>JACCHX010000013.1:0-2615100 GCA_018907135.1 Kradibia gibbosae | reverse complement strand
TGATTCGATTCACACTAAATTCATCATCTTCATATGCTTATTTAATTTAAACACAACGTTTTTTTTTAATTTTCTTTTTTTAAACTGAAATTTACTATTTGAATAATTACTATGAAGCGAATTTTTTTAATCGACTAGTTTTTATTAAAACTTCGAAGTACCAGAAAAAATGAAACTATACTTGAGATCATCTAAAAGAAATGTTTGAATTTATTTTGTTTTGTAATAAATATAATTTTTTAATACAAAATTGGTTAACTATACTTTGCCAAAACGTTCGATGGACAAGTTGATAAATCCACCAGCAGTCAATTGTATTGGCCGTTGCAAAAATGTCATTTCGATTTGAATCATTTTAGATAATTTCGTGTCTTTTCTGTATACCGATGGCATCATGTATGCAAAATCCGCTGTAGATAAACTCTAAATACAAAGTAGTAAAATCTTTATTATGGTTCATGGTAATTTCAATATTTTTATTATATTTAGTTGACTAACAATGATTAGGAGTTCAATCAGTACATTTAACATTTAATAATATAAGTTTTATTATGAAAGCTCTCGTATTTTTAAAAGAAAGTCTATGATTGAACGAAACAAAATATTAAAAAAAATGGGTTATAAGCTTTTTTAGTCTTGATTTTTTTTCCACAACGCTACTATTTTTTTGAAAATCTTAATATTTATTGATTGTCTACGTAAAATAGAAACCCCGATTTTTCATCTTTAGCTTATAGTAATTTCATAAATTTAACCGTAAACAACTAACGTTTGGATAAAATATCATGTAGTAATTGGTATTAAGAAATACTTTTAAATCCGTGATAGCAGATTCCGAAAAAATATCATTAAATTAAATCTTGAGAGCAAGTCTTAACTGTTCTTCATTTCTATACTAAAAAGTGGTAAAAGTGCTTACTTCGAATCGCAATATATCTGATGTCCAATTACATAAAAAAATTTGAAATACCAAACTCACTATTACAGGTATCATCTTACGATTGTTAGTAATGTCCTAGTGAAAAAATTTATAAATTCAATTTGTAGAACTATACAAAAATAAAAGAATTGTACTTACCGAAACTATCACCAACGACATTATGGATATATTGTAAGTTACCGTAACCAAATTGACTAAAAAATGGACGATGTAAAACTTCTTATGAGAGTACAAACTCTAACGTTGAAGTGTAGAATTAATGCCAAATTGAGATAATGAATTAATTAGGTTTATGAACATAATATATAAATCCTAATGAAACAGGATAATTGCAAAATTGTGTTTAATCGTTAGAAAATTTTTAAAAATTATTGGAAACGTATAATACTTAGTGATTGTAACTGTTAATATTAATTGAATATTCTAACCGATTTATCTTTTGATGGTAACGTATACATGATTTTATATGTTCATTTTGTCTTTCGCCGTTTCCAAATATCTCCGGTTCATTAGCAATCAGGAATCGTCCTTTAAGTATCTTGAAGTGTCCTGCGGCTATTACAATAATTAAAGGTGACGCCATTTCATAACCAGCGCTCAAACTTAAAACCAGACTCATACTAAATTCGATTGCCATTACAAGTTCGTACCATGGCGAATCATTAATTTCAAAATATCGTCCAAACATCTGTTTTTTTCTGAATTATTCCATTTGTGTATGTTGGGAACAATAATGCATTTATTGCGAAAGCAAAAACTGCACTTATGTTAACTACCATTTGTAAAATTGTTATAATAACAATTTTTTGGCTAAAATTTCTAAACACATTTAATATTAGGAATTGATTTAAGATTTACAGAAATTAATAAGTACTATATAAAAAACAGTTTAAAATAATGTTATATATATATATATCCCTTATTATATTATAATCGCGTTATTATTAAGTCTAATTAATGTATCAATGTAATTATTGATGATATTCGTAATGTATTTTCGCAAATGAACAAAATTTTGTTTTGCATCATGATTTATCTGTTGAATGTTTATAGCTGTTGGAATTTTTTATAAAAAATAATAAACCTCCTAGTAGTTAAAGAACTGATGAAACCTTGATGAAAATTATTTCATAAGTCATCATTATTAGTGTAACTTAAAGGATATTCTGGACGTAATCGAATGAACTCCAAAAAAATTGAATTTCTTGTTAAACATTTCACACCTTTCTGAAACGATAGAAACTATTATTATACCTTAAATTTTTTTTTTTCATTATCATTCAAGTCTATCCATAGACTTTGTCCTTCTTTGAATAATGTTTGCAATTTATTTCGCTTGATAAGATAGACTAAATATCTCACATATATTCCGGATAAAACCAATTGCAATTGACAAATCATCTAAAAGTAATTTCTTTGAGTTATCACTTTTATGTAGAAATATATCACTATAACTCAACAACAATATCGATAATTGACAAACGTTGACTAGAAATACGACAATCTTATTAGTCATTGAATTAAGATTTTTTCCAATTATTGGCAACAATCCATAACATTTTAATAAAAATATATTCAATCCATATACTTTCGTGAAACATAAATTTTCTGGTTAATCCTCATCTTCATTCTAAAATTAGAATTTAAAACAATGATCTTTAATAATGTTCCATCATTATGTTGTACGTATTTGACGTACAACAATGCTTAAAGCAATTGACGAGTCGAGAAAGTAGTTAATTTGTAAATAACTGTAATTATTATAAAATTTTGGTATCTAACATAGTTGTGACTACACATTGGATAGTATTCTTAATTTGGTTTTTAAATTTTTTCTGAATTTCTAATTTTCCAGTTAAACGAAAAATCATGTTATGACGTTTTAATGCATTATTAAAATATTACAGTTGTTACGAGCTCAAATAGAATCCAAATATCATTAATAAGGTACATATATATTTCTTAAAAACTTACCCAGCAGTCGTGATAAATCTAAACGATATAATATCAAAAATGCAATAACAAATTTGATATCAAACAATGTTTTTTATGCATCCTCGTAAAAGTTCTAAAGACAATAAGCGAGTGTGAAAAAATACTCGATGCTATACGGAAACCTTGAGGTTTGTAAATTAATAATGAGTTTGGTCTAGTTTCTCTATATCTTTACACACTTGCGATTTTCATATATAATTCAATTCGTCAGAATATATAACGATTCGTAAATGTATATTTTGCATTGACTTGCAATGTATACTTTGAAACTAGCAACTATCGTGTTTTAACTTTGCCAATTGGAAACAGAGAACCACTGTGTCACTTAGGTATGACTTTTCTTGTTGTACGTGGCAATTGTACGACCGTGAAAAGTTGAAAATATTTTTGGTACCACAATTTTTTATTTGTTCTTTTTATTATTCGCTTATTAGGCGTTTTCATTGCCATAATTGAACAACAATGAACACTTATACTGTATTGAAACGGAAGGTGAAAATATTTGTGACAGCACTAAATCATACTTAAATTGATATGTTGATTATATATATAACATCGATAATACAAATGGAATTAAAAAATACTATCTAATGCATAAAACACAATAAAGCACATTTTCAATTACGAATAAATTTAATTCTTTCCATGGAGAAGGACACAACTTAACCCACGTGCAAAAAATATTGGATTGTCTTGCTTATAAATATATATATATATATTGCATATTGTAATGAGACGAACAAAATCTTGAAATCGCTTATATCGCGTTGGTTACACCAAAAAAATGAATATTGTTTTAATTTTGAATAACGAGTTGTAATGAATTTTTTAACAAGACAATATTAGTGATGTTCTTGCCTTCCATTTTTTTATGTTCGATCGAGCATTGGAAAATTTTGCATCTTTTTTATGTGTTGAATAAAACTGATGGAATTTTTAAGAAGTGAACGATCTCGCTTTATGATCAGTCAAAAACAGCAGTTATTAAATGTATTTTCACTCAATGATGTATATTGGAAATCCTTGCAATGCTTTCAACTTTACAATATTATTTATGATGCAATGTATATAACTACGAGAAAAAAAAAATTTTATTTCATACTTTCGTTCTCAATTTATTTAAGTAGATATAGACACTCTTCTGCACCTTCCTTCTATCTGCCGTTTGCTTCGTACAGATCCACGAAGTTAACTTACGAAGCTCAGTACTTCGGATGCGCGAAAACAGGCGTGATTTGTATCGCCCCCTTCTCTCGCGCGATTTGCCGCGCCCCTAAAGATCTTGGCGAATTGCGTTGCCGCCGTAAATATAAGCCTAAATTCGCACAGAAAGAGGGAAATCGATTTTGCGCCTCCCGCCACGTACGAGGTTTAATAATAAACGAGGCATACAGGCTGTGATCATTGGTCGAATAGGAAATTTTTATATTTGCTCGGACTTGGAGTACAAGTCGTCTTGCCCCTCGCCTCGGAAATGATTTGGGCACCGATCGGTCACCGAAACAATCGATCAAAAAACACCGGTGGATCCCTAAATAAATGAATTTGTTTTTCTTATCTTTTTTCCCTATCTATCCTTTCCTATTTTTTCTGTACCTCGGGTACTAAGACCATAGAGCCGAAAGGGAAGCTGATTTAAAAGTGTTGGTCACGGAATACGAGCTCAACCTTCCCCCCTCTTACATCGACTTCATGCACCACTTTTTAAAAAATTGAAGTCTTGCCGATGAATAATAGAACGATGGTGACGAAATCGAGATCGAGGCCAGACGAAATCTTGCCCGCATTATCGGAAATCCTGACAGGGAAAGCTTTCCTTTGGCTGCGAAATTGAGATGATTTTCCCAGGTATACAGGATCCAGAAATTATTATGTGGTGTTAATGAAAAGAGTCTGAAAAAAATCCGTTAATTGATTCTTCAGCTTTTAAAGTTTTTCAATAGCAATAAAACGTTTTTTAAACCCATTTTTTAAATAAACTGAACAACTAGTAAATTGCATAATTAGCATGCAGCGTATTATTTTAATCGTCTTTAATTTGTTCAAACTTCGAACTACCAGAAAAAATGAAACTATATTTGATATCATCTGTAAGAAATGTTTTAATTTATTTTGTTTTGTAATAAATATAATTTTTTAATACAAAATTGGTTAACTATACTTTCCCAAAACGTTCAATGGACAAGTTGATAAATCCACCAGCAGTCAATTGTATTGGCCGTTGCAAAAATGTCATTTCGATTTGAATCATTTTAGATAATTTCGTGTCTTTTCTGTATACCGATGGCATCATGTATGCAAAATCAGCTGTAGATAAACTCTAATTTCAAAGTAGTAAAATCTTTATTATAGTTCATGGTAATTTCAATATTTTTATTATATTTAATTTACTAATAATATTTATGAGTATAAATATTACAATTAATAATGGGGTGCTCAATCAGTGTTCATTTTTAAAGCTCTGGTATTTTTTAATGAATGTTTATTATTAAACGAAAAATAATAAAATAATCAAGGTACATTAGCTTTTTTAGCATTGAGATTTCTTCCACAATTCTACTACTTATTTAAAAATCTTAATGATTATTGATTGCCTATGTGAAATAGAAATAACCCTATTTTTCATCTTGCTAGGAAAGTATTACATGAAATTGATGTTAAACACTTTTAGCTTTTATAAAAAATCAAGTTTTAATTTATACTTAGAATTAAGGATTCGAATCTTTGTTAACGGATTCCATAAAAATTAAAGAAAGAAATCTTAGATTCATATTCATTTGTAATTGAAAGCAATGTTTTAACCGACTACCGTTTTTTAATAAATGAAATTCCGAGAGCAAGTCTTGGCTTTTCAGCATTTTTTTAATAAAAAGTGGTAAAAGTGCTTACTTCGGATCGCAATATATCTGATGTCAAATTACATAAAAAAAGTTGTACAAGTAAACTCAGTATTATAGGTATCTTTTCCCAATTTTTATTAACGTCCTAGTAAAAAATTTATAAATTCAGTTTGTTTTACTATAAACAAACAATAATAATTGTACTTACCGTAACTATCACCAACGACATTAAGGATATATTGTAAGTAATCGTAATCACATTGACTAAAAAAATGGGTGATGTAAAACTTTGAATGATAGAACAGAATCTAATGTTGAAGCGCAAAAAATTAATGTCACATTGTGATAATAAAATCATGATGATTAGTACATAATAAAGTAATCATAATGAAAAAGGTTAATTAAAAATTTTTTTTACTTTTAACATAAAATTTACAAATAAACATACGAATAAAATAATACTTAGTGATATAACTAACGTTACATTAACTGCTGTCGTTTATTATTACCGATTTATCTTTTGATGGTAACGTATACATGATTTTATATGTTCATTTTGTCTTTCGCCGTTTCCAAATATCTCCGGTTCATTAGCAATCAGGAATCGTCCTTTAAGTATCTTGAAGTGTCCTGCGGCTATTACAATAATTAAAGGTGACGCCATTTCATAACCAGCGCTCAAACTTAAAACCAGACTCATACTAAATTCGATTGCCATTACAAGTTCGTACCATGGAGAATCATTAATTTCAAAATATCGACCAAACATCGGTTTTTTTTTAATGGTACCATTTGTGTAAATTGGAAACATTAACGCATTCACTAAGAATGTAGATATTGCAAATACGTTACTTATGATTTGAAAAATTGTTACAATAACAATTTTGTTGCTGAAAGTTCTAAACAGGTTTAATATAAAGATGATTTCAGATGAAATAAATTTAGAAAGTAGATAGTTTTTAAAATGATTCAATAGAAGTATTTAATATACATTGTTTACGTCTCTATAATCGCGTTATGTATAAATCTAGTTAATTAATCAATGTAATTATGTTGGCAATCGGAAGCTTTTGTTGCAAATTATCAAATATTTGTGTTTTATCCTGATTCATCAGGCTGTTTGAAGTTTTTATAGAAAATAAAGCAGTTACAAAAAATTTACGTAAAAAAGCAAAGAAATATCACAGTAGTTAAAAAAGCTTCTTTTAAGAATAAAAAAGTAATTGGCCGTGAATTCGTGATTACCGTAGGTAATTTTAAAGTAAACCTTTAGGAAAAAGATTATTCATTATATGAAAAATCATTATTATCCTAACTTATAAAATAGTATGTTACAATCGTCCGCCCCCGGTCCCCTCCAATCAATTGCGTCATGCGAGGTAACTTAATTGCCTCGGATGGCGCAATAACCGTCAACCCGGAACCCGGAGGGGCCGAGGGAAGGCCTTCCGCACCGGGAGGCGTAGCGACGCCTCCGCGGAAGCGCGAAACCACGCGAGTGGCCCTCCCCCGAGACCCAACCGCCGGAGATTTAAATCCGGCCAACCCCGGCGATGGCCGGAACGAAACGGCGATCCGGGAGGAGGGCCCCGGAACTAAAAGTACGTTCCGGGAAGTAGAAAAGGCGGAAGAGGATATAAAAGCGAGAGACCGGGGGACGTGGGTTGATCAAAAAGGAAGCCAGAGAAGAGAGGACGGAGGAGCCGCATCAGAAAAGGAAGCCCTGGATACTGCGAACTGGTTCCCCTTGCTGTAACACGACGGAGCAGGAGAATACCGAAGGACCAGCGTGGTCGGGACCCGAGGCCCCCGAGATCACCGGAGCCCGGGAAAAGCGGAGGGCAGCGAACACCTCACCCCGCCGTCGAGGCCTATCGAAGGCCACAGGTGTTAGCGCGAGCGGCTCTTACACGTAGTTTTAAGATTATAATAATAATTGCGTCAAAAATTCGGGCCCCGTAATCCGAATTTGGAACCCAGCGAGCCTTGAACACAGCCGATCACGAGATCAGCTGTCACCAAGGCCGGGCGTGGACAAGGCGCTGTCCCCCCTTCCGCTCTTTGTTGACATTACGGCGTCCGTCAACCGTCGCGTATGAGCCTACTAGGTGGCCGATCCACCCCGCGACCCGCGGAAGAAACGCGAGCACTAATATGTAAGAGTAATATTAATCGAAAAGCGGCACCAGATAATTATACTTTCCGTTCCTTATAGGTTGTAAAGAGGAGCGCGGCCGTTCCGGAGAAACGGAAACAAAATAAATATTTCTTTGCCTGTTAAATCACCCTGCGTATTTTTTTTTTCAATATTAATCCCCCCCTCCTTCCAATCCTACCGCGAACCCTAGAGCCGGCGAGCTCATTCCCGGCCATCAACCCCCCCCCCTCTGCACCACGGAACGACTCAGGCACCGGGTTACAAGTATAGACGTAGTCTAGTAAACCTAAAAATTTTTTGTTCAATATGGCATACCTTTCTAAAACCATAGAAACTATTATTATACCTAAAATTTTTTTTTTCATTATCATTCAAGTCATTCCATAGACTTTGTCCTTCTTTGAATAATTTTTGCAATTGATGTCGCATAAAAAAATAGCATAAATATTTTACGTATATTCCACATAAACCAATTGCAATAGTAAAATCATCAAAAAGTAATTTTCTTGAGCCTTTAGTTATATCTACAAATATATCACCGACACTCGACAGTAGTATTAAGAGCTGACAAAAGTTGGCAATGAAAGATACAAAGTTATTAGTCCTGGAATTAAGATTGTTTCCACATATTGGCCACAAACCATAACATTTTAATAAGAATATATTCAATCGATATTCTTTCGTGAAACATAAATTTCCCTGGTTAATCTTCATCGTCTTTCTGAAATTAAACATTTATTTTATGTAAAAAAGTACTAAAAATTTAACAATATCAATTTAACTAAGTGTTACTTTATCCACTGGATACTTGACGCAATATAATCATTTATAAAATATACCATTCGTATATTAAATTCGGGCAGGCTTCTTTTCTTGTATTATTTTGAATATGAAACGTGATGTAAAAAGTCCATTTCTCCTATGTTAAGTAAAAAAAAATTATATAATTAATAGTTATTAAAAGATTTTCGTTAATCAAGATAATATTCGTTATCTAAAACTATTTTATTTAAAAAAAATTTGTCTTTAATGATTCACAACCATATTGTAGTATATTATTCCTTTTTTCGTTATAATTTTTATATTAAACTGTAAAAAGTAACATTAGAATGATTCAAATGCAATTTGAAGAGACAAAAGCTTAGAGAATTTGCCGAGTCGGGAAAAAAGTTAATTATTATAAAAGTTCGGTATCTCACACATGGTTATGATGAAATATTGGATAAAATTGTTATTTTTGGTTTGTTCTAAGTTTATCATTTTCCTGGCTAACGAAAAATTATGTTTTGACATATTTATGTAGTAGTAAAATATTACTGAATACAAGCACAAATTGAATACAAAAAACATTAAATAAGTACATTAAATAACTGATTAATTTTTTTTTTAATAAGTAAGAGTTATAATACTTACACAGCTGTAGTGATTAATACAATCAATGTAATATCATAAATGCAATATCAAAGTTAATATCAAACAATGTATTTTATGCATCCTCGTAAAAAGTTCTAAAGACAATAAGCGAGTGTGAACAAATACTCGATGCTATACGGAAACCTTGAGGTTTGTAAATTAATAATGAGTTTGGTCTAGTTTCTCTATATCTTTACACACTTGCGATTTTCATATATAATTCAATTCGTCAGAATATATAACGATTTCGTAATTGTATACTTTGCATTGACTTGCAATGTATTACTTTGTAACTAAGCGACTTGGAGTTTGAGCAATTAATCGTGTTTAACTTTGTCAATTCGAAACAGAGAATCACTGTGTCACTTAGGTATGACTTTTCTCGCTGTACGTGGCAATTGTGTAACCGTGAAAAGTTGAAAACATTTTTGGTACCACATTTTCACCGTAAATTATTTATTTTTTCATTTTATTATTCATTTTTTTAGCGTTTTCGTTGATCTAATTAAACAACACTGAACCCTTATACTTCATTTAAACTGAACGTAAAAATATTTTCTACAGCAATAAATTATATCTAGATTGAAAGGCGAATATTAATGAATAATGTTCGATAAATTAAAATTGATTTTTAAAATACTAATGTTATACTCCTCGAGTTTTCATCTTTTGTTCTGGAGGATGTAGAAGAATCGGCAACAGATTTGCTTTTCGTTTCTTTAATTGAGATCCCCACCAATCGACAATAATTCAAACAAAATTTTTCAACTTTTTCAAAAAAAAGCAAGAAAAAACAAATTTATTTTAACATTTGACTTTGGGACCCAAACATTTATTTAATAAGGCGATCTTAATATAGATTTTAGATGCAAATTTTTGTGTTTGATTAAGTTCTAATGCTTCTCAATTGTTAGTTATGTATTTAATAAAAACAACAAAATTTAAAAAAAATGGATGTTCAAACCTTGTTGATTAGTCAATAAAATTAATTATTAATTTTGGTTTATATGTTGGAAATCGCTACAATGACTTTTAACTTTACAATATTGTTATACGATACTATATTTTACTAGAAAAGTTATAAAAATTTGTTTAAACATTTTATCTTAATGTTTATTAGCTTTTATTTTAGTTTCAGTTTATTCATCAGTTGATGCTGAGCCTGAATTGCCGGAAAAGTCCATTTAATTCGGCCAACGTGACACAAGTAGTTACTTAACGTCTTATACGTACGCGGACTGCGACTGTAAAAACGAAAATATTTCATTCTCACAGATGACAACCGCATTTAACGCCAAAATTTTCAACTTGCGAAATTATGTGTGTTTTGCGATTAATCGTTCCAGTATCGATTATTTTTAATTTACTTTCTATGTTTGTTGTGTGTTAGAGGAATGAATTACTTTCTCTGCCTCGCCCTGATGAGCTTAAAGGAAAAAAAAAATAATTTTTGTTTTCCTGTTTTTTTTTCGTATTCCCTAGACATAAAAATCCTATCCCTATTATACAGATTCCCTTCCTTAAACTCCGTAGTCGGCGAGCTCCATCCTAGTAAAATCCCCCTTTTTTACCGCGGATGGAAACATCCACGTCCCAACCTTATTACCGGAAATCTTTTAATTTAATTAAAATAGTCAATTCCAAGAAATATTTATTGCACATGTATTGTAAGAGTTTCTCATCATTTTTGATTAATAGTATTAGAATAGGTTTGAAATAAATGTATTTTTATTTAAATAATAGCACAAATCTTATTTAATAATCTCTCTATTTTTATTAGGAATTTATTTTCAGTTACACATACTTGATATATAGGTGCATATATAATTTGCAAATTTAAATCGATTCGGTAAGAAATGCAACAAAATATAAAACACATATTGATCATCGAATAATTTCTCAAATATCTTCCATCACCATTTTTTCCTTCCATACGGCTGTATATTTTTTACGTGAGGAAGGCATTAGTATAAATGGTATTTATTTCTACATTTCATCATTATCCTCTCTCTTTTATAATGGAATTCTTACCGCAATATAAAGTTTTTGTGGGTATGAACGTGCAGTCGATTCACACTAAATTCATCATCTTCATATGCTTATTTAATTTAAACACAACGTTTTTTTTTAATTTTCTTTTTTTAAACTGAAATTTACTATTTGAATAATTACTATGAAGCGAATTTTTTTAATCGACTAGTTTTTATTAAAACTTCGAAGTACCAGAAAAAATGAAACTATACTTGAGATCATCTAAAAGAAATGTTTGAATTTATTTTGTTTTGTAATAAATATAATTTTTTAATACAAAATTGGTTAACTATACTTTGCCAAAACGTTCGATGGACAAGTTGATAAATCCACCAGCAGTCAATTGTATTGGCCGTTGCAAAAATGTCATTTCGATTTGAATCATTTTAGATAATTTCGTGTCTTTTCTGTATACCGATGGCATCATGTATGCAAAATCCGCTGTAGATAAACTCTAAATACAAAGTAGTAAAATCTTTATTATGGTTCATGGTAATTTCAATATTTTTATTATATTTAGTTGACTAACAATGATTAGAAGTTCAATCAGAACATTTAACATTTATAATATAAGTTTTATTATGAAAGCTCTCGTATTTTTAAAAGAAAGTCTATGATTGAACGAACAAAATATTAAAAAAAATGGGTTATAAGCTTTTTTAGTCTTGATTTTTTTTCCACAACGCTACTATTTTTTTGAAAATCTTAATATTTATTGATTGTCTACGTAAAATAGAAACCCCGATTTTTCATCTTTAGCTTATAGTAATTTCATAAATTTAACCGTAAACAACTAACGTTTGGATAAAATATCATGTAGTAATTGGTATTAAGAAATACTTTTAAATCCGTGATAGCAGATTCCGAAAAAATATCATTAAATTAAATCTTGAGAGCAAGTCTTAACTGTTCTTCATTTCTATACTAAAAAGTGGTAAAAGTGCTTACTTCGGATCGCAATATATCTGATGTCCAATTACATAAAAAATTTGAAATACGAAACTCACTATTACAGGTATCATCTTACGATTGTTAGTAATGTCCTAGTGAAAAAATTTATAAATTCAATTTGTAGAACTATACAAAAATAAAAGAATTGTACTTACCGAAACTATCACCAACGACATTATGGATATATTGTAAGTTACCGTAACCAATTGACTAAAAAAATGGACGATGTAAAACTTCTTATGAGAGTACAAAATCTAACGTTGAAGTGTAGAATTAATGCCAAATTGAGATAATGAATTAATTAGGTTTATGACATAATATATAAATCCTAATGAAAAGGAAATTGCAAAATTGTGTTTAATCGTTAGAAAATTTTTAAAAATTATTGGAAAAAAATAATACTTAGTGATGTACACTGTTAAATTAATTGAATCGATTACTATACCGATTTATCTTTTGATGGTAACGTATACATGATTTTATATGTTCATTTTGTCTTTCGCCGTTTCCAAATATCTCCGGTTCATTAGCAATCAGGAATCGTCCTTTAAGTATCTTGAAGTGTCCTGCGGCTATTACAATAATTAAAGGTGACGCCATTTCATAACCAGCGCTCAAACTTAAAACCAGACTCATACTAAATTCGATTGCCATTACAAGTTCGTACCATGGAGAATCATTAATTTCAAAATATCGTCCAAACATCTGTTTTTTCTGAATTATTCCATTTGTGTATGTTGGGAACAATAATGCATTTATTGCGAAAGCAAAAACTGCACTTATGTTAACTACCATTTGTAAAATTGTTACAATAACAATTTTATTGCTGAAAGTTCTAAACAGGTTTAATATAAAGATGATTTCAGATGAAATAAATTTAGAAAGTAGATAGTTTTTAAAATGATTCAATAGAAGTATTTAATATACATTGTTTACGTTTCTATAATCGCGTTATGTATAAATCTAGTTAATGAATCAATGTAATTATGTTGGCAATCGGAAGCTTTTGTTGCAAATTATCAAATATTTGTGTTTTATCCTGATTCATCAGGCTGTTTGAAGTTTTTATAGAAAATAAAGCAGTTACAAAAAATTTACGTAAAAAAGCAAAGAAATGTCACAGTAGTTAAAAAAGCTTCTTTTAAGAATAAAAAAGTAATTGGCCGTGAATTCGAGATTAACTTAGTGAAATTTATAGTAAACCTTTAGGAAAAAGATTATTCATTATATGAAAAATCATTATTATCCTAACTTATAAAATAGTATAGACGTAGTCTAGTAAACCTCAAAAATTTCTTATTCAATATGGCATACCTTTCTAAAACCATAGAAACTATCATTATACCTTAATATTTTTTTTTCATTATCATTCAAGTCATTCCATAGACATTTTCCTTCTTTGAATAGTAGTTGTAATTTTTTTCGCATAAAAAAGTTGTATAAATATTTAATGTACACTCCAGATAAACCAATAGTAACAGACAAATCATCTAAAAGTAATTTCTTTGAGTTATCAGTTATATCTTGAAATATATCACCACAACTCAACAGTAATATTGAGAGCTGACAAAAGTTGGCAATGAAAGATACAAAGTTATTAGTCCTGGAATTAAGATTGTTTCCACATATTGGCCACAAACCATAACATTTTAATAAGAATATATTCAATCGATATTCTTTCGTGAAACATAAATTTCCCTGGTTAATCTTCATCGTCTTTCTGAAATTAAACATTTATTTTATGTAAAAAAGTACTAAAAATTTAACAATATCAATTTAAGTAAGTGTTACTTTATCCACTGGATACTTGACGCAATATAATCATTTATAAAATATACCATTCGTATATTAAGTTCGGGCAGGCTTCTTTTCTTGTATTATTTTGAATATGAAACGTGATGTAAAAAGTCCATTTCTCCTATGTTAAGTAAAAAAAATTATATAATTAATAGTTATTAATAGATTTTCGTTAATCAAGATAATATTCGTTATCTAAAACTATTTTATTTAAAAAAAATTTGGCTTTAATGATTCACAACCATATTGTAGTATATTTACCTTTTTTCGTTATAATTTTTATATTAAACTGTAAAAAGTAACATTAGAATGATTCAAATGCAATTTGAAGAGACAAAAGCTTAGAGAATTTGCCGAGTCGGGAAAAAAGTTAATTATTATAAAAGTTCGGTATCTCACACATGGTTATGATGAAATATTGGATAAAATTGTTATTTTTGGTTTGTTCTAAGTTTATCATTTTCCTGGTTAACGAAAAATTATGTTTTGACATATTTATGTAGTAGTAAAATATTACTGAATACAAGCACAAATTGAATACAAAAAACATTAAATAAGTACATTAAATAACTGATTAATTTTTTTTTTAATAAGTAAGAGTTATAATACTTACACAGCTGTAGTGATTAATACAATCAATGTAATATCATAAATGCAATATCAAAGTTAATATCAAACAATGTATTTTATGCATCCTCGTAAAAAGTTCTAAAGACAATAAGCGAGTGTGAAAAAATACTCGATGCTATACGGAAACCTTGAGGTTTGTAAATTAATAATGAGTTTGGTCTAGTTTCTCTATATCTTTACACACTTGCGATTTTCATATATAATTCAATTCGTCAGAATATATAACGATTTCGTAATTGTGTACTTTGCATTGACTTGCAATGTATTACTTTGTAACTAAGCGACTTGGAGTTTGAGCAATTAATCGTGTTTAACTTTGTCAATTCGAAACAGAGAATCACTGTGTCACTTAGGTATGACTTTTCTCGCTGTACGTGGCAATTGTGTAACCGTGAAAAGTTGAAAACATTTTTGGTACCACATTTTCACCGTAAATTATTTATTTTTTCATTTTATTATTCATTTTTTTAGCGTTTTCATTGATCTAATTAAACAACACTGAACCCTTATACTTCATTTAAACTGAACGTAAAAATATTTTCTACAGCAATAAATTATATCTAGATTGAAAGGCGAATATTAATGAATAATGTTCGATAAATTAAAATTGATTTTTAAAATACTAATGTTATACTCCTCGAGTTTTCATCTTTTGTTCTGGAGGATGTAGAAGAATCGGCAACAGATTTGCTTTTCGTTTCTTTAATTGAGATCCCCACCAATCGACAATAATTCAAACAAAATTTATCAACTTTTTCAAAAAAAAGCAAGAAAAAACAAATTTTTTTTAACATTTGACTTTGGGACCCAAACATTTATTTAATAAGGCGATCTTAATATAGATTTTAGATGCAAATTTTTGTGTTTGATTAAGTTCTAATGCTTCTCAATTGTTAGTTATGTATTTATTAAAAACAACAAAATTTAAAAAAAAATGGATGCTCTCAACCTTGTTGATTAGTCAATAAAATTAATTATTAATTTTGGTTTATATGTTGGAAATCGCTACAATGACTTTTAACTTTACAATATTTTTATACGATACTATATTTTACTAGAAAAGTTATAAAAATTTGTTTAAACATTTTATCTTAATGTTTATAAGCTTTTATTTTAGTTTCAGTTTATTCATCAGTTGATGCTGAGCCTGAATTGCCGGAAAAGTCCATTTAATTCGGCCAACGTGACACAAGTAGTTACTTAACGTCTTATACGTACGCGGACTGCGACTGTAAAAACGAAAATATTTCATTCTCACAGATGACAACCGCATTTAACGCCAAAATTTTCAACTTGCGAAATTATGTGTGTTTTGCGATTAATCGTTCCAGTATCGATTATTTTTAATTTACTTTCTATGTTTGTTGTGTGTTAGAGGAATGAATTACTTTCTCTGCCTCGCCCTGATGAGCTTAAAGGAAAAAAAAATAATTTTTGTTTTCCTGTTTTTTTTTCGTATTCCCTAGACATAAAAATCCTATCCCTATTATACAGATTCCCTTCCTTAAACTCCGTAGTCGGCGAGCTCCATCCTAGTAAAATCCCCCTTTTTTACCGCGGATGGAAACATCCACGTCCCAACCTTATTACCGGAAATCTTTTAATTTAATTAAAATAGTCAATTCCAAGAAATATTTATTGCACATGTATTGTAAGAGTTTCTCATCATTTTTGATTAATAGTATTAGAATAGGTTTGAAATAAATGTATTTTTATTTAAATAATAGCACAAATCTTATTTAATAATCTCTCTATTTTTATTAGGAATTTATTTTCAGTTACACATACTTGATATATAGGTGCATATATAATTTGCAAATTTAAATCGATTCGGTAAGAAATGCAACAAAATATAAAACACATATTGATCATCGAATAATTTCTCAAATATCTTCCATCACCATTTTTTCCTTCCATACGGCTGTATATTTTTTACGTGAGGAAGGCATTAGTATAAATGGTATTTATTTCTACATTTCATCATTATCCTCTCTCTTTTATAATGGAATTCTTACCGCAATATAAAGTTTTTGTGGGTATGAACGTGCAGTCGATTCACACTAAATTCATCATCTTCATATGCTTATTTAATTTAAACACAACGTTTTTTTTTAATTTTCTTTTTTTAAACTGAAATTTACTATTTGAATAATTACTATGAAGCGAATTTTTTTAATCGACTAGTTTTTATTAAAACTTCGAAGTACCAGAAAAAATGAAACTATACTTGAGATCATCTAAAAGAAATGTTTGAATTTATTTTGTTTTGTAATAAATATAATTTTTTAATACAAAATTGGTTAACTATACTTTGCCAAAACGTTCGATGGACAAGTTGATAAATCCACCAGCAGTCAATTGTATTGGCCGTTGCAAAAATGTCATTTCGATTTGAATCATTTTAGATAATTTCGTGTCTTTTCTGTATACCGATGGCATCATGTATGCAAAATCCGCTGTAGATAAACTCTAAATACAAAGTAGTAAAATCTTTATTATGGTTCATGGTAATTTCAATATTTTTATTATATTTAGTTGACTAACAATGATTAGAAGTTCAATCAGAACATTTAACATTTAATAATATAAGTTTTATTATGAAAGCTCTCGTATTTTTAAAAGAAAGTCTATGATTGAACGAAACAAAATATTAAAAAAAATGGGTTATAAGCTTTTTTAGTCTTGATTTTTTTTCCACAACGCTACTATTTTTTTGAAAATCTTAATATTTATTGATTGTCTACGTAAAATAGAAACCCCGATTTTTCATCTTTAGCTTATAGTAATTTCATAAATTTAACCGTAAACAACTAACGTTTGGATAAAATATCATGTAGTAATTGGTATTAAGAAATACTTTTAAATCCGTGATAGCAGATTCCGAAAAAATATCATTAAATTAAATCTTGAGAGCAAGTCTTAACTGTTCTTCATTTCTATACTAAAAAGTGGTAAAAGTGCTTACTTCGGATCGCAATATATCTGATGTCCAATTACATAAAAAAATTTGAAATACGAAACTCACTATTACAGGTATCATCTTACGATTGTTAGTAATGTCCTAGTGAAAAAATTTATAAATTCAATTTGTAGAACTATACAAAAATAAAAGAATTGTACTTACCGAAACTATCACCAACGACATTATGGATATATTGTAAGTTACCGTAACCAAATTGACTAAAAAAATGGACGATGTAAAACTTCTTATGAGAGTACAAAATCTAACGTTGAAGTGTAGAATTAATGCCAAATTGAGATAATGAATTAATTAGGTTTATGACATAATATATAAATCCTAATGAAACAGGATAATTGCAAAATTGTGTTTAATCGTTAGAAAATTTTTAAAAATTATTGGAAAAGTATAATACTTAGTGATGTAACTGTTAATATTAATTGAATATTCTAACCGATTTATCTTTTGATGGTAACGTATACATGATTTTATATGTTCATTTTGTCTTTCGCCGTTTCCAAATATCTCCGGTTCATTAGCAATCAGGAATCGTCCTTTAAGTATCTTGAAGTGTCCTGCGGCTATTACAATAATTAAAGGTGACGCCATTTCATAACCAGCGCTCAAACTTAAAACCAGACTCATACTAAATTCGATTGCCATTACAAGTTCGTACCATGGAGAATCATTAATTTCAAAATATCGTCCAAACATCTGTTTTTTCTGAATTATTCCATTTGTGTATGTTGGGAACAATAATGCATTTATTGCGAAAGCAAAAACTGCACTTATGTTAACTACCATTTGTAAAATTGTTATAATAACAATTTTTTGGCTAAAATTTCTAAACACATTTAATATTAGGAATTGATTTAAGATTTACAGAAATTAATAAGTACTATATAAAAAACAGTTTAAAATAATGTTATATATATATATATCCCTTATTATATTATAATCGCGTTATTATTAAGTCTAATTAATGTATCAATGTAATTATTGATGATATTCGTAATGTATTTTCGCAAATGAACAAAATTTTGTTTTGCATCATGATTTTATCTGTTGAATGTTTATAGCTGTTGGAATTTTTTATAAAAAATAATAAACCTCCTAGTAGTTAAAGAACTGATGAAACCTTGATGAAAATTATTTCATAAGTCATCATTATTAGTGTAACTTAAAGGATATTCTGGACGTAATCGAATGAACTCCAAAAAAATTGAATTTCTTGTTAAACATTTCACACCTTTCTGAAACGATAGAAACTATTATTATACCTTAAATTTTTTTTTTCATTATCATTCAAGTCTATCCATAGACTTTGTCCTTCTTTGAATAATGTTTGCAATTTATTTCGCTTGATAAGATAGACTAAATATCTCACATATATTCCGGATAAACCAATTGCAATTGACAAATCATCTAAAAGTAATTTCTTTGAGTTATCACTTTTATGTAGAAATATATCACTATAACTCAACAACAATATCGATAATTGACAAACGTTGACTAGAAATACGACAATCTTATTAGTCATTGAATTAAGATTTTTTCCAATTATTGGCAACAATCCATAACATTTTAATAAAAATATATTCAATCCATATACTTTCGTGAAACATAAATTTTTCTGGTTAATCCTCATCTTCATTCTAAAATTAGAATTTAAAACAATGATCTTTAATAATGTTCCATCATTATGTTGTACGTATTTGACGTACAACAATGCTTAAAGCAATTGACGAGTCGAGAAAGTAGTTAATTTGTAAATAACTGTAATTATTATAAAATTTTGGTATCTAACATAGTTGTGACTACACATTGGATAGTATTCTTAATTTGGTTTTTAAATTTTTTCCGAATTTCTAATTTTCCAGTTAAACGAAAAATCATGTTATGACGTTTTAATGCATTATTAAAATATTACAGTTGTTACGAGCTCAAATAGAATCCAAATATCATTAATAAGGTACATATATATTTCTTAAAAACTTACCCAGCAGTCGTGATAAATCTAAACGATATAATATCAAAAATGCAATAACAAATTTGATATCAAACAATGTTTTTTATGCATCCTCGTAAAAAGTTCTAAAGACAATAAGCGAGTGTGAAAAAATACTCGATGCTATACGGAAACCTTGAGGTTTGTAAATTAATAATGAGTTTGGTCTAGTTTCTCTATATCTTTACACACTTGCGATTTTCATATATAATTCAATTCGTCAGAATATATAACGATTTCGTAAATGTATATTTTGCATTGACTTGCAATGTATTACTTTGAAACTAGCAATTAATCGTGTTTAACTTTGCCAATTGGAAACAGAGAACTACTGTGTCACTTAGGTATGACTTTTCTTGTTGTACGTGGCAATTGTACGACCGTGAAAAGTTGAAAATATTTTTGGTACCACAATTTTTTATTTGTTCTTTTTATTATTCGCTTATTAGGCGTTTTCATTGCCATAATTGAACAACAATGAACACTTATACTGTATTGAAACGGAAGGTGAAAATATTTGTGACAGCACTAAATCATACTTAAATTGATATGTTGATTATATTATATAACATTCGATAATACAAATGGAATTAAAAAATACTATCTAATGCAAAAAACACAATAAAGCACATTTTCAATTACGAATAAATTTAATTCTTTCCATGGGAGAAGGACACAACTTAACCACGTGCAAAAAATATTGGATTGTCTTGCTTATAAATATATATATATATATTGTATATTGTAATGAGACGAACAAAATCTTGAAATCGCTTATATCGCGTTGGTTACACCAAAAAAATGAATATTGTTTTAATTTTGAATAACGAGTTGTAATGAATTTTTTAACAAGACAATATTAGTGATGTTATTGCGTTCCATTTTTTATTTTCGATCGAGCATTGAAAATTTTGCATCTTTTTTATGTGTTGAATAAAACTGATGGAATTTTTTAAGAAGTGAACGATCTCGCTTTATGATCAGTCAAAAACAGCAGTTAATAAATGTATTTTCACTCAATGATGTATATTGGAAATCCTTGCAATGCTTTCAACTTTACAATATTATTTATGATGCAATGTATATAACTACGAGAAAAAAAAAATTTTATTTCATACTTTCGTTCTCAATTTATTTAAGTAGATATAGATACACTCTTCTGCGCCTTCCTTCTATCTGCCGTTTGCTTCGTACAGATCCACGAAGTTAACTTACGAAGCTCAGTACTTCGGATGCGCGGAAACAGGCGTGATTTGTATCGCCCCCTTCTCTCGCGCGATTTGCCGCGCCCCTAAAGATCTTGGCGAATTGCGTTGCCGCCGTAAATATAAGCCTAAATTCGCACAGAAAGAGGGAAATCGATTTTGCGCCTCCCGCCACGTACGAGGTTTAATAATAAACGAGGCATACAGGCTGTGATCATTGGTCGAATAGGAAATTTTTATATTTGCTCGGACTTGGAGTACAAGTCGTCTTGCCCCTCGCCTCGGAAATGATTTGGGCACCGATCGGTCACCGAAACAATCGATCAAAAACACCGGTGGATCCCTAAATAAATGAATTTGTTTTTCTTATCTTTTTTCCCTATCTATCCTTTCCTATTTTTTCTGTACCTCGGGTACTAAGACCATAGAGCCGAAAGGGAAGCTGATTTAAAAGTGTTGGTCACGGAATACGAGCTCAACCTTCCCCCCTCTTACATCGACTTCATGCACCACTTTTTAAAAAATTGAAGTCTTGCCGATGAATAATAGAACGATGGTGACGAAATCGAGATCGAGGCCAGACGAAATCTTGCCCGCATTATCGGAAATCCTGACAGGGAAAGCTTTCCTTTGGCTGCGAAATTGAGATGATTTTCCCAGGTATACAGGATCCAGAAATTATTATGTGGTGTTAATGAAAAGAGTCTGAAAAAAATCCGTTAATTGATTCTTCAGCTTTTAAAGTTTTTCAATAGCAATAAAACGTTTTTTAAACCCATTTTTTAAATAAACTGAACAACTAGTAAATTGCATAATTAGCATGCAGCGTATTATTTTAATCGTCTTTAATTTGTTCAAACTTCGAACTACCAGAAAAAATGAAACTATATTTGATATCATCTGAAAGAAATGTTTTAATTTATTTTGTTTTTTAATTTATATATTTTTTAAAAACAAAGTTTGTTAAGTATACTTTGCCAAAACGTTCGATGGACATGTTGATAAATCCACCAGCAGTCAATTGTATTGGCCGTTGCAAAAATGTCATTTCGATTTGAATCATTTTAGATAATTTCGTGTCTTTTCTGTATACCGATGGTATCATGTATGTAAAATCTGTTGTAGATGAACTCCTAATTCAAATTAGTAAAATCTTTAATATGTGTTCATGCGATCTGGCCTCGGCTGGTAGAATAGGCGCGAGTAAGGGAATGGAGTGGGATTCGGGTATAAATAAATTGACACAAGTTGGCCTATTACATCACGTTTATTGTCCACTGGAATTAAATAAAAAAACCCCTTAGGGTATAGGGATAAAGCCACGCTTTTTACATGATTAGAGTACACACACAAGCTCCGGCCACCCACTCATTCCTCCACTCGCGCATCCCTACCTTTTCGTTGGCCAGTTATTCGTTCGCTGCGTGTGCCGTTCGCCTCCTCCAACTCCTTCGCCGCCAGATATTGACTTCTTTCTACTCCGTTCTTTGGTCTCATGCGCAGACAATAGGCGATCACTCGTACCAACTTCGTGAAGGTCGAGAAACTCGTCCTCTTCTCGTTCCGGTTGTTCGTGTAAGGCCTTTACCTTGGGCCTAATGGTCGGCCATAGTTCACTGGGGCTCGGTAACCAGGACGGCCCCTGCCGCAATAACTCCAGGTTCTTTAGTTGGAGTGTGGAGGCCCCTCGGGTGGCGAGGTAAGCTGGATTGTCATTGGTATACACGTGCTTTCAGTTGTCCGTGGGCAGCTGCGTCTGGATCTTTTACTCTCGATTGGCCACGAAGGTTCTCCAATTGCTCGGATGCCTCTCCAGCCAGGCCAAGACCATCTGGCTCTCGGTCCACATAAATAGTGGTGCTGCCTGGTATTGTCGAATCTCCAGGACCTTCACTAGTAGCTTAGTCAATAATGCGGCCCCGCATAGTTCCATTTTCATCCAAACAGTCTGACGTCGATTATCCTAAACACGGTTGAAAGACTGATTGAAATCCAACAGACGCAGTAGGGTACTTATCAAGAAGCATCTCCAGGAGGATCAGCACGCCTATATTGCCGGCAGATCGACGGAGACTCACCTTCTTATGGCGGTCAGGGCCATCAAAGGGCAACTAAAGGCGAAAGGTTATGTTGTGTGAGGGGGGGCACTTCTGGGCATAGAAGGAGCCTTAAACCATACATTAAGGATCTGATAAATCTGAGCCATAAGCAGGTTCGGACACCGCAGGGCATAGTGGAGTGGATTGACTGCATGCTGGGCAACCGTTGTGTAGTGGTGAGGCAGGGCGACACAATTCTGAGGGACTCCGTTGGATCGGGTTGCCCCCAGGGTGGCGTCCTTTCCCCGCTCAACTGGTGCCTGGTGGTGGATGAACTACTCACCCAGCTTAAAGAAGAGGGCTGTAAGGCTATTACATGCGCAGATGATATCCTTGTACTAGCCAGAGGTCCGTTCCTCGATCCCCTTATGGGAACAATTCAAAAATCCCTCAGCCATGTAGACGGATGGTATTAGAACGTGGGACTCTCGGTCAAACCAGTCGAGACTGATGTTCTGGTCTTCATCAGAAGATACAAGTGGGATGGAAGCCTTTCAGCTGACCTTTGGGGGAGAGGGGTGCGAATTGCAACTCAGGGATCAGCTAAAATACCTAGGAGTCAATTTAGGACAGTAAACTGAACTACAAATGGCACCTAGATTACATCGGCAGGACGGTCACGGCCATCTTATAGTAGCTGAAAAGTGTCGTAGGGAGTTATTGAGGTCTTAGCCCGGCCACAACAAAGTGGATGTATGAAGCGATTCTCAAGCCCAGACTGACCTTTGGGACTAGAGAGAAGAGGCGCACTGATGATGTATTCGGGCATCAGTCCCACGAGCTTCCTCTAGGATAAAAAGTACCGGGTTAGCATCCCTCCTCATGAGGAATAAGATGTTAAGACGGGCCGAGGGCCTTCCTCTAGACCTGCCTGGTTCACAAACGGGTCCATGGTCAGAATTGGTGCGGGTGCGGGAGTGCATTGCAAACGAAGCGGGACGCACTTAATGATACCGCTTGGTGCATACCCAACCGTTTTCCAGGCCGAGCTAATGACCAAAAGGTAGGCGATGGACGCTGCGAGTGAGCAGCCAAACTGCCCACTGGTGATCATCTGCTCGGCTAGCAAGTGTGCCTTGATGGCGCTGGATAAATGCGCAACGAGATTGAGACTGGCCTAGGACTGGCATTAGGCCCCAAATAGGCTTGGGACTACTTGTTTACATAAATTAAAATTTTTTTTATTTTTGGGAGAGAAAGACAAATTAAAAAACAAAAATACTTGGCTAAAATTTATTGTATCGTGCTGATGAAAAGACACTGGTAAAAATCCATAAAAAAATTGATCAACTAAAGAAAAAATTTAATATCAATAAAACGTTTTTAAAGCCATTTTATAATAAATTTCATAATTACTATGAAGCGTATTATTTTAATCGACTAGTTATTATTAAAACTTCGAAGTACCAGAAAAAATGAAACTATATTTGAGATCATCTGAAAGGAATGTTTTAATTTATTTTGTTTTTTAATTTATATATTTTTTAAAAACAAAGTTTGTTAAGTATACTTTGCCAAAACGTTCGATGGACATGTTGATGATTCCTCCAGCAGTCAATTGTATTGGCCGTTGCAAAAATGTCATTTCGATTTGGAGCATTTTAGATAATTTCGTGTCTTTTCTGTATACCGATGGCATCATGTATACAAAATCAGCTGTAGATAAACTCTAAATTCAAAGTAGTAAAATCTTTATTATGGTTCATGGTAATTTCAATACTTTTATTATATTTAGTTGACTAACAATATTTAAGAGTATAAACTTTTCAATTAATTATGGGGTGCTCAATCAGTGTTCATTTTTAAAGCTCTCGTATTTATAAAAGAATATCTATTATTAAACGAAAAATAATAAAATGATCAAGGTAAATTAGCTTTTTTAACATTGAGATTTTTTCCACAATACCACTTTTTTTTAAATCTTATTAATTTTTGAAATGAAAAATAAAAACCATATTTTTCAACTTCTTAAAATATTACAAAAAGTTAACCTATTTTGGAAAAGATATCATGTACTACTTAAAACTAAGATTGTAAGTTACAAATCCGTATTATTCCATATTATCCGGATTCCGAAATAAAAAAAAGAAAAATCTTAGATTAATGATCATTTGTATCATAAAGCGTTGTTTTAACTAGTTATAGTTCTTTATTAAATAAAATTTAAATGCAAGTCTTGACTGTTCAGTTTTTTTTAATGAAAAAAGCGGTAAAAGTGCTTACTTCAGATCGCAATATATCTGATGTCCAATGACATAAAAAAAGGTCCAACAATAAACTCATTATTACAGGTATCATCTTTCGATTGTTATTAATGTCCTAGTAATAAAATTAATAAAATCAATTCGATGAGCTATACACAAAAATAAAAGAATTGTACATACCGAAACTATCACCAAAGTCATTAAGGATATATTGTAAGTAATCGTAACCAGATTGACTAAGAAAAGGGGTGATGTAAAACTTTTAATAATAGAACAGAATCTAAGGTTGAAGAAAAAAAATTATTTTCAAAAATTTTTTTATATGTGATAGAAATTTCTAATAAACATAAAAAAACAATACTTAGTGATACACCAAATGTTAAAAAAAATCCTTTCGATTACTCATACCGATTTATTTTTTGATGGTAACGTATACATGATTTTATATGCTCATTTTGTCTTTCGCCGTTTCCAAAAATCTCCGGTTCATTAGCAATCAGGAATCGTCCTTTAAGTATCTTGAAGTGTCCTGCGGCTATTACAATAATTAAAGGTGACGCCATTTCATAACCAGCGCTCAAACTTAAAACCAGACTCATACTAAATTCGATTGCCATTACAAGTTCGTACCATGGAGAATCATTAATTTCAAAATATCGTCCAAACATCTGTTTTTTCTGAATTATTCCATTTGTGTATGTTGGGAACAATAATGCATTTATTGCGTAAGCAAAAACTGCAGTTACTTTAACTACCAATAAAATAATTGTTATAATAACAATTTTTCGGCTAAAATTTCTAAACACATTTAATATTAGGATTTGATTTAAGATTTACAGAAATTAATAAGTACTTTATAAAAAACAGTTCAAAAGAATGTTTTAAATATATATATATATATATATATCACGTTATTTATAAGTCAAATTAATATATCAATGTTGTTATGATGATATTCATAATTTTTTTTCGCAAATCAACAAAGTATTGTTTTGTACCATGATTTTATCAGCTGTTGGAAATTTTTATAAAAAATAAATCAAAACAAATAATCTAGATCAAATTGCTTATAATCCTCACAGTAGTTAAAGAGCTGATGAAACCTTGATGAAAATGATTTCATAAGTCATCATTATTAGTGTAACTTATAGAATGTTCTGGATGTAAGCGAAAAAAACCCAAAAAATTTAAATTTCTTGTTAAACATTTTACACCTTTCTGAAACGATACAATCTATTATTATACCTTAAAATTTTTTTTTCATTATCATTCAAGTCTATCCATAGACTTTGTCCTTCTTTGAATAATGTTCTCAATTTATTTCGCATTAAAAAGTTGAATAAATATTTTATGTACATTCCAGATAAGCTAATGGCAATAGTCACATCATCTAAAAGTAATTTCCTTGAGCTTTTAAATAAATCTTTAAATAAATCATCACAACTCAACAGTAATATTGAAAAATGACAAACGTTGACAATGAAAACAACAATCTTATTAGTCATTGAATTAAGATTTTTTTCACTTATTGGCCACAAACCATAACATTTTAATAAGAATATATTTAATCGATATACTTTCATGAAATATAAATTTTCCTGGTTAATCTTCATCGTCTTTCTAAAATTTAAGTTAGCATTAAAAAATTTTTTTGTAAAATAGTGATAAAAATGTAAAAATAAAAATATTATCATGGATATTTTACGCAATCAAATCATTGATAAAATATATCATTCGTATTTTCGTAAATAATGTTTATATGTAGGAAAAATGTATGTCTGCATAAATTTTTCTCAGACCAACAATTTTTAAATTCTCGTAGGCTTGTTTTCTTGTATTATTTTATTTATGATACGTGATGTAAAATTCCATTTCTCCTATATTAAGTAAAAAAAATAATTTTATTAATAGATATTAATATGTTTTTGTTATGTAGAATTATTTAATTTTTAGAAAAATTTTCTAAAATAATGATTCACTCCAATATTCTACTATTTTATACCTTTATCATTTTTAATTTAATTTCAAACAGTAAAAAGTAACATTAGTATGGATTATAATTATTAAAATTTTATTAAAAAATTTCGGTATCTCACACATGGTTATGATGAAAGATTGGATATAATTATTATTTTTGTTTCTTCTGAGTTTGTTATTTTCTGGTAAACGAAAATCAAACTACGGCTTTTATTTGTATTGTTAAAATATTACAGATGTAACGAGCTCAAATAGAATCCAAATATCATTAAAAAGGTACTTATATATTTCTTAAAAACTTACCCAGCAGTCAAGATAAATCTAAACGATATAATATCATAAATGCAATAACAAATTTGATATCAAACAATGTATTTTATGCATCCTCGTAAAAAGTTCTAAAGACAATAAGCGAGTGTGAAAAAATACTCGATGCTATACGGAAACCTTGAGGTTTGTAAATTAATAATGAGTTTGGTCTAGTTTCTCTATATCTTTACACACTTGCGATTTTCATATATAATTCAATTCGTCAGAATATATAACGATTTCGTAATTGTATACTTTGCATTGACTTGCAATGTATTACTTTGTAACTAAGCGACTTGGAGTTTGAGTAATTAATCGTGTTTAACTTTGTCAATTCGAAACAGAGAATCACTGTGTCACTTAGGTATGACTTTTCTCGCTGTACGTGGCAATTGTGTAACCGTGAAAAGTTAAAAACATTTTTGGTACCACATTTTCACCGTAAATTTGTTAATTGTTTGTTCCATTATTCGTTTATTTGTCCGGGTTTTCTTTGACATAATTAAAAAACATCAAACACTCAAACTACATTGAAACGGAAGGTGAAAATATTTGCGACAGCACTTAATCATACCTAGATTGTAACCTTGATTATATTGAATAATTTTCGATAATATAAAATCGATTTTTTAAATACTGTCGGTCATACTTCTTGAGTTGTCATCTTCTGTTCAGGAGGATTTAGAAGAATCGGTAACAGTTATGCTTCTCATTTCTTCAATTGAGATGCCCACTGATTGTCTATCTAAATAAGCACCTTTTCTAAAAACAAAAAAAAAATTTTATATCTTTCGATTGTTTAACTCTGTGACTTAACCTACTATAAGTAGAAATCGATAGATTTTCGCAAGTAGTTTATTGATCGCTGATATTCCTGAAGCAATAAAAAGGTAATAACTTTCGAATAGGCACTGATTCAAATGTTTTTAATGAAATTTAAAAAACTACGACCATCCGTTGTTACATTAAGTTCATACTGAAACTTAGTTATCAATTAAAATAATTTTCGCAGGCAATATATCCATGTCTAAAATTTATCATCACTATCATTTTAACCCCTGAATAATTTTTTGCAATAGTCTGTTTTTGGAACGAACAATAATATAAATAATAATATAAATAATATGAATTAAAACATGGTATTTAAAAAAATTTTTTTACATATATTGATGGTTTAGTCATTTCATAATCTGTGGTAAAGCCCACCACCTTAGTAATATTTGTTCAGAATGCAAATGCAATAATGCATTAATTGAGAGAATTAATATCGATATAACAAATACAATCCAATGTATCACCGTTATTTTTATATTATTCTGACTGAAATCTTATGCAGGTCTACTTTTTATAAAATATATAATTTATGTATATTCTTTTAATAGAAGATAAAAATAATTTATATATATATATATATATATATACGTATATATATTATGTACAATATCTTTTTCTAAAAAGTTGAGCAATGTGTTAATAGTTTTATACGCGTATCGTGTATTCTCTTCTTGTTAAGACTTATTTGTATAGATTATCTTAAAATGCACAGCTCTAGAAAAATGAGTTGAAGCAAACTATTGTTTGGTACCGTGAATGATTTGGAATGGTAGGCCAGAGATTATAACAATTAAAGTACCGAAACGCAGAAAATTTCAATCCCTTTTTATTTACCTCTCCTGCTAGTGATGGAAAAATTCCAAAATGGCTATATAATCGCCCGTATTGAAAGGTGATAAGGTAATCTTCCCCTTGGCTAATGTTAGGGCTCTTTCCTTATGTAGGCGGATTTTGCATTTATGCATAAACAACTTTTAGAAGCGTTTCAAATGCGTGTCCTGAAAATACTATATATACGTGTAAAAAGCGATATTCTAACTTAGATATAATCCGATAATCGTGTTGAGAGGTTCGTCTATGTTCTCTATCGCAATCCATAGCTAAATGCGCTTTTTTGGCTACTTGAGAGTTTTTACTTTCCTTCAACTATCTTTACATGCATACGAGGCAATTCGCGATACAATTCATATTGACTTGCGAATGCAACTTACCTATAAGGCACAACATAATGTACAAAATTGAACAATTTTCTTCAAAAAATACACAAATTTTTATGCTTAAGAATAATGACAGAAATTCGAACATTATTTGGGAAAATTAAATTAAATGTATTTAACGTAGCGTATAATTTTTTGGCTAAACTTTGTTTTACGTGCTATTGATTTTACTTAATGTTACGAAAACATAATTGGAAGATATATTTGCATATTTAAATTTATTAGAAAATTTAAATCTCTTTAGGCGTCTATAATAATCATATTAAACTCAACAAAATGATTTTTTTATATATTTATCATCGAACAATAAAACCGATTTTATAGTTAGTTCATCATTTAAGAATTTCTTTGCTGTCTAGTATAAAGTAATAACTACTGTGCAATTTTTTTTATGATTAGAGTAATGATCAAATGAAGGATGATAGAATTTTACTAGTTGTAAGCTTTCTTTTAGATTTTTATATTAAAAAATATTAGACCACTGCTTGATAGAGTATAAGAGCTTTTGCGATTGTGAAAAGTACGAACCGAATAAATGTACATTTTATAAGAGCATAATTTTTTTAAATATACTTTCAATGTATCGAAATATACTTACAGCATTCATACTAACAAATTTTTCTCAATCATATTTATTAGCTCGCTCTCTCTCTCTCTCGCTCTACATCACTCACACGTTCAGCGTTGGCGCCTGCCGTTGCAAACCTTAAATCATCCTAAAGAAAAGTGAGCCGAAGCAGACATATTCTAATGTACTAGTTAACGAATATTAGTTGAAAGGATTTCTATATTGTGTACGACTTATTTAGCTTTTGTATTTATTAACTTAAATTTAGTACTTCCGCAAGAGTCACGTACAATTTAACGGTTTTGTTTTCGACTTGATTTAAGTCTATTTTGCCGCCGTATTAATGCTTGTGAAAATTTTAAAGTAAAAAACACAAGTTTTGTATGATTAATCAAAAAAAAAGACCTTGTGATTATTAACATTATTTTGTTTGTATTTCGTAAAAATGATCGATGTAATAATTATTATATAATGAACGAAATACAACGAGAAAGTTCGATTGCACTAGCCCGAGGTTAAGTGCAGAATATCGAGAACACCGCATTAAACTAGTGAAGGCACGAGTGCCCAGATAATTTAATACTTGTTTGCAAGTTTAAAATGAGAAACTTCTTTGAGATTAGATAATACAGGTTTTATTCAAATTAAGGGCTCAAAGCTGAAGTTATAAAGCTCAAAGTTATAAAAAAAAGTAAATACAATAGGTCATTGCTTGCCTATTTTTATTAAAGCATAAAACAAATTGTGTCGAGTCTCGCCGCTATTAATCTGTAAAAATTTGTATTTGATTAATAATAATTTTCTTCGATAACAATTATTATTGCAATCATTGAAAATAACATTCTCTTATAATATAAGCATAACGAATAACTTTAAATTTCAGTGCTTAAATGGTCAAATAAATTAGGAGTATAAAAGAGATAGTTTATAAAAGAATAAATTGTTTCCGTATCTCGATGAATGAAGTAAAAATATACTTTTATGTTCAAAATAATACAAAAATAGAATTAAAAAAAGTTCTACATTTTTCGGGGTTACTAATAAATTTAATTTTGACCTTTGACAACATTATTATATAATATTGGATAAAAACGCGAGCCTTATCAATATGACAAAAGTTATGAATTGATTATTTATTTAATGATAAGAAAATATTATAAAGCAATGGATAATTATTAAAAGAATTAGTTCAATTTATTCAGAAGAGGTAAGTTAATTAATTAAAAAATTACATTTTTTATACAAATTTTATCTTTAATAACTCTGATAATCTATACTATACATAACAAAAAATTGCGATATACCTAAACTCTTTCCCATATTTCTTACTTAAAATTCATAATATGTATTCATTTCATTAAGAAAATTATTTAAATTTTTTATTCCATTTTTTTTTATTTTCATTAATACGGTAAATTTAAATGGTATATTCGTATATATTCACAGAAATCAGGTCTAAATAGAAATATATATAAAATTTTCATATAACAAGATTAAAATTGAAAACAATATTAAATTTCTATGTATATCACATTTTGGCGTCCATAAAGATAACTGAAAATTCATACATATATAGCTTAAATTAAAAGGTGAAGATTACTGACCATCACATAGTCTAACAAAGATTAAAAAATATTTTTACAATATATAAGCACGCATTTAATAACATGTCCAAACAGAAAAAAACGTTAGATTTTATACTTATATACAAACGTACCGATTATTCATCATCAATCTTACAAGAACAATTTTTAATATCTTGCTTAGACAAAAATCGCTTAGTTAAAAAACTTATCAACTGTAAATTGTTACATTGTTATTTATGAATTATTTTAACATAAAAAAAATTATGTAAAATTTCTACACCTATATATTAATTTCAATAAAAATTATCAGTTTAAAATAAATGATCAGTTGTCAAAACTGTAAACGTTTTCTTTCAAAGATATATTTATTACACAAAATTAATTATTAAATAATTAAATTCATATGTGGACATTTAATTCTACTTTACAAATAAATATTTTAAGCACTTTGAAAATCGATTACATACGTTCATGAATTAAAAAATTAATACGTATATTTATTATTTCTATAGTTTACATCCATACATCAAACTATTATTCAAATCTTATGTATATCCGATTATGATCTATCAATGTTGATCGCAAGGGACCAATATACATTTCAGATATTAAAAAATAAAATTCTGCTTCTGTACAAGAGTTTTTTTCTAAACATAAAAGCGCAATACTATTTTCATATTTTATACATAATCAGAATTTTTTTAAGACATATTCAATATAAATCTCGTAGATCCCTAATGAATTCTTGATAAAAGGCAACAGCAATGTGAACGTTAACCTTATCTGGATGAAGCTGTCCTAACGAAGGTGGAGCTGTTCCAAAATTAACGCCAAGAATTATATTCGATAAAATAAGCGGTCCACCGCTGTCACCCTGTAAAATAACATTTTTTTTATTTTAGGTCTTGGATCTCAATTTTGCCCGCACAACAATTTACTTGCTGCATTCGACGAGTAATAGGTAAAGGGATCAGATTATAGGTTTTTAAAATTACAAACTATTGCACAAAGACGAAATTTAAGCACTAAACCTAAAACCAAGTTAAATAATCCTAAAAAGCTCATAAATTTTACGAATGAATTTAAAAATCGTACACAGGAGGATTTCGCAAACCGGCCATAATCCAAAAAAAGTCCATCCCTTGAAGCGACTCTCGTCCTCCTCGACTCCGGGACTTCCCCCTTCAAGATTCACCCCCTAGTGCCTGGAGTATAAGCAACGACTTAACGCGCACAAAGTTTTTTTTCACTTTTCTGCTACTAGTTACGTAAGTTATTCCTTCAGTTTTTGCTCAAATATGGAACTAATTTCTTTTTATTATTCAGTTATTATTTTTGGTGGCAAAACCGAGCGGCAAAACGTGTTAGGACAACGATAAATAAGAAAGTGCTAGTTTGTTCAATGCGTAATGTTTTACGTTTCTATGTGACTCAATTTTTTTTTTAATTGTATCATAATGCAAGAATATTTAATTGAATATTTATTTTATGTTTTTTTATAAGAAATATGTCCTACCGCACCCAGCAATATATATGGTTCTGCAACAGTGCAGATATTCATTGGTTCGACTCGAACCGAATGTTGAACGAGCGCTGAAACACGAGCCTGGCAATCCTCGTATGATATAATACGTACGTGTCCTGCTCGTAGGATTACGGGAAATAAATTGTTACTTGTACGGCCCCAACCTACTGCGTCGAGCTCTAATCCACATAATCGTTCAGTTTCTGTATATGAAGTTAATGCGGGTTCGATAGAATCTGGCACACGCTCTAGCAGCTAAAAAAGATTTCTTCTTATAATTTTCGATCAAATTATGTCGAAAAAATTTCAATGAAAGATTGTGCATAGCGGCATTTCTTAAGTAGCGCGTGAGTAATATGATAAAGGAAGTATTTTTGTATTATGGTAATTTTTAGAATTCAACCAAACGTTAAGATGAAAGATTAATATTTTCGAAGCGATGATTACATTTAGGAAAGCAATATCGTTAATTTCGTATTGGATCTCATGATTGTTATACGTAGCCCATTGATCAAAAGATATCCACCACTCAGGCAAATATCTTGTTCCCAAATGCCTGTTTACTGATCCAACGAGAACCTCCAGCATAGTGATACGATTACCTTCTACACAGTGTGCAGAAGTCAAAACATCGTTCCGAGATATTAGGGTACCAGTGCATGTATAACCACTGGAACCATTAGAAAAATATTTAATGATTGCTACAGTAAATGCGTATTCGTTCTCTGTCACTTTTCTGACACGTGTTCCCATCAAAGCGTCCACGTTATCGAGGATACATGAATAATCTGATGCACAATTACTTTTAGAATATTGCTACTTTGTACATGAAGAAAAAAAGGTTTACTTACAAATTATTGTCAAACAGGCAAAAGCGAGTAAAATCTGAAGCCTCATATTTATATTACCAAAACTTAAAATAACTGATATTCTGTAATAAATCGTACATAATTAATTAAACTACGGAAAATATAACCCAATTCACTGTACAAAAGGATAATGTAAGTAAAAAAAGAATATGATTTTTAAATATGTTTTAATAAGCTGATATATATTCAAATTAAGCATAAATAAAGAACTATTTTGTATTTAGTAAAATAGATAAGAAATGCTAGAAGCGAGTTGTTTAATTAATTGTAAAATATTTGAATATTTTTTAACTTCATATTAAAGCCTAAATGGAAACTTATATGTATGTTTTTTGCTTTAAACGCAAAATTTTTTTCCTTGTGTTAATATCAATGACAAAACTATTGGAATAAGTTTTTATTAATTATATTTACGGGTGAGCTTTTTTTTTTTAAAAAAGGTTGAATTTAAAAAAAAAATATTTCTCCTTTGATAAATAATATAAAAAGTTTCCTAACTATCGTTTGAAAATTGTATATCATCCAATGTAAATATCAATATAAATATATTAAATTTAAAAATTACTGTACTAAATGTACTATGAATTTTCTCAAAAAAGGATGTAAAGAAAGAATATTAATTACTTAATGTGTTTAGGTAGGCAGATATATATTCAATCTAAGCACAAATAAAGAAGTATTTTATAATCAGTAGAATAGATAAGAAATACAAAACTAGCCATAGTACAATCAGTCATTGATATGCAAGAAATTAAATTGAAATAAAATATATATATTGAGAATTGCAGTAATACTAAACATGATTTAAAATCATATAAGATATTTAAAAGATGAATAATAACATACTAGATCCTTAATAATTGTTATGTTTTCGTTTTTCTCTTATTAATTTATAGATGAATCTGTTAGTTGTATTTTACCATTCTTAATAATGCTTTGTTAAAAAAAACTACTTCAATATCTGCTCAAACATTAAGTATATATTACGATAATAATGGTAATGATATGATAATAATGTGACCATGAAAACATATGACTATCATAAAAATTATTGTAAGTAAATATATGCGTTTTATGAAATGCAATTTTAATCCTACCTCAAATAAAAAATGTTAACGTCCAAAACGTGTAATGAGTATATATTTTTATTTTTTAACAACAATCGTATCGAAATACAGTGGCATATCACATGTTATAAATAAAATTTTAAAATTAAATCAATTTGTACATACAATTGTACAAACAAATTTCATTTCACAATAATAATCTAAAGCCTTCCGTCATTTTAGTGTTTATTAAATCAGTTGCTTCGTTTTCAAAATAAAGTACTTTTAATACTTTCTACAATATTTTTTAATATTCAGTTTTACTATACGAAAGAGGTTTAAATAAAAATCAGATATTTATAATGCTAAATATAGTGATACCTTTTAGTTGACGATTAACTTATAAAATTAACTGAACCGACATTTATTTTCTTAATTCCATAAACATTTATACTGAAACACATACTCACATATATTTTTGGAATAAATGCTATGGAAAAAATGTACTGCTATAATAATATTTATAAAAACCTTAAAAATAAGAGAATAAACTTTCACGCATATTTATAATGTACGATTGTGAGTATTTTAAAAGGCTTAAAAAATATTTAGTTTAAAAAGACATTAAAAATTTGTTGAAGTTATGTAACTTTGCTTTCATAATCTTTTCTAACCACTTTAGACTTAAGGATTATATACTTTACACTGACAATTGTTACAGAATTTTACAGACGGAGTTATAAAGTACATTGTTATAATGAATTAAACGTTTTTTTATACTAAAATATGTTTTTTTAAATATCAATTAAATAACATTTTGTACAGACTACTTCCCTCCCAATGAGTTACATGACTGTGTCGATGGTGAGGGGGACTTACGCGCAATTGAGATTGGGCCTTTTGATTGATGCGCCTTTTGAATGTTAGAGAATGGGAGAACACTTCATTAAAAGGTCTCTCCAAGAATGTTGCGATCCCCCTTAAGATCTCCCATGAATGGAAGTATGGGTGAAGGGAACCCTGGTGAATCTGGTGGACCATAACGCCAGCCTATTTATCCTGTTTCACCAAAGGGCCCCGTTGATTCCCATTGGAGAAGCGAAGGCAACGACTTTCTTCCGCAACCAAGAAGCAACATATTATTGCCTTCCCGAGGAGGCGCAATGGTTAACTTATCCAACCCCTAATCCCAAGGCGAATCTAACCGTCCCCAGAGGTTTGGTTGGCCACAACGTAACAGTGGTCATAAACGGTACCTCGAAGTAACTGTGCGAAACCTCCTGGTACTCAGCCTTACCTCCTAATGCGAGGCTCTATGGTGGCGCACAATACATTTCTGTAGCTGCTCGAGGGATCAAAAAATGGAAAGTAAAAAAACAAAAAAAATGGTATGGAAGGAGCGGTCACATGTGGGGCACAGGGTGCAGAGGGAGCGGAAGCGGTGAAGGAAACAAAGGCTGCCCCTAAGGCGATGGGGGTCGCTACCGCAGTATCAGCTGAGGGAACGGGGACTACGTGTGCCCTACCGAAGGGCAGTGGTGAGCTCAACGTAGGAGCAGGTGTGAGGCTGATCGAAGGAAGCTGGTTAAGGAGCGGAAAGCTCTACAGGCTGGCAACTAGGGAGTCCCGGTGATCCCTGCAGGAACGGGTTTAACACCTACAGCGCAGGGACAAAAAAAGGAGAATCTAAGAAGAGAGAACTCCTCCTGTTGACCCGCGTAAGATGAAAAGGAACTTGAAATGAAGGAGAATAACCCTGATTAAACTATCTGTGCAGAAATGGTTCACCATTTCTGTAAAGTTTTTAACTTGCATCAAAGCAAAGGCACCTCTGCGATAATACAGAGGAGCTTGGCTAAGATGCAGACAGGAGTGGCACTTATTCAAGAACCTTTGGTGGTTGAAGGCTCTATTCGGGGGCTTGATGGACTTTTTTATTTAAGAGACACCAGGAACACAAGACCCAGTGCCTGTATAGCGCTCAAAATGGTCAATGCTTTGGCCCTGCTGGACCACTTTTCTGGGGATCTAGTGGCGGCTATGACAAAGGTAGAAGGAATAGGGAGGCTAATCTTAGCTTAGGCATACCTTCCTTTTAATAGCAAGCACAGTACCTTACTGGAGGTTCGATGTCTGGTGGAATCCTGTCAAGTTAGGAATATTCCGCTGATACTAGGGTTACTTACACCATAGATCGTGGGGAAGCACCGACATTAATACGAGATGAGTCCAGTTACTGGAATACCTCGTTGGTACTGACCTCGTTTAGAAATGCGGTCAGAGAGGAGGTGATAGACCTGACGCTATCATCTTCAAGTATTGCGCACAGGATCCGGGGGTGGCGAGTAAGTGACGAACCATCGCTGTCTGATCACTCCCTGATATCCTTTTCGATTGGTACGCCTGTGAAAGATCTACCAATTATGGTGAGGAACCCTCGACGGACCGACTGGGAAGGTTAGGCGCGGAACGTGGGAAGTTATTTACACGACTTTGCAAAGAGGATCAGAGATATCTGGTCGCTCGACAAGGCAGCTAAAGGTTCACAGACTGCATCGTTCGAGCTTATGAGGGGAACTGTCGCCCCAAACGAGCTCAATGAAAGGGTGAGGTGTGTTGGTGAAATGAAAAACTGGACTCTTGAGGCGGGACACCTTGGCCCTGCTCAAGGGTGCCAGGGAACATGGTACAGAGTCCCAGAAGAACCGCTACAGTAAAACTAGGGACCAGTAGGGAACTAGGGGAGCATGAATTGCAACTCAAGGATCAGATGAAATACCTAGGGATCATCCTGGATAGTAAGCTAACCTGGTAACGACACCTAGACTACATTGGCGGGAGGATCACGACGAACCTGTGGCAACTGAAAAGGGGCATCATAGGGCGGAACTGGGGTCTTAGCCCGGCCACAATGAAGTGGATGTCTGAGGCGGTTCTCAAATCCAGGCTGACCTATGGGGCTCTGGTCTGGTGGAAGAGAACGGCCCTTGCCATTCCACAACAAACCTAAAAAAGATTTAGAGACTGATAGTCAGGGGTATCTCCGGCGCCAATAGATCGACTCCGACGGTGGCGTTGGGGATGAATTGGCAATGAGCTTTTCAAGGTAACGCTAGAGGGCGCGGCGACGCAGGCCCTAATTAGAGTCATCAGGTCCTTGAAGGAGGGAAAGTCTGGGAGGTGTCTTGGGCTCCACTTGAGACTAGAGAGAAGAGGCGCACTGATGATGTATTCGGACGTCAGTCCCACGAGCTTCCTCTTCGATAAAAAGTACCGGGTTAGCATCCCTCCTCATGAGGAATAAGATGTTAAAACGGGCCGAGGGCCTTCCACTAGACCTGCCTGGTTCACAAACGAGTCCAGGATCAGAAGTGGTGCGGGTGCGGGAGTGCATTGCAAACGAAGCGGGACGCACTTAATGATACCGTTTGGTGCATACCCAACCGTTTTCCAGGCCGAGCTAATGACCAAAAAGTAGGCGATGGACGCTGCGAGTGAGCAGCCAAACTGCCCACGGGTGATCATCTGCTCGGATAGTAAGTGTGCCTTGATGGCGCTGAATAAATATACAACGAAATCAAGACTGGTGTGGGAATGTAGGCCGAGGGTACGAGGGCGACCCTGACGTGCCGAGAAGCGTGAAAATGCCTCCGAAGAGCGCGAAATTGATGCCAGCTGTTTCCCTCGGAGGCGTAATAGCCGGACCTTCAAATCCGGCCAACCTCGGGGAGCCTCGGCTGGTAACGGCTCCTCGAGAGGAGGGCCCTCGCGCTTTCTAAGGGATCGGACCCAATGAAAGAGAGAGTGGATGGTGCGGAGAACCACCGACAGCTGCAGGAAGAGAGGGATTAGACGAAGAAGACCGCGAGGCGCCAGGGAAATGGGAAAAAGACGACTGCAGAACAGGTGAACAGAACAGCAGTGAGGCGCAAGGAGTAAATTCCACATCCCCGCAACACGAGACAGGAGCAACAGCAGGAACCAGCGACGAAGGAGAGGAAGCATCCGTAACCTGCCGACCTGGTGGAGGCCTACCGAAGGCCAACGGTGTAAGCGAGGAAAAGCTGCTATCTTATGTAGAAAAGTAATACAATAGATTTGTAAAATTAGGATACTTGCGGCGCAAGTCCTATACTCCGGAGTCCTTATACTCCGAAAATCGGACCCCGGCGGACCTAGTCCGAGTCGAGCGAGCGACCAACTGTCGTCAAGGCCGGGCGCGGAGAGGCGTCGTCTATTTCCCCCTCGACTTTTATTTTGTATAGTTTAACACCGACGATCGCGAGTGAAGCTGCGAGAATAGGCGAGCGGTTAGCCTCGTGTAGTAAGAGCTAATGTAAACACGAGTAACGCGACGGAAGCAAATTCGTGTTGTGATCGCGAATATTATCGTAAGAATTTAAGTAATGTAAGGATGCGTTTTTGTACCATGTAGATGGCTAATAAGTGAAGACGCGGCAGTACGGAGAAATTATAAATAAAGGAGAAAACAAATAATCATTCGTTTTAATTGTTGCCCCGTATCTACCCCACCGATCCCCACCCCCCTCCCCAAACCCTGGGACCGGCGAGCCACTCCTTGGCAATTTTCACGTCTTCCCTTTTTTTCTGTGCGTCGGGCTAATCAGACAGCCCTCGCCCACGCACAAACGTTACAAATACATGTAAGACATATAATTCTAAATTACAAAAAAATATATTTTTTTCGATAAGAAAATGTAATACAATTAATACTTTAATATGTAAATTTGTATACATTATATTTTGTACAAATTTATAAAACAACTGTTCGTACCTTATAATTATATTATTCTAATCTGTCAATATTAATCTTAAATGACATTTATGGAATATTAAGTATAATACAAATTATAACTAGACGATAGGATAATAGTAATATTTAAAAAAAATCTCGGTGATAGTTGATGAATTCCTGATAAAAGTAAACAGCAATATGAATGTTAACCCTATGTATATTTATTACTCCCATCGCAGGTGGAGCTGCTCCAAAATTAACTCCAATAAGTATATTCGAATAAATAAGCGGTCCACCGCTGTCTCCCTGTAAAACAAAACATTTTTTTAATTTACAGTCTTTGTCCTCAATTTCGTCCTCACAACAATTTACTTGCTCTATTCTAAAGATCCATAGATAAAAGGGTTCAGATTATTGGTCTTTAAATTATAAACTTTTACACAAAAACGAAATTTAAGCACTGAACCTAAAACCAAGTTAAATAATCTTAAAAAGCTCATAAATAATACAGATGAATTTAAAAATTATACACGCACTTCCACTCGCATCTGTTTAAAAGTTTAAAAACTACGCGAAGGAGTTAAGGAGGATTTCAACACCGTCCATAACCCAAAAAAAGTCCGTCCCTTGAAGCGACTCTCATCCTCCTCGACTCCGGGACTTCCCCCTTCAAGATTCACCTCCTAGTGCCTGGAGTATAAGCAACGACTTAACACGCAAACATTTTTTTCACTTTTCTGCTACTAGTTACGTAAGTGGTTCAATTCCTTCAGCTTTTACTAAAATATGGAACCAATTTTCTTTTGTCATTCAGTCATTATTTTTAATGACAAAACCGAGCGACAAAACGTGTTTCGATAACGATAAATAAGAAAGCCCTTAATGCTGTTAATGGCATCATTTTTTTAGTAATATGAAAAAGTGAAAAAAATGGATGCAAAATTATTTCTTTACATATTAATATTTTTTAGTTATTATAAGAAAATATTGCGTACTTTATTAAGTAACATATAAGGTTCTGCAACAGTGCATATTTGCATTGGTCCCAGATGCAACAATCTTCCAGCTATTGCCGAAATACGAATCTGGCATTCGTGAGCTGACATAATACGTACAGGTCCTACTTGTAATATATCTGGATATGTATTATTATAAAATAGGCCCCATCCTAATGTATTTAGTAGTAAGCCACGTAATTGACTCGTTGGTACACATGAGGTTGCTGGGGGTTGAATAGAATTTGATACACGTTCTAGTAACTAAAAAATATTTCATCTTGTAATCATCAATTCACTTACTTATAGTAATTGCAATGAAATCTTATTAACAGTAAAGATTTTTAACTTAGTATTGTATGTAATAGAAAAGGAAAAAAATCTAGATTTAATTTAATTGTTTTTACATTTTAAATACATGTAAGGAAGAAATCATAGTAAAGTATCTTTCAAAAGATAATCACATTTATAAAAGCAATATCATTCATAGGATATTGATTCTCACGATTGTTATACGAAGCCCATTGATCAAAAGATATCCACCACTCAGGCAAATATCTTGTTCCATAATGTCTGTTTACAGATCCAACGAGAATTTCCATCATAGTGAGACGTTTACCTCGTATACAGTGTTCAGAAGTCAAAACATCATTCCGAGAAATTAGAGTACCAGTACATGTATAACTACTTGAACCATTAGCATAATATTTAACGATTCCTACAACATATGGGAATTCATTTTCTTCCGCTGAACGGACATTAAATCCAAACATAGCGTCTACTTTATTGAAGACGGATGAAATATCTGATAATTGATGTAATTGATATAATATAACAATTGAGATAATGATCTGATATATAATTAATTTTATTATTTTTTTTTTTTTTTTTACATAAAGACAAAAAATTTTACTTACAAATTATTGTAAAACACACAAACTTGAGACAAATCTGAAGCCTCATATTTGTATTACCAAAACTTAGAATTTCAGAATTTCTGTAATATTGTATTTTTTTCATTAAAACAAAAGAGTATAACCTAATATTAAGGTATTCAAATATATTTGAATTTCAGTCAAATTTAAGATTATAATGGAAAATTATCTGTATGTGTTATTTAAAAGTTTTGTTTTCCAAGAAATAATTTACACGCTAAAGCTATAGAAATTAGTTTTTTTTAATTACATTTAAAGTTAAACGTTTTTATAAATGTTGTGTATTCTTTATAGATAAAAAAATGTTATTCTTTTATAAATTTGATAAGATTTAATATAAATATCAACATAAATATATTCACATTAAAAATTACTGTACTTAATATATGCGTTTTATGAAATGCAATTTTCATCCTACCTCAAATAAAAAATGTTAACGTCCAAAACGTGTAATGAGTATATATTTTTATTTTTTAACAACAATCGTATCGAAATACAGTGGCATATCACATGTTATAAATAAAATTTTTAAATTAAATCAATTTGTGCAAACAATTGTACAAACTAATTTCATTTCACAATAATAATCTAAAGCCTTCCGTCCTTTTAATGTTAATTAAATCACTCACTTTGATTTGAGAATAAAGTTTCTACAATATTTTTTAATATTCAGTTTTACTATACGAAAGAGGTTTAAATAAAAATCAGATATTTATAATGCTAAATATAGTGATGCCTTTTAGTTGATGATTAACTTATAAAATTAACTGAACTGACATTTATTTTCTTAATTTTTCCATAAACGTTTATACGGAAACAAATGCACGCATATATTTTTGGAATAAATGCTTCTGGAAATAAATGTACTGTAATCATTATATTATGTAACATGATAAACATGTAACGCGGGCGTCTGCCCGAGCGTGTAAGAGGAGGGGGTGATGCTGGATTGGAGCTCGTCGGCTCCAGGGTTCGACGGGGTATGGGAAAGAGGCACACAGAAGGATGTAGGATAGGTGTGAGACACCCGAAGAGGAAAAATAATTAACAAAAAAAATTTAGTTCTTCCACTGGTCTTACATGGCCGCGTCTCTCTTTTTTTTAATCTACAATATCAGAAAAAAAATACAATCCTTTATTATAATATGAATAGTACAGTAAAAATAAAAATTATACAAAAAAAAATAGTTTAAATTATTGAATTGGAGCGGACGGAGCGAGGGTATTTACTTGTTTGTGCGGCTGCCCGCTCGCCTCGTTGGCTCGCGCTGCGCGGGTTTAGGGAGAAACGAAGGAGAGACAGCCCTCGACCTTAGGTGACAACTGAATTGTCCGTCAGAAAATTTTTTCAAGTTATGCAACTTTGCTTTCATAATCTTTTCGAAACACTTTACACTTACTGTTTTGAATAGATAGAGACTGACAATTGTTACAGAATTTTACAGACGGAGTTATAAAGTACATTGTTATAATGAAAATGTTTTTTTTTTTAATATATCAGTTGAATAATATTTTTAATATACTACTTCCCTCCCAATGAGTTACATGACTGTGTCAATGGTGGGGGGACTTACGCGCAATTGAGAATGGGCCTTATGATTGATGCGCCTTTTGAATGTTAGAGATTGGGAGAACACTTCATTAAAATGTCTCTCCAAGAATGTTGCGATCCCCTTAAGATCTCCCATGAATGGAAGTATGGGTGAAGGGAACCCTGGTGAATCTGGTGGACCATAACGCCAGCCTATTTATCCTGTTTCACCAAATGGCCCCGTTGATTCCCATTGAGAAGCGAAGGCAACGACTTTCTTCCGCAACCAAGAAGCAACATATTATTGCCTTCCCGAGGAGGCGCAATGGTTAACTTATCCAACCCCTAATCCCAAGGCGAATCTAACCGTCCCCAGAGGTTTGGTTGGCCACAACGTAACAGTGGTCATAAACGGTACCTCGAAGTAACTGTGCGAAACCTCCTGGTACTCAGCCTTACCTCCTAATGCGGGGCTCTATGGTGGCGCACAATACATTTCTGTAGCTGCTCGAGGGAGCAAAAAATGGACTCTTTAAATAACTTAAATTTTAATGAAAAAGAAGGTGAGACCGAGTGGCGCACAGGATGCGGAGAGAACGGAAGACCCAATGCCACAGGGGCCCACGGATGCGACGAAGGAAAAAATAATAAAACTTAGGAGCTTTTAAGAGCTCCACGGAACAAAACCGATGATTTAAAAGATTATTAATAGGATGGCGTATAGCAGCCATTAAGACGTATAAATATTGTTTTACTATCTAAAATATATTTTTAAATTGATAACCTTATTATTAGATACATGTAAGACATATAATTCTATATTACAAATATATATTTTTTATTTGATTAGAAAATCTAATACATTTAATACTATAATATATGAATTATTATTCATTAAAAGATTGTACACATTTATGAAACAACTGTTTGTATCGTTTTGATTTTATTATTCTAATCTGTCAATATTAATCTTAAATGACATTTATGACATATTAAGTATAATAAAAATTATAAGTAGACAATAAGATTTGTTTATAATAGTAATATTTAATGTAAATTTCGGTGTGAGTTAATGAATTCCTGATAAAAGTAAACGGAATAATGTATGTTAACCTTATTTAAATTTAATACTCCCATCGCAGGTGGGGATGTTCCATAATTAACTCCAATAAGTACATTAGAAAAGACAAGCGGTCCACCGCTGTCTCCCTGTAAAACAAAACATTTTTTTAATTTAAAGTCTTTGACTTCAATTTCGTCCGCACAACAATTTATTTGCTCTATTCTAAAGATCCATAGATAAAAGGGTTCAGATTATTGGTCTTTAAAATTATAACTTTTACACAAAAACGAAATTTAAGCACTGAACCTAAAACCAAGTTAAATAATCTTAAAAAGCTCATAAATACTATAGATGAATTTAAAAATCGTACACGCACTGCCACTCACAACTGTTTAAAAGTTTAAAAGCTACGCGAAGGAGTTAAAGAGGATTTCAACACCGGCCATAACCCAAAAAAAGTCCGTCCCTTACAGCGACTCTCATCCTCCTCGACTCCGGGACTTCCCCCTACAAGATTCACCCCCTAGTGCCTGGAGTATAAGCAGCGTCTTAACACGCAAACATTTTTTTCACTTTTCCGCTACTAGTTACGTAAGTGTTTCGATTCCTTCAGCTTTTACTAAAATATGGAACTAATTTTCTTTTGTCATTTAGTCATTATTTTTGGTGTCAAAACCGAGCGGCAAAACGTGTTCGGACAACGATAAACAAGAAAGTCCTTAATGCTGTTAATTGCATCATTTTTTTAGTAATATAATAAAAAATGGATGCAAAATTATTTCTTTACATATTAATGTTTTTTAGTTTTTTTAAGACAATAATGCATACCGGATTAAGTAACACATAAGGTTCTGCAACAGTGCATATATGCATTAGTCCCAGCGGCATCCGTCTTCGAGCTATTGACGAAATACGAGACAGGCATTCATGACCTGACATAATACGTACAGGTCCTACTTGTAATATATCTGGATATGTATTATTAAATAATTTGCCCCATCCTAATGTAATTGCTAGTAAGTTACGTAATTGTCTTGTTGGTTGACATGAGAGGTCAGCGGGTTGAATAGAACTTCGTACGCGATCTAGCAGCTAAAAATATTTCATCTTGTAAATAACAATTCGCATACTTATAGTAATTGTAATGAAAGTTTATAAAAAGCAATGTTTTTTACTTTTTTTTGTTTGTAATATAAAGGAAAAAAGTATTAAAATAATTTAGCTTTTTTCACATTTTAAATATATATAAGGTAGAAATTATAGAATAATATCTTTCAAAAGATAATCACATGTATAAAAGCAATATCATTCATAGGATATCGATTCTCACGATTGTTAAACGAAGCCCATTGATCAAAAGATATCCACCACTCAGGAAAATGTCTTGTTCCCAAATGTCTGTTTACTGAGCCAACGATAATTTGCAGATTAGTAATACTACTACCCTCTATACAGTGTTCAGAAGTCAAAACCTCATTCCGAGAAATTAATGTACCAGCACATATATAACTACTGGAACCATTAGAATAATATTTAATGATTCCTACAACAAATGGGTATTCATTATCTACCGCTGAACGAACATTAAATCCAAACATAGCGTCTACTTTATTGAAGATGCACGAATTATCTAATGCATAATAAATTTTAGATTATTTTGTATTTATTACATAAAGACAAAAAGTTTTACTTACAAATTATTGTCAAACAAGCAAACGCGAGACAAATCTGAAGCCTCATATTTATATTACCAAAACTTAGAATAACAAATTTTCTGTAATATATTGTATTTTTTTCATTAAAATATAAAAATATAATTGAATTTGAAGGTATTCGAACATTTTTTAACTTCAGTAAAATTTAAGCTTATAATGGAAACTTATCTGTATGTGTTGCTTTAAAAGTTTTGTTTTCCAATAGTTAATTTACACGCTAAAGCTATAGAAATTGGTTTTTTTAATTACATTTACAGTTTAACGTTTTTATAAATGTTGTATATTCTTTTTAGATAAAAAAAATGTTACTCTTTTTTAAATTTGATAAGATTTAATATAAATAACAACATAAAATATATTCACTTTAAAAATTACTCTGCTTAATGTACTATGAATTTTCTTAAAAAACAATGTCAAGAAAGAATTTTAAATCTTGAATCTGTTTTAGCATGTAATTACATGTGCAATCTAAGTAAAAAAAATTTTATTATTAGTAGAATAGATAAAAAATACAAAACTAGCCAGTTTTGTATTAGTAGCATAGTACAGTCTGTCATTGATATGCAAGAAATTAAATTGAAATAAAAAATATATATTGAGAGTTGCAGTAATAAAAAACATGATTGAAAACAATAAAAGACATTTAAAAGATGAATAATAACATACTAGATCCTTAATAATTGTTATGATTTCGTTATTCTCTTATTAATTTACAGATGAATCTGTTAGTTGTATTTTACCATTCTTAATAATGCTTTGTTAAAAAAAACTACCTCAATATCTGTTCAAACATTAAATATATATTACGATAATAATAGTAATGATATGATAATAATGTGACCATGAAAATGTATGACTATCATAAAAATTATTATAAATAAATATACGCGTTTTATGAAATGCAATTTTCATCCTACCTCAAATAAAAAATGTTAACGTCCAAAACGTGTAATGAGTATATATTTTTATTTTTTAACAACAATCGTATCGAAATACAGTGGCATATCACATGTTATAAATAAAATTTTAAAATTAAATCAATTTGTACAAACAATTGTACAAACAAATTTCATTTCACAATAATAATCTAAAGCCTTCCGTCATATTAGTGTTAAATAAATCAGTCGCTTCGTTTTCAAAATAAAGTACTTTGAATACTTTCTACAATATTTTTTAATATTCATATATTCTACTATAAAAAAGAGGTGTAACTAAAACGCAGTTTTTTATAATGCTTAATATAATGCTGATTGTTAAGTTTACGCTAGGGAACTTCGATGTAAAACTTTGAAGTTGAAATTCCTCCGGTCCTTCCTGGGCGTCCTCCCTTTCTCATTGGAGGCGCCTTTGTATTGCAGCGAAAAATAAGAAAATAAACATTCACGCATATTTACAATATACGATTATGTTACAAGTATTTTAATAGGCTAAAAAAAAATTTTTTTTTTTATCAGTTGAATAACATTTTGTATATACTACTTCCCTCCCAATGAGTTACATGACTGTGTCGATGGCGGGAGGGGGACTTACGCGCAATTGCGATTGGGCCTTGTGATTGATGCGCCTTTTGAATGTTAGAGAATGGGAGAACTAACAATAAACGGTTAATAAATAAATGTTTTTTTTTTAAATATATTCTTTAAATATCATTTTATTTATAAAACTTTATATATATTATAAATCAATCAAACTGATAGGTGCAACTTTCAACAAAATTTACCTGTCAAACAATTAATGGCATATAATTTCATCTTTATCGTAGCCATATCAATATGCTACGAATATTTTGTTTACTTAAGTTAGAACTTAAATAAAACATAATTTTAGCGAGAATTTAGTGTAATTTAGGGGAGGGAAAAGGGCTAGTTCACTACAGTAATACTGTAGGGGAACTACAGTATTATATTTATTATTATTATTTCGCGAGTGGGCCCTATGATGACCGTTTAAGGCCCCCGGACGCATGGGAATACCCCTGGGCGTCCCCCGCATGTCACACGATTTACCACTCCTCACTCAACCCGGGAGGGTGAGCAGGGGGTGGCTGGCACGAGGGACAAGAATTTCTATGTGCTGACTATCTCTGAACCACATGTCGGGAGCCTGATAATGTACCCGAGCGTTATTAGCAAGGTCCCGAAGAAAAATGGGGGTCTCGTATTTTTGATGTTCCTAAAACAAGTAAGTCCACCAAGCCCCCGGATAGCGCCTTTAACCACCCAAGGCTCTTGGACACAACCGACTCCTACTTCTTCTCATCGTTGGCCTCCTAAGCCTCTTTAGGGCTTCCACTGACCGCCTTCAGGTGTATTCTTTAACGCCCAAGGTACGGTTTATCTCCAAGAGCCATCGAGCCCCGACGTGCGATTCAGGGACGATCAGCACAAAGAGATTTTGGTCTCCCGCGCTGGTCATCCCCTCCTCGCCTTCCCGGGTCCCAACAACCCTCCATGCGCCCGTCTTGGCTTCAAGAGAGGAGTGGTTGTACTCCAAGCCCTGGATAATGAACGCCTTGGTGCCTTGAAAATAGGCCACCCTCGCGATTACCTTAACCCAGGTCTGGAGCAACTCCATCCCTCTGATTCTTACTTCATTTATCCAAGGGACGTCTGACAAGGGCACAGCTTCCAACAGCCAGTCCCTTGCTCTCTGGTCGGCAGGAACCACAATGATGGCTCCCTCCTTCCCATATGTTGCCTCGAAATATGAGGGGTGTGACCATCTTACTCTTCGTCGCCGATGCTGCTCCTGTCAGACGCTTCCGGAAAACTAGTACGATGTAGAAGATAGTTAAAACCAGTAAGATGCGTGTAGTTTTCGACGCTTCGAGAAGAGCAAGTAATGGGAAGTGCCTAAATCACTACTTGATCGGTCATCGTCGACCAACTTGAGCGTTGGACTAGCGATTCAAAGGGAACTTTGGCTGATATTGCTTAACTGGAGGCAGTATCAGTCCGGTTTCACAGCTGACATCATCAAGATGTTACGGCTGGTTGGCGTTGCCGAGGAGGATCAGGACGCCCAAAGGATCGTGTGTGATCGGGCACGCAGGAGAAGCATCAACAGACTATCTTTTCACCATCCTCGCCTACGGAACGGCATGTGCGCCGTTCCTGGCCATTAAGACTTTAAAATCAATTGGCAGAGGAGGGACGCAGTCGGTACCCAGCCGGATCGAGGTCTCTGGTGCATAACACGTATTTAGACGATGTCTTCGATGGCGTGGATGACCAAATTACCGCTAGGAGCAGACAAGTGGAACTCGTAAGGCTCTTGAAAACGGCTGGGATAGAGTTGGGCAAATGGGCGGCCAACTTCAACGAAGGGGAAGCAGGCGAATCTGAGGACAACGGCGCCCAATCGAAGGTAATTGATGGAGGCCAGGGGATCAAGACGTTGGGACTATTGTGGAACTCAACAGAAGATCAATTTTCCCTCAAGGCTGAGCCCAGGGTGATGAAGAGAGACTAAATCACAAAAAGGAAGGTCCTCTCCAATATAGTAAGGCTATTTTATCCATTGGGATGGATGTCACCTTGCACAGTCGTGGCGAAGATCCTGATGCAAGATCTCTGCATCTCCCAATGCGAGTAGGATGCCCAACTGACCAGAGAGCTACGACAAAGGTGGAGCAAATATTGCGAGACCCTCCAGGATCTCGAGGCTATCCGGGTGCCGAGGTGGCAAGGCAACAGCAGCTGCAGTCAAGTGCAGTTGCCCGGATTCAGCAACGCGTCGGGAAGAGCCTACGCTGCTGTGGTCTACGTCAGAATAGAGGAGTTGAGTACCAGAGCAAAGACAAAGTTAGCTCCCATCAAAACAGTGAGCATCCACAACTTGGAACTACGCGGGGCTGCATTATTGACTAAGCTAGTAGTGAAGGTCGGGGAGATGCGGCAATACCAGGCAGCACCACTATTTATGTGGACCGAGGGCCAGATGGTCTTGGCCTGGCTGGAGAAACATCCGAGCCATTGTAAGCTCTTCGTGGCCAATCGAGAGTAAAAGATCCAGACGCAGCTGCCCACGGACAACTGAAAGCACGTGTATACCAATGACAATCCAGCTGACCTCGCCACCCGAGGGGCCTCCACACTCCAACTAAAGAACCTGGAGTTATTGCGGCAGGGGCCGTCCTGGTTACCGAGCCCCAGTGAACTATGGCCAACCATTAGGCCCAAGGTAAAGGCCTTAAACGAACATTTGGAACGAGAAGAGGACGAATTTATAACTCTCTCACGACCTTTACAAGGATGGTGCGAGTTATCGCTTATTGTATGAGGATGAAGCCAAGGGACGGACCAGAAAGGAGAATATATCTGTCCACGCAGGAGTTGGAGGAAGTCCAAATAAGGGTCTTCCGAAGGGCGCAAAGGGACGCTTTCCAGAAAGAAATCGCCCTATTGGAAGCGGGTAAGAATGTCCCAGCGGGCAACCCGATCAGCCGGCCGAATGCCAACCTCGACAGGTAAACTGCTAAGGGTGGGTGGTAGGCTGACGAAGACCGGGATAAACGGAGAGCTGACCCAACCACCGATTCTACCCAAGAGAGACCACATCAGCAGATTAGTAATGGAACACGCTCACCGAACAACCATGTACGTAGGACCAACCCTGACAGGTGCCACTAGTCTGAGAGTGGTATGGATCATCGGGTTGGGAGCCCTAGCAAAGAGTGTAGTCCCTGCTGCACGGTGTGTCGACGGGCTAAACCTCAACTAGCTCATCAGTTGATGGATCCCTTACCAGAGGTAAGTACCACACCGACCAGAGCCTTCACCATTAATGGACTGTATTATGCAGGACCGTTCCGCATCTGGACCATGAAAGGACGAGGACACCGAAGCAGCAAGGGCTATATAGCATTGTTTGTCTGCTTTGTCTGCAACCAAAGCGGTACATTTGGAAGCGGTGAGCGACTTGACGACGCCAACCTTCCTGGCTGCCTTCGAGAGCTTCCCAGCCGCAAGGGACGCTGCCATCGCCTCTACAGTGACAACGCCACGATCTTCAGGAGAGCCGACCAGGAGCTCAGGAGTCTCTTCCAGAAGGCCTCTGAGTTTTACCTAGAAGCATAAGGACGATGCTAGCCAGCAATCAGACGGAGTGGAGGTTCCTCCCGCCGAACACCCCGCATTACGGAGGTCTATGGGAAGAAGGAATCCGCTCAATGAAGCACCATCTCAGAAGAGTTATGGGCGAGTCGAAGTTAACGTATGAGGAGTTCAGCACCGTGCTGGCGGATATCGAGGCCTGCCTGAACTCCCTACCGCTGAGCAACAGTCCGAAGGATCTGACAGCCCTTACACCCTCCCATTTTTTTGCTAGGCACCCAGATGGAGCTGGTGCCAGACCGCCACGAGATAGGGCAATTTGAGCCGTCTTTAAGCAGGATACGGCAGATGGAACGAGCACGCAATGAAGTGTGGCGCAGGTGGTCGCAGGAATACCTGCTGCACCTGCAAGAAAGGGAAAAATAGAGGACGCCGCATGTAAATTTCGCCATGGGACAGCTGTTGATAGTGAGAGATGACCGGTACCCCCCGGCGAAGTGGCCACTGGTCAGAGCATTTGAGGTTCACCCTGGAACCGATGGGATAGTTCGAGTGGTGAGCATTCGAACGGCTGAGAAGATATTTAGACGACATATAGTGCACCTAGCAACTCGATCCATACCGGAACCATATAGTGGCAACCAAGGAACAGACACCGCATAACAACATCGATTCGTCCAACGGACGAAGGCGGGCTGAATGTTCGGGCCAATAAGGCCCGAGATAAGGGTAAACGGTGGGCGGGGGCGGCGCATGCGGAAGGAGGAAGGGCCCGGGAGGATGCCGTGGGAGGGCAGTTTAGCACAACGGGCCCGCGAAAGAGGAACGTTTCTTGAAACCTCTGACGCCGCGAAGCGAAGTGCAGTTGGACGGAGTGTGACGGTGTGGATCCAGTGGAAGGTGATCGGGTTCACGAGAAATGAACAGCGAGCAGAACGAGATCATCTGAGAAGATTGGCTGGGATCGGAGGATCCAACCACACCTGGGCGCTTGTGATACCGCCAAGAAGTCCAGCAACGCGAACTCGGTGCGTGGCGGTCTGTAGGATAGACGGCCCAGGAGGAGCAACAGCTTGAGAAGCTTGGCGCAGTCCGTCCACGGCCAGCGGCGAACGCAGATCGCGAGCAGCTCCAAGGTAGGGTTGCGATGCATGGATGCGCTTAATGCATGGATGATGATGCGGATGAGGCGGAAAGATAATGTAAATCGCAAAGCTTTTTTACCCCTGAATCTAGAGGGTTTTTTATGCCTAACTATAACAGCGAGTGAGCAATAAGCGTGTCATGTAAGCCCAAATTGTTCGTCTTTTTTATTTCATCCCCGAATCTGCCTGATCTGCCGGCCGAGGCCAGATAGCGTTAACACGGATAAAGGGTGAAGTAAAGTAGAATACAAAACATTTAAATGTCATTATTTATTCTAGCATCTTAGATTTACTTAGATTACGACGAAGGCAATTTTATAAGTCGTTAACCCGACTAACAGAGTAGGATAAAACCCAACTATTATAAGTTGATGGATCTAGAGAAGAAAACTTATTTAAAAAAAAAATTAGGAGCTTTTAACAGCTCCACGGGATCAAAACCAATGATTTATAAGATTATAAATATGATGGCGTATTGCAGGCATTAAGACGTATGAATATTGTTTTACTATTTAAAATATATTTTAAAATTGATAACCTTATTATTAAATACATGTAAGACATATAATTCTATATTACAAAAATACATTATATTCGATAAGAAAATTTAATACATTTAATACTTTAATATGTGAATTTGTAAACATTACATTTTATACAAATTTATGACACAACTGTTCGTATCTTATGATTATATGATTCTAAAACGTCAATATAAATCGTAAGTGATATATAATACAAATTAAGGATAATAAAAATTATAACTAGACAATAGGATTTTTTTATAATAGTAATATTTAATATAAATCTCGGTGAATGGTAATGAATTCCTGATAAAAGTAAACGGCAACATGTATGTTCACCTTATTGAAATTAAATGCTCCCATACGAGGTGGAGCTGTTCCATAATTAACTCCAATAAGTATATTCGAAAAAATAAGCGGTCCACCGCTGTCACCCTGTAAAATAACATTTTTTTTATTTTAGCTCTTGGACCTCAATTTCTTCCGCACAACAATTTACTTGCTAAATCAAACGAGCAATAGGTAAAAGGGTTCAAATTATTGGTCTTTAAAATTACAAACTATAGCACAAAGAGGATATTTAAGGACTCAACGTAAAGCCAAGTTAAATAATCTTAAAAAGCTCATAAATACTATAGATGAATTTAAAAATCGTACACGCACTGCCTCTTGCATCTGTTTAAAAGTTTAAAAGCTACGCGAAGGAGTTAAAGAGGATTTCGCCACCGTCCCTAACCCAAAAAAAGTTCGTCCCTTAAAGCGACTCTCGTCCTCCTCGACTCCGGGACTTCCCCCTTCGAGATTCACCCCCTAGTGCCTGGAGTATAAGCAACGTCTTAACGCGCACAAAGTTTTTCGATTCATTCAATTTTTAATAAAATATGGAACCTTTTGTGTGGATTCCTGGAAAATTGGATTCGTTTAACTATTCAGTCATTATTTTTGGTGGCAAAACCAAGCGGCAAAAAGTGTTTCGATTAAATAAGAAAGTGCTTTATGCTTTGAATTGCATCATTTTTTTAGTAATACCAAAAAATGAAAAAATGGATGCAAAAGTATTTCTTTACATATTAATATTTTAAAGTTTTTTTTTAAGAAAATATTGCGTACCGGATTAAGTAACGTATAAGGTTCTGCAACAGTGCATATTTGTATTGGTGCCACCTGTAATGGCATTTGAGCTATTGACGAAACACGAACCTGGCATTCGTGAGCTGACATAATACGTACAGGTCCTACTTGTAATATATCTGGCAATGAATTATTAAATAATTTTCCCCACCCTAATGTATTTAGTTGTAAGCCAGTTAATTGTGTTGTTGGTACACATGTGGTTACTGCGGGTTGAATGGAATTTGGTACACGTTCTAGTAACTAAAAAATATTTCATCTTATAATCATCAATTCGCTTACTTATAGTAATTGCAATGAATGTTTATAAAAAGCAAAGTTTTTTACTTATTTTTGTTTGTAATATAAAGGAAAAAAGTATTCAAATAATTTAGCTTTTTTTCACATTTTAAATATATAGAAGGTAGAAATCATAGAATAATATCTTTCAAAAGATAATCACATTTATAAAAGCAATATCATTCATAGGATATCGAATCTCACGATTGTTAAACGTAGCCCATTGATCAAAAGATATCCACCACTCAGGCAAATATCTTGTTCCCAAATGCCTGTTTACTGATCCAACGAGAACCTCCAGCATAGTGATACGATGACCTCGTATACAGTGTGCAGAAGTCAAAACATCGTTCCGAGAAATTAGGGTACCAGTGCATGTATAACTACTGGAACCATTAGCATAATATTTAACGATTCCTACAACAAATGGGAATTCATTTTCTCCCGCTGAACGGACATTATTTCCAATCATAGCGTCCACTTTATTGAAATTGCATGAATTATCTAATGCATAATTAATTTTAGATTATTTTGTATTTATTACATAAAGACAAAAAGTTTTACTTACAAATTATTGTCAAACACACAAACTTGAGACAAATCTGAAGCCTCATATTTATATTACCAAAACTTAGAATTTCTGATTTTCTGTAATATATTGTATTTTTTTTCATTAAAACAAAAGAGTATAACCTAATATTAAGGTATTCAAATATATTTGAATTTCAGTCAAATTTAAGATTATAATAGAAAATTATCTGTATGTGTTATTTAAAAGTTTTGTTTTCCAAGAAATAATTTACACGCTAAAGCTATAGAAATTGGTTTTTTTTAATTACATTTACAGTTAAACGTTTTTATAAATGTTGTGTATTCTTTATAGATAAAAAAATGTTATTCTTTTATAAATTTGATAAGATTTAATATAAATATCAACATAAATATATTCACATTAAAAATTACTGTACTTAATATATGCGTTTTATGAAATGCAATTTTCATCCTACCTCAAATAAAAAATGTTAACGTCCAAAACGTGTAATGATTATATATTTTTATTTTTTAACAACAATCGTATCGAAATACAGTGGCATATCACATGTTATAAACAAAATTTTAAAATTAAATCAATTTGTACAAACAATTGTACAAACAAATTTCATTTCACAATAATAATCTAAAGCCTTCCGTCATATTAGTGTTAAATAAATCAGTCGCTTTGTTTTCAAAATAAATTACTTTGAATACTTTCTACAATATTTTTGAAAGTATAGTATTCAGTTCTACTATAAATAAGAGGTGTGACTAAGAAGTAGTTTTTTATGATGCTAAATATAATGCTGATTGTTTACGCTAGAGAACTTCGATGTAAAACTTGTGAAGTTGATATTAATTTTTATATTTCCATAGCAATTCACACACAAGATAATATGACTGTTCTTTACAAGAAAATATATATTATGGAAACGAATATACTTTTTTATGTATTCCTGTAATTACTTTCCATGTAAAATGCACGTAAAACTAAGTAATTCGACACTTTTAAAAGGTTCCTTTTTTTTTAAATTGTTTGTGATGAGCCTCGCTCGTTCCTCGTTATCCGTCCTCCCCCATTGGCTCTTTATATAAAAAAACAGACAGTCTATGCATATTATAAGGGTTAAGGGATATGTCGTGGATAATTCGCGTACTTCTGAATCAAATTAAATATAATAATTATGTATAAGCGATAATTCAGGGCGGAGGGGCTCGAGGTATCAACGGCTAATCTTAGGAGCGGAAAAGCTCGAACCTCATGGTCCGCGCTTCCAGCTGAGCGCCAAGGGAGTCTGCCCTCGGCGCAATCGTTAAATGTTAAAGTAGGACCAATCATTCCAATGGGTTGGTCGACAATGGCCCCAAAATGGGAGTTTCTTTGAAGGATTTGCAGGTGCCTCCCAATGATGATGCGCGGCAGTCCCACGAGGAGGGGAAGTTAATTGGATTAGCGATGAAAAATCTAAGTGAAAGGACTCCTGCCGGAGCAAGCGAGCGAACAGGACTAGAGGGGAGAACATCTTTGCGAGCGCACCCCTGCCCCGTCCTCCCATCATCGTGAGGGAAGTCTACGAAAGTCGCAGAGGTGGAGGCGTCCCTAAGCCGAGCGATGGAGTACCTCGACCTGCTGCCGAGGCCTACCGAGGGCCTAATGGTGTGAGATTACAGCCTGTTTATTTATTCTTTTCTCTCTTCCTCCTTGTTTTTCATTTATTTCATCCCGTTATTCTTGTCTCAGGGACGATTGAGTCAACAGCTATTGCCGCGCTAGGAATGCTCATCGGGATCAAATTATTGTCGTTGAACATGAAGACGCAGGCGACCTCACGGAGTCATCGTTTGTTTCGTGAAAGTAAGCAAAGATAATGGAGCTTTGTAAGCTCGCCGAGGTATTCAATAAAACTACATGACTCGAGATGCTCCTCGTCGACAAGTTTTATAGAGCTATTGTCTTTTATGGAGAGTTATCGAATACAAGGAAAGGTTCACTCCTTGGTAACGGATTAATCCGGTAAACGTACGACTCCAAAGAGGGATTGTAGGAGGTTGCAGACAGGCCGCAGGCGGAATAGCGATTGGGTGATCGGAATTAATTATTACTGTTTTTTTTTTTAATTTTTTGTATTTTTCATGTCCCATTTTAATAACCTATACTGAGATAGATTTAAGTAGCTCGTTGATTCGTTAACAATAGCTTATGCAACTCTCTTTATTATTATTATTGGTTTTTTTTGTTGGTAACAGAAGTTACGAATTACGCCAATACCGGAGGGGCGCTCATATTTAAAATTTATGTTTTACTTTTTCTTTACCAATAAATATATTCATGAATTAATACTTTAATACGTGATTTTGTATTCATTACAATTTACGCATTTATATGAAAAAATTATTCATAACTTATGTATATCCGATTCTAATTTGTCTATAATAATTGAAAATACATATAATGTGTATTAAGGATAATAAGAATTATTAGACAAATAGTTTTTTTTTTTTAAATAAAAAAAACTGTGGACGCCTTACATTTCGTGTATTTTTAAAACTTATCTAAATAATATTTAATACAAATCACGTAAATCTCCAATAAACATCTGATAATAGGAAACGGAAATATGCACGTTGACCTTATCTGGATTAAATTGTTGAATCGAATTTGGAGCTGTTCCAAAATTAACGCCAAGAATTATATTCGACAAAATAAGCGGTCCACCGCTGTCACCCTGTAAAACAAAACATTTTTTTAATTTAAAGTCTTTGACTTCAATTTCATCCACACAAAAATTTAGTTGCTAAATTCTAAGATCCATTGATAAAAGGTTCAGATTATTGGTCTTAAAATTACAACTTTAGCACAAAGAGGATATTTAAGAACTCAACGTAAAGCCAAGTTAAATAATCTTAAAAAGCTCAGAAATACTATAGGAATGAATTAAAAATCGTAAACGCACTGCCTCTTGCATCTGTTTAAAAGTTTAAAAGCTACGCGGAAGGGAGGTTAAGAGGGAGTTCAACACCGTCCATACCCAAAAAGTCCGTCCCTTGTCAACGACTCTCGTCCTCTCGATCCGGGATTTCCCCCTTCAAGATTCACCCCCTAGTGCCTGGAGTAATAAGCAACGTCTTAAAGTGCACACAAAGTTTTTTTTCACTTTTCTGCTACTATTTCGTAAGTGATTCTTCAGTTTTTGCTCAACATATGGAAAAGTTTCTTTTGTCATTCAGTCATTATTTTTGGTGGCAAAACCGAGCGGCAAAACGTGTTAGGACAACGATAAATAAGAAAGTTCCCCGAGTGATGTTTGATGTTGCTAATGGTCTCATATTATTTGTTTAAAATAACAAAAAAATTATAATTTATGCATAGAAAGATCAAGAAACTTTTTCATACCCCGCGCAGTAATATATAAGGTACTGCCATAGTGCAGATATTCATAGGTTCCACATCAATCTGCACATTAGCAAGTAGCGAAACATGAGCCTGGCATGCTTCGCTTGTCATAATACGTACAAGTCCTACTTGCAACCTATCTGGAAATGAGTTATTGCGTAGTCGGCCCCAACCTACTGTATGAACTTGTAAGCCACATAATGTTTGTACTGGCATTAATGAAGGTAATGCGGGTTCGATAGAAATTGGCACACGATCTAGCAACTAAAAAATATTTCATCTTGTAATTATCAATTTAATCATTCATGGTAATTGCAATGAAAGTGTTTATGAATAACAAAGTTGTTTTACTTAATGTATATTAATCTAATGAAAAAAAAAGATGTAATTTAATCGTCTTTATAATTGAACTAAATGCTAGATGAAAATAATAAAAGAAATTACATTTAGGAAAGCAATATCGTTAACTATAAATTGAATCTCATGATTGTTATACGTAGCCCACTGATCATGAGATATCCACCACTCAGGCAAATATCTTGTTCCTTCATTCCTGTTTACTGATCCAACGATGACTTCGAGCATTGCGAGACGTTGACCTCGTAAACAGTGTTCAGAAGTCAAAACATCATTCCGAGAAATTAGAGTACCAGTACATGTATAACCACTGGTACCGTTAGAAAGGTATTTAACGATTCCTACAACAAATGGGTATTCATTTTCTCCCACTGAACGGATATGTGTTCCCATCAAAGCGTCCACGTTATCGAAGATACATGAATAATCTGATGCACAATTACTTTTAGAATATTGCTACTTTGTACATGAAGAAAAAAAGGTTTACTTACAAATTATTGTCAAACGGGCAAAAGTGAGACAATACTGAAGCCACATATTTATATTACCAAAACGTAAAATAACAGATATTCTGCAATATATTGTATTCCTTTCATTAAAATACAAGAGTATAACTTAATTATAAGGTACTAGAATATTTTTTTCATTTTTAATCAAACTGAAGCTTACAAAACGAAGTTAAAGAAATCTTTTCTACGAGTACATTCTTATCCCTGCGCTACTCGGATCAATTTTAATTCATATATTCAGCAAAGTTCATCGTAAATAATTAATTATATGTACGCTTGTGTAAATTCATGAAATTTTGCATATAAATACATATATGTATATAGTAAAGATTTTGTATGTAAAATAGATTATGATATTTTCAGAATCATCGTTTTATATATATATATATATATATATTAACATAAATTAAGTTTACTATTATAAGTCCAATTAAACACGAAAAAGCACAAAATTTACACATAATTTCTCTCGTACACTTTAATTATTTGCGTTTTAATAATATGTTTTTATGTATAAAATATATTATTTTCATGGCAAAAATATTTTTTTTATTTTTTTTATTTTATATTTACATTGTATTTATATTTTTATTTTTCAAGCTCATTTTTAATTAAATTGCATGACGAGTTACTTACTAATTAATTTTAGTCTAAAAAAATACATAAAATTTATAACATTCCTTATAATACATTATGAAAACATGTACATATTTTAATATGAGCTACTTGTCAAAAATTTTGTATTTGTTTCATTCCGTTTCTTCTACAAATGAGTTTATTACTAAGCCCGTTTCTCAATTAATATATAATATTTAAATTTTATTTCTCATTACTTATTATATTCGTATTTTTGACAATTAAGCGTTAATTAATCATGGCCTTTTTCTGTTGTAATTAGTTTGATAAAATTAACAACTAATGGTGCTATGAGAATTAACATGGTAACATCCATTTTAAAAATGATTTTTTACAGCAATATCATATTATCGTCACATAATCATAGCATGAAGAACTAACGTAAAAAATTTTTACCAAATGCCACATTAGCATAATTCTATATAAGCTGACACGTTTTCTTGAATCGTTTGTATTTTGCTGCTCCCTTCTCCCTCACAATTTGACACTAATCACTTTGCAATTTGTGCAATTTTTTCGTGAAGCTCTTGAACCGACAATAACTATTATTACTTTTCCGGCTAGTTTTATATTAGCATGTGAATATATTTAAATTATAGATATAATTTTTCAATTTTTTTTGCCTTATGATTTGTTTAATAACTTTGAATATTTTTTTTACAAAATAACACACTTAATTGCTTTATTTTTCAAATCTTAGCGAAAAGTAATATTTTACGTATTTTTATATATATCTTGGTACCACAATCGATCTCGTGATTTATATTTACGGTAAAATAACTTTTTTACGATAAATGTATCGTTGACTCGAGAAAATTTGTATATATTTACGCGGTCTAAGGTAAAATGATTTTTAATCTTTATAAATTTAAATAATATAATTCTAAAACTCTACAAAATCTTGTATGGTATACAAATTTCAAAGATTTATGAATTTAATATTAAATGCACACATGCATCGGTTAACTTTTGTAAAAAAGTTTAAAATGTCTCTATTTTGATAAAATGCTATAATTATAACAAAAACAATTTAAAATTGAAAAAGTATATAATCCCAAGATACTGATGAACTATTAAAGTTAAAAAATAGAAGCAAGAAATTAAAATTACATATGCTACAAAATGATTTGAAATATCATGTGCAAGATTTGTGACACAAAATTTATGCACAGAGTAAGTTTTTTACTTAATTATAAAAATAAATTATTACAAGTAATTGAATATTAATGTTTAATAATATTGAATGAAGGTGTTGATTTATTTCAAGCAACGTATTACTTTGATAAAAAAAAAAGAATCAATTCATATGCTATTTACGTATGCTTATATATTCTAAGCAATTTTTTCTTAAAAAAAAGATCGTACGAACTTTATAATCTTTGAAAAATTGTACATTATCAAATCCAAATATTAATACAAATATATATACCTTAAAAATGACTTTACTGTGTACTCACTCTCCTGAACCTACTATAAATATTTCTTAAAAAGCATGGAAAGAAAGAATATCAATTGCTCAATGTGTTTAGGTACGCAGATATATATTCAATCTAAACACAAATAAAAAATTATTTTATAATCAGTAGAATAGATAAAAAATACAGAACTATGCATAGCACAATCAGACATTGATATACAAGAAATGAAATTGAAATTAAATATGTATACATATTGAGAATTGCAGTAATACTAATCATGATTTAAAATCATATTTAAAAAATGAACGAAAATATACTAGAGCCTTAATAATCGTTATGTTTCCGTTATTCTCTTATTATTTTATTGATGAATCTGGTAGTTTTATTTTACCATTCTCAATAACTCAATACTTTATTAAAATAACTACTTCAATATCTGTTTAAACATTGCGTATATAATACGATAATAATAGTAATAATATGATAATCATAATAATGCAATCATCAAAACATAGAATATATAATAAAAAGTATTATAAGAAATACATACGGGTTTCATAAACGGCAATCTCGATCCTACCTTAAATAAAAAACGTTAACGTGCAAAACGTGTAATGAGTATATTATTTTTATTATATAACAACAATTGTATTGAAATACATTAGCATAATATAAGCTAAAAATACATATTTCGAATTAAAGAAATACATACACCCGATTAAAAAAGCGAATTCAAATTTATTTCATTAATCTAAAGCCTTCTCTCCTCTTCGTCTTAATAATATCATCCAATTTTTTTTTTTTGTAAATAAAGTGCTTTGAATGCTTTTTAGAATAATTTTAATTTACAATACAAAAAAAAACATGTGTAAATAAGAATAACTTATATCTATTGGTAAATATTATTCTGATTATTAACTAGATGCTAATGATATTATTCTAATGCTAATGAGACTAATATTAATTTTTAAAATTACAAAATAATGAATGAATAATTTTTGTTATCGAACTTTTAAAATTAGTTCAAATCATTAAATTGTCGGAGGTATGCGTTTTTCTAGCTATTTATAAAATGTGTTATATAAAAAAAAATGACTCCGCTAAAGGGTATTGGGAATCGCACTTTAATATTGTTTTAAATTCACTGGCTAAAAATTTATATTTTTTCAGTTTAAAAAAAAAGTCAAGCTTAAATAACTGTGTTTAGTGCAAAATTGCCACCTCTCCGGCGATATCTGACCCAACAGGTAGTTCATCTATCTACCATTAGATGATGAGAGCCAATGTCGTACTTAAGGACTACTGCCAAGAATACAAGTAAGCGCTTGCCGCTCGCTCGAGGTGTTGGCCATTAAAGAATAAGATCGTTACTTGGCCTTTCAGCTTTGTGCTACTTCCCAACCTTTGTCAATTTTTTACCCCTTTTCGCAATTACAAAGTAAGCTTTTTCTAGGTACTTGACTTTCATTGTCGGTAAAGTTAATTTCGTAATTCATTATACATAAAGTAAGCACCTCTCCCAATTGCTTTTTTTTTTCTCCCTCAGGGTAATACTCACTTTTCTCCTGAAGCGCATTTTTTTTTTTTATAAAGCATTTCATTACGAATCCTCGAGGCTTGTTAAGAGTGACATTTTAATTGTTTTCAGTTTAGAGAAGGTTCTGACAATAACGAGGATTACTCTAATGCTAGGCTCTTAGTATGGACGGTATAGACAGAGACAGAGCTTCCCCGTCAAAAATTTTTAATCTTACAATTGCTTTTAAAAAAAAAATACAAAACAAGCAAAAGCCTTTATTTTTCTTTGAAACTAGACTAATTTCAGCCTCGTCGTCCCATCTACCATAGAAGAACACCTTCGACTAGAATGTGTAATATGCAATTATTATTTACAGAAAATGTAACGTGTATTGTCATTGTCAAAGGCGAAACAAAAGAAGGCATCATTAATTACCATCGTGCCGATCCTTATCTCACCTGCCCATTTAAATTACCTCTTGCTTCGCACGTTGAGCACGTTTAAACATTCCTTCGACTATTTCTTCCAAAAGTGCTGTTTTATAAATTGAATATGTTACTATATTGGCAATCATTAGGTCTGACGTTGATTAACTCTTGATCAGGCATTGTTGTTAATGAGTCACCGATGCGAAAATAAAAAAGGGTAAAGGACGCTTAAGTCAGTGGGATCTGATGTCAGAGGAGCAAGTGGAGGAGAATTTAGGATTGCTTCGATTTTCATAAGTGCTTTATTGTTTAAATGTAAATAAATTAATTCTTTACAATTTTATAAAAATGGCTTGATTGATTATACGATCACCTTCCAAAATCCTCTAAAATAAAAAGCCCTCGGAAGCGAAAAAAAAACTAGTTATTCTCGCGTTTATTTGATATTTCTACATGTTTACATTATATACATCAGTGCGTTAATTTGAATAAGGTTTTTGATTCAGAATTTCGAAATGCGTCCCGTTATCAGAGAAGAAATTTAATGATGTTGCCTTCGAAAAAGCCCGTCTTAAGATTGCAATAAAGGCGTCAAATTTGAGATAAATTTATCGTGGCACGCCATTATAGCAAGGTATACGAAAATAGTGGCTGACTTCATTTCTGATTTTCGGTGGTGCGCCTCCTGTGGTAATAGGAATTTAGGGTTCACGATTATCAGGCTACTATATGAAAAGTAAAGATTTGTATTTCTTCCTATTAAATTAATACATGTACTCTGTATTACTTTGCGAGTTTTTCGTATTTTCAGAGAATATTAGTTTTTCACTTGTAAGCTTTTTCCTTTATAAAATATCCTACGGTGCTTAAGATTCAATTAAATCTTCCTCGTAACCTTCGTCACTTCTGCCTCTAAGTGATTCTAAAGTCAACCACTAGCTGGCGAAGGTGATTCCCTTCCCAATTTTTGTTCTACCCACTTATTTTCAACGAGGAAACTCCCCTATGGTAGTATGTATCCCTAACACTAGGTGGCTGCGGTCGAACCGCTTTAAGGCTGCAATCCATTGGATAGAAGTATTAACGAGCTCTGACTTTGAGCGTTCTTGCCACAAGAATGCAGTCCATTTATTCTGCCTCTTAACCCTCGTGTTGTCTCTCAGCCTAGCGCTATTTTTTTATATAAATACATATATTATTTATACGTAGACTTTCATTGCTCGCGCGAGTCAATTTAGTGACTCGTATAATTTGATATAGAAATTGCCGTGTTCATTCCATTCTTGGCACCTGTTCTGAACGAATCTATCTCGCGACTCGACTTAAATATGGAACCTTCTTGCTCACCTCTTACTGACTTTACCAACGTACCCTTCGAGTCCATCCTGCTGTCGCTTAGAGTTACCCTCTATTATCCTCCGAAATATGTTGTTACGGCCCGAGTTTCTCCTAGTCGAAGGAGGGGTTGGGTGGGGAGCCGACAGACTCGTCGGTAAATATTGCAAAGATAGCCGAGCGCCGCGAAGGTCGCTTTGGTGGGGGAAGTGCACAACACTTGTCCCCTCTCAACCCCCCCGTTGACGGTTGGGTACTGTTTTTTTATTCAATTCTCGGAAATGTAAAAAATTCCATAGGCGCTGCAATTTTTTCACACTTCATTTTGGACGCTGCCAATTCAGCAACTAGACATCCGCAATACTTAAAACTGAGCCGCGATTAAATTTTTAATTTTTTATCAAGTGATAAAACGACAATTAACTGAGCCAGCTAACAAGGAACCGAAGGTATTAGCAAGTATCTTATATAATTATTTTAATCTGTTCCATCGCGCAGTGTCAAACTAAATTTAAATTTTATTGATCTTTATTATATTTAATAAACTCTGTAAATCTCCTCTTACTAAATTTTGTCAATCGTTCGTTGTCAGTCGTCAAATTAAAGAAATTGTGCAGACCTCCGTTTAATTAATTTTGTAAAGCTTCAATTAATTAACGTTTATAAGTTACTAATTAAAATTTTGCGAAACGAGCAATTTTGCAAACCACCGATTAAATAAATTCCGTGAAAACTCTACTAAAACAGACTTATTGGCCCCTTCTGCAGACTCTCCATCCCATGCTATTGCACTTAAGTGTGTAAGCATAAATCGGAGAAATCGTGAATGCAAATCGGTATAGACGCGCATTCACTAAGCGAGTTATATTCGGGAGCCACCTGACCAAATATCTGTGTCTCGCCTCTCGGACGTAACAATGTTAACATTTAAAATTTAACATTTACATTTATCATATTTTTTTAAAAGAAATAGTCTTCTCAAATTTAGGCTCTAGTATGGAAAAGTGCTAACGAGCCGAAACTTGCGATTCACAAAGTTTTTAAATCTCTAAATTAAATGGCAAATTTAGAATAAATCAGTTAGATTTTGTCACGCTGTAATTTGTTAATAATTACTCTCACAATTCCTTCAAAGTTATGTTTGCTTTATTGGCTTAAGAGCCCGAAGTACAGATAATAGCGTTGGCTGCTTTTAAAGCTAAATGTTCACAGGTCAATTACCGATTTTTTAAGGAAAAAGAAAATATTGTTTATTGTATTTAATTATTGCAAATAAAAGAAAACAAAAAATTACGATTTCAAAGAACTATTATGAAAAAAAATGATTTCAAATTAATTAATTATAATTTAAAGAATAGTTATTGATTATACTAATACAAAGTCGAGAATTTTTGTTGAAAACGAAATTATTACAATTAAATTTTTAATTAAAGAATTATTTGTAATGTAAGAAATTATTATTAATAAAAAAAATTATTACTAATTGAAGTAGTTACAAATTAAAAATAGTATAATTATTGAAAAATTTTAATTTTTAAAATTTATAAAGAAATTTTTATGACAACAAAAATTATGGTACGGATCTATTATTCGGAATTAGCTTAATTATAAATTAGTTTACCAATCATGATAAATATATTACCTAAAATCGTTGGGACCTCTTTATTTTATTTATTTGTATTACGTTTTGAATGACTGAATTTTATTTAAAAAAAAATTATATTATTTGGCTAAATTCATTATCACGGATTTATTGAATTTTATAATATGCGAATATTAAAGTTTAATTATCAAAATGGTACCTATATTGATGGTCTTGACGAGTGTATGTCTCTCATACTTACTCTAAAGTACTCTCTAAACTCTTACTCTAAATTACTCTCAAAGTTTCATCTCTTTCTAATTTTTGTTTTACCTTCCTTTCAGTGTTGATTTTTAGTGATGACAATATCATTATTTACGAGTTGATCCAATAATCATAAAAAAATGCCATTGAACTTGTTTTGGCTCTATTGAATTGTGAACAGGAGTCGGACTGTGTTGGAAAATAATATGGATAGAATTTTATAGTAATATACGCGCTCGATCCCTAGATGTTAAATTAGTAGCCTGGATTATTGGCATTTCTTTCATTCTTCCGAAATCTTGCATTTTGATCAACGAATTTCTTTATTTTATGTAAATACAATGAGAAATAAGTAACAATTTATTTTATCTATGAATTTCGGGTGAGTAATCTATATTTAAAAAGAATCGCTGTCAACATATGCAGTCGACAAAACATCATATTAATGGCACATTCCTAGAGAAGAAGAAAAGAAGAAATAAGACTAATATTTAGATGACAAAAGTTGCGAGTCTTGATAAGCGACAAGACTTAGTCCGATAGGATAAGGTATTAATTAATTCGGGCAGCATAGAAAGGGTTAAAAATTCCCTATCAAAAATTTTAAATTATACCACTGCTCTATGAATCAGATACAATAAAAAAGGACAAGTTTCCATTTTCCTTCAAAGCTTGGGTATCCAAGCTTTAAGAATGACTAAAAATAAAACCACTAAATTTTAGCAAAATGTTACTAAAATATTTGTTAAAAAAACTAAAAACTATTATTTAATGTAAATTTTTAATATTTAGGCATTAATTATCGCTATAATTACATTATATCAAGTGTGGATAAAATAACTACACTTAATATTCATAAATTTATAAGTTGATGCATAATAAAAACAAATAACCTTTATTTTAATAAATAAGGAAAAAAAATGTTCTGAAATTATGTAGTTGATTTAATTATTAAAAAAATTATTCTATTTAAATTATTACTTATACATACACGAATCTGTTATATGTAACAAACATTAGCATTGTACATTTTTTATAAGACACATACATACATATACTATAAAACTAATGCTCTATTATAAATTTAATAAATTTAGCATAATAAGATACAGCAAACTGAAGATTGATTTTACTTGGATCAAAATAATCATGTGGAAATGGACACGTTCCTGAACTAACAGCGATAACAGCACCTTGATAAAAAACCGGGCCACCACTATCTCCCTACAAAATATAAATGTTAACTGTGTAAACCGGCATTTATAAAAATTATTAATATAAAGCAAACTGTAGGCATTAAAATCTAGGAGTATGGAATAACCATTATTTATATATATATTTTTTTTTTTTTACTTTTCTCTTGTAAAAAATATTTTTGAACCTTCTTCACAATGTAAGCATTTTTAATATTAATCTTTACTTTGTAAAATAAACGCGTAATTCATTATTTCTGCAAGTTTTATCTTTTCAACTTTCCAAACAAAAATGGAATAACATAGCATTGGATTAAATATAAAATTATTACTTTTTAAAATAAAAGTTCAATAAATTAAATAGGCACAGATATCGACAATAGTTTAAATTAACAAAATTAACAAAAAATAATGTATAACAATGTACAACAGAACCATACGTATGGCTTGCATTTTTTTTTTGAGTTTTTCGTACGAAAGTGATATATCTCTTAAAAAAAATTTAAGAACTAATATATTGTGAACGTTATTGTAGTAATTTAATGCCTTGAAAGTAAAATTCGAGTACAACTGCACCAAACCTTTATTTATCATAAGATACTTATGCCATTTTAGTCAATTCAAAACTGTTCATCGTTGTATGCTTAATGTTTCCTTACGCTTAGCACCTATTTAAAATTGTAAATCCTCACTTACTTGATGCATCAATATGTATGGATCTGCTACCGTACACAATATTCTTTTATGGATAACCATGTTATCCTGAGTGAGCTGGCTTAATCTTGCCGAGCACTCATTTGCCGGTATTACGGTAACGGATGCTGCTTGTAAAGTCGATACAACCGAGCCGTTATTTACAACGCCCCATCCAGTAAAGTCAACCCGACGCCCATACAATTGTTCCGGCTTCAACGGTGAAAGAGCCGCCGATGGAACATTATCCGGCACGGCTTCGGTCAGCTGAGGATGAAAAATTCTATTTAGGCTTACAAATAGGCATAGCTTGGTGATATTTTAACGCGCTCGGCATCGGTATGAAAAATTTCTTTATTTATAATTCATTGCCATTTCGCTGAACAATAATTTGCCTTTATCATAGCAATGTCGTTCCATGGATTTCGGATAGTCCTTCTCAGTTGAGTACTCCACTGTTCGAACGATATCCACCACGATGGATAATACCTTCGAGCTTGCAATACATCGTTAGATCCTATACTTATTAAAACGCCGGTCAACGATTCGTCCTCTATGCAGTGTTCAGCCGTTAAAATGTCCTCCCTAGAAACGAGCACTCCGCCGCACATGAGATCGTTTTGAAGATCAAAAGTCTGAGTTCTTCTCAAAATGCCCACCATTGAAGGGAATTCGTTGGGTTGTGCTGATCTGACATTTTGCCCAATTATAGGCGTTGCAATTACTAAATTCCTCCCATCATCTATAGTGCAATATTTCAATTTCAATCAATATTATGCATCAACTTAAAAATCTTAATCAATCTCGAAGTCCCAAAGTACTTGAAATTCTTACTCACATAAAAATATTCCTTGAGCGAATAAAAGGCAAATTATTCTTAACTGCATCCTAAAATTATGAATAATAATTATTGGCGAAAATACGAAATTGTTGATTTATAAAAACTTTCAAAATAAAAAAATCAATCTTACATTTTTCATTAATCTTTAATTGATAATATTTATAAACAATTATCAATATCTTAATAAACTAGTCAAGGTACAGACGCGCAGGTGTAATTCAACATTTTTTTTACTAGTTCCAATATAAACTTAATTAAGGTCGAATAACATTAGTTTGATGTAAATTAACGTTCGAAAACTAAAGTCGTAAAGGTCAATGTTATATAAAAAGAATTATAAGTAAATATATTTATAATCATATATTCTTCGTCTACTTTTATTAAAGCATAAAATAAAACGTGCCAGGTTTCATTTTTATCAATCCGTAAAAATGTTGTTTGATTAATAGCAAATTTTTCGATAAAATTTTTATTTTTTTAAATTTCAAATTCAACATATTTATTTTTTCACTATTGTAAAATTATTTACAAATTATTTTTTAAACTATAAACTTAAAGCATTATATTAATCGCGACGTAAAATATTATTTAATCGTATGAAAACATTAACTTTTATAAGATATGTAAAAATAATACAATACGTACTTAACGAGAAATTATTTAATTAAATTAAATTAGAATAGAAAGTATATTATTTAATCATCTAAATATTTTATTGAAAAGTTGTGAAAATATTACAATTTTTTTATTAATGATTAATTAATAATAAAATTGTTTATTGAATTATAATACCAATAAAATTTCTAATATAAAAAATATTTAAACATCATTCTTGAAATAGCATTACAATAAAAAAAATTCCTTACGGTGGACTTACTAAATTAAAATAAATTTACTTACTCAAAAATTAAAATAATTTCCTGGATGTTCTAATATCGATAAACAGGAATTAAATTTTTTTAATTATGATTTCTTAAATAAAAAAACACACAATTAGAATGTGTATTAAATAAAATGAAAAATTAAACTTTTCATTTTATGACTTACATCATCCGTGTGTCTTTATCCTTTTAAGCGTCACTTTTTATTCTCTTAAGATGTTCAATAATTCCTTGCTTTAAAAAAAACTTTTAAGTTGGAAGCTGTAGAAATTAATTTGAAAATACACGTACCTTGATCACGTATAAATTTTAAATAAATACTGTTAATTTAAATTAATCATTGTTAAAATAAGAAATTGTTATTTTACCTACATAAATTGACTTATATTGATAAAGTGTGTGATTCATTAAATAAATATGCTTCTAGGCAAGTTATATTAACAATAAATATAAAGAATTATGCGCTGAACAAAAAAACTTTTGTTGATCTTACAAAAATAAAAGAATATCATTAAAAAGAAAAAAAATTTTAAATTAATTTATTTTTTAATTTGAAAGTAGAGAATAATTTCGTAGTTTCAGAATAGAATTTTAAATAATATCAAATAGTACAGTATTCTTGAAATAGTCAACGTTCAAACAATTTATAAATCGTAAGTATGTATATTTACTATAATTTGATTTTCAATAAAATATCTCTTCCGTACATTTAACATAAAATAATTAATAACAGTTATTTTTTAAACAATTATAGTGTTTTAACGCTGAAAACATAATTATATTTACAATTTCTTTTTAATTATTTGTGTAAATGCTATATTAATTGCCAATAAATTAAAAAATTCAATACATTAATTTGACATCCTCCATTTTTGTACTTGCTGAACAATTAATATTCATTATATTAATAAATTCTGAAAATTATAGTAACAATTAAATTATCATTTATTTCGACAAGCTGTTATCATAGTATCAAGCTGTATTCTTGTTATTTATTGAATTAAATAGAAAAATTATCTTATCTTATCGGGATTAATATATATATATATATATATATATATATATATATATTTAAAATGTTATACTTTTTCTTGTAAAAATAATATTCCCTTAAATTTTATAGGATCAAATGATTTCTAGTGCATCCTTAAAATTATAATTTTTTATAAAATCTAATTTACATTGCATACTATTTGATTTCATACTTATTGTAAAAATATGAAATATGCTTAGAATATTAGCAAAACATATTGGTATCTTTTTTGCAAAAACAACTTTATATATTTAAACAAAATATTAAGAAGATTTTAAAAGCAAAATTTGAATAAATTTCTATTAAACATAAAAACAATCATTGATTAATAGTTATTAATATTCTTAATTATTTAAAAGTAAATTAAATATTATTTTCATTTTTTTTTTAATACGATAATTGCATTCACGATTGTTGTTATTTATATTTATATTGAAACTGCAATTGTTCATTTGAGCATTTGTTCACGGCTGTTGTTACTTTGTGTATTAACTGACATGTACCTTGCTATAATCATCCGTCGTCGATTATAAGTTTTATCGATATTATTATTCATGAAAATCTACGATACACAAACACAAAATACCCATATATATTCCTATTACAATGTCAAAAGAATAGTTAATAATTTTTTAACACAGATATTAATAGTATTTTTTTATAAATTATTGTGGCATTCTAATAAAACATATCTAATTGGTACGTACTTTGTGAATGAACTATAAACATTTATTTAATCATGAATTAATAAATCGTATTGCTCAAATATTAAACGTCAACTTTTTTTTCACGTTGAAAATTTAAAAAAATTTTATTATTTATTACTCTTGTTATATTCAAAGTAAATTATGAATTAGATACCGAATGTGACACAAATATACACACAAATAAATTTCATTATATTATTCGTTTTTTTCTCAAAATATATTAATATTGTTGAAACATTGTAAGCTAATTATTGCTTTGTAATTAACATTATTATAATAACTGATCAACTATATAAATAGCAAATTTTTTTAACTAAGTAACTTAATTTGAATATAAATAAACTTATATGCAAAGCATATCAGTTTATAAGTTATAATATTTGTTAAAAATGTAGCTTTTTAATTGGAAAGGGTTTATTAAAGGATTTATAATATTATAGTAAAATAAGTACTCATTTGCATTTTTAGCATAATGTATTTGCAGGTAATGAATATAATAATTTTCAATTTTGTTTCGTGTAAACACAAGTGATAAATCGTCAATAACCTTATGTGTAGCAACAGCTATATAAATAAACTAAATAAGCCTAGAATCAATTGTTTTTTTTTTATCATTGAATCAATGTATCAATTTCCAATTGCTTTTTATTACATATTATTATCATTACAAAATCTATTCCAGAGAAGCTTTTCTAATTTTGGATTTTCATTTTAGCTTTAATCACAAGTGTGATATCTTTAAAGAGAATCATTAAATTGTTATACATTAAAATAACACAGAGGAGTATTCCATCGAGTGTTCGTCCATGTGTGTATACCTGCAATGTATTGATTATTTACTACATTATTTTGCTGCAAAAACGTAAATAAAAGATAAAACAAAAAGAAGAAAGGACATTAATTAAACGAATAAACATAAGACTAATTGCTTTGCGCATAATCTTAAAAGTATTTCGCTTATAAATTATAGCATAATCTTTGTATCTTTTAAACTTTCTTTCTTCATTATTTCTAAGCATGATTTTTGACGGAGATCACCTGTTTTAATCATAAGACAGCACAATAAATGTAGATATCACACAATTACTAAAATTTCGAACACACAATAAGGTGCTTTACTAAATAAAAAGAGAATAGTTTCAACTCTATCACGTTCTATGCAAATAAAGGGCATGGTCTTTAGTTTAATAATAAAATTATATATTACATGCTTAATTTGCAATGCATCAGAGTTCTTTTTTTTTTTTCTTTTTTTTTTTTTTAATTGTACACCCCCCCCCCTTTGCCCCTCCCCCTCCTCCTCAAGCGTTCTACATATTTTTATCTTATAGATTTAGCTGTCCCAATCTGTCACTCTCTTATCTCAAGCTCCTCTCCTTTTCTTCTGTTCGTTTCTTTTCTCTCTTGCGCGCTTATTTTATCTTTTTCTAACTCATTTGCTAGTTGAATTCAATTTTCGTCAATCGTCTTCTCATTTTAATACATCAGGCTTCGACCCATTGAAATACGCTCATACAAATGTGTTCTCCAACAATATTCGATGCTGAATCGTACGCAATAGAATAAATAATGAAAATGCTTCGCATATATGTATATATATTTATATATATATATATATGTATATATAAATATATATATATATATGTTGACGTCTTCCTTAGTCACATTCGCACAAAATCAATTGGTCGCGCTTTGTTCGGGTTAATCCCAATAATTGGTCGTCCATGATGTATATCTTTCATCAACATGAATTCTTTCTATAATTTTATTTTCCTTACACTTTGCGATTATATATATACGTTCTTTCCATAATTAACATTACATATCTAACCGTTGTTGTTGTTGTTGTTTTTTGTTATTAATGTTATTGCTATCGTTATTGTTGATAATGGTTGTGGCGTCGTTGTTTCTGTTGTTATTGTTGGTGTTATTGTTGTTATTGTTGTTGTTGTTTATATTAATATTGAAACTGCAATTATGCATTTGAACATTCGTTCACGGCTGCTGTTACTTTGTGTATTAACTGACATGTACCTTGCTATAATCATCCGTCGTCGATTACACATTTTAGACAATCGCGTATCGGGCGAAGTTTGTGTTGTTTTTGTTTTTAATTCTTTTATTCTCGTCAGCAGAATTGATATCCATTTAGCGTGTCGTTCGTCGATCGCTTTTCACCGACGGCATCGTTCAGGTTCCGCCCTCGCGTAGCGACTTCTGCTGCTCGAGGAGACGCTCTAGAGGAGAAGGCCCCGGTCCCGACCACAGCGACTGCTGATTCAGCCGCTTCTTCATCTGGTCCGGATGGCTCGTCGACGATACGTTACTGAACGCAGAGGACAGTTGGCCATTGACGCCCCAACTATTACCGCTGAATAAAGAATACGTGCTACCCGTTGACGATGGCTGCAACTGCTTCTGATCCATCTGAAAGTAAAGCTTTAATCAACAATCGGCGAACGTCGGTAATTTACAATTTTGTCAATGAGTCGATTTCTTAACTTCGGTAGTGCTCGCTAATTTTGACAACAACAAACGAACAGTCGATAACTATAGCTCTAGATAACCGTTAAATTCTAAAATACGAATCCAAGTATTGATATTGAACATCGACCCCAGTGGCGATCGATTAAACACAACCAATGATTTTTAATGAATCGCGAGCTGATTAAAGCCGAAGCAAGAACCAACGCGTGCAAATAATGTACAAACAATGGAATGACTTGATTGAGGGGGAGGAAAAAAAAACAATAAGGACTAACTTCGAAAGGTCTAACGTCGTCGAAGTTATTTCTACTGTTGTAGACTCGCGCCTGCAATTGGCTCTGCTGCTGATAGCTGTTGCCGGCTACGTGGGGCAAGCCGCTCATGCGCTGGCCACTCGGCGTCGACGAATTGGCCCAGTTCTGAAAGGCGTCGGTCGCCGCCAACACCGGGTGCTCCTTGCCGTGTCCTGGCTGTTGAATCATCTGCCCGGCCGGGAGGCTGTTGTTGCCCCACCAGGTGACTGGCGGCTGAGGCGGCTGCTGATCCTTCCACGGATTGTACTCCTTATTGTCGTAGCCCCGGAACATCGGGTACCCGCCGACCGACGGCTGCTGCTGCTGCTGCTGCTGATTCTTCGTCAAGTTTATCTGATTGGGGAAAGCCATCGGCTGATGCCCGTTGCCGTAATTCTTGGGAGATATTTGCTTTTGTTGCTGAAGCTGCCCGAAGCCGGTCGGGCCGAATGCCGCGCTTGCGAAACTCTGCTGCTGCTGCTGCTGCTGCTGCTGCTGCTGCTGCTGTTGCTGCTGCTGCTGCTGTATACCAGGAACGCTGACGTTGGGTATGGCCGCATCCGGCATAGCAGCCTGATAAGTCGGCGTAGCAGCGACGCCTATGTGGCCTTGCAAATTCAAGCCGTTCACCGGGAGGTGACCTCCTGACAAGAGATTTTGGGAATGGGCCCCCAAGGAGTTCGGCTGTATTGCCAATCCCATACTCTGACCTGTATTTTGAAATTAATTTACAGCTACTGTTCAACGGTTAAATACCATATCTATTCAATTGTACGTCGAATAAGCATCGATGGAAAGCCAATGGAATTTAACCGATCAAAATTCACGTGTAACTCAAAAAAAGATCAGTCTCCGCAATACAATTAAATAAATATCGATGGTTATTTGTCCAAGCGTTAAATTATTACCGGGTGTGAAGATTACAATTAATGCAACTTAATATTAATCAAAATCGAAGAAAATTGTAATGGCTCGGCTATTTATATAAAAGGATAAATTTTTGTTATACAGTTTCGCATAATTATGTAAAAGCACAAGTGCTCGAAGTGTTTTTCAAAAATCTCACAAACAAAAGGAAAGAACAATAATAATAAAAAAAAAAGTATAATTTTTCTTTTCTCTGTAAAAACTTACCTATCGGTTGTTGCTGCTGTTGCTGCGTTGGCGGAGTAAGATTCATGCCTTGAGTTAGAATCGAATTCTTTTGAGTCAGCGCAACAAAGCTGCTTCGTTGTTGTTGTTGTTGTTGCTGCTGCTGCTGCTGCTGCTGCTGCTGCTGTTGCTGAATAACTCTACTTTGATTGACATTGGAACTCGGCGGGAACGAGATATTTGGCGAGGCCTGCGACTGGCCATTGCCGAATTGTGCCTGGATGGGTGGGTTAACTGGATATTGCCGCAAGGGGACCGACGAATTTTGGATAAAGCTCTTGTTGAACTGCGGTGCCTGAACGTTGAAGCTCTGATTCTGGTAACAGGCGGCTACATTCGTAGGCACCGAAGACTGTTGCAGCTGTTGCGATTGCTGCTGCTGCTGCTGCTGCTGCTGCTGCTGCTGGTGATGCTGGAGCTGGAGCTGCTGTTGCGCCGGAAACTGTCCAAGGCCAGGCGGTGGTACTCCTTGTAATACTGGGGCCTGAAGTTCCGCAACAGGAAACTGCTTGACGACCGGCACGGAAAGGGGAATATTTTCACGCTGCTGCTGCTGCTGTAGTACGACGCCACTTGTAGGATGACTATTATCCATCTAGAGGATATTACATTACAAATTCGTTTTCGTTTGAAGCTCGTTAAACCGGTCTTTTAAATTCAAATTTTCAATCGGTCATGATAAGGCGGCCTCTATTTCGAAAATTACAATACGAAGGAAACAGGAACGATAACCTTCGCCTTGTGATAATGATTTTCATTCGATGCGGTAGAAATGGATGATTAAATACCTTCAGCGGCTGCTCGAACAATTGTTTCGGCGCTTGTGACTGCGAGGTCTGCTGTTGCGCGGGGGACGACAGCGATCGTTGCTGCTGCTGCTGCTGCTGAACGACCGAAGCTAGTTTGTTGTGCTTATTCAGGGGGGCGTTCGGCATCAGAGGCGGACGAAGCTGAGCGACGGCTGTATTATTGGCAATGCTGTGACTCGTGCCATTGGCCGTTGCCGACGATACGGCGATATTCTTAATGTTGTTGGCCTTGACGGGAGACGAGGGCGACGCCACGATTGCCGTGGGGATGGCTTTGCCCTTCTCGCTTTCTTCAATGATGATGGGCGAGACGTTTTTAAAGGTCACTTGCTTCTGCTCCGTCTCGGCGCGTCGCATGATTGCCTGCATCGCGACGTTCTGACGGGGCTTGCGAACCGACGTAGGCAGGGAATTGATTTCGGTGGCGATGACAAGGTCGTTCAGGTCGCGATTGCGTTCCAGGGAGCCTTGGGGCTTTAATATGCCTCCGCGCTTCTCCACTGTTGAATGAAAAATTGGAAAAACTTATTTTTTTTTTTATTTTTCTTTTCTCCTTCCTCTTCTTCTACTATTTCAACAATTCCTTCCTTCGAGACTCAAAAACGTATAAATAAATAAGTGTGGCGTACTTTTTCTTTATCTCTTTATCGTTTTCTTCATATTGTACATAATAATGTAAATACAAAATTAACAATACAAATTAAAAATATATACCAGTCGAACTAAAAGCCAAAATTACACGCATAAAAAAAAAAAAAAATTCTTAATAGGAATTAGAAAAAAAAAAAAAATTATTTAATATATTCAATATGTACACAGTCATAACCCATCCTAACAGTTTTTCTATTAAAGCAACCGATAACTTCTTTCTTCACGTCACAGATTTTTACTGTCGGTTGTTTAAATATTTTTCGACCAACCAAATATTATATTACAGCTATTCAAATTCACGTTTTAAAGAACACATACACACACGCACGCACACACACCTATGAATATAAGCCTACAATAAAATAGATACAGCCTATGTACATAGAGTCTATATACGGCATGCAATGAATAAAAGAATGTTATCTTTGCATTGAAAATCATTTCGATCAATTTCCTCCTATCGATTACTATCAATTGTGCATTTAAGCATTTGTATTATTTTAAACACGCGATGTACAGCCTTACTCTACCCCCTCCACTCAATCGATCTCATCCTCTCTCTCTCTCTCTCTCTCTCTCTCTCTCTCTCTCTCGTGTTTTCTCTACGCGTTCATCCTTTTTTATATGTACGTGCAGGATTCGTATATCTTACGTAATTAGAAAATAATGTTATTTGTTTATAAAAATTCATAATATTTATTTTTAATGAATCAAACCAAAATTTAAATTAAAAAATTGAATTAAAGTGTATTATATTTTAATATTACTCTTTATATTTTTCTCAATTATGTTTAATATTTAATATTATTTTGTTAATATTATTGAAATCAAACGTCTAATTTTTACTTTTGAAGTAGTTACGTTCATTTTTTTTAATTAACCTATAAATTTCCATTATTAAATAGTAACATGTTCATTAAATTCTATTACTTTCTGTTTACAAAAGATAAATATTTAAAATCTTGAATCATATCAAATTAGGTGATACGACTTTTGTAATTATTAAAAATTTTAATAAAAAGTATTTTAAAAGTATTTAATAAAAGTTTTTTTAAAGTATTTTAAATTTGAAAACTACTGACTAATATTGAAGTAAAATAGTTTTAAAGAATAAATGTTTTTAAACATAAATATATTTTGTATAAAAAACAGAAAATTTTCTCTCAGGTGCAGATTTTATCACACAAAATAATTACCTAGTATTCTCATAAGCGTATTATCCAATATTTATTATCCAAAGAATGATGAATTCTTTGATAGATTTTTTAAATGTATAAATAAATGTAGCCAATTCGACGTGCCAGCATCTACGTTTATGTAACAAATTTGTACTTACAGCTAAACTCAGCTATTAAGCTATCTACTTCTGAAGATCCTCTACTGCTGGTAGATTCCGAAGGTACAGGACTATTCGCTATAATAGGCTGTTTATCTTTATTTAAACTTAATTCTTCAAGTTCCTTCATTAGTTCACTACTTAATCCAGTACCCTCGATCAGGGATATAAATTTCTGCTCTTTATTTTGTTCTACCATACCCAAAGAAATAACTGTAGCTCCATTCACTTGGTGTTGCGATATTTTACGACCAAGATGAAGTATGCGCATAGCCCGAAGCTTATTTAATATTGTAATATCTCCTTCTAAGTCTGTATTAGTAAAATGAAGTGCTTCCAATGACTTTTCCAATGGTAAAAAACCCTGTAGATCTCGATCTTCTGGCAGTGGTACTTTAGCATCTACAACAGCATTTTAGAATTTGTTAACACATATTCGTATAATAAAATGCTTTTTTTATGTAATAAAAATATGTACACTCATTATAATCAAAATCTACAACACAATTTTGTAAGCCATTTAACAGAACACAAAGACTTGGCCATATTTGAAGTCTTGAAGTAAATGCTGTTTCCTCCAAAATTGCTGGTCTCAGCTGAATCCAGTCAAGGCACAATTTAACTACAAATTTTGATTACATAAATGATTAAATTGTACAATGAGTAAATGAAACATAATTAATAAAATATTAGCATTTAACTTACTAGTTGGTAAAGCAAAATAGTTTAATATTGCACTTTTTATTGTATAAACAGGCAGCAATAGTGCTGATAAACTACCAGCAATCAGATCAAGAATACAATTTCGACACATTTTTTCATCTGCGCTTAATTGATCGTTTTTCAACAATTCTGTATTTTCAGTTGATACACCAGCCAAATGTTGTAAAGCATATAAATTGATAATAAGCATTTGTACTAATCTCCATGAAGTAAAACTTTCAGTTGCAATTAATGCAGTTAAAGTGTCAGTTAAGAGCTTAACACATGTCATTGCAATACTGAAAATAACATTTATTAATGTCATGTAAATAAATAAATGATCAAATATTTACTTATTGAAATAAAAATTATCACATAATTAATAAAGTGGCCTCTATCAGACATCATGTGACCTTACTTGAATTATAAGATAAACATACGATCATATTTATCGCAGTAATATAAAATTTTATCAACATTAAAAATAACAACCTAAATAACTGTATTATTTATAAAACATATATCAAGAGTTATTAGAATTACTTTAATTTTTAAGATAAGTTATCTAAAATAGGTACGAATGAATAAAAATATATATTGAAAAAAAAAAAAAAAAACAGTGCCTACTGAAGATAAATACGATGTATACAAAAAATATAATTGCTTGATTTTATAATAAAATATAATGTTTATTTTACATATATTTCACAAAAATCAGTTTAAGCGAAAGAAAATATTTGGTTTGATTTAAAGCTAAAAATAGAGAAATATAAATGAAAATAGTCATTTTTTATAAAAGTGACCTTATGCAGCAAAAATAATCAACAAAATTATGTAAGACATCAAAAGTACAAAATATTTGTACATCATTAAGAGGAGTCAATTATGAGCTAATAAAAGAAATATCGGGATACAGTTTTTTAAAATATCCGAAACAAAATTTACTATATAGTCTATTTAAAAAAATATAACAGTACGAACGTTAGCGATTGAAATTTTCTCCCTTTAAAAGCATATTACTATCATTATAATTTAATTAGTTTTGCATTAATCATAAGGTTCATCAAATCATGGCCACAAGATTTTTTGTTACATATTGCTTTTTTCAAAAATTAATATTCAAGTACCTTATATCTCCTAAGTTGTAAAGAACTCCATGAAGCTTTAAGAAAACAGCTATATATTCCTGAGAAGTTAATTTGGTCTTTCCTTCAACATTGAAAGAATTGTCATTTAATGCAGATGACAGTGTCTTTGCTAGATTCGCCGAAGCTACGGGAAAAGGGTGTTTAACAGCTACTGAACGAACATAATGAAAAACAGTCCCCAGTTTGTCGCCACGCGAAGCCTCAAGAAGTGCTAATTGATTATATGGTTGCCCGCTAGATGGTGAAAGCGATACGGCGTGACGATAAAATAGTTCAGCTTGCTTATTTTGATTTCGATAACGGGCGATATCTCCTAAATGAACGAGACAATATTGACAGGCATAGAAACACGATGACTTGTGAGGTGCAGACAATTTTTCAACAGCTTTCCATGGTGAAATACATCCATAAACGTAGTTTTTCCTGAAATGCAAATAAGCAATTATTCAATTTTGAATGCTTTGTAGATTTGCTCAGAATTATTTTAATAAAACTCTTTTTATTAACAAAAAAAATCCCAATGATATATAAGAAAACATTGAAATAAAATTATTGCAAACACTTTGTCAAATGTTAGTTTACTTAACTTAATTGTAAGTTAACGAATATGCACATATACCTTCTAAATGGTAGATCTAAATCAAAAGCAGTACATATTTCTTGGAGCAAGGTTAAGTAAAATCCACTAGCTGCCTCCAAACACCAGCTAAGCATGGCCTGTGACTCTCCACGTTTAGGATTTCTACGATCTTTAGCCTGTAATTGTAGCATTGCTATATAATTCTTAAAACCAAGGTTCCATAATTCCTGTTCAACTTTACGATCCAGGGCATATTCCAGATCAAGGATAAGAACTTGCTGATAAATTTTCTGAAGCTGACGTTGACACATCCATGCGTCATTATCATTTAACAGATCTTTACAACGCTGAACCTTGTCTTTTAATGGTTCTGCTTTCCTAATAATAATAATAATAAGTATTAATAATTTATACAATTTAACAATAATAGGATTTGCTTAATAAGTAAAAGCATTCTACTTGGCTGGTCATTTGAAATGGTAAGCAACGCTATTTAATAAGCAATAGGAAGGAATTGAAAAAAATAATTATCTAAAAATACAATAACTTTTTTAACATTATTAATGATTGACTTGTTATAACTTACTTCAGAGCTTGTACAGCCGCTTTTAGGCCCATATTCTGCGTAGCCTTCACATGTACCACTTGTGACTAGTCTGAAAAAAAATCATAAGATTCATAATTATCAATATCTTTCGTTCTCTGATTCATTTTTATCAGTGATCATTTTAATAAAAAGTAACGGGTTTGCCTTAATAAAAAGTAAAGCTATAAATTGTAGCCAGATTGTAATAATTCAAAATATGCAAATAGTTGAGATAAAGAAAATTTCATATCGTTTAATCGTCCAAATTCGCCTATAAAAATCGTCGATCACTCGTTCAAAAAGTCCATCATAATTTAGAAAGGGAATTTAGAAAGAGCACGTATCAACGATAAAGAGACTAGAAATCGTGAGAGGGAAAAGAGAAAAGGGGAGAAAAAAAATTAGCGTTTGTGTAAAAAGTAGCGTAGGTTAGAATCGGTGTTCCATTCTGCCGTCATTAGGGCGCGTGCAATATCGCTCTTAAGTAATGGCAATACGACAAGAGCTGCGAGACAGAATTAAATCGCGGATCGAGCGATGCAAGTCACGGCTATTCACAAAATCCAAAAGAAATAACTCACTGTCACATATTTACGCCGAATGAGTAACTATAATACGTGAATGACGGATTCCATTTTTTCCAAATCCACCATGAGCGCAATGTATCAGATGTATCTTCTTTTCTGCAAATGTGTATGTGGTAGGCAGTATAGGTCGTGCAGGTTGCAGATGCAGACTGTGCGTGTAGGTGTATGCCGTGTAGGTACAAAACTAGGCATACATACTTATGATCTTGCTTAGTGATCCGAAGAAAAACTGCGCCGCCCTTGTGGCGGATTATCGAATTCAAAACGAACGAAGAACAGCGTTTTTTTCAAATAAATCAAACAATTAATAATTCACAAGATTGATTCGGCAGCTATTGCAATCGCTGTCGACGTCTTCGACGTCGTCGTTATCGTTGCCGTTGTTCTTGCCATAGTTATTATTACTATTATTATTGTTGCTGGTGGTCGTGGTGTACCTGTAGCTATTTCTGTTATTATTGTTACTGCTTTTATTTCAATTGCCAAAATTACTAGAATCAGTAATATTTTATTATTATTTTATTGTATTCAACTAGTTGGACAAGTTTTGTGCCTTAAAGTAAGAAAAAAGGTTTTTTTTTCTACTTAGCGCTACAAGCTTTAATTGATATTACTATTTAAATATTCAGTCCAATGCATTCGGTATCGCCACATTGTATTAAAGGTTATGTTGATTTACTTTCTTATTCCATGTACCTTTAAATTTTATCTCAAAAAAAGGTTTCAATCTTTATAAGAATAAAGAATGCTAATATCGATGAGGACTGTTGTTAAAAAATGCTTTCAACGGCATTGCAAATGCGTGAGTTTTCATTCATTACTATTAATAATAAAAGATACAAGTAGATTTCTGTTTAAGAAATCTATTGCTTTTGTTTTTTAAATTGTCTTAATTTAAGAAATTTATTATATACACAATTTTAAAAAGTTATGCTATTGTCAGAATTACTTTATATTTGTAAATATTGTTGCAGTATTGCTCTTTTGTAAAGCCATCTGATAAGAAATCAGAAGAATTAAAGGAAAGACAAAGACAACTAATGAGCCGAAGTCTTCCAAAACAAGTACCTATTACAGGAGTAAAACAAATTCTAATTGTAGCATCTGGTAAAGGAGGAGTAGGAAAATCTACTACTTCTGTAAATTTAGCTGTTGCCTTAAAATTAATAGAATCTAATAAATCTGTGGGACTATTAGATGCTGATGTCTTTGGGCCCACTGTTCCTCTAATGATGAATTTATACGAATCTCCTTTACTAAATAAAAATAATTTAATGGAACCATTATTAAATTATGGAGTTAAATGGTGATTATTCAAATTTAATTTGACAACTATTTAAACTTTTATTAATCATCAATTTATTTTATTGCAAGCTAATCTTAAAAAATTATTTATACTATATCTATATATTTAGTATGTCAATGGGATTTTTGATAGACCAAAAATCTCCAGTTGTATGGAGGGGTCTCATGGTAATGAGTGCACTAAATAAACTATTGCGACAAGTTTCATGGGGTCCACTAGATTATTTAATTATAGACACACCACCTGGAACGGGAGATACCCATCTTTCATTGGTACAAAATCTTCCTATCTCTGGTGCATTATTGGTAACAACTCCACAAAAAGCAGCTGTAAATGTTACAAAAAGAGGGGCAGCCTTTTACAGTAAAACAAATGTTCCACTTGCTGGGATTGTTTCTAATATGACAAATATAATATGTCCAAACTGTAAAACTGAAGTTCCTCTTTTAAAAGATGAAATTTCTAGTTTAGCTCAAGAATTTGGTAAATGTTTACATTTGTTTTCATATTTTATGGTTTTAGTTCTAATTTTTATATATTTAAATTACTTCTAGATATAAACATTTTGAGTAAAATTCCACTAGATGAAGAAATTGCAGATGGCTGTGATAATGGAAAACCTATTGTCTTGAATGCTCCAAATTCTAAAATTACAAAAGCTTATAAAAAATTGGCACAGGATATATCTGCATTTTTAAAAAATCAACCAGTCAATGTGAATTAGTGAGTAAAACTTAAATTTACAAGTATAAAAAAGTAAGATCAATTATTAAAGATAAATTTTAAACATAAATTATAAGAAAAGATATTATGGAGGAACATTTGTAATAAATCTACATACTGTTTTTTATAAACATAAAGTAGCTTTCCCCCCACTTTTCTTTAATCACATGTTCATGAATAATTATAAATGGAGGAGATTGAATGTTTTACAATTTTAAGTCAAACAGTACTATAAATAAAATTTTACTCAATTAATTAATAAAATACCTGTTTTCATCTTTAAAAGGAAAATTACTGTATTAATTGAATTGTGATTATTTTGCAATGGTCCTTATAATTAAATTATTATCTATTTCATATTCATATTTATATTTATATTAAAATGAATATCATTATTTTAAAGAATTTTCTCTAAAAATGTATTTCGATAGTATGTAAACAAAATTTTTACATGAAATTACCTTATTTTATTAGATATGGAAATAGATGAAAATGTTTACCAGTATTCACTCAAGTAAAAATGCAGAAGTGCACGATATACCGTTAAATATCTTAATTAGACCATTTCCACCATCAGTTAATAATATTAAAGTTGAAAGTCTAATGGAAACTCTGAGAAATCCAGAAACAGAACATTTGGTACCACCAATAGATGTAATGTGGGTGAAAGGTAGAAATGGTACAACATTCAATTTAACCTCAATGTCTGAAATGCTTTTAAATATAAACTAAATGTATAAAGCTTAAAAACATTTTATTTTAGGAGGTGATTATTATTATTCATTTGGTGGATGTCATCGATATGCTGCGCATCAAAAACTTAAAAAACCAACAATTAAAGCCAAAATTATTGAATCTACGATAACAGACCTGAAAAGTTATCTCGGAAACTCAACACCTGATTTGAAGTAATTTTGCATTTTTTTAAGCATATTAAACATTAAAATAAATGACAATATTATAACAAATGAAATCGAAATTCTTAATAATTAACATAAATTAAATACTTAAATATTCGAAAAATGTAACACTGACAGTGTCATTAAAAGTAAAAACAAGATACATTATACAAAAAATTTTTTTACTATTCATTATTCAGCAAACATGTGTGTGTATGTGTGTATGTAGCACTATTTTGTCTTTTACAATAAAGTATTAAAAAAATGTTTAAAAAAAAAAATTATTAAAAAAGGATTAAAAAAAAAGCAAAAAAATTTGAATCTCCTTTCAGCTATTTATTGGAGCTATCTATGTACATCATTTTTTTTTAAATTTTCAGAATACTATAAATGCAAACCTTTTTTATTCAAACCCACACTTGCATAAAACTTATTACATAATTGCATAATTACACAAATAATATATCAATATCAATTGTTTAAAATTGTAGTTTACTTTATTGAATTTATACATAATATATGTATAATTAAAAATTGCACAATACTGCACTTTGCCTTGTATTTAAAAATATCGTGTATCATGTACCGTATTTTTAAAAATAATATTAATTCACTAGTCTTAGAAGTATTTTTCTTGTTTCAAAACGTACTTCATTGAAATAATCTTCTTAGAAAATACATGATTACAATATAATATTTCTTTATAATACATAGATCACTTGATTTATTTTCAGTGCAATTCAAGTATTACTCTTAGTAATTTATTTCTACATTCAGTTTTACAAAAGTTATAGCTTTTGTATTTATTATATTCTTATAAATTAACTTGTTTTACAATCTTAAATTGTAAATTAAATATGAAAAAGGATATACATCAACTTTTCATATTAATGTAGCTTATAAAAATGCAGACTTTGATTTCTTAATATCAATAATTATTTATATTGAACTTTGAAAACATACTTCAACTAATTACTTTGCACTACTTTGCATGAATGTTATACTATTTTACACAGCCCTTTCTCATTTATAAATATGGCTTTTATATTAAGATTCTACTGTTGTGTAGAATATTTTATAATAATAATAATAATATATATATATATATATTTATATATATATTTATATATTTGACAATTCAGTAGATCAATAGTACTTTCGTTAAAAAAAAATCCCTAATTGCTTTTATCTTTCTCCAAGAAAGATGTTTAATTTATATTATCAACATGGAAATAGTTATTTTCTTTCGTTAAATACGCGATATTATCATCATAAGAATTTTTGTCTTGAGAAGCGTACGTAGGCTTAAAACTATTGGGTTGTAAAGAATTCGTGTCACTCTCTTTTATAAAGTAAGGTTTGTAAGTTTTTGTAAAATTCGATGCACCTTCTGACATTCCAGTACTAGGATCCTTTGCTGAATCACTTTCAGACTGATACTGATTTCTTAAATGCTTTGGTATTATAGTTTCTTGGAGATGAAGTAATTGTGTATTTGTTACTTCGCAGTCAATTTGCATCATTGTTACGTGATTTGGCGGAGTGGAATAATACGAGCCTAAAATTTAAGACCAAGACAAATGATTAAAGGGAAGTATTTACTGCCGAATCTCTTAATTGAAAATTGTTTCGAATTCTGATAAAAAGACGGTTGGTAAATATTTGTCAAATACCGATTATTAATCAATGGCAGTCTATAAAAAAATCCATCTCATCGGTGATCTCACTAATAATTCGCTGCTCTAAATTCTCCTCCATCCCATAAAAAAAAACCACTCAAGAATCAAGCTTACCGTTCACAGGAACAGCAGGAAGTACCAACGACATTTTAGGCCTAGCCGTGCTATTCTTTCTCGAGGCCGGCAGTAATAAATGCTCCCCGGTAAACCAGACAACGTAAAAGGTGTCTTCCTTCCTTCCCAGGGCGTCAAAGAGCTTGGCGTGCTCCCTAAGCAGGGGCGAAAACACCTGTACAGCATTGATATTGGTCGTAGAGACGTCGTTCAATTGACTTTTTTTAATCTTCCTCCGTCGCACTGCCTTCTTTGGTGGGAACCTCAAGTTGCCTGGCACCGGCTCTGCTTCATCCTTGTGCGACCTCAAGTGTAGCAGCTCGCTGAGGGACTTGACCTCGAGGTCCGTCTTCTCCGAGGACGTCCAGTTCTCCCGGTCGGAATTATCGCCAATCCACCGGCGGAGTTCGAAATCTAAGCGAATGGACTCGGTCCGATTTATGTGCATGGGGCACATGGGATGATGCGTCGGTAAAGAATCATTGAACATATCCTTGGGCTCTGAATTTTCTTCGTCTGATTTCAACCACAGTAACGTTCTACTATGCCTTACATTGTTTAGAGATATTGAAGGTATGCGACTTTGTACGTCTCCCAGAGGTTGTCGCTTCTGGTTAAATACACCACTGAAACTGCAAGAACGAAATGATTTTGAACATTATTTTCAAGTACATTTAAATATATAATATTAATTAAATCATAATTTATCATTCGGTAGTAATACTAAGGTTGAACTTAAATCGGATTTATTAGAGAAGAAATTTTTAATTTAGAAGCCTATTTACATTACTAAAATAATGACGAAATTGGATTATAATTTGTTGAACTCACCCTAAGCCTCCTACGTTAAGAGAGACCATAAAAACCAATGCCAATAATATTGCGGTATTTTTTTTATTAATTCCATAATTTTTACCACCAAATTTTTTCCTATTTGTATCGTCTATCTCGCACAATCGTCTTCTTAATTCCGAATTTTCCTAAAGTTCATCCAAACATTTTAAATTATTGACAGAAAGCTTTGTCATATTAACACAGTAATAGTAATATAATAACATAGACTCACTGTTAGTAACTGACGATTATACTCTTGCAAATCAATAATTTGATTTTCTAAAGAAGTAACATATTCCTTTTTTTTCTTGCGTGACAAGCATGCAGACTCCCTGTTTTTAATCATCCTTTGCTGCCTCTTTAGTGCCTTAATTTCACTATCTTGACGATCATGAATATCGATAAATTCTGGAAATTCATTCTTTATGACAACTGGGGCACAGTTCGAAGACTCCTTTTTAATTACAATTGGTGGACATATAGGTACATCGTTCTTAATTACTATAGGTGAGCAAGCCGACTTATCCTTCTTGACTATTATTGGAACAGATGGTTTGGAATTGTTTTTTATATTAGAATTAGGTGGTGGTGCTGTAACGGCCGGAATTTTTGAATGAATTTGAACATTGGGGATTGGGTTTATGATCTTGACTTGATTGTTTTGCTGAAAACCGCTAGAAGTATTTGTATTTGTTTTATTTTGTTGAACTGGTAGAACGTTTAGTTGATTTTGCATTTTAACATGTTTGCTCATTGGTAACGCTTGAACCTTCAAAGGCTGGGTCGCACTATTTTGTTTAACCCTTTGCGTAAGTGCAGCAAAATCTTCAGCACTTAAAACAATTGTCTTTCGCGGAGTCTCTATTCAAACAAAATATAAATCATAATTTTTAATACAAGAGCAGTCAAATTTAAATGACTCAAATACAAACCTTTTGTCAATGAATTCTCAACTTTTGGCTGAATACAAATACGCTTGGCTGGATTATTATTGGATAATAAAAAATTTTGTGTTTTACTGTCTTTGATATTTAAAGCATTAAGCGCTACTAATTTCACAGGCTGTACATTGGATGGATTATTTTGCATCGATTGAGGCGATATTGGCGGTGATTCATTTTGAGGTGGTGATATCGGAGGTGTTTCCAATGCAAACTACAATTCAAAATTTTTTTTTGTCAACGATAGTAATTAACTTTTTACGTATCAAATTTTCGTTAAAGCTTATGATCTTTTATTATCTGTTAAGCTTATGAGCTACGATCTTTATCGTAATAACAAAATATAAATAAGCAACAGAAATGGTACTTAATAATATTTTATTCTTTACAATAAAATCATGACTGAAACGTAAGGCGTAAAAACAAAAAAAATGAAATACAAAAGTAAAACGATAGTTAACGCAATTAAAATCTAAAATACTGAAGCGAATAAGAAACCTTATCGTTATGGGTGAGTGTTAAAGCCTCGTTTTGCCACTCGGAGCCACTAGACGATTCAGACTGACTGGGACTGGGCGAAGGTGGTAGTTTCGGGTGAGAATTATTGGATTCTGCCAATGCATTTTTACCCATAACTATCCTCTCATCTATTAGGAATAAAAAAAAAAAGAAAAATTTAATCAGTGGCAAGGTGAGATCTCCCTTTACATTTCCCCCCGAGAAATAACGAGGAAAGGCCAGTACTAACTGATAGAAAAGTAATCGGCCAGGCCGCTGTTCTTGTCCATCTGCATGAAGCCAAGGTCAATGTCCTCGAGAGTCTGCATCGTCTGTGCCTCGAGGGCATTTTTCATGATCTCGTCCGGGCTCTCATCGTAACCGGGCGAGCTCTCGCCGTTCAACAGCAGGGGTATTTCCAGGTCCGAGCTCAAAGCTTCGAGAAAGTCGTCGGCTGGCAGGACGCCTTCATCCTCTGGGAACAAATAAATACGGCGGACGGTGCATTAGTTACCAAGTTTCATTTCGATAAAGCAATACGCGCACTATGACTGAGGACACTTAGAGGCCGTTACCTAATGGAATATTTGTAATGTACATGGTAATTTCGGCTTCGCGAGGGGTACGACACGAGATGCGATTCAGTGGTTCGGTCGGCGGTGTTTTGATAGTATCGCATCGAGCGTCAAGCTCCACTTGTAGACTGTGTGCAGCAACTGTGGACTATACCCATGCGGCCACACACCACCGTAACCATACGCATTATGTATACACATTATGGAAGGAGCTTCATGTTTTTCTCCCTCTCCGTGTCCTAATCCCGTGTACTCCGCCTACCTCCCTCACTCCCCCCGCCCCCTCCCGGCCCTAGCCGCTTACGCTGGGCGTCCTTTAACCGTAAATTTACTGTCAAGTACGCGCTTAGGCCGAACTCGGTCAGGTTCGAAATCAGAATTCCGTACGGGCGTATCAAAAGATAATGGGAAATAAAATCCTGATGATTCATAAATTAAATTCCACCTTTTCTTAACATTCCATGATAATTTAACGCATTGCTGGCTGCTTTTCCATTTCGTTGAAGCATATTACAAGCGAGTGTTACAGATTAATATAAAAACTGACCGGCTGAAGGCATTTCAGGAGAAAATTATTATTCATAAGGACTATTTAAGAAGGCTTCACGATTCGACTAACAGAGAGATTATCGGAAGAACTCCCATCAATTGCATAATTTAGTTGGCCATTAATAATCAAGTACTCGCACGAATTTATACTACTAAAGCTCGACGATAAAAATCTTAATAATCAGAGTGAAGCTGATTCAGGTTTTTGTGTACTCGAGTCAGTTCAGTTCTATAGGCATATATTTACCCTTTTTCTTTTATTGATTAATCAATATATTTATTTGTATTATTAGATCGATTGTCTTTTTTTTTTTTTTTTTTTTATCAACCGATCAATTTTTGTATTTATTTATTTATTAGGCCGTTTCGATAGAACGAGAATCAAGAGAGTCAAGCGAGTTGCCAAGAGTAGTCGTAAGGAAATATTGGAGTTACGAAAGTCAACGCTGACCAACGTGTAAATTATTTGTCGAGAAGGGGCTGTAGACTTTTCGACCCGAGAGTCATAATTTGTATAAGCGAGGCACGAGTGGCGTTTTAAAAATTCGACTACGACAGTGAACGGCGCCGAGATGAAAATTTCTTCTGACCAAAGGGGGACTTGTCCTTCCCTCCCCCCTACCCCCCTCTCGCCGAGCATTCGTTACGCCTCTCGATCGAGGGCCGGCAGGTCCTCCGCGAGAGCAAGACAGACGGACAAGAGACAAACAAAGCGAGAGAGAGAGAGAGGGGGGGGAGAGAAGATTCGTGGATGGGGAAGGGGCGGGGGTGTGGGCGACGGCGGGCGGACAGGGGGGCAGGGGGGGCAGGGGAGGATCAGAACGACACCTCGGACGAATGCGCGCCCAGACGTAGCGCGTGTACCTGCGAGCGGAACGACGACTGGGGGCGGAGGCGCGATCTCGTGTCAACGAACCCTGCGGAAGCCGGCCGGCACGTCTGCGCCCGTCCCTCCGCGGCCTTCTCGGCGCAGCGGTAGCGAGATGCGACTCGGCATTGGGGCCAGGGACCGACGACCCTGGGACACGAGTCGGCCAGGTGTTTTTCGGGGGAGTCGCGGGAGCCCCGCTCGTCGGTGGCCCCCACCCCGTGCGACCGAGTGAATGGGGCCCCCCAACCCGTCCTCGGGAGGAGGGCCTTTACGACACCGGCCGGTAAATGGCGAACGACGTCGTTTGTTGCCTGCATTCTGCAGCGCGCTAATGAAATTGCGGCCCTGTCAGCGAGTTCCGAGTTTTATTTTCCTCCTCTCTCTCTCTCTCTCTCTCTCTCTCTCTCTCTCTCCTTCCCATGGCACGGACCGTTCCCACTGACGTCGCGTGCTGATTCACACAAGTCGGAGGCGATTTCGCCCGATGAATTATTGCACTAGTTGGCGGCTACGTGCCTCCTCACACCATTGGCCAAGCAACCGGCCTAATCAATTATTCGCCGTGCGGTGGGACTCGAGCAGACAACATCGCTCCTTAGGCCTTTAACTCGCCTCTACCCATATACACAAAACTGTTTCTCGTTGCATTTTTATGAAGAAACTTCGTTTCCCTTTTCTCTCCCTCCCCCGCCCCGCCCCGCCCGCCCCGCATCCTCCTCTTTCTTCCGGACTCTCGTTCTCTCTCTCTCTCTCTCTCTCTCTCTCTCGCTCGCTCTCGATCTCGCTCTCGCTCTCCGCATTTCGCCTTTTCACCAATGTAAATATTTATTTACATTGAAAATCGAAAGAGCTTCTTAGCCGGCGTAGTACGACAAATCTAAAATAACGTTCGATAAGGATGTAGAATTCTGTATTTTTAAAAGCAGAAGCGCTCAAAGGCTTGAAATCGTTGCCCAGAGGTATCATTTTTGCAAATCTTAATGGGATTATTTTTAAGCGTAACACCAATGTCGACAAAAAATAAAATCGTCTATAAATATTTTGCATCTCCTGCTCTAGAGACAATGCTTGTTAATTTTTAATTTTTACAAAAGATAAAAGAATGAGGACGTGTGGTTGCAGCGATATAAAAATTAAACAATAATAAGTAAACCAGCTAGGTTTTCTAAAGCATTAGTTCCAGAACCGATTGCCTTATCAGCTTATAACGCATGACGATATTCGGTCTTTTCGATACGCCTTCTTCTAAATCCCAAGGGCAAGCACATAACTGATAATGTCATTAACTTATGCAAACTGCGAATAGCCTTTTATTTTCTTATCTATTTTACATATTAAATTATTAATTTTTGCCTCGAAACGACTTTAATAAAAAAAAAAAAATCTCCTTTTGCCATTTCCTCCCCCGCCCCCCTTTAAAATACACGTAACTTCTATAATTTTTCCTCCTTCGCTTGATTCCAGTAGCGGCCTTCCGCTTAGTACTTAAGTCTTCGCGCACCAGCTTTATTAGCCATAAGGCAACTTCAGTTGTTAATTCCGAACAACAGTAATCGAACTATTCGTTAAATGCAAGGGGATGAGAGTATTGTGATTTGGCTGTTTATTAACGTTTTCCATTTTCTATCACACCGTTCGCTCAACGATATAATCATGAATTAGATAATGTATTACATACGTTTTCGGTAATGTTATTTTAGAATTTCGGGGGAATAATAACTGCTTATCACTGATGTATTTCGCGTCCATTATAATATTCACAGAATGAGTAAAGAATATATGCATATAATGTAATGAAAATTTCAATTTATATGATATTAATAAACATTAATCATTATATAAGGAATATGATTTTCTTAGAAGAATTTAGTTACACTTGTATTACGTACCTTAAAATGCAAATGCAATAGATTCTCAATTATCATATTTACAATGTTTTTAATACTATAATTTACAAGTGTTGTTTATGGATTCTTCAAAATGTCACAAGTAGATTGAGTTTAACTTTTTGCATTATTTTGAAAAATAAACAAAATAAATAAGCCTTGAAATTATTTACGAATCTAAGCGGTGCTTTTGTTCGCTTATTATGTCGCATTAAAAAGTTATTACGCTAAAATAATAATTATCGTGAAGAAATAACAAATACTTTTTTGATAAAAAAAAACCATGTTTAAAATAAAGCAACATTAAAAAAAAAAAAAGGATACGAACGATTAGAAAAACTGTATACAAATATTATTACAATAGTTTTATGATGATTACAAATTAAAGTTCTGGCACCGTGGACGCATAACATATCGCAGCTATCAAAAAGATTTTTCTAGGCTACACAAAAACGTTTCCAGTAGTAATGTGCTATTATGCACGTGAAAAGAAAAAGCCGCCATATGGTTTGTACTTTCTTATCGTGCTGGCCACAGCTATATCTTTTCCATTCTTTTAAAATACAAAATTGATATACGGAGTACCGAAATGCTGAACATAAAGAGCACTTTTATTTCAAATTTAATGTAGTCCGGGCTATAAATTAATAAGAATATTAAATCGACGGCCGATTTTCCGACAACTTTCAACCGGCACATAAAATTTTACACATGTGTTTCTTCGAAGCAAAGCACTATCGATATCCGCATCGTATTATCTATTTTAAGTGCATTTCCTAGGCGATAATGTTTATGTAGCTGTTGTCTTTTTGTCTTTACCTCATAAGTCATATATATATATATATATATTATAACTACAGATAAGTACGCAAAATTGTATTTAATTTTGTTAAAAAGATATGTATCTTTTGCACCTTATTTATAAAATGTCTTTCTATTAAAGTGCTTCATAAAAATTGAAGTGCTTCGTTCTTTCTATACTAATTTATATTTGATAAGCAAAGATTTTAATATAAAACATTATACAATGTTTCATTTGTACATAAAACGAGAGAATATTATAAGTATAAAATTACTTGCCCATGTATACTCGGCAGTTGTCTAATATTAATTATCTCTCTAATTTTTATATTAAATAGATAAATTAGTTTGTTTAATGTTAGTTTTTTAGAATGATTTGTGGGTAATAAACTTTGGTGTTTCGGAAAGATTGATAGATAAAATTACAGGCTTTTAATGCACGAAAAAAGACAATACACATATAAATATATATATTGGTATGTACGCATATAAATTAGTAAATAAAGTTACATAATAATATAAATTGAATAGTAATTAATTTATTACTATACTCAAATAAATAAAGAATCTATTTGTTTTTAAAAAATCTTACAAAAATATATTTGTAGAAAAATGAATTTAAAAAATCAGAATTTATTCCAAATACATATTATAATATATATACTAAGCGATAAGGAAATATGATGGTTAGCCTAACATATTATAGAGGTAATTAAATCATGTTTATTTAGATTATGCATTGTTTAAAATAAACAATAGAAACTTGAAAAATAAAAAAAAAATTTTCTTATAAATTATGAAGATGACAAATGAAGAATAATATGAAAACAGAACGAACAAATATTCTAGGACACTTAGTGTAAAATTCAAAGAAACGCTTAGCATTAATTAAATAGATGAGAGCGTCGAAAGTTCGTAATATGATAAATAATAATATTTGTTGTTATAATTTTCTAATAAAGTTAATTAAATCATCAAATGTTTGCTAATCCTTAATTATACATTCAATTTCTGTATAAGAATTGATTCTTTCAACTTAACATGTTAATATTTGTTTTGTAAAATCTAATTTGTTCACATTACTGAAATATTTCATCATAATTTATAAATTTCTGTAGAAGAATAATTATATTATGTTGACTTTTGGTACAGCTTAGTGATTGTTTAAAATAAAAGCATAAATAATAACAGCAATTGAACTATTATTATTATATTATATTATATTTCCTTATTTATATTAAGTAATGGTAAAATCAAGTCTAAATTTGATGATAAAAACAAACAAAATTTGTTAGGAACTAATACACATAAAAACTAATGAACAATGGATCATGGTAAAATGCATATATTGGATATGCATTGTTCAAAAATTCTAAAATGCTTATCTATGAAATTTGGTTCGTAAAACCCATTCATCATTAGTTGACAGAAGAAATTAAAAAAAATTCGTGAACTATATCTATTGTGCATAACAACAATTATCGAACTTTTTCAACTCCAACAGCGTAAACAAAGAAAAAAAAACAATAAATAAGCGATAGGTGAATAATCATGAATGCACCTAAGATTTTTTAATTCTGTACGCAGATAATTTATACTCCTGTATTGTATCTTTCAGTTTATGTAACCAATCTTAAAAAATTTAAATAATTGAAACCTGTTAATAAAACTTTGTTTCTAAACACATAAGTACGCTATTTCCCGATTTTAATGATTATTACAAGATAATGATCAAATGCTAAATAATACTACGATCCTTCACTTTAATATACCGTTACGAAATAAGTTACAATGTGCAAGTTTTAAAACTATTTAAAAGAAATAAAATGTATAATTTAAATTTTAAATTAAAAAAAACCAATAGTATTTTTTACTTTGCTCCAATTGTGGAAACAAGGACAATATTTAATAGAAAGAACAATTAAAGGTACTAACGTATACATGTGAATTTATAGAAATACGCTGAATTAAGAAAAGAGAAAGGTACAGAAGGATATACGGTAAACTGACTTGAGCGATTTAGTCAATGGTACCAACAAGTACTCAAGTAACTGCATCTTCCATTGTATTCCTCTTGCAGATCTGAAAATAACTAAATTCTAGACTATAAATCTCTTATGTAACAAACGCCGAAGTGTGGCTTTAAAACTCATTTAAAATAAATATAAAAATTTTAATAGTATAATTATTTGGAAGGAGCAATATATTATAGTTTTCTTAGAGTTTACTTAGAGTTTAAAATTATAAATTTTTACTATAAACTTGATTATAAACTCTTAAAATTGACATATTTAAAACGACCCTTTGTAATTATTATTTAAAAAATTACCAAAACGCGCGAAATCTACGTATATCGCTTACTCTTTATATTGAACAATATCATTTTTATTTAAATTGGGTTACACTCGGGACAAGAATTAGATATTATAATTTTACAGTTTTAATTAAATTGTAGATTATAAATAACTTATTTTATTAAAAATTATTAGTAAATTTCTATAATAACAATCGGATTAAGCAATTCTAATTTTTCAAATTACTAAATTATATTTGCTTTAAAAACTATTTTTCCTGCTTTTCTATCGGTTTTTATAAAATGAGATTATTTTCGTAATTTCAACAGTGTACAATTATTTAAAAATTTTAGGCGAGCAAGTTAACAAAGATGTTAAACTATTTTTGGTACCCTTACAGATTATAAAAATTTAAATTACAAACAACTATTACCTTTTTCAAATGATTTTCTATATGCGTTACAGACGTATTCATTGATGATTACAAAAAACTTTATTTTGATGTCCATAAATAACAAATAGATGTTATTTTTAACCGGTAAAATTAATTGTAGCATTGATTTCTCTTATCAAATTCTGTTTTTAATAACTAATGAAATTTTGTGATAACTTTGTTAATATGTGTAGCTGAATAAATTAAATATATTATAAGTCGAAAATTAAAAAAAAAACTGGCTCTTAGAAATATTATTTCTATTAAATTAATTTGAATTATATCTTTAATAATAATAACATACTTTAAAAATTATATAAAATGAATTTTTTAATAAATTGTTTCCACTGCATGTAAAGACATTATTTTAGTTTCAGTTTTTTTAAGCTAAATAGTGTTTTCTGTTTGAAAAATGTAGATTTGAACAAAAGTTTATTTGAATGTGGTACCTGTAAACAACATGAAACGTAAATATAGATATATTGACTATTTGATATCCAATGTTTTATTGTGTATTTGTTAATTTATAATTTTATTTAAGAAAGTAAAAATAGCAGATCAAGATAAATATTCTTTGAATAATACTTGCTATCAAATTAATGTATCCCGTTGTTTTACATTTTTCTAAAAAATATAAATTATACTTTCGTTTTTTTTTTTAAAAAAGGCGAAAAACACTTTTTCGTATAAAAATACGAATATAATGAATTGACTAATTATCGAATATTTCACATCTTTGTTTTAATTAAATAAAAAAAACGTCTTTGGTATTTTTTAAAATATTCATAAAAGTTTGAAATTATAGGTTGTAGATACTAAATTTGACCATTTTTTAAAATAATATTCAAATGAATGGTGTTAAAAAGTATATCACATGTTAAATAATTAATGCTGTAAACTATTCAATCTATAATACTGATTCATAGACGTATTAAAACTTATTTTGTATAGTTGCAGTTGGTATTTAACAAAAATTATAAAGTGTAACTATTTAAAGAAGTGTTGAGCTAAAAAAGCTGTTTTAAAAAAATAGCATCAATGAATTTAAATGATAATAATATTCATATTAAACTCAAATTAACAATAATTTATTTTTAACATTCTTACAATCTTAAAAAAGATAATTATCAAGTAGTCAACATCTGTATTGATAATTTTTATTTCTAATTAGAAATACCTTGTAATCATTTTTATCGTAAAGTTAGTTACAAAAAATAGCGTTTTACGATTAATGGATAATTTATTTATTGATCAAGATGGATAGAAATTTAGAGTTTTGTAATTAATGACAGGTTAAAATTTATTATTTTCAAATGTGCGTTTTTTGAATATTCAATTATTGAACTGTAAGCTTCAATTTTCATTTAAACGTTTTTCATTAATTACTATGAATATAGTTATATTGCGTAAATAGGATATTAGAACATAATTTGATAACGAATCAAAATATACCATAATCTATTTCATTATATTTCTATATATTTAAATAGTTGGTCCATTCAATTGAAATTTACATGATTGATTTTAATATGTAATAATTATCTATAAAATTTAAAAAAATTCTAAATTTTTTTATGTGAATGTGAATGTTATGAACATAAAATTGATATTTAAAAAAAAAAAATTTTTGTCTAAATCGTCATGAAAATTGATTAAAAGAACATTAAAAAAAATTGTCTTTCGTCCAGAAATATTTCTTAAAACAGAATAACGTGCGTACGTACGTAATTGTAAATGCCTCATGTATGTGATTATACATTTAATATAATAATATATGTATATAAATAATATTTGGTAAATATTGTTTTTAACATTTCTACTGTAATGATAGTTATATATTACTATTTCGAATTTTTAAAGCAGTACAATATAATTAAACTATATATTTTTTATCTAATGTTTTATCTAGTATTGTGCTAGCTGTTTTTAGATTTTTTTTTCAACTTATCATGGAGTTATAATAACACGTGTACTATGTTTTCATATGCATATGTTCATATTTACGTATGCAAATTTAAATGAAATTTCTAAAATATTTTCAACTTATCTGTACCAATAAGGAAATTAATAAATAAGGCTAATGTATTCATATTTTAAATAAAATGTGTTGAATCGTTTAAACATGAAAAAGGGTTTAGAAATTGTACAAATTAATATGTACAATATTATTATACAAATCTAATTTTTATTAGTAATAGTATTATTTATTATTTTAAAATTTACGAAAAAAAACAATCTAACTAAATTTTTTTCTTGTTATAGAAATTGGTATATTAATTATTTAAAAATTGCATAATAAATAAAGGCAAAGATTTAAATGTATATAAATTTGAAATATTTAAAATCAAAATTTCTTCACATCATTTAAATTTACATTGAATTATCAAACATTGTTTTTTTTTTACTTTTATTATAGGAGTTCATTTATTTTGAAAAGATATATGCGTACGTAAGACATAAAATATTTACACGATGTAAAAATTACTTTACAACGAAGTTTTCATTTGCAACGTAGTTTACTATGCTTTATTTTTATACTTTGTTATATGTAAATGTTACAATACTTTTATTAGTAAAACAAGTATATAGATACTACATCACTGAAATAAATGCAAAATTTATATCATACGTTAAAGATTGATATCATCTAGGTAAATTTAATAAAATATTTTTAAAATTATTTAATAAAGTCTATTCTTTTCTTATATAATTTAACATATTTCTTCATTCGCTATGTTAATACGATAAAATTTTACGATTCGAAATAAGATTTGCAATAATAATAAGTGTACCTAATAAATGACCATAAGTGGAGATAACAGATAAGATTTATAAATCTCAAAATTCGGAAACCTTGAAAACTTATAAAAGAAGCCAAAATTATCGATTTATGAGATAATACAAACTCAAATCTAAATGTACTCATCTAAATGTATGAATAAATTTATTAATGAAGAATGAGTAAGAGTTTTGGTTGGTGTCTTCATAGTACCAATTAATAAAACCAAAAGCTAGAAACTTATTATAATTTAAATAATTTTTATGCGTTGTAATAAAATTTCCATATCATGCATTATAATCTGAGTAGTGAAATTGATCATTTTAGTTTATACCATGAATCAAAGGAAAAATGGAAATTTTTTAAATTGAAAATAACTTAATCGAATTAACAAATTTTTTCTTATCTGCTAATATTTGTAATTATACAATGTTAATTATAAAATTTTGTTATTTAACACATATAATGTCGACAACAATGTATACAGTGTAGTTTATTTACTTAAATTTAATTTCTTTAGATTTTCAATTCTTTTTCTAGTATATAACAATTTCCTTGATCTAAATGTTCTTACATAAGATCTTTTAATATTTAATATCTTTTGCATAGAGTCTTGGCTTATTTTCTTTATAATTTGTATAGCTATCTGATTGAATACTAATCTACAATAATTGCTGTAATACATCTATTCCGCATTGATCAAATATATGTACATAGTATAAAAATATTTATCATCAATACTTATAACTTATAATATAGCTTCTTATAATTTAGTTTTATTTGACTTATTTCCAACCATTAAAGTATTTACAATTGAAGCTATTGAAGTAATTGATCAATTATTTATAATGGATGACGTTTGATTTTAGATTTATTTATACATACACACACACACACACACATACACACACACACACACAAAAATAAATGTATGTGTGTGTATTACGAAACGTTAAAACTAAAATTTAAAAAATTTTAAACGATTTTATCATATTAAAACCGGCTTTTCTTTTAATATACATATGTAAAAAATTGCCTGGTTGACCATCAAAAAAAAGCTTTCACTTTTTGTTCCTTGCGATTAGCCTTTTAATCAGCGTTAAATTATGAAAGATCAGTTGTGTGAACTTCTAATGAATGAGAGAGTTAAATTATGAAAATAAATTGTATGGCATATTATAAATTTAAGTATCGATGTAATGTACGTTTATGATAAATGTGTATCTAATAGCGAATAAAAAGCACAGTTCGTACATATTTTATGAATTAAAGTATTTAAATTTTGAAATATTCATTTAAAGCAATTTTTTTATTTTCGTTGTCAAAATTTTATTCACTTATTATCATACTTAACAAAATTAAAGTTATACTTTTTATAAGAACCAACTTTTATTTTAACTGTTTTATTTTTATTTCTATATACTGTACGTAATATTTAAAATGTACAATTTACAATATTACCATGTAAAACTAATTTACTTCGCTTATGAATAAAAAAGAAATATTCAGTTCTATTTATGCAGTATAAGTTAAATATAAACATCTGCACTCTAAAAAAGTTTAATTTAATCTAGCGTAGTATGCGTATATGCATATATGTGTTAAACAAATTTAAAAAATTTTGTATAAAAAATGCAATACAAAATAATCTTAATAAACTTGAATAAAATTATTTATAAAAAATAAAATTATTAAATCAATTAAATAGTTTTTGCAATCAAAAACTGGTATCCAGGATATTATCTCCAATTTTTGTATCTTTCAATTATGCAAACAAAATTGTACCCTTAGCCCCTTGATAAGTACCTTATTTTGTATAAATTTAGTACTGTTAATTTTAAATATAATTCGTAGTAGATTTCTAAATTAATTTTAAATGAATCCTACGCAAATAACAATTGAGATGATAATATATCCGTGTATTTCCTTTTTATAAACTAATCTGTTTGTAACAATCATTCTCGAATATTTCAGAACGTTTATAGAAATAATGTTACAAGCATATAAAAAAAAAATAATACAATAGTAATGGACATATTTTTTATTTGATCAAAAAGCAAATATTTCAGTAAATGCAAAATTGTTTGGTTTTAACTTCCTGCAATATCAATTATTTTGCGTGATATGAAGTTACAACGTAAGATTATATAATAAATTATGTGACTACACGTGATATCTTTTTATATAAGGGTAGAAAAACTGTTTTGTGACAGTTTACGTACTATTGAATAAAGCTTAAGCGCGGTGAGTAAATCTTTGTATCCTAAAATAAAATTGTACCATTTTTCAGCTACCTAATAAATAATCTTTTATGAATATACAAATAAGCTAAAAATATCACTACTTTTATTTGACTTCGTTAAATATTATCTTCGATCGTATCATTGAAATTATTAACATTTAACTATGTCGGTAATTTAAACATTCTGTTCCATTGCATGAAAAAAGAAGGATCGCTCATACAAAATGTATTTTTAATTTCGTAACATATTGCCAAAAATACCGAAAAGTTAAACAAAAAATTTACCATATAAATGAATTAATTGAAATATTTTTTATCTAGATAAAAGTCACGTCATCACTATATTCGACAATTGCTTTTGTTGAAAAGAGAAATTCTTTTCGTAACTTAACTATAAAGCATCAAAAGCGAGCAGCGTTTTTGCCTAATATTTATATTACTATAATGTGCTTTTGAAAAAAAAAGAACGGCAGATATATAATGCATGTATAAATATTTACACAATGATATTGTTTGTCAAAAAATCATGAAAAGTTCTAAAACTCAGCACACGAGATTTAAATATTTGTACGGCATTTACCTTTTTCACATATATGCGCAATAGTTAAATGGAGAAAACAGAAAAATTGAAGAACAAGATGAAAAGTGGGCATAAAAAATAGACACCTGCTAAAAGTAGTGAATGCTTAGAAGCTTAGAATTACAAGTGGCTCAAATATATTTTGCACACTTTGAAATTTGTTGACCCAAATCAATCCTATCCGCGCTTCATTAAAGGCCTTCAAACGCTGCAGAGGCGAAATGTCAAAAGTCTGTTCAAATATTGTTTTTCTAAACACGTTTTCGTTCTTCCTGTTGCCAAATCTACAGCGTGAACATATTTTGTGTTAAAATCGGACTTCATGGCACTTTATTTCGAAACGCCTGAGCGAAAAATGCCTTCCCACCCCGTTGGACCGAAAGATCAAACAAAGGATTGCGCCTCGCTCGATTTTCTGATTTTCACCGGGACTGGCATCGTCTCTCATAAGCGAAGAGTTCCCGTTAGCCTCGGAAGCTCGCAATTTTTGTGAAACGCCGGCAAGGAGGGGGGGGGGCCTTTTAATAAACTCTCGGAGACCGAGAGTCTAGTCCGAGCTCTAGGATAGATCGACGTTAAGCGCGAGCGAGCAGCGGGCCGATGAACAATCGAAGTGAATCGAAGACGTCAGGTCGGCGAGGAGTTTCGCCCGCGCCTCAGCACCAAGTCTCTCTCTCTCTCTCTCTCTCTCTCGCAAAAAAAGAGTCAGAGAGACACGAAGCCTCTCGTGGATCGGGGCTGCGGGTAGTCGTGGCCGGGGTTGGCGACCTCCCGCCCGCATGACGATAATCGTCGACCGCTGCGCTCAACTCTACGTACCAAGGCTGTCCAAATCTGGAAACATGTGGAACTCGTCATCGGCGATGCCGGCGATCGCCGCCGTCCACTGGGGATCCTCGTTAATGAGCATCCTCGAGAGGCCGCGGGACTCTGCTTCGGGGAGGGCCGCGGGCAGAGCCGCGGGCACGTAAGACCTGGCACTCGCGGCTGCGAGCCAATCACTGGCTCGATTGCATGGCCCTCGGGGCCCGAGGACCGGCGTGGCTCCCCTCTGCGCTACCGCCGGCTCCTGGACCCAAGGGACCTAGAGAGCTAACGCTAGTGAGCTCGACGGCTCCCGTGTCTCCTTATCCTCCACCGGCGCGGAGGCCCAACGAGGCGGAACGCCGGTGCCGGGGGGGTGGGGCGGCGAGTCGCGCCCTGAGCTGCTCCGAGCCGAGCTGACGAAGAGCTCGCGCGGACGGCCGGCGAGCGAGTGCACTCGGAAGGAAGCCGCCGTCGCCGCCCGATCCCTCGTGGCGCTCGCTGCTCCGGTGTGCGCGCACGTGTGGGCGGAGGGGAGTGGGAGCCGAGCGTCGCGGGCTCGGGTTCGGCCCGAAGCCGGGCGGGCATTCGGTGACGGTCGGTGACCGACGCGACGCCCACGACCGATCCCTCCCCCTGTGTGGTAATATCCGCGGTAGGGAGCAGCAGCGATCGGCGGCCCCTACCGGACCGCTGCCTCCGCTACGCCTGTTCTGCTTTGCGCGGGCGGACTTTGACGAGGGAGGCTCAACTTCCTGGCTCCTTCTAGACGCTGATAGAGCTGGTATTACGGGATAGTAAGGACGCGTACGCGACTGTTGTCGACCTTCTACTAAGGGCGCAGCCTTCAACCGATAACATTAACTTTTTCTCGATGATCGGCGTTTCCCGAGAATACCAACTAATTACGTCTCTTTTTGATAAAACGCACTTTTTTATTCCGATGTCTATCCGCATAATATAACACGTACATAATATTCGGCAGCACCTTATCCATTCATTTCCATGCGAAGTGCTTTTCAAATATTTTGAAAATAATCATCTTACCATAGTTTCTCTGCTTTAATTACACTTTGCGAAACATAACTAATAATTTCATCGAAACGGCCATTTGTCCGTATAATTGAAACTTATTCGGGATTAGCGACGTTATGTCGAACAGAGCCTTACAAACTAATTCGATTACCATTGAAAAGAGTACAGCGCGTTTCATTATGATCATTGGCATTGTAAATATTCCTCTCGTAATATTTAATGCATATTTATTTAATGTATACATATGTACATACATGTACGTGCATGTGTGCACATGCGTGTAAATATTTTATTATTGATTTTAATAGATTATGATAATGGCAATCAAATATTAAATATTATCATGTTTCGTCGTTTCATTGAAGCACGTTTTCTATTATAATTAATGAGCATATTAAACATGCGTAATACGAAATATATTACGTATTCTTAACATTTTAAAACCATCGTATAATTTAATATAACATGTATAACATTATATAATTGTAATATAATTACATTATAGATAACAAATTTTATTTCATTCGCTTTTGCTTGATTAAATGATTCCTTAAAGCTACTTGTTTGTCTTTAAATGATCGTTTAACTTTACGTATTACTTTATGCTTTATCATTTGGAAGTTCTTCTTTTTATTTCTCTCACGATTCGTTTTACTACACAAAGGATTTTGACGACCGTCTTTATATCCAAACTTTTCTCTACCTTCTTGTCCTTTCTGTAATATAAATACAATTAAATTAATATATATATATATATATATATATATATATATATATGTAAAAAATTTATCGTTATTATTTTATTCCTACTACTATTATTGTTATTATCTATATAAAAAAATCGTACCTTAACGCTTTCTATTCTAGCTTGCTTGTCGTGCTTACGTTTTTTATAAATGTTTTCAATATCGGACAATTTGATTAATTCGCCTTTACTTTTTTCATCGTTTAAAGGTCTTTTCGCCCCTCGTTTAGCATATGTAACTTGTTGCTTTACCAAAGTCATATCGATTTTTTTAAAATCTTCATCTGTAAGCAAACGCATAGAAGAAACTTCTGACGCTTTTGCCTTTTTCTCCTCTGTGTACTCTGCTTTCCTCTGAGCTTTCATTTTTTCTTGTAGCTTAATTTTTTCTTCTAGTCTTCTTTTTTTCCTTTCCAATTTAGATCTCTTTGATTTTTTTTGCAATTTATTTAATCTGGCCGTTGGTTTCTTCATAAGAGTCAATTTATTGCTTTCACTTTTTGAATCATCCTTCTCGCTATTCTTCTTTTGTACCGGAGCCTCTTTTTTACAGTCTTCTTCATTTTGTTTGATATTTTCTTCCCCGGTTCCCTTATTATTTTTATCATCATCATTTGAATCTTTATCATTTTCATCCTCGCCATTTGAATCTTTAGCATTTTCCTCATCACTTGAATCATCATCGTTTTCACTACATTCTTGACTAGAATCGTCAACATCAATCCATTCATCGTCATCCTAAAAGCAATATTTCAATGATCATTCGTGTTTTTAAATTGATATTTCTTATGTTTCCTATTACGAATAAATTATAAAATATTCATAAAGATAATTTTTAACATATATTCTCTTTCAAATTACAATATAATATTTTTATTATAAAAGCAATTATTGTTCTCACATCACTGTTTTCGCTGTCTATATTCAAAGTATTGCCTTTAGAATCGAGAAGGACCTCGGCTCCCTTTACAAATTCGTTCGCTCGTACATCTCCATATCTTAAAGGTTCTAGAGTAACCGTGGCTTCAGTGGGTCGACCTTTGTCTTTTTTATGCAGTAAATCCGGCATCGTTTGTCTAAATAAGCCAATGAGAGATCTAGCAGCCATCATAACGCTTCTTTCGCGATAATTTTTGTATTGCGTCAGGTCTTGTAATAGATCTGCGTTCATTGAAAGAGGACAACGGGCGCATATCTCTCTGACGGAATTCAATCTAAAACGTAATTTTTATTTTAATTTATTGCATAAATTTCCAACTACCAGGATTTTTACGATTCATTGGACTATTTACCCTATAGCCATAACATCTGCTGAGTTTCGCTCAGTTACAAAATTATTTACCAAGGTCTTCAATACGGGCTGTAATACATCTGGTGGAATTAATTCGTGAGAGGCTTGTGCAACAAATTGCAATAGCTTTGTTACCTCTAAGATACATAATAAATTACGTGATTAAAAGTGTATTTCAATTGGAACTTTTAATTAGAATAGATAAAAACAAAAGTTACCTCTCTGATGAGGTTGAAGGAAGCGTTGCAAATACGGGTAAAAATTGAATAAAAATAAATTATGTAAGCCTATGAGTCTCGATATTACATCTAAAGTCATGACCTTAACTTCAAACCGATCGTTGTTTTTTTCTAGTAGTTTAAAAAGCTTCTCGGCTAAGCCTTGCGGATCATGAATCAAATGAAGTGCCGAGAAATTGAAATGCGGCGCCTTAGATTTTTTAGTTTTTGATTTCTGAAATAAAGGGTATAGAAATTATATTTAAAAAGATTAATACGTGCAACTCCGACATTTATGTATATTAACTTTAAAGTGTAATAATGCTTAAAATGTATTGTATGGTACATAAAAATATGGTAACATATAGATAATGTATTATTCAGGGTTTTATGACATCTACCTTAAATCATAACAATGCGCAATTCGTATATACGAATTTGGAATAAAAAGTTGAATGCAGAAGAAGAAAATAATTCAAGGGCTTACCACGAAAATTTGTTTTGCTTTTTTTAACTGTTTTTCACGTTTTTTTGTTTTCTTATTCACTCTATTGGCCATAATGATTTCCTTAATGTTCGGCTCGTCGTCGCTGTCACTGTTATCGCTTTCTTCGTCTGGATCGGTACCCAAAAAAAATTTCAGACTTGCTACCATAACTTTGGTGAACTTTGAGAAGCAACCTGTTGCAATAACGTTTACCGTTTTTTCGTTGTTCCAAACGTTCTTTTTGTAAAGCTCTATCATTATATCCAGCGACATTTTTGCTGCCCTTGCGTTTGCATCTTTAAGCATTTGATACATAAAGTTTTGTAGGACAGTGTTAACCTTTGCATTTTTATGCTTCGCGTTGATGTTCTTTATGTCAGTTATAATATGTGTCTGTAAAAATTGCCGAAGTATCTTATCCTGAGATCGAAGTAATTCGAAGAACAGGCTAAGTAAGTCCGTTGGCTCAAGGAGGTTTTTATTTCTTAGTAGAATCAATGCTCGACAAAAAGTCTGCAAAATATTATAAAAATTTATTATGTTTATCTTGTTAACAATCTTAGGTAATTAAAAATCAAAAGATTTTGTTAGAAATAAAAGCAATCGTTCTTTATAAATTTAAAATGAATAAATTGTAAAATTAAAACAATGAATGTCAAACAGATTTTAATTTTATCAACAGTTGACCTAATAAAAACTTTTAATAAAATTTTGATTTTTATTATTATCTTATTTTTCATTTACAGTATTCTGTACGTATTTAATTGACGGGCACTTTTACACAAATTGGGATTTTTAAGAACGACAAATATTCTAAACGTTTTTTGAATTCTTAATTATTTAATTATCTAATCAATACTAACCATTCGCATTTCATTATCTAAAGTAGTGTTTTTCCTTTGCAGAATGTCGATGAGTTGTTGAGGGAAAGTTGCAATATCATTTGGATAACAATGAGCGACCTGTTAAAATAAAATTGCAAACTTCTTTTAACCACCTTAATTATAATCAGAAATTTGTTAATATATAATTAAGCATATTTTATATACACATCTTGCTAAAAAATCTTTTTCAATTTATAAAGAATTAATAACATTTAAGTTTCTAATATTATACTAATTTAAAATTTCCCTGAACGTGAACCATTTTTTTTAATATTATACGATACAAACATGATTGATTTAGAGAATTATAAAAATATGAGTTCGTTGACTACGTTTAGAATATCGCAATAAAATAATACGTTCGGATTTTTTATTAGCTGTAGTACATCTAAAAGGTCTTGACTTATTTTTCAAATACATCTTAACTCATGCAAGCGCTGTAAGAAAATACCTGCAGTCGTTAAAAAATTGTTTCTACTAATTATTATGTAAAAAAAAATGAAAAATGTTACTATTATTTGTATTTAGAAAGTTATACGTTTCCGTATATTTATAAAATTCAAAGATTATCATTACTCTATTTAAAAATATATTTTAATTAGAAAATATAAATGCAAATTTTTAATGTGATATAAACTTTCAAACAAAAATATAATTTTTTTACGGAACAAGTTGTAATATTAAAAGAAAAGAAAGGGCTTTGATTCTTATCGCGTTTTAATTGATAAAGCGCTACACCATAAAAATATTTTCAATAAATACATTAAAATGTCGATTGCGAAAATATAATATGCGCAGTTGTAAACTATTTGTCAAAAATGAATTGTTACATAAAATAAAAAAAAAAAGATTTCATTGTAAAGTATTTATTTAATATAAAAGTAATATACAAATATCAGTCATATAAAAATAAGTAATAATAATTTAATATGATATAAATCACATTTCTATTAATGTCGCTTAATTGATAAATTTTTGCAATTAATACCTACTGTAAGTAATCGTACAAATACTTTTTTAATTCAAACCCTACATTCTTTGAAATAACCATAATAAATTCAAAGTTAACACAGCACTTGTATTTAGGTTCATTTATATTATCATTAACTATTGAAAGTAAACCCAACTGACACATCGACGGTACTTGAGTTAATAAAACAGCATTTAAATCAACGCTTGTGTCTATAATCGAGCAAAAAATAGCAAGTAGCCTGTTCAATGGAAAGCTCTGTGGTCCCTCGCGAATTGTCATTTTTGTTTTTTTTTTCCTAATAGATTTTCTTCTCCTTGGACCACCCTCTTTTACAAAAAGTCTCTTATCTTCTTTTGCTGGATTGTACGATGCTAAATATGCAGCGATAAGTAAATATTTGGCATAACAAGGTAATTCAAAACTCAAAGCTAATTTTGTCGTGGATTCTATTTCGCCTGAAACTTTTGACTGCTGCTCAAAATCGTCCATTGACACTCGCAAGTATATAACTTCTAAATTAGCCTTGAATGTACTAACAATATTGCGCCAAAGAGAACTAACATCATTTTTATCAATTTTTTTTAATTGTACAGGTTCAATATATTTGACAAAGTTTTTTTCAGCCATATATCGAAGTTCGTTCAAATCTCTACAGAATCTAAAGAATACAGAGAGAAATAAGTTCAAATATGTTTCATAAAATTCATAACTACAATTATCTGGTTTAGTTAAATGTAACAGAATTTCTATTATTTCCTTTTTATTATACTGGGGAAAAGGAATTGTTATGGGCTCGTACAATCCCAGCTTTGGAATATATTTTTCCCAAATAACATCACTGGTAAAGATAGTGCACAAATTTACTTGAGTTAACTCTCTTAGTCGCAATAAAGCTGGCAATAAATTTTCATCCATATTTCGCAACTTTTCACATTTTTCTAAAACAATAACTATAGGTTGTGGATTTTCATCAGCAATTGTCTTTAATACTGGTATAAAATCAACCAAATTTTCACACCTTTTTTCAAGTTTATAGTAATTTATTTCAGATAGTTTGGTCGAAGAAAGATCTATTATAATTTTTTCAAATATACTCTTATTATTCACGTGTTCAAGGCAATTTATTATAGAAGTATTGTAATTTAAATATTTAAGTAACTTCTTAATAATGTAAGATTTCCCACAAGAAACATGACCATATAGAAATAATGTTGGAAATAAAGGATCATCAGCTAAAAGTGAATATAAAAAGCCTATCAATGAACTTCTACATTTAATTTTTTTACTCAAATTTTCTATGCAATCTTCCATGATTGTAAATATAAAGATTTCTTTTGATAGATCAAATAGAAAAATATGAAATGAAATATTGTAAAAAAATTTAAATGTGCATTCAGAAAGGCCCAACTTGAGAAATTTGATTTTCAAACCTGAAAGAGAAATGAAAAAGCTCTCGATAGTTGCACACAAAATTATATAGTAATAATTTACAATAAATATTTCAAAATCATTTCAAAGTGAATTCCGTATCATTCTTCTATCATTTTATGAATAAAAATAAATAAATAAGTTATAATTTTTTATGACAAACTGAAAAGAATCTTACTTGCGCTAGAAATGTAACTAATTCATCAAGACTTCTGTTGTATTTATCCGGAGAAAAATCAAATATGTCTAAAGTTGATTTATAATGATGATACTGCTGCAAAAACTATTAAAACATATTTTTAGATAGATTGTTATAATAAAAATTAAATCTTTTAAATACAAAAAATTCTCCTTACTTCCTCTCTATAAGATTCAGGATCTCGTTTGATTAAATTTTGTAACTGTGGAAGGTTGTGAGGTAATTGATTATTATGTCGAACCATTGTCAATATTTACATTTAATCTGTAAAAGTATAAACAAAAAATGTAAAGTATCTAAAAATAAATATATTTTCAAAACCCTTTCGTGTTATAGGTTATACTAAATTAAGATTCCTTACCGTTATTTTTTTATTTAATTCCATGCGTTCTTTTTATAAAGTATCAAAAACGGAATATATTGTTCGAAATTTTTGATATAATAAATTATATTGAGAAATAAATTTATTAAAATAAAGAATGAATAATCATAAACACGTGTGCCAGTTTAGTATAAGACGCGAAACAAAAAGTCGAAACGAAGAATTCGAAGTTGGTGATTGGCTTCTTCGAACATTGGCGCGCTTTTAGACTGATTATAAGGTTTTAATGTAACCTCAAAGTTGTAGAAGAAAAGATAAGTCCTTTGTTTAGTAAATTGCTTATTAATTGAAGAAAGTAAATCGCAAAAATGTCAAGTTCTGATTCGGAATTAGAAGAAGACGAGGAGGAAATTCTTGTGTATGTAGAATTCGACAACTGTGGAACGAATGATATGTTTAGTAATGAAAATTTAAAATTAGACATGCTTGGATTGGATTCTGATCATCCAGTTATGCAAGTTAATGGCAAGGTAAACCTTATGCTTATAACGCATTTGAATTTCAAAGTAATAAGCTTTAAATGATTATTATTTTCAAATAAATAACTTTTATAATTTTTAGTTTTTTGAAGGGACTTACGAAGATGCAATTGGCACTTATTTATTTTTTGAAAAAGATGGTAATCCAATCATCGATGATCCAGTATTTGACAAGGTTCCAACACTCAAATATTTTAAAAAGACAAGAAAACTTCTTAAAATGCAAAGGGCTTTCGTTGTACCAAGATACGAAGTTCTTGGAGATTCAAATCACAGTAAAAGTATTCCTAATATGGAGACAATAAAAGAAGCTGGAGTGCCGCCAAAATATCAAGAAGAAGGTATAATTGTATTTTCAATTATTTATTTATGAATTGAATATTTTAAATACTTTAAAGCTCTTAGCTTGTAAACTTATAATTTGTATTTTTTATCCTTTAAGCGCTTGCATTCTGGCAAACAGCTAGAAATAAAAGGGTAAATGCATTACAAGAATATTTGAGGAAGCAAGAATTTCGGAAAGAATTGAGACTGCGAGGATTTGAACCTGAATCCGAATCAGATGAAGACAATCCATTTGCTATGTACAAATATTTAGGGAATGAATCAAAGGTTACTAAAAGTGATAATCAAACAATTGACTTGGACTCACAAATAGAAAATTTAGAAAATACATTACAAAAGACAGAATTAAGTAATGAACAAACGAAAAATTCCTCAAAAAAACTTACAGTTATCGATCCAGGACCTTCAACTTCAAAAAGCAGTATGCCTTGGATCGATGACGACACTCCAAAAAGTCAATTAGTGTCACAAAAAGTAAAAAGTATAGGGAAAGTTAAAGAGAAAACTGTAAAAGGAAAAGTAGAAAAAAAGATGTTAAGGAAGAAAAAATTATCTATACCACAGAAATTATTAAATGAAACATCTACTGAGAAATCTTCAGAGTCTTCACAATGCCAAAACGAAGAAACTAAAGCAACGGATAGTGCAATGTTGTTAAAAGATGTTAAAGGGACTGAAAAAATTGCGAAAGCTGATAATTTGTCAAGTATCAAACCAGAAGAAATGGAAGTCGACGAAATAGCCATTGAAAGTAGCGAAAGGCTTTTAATGAATGAACTTGAGTTAAGCAGTTCATTTGTTTCAGACAGGAGTAAGAGAAAACAAGAAAAGCGTGAAGCAAAAATGAGAGAAATAAGCGAAAGATTAAAAGCTCTGAACCAGTCGTCAAAGGAACCAAAAAGTTGATAAATTCTATGTTTGTAAACTACATCAAAAGAATTTTTCAACATAAAAAAGTGAAGAGGTAAATTATAAATCAATTTTTGTCACAAAAGTTTTGCTTTTTTAACAAAAATATTAAGCTATACATGAATGTTTATACTCAATATTCATATACAGAATAAATATTGTATAGATATAACATATATATATATATCTATATATATATATATATATATATTTATTTATTGTACAATGTTTTTGACGAGATATTATCTTGTTATTATCGAACCATAGATAACAATCGATCGTTAGCTTACAAGCGAAGTACATGTAAAAAAAAAAAAAAAAGTTGCGCAAATCCTGAATTCGTATACATAGTCAAATCAATCAATACATTGGTGAAAAACAATTTTGCAAAAATGCCTTTAAGTAACTCGATCTTAAGCTAAGTATAAAATTAATCAAATCTTAAATTATATTTTGATCATACGGATTACAAATCGTGGTTTCGACGAGTAAAATTGCGGGCCCTTTGAACGCTACGCTGAAAAGTGGCAAACAATACAGCAGGAGAACAACGGCGTTTCTCCCCGCCCGCCCCCGTTACCGCGATACATTTCGCCTTGAATTGTCTGCTCGCAGGGCGAAGGAGCGAGGACGAGGAGGCCGTCGGGAAGCGGGGACGAGAGTTGGCAATGAACGAATCCTCAAAGTGAATAGCGAGGCGGGCTGCGTCGATCACCAACTCAGATCACTGGTGAGCTCGTCCGGGTACTCGCCAGTCAGGCAGGCCGTACAATGACCGATGTAGCTGCTCTCGCGATTATCCATTCCGTGTCGTACAGCCTGAACAAGCCCTTCTACAGAGAGGTACGTCAAACTATCCGCTCCGACATGCTTAGCCAGCTTGATATTGTCGAGCCTATTAGCAATGAGCTCTTCCCTTGTTGGAATGTTGATACCCATGTAGCATGGATACTTCAACGGTGGAGAGGCAATTCTTATGTGGACCTGATAATTATGCATTATACAAAGGACTTTGACAAGTGACAATAAAGAATTATTCTCCTTTTTTTTTTTTTTTTTTCTTTGCTCGACGAGGCAACAATAACAGCATCGATGAAAACAATTCGGGCCCTGGCGGCCTCGTCGCTCAACGATTGCCTCTCGGCCTCCCAAACTCCTCTGCCGCGCTAGAATTGTTTTCATCGAGCTTTACCGAGCCGTGGAAATCAATAGGCTCTCTCTCTCTCTCTCTCTCTCTGGCTCACTCACCTCTCTCGCTCCTGCGTCTTTCAAAAGCTTTATTATTGGTCCTATGGTATTCCCTCTGACAATCGAATCGTCGATGAGTATGACTTTTTTCCCTTTAACGTTTTCCGATAGAGCGCCGAATTTCTTGGCAACCCCAAGCTGCCTGAGCCTCGTACTGGGCTGAATGAACGTTCTGCCGACGTATCGATTCTTGCACAATACCTCGGCGAAGGGGATCTTAGACTGAAACGAAAGGGGAAAAAGAGTTAACGGAGTCAACATTCGTCATCGATAATCGACCGATGGAGAGCTCGATCAAAAATAACTCTTAGTTTAAAGTCCATCGCGCCGGACATTCCCCAGCGCTCGTAGGAGCACCGGAGCCACTCCGATATCGAGTGATCCGCGTTCGCGAGAAGATTCCACCACGGCTCACCTCTCTTGCGTAGCCGTGCGCAGCGGCTGTCCCGGACTCCGGGACGGAGCTGACTATGTCGGCCTCGATGGGCGATTCCCGGGCGAGGACGCGGCCGCACTGCATCCTCACGGAGTAGACCATTTGTCCTGGAAGGGACAAGAATCATCGAGGGAAGGGGGAGCATTAGCAGTGGCTCGAAGAAGGTCGACCATGGGGATAAATCTGAGCCGCCGACAATTTGGACCCACCTTCGAATATACTGTCGCTCCTCGCGAAGTAAACGTACTCGAAAATGCAGAAGGCCTGCGACTTGTTGTCCGGAGTATCGATAATGTCGATGGTCTTGATGCCCTCTCTGGTCATTTCGACGATTTCCCCGGGAAAGACCTCGCGCACGTACCTGGCCCCGATGCTGAGGAAGCCGCAGGACTCGGATGATATGACCCAGCCCTCGGCCTCGATATTATCATCGTCCGAATCGTGTCCTGAAAAAGCAGGGTTGTAGACGATTAAATTTTCTCGGCCTCTGGACAATCGTTAAGGTAAAAGAAGAAGAAGAAGAAAAATAGGAATAGGCCGCTCACCCAAATTGCCAATGGGCACGATCTTGCCGATGCAGAGGGGCCGATTGCCGTAGGGGTCCCTGACCCCGTAGATCCTGTCCCTCTGCATGATGACGAGGGAGTAGGAGAGGGGCGCGAGCTGCATGAGGTGCTTGATCCGGGCCGGCCAGTCCGGGCCGTTGAGCTCGCCCTCCGGGGGGTTGAGGCAGAGGGCCTGGGTGATGAGCTCCGAGTCGGAGTGGGTGGAGAGGCCGACGCCGCGGCCGAGGACCTGCCGGGTCAAAAGAAAAAAAGAAGAGAAAAAGAAAGAGCGCCTCGGGCCGGCCCTCTTTTTTGGGGGGGGTTGGCGGGGTGGGGGGGTGGGGCCTCCTGGCCTCGCAGAACCCACCATTTTCCGGAGGGACTCGGTGTTGACGAGCTCGCCGTTGTGGGCGACGGCGAGGGCGCCGTGGGCCGTGTGCACAACGAAGGGCTGGCAGTTGACCTCCTCGCTGGCGGCGCTGGTGCTGTAGCGCGTGTGGCCGATCCCGAGGTTGCCGCGCAGCTTGCGCATGCTGTCGTCGTTGAAGATGTTGTTGATCATGCCCATGCCCTTGTGCACGTGGAAGGACTTGGCGCAGACGCCCTCGCTCGTCACTATGCCCGCGCTCTCCTGGCCCCTGTGCTGCAGCGCTACCAGACCTGGCGTCAACGCGAACGCGCTTTTAGGCTTACTCCACCTTGCTCCACCTTCGGACATCGTGCGCGTCGAGCCCTGGCACCGACCCTAGCCCCCCCCCCACACACCCACTACTGGCTTCCCGGCGCCGAGTACCGGTCCCAAGGCCCAATCCCGTCCGAATCTTTAGGTAGCGAGTCTCTAGGTCTGCCCGATCTGCGATGGGCCTTTTTTGCGTGCCTACTCTTGACTATTATTTATCTTTATATATGTATATATCAGTTCTAAATAAGCGATCGTTTTCGTGCGTCTTCTCTCGAGAATTATCAAGGAAACAGGCCTTTTCTTAAGAATTTTCCTCCACTCATTCGAACGTGCGAGATCCGTTGCATTATTAAACTTATTTTAATGTAGTTTCTCATAAAGTTTTGATTGAACAAATGTGGCTCTCTACGCAGTTATTGCATTGTACAAATATTATTACGTGATTCGGAGCCTAACGAAATGTAAAATAATGATAAACAATGTAATATGACATCATAATACACCCGACAGAAGTTCAAAAAAAAAAAATACTTAAGACACATATCAGAGATTCCTATTTACATATGATTAACGAAAAACAAAAAAATAAGCACAATATTTTTTACGAGTTTCTTTCTATTTATAAAAAATTTCTCTATCGATTGCATATTTATCCAGCAGTGCAAATTATTTAATACTGAACTTCGTCACTTACATATCTAATCAGCTTTTATGCAATCCCATTTATTAAGAAAAGATTCTTAGATTTTATCATTAATGTTCAAACCAATAAAATTATTCATTAATAAAAAACAGTTCTAAGTTTACAATGTTAATCAATTACATAAACGTAATATTCCAATCTCATTCGATAACAAATTACACATACATTAATTATATAAAATGACAGTAGGAGCGAGACACTTTGATTACGTATAATTTGTAAATTGACCACAGATGTTTTCATAAACTATCGCTTATCAACTTTAGTTGTGAAACGTTGTGGAAAAAGGAAATCACTATTATTGCAACATTGATAAATAACCGTACAGTTCAAATAGTTAACAACTAGTTGTTGCGTGCACACGTTTAGGCGCTGAATCAAAACACATAATGCATAGAGATTCAGACCAGCCAGACCCAGACTCAGGCTAAGAATCGAGCAATAGGTATTAACACCATAAGTAGCTTACACTAATAAGAGCATCGCGTAGTCTACTTACCGAGACACACGACCTGGCCAACGTCTATTTGCGAGGGCCAATCACCAGCGGCGATGCACCCGAACACTCCGCACTCGTGCGTGAGTCCGCTCGGCCTTTGGCCTCTGCTTTCACCCTTACTTCTCGGCCGCCTCGCGAGCTCCTGCTTGTCCTGCTTGTCCTTCACCTGTAGCCTGGACATCGCTTGGCTGCAGCCGTCCGATGCCTCATTACCGGGGCGCGACATCTTAGTCAGCTCTCTGGTGAAAATTTAACCGACTTACTTGTCAGAGTGATATCTTGCTCTTTCGATTTTACATCAGTCCAATGTTTCTTTCTTTCTTTCTTTCTTTCTTTTTTTTTTTTTTACCCTTCTCTACGCGCATTCGGAGCTCAGCCGACTTTGGTCCTCTTTTCGTTTCATATATACTTGGCGTCGTTAATACAATTAATCGCTCTGCCTAACTGCAGCCGTTTCAGATAAGTTTGTATTTTTTGCGATTGCACCGCGAACTGATTTTCATTTCATTTTTACCGAGTATTTTCTTATTTACGAAGTTTCGGTAATTGTTAATGGTATTGGTAAATTGGTAAATTATATTAGTATATTAAACGAGGCTGGAGTTCGATGAGAAACTCTAACAAAGATTGGCTTCGATGACTGTGAGCACATTTAAATTACTTTCTTATTCATTTGTAAATTACGTGGCACTCTGACATCCGAACGTTCGTTAAGTTTAATAGTGAAGCAGGAACCATATTTGATCGGCAACAATATATCGACCATTAATAATAACTATTCCAGTGGTCACGCAAAATAATTGAGAAGAACCCTTGTAACATAGAGCACAATTGTAGAAAGAACTCTTCTCTTTCCATAACTATACCAAACAAGTATTAAATAAAAATACTTTACAACATTGCATCGAAACGATATATTTTTAAAATCTATTTTTATAAGCAAGAATCGTAGATTAATTTTTTTTTATTTTACGCGAAAAATGTAAAAAGATCGACGTACCTATTAAAACGAATAGGTTAACAATACACCATTATATTATTGGCCCAATTTTATTTTAAATATTTGTCTATAGGCGTAGAGAGCTTAAATTAATCATTTTACCAATCACCAGGATGAAGTTATAACGAAGTTTAAAAAAATCTTCTCTGTAAAGACATACAGTCCATGGATTTTTTTTTTCATTTGCCTGCACTCATTCTTATACAAATGTGACAACGGTACCCAAATCAAAATTTCATTAAAGGCAATCAGAAGAATAAACTATGAATAAAGTCATCTGTTATAATATAAGTAATAGGCCCCTATTTCAAATTTACTCAATACATACGATAACGGTACAGTTTGTGCATTGAGTTGCCCTTTAAACCAGAACCCTCATTGTATTTTTGGTTAATCTGGCAACCCTCCGATCCACTTTCAATTTATTTGTCTGATTTTTAAACGAACCTAGCGATTGCTATCAAGATTCAAGTTGAGTAACACTTTTTACTTTTATTAGATAATCAAGCACAATAGTGTTTTCATTAAATTGAATTTAATTTAAAATTGTCTATAATAAGATAAAATGTAATGAATTAGAATTTATGCGGCAATAGCTAAATCAATAAGATTTAATATTAATAATACTGCAAGTAATGCTTAGCATTATAAAGTTTTACCTAATTACAAAAAATAATTAGTATAAATATTTTTAAACAACTAATACAAAATTCAGAATTAGTATCTTATCTCAAAGAGAAATTTTTTACTCTTCGCTTCTAATACAAGTTTGACAAGAGTTACGTTGCACAATTATGATGTTTCAAAATTCAAATGAAATATACGTTTCAAAAATGAAAAGCCATATTATATTAATAACAATAAATATCGATAGGCTAAAAAATATATTTTATAAAACGTTTAATAATCCATTAAGTAACGATTTTATTTAATTTACGGGCATATAATGGCACGACTGTGATATAGCATTTGTAATGGACAAGTATAATGAGGGGAAGGAACCCCCCTGGACATATAATAAATTTCTTATCAAAAACTTAGATGACCCCGTAACCTAAGATTGATAACTGATATATATCGTACTTTGTTTGCATTCACTCGTTCCCTTGCATCAGAATCTACTAGACTATTTCGCAAGAGAATGTTTCATCATTATTTATTTATTTCTCATTCAAATTCTCATTTATGTTGTGCGTGTATCAAAAATATCATTTTTTTTTTTTTTCATAGTTCCGGATGTCTATCTTTCAAAGCTCTTGCTAACTTGATTAATATAAGTTTTATGACAGAAATAAAAAAAAAACTTTTCTTTCGACTCATAAATTGTTTCATTTCAGAATAGGATATACAATAAATTAAATAACAAACCATTAGAATTAGAAATTCCGTACCATATTAGTAAGTATTAGCTGCTTCCTCCTAGTAGTTATTAATGTTGTTCAAAACTAAATATGTCCGATACATATAAATTAGAACATGTATTTATTGTTTCCTACTGTTTACAAATAAATGTTTAAATAAATTATAATGTGACATAAGTAAATAAAATTAAGTAACTTTATTTTGACAAAGATCGAAATTACATTGAAGTATGTAGTTTCAATACTTAATTTAGTAGTCTAAGTATTCTTAGCTAATCAATAAATTAAATATATCTACAGTTATTTAATTAAATAAAAAAAAATTATATACGTAAGTAATAAAGAACGATTTAAGACCTCTGAATCTTTGGGTGCATTCTAATGTGGTGTTGTTCAGAAGGTTTTGATAGATGAGTAAGTTAAAATAATAATTTGAGAAATAATTCAACAAGTGCATTACATTACAATCAAAATTATAACAGATCAATGTTTCATTCCTTTTAATAAAACTTTTGATAGTGCATGAATTATATATTCATTGGTTAAAAGCTGAATATAATAACGAGGCAAATACAATCGTTTTACATTTCTCACGTTTCATACTATTTTTCGTTCAGAATTTTAATATTCAAACTTGCACTTTTATCACATACAATATTCTTTATATGGAGATAAACCGCTTATTAAAATAATCGTAATTCATATGTACAATTCGAATAATATGTTTAATTTTCATAATCGAAGCACATTTGCTCATTGATAATTGAACGATCGATTAAGAGTAAATAAATATAGGAAGATCGAATAGATTTCAAAGAAACTCAATCAATGTGCACTTATTTGCTCTTGAAGAGAGAAAATTTGTTTAATACGCGTAAAAGAAGCAAAATACAAACGATTAACGCAAGCCAATTAAAAAATGTGTTTTTTTAAAGTTTTTTTTAAAGCTTTTTTATGAATAATTTAACAATGTACGAGGCGCGTAAATGTTTGCTCTTCCATTCTAACTCTGCGCAACCGATCGCATAATATTGTATTATTAATAATAAATTAATAGTGGATTCCCTAATAACAGTTCTAACGCGGGGTAAACGCGGGGGAAAAAATTATGCCGTATAAGCTTGCGATGAAATAGTAAAGGGTTTGATTTCGAAAGAAGTTTGCCGTAAACGTCATAGGAGACGCGGTTCGAAGCACGGCCCGGAGCCAAGTTAAAAGGCAAAATTCTTTCAGAATCTTAGGTGGCCATGGTAGAAAATAACAAAGGACGTTAAGTTTCGGAGTTGTCATCGAGGGTCTATCGGCTAATGGAATTAGGCGGGTAGGAAAGATCGGCTCGGTCCCGTCTCGCAACAAACTGCTCTCCCGGTGCCGAGTAGAGCAGAGCGTGGGTCCAAGCCCAGTACGCACCAAGGAAATGAGGCGGCGCTCGTCGGACGGACCGCTGCTGGTGCAGGGAGCAGCGGAGTCGGCTCCGGTAGCCTCCGACACGACGCACCGCCGAGGTAGCGAAGGTGGGCCAGCCAGGGGGGGGGCAGGGGGGAGCTCGAGGAGCCGACGGGTCCGGTGCGAGGCTTGGGCTCCGGGGCTAAGGAAAGTCGGCTGGGGCGGAGAGACGCCGGCGACTGCGGCAGGAGATAACGTTGGCGTCGGCTCGGCTCCTCTCGTGAGGGACTCGGCGAGCCTCGAGAGAGAGATAGAGAGATAGATAGAGAGAGCTGCGCAAGACTCACCACGTGTGCCCGGGGCCGAGGATAGGCTGGGGCCGAGGCTGGGGCGTCCCGGGCGTCGGGGGCCCGCGCGTCCTCCGGCCGGGGATGGGCGCGGACTTTGGCGGGGCCGCGGGCCGATCGGTGGTTCGCGATACGAGCGACGATCGGCTTCGCAACAATCGGACTCCACTGCGCGAATGATGGTTAGACCAATGGTAAATCAGTTTTGTGCCGAGCGAGCGCCGCGGACCCGAGATGCCCGAGAAGAGGGGCACAAGGACCCACTCAAGGCGCCTGCGCCCTCTCCCACCCACCCTCTCGCTTTCTCTCTCCGTCGCGCTCCCTCCGCTCCACCGCCCCGGCCCCTCGGGGGCCGCCGATCCTCAAGGAGGGCGCCAAGGGTGCCGCGGTTAGCTTTCTCCTCCTGCTCCCGAGGACCCCGAGCAGCCCCGCAGGGTGCGCGCGACCAGTCCCTGCCCAATTGCCTGCCCGGCGACCTTTTCTCTCTCTCCGCTGCCCAAACTCCCCCCCCCCTGCCCTGCCCTGCCCTGCCCTACCCTACCCTACCCTACCCAGGGTGTCTCAGCCAGTGAAACAATAATACTCGCATTACCATTTGGAACGCGGAGTTCCCAGGCGGGAATTCCTTACCCGACGCCCGCTCCTCCGCCACCCAAGATTTTTTCCTCCTCGCTCGAACCCCGACTCATCCATCTGGTCCAAGTGTTGGCCTTCCAAATGGTCGCGCGAGTGCGAAACCAGCGCACCTTCTGACCGAATTACGACTCCTCGTCGTCGTGCCACTCAAATCGCGTCTCATTACAACGGCGGCTAAACTATCAAGATTTCTCAATCGATGTCCAAGTCGGCGTGAATTTGATTATAGCGGTTGGCTGAGCATTTGATGCGCCAATGCTTCAAATGCAATACACTCAAGCGCTCCAAGGGAATCGATGAACGTTACACGGCTCTTTAAAATAGTAATTAAAGTCAATTAAACCTAACCGAACGAATACTTCTCTCGTCGGCAGATTTGTTAATTTCTTTGAGATTTTCATTGTGCTTACAAATTTTACTACGTCCATTCGTTTTGTACTAATTACATTGATAATTACTTTGTATTGGATAATTGTTAAATATTATCCAAGGAACAAAAATGTGTAACAATAATTTATATAAAAAAAAAACAGCTTCAAAGTCAGGATTCGACGTACTTTACTTTGTTCGAGTAATAAATGGCAATGTCCCGAATCGGATAACAAAATTGCTAATCTTAATAATCATCCTACCCTATTTCGTACAATTTAATTAATATACAATAATAAAATATGGATACGTGCATTTGTTTATCTTGTTGTAAAATTGAGGTCACGAAAAGCAGCAGTTTCTGAATTACTCGCTTTTCTGTGAATATTTCGCGGCTTAGCTCTATGAGCGAGGGTGTAATAGTTCAACCTTGCTCGTAATAAATATCCTCATTTCAATTATCGTATTACTAAAAGTTGTATTGGTCAGCCAACTAGTGCCGACGCTTCGAAGAGATTCGTGAAATCCTACTTCTAAATTTAATGATTTGTAAATATCACTATCCGAAGATTTTTAAAACTGATAAATAGGCAATGAAAAATTCCATGATATTTATGCGTAGGTTATCACGCTTACAATTTATTTACCGTAAGTAGTACGCGCAAGGTGGTTGTTATAACCGAACCAAATATATTTTTATCAAAACGTAAAATCAATATCTTCAAAGGTGTGAAATAGGAGATTTTATCAATATGCATTTCGTTTACTCTTACATGATTGCTTTTGAGCACAATAACACGTGTTAAATAAGTAAACTTTATATTGACATTGACAGCAAATTCAATACTCAATGTTTTCCTGTCTTATAAATCAATACTATATATTAAGATCGACAACTAAGAGCTTAGTCGAGTTCGCAGTTGTGGGTGGGACATACTTTTATTATCTGAAATTCGTGTTGATATTGGCTATAAGAATGTAGGTTTTTAAATAAATAAGTTTCTTAAGACGACTTACGCATAATTTAGAAAAATGTGTAATGATTCTATGATCGTAACAATCGATCGAATATTAAATTTTTGCATTAAAAAAAATATTGTGAATAAAAAAGTGTGAATTTGATTATTTATTTATATGTCAATATTATATAATTAAATCTATTAAAACAAGTTGGTGGTTTAAAGCAAGAGATAATTTATATATAAAAATATCATCAATAGTAGAAGATATATAATATCACCGTCTTCTATCTAAAAAATACTTCAAATGTTCACTACAATAGAAATTAGCATTCAATATATTAACGTATGTTTTATTTAATTATAAATATCTTATAGTTATTACTGTCAAAATTATCTGTCAAAATTGCCCAACAAAATCTGAAAAACTTATTTGTACAATGGTTTTGTATTAGGCATACGTATAAAAATATCTATTAAATTTTGATTTCACTTTATCACCAAAAATACGCTTAATAAAAATACATATATATATATATTCAAGATGAAAGCATATAATTCTGATTGAAAAGCTAATTTTACGTTGTTCAATTTTCGGTAGAAATTAGCTATCTTTAAATTGTAGGAGATAAATAAAAACAAAACAGTTTAGATTTAAAGTGTTTATTCGAATATATTTCAAAGTACTTTAAAATGTTCTTAATAAATCTACGAAAATTATTTGAAATTGTATTTAAAATATTTTTTTTTTTAAAATACGCAGTAGTTTTTTAACTTTATTAATTTATTAAAGTAAGTTGCAACTTAATTCTTTAATACAAGTCTTACAATTATAAATATGTAGTGTTATGTATCATAAAGTTCATACTGTTTAAAGATCTTCTAAAAAATATAAGTAATTTAAGATCAACAGTAAAATGGAATTAATCTTTCAAAACTATTAAGTATAAGTTTGTGCTATACATCAAAGAATGCCAAACTTTTCCACCAGCAAAGGTAAGGTCTTATCTTACTTCAATTTTTGAAAGCTAAAGTGTACTCATGAGCGAAAGTAGAATCGATCATTTTTGTGCACAAAATCCTCGCATTCGGGCACAATAAATGGAATTTTCCATTTGGATTAACATTTGCATGTAAACGATTTATAAATTTACTAAAACATATAATTATTCCATTCCAAATTTTATTTAATGCAATATATTTCAAAAAAGCAAGGATGATAAATATGAAATGCCGTATAATAAAAATCCTGAGCGATTATTAATTAGCCTTTTGACTTTTTTCAAATACGTTAAAGACCATATTAACGGATATTATATCGAAAATACATCAGATTTTATTTTACCTATTTTTAAATATCTATTTTTCTCGTTACAATAATGGCTTATGCCTTTATAAGATATCTATAGGATATGTTTGCATTACAAAATATAATTTAATGGTTAAAAAAGACCATACTTCAAGATAATAGAGATAATTTTTGTTATAATAAGATAATTTGTTACTATAAAGGAATAATTAGTGCTTTAGGTGAATAAACGAGGCCATTGATAAGAGTTTCCTAATTTACAAAAGTCGAGTTTACCGATTAAATTTTTTTTTTTTTATTTTCTTAGATGAAGAAATGAGTTCTGTTATATTTATTTAAATAAAATTTGTTAATAAACTAAGGAACTAAAAAATACTCCTTCGACCTATGAAAAAAACTTTAAAATACAACCTTAATCATCTCTATTTATAAGTAAATTTTTATTGCGGTCTGTCCAATGTATAAAAGTAATTATTTATCTTGATTTTAAATTATTTGACACATGCTGTCTTAAATTTTAAGCATTTGCTCTAATCGAAAGAGGGTCCCACATATTTAATCACGATCTCGTTCAATTCTAGCATAACGAAATAAAATCAACAAAAAGCAAAGTAAAAAGAAAATGGAATACGGTCTGTATAGACCATCTATAACAAATATTCGAATCCTAAGCTTTAATGGAATATTACATGTGATCGGCACTCAATTATGCTATATGAAAATCGCTTAGGGGGTTTATTTGTCGCCTGTTATCCCGGGCAGTGGAGCACTTATCATGAACGTCACATAATCCTCAAGAGATGCCAGTGCTTAATGCGCTGATAAGAAATTCATGACGTCAATTCGTCGCGAGAGTAAAAAATGTTACGCCTACTATTACGAGAAATGCAGGGAAAAAGGTCGAGGTAGAAATTGGTGTTACATCGATGCAGATAATAATGAGATAAGGGGCGAAGGTGTGTGCATGGACTTTATCAATAGATTTAATATTTAATGGGCATAGATTTAAAAGAAAAAAAAGAAAATGTTGAGGTAATACAAAGTTTCCATGGAATATGGAAACTTATACGTTTGTTTTTTTAATAATAATTATCTCACATTATTCAGCACATATATTATAACACATGTAATCGCTGATGCTACAGGCAAATTAGTAGAATGCCGATGAAAAGTCGTCAGCAATTACGGTGTTATAATATTATTTCGATTCGTAAGTATGTTGAATAAGAACTTTAATTGTACTTAAAATTGGTGAAGCATTCAGAAGCGTAAACAGGCAGTCGCAAATCTAATTTTTTTTTTTTTTTTTTTTCTAAAGCACTGTAAAAAGTCCAATGGATACGTCGTTTTGAAATCTGAGACATTGTACAGAAGCTTAAACTTTTTTTTTTAATATATATCGCATGTAATAATTAATAAAATAGTAAACGGTTTTTTTAATTGCATCAGCACATGTTTATGTACGTATGTGTATATTGACGTACGCTTACTTGCTTCTCCTCGTCAAAGACCTTTTACCATTTCAGTTTGATTAAAAAGCGGAATATTTAAAAATAAAATGATCAATTTCATTTATTCTAAGACTTATAATCGGTAATTATTTAAATTTGCGGTAATAGAAACAATTTACAATTGGCAATTTTTAATCAATATAAAACTCTCGAATAAGCATTATTACCGACGATTTAAAAAAAAAAATCGATATTTTAATATTGCGCAACTCCATTTATCACTTAATAAAGCCTGAGATGTTTAATTTTTATTCAATTTCTAGACTATGAATGCTTTTGTGCAATCTATAATTAATCTGTAACAAAAAAAAAAAAAAATTTGTTCATTCTTTTAAGGCAACATGTTTTTAAAATCTATTGCCTCATTAAAAACCGACATTAATAATATTAATTTAATCCGTTATACATAATATTTACTGATTCAATTGAAGTTTCATGATTTTGTACGTAGCGTTGAATGAAATACACATTAAAAATACACAAGCGGTAAGAAACGAAAAGACTTCGCGTTATCGCAGCATTTAAGAAAATATAATTTTACGCAACCTTCGACAAAGTATAATATCTTTAAAATAGAACTTTTACTCGTAAATGATAATTATCAATGTTTCTGAGATAGAGGGCAAGCATTGCAGCACTCGCTAAAACAGCAATGCAGGAAACAAACTTAAGAAAGTAGACGTCGAGTAGTGCAAAAAAAAAAAAAAAAAAAAAAAAAAATAAGTGACGCTTCAAAACGAAACAGCAGCAGTACTCGGATAATCATCATCGATTAACATTAGCTAAGGGCAAAAATTAAAAAAAAAAAAAAAAATCGATCGACTGTCGCAGGTGTCGGCTCGACAGGGGCAAGAGCCCGAGATATATTCGAGATAAGATTCCCTCGGCCGTGTGGTTGCGCCGTAAGAGCAGCGCAGCCTCAAAGATAGGGAGCGGCTCCGGAGCTCCTCGGGGTCCCGGACACCGGCCGAATGGCCCTCGGGAGTCGCGGGGCCGAAGCCCGACCGAAGCGCCGATCCCAGAGAGAGAGAGAGAGAGAGAGAGCGAGGAGCTCCGGGGGTCGGCCGCCGGGTAGCAGCGCCGTCGCCGGGCGCGGGCATCGCTTCGGCTTCTGTGCGCCGGCGGCGGGCCTTCGGCCGGAGCCGAGGGGACTTCGTTGTTGTAGGGAGTGACGTCACGCCCGGCCAGTGGAACACTCGAATAATCGAATCTCAGTCGCGAGCCGAGTCCGATCTGAGCCGCCCGCGAGACCGAGCCCCGAGACCGAGCCCCGAGACCGACGGACGACCGACGATGAGCGGTGAGTTTGCGCGTCCTCCTCCATCGTTTCCCTGCGCGCCTCTCTGCCTCCTCCTCCTCCTCGCCTTATCGTCCATTGGCCGCTCGGGACGATCTAGGCGCAATTATTGCTCTGCCTCGCATCCCCTACTACTCCTGCCTTCGCAATTTTAGAGCTCGCCCCCCCCCCGCCGACCTCGTCATCCAACCGACCGACCCGGCAGTCGGGCCGCTCCTTATCTCGAGAAGCAATTTGATTCTCGGCCCTTTCGGCGTCGAGCGAACGCGGGAGGACACTATTTATGAATAAAGCAGGCTCGGCCACTCGATTACACGGCTATTGGCTAATTCACCGGTCCTCTGTTTTCGCGCCCGCCAAATCGCCTTTGTTATCAATCCAGTTGAGAGGTTACTTTCGCCCGGAATCTCGGAGCAGCCTCCGCGAAAGTAACGTCCTCGAGGGGGAGATAAAGTGACCGGGGAGGAGGGCGGGCGAGGAAGAGCCCACTCCTTGGCGACCTATCGCGCGCTCCTATCGATATCATTTAGGATACGAGAAGAAGTTTTAGTTGCGATACTTACGTGTCTCGATCGGGGGGCGTCCGCGGTGCGACTCCGGATAAAAACTCCTTCCTGCCACCGCCACTGTGTCGATCGGTTCCGTTTATTCGCGTTATTTCAGCTCACGTGATGTGTTACACCATAAGAGAGGAGGTGATAAGTGGGAGAGCGCGCGAAATATGCAAACGCCCGGCTCGAAGAGGGGTGGGGGGGGCCTACACGGTTTGGGTTGGTCGGCGACGGGGCGGGAGGGGAGAAGCACGAATCACGGGATGCACTGCCCAGTCGCGATTACCACCGGCATCGTCGCCGTCGACGACGATGATGATAAGCCTCGGGTGGCCGATCGAGGGCCCTTTGATCGGGGGGCGGGGGGCGGGGGCTGCGAGCCCTCGGCCCGAGACCGGATCGGCGCGGTCCTCTTGGCCGACTCCATCGTGAAAAGGCATTGACTTGCGCAGGTTACAAGCTGGGCAAGCTGCTGATCGAGGGCAAGACGAAGAAGGTGTACGACGTAGCGGACAAGCCGGAGCTCTGCTACTTGGAGAGCAAAGACCGCATAACGGCCGGGGACGGAGCCAAGTCCCACGATTTGGAGGGCAAGGCCGCCATAAGTAATGCCACCAATGCCAAGGTCTTTCAGCTGCTCAACGAGGCCGGGATTAAAACGGCCTTCCTCGAGCTGGCCGGGGAAAAGTCATTCGTCTCCACCAAGTGCGACATGCTGCCCATCGAGTGGGTCACCCGGAGGCGCGCCACCGGCAGCTTCCTCAAGAGGAATCCAGGTTGGCATTTTTTACCATTATTATTTTTGCACTCCTTGACCTTCAGCTTCGTCGTTCTTTGAGTTCTCACTTTCAGCCTTAAATTTCTATAAATAATAATGAGTTTTACCGCCGCGAAGCCGAGCATTTTTATTCCATCCCTTCTCTCTCTCTCTCTCTCTCTCTCTCTTCATTTAACATTTTCCCTTATTTCACAACTACTTTATTCAATTTAGTCTTCTTGGTAGAATATAAAAATCCTATAATATTTAATCGTAACAATATAATTTCAATGCATCTTATTTGCATAAGATTTGCTTCTATGTAATACTATACATCGTTTGGAATTACAATACAGTCTTTTTATAACTTAGTAAAATCATGAGTTTAGGAAAAAATTATTGTATAAAATTACAGTTTGCAATTACATTGTACAGGTGCCACTAAAATTAAAATTGTAATATCAATTACCGTGATATTTAATATCGTTGATATGCCCTCTAAAGTTAGAATAGCATAATTTCCCCTTAATTATTTTGCTTTTTTTATTCGTTAAATTAAATTATGTATCGAATTGCAGCCCAGTTAACTTAACTTTATCCTTAATTTTATATTATTTTTGGAACAAATTATGAATTAATACGTTAACTAATAAACATTGTTGGTAGTCAAGATTTATGGTTCGTTTATTAGTCATTCCTTTATTAAAAAACACGAAGTTATGATAAGTATTATTATATAATAAATTATTAATTTAATATTTAAATGAATAATAATAATGAGATTTAAAAAAAACAAAGGGATTGTGTACCATTTCATAAAAAATGTGTCGATTGCATAATTATTCTCAGCTAGCTTTTCTCATAGCTGTTGAAAATAATACATCGATCAACATTCGGATCTTTAAATAATCGAAGAAATATTTCCAATTTCTTTACGTAACCGTATTTAGAAATAAATTAATCTGAATCAAGGAAACAGTGTTTCTTTTTCGCGTCAACTGATTTTGTCAGCATGTTTATAGATTTGCGCTGACTCGTAATAAATATTGTAAAGCGAACTGCATGCATTTGTATTCAACCGTAACCAATTGAAAAATAATACAGCTTATTCGTATGACCGATTCAAATCTCAATCACCTTAATCTCTCTATTTTAGGCATCAAGTGTTTAAGCCATAGCCATGACAAAGCGATCGCAGTGGTCTTGCGCAAAATAAATATAAAAACTGTACCCATTGCTCATCAAATGGCATAAATTTGCCTCGCGCTGCCCGTTGATCTAAAGCACTCGGAAAGTAATGAAATGTCATTTCGCGCTTGTCAACAGGAGTAAAGGAAGGCTACCCATTCAATCCGCCGCTGCAGGAGACTTTCTTTAAGGATGACGCCAATCACGATCCCCAATGGTCCGAGGCGCAAATAATTTCCGCGCGCTTTAAGCTTAACGGCATCGCTATTGGCAAGGACGAGTACGACATTATGTCAAGGACGACCCTAGTCGTATTCGAAATCCTGGAGAGGGCCTGGCTCACCAGGGACTGCGCCCTAATCGACATGAAAATCGAATTCGGCGTTAATGCATTCGGGGAAATTGTCGTAGCCGATATTATCGACAGCGACTCGTGGAGATTGTGGCCCAGTGGCGACAAGAGGCTTATGAAAGATAAGCAGGTACAATGCCACCCAAGGCGCTCGATCGATCGATTCTGTCTTTTTTTCTTTTTGAATTTAAGACTCGTGCACGTTTGGCATTACTATTTACGCAGCCGGGGAGAGAAAAAGTTCCGTTTCGGATAAGGATTTTAGGACCGTATCGATATTTTTACGAGTTTAAATTGAAGTTCTGAAACTATCAAACGAAAGTCAGTTGTAATTTATCAAAGAGTTATTACAAATTAAAGAGTAATAATTTAGATAATTTTTTTTTTTTTTTTCTCTCAAAAATACAGTATTAACCGGACACTTTTAAAGAGGTCAAATCGTGAACATTCATATTTAAGCATCCTTTCCAAAATTTAACAATACCTATATGCTTAAAATTTAATAACGACGAGACTCTACGGTATACTGAGAACTTGAATTAATTATGTCATAACTTCGTCTGGATTTTTTGTTTAATGCACCATTTTTTGCACCCTTCTTCAAGTTAAAATTTTCTTCTGTAAAATTAAATTTCAAGAAATCAATTACACGTGATAAAATATTCAAAAAATTGTCTAAAGAGAATTACTCAATTTAAATTTAATAAGGTGTCTTGCAAAGTATTACAATATACAACTAATACTTTCAATTATAAATCTTTCCCGTAAAGTTATTCGTTACTCAACAACTTAATCATATCAGACTGATATGTTGAAACAAAATGTTTTAAAAATAAGTATTTTGTATGATAAACGAATTTGTATATATTAAATTCAATCACTTAGAATATTAAATATTGATTTCAAACGTTACATAACAATAAATTAGATAAATAAATCATATATATATATACATATAGTAAAGTTTTGAAGTAATTTTAAAAGTCCTGACAAATATAATTTATACTTTATATTACAGGGTCAAAAGACTAGAAACGAACGTGACTTAATTTTTTATATTTATGTACATTGTAAAGAATAATGTTGTTTATAATAAACACATAGTCATATTGGTCTTAAAGTGCACGAAAAACGTATAATTCTTTTCATTATTAATATTTTTGAAAGCACACATACCCACGTAAAATTATCATAATAGTAATGCGTCGATAAAATCCGTTTTTATATACTTTGTAATACAAAAATAGATAAAGCTTAAGCTTAAAGGTATCGCATAAATCCATAACATTTTAACCAAAATGTAATTTAAGAAAAACCTTAATTGTTGACCAAGTGCACTGAATTCGCGCGCAAACGTGAATAACAAACTTCTGTGAGATATAAAACCAAGTGAAAGGCCGCTTTTGAAGGTTTACAGGAATCTATCGACTGTCACTCAGTCAGATCTGGAAACCGTGAAGCGCAATTTTAAATGGGTGGCCGACCAGTTGGATTACCTCGTGCCGCCCCCGAGTGGACACGTCATTATTTTGATGGGCTCCCCGAGTGACATCGAACACTGCAAGGCGATCGCAAATCATGCCGAAGCCCTCGGTCTGAAAACCGAATTGAGGGTCTGCAGTGCCCATAAGAGTACCGAGGAGATGCTGCAGATCGTAACCGAATACGAGGGTACCAGTGAAAAAGTAAGGGCTCCTTTTTATTGGTTATGGCCATCGGTCGCCGTTATCAAAATCCCTCCCAGCCTTGTGTCAGCCCGACCTTTTCGTGCAAAGAACACCTTCTCGCCTTTTCGCTACTAATGAATTTATGAAATATGTTTCAAAAATGGCCTCGAGATTTCTGCCACGAAGGTACAATGTTTCGTAAAAATTATGAAAAATTTGATTTTTTTTTAAAAAAAAAATAATAAATAAAATGCTTTTTTTTAAGAACCGCCTATCGAGAGGCTCATTCGATTATGCTGCAACGCGTACTAGCTTTATTACTTGAAAGCGTTTGTAATCTTTCTCTCTTTTTTTTTTTCATACTAAATCGTTTCCACAATCGTCATTTCGAATAATCAATATCGAAATTCCAGCGGTATCTCATTTTTATTTTCTAGTTTATTTTTACCAAAGATATCTTATTAACTTGGACTCTCTACTTTAAAAAAAAAAAAAAAAAAAAAAACGGTAAACTTTGAAAGATATCAACGGGTTTAAAGACGCTTTTTATACTTTCTTTTATCAAGCTTCCGTTTAAAGCAAGTCGTTGTCGATCACATTTTAGGTGGTTTTTGTAGCTGTAGCTGGTAGAAGCAACGGATTGGGCCCAGTGCTATCCGGCAATACAACGTTTCCCGTTATCAATTGCCCGCCTGGCAAAACTGCCGAACAAGCCCAAGACATTTGGTCGTCCCTGAAGGTTCCCTCAGGTGAGATAATAGACGTATTTTACACGCCCTGATAAACGGTCTGCCCACTCGCTGCTACGCATGTGTATTCTTATAATTGCGTAAAAAAAAAAAAAAGCCTCCACAGATGCGTTGCCATTTGCTCAAATATCAGAGGCAAAATTTCCATTAGACGATTATGTACATGGAAATTAATCCCAAGGCGCGTGTACGTAATAAGAATCACACGCCTCCTACAAGAAAGGGCAATCGTTTATCCTTTCACGAGGCACAAATTTATACGAGATTAATGATACTATGCGTATCGAACAATTTTGAATAATGTTTTAATCAGTATTCGGAATAAATGCGTGCCATCTTAATTATTTTACCCAACAATAAGCAATGTAAAAGCATTAGAAAATTTATAAGCGCTCGCACTGTCAGTGCCATGTTACAGATTTGCGCCAAATGCACGTGTGCACAATTCTTCCGAATAAATTATATTCGATCGAACGGTCTTTTTCTTATACGTTTAATGATTTGTTTGCTTATCCGTGCACTTAAATTTTTTTTATAAAACGCAAAAAAAGTAACCTTATTATTATTATTGTTTTCGCCAGGACTCGGATGTACCACCGTACTGTATCCAGAAAGTGCGGCGCTTGCAGCTGCACAAATCCACGCCCTTCATGATCATTTGGTTTGGTCGCGTTTACGAGCTAAGCAGCTCAACAATTTCGTCACGCTTAAGCTGGTGGACGCAAACTTAAGAACTAAATAATTATAAGTCATTCTCTCAAAGAGATGGCATTTTATACTTTGATATAAATATCGATAACATTATTTACTGCTTTTTTTTTTTTTTTTTTTGTACATATCTTTTTGGGTCTTCCAATTATTTGGCAGCGATAAAGAATTTTTTTATAATAGCAGAGACCTTAATAATAACAGATCTTTGCATTTTCAACAAAATTCTAAAGCGAACTGTACTGAATATTAGATTTTAAAACAACATCACTGTAGCCATCATATTTTATAAGCTGCTATTTATGATAGCCCTCTGTGTATATGCTTTATTGTTGTTTCTTTTAGCCATACTTTATTGGCTTCAAATTTTTAATATTAACTTTTTCCCGAATTGGCCAATATACGAATAGGGCAGCTTATAAAGGGAGCAAATAAATTAATGCCTTTACGTGTTTGTACAAATTTATTTTTTGTAATTTAGGTAATAATTACAAATATATCAATGTATCAAAATTTTGAAACTAGGTTTGATTCTTTTGAGCAAGATGCTCGATTTCCCTCAAGTCCTTGGGACAGCTTTCAGTTAAAACTTCAGCCCCGTGTTCGTTAACTAAAATATCATCCTCTATCCTAATTCCTAAGCCATAAAATTCAGGTGGGGCAAACTCGTTACTCTGATCGACGTAAATACCTAATTAATGTAACTTCATTAATACGACATTAATAATTAAGCGTTATTAATTATTACACAACATTATTCCATTGACATTGTTAACATTGTATTGAATTAAATTTTTAGACTTTCAATGGTAAAAAAAACAAACCTGGCTCAATCGTTATAATCATTCCTGGCTGAACTGGAATACTTCTGCTAATTTTCATTGTATCATGAACATCCATTCCCAAGTAATGGCTAACGTGGTGGGGACAAAATTGATGTTGAGCGTGATACAACTCGCTTCCAGATACAAATTTTGAAATTATACACTCTTCTTGCAATCTTTTTCCCAGCAGAACACACATGTCTTTGTAAAGGTGATCAAGAGTCGGCATTTCTTTTACATTATTTATTAATGTCTTCTGAATGTCCAAAGTAATTTCATATAAAATTTTCTGCTCAGCAGTAAAACTACCATTAATTGGCCATGTTCTTGTGATATCGGAACTATAAGCATGGTACTCGCAACCTTTAAATGTAAAATTAATTTTTTTTTTACAGATGTTGTTTTCGTATAATTCATAAATTTGAAGCTATTAAATTGTTTTTTTTTTTTTTTTTTTTTTTTTTTGAGTGAATAAAATAAAATTTTTTCTAACGGAAATTCAGAGTTGTGTATATATTTCACCATTCGTCATTAAATTAAGTAATTATAATACTATAAGTATAAACTCACCTGCATCCATCAAGACCATATCTTTGTCATGAATGATTTGATTATTTGAGATATAGTGTATAACGTTTGCATTTTTACCACCTGCAATGACTGGAGGATAAGCTAGAAATTCAGCACCTCTAGTCCTACTTTCATAGTCAACTATAGCAAATAGTTCATGCTCACTCATCCCAGGTTTCGATTTTTTAATTGTCTCGGATATAGCTGCAGATGCAACTTCGCAGCTTTTTCTCATTAAACTCTGTTCGGTGTTTGATTTTATAACACGTAATTCGTGAATGAAGTTTTTTGGGCATCTAAATTCTTTTTTTTCCAACCTTTGTACAAGATGATGAAGTTTTGTATGTACATCTAATTGAACAATATTCTGATTGTCATACCAGATATTATTGTTTTTATGCGTATTTAAAAAAGACATTACAAAGGTTTGAAACTCTGAAACTGGAAGAACTTGGTCCACTTGAAATAAAGGTAAAGCTGCAGTAACGCCTGTCCTTGAGCCTTCCCATAATTCTACTTGAGCATTCTTGGGCTGGATGAAAAGCGTTGTCGAGAAACTGCCATTTATTACAGTCATCAATAATATAGAATCAGGTTCTTGACAGCCAGTAAAGTATAAAAAATCTGTATTTTGTCGAAAAACATAAGGTATTTTATCTGACATATATACTTTGGAAGCAGATGGTATAATTATAGCATGAGCAGTTGATTCAAAGTACTTATTTGTTTTTGCAATCTTTTCCATAAACTTGTAACGTCTGGTTTGAAACTCATCTACTGTTATGCCTGGTACAAGCTCTCCTTTGTTTATAAGATGCGGATGAGTCCAAAATGTTGGCTGACCACATGGTGTATTGTGCGCTATGCTTTGTGCTGCGGATTCTTGCTGTAGCGTTGTATCTTGAATCGACTTTGAGGAGCATTTTGCAACGGATTCAATATCTTTAAAAGTAAAAAAGTCGATGTAAAAATTTTCATCTTAGAAAGGGTAATAAATTAAGGTAATATCAAGGAAAAATACACGTAGAGTAAGGCTACAATGAAATGAATAAAGGGAGATAACCTCTAAGCATTGTTATTGTCTTTTTCAACTTTTTTACGGCTTTATTACTTAGTCGTGAAATAAAATTTTCAAATCAAGAAATGCGATTTTTTTTCAATGATTAATATTTTAGGCCGCATAACGATAATGTAAAATAATCCCCAAATGTACATTTGTGGCTTTTTAATTCTTATTTTAATTTATTAAGCTTACTTAGTTTAGTTAGCGAACGTCTTGAAATGCACTTGAGAATAGAAAACATAATCATTCACGGGAGTACAATTTTTTATTTATTTTTTTAATTTTTTTTTTTTAATTGTAAAGAAGTGAAGTAAAAAAAAGTCCTATGCCATAACAATGGTTACAAAACCAATATCGTAACGATAAGCCAACCGCAATCAACGCGCTTTAAAATGTTTCGATTTTCGATATCGGCCTATTACTCTCATATCCGCGCACTCCGAACCGAATCAATCCGTCGATCGAGCAATATTCAATTGCCACTGCCGGCCACTGCGGACGATAAATTGCCATAGAACCAAGAGAGTCACGAGACTCGCCCGAGCAGAGGCTAATCGCCAACAATTCTCAAACTGCCTGCGCCCACACGCGCGCGGATCAAGGCATAGAAATTAATTTTTTCGATGCAAGACACTCGTCCTCCTGCGGACGAATAGCATCAATGATGGTCGGCTGTCATTGATGGGATCGATACAATGAGCGACCTTGTACGGTCTTTGTGAAAAACATGACTCCGTTAAAAGGCCGATCATTATGCAAAGCAGCAGTGTATATTTAAATCGGCCTCCCAACAACGTCGCTCGCTGCTTTTGTCGAGGCCCCTGCTGCAGCAGCCGCGGCTCTTCGGGCCTTTTGTTTTGTTATTAAAGTTACCTCCTCGTCGCAAGCTCGAGCAGCTATTTGCCGTGAGCTTTCTCTTTTAAAGGATTAAGATCTTCTGCCTGCCTTGCGACCGGATGCAATGTCGCAGTAAATCGTGAGTAATATTTAAATGCCTCTCCCCTGAGAGATTACATATTTCTTCAAGCATATGCTGCGCAAGCGTCTGTCACTGCATTGAGTACACTGCAGCAGAAAGTTTATGCGTAAATTTACGTGTGTGTGTGTGTGTGTGGCACCTGTAGTGCATATATACTGTGTGTGCGTGCGCGCGTGTGTGTGTGTATTATATATTGCCTGCAATCTTATCGGTTTCTTCTGTATAATGAGCGAGGATGAGTGTGTGTTTTATATTTATGATGTTTCGAGTGTGTGACGTATCGTGATTTGTGCTTCGTATATTCGTTGAGCGATTTATAATATGTGACTAAATTTTTATTAACGTAATAATAATAATAATAATATTTATAAATACGATTGTCCGAAGAATTTTGCTTCCTTTGTTATACAAAGTTTTACAAATACTAATCCTTCGAGTCATTTTTCGCTCAGTTCGCCTGCTTATGAGCCTCAAGTCCTTCAAAGTTCATTAATTATAATAAGTTAAAACGCATTGTTATTACAGTTGTAATTTGTGATCCTCGGAGCAAAGAGGCTCGCGCATTTAAAATAGTTTTAATTTTGGTACTCGCATGCAGTTTCTTATGATTCGCTATTACACAGATAATATGTCGTTTAATTACGAGAATATTTATAATAATGGATAATAATTTATAAATGTAAAACATTTTGTTGATATAATATTTAGTTTGTATAATGAAAAATAGCTAATTCATTCCCGCCTTTTATTAAATGTAAACTCATAAACTATAATGAGTGGCGCTTTTTTCCTTCTTTGTCAATTGTCACGCTTTTCATTATACATATATTAAAAATACACAAAAAACATTTTTAGTCATTCACGCTGAAGACGCAAAGCGTGACTCAATGAAAATGATTAGTGCAATGAAACGAATTATTAAAGACTGAAGAACATTTTTAAATACTTTGACCAAATACGTCCAAGTTCCACTTTTTTTATTAGTAAGTAAGGTTAATGCTGTTCACGTATGATGTAAATATTTGTGCTAAATTTTATTCCAGTATTTTTAGATTATAATCCTTATTTTTTATGGTAACATTTTAGAAATTCAACCATGGATTTCATAGGTGAATTAGAAGATGATTATTTCGAGCAAACATCCGATGACTTATTATCTAGTATTGATACTACTGACGAACTACCAAGTGATTGTTTAGATTTTAAAGAAAAGACATGTTTTCAAAAAGAAATACTTATTAATAAAATTCTGCCATATGGGGATAAGCTTGATGACGAAGCTGATGCTTTGCTTGCAAAAATTAAGGCAAACTTTGGGCGAAGCGTAATGCTGAGGAAAATAAAACCCGACTGTGTTATATGGTCAAATATGTTATACAAGTAAATCCTTTTTAATCTCTAAATTTTTCTTTACAATACTTTATTTTTAATAAATTCTCGAATCCTTTATTAGGTACGTAACCTTGTATGATTTGAGATTTACAAAAGAAGATCATATTACTTTTATCAAGGTAATATATGAATTAATGACTATTCCAAATTTGGAGCCAGCATTAGTTGGTATCTTTGGGTATCATTTATACATAATTATAAGGTTTTTAGATAAGCTTTTTATACTTGAATTTAAATATAAATTTTGTTTAATTAATAGATAATTTCACTTAATTATTGTTTAGAAAAAATGATTTAATATCACCAAAAGATTTGGAATTACCATGGAGGCCTTTATTTAATTTATTTTTTTGTATAACTGCCAGAAAACCTATGCAAATTTCTTTTCATCATTATCCTAGTTATTTAAAAAATTTATTAGAAAGTATAATATGTGCGGCAAAAGTTTACTTTCCAGTAAGTTTTTATAATTTTTCAAATGCAATTATATATTAAAATTGAGCTTATCTTTACACTATAAAAACTATTTTGTTATTAACATGTCTTTAGATAAATGCAACGCAAGAAATATTGGATGAATTAAGACCTCAAATCTGCCCATTTTATACTTATATTATGCAAACTACTATGAAAGGCTTCCAATTGTTTTTACCGGTTCAATTAGCTCCAGAGCATCATTCGATTGGATTCGAACTGTGGTTTTATGAATTTATGGACTTGTGGAAAATTTGCAGTTCTAATGCACACACTTGGGGAAATCATGTAATGAATTTAATGTCAAAATTGGCATACTATAATATTGGATACATTGACTGGGAGCCTTACATGCCTTTAATGTTTTCAAGATTTGTGCAAAGTTTTAATTTACCCGTTTGCTATAAGAAAATGAGGTGTAACAGTGCTTGTAGAATATCTCCAAATTTTATAGGCCTTTGGATTGCATCGGTTTTGGTTGGCATTAATTTCAACTTTATTATTACTTACATTCTATATTTATTACATATAATTGAAAAATTTATAGGGAAACAAATCAACTGCGCAAACTTATTTAGAAAAATTTTTAAAAACTATTGAGACATACTTCCATCCAGCTAATCATGGTTCATGGCTAAAGAAGCTCGGAGAATTATTCGTAAATATTTCATATTTTGTAATCTTAAGACTTCACAGGTACTGATTTTACTCTTACAAAAAGTGCAGTTTTATTTTGTGAGGTCGCTATGAATTTTGTTATTAAATTTTTGCCTAGAGAGCGATATCAAATTAATCAACCAAAGCCAACTTGGAAAACACCGATACCCGAATCCCATAAATTGACAGATGCCGATATCGATTCATTCGTGAATAGCATGATTCCTATAGCTATGATTGGTATTTTTAATAAGCGTTGCTCTCCAATTTTCTACGACGCTCTGCATTATCTTGCTATAATGAGACCAAATATCGTAATACCAAATGTACTAGAAAAGGTTTATCCCACTCTTGGCAATGATATAGAACCTCATAAGCTGATAACTGCCATGATGTGCATGATTACAATATCTCGGCCATTAGTACAAGGATCGCACGTCCCTAACAAAGGTAGCTAAACATTGATTTATCGCACCGTACTTAAGAAGCCGGTATCTGCATTCCTTTATTTTTAAGGATTATTCCATGCTTCCATTGGCATTGCCTTCTCTGTACAGAATCAATTAAGGTTAAAGATAATTTTGAATTTTTTTTTTTTAATTAACGACAATACAATGTCAACGCGAAGTGCATGACACTTTAGGATACCGAAATCTTTAATTTAGTATTTATAACGTTTTTAATAATTACACACGTTATTCAAATTAATTATTTTCATTGCCGTTTAAAAATATCATCGTACGTAGCGCATATACATGCGTATATAAATATGCTTATGAGAATAATAATCAAGCAGCTTTACGAGCAAATTCGATTGCGAAATAACTATTTAAAATCCAAGCAGGTATAATAACGATTGGTTCAATTAAGCAATGGGTTTTTTTCAGAATACGCCTTTCACGAGGGACCACTTCACGTTCTTCCGCTGCTCTTTTCGTCCTTGTCGGGCATAGATCCGAACGACGTGAATAAATGCTTCGTGACATTTAGCCTCATAACGACTTACGTAACAATGATACCGATCGTGGACTGCTCCAAATCCCAAGCCAAGATGAGCGACGACGATCGGCTAATATGCGAGGAGACCTCGCGCTTCGAGGACTTCGTGCTGCAATTCATGGACAAGGTTTTCGTATGGATAGACTCGAGCTCCGTGGTGCCAGTCAGGCTGGAGAACAACACCAATGGCAACGGCAGAAGCCGCTCGGAGACTATGCTCGAATCGGCCCTGGATCGAGCCTTTTCCTCTCTCCTCCGGCAAACGAATCAGGCCATATTCTCGAGCGCTCTTAACAAGCTAAGGACTTTCATAGTCGAGCACGTGCTGGAGACCCAGGTCTCGGGCCAGCTGGTGGCGATCCTTTGCAAGGTCTTCAGCAACGTCAACAGTACCGAGACCCTGAGGACCCTCTTTCCATTCCTCTCCGAGAAGGTCCTCGACGTCATCGGGGACGGCGACGAGGTCATCAAGGCCGAAAATCTCGACAACCAGCTACTTTATCCGCTGCTGCTGCTCAATCGCTTGGTCCTCACTCGCGGAGACGCCCTTCTCCCCTACATGGGCACCCTTCACAAGGTCATCGACAAGGTTATCCGACTGAGGTCGAGGGAGGGAAATCTCCTGGGCTGCTTCACGCTCAGCAATGTCATGCAGTCGCTCTCCAATGTATTGAACATCAACGTGGAGAGAAATCTCGACGATCCCGAGTATCCCTACATCAAGGACTGGGGCGAGGCCGTTAAGATCAAGTCGACGAAATTAAGGACTTACACGCCTGGAAAAGAGGAGCACCAGGCTCTGCAAGCGCTCTTCACAATGTTCTTTATGCCAGCCGTTACATCGATACAGAACTTTATCAAGACGGAAAACTCTTTGTCTCGGTAAACGAGCTCTTCCATTCGTAATGCTTGACTCCTTTTGCATAAGAAATTTCTTACGGCGATAATACCGCATAATTGAATCCTATTATAAATTAATTAGACATTTTTTTCATTCTATCCTGTATTCAAACGATCGCCCAATCGATAATCATTTTTTTTTAAAAACTTTCAGGGATGAATTGCAAATCGTGCTAAGAGTTATTTTTAATATTTTGGATGGCTGTGACTCAGTATTGCCGTTTTGGACAGAGCCTCCGCTCAAAATTAATCCTTACGAAAATTGCATCGAACGGCTAGAGCCTATACTCGGCAGTACGGGAGAAGTACGAATGCCCGATAATAGTAATGTTAGGTGGTTTTTAGTACAAACTATGTCGGCACTTCAAGAAATAATGTTAAAAAATGTCGAAGACGATACCAAGAGCTTGATTATATTGCAATTAGTACGTAATCGAGTGTTTTCAAACTTTTAAACAACTTAACAAAGAAATGAATAATTTCAATTTTAACAATTCTAATTTTAATGCGCACTTATAAGCATATACGCTATTAATATTGCAGATCTGGCAAAATTTGCTTCTTGGCAAGTTGCGCATGCCTATAGATTCCAGTTTTAAATTCTCGACAATATTTTTCGACAGCATTTCAAAAGTTGTCGAAAACAAGATGACTGGAAATAATGGCTGGTTGCCTATACTTATTCTAGAGCGGGCAAATTTACAGCACCAGAAGCGGAAAGTTTGCACTACACCAGTATTTACCGAGACTCATAAAAATATTCTAATAAACTTGTTGAAATTGAGCACTAGTCAATATGGTGTTATTAGATTGAGGGCTCAAGAGACGATTCAAATAGCTCTTGGTTATTTTCCAAACGCTTATATAGTGTTGACACCGCACATTATCGAAATTCTTGAGCGAGATCCAATTGTTCACCATGATGCTTATAAAGTTCGTATTTATAGTATTTATTCTATATTATTGCCAAATGCACGCACAAGCACACAAGCACACACCCACCCACACACGTTTTCAATTAATTTTTAACAACTTTCATAGGTCAACCAATGATTTAAAATCAATATTTTTGCTTAATTTTAACGATGCACATTATCTCTCATTTAAAAATGCACTTACCTTTCAGGGTATTTTGTATTTGATCACGCGAAAAATAAATGACCACGAATTTCTACTAGTCAAACAAGATTGGGAATTCATTAAAAACTTATGGCCAGCTCTAGTATTATCTAAGCCTTCCGAAAAGTTGTCTGTTATTCGTTTAAAAGACAGCATTGTTGATTTAGTTAACGAAACCTTTTATTCGACAAATATCAAAATAGAAATTCCAGATTCCTGCGTGACCATTGCATCCAATTTTTGGAATAATGGTATAAAGCCAAGTGCACCTCGACCAACGGAAGAGGAGATTCTAAAGGGAAAAGGACTATTGCAGGATACTGGAGCAAACAATTTAAAATTGTACAATGAAATTTTGGACAAGCTTTTGAATGCTTTGCTAGAGAAAAACTTACATTGGCGTCATAGATTGATGGCTATGAATTTCATATATGTTTTGATGCATCCAGAACATTTGTTCTCGGCAAAAATAGTACGCTTCTTCCTCAATGCATTAATACACGAGTCAATAGACGAGAGAAAAGTCGCTCTGCGAATGCTAATGTATATTTTCAAACAGCTTAAGAAAAAGCACGTTAAGGTAATTGCAATTAATAGTATGTTTTCTTCTCGTTAATGATATTTTATGCGCATAATTTAGATTATCGCGAATTATTCGCGTTCATTCCATCCTTTTTTGGTTACATTAAACGGTAGACGTTCCTTTGCTTCGTCCTTATTTGGATTATCGAATACAAAACAAAAAAAAAAAAAAAAGCGTCACGATCGATGTAAGCTTCTTTCACGAGCGATAATTTACAAAACAGATGACGATTCAAGTACCACCGGTGGGGGGAAACTCCCCGAGCAAAGAGGAACTGATGAAAGTCCAGCCCGGTTGCCGTCCGGACAACGCCTGGCTTCAGTACAATTACGCGAAGCGGCCGAGAAGCGCCGCCGAATGGGACGAGCCTCGTTACGTCCACAAGTCCAACGTCGGCTACTACACCTGGCCCCGGGAGCTAAAGATCTACGCGGCCTCGACCGAGCAGCCGAGCTTCGAGGAGGCCGCTAGGGGCTCGACGGAGCAGGAGCGCGAAATCGTGGCCTTCTTCAGCGAGCAGCAGAACGTCGACAAGCTCGTCGGCTACCTGAGCCTCGAGGGCAAGAAGGGCCGCGACAAGTTCCGCAACGTGCACATGCTGGTGTTCAAGGGCCTCTTCCGCAATCACGGCGACGTCTTCCTGGGCCACTTCCTGCCCCACCTGCGCAAGTTCGTCCAGGAGAAGCAGGAGAGCTCGCAGCGCTGCGCGGCCGAGATAATCTGCGGCCTCGTGAAGGGCTCGAAGCACTGGAGCTTCGAGATGACGGCCAACATGTGGGAGGGCCTGCTGCCGATCATTCGGCTGGTGCTCGGCAACCTCACGGTCGAGACCATCGACGACTGGGCGCTCTGCATAACCAACGCGAGCAAGGACAGGGACCCGAACCGCCTGCACTGGCTCCTCGAGTGCCTCATGGAGGAGTCGCCCCTCGGCCAGTCGGAGGCCTCCTTCGTCGAGTGCGGCAGGCTCATGATACTCCAGGGGGCGCTCTTCATACAGTCCTGGCGGGTTGGCGAGCTCCTCCGGCGGCTCCTGCTGCGCTTCGAGAACAGGCTCGAGGAGAGCCCCTTTCAGAACGTCAGGGACCAGCTGGCCTCGACCCTCGTCTCCATGTTCCACACCAATGTCAAATTTGGCGCTGCCACAGTAGAGGCCCAGAGAGGCCTCCCGGAGGTCGGGGGCTTCCTCGACAAGGTCTACCCCCGGCTGCATTCCCTGGTCGAGGACGACGAGTCCTCGCGGGTCCTCGCCTCGCGACTCGCCGCGACCAAGATAGACTCGGAGGAGCCCGAGTCCGCCCAGGTCTCGCCCAAGTAAGGAAGAGGCCCATGGCTCGCCCCTCCAGGATGCCCTCTCAGCCTTCGCGATCTATCCGTAATTGGCTTGAGAGCTTCGCCGAATCTTCATCGCCTCCTTCCCCTTACAATGAAGCTCGAATATATATATTTGCGCCTTTTTAACCGTGGCTTGCCTTACTTTTCCTTTGCGCGCGCTTGCAAAGCTCCTCAATTCTATTCGTGGATATTTCGCACGGCGAGTGGCTCCTTATCATTTCATTGAATTGTTGTGCCACTTTGCCGGGAGAATAAAATTCCATTTACCTCTTGTTTCAGCCAAAACGGCGTTGATATCAAACGCGAGAAGAACATTAGATTGTTCAAGATAATTTGCCGGTGGATATTCGAGACGGTTATGATCTCGAATCTGGACTCGCTGTCAATATTTTACAGGATATATCCGATAATGTCCCAGCTAGAGAACAACGAAACGGACGAGGAGCTGTCCAAGACCTGCTCAAGATCGGTGGTAGTCCTGGCCCAGACGCTCACGCCCCCCGAGCACGTACCCGCTGTGCTGAACGCAGTGCGCGGCATATCCGAGAGCTCCTCGTGGTCGGCGAGGGCGGGCTGCCTCGAGTTCGTGCAGGTTCTCGTCTTTCACAATATGAGCATCTTACTGAGCGACAAGGCCTGGATAGGCTCCATACAAAGCATCGTCCTCAAGCTCCTCGAGGACAACAGGCTCGAGGTTAGGGAGAAGGCCTCCCAAGTCCTCGGTGGCTTGCTCCACTGCACCATCATACCCGATCAAGAGGCTCTTCTGGTAAGCTACTTTTGTTCACTTACTCCTTGACATTTCCGATGTCCTTGACGTTCAGGCCACTAAGGGGGGGGGCTCAGTAACTCCGCCCTTTACCCCAGCTGGCGCACAAAGATCGTTCAGCCGTTACTTTCAATCGGTACGTTTCGTTTTCACTAGGTGTACAACATTGACATTAATTTCAATCGATATTTAAGCTCACGGACACTTCTGTGTTGAATACTTTACAAGATCTCGAGAATGCCAATGACAAGGATGTGACCCCTTTAACGTCTCTAATAGAAGATTGTTGTAACATTTAATTTTTTTTTTTTTTCTTTTTTTTTTCTTTTTCTTTCTTACGCACTACCGGTTATACGGAATAATAAACTAAAATAATGTACAAATGTTCTAACAGCTAATGGCAAAATGGCCTACGAATCGTGTGGGAGTCCAATCTGATTGTGATTTTAATATTTCTGAGCACCAAGGACGATTCTTCTGTATTAATGGTAAACTTATTGATGGTAGAGTGAAAATCTAATTGCATGAATAGTTACACTGTATTCAAATAACCGTGAAAATACTAAATGTGAAATGAACATAAATTTATTCTAGCCTAACCGGATTTCGAGAAATCATACTTGTAGATGATTCAAGTAATACAACTTTAGTTTAATAAAATTTGACGGTTCAATTTTAGTAAATGTTACTCTTAAATAAAATGCAAACTTTTAAATATTTTTCTCGGTTCTTATAATCAATATTCGTAGAATATCTGCTTTGTCTACACAAATTTATAATATAATAACTACCACATGGAATCCAATCTTGCATTAAGTGTATCTTAATAATTGCACTCATAATTATCCAGAAGTACTGCCTTGTAATAATTGAATTTATTGAATGAATTTGCCAATTTAATCACCATACTTAATCGGTATGTCAACTCTCTCTGAAACTTAAATAATCAAATTGTACGGTTCCTTTGGTTAAGATACTTTACGACGCGGATGTTAATTAATGAAAATAATTTTGTAAAAACATTATTCGAAATATAATAGTAATAGCTAATATATTCATTCATTCGCTTAGAATCGTAATCGATAACGTTATCTTATCGCAAAATAATAATATCGATTTTAATAATACGAGTAAAATTAAAAATATTAAAGTCAATTGTATTTACAGATTTATTTTCAAAAAAAAATATGTAAGGCTTTTTTTTTTTTTTGAAAAATTCTACTGGGTATCAGAAAGCCTCTCAGCCTCATTTATTCAAACATTTAGACGATCGAACAGCTTCGGCATTGCTTTCCATTTGCTGCATTCTTAAAAAAAAATTAAGTATGCCCAAATTAAAGTTGTACATCAAGATCTTGCAGCTTCACTCTTTCGGGACTGTGACGGTTTAATTAAGATTTCTCTAACGCTTGAATGACGTATTTGGTGTACACTATTGCATATATGTATGCCCCTCGGCTGGCAAATACATACACGTACCCGTTTTTAAACAAAAGCGATCGCTCTAGCTTGTTTTTTTGTACTAATTTATACACTTGCACACAGGTTACGACTTTTTTGTCTTAAAAAAAAAAAAAAAAGAAAAAATAGTTGAGATGATAATTTTTAAACGTCAGACTAATCCAAAGTTTTGTACTTCTTCAATTTTCGCACAGCCAAGTAAACGTGCTCCAATGCTGCTTAAATTAAAATTATTAATATTCTTAAAGGTTGTTACAGAAAACGAAAAACAATGTATGTCGTTGCACTAGAATTTAGAATTAACAGTAATCGCTTTATGTTTTAAATTCATTGTCTTCTAAGTATACGATGTTTTTTTTTTGTTTAAAATAAACGGCAAAACTGTTTTCTTTTACTTTAACGCACATGTCTATCGTCGAAGTATTAAATTAAAATTCGCCCATCGGCGAAAAGAAAAAAAAATTTAAAAAGTTAGTTTCATTTCGATGTCTCGTTAAATCACGTGACCATAAAGACCGTTGAGACAATTTTTAATAATTATTAATAACGATTGTAAAACGTATATTCAACGATGTATTCGTCAAAACGAATACCCTTCATAAACCGAATACTCGGTAACGGTCGAAGCGCAAGCCACCATATATATATATATTCTTAAGATCGAGCCCAAAAGCTCAGAATGAATTCTTATCTCGCAACGCGATTCACCGGACAGATCGTATCGCAGTACGAAAAATAACGTTGACCTTAAGCGTAAGATTATCACTTTTAATAATGTCACTTTGTATATAATTATGCGTATTACGCGTTGTGTGCGCGCGTGTGCTTGAATCGCAGGAAGAGTTCAAGAGAAAGGCTAGGACAAAAGTTGGGAATAAGAGAAAGAGATTGTCCAAGGACCCGGAGGACGTCGCCAATAACGCCAAAATAGCTGACGCCGTTCGCCTGCGGCACGCCGGTGTTCTCGGATTGTGCGCCTTCATCCAGGCCCATCCGTACGACGTACCCAAGCACATTCCACCGATTTTCGAGTGTCTGAGCTTCCACCTCAACGACCCCGAGCCCATACCCGTAAGTGACCGAGCAGCCCGGGGTGCGTAAAAATGCCGCCCCCACCCCCACCCCCCTTGGCTTACATTTGACACATGTGTTGACTTTCGATCGCAGAGCACGATACGCAAGACGCTGAACGACTTCAAGCGCACGCATTGCGATGGATGGACGGGCCTTCAGGGCCTTGCCGAGAATTTCACTAAGGAACAATTTGCAGTTATGCAGGACTTAACGGTGCCGCCTTCCTACTACGCATAGAAAGATCCTTGAGAGATCGATATTTTTTTTAAAAAAAAAAAAAAGATAAATTTGCCAACCTTTAACGACCCGTAACACCGAAGTACTTGATTGAGAATATTTCCAAACGCACGATAATAATTGTTATGATATAACGGTGAGGTTTATGATAATTAATGTATAAACAAAAAAAAGAAAAAAAAAAAAATCGAAATAGGGTTATGTTTTAAGCAAATTTTTAAGTCGTTGTACGTCACCGATGAGGTATTTTACGATGCGTGACCGTGTAAATCGAGAACTTTAGCTCCCCGAATGCATGGCTGAATCGAGTAATATTGATTATGCGATGATTATTATTATCTCGTACATATGTGCAAGAGTAAAAAAAGGAATTGTATATACGGTAAGCAATACAAAAGTTGGCTTCTTTCTATGGTTGCAGCGGATCTTTAGCCACATTATAATATCGATATTTGACGACAATGTCTATGATATATTTGATAAAAAGATTGATAATATAGAAATGCAATATTTGAGCTTCTAAGAAGCATTGGATAGAAATATGTAAATGTGTACCTAATTCGCGTTTGCGCGTGGCGAAAAAGCTTTCGGAGTCCTGATCCCCCTCTTTCCCTTTCCCGCCGCATTTGAAAGCAAATCATTGAGTGCGGCACCTGGCCCAGGCAACTTTATTGACAATTGGAATTGAGCTATAAATATTGACGCCGTGTACGAGATCGTAACAAAATTTAATTGCTTGCTGACGTCGCCCGATGAATTCATTTGAAAAATGTCTTCACCCTGCATATGTATTTATGTATTGTATGTAGTCGTCATTGTTTGGTTCGTTTAATCCATGACGGGTTTTATCAATTATTTAAACACACTTTGGCAGAAGTGGTTACAGAGGCAATGTACAAATTTGTAGTAAATGCAGTGACCGGTATCACCATGCGCTAATAAATAAAAACTTAATGTCGTATATATATATATATATATACACAAACATACATATATATATATATATACAATCGATTATTCAATAATTCGTATTTCTTATGACCTTGGCTATTATTATGAAATTTCATCTTATTTATAATTGAATGGTTTTCAGCAAAGTAGCAGGCTTTCTTGGCATGTATATATATATATATAATATATCGCAAATTACTTCAAATGCCAGGTGAAATCGTATTGGTTAATGCTTATTAATTAATCGTTGTTATTGATTAAATATTTGTCGAAAGAAATTGACAATTGACAATATTAATCATGAATAATTGTTGATCACTTTTTATATGCTATATTGAGTTTATATTTTACATTGTATTATTATTTATGATATAACTGGTTTTAATTATATTAACAATAAATTAAAATTATATTTTGTTATTGTTACACTTGATAAATATTTGTTACGCATTTTTATAATTTTATCTAAAATCTATTCGGAATTTTTTCTTACTCTTTAATGCTAAAGAAATAAAACTGAAACATGAATTTCTTTTTCTTTTTTTTTTTTTTATTTTTCTTCCAAATTATTTTGTAACTTCATTTTTTTAACTCAAAAATATAATGTAATTATTTTATTCGAAACTTGATTTTATTTTTTAAAATGCTAAATAACTTATTCTTCCATCCATTCGAGTGAATTCGAAGTGCTTGTGATACATATTTCTCTTAACTTCATAAAAAAGGTGGGAAAACTATCACAGATAAACGGTAGATAATATCATAATTAATAAATATAAGCCCACATACTATTTTTCGATTCTTTAAGAATGATCTATATTTTTTACTCTGAACACGCAAAATATCTGGAAAATTATAATGGTAATTTATTTATTATAAATAATGGTAAGTATTCATGATTTCAAGCTTATTAATATTAATGCTGTATGCTTAAAACCTATTAACTACCAAACCAATATTCATTGTAGTATATACATATTTTTTTACTAATGTACTATATATTTTTATTTAAAGCCCAAAACATTAATAAACAATTATAAAATAATGTAGAAAAAAAATCGTTGTACGTAATTTTTTATATTATTAATTTCAAACGTATACGTATCATGTGCACTGATTTGCAAGTTATTTATTAATTATCATTTAATAATATAATAAATCGGTTTTACATAGTATATTCATGATTTATTTAATATATAATTTAATCATTATTTTTTTATTTTTAACTTCGCATAACAAAAAATCGTTGAGAAAATGTACGAGTACATTCGAAATAATTAACAAAACTTAATGTATTGATATTTTACTAATTCCAAAATGCGTATTTATATTTTAAATGGATACATAATACATGTTTTATAAAAAAAAATTTTTTTGAAGTAATAAGTCCGATAGTTTCTGAATTAATCTACATTAAATTAATATGCCAAAAATTAAGAAAAAGACAATAGCCCAAATTCACACGCCATATCAGCGATGACAAATCAAATTTAAAAAAAAATTGATTTCAGAAGCTTTATTTTAAAGATTCAAAATCAACATTGAGATTTGAGATGTCAGATTCAATACATCAATTTGGTAAGATTACTTTAATATTTATCATCGTAAGGACACGTGTGAAGGATTGGCTTGATTGCAAAGTTGATTAATAGAAAACTTTAGTGATTCCATTTCAATGGTGGGAAAGTATATTCTTAATTTTGTCCTCTGTAATTAAAAAGGAACTACAGTAAAAACTGCGCTTATACGAGTTCAGATATAGTTGGCGTAATAAACAATGTTCATTACAAAATATTTTTTATTTTATACATACGCTTTAAATTAAATTCCAATCAAAATAAGTTTCATTCGGCATTTTAATAATCAATTACAATTAATACATGGTTTTTGCCGTACGACGTCTCGAAGATGTTAAATTGGTCACGTTAAAGTCTACAAAATCTCAAAATTTTTAAGAACGGCCTAACCAAGGCAGCAATTTGTATCCATAATGACATAAAAATTTATATTTTAACGAAAATAATTTACCAAGAATGCTTATATAATTTAACGGAACACATTTTTTCTAGAAATTGAATATACGATACATATTTTCATTATTTGCCCAACATTTAAATATTTGTATACTACTAGTGATAAAATAATGTTATGTATATTTTTACGGCTAATCTAAAATACGTTTTATTACATTTAGAACATAAAATAATTTGCTTAAAGTAGAACGTAGCGTCTTAGGTATATAAAAATGCCAGGCAATAGGAAAAAATTTACGTTCGCTAAATGTTTATTAAAGCATTTCGTCTGTTGTCGGCTTTTTAAAAAGGTTTTCGTAATTTCCTTCCTTCGTTTAATTTGAATTTCGTATATTATTACAGCATTCAGGTATAGGATTCAATGATCGTAAGGAAGCAATCGAGTCCTTGCTGTAATGCGCGCAATTCTTACCAAACGCACCCCTTTTAATATGTAAAAGGATAACAATATCTGCGCATGCGTCTAAATTGTACCTTAGCATGCAATCCGGGCTATTCAATACCCAATGTAGGCAATTAAATTATTTATCTATTTACAAAATTACGTTACCTGGCAAGGCCGACAATGCATTAACCATAGTCAAGTAGATACAAAGGCTTTCGAATGGGGGGCATCTTTTTTGCCCATGACATCGCGTAAACAACTCGTTCTTCGGCCAATCAATTCAACAATGACGACAATCTAAACTAATATCATAAAAATGATTTTGCATCAAGTTTTGCTGGCACTTACAATCTTTACGTTACGCCCTCCCTTTTTTTTTTTTCTTCTTCTATCATACATTCGTATTAGCAATGACAGCTGCATTTTTCGCATGATTTCCCTTTCGCCTGCGTTCTTTGCTTACTGCTACGTCCCCACTGTCGCCTCTATCGGCTCGGTCGAGCTTAGTTGGTGTGTGCGCGAGCCTACGGAGTCGTGCCAAGCTAATCTTTCTGCATTGTCCTCCGCCCTCCTGTCAAAAATCAAGGAAACGGGAGAAATGTCGACGCTGGTGGAATCAAAGTGTCGGAAATTTTCGTAGCGAAGCTCAAACGAGGCAGGCGTCGAAGATTTTATCGAAGATGTGAGGAGCCATAGCAGAGTAGGTATTTGTTGACCTCGCAGGGCATTAATTTACAGTCCTAACCTATTGGTGGTGCGAGAAAACATTTTTATGCAAATAACAAGGACTTAGGCGACCCTTTACTTATCTAATGCAATGCTAATGGTGCACAATGCTCGTGTTGTGATATTGTTTTTTCTCCCTCTCTTTTCATGCCGTTGATACGAAGTTTGTCTTGTAGGTGCTTGCTTGAGTATTAAAAAGCAAAGGGAAAGGACATGAGCGGTCAACTTAACATCACAGTTAGACCAGAGGTTCGTCTTGATGCCAAGTGGCTCAAGATGGACCTCCAACGTTTTTTCTGCAGAGATGGACTGGCGGAATTATGGAATGAAATGATTAGAGATGGAGAAATTGTTGGTGCCTTCAGTGATGGATTGATGAATTCGGCAGGTGTTATAGCTAGGAAAGGTGATATTAATTTTAAAAAAATGACACTCTCCTTATAACTATTATCCGTTTCTAATATTAATTCCTCCTTACAGGGGAAAATGGTCATTATTATTGTAACTTAAAAGTATTATCTTGTCCTTGTTGTGATGGTATTTGTGGTCCACAAAGTGGATGCAACTGTATTCCTTGCCAAAAATTAGACGAAGAAGAGGAACAAGTTGTTATAACAGAAAAGTCTGTCCCTGCTGATTATTCAATTGAGTCTTGGCTATGGGGATCACAACCATGTTAGTATATCCTTATTACAGCTTTTTGTTTCAATATGTAGCCTCTTATTATAATTTATTATTATGATGTCTTTATATATTTAACATGTATTTTATATATTGTGTATCCAGTTTTAAATATATATATATATATATTGTAAAAATAATCTTCGAGTTTTTGAAAAAATTGTATAATTTATCTTTTTTAACATTTTAGCATCTAAAGAATTAACTTTTTGTATCGAATCACTTATCAAAGAGCAACGAAACTTGTGTCACGAAGTAGCCAATAGTACACTTTCCGCAACTAGATTAAGGCAACGATTGGTAATCGCTAGAAGATATTTCACTGCTTTATCTCGTCACAAGCCTCAAGAAAATAAAGATGTAATGGTTGTTCCTAAGACCATAACTAAAATACAAAAAAAGTAAGCGATTCAGTGTAAACGGGCAATCGTGAAACTAGAAATTAAATATGATCTCTTGTACTAATAATAGTCCTAGACTTATGGTTTGCCACCAATATCTTATTGAAATGCCGTATGTTTTTTAGAATGAAGCCCAGTGAAAAAGCAACAGCTGGCCTTGCTAGGGTTGGTTCTCGAGCTGCGCTTAATTTTTCCTTTGCTTATTTGCAAAGAGCTTGGAGGTCCGGTGAAGATATCGACTTTTGTAGCGAATTGTTGACTGAATCCTTGGAGGCTCTTCAGTCATTACCGGAGGCCACCCTCTTCGACGAGAACAACGTTTCCCCAATTTGGCTGGAAGTAGTCGAAAGATCCGCAAAATTCCTGCGACAAGTTGTTACAGGGTAGGCAGGAAAACAATTTAAAAATACATAGTAAATATATTCTTTTGTTATTCGATGATAAGGGAGCGTTGTAATCAAAGCAAGCGATACTCGAAGTACCGAGTCTGTCTTGGGTAAGCGGGAGGTTTGTTTTGCGAAGAGAGGGCGCAAAGGATATAATTGTAAAATTTGAAAGGTCGCGCTCCGGTCAAAAGCCAGAGGCTCAAAAGGAAACGGCGAGCGTCCGGGGCCGTGATTATTCTTATAAAGCCGAGGTCCTGCTCCTCCCCAGGGACGTGGTGATGGGAGGGATGTCCTGGTGCCCGGTGCCGGTCGCCGACCAGCACACGGCCCTCTGCCTGCTGCTGGAGCTGGCGACGCAGCGCGGGACCCTCTCGAGCCTCCTGAGCTCGGTCGTCCTCCTGCTGCAGCTGAGCGAGAAGCCGAAGAACCAGGACAACCGGGTGATGCCCCCGGGCAACTCGGCGCCCCTTATGCCCCTGCTGCGCCGGCTGGAGAGCATAGCCGGTAGCAAGTGCCGGCGGCCGGAGGACAGCAGCGCGAGCCCGGGCCCCTGCGAGGCCCTGCTCAAGTACCTGCGGCTGCCCGAGGAGGAGGCCTCGCCCGTCGACCTGCGCAAGGCCGCCGTGATCGCCATGTGCCACCTGAGCCGGCTGGCCAAGCCCCTCCTGCCCCCGGTCGCCGACCACCTGCGCACCGAGCCCCAGAGCCTCCAGGAGGTCCTCGCCTGGGGCAACGTGCAGTTCGGGAGCGGGCTCGCGCCCTACTACTGCGACGCCATAGCCGAGATAGGGGTCAAGCAGCTCTGCTGCACCGAGCGCGTCCTCCTCGTGCTCTCCCTCGGCGGCAAGGTCTACACCATGTACTACGGCTCGGAGACCCAGTACCCCCAGAGCGTCTACGGCTTCGCCGACGACGTGGCCATGATAGCCTCCCACCCGGACGGCAAGCACTACCTCGCCCTCACGACCAAGGGCATAGTCTACGCCTGGGGCAACGGGGACGGGGGCAGACTCGGCCACGGGGATAATTTTTCCTGCGACGAGCCTCAGGTAACAGTGGCGCCCTTGCCCGAGCTCCGAGGCACTCACTCCTGGCGCCCGTTGCCGGAAAGCAGCTTGCTTTCTTTCCTTTTTTATTTTTTAATTTTTTTTTTTTGTTTTTGCGTACCTCTTCCTCGCGAGACCCTTCCCTCCCTCGTTCCCACGGGGGCTCCGACGCAACGCTAAATCACAAAAACTAATCGCAGGTGGTGGAGGTACTGTCGGACAAGGTCGTCACCTACATAGCCTGCGGGAGCACGTACTCCGCGGCGATAACCGTCACGGGGGAGCTGCACACCTGGGGCCGCGGGAGCTACGGGCGCCTCGGCAACGGCATGTGCGACGACATAAGCGTCCCCTCGGTGATAACGGCTCTCAGCGGCCACGTGGTGACCCACGTGGCCTGCGGCAGCGGCGACTCCCAGACCCTCTGCGTCACCAACTCCGGCATCGTCTTCTCCTGGGGCGACGGCGACTACGGGAAGCTCGGCCGCGGGGGCAGCGACGGCTCCAAGGTCCCCAAAATTGTCGACAAGCTCCTCGACCACAACGTCGTCAAGGTCTTTTGCGGGGGCCAGTTCTCGGCGGCCCTCACCGCGCACGGCGAGCTCTACACCTGGGGTGAGAGGGGATTCTTCTTCTTCTTTTTTTTTTACTCTCGCTATTGGAGTCGAACGCGACTCCGAGTGAATCGCCCTCGAGCTCGGGCCGAGGCTTCCGAGCGCTCTTATCCGTCTCTTTTAGCTGGACAGGGTGAGCAAGTTCTTCCTCGTATCGGACGAGAAGAAGCGCCCACCGCATTTGTATATTTAAACCTTGTCTTAAGATCGACTGCTCTTGAACTTCATTACGAAAGCGTAAAGTAACGAGGGTCAATTGATTTCTCTCGTCGGTCTGCCATGAGCTAAGCATTAACGAATTTTTCTAAAACAAACCAAACAGGCAAAGGTGACAATTATCGTCTGGGCCACGGCAACGACGAGCACACGCGATTCCCGAAGCTCGTGGAGTCGCTGAAGAGCAAGAAAATTCGCGACCTCTCGGTCGGCAGCGTCCACATCCTTGCCCTGACCGATGACCAAGCGGTCTACGGCTGGGGTCGCAACGACGTCGGCCAGATCGATCCCTCCCTGGGTGCGATCGTGGCGGAGCCGACCCTCTGCCCGACCCTAAGCAGCAAGAGCGTCACCGGCCTCGTGTGCGGCCCCACCCAGAGCTTCGCCTGGTCCACCTCCCTCTCCAATTGGTTCGTCCCCCAGCGAGTGGCCTTCGTCGTGGACGTCTGCGAGGAGAGCTTCAAGCTCCTCGACGGCCTACTGGCCAAGTCTTGCGAAGGTCTGCGCCCGGTCCTCATGCCCCCAACCCCCTCTGGCTCCTCTAGCCCGACTCTAGCTGACTCGAATCCACCGCAGGTCTCCCGGACACGAGGCCGCCCACCCAAGACCGCGAGTGCCTCGTCGTGGCGACCCTCAACCTCCTGAGACTCCAGCTCCACGCCATGATAACCCACAACATCGACGGCAAGTCCGTCGGCTTGGGCAACAGCAGCGGCCTCCTGGGCTCCCTAAAGCAGCGCTGCGTCAACTTGGCCAGTGCCTCCGGTATTTTGGCGACCATACAAGAGGCCGCTCAAGCCGTACTACAGACCGGATGGAGCATACTCTTGCCAACCGTCAACGAACGGGCCAAGACGTTGTCCGGTTAGTAAAGCCATTCGCGATCTCGCGGATGCTCAGGCCCCTTTTCCAATTGGCCATCTTTCGCCCTTCGAGAACGATCGAACCACGCGACGACGCGTCCTCGTCGTTATTACTCTTAATTTTTCATTCGCTCGAAGGGAATTTCCATTCGTAGGCTCGCGCGCGGCGCCGTTAATTCAGCAATAACGCGCATAGCGTCGGCATTGTCCGAAGACGTGGATCGGCTTTAACTGTGTAACTCCATGCGAATCCCACAGAGATGAACAGTTCGGGCTCGAGCAGTAGGGGCCAGCAATTCATGGCGGACCTCCTGGCCTCCAGTCTGATGGCCGACGGTGGCCTGGAGTTCGCCCTGAAAGCCGCGATCAAGGCAGAGATCCTGGGCTTGTCCGACGATAAGAAGGACCCCGTGGCGTCGAGCCTGAATCACCTGAGCAAGGACTACAACGTCGGCGATGCCAAATCCGTCTTCAATGCCCATAACGCGGCCACGATATCCCTCCTGCAGCTCGTTAAGCAGCTCGTGCGCAACGGCACCTGCATAACGCAGGCGAGGCTGCGCGGCCTCCACCACCAGCACCAGCAGCAGCCGAGGCAGCAGGACTCCCAGAAGAAGATCATCGACAATTCGCCGAGCTCCAATCTCCTCCTAAGATTTCAGCGCCTGCTCATAGCCCAGATGCTCAACTGCATAGGGAAGTGCGCCAGCGGCTCCGAGCCACAGGACCAGGAGATGCTCGGCGTTGAGTCCCTCCTCCAGAAGTACGTACGCCAGGTCTGCAGTCACGTCACGGCCACGATGTCCATAGCCATGGAGCTCGTCGGTATCAGCGGCAAGCACTTCGTCATGGTGTCGAGCGTTCTGAAAGCGGACATCATAAGCATCCTCCTACCGGAGCTCGTTATTTGCCTCATACTCCTTCAGGTAAGCTTTACTTCGATCGCTTATCCTTGATTCGCAATTTAACGATCTCAAGGGAAAAGTAGGGCCGATGGTATATCGAGGGCCTTGCGTAGCAATCGTCAAGGACGCGAAGTGACGTTACGTAATTACTCGCTTCGTCGATGACTCGACACTTGAATAATTATAAGGAACTTCGTTATTTGCAATGAGCTTTAAAAGACGCCACAAAGTATTACAAATATTTGTATGTACACGCGCATACGGATGTGCACGCACTTATGTGAGAATATTTTTGATATTTTTAGGTCGATTACCCAATGTTGTTATTGAAAATGAACTGGATGGATGTTTTGTCGCCTATCCTAGATGCTCTGGATCAGTTCAACCGACTCGCGCCAACCATTGAAAAAGACGATGCCGACGATCTCTCGTGGCCCGGAATAATTGCGCCCCAGCATAGCAACAAGATATCCATTAAAGACGAGCCCTCCTTAATTCGATGGGCAGACTTAGAAAATCACAACAGGGACGGAGGATTGTGGGTGGTCATAAATAACAGTGTCTACGACATCCAGGATATTATGGGCTACGATGGAACGTCTATGGTTAGAATCACTTCCTTTTGAAGGAAAAGGAAAACGAAATTCTATACGCGCGAAAATGTAATTTGACTTTAAACAATATATATATATCCCGACGACACTTGCAGAGCTGCAACAATCAAGAAAGCCTGCACAGGCTGATAACCCGAGAGGCCCGCCAGGGCATGATGGACTCGTGCTTCGTCGGCTACTACTGCCAGCCAGAGCCGGACAACACCCAGTTCAGTATAGAGGTGACGGAGGTCTGCTCGAGCCTACTGGACACCGAGCGGGCCCTGAGCTTCGTCCTCGGGCTGCACGCCTACAGGCTGCGCCAGAGCCTGGCGGTCCAGCCCGCGGAGGAGGAGGCCGGGCCCTGGCTCGAGGCCAAGTTCCTTCGCGGGGGACTCCAGTACCTCCAGCCGCCGAATCCGTACGAGGAGGAGAAGGGCGAGGCGCGCAGCAACAACTCGACAGCGGCCAACTCGCCGACGGAGCCGGCCCTGCTCCCGGTCTCGGCCAAGGACGAGCCCAGGAGGCCCAGCGACGAGCGCGCCCTGCAGTTCGTCCAGGCCCTGGCCGAGAGCAACAGGAGCGAGCCCCGGGTCCAGGCCTTCCTCGCCATCGTCGACCGCTACAGCAAGTCCAACAATCTCCTGTCGCACGTGGACTTTTGCGGCGAGCACCCGGTCGAGGAGGTCGGCAGGATGCTCATGGCCGTGATCGTCAAGCACCTGGCCCTCGGCCAGCAGACCCTGGCCCTCGTCGAGCAGGAGCTGACCGAGGGGGGGGCCAAGCTCGACAAGCCGCTCGCCGACATGGTCAAGGCCATCCACCAAACCAAGTGGAACCTCATAAGGATGCGGCAGCAGCAGAACCGCAGCTACAAGGAGGTTTGCGCCCCCGCCCAGGAGAAGTGCAGATTTCTCCTCTACGAGATCCGGCCGGCGACCAGCTACGAGGTCAAGGCTCTCCAGGACCTGAAGCTCTTGTACACGGTGCCGCGCTTCAGGCGCACCGTCCAAAGCGTCATAGCCGACACTCGGGCCATCGATTCGCCGAGCAGGCCCGAGGACATAGTCAACGCCTCAATACAGAACGCGAAGAACGTCAGGGCTAAGACCGAGGACGCGGAGGAGAAGTCGAACTCGACGGGCACGACCGGCGGTTTGCCACCAAAGCTAGAGGAGTCCTCGGCCATGACCAACATCATCAGGCAGCTCACCGACAAGCTGAGCCGCAAGCCACTGGTCATGGACGCTCCGGCGCTAATGTCGAGCATAATAGGCTTCGTAGTGACCGAGGAGAGCGGCGACGTGGAGACCCTGAGGCGCGCCATGTACTGCCAAGTGCAGCGCGTGAAAATGAGAAGCCAGGGCCTGCAGATGATCCAGAAGCTCCTGCAGAAGGATTACCTGATCACCTCCGTAAAGTACTCCTTGCTGAACGGCTGGCTCGGGCTCACCCGGGAGAACAAGCAGCTCGCCAGCGGCATAACCCACTGCTTGAAGAACGTACAGTCGGTCACGCCCTACCTCAGGCTGAGGATCCTCTTGGCCGAGGCCAAGGTCAATCTCTGGGCCGTACAGGCACTTAGGGCCTACGTCGTTCAAGCCGAGCTGCCGAACAAATCGGGCAAGGTCAGCGGCAAGAGCAGCCTCAACCAGGGCACCTACACCTGGCTTAGGAAGCTACCGAGGGCGAGATTCCTCCTCACGATACTCGGCATGCTGACCGGCCATCACCGCGCCAACGAGATCGGCCAGCTCGTCAATTCCGGCCTCCTCTCGAGCGTCCTCACCCTGCTCCGGCAAATCGGCCCGACGAGGATCCTGGCCGGGAGCGCGGCCCCGGGCGGCGCCGACGAGGCCAAGGCCAAGGACGCGGGGATAAGGGCCATTTACGAGGACGTCGTCCACAAGTCCAAGCCCCAGTCGGTGCAGCTGACCGGCCGGCAATTGGCCGCCCTCATGACGACCGGCACCAGAGTCGTCAAGGGCGTCGACTGGAAGTGGGGAGAGCAGGACGGACCCCCGCCGAGCGAGGGCACCGTCATAGGTGAGTGTCGGAGTCCGGTAGCGCCCGCCTCATCCGATCCCGATTCCGAGCCAAGCGCCCGGGCAATACCAAAACTATGTGTAATCGGCAGGGGAACTCGGCGACGACGGCTGGATTCGCGTCAAGTGGGACCACGGGGCTACCAATTCTTATCGCATGGGCAAGGAGGGGAAATTCGACCTTAAGCTAACGGAGCCCCCGGCCCCACCGGAGAGCGACTCCGACAGCGAGTGCCCGCAAAGCGACGCCAACAAAAACGAGCGCGACGACGCCCGGGAGCTCCACCCTACGACCTACCTCAAGAGCTCCTCCGTTAATCTTCTGCGGGTCATTTTGCTATCCTGCGGCATCGAGGCCGAGAGGGTCCAGCCATCGGCCATAAGGATTTTATCGTCCATCATTCGCGGAATCGTCTCTGCCGCCAATAAATCCGACTCCAGCATTCAAACTCATTTGGGTACGGTAACGAGTCTTCTATATCCTTAGGCTTGAGCTGTGGCTCCGAGTATCTTTAACGAGAGAACGGCCGTTTTACGACCGTTGCACGATCGGGTGCATCGTCAGAGCTCGAAGCAACCGCTGACAGAGTATTGTAAAGTATTCCCCGCCTATCAAAGCCGGCGGCGAGTCCATCCCCGGTCAAAGTAAGAAATCTCGACCTTTTCTCGTGCGCAGCCAAGGAACACGAGTCGTCGTGGGCAGCCCTGGGCCTCTTACGGGCGGTGGCAAACTCACCGGTGTTCTGTCGAGCCCTCAGCACCCCGGTCTGGGTGAGCTTCCTGCTGAGCATCGTCGCCGACGAATCCATGACCGACCTGCACAAGCAAATAATGGCCGCCCGGCTATTGGGAGCCGTGATGCCCTCCTGGCCGCCCAACCCCAACGACATAATGGCCTTCCTCGAGAGGGTCTTCCGACTGCTCGGCCGCATCGGGCTCACGTCCGAGACGAGCAACGAGCTCCACGCCAACAGCTGCCGGGTCTCCCTCACGGCCTCCCACGGCTCGACCCTCGCCGAGGAGCTCATAGCCCTCGTGCGCGGCCTCCACGCTCTGCCCGGCTGGAACAGCGCCCTGAACGGCTTCCTGGCCGCTAAGCTGAACCTGGCCTCGGACCTCCTGAGCGACGGGCCCCTCTTCCACATCCAGATGAACGAGAACGGGGGCGAGAACAGCCTCGCCATTCAACAGACCGTCATGGCCACGCTCAGCGTGGTCGGGGGACTGGACAGGAGGCCGAGGATCGGGGGATTGGTGGACGTAGACGGCCAGCTCGGGACCATCTGCAAATTTACCCAGCACTCCAAGCTCAGCGTCCAATTGCACGAAAGCGGAGTGCGCAGGAAAGTGCCCTTCGGTAGCTTCAAGGTGAGAAAGCCTTCGGTTTTAAAAAGCCGAAAGTTTTTTCCCCGCCTACGATCTCTTCGTCGAGTTGACGCAATTTGAAATAGGGGGGGGGGGTGGGCGGGAACCAAGGGAGGGGTAAATTTGGAGAGAGAGAGAAAAAAAGCACTTCGTGATTACAGATCATGAGCGACAAGTTTCACCTGGACAAGATGGGAATGGGCGAACAATTGCAGCACACCTGGGCCAATCTTCTTCTGGGACACTGCGGCATGTACAAGCGACCTGGTGGCATGCCCGTTATCGCGGGTGTCGTTAACGCCTCGATTCTCAGGATGCAACAGCAGCAGCTCGCGGCTCTTAATGCTGGCAAGACCCTCATAGAATACCAGTCCAAGTTAAGGAAGGTCCTCAAGTGCCTGACCACGGACAACGACGAGGGCCGGAATACCCTTCTTCAGGAGCTCCTCCTGAGGGCCACAAGGCCTCAACCTCTCAAGCCTATTTTCAAGACGGAGGAACTCGAGACGGCGGCGATCATCGTCAGCCAGTATTTGGCTGCGGAACTTAGGCACACCCCCATACATTGTGGAGGTACGTTTGTTAAATTCAGCCATTCAATTGCTCAACCTAGTCTATATACATACATATATATATATATTTATTCAAATAATTACGATGGTAAGTAAGTTTGTAATGCGTGAAGATTCTGCATTACTCCTCTTAGGCGTTCCTTTAAAAAATGCATAATCTCGCGTTAAAAATATACAATAAATAACCGACAAGTCTTGTGCGATCACAATAAACTAATAAACGAACGATCGAATCACGGTCATAACGGATAAGATCTCGTTTAAAATTTTGCATCTTCGAAGCTGGAGCTCGTGGCTCGGAGCCAACAACCCCGACGTCGGACGTCTCCTTGGCCTCGCTGACCTCTAGTCAGAAGCGCCACTGCAAGAGCAGCGCAAGAGCACCTGGAGTATCGATCGGGGGAAAAATCATCTCCTCGACGGCGAGCCCGCTCGTGAGCCAACTAACGGAGATGGGCTTCGACAAATCGAGCGTCGAATTCGCGATAAAGAATCTGAGCTTCGCCGAGGGCGGCAGCAGCATAACCCCGGAAACGGTAGTCGGCTGGCTACTGGAGAATCCCGAGATAATCGTCAGCGACACGGACACGGTGTCGAGCTTCGGCGAGGTTTGCGAGTCCGATGACTCGAGCAGCGAGGACCCCGAGGACGATCCCTCCCAACAGGAGACGGGCAGTGCCCCCCAGCCGACCTACATGAAGCGATCGGACTTCCTCTCGGTCGACGAGTACGCGATCTACGTGAGGGACAACGTGAAGGCGGGTATGCTCGTAAGGTGCTGCAAGACCTACGAGGAGGTGGAGTACGGGGACGTCGGCCAAGTCGTTAAGATCGATCCCGAGGGCTTGCACGACCTCAACGTCCAGGTCTCTTGGCAGCACAAGGGCGGAACCTACTGGGTCAGATTCATACATATCGAGCTCCTGGGCCATCCGCCTTCGCTACCCGGGCCACCGGCCCTCAAGGTCGGCGATAAGGTGAGAAGAGGGTCGACTAAGTTATACGGAGGGACATTTTTAATTGGCTCGCTCGCTCGCGCTTATTCGCGCGATCGCACTAAAGTAAAAGATAAAAAGAAAAAAAAAGGCCCCGAGTCGACGATTATCATTTTTGCATTCGATTCGGCAGGTAAGGGTCAAGGCATCGATCGCGGTGCCGAAGTACAAGTGGGGCTCGGTCAACCATCACAGCATCGGCATTATAACGGCGATATTGAACAACGGCAAGGACGCCTCGATCGACTTCCCGCAGCAGAGCAGCTGGACGGGATGCGCGGCTGAAATGGAGCGCGTGCCCTCCTGCCATCACTCGGTCTCCTGCAACTCCTGCCACGTCTCCCCCATTTCCGGGCCGCGCTTCAAGTGCAAGCCCTGCGACAATTACAACCTCTGCGAGAACTGCTTCTACACCAAGCGCTCGCATCGGCATGGATTCAATCGCATAGCCGAGCCTGGATCGGCTGCCGTTTACGCCGGTAGACCCGGGAGGTACCACAGGTGAGGCCCAACAGCGATCGCGGCGAGAGTCCCCCTTGCTTTAAAATCGAGGCAAGACTCGGAATGAAAATAGTACCGAACTATGAACCCCGAATTGGAGGGCTCCTCTAAACGATGAATGAATCGACAAGGAAGAAATTTGGGCTCGTTGCGTAGCCGTTAGGGTATTATTGATAAGAGGGCCCCTTTACAGGCAAGACCTGCTCGAGCCCTCCCTGCTGGAGGATTGGTCGAAGTGCATCCGCACCCTGAGCGTGTCGTCCAACGAGCGCTGGGCGACTCGCCTGGTCGACGGCTCGGACAAGTACTGGCAGAGCCTCGGTACCCAGGGCAGCCACTGGATCCGCATGGAGATGCTGCCCGGGATCCTCGTGCACTCGCTCAAGATAGCCGTGAATCCGCAGGACAGCAGCTACATGCCCTCCCTGGTGTCGGTCAACGCGGGCGAGAGCTTCGCAAGCATGCTCGAGCTCGCCAACGTCAGCGTCCGGCACACGGATTCCGTGGTCAGTCTCCTGCAGGACCTCAAGGAGTACTACCCCTGCATCGAGATAGCCATCAAGCAGTGCAGGAACGGGGGCATCGACTGCAAGATACGCGCCCTACAGATAGTCGGCTACAAGAGGCTCTTCGAGAACCAGCTGGCCACCTCGGTGTCCTTCCTCGCCTCGGACTGGGAGGTCGTCCAGGAGCAGATGTCCGCCCAGCGGGCCATCGACGCCCACCAGAACGCGGCCGTCTACGTCTGGGGACTCAACGACAAGGACCAGCTCGGCGGTCTGAAGGGCTCGAAGATCAAGTTGCCCGTGCACAGCGAGGTCCTCTCCAAGCTCAAGCCCATTCACGTAGCCGGCAAGTGTCGATTTCCGAAGCTGCTCTTGAGCTTGGCCCATCCTGTAGAGGATCCACGCGCTCTAAGCTAATTGCACAATCCGTTTGCGCAGGGGGCAGCAAGACGCTCTTCGTGGTCAGCCAGGAGGGCAAGCTCTACGCCTGCGGCGAGGGCACGAACGGCCGGCTCGGCCTCGGGGACAACAACAACGTCTGCGAGCCCAAGCCCATACCCTTCCTCAGCCAGTACATAATAAAGAAGGTGGCGGTGCACTCGGGCGGTAAGCACGCCCTCGCCCTCACGCAGGACGGAAAGGTGTTCTCGTGGGGCGAGGGCGAGGACGGCAAGCTCGGCCACGGGAACCGGGCCTCCCTCGACAAGCCCCGGCTCGTGGAGGCCCTCAAGTCCAAGCGGATCAGGGACATAGCCTGCGGCTCCGGGCACTCGGCCGCTATAGCCAGCAACGGCGAGCTCTACACCTGGGGCCTGGGGGAGTACGGGAGGCTCGGCCACGGCGACACCACCACCCACCTAAAGCCCAAGCTCGTGGAGACCCTCGCCGGCCAGCGAGTCGTCCAGGTGGCCTGCGGCAGCAGGGATGCTCAGACTATGGCCCTTACCGAGGATGGCTCCGTCTATTCCTGGGGCGACGGAGACTTCGGTTAATAATATTACCTATTTTCATTCCTTCCTAGATCACCGGCCTTTTGCCAGGATACGGCTTACCCTGTATGCGTTGTACTCTGCTCGCGTAACTATCGATCGCGTCTTTAATTTGCCAAAGAATCATAAGGTTTCTCCGAGTTGGCCCAAGTTTAGAACTAAGCACTTGTACTTGTAATCGAGAACCGACAAAGGCATTAAAACGCCCTTGGCAACGATTCCGACAGGTAAACTCGGCAGGGGCGGCAGCGACGGTTGCTACTCCCCAATGCTCGTCGATCGGCTCAACAGCCTCGGGGTCGTCCAGGTCGAGTGCGGCGCCCAATTCTCCCTGGCCCTGACCAAATACGGCGAGGTCTGGACCTGGGGCAAGGGCGACTACTTCCGGCTCGGGCACGGCAACGATCACCACGTCCGCCGGCCGAGCTTGGTCGAGGGCCTGAGGGGCAAGAAGGTCGTCCACGTGGCCGTGGGGGCCCTGCACTGCCTCGCAGTCACGGACTCGGGCCAGGTGTACGCCTGGGGCGACAACGACCACGGCCAGCAGGGCAACGGCACCACCATCGTCAACCGGAAGCCCTCCCTGGTGCACAATCTCGAGGACGCCAAGGTCAACAGGGTGGCCTGCGGCTCCAGCCACAGCATCGCCTGGGTACTGACCGATCAGCCGAGCCTCAGCAACCAGGAGCCCGTCACCTTCCCCACCGCCAAGGATCCTCTGGGTCAGGCGACCCTCGGCTTCGCCCAGGTGATTACAAGCAACCTCCTACAGAAGATCTTCAGCCGCGAATCGCCCCCTCGTCGAGGGGGGAGTGCCGCGACAAACCCCGCGACGATCGATAGATCCCCCCACCCCAATAAGCTCAATTCCAATAGCCGCTTTCGTTCGTTTTGCAGGACAAGGCCGAGACGAGCGTAGCAGCGCCACCGTCCAAGAGCAGCAGGTCCTCGCTCGCTCACATTATTCTTTCATTGGAGAGCAATGTCGCTAAGCAGCAGGCCCTGCAGCACGTGCTGAACGCCCTCTTCATAATGCAAGCGAGGAACACCATAGTCACGGCCTTGCAGAGCCACACGGCTCAGACCTGCGCCAAGGGAAGCGCCGCCGAGGCGCAGGCTCCCGAAGGTACCGAGCCCCGAGACCCTATCCCCTGCTCGCGGGCAGCCCTGGCCGCCCCCGCGAGCCCCCAAACCTGCCCGGATGCTGCTCATACGTAGGCTTGTCCCAACTTTGATCAGGTGCGATGAGCTCGAGCACGGGCCCGACGGTCAGGTGGAGCAGCAACGACCTCATTGCCGAAATAGCCCAGGGGGGCGGCGAGAGCCTGGCCAACGTCTCCGAGGTCGCCAACCTCGTTGCCAGTCCCCGGGCTACCCCGGAATCCGAGGACTACCCCTTGGCCATCTTCCCCTCGATTTCGAGTTCCGCGAGTCTCTCGTCCCGCGCCTCGAAAATGTCCTCGAGCAGCGCGATGAGCGTCATCGCGGCCACCCTCACGTCCAACGCTCAAGTGGTCGGCGAGGTCGCTAACACTGAACCAGGATTGGACGAATTTACATCTCAGGTTAAGCATAATTCATTGCGCGTTCAAATTCCTCTCCCTATCTTAAATTAATTACAGTACAATTACCCCCCCCCCCACTCATTTGCTTTATAAACAAGAATATCGTAAAGGCAATCTTTTTTTTTCGTATAACATAACAATCGACATTGCATAAATTGCCGACGTATGCGATGAAATTTAGAATAATATTCCATAGTTAATAAAAAAAAAAAAAAGAAGCGCTCTCAGCGACCGATCGACCATTCCTTAAATGGTCTAATTAAAAAAAAAAAAAATACTCAACGAAAGCGAGCAATTTCCATGGTGTTGCAATTTGCAGCTGACGGAGGAGGACGCTCGGATGCTGGTCGACCTGCTGAAATTGGCAGTGGCGAATCGCGTGTGCGAGGGTGCAAAGGACACGATATCCTCGGTCCTTGTAGCCCTCGGCAAAAGCAATCACTCGATCGGAACGATGCTGCTGGAGCTCTGCGTGACCGAGCTCGAGGACACGGCCGCCAACTCCAACTGCATGAACAAGACGCCCCAGCAGGTCGTCGAGGAGACGCCCCATCCGTACATAGACGACACGACGCTCACGGGCCACGTCAAGATACCCGGGGCAGAGGCACTGAGGGTGGAGTTCGACCGCCAGTGTTCCACCGAGAGGAGGCACGACCCCTTGACAATCGTCGACGGCACCGGCAGGGTCGTCGCCGTCAAGTCCGGGAGGGACTGGAGCGAGTGGGCCACCGAGATCAGGATAGAGGGTTAGTTCTGCAGGAGGGAGCGTCGGGACGATGCCCGAGCTGCGAAGGATTTCCAAGGGCTCCTAAGACGGCTCTCGGATCGGAGCTCGGGCGGACCGATGAAGGGGGCATAAGGGGGGGGGCTATAATCGAGCTTGGGCAAACTTGCAGGGGACGAGCTGCGCTGGCGCTTCACGTCCGACGGCTCGGTCAACGGCTGGGGCTGGAGATTCACGGTGCACCCAACCCTGGCGAGCCTGACGCCCCAAGAGCTGGGCTCGGACCGGGCGATCCTCTGCCAGCCGTCGATCGCGATGGCGGAGTGCCTCCTCGACAACGGTCTCCTCAACCTCGACAAGAACATCGCGACCCGGCTGGCCGCGGCCCTCGCCCAGTGCAGCCAGCTGAGCAACCTCAACGCCCGGCAGCGCATGTGGGCCCTGAAGAAGCTCCAGGTCGTCGGCAACAAGTGCCAGCCCGGCAAGCCGGAGATGGCCCTCTCGAGTCTGCTGGGCTCGCTGCCCCAAGCCCTCCTCAGGCAGTACGAGTACGAGGACCCGATCGTCAGAGGTGGCAAGCAGCTCATGCACAGCGACTTCTTCAAGGTCCTCGTCGCCCTTGCCTGTGACCTCGAGCTCGGTGAGTCTTACCCCCCGGGGAAATGCCTGGGTGGGCCCGAGAACAGCTAAAAACGATCCTTGGCCTTTGGCCCCCACCCCCCCTCCGCAGATGGCATGCCCTGCTGCTCGGAGATCCACAAGTGGTCTTGGCTGCGCCGCTACTGCCTGGCCGCCCGGGTCGCCAAGTCCCTCGTCAACAGGACGGCCCTGCCCAAGCCCTTCTGCGCCGAGGTGACGAAGCGCATCAACGAAATGGTCACCGACGCCGACACGAGCATCAGGGACCACGAGAATCACGGGATATTCAAGCAGGAGCACGACGAGCAGCTCCTCCAGTGGCTGAGCCGCAGGCCCGAGGACTGGACCCTATCCTGGGACGGCTCCGGGGCCATATACGGCTGGGGCCACAATCACAGGGGCCAGCTCGGCGGCCTCGAGGGCGCCAAGGTCAAGCTGCCCCAGCCCTGCGAGAGCCTCTCGGCCCTGAGGCCCATTCAGCTCGTGGGCGGGGAGCAGACCCTCTTCGCCGTGACAGCCGACGGCAAAGTCTACGCCACCGGTGAGGCCTTACCGCTATCCCGGCCGATCTCTGCCACCGTTGATCCTCGGATCTCCACTTTGGCGGCTGACTGTTTTTTTTTTGTTCCAGGGTACGGTGCGGTGGGTCGCCTCGGCACTGGGGGCATAGAGTCCGTGATGGTACCTACCCTACTCGAGTCGATTCAGCACGTTTTTATAAAGAAGGTCGCGGTCAATTCTGGGGGCAAGCACTGTCTCGCTTTAAGTTCCGAGGGCCACGTTTATTCCTGGGGCGAAGGGGACGACGGCAAGCTCGGGCACGGGAACCGGCAAACCTACGATCGACCGAAGTTGATCGAGGCCCTGTTGGGCACTGAAATTGTCAACGTTGCTTGTGGCGGTCATCACAGCGCGGCGATATCCAGTGCAGGCTGGCTTTACACCTGGGGCAAAGGTAATTTTTCTCTTTTCTTGTTTTTTTTCCTCCGATTAAGTAAACGTCGGAAAACCACGAGGCTGCATACCCTCTTTTTGATACATGCGTATCGATGCCGTAGATTTTTCGATAAAAGAGCTTCCGCGCGTGTTAATAAGACACGTTAATATGCGTTGTTACTTATTCTTGGACATCTGAAGGATAACGTTTTTGCATTAGTCCTGGAAATTAGTTTATGTAGTAACGAGCAATAAAATGATTGCGATCCTTAGAAGAAAACTATCTGATAAAACTACCGTAATTATTCGTTCGCGCTACCGTGAAAAATTACAACCAAATTGCATGGATATTTTTAATTCTCATTTGTAAAAAGATTATTATTTTCACGTAAAGGCACAAAGCTCATTAAACTAGTTGGTCAAACGACCATTGATTTTTTACCAATTTTATCATATACCTGACGTAAGCCCAATATCCATATTCTTTTAAATAATCAAAACGATCACAATGGTTGGAAATAAAAATGAAGGAATTTACTTTAACAAAATTGATTCAACAGTTTTCAATAAAGTAAAAAAGAAGCTCTCGTTGTAAAATCCTTTGCGCGATCAAAGATTAAGTCATTGCGCCCTCGTGGCCTTGCATCGGAAGAGCGCTTGCCCAATCCATTTGCTCCAAAAGCCCGCAAGAGCAATTACTCGCATTTAAAGAGGAAAGTTTGACGATGTGTCGCAATACGCTCAGGTCGATACGGTCGGTTGGGCCACGGCGACAGCGACGACCAACTGAAGCCGACCGTGGTGATAGAGCTCCAAGGATACAAGGTGATCGATGTGGCCTGCGGTAGCGGGGACGCGCAGACCCTCTGCGTGACCGACGACGATAACGTCTGGAGTTGGGGCGACGGCGACTACGGGAAGCTCGGCCGCGGGGGCAGCGACGGCTGCAAGGTCCCAATGAAGATAGAATCGCTCGCGGGCCTCGGCGTACTCACCGTCGAGTGCGGCAGTCAATTCTCGGTCGCCCTCACGAGATCCGGAGCTGTTTACACTTGGTGAGTCATTTCGTCAAGCTTAGAATACTCGACGGGCTGCAAGGATATTTACCTTGGGTGGGCTCGACTCGATCGACTCGAGACAAGACCGAGAAGGAGAGTCCGGTCGGTAATAACAGCCCGAGATTAACGGAGGGTCAATGAACAGGGGCAAGGGCGACTACCACCGGTTGGGCCACGGCACCGACGACCACGTGAGGCGGCCCCGCAAGGTCTCGGCCCTCCAGGGCAAGAAGATCATCTCCATAGCCACGGGCTCGCTGCACTGCGTCGCGTGCTCGGACAAGGGCGAGGTCTACACCTGGGGGGACAACGACGAGGGCCAGCTCGGCGACGGGACGACCCACGCCCAGCAGAGCCCCCGACTGGTGCACGCCCTCCAGGGCAAGAACATAACCCGGGTGGCCTGCGGCAGCGCCCACACCCTCACCTGGAGCACGACCAAGGCCATGCACAGCCTGCCCGCGGCCACCCCCATGGAGTACGACCTCGTCAAGGACCTGCCCTTCTCGGCCCTGCACAACAGGCTCGTCCTCCTCCACCACTTCGCGGAGCTCCTCTGCCCGACCCTGGCCATGTTCCCGACGAGCGGCGAGCTCGGCCTCGACAAGCTCTCCCCGATGCTCGTCTACACCATCAAGGAGGCGACCTTCCGCAAGGTCGTGCAGGCGACGATGCTCAGGGACCGGCAGCACGGCCCGATCATCGAGCTCAACAGGATACAGGTGAAGCGGGCCAGGGCCAAGGGCGGCTTCGCCGGCCCCGACGGCATCAAGTCCGTCTTCGGGCAGATGGTCTCCAAGATGGCCCTCCTCACCCAGGACGTGCTCTTCCTACCCCACCGAGTCTGGAAGGTCAAATTCGTAGGCAAGTATCGGATCCCGCCTGCCGGACGGAGAGAGAGAGAGAGAGAGAGAGAGAGAGAGGAGCGAGGGCATTGAAACGGAGAACGTCGTTCGCAGGGGAAAGCGTCGACGACTGCGGGGGCGGCTACAGCGAGAGCATCGCGGAGATGTGCGACGAGCTGCAGAACGGCTCCTTGCCCCTGCTGATACCGACGCCCAACGGGCGCGACGACAGCGGCACCAACCGGGACTGCTTCCTCCTCAATCCCCTGGCCAGCTCGCAGCTCCACACGAACATGTTCCAGTTTCTGGGCACCCTGATGGGGATCGCCATAAGGACCGGCAGCCCCCTTAGCCTGAACCTCGCCGAGCCCGTGTGGAAGCAGCTCGCCGGCATTCCCCTGACCCCGACCGATCTCACGGAGGTCGACAGAGCCTACGTGCCCGGGCTGCTCTGCATCCGCGACATGGATCCCCAGGAGAAGGTCTTCCAGACCTTGGAAATGCCCTTCTCCACTCCCTCGGCAGTAGGCCACGAGGTTCCTCTCTCGACCAGGTGCGTTCCTGTTTGCGTGTGTTTTTTTGTTTCTTTTTCCCCACTACCACCCCCGCATCGGCGGCGGATCATCCTCTTATTCCTCCTCGAGAGCGTTAAACTTAAACGGCCGTTACTCAAGGTCTCGCGTTTGCTCAAATGTTCCACAGGTACCGAAAGATAACCCCTGAAAATCGGCACGAGTACGTGAGGCTCGCTTTGAATTATCGATTGCACGAGTTCGATGCCCAAGTGGCCTCTGTCAGGGAGGGAATGTCGAAGGTCGTGCCCGTTCCCCTGCTGACCTTATTCAGCGGCAACGAATTGGAAACGATGGTCTGCGGGAGCCCCGACATTCCTCTGGGATTGCTCAAGTCCGTAGCAACCTACAAAGGTTAGTACGACCCCCGGTAATAATAGCATTGCCATAAAACTGTGCGCATATTTCGAAACAGGATTGGAAGCCACCTCGTCATTGATACAGTGGTTCTGGGAGGTCATGGAGGAGTTCTCCAATCAAGAGAGATCTCTGTTCTTGAGATTCGTCTGGGGGAGAACGCGGCTACCTCGTACTATAGCCGACTTTCGTGGAAGAGATTTCGTCCTTCAGGCAAGTATCGGGCCTTTGCTTTGCGGTAACGACGACGATTCGATTTTTTTCTTTTTTCTTTTTTTACCCGACGGAGTCGAGTCGATTTTTGATGAATTATTATTTTTTTTTTTTTTTTTTTTTTTTTCCATTCAAATTCCTCCATTGGTATGCTTTCGATCGACTGCGGAGCATTGCTAAGATTTGTATTTCGATTTGTAAGAAGAGCGAGGGAGGCCGGCCGTCGGTCTACGATTATTAAAGTGCTCCAGATTTTAACCGAGGCAATGCAATTGTCGTTGGCCGCAGGTGATGGACAAGTACAATCCCCCGGACCACTTCCTGCCCGAGAGCTACACGTGCTTCTTCCTGCTGAAGATGCCTCGGTACTCCTGCAAGAGCATTCTCCGGCAGAAGCTCAAGTACGCCATACACTTCTGCAAGAGCATCGACACGGACGATTACGCCCGCGTACAGGCGGCTACGAATTCCGACACCGAGGACACCAACAGCCTCGCCAGCGAGGAGCACACCTCGCTGTAGCTTCGCCCCCCTGCTTGACCATGAAATTGATCTCTCTCAGCCCCCCCCCGCCCCCCTCTGTTTCGATCCCCGGTCGCTCCCGGGCGATAGAGGCCGAGCGGGTGCCCCGGTGCCCGGTAGGGTCCGGCGCGTTGGTTTTATCGCGGTGTGCCTCGGCTCCGGCTCAACGCCGAGCCAAGCCATTAGTAACGCCAATAGAGTGAATTATTGCAGCACAAATCGTTGAGGAGGTAGCCAAAAACGTGTTTATCGTTGTGTAAATGGGACGACGGCGGTGAACGATAACTAGAATAATTGTAGGATGCGAATGAAATTAATGGCTTTTACAAAAAAAAAGTTTGGCATACGGACGAAGTGAGCCGCTTTGTGATATTCTTTCAAATCCACGCGAACGAGTTTTGTAAAATACCTGTAACGCCTAATGTGTATATGTTTTTTGATTCCATAAGTAAATTAATTATACATGTATATATGTGCTTCTGCATATAGTTTTAAATTTATCATTTTTCATAGGTATATGTATGTATATATATATATATTTTTTTTGTTTTCTTCTTCTTTTTAAATATTTTTCTTTTGTAAGTAACCGTATTATTATGCAAGGTTGTGTGAATAGTTTGCGACGTGCTTAATAGATACTTGTGAATAGGAGAGGATTTATTCATCGAACCACAGAAATCAGTAGAGTGTATGTTTATAATTGTTAATTTTTTTTTTTTTTATCTTTCGTACATTGTACATTGTATAGAACTATGAACATTTCTCATTGCTTGCGTGAAAATGTGATATTAAAAAATAAATGAAAAATATTATCGCTCTAATTGAAAATTGTAAAATTATATAAAATTATTTCAAATAAATTATTGTTCCAGTAATGTTTCGACTGTATCTAAATGCATTTGAAACATCAAATTAAGCGTAGCTTTTCTTTCATACGTAATTTTCTGAATGTAAATATAGATGTATTTTCATTTTAGAATTTGGCTGTGCTGAAAACAATCAATTTCTTACCATTAATATGACTTTTCAAAGTTATTTTTTTTTTTTTTTGGTGATCGAAATCAGTAATAGCCATATTTACAGCTTTATGGCAATGTTTATTTGTTTTTATTATTTTTTGTAAAACAAACAAGGTTATTGGGTATCCTTGTTACAAATTTAATCATTAGCCGAAAATTTTTGGCCTATTCGTGATGATTACTATTAGATGTATTTTATTTTCGGAATTTTTTTTTTTTTTAACATTATTAAATGTAAACTCATTAAAATATAAAAATAAAATGATGATTTTGAATCTCGAATCGATTTCTCTTATATATATATATTTTTTTATACATAATTACCCGCACGATTACCATTAGTATTGAATATAATCATACAGCATCGTTTATTAATTACGTTTATTAATTTTTGTTATTTATAGATTTTATTAACGATTGTTATAACATTGTTGGTTTATATTGATTTTCTGACGAAAATAATGAATTTAAATAAAATTCACGATTTATAGAACTCTATGTTAATCGCTTATTTATGTAAACAGCGTAATTTTTAAGAACTGCAGCTAATAGTAATTTAAAATGACGCTCGAAATGTTTTCAAAGACATTTTAGATTGAATTTCAAAGTATTCGAGAACTTCTTAAATTTACAAAATTCATTTCGAGGGAAAAATTTTAAAGAAAAATAACGAACAGTAGATTTCTCACATGAAATTAAAATTAATGCCAATAGCTTGTTTAATTTTAATGCCCAATTGACGCAAATTATAAAAACCTATAAATGGTATCTTTTATATAAATACACACACACACACATATATATATATATTTATATAAATTAACTACAATGTTTAAAAATTACGTTGATTATGCAAATAAACGATTAACATAAAGTTCTATAATTCTTGAACTTGATGTAAGTTAATTATTTTCATCGTAAAGGAAATACCAATCAAGAGCATTGTAACAATTGTTGATGTAATTTTTAAAAAAACGAAAAATTTAATAATAAAATTAATATTCAATCAATAGAATAACGTTTATAATTCGTATCGTGTATGCGCGAAAATTATTCGCTTTACATCCATATTTCTATGAGAATTAACAACGATCGTTGACCAAAAGATTTAGTCATTCTGGAGCTGCGACCAACCTTACCCAATATTTATCCTTAAAGCGAGCATCGACCATCCGTATCAATTGCAAGGCACGGTTACGAGTGAATAGGCATCGTCGAATCGAATCAACGATCGAGACGAGCACAATGAAAAGTTTTCGCGCCAACTATTCGAGAAGCCTCCAATCTTGGGAACCGCGACAAATGCGTGTCGATTGCGTGCTTTTAAAATTTGCAAGCACGGGCATTGAAATTTTATCTACTCCGCGAGTCCCTTCCACAGCCGATGGCGTTTTTTTTTTTTGTTTTTATTATTATCGGGGAACCCTCGTGCAAAATCCTCGAGCGATCTCGACGAGCAGCTCTTAAGCTCGACCAGCCGGACCAAGGGGCCGAATAAAATATTGGCCATCGAGAGTAAATCCGGTATCCCCCGGGCAGAAGGAAGCGGCTGCTCCTTAAGTTAAGGCGCCGCAGACGCTCGCCCCGATGGGACTTTAGCTCTGAGGACGACGGACCTCTTCCGCTTCCGGCTAGCGTACGCGGTTAAATTGATCGCAAACTAGTGTAGGCGATTCATTGGAACGACGCTTTCAGTATGGCAAATCGAGCGACAGGCGAGTGATCGAGCCACGGGGGAAAAAAAGAGCGCCGTTGCGAAATTTGCGTTCGCGTCTCCTACCCTTCCGCCGCTGCCCACCTCCCTCGCTCTCCCATTCTCTTTGCATCCCAGTCTGTCCGTCTCTTAACGCGTATGCCCTCTCTCTCTATCTCTCTATCTCTCTCTCTATCTCTCTCTCTATCTCCGTCCGCCTCTCCGCACGGACGTAGGCGCGCGACCGTCCGTCGCCCTTCTCCTCGACGCATCGCCGGCGAAGCTCGGCCACACGAGCGGGCGGGAGGCATTCCCAAGGCCTTCCGGTTGATTTTTTCCGATCGGCGCTAGGCGCTCGAGGAGGAGGCCGTAGGAGGCTCTTCTCCCTTTAATCCACGGGCCGCGCGTCGGGCAACTCTCTCTCTCTCTCTCTCTCTCTGTCGAGCCAGTCGCCAAGGAGATACAGCCGGGAGTCCTTATCGGCCTTGGTATATCGCCTCCGGGAGGTCGTCAGGCCGTCCCCCGTGCCATTGTCTCGCCGGGAGGAGAGATCCAGGGCGACTAGGAGCCACCGTCGACGCCCCGGGAGCCGAAGCAATGGAGCCCGCGTCCGAGGTAATCAGTCCTTTCTTTGGTGGGCTTTTTCTTCCTCCTCCTCCTCCTCCTCCTCCGCCACCTTCGCCAACACCAGGCCGCTATGCCTTCGCCCGAGATCTTCCCGGCCCCTCCCTTAGGCGCCCTCCGATCGGCTCCCACCCATCCGCAATCTATCGGGATGGCCCTCGCTTGTCGAGGACGAGACCCTTTGCCTCGCCGACAATCCGAGGCCTCGGTCGTGTGGGAGTCTCGCGCCTTACTTTTTCATTAGATCGACAGCTTCCCCCGCGCAACGAGACGCGGTCCGAGCCTCGATCGCTCTCCCGGCCCCCCTTCGATCTCGGCCGGACGGCCGAGGCTTCTTTCGTCGGGTAGGGACGAAGCCCCGTCGGGCTAAACTAACTCGACCTAAAAGCACCGCCGCCCCCGCCGCTGGCGATCGAGGACCGACGGCTACGGGACACCTCCTAGCCTCCTCCGGGCTCGGCTTCGAGCGCCATTAGAAGGTGCGGCCAGGGCCGGAGCGGAGCAAGGGGCCCCCCTCCCCCACTAAAATCTCGAGCGCCGATCCGCAGGGGGAGCACCAGGAATGTCCCGGTGGGACCAGCCTCGAGCAACGGGGCTCTCCCTCCTCTCTCGTGCCGCCGCCCCGCCCGCGCCAGGCGAACGCCTTCGGCCGTCGACCGGCCCGAGCGGTTACTGTCGCGGAGGCGGGCGCACGTGCGGGCGCGAGGTCGACGGGCCCCGGCGATCGAGCGCTCCTCCAAGGGCCGCTCCGTTTCGCTCCCGGTTCGCGTGTCCCTCGAGTCCTCGCGCGTTCGGCCCTCGTCGGAGGACCGGCTCGAGTCGCTCTCCCGGTCGCGAAGGGGGACGACGACGACAAGCGTCGTCTAGCCGGGCCCTGGAGTTCCCCGGGGAAGCCGGGAGCGTTCCCGCCTCTTGGCCATTGGCAATTTTCTAACGGGGACCTTTCTGCTTTGCAAACGGAACGAACGGCTTCTCGAAGTAAAGGAGCCCTCCTCTCCCCGTACTCGTTATCTAAGAGATACGAAGCGATCGGGCTTCCACGACCGGAGCGACCAGACGCTCTCGCGGAGGATATCATTGGAGTGCGGGAGGAAAAACAATTACGAAACATCGACCTTTTGTTGTGCACAACGGCTGCCAATTTTAAGAATCAATATTTTATGATAAATCCAATCGACCTGTCCAGTTATTCGCTATCGGTGAATAAATAATGAGCAATTTTTTCCTTCGGGCGTACTCACTTGGCCGTTGAAATTATTAGCGCGTGGCAAAAGCAGTTGCTTATTTTCTTTTTTTCAAATTCGAATAATTAAAAGTCGGACTCTTTCGACGATGATAATTGTGCCCGATGCATTGTTTATTATTCATTCCTTAAAAAATATATTTACGAAAATGTATAAATTTGAATCATCGATTGAGCAGCTGCTATTCATTCCCATTAAGATTAACAAACGTAATAAAACAAAAACAAAAAACATGACGTTATGAAAGGCTCAATTCGTCAAGATGAACGTATCAGATTTTTCGATTACGCGTTGGATGGTGGCTTATAAAAATCGATAATTAAAAATAAAACCATTTTAACATTGGGACGAATAATTAGGAATGATTTCTTGAATTTCCCATCCGATTAAAGAAATTAATATGATATCTTCTAATTGAAAATTGATTTATAAAAAAAAAAAAAAAAAAAAAAATTACGCCTTGTTTGTTGAACTGTCGGCCGATTGCATCGAAACGGATGTCGTTATTTTTCTTATTTTTAAAATCACAATAAAAAGTTCTCGCACTGGCAACTTTGTAATATCAGAGGCGTGTGATTTTTTTTTTTTTATTCTTAAAATAAACGCAAACAAATTAATTGAAGCGATAGATTAATTTTTTTTTGATACACGAAGTGCGTTATTGGATATAAATAAATCGTAAACAACTCTTTTTTCTTGTTTTTTTTTTTTAATCATTTGCGTAAATCGGAAAGAGCGTTTATAAACACACAGTTGTCAGAAATTATTTACCTTCTTTCGCATGCCGCTCGAGTGTTTTGTATCTTGTTGACGCTATATTTATTCGAAGGAATGTTTTTCAAGCAACGTTTCGCCGCGTTGAACAAAAGTACATTGACGTTTTGGTATTTTGACTAAATTGAGAAAGAGAAGAAAGAAAGAGAAGAAAGAGAAGAAAGAAAGAAAGAAAGAAGGATTGCCCTACAGGCGAACCGTCGAGGCGAAAAAGCTTTCGATGCTCTCTCTTATTGCGCATTATTAGTAACGGCCAAATGACGAAACGTTATTGAGAGGCGGAGAGGCTTAATTCTCGAATAATTGAGCAATTCTCTCTAGCCGGCCTACGACAGCGCGCAGAAGCTACCGTAATACGAGGCCCCGGCAACGGCCATCATCCAGTCGACCGGTCAATACTTATCGACATAGAATCGATGCACGATTGGAGCCGCGCATAGAGGAAGCTGAGCCTCGGCGATCCAGCCCTCGAGGCAGATGCTCGGCGACTGTCGCTGGAGGATCGCCGCCCGACCCGGTCACTCGTCCTTAGTCCCAGGAGCCAAGATAACCGACGGCTTTTTAAGGTGAACATTACAAAGGAGGCGACTTTTCAACTGCGGCGAGTTATGCTGCGCGAGGATTGCATTTGAATTAGGTAGGGTGTTTATTTATTTATTTTTTTCTTCTTCTTCCCTTTAATAAATCAGTGTTGACGTCGCTTTAACTTACATTGTGAATTCACAGTATTATTAACCATCATTGATCATTGCACTTGCAATCAATTTCTGATTGCGACATTCTTAATTACGATGAGCTGAGCTTTTTGTAATTATTTTCAACCGATATTCTTTTAGCAGCTGTTTGTCCGTTCGATCGATTCATGCTAAATTCTAATGAGGCTGAGAACAGCTCGCTTAGGTTTTGGAGCTAATAATTGTCTCGAATAATTCATCGATATTTATTGCTAGTTTTCAATGATTTATATAAAATTCATACTTTCTAAGAAATTAATTCCCACTTATCTGAACTATTGAAACATTCTTTTAACAAATTCGATATTAAATACGAATTGTCTTATACTTACTTTAAAAAAGCATTAAATTTTAAGAACTCCAGAGCTATTCGTTATTTTTGATTAACGAATATTATAATACGCAAGCTTTACTTCGGTACATTCAACGTTCGGTGCGTGAAAACTGATATTACGTTTCGGTATATGCGCACAGTAAAATCAATCGAATGGTTCATAAAATAACGTGAAAACATTTAAATTTACTTCTATAATGATCATGTGCGTACAATATTTTTCTACGCAGTGAGATTGTAAGAACCCACATAGTAGATAAGAATTTTTGCGAATAAAGGTAATATTCCTTGTACGTATTTTATTATTTTAGTTTACTTATGTTGGATCCCTCAGGATTGAGGGAGAATTACGCAGCGTTTGCTCTGATTCTCACCTAATGTTAATAATGAATAATAAAATATATACAATAATAGGTGCTTATAAATATATATATATATCGGAAATCTATTTACAAAAATAATTTAATTCGAAATATCTAAATTTTGTAATCAATTATGGTTTGAAAATACGTGTTTGCGTTAAGTTATTAACTGAAAATTTCACTTAAAATCTAGACGATGAATAGAATTACAGAGTAGGAAATTTATATAGGTATCATATTAAGAAATTCTACGATTAGATTATTTATTACATACTGTTAGCCTTGAAATTTTAATATATTCAGATCAAAGAACTTTTTTTAATATACTCTAATATTAAAAAAAAAATAGTCTTTCAATGCTATACATATTACGAGTATTGCAATGTTGGGTATTTTTTTACGTATTCAACAAAAGATTTAAACACGAAAACTTATTATAAAATCACTATGCCTAAACATAACGAATGATAAATTTTCATTTGCAATAGTTGTCCGATCGCAAAGTACTTTTTTTGCTTTTGAAAGTATCATGCGTTGTACAGAATTCCGGATTTTGCTAACCTTAGCCATTTCACTTTCGTATTTTGTTTTCCGGATAAGATACCTTGATTAACGCATCAATTTCATATTTCGAAATAAGTTACTGTCGAAATTTTTCAAAGCTCCATCATTTTAAAGATTAGAATGCACAAACAAACTACGTTGCTTCATATGTTTATGTGCAGTAATTAAAAAGTTGATAAATAAAAGGTACATGGGATTTAATTTGCTCTCAGAGTTTTGTCAATTGTACGCGTTAGCATATTGTTTAAAAATTACAAATGTTCTCTATACTGTAAAGCCAAAGGTGAAAATGCAATAATTTCAAAGGCCTTTAAACAAAATTACACCGCAAAAATTGCGTTCTCAAGGCACAGCGTACGCGAACCCAACGATATCAGATTATAGAAGAAATGGGATTAGAGTACTCTAAATAAAACTTTGTACGCACAGTTGGGCGGTTAACGTCTACGCAACGACTGCCCAATGAAATATTAAATGGCGCACAAAAGAAGAGCGTTAACATCGATGAAATGATATTGTCGCCGCGGACAAGCCAGCGATAGCAATCGATGGATAATCGATAAAAAAAAAGGCCCTAATCATTGGGCAAAGACCCGAGGAAGAGCTCCTCGACGTAGGATTTGACGCGGGGGTTGAGGCTCCGATAAGCGGAGGAGACCCCGGGGCTTCCGTATCTCGGGGCTCCCCTCCCCTAACCGCCCCCGCTTGCGTTTCAGAAGCCAGGAATCGCAAGGGGCCTCCCCAGTGCCCGACTTATCGGGCCTCGACGAGCGGCGTCTCCGGCCGATAGTAGGCCGTTATAAAAGGGCTGTCCCGGACCATGGGCAGGAGTGCCAGATTCGTGGCAACGGCGACGACGCGGACGAGCCAGCGTTACGTCGGCGCCCTCACGAGCATCTACAACCGTGCCGATGAGATGCTGCGCACCGCCAGGTCCAAGGTACGACGACGACGACTGCGCGGCCTCGACCGGGGGCCTCGGCCTCGCTCGTCTCGAACGGAAAGCAGCATCGGGGCGCCGCGATCGACCGGCCGACCCCGAGGGCGAGCAAGTAACGAGCCAACGGCCGCGATAATTGCCCGTCCTAGGAAGCGAGGAGCTCGCTCCCCGGCCCGATACGATCGAGCGAGGAAGCCAAGGATCCGCGCCAAAAGTAATACCGCCTTTACAACCGAGAGGAGCTTCGCGTAATTCTTGTTTTGCGGCGCTATCGCCGTTGGAGCGAGCGAGCGATATCCGCGCTATTGTGCGGGGACGTTCCGGCCGAATCGAAGCGACGAGCAGCTCGTAGTCGTAGCTCGTAGTTCCCGTCTCGACGAGCCGGGCGATTCGTTAATCGGGAGTGCGACGCGCGACGGCTAAGCTCGAGGCTGCGCTCGCGATCGCACGGAGAGGCCGAGGCTCGATCGAGGAAAAGCCCTGCGCAATGTAATGCACCCTGCGGCGGCATGGGCTTGGTTCGTTTAAATAAAGGGGAGCCCCCAACCCCCCTTTGGAAACTTTCTTTCAGCTAACCAACTGGAACGGCGGCCTCCTCAACGGGAGATCCTTCGCCGTTGCGAACGCCAAGGAAGCCGAACCCCCGGCCCCGACGAGCGTCACCTTGCCCGAGTCCGCCGAGGTCGTTGTCATCGGTGAGTCGCGAGCGCATCGGGCTTTTCGAGCCCGAGGTGAGCGGGCTCGAATCTTCCCTTGCGCGGCAATTCCGCTGCGGTCGATCATTCGAGGCGAGGCCCTGTCCTCGATCTTTTAAGAACCTCTTCAGCGGTGCCGTTGAGAATCGCTACCGTGCGCGGCTACGAGTGCCGGTGGCTTGCAGGCAAAAGCTTACCAATGATTCGGGAACGATTGCTGTCGAGCGTTAATTGCGGAATGGTGTAGCCATTTCAAAGAGATAAGCCGCGAACAAGATTCTCTTTACTTTTTTTTTTTTTTTGACAAAGCCTCGATTTCGATATTGATCTTTGATACGCACCACTCCGGTACTCGTGTTTAATACGGCAATGAAATCCTTACGCGCATCGGTCCGTACCATTCGGAAGTCTGATCGATAAGAGCTTTTGTACCGGTGACCATTTCGGTATTACGAGGGTATCGTAACGGTGAGCTTCCTGCTAAAACAATTATCAACCAAAGGCCTCCCCCGAGCTGGAAGCAATCGTTTATAGTCAAACCGAAGCACGGGCCTCTCAATTGGAAGCGCATTGAATATCCTCCAATTTAAATTTCACGCATTTCGCTGCAAAATAGCGACAGAATGCGGCCAGGTGCCCGTGAATTCGCGTACGGTAGATTCCACATTTATCCGCGTATCGAGCTTGGTTCGCATCCCACCGAGTCGACGGTCGGGATCGAGAGGCGCCTCGGATCGACCGAAGGCAGCCGGCTCGAGGGGCCTCGAAGAGAACCCAAGGTCATTTGCCCCCGGCAGGCGGAGGCATCGCCGGGAGCACTGCCCTTTACCAGCTGGCGAAGCGAGGGCTCCGCACGGTGCTCCTGGAGCGCTCCAAGCTGACCTCGGGCTCGACCTGGTGCTCGGCCGGGATAGTCTGGAGCCTGCGGCCCTGCGAGACGGAGATCGAGCTGCTGCGCGCCACCCAGGAGGTCCTCGAGGAGCTCGAAAGGGAGACGGGATCGGGCGTGGGCTGGACCAACAACGGGGGCCTCTTCATAGCCCACAGCGAGACGCGCATGGACGAGTACAGGCGGCTGGTGGACATGGGCAAGGTGTTCGAGGTCGGCGCGAGGATTCTCGGCCCCGAGGAGGTCTGCGAGCTCTTTCCCCTCCTCGACCCGGGAGCCTTCCTCGGGGCCATATACTCGCCCAAGGACGGCTCCATCGACCCCACCGCCATGGTCCAGGCCCTCGCCAAGTGCTCGGCCAAGCTTGGGGCCAAGGTGCGAGTACGCCCATACGAAGTGAAGGCCCTTTGCCCTAGGGTGGGGGACCGCCCTAGGTGCCGCGTCCGATCGAGTTGCCTTCCCCCCCCCCCAACCCCCATCCAATGCTAGCCTGACGGTAACCGGCAATATTGACGTCCCAGGTGATCGAGAATTGCCCGGTCACGCGGATCCTAACGGAACAGAAGAGCTTCGGCTCGAGGCAGGTGACCGGAGTGGAAACCGACCACGGGGTCATTAGGACGAACTGCGTATTGAACGCGAGCGGCGCCTGGTCAAGGAGCATCGCCAGGATGGTCAAGCTGGACATACCGTTGACGCCGATAAAGCACGCCTACGTCGTGACCGAGCCCATGAAGAGCGTCAGGGGCTCGCCCAACATAAGGGACCACGACTTCAAGGTCTACTTCAAGGTCCAGGGGGAGAGCCTGAGCATCGGGGGATACGAGGCCAACCCCATTATCTTGCGCTGCGTGAGTGCGATAAGGCCGGTACTGAGCCATCGCTAGGGCCCTTCGACTGCAATTATCCCGGCTTCGTTAGATCGATCGCGAGCTCGGGGCCCGTTAGAGTAGTCCCGAGCATTCGAAGCTCGACGATCTCCGAGGACGGCCTCGCGGGCTCAGCTGTGCGCGAGACCGACTCAAGCCCTCGATTGGTTGTTTTTAGGTACCGAAGGAGTTCGCCTTTGAGCTGTACGAGCTCGATTGGAACGTGTTCAACACCCACCTGGAGTCGATGGTTAAGCTCGTCCCGGAGCTGGCGACCACGGGTATAAAGTCCTCGGTCTGCGGCCCGGAGAGCTTCACCCCCGACCACAAGCCGATCATGGGTGAGGGGACGTAGGGTGGGAGCCGAGAGCGCAGCACCGGTGCTGGGCTCTCGGTCGATAAAAGAAAGAAAGAAAGAAAGAAAGTACCAAGCTCTGAAACCGTCGACTTTGCCCTAGGGGAGGATCCTAGATGCGACGGCTTCTTCTACTCCTGCGGATACAACAGCGCGGGCATCATGTACAGCGGCGGCTGCGGCCAACAGATCGCCGACTGGATCGTCAACGGCAGGCCCAGCAAACACATGTTCTCCCACGACATCAGGAGGTACTAACGCTCGTAGCCCTCGAGGCCCCGTTTCTTTACGAGAGGAGGGCGGTGGGCCCTTAGCCAACGGCTCGCGAACTTTGTCAAGCCCGAGCTGCGCATAAGTATTCCTCGGCTAATGGAACTCCCCTTGGGACGATCGTAGGGCCCCGTCGATGCGAGAGCTGCGAGCGTTCCGCGAGTGATTTTTAAATGCCGTCTCAGGGAGCCGCCAATGGCTAAGGTTCACCGGGCAATATCGCGGGTCGTTTTACGTCCCAATGTCCACTGCGTAAAGGAGGTGGCGCGCGACCTCGCGAGGAGGAGCAGCGGTGCTTTTTTCCCTTTCGATTAAATTCGAGCCGTGATTCTTTTTGCAATTGCGCCCGATGGATTATCTTTTCAACTCGATCGCGGTCCAACGCGAGCAACGGGAGAACGGTCGAAATTCGTCGAGGCGCTAATGCCACTAGAACGGACCCTTCGATAATGCGCAAAATACTTTCCAAGATTCACCCCCGATCAAACGAAGGACATGGTCTGGGCCAACGAGAGGACTCACGAGGCCTACGTGAAGAATTACGCCATAGTCTTCCCGCACGATCAGCCGCTGAGCGGGCGAAACTTCAAAACCGGTCCGCTGCACGAGGCAAGTCCAAACCGCATTTGATAAGAGCTTTTTGTAAAGCTGCTGCTTTGTTCGTCCTATTGCAGATAATGATAAACGAGGGCGCGGTTATGGAGCAGCGCCAGGGCTGGGAGAGGGCCGCCTATTATCTCAAGGAAGGCACGGCTCCCGTCTTGCCCTACGATTATTACGGGAATTACGGCTCGTCCAAAAACGAGGGCCACAAGTACGAAGAGATTCTGGCTCAAGATCGGACCTTCAATTTTCCAGCTCATCACGATAACGTACGACGAAGTCATTTTTCCGACTACTGGTCCTTTGAAACTTTTTACCTCGTCGTCCGATTTCTATTTACCTGTGTGTGTATATATATATTGATCAACGCAGCGAATCACCCGTGAATCACGTGAACGTTGAACGATATTTTTCCACCCAGTACAAATTTTGACTTCGAAATCGCGCGCGCCATCGATTTGACACAGTTTTATAATAATTTCCCATTACCGATGACCACTGCGAGCTAAAGTAGCAGCTCCTCGTTGATCGCCCCTTGGAATCGCCTCGATTCATTCAACGCACTTTACAGATAAAGGAAGAGGCTCGAGCCTGCAGGAGAAGCGCGGCCTTGTTCGATCTCTCCTGCTGTGGGAAGTTTTACCTCTGCGGTCCGGAGGCCCAAGAGGCTGCGGATTTCATCTTCACCGCTGACACCGGCTCCGACGTGGACAAGGCCGTGTACACGTGCGCCTTGAACAAACACGGCGGCACGGAGGCCGACTGTACGATCGCTTGGATAACGCCCGGCTCTAGTAGCGTCGTCGATCCCATTTTCAAGGGAAAGGCTTTGTACATAGGTCTGCTGGTCATTCGAATATTTTTCTCTTTTTTTCTTCTTCTTCTTCCCAAAAAAACCACAGAGTGCCTAACTTTTTGTCCGATATATATATATATTAAATATCGATATTAATCCAAAAACGTCGTACGCGTGTAAGATTATCAATGTGTATATGCATTATGTGTATAATGAGCTACAATATTCTTGGATAAATCATTGTAATTTAACGCGCTTAATTCGTACCTTTAAATATTTCAGTCTCGGGAAGTATATCGTCTTATCACACGTGGGCTCACATTAGTAGGACCATAGCAGAAAATGGCTTCAACGTTAGCTTTCACGATGCATCCCACCAGATTGGAGTCCTGTCGATTCAGGGTCCCAACAGGTAAATCATCCCCTTCGGCGATATCGCGCGACCGCATCAGAGTGCTTTATAAATCAATTTGCGATTCTTATTTTTTTTATTTTTTTTTTTTCAGTCAAAAAATATTACAGGCCATCGTCAATAAGGACATCGGTGACAAGGAATTTCCACTCCTAACGTCCAAATTAATGAAAGTTAGTGGGAGGCTCGTCAGAGTATTTAAGACCAGCTTTGTTGGCGAGCTCGGTTATGAATTGCACATTCCATTGCAATCTTGCGAAGCCGTTTATAAAGCAATTCTAAAACGTGGAAAGTTTTACAATATAAAACTAGCTGGCTATAGGGCCTTGGATAGTCTTAGCTGCGAAAGAGGTAGGCAGCGGCATTGATTCTTTTTCAAAGGTTTTTAATTTTCGTTGATTAATTTTACCCAAATAACTCGATGTCATATATATATATATATATATTTTTTTTTTTTTTTTTTTTTTTTTTCTTCAAAAAATGCGTCTCAATCGAGTAACGATGAAATACTTATTTCCCCTGCTTTTAAAGGATACCATTTATGGAATGCTGACTTGAGGTCGGACGATAATCCAATCGAAGCAAATTTAGATTTCATTTGTAGGAAGAATGGAACATATTTGGGTAGAGACGCAGTTGAAAATTTACGCAAAAACGGAGTTAAAAGAAAATTGGTAGCGCTTCATATAAAAGAGTGAGTATTGATAAATGGATCTAAGAAATACTTAATGTATAGGATCGAGGCTCTTATTAATTATTAATATGATTAGTCAAGTTCCATTGTGGGGATTAGAAACCGTTTACAGAAACGGTAAAATCGTTGGTTACTTACGGCGCGCCGAATATGCTCACACTTTTGGTTACAGTATAGGACACGTGTAAGTATTAATCAGTTTTAAAAAATCTTCCTTCAAGCTTCATGATGTTCTTATTTTATAACTACAAATATAAATACATTTAGGTACATCAAGCATCCCAATAACGAAATTGTAACAAGTGAATTCCTTAAAACTGGCTCATACGAAATAGAAGTACTAGGAAAAATGTATCCAGCTGAAATATACTTAAATAGCCCATTCGAACCACAAAAGTAAAGTTATTGATCACTAGGAATTCTAATTCTGAAAATTTGTGTCTTGTTTTTATTTATTACTTAATATTCATGCACTAATGTGAATATTGTAAATAACAGTAAACGAATGACGAATCTAATGATGAATTTATTAATGTTATTATATAAACTGTGATTTATGGTATCATTAAATAAAACATAGAATAATACACTGAACTTGTTAATGTATAAAAAAATAAATAATATTTTATTGTTATAAAATACAATTTTTACAGATATTCTCAAATTATTATCGAATAAACATAAGACTAAACCCGTATGTACAAATACTTTTCAAAGCTTCTAAAAATACATTTGCCTTATTAAATAACATTTTTGTACATTTAGATTCTTAAATTAATTTATACAGCTAATGGATTTGCATGTATCACTACACTGTTAATTCTAGTTTCTGTAAGTGGTTTAAAATTCTTCGGATTTACAGGTAACTTTTCCAACTGTTCAAGTGTTTCTAAGCCATCTATAACTCTTAATAATTAAAATAATTAGGAGTATATTAAATATTAAATCAAAATCAATTACATTTAATAATCTTACCTTCCAAACAGTGTATATTTCAAATCTAAGTGAGGCTGTGGGGCGTAAGTAATAAAAAATTGACTTCCATTTGTATTAGGGCCATTATTAGCCATTGAAATCAGTCCTCTTGTGTTGTGTTTCAATTCTTCTTTAAATTCATCTTCAAATTTTCTATTCCAAATCGATGTACCACCTTTACCAGTTTGCGTTGGATCTCCTGTTTGAACTATAAAGCCTTTAATGTTCCTATGGAATGTGCAGTTGTTGTAGTAGTCCGAAGCACAAAGAGCGAGAAAATTCTGAAAAGTGATACATTATTTTAATAACAACGATGAGGAAATAATTAATAACTAATTAATTATTTATTTTACGTGAAATAAAAGTTTTGAACAAAAGTTTGTTCAATTAACTGGCCTTACAGATTAATTACAAAAATATTAGTCATTTCTTACTGTACTCATGATTAAGATGTTATGATTGTCATAATGTAACAACATAGGTTATAGTCTCACAAAGGAATTTAAAAACAAAGGACGTTATCTGTTTTGCGTCACTCGCAATAAGTCGAACAAAATACTTTTAAAGATTAAAAAAAAAAAGCCGTCTCTCTAAATTACCTCGCACGTTTTCGGGCACAATTCACAGAATAATTCTATTTTTATATCGCCGACGTCCGTATGCAGTGTCACACTCTGAAAATCATGAATTTATGGTTCAGAAAATAAAATCAAGTCTACAAACAAACCGACAATAATCGGTATTCTTAAAATCTACTGAAAACTAAAGTAATAAATCATCGGTACGAACTAACCATCTTATGATATCTAGAATAAATGTATTATGAACAAATAATCTCGATAACCAGGATATGTCGAATGAATACTAAGAACCTGGAAACAAATAATGTTTTCAAATAAAGCACAATGGAGGGTCAAAATGGTCAAAGACTCGAAGTCGAAAATACTATAAATGCAGCCTACCTGCGTACTGATAAAATATAACGCATGCGCTCAAATTAATAAACAAGTCAGTGCACATGTACGCGTACGTTCACCTCCGCCATTTTGAAATTCATCATGTTCAACGACTATGCAATTCAATATAATTACTTTATGAATAAATTTCAGAACTTACGAAAATAATTTGTTCAAAAGTTTTAATATATTGAACAATTAAAAATGGACTTACACGGGTCGATATATCTATAAAAAAATTATCCAGTATAAAAGCTACGACTACAGCTGTGTTACGATTAGCGTAGTTTTTTCCACTAATGAAAACTATTTTAAAGGGTTTCGTATCTCAACTTTAATACATTTAGCTTTTAAATTTCATACTTATTTGGATTTCTAAATACCCTTTTATGTCGATATACAAAATATTTAACTAATTACATACACTTGATTATTGTTACTAATATTAATTTACTTATTTAGAAAACTTTCATGCAAAGGTAAAACAATATTTCTTGATATAGATTGAAAATCAATGGCAAATTATTGATTACACTGCTATAACAAACGATAAAAAAAATTTGTTCTTAAATAGTTATTCAACGCAAATACGTAAAATCAAACTTAATATGCATTTTTTATTTTTGTTATTTTACAATACGTATTCAGTAGAAAAAAAACTTTTCATATATTTTTTAAAAAATAAAAAAATTTGAAGCATATCGTAGAAATATTTTCGACGGTAATTAGTCATAATTACTTTGTAAGTGGAAAAAGTACGAATTAGAAAAAAAAAGTACTGGAACATTAAATATGACAGTTTTTACATTATCGAATGTAAACATACATAAATCTAATTCACATGAGAAAATATTAATCTAATTTAATTCCTTACTCAAGCTGTAGTTATCATAAATTATAATAAATGGGCAAAATACCAAAAATTTTATTACGCGTATTTTGTAAAACTTTTTACTATCGCTTTGATTTTATGAATGTATGTACATCATCGTCCCATTCGAGTCAAGTTTTTAAAAGAAAATATTTTTTTAAATTAAAGTAATACTCGTTCTGACAAATTAAAGCAATGACAGTAAAATTTTAAATATAATTTATATCTTCTATTTAAATATTTAATCTTGAAACATTTTCAGTAATCCGATATTTTAAAGTTTGACAAGTAACTTAACTCAAACTAATAAAGGAACCATAATTTTAAAATTAGAATGTCAAAGTTTAATAAATGTATCAATATTGAATATTAAATTTTTGGATCATTGTATTTTACTTTTATTTATTAGTAAAACAAATTTTATGTATATAGTATATGTGCAAAGAAAAATCCCTTTTTCAAACATTTTTATGCTATTGTCACATTCATCGTAATATTTAATATAATTTATTTCGTAAAATAATCCAAGAAAGTATAAAAATAATAAAATAGCTACACATAATAAAGATATGTGTGTGTTTTAGATAAAATTGCTTTATTTTGCTATATAAACTATTTCGTAAATGGAAATTTATTTTGAACTGAAATTAGTGATCTCGAATAATGTTCAACTATAAAACTATGTTGCGATGACAAATCTAATGCATGAATTATGAATTGAGAAAAAAAGGAATAAAAAGAAGAATAATAGTCATTCAAAGAAGTTTCACAAATAAGTAATAAAGCTTATCGTCCTACCAAATTTTTTTAAAATTCTGTAAGCTATAAATCAAGGTATTTCAAAATATATTTTAAAATCTCATTTAAACAGTAAATATCGATAAATGTGTTTATAAAAATGTTAAGCCTAGTCATAATTTTAGGCCACAGGTCTTAAATCTTTATTAATAAATTTTCCATATTTATGCTTCTTTACTTTTCTGAAAGTTTTTCAATTATAAGTTATATAATTGTATTTATTTTTAAATTAATAGACATGACTAGATGTAGTAATTTCAGATGAAATATTAAATTTCAAGAAAGTTGTAACTTTCAGATAAAACAAAGAAAGAAACTTGAAAACATACATTATTAACATACTAATTATCGTTACTCCATAGATGATAATGTATATTTTTTTAATTATATGTTTTGTATAAATAAGTATATGAGTAATTAGTTCTAATTAATCATTTGAATACTAATATTTTGAGTGTCCAATAATCTCTAAATTACAATAAAAATGATCGCTACTTAATAAATGTGTTAAACTAATATTATATTGTGTCATGTCTATAAGAAAATGTGTAATGCACGTGTATTTTTTATTGGATGAAAATTGTAAGAAAAATAATTAAACCATTAAATAATAATTAAAAAATAATTTTAATCAATGCATACTTAATACTATCAAATGCAGATTATCGATAGCTGATTATACTATTTGACATCTTATCATACTAATTGAACACCTTGTATTATTATAGAATTCTTAAATTTGTAACAACTCATTTGATTTAGTCGATTATTATCATGTGGCAATTGCATTTGTCGAACTAATTTAAATTAATTTTTATGATATCAACAGACATTTATCGAATAGAAGAATGTTTTAGTTAGATACAAATAAAAAACATTAAAATAACTATTAAGAAGAATTCAATAAAACGTTGTAATGTTGTGTACGATAACTGTAGTTATCAAAAAAATCCTATCTCGTTTTTTGTTTTAACACTGTTTAACAAAACTTACATACTCAAATACACCTATATAAACCATTTTGTTAACTAAAACTATGTTACTAAATACTAAATTATTGTATTATTAAAAAAAGAATTGATTAAAGAGCATTGAATACTTTATATTGCATATTTTAATGTCTCATTATTTAAAACAAAATATAAATTTTATTAAATATTGTGATATTAAGATCTTCTTTATGGTCAAATAGATTGATGTACTATACCAAAACAATATACTGTATTATGCAAACCTAATTTAAGTCGACTACATGTAATGTTTAATATTTTATTTTCATTTTATTATGTGTTATAAGATTGATAGACAAGTTATATTTTATTGGAGGTAATGATTGAATGATATAAATCCAAGGCCAAATATTTAAAGGAATTGTTGCAAATGACGTCAAAACGTACATCGATATTATTGAAAAATCAACTGTATTAAATGTACAATTACGTATTATATTGTATAGTTAATATTTTTAATTTGTATTATTTTGATAATGCAAATGCTCACGCGTGTATACACACATGCACACACCCAACGTATGTGTATAGAAGTATGGGAAATTTTTTTTTCCTTAAAAACTATTCTAATTTGTACATTATACGATTTCGTATTTGGGATAATGACTTTCTTCAAATATATATAGGATTTCATAATACATCTTTTAAATTAATACCAATAATAATATGAAACCTTGTAAATTATCAATTTTTTAAGTAATGGAAAATGTATTAAACAGCATTTTATCATTTATTTATAATTCAATATAATATTAAATAATATTAATTGTAGATCACTTAATTTAGTTCATTAATGTTCGTTTAATAACAAAAATTGTCAAAACTTCTCACTTACGTAAATAGAAGTCTGATTCACATTTTTTTTTTTTTTTTTATAAAAAATTGTCTTACATAATAAAAATGAAAATTAAAAAGTTCAATAAAGTAATCTTAATCGTTAAACTTAGCATGTGTTTTATTAGTTTGTATTTTAGGAATAATGCATCCCATAATTATTTATTAAACGAATTAATTTCATTTGTATAAATAAAGCATTTCCAAAGTCATTTTTTGAATAATCAAACGTTTAATATAAATGCTCATCGAATAGCAGCTTAAACGACGATAACCTTTAGTAACACAGTCACATTTTATTATCAATATTTTGCAATAAACCATTATAATAACATTGTAAATGTGGAGTTATAAATAGTGAAATGCATTTAGAACATTGTTGTATTTAAAAACTATTTCCAAAGAAGTGCATATTAATATTTTGACAGGAAATTATTGGTAAAAGACAATATTGGTTAACGATAAAGCTGAAGCACCAGGGGAAGAAGTACAATGTAAACGATTATGTTTACATAATTTGAATTTTACTAATGGATAATATAATTGGATACGATTTTTTTTGCATTTAATACACCGACCGTATGATTTTTAACGGTGAAAACATAAAATCCAAGCACCTTTTGAAAAATGATCTATCGTTTAACCGTGCAGTATTAATTGTAGCGAACTTCTTCTACAATTCTATTTTCACAGATAGATTCAATATCTTATCTACGACATAATATATATAAAAATTTAAACAAAAATTGATAAATCATCAAATTGGTTTGTAATCAAATAAGCAGTTTTACCATCCTCACGATAAAATAGCCGCTAACAAATTACCATTACTTGGTAATAAAGAAAGTGCAAAGATACAAGTGGAAATAGGAGGCAAAACACGAGAGAGAAGTCATTCCCTTTGCAGTTAATCCGCATCGAAAAGTCGCGTCAAACAGTTGGTCGAAAGACAATAATTCTTACTAATAATACTAAAGAGCAGAGATGCGCATCGGTTCATCGAATCCTTGGTCTTCTTTTAAATCCTCCGAAACTTGACTTTAGCAGCGTATATTCACGCGATCTTACGGTGCTCTTAAAAATAATATTTCCAAATTGCAGTCGGTCGGCGAGCGAAGCCGAGCGCAAGAGCGGAAGCTAAGAGCCGAGCGATTTTAAAATGCTAAGAAAGTTTTAAATATCGGGCTCGCTTTGAGCCGTTGTACAGTTATAGCTTCGAATTAAAGAGAGGGTAAGAAGTAATTGCGCTAAGTTACGCCGCATTGGGCGTTTTGGCACGAAAAGCGCGAGCCGAGACGTTTGCCGATCTTGGGGCTAAGAATCGACGATGCTATCGAATTCGTAGTAACGCAGGAGGAGCTCGAGGGGAGTCCGAGGGCCCTCGGCAAAAGGGCCGCCGCCGCCGCTGGATCGGCGCGAATGAATGGCAGAGGCTGCAGGACGGCGGGCCTCCTCTGCCTCGGGAGACTATAAATGGCGCGAGTCGGGGGGGGGGCGGCGGCGGTCGGCGGGGGTGTCGCGAAGCGATGCCGACGGTGTAGGGGTCAGGGGTGCGAGCGCGGGTCAATGGTTTCGAAAATAGCGCCTCGGCGAGGGTCCGCCAATGGTGTGCCGGAGAGCGGCCCCGAGAAAGGAGCGAGCGCCACTGGCTTAAGGAGGAGGCCGTCGCTCGGTGGGCGTCCGAGCCGGCGCTGGGGCCGAGGGGGCCGCCCAAGTCTCGAGGCGGACGTCCTCGGCCGACCTCTCCCGAGCCTTGAGCCAGCGCCAGGACGCGGCCAGAGCGGCCGCGCGTGTCGTTCACGTGGACCGCACGCGCCGTTGGCCCCTGGGCCCCGGTAAAGCCTCGGCCCGAGACTCGCGCGTATCCGAGCGGCCGTCCTTCCGATCGTCGCCGTCGCCGGCGAACCGCGAGCCAAGAGCTTTCGGCGCGTGACGTAATTGTATTGATCGCGGAAGAAGAGCCAACCGAGTCCAACCTGCCCCGGTCCTCCCGCTGGCCGGCTCTCGGCCCATGCGCGACACTATAGGACTTCTCTCTCTCTCTCTCTCTCTCTCTCGGGGCTGGCCCGAGCCCCGCGCGGCGCACCCCACCCTCGTGGAGCGTCCGTTAGTTCGGCGAGCGGCGGCGGCGGCGTGGACGGCGGCGGCGGCGGCGGCGAGAACAGCAACAGCGGCGGCGGCGGCGGCGGCAGCAGCGGCACCAGCAGCAGCAGCGGCAGCAGCAGGAGGAGGGAGCGCGAGGAGTCTCGCGTGCGCCCCGAGCAAGCGGCAGTGAGCGAGTGCGAGCGAGAGGGAGCGAGCGAAGGGAGCCGAAAGTCGCGCATTCGCCATCTTGGATGAATCGTACAGGAAAAGACGAGTGGAGACGACCCGCAGAGAGGCTCCCAAGAGTTCAGCGTGTGTGTCTCGCAGGCGCGGCGGCGGTGCGGCTTTTTCGTTAAAACCAAGGAGCTCAAGAAGAGAATCGCGAGACGCCCCGAGGCCTACCTCGAGCCCCACGGCCCGCGCCCAACACTGTGAGAGCCCCAGTTCCCAGGAGACGAGGACGGGCCGAGCGAGAGAACGAGCGACGGCCAGTGCGCGCGTGAGGACGAGGACGAGAACGCGAGGGACGCGCGCGCGCGCGCACCCCATCCACGGGACCAGAGCCGAGGGGAAGAGAGGAGAGAAGAGAAGGACGGACGGACGGACGGTCGGAGGGAGAAGGGAAAGACGGATACGTCGAGGGAGAGAGAGAGAGAGAGAGCAGGAGCAGCAGCAGCAGCAGCAGCAGCAGCGAAGATAGTGCACGACGACGAGGGAAGAAGAGGCGACTGCCGTCGCTAACCTCCCGCCCCCGCCGAGCCGCGTCGTAGGAGCCGAGCGCGAAGAAGCGAGGCCACAGGCGGCCCACGTCGTCCTCCCGTCCTGACCCTCCCCTCCTCAGCGGGGAGACGCGCGAACCAGCGCGAGCCGAGGGAGACGTCCTCGAGCCTCCCGGCGGCGTACCTTCCTCCAACGTACCTCCCGCGTGTCCTACCTCCGAGCGAGGAGGAGCAACGGCAGCGGCAACAGCCGGCGGCAAGACCTTCTTCGCCATCGTCACCAGCCAGCCAGCCAGCAGTCGTACGACCGGACACTCGCCCGCGCTCGGCAGCCCCACCTCCCCCCGCTTCTGCGCCGCACACCCACACCGCTCTCTACGGCCAGCCCGATAACCCGGACGGACCCCTCCTCGAGAGCCGCTCCAGCGCTGCCCCACCCCTACCCGCCCCGACTGATCGCCTCGTCCTCCTCCTCCTCCTCCTCCACCACCTCTTCTTTCTCCTTGTCCGTCCCTCATCGTCCTCCTCCTCCTCCTCTCCCCCCCCCAACCCTCCCCTCGCGGACCTGACGCCCGCGCCGCGCACCGCCGACGTCGGCCCTGTGGATCTCTCGCTCGTCGCCCACGCCACCGCCGAGGAAGGACCTTCGACTCTACCGACTGGGACACCAAAGCCCGATTTTCTAGAATCGTGAACCCATTTGGACGGACCAAGGTGAGTTGGGGTAAGGGACATGGTGCTCGCTCCTCCGGGAGCGCCTCCTGGGTGCGCGCCTTCGGTTTGCCGCCTCGGAGAATATCTCCTCGCTCGCAGTCTTAGCACGCCGCGCTTTCACGCGCCTGCGTTCAACGGCGCCGAGGGTTTCCCCCGTTTCTCTTCATCTTCGCACACGCACTCTTTCGTTCTCTCTCTCTCTCTCTCTCTCTCTCTCTAAACCCAACTATCCGTATACACGTATCTACGTATCCCCACATACTATTATACTAACGTGTCGCACCGTTACCCAAGTGCTGCGTCTCCCCTTGGGTCTTGCGCTCCGTCTCTCGGTTGCCCTCGCCCTTGCACTGCTAAACGTTCCCCTCTCTTTCTCTCTCTCTCTCTCCCTCCGCCAACCCCCCGCGCGTTTCTATCATCGCTCGGCGCTATCGGCCCCGAGACCACTCGTAGTTTCCTCTTCTTTCGGTCGCCGCCGCCGCCTCCGCCACCCCCCCCCTCCCCCGCCGAATCACGAGCCGTCGTCGACCCCTCCTGCAACCCCCGCCGACCTCGCGACCCTCGCTCATCTGCGCGTCGACCCACGCGTGAGAGGCATGGCTCCTTTTGGTGCCTTGCGCCCCGGGTGCCGCGGCCCCACAGCCAGACGCATCGTTAAGGATCCTCGCGTCGCTCGGTGGCGGTATTCTTAAAGGTCGTCCACCGCGTAAGCACCCACACGCAGGACATTGAAAGGAGGCTCTGCACGACTACGCGTATCATACTCTCTCCCGCTCCCCCCACTCGTTCGACTTCTATCGGCGTCTCACCCCGATGCTCTCTCTCTCTCTCTCTCTATCTATCCATCCATCCATCCATCCATGTATTTATCCTGCTATCCATCTTTATCTCTATCCTCGTCTCTGTATCTGTTGGTCTGTCTGCCTGTCTGGCATTCTTTCGAGAGAGGAATTTCCTCCCTCTTTGTTCGTTTTTTCTTCAACACGCTCGCTCGTGACCGTCGCCGCGTAGCGCTTTCTCGCCATTCGCAGAATATATCCGCTGGCGGCTTCTTTTTGCTCTGATTCCCCCCGCCCGCCGCAATCCATTTTCCATGCTCCACGCGACGCCTATTTTTCTCTCCCGTAGGCCCAGCGGTGCGGCGAATCCATCCGCCTTTTTTGTTTCACTCGTTAACTCTGTTACATTTGCCTTCGGCTTCCCCGGACAAACGAAGAGCGGAGATGGGAAGGCGCACACCGCCGAGGAGAGCGTTAAGAAGGATAAACGCGTACGCAGGGGCGCGCGAGCGCGCACGCACACGCACACGCACACGCACACGCGCTCGCTCGTCCTCCTAACGCTACGCGCCTCGCGTGTTTACACGTGTGCCCGCTCTGCCCCCGGGGGGAGTGTGCGAGCGCGACGTGGCGGGCGCAGGGGGGGGCCTAGGAAGAGGAGAGAATATTCATCGCGTACGCGCTTTATTTTGCAAATGATTGAGTGGAGCCGAGCCAAAGGAGAGGAGCGTATATGCCAGCGGAAGGAAGAGTGGGAGAGAAAGAACCATTGGGACGAGTAGTCGGACAAAGCTTGTGGGTTCGCCTCGAGGAAAGAATCTTGTGACGACGGTGACGGGCAGCGAACTCTACACGTACGCTCCCTCTCTCTCTCTCTCTCTCTCTCTCTCTCTCCTTCGTATTCTTAACTCGTGGGTATGCGCGGTATAATACGTCCTTTATTGGCGCTACTTCAGCAGAGGATTTTCGATACGGAGCCTCGAACCAGGCCTGCGTTTGCTTATTTTTCTTTCTAACCTACAAGACGAGGCAGCGAATTGGCTTAGAGAGGCATTGTCAGATAAATGGGTGGCTCGCTTCTCACGGCTATATTCCGCTTACATGTAGGTGGGGGGGGGGGCCCTGTCCATGTGCCATCGATGGGTATACACAGGCACACGCGTACGCGGCTTCCGATAAAGCTGGAAGGAGAGGGGTAGAGCAAGAGAGGAAGGAAGGAAGAAAGAGAGAATGAAATGAAAGGAACCAGGCACGGCGATGACTGGGAAATCGTGTAGTCCCCTCCCGCCCCGCTTTCTCAAATCCTTCGAGATGATGAGCGGACGAAGCGGACGAAGCTCGCGCACCGCCTTTCTATGATGATAATACTCCCTTCCTCCCCCCCCGCGAACGTACGACCGCGCCGCTGTGCCTCTGTACGGTGTATCGAGAGGTACGGCTGACTGATGTGACTGGGGGGCCGGGGGGCGGGAGCGGGGCCGAGGAAGGAGTCCCAGATGAAGAAACAGAGAGAGGGAGAGAAACACGGCTCTAAGGCCTTAGCAAAGAGTGCGTGGCACTGCGCCGATTAAGCCAGCCGGAATCCCATTTCGCCTGCCACTGGCAATCGATATCCTCTCCCCCCCCCCCTCCACCCCCTCGCACGCAGATATAAATTTAAAAATTTTGTTTTGCCTCCCCTTCGCGTGTACGCCTGCCGAGAATCGTCGTTATTTTTACCGTGATTGTGATCATTGTCGCAACGACGGTTTGTCTCCAATATTCCCGAGACTTTTCAAATCCTGTCTCGGGCCCTCCGAGAGATATGTAAACAGACCCAAACACGCACACGCGCACGCACATATATATATATATATATATATATTGTGTGTGTTTGTGTGTATGCTGAAGAGAGAGAGAGATTGAATTAATAAAAATTTCATGAGGTAACGCTGATCGGACCGCTCAATCGCTCAACCAAGCGTAAATTTACCTATTCTTCTGCGTCACTTTGAAAACCTACGTACGCACCCACTTGCAACATTTTCCAATCCATTAAAACGCCTTGGTCTATTGCATTTTACGCGCACCAAGAATTACGTATTAATTGCAGGCCTAAATGCCATGGGAATGGGAATGAGGTGAAGAGTACGTTGGGTACGTGAGCGCTTGCGAGACTTTTCAATAACCCTTCTACACTTGACACAGTCTACTCGCCACAGTCGTGCTTATGCAGTCATTACCAATTGATAGTGTATATATGGCGCAATTGGTTGAATGAATGAGGTTAGGGAACTAGGGACACAATATCTGCATTCGCGAATAAGTTGTGTGTTGTCTTTGCGGAATACATTGGCGTCGAGTAATTATTCTCATTATCTAAGATAGCTCAAATGAGCTCAACAAGTGCTTTTGATTTGAAGATCGTTCGTCTGTATAGCGGGCTCGCAATCGAGTAGTAGTAGATTTTGAAGGGAAAAAAAATTTTTTTTTCTTTATCGGGTCGATTCTTGATGGAAACGGAATCGATTCCCATTTAGTTAGTAACAAAGGCCAAATTTTTCATCTAGTACATTGCCGGACACTTGGCACGATTACTATTTATCAATAATTAATCGTCTTTATAAAAAGTAAGCTGTGTAAATGCTAGGGACTCTATATTTTTACATAATTTATTCAGTTTTTTTTTTTTTTTTTTTTTTTTTTACTTTATTTTCCATCATCTGCTTTCTAACCTTTTTTTGTGTCAAAATGAGAAAAAACCTTGTATTGCCTTTGATTAGGGGGCAGAATTAACAAATATATATCAAGGGACAAAATTTTGATCCTCCTCGTTATATTATCGCTGTTTTCTTTTATCATTCTCATATTACATTTAACTAGTATTAATAATAATAGCGATAAATACAAATTGTAAAGAATATTGCTTAAAAATCCTTTCGAAACCTTGAAACATTATCAAAAAAGTTTTATTTCATAATTTCTTACCTGCCTTTTTAAGACATTTTGTTACAGTATTGTATATTTTATGTTTTTTAGAAAAAGGGTTCGTTCGTTGGGTCTGAGTAGTACTAAATGGTTGCCTGCAGACAGCATGTCTACTCTGTCGGGGATTGTGTCGAAGGGGGAGAAAGGAAAAACAAAGTACCAATCAATAGATATCAATAGTTTGTACCGTTCGAGCAGGGTAAGAAAAACCTCATCGTGATTCGAGCTCTTCTTAATAGTATTTACAAATTCTAATAATAATTTTAACGATAAAAATTAGGGAGAATCTTTGGAACAACATAAACAAAAAAACACTGCACCCCGCAAACATGGAATGCAAAGCTTGGGAAAGGTGCCTTCGGCGCGACGACCACCTGCTAATTTGCCCAGTTTGAGAAGTGAAATCAGCAGTAACGATCCAGCTGTTAGTCTTGTTCCCAGCGGTGGAAGCGGTTGGGCCACAACAAAGGAATCAACATCTAGTACTAATACTGTAACAACAGCTATCCCCCCATCCGATAACACAACCGTAAGTTAATAAAATCTGTTATTAATTGGCCTTGTTTCGACTTTTCAACGTTGCGAGAGGGATAGAATTTTTCAAAAACCATTTTCCACAGACCAACTCGTTATCGGCACAATGTCCAGTAGGACCTGCACCTGCATCTTTGGTACCACAACATCATCCCCCATTACCAGGACAACAGAACAACTTACAATCTTCGCATCAATCGGAAGCAGGAAACAAATCATCATGGAGTGCAATCATGAGCAAACCAGGAGATGCTGGTTAGTTTGCATTATTAATTTTAGTTACCTTCCTTAACCAAGTATACAAACTAATGTAATTAAGACGAGATGGCAGGCTTAATTTTATTCAAGTTACTATATTCAATTGAGAAAAGCGTGTTTGTCATTGCTTTGTACTATTTAAAGCTTACCTTAAAATCGAAATTAATGTTTGTAAAAAGTACTAGAAATTTATTCGACTTAACTCTCATACTAGAAATGTACGGGTTTGACATCGAGTAACAAAGTGCTAAAGATAAACTTTCAAAATGCACCAATAGAACGTCATAATATCCAATAGCAGCTTGTAAGTCCACGTAAAACTTGATAGTAGATAAAAAAGAGAAGAGACTTTTGTTGGTTAGGTCGTCGAGAGGTACACACGAATGACTTATGAGCTTAATAATATCAACAATGGCAAAACAAGTAGAAATAAAGTTGCATCGATTCGGCGAGGTAGCGCAAGATCCTCCGAAAATGCGCTCGACAAGAGCTCGATAAGGTCGCTGTACAAGTAATAAGCTCAAGGCTAATAAGCTCGTCGAGCGGTTGGTTCCTATTGCCGGCAATAAGGCCGGACGGACAATAGTCGCGGGTAGGGGAGAGAGGAGTAGGCGGCGTCAAGCCGAGCCACCGAGCGCTACTTCGAAGCCGGGGCGCGTTGCACATTGATAAAATTGAGCCCTGTGGCTTCAGCAATCGGTTACGCGGGCCTCGTGGAGTCAGGCAGAGGCGCGAGGGGAGCCCTCGCCCTGAGCTTCCTCGCACATCAGTCCCCGCAGTTCCAACACGAATTCCCCAGTCTGAGCGGGCAGTCCCCTGGCCCGGTCTCGGCTCAGGGCCAGCAGCAGCCCTCCTCGGCTGCGACCGCTATCACGAGTGCGGTGCAGCAGCACTCGTATCCCCACGGCCATCCAGGTGCGCCCTCGTGCTTGACCTCTACTACACCCCCACCCCCACCGTAATTTGCCTCTCTATCTCTGTACAACCTTTCTCGTAGTCGCATCTCCATAACGGTGCACGCGTACCACCCCGGTCATGCGTGCATACCCACACGCATCCACGTATGTTGTATGCATGTACCACACACAACACGCACACGCGCACACAATACACTACGCGTACACGTGTGTGCATATATATATATATAGTTGTCGTACCAATTCGTAAACATAGTCGTAGCGGTCTTGTGTTCTTTCGCACCGGTCATCTTCAGTTTATCGTCGCTTCGTCTCCTCGTTTCATTGTTATACACCACTACTGTATTACTCCTTGTGGTGTTCAATATTTGAGAATGTAAAGTGCTTGCAGGACTGTTTCTCGAGCCTCTAGGATGCCTTTACTTTACGAACTAGCATGAAAACCGTTTTGAAATGTCTAGATTATTTGAAAACACCACCGTACATCATCTCCTCTTTTTTCATGCTACTGTGGCACTTGGCATCTTTCATCGTAATTTTATTTCTGTTTTGATATTGTAAGAGCAACACTTTGGTAATAACCAACGAATGTTTATTATTATTGTTGTTGTTGTTATCATTATTATTATCACTCTTATCGTACAACAAAGAGAACTATTTTCCAGATATTTATTTTTTTATTTTTTTACTTTTCTCTCTCTGTATTTTATACGTACTATTAGTTATAAAGTAGATGTCCATGTTCATAGATATACTCTTTAAGTTATTATCGTAGTCGTTAAAATTGTACAATTAGTTTCTGAACGAAGCTTAAATAGTATTATGGTTTATGCATTTATATATCATTTTAATAACGTACAAGACTTATTTTTTTTTTTTTTTTTCTCAACAAACATGTTTGTTTAATTATTCATTTGTTTACATTGAGCAAGTTCAATTTTAATAATGCACCGTTATTCTATGTGAGTGATAAGTGTTGTGTTCGCTGTAATTTCATATAAATATTTTTTTCTCTCTCTCTTAGTAACATTGTACTATATTAACTATGACAAAAAATCCTATTGGATAACGTAATGAAGGATTCATTTGTATCGTATTACTTAGGAGGTGGACCCACAGGTCAGCAACAGCCACAACAAACTCGGGAGATGAACGCACAATACGGTCCTGGGCCAAGTCTACGTCCCCAAAGTAAGCTTAACTAAAATAATCATCCCTTCGATCGACCACTTGTCATCAATGTTTATTGCCAAAAATTTGGTATTTTTCTGACTGAAATTTTTTTTAATATTCAATTCATACGTTTGACAAATAAAAGGAGTATTAAATTAAATTGAATTGAACTTAATGCCGAGGAAAATTTGTTCAATTAACATTAGTATTTCGAACGTTGGTACGATAGGGAATGATTTCTTTTTAACGTCATTCAACAAATAATTCATATTTTGAATTCACGAATCATTTTGAAGCATCGTTGGACATTCTTTTTATCGTGTGCAAATATTCCCTCTTCGTGTTTTTTTTTTTCAATTAAATAAATAAATAGAGCCATGAGGTCCATTAATACATTTACAAAATGAATTATTTATAACATAAATAATTGGCTGGAAGGAAATTAATAATTGAGTCATTATAAACATAAGCGTTCAGCCTTGAGCGGTCGTTAATTTTCAAATAACACGTCCGTGTCAATAATAAAAAAAAAAAAAAAAGAAAGAAAAAGTAAATAAAATTATTTTCGCGACTCGGCTCGGAGTACAATATTAATAACGCGATAATTTTATTATAATGAAAACATCTGTAACCATAAATATTAACCGAATAATAGTCAGAGCGTAAGAGCTCGCTCATAATATTATGAAGCCATGCAATCGTGATCGAGAAGACAATATATATGTATATAAATATCGTAAGATCCTTACGGCTCGTCGTTTGCACAACGGGCGGTGCGCGGGAAAAAAAAAGAAAAAAAAAAAGAAAAAAGAAAAAAAAAAATTATCGCCGGCGAGGATGATCTCATCGGGAGAGCCCGTGAATTTTTATGAGCGCAGCCGAAGGAAGTTGGATCCAAGGTGGAAGCCGGATAGCGGGTGGGCCAGGAACAGCAGGTGCAGCAGTAGGAGCGGTCGGAAGTGGAAATATTCAGGGGGGCCCGGGCCTCCCAGTTGGCCCGACCCCGGGACAGGCAGCGGAGGGTCCCGCTGGAGGACGACCGAACTCGGGCCAGTCGCCAGGCATGGGCATGGGCCCGGGAGGCCAGCACCCGGGCCCACCGAACAATCAGGCGCAGGTGCCGGCGGCCCCACACCAAGTTGGACCGAGCATGCATCTTTACAGAGGGATCATCCCAACATTTGTAAGCCACGTTTTTTTTTTTTTTTTTTAAGAATTTTGAACGCCAAGCTCCTCCGGTCGTTGTCGCGCATCGTTCAAAGGTACATTATCGTCGAGCGCGCCACCAAAGGCTTCAATTTAAAAGCCTTCCCCCGAGTCGCACGAAAGCCGTTTGAAAACTATACGATAAAGTGCTCCGGTAAGGCTAACGAAAACTTTACGAAGCGCAAACGAGCCATTCGTATCTTCCTCTTGCGCAATTCGCAATATGTATATATTACAATCAACGACTGCTGTCTTTTAAATGCCTCTTGAGCGCACAACGAGAGGAGGTTAGCTTTGAATTTCACAAGGGTTCTTCCAAAGGAGAAGGATGCCCACAATTAAACGAAAAGGACCTCGAGCAAGACGTTTGAAGTATCATTTTCCCTCTGTTGCAGATGTGTAAAGATAATTTTCCCGGACAGATGCCAGCGGGGGGTGGACAACGGCCTCGCTTTAATTATCCGTCGGACCGGTCACCGGCGCGGCAGCAACAGCGCCAGGAACGCGATCGCGGCCTACCGCCAATGATAGACGAGGAAATCCAAACCCGGCCGATAATCAAGGAGGAGGACTTGTCGCGTATGGACGAGATCTCTTGCGAGGCCAGTTGGACGGCCACCGACGACATAGACTACAATCAGAAGTTGGCCTTCAGCGACGACGAGAACGACGACCAGCCGCAGAAGACCAGTGCCAATAGTAAAAAGGAAGAGAGCAGAAAGGAGTCGGAGAAGCACCACGCGCACGAGGAGAAGCACCACGCGCACGACGAGAAAGAGCTGAGCTCGAGGGAGAAGGACCAAAAGGACAACAATATGCACAGCAGCGGGAGGAACGATATGAGAAACGAGCCAAGGAACGATATGCAGGCCTTGCGCTCGTGGAACAATCAAGGGCCGATGTCGCGGGATTATCGCGGACCGCCAGGACCACCCCAACCCAATTATCCACCGCAGCAGCCGATAAGAAATGCCCATTCGTTGAGAGGTAATCTCCCTTCTAGGTTTATCCAAGCGAGGCCCGAGCATCGCCGCTTCCCCCCTGAAAGATAACGATTAGGTATAAGGGACCACCACCGTACCGGTCGATTAATGAGCGTGGACGATTGCGCGGATTTTCCAGTCGGCGGGGACGAGGAGGAATTGTGGAATCAGCGCCGCAGGGAGCAAGTCTCGGAGAAGGTGGCCTCTGCGGTCGAACTGGCTCGTCAACGCAAGGAGGAGGAGGAGAAGCGTTTCCAGGAGTCGATGAAGCAGGCCGCGGCCAAGAAGCTTCAGGACCTCGAGAACAAGTTGAAGGAGAAGCACAAGCAAAAGGACGAGGAGCAGCAGCAGAAGCAACAGCAGCAGCAGCAGCAGCAGCAGCAGCAGCAAGCAGCAGCAGCAGCAGCAGCAGTTGAACGAGGCGAATAAATCCAGCCCCTCGGCTGGGCCCTCAGCGGCGAACGCGCCAGCCGGGGCCGACTGGGATCGCGACCGCGAGCGCTCGCGCACCTCGTCCCTGGAGGGTGCGGGAAAAGAGCCGGAGCCCAAGAGCGGCCGCGAGCAATCGTCGACGGGTCAGCAGGCGACAAGTGAGTTCCGCCAGGTAGATCGCCCTTCTTTCATGCGCCAGCAGCAGCAGTCCGCGGAGCAGCCGATCTCCTCGTCGCTGCCCCCCGGCGGCGGCGGCACCGCTAATAATCGCAGCGAGCGCGAGCGCGACCGCGATCAGCGGGAGATGAGGGAGCCGGCCTTTTCCTGGCTCTTTCAGAGCAACCTGCCGCCGAGATTCCAAAAGCAGCAGGCGGAGAGAAGCGGCGCCGGTGCAGGTGGGGCTTCTAATAATCGGCTGTCCCCCAGTGCCGAACGCTCGCAGCCAGTTACATTTTCACAGCAATACGACCCTAGTCGATGGGTCCATAACCATTCTAACTCATTGAGTACGTGTTGTCATTTAGCGATTTAAAACTAGCTGTCTGCCTTTTTAACCACTAACTGTTACGTCACCCAGCACCCCTATCCGCCCACCCCAACCAACCAATTGTCTCGGTTCGTCTCAAAGCCACTCGCCTACTTACTTCCCTACTCGCCGGAAGGACAAAACGAAATCTCTCACGCGTGCTTCCATCATTGTTTCCCTAAATCACTCGAGCACTGGGCCTTCCAATTTAAGAGCCGATCCTTGCCTTGCTTGACACCTCCCAAACCCGACTCAACTTACCCAATCACCTTTATTTAGTTGAACTTTGTAGCTTGTGCAATGTCGTCACTCGAGCATAGACCCAAGAAGACCGCACTTACATAAATTAGAGCATAGACGTACGGCTGTAGGTGCACGGATCTTTACAATTGCCAATTCACAGTATGTTATCGATACACCACGACCTTCTTTCTTTTACAAGGCTTGCACACGCTCAATGTATGTACTCGTAGAACTGTATATAGTCTGCTTAGAATTGAATTGGCTGCTTCGATCGAAATTTTATATTAATAAATCGTTATTAATGTATCGAGCGCCTTGAATACCGACCACCGCGCATCTGACCCGATTTGGAAAGAAATTCATATTAACGAAATACGAAGGATAAATGTTGCTTTAAACGATTCCACTTGATTGCGTGGCCAAAGATCGTTGTCTCTTTTAAAATCTCCATGTCGGTAATCAATGCGCCTAAAGGCACAAATCCCCCCCCCAAAAAAAAAGCTTGCACAAAGCGAATTTTCGACGCCCAATCAATAACGACGCTACCTTCTTTCTTTCTCTCTCTCTCTCTTCTCTCTCTCTCTCTCTCTCCTAAACAAACGACCCAGGCGGCAGCATGAAGCTGAGCTCGCGTCGCACCCACCCGGAGTCGGACGCAAGCGGTCCTCTCGAGGACGACGCAAGCGGAAGGCCGAACTCGCGCGCCCCGCCACCAGGGCGCGGCGACGAGCGCCACCGGCACTCGAGCCACCGGGGCGGCGGCGGCTACGACTCGGGCCGTAAGCAGGGCCCCGACGCCGGCTACTACGACGATTACCCGCGCAGGGGCAGCGAACGCTACAAGGACTACGAGGAGAGGCACGCCTCCGGTAGGGACGGAATGGGCAGCTGGTCCGATCACGGGGAGCGGCGAGGGTACGACGACAAGTCCGACAGTAGGGACGCCAGGGACAAGAAGGATTACGACAGCTATTCCAAGGTGAGCTTTGGCGGCCGGTGCCACGGTCGAGGGCTGCCCTCCGCTCTCTCGGCTTCCATCCTCGCCCCTTTTTTCTTAACTGATAAGCGAGCGATCGGTCGTTTGCGACGTTTACAATTGCACGTTACAAGTTCGAGGTCTCTTTTGACCGAGAGTTTTGTTTTTTTTTTTTGTTTTAAATAAAATACAAATATACATGCGTACAGCACTCGCACAATTCGAGAAGGCTCTCGTGCAATTATTATTGTACAGAGATATGATTGCACGAAAAATTGTTTACGTTATTATCGATTCCTTTAACGACGGATAGTATATTTCACAAGTGATTTTAAATATTAAGCTTCTGCTAGCTACTGTTTAAAGCTGTGAGTAAATTACTTATAATGCATATATGTGAAAATGTAAGAAAAAGTCCATAATAAATTATTCAGATTACAGTCGTTTAGAGGGAGAGTAACGGTTAAAGTCTACGTATTAATATGGTAATTGATACAAAATTTATGAATCATTGATTGTTAAGATAAATGTTGCGTACGCTGTATGCTTTTAAAATAAAAAAAAAACCACTGTCGATAAATATCATTGCAATTCCAATGATAGAAAAAAAAAATCTAGTTAAAAAAAGGAACTTTTTTAATAAAATAAAACATTGCGATCGATAAAAGTTCATTGGAAAATACACTACAGGGAAGAAATTCATTTAATTTTAGATGAACGCTTTCTAAAGCCTTTGCTCATTATAGACAGTAGCAAAATACTCGTGTTCGCCGCATCTACGGCACAAAATCAAAGGGGGGGGGGTCCGTGACAGTGTGGAATATTCTTTAAAAAAGTATCCTAAATACGAATCTAGTAAAATCACAATGTAACGTTGGTTGTCGCAAGCGGGGCCAGTAGTAAGGATAGGAAGGAGAGAAAAATCTAGGGTGCTCGGCTTAAAGAAGGACCGTTCTTTGTTCGTTGCAACATATAGGCGCCAATGACGCAGGACCTGTTCGAGGATCAGCAGGCACCGACTCAGCAGCAGCAGCAGCACGGCCGCGATAACAGCGGTCGGGGCGAGTCGAGCGGCCAGGAATGGCGGGAGGACCGCCGCGACATACGGGGTCACGAGGATCGCGGCGCGGGGCCCGCGAACGAGATCGGGGTCCGCCGGGGCGAGGATCAGCGCAACGAGCAGCGACCCCAGCGCCCGGAGTCGCGCGACAGTCGCACCTCCCGCGACTCGAGGTCCTCCCACCGGGGCCAGACCGAGGAGGAGGCCGGCGGCTTCCACAAGTCCTCCCGCGACAACGGCACCGGCTCCTGGGCCGCCTGCAACGACTTCCCCGACTACGAGGATAGTGGCCTCAAGGCCAAGCAGCAGCAGCAGCAGCAGCAGCCGCACGGGCGCGAGCAGCTCTTCCGCGAGGAGCTGAGGGAGAGGGGCGAGCGCGAGCCGCCGCTCTCAGGGCGGGACAGGCGCCAGCCCCCCGGGCCCATAAGCAAGGAGAAGCTCGAGCAGGAGGAGCTGAAGCGCAACCTCGCGCCCCTCAAGCGGGGCGGGCCGCCCGAGGCCCTGGACAAGAAGGACAAGCAGCAGTCGAAGGGCGGCGGCGGGGGCCCCGAGCAGCTCGGGCCCGGCGAGCCGAAGGAGGGCGGCGGCCCCGAGGCCTGGGGCCGGCCCAAGTCCGAGCGCAATGCCGAGAGCGGGGGGCGCAGCTCCCCCAAGGTCAACTCTTGGAGCGACGCGGTCTCGCCGAGCTTCGAGAAGGAGGAGGAGGAGAAGCAGCGCATGATGATCATGGATTCGCAGCACATCAACGACGACGAGGACGGCCTCGGCGGCAAGAAGCTCGGCGAGCTCAAGCAGAGCATCGAGAAGCTCAGCCTAGACGGCAACAAGCGCGGCAGTAGCGACGACGCCGACAAGGACGACCAGAAGGAGGACAAGCGCGACAAGAAGCCGCGCAACCGGGCGAGCAGCAGCAGCGGCTCCCGCGGGCCCCGGGGCGCCGAGCCTCGCGGGCCCCGGCAGTGGGGCGGCGGCGGCGGAGCCGGGGCCGCGAGCGCCGGGGGCGGGGCCTTCAACGTCTACACGCAACGCTGGCGCGGCGTCGAGGTGCCGGCGAGGGGCCGCCGGGGCGGGGCTCCCCGCTCGGGGGCCGGCCGGCCCGGATCGGCCAAGAGCGGCGCCTACGAGCGCACCGACTCCGAGCTGAGCGGTGACGAGCTCGGCTCCTCGATCGCGGCCGAGCCCCTGAAGGACGAGCGAAGATCCTCGTCGGCCCGATCCCCGAAGCTCTCTGTGCCGAAGATCGAGAAGGACGAGCGCAACCGCAGCGTCGCCTCGCGAAAGGACGACCAGCAGCCGCCGCCACCGGCGCCGCCTTCGCAGCAGCAGCAGCAGCAGCAGCAGCAGCAGCAGCAGAGCTCGCGGAACGAGTACGGCCAGGCCCGGGGCGAGAAGAGATCCGAGCGCGGGGAGTACGAGGTGCGCAGCAGCGGGAGACCGAGCCGGGAGGGCTTCGCCCCCTCCGGGGAGCCGTCGCGTCGCGGCCGGGGAGGCTTCCGCAGCAACCGCGGGCCCTCGGCCTCGTCCGTGGGCAGCGCCGGGGGCCGCATGGAGGGCTACGGGCCCCCGCCCTCCAAGAGCCCCTTCTCCTCCGAGCGCATTGACGAGAAGCACCACCCGGGGGCCCAGCAGCACTCCTCGACGCCCAGTCCATCGGAGCACGAGGAGCAGCAGCTCCCGGGCATGAACAACCAGTCGGAGGGCCCCGAGGACAAGATCATGGCCAAGCAGCAGGCCCTGACCGCCGGGATAACCGGCGGCAGGCACGCCAAGTCCCCGAGTCGGCTGAACGCCAACCACGGGGGGGGCGCCGGCTCGATGGGCGGCCACCTCGGCTCCGGGCCCAGGGCCGCCAAGAAGGAGGACTCGCGCTCCAAGCGCCCCAGGAGCGGCAGCAGGCGCGGCCGGGGTGGCGAGCGCGCCCGCATCATGAACAACCTAACAGCGGGGGCCTCGGCAAGCAGAACTCCAACGAGCCCGGCAACGAGGAGTGGGAGACCACCTCGGAGAACAGCGAGGAGCACCAGGAGGAGAGGAAGGAGGGAGGTGGAGGCCACGGGCCGAGGTCGGGCAAGCCCTTCGGGGCCGGCCGGGGCGAGAGGCAGAGCTCCAACGCCCTGGGCAACGCCAGGGAGCAGCAGCAGCAGCAGCACGGCCGGGAGCAGCAGCGAGGCCCCAGGGGCGGCGACAAGAGCTCCAAGTCTTCCAACGCCCAGTCGAACAGTAGGGCCGCCCCGGGCTCCGAGAAGGGCCGCAACGCCCAGAACGCCTCGGAGCAGCGGGCCGGGAACCGCGAGGGCCTGCAGCGCAATCACCACTCGGGCAACGTGCCGCCCCTCCTGCAGAATTCGCAGAGCTCGCAGAACGGCAGGCCGCGAAGCCAGGGCTCGGCCAACCTCGGCTCCATGAACATCAAGTCGATGATGAACAAGGACACGACCGTCAATAGGATCGACGAGATCAAGCTGAGCGACCCGAGCCTCGTGAATCAGGCCCTCAGCGAGATCGGCGCCAAGCAGCCCATGCTGAAGGACAAGAGGGGACTGAACCTCGACGACATGGACAGCAATTGCGTAGGGCCCGAGGACCCGAGCGGCCTCTGCGACGACGGCAAGCTCGACGCCGACGGCTTCCAAGAGGTCCGCTCCAAGAAGAACGTCAAGGAGTCGAGCCGCCAGCAGCAGCTGCAGAAGGAGGAGCAGCAGAGCTCCAAGCCCGGACGACGCGACCGGTCCAAGTCGAAGACCAACGGGGCCCAGTCCCAGTCCCAGTCCCAGTCCCAGCAGCAGCAGCAGCCCCAGCAGTCGCAAAACATGCCGATGATGCTCGGGCAGTCGATGAACCAGTTGTCCGGGGGCGTCTCGACCAAGCAATACGAGCGGAGCGTCAACTGGCCGATAGCGCCGCGCTTTCAGAAGCAGCAGCGGCTGGCCAAGCACCAGCAGGCCAGAGGCGGCGGTCCCGGTGGAACGGAATCCAGCGATTCAGCCACTGGTAAGGCAGAAAAGCAGCGAGCGATGAAGGTTAAAGAGGCGTCCGGTGCCGCGGCGGCCCCACCGATGGTCAATGCTTGGGATAAACCGTTCACAGGTGGAGGACCCTCGAGCCGCTCGCCCCCCTCGCCGGCCGTCGGCTCGGTGCCGGCCGACATACAGCTTATGTCCGGCCTGGGCTCGGCCGGCCAAGGCGGAGTCCTCGGCGTCGAGCACGAGTCCGGCCAGCCGGAGCAGCAGCAGCAGCAGCAGCAGCAGCAGCAGGGCTGCGGCTCGGCCATGGGCCCGAGCCAAAGGAACTCCCCGAGCTGCGACAAGCTCGGGCCCGGCAAGCTCGCCCAGTCCGGCTCCGGCCAGGACAAGGTCGGGCCCGACGCCTCCTCGCCCCCGGTCCAGACCCTCATATTCGAGAACACGAATTACTCGAAGAGCACGAAGAACACCGTGGGCTCGGCCGGCGACATGGCCATCAAGTCCAAGTACTCGAACCACATGAAGTCCTCCTCGCAGGGCCGCGAGAAGCGCGTCGCCGACATGGAGGAGGACGGGGGGGGCCAGCTGCAGCAGCAGCACCAGCAGCAGCAGACCCTCGCCGTCGCCTTCTCTAGCAAGGCCAGCGACCTCGTCAACAAGGACAAGGTCTCCCAGCAGCAGGAGCCGATACAGATGCCGCTCTCGTTCAACAACAAGGAGGACAACGCCGACATGAAGCTGGACTTCACGTTCGACTCGGACCTTACCCAGCTCACCGAGGACAAGAGCAAGAGCCTCGGCATGCCCCGGTCTATGCACATGACCGGGGCCCAGAGCACGATATCGCCCTCGACCGCGGAGCTCAATCTCAAGATCGCCTCCGTGAAGAAGGTCTGGGAGAACGCGCCCCCCATGCCGACGGTCGTCGAGCACGAGGTCGACGACAACGTCGTCGGCAACTCGAGCAGCTTCCCCCAAGCCTTCGAGAGCAACGACGTCGACGACGGTTACAGCGCCCATCAGCAGTACAATCAGGCCAACATGAAGAACGAGATAACGACCTCCACTAATGTTTGCAAGGTAGGCAAACCTTTTATTTTCAAACGTGTCCCCCCCCTCTCTCTCTCTCTCTATCTCTATCTATCTCCCCTCCGTCTCTCTTACTCTCTCTCTCTCTCTCTCTCTCTGTCTGTCTGTCTCTCTCACTGTCTCTCTGTGTTTTTGCGCGTACCAGTTACAAAAACGCTGGGGCTACTTATCGCTTCAACGCGTCATTCTCACATTCCCTCGCTAATTAATTATTACATATCTACACTATTCGTTGCGTCTCTTCAATGACAATTATTTTCATTATTGTACTGTTTGTTTTAATTGCCACTCTTCACGGGACACGAATTCTATGTGTTTCGGCAAAAATCTGTGCACACGCGCTCGCGACAATTAAAGCTTTATGGGTTGTGGGATTTGTATTTTTGTTTATCGGTGAGATTTATAATTTGCAAGAAACCTCGCGATAATATACGTTGTAACATATTTACAATTTAATAGTAAGGAGATAAGTTACTGTAACAGAAAGCAATGCTTGCGTTACGTATTTGCATCAAAAGCATTCGATATAAATTTTTAAAATAAATTGTATTTGGCTTTTTTTAATGCACAACATTGATGCTTAATTCTTAGGAAATATTAAGTATTTAATTTATAATGCCTTTTAAATATATATATCCTGAAATGGATAGAATTGTATTGTTCGAAGAAAGTTATCAAAAGAATTAATCATTTTTGTAGGGAATTGAATTGTATCGAGAAAAAAAGGTCGGATTTATCTGTATTTTAAAACTCGTAACTGTAGTATCGAGATAATTAAATAGCACAGGCACGTTTCATTGAAGGAAGGAAAAAACCCGATGTATTGGTTTTTAAAAATCTATTTGCATTACACTTTCAATTAACTCTTGGGGCTTTAAATACTTTTTGCACGGAACGTCTTTTATTGGAGACTAATAAACGAAGGAGAGGAGTGTGGAATATTAAATTGGCATTTATCGTCTCATTGAAAGCGCGCAAAAGTTACAGCGAGAGCACCCGGAAGGATCGGATTTCTCATTAGTTCATACGTAGTAAATAAAGGTACCTGGTAAATTGAATGGAAAAGGGTGAGGCCCTGTATGGCGCTGAATTTTAAGGGAAACGCACATCGTAGCGTACATGTCTTGCATGCGAGTAGCGAAGAAAAAAAGTATCGAGGAAGACGAAGAACAAGAAGATGACGATAACGATGAAGTAAAATAGGAATAAAGTAGACAAATGAATAAAAAGCACGGCCGCCACCGCCAACCACTTGCGTCTTTCCTCCTCAGCCTGTTAGAATTGTCGAATAAAGCCAAATAGGAACGATTCGAGTTGTCCGGGTTAGAGGGCGGGTGACGCGACGGTGACGACAACGTGTAAAAAGAATCGAGTAACGTTCTCTCTCTCTCTCTCTCTCTCTCTCGTTCTCCCTCCCTCTCTTTCATTCTCTCCTCCTTCCCCACCCCACCCACTCTCTCTCTCTCTATATATATATATATCTATGTCTCTGTCTCTGTCTCTGTCTCTCTTGTGATGTAAAAAAAAAAAAAAAAAAAAAAAAAAAGAAGTGAACGAAGAACAAATGAGTGAACAATGAATGAACAATTGAATTGAAATTGACAAAAAAAAAAAGAAAAGAAAAAAGAAAAGAAAAAAATGAAAAATATCGTTGATCATGTCCCGTGTGGGAAGACGCTGACTCTTTGCCTGATGCGCAGCTGGTTCCCCCGCAGGTGAAGCCGCAGCAACAGTCATCGGGTGGCGGCGGAGCGCAGCCAGGCTCCTCGGTGCCGGGTCCGAGTCCCATCGGGCCCGGCCAGAGTCCGATCGGCCATCCCCCGGCGAGCTTACAGGGGCCCCTCAGCCCCCCGCCCTTCAATTCCACCGGACAACCCTCTCACATTAATTATCAGGTTAATGCCAATCACCGACACACTTGTACTCGTTTGCGCTCGTCACCACCACCGCCGCCGCTACGACCCCCCACCCCCACCCCTCCCCGGATAGCGGAGGCAAGCCGGCGGTCGGCGGCACACCTCTAGAGCCTACCCTCGCGATCACCCTTTAGGCCGCTCGCCGTCACCATTCGCTCGTTGCCTGGTTGGGCCCTGCGCGGCGGCCCTATTGTCGGCCCCATTGTCGGCTCGCTTCCTTCCCAAGTCGCGCGCCGGATCTTTTCGCCGTGTCGCTCGGCACCCCGAAGCTCACGGGCTTGGAGCTTGAAGTTAATAAAATGGACGGCGCGAGGATCAAGATGGGGGGGGGTGGCGAAATTCGTCATTCGTTTACTCTCGCCGAGCCTCCACGATTTTAACCGCGGTAGATCCCTTGATATTTCTCTCGACCCCCTCGCCCTTGGCAATAAGCACTGAGCTTTATTTACCTTCTGCGCTCGCGCCGAGAAATCATCGGGGGGCCGGTGTACAGAATTTTGGTTTTATAGAGTCTCGTCGATCGTACTCGATTGGCCATTTCGAAGAACTCGCGAGATCGGCATCCCAATGAAAGACGGTTGCAATCGTTGAGAACTTAACCTTTTGCAATAACGCTTTTGCATCGCAGAGAATCGGAAAGCAGAGGGGCCGGAAGGAGCCGGTTCGGAGGGCGGGGAGGGGACACGGGACGTGGCGGTGGCGGCTAGGTGACGAGGGAGGAAGGGTTGGGGGTGGGTTGGGTGGTGGTGGTGGTGATGATGATACGTAGAGCAGAGTGGGGGGGGCGAGCCTCGTTTTCCTCGCGCGGACGCGCAGACCGGGGGGGGGGGGTGGTCCCGTCCGCGCAGGGGCGGGGCCCGCACACGAGAAAGGAGAAGGAAACCTATTTTTCTTTCAATTGACGTAGGAATTTGCGCAGTATCCCGGCTCCCAGGCGGCCCAGTACGGCAGCATGTCGGCGATACCCTCGCCACCGGCGGTACTGTTCAACACGGGCTCGGGCCAGCTGCCGGCCCAGGCCGGCGGACTCTACGGGGCGTTCCAGCTGGACCAGAGCCGATCGCCCTTCACCCAGTACCCGCCCTACGCGGCCTCCCTCCAGAGCAGCTTCAACCAGCAGAACATGTACCTGCAGCAGCCGCCCCCGCCTCACGCGCCCAACGCCCCGACCCCCGACATATACCAGAACAATCTCTCGCAGTATCGACTCGTGAGTGTGCCGCTCTGCTCCCTCGAGCTTATCCTCTCTCTCTCTCTCTCTCTCTCTCAGCGCCCACCCTTGACGACCCCACCCGGCCCTTTTGTTTCGACAGACCGCAGCGGCCGCTCCGCCCTTCGGACAGAATCAGCAACTGAGCAATAACCCCAACACCGTACTCATCAGCTCCTCGTCGAATTCCCTGATGTCGGCCAGTGTCAAGCCGTCCTCCCAACCGATCGGCGCCATTGGCACGAAGGCCCCGCACTTTCAAGCGCCATCGGCTCCCCCTCAACCGAATCAAGTGAGATTACTTTGCCGAGCCCCCGGGCCCTGGCTCGATCATCCTCCCTCCCCCCCCCCTCCCGCCCACCGGCACTCATCGCACGATTCTTATCCGTAGCTGGCATACATTCCGTACGATCCGAACCAGGTGTTGGGCGTGAGCGGCAGCTACATGGGCAACTCGCAACTGGTCCAGAGACCCGGACCCAACGTCCAGCCGTCGGCCAACAACTACTACAGTCCTACCTCTGCCGGTAAATCCAAGGGGCTGACAAATTGAGAGCCCGACTCTGGGGTCTGGTGTGCCCTACGAGGCGGAGGAGCGGCCGACTGATTTTTCTCCCTTTTCCATTCGCAGACGTCTTCTCCGGATCGCAGACTGGCTTCTATCAGCCGGGCGGGGCGGCCCAGCAGACCGGGGCCCATTACGGGCTCCAGGGCTTCGGCCAGCACAGCCAGAGCATAGCCACCGGTAACGCGGCCCCCGTCGGCCTGCAGAACTTCAGCTCGCAGTTCCTCTCGGGCTCGGGGCTGCAGATCGCGGCCGCGGCCGCGGCCCAGCAGTACCGCAACCCCACGGGCGGACTCCCCGGGCCGGCCAATGCCGCGGCCACCTTCCTCAGCAAGCACCAGCAGCAGGAGCAGCCCCGGCAGCTCAAGAGTCCCTCCGGCAACCAGCAGGACGTCCTGGCCTCCGTATTCAGCACCAGTGAGTAGCCGGCCGCGAGTCCTCCCTACCCACCCTCGGACGACGTGGAAAAGATTGTCCCCCTATCCCTGCCTCCCTACCTCCCGCATAGAAGTCGACAAGGTGGTAACCAACGAACGCGACTGTTGCAGCTCCGCAAATACCCTCGCCAAAGTCGAGAAAGCAGCAGTCCTCCTCGCAACAGCCCCAGCCGAGCCCGACGCAGCACCACAAGTTTCAGCAATATCAGGGTGTCAGTCAGTCTGCTCTGGTAAGCAGCTACACTAACTACGTATGTACCATTTTATTTGGTTGATTTGCGAATCGCTAGCATAATAAAGCGCAGTTTCGAATGGGGCGATAAGACTTTCGAAACAAGGGAGCCCCGAGGACGCAAGGAATTAAAAAGGCCGATGCCCATCAGGTTTTACAGCAGAACGTCCGGGCGATGGGTATGCCGCCCCGCGGTGGCATCCAGCCTTCGCAGCAGCGCTACCCCCCGCCGATCCAGCGACCCGTGGTCCCCTTCCCACCCGGTCCCAATCCGAACAACTCCCAGCAAGGCCAGCAGCAGCAGCAGCAGCAGCAGCAGCAGAACTGCATGCCCAATCAGCAGCAGGCGCAGATGAATCGCCACAGGCCCAACATTCATCAGCAGCAGCAGCAGCAGCAGCAGCGCAACATGAAGATGCAGCAGCAATATTACTCCGGACAAAGTGAGACCTAATGTCATCCTGTAAATACGAAATGAATCGTTTATTTGTAAAACTATTTAAGTCCATTAAAGATGAACGTTTTTGAAAATACACTTCTGACTTTGTTTGATAATTATTTTGGGGGCCTCGTCAAATAATTACGACTATTGTGGGCTAAAACTCGTTTAATGAGTAAACGATTCGAATGAAATTAAAAAAATCTTATTTAGCAATTAAAAATTATAATTGTTGATTTGTGATCTTGCGATAGGCAACCCGAAGATGGATTCCAATGATAAAGTGGATTCGCATAATGATAAAATTTCTGATTCCAATGTTGGAAATCAAAGTAACGGGAACAAAAATAATGCCAATCCACCTGAAAGTGACCACAAAGAGGAAGTAAGCCAACAAAATGAATAAAGACGGAAGATTTTTAATTGTGAATGAAGGCTTTTGATCTAACGTAAACTCATAATCATACACCCATACGTGCATACGCAAACTACCTACATTCATATCTATATACATGCATACGTATATATATATATATATATATATATATATGCATATATGTACGTATGCTTGTGTGTATTACCTATACCTATTATATGTATGTTTGTGTATACACCCATATCCATATATATGTGTGTGTGTGTGTGTGTATACACGCTCATATGCATAATTGTATATGTATGTATGTATGTATGCTTTGTGTGTAACTATATATCTCTTCGATTACTGACACAGGATAAATCAGTGAATAGAAATAATATATACATATATATATAAGCAAGGAATGGTCTATCAAAAAATAATTCCCGGCTTAGAGAGTAATTACATATAAGTTATTCGACTCTCGGTACACATTAATTGAATAACGAGTATACAGGAATAAATCGGTGCGAATCTATTTATAAGCTCATCGATTAATCGAAAGAAAATAATACGGAAAATGAAGTTTTTGTCGAATCATTCAATCGGATGCTAGAAAGCTGCAATTCTGTTGACTATGAGGCGATACGAATAATTTATTTTCAAATTTGATCACTTAATCTTACGGACGCTAAAGTGTTATTCCTGCGTCATCTTGTCTATATAGTATTATCAACTTGAGCCGACAAATGCTGTGTTGGAAAATTTTCGGTATTGGTGGGGAGTAAGGTTTTAAAAGACACACACAACTGTAAAATTTCTACATATTCTATACGCAGCGACTTTTCAAAGCCAATCGCTTTCAATAATTGAGCGATAAATTTCCTGCCTGACCTTCAAACATGCACACTCTCGATCCAGAGACATTTATTCAGACAGAGCCACCGTAGCGACGCAAAGCGACTCGTCAAATGATGATATACCTTACGCGCAAGACACGACTAAAAAAAAAGTGCTTAAAGTGTTTTTTTTTTTTTTTTTTTAACCCCCCCCCCCCTTATAAAGGCATTGCCAATGACTTCAAAAGACTATCTTTTGCTTTGTTAAAAATAAAAAGAAAGAAAGAAAGAAAGAGAAGTGTGAGAATCGACTTTGGAGTACGAATCTGTGATGTGGTCGCTACTTTGTATGGTCTTTAAATAAGAGTAGTAAATAATTGTTTACAGTATCGTTCGCAAATCGATAATTGACCTCGCCTTTCGCACAGATTACGAGTTATTCGCCGTTTATAGCTGTGTAATGCTTTAAAGTATCGAAAGTGCAGCATAACAATCATTTTATTGCCAAGGCTGAAGAAAGAAAGAAAGAAAGAAAAAAAAAATGAAAAAGCCACTTGTCTTAAAAAGTATAAAGAATTGTACATTTTTCCGTTATCGTTCTAATTAGATCCTTTATTAATATTATTATTATTATTATTATTATTATTATTAATTATTAATTATTAATTATTATTATATAAAGACGAAACTGATATAATAAATAAATGGCAAACGTTTAATTAAACTGAAATCCCCATAGTTGCATAGTTTTTATTGAGTCGGCTGAACGTGATATTTCGCAGCCGATGAATGAAAAGATATGATACTATGAAAAGTGTAGACTGGATCCGATTTTTTTCTTCTTTTCTCGAGGTACGAAATCTACTGCCAGTCGTTTCGGCGACCCCCTTTCAAATTCAAATGTTTTTTCACGATAGGTAATAATTAAAACAAAGCTCAATAATGAGAAAAGAATGAACGCGTCGCGTCGCGGAGCTGCAATGATAGAAAAATAAGGTAATGAAATACCGAGTCTTAAGTGTACTATCGATTCGAATGCTGTCGTGTCGAATGTCTTTAAAGATCGCAAAATTATTTTCACATTATGGAACATTGTTTATGCGAATATATATATATATATGGATATATGTTCGGACTGGAAGTTGAAAAGAGTTGGAAAGAGGTGGTCACTACTATTGAGATAAGAGCCGGTGTAAATGTACGGGATGGGAATAGTAATATATAACGCGATTGAGGAAGAACCAATTGTCGACCTGGCGAAGGTAGAGGAATGTATTTTCGTTCGGTGGCCGTTTTGTCGACGTGCTTTAAAAGAAAAAAAAAAAAAAAAAAAAAAAAAACAAGGAGAAAATCAAATTTCGAAAGATCTGTTTTTGATTATAACACATTTAATGCGATTAACAGCAGTTCTCTTTTTTTTTTTTTTTTTTTTTTTTTTCTTTTTTACGTGTTTTTATTGCATGTGTACATTCAGCGGACTGAGCTGCTCGAATGAAAGAAACAAACCGCGCAATATGTATATGTGTGTGTGTATATGTATGTATATATATATATATACGCACACATATGTGTGTGTGTTCGGTGCGCGCGCGCGTGTATACTTGTGTAAAACATTGCGAAGGTACCCAGTACATTTCTATTTCTACCTAGTAAAAAGTGTGTGTTCGTTTCCTTTTTCTCCTAGGGAAAAAGAAAATTGTGTCCAAGGTACACGCGGGAATCGGTGCGGGGGTCTGTTTTTTTCTGTTTCGTTTTGTTTTGTTTTTTTTTTTTTTTTTTTTCCCCCTTAAGTTAAAAAAAAAATCTTTTTTACCGATATAAAGACTAGTTACTGACGCTACTTGGTATTAGAAACAATAATGTTTACTTATGAAATATGCAAAAGGCCGAGGATAAAGAAGGCGCCGGCTTCGGAGCAAAGGTACTTTTTCTTCTTCTTTTTTTTTTTTTTTTTTTTTACGATTTTCTTATTTATAAAGTAAAACTATTGCAATTGCGTCCGGTGATAATTAATAATGAGAGAGCGCAAGCAACGCCGACTCGTAACGAACGATTATAACTGCGACCGACAATACGTGTCCTGTAGATATTTGTTTTACCCGAAAGACTGAACGATGTGTGCCCGTGATTTTCCAAAGTAAGGGAGGACAGGATGGGATTAATTGTACGACGAGTCGATTTAGCTCCGATAGTCCTTTATTCGTGTAAGTTGCCGTAAAGCAAGTGCGTTATTAATGGAACTTGGCAAAGTATGAGCAAATTATTAAGCAATAGGCAGCGAAGAGCCTGCGATAAAAGATAATTTGTCCGACGCTCTAAAAAAAAAAAAAAAAAAAAATGACTATACGATGGAGAGAACGCGGAAAGACAGACCCTTGAATCTTCCCTCGAAGTGCCTGTAAAATTTATCTGTTCTTGAGTGAAACTCTACATGCTTGCATTCGGATTGAGCGAGTGTAGCGCGGAACAAAATCAGTAGCCGAGTCATTAGAAGTGGAAGGAGAGTGAGAGAGAGAGAGAGAGAGAGAGAGCGAGAGCTGGGGGGGGGGTGATGAGCACGATGTTTTTAACTTTCTTTTTTTTTTTCTCTCATTGGACCAAATCTCATAGCCTGCCCACACTACTGTACGATTGAAAACGAGATATCTTTTTTTTTTTTTTTTTTTCTTTTTTTTTCCTTTCTTTGACTTGTGTTGTTGCATGTGGCGCAGGAACGTCAATGTGCGACTATCGTTATTTTCTTTTAGCGCCGCTATTGTACACGGTTCTTTTATGTTTGTATTATTTTATTGATAGATAAAAAAAAAAAAAAAAAAAAAAAAGATAGACGAACAAGTTTTTCTCCTTGATTTCTACATCTCTGCATACTAAGCGTTTGTAAAGCGTCTGGAATGAGAATTGCATCGATTGTAGAACTCTAATATTAAGAAAACGAAAAATGGAAAAAGATTTTGAAAATTACACGGTGTATGTCCTAATGCGCAATGTGCACGTCTTTGGAAAGTAGAAAAAAAATTGAGATAAGGAAGGTAAAATCGACAAAGCTAAGCGTACGTTAACGTTGATAAACTTTCCCGTTCTTCTGCATTGCTCAATTTCTTTTCTTTTTCTCAAATGATCGGTAATTGCAATTATAAGAAAAGAAAAAAAAAAAAAAGAAAAAAAAATACAAAACAAAATAAAATCTAAAATCCTTAAAATCCCATTTTTCCTTATTATTTTGCCCGTGGTTGACGATTGATTTACTTCTTCTGCAATAAAAGGTAAAAAAAAAAAAAAGAAAAGAAAAAGTAATTAATTAATTTACAAGAATGAGCGCGTACAAATTAGTAAAGTGAGACGAAGAACTTAATTTTACGATTGTAGATATAGTAATAAATTGAAATTTCTAATACGTGCCGTGTCTGGTAAAAACTGGAAGGCGATTTCAGGACGGCTGGCCAATGAAGGCACGGCTTAACTTCTCCGAGGTCGAGAACCAAGCGATGAAGCGAAAATATTTAAATAAAAAGGCAATAGCTTAACTTTATCGAAATCAGGTTCTCGATTCTTGGAGGCAAAATTTATGAAGATAAACCAATCTACGGAATTACACCGTTTGAATCTAACATTTTTTCAGAAACCTTATTGTCCTCTTTTGTGCTGTGTGTATGTATATATATATATATATATGCATATGTACATTGATTTTAAAGAGAAATTACGAAGAACAAGGCGGGAAGTATTTTCAACCAATGGGTGAATCGGATGGTAATTATTGTGTATTGTATAGATTTGTCGATGAAGAAAAAAAAAAAGAGTATGGAAACAAAGACGTGTATTTAGAGAATTTCTTGACACGAATGTGTTTTAAATGGCAATGAATTTAAATAAACAACTAGGTGGATAAGTTTGTAACCTTTAAGTTCGTAATTCCGTAAATTAAAAGCTGAAAAAAAATATGACTTGGTGATCGTGGAGGAAGGAGATAGGAAATTCATTAATTATGTTTAATAAAATAACATTCGATCTTGACAAGCACATGCAAACAGGCATTTTGTAAATTCGGTATAAATATTGGATTGGAATCAAGACAATGGAGAAAAGACACAACGACTAAAAGCATTAATAAAAAATAAAAAAAACTTTATATGGTGTAACGATAATTGTATTGAGCAGTTTGAAAATGGGAAAGAGGAAAACTAAAATAATGCATAAACATTACGCTTGCGGTGTAATTATTGTCTTAGCAGCAATGAATTGTAAATTAAAACATGGTTGCAGTCATAACCGAGCCTCAATCTAGTGAATGCTTGGTTTTGATTACAACTGGACTCTGAAAAAAAAAAAAAAAAAAAAAAATTGTCTTATTTATAAATCATCCTTGATACCTGATTTTTCTACCGCTACCATTAATGTTACTTAATTTTGCTTTTTCATTTTAATTTTCCGTATGCATTCTCTCGTAATTTATGAAATGGTTACATTGATTAACAATGTCCTTTAAAATTTAGAACTTATGGCAGACAAGTATAATGACACCATGACTAGATAATTTTTATTATTTCAGGCACATGATTCGATTCGCAATTTTATCTTTTTATTTTATTTTAAACTATCTTACCGATTAATAAATTTATACATACTTTAAACACAGGCAATTACTTTCGTTTACTATTTGTTCAATGTATTTATTTTTATTTTTTTACTTTAATAGTGTAATTTCGTATGGAAGGCTACCAGTGGAAAAACCTAATTCCAATCAATATTTCCGTGTAACTTCAATAACTTTGTGGCCTATAGTATCTTATAGATATGAATCAAAATACTCTTGGCGATTGTCTTAATAGGACTTGAAGTATCTATATATTAAATAGCAGTAATATTTCTTAATGTTTACGCAAAAAATGACGTATTCACGTTTGCCATATTTAACATTTATATAAAAAATAATGAAATGCTCAAATTCCTTAAAAGCAGCATAGAAGCTCGAACGTTTGAATACGTTTAAAAAACTAATGAAAAATTACAATTTAATTTTTGTACAAAGATAACTTACTTAAATTAATCGTTCAAACAGAAAATCATGGTAAGTAATTTTTTTGTTATTAATTTTCACCGTTATGTATTAAAGTACACACAAAGATTTAAATAGAAGAAAATATCACGACTTTAAACGAAAATATTGATAATCTTAATTGCACTGGAAAAAGGTTTTTTTTTTAATGTGTATCTTTGATTGTACAAAAATATTGATTAATTTTTTTTTTAATATTGATTAATTTAATTTAAAATCTAAGTATATATACATATATATATATATATTACTCTGTAATGTTTAAAATACAGCATATCGCTTCATATCTGAGTAATTTGTTTTTTAGGAACTGCGTGATATAAAAAACCTAATGTAATTGGATGAATTGTCTGATTGTTTAATTTCGGCAAATTATAATAAATTGATAACAAATATAATCCTTTTTTTCAACGCGAAACAAAATAAATTTTCACTCGAAGAATACAGCAACAAATATTGATATTTAATTTATATTTGTTATTTTTAAGCTCCCAATATTATTCTTATTTACATTTTGTTTAATACTTGAAATTTTCTCTTGCCATTGTTTATTCTTCGAGTACATTTGAATTTCCATGCACCTTAAAAGAAAAATTTTCCACCCTTTCCTCTAAAACCTTACAGGTCTTACAATTTCACTTAAATTTTTCTTTTTAATCATTCTTGTTCCGCATCTACATCTGCTTATTACTATTTATCACGTTTAAAAGTAAGCGATTATTGGTCGACCATTTAATCTGTACTCATTTGATTTTTTTTGGTAATAATTTACACATATTTTTATGCACGCATTAAATTAAAAAAAATAATTGACCTTTGATGGAATACGATAATTATTTGAATTTAACGAGGATACCGTTATTAATAAGTACGCGGTATGTGCTCTACAATTAAAAGGACTCATCATTGTTGTTGTTGTTGTTGTTGTCGTCGTCGTCGTCGTCGTCTCAGTTTCTAAATCAGCAACAGAGACATTGATTTGCTTTGAAAAATTGAAGGCTGCTAGACGGCGCACACGTACGAGTAAAATGAAATTTAAAGCGCCCGATATTACGAAGGACCCTTAACGTCGTAAAGTTTGGTAATCTTACCAAATCGCTATTTGCCTACGTTGCCATTAGAAAATTGAACCCCTATAGGCTATAGAGTTGAAGGCCTCTACTAGAGGCTCCTAATGTACGTACACAAGCATCACTACTGTGTGGACAAGTAGAGATTGTAGAGGAGCAGAATGCATGACATTAATAACAGAATGATAAGGATCTAATGTTAAAGGCCGCAGAATAGTAAATAATACCAGCAGATACCGCTTAAAGGGTTGCCCATCATGGGTAATGAAAAGAGTGTCTTGAAGGGCTTGCAAATAGACGACAAAGCTTTGGAAATCACTGACTTCTGGACACACCACAGTTCGAATGTAGATGGATCTAACCCCCAAAATCTGTCTATATTTATAAGCGAACCCTCCTTACATTCGGATGCAAGCTTTGGAAAGCCCTCACCTTTAGAGAAATCAGCGAAGGTATTGCCATTCTTATCGAACACGAGACCATTTCAATAAATAATTGTAAGGCTTGAGTAAATTCTCACCCTCTAAAACGGCATTTCCATACTTTCTTATCATTTATAGAACTTAATGCTCCATCGCCATCCATACATATTGAAGTATGTAGCATCATGGTCCAAGAGTAGCAAGTTTTATCTTGCTACGGAGGAAGTAAAGCCTCTGGTCCAAGTCATAGGTACCCAAACCACGTTGCAAATTTGTGTGGGCCTCTACGCCATACTGAGGGCTCTGCTTTTCCTCCACGATAAGGCTTCGAGCTCTCACAACAATGTGTGCAGCAGTGCTATTTACGTAACACAGGAGGGTGGTTGGAAATTAGGAGGCTTGGAGTATCTGTGTCAATTTACAGAATTAAACAAGACCTACCTTAGAAAAATCAAAACCTATCGCTATGAAAATGCAATATCACCGGAAGAGGATGCGTTCGTCGAAGATTTTTTAAGCGACCCTTCGGCTATCGACAAATATGCCTTCGCTGTATTAGTCGAGGATGTTTTAAAGTTAAAAAACGAAGGTGAATCATTGCACCCAGTGGTAAACAAAATTTAACCCTCGCAGTTTCTCAACTTTATTAAAAAAATCTTTACAGACGACGTTCCCGGATTGGTAGAATTTAAGCAGCTTTGCAAAGATAAATTGAAAGACGAGTCTCTAGATTGCCTAGTGCGGCATCCATTTTTCAATCATAGCTTTATGAACATCTATGCATTTTTAACCGAACTACCTTTGAAAAGTGAAATTGAAAAGGAGGAATTTTTTTCGTAAGAATTATTTTTTATCACCCGAGCATAGCACGAAATACGTAAAGTAACACGAGTCTATGATATTGGGTCGATTGCAGGAACTTGGTCTCACAGTTACAAAATTTTCCTGAAAAAATAGTCGCCGAACAGCTTGGAAAGCTGCTGCTATCGAGGATGGTTATATTAGATGCAACGGCTCAAGCAAAGTTCCTCCCATTTATCTTGAAAGTGAAAGGTAAGGCTGGGGGCCGCCCCCCCCCCTTTGCTCGTGGTGCGGTGCTACCCAAAATGGAGAAGCAATACCGGGGTTTCGGAACGAAATTGGCCTTGTTTTGCAGAGGAGGACAACGACTCGGGCCTGCTGTCGATTTCGACGTTTCAAGTGTGCTTGGTACCGCAGCTCCTGCAAATGTTCTGCGTCCGCGACACGCCCATAAGATTGCTATTGCTCTCCCACTTGAGCGGCTTCGTGAAGGCCTTCCAAATGGAGGACCTGAGGCACCGCGTGCTCCCGGAGCTTCTGGTCGGTATCAAGGACACGGACGATTACCTGGTAAGCAGGACACTGCGCGCCCTGGCGGACCTGGTGCCGATCCTCGGGGCGGCGGCCGTCATAGGCGGCAACAGGGGAAAGCTCTTTACCGACGGCAGGCCCAAGAAGCTCCTGCGGAACAAGAAGCAGCAGCAGCAGCAGCAGCAGCGGGTGAAGTTCAGCGGAGGCCCGGAGGAGGAGGAGGAGGCCAACCCCCGGAGGAGCCCCGAGGTGCCGATCCACTGTTTGCCCGAGAGGCCCTCCCCGGACGGGGGCGAGGACAAGTCCGAGGCCGGCTTCGGCTGCTTCGCCGAGGAGGAGACCTGGTCCGACTGGGAGGCCCCCGAGCTGGAGGACCGCGCGACGGCCCCGGCGGAGCTCCCCCCCGAGGTCGACAGGTTGACGGGGGCCCTGCCCTCGGGGACCGCCAGGTACTCGAAAAAGCCCATGATATCCGACATATCGGAGCTCGACATAAAGCACCTGAAGCCGATGAACGGCAGCACCGAGGAGATCGACTTCTTCACCGACATGGAGCCCGTCATAAAAAAGGCCCAGACCCTCTGGATCGAGGAGCTGCTCGCGGAGTCCAAGAACGTGTTCAAGGTCGACCCGGCTATAGGGAGCCCCGATCTCGAGGGGGACGGATGGAACGACGGCGACCTCGAGAACCTCGACGTTGAGAACAATTGCTAACCCCTCCTCGGGATCGGAGCTACTCGTCACGGATGATCCGATCCGGGGGTCCGTCCTCGTCGGTCGAGCGCTCCTGTGAGGCTTTTTCCTTTTCACGGACGTTGAAGATATTCTTCTAAGCCAGTGATCGCTCGAGTGTTTCCTCTCTCTCTCTTATTTAGTACGCGCTTATTACGGAAACTATTATTGTAGTCTGTTGGCCCTTCGATTCAATTAGACGGAGATAATTTCAAACAATTGCGTCTCATACCAAAGGTTGTATCGTCGTGTGATTTTTCTACCGGAGGGGCAACGAGTAAGGGATTGCGCGCATATCACTGCAAATCAATGATAAAGGTTATTTATCTAAAAAAAAAAAAAACAAAAAAACACCAATATTACCGAATTAAGCTGTCGATATGCTTATCTTCGAAAGGAATTTTATTCGGAGATGTTGACTCTTGTTGATTAACTTGCTAAGCGCATTTTATTCACATCTCCGTAGGCATAGAGGCAAAATCATTTCTGTACATAAGTAATTTATCACCAATGCCTATTGAAATAGGAAATTTCATATTTAATTTATATATATATATATACATATATATATATATATATATATAATGAAATAATATATTTTATTTATTCAAAAAAAAAAAAAAATTTTTATAGTTAAGATAAAAATGTCTTTGTACGTAATAATTGCAATAATAATAATACAATCAGTAGCATAAAGTTGTTCAAATGTACTAATAAAAGTGTAAATACAAGCCATTGACTATTTTTTCGCGAAGGGATATTAGTATCAACTGATTAGCCTATTTTGCTGCTCAATTTATCGGTAGATCGTATGAGTGCTAGACCTAATTTACATAATAGTATTATTCACCGAGGCATTTTTGTATGAAATATATGAATGCCGCCCCGTGAACATTTTAAAATCCGCAATGGTTAGTTGCTTTTTAAATATTGTAAAAGTAATTTAAATAGATTATGAATTTAATCATTTTTGATCGAGCAATGTGATTATAGATGGCGTTTTATAGTTTTAAATCAATATTCAAGCTCATTTTTATGGCCTTAGTCAGCCAGAAGTGAATACTGATTCAAATTCATAATAATTCAATTGGAGGAAACGAAGATGAATGAAAGCTTATTATAATAGTGATAAACTGCATTGATGAGTTGTACAAGCAATACCCGTAGCTTATAATTTTACGACAAGTGATAAAGTTAAATATTTTCAAAATTATTTCATGAAAATCAATTTAAAAATTATTACAAGCGCTATAAAATTGTATAATGAAACGGAATTAAAACATTTATTTAATAAATGGATTTCTTCATTTATCTTCTTATTTCCAATTTTAAAGAGCCTTCTCTTTTAATTGTATAAAATTACAACTAAGTTATAGACAATTTGTGCAACAATTCAATGCTGCATTTGTTAAATTTATCATAAATATAAGTAATTTTTAGATTAAAAATTATAGGATACGTAAAAAGTCAATTGGAAAAATTCAGGAAAAAAGTATTTTTAATTATAATTTTAATATTCTTGTTACAATTACCATTGATTTTATGAAGAGGCATTAGTTAAATTATGTTTTGTTTTAAAATTGAAATTATATCAGAGAGAAATATTTGTTAAACGCTATGTGCTTCTTTTCTCCAAAATTATATCATTTTCAAATTAAGTTTGTTAGATAAGAGTCGCCCATTTCAGGCAACTAAATAAGTAATAAAAAAATATATTAAAAAATCTGTTGTTTTTCTTTCTATTTGTTTACATTAGGCTTGCGTTGTCATTGTGTAATTACACGAGTAAACTTCAGATAAATTGGATTCGGTTGATTTTTTTCGCCTTAGCACTGGCTTGATACCTTTGGATTTCGTTATATGTTTCATTTCAGACGAGCACATTTGAATGAAATTGACCTGCGGTGGGCAAAAAAAAAAAAAACAACAACAACACATTTTAATGATCAAACATTTTCACGAAGAATAACGATAAATCACGTATGTATAAATAAACCGAGCGCTCGATGCCTCTGCGCAAGCTTCGAAGGATCAGCTCAGGAATCGCGCTCGCTTATCAACCATACGATCATTAGCGCCTAATCACCGGATTCCCGTGGTAAAGCTTACGTTCGCCTTTTTCGAGGTGATCTGCAGGCTCCTAAGGAACTCCCACAGGGTCATTAGGCAGGACAGGGCAATCCCTATGCCCAAGACCAAAAAGACCCCGGCGAGCTGCTCCAGGTTCATCGCAGCCGGTGTACTCGAGCTGGAGCTCTTGGTCGCGCAATTGGTAATTCATGAAAAGAAGGAAAAGGGTAGTGAGCCGAGGCATTTGCCATTTGTTTATTCGAGGGCGCATCGGGCAGAGGGCAAGGGATCCCCCCGAGGGGAAATTCGGATCGTCGTCCGGCACTTACGAAGCAAACCGCACCCTTCTCCTTCCACCACTTGTTGTAAAGCTCCATGATAACGAGCTTCTCCTGAAGTATGGAAATGGTGCGGCTTATCTGCTGGTGGTATTCGAAGTCTGCAAAGAGAGAGTCTCGGCTCGGGAGTTTGCACGTTAACGAGGGAGGGAACGGGCCCAGCGGTAGCTACTCTACCAATTGATACGCGAGCCTCTACCCGAAGCCAACGACTCGTCAAAACTTGCCGTTGGATCGAGATAGTTTGATATATTTAAAAAAGAAAAGAAAAGAAAAGAAAAAAAAAACCAATAAACGAATGCTCCACAATGGGAAAGCCATCGAGGAATGCTAATCACTCCTCGGGAAGTAAAAGCGAGAGGGAATTCGTTCCGAGGGAAGGGGGGGGGCAGGGGTGGAAATAAGTTACGGATCCGTCGGCGGAAGTAACGAGCCGGTGACGCATCCTTTAATCATCGATGGAAAGAATTCCACAAATTGTGAAATATTTTCAAAAGCCGGTGCGCCCCCGGCTCGTCGTTCCTCGTCGGTCATTTTCGGGGGGAGAGGAGAGGAGCGGCGGCAGCGGAGGAGGATCCAACGCGCATTGGGTCTCGCTGGAAGGGCGCATCGGTAATCTAGGCCCGTCTCACTTTTGGCGTAAGCAATGGCGTAGGACTTCTGATCGATGAGGGGCCCGGCCTGCTCCAGGTCGCACTCCCTGTACTGGATGTACTCTATCGAGGAGGACTCCATTATGAAGGCGTAATTCTCCGTTTTGGCCAAGTGAATCGCCTGCTCGTTCGACGTGACCATCCACCTCTCCCACTCCTTCGACTTCATCTTCTCCGCCAAACCTCGGTGCTTCGGATTCTTCGAGCTCTGCCGAAAATTGGGCAACGTTTTTTTTTTTTGTTTTTTTTTGTTTTTTTCTTCTATCCGTCGGTCGTTAATCACCCTACCCGCCCTACCCCTTACGGTACTCGTTAATGCACCGCTCTTGGCCTATCCCTGAGCCTGGACTGTGCTCGGACCGGGGCCAATATTGCAAATCTCGATGTTGCAATTGTCCACCCCCCTTGCCCCCCCAATCAGCCAACAACCCCATCGTCTGGGAATACCTGAAAGTACATGAAGGTCGATCCGTCCTTCTTTGCCCCGAACTTAATGTCCGTCTGATTGTACAGGTCCTCTATGCCCCTGACGACCTTGACGGGGCTCTCGATGGTTAAGAATGCGGTTAGATTTGCAGTGTACGTCGACACTATGATCAAGCAGAAGAACCACCAGCAACCGGCTAACGTCCTCGTGGATTTGGATCTGCGACGTTGAAATTCAATCGGTTTCTTTAGGATATGGCTAGGGCCGACCGACTTAAGGGCGTGCGCGCCTATTCGCAAGCGGTGTAAGGAGCCGTTATAAATAGGGTGCGACGATCGATCGCGTCATTGCCTATCCGAGTTATTATTTATAGCCCGAGACCGACGTACGCGACTCGCGTGAATGGTTATTTATGGAAAGATTTTTTTTTTTTTTTTCTTTTTTGCACGATTGAAAATTTCCACGCCTCCGGCTATTCTTATTGCGCGTTATTGTAAATTAACAAAAAAACAAAACAAAAAAAAAAAAGAAACTAAAGTCACTCGGTTCTTAACGGTCGAGTCGATCTGTTCGAGTTCGCGCAAACGATCGAGAACTCTTGGATGAAAATCATGCCATTCCAAAAACCGTGCAAAAACCCTTGTATTGAGCTCGATCGGAAGTTTCGATGCGAATTTTCTCCTAAAATTGTTCAGCAACGAGATCCTTTATTACCGATCGCCGAAAAAGGGACGCAATCGTTGAACGAAAGCCACGCGTTTCTACGGTGCTTTCAATAAAGGCAAGAATTGAGAATCCACGGCTAAAGAAGCTCCGAGAGAAAAGCCAAGCCTTGATAAATAAAGCTATTGGTTGTTCCGGTATTAGGGAGGAGGAGACAATTGTACCAACATCGGGGCGATCTCCGAGCCCTGTTGCATTATGGCGCCAATGGTGAACCAAAAGGAATTGCTTATGGTGAATTGATTCTGGAGCTCGCTCGGCTCCTCGATGCAGGGACAGGCGTTGTTCCATTCCGGGGGGCTGAGCCGGCCGAGGACGAAGAACAGCAGCGAGACGAATATGAAGATGAGCGCCAGGTAAATCCAGACGTGGGAGTGAAAGGTCGCCAGGAAGGAGAAGTGGGTGCGGGGCGCCCTCATCGGCTTCTTGTAGAGGATGCTCATGCCGAGATTCCAGAAGGCCGTTGAGAAGTCCACGCAAAGCTCCCGCTCCTCGGTTATGGTCAGGTCCGTTATCGCCATCTGCATCCTCTGCGCGGAAAGCGAACAATGACGAAAGGGGGCCGCCTCGTAAAGGAGGGACTTTGCGCCGACTCTTGGCCCCTGGCACTTTTTCCTCGGCCATTGATATTCCAGGGTCTTTGGGATAGGGATTGGAATTCGAAAGAAAGAAGAGAGAAAAGAAGAAGGAAAACACAACAACAACAAACCGAGAGCCACTTTTCCGCGCCTTTTGCCGACTCGGCCCCTGACCATTGCTTACCCCGCTCAAGATCTTTTCCATCATACCAGTACAAAAGCACTGGCCGTTTCGCGTCTTATTGCAGACGCCGTTTTGCGAGTCTTCCTGCACGTGAAACGTGTAATTAAAGCCAATCATTGCGCTGAGCTCCTTGATTATGTCGACCACGAAGCCTTCGTATCTGTCGTTCCCCTCCAAATTCTTTGAGAAGTTTACTCTCATCGCGTACGGCGGATTCTGCGCAACGTTAAAAAAGCTTATCAGTCCTGTGGCCAGGGCTTTTATTTCATCCATTAAATATGCGATAGAGTTAGTTTTCTCTTCTAAAAGAAATAACATTACGATTGTTTAAATAAAATTATACCAAACGGCTACGAACGTGAAATTTGTAAGGCTACGAATGACACCTTCGGTTAAATTAATTATCTTTGCGGCGTGCGTTTCTTCGTTAAATTTACCCGTAAAAAAAGCCTATCGACTGCAAATTGAAGCTTGATTTTCATTCTTTGAAAAAAAAAAAAAAGAAAAAAGAAAAAATCATCAAACGAACAATTTGATCGGCTTAGAAAATAAATAAAGAAGAACCGTAAAATTATTAAATATTAAAATTACTCACTGCTTACCAATGTAATTAAAACATTAAAGTGCTTCGTTTTTATTTCGTTCATTAGCTGTAGATCGTCGAATCCTGCATCAGGATTCCAACCACCGATTTTAGTCAATCCGGTCTTGTGAAGATTCAAAACGTCCAACTTGAATCGCCTCCGACGCCCATCGCTGTCCAGCATTACGGGGCCCGTTAAGCCGTTTATCGTATTCTGAAAATTCGTTAAAATGTAACGGAGACCTCGCTTGAGTTTTTTAAAGGGCTTCTTTTTCTTTTCCTTTTACTGTATTCAGCGGAAGCCACTCTTTAATCGCACTCACGTATACGATATAATTGCGTAGACTAAGCCCGTAGCGCCAGGGTTCCGGGCTTAGGGATTTAAGGGACAATTTCTTGCCGGTCATCTCGTACTCGTAGGCGAGATCCTTGTAGCCTTGAGCGAAAAATGCTACAGCATCAAACATTAGGGCATCCCTTGTCTGTAGCTTCTCGATTATCGGTATCTCGAAGTCGTCGAGGTGATTGCCCACGAATTCTTTGACAAAGGGACTCTCGGGATCGACTAGCCGCAAGCCACTTATATTCACGCCTGAGAATTGATACGGACGTAAATCAAGATTCTGTAGGTCCTGCGAATCATCAATTATTTATCAAGTAGCCGCGAGGACTTTTCAATGGCGTTTATTTGCACGAGCAGAGCTAATTCGTTTTTCAGTCTTGGGCTATTATAATGTCCTGTTTGGCCATGGCAGCCGAGATTTAGGCAGACGTTTAAAAATGAACCGAAATTTTTTTCATATTACGCAATGCTCTATTTGTAATATATGTGTATAATTTAATATGTATATATATATATGTCTAAACTTACAAGCGAGGTGATAAAGTAATGATATGACTCTGTCATCATACCAACTTGTTGGGTTTGCCTTAATATTTCTGATAGATGCTTCGAAGAACAATCAATGACCAAGTTTCTAATGTTCTTTTCTTTAGCTAGTAAAAGGGGTTGACTGTAATAAGAGACGTTACTATGACTACCATTTGGAACTCCGCGTACATTATATTTACCTAATTGACGTACCTGTAATTTGGCCCGGTGCCTAATTTAATGGTATACACCGGATACGCGAATGGGCCATATATTTTTAGAAGCTTATCTAGGGTTAAGAAATTTTCCGTATTGTCATACAACATCAAAAACGACGTCCAATTAAGCTTCTCCACCATCTTTGCATATATCTGGAATTAAGTGAGTTTTCTACATTAATTTCAAGCGGTATTTTTCGTAAGATTAATTTTTGTCGAATAAACGGATAAAAAATGCGATTAACATCAAACTAGAAATTATCGTGCAGCAAGGGATAAAAAATATCAACTTAAGCAACATATTACGATGGCAAAATAATTATTGTTACATTGTGCAACAGGAAACGGATCTATCATAGTGACAATCGCTTATTTGTTGCTGCTCATTTTTATAAATTATCATACATCGTATATTGAGCAGTCGAAAAGTATCTTTTTTAAATTATACCCACATAATGAGAGAAATCGCTAATTGTTATTGAATATTAAAGCTCAATTGTAAAATATTTAAAAGCTTAGAACAAAGTAAGTGTAATTAAGTATCCTTTCAGTAGTTTTAATACGATAAAAATTCTGTTATTAATTTGTACGATAAGTAGCTTTAACTTGCAATGCCAAATCGATACTTTATTGAATCATTTTTTTATTTATTGAGAAAAGTAAGCGTTCTATTTAATACGCAATAATGCCATCAACTTTGTTACGAGGCTGTTGCGAGGCTCGCACTTATGCCAATTCACTTTGAACCGTCGTTTCGATTATTGTTTCATTTGTTTTATATGGTGACAGCGCCTTGTGCGTCTTCTTTTGCATTTTTTTTTCAGTGACACTCTTTATCAAAAGATCCCTTACATAAAAAGAAAAAAAAAAAAAAAAATTCTATAAAACAATGCCTGCTTATTTTAAGCATTGATTTACCTTTTCGATTTCTCCTTTACGGCTTATTAAGTTAAGGAATTGATTGCGCGTATTTTATAAAAAGCAATATCTTTATTAGGTCGAACGATACGAAAATGAGGTTAATAATTCAATGAGTTTACATGATTTCATGCTAATATGATAAAAAATTACAAAGTAACCTCAGCCTTCTGCCTTTAGCTTAATTTTCCTTCTTCGTTAATAAAGCGGACACGTCAAGCCAAATTGTAATAAATGAATCATTCTTACCGTTGATAATACTTCTTGATCTGGATAAAGGTTTATAGTTTTCAACCTGTCGTGATTCTTTTGCGGCACAATGGCTATATGTGGCAAATCGTGCAAATCGCACAAGCCCTCGATATAACTTGCACTAATTTTACTCTGCGGGCCAATAATCGCAGAGAGCCCATATTGGTTGTTAGCCATGATTTTATTTCCATGGCCTGATAATTCTCCAACTTTGAATGAAAAAAAAAAAATATAATAATAAAAAAATCGCTTTTTAAATCTTAAACGCAAGCGGGCAAACGGTATGAAGATAATTTTAAATTCGGTTGCGTACAATATTTTTTATACATTTTTCATTTTTCCGAATTCCATTCGTATGCACATATTATAGGTATTTTGTTGGCGATCAATAACTAAACCTATGCAGTAATAAAGACATTGTTATCTCTCGTTGAGTGTTTATTACTTTAAGTAATAAATATGCGTAAGAAAGTAGTTAATGGTTAAAGATAAAATGTTTAAGAATCACGCACGTACCAAGTGAAATGTGTGAAAGTTAATTGCCAAACTTAATATGCATAACTATCTTATTAAAAGTTGTTATATTTTTCTACAATTTTCTTTCTGTTTTTTGTACCATCAATTTTTTTTTTTGAACAACTGTTTTTTATTAATATATATATATATCTTTTATTTTCAACATTTTACCTAGTAGCCAAGTACTTAAGTTTATGTTTGCGCGTTAGTATCTATTATTGTACAATTATTGCACGAGCAATTTGTAAGATAATACTTTATTTTATTTCATTTGTTTTTTTTTAACTCTTGTAAACAATTGCACGGAAAAATGGCTCGATGCTGTGCGCTGCAATAATTATTTTTGTACAATTCACCTTAAAAAACATCTGACGCATCTTATTTTAAGACAAGTTAGGCAGATGTGTTTTAAAATTGAAAAAATATCGAACCTTTCTTAAAAATGTTGTCCAATTCATCTTCGACTTCTATCACGAAGGCTGCAATGTGCAAAAAATGGAAATCATTGCAATTAATACCAGTTTTGCATTCGCTGATCATGTCGCAAATCTTCCGATTGTAAAAGCACTCGTTCATCGTTTTAATGGCCAGAGAAAAGGCTTTGCGCCTGTGGCCATCCCTGCCAAAGAGTCCACCTACAATAATTGATCCCATTGCTTTAATGCTCCTTCAAATGCACGGATATACAAAGTGAGCATTCTTTCCGGGCTTGTAAGGCCTACAATCGCAAACCCGCCAATTATTAACGTTTTATGATCATATTAATTAGAACGGAACTAATTCGCGCAAAGTGAGCGTACTCGAGGGAAAACAATTCTTATTGAGAATGTGGAAACTCCCGATGAAAATTGGATACCCGTATTCTTCAAACGCTTACAGCCGATCGAAATGGAATACTAGGTCTCACCTAACAATACAGTAATTTTAACTTGATCAAAAATTTCTCGAACGCTCGTCAGTTCCAATCAAGCCTTGATATAAACAGTAAAAAGGAAAAAGAATAATTGTACGAAGATTCCCTTTATTATTACTTGTAAAAACTTAACGTTTGATCGTTAATCTAAATATATAATTAATTAATGTATAATAAAAATTGGAGAGCGAATAGATCCTTACACTATTATTATAATTACAATGATTAAAATGCAATCATGTGCGTTTGATGAATTAATTAAAATTTTAAAGTACATTCGTAATAGATATAATCATACAATCCAGTATAAGCTGTGGGATATTTATATAATAAATTTAAAAAATCTCAATTTTTGTAATTATAATTGAAATGCACACACACACACACACACACACACATATGTATAAAGGAGAAAATTCATAATATTGTAAATGTGTTTTAAATACTTGAAAAGAAAAAGTAGATGAGAAAACAACAACAATCGTGATAAAAAAAAACAATAAAACAGCAAAAGTATAATATAATTAGTGGTAAAAAACATCAGAATAGGAATTTTTGTATGAATTAAGGTTTCGCTAGAAGAATGTAAAGACAATTTATAAGTTACCGGAGAACAGGAATTAATGATGTTATTGACTTGAATCTAAGAGTCTTGCAAATTTTTTATATAGAATATCATGCCAATATGTTTATATTGTTAACTATTATATACATAAATGTATTTTTTGATAAAATAGTGAACTTGATTAATCCAAAGCAATGAAATTTTTTCATCAATTTGTCAGAGATTGTCAAAAATAACGGAGACTTGACGTAAGTATAGAATACATTTTTTATAAATACGACGTGTATAATTTGACAAAAAGGTTGATTAGAACGTAATAAAAATAATAGCATATTTATTATGTAGAAAAAACAATATAAATATTTAGCACTGATGTCAAGCCGATAGCAAGCATTCGACTGTAGATAAATATTTTAAAATGCATGGTACTTTATCGTTAAAAACATATCTAAGAAATTAAATAAATTACCTATTACTGTTTGAGGCATGGATACTTCGCTCGACGTACATCGTACAATTAATGCAAAGAGTATATATATATACTTTACGAGCATTGTTATTGCATTCTGTAAAACAAAAACAACGCTAAGTATTAATTTTTTATTTGATATTATTTATTTTCAATATTTATAAGCCTCTTGAATCTTAATATCAGGGGAAAAGCCGGCCGGTAGTCTGGTTTAAATCTATCAAAATATACGCAGACATACCATTCTTTATTACTCGATATTTTTCCTATGGCAATTGCAAATGTTCATGGCACTTTAATTATATCGTAGAATTGAATGTATCTCGAGGAAGGTTAAAAAAAATTGCACACGGGATAGTTTTCCTTCTAAAATAAAAAAGTCTCCCCGCGTCTCTTTTCTTTTTTACCTTTATTGCCTTAAAAAAAAAAAAGAAAAAAAAAAAAATGCAACAACGATCGGCATTATAGTTATCGTCGATCGAGGGCTCAAATTAATCGTTAGACTGCCTCGCGAATAAATAATTCAGAGTGCTCGGCAATATTTAAAAGGAAGGCATCGATCGAGCGAACGAGGGAATAAACAACCGTAGAAATTGAGGCCGCTCTTCGCGAGCCCAAGCCACGGAGGTTTTCGAACATTCTCATAGCTTGGCGCGAGGACCGATCGTTCGATAGATTTTTGCACGGGTAGGGCGCGTTTTACGGGCGTCTGCTAAATCCGGTGCAATCGAGCGCCAATCTAATGGGCTCGAGGGAAGTCGCGACAGTTGCGGGCGCACGTGCGAGCGATTCGTGTTGGCGGCCAATATTAAGCGCCGAGGCGTTTCTTGCCTCTCTTCCACTCGAGCCACCGCAGCCGAGAATCGCCATCAATTTTAGATATTGCATTGCGGGGCTTCGGTTGGACCTCTCGCTTCGATCCAATACGGTGTCGAGGCTTATATTCTTAAGGCTTAAGGGGCTTTGCATTACGCGACAGAACAAACATTTGATCGTTGTTATTACGAAGGACAAGGGCTTAAACAAAAGCGGCATATTCGGAACGCCGAGTATAAATTCCTAAATGACTGCTTAGCTAAATTTTTTCCTCTCGCGAGGATTTAACGCATCGACAATGCTTGGCTGTATAAGTTGATTCACATAACTCTTCCATATATATGTATATATCGTAATTTTTGCAACTATATCATCTAGGACTTTTATTTACAGAGCACCGGAAAACAAGGGTGTGTTATTACTGTTTGAATCGTACAGGGCGACTTAAATTTATGATCCCAAAGCACCGCTGTTTCTTTCGTTCTCGAGCATTTAAAAAAAAAAATCTTCTCTCGGCTATTTTAGAACCTTTCTCAAGATAAATTCCACATTGAACATATGGCTGCTCGCTAGTCTTGCTTTCAGCGACGTAAAAAAAACCAGCAGCTATCTTGCAGAGAGAGGAGGCTTATCAATTGTGAAAATTGGCATTCGAGAACGATTGCTGTTGGTTTTGCCAGGGTGGAAAAAATAATATCGCTTTAGCGCGTTTGCCCCCTAAAAAAAAAGGGCGGCGGCGGCGGGTGGGAGGAGGGGGGGGTTGGAAGCACATTAACGTTTGGATTTTAAAAGAGCCACTGCTCTTAACGCTTTCAAAATGCTCAAGCTGATCGAATGTATCATAAAAATAGATAGGAAGCTGCTTTCGAAGGCTAAAAAATAGTTACAGATCGATGGAGAATTTTCAAAACTAGGAGGGGGGAGTATTCGAAGGTGAACTCGTTTTTTCCAAACAAGAGGCGATCGATGGTCGTATCATATCAAGACACGAGATAGCAACCGCGGTTGGGAGCAAAATTTAAGCGTACTCACATCTCAGGCCTTGGTTATGATAAATAGGAGCTCGGGTAGAGTTCGGCGCGACCAACTCCTCTGGACTAAAATTGATAAGCGCATGGGTTGAAGACCTCGCTCGACTCGTCGAGGCTCCCTCGCGTAAGCCGAAACAATGGCTGGACCAAGGTCGGGCATAGCTTGGGTCGGAGCCTCCGGAGTCTCCGGGGGGGGGGCCGACCAACCCGGCGATTAACGACGGAGCGACAGATTATAGATCGAGCCGCGAGCCCCTCGACTCAACGACGGGGTCCTCGGAGGCTGCTCGGCGATGATGAGCTCGTCGCCTCGCCTCGCCCGGTGCGACTAGGCCTCGGGCCGGGAAGTCGGGAGGCGCGGAGCCCGACTCGGGCGCACCGCGGTTTTATTTATAGGAATCGGCGGCGCGCCCGCACCCACGGGAGGAGCCCCGGGGTGGACTTCCCGCGCTCTGCTGGAGCCCCGAAGGTTTATTTACGGACGAGGACGGCCCGACTCTCGGCCGCTGGAGCTTCTTTTCCGGGACTCGACTATCGGGCTTCGGGTATTATTATCATCATCGTCATCCTCGTCGGCTTGCCGGAGGCCTGCGTTGGGAAAGCGAAGCTGGTCCGCGGCTCCCTTTGCCTCCAGGACTTCCGACGGCTCTCCGATAAGCCAACGGGAGCTCGGGCTACGATCCTCTCGAGTCTGGATGCCAAAGGCTCCTCTCGAGCGACTTTTACCCGACTTTTACCCGACTTTTACGCGTCTCGCCGACGGGGAAAATACCGTTTCTCACGCCGATCGTATCTTCGTAACGATACTCGACATTTCTTTTTGCATTTCGCACTTTGAGAACGCGCAACAGTTTCTGATGTATCAACGAGAGCATCGAGAAGTACTAAGTACTTAAAGCCATTGCCTATACTGATTCAACGCTCCGAGAAATTCAACAACGTCGACTTTTACTTGGATATTTATCTTTGTTAAGATCAAACGCCGCAGAGGCCGAAGGTTTTTTTTCTAACTATCCTTACGTTGATGATTCGATAACATCTGAATTACTTTATTCTATCGTCAAAAAATTGTGGCACTCTTTTACGATTTGCAATTGGATTAAAAGGATATAGTCTTGGTTCGTTCAAGGCTTGAATAATAATTACTCGACGGTATTAAACGAAGATCCATTAATGTTAAAAATTTTACCATATTCTACTTGCTTGTCGTATTTAAAGACAGTAACTTTTTTCCTCTGGAATAGAAACACAATCGACATCGCATCTACTGTCTAAAAAATAACGACTCGATTTAAAGGAACGATTAATGCGAGCGTCGCTGTGAAAAATTACGAAAACTGCTTAATAAAAATCAAGCTCTTATCGAGTTACGAGTGCGCTTAATATGTGGGTGCCCTGCCCGATGTAAGTAAAAGCTTACGAGCAGCGTATATTTGGGTCAAAATTACGTAAGTTCTCCAGGCGCGTCGCGCTCTCAAAGATGCCACGGTTAGAGAGCCGTTTTCAACTATACGGGAATGCAATTTAAAAAAAAGGGGGGGAAAAAAAATCGAGAGCTAATAGTGCACGATAAAATGGGCAGGCTTTCCTCGACTCTCCGATGGCGTGGTTTCAAATTTTCCAAGAACCTTTATCATCGCCTCGAAAGGGGAATCCTCGAATATCTCCTCGATGGCTCGGATCGGAGGAGGATCGGCTTTTTTGATTTCAAAGTCGGGCGGGGCGGAGGGGCGGGGGACCCTTTGCTCTTCCTCGACAAACGAAAGCGCAAAAGTGCGCGCGTCTCGCCGGTCCCGAGCCCACTTCGGCGAGCGGCGTTCTCCGATGGGCTGGCTTTGAGCTGCCTCTCGCTTTAATATCTATAAATTGCGATCCGAAAGAGCGAGCCAGCCGATCGACCACCGATGGCCAACATCCTCGTCCGGGAAGGACGCCGTGGGTACTGCGCAGCCCCGTGCGTTCGACGCTTTTGCGGCTCGTCGCCTAGAACCGAGGATCCGAGCTGTCGTCGGCTCATGTCACGGAAAGTTCTACCGAACAACCGACCGAGATATTTTTAAATTTCTAAACCATTCGAGTATTAATGGGCGAATGAAGTGTTTCCCTTGGGAACGAAAATTTTTAAATCATGCTCATTGAGAATTACACTGCGAGCTTGTAATATCGGCGGCGGAGTTAATACGCAATCGATGAAGAAGGGCAATTTTATGTTGAATAATTAACGAGGCGGTTTATTTTTTTACGAAGAAAAAAAAAAAATAAATAAAACACACAGTAAACGTACATTTATTCTATCTCTGGAATATATTTTACGCAACGGCGAAGATTCTTTTGAGAGGAGGTAAAATAAATGACTGATTTGAGCGCCACTTAAGATCTCTGACGTCAGCGTCGAAGTCGTTGAAAAATAAGTCCGTTTAGTGGATATGGATTTTCTGCATAAGAAACAAGTTTGCGTTAACGTGTGTGCTTTTATGCGTAAGGCTCGCGCGTGGAAAATTTTTGTTCTTAGAACATCCCGCGCTAAGAATCCTCCTCTTTGCACGTCCAATTAATGCCTCGCGCGCAATTGATTTATTCCATAAGTATTACTACGAGGGAAAAATGCCCTTGAACAATGTTCGACGGATTTTTTTATCCCCGCGTTCCCCGTGAAAAACCATGTACGCGTATGCACGGAGTGCGCGTGACGATGCATCGACCCTTTCTAAAACTATGGCGTGGCAGAGCTATGTAAATATCTGTTTATGCCATTAAAAGGAACTTTAACACTACCGCAATAAGTTAATATTATGTTACTGCCGAAGTGTGTGGCATTGAACGGAGCTTCGTAACTTGCAATTCTAATGAATTATCTGCTTTGATAAAAGCATTGTATTTCTGGCTGGAAAGCCGAATAAGCCTCGAAAATAGTTTTATTGATCAAATCATAGGCATATACAGTTGTACACAAATAAATAAAGATATTTTTGTACGATAAAACACAGCGATTTATTTCCGCGGGATCAAAATATTGATACCTAAGAGGTTAATTTGAATTATCTTTATTTGACATCACAAAATACAATATTTTTAACTTCAATTTTAATTTTATTTGAATATGTTTTTTTTTTTTTTTTTTTTTTTTCAATACACTGCACAAAAACTGAATTTATCTATTTATTACTTTGAAATAAAAAAAAATTATTTATAAATATTCATTCTTTTTTAGCTTACAACCAATCAAAAACAGTAAGATTTTATAATAATGCTTAACTTGTATTTGGATTTCTAACTGAAATCGTTTCAATATCTTTGTATTCGTATCTTTTTTACAATAATCACGATAACATATCAATTCATTTTCTTAAATTTACAATGTCTTTAAAAAAAAATGAAATTAAATCCTGAAATTAACAATATAAATCGTAATTGAAGCACGGGGACCTAAAAAGCATTAAGGTAATATATCACGAATAACGGTATAATAATCTAAGAGAATTAGATTTATTTATAACCACAACTTATATTTAAATTGATTTTGCGCGTCTGCTTCGAATAAAATATCAATTCATTCGTATCCATTTTCCTTCATTCTGCATCTTCTTTATGGCATGGAAACGTCGAGATGTCATTGACTCATGTAAATTTAATAGATACCAATCGATTAAATCAAATCGTGTTTCTCAGGATGTTAAATGCCATAACTTTAATTGAGCGATCGGCAAGTTTTCGTGAAACCTTCTTCAAATTAAAAACTTTTCGAAAGTGCATATAAAAAATAAGTCCTTGTTATGTTACATTTTTAACTCTTAAGATGTGCGTCTTTATTAAATAATCGAAATAAACTTTGTGCGTTAAGTAGGGGTTCAAGGTCGGCATTAGAAATGAAATAAGTAGTATTTCGATAAAGTTAATCAATGCCTGCTTATAACTGAACACGTTAAAATGATCGAGTACAATGAATTCGTTAATAAATAAAAAAAAAATATATATATATATATATATTAATTAAAATAGCTATTTATTTTTTAATTAAAATGGTCAATAAATATTTGCTTTTTTATTAAGCTGCAATGTTATTTACTTCGTTAAAATTTTATAAACTTATGCTTGATAGACATGCATTGACGGTGTATTTAATTAATGATTCGAAGGCAACAACATATATTATTGTTAATCAATTAATTTTCCACAATTAAACATTGCGTCTTTGTTATCGTTAAATTTTTTATTGTAAGACGTTCAATCGTGAAAAAATTATTTATTTTGTAGTGTAAATAATATGAATCAATATTACCATGATATTAATTTCTATCGAATAATTAGGTTACTTATGTACGAGACAAACACTCGACTTAATTAAAACAAAGATTTTATCGAATATTCAGTATCTTAAATTTTTTGATCGATAGAGTTTTTATCGCGCGGTTTTACATTTCAAGAAAATCGGCAAAAGTTGGATAGACTTGAAACTTGTAATAAAATGGTTTCACAGCATTCATTAATTATTGTATAAGTCATGAAAGTTGAAAAATTGATCAATTAATTTTGTAATATAGAGGTAAGTTATTTTTTCCTTTCTAAATATATATATATATTAATAGATACTGCATTATAATATTATAACCAGGGAGAACGAAGATAAGAATTTTGGTGAGCCAAGTGATTAATTATTTTCAACGACTTTTCCGATAATAAGAAAGAAAACAAACGTTATGCAAAGCGCTTGGACGGTATCGTTCCGATTCCGATCGACACGTGTAATGTGTAGAAGCGATCATAGCGATGAGGCTAAATCCTACGGTTCACTTGTGTTGTTCCCATTGCGCAACATAAAAGAGCTTAATAACGTGCACTAATCGTAGTACACGCGTCATCGTCGTTAATTTCACAAGTAAGCCCGGCACAGGCTCTCGATCCCAGGCCCCGAGGCAAGAAGGGACTCTCCGCGGAGGGCTCGGGCCCTCCCTTCGACAGGAGTCCGGCCTGGGAGGGGGAGGGACGGCCGGCGAGGAGCGCAGCGAGCGAGGGACACGACCCGAGTGGAGGGCGAACGGCGAAGAGCGGGACTCGGCGGCGGAGGCGGGGGGCGGGGAACGAGAGCCGTAGGGCCGGGCGAGTGGAGGGGGGGCAGGCAGGCAGGCAGGAGGGCGAGAGGGAGGCAATACCGCGTATCGCGTCGCGTGCGCCGCGCACCTTCGGTTGGCTGCGGCTGCGCCGCGAGGGGCGGCGAGGAGCGGCGGCGGCGGCGGTGGGGTCGGAAGGGACGAAAATGGCGGCACTGGAGGCACGGGCCGAGAGCGACGGCTCTCGCGGGATACGATAATACAAGCGCGGCAGCCGCCGTCAGCTCGCCGATAGTTCGCGAGTCCGAGGCGAGGCTCGAGGCCGACGAGCCCGCGCGACCTCCTCGAGTCGCAGCCCCCCCCCGCGCGCCCGCGCCCGGGGCCCGCGGGCCCCTCTCCCGCCCGTGCCACGGGAGCGCGATGTAGCGGACCGACGGAGGAGGAGCCGGACCGAGTGCCGCGAGTGGATCTGCTGGGCCCCCCGTGGCGGCCCTAACATGGCCCTCAACGCGAACGCCCTGTCGAGCGACATCAGCAGGCGCAATCCCCAGGACGAGTACGAGCTCATACAGAGGATCGGCAGCGGGACCTACGGCGACGTTTACAAAGTGAGGGCCCGGACAACGAAGCTCCCCGAGCCTTTGCCTCCTCGACCTCCCGACGCCCTTCCACCAACGGGGGGAGGGGGGGACACGAGCTCCAGCGAGGCCCGGAGCCTCGGCCGACACCTCCGCCTCCCCTGCCCACCCCAACCGCGATCCGTCCTCCTCGGCCCCCCCCCACCCACCCGAGTGTCCACCCCGTCCCAACCAGCCACGAGTCGGCACGTCCCTCGGTCGTGGCTCTTCCGACTCGTCGCCCACGCATTGTTTACCTTTGGCAACGGACCGAGACGTCGATCGCCAAGGCGTAAACATGGAGGCGCCTCCTCGATTGCCGCGCTGGACTTGACTGCGACTCCTGTTGTCGTATGGCCTACCCCACCCTCCTTTCCAGCCCGGGCAACCCCTTTCCACGACCCGACTTTTCGTTGAATCGCCTCGCGTCTCGCCGACTCTGCACCTACCCTTGGCGCCTTTTCTCCGCCTCTACACCATTGGCTCTTCGACCTCCTTTGGCCCATGCCCTGCTCGCTAACGCCGAGGGCTGCAGGCGAGTCGACTATTAGGATGCCTCCCTTTGAAAGCAATTCGTGCACCTTCCCGCTGGCGAGGCGAGGCCTCGGCCGATTATTCGTTACTTTTTTCTTATGTTTTTTTTTTCTCTCTCCCCCCCGCAGGCCAAAAGACTCTCCATGAACGATTTGGCTGCTATTAAGGTCATTAAACTCGAACCTGGTGAGTAAGCTATTGGCACCGGAGGTCCTTTCTGTTTAGTGAACAAACTCGGTCAAAGACTCACTTGCCTTCCTCTCCTCTGCAACAGGTGACGATTTTGCGATAATACAACAAGAGATTCTCATGATGAAGGATTGCAGACATCCAAATATTATCGCTTATTATGGGAGCTACCTCAGGAGGGATAAGCTCTGGATATGCATGGAATATTGCGGCGGTGGATCCCTTCAAGATATTTATCACAGTTCGTTCAATTTTTTTTTTCTTTTCCTCTCTCGTAGGAGTACAGTTTTGTCCTCTGGATGCACACGGATGACTTTTGAACATCTTTGCTTTTTGCGTGTAGTCACAGGCCCGTTAACGGAAATTCAAATAGCGTACATGTGCAGGGAAACGTTACTCGGCCTTGCCTACCTCCACGGAATGGGCAAAATGCACAGGGACATCAAAGGTGCGAATATTCTACTCACCGAAACTGGTGATGTCAAACTTGCCGACTTTGGTGTCTCCGCTCAAATCACAGCTACCATAAACAAAAGAAAGAGTTTCATCGGAACACCTTATTGGATGGCTCCCGAGGTAATTAAGATCTCCCAACGATGCCCTCGGCCTGCCCCCCCACCTGGCTTCGTTATGCCTATTCGTATGCCCTACTTGGTTATTTTTATTTATTATTGGGATCTCTGACCCTTCCTCCTTTTCCTTCAGGTAGCAGCAGTCGAACGAAAGGGAGGTTATAACCAGCTCTGCGATATATGGGCCATCGGCGTAACCTCTATAGAATTGGCGGAATTGCAACCACCCATGTTCGACCTCCACCCTATGAGGGCACTATTCCTAATGTCAAAGTCGGGATTCAAGCCACCAACGTTAAAGGACCGTGACAAGTGGAGTCCGACCTTTCATAATTTTGTCAAAATTGCGTTGACCAAGAATCCAAAGAAGAGGCCAACCGCAGATAAGCTCTTACAGGTGAGTACGTAATTTAAGAGTCCTTGTTATCCAGATGGTCGGTTCTTGGGCCAAAACTTATTTTTTTTTTTCTTTGCAATTTTATAGCATACATTTTTTCAAAGCGAAATGAGCAAACGACTTGCTTTAGAATTACTGCAAAAGGTTTCCAATCCTAGCCACATGTTTGCTGATTTAGAGCCCGACGAAGATGGAGCTGTACCAAATGTGCCACAGCGCATCGCATCGAGACATACTGCTAAACCAAGACCAAAGAGCCCCGTTTCACAATTAGACAGCGACGGTAAATTCAATATTGACAATTCTAAAACTCTTTGGTAAATGTAAAGGGAACGAGTTTTAAAAAAAAATTTATTTTCTTTTAAGACTTATCCCATTTTATAAATCTGCTTTTCGTTTCGTAATGCTTAAATTAATAAAGCTCTAAATTGCCCATATCTTTACTCAAGCGAATTATTAATAGAGCGTAGCATTTTGATGAAATTTTATTCTTTCTTAGATCAATTTAATTTAGATGGTGGAACACTTCGGAGGAATTCAACTTCACCCTTGGTCGATAATAATCCAGCATGGGATATTATAGACATCATGAATAACGTTAAGGTCTAACAATCTTTTGAAGCATGCGTTATATTTATCATAGCCGTTAAAAATTACCCGCCGCAATAACAGAATGGAAGTAATTCATTTTTCGTTTTAGACTGCTAGAAGCTGTGATGCGCATCCAGACTGTGGAATTCGCCAGGAGAAGTAAGTTCCCTTTTTTATTTATGAAAAATATACGATCTACAACAAATGGAAAACAATTGCTGAGATAAACATTATTTCTCGGGAAGGGCTGAGGCTTCATACGCTCAACATTTATCTACTGCTTTGATCTGTATTTACAAAAGCTCAACATCTCATAGACTAGTAGCTAATCTTCTTTTACTTCTTACGTAAAAAAAAAATGTCAGACATTTGCCAACAAGCTAATAAAATGGTCGTATATCTTAACAATTACCATTCGTCTTATTGACTATTAATTCATTAACGGTGTCGGTTTCAAGACAAACATATCTTTGTGAAATTTGTAGCTTTGATGCAGATAATAGAATCAAACACAGAAGCAAAACTGGCACGGAGATCTTTCGTATGAGCCTCAGGTAAAGGACTAATGGTAAACTGAAAGTTTAAATAACAAATAAATTGCAAAGTTTGAAGTTTGAACTTAAACTTAAAAAACCTAACCTGAAAGCTTAAATTTGTACACGAAAGATTTGCAACGTGCTGCGTCTTAATGAAGCAAACTTCATTTATCATACTTGCACAATTCATTATTCTTTACCTATTCTTCTGCATGACTCTATAAGCATGATATAACTTACCCATAGTTTCGAGGACTATTATTTTAAGCTGCTATCTCTTAATTTTCATTGCTATATACCCTTGGTTTTCTTATTTAACATTTGCAATATTATTCGAGAGCTAGCGTAAGTATCGAATAGTATTCTGTGTGCAATGAATACTTTTGTAAGTCATTCCTTTATTTTTAATTTGAAATCTTATACACACGAGCATCGTCTTTTTTTTTTTTTTCCTTTTGTATCACTTTTGTTTCTATCGTTTGTTGTTTACTTCCACTTTTATTAGCAGCCTTAATTTGTTTCGAATGTTTTTGTAATTCTCATAATTTCTCCCAACAGGAGTCTATTGGAGTACATTGATGAGGAGTTGTTGCTAAGGTATCGGCAGGTAACCTTTTCCCTCGCACTCGCAATCGCGCAAGTTTAACTTTAACACTCTGCTGCATCACGCTTCTTAAAGTAAATTATAAACAATCGAATTCATCCTTTTTTTTCTTTTTTTTTTTTTCTTTATATTTATTTACCCCCTCTCCCCACCTCCCAGCCCCTCTTTTCTTTGCATCGAACGGAGTTCTTATTTTTTAATGTATTCGGGCTTGGCCATTACGTCCTTTTTTTGAGCCGGTCAAATGTTCATTGGTAATAATTGTTACACTTTCGTGTACTAATTCCGTGCATTAGAACATTGAAATTAACGAGGCTGAATATATTAAAGTATTTAGGCCCGATGACATTAAGCATGTATTCTTTTATGCCCTACGCGCACACGCGCAAGTGCGTGCACTCACACGCTTACGTGTGCGCGTTGTTTTTTTTTATTTTTATTTTTAATTTTTTTAATTTTTCGTAATTTCAATTTTCATTTTGCACGTTTCACTTTCCTGCATCTTTCGAAATTTTGTCAACTTGTTTTTTTCTCTCGATCCTCTCCACGGAAGCTTCAGCCTTTGCTTTGATTTCACACAATGTAACCGAGTGTGTATATATATATATACACACACACACACACACACACATATTAACGATGACACATAATTTAATTCTAATTGCCTCTAACAAAACGAAATTGTAATGTAAATTATAACGTAAAATCTATCGAGCTTCGGTATTAATAAGGAGATAAATTTGAACAGCAACCGAGTGCAATAATTACCAAAAAAAAAATTTAACGGCCCCTTTTTGAGCAAGGCCACAAGAGTTATAAAATCAAAGAAGCAAACTTACAAAAGAAAATTATCCATGTCTTACCGTTGTGCTACCGCAATTAATATCGTACACTGACGTACATGGCAATGCGATTCTCGAATAGCTGATTCGAATATAAGAGCTATGCAAGAACGAAAGGAAGCATAAAAATTAAAGTAAAATTAGATACTTTCGTATGTTCAGGGGAAATTCAATTGCCGGGCATTGTGACCAGCTGTATTCGCTACAGTAAGTAGAAAATAAGCGAACTCTTGATAAACGTATTAAACGAAGCTCGAAATGCTTAAGACATTAGAGTGTAGTTGTATTATTTCGAATTTTTAATATAATTAATCTCATGCAGCACGATTGTATAAACTAACTTCTGTTACGAATTTTTTTTTTTTTTATTCATATTCTATTGTTTATGACTACTTTTTTTTTGATTTTTTTTTTTTTTTTTTTTGATTTTTCAATAAAATTTGCTACTTCTTGCTAATTTTTATGCGGATAATCAAACTATTTACTTTCAGAGCGACGCTGCCGTTAAGTGAAACGTCGAATGATTGCGAAGTTCATCGAGGCTTTTACGGGAACTTATCAGGTACGGTCAATACAAATGGAGTACAAATAAATTGTTTCTCAAGTGATAATAGTTTAGAGCTTATAAAATGTTTTTAAATGCTTTTTGATCGTTTACGGTTTTGCAAAAGTGTTAAATTTGTCCTCGGATTAGGTTCAGTTTGATTTTTCAATGCGAGAGAGCTACGCTAATGCTAAATTTTGTAATTTAGGTTAATTAATTTAGTTAAATGTTTTAATGTGAGGCGCTTTAAATTAATTATACATATAATTATCTCTATAAGTGTTGGTACAAATTTCGGATTTAATAAGTTGAAGAGTATTGTTATCATTGATGCAAAACTCTTCAATATACGTCGAACGAAAGCCAATGGAATAATTTACAATAATGTTTCCGTGTTTTGCTGCCAACTCTCGAGTATTGATTTTAATAACTTTGTAATAAAATGTGTTGCCCTGCTTAATAAAAGTTAGACTTTTAATCAGCTTCGAGAAGCGTAAAAATGATTGGGAGGTAATCAAAGGTAGGAGTAGGACAAAATTGAAATTTAATTCGTAAGCGTTGAGTAACGTCGTTTATCTAATTTTATCCGATATGGCCCGAAGTAGGCATTCATCGATAACGAATACGCATTTTATTGCCTTTTATCGAAGCGAAAATTTTCCACCCCGCTGGCCAATAAGTAGCAGCATTTTTCTCCGCAATCAAATCACCACGGGATCCAATGCAATAACTCCGGAGAGCTTGAAAGTAGAGTCGCGTGCGCGGGCAATCGGTTATTTCGGATCGCGCTCAAAGTTCAACGAGCCCCCGGCAAAGCGGCCACAGGGCTCGGGTAGGCCATCGCGAGGAAGGGGGAGGGTCGATTAAAAAAAAAAAAAAAAGTGCAAATCTTAAGGAGAAACGAGCAACTGGCCTGCCGCTAATGTCGGAGAGGGCGAGGCTCGATGGAGAGCCCTCGTAGGGGAGGGGGGGGGCGACGACACAGCGCTTACTCAATTAACGTGGAATTAGTCGAGCGAGGCGACGCAGGCAAAATAATCGGCGATGCTCGAGGCCCTCGGTTTCGGGGGGGGGGGCTGCCCCGCGAGATCATCCGGAGCGCAGCTCCGAGGGCCTCGAGGCGCCAGTAGTCACAGGGGAGTTGCTCGTCAGGGTCGCAGCCGGCCTGCGGCCGTAGGCTCCACAGCTCTATGGAGGAGCTCTTCGGGAGCGCGGGGGCCGCCTCCGGCTGCTCGGCCTCGGCCTCCGCCGCCGCCGCCGCCGCAGCCGCCGCCACCGCCCCCAACCACGGACAGCGTCAGCGCTCGCTATCCGACAGCGGGGGACGCCGGGACCATCCCCACCGGCCTCGGCCCAACGGTAATCCACCCCCGTGGGACTCGCGCCGCTCGGGCCTCCTCCTCTCTTCTCTACGCATCTCTTCTAACCTCGCGACTTTGCATCGCGTCCTGGCTTGCACGAGCGGCATCGGCTGCTAACGGGGCGACGCTACGCTACTCCTCCTCCTCCTCCTCCTCCTCTCCCTCCGAAACGCTTTGTCGGGGAAGATGAGCTACGAGACCCGGCACAGAGGTTGCCGATCCCGAGGGCAGACGGGAATATCGAGTCCAGCGATGGATAGATTCTCGGGAGTCTTTACCGATTTAGCCTCCTAAGCTTCTCAGCCTCTTGGTCGGTGTTGCGATTGCGGAATGCCATTAACTCTCTCTCTCTAACAACCAATAACCATACTGTTATTCATCGCTCGTAACTTTAAACTACCATTGGTAAGTTAATAACAACCCGCGCTTATAAGCCGATACGCACGCACGCATTCCTAATATCAATGCCAAGCTAATGTTACAAACGAATTTTAACGAATTTTATCTGCGAGGCAATGAAAAACAAAAGAGACGATAATGCAGCATGCGATTAATCCCATGGCTTGAAATTAATTAAAATGTCGAGGGTAATGGTGTCAGAATTAATTTCCCTTTGCATCCAATTGTTAACGAAATTAATGTCACTCTCAAATGGCTCTATTACTTTGCCCTACTTTTGGCCGGGGGCCCGTCCCCCGCCCCCTCCGGCAGCCGCCGCCATAACGCCTGGCCTCTATTCCAGGTGATAACGACGCGTCGGATAACTGCGAGGAGGGCATCGAGCCGGACCTGCTGTCGGACACTCCGCCGGTACCGCCGAGACGGAGGGACAGGAAGAGGCACACGCCCCCGAGACCGATCACCAATGGGCTGCCCCCGACTCCGAAGGTCCACATGGGAGCCTGTTTCTCAAAGGTTAGCCCGACTACCTAGTCCGCTCGAGACCGCGAGGGATCGTTTTCTCGGGACGGCAATGGGAGGGAGCGATCGTAGCCCCCCCGGGAGCATCGCGAGGGGCACTTTCCTTTCGTAAGGGCGATCGATTCGGGAGCAGCAGCCGTTGAGGCGCAAAGCTTTCAACCTTGTCGGAGGAAAGCGCGCGCTCAAGCATTAACCATCGAGCAGAGCGTCGGCGATGCTTATTCGATCGTCGTGAAGGATCGCGGGGTTAGATCGGAAATCGGCGATGGGCCGATTTTAATAATGATATCGACAATCGAAATGCAGGTATTCAATGGATGTCCCCTGAGAATACATTGTACAGCCAGTTGGATTCATCCGGACACGAGGGATCAGCACCTGCTCATAGCCGCCGAGGAGGGAATCTACAACCTGAACCTAAACGAGCTGCACGAGACGGCAATCGATCAGTTGTATCCAAGGCGGACCATTTGGATGTACGTCATCAAGGACGTTCTTATGTCCTTATCAGGTAATCGAGAGATTCGCGTGGGAGGGCCGGGGTGCGGTGGCCTGGATATCGAGGACTCACGCAACTTTTCGACGAATTTTCAAAGGAAAAACACCGCAGCTTTATAGGCACGATCTGCTAGCGATGCAGAGCAAGCAGACCCACAGGTTTTCCCTGCACATGAACAAGATACCGGAGAGACTGGTGCCAAGGAAATTCGCCCTCACGACCCGAGTGCCCGATACCAAAGGCTGCACCAGGTGCTGCGTCGGCCGCAATCCCTACAACGGGTGCGTACCCCGATAGGCGAGAGAGCTCCCCCTCGAAGGCCAGGCCAAAGCCGAGCCCGACCTAACGACGCCCTCCTCGCGGGCTCGCCTTTCAGGTACAAATACTTGTGCGGAGCAATGCCAGCGGGGATCTTCCTGATGCAGTGGTACGACCCCCTGAACAAGTTCATGCTGCTCAAGTACTTCGAGTGCCCGCTGCCGTCGCCGCTTAACGTCTTCGAAATGATAATAACCCCGGAAATGGAATACCCCATGGTGTGCGTTTCGGTTAAGCAGACCTTCCAACAGACCAAATTGAAGCTCGACCTAATCAACATGAATTCGGGAGCCAGCTGGTTCCACAGCGACGAATTGGAAGAAATGGATGGTTCGGGTAGGTTATTATCCAATTGTTCAAAGCCATTCCTTGGCGCTCGGTCGGCTGCAATTTTACTTTACAGGCGGTCTCGTAGAGCCCGAGCTTAAAGCTTGTTTGGTTTTTTTTTCTTCTTACATTTCAGCAACAGTCATTCCACGAAGAGAAAATCTTCAAATAGTTAGTGTGGCGCAGCTTGAAAAGGATGCCATTCTCGCTTGTTACGATAGTAAGTAAATGCCTGGGACTTTGTCCGAAAGGTAAAGGGAATTTTTTTTTAATCAAGGACTTATCTTCTTCTCTCGTAGATTTGGTTAAAATAGTAGCGTTAAGTGGAAAGCCACGGACTAGTAAGAAACAAATGGCAGAACTTCAATTTAATTTTCAAATTGAATCTACAAGTATGTATAAGTTTTTAAAGTTATTATTTAAAAAAGAAAATCTAATCTAAGCCGTAAGCTCTTAAAATCCAATGAACTTGGAGTTGGTCTAAGCACGGCACTCGGCACTGAATTTAGGAAAATCTTATAGAAACATGTAATGCCGATACTCAATGTGCACGCGTGAGTGCAATGTAAATTTTAACGCGGGGGGTGTCAATCTCTTTTGTTTTGCTGTAAAAATGCGCCTGTAATATTGCTTGAAGAAATTGACCGCTTTGGACAAGAAAACGTAATTCGAAGAGCAGACTCCGGCTAAAGTTAATTTTTCTTATTATTATCGAAAATTGCTCAAAGAATCCACAATAGCAGCACGCGTTCTCTAAAAAAAAAATACCAATGTCTCTCTTTCTCCAATACTGCGCCGTAAATGTTTTAAAACTCCAAGAACGTTCTAAAGCTAAGGCCAACGGCTCCTGACTAGAGCCCGACAATTAATGTCACCATTGACAATATCTCGGGCATCTTCGCTATTTCAGTTGTTCTACCAGACAGTGTTCTTGCCTTTCACAAGCATGGGATGCAGGGTCGTAGTTTGAAGAACGGGGAGGTCACCCAGGAAATCAGCGACCCAAGTAGGACTTATAGACTATTAGGCTCCGATAAGTGAGTAAAAATTTATTTTGAAAAAAAAAAAAAAACAAAAAAAAAATAAATAAATAAAAATATGCCCTCAAAGAGAGGCGAGAGTTTCGCAACTAACCCGAGCGGGTGGAAATTTTTTTTAGGGTTGTCATGCTGGAGAGTCACTTGGTTCACACCGGGACACTGACTGAGACAGAAGGAGCTGATCTCTACATTCTCGCGGGTCACGAAGCGAGTTACTAATATTACTAAAAATAGAGAAGTGGCGCGAGCACGAGGCTTTATTTTTTTTTTTCCGCCGAGAGTAAAGATTACGTTTAATCAAATCAAAACAGACTGCAATGAGTAGACTGTTTAAATGGCATGTTGTATAATACAGCAGTATGTAAGTATTAATTCGATTTCGTGAGGGTCAGGTAACGGAACTGTCATAAAAAAAAATGGATGGAAGAAAAATACTCCATTTGAGCCCCCTCCCAGATGGTAACGTGGCTTTGAAAGAATCAAAGCTTTTGCATTCCATAAACCTTTCGATTGTTTTTGACGACACGACGAAGTACCGAAGTTTGTAAGCCATCGGAAATAGAATACAAATTCGATTATTAGATTATGAAAATTTAAATACAAAATTAAATTCGAAACTAACAGCAGCGATGGTAATTGTTAAATTGGAAAATATTAACACACGCGAAAATGATTTTATATGTATGATAGAATGGAAGGGAGAGAGAGAGAGAGAGAGAGAACGATAGAAAGAGAAGCTTATCAGAACCGAAAAGCTAGAAATCGTCTTCCCTTTTTTGTAAAAAGAATTTTTTAATTAACTTCCATGCATTGCATTGCGCCAACATATCGACGAAAAGTGCAACGTTCGATTTTTATTTGTGTTTTTAATTTAACCCTTTTGATTTTACAAAGACAAACATTGGCATTTATTTGATGCTCAATATGATAAAGCTATTAAATTTCCAAACGATCCAGAGTTAATTTTAAACAAAATAAATATCAAAATACAATGTTCTTCGATAGTATGCAAGTAAAAAATTTCTTTGTGAAATAAAATTGTGTGAACATTGACATCTCAAAAAGAAACTTAATAAAATATGTTAAATAATTAAATAGAATATATATATATATATATATATAAATATATATTTATATTTATATATATATATGTTTATATATGTATGTATATGTAAAAATAGATAACGGAAAATTTATAATAGTAAAAAAATAATAAATGATAATAAAAACTTAGCATTTTAAATAATAGAATTCCGTAAGTAACTTAGGAAAATTATCACAGCTATCAAAAGTACCTGTAAACATCGACCACAAAATACAAAAATACCTAATAAATAGCTTTGCCCACTGCACAATTATACCAAATGAATTTTTGTTATTCGAGTAATAAGTCAAAATGCTTTGAAAAGTTTATAGGCAATGGGTATTGAAAACAACCAGGCTTGAACATTGTCATTTAATTTAGTAAATTATAACTTGATGCTGCGTAAAGTATTATAGCATTTTTGAAAGTAATATTAAAGAATAGTAACGAAATATCCGATGTAACGGAAATTGTATTTTCTTAAAGTTATTGGAGGTTAAATCGTTCGGTATAATGCAAAGATTAATAAATAAGAATATATTAAAAAAATGTTCGGACAGAGTTGAATTTCAATTCCAAGGTTCTTAAAAAAGTAGCACTTAATCGTCGAATTGTAGCAGTTGCATAAAATCCATTTTTAAATCAATTGTGTTATTGTACTTCGACAATCTTAAATTTTAGGATCAAAATACTTTCCAAATATTTTTCGATAATATAAATAATTATAATGATGATAACAGTAATGGCAAAAAATCTAAATAAAGGTGTTATTTGAATTTCGAATTGCTCGTCGAAATTCATCCTGCGAAGATCCGCGTAAAATGACAAAGAAATGTGTTCTATTCTTCTTAAGCATGTATGTAGCCAATTCTTGGACGAAGCGAAAAGAATATATAGAGTAATTTATAGTAAAGAAAAGCAAAAGCAAAAAAAAAAAAAAAAACAAACAAACAAATAAGCAAAATTAAAATAGAAAGTCGAGATTAGCAAAGTACTTAGATTTATGAGGAAACAATGTCCGGATGGGCAGTGTTTAAAAAAAAAAAAAAAAGGTGATCGATAAACATTGCGCGGTTGTACATAATGTGTATAACGAAGCGTCGTTGCTTTCGGTTCTTCGGCAGTTTCGCATTTTTCTTTCTTGTTCTTCGTTACTATTATATAATTCGTTTTTTACTCGTTAAAAAGAAAACGTATAGGGATTATTGATTGTAGGACAGTATTGAATCTATTTATTACCGTGATTATTATATATGATTTTATTGTATTATTGAGAAAATCGTCGCAAATCAATGAAGTATCATTTACTTACATGTGTAACGCGACTAGCTGATGTTTCTGTAAATGGAAACTTCTCGTAATAAACATTGTTTCTTAAAATCATCACCGTATTGAGTTTCATTTTAACCCTTGATTGTTTCTAACAATTAAATCCTTTTTTTATGAATGCCTAAAATGCGGATTTTAATTCAATTGTTTTTTTCTTTATTTATTTATTAATTTTTATTATTTTTTTTTTTTATACAATACTCAACATAAGTGAGAATTCGAAGGAGTGAATTTGATAGAAGACAACGTTTCAATAAAGATACATTTATTATAATTATTTATAACTCGATACGAGCCTTTTCACTGTAAATTCTTGTTAAAAATGTACATAAATCTACATAAATTTATATAAATCAATTTGAAATGGATGGAAGTCTGTGATCTTGAAATCTTATAAATCTCAGAAAAACCGATTCCATCTACGTCAAAAAAGCTTTTTTTTTTCTTTTCTGTAACGCTTGCTATTTATAAAATACTTGTACTTTGCTTTATGCAAGTTAGACTATAACACAGTTTAACAATAGATTGAAAAAGACTCGAAAATCATTTGCATTAAGATTAAAGCTATAAGAGTAAAAAATGCAAAAGTTTATCGCACGACATTATGGCCAACATGTCCCATCACTTTCCTCCGCTTACAAAATAATTGAAATCAAAGCAGATTTGACATATTGTTGTATATTTTTGCACCGTTTAATAGTAAATTGCAGCCTTATTTTGACAGATCCGAGACTTTAAGGCCCAACTTCACAATAATGTGGCATTCGATGTAATCAACAAATATTTGGCGCTTAATTCCTTTCTTCATCTTATCTTTAAAGCATGTGAACGCGTTACCTTTTAATATTCATTCGGATACGTGAATACGATTGTGATTTATTACATTTTTTTTTCAATAATCGAGTAATTACTTATGGATCAGTCATTTCAGGACTAATAGTGTAAATATTCCATTGTTTCGGCTATGACACATAGATACATCCTTATGAAGATTAAATTTTAGTATTAATCATCAAGCTTGATATGCAAACAATTGCTCCTTATTAAATAAGCAGTTAAGATTGGACAGTTTTTTTTTTTTTTTAATTAAAAGTCAATAATGAAATATTTTAACACAAGTCAAGTAACAAGAAAACGCCCATTTACATTGAAACACATCAGATTTAGAGACAAATTTTTCCTGTCAATGTTAATATAAGCGACGAGAGCAAATGACATCACAAGTTACGTTGTAAAAAAAAAAGGAGGAGAAAAAAAAAAAAGAAAAAAAGAGCACATACTTTCAAAATATTACAAAGTTGAACAATTTTTTAAACGCAGTTTTCACTTTTAGTAACTTTTTTTTATTTATTTCCTCTTCGTTTGATATCACCTTAAATATACATTAATTCTCTTTTAACATTCCCCGTAAAGAACTCGTGGAACTTTCTACAACGACGAGAAAGTTGAGTAATTATCGCGAACAGCCGAGAGAGTCCTGTTCATAAAAGGTGAACCGAAAAAAGAACAGTTTATTAAAAAAAAAACATTTGATAATACAATAATAAATTAACAACGTTATTAAATCCTAATGAGTACCAGGGGCGATGCTACCGCCGTTGGTTGATTTTGTCGACTGAGAGCAGACAATGGGCAGCTCACATACTGTTTCCAACTGCTCGCTGATTTACCGATTGCAACAATTTGTAAACACACGCACACACACACGCACACGTGATCATATGTATATGTGATATATATATATATATATATGTGTGCCTGTTCCATTGGCATTTGATATAATCGACAATGATATGTGAAAGGAAGCCGTTGGTCCATCGGTTCGTATGGATGGGTTGCCGATCGTTGTTTCCATGGAAAGATCCGAGGCAGGAGGAGCTCGCATCGATCTCAACCGGGGGAGGACCGAGGGAGCGCGGCTTCGATCGTCGGGCGTGTCCCGAGGGGGGGGGCCCCCCAAGATCCGAGCGTAGAATGAAATTGAGAAGAAAGAAAGAAAAAGAGGAAGAAAACTAGTTTGCCGAGCTCGGCTCTAACGGGCCTCCTTCAACGGTAAAACAAAGGCAGAACAGCAAGAGGAGGCGGGAGAGCCTCGGCCAGGAGGCGGCGGCCCTGGTGCCGGGGCCCGGGAATTCGGCATCCGCCTGGGTGAGCGGCTCCTCGGGGCCCGGCGGCCGCGGCCGCCGCGGTCACGCGTCCACCTGGGCCTGGAGCTGGCCGACCATCTTCTTGACCCAGCCGACCTGGCTCTGGCCGGAGGAGACGTCGAGCTCCGGCTCGTCGGGGAGCCTCGGGCCCCGGCACTTGACGAGCCTCGCGCGCAGCTTTAGGTGGGCCGGCTTCTGGGAGACGCTCGGCTTATTGTCCGGGGAGGCCCGGGCCCGGCGCTTGGCCGGCCCCAGGCAGCCGGGCTGCTGGCTCTCCGGGCGGCAGCCCCCCTCCTCGCCCTCGCTGAATATCGCGCTGTCCCGGAAGCCGTCCTCCGGCTCGTGGAAGCTCCCCGGGCCCGCGGCCTCCAGGGCCTCCTCCGTCTCGGCGTCCTCGTCGTCGGCCTCCTCGGCCCGGCGGCGGCCCTCCGCCGCGAGGAGCAGCGTCGCCGGGTCCGCGTAGTCGGCCTGGGCGATCCTCGCCCCGAGGCCCGGACTGCCCTGCCTGTGGTAGGGCCGCCAGTAGTCCCCGAGGGCGGGCCTCCGCTGCCTGGCCCGCTTACCGAGGGCCCGGCCCGACGGCTCCTCGGGGCCCCCGCACTCCAGGCCCTCGGTGCTCAAGCTCGAGCGCAGCCCCTGCTGGAGCCGGCTGCTCGCCCTCAGCAGGGCGTTCCTGAGGCTCGAGCCCGAGAAGCCCCCGATGATGCCACCGCCGCCGCCGCCGCCGCCGCCGCCGGAGCTCAGCTCTGAAACTTCAGCCACCGGGTCAGCGCACCGCGGACTACTCCCAGGCTCCTCGGCTTGGGCCGGCTCTCCCACGCCAAGAGAGCCGGGCCAGAGGGCAACTCACCCTTGCCGGCGGTGGCCCTGTATATCTTGTGGTCGGGGTGCACGTGGGCCCCGGCGGAGAGGGTGGCCGCCGTCCTGGGGATGGAGTCCGGCTCGGCGAAGCTCTCGTCCAGGGAGCAGAAGAAGGTCGAGGCCCCCCCCGTTATGGGGAACTTGGCGATGCGGGCCGAGCCCTGGCAGCTCGAGGCGTAGCGCTCCATGTCCTCGAGGTTGATCTCCGCGGGCTTGTCCGAGGCTATGGTGAAGGGCCGCTCGGTCATCGACCTGCCGTCGCGCTGCAGGAACCTCGACTTCGAGACGTGGCTCAGGTCCGCGGGGTGCATCATCTGGAAGCTCCGGGGCAGGGAGCCGCACTTCTGCGGCTGGTCGGGCAGACCCTCGCAGAGCTTCGTCAGCCAGACCGCGGGCTTGGTCGGGCTGTCCTGGGCCCCGGCGTCGGCCTCCCCTCCCAGGCAGCCCTCCCACACGTGCTGCAGGTTGTCGTAATTGCCGAAGTTGCCTGTGGATCCAAGCGCCCGATCGTTAACGACGCCGCCCCCCGTTGAGAAGGAGTTTGTTTCCTCGGCGCCTCGCTCCCGTCGACGGCGAATCGGCCCTTCTGGGATATTAATTTCCCGCTTAAGCTAACTCGGACTCCCCTTCCCCCCCCTTCAACCAATGGCCGATCGATTCCAATACGTGGAACAATCTGTCCTCTCCTCCTCCTAAGCCAATGATGGATTTTAACCGAGGGGTCATTTGCATTTGAGAGCTTGAGCGAGGCTTTGTTGACAAATTTCACTGCTCGCTTAATGAGCAGCCGCCGGCCTATTTTCAAATCAAATTATCCCCGTTAATTTCTATGGCTCGATGCCTTTATCTGCTCTAAAGGTCTATTTTCGGTGGATCCCGATTCTCGGCAATTGGAATACGACGATGCGACAAAGACGATGTTAACGAGTAACGGCGAGGCCACGTCCCCCCGTAAACAATGTGGAAGATACGCGTTGTCTTTGATCCTCGAGGTCGCGGCGGTCGGTAAAAGTGGCGGGGGCACTCGCCGGATACCTTTGCCGTTGGGGAGTATCTCGCTCTTCTTGAGGATGCCGGCCGTGGTCTCGTAGATCGGCTCCTCGGGATCCTCGCGCTCCGAGGCGGAGTCGCAGCTCTCGCGTATGCGCAGGGCCGTCCTGATGACTTTGCTCTCGTTGCCGATGTTCGGCTTGCGGAAGTTCTTCTCGCTGGCGGGGCCGCGACTCGGGCCCGGCATCCGGGGCTTGGCCTTCGCCCCCGGGCCCGGGCTCTGCGTCCCCAGAAGCGCCTCCCCGGCGTCCACGTTCCGGAAGCTGTCGTACTGCGAGCGGAAGCTCCTCTGGTTGTAGGCGTTCACCGCCCTTACGAAGCACTGGGCCCGACGCGTGAACCTGCTCGACCTGCTGGCCTTGCCCTCCTCCTCCTCCGTGTCCTCCTCCTCCTCCTCCTCCTCCTCGGTGCTGTCCATCGCCGAGGTCTTGAAGAATCGCTGCCTGACGCTGGCTTTGCGTGGCTGCTGCTGCTGCTGTTGCTGCTGTGGCTGCTGCTGCTGTTGCTGCTGCTGTGGCTGCTGCTGCTGCTGCTGCTGCTGCTGCAGCGTTTGGTGCTTCTCCAGCCGACGCTGGAACTCGTGGCTCTGCATGAGGATGTTGCCGACGATCTTCTCGATGCTTTGCTGCGACGCCAGGCCGACCTCGAGCTCCTTCCCTCTGGGCGTCGAGGCCGCGCATGGCTTAGGCGATCCCTCGAACTTCGGCTGCAGCTCCGAGGACGCCTCCTTACCCGGGACCTCCCTCGGGCTCGCGCTGCCGTCGACCGCGACCTCCCCGGCGTCGTCCTCGATGTCCGACGGATTCAATTTTATGTAAGATTGGAAGCCTGGCTCGGATTTCCTTCGCCAGCTGGTGAAGCGATCCTGATTAAATATTGTCGATTAGTCAGGCGTTTCCGTTGGACTGTTTGGCTTACAACCTTTACATCCATTTATTTAAAATTACGATATCTGTGCGATTGTATCTCTTGTGCATGCTTTTTTTTTTTTTTTTTTAATTAAAACTGCGAGTGTTAAACCTATTTCAACCGTAGTAAGGCTCAAGTTATTTGGATATTAACCTTTATCTTCGATGTACGGATTTCCGAATTTCGATTTAGATTATCATCCCTCGATCCAAAGTGACTGATCGACTCTGCCGATTGGTTCTTCCGGGGGCACATCGGTGAATTCTAAACGAACAATTAAAATTGGCTAGCTAACAAAGGCCCGCTAATGCGAATCCAATTAATTGCGAGGATGAGTTTCGACTTACTTCGGCGGTACTAATGGAGACGTCGCTTTTCCTGCCCTTTTTCAATTTTTGCCTGAGGCCAGTCTCCGATCTTCGCCTCTCCCTGTTCGCCTTTCTACTGTCGTAGCAGTCCGATGACTTTTTATAATTTCGCTCGAGCGACGTGTCGTCTAATAAAATGGCAAGTGCAAAAGATTAGGCAATTTTTAATCGGTCGAGCTAAGAATGGCCGAGCAGGCTTACTTACCTTCCGACTTATTTTGACCAATTTGAAGGACCAATTGGCGGGCGTGCGAGGGTATCACGGCATTGTAATTTTCTAATATTACCCTTTTTATTTGCAAAGTCCATTCTCGCTTTTGATCTAGGTCACGAGCCTTTAAAAATATTCGATAATAAACGTAAATTAGATACAGCGCAATAAATACCTGCACGCATCGGTTGATTCGTCAAGTATCCCTTACCTGCAGCTTATACTGAAGTTGAGAATTATCAAACGGTATCACATGAAAGCTCAGTGGCTCTCCGGGAATACTTTCCATTAAAGTTAAATTTGAACACTGCAAAAAAAAGGAAAGAAAGAAAAAGGAAAAAGGTTATTTATATTAAGCGGGCGCGGCGTATCGTCGCATTAAAAAAAAAAAAAAAAAACACAAGGCGACGCCGTTATCGGATCCTTCGAAGGTGAGAGTAGAAATGCACAAAGATCAAATTCAATAATTGCGCTCGTGAAAATAATACGCGAAAGTATAAGCTGTCTCTCGTTTCGGATTTGAATAATTCTTGGCCGATTGGCGGACAAGCCTTGCCGTGTGTATTGCCGATGCATAGATGAAAGAGTGTTGGAATTCGATCGGAGGGAACTCTCCACTCGCGGTTCGGAGCATAATAAAGAGAGGAAGAAGAAGAAAAAACAATCGACCGAGCGATTGTCGAAACGCGAAAAATGGGGGAAGAAAAAATAACAAAACAACGGGGGGGGGGTGCCTTAGAACGCGAGTGAAATTAAAAAAAAAAAAAAAAAAAAAAAACTAAGCGGACTCTCTGTTACAGAGCCCGGCCGGATGAAGTGACGGACGAACGGTTGGACATCAAAGGCAGAGAGAGAGAGAGAGAGAGAGCAGCGACACACTCTAGGCTCCGCTCGAGGAAAGAACTCGTGGACGGCGGATGAGAATCGGCCGTAAACTCGGCCGTAAACTCGGCCGTAAAGCCGGCGCTCGAGTCATTGGGTTATGCACTAACCAGAATGTGGGCCTTGTAGACCAGGAGGCTGTCCTCCCGCTTCTTGGTGAGTAGGAGCATGCGGTCGAAGAGGAAGGCGTGCCTGGGCGCCTTGGCCCCCCGCATCCTGAAGCTGCCCTCGGCGATGAGCTCGCCGCTCGTGGTGAGGTCGGGCCCCGACCATCCGTACAGGAGGGACTGTATCTCCTGGACGCGGACCGCGTGCTCGTGCTTGCGCTTCATGGCGTTAATGTGCCTGGCGATGCCGGTCATGGCCTCGAGGGCCCCCTCGATAGCGGCCCGGCCCTCGGGGCCCGCCGAGCCCGCCGCGAACTCCTTCGACAAGTTCTGTGGAGGGGCGGGGGGTGGGTGGGTAATGGAGCAGCGGAACTCTTAGCCGCCAAGTGCCGGGGGGGACCCACCTCTCGTTCGCACCTACGCCCGGCCTCCGGACTCGCCTCCCGCTCCCTCCCTCTTCCCTCCTTTTCGCCCTTATCGCCCGCTGTTCGTCATTACCAAGGCTAACCTGCGCGCGTGCGCGCGTATACGCGTACATAGAAGGCGCTCGGAGCCGTTGCCTTTTCCCCCTTCGTTCGTCTCTCGGGCCTCGCGAAGCCAGATTGGCTCGCCCGATATTCGTATTAATCTGGAAACGGCAGGCCATTTATCTATCCGCGTCCGAGCTATCTCTCGACAATGCGCGTACCGGAGATAAATGTAACGCCGGGATGGAGCGCCGAATGGCCCGACGCCGAGCGATTGCGCGCCTTTTTCCTCGGACCTTTTCACCTGGAACCTCCTTATCCAAGGCTTTGGCCAATGCATTATCCCGAAATGGAGCTTTTGTCCCCCCGATCGATTCTAAGCCCGACTAATTTACCCTTTGCCCGAGTACCTCTCGGGATCTGATAACGCGATTGAGGCTGGCCCTCCTCTCGCCCGATACAATGTAAAAATTATGCACCGCGATTTTTCAGGCCGAACATCTTCCACTCACGGGCTCTCCTGCGAGCCGATCGAGCTTTAAGTTTAAAACTCTCACGGGCGGCTTGCTTTTAAAGGCGCCATTGAGTTTGCATTTCAAAATATTACGCGAAGGCGCGTAAGGAATTTTCTTTTTTTTACAAAGTCCACTCTACACCGTAGGCGACGTTAAACGAAAACGTACAATGGCAATGTACCGCGTGAACCGAAGGCGCTCCGTCCGCGATGTTGGTTAAATACTTCAATGGCTTTGATTATTTACTCGATACTGTAATACTTTGCATTCCCGTAAAAACATCGTGCGCGTCGTCGCGTGTCGCTGAAGTATTACGAGAGCGAACCCACCGAATACGGGCGAGAGGCCCGTTTATAAAATTGGTTGGCGTGTAATTTAGCAAAATTTGTTCTAACGCGGCTATTAAAACGAATGGTAAAACTGGCCTAAGCGGCGAGAGGCTTTTCCCGCTTGGCCATCCTCGGACGCGCGATACTTGTTATCGCGTAGGGAGCCAGGAGGGGGCCTGGAAGAGGCTCTCGTTCCCTTCCCAGGTTAAGCTTACCTCGAGCAGGAGATGATACTTGAGGATCCGCTGGACCGGCTTCAATAGGAAGGAACCCAGTGGTAGAGCGTGTCCCAGTGCCGCCTGTCTCTCCCTGAATGCCCGGGCGATCTCTTCCTGGCCCATCAGGTCCGTCAATATCGAGACCGTCCTTCAAAAACACGAAGTCTTTACTTTTCTTTTTTTTTTCTTTTCTTTAATGGCTCTAGGAAGGCTCGAGCGCAGCCTCTCCCTAACTTCGATCTTTAATCGTGGGTAATTTGATCAACGCGGGGGGGGGGGCTCCTGCCGTTGCTTACCTCCCTCACTTCGTTATCATTACAAAAACTCAAGCCCATGCCGCTATTGGACTATAGATTCGACAATGATGCACAAGTACGTACCTTGGGTAATTTGTGCAATACTCCGTGTAAACCTTGAATCCGGAATTATGCTCTATGAAAGTATTGGCTACCGATATCGGATCGAGTCCACTGTTGTCCAGCGATGATAGGAAGTTCCTATGATACATTGATTCTTATTAGGAAATAATTGTTATCGTTACGTATACTCATTTGACTAATTTAATATTGCTTTAGCCGAGGTTATATACACATATATATATTTATATTAACTTACCGATTGAATTCAAAGATATCTTCAATATTACTGAAGAGTCCGTCGAGCTCCAAATCCCGAATAAGGGACGCGGGATCATCTCGCCAGAAAATTAAATAACCCTGCGTTGAATATGCATAAACAATTTTAAGTAATTATTTGGAACGGGCGATTGTCCGTTTCTTATTGCCGTCCATCGCTTTCGATAATACACGCTGAATAAAAAAAAAAAGGACCTCCGATCGGCGCAACGTTAATCGGACTTGATCGATAACTCGATCGAAACATAATTTCTCTAGGGTTCGGATAAGTTCCCGATAAACTCGTTGCGGATTACAGGAATCGGGGCTAATAATGCACAAGCTCAAACAAAGATGTTCACGTCGGGTGAGATCGAGTAAATAATCGAAGGGAGCGGAATAAATGGGCAGAACATAGTAAAATGTCGAAGCGATTAATAATGAGAAATCGAGCAGCCGAGAGTATTCAAATTTAAAGCGATACGGAAAGCGCGTATCGAATGACGTATCAATTTGTAAGTGATTACGATGACGCATCATTAAAGTTCCGCGGGTCTGCAATGAAATCGACCGGGATCCGGGCAAATCAATAATTTCCCGGAGATAATTCTCCTCGATCGCGGAGAGGCATATACACACAACACATGTACGTGTACACGTGTGTGTGTATATATATATATATATATATATATCGATATCCGCTCGCCGAAGTACGGGGCCGATAAGCGAAGCCGCGCGGTGAAAGTCGCGGAGCATCGGGGGCCAGGTTCGATCGATGGGCCCGGGGCCCGGGGCGATACGCGACGACGACGACAGGGCCGCCGATGAAGAATCATCGGCAATGAAAATTCATCGTCAGTCGCTGACAGGCGCGACGAGGGGCTACCACCACTGGAAGCGACGGCTCGCGCCCTCGGCTCCACCCAAGGCCCTCGCGAGGGCCCCTTCGCGTATTACGGGCCGGCGAGCTACCTTGAGTTGGCGGGGGGGGCGGAGAGGAAGGGAATCGCGGCCAGAAGCGCCAGTCAATTAGCGGCGATGAGACGACCAAACGCGCGCCTGCTCGGATGTAACCTATCTCACGGCTTTCATCGTCCCTGGCCAATAACCCCGACGGCCACTTTCCGCGGTACTCGGGTTCTCCCGCAGGGGGCGGGCGGGCGGGGGGGAGAAAAACGCCACAGCCGCGTCGGAAACCGGATCGGCCCAAGATACCAACCTGAATGACTTGTCGGAGGTGCTCGACGTAAATGGCCTCCGTGTCGGCGATCTCCAGCAGGACCCTCTCGACGGGATTCCTCTGCGGGTCGCAGTAGCGGGGCCTCCGCTCGTCGTAGTAGCGGCCGGTGCTCGGCCGGTCCAGGGCCGACAGTCGGATGTCCTCGGCGCCGGGGTGCCCGGGCCCGGGATCGCCCACCCCGCCGCCGCCGCTCGACTCCGAGATCGTCACCACGCCGCTGTCCCCGGAGCCTGTGGAATAGTCGCGGGGCTCAGCTTACTCGGGCTGGGGGGAAGGGGGCGGGCCGATTATCGCCGAAGCTCGAGGACCTCCGCCGCGGGCCTCTCGCTCCCCCGAGGGAGCCTCCTCGCCTCCTCGTGCAATTTGAGCTCCTCTCGGCCTGTTGTAATTACCCCCGGCGCCTGGTTTCGCAGCCCTCCGGCCGCTCGTTTCTTTATTTTTACGAGCGCCCCCCCCCCCCTCGACTCGCTCCATTAGCAATTGCCCACGCGACGTCGCTTTTTTACCCAACTTTCCTTTTCGATGATTTTTACAGGTGGTGATGCGCTCGGCCTCCTCCTCCGGGCACTTAGGCTAATCTCCGTTTCTCCGGCTACCGCCGTGGCGATCCTTACTTTGCCAAGGTTATTTACGACGGCGCTCAAATTTTAGAATCAATTAATCCATAGCGTTGGTCCCCTCTGTCGGATTTATCGTCCTAGGCCGGCCTGACGCACGGCATTCGTAAATTAAAGCCATTTAACGTGTAACGGAAATTTATGATTTTGCCAATAAGCACGAAATGCGTATTACCGCCACGCAATTTCATTAAATGTATGCAAAAATTTATGCAAATGATTAAAAAATACTTAATACGCAGAGTGCAGATGTGCCGCGAAATTCTATATATTCAGCCTTGTAGCCGCGTGCAATTCTCACAAGAAACTTAACAGTAAAATACCGCGCTCCTCCAGTTCGAATCTATTTGGCCGAGGGTATTTTTATAGCTGAGAATTATTATCATCATCCTTCGATGCGCTCCTTGCATTGAGGCACGTGGTGAAAGCAAGTACACCGATATAATTCATCGATTACCGAGTCGCTCTTACGTTTCTAATCAAATGCTCGCACCTTAGCCGGTACACGACCCGGAGATACGCGATTCGCCTAAAATACCCGAGATCGCGAAGGAAAGCTGCCCCCCCCCCCGCCCTAGGCTCTACGGGGCGCCACTGAGTGAAACGTCAAAAATCGCCCGAGCGGGAGAGTTCCATTGTCGGGCATTGTGGGGCTATTGAAATTAAAATAAAGGTCAGCGGTGCGATGATTGTCGGGGCGAGAAGGGGGGGGGGTGATTCCTTCCTCGCACCGACGAAATTCGGAGCTCCAGTCAACGGGCACGTTTCTCCCCCCCGCGGATTCTCCACAGCAACTTCGTGTAATAAATATTGCGGACAGATCTCGGCAACGGCGGCGTTGGTACGCCACTGGTGCATGCTTTGTCGACTTCCCTGCCCCCCCCCCGCCCAACCCTACCCTAACCCCTTCGGCAACCCGACAATCTCGCGCCCGCTGGTCGTGAAGTCCCCCGTCGCGCGCCTTCCACGACGATGCGCGAGTGAAAGTGCTTTTATGTAAACGAAGGGACGAGTGAGCAGAGATAGAGAGAGAGAGATAGAGAGAGAGAGAGGAGCAATCACTTGGCGGGAACGCGACTTTTCGGCATCTCATCCCGAAATTCACGCGATAGCATCGGCACACTTGGTCTACTTATCCTGTAATGCGAGAACCATCATCGTGTTTACCTTTTTGCCCGTTTAATTACAGCGATCCGTAATATTTAAGATAGCTGCTCTCGTCAGCTGCAAAACGTCAGATGTAATTGAAACGAAATTATTTCCCTTATTACCAACAAGCTATCTCTCCGATGTTAAATCTAGCCATATTTACGTTCTTCGTACGTTAAATATCAACATTATCTAGAATTATCGCACCGAAGCGATCCTAAAGCATTCGGACTTTAAATAAGCACGAATTATATACGTTTTCAACGAGATAAAAAGTTTTAAAAAATATTTTATCCTATATTACATTTTGTGTGCGTGTGTGTGTGTGTGTGTGTGTGCGCGCGCGTTCTTATTTAAGATGTCGAGTTTTTTATGCGTACCATTTGTACTTCAAATTCGATAAGTTCCATAAGATTTCTTAAAAGCGCACGCAACGATCGTAAGAGAAAGAAACTTAAAAGCATAAAGTATGAAAAGAAAACTTTCTTTAAATCATAATTGTGGCTCTTAAGGAAAAGAAATTCATTAAAATTAAAAAATTTGGCCTCTTCCTACAATATAGTTTCACTCAATACGAATTCATCTAATTTTAGATCGAAAAAGGCAAAAAATAAATGCATTCGCTATTTTCTCAAAAATGATAATTATGTTTATAAAGGACTTTCGCCTTTGATATAATTTCTCTTGATTCAAATGAAGCGTTGTTTGATTGTATTGCCGCGTCACGATGACAAGATTTTTAAATCGTAGTCCCAATAAGCTTAGATGAAATGGAAACTTTAAAAAAGATGCTATTATATTCGGATTTTAAATTATATACTTCATTACCGTCTAAGCGGAGTAATATTAATCTTAAAATTCTTCATAATTTTCCGTAATTCTATTATGAAGAGGATGAGAGTCGGTGAATTGTGCAAAGATTGTTCACGTCAGGCTGAATAAGGATACTTGTACGCATTAAAAATAAAGGAAATCGTAAATATAATGGAACTTATTAAGATGTAAAGGAAATACTAAATAACGATCACAAAAATTGAAATTACCTTGTGTAAAATATTTTAATATAATAGTACGTAAATGAGTCTTGCAATAAGATTGAGTATGCTTTAAGAATAACTTTTAACATTTTTCTTTGGAAAGTACTTTTGAACGCGCATTTGAATTTCCAATCAAATTATAAGATTATTAATATTTTGTATTTAAAGAAGTAATAATTTGCAACCTATTCACGATTATAATAAACTGCCTTTTCACAAGACACTTTTGAACGAATGTTCGTATTTTCTTGTCTACTTCATTCTCAATGTCTTGTATTTAAACTTTTTACACGCGAAATTAAGATTTAAAGTATAAAATTATAATACGAGTCTGCTTCAATTTTCAAGCTTTCGCGTGCAAAAATATTTGCTTTCGATTATTAAAGGAAGGAGACCCAAGGCTCGCTTGGATTTAGAAAAATAACGGCCCCCCCCCCTGTATCTGCACTCGGAGCTGAATGAATATTCACGAAATGGGGGGGGGGGGGGTAGGAGAGAAGAAAAAAAAAATTATAACGAGCAAGAAGCAACAACAATTACTCAATGGCTCGTGGTTCGTAATTCTTTGTCTTGCCGTTGAAATTGACAGACTCGCCTCTAATAAGGCAAATAATCGAGGAAATTCACCGCGATCGCTTCTCAATGTCCCAAGACAAATCGTTCCGGCATTCGACGCATATAGAATATCTCTCACTTCCTCGTAATCAATTAAGCAGCCCCGAAGCATTAATCAATGTTTCCCCGGGTAAAAAAGTAAATTGATTTTCAAAATCCGCGACTTTCTCCGCGGCTTGCGCGGGCTCGGACGGGGCCGGCAATTCTCACGAGGCCGGCGAGCGCCGTGGAAAATAATTACGCATTGACAAATACCGCGTGGATAACGATCGGCGGGCTACCGGACCTCTCCGTCGTCCTTTTAACCGGGCGCGCGCGATCGCCGACCGGGAATGCCCGGCCAAGTGTGTGTATACATATCAGGGGGGGGCAGAAGGGCTGGATCTTACCTTGAGAGCTGGCGCAAGTGTCTGCCAGGGACTCGACCGAGGCCAAATATGGATTGGCGGCGCCGCTCGCGTTCCCCTGGTTGCTGCATCCGCTCGAGGAGGTGCTCGAGGCGATCGAGCTCCCGGACAGGGGCCTACCACCGGGCTCGTGGCCGCGGCAGCGCTGGGCCCCGTATCTGAAGCAGAGAAGAGCCCAAGGGCGTGTCAGGGCCAAGGCCGGTGCGCCGCCGATCGACTCGGCGGCGTCTCTTCCTCCGCCTCGCGAGCCGCCCTTCGGTACGAGCACTGGCCCCGCTCGGCTCGCAAAGCTCTCTCTTTCCGCCTCTGTCGCTTCTCCTCTTTGCCGACTAGCCCGGGGACCGACTCCCGCGCCCTCCTCCACTTCGTCCTCCGCTAGATTACGATTTCGGAAGCCAACGGGACCCCCGCCGCACGCCGATGCTTAATTCTCCGAGCCTTGTTGTGCCTCTGCGGAGAGCTTATCCTCTTCCCCGCGAGTGGTTCGTTAAGAACGACGTTCTAGCTAAGCTTTTACGGCGGAGCCTCGTTGTTTCGAAAAAAAAAACAATACCATTGGCCCATTCTTAAGCTATTGCTAACGACGGGTAATGGGATTGGAGCTACGGTTCGCGTTATTTAGGCAAATGTTGCACATTCGTATTATTAATAATATTGTAACGCGTTTAATTTTTTGGGTTGCCCTCTACGTTGTTTCGCTCGTGTTTACCGAAATATTTATAAATTTTTACCAAATTCTCGTTAAATGCATTGCAAATGGTTATGCAGAAAATTTCAACCGATAACAATAATGATGTAATCCACATACCGCCGAAAATGCAAAAAAAATGTCACAATCCGCGGCTTTTTATATTTAGATAGCCAATTTTTAAAATCATAATATTGAGGCTAAATATTTTAGCCTCGTTACGAACTTTTTCGAGCAAAGTCCTAATAATATGGTAAAAAAAAAAAAAAAACCGAACAAAACTGAAATACGGAAGAAACATTTTCTCCGTTATCATTCTGATTCTTCGAACGTAAACAAGCATATAAGTTAGTTACGTCAATTTTTGGTACTAAAGTAATTTAATTATCAATTAAATATAATTGCCAATATAGTTACATCATCAAAGTTGCAAACACATATTTTCATTTGCTTTATGTTTATGTACAAAGATTGTCAGACTGTAAAGAAAACTTGTATATGAGATGTATTTTTAAAAACCATATAATATTGCACAAAAATAAAAAAATATTGCACTTTAAAAGCGATAAAATTGACAAATAAGATGAAAATTACAAATTTATAGTACTAACGTACGAAAGCTGATGGGCCAATAAAGAAGATTAAAAATGGAAATTTTTTCTTTATTATATAAATAATTTTTTTGTAAATTAAGATTACACGAACTAAACATTCACACATAAAACTTTTTTATCAATTTAAAGAACCGTAATTATCAAACGGTGCATTTCAAAGGAAATTTTTTTTTCTTTTTTTTCTTCCGCAGTTTATAAGCAATTAATCCACAATTTTTGCACAGTATATCAAAGTACCGTATCATTATACAAGTGATTTTTTACTGGCGATCGTTCTATTTTTGCTCAAAAGAAACGATTATTTTGTTTTTTTATAATCACGTACTATTACGATTAAGTAATTTAAAGCATTGCAGATTGACTTATTGCGATAAAACAAATCGTTGTCCTTTCTCAGTGAACTTACCTCGGACAGGCATGAAAGAGGCAATCAATCTTGTAAAAATTTAAACAGCGTGTCTATTTGAGCATTTAATATGATAACCATTTACATGTTTGTATTATATGCAATTGTATGTATATTCGAGCAACATTGCAATATCTTCCTCTGCGTTCTCGCGGCGTTAAAACGAATCGTCATACAATTGTACGCATTAGCGAGGCCGGCGAATTCTCATCAGCAATACGAGCGGCAACAGCATCGTCATCATCAGCATCATCGTCTTCGCCAATAGTAGTACATTATTAATATATTCTCATTCAAATTCGCCTAACGGTACGGCCAGTATATAAAGTAGCGTAATCTTTGATAATAAGGTAAGCGAAACGCGCCGTTGAGGGGGGGGGAAGAGAAGAAGCAACTCAAGGATGCATGTATTTTCAGGCTTTTAACTTCTTTTGAATAAACCGGGAAGGCGCCCGAGCTCTTTAATCTACGAATTTACGAGGCGCGCAGACGATGTTCGCTCGCGCCATTAGCCGCGAGGGCGAGACGGGGGGGGGGCGGTGGGGCTGGAGGATGGGTTACCGGGGCTGCGGGGGGAGGGGCGCGCGGACAGTCGGCAGAAGGAAAGGAAGCCGAAGCGCGAGTCCATCCCACGTAGGGAGGGGGGCGCGTCAATCGGATCATCGCCATGGTAATCGCAGAAAAGCGCATCGGTCTTGGGCCCGCAATTACGTGGACCGGGGCGGCTAAAAAGCGGCGGCGGCGGCGGCGGCGGCCGAGACGCCGCGCAAAAAGAGGGTCGCGGTAGTGCCGCCAGGAGTGGACGGGAGGGGAGCGCAGGCCGGCGGCGCCTCGGATCCCCCTCGATCGCTGGGCACAAGTGGCCGGGGCTCCTCGATCTCGACAAAGTCTGGGTCTGTGCGGTCCGTCTCGACGGGGGCGTCGGGCTTTTTGCCCGAATCCTGGCCCCTCGGCCACGACGGACGGAGAGAGAGAGAGAGACGGATAGAGATAAATAGAGAGATAGAGAGAGAGAGAGAGAGAGAGAGTGGGACGCCCCTGCACGCGAGTACCGAGGCGTGGACGAGGGTAAAAAGCGACGCGGGCACTGGTGCACTTTACGCGCCGAAACGGCACTGCTGGCGTCCGGAGACGCGACGACGCGTCGCCGTCCTGGAGCGAGCCTCGCTTCTCCGTCCCCGTCAATTGTCAGCCAAGTTCCTCTCTCTCTCTCTCTCCTCTCTTGGCCTGCGCGAATAGCCGAGGTTCTTCCGCGACTCGCTTAAGGCCGGCTCGCCGAGAGGATCGCCACGCTGTTGGAAAAACGGTTTTCCATCGAAAGACCGTCTTCTGTATCGGCTCCTTTAACTATTTAGCGCGCTCTTAATTGTAACGCGATAATGGACGATTCTTGACTCCCCCCCCCCGCCGCCGCTTCTGTGGCTTTCTTAAAAATGCCCCATTACTCTCGGTTAAATTTACTTTCATCCTTCGCGGTAATTCGAACCTGAGCGCAAAAGGGAAATGGAGTGCCGCTTTTAAAAGTGCTTTTAAAAGCGGAAGCCCAATACCACTGTAACGCCACACGAGCTTACAATGTGCAGGCTCTGTTATGGGCCGATTTAATTATGCATCCATAAAGTGAAAATCAAGTTCAATGTTACGGCAAATGTGACTTTGTACGAACGCGTGCCTAAACATAGAACGCCCCCGCGTGCATTTTTAACTGCTTTTCCTTGTTTACGATTAAAAATGCCTCTCCAGCGGGCGGTTATTATCGTGCTCGGAAATTTTTTGCGAACCCGGGGCAAAAATAGAGAGGAGCTCTCGGCACAGTCCCTGGCCGGGCCTCGGGAGTTAAGGTCGAGCCCAGTGCTCGAGTCGAATCAAGGGCCGTACTACATTTGGGAGCGCGTCTCGTTAGAAATAATTGAACGTCGCGGGAAAGCAGATGCTCGAGCGCTGAGGAATTGGGGGAAGGGAGAGAAAGCGGGTCAGGTTGTACGCGCTCGCGAAGTAAAGTATAATCGACGGTGGGCCCGGGGGAGAGGGGGGGACATTTTCCAAAGCGTAACGACGATTTTAAATTCGTTGCCCGACACTCGCGCGGCCGGCTCTCGAAAGCGAAGCCACATTCGCGAGCTAAGTGGATCGACGATGAGCGTCGCATCGGAAATAGAAGCGATTATCGGCTCGGCATCCGTTGCGAGCCATCGTAGCGGCGGATGGAGATAGCGCTTGAAGAGCGGCGAGGGGGCTGGGGCTGGGGGGAGAAAGAGAATCTAGGACTCGGACCGAGAATCACGAGACACTCAATCACGGCTGATTGCGAAGGATGAAGATAGCATTGCGCTGCTCTTGCCACGTCGGCCATCAGCCGGTGTAATTTCGTGGACCGATAATGAGCCGCGCTCGCTCTCTCTCTCTCTCTCGCAATATCTCTCGCCTTTACAAGAGGCGCACAAGGGAGCAGCCGAGCTCGCGTAAATTCAATCGGCAATCGATTGTGCACGCGTGGCGTTTGCTTCCGCAATATCGAGCCTCGATCCGATCGCCTTGCGGGGAGGGAATTCGGTACTTAGCGCGGGGCACACGAGCGAGACCCGGCGAGCGCTCGATCCTTACGACGGTAAGTAGGGCCTACCTGAGCTGAGTGGGACTGTCCTTGTCCTCCTCCTCGTCCTCCTCGTCCTCGACCGAGCTGCCGGCGAGTCGCGTCTCGGGGTCCGGCCGCTCGTCGACCTCGGCGGTGGTTAGGCGCGGCGGCATCTCGCAGAGCCTCGATTTCCTCTTCTGCCCGAGGCTCAGCCGCTTCTGGAGCCCGGGCGTCGCGAGCTGGTGCTCCTCCTCGGCCTTGCCGCGCGCTATCTCGTCGAACATCCCCAGCAGCTGCGGCACGAGGTCCGTCGTGGTGCCTGGAACAAGCGGGAGATGAGGGGGAGACGCCTTGGTTTGGTCTAGCGCTTCGGTTAAGGAACTCTACTTTTGGAACGGCGGAGGGGCAGCACCCGATCGAGTTCGAAATTTTACAGGAAACGAGTCGCTCTCTCTTTCTCTCACACACACACACACACACAAAACACACACACACACACAACACACGCGCTCTCTCTCTCTCTCTCTCTCTCGATTTGGCTCGGCCGCGGCTCGGGGCCCTTATTCTTTCCCGCGCACTTTGCCAATGCATTTTGTATCTCTCGCTCACCACTGAGACTCTATTTTTCACGGTGCTTTCAATTGCGCGTAATCGGGCAGGCGACCAACGCTGAATAGTTAATACGTGTCATTCTGTAATGTTTTGAAGTTATTAGCATATGCTTATTTTACACTCTGCCGTATAATAAGTCTTGACGAGGCTCCTGTAGCGCCAATGAATTTAGATAAGCGGAGCTTCTTGAAATTGTTAGCTTTCAGATTTCCAAAGCCCGGCTCGGAGATTACGCTCGTACGTTGAATTAGACACGCATAATCATTAGATTAGCACCGCGGTAAAAATGTTGGTTTTTGATATTTTTAAAACCCACCGGTTGTTGCTTCTCGCGCGAAGAGAGCCGGCCTCCGTGTATAAGCATGCGCAAACGTCGGAAAGTAGTAATTTACACCAAAGTGGGGATTAAAATGATCATTTTTTTTCTTCTTTCAATTCACATGCCAAGATAAGCTACGTAATTTAAAGAGGATTACATTATAAACCCTTGCTTTCATCGAAGATCCACTTGGAAAATCTTGTCGCTAGCCAATGCCGCGTGTCGTGTATATACCTGTGATTCGATTGATTAAGGTTTTTTTCTCTCCCCTCTCTCTCTCTCTCTCTGTCTCTCTCGCGCGCGCGCGCGTATTAATAACAAATGCGCATCGCACCCAGGGGAGATTATTCAGCAGCTCGTATTGTAAGGACAATCGCGCGTATTAAGACTGGCGCTACGGAGGCTCCGTCACGGCGGAGAGTCTTTCAAGAGAGACTAGTCTGCGCTTAGCGTGAAGAAGAAGAAGAAGAAGAAGAAAAAAAAGGGAAAAGAAAGAAAAAAGCGCTCGTTATCAAAGTAGCAGGTGGACGAAATCTTTCATAAGGCGCGCAGTCGGAGATCGCTGTCAATGCGCAACTCAAAGAACGAACGTCGCACAAAGTCATATATGGCGTGTGACTCGTGACAAGGACTTGTTTTTTCCAAGCCGGGAGTAGCCCATTAAAGATCTTTACCAGCGGAGCTCCTTTCTGCGACTCCTGAAAGATTTACAGCCTTGAAAGTGCTCGTCGCTCAATAAGATGTGCGAGTCCTTTTCATCGCCGCGCAACTCGCGGAGCCGTTAGATTTATAAAAAAAAAAAAAAAAAAAAAAAAAAAAAAGAGCACCGGAGACAATAACAGTAGGCTTTTTTTCGCATTCGCGTATAATTGGCGCGCAAACGCATACCGATGCGTTTGAGTAAAGGACCTTGTACTGATTATTGTGTCCCACTGTGCAATAACTATAGCCATATATTATAATAATCTAATCGGCTCGGTACGCTCAATCGATCGGTATACAAAAATTCGCCTCTATTAATTATCATATAGAAAGTTACGATACTAAGTTCGTAAGTAACACAAGAGTTTGATCGTTTTTGGAAGCGGTTTTCATGCCTACATAAATTGATTCTTTGCGTAAGCCACTGATTTACGTATGGGGAATTAGCGTAAATAAATATACTATTATTACGTAAAAGCGCTTAAAAGTACTTTTAGTGTCGCTCAAGCAGTAATTTACGGATTTGCTTAAGATTCATGGCCTCTATCACGGCAACTACCTGTAGTGTTTTTTATAGATTTTATGTAAACTTGTTTGATTTTTTAATAAGCACTTGAAGCGTTTTAACCTAGTATATTTATCTCTATCGATAAGCACCGATGCCAAAAAAGAAAATTAATTACGGCAATGGTTGAGATATTGCATTTTTAATTCACAGTGATTTATGATAAAGTCTTCCTTTACACGATGTATTAAGTTATTGTGCAAATCGATTACATAATTTTTATATTTCAAAAAAGAATAATGTTTTGTTGGCTCCTTAAAGAAAAATCATTCTCGGGTAATTTAATGCAAATTAAACATTCTTTCTCTTCCTCTCTCTCTCTCTCTCTCTCTCTATGCTCTTCTTCTTCTTTTTTTTTCCTTCTTCCTCACGGGCACATGTAAAGCGCACTTGGGCGCGCGCAAGCGATCACTTACTTAAAAATTCTCTCACTCGCTCTATCTTAATAAACCAGAGAGATGTCGGTCCGATCTTTGAAGTGCTTGTAAACTTTGGTAGCTGCATAAAAATCGCTACTATAAATCAGGGCAATTTTTTTTTACGAGCTTCGTACGAAAAAGCACTCCTTCCCCCGGACCTCGGCCCTCTCGCCCTCGATCCTCATCTAAGATACCCGATAAATTTCATTCTCGGCTTTAGCTCTCAAATAGTAGTGGTGCACCCTATTTATAAAGATAATGACCCCCGAATCTACGGTGCAGGGCAGGAGAATTCGTAGCGAGAGAGCGAGCACACAGAAATATCCATCGCGGATAAGGATAGCCGCCGGTGGAGTCCCCGGAGGTTGGCGCAAGTCAGGGTAGGGTCGGTGAAGGGGGGCTAAATCTATCGGACTCCCGAAAGCTTTCCAACTCTGGTGCAGGGGCGGGGGAGGACGCATCCTCGATCGCGCCGTTGACGTCAATAAGGAAATTCGAGAGAGAGAGAGAGAGAGAGAGAGAGACGTCGGGAAGAGTAGCGTCACGTGGCCCAGGCCAGGGCTTTTTTCCCGACGTAACGTGAAACGATCTAAATTTACAGGAATTAATGTGACTTAGCTGCGCCTTTGGCGATACGGCGGCGGCGGCGGGTGGGGGTGGGGGGTGGATAGAACAGGAGCCGAGTCGAGTGGGCGCCTGGCTTGAAAAAACAGACTAAATACTCCGGGGATAGCACTCCCGGCTATCAAATCCGTGTTAATCTTGCGGCCATTCGCTGGATAATATTTCACTTGCGCTCGCTCGGGCCCTCGGCGCATTCTTCTTCCTCCTACAGATTCGGTGATCCTCCCTCGTGGCTCTCTCTCTCTCTCTATATATATATATATATATATATTAATATAGACCACGGGCCGGGAGTCCGGGTGGGGGACTGGCGATGCTCGCCTCGGAGCCGGGGAGCGCGCGAGGCAGGCCTAAGTTACTTCGACCGCTAATCGGGTGTACCGGCCGCGGATGGTTCGGTGCCCGGGGACTCCGGCGCCGCTCCGCGAGAAAGTGAATAAGCGCGGAAGGTAGAGGCCGCGCAGAAAATGCCGTTGTAAAACTCGAGTGGGAATAAACTGTCTGGATAAACAAATTGAATTGCGCGTAAGGTACGGGCAAGCAAGCGGCTGGAAAACGAGCACAAATATAATAAGCGATGGAAATGAAAGGAGTACTAATTTATCCGTTCTCGGGCGCATTGACGTGCGGCTCGTGGTTTTCGCTCCGCGCTCTCTAACTTTTATTGTCCCAGAGCGCAAAGCAAAATGTAGTTTTCAGGCTCGCGCTTTGGATTTAATAGCGGACGCGCGCCTTCCAGGCAATTCGCCCAAGTAAATAAAGCCGAACGAGCCCCGCGGAGCTCTCCGTTAAATCGGGATAAGCCGGCTGGAAAAAGGCGGCGGCGCCCCCGCCTACGCATCGCATCGCTTCCGCCCTCGATTTCACGAGAGAGCATCGCCGGGGAATTCTCGGCCCTCTCCCTCTCTCTCTCTCTCTCTCTATCCGTGTCAGTCCGTCGCTGTTCCCCGGCCCGTTGCGGCCCTAGCGGCTCTCCAAGTTAGGCTGGCTTTTCCTTCGCCGGAGAGAGAGAGAGAGAGAGAGAGAGAGGAGAGCCCTGGATTCGGGGCTCGGGGGAAAGCCTCGAGAGCTTGCGAGCTGGGATAATGACGCGGATACAACGCGCGCGGCTTCGTATTCCGCCCGTCTCGTCACCGCCGCTGCGTTGGATCGGGCTTCGGACCGCAGTTATATTGGAACATCCGTTCGCGGCCTGCACTGGTGGCCATTGGACTTTAAGCCGGCTCTGACAATTTGCCACGATTAGAAATTTTAACGAGCGCCCCCGCTCCGCTGTGCTCCTCTCCTCTCCGGCTTTTGCCAGAACAACATACTAATGCCAGCTCCGAATGCCGAGCTTGCGGCCAAACGAATTCTTCTCGTCAACATTGAATTTGGAGCGTACATCGAGGCGATGCGCAACGCGAGCCTCCGCGAGAGATGGCAAGCCTTCTTTTTTTTTTTTGTTTATGCGTTGTCGAGCACAGCCGATAACGGTTGATTTAGCTCGCCTTGGAAAATGGACAAAGAGAATCCTTTATAAGGGAGATTAATATTGTTGAGCTGAGCTTCCTATTTTACGTGCCGTTTGCCAAATGCATTAATTCTGCTTCAACAACGAGCTTGTTTTGTTTTCGAATGCTAGATAATTCTCCCGGGAAACAAAAATTTATCATTTCTTATTAATTTTCTTTAAAAAGCCTTCCTTCCGTAATAAATTATTCCACGTTTAATAATTGCCACACACATATATAACCATTGTTAAGCGTGTACATTTACTTTCTATATTTGACATAACAAATATATTCGCATTTGCGTTTCTTAAGCAATAAGATGAATTTATCTTTTAATTATGGCACTGCTCAAGTTTGTCGAGCATTAGTTGAATTTTCTCTTTTCGTACAAAAATGTATAACAATATAAAGTTACGATGGCTGTTCAATTTTTTTCAATCCTAAGCCTTAAAATTAATTATCGGGTAAATGAATTTACACGTAAGACATTATAATAAATTATGTATCTAGTTTCAGCAATCGATTGATTGCGTAGAATAAATCTGTTACACATGATGATAAATTAAAAATTGATATTCTAAAATAATCAGCTCGAAGGAACTTATCAAAAAAAGCTCTCGCATATTCCTTTTCTAATTTTCGAGTCGTAAATTACTGACTTTGAAATAGCATTAACGGTCGGCTAAAATTTAGTATTAAATTCAAATAAATGAACTATGCCTTTGACACACACACACACACATATATATATATATATGTATGTATGTATAGCGTATAGTATTTTGTGGAAATAAATAATACATTTCCAAAATTAAATGCATATCATAATTAAAATACTGCGTCCCATTGAATATAAATTATTTGTGGCGCGAGTGACGAAACTTTTTTACAAGCATAAAATGAGAGCTCCATTTCAATAGAAATAAATATCTAGAAGATTTCTAGAAATAACAAATTGCAAAATGTTTTTATTACAAATAGTATTTTTATACATTAAATTACGCTCTAGAAATAACAAACATTTTTCTCAAGGTATGTCATGCGGAACTATTTCTAGTCATAAATATTCAAGTAAACCAAAACAAAGTACACTATTTTTTGTTACATTTCATAATGACTTTAGAATTCATTTGCAGCATTGTTGAAATAATGTTTGAACTGTTCTAACATTAAACCCAAAATTTTCATATTACTTAATGAAATAAATAAGCCAGCAGTACTACTCATTTTGAGTAAGTGCTATACGGAGATAGTTCAAATTAATCACGATGAGGCAATTTTCATCGCATAAGATTTCTCATTAAAAAAACCTAAAGGAATACGATTTATAATTATATATATATTAAGACTGATTGCAAGATATAATCCAATGAACAATTAAGAGTATTTAGCGCACTTGGGTTGTTTTTTTATATTAAATTAGAAATTTTCAATTATTGGCACTAATCAAATGAAATGACTATTAAGAGTTAGATTTAAAAATATTTCCATCGCTGTCTTATAGTTCTATTCAGCATTGTGTCTTATAAAGTTCTAAATAATTGAATATATTCATTCAATCACCTGTCATCAGTTATTAAAACAGTAGTTTAAAATTGAATATATTAGAAAAGCATTATAGAACTTGTAACAATAAACGGGGGTTCATAAATTATATATATATATATATGTGTGTGTGTGTGTGTGTATAAAGATGAATAGACGACGATCTAAATACAAAGATCACATATTTAAACACATGTTTTTTATATCTTTTTATAAGAACGTCTGAATATTTAAACGTAATAATTTGATTTATTAGCACGAACTGAAATAAGTATTTAGTAATAATAATGTGTCAAAAACATATTACCGATGGTAATATGCGAGTTGGTGTGATTAAAAATATTACTGCTTGAATAATAAATACATTTCTTTTTTAAAATCGTGAAAGTTATGAGACCGAAGTTGTTTCATAACTTCTTTTGAAGCTAATTTGGTCAACGTTGATGCTCGCAAAGGGAAAAAAGTTTTAAAGAGTCCGTAGTATTTAAAAGGTATGAATTAGCGGTCTTTCATTGATCGTAACGCCGTAGCTTCCAGTTCGATTGAAATTGATACTCTTGCGGCCCGACACGTCATAATTTCAAATTATTTATCGCCACGCAGTTGCCTGGATCCTGTAAGGAATACGTTGCAATTTTTGTGCAAAATTTATCGCGCTCATCGAGGGCTCCATTAAAAAAAGGGCTTTTAAACGGTCTCCTTTGAAAACGACGACGACCAGGAATGCCAGGGAGTCTACGGCTCTCTACTGCATGTGTATATATTTTGACAAGGGCACGTGGCGGTTGGTCGAAGTCGCGCTCGGCGATAGTCTCGACGATTTGCCGATGAGGGATGGAAGCCGCAGGAGGAAAGGACAAAGCCCTTTAAAGGTGGAGCCGAGGAGGGCTCGCTAAAGCGTCGTCGTTGCCGAGAGCTGGCAATCGATTCAACCGCTGCCGGGGCCGATCGCGAGCCCGGGGGAGGCCCTCCCCCCACAGCGATCTGCTGGACTCCTCTCGCTCCCCGGAGCCCTCGCTGCTCGGCCCAAACTAAATAAAGCATCGGAGCCGAGGAATCGCGGCGAGCCGCGGGCCATTCGTTGAAGCCGCGTTATCGCGCATCCAGCGTTAATTCCATGAATGCTCGGGAAGCTGGGGCCCCGCGCACCGGCCGCCGCCGCCGCCGACTAATTTGGTCTTTACGAGGGCGTTAAAACGCGCTATTTTCAAAGCCGAGCGGCCTGCCGATAACTGCCCGCGCCTTCGGAAAGCGCTCGAAAATAGAGCGCGGGGCGCCGGCGGCTCCCCCCCCCCGTCGGATGGGCCAGGCTTTCGCGGCCAGCGGGGGGCCAGAGGCTGGACGACTCGAGGAGCCGGAGCGGCGTCGCGGCTCAAAGGACCCCGGGCGCTGATTTCCCATCGACCTGGGCAGGGGGGGGCGGCGGCAGAGGGGTTGGGTTGGGGGCCCGACCGGTTGATCCCCGCACCGGGGTGGGCACTTTCTAAAAGCCCCGTTTCTCCCGGCGAGTGGCGAAATTTCCGTATTTTCCAAATAAATCCGGTGCCCGAGACGGATTAAAAGCTCGTTCAGCGCCTTTATGCGCGCGTGATAAATGTGCCACTTGACGAGAGTGGCTTTTATGCGCCTGGCCCCTCTGACAATACACAATAAAATGCGCGCGCGCGTGTGTGTTCTATCCAAAGAGCTCCTTGCCCGTGGTTCTTTTTGCCGATATATCTCCTGCATAATTATCCGATACTGCATTTAAATGATAAAAGCTTTCGCAAAGGTTGTTCGTCCCGCGCGCGACACGCGGCCAGGAAGTTATACAATGCCCGGGCCCGGATTCTTAATTCTCGGAGGCTCGCCTCCTACCTTAAGCCCGAGAGATTTTTCGTCTGCGGAAATGAGAGTTGGCGAGCCCCTCCTGCCCTCCCCCTCCCCCCGACGCCACCGCCTCCCAGCTAAAACGTTGCTCCGGCCAATTATAAAATTATCCTCACTTGCTCAATAGATCGTGCACCTCATTAACATTTCCATTGCGCACTCACTGCTCAAGACAGTACAATAATTAATCAGCATAAGCCGAGAACAGACCTTGTGTCGTACATTGTACGGGGCTACAGTCGTTGTAATCGTCGCGCAATAGCGCATGTAACAATAAGTTTACCGCTTTGCTATAATTAATGCTATTCCAATGGTCTCAACCTCGGGGAGTGCATTTCGCGTGACATATATTCCAGTTAAATAAATAATTGAATCGTTTAAAATTATCCGACCCGGTCGATTATAGATTTAAACAAAAAAAAAAAAAAAAACAAAAAAAAACAAAAAAAAAAGGCCACTATTCATTATCCATTGTGCGCTTAGAATTGGCGCTCATTCGTCTATTTACAGAATTCAATTACACCTAATCCGGAGCGAAATGAGATTCGCGCGGTGATTCGAGTGGCAGGCATCGTCTCGGCGAGGGAATAAATATTTCAAATAAAGCAACGGTGCCCCGCGTGTCCGGGTGAGTGAGAAATCCGAAATCGCGCGAAAATACTCGCTCGGATACGTAAGCCCACACTGAGCGTAGATACGAGTCGGAACGAATAAAAGAATTCGTTTGGAAAGTGCGCTTAATTCAACGAATGGGCGCAATCGATAAAGGGTCCGACGAGCATCAGTTAATAAATTAGCCTTATCTCGATGGCTATGGCTATCGGTTTTTCATATTTAGCGAGCAACGCGAGGCACTTCGAGGCACGCGCTACGAAAAATTATGCGATAAGGAAATAAAGGTCGCGTGGCGACTAAATTGAACTCGATAAAAGCTGAAAAAAAGTCCCCGCGGATGGAATTCAATCACAAGTGATATCATGCATTTATATGTGAATCATGCTCGAACAATTGCCAGCCAACGGATCCGCATAAGTACGATAATTTATATATACTCGAATGGGACCTAGAGGTAGGCAGGCCCTGCGTTCCTGTACTTTCCGATCGGCCTCTCTTTTATCGCGGCTCGCAAGTCGCGCCCGAGCCACAACTGAGCGACAACCCATAGATCCAGGGTCGGGCAGAAAAATGGATCGAGTTTCCGTAGCGCCAAGATTAACGTTCGATGCAGCTTGGCGCCTCCGCGTTTCGCGGCCCGGTAATTTTATTCCCCGGCGATAATATCCGGAACTCGAGTGCTCTAAAACGGACGCGCGGCGCGGGTTCTGTTCCCCCAGCCCAGCGGGGGGGGGGCTGGCGGAGGAGGGCGCGTGACTCACGCGGGTAAACAAAAAGCCGCGCACCCGAGGGCACAGGCGCGCGCACGTGCATCCGTCAGGGGAGCGCCGAGTCCTTTGTCCCCGGGGCGGCTCTTCCCCGGGAGAAAAAAGGCCGTCGCGACTGATCCGGGCCCCGGACGACTCGCCGCCGCCGCCGCCGCCGCCGACTCTTCTCTCCCGAGCCTCTCGGGCCTTATCCCGCCGGGGCCCGTTAGCCGAGTCTTTTTCGTAAGCTCGGTGCCCCGCCGGAGAGGCTGCCTCTCGAGGAACGAGGACTCTACCCAGGTACGAATGGCTCGAGGTTCGAGTGCGTTTCGCTTTACGTTCAAAAATAAGATTAAGGCCCGAGTCGCTTGCCCCCCCCCCGTTCGCGCTCCGATTCTACTCGGACGCCGGTGGCGATCGGATGAGCCTCGCTTAAAAATATTCCCTCCCCCCGAGCTCCTGCCTTCGGGATGCGCCTCGGGCCTCCATCCGAGATCGTTGTAAATTTACACGCGGCAGTCTGAAAAATCCTCTCGGGCGCTAGGCTTACTAAATTTCATATTAATCACGTATCGGGGTTAATTTATGACTTTTCATTATTAGCGGCCACACGAGAATAATGAACCAACTCTGCGCGGTCCTTACGGCTTCATTTCACTCTGCTCAAACAGAAGGAAACTTTAATTTCCGTAGTGTATAAATCACTCGATGCGACCCGCAGTTATAATATTATGTAACGAGAGAGGAAAACAAGCTAATTATGTTTCCCGCGTTCCAAATGAAATATACGACGTATTGCCTTATAAATATTGTTATCGGCTTGAAAATTGTTTAAAAAAAAAAAAAAAAAAAAAACAGCTCTCCTTCTCTACTTATTTAAATCAGCCGCAAACATTGTCTCGATTGAGCCATCGAAATTTCAATTATTTATTGACAAAACCTACCCAGCCGAGCTTTACGGAACAAAGGCCATTCGCTAAGGCCATTCGGCATTCAGACCAACCGTAAAAGCATCAACACCGGCATTCATAGCCGAGGAAGAATAAAAATCCAAAACACTGTAACGGTAAATTTAGGCAAAAAAAAAAAAAAAAAGAGAGAACCGGGAAAGTATGCGCAAACCTCTAAAGCAGGATAACCAAGGCGCGTCGACGTCGATTATTATAAGGTCGAGAGAGTTAAAGAAACAATCCGACGTGCACTGCGTCATCGCGAGATCGGGGCCGGGGGGGGGGGGCTCCTCGAAAAAATCTTCCGGGTGGATTTTTGGCACGGACAGCTCCGGAGTCTTAAGTTGAATAAATACCCGAGACTCTCTTAAAAATGCAGTGAGTACTTTTTGTAAGCCTGGACGTCAGTGAAAGCGTTTACGCATTTTGCAAATGCACAGGTATTGAGCTGCAGCCGAACCACATACACTGTCGCCTCTTCGCCTGGCAAAATATCTTTTGAATTGCGACTGCACATTTATTTTTACAAAAGAATTTTATAGATATCCATTAATCAGTGACTCATTTAACTTTTCTCTATTAATATTTTTACCGCTACTTTTTTGCATTGTGAAGGATTCCATCTTACGTATTTTAGCGCTAATAATATTTATACGTACCTAAGGAATACATCATGTTTATCCATACGTATGGTAGAGATTGAAAAATTTATTGATTTTTTTTTTTTTTTTTTTCTTTTTCTTTCTTAACGAAGGTTATTGTTTTTTTATTTTAATCTTACGTATAAGAAATTCCTGTATTATGCAAATTTTATTTATACTGATAAATAAAGTGCATGGGTTGAAATGTCAAAATATTATCAATTTCATTTTGAAAAAATGAAATTTCTTTAGGCAAGATAAATGTCCGATCCTATTTAACAAGCTCTTACTTCATACTTAGAATTTATTAACAAAATGTACAAATTTCATTACGAGCTATACTATAAATTCATATCAAATAAATGTATTATCTGTAAATGTTGGTATACATAGTTTAATTAAAAGTGAAAGTTTCAGAATTTAAAAATATTCGTTATAATTACATAAATAATTATATTCCAACAAAAAATAACATTCTAGTAATCAGTATTAAGTTAACTGAGCAACGGGAACTAATATTACTCTCGTTGAAACGAAATCTTTTTTTTTTTGCCATTAAGTAATTATTGATAAATTATTAATTCGTTTACTTAAAGTTTAGTTATAATCAATTAATGTTGTTTCAATTAACATCAAAAAATTTTCCGCCATAATGCAGTTAAAGTTTATTCTAATTAAAATGAATTTATAGTCATAATATAAATTTTTGCTTGGCCATTAAATCTTACTTTCTAAATCTTTTAACAAAATAAAATATAAAGTATACTACATCTTCCAAAGATACTATTTTATTTCAAGCTTATATAAAATCATTTTATTTGTAATATATAACACAATAGAAATATTTGAAAAACAATGTTTTTTTATCAAAAATTTTCACAATACTGTAAAATTATTCTTATCGCATTTATTAAGTTTTATGGAATTAAAAACATTTCTGTTGAAATACAATAGTTGAATACATTTTTACTGTATTATAAATCGTTATTCCTATTTTAAGACAATTTCTAGAGAAAGTGTAGAAACATATTTACTTAAAGGAGAAAAAAACAATTTTTATATCTTATATAATAGAAATTAAAATAGACATATACGCATTTTAATATGTAGCATAAAATGAAAATTTTATGCTTGTCTTAAAGTTTCTGTTAAAACATTCCTTACAAGTATGTAAAATTCATGGCTACAAAGTCTATAAAAATAACGGAATTCTAAAAATGGCATTCTATTATGTTTGTCATTATAGTTTTATAACTTTTATTACAATTTTAATTTAAAAATTAAAATTATAATTAAACTAAAGAGTCGCTAATAAATCAATTTTTAAAGAACGAATTCGATATTAACAACACAATTATAGAGTCTATTTAGAATGCTTATTAGCTCTGCTGCTAAAATATAAATAAATTAGATGCATTCAACATTAATTTATCTAGAGTTGTGGTACAATTTATTTGAAAAAAAAAAAAAAAAAAAAAAAAAATACAAAAGCAATGTTTTATACAGCGCGCATAAAGCCATTTATAAACAATGTTTACAATGAACTTAGGGGAATTCATGGATATCAAAAGATAATGATGAAAGGAGACTAAATTTAATGCCACACTAATATGTACTCAGATAAAAAAAAAATCTTGTTTATCACCAAATCGATAAAAGGCATTATCAGGAAGTGCATTCCAGAAATAATTTTTTTGTTTAGAAAGAAAAACGATGTCAGAGGCATCTATATATACATATATATATATATACCTATAAATATAAATATATATATATATATATATACACACACATGTATATGTATAAACATTTACTTTTTTGGTGGAACGACTTTAATGGAGGCGAGGCAAGTATAGATAGATCAGCCGAGCATGTTAACCAAATACACAAAAATCTTATGTTCCCTGCATACGAAGCTCGTATAATCTATAAAATCGTTAAGATACCGATATAAATACAATTCCGAACGACAATCTTCGGCAAGTATTTTATTTCGCCTCTGCTATTAAACGATCGGTCGAGGGCGTCAATTACACGCTATCGCCTCGGACATTACGAAACGAAAATAATGCGTGCACGCTACATCTAATTACTTGCACCTACGATATAGATCGCCATGCCGCAGGGATCATTGATACGTCTTTGGGTTATCTTTTTACACAAGGATAAAAGGAGAAAATGAAGAGTAATGTTTTATTTATAAGTACGCGATAAAGCGATCGAATCTTCGCGTGTACTTAAGCGGTCGCATTTTAGTCCTTAGCCTCGCAGAATAATAATTAAAAAAGGGCCACAGTCGTGGCCTGCGATTGGCAAAATTCTCCTCTCGTTGAATAACAATTAACAATGAAAGTCTTTGATTTCTCAATCTGCCGTATCGGGCTTTAAGCCACGGGGCAAAAATAAATAAAAAAAAAAAAAAAATAAGCTGCGAAGAAAACATTGTTACGGTACAATTAAGCAATAAAAATATATCGGTTATCTTAATTTTAATGGATTCCTAACATCAAAGAGGACAAAAGCTCCTCGATGCATTTATGGCGGGCAAAGGCAAACACACCACTAAGCCCGAGGAATGAAGAAAAAGCGAAGAAAAAATGAGGTAAAAACAGAACCAGAGTCACGTCAAATTTACAGACCCTAAAAAATGTGCGCTGCACTTCAATTTGCAATGGCAGCATATTCGAAACTCGAGAAACGATAAGTCACACGAGCACGAGAGACGGAGGCATATTTATTTTTCTGAGGCACGAGTCACGAGAAACGTGACCGTCTGGGGTCGGTGAGATGTCGTGATGCTGTCACGTCGACGATGTCAATTGGCACGCCGCTAATCGTTTCGTATCTCATCCCTGCGCTTTCTCTATTTTTCGCATCTCATCCGACGCATTTTATTCCTTTGGGTGCCCGTGACGTAAGCAAAATGACGCACAAAAGTATAATATTAGTACCGGGGGAGCCTTGGAACGGCAAAGTAAATCATTACTAAGGATGTTAAAGGGCCGGGGAAAATACCGGCGCGGATGAATCGGACTGCTCTTGGCGATTACAAGCATAACTGTCTCGTGAAGTGCAGTTATAATTTTATATCGACAAATGAAAGTTGTAAACACGCGGACGCGGTATTTGGATTTCCGATCCCTCTTGTGCAGAATCGGTCATTGGCGATGGTGACTCCAACTTACGTTACTATTACCGGCAACCGCACACCGTAACACTACACTTTGCTCGCAATACCACGAGTAAATAATCAATTTATCCTAACGGGCTAAATTTTGTCCCTAGCTTAATTACCGATATGCGACCGTACGGCCGTCAAGTTTTTTACAATGCAGAGAAACTCCGATCTTAGCTCTGGTCCAATGCGCAGCAGTCGCTTTTGCTCTTGGCTGTACGTTTCTTGATCGTTACATTGTTACTATTGCGTAGCATTGGTAATTTTACAGAGCAACTTATTCATTCATTCATGGGATGTATTTTAAATAATCAAAGCCAATGCAGTGTCAAAGATTACTATTTTGATACATTTGATGTGTGGAAACCTTAATTTCATTCTCAGATCGACTAAGGAGACATTTATAAATCATTGACTTTGCATAATAATACTAGTTACATAAGTAGGTGGTATACTTTTCATACATTTCATTACAATTGTTGGACTGTTTTCCAATTTGCCTCTCAATCTTTTTTGCGGCTTCATAATGTATAGCTGTTGAATTGTTTTTTGATTTCTCGAGAACGACGATTTTTTATAAATACTTAGTTGAGTATTTTGTGTATCAATTTGGCATTCTTAAAGCTTTTATGCTTTTGGAATAGCGAAATTTCAAATGTAGAATAAGTATATCAGTCGTATTCTATTCAACTGAGTTGTGCAATTCTTATAATAGTTGGTCACAACTTTTATTGAACTAAATTTTCAATTACGTGTGATTAATTATTATCATACTATTTCCTCTATTATTTGATTAAGAAGATACACTTGGTAACAAGGGTTTTTTTCTTTCTTAATAACAAATAACAAATTTTTATGTATACTAAAACTTTGGAACCTCAATTATACAAAACCAGAGTATTAATGCATGTTAATTTTCTATGGGCAATATTTTTGTTCTAGGAACTATATTAGTTCAATTCTTGTATTGGAAATATGCAATTAAAATGACTTGTATTTCAATTTAGAAAGACGACAAGACAACTAAAATCAAGCGCTTGTATTGAAAAGATTGTGACACAGATTATTACAAGTGCATAAGACTATTTTTTCTTAAAAGTGCAAATGTGTATAATATTTTATGTCATATTTTTACGCCCATAATTAATCTAGATTTAATTCCTGTAATCCTACTATACTTCAATATTCCTAAAATAGAATTGAAATTTTACTTTGATTATAAATGTACGGTAGTGTATATAACTGAGTGAATGTTCAAATGCGCTGTGCATACGTAAGTGTATTTGTGTGTGTACACATGCGCGCGCGCACACACACACATACATATATATATATACTGACATAATTGTTAGTTAGTGTGCAGGGTACCTCTTGTCTTTAGAATAAATTTTTGATTACCTATTCCCTCATGTTTACATTTTTAAATGCATAATAAGATTTTTTTTTCATAATGAAATAGTGTCTTAAATGAAGCAACTATAAATATTAATTTAATTTGCATATAGCTTTAAATTTAGAACTTAAATGAAATACATAATTCACATGATTTTTTTGTTTTTTTTTTTAATACACTTTTATAATCTACATATTAGATCTTACAGAATGCAGAATTTATCGTCAGAAAACGCCAATGAAATTGGTAATTTAACACAGATTTTCCTCCACCCAAATGATTAATAATGTTAGGCTTTTGCTTATGTCCGTCGCTATGTCCGACTATTTAGTATCTAGGAATTTTTTTTTAACGATTTCGAATTTTATTTTCAACGACTGCTTATATTTTTTATAACCATTGGTCGTGGCATTTTATTATTACCGAGAAAAAATAGCAATAGCTCGCGAAGATATATATTTGCAAAGCAATTAAAGTATCTTTCATAATCAGGAGCAAATGCCGAAGAATGCGCACTAAAGTAAAATCATCCGGGAGGAAACGTTGGCGAAGCGGGCGACGAGAGCCGGACGGGCCGAAGCTACAACAATAGCGGGTCAATTTATCGCCTTGTCGAGAAAGTACTTTGAGAATCGATATCGAGTGCTCGGTACGTGCTTAATTAAGAATTTAGTTTGTACCTCGGCACGCATGCGCCTTGCATAGCCTTTTCCTACCACCTGGCGCGAGCATCTTCCCCTTGGCAAGCGAGCGCACGGCCCAAAGCGACCTAGACAGGCTACTTAATAACTCATTACGCACGGGCATGCGTCTCTCGTTGGAAAATCACCGGGCCTTCACCCGAAGGAAATGAAAGCCTAACGGCCAACAAGGGATTCGATCGGCCTAAGTCTCGTGGTCTGCGGAGCTTCGCGAGATTACCACCGACGCTTGAACTTTGCCAGTGGTTGGGAGGCGTCGGTCGCGATATTATTTTTTTATGGATCTACAGAGCGGCTCTCGGAGCCTTGCGACACGGATTTAAAAACACATATATATATATATATAAACTAACGCGTTAATTACGGGCTCTGGGTCACTCGCGCGCCATGTACGAGCTTCGCTTCGTTTTGACTAACGACAGTGGAATTCGTTCGATAATGCCACCGGGATTAGTAATTTACATGCATTATATAAATATATGTATATATATCGTGGGGGCTTGCCCGACATTTTCCCCTGACTCTTAATCTAGTCATCGTATTGTGCAAAACACTTTTCACATTATATGATATTTAAACGGAAGCCCTTTGATTAATCCATTACAGTTACTTTCTTCCTTTGCTCTCGCGCTCTCCCCCCCCCCCCCCCCCACACGCGCGCGCGCACACACACACAAAAGCTTTCAAGTGACATTAATGTTGCCAAGATTTATCGATTAACGGATATACTACAATGATATTAAATTTCACTTATCCATAAATTATGGATATGTTATATACCGTTTAGCTCGGAATGATATGGCATTCGAGTTACATAATCGACAAATACTTAGTATACTAACAAAAATGTATGCTAATCTCAAGTTCACCGCGCTCTTTTTGTTGTCTGTGCTTGAAATGATATAATTTCCATGCCTCGGCAAAATCGATTCTAAATTAAGATAGATAACCTCGATCGCCTACGCGCTTAATATAACAAATGCTTTGAATAAGTTATTAAAGAATTCAACGATAGGCCCCGTTAAAAATATGCATACCCCAATAATTACATTTTATTAATTAAAACTGGATACTTATGCGGATCCAGGTAGCCTAACAAAAATGCAAGCCGCCGTAATCTAAAATAATCCGGAGAGAGTATTTTAGTATCCCGTTGTCGGGAAGAGACATTAAGGATGTGTGCTATTTTCACTTAAGATCTGTAGAATGCGAAAAATGTGCGAGCGCTTTTAAATGGCACGGCTAGCGCTTATTTTTCCAACATTACCGAGAGCTACGCACAAATGGTCGTTAAATTGGATGAACTTATCGTTCGATATTCTTTAGAAGCATATATACAAATAATTGTAAATATAAATAATATTGGTAAATAAAAAAAAGAAATTGGTAAATATATACAACATTTGAATGCGTAAGAGTAAAATCGTATTACGCTTGAGAAATGATTATAATTTTTAATTCAAAAAAAGTAAAGACGATTGTTTATCGAGTTTTTTTTTTTTTTTTTTTTAAGCAACTTAAGTTTTGAGATGAACCGACGAGTGCCGTTCACCAACGAACGACAACAATGAATTCTTAATTAACCGGCGCAACTAAAATATTTAGAGCAATTTGAAGAATTCCAGCGTAAAGAGCATGGAAATATGACGTAGAAATACCTTTGTTAATTCAGTATATTAAGGAGTGGGTTATCAAATAATGTCCGACTGCCTTCGTTCGATATTTCCCTTGGATTAAGAAGCCGTACAAGTCAATCGCGCGAACCAATTGAAAATGGACGATCGCAGCTCGGCCGGCCAATGTTTCGAGTATTTGTAGAAGCGTTAACGCGAGATCCAAAGGTAAGAAGAGAGTTAATATGCTTCTAGGAACAATTGAGGCTTTCAAATCCACTACAGCGCATTAGCCGATCATCTTCGAATGATGTAGTTATCGTGAAACGGCTTTAGCACAGCATTATTCCCGTAATAACGGATCGATGGTTTTCACTAATGGGCAGCCCATTATTGAGCCCAAGATAAGGGCCGATTGTTTCGTCCCGTATTTATTATCGACTCGGGCAGGCTCAAACTCAAGCGATCTACGAGATAATACGGAGCGAGCGCCGAGTCGCGGAGCGCAGAGGCCGCGAGTAAAAGGGATCGCCCGAGCCGCGCAGGGTAGGAGATTCAAGGAGCACGAAAATACGAGGAGAGACCGACGAGCAGCGAGATACTCGATTTTGCTCCTCCTCCCTCTCTCTCTCTCTGCCTTCCCCTCAGCCGAGCCGGGGGCCAGCGTCCGGGGCCCGGCACGTGCCGCGTTGACTCTCGGATGGAGCGGCCCGAGTACCCCCGGAGCCAGTCCGCGAGGACCGCACGAACCTTTCCACTCGACTTGTTGTGGATCCAAAGCGCAGCGAGGGACTCGCGTCCTCGGCTTAGATATCCGTCGGCTTATCGTCGGCCGAGGGCTACTTTCTCGCTCGGCGCGTTCCCCTTATCGACTTTTACCGGCTCCTCCGGTTCCCTGGGCTCGAGCCGCCGGGGAGTCCTCGGGAAGCGTACGAGCCGCGGCTCTTGGCTCTTGATCCCCGGGAGGGGCGCGAGCCCTCGACCGAGGAGCCACCACCAGGACCGGCCTCGGCGCACCTCAAAGGCACACTACCCGTGCTATAGAGTTCCGTCGGGGCTTCGCGGTGACCGATGCGCCCCAGCTGGGATTTCGGGAGCACAGCGGGTGGTGTTGGTGGTGCTGGTGGCGAGGTCCGTGGTGCAGCCGACTACGCGGGAGTGCCCGCGTGCTCCGGTGGCCGGAAACCTCCGACGGCATTTCTCCTCGTGATTCGTTGACGCGCTTCGGATAAGCCCCGTACGATTTAACGCCCGCGCGCGCGCGCGCTTATAGGAGCTGCATTTATGTATGAGTTAGATCGCGTACGCGATAGTGCTGGCATCAAATTTTTTATCATGAATAATACTTGTCTAATGATAAGACAAGATTTACGCGGAATGACATATTAGCCTCTGAGACTTTATTACTTACAAATAATCGGATAATTTTGTACAGATAAACCTTGTCGTTCTCCTTTACGCCGCGTAATATAGAAATAATAGATATAACGAACAATTGGCCATTTGTAATTTTCTACATTGATTTAATAACAGAAAATGTTCGAGACTCGGCTATGCTTTATGCGCTGTAAATAAACATATAATCTTAGCCGATTCAGGTACGTTATACAACTTTTCTAACGCGCCCGACATGCTAAACCCGTGCGTCGGTATGTAAGGAACTGCATTCGATATTATTATAACAATAATTTAGGATATCGGGTGATTTTTGCCGATTTGTATTTCAGTTAATCTAAAAATTGCGCAATTGCGTAATATAAGTAATCGAACTGATTCCATTGTAATTAAACTAGCTGGCCGACGTATCTTGGCACATGCTCAAGCGAATAGCGCCAGTGGTAGAGAGACACGTAATACCAAATACACGCTCGATCAACGGTGATTTTTAATATTAAGGACAAACGGGTTACCGTTAATAAAAAAAAAAAGCAAAAAAAAAAACAAAAAAAAAAAAAACAAGTATTGGGGAACGAGAGAACGAAATGAGAATTTATACAGAAAAAGAGCTAATAAATAATAATAAAAGGCGACTTGCAGTGCTCGTTATGGGAGAGTCCTCGTGAAAGGCTATTTAAACGTCCAGGAGCGATAATGTATGGAAAAGGATTGCCTGCCACCCACACGGATGCACATAATAGGAAGGACCGCTTCGAGAGTCCGCGCCTCGACAGGATTCGACGATCTCGAGCTTTTGATCGAGCCGGAAGCGCGAGCCGACGAGCCGGCTCCGGCAGCTCGGGAGCCGAGGACCAAGTGCCGAGCCCCGGGGCTGACTCCGGCCGCCAATCCTCCTCCTCCTCCTCCTCTCATCTGGCAGCGGTGGAAATTCAGGGGCCGCACTCTTTGACCGGGTCTCGCGGCTACGCACCTCCAGCCTGGCTCCGCGCGCCAGCTCCACTGCAGGCAGACACCCACGTTACTCCGGCGAACACCTCGGCGCGACGGGGCCTCCAGGAGTGCGCGCGCGCCCGTAGCTACGAGAGAGAGAGAGAGAGAGAGAGGAGAGCGCGTTGCGTGCGGAGCGAGACTCGATCGGCGCAAGCGCCGCAGGGGGAGCGGTGGGGGGGGCAGGAGGAGGCTCGGAGAGTGTTGCACTTACGACGCCGGACAGGGCGGAGGGGATGGGAGCGAGCGCGCGGCCAGAGGGTGGGAGGGCGGCCTTGGGAACAACAGGTAGGGACAGAGAGAGAGAGAGAGAGAGAGCGAGCGCGGGGGGTCGCGTCGGTGGAGGCTGGGGCTTGCGCTCTTGCGAGATCCGAGACGCGACCGAGTGCTCCGGGGGGATAATAGCGCACGTGTGTGTAGGGTCGGCGGCTTCGGCGAACAAGCGGCGACAGGGGCCGCGCGAGGGGGGGGGGATGGCCCAGGCGCCGAAAGACGACACGGGAGTCAAAAGGGGCCGCCGCGACCACGCGGGCGGCTTCCTGGGGCTGGGGTGGCCAGCGGAGGGGAGCCGGACAGGACTGACTCATCGCGCGTACGACCACCGAGTACGGACAAAGGCTGCGCGCGCGATTCCTCCGATTTTCACATAACGATTTGAAAAAGTACTCTGCCGGCGGAAGGAGAGAAAGCCGCCGCCGCCGCGCTTCTCTCTAACTCGGTGGGCGGCCGGAGAAAAACGGCACGCTCTACTCGGCAGGCGACCACCTTATCTCTCTCTCTCTCTCCCTCTCTCGCTCCCTCTCCGTTCTTCCGTTACTCTGTCTCGGTTTTGCTCGAGGTACACAAGACGGCGGCGGCGGCGGCGGCGGCGGCGGTGAAGTTGAAGAAGAAGAGGACGACGGCGCAGGCGGTGACACGGGGTTGGGGTGGGGTGGGGGGAAAGACAGCCTCGCAGTCTTCTTCCTGATTAACGAGCTTTTCTCGGGAGCGAGCGATGCCGAGCACGGGATTGGCATGGCGTTGCGGGCCGGGGAGAGGACCCGAGGGGCGGAGGGGGGGTTATGAAACGACTTGATTTATGCAGTCTTTGTAAAGCGATTTTGCGTATAAATCGAACCGCGTGCGGGCATCGCACACCTCCGGGGGCCTCCTTGCGCTTTCTCTCCCGGCCCATTGACATGCCGACGGCTTTATAAGTCCTCGCGGGGGTTTGCTCCTTTGCTCCCTTTTCCCAACGTACGCGTCCTTTTGCGCACTCGCTCCTGGCCGCTGCCGCTCTACCGCTTTCCCTCGAACTTTGCCTCCTGACCCGCGGCCTCCTCCTCCTGCTCCTCCTCCTCCCCCCATTACACCCATACGTTACTCATGCGACCCTTGCGCGTGCGCGCCTTCCTACTGCGAATACGCGGCTGGCTGCCAACTGGACCCCCTTTATTGAAATTACCTTTAATGAGTACTCGATCCTTGCCACCCCCCCCCGCCCTCCTTTCCCCGCAGGCGCGCGCACACACTCGCACCGCCTCCTCACCTACGTATTGTTGGGTACGAAGGCTCCTTTCCTGCTTAATCGTCCGTGAATTAATACACGAGGTTGTTAATTAAAATTTTCCTACAGGCTAATTGCTATGTTAAAAGGAAGCTCATGCTCGTATTTACCACGCGGAGGACTTTTCTGGCCCCGAGTATAACGATGAATGCTCAATTTGTGTTGTCTCGACCGAGCTCGAGTTGCATTTATTTAATAATAATTGAAATTAATTAGGTAATATATTTTTGAGTTAGTTTAAATTTAACGATATTAATTTAATAAGCGATGACGAGTGAAAGTACATTATATTAAGAAAAGGAAGCCTACGACCATTTCTATTATTCGACATTGACGGATCGAGCGGAGTTTTTCTTAAATATTTTTATATTCTTAATTCTCATTGATCGATCGCTTCTAAAACTTTCATTGATGATTTGCTTTAAATGATTTTTCTTTACAAAAACCCATCGTAAGAACACCGATGGCAAAATTGTGCTCCTAATCGTTATTTAAATCTAATAAGTAGTTCTATCGCATACCTTGGCAAGCGTAAATATAAAATATACAATTTCCTACTCGTTAAATGTAAGAATTTACGTATATTGTACCAGACACTCGATAAATATAAAAATTACGCAAGAGGCATATTGATTTAATTATAATTTGCCATTACTTCGCGAATGCATCAGCATTGACTACTGCAATAATATATATATATACACACACACACACACACACACACGTATATATATATATATATATATTTATATATATTGGCACATTTCGTGCGAATGATATGCAGCGAAGCCAAACGTGCATTTATCGTGCGAATGTGGACAACTGAGTTAGCGATTCGAAAAGTAATGGGAGGTTGCAGGCGAATAAACTCGTGCAAATGAACAAAGCGGAGAGGCTGCCGTATCTTACTTGAAGATGCGCTGGATAAATCTCGAGGGAAGACCTTTGGGAGCGCATGAGAGGAAGCAGCAGGCCTTCGTCCGTCAGCGGGAGCTTGTAAATAATGTGGGCGCGATGTTGTCAAACAAGGGAGCAGAGCGACGATGGAGCGCTAAATAAATAATCCCCTTCAGCGGCCAAGAGATGAAGGATGAGCGTGAAATGGCCGGGGATAAGCAGGGAACTGCTGGGCGAAAAGCCTCGGACAGCTCATCGCTCGCGGTCGCACTTCACTCCGCGGACGGGCAAAACTCCTCGAGCGAGTCTCTCTCGCTTTGGCTTATCTCGGGGGAGCGGGAGCTCGGACGCGTACCAGCAGCTGCTCCGCGGTGTGGGCCGCCGCCACCCCCCGGCCGCGCCCCGCCGACACTCCCCGCGACCACGAGCAACGCCCGCTAATTGCGGCTCGGACCCTCCATTCCCGGACTCCGCGGAGCACTTGGTTCAGTAGCCGACGACAGGTGCGAGCGCTCGAGGTCCGCCTCGCTCACTGACTCCTGCGCCTCCTCGGAGCTCCGAGCCGCAATGAATCATCGCTTTTCCCGGGTGCCGCGGCGCAGGAAAATCGAGAGGACCGCGGAGCGCTCGTGTCGGTGACTACCGAGAGGGAGAGGAGGAGGTGTCGAAAGAGCCGGAGGTGGGGCTCGACGCGGCGGCGGCGGCGGCGGCGACGGCGGAGGAGGAGGAGGACCGAGTAACCGCACCGGCTCGATGAGTCACGGCCGGCGCTGTGACTCCGGCCCGACTACTCGTGGACGACGTCCTCCGCCGCCTCCCGGGAATCCGGACCCTCCCCCTCCCGACTCCGAGGCAGAGCGCGTCCGCACCCCTCGGGCGCACCTTTACACGGGGACCACCGTCGGCCGACCGGAGGCGCGCCGTCCTAACGAAGGGAGTCTACTTACCGACGAATGGATGCACCAGGTCGAATTATATCATTCGCTGGACGAGGACGGTACCGTTCGTGCTCTCTCTCTCTCTCCTCCTCCCGCCCCCCCCCTCTCTCGCGCCTCTACTTGCGCGCGCGCGACCTCCGCAGAGCGGGAGAGGGACCGCGCCGAGGTGAAAAGAGGAGGGCGACCGAGCGGGCCGCGATTGTACAGTACTGCACTGTCAAAGTGGGAATAACTCATCGTGCCTCCTCGGGAAATTAATGTCCTCTGCCTCGTGTTTACGTTATCGCGTGTAGAGTCGCGCGAGATTCGATAATATTTCAAAGGAGGAAAGCTACTTGTGACACCATTAATCTTAATGTTAATCTTTCCCTGCCGCTAATAACCTAATTTTTATTTCCTTTGAGAAGATGTGCCTCGATCTAGGTAATTCGCGACTGCAGCTACAGCCATTTGCGCGATTATAATCCGACTGGTCTTGTATTTTCATACCAATACAAGCCTCCGACTTTTTTTTCTTTTCCGCAAAATTCATTATTGAGAGATTAACTCCTTGGCAAATGTTTACCTAATGTAAATGTCAAGTATTCCTTTTCTCCGAGCTATTCAAATTAGGTTCGGAAATAATTCGTGAAAAATCCGTAAATACATTAGTTGTCGGAGAATAATTTGATGTAAAGAAAGTATGCAATTTTTTAAAAAATTAATCGAGTCCTTCGTTCTAAGAATTGCTAACATTTTCTTGTAAAATAAATACTCAATGCAAATTTATCGACCAGTTAATGTGAATTTTAGATATTTTGCAATATTATTTCATTATATTGGGATTGATTGAAATCACTTTTAGTGGTCCGTACCTTCCAATGAAATTTGTATTAATGGATTATGTTATTGATGATGAATAAAATTTCGAGAATTACTTTGTTGCCTCGTGTATTTCACATTGTTGTACACTGTCCGTTTAAAAAAAAAAAGGTACAAATAATAATAAACGTATGTAATAATATCAACGGAGGTTCATATTCTGTGTAAGCATCAATTCCTTTAATTGCTATATCAGCTTCATTGTAAAATGGAACATACATCTTTTGTAAATACATAATGTATATACTTTATAAGCGATGCTTCGGATGTATGCAAGGCATTCGCTTGACAATTAATCAGTATATTATGCAAACAGAAAATGTAATTTTAATAATAATAATAAAAAAGAAGACAATATTTACATAGTAACTAATAAAGCTACTGATAATTTAGTACACGTGCATACATTTGCGAATAAATAATTCATCGCGCGCGTTTAATTGGTTTTAAGTGAATAAGAAAAACCATTTAAAATTTTAATTTCCATAAAAAGTATTAAAAGGTTTATGTACAATACGATAAGATAAAAAAGACAGCGGTTCGGCTAATATTATTTATCTTTAATGGTCGTGTTTTAGAGAATCGTGAATCTTAATTAAGAAGGAAAAGTAATAAGAAGCCAAGGCACACAATAAATAACGTGCATTGAAAAACCACACGCGTGAATTAAAATTACATCTTCAATATTTATAGGAATAGTATAATTAAGCGGAGAAAATGTGTGGCCACTGGCGACACGACCGAGGCAAGGATACCTTTCGAACAAGGCTAAAAATCAAAGCATCGCTCGGCCTTATCGGGGCTCGCGCATCCACCCAATTATAAAGCGAAAAATCGCAAGTCCACCATCTCGTCCTCGGCTTTTAATCCGGGCTCCCGCAACTTTCGCCCAAGCTTTTACGCGCGTTCCACGCCGAGCGTCGGGGGAGGGACGCGCGTAAGCAAGTAAGCAAGTAAGTAAGTAAGTTAAGGGGGTGGGGGCCCCTACGACTAAGCCCGGACTCGGGCCTCGAGAGCCATGCGCGACTCTCGAACGAATGGCGGGGCCTCCGCCGATTCCCGGCCACATGTAGGCCAGGGTTTGCGCGCTCGCGAGGCTCCGATCGCCAGCGGGGTTCCGAAGTCGGGGCTTTTCCCACGGCGGCCTCGAGCCGATGTGCGCCTCCGCGCGCCCGACGCGTCGGAGACGAGAGACCCAGCCCCGGACACGGGGACTCTCCTTGTCGGGGGCCCGGCGATGGCTCTACCACCTTCCGGGGGATCCGCGCGCCGGGCTTGACTCGTGCGGAGTCGATGCGCACGATCCACGTGTCGTTCTTGGGCTTCCTCCCTCGACTTCCGAGCTCTTCCCTCGCTGCTCTACGCTAATGCGTTCCTCGACTCTGGCTTTTACCTCGCCCCCCCACTGCCGTCCAAGCCCACCGTTCGAAATCATCGTTCGCTTGACTCGATTTTCTTTTTCTTTTTTTTTTTTTTTGTTTAAATAAAGAATCGCACCGATGCCGAGGATAATTAATTTTATGACTCTCTTCGTCGAAATTAAAATCCGACGCTTTCACACCAAGGTTGCGAAACATTTTTGTTTCACGCGTCATTTTATAATTGATGTACGACTGATGAAATTGTGCTCTGGAATAGTAGCTCTGCTTTATATCCCGGTGGACAAAATCTTGTCCTCTATTGTTTATCCTGGAATGGCGATATGAATTTAAACATTTTTCCCTGAACATTCATACAAAATATATAAGATATCAGTTCATCTATTATCCATTTAAACGGAAAATTATTTCAAAATACTTGAAATACCAATTGATTAAAAATAACACACAAATGACTGATATGGCTAAAGCTCTGATATCATTATCAGCAATTTCATATAAATTCTCTGACGGTGTTATATTTCTTCACGATCGTTTCTACATTTGATAGAAAAATTATCCGTTTTGTGGTAAAAACTATTATTTTTATCATATTCTAAGAATTAAGAAACTGCTGCCATTTTTTTTTTTTGAAAGTATCATAGTATAATGGGCCCCTAGCTTTTCAATATTTCTTATACTGTACAATGGGGAAAAAATCTCAATAATACGTAAAACCATTTCGCATTCAAATTCTTCTTGATGAAAATCTCTATAGTAACCTTTTCGTGCTGTCAAATGAAAAAAGTATTTAAAATCTAGATAAAAATAGAACAAAACGATACAGCAATTTATACTTTAGATAACTTGAATTTGCCATTATATTTTACTTATCGTGTGAAATATCTTTCAAAACAAAATAAGCAAATTGTTGAATGGCCGCTCGCTATCGACCAGTTTTTGTTCTATTAAAAATTCTCTGTTGAACCTAAATTTAATATCCAGAAAGTAGAGCATTATTCCTAAAAAGCCAAATTTAAAATTGGCAAACGATATCCAGTTGATTCATTTCGTTACAATTAGTTATACTTAATGTGCAATATATATGACAACCAAGCCATCAATACATTTTCCGATAATTTCTTTAAACTGAATTCACTCGACACGATAGATAGTTATTGTAAAAACACGGTTATTATCCTGTTGAAATATCATTTACACGTCCACGTGCTTTAAAGATATCGCATTTTAAATTAAAACTGGTTTAAATATTTCACTGAAGATCGACGGTGGAGAGATCCAATGTCGACGGTATGCGGCAAGGTGGGGTAGCAAAACCTAAGGGTCAGACGATAAAACAGAACCAGAAGGCAAGAAATATAGACGATGAAGGAATAGAAGTAAAGAAGGGGTAGATATATCAAAAGCGTAAAATAGATAGATCAAAGACGAGTGATTGGAGAAAAAAGTGAGGTTGGAAAAAAGGGGGATAGCGAGGCGACGTGGACTCCCCCAAGGAGGTGATTTGACCAAAGCGATACGAAATAAGCGGAGAAAAGCCACTAGGAGCGCGCGTGCGATAGTGGGAGAAAAGAAGAAGACCTGATTTTTTTTTTAAATTGCCGATAGGGCAAGGAAAATGGTGGGAAAGTAAGTTGGGTGCGTGCATATACCAGGGGACTTAGACTAGGGGTAAAAAGGAAGAGCCTGTGGACCAACTGCACTGTGGAAATGATTAAAGGCTTGTTTGGCTCAATGACGGAGGAAATGATTAAAGGGTTATTTGAGCTATTGAAGGAGGAACTGAAAAGGATAATAGACGAGGACAAAAGGATAGAAAGTGCGGAGAGGGAAAAAGAGGTGATACGTAACAAAAAAAAAAAAGAAAAAAGAGCCATTGGATAGGACCTAGTTTGGGGAGGTAGGAATAGTCGCGAAGAAAGCGTGAAAAATAGATGAAATTGAAATTAAAGGGGAAAAGTGGAATGCCGGAGAGAAGACACTGCAGGTCAAAGTACAAGTATATTTAACGATAGAAGCATAGGTAGACGTGGTCATGTAAGAGGCCCATGCGATCAAGTGAAAGGAGGAAAGGAAGTGGCAAGTGGTGGGGGTAGGAGTTTGAAGGGAAAAGAAAAGTCAGTAGAAGGGGGAGGATGAGATAACGCAAATATTTCAAGGAGAAGGTGGACGGAAGAGAATACATGGAAGTATAAGAGAGCTTACGAAGGCAAATGCAGCAAGGAAGAATTAATAAAAAAAAAAAAAAAAAAAAAAAAACATGGTGTGAAATAAAGTAGAGAATATTGGATGTAGTATCTGAAGTTATGATCGCGAAAGGGGGTTGGAGGCTGGAAAAATAACAAATGGGTGAACAAGGATTGTAGGGAAAAGAGGAGAAATAAGAAAATTTTCGAGCACGAGAAATGCCGAAGTAATATATAAAGAAGAGTGTGCAAGAGTAAAAAGTGAGTACAAGGAATGGTTTATGAAGAGAACCTGCGGATTCGCGCAGGAGTTAGGATGGTTACATAGTTTAGGGAACTGAAAATGATTCGCGGGAATATATTAATATGTTCGAGAAAAGGACGGAGGATGCGGAATGCGAGATTAAGATTAAAGAATCAAATGACTTTTTGAAAGAAAAAAAAAAAAAAAAATCAATGGAAGAGAGAAGATTACAACAGCGACAGAGGAGGGGGAGTGCATAGTTGTAAAAGAAGATGATAAATTCCGAGTAGAAGTGGTAAGAAAGGTATTTGCAAAATTAAAAATAAGAAAGACGGCGGGATAGGATTGGTTGGTCGAATGAAATCTGGTTATACGTGTTAGTTTATGTAGAAAGGCGCTCGTTTAGCTGTAAAATTTGGTTTGTGAAAGCGATGAGATTCCGAAGAAATGAAATAAAGGGGCAATAATTAGGAAAAAAAAAAAAAAAAAAAAAAAAAAAAATGGGGAACCGTAGATCAGTTGTACTAATGTGTACGGCGCATAAAATATATGGAGTCTATATCGAAGGAGAGAATGCAGAATGAAAACGAGAGCAAGTTAGGGCCGAGTCAATTTAAATTTAGAGAAGGGAGAGCAGCGGCCAATTACGTGGTAAATTATGCAGTGGACGGGGAATTGAGTTGTAGAAGAGTAGTAAGGTCTAAGTAAACTTCGTAGATCTGGAGGCAGCATACGATAGGTCGAAGGAAGGTGGAAAAGAGGGTAGCGAGATGAGATCGAACGAAGATTCGAGAAGAGGAGTACATTGTAAAAGCGGAAGATAAGTTCGGGATGGTGTTTTGGTCCGATAAAGTGCTCGGGCTCGGGTGTCCCATGAGCCCGTTTTTATTCGATGCGCGCATCCCTGACCCAGAAGAAGCATCGAAAAGGCAGCAGGTTGCGGGAGTAGGGCGGGACGCAGTGATCGATAAGGAGACCTGCTATCGAATATAGCCTGGGCAGGTGACGGTAGAGCTACATTCGAGCGACGAGGAAGTAGTAGGGGATCTAAAAGCCATGTTTAGGAGAGAGAAGAAGACGGTGAATTTCGGCAGGGCAAAAATTGTGGTCTTTGAATAGAGGGCAAGTGAGAGAATATGAGCGAGGATGGAAGTGGGCCGGAAAGGAAATTGAAGCTGTGAAAGAGTAGAGATATTTAGGTTATGTTGTGGAAAAGAATCGAAGGCCGGGAGGCATTTGGAACGGAGGCTGAAGAAAACGATAGGTGAAGAAGCAAAAAGTGCACGAAGCACGGGGTAGAGAAGTTGCGAGTTGAGTCGGCTAAGAAGAGAAGTGCTTTTAAGGCATTAGTGGAGAGGAGTGTGGTTCTATTCAGCCAGGAGGTACGGCCGATGGAAGAGAGAGAGAGAGAGAGAAATAAATGGGCCGATGAGAAAATGAGTGAAATGGTGTTTTGGACCAGAGAGGGCAAATCCCGTACTATACAGTACTCGAGGAAGTTAATGGAGTGGAGTTATGTAAATGAAAATATGTGACAAGAAGCAGAAACCTAAAGAGCAAAGGGATGATGGAGCACGAGGTCTAGAGCACAACGAGGAATCCAGGAGGTTCCTAAAGAAAAATGGATCGGAGATGGAGAGAGAGAGAGAGAGAGAGAGAGAGAGAGAGAGATTTAGCATTAGAAGGACGGAATTTAAAAGAGACATAAATTATGGAGGGGTAGTATGGGCGATAAAGAGGAAGTTGTATGGCACATGTCGCGTGCAACGGGTGGTGAATATGTACGAGTTCCTGATGATAAGCATCATATTTACAAATCACAGAATTTTTAATTTTTACGTACGTCAGAATTATAATGAAAAAGCCTGTACAGCCGCCTTTGAGCGTAAGTGTAAGTAAAGATAGATCCGGTTAAATGTATGTCGTAAGTTAGATATTAAGATGATGGTTACAAGGTTTGAAGTAGAATCAGGTTATTGAGTAGATGTAAGAAAGTATATGATCTTTAAAGCCGAAAGGCACGGAGGATGTATTAATAAAAAAAAAAAATTAAAACTAGTTTAAAGAGCTCGAATTGCACCCTCGACCACTTTTATGTTGTTCTGTAGAATGGGTGATGATGAGGCTTAATTGAAGTATAACGAAAGTTGCGAGGGGAAATGTTTAAAAACAAAGATCGTTTCTACAATACTTTCAAACATACACCAGCTTTTGAAAAATAATTATAACGGCTACACAAATACAAAAATTAACATAGGTAAAAATATATACGTATAATCATTATATTTTAATTAAAACTATTACTTGCCGGAGAGAATCACGTTTGAATAAATTATATTATATATATATATATAAAGTATACGATAGTTAAATTAAGCGAGCGTCAATCGTATAACATACAGTGTAAATTTGAACATCGAATTATTGCTCAGATATGTAATAGTATCAGCTTGTAACGCGCGGGCCGCGAATCGAAACTGCTTGTTTCGTTTGGATTAAAGTACTTAAACTAGTCAATAATGGTATGTATATTGCTTCTTTGTCTCGAGAGGAGAAAAATAAAAGTAGCCTGGCGCGAAATAGTTAATACGAATAAAATTCCATAAGAGCCCTATGTAAAGGCAGTACAATTTTTGCCTAGGCGCCGTTCCCGAGGTAGCGAGTACGGGAAATATTCGATTGCCCAGGTGTCTTGGGAGCGTGTTTACTTATTTTCGAAGAGTGCAAGAGAGAGAGAGAGAGAGAGAAGCGTTACGTATACAGAGGACTGGCAGCGAGGAGTCATCCAGCATTTCCATTAAAAGCACTTTATAACAAATACGCGATTAAGGCCAGGCGCACAATGCATTAGCATACATCGAGCATTAGGATCGTAAACTTACGTGACCTCGGCAAGACGCAGGAGTACGGCAATTGTGTGAACTCACCTGCAAAAGAAAAGAAACAAGGATTAGCCGGAGTGCAGGGGCTCACGAGCAAGAAAATGCACACGGGCTCGGGATCGCGATCGGGGGCCCCCTCGGCGAGGCTTTCCTGGGATCACGAGCGACTTTTCGCGGTTACATTTCCCGCGGTGATGTCTGCTCGCCGGCTCTCATGTAAGCGATTACTACCTGGATGTTATCGAGCTCTATAAACAATGGAAATGGTGGCGGAACGGTAATGCTCGGGCTCTTCTCCTCGGCCGTGACATTTCGCGGTAAGTTCGTGAGGTCCGGCTGGGGGAACAAAGGCCGGGGGCGCGGGACACGCGGGGCGGCCTGCCTCTCTCGGTCGTCCTCCTTGCCCTCGGCCCTTTCGTCATCGGCCAATTAGCGGGCCCTTCCGACAGGCCCCATTATCGAGCTCTCCCGGCTTACGCGTCAGCCGCTTCCGCTTCGTACTCCGATTTTGTCGCTTGTCCCTGCCGATCGAGGCGAGGGCTCTCCGATCTTCCCCCGCGGGGGATTGCGACGATTGGCATGGGCGGGGGGGGTGCAGTAGATAACGCGTTGGCCCTCCCTCGGGGCCGGCTAAGCGTCAGGGCTCGATGGTTCTGCTCTCCCTTGGCGTTGGTGCATCGGTGCCCGATAAAACATCGACGAGACCCTCGCATCGCAGAGCATTTATTAATTAGAGGGTTATTGGGCTCCACTATCGATCAATTCACGTTCACGACCGAATATTGATCCCAATCGGATTTCTTTTCAACCTTAATACCACGATCACGCAACAACTATAACGTTTCGGCGTAAAAATATACGATTAGACTGCAAGCCAAGAGATCCGCTTAACAGATAGATAAAGAATTTTAGTTTGGTTGTCATGGTATGCCCCCGAGGCTTCTGCGATTAAATAATAGTTTTGTGAAAACTTAAATATATATATATATATATATATATATGAGTTCGTATAAGAGCTTGTTTAATAAAAATTATACGGTCCAGCGCATAAACGGTATATAAAAAAGCTTTCGATCATTCCGGCCTGTACTTGAAAAAATATTGCCACAGCTATATTTGCACGCGTATTTGATAAATCTTGGATCGATTATATTTCGCAGCTGATCGATCTTTTAACGTATCCCAAGGGAACCTCGTGCCTGTGGTCTTTGTATCTGCCTGAAAAATAGGAGAGGAAAGAAAAAACCTGCGGAATGCAGCGATTTGAAAAAATCGATCGATCACCTGTGGCAGAAAAGAAAATAGAGAGAGAGAGAGAGAGGAAGAAAGTTGGTATGCATATGACTATTTCATAATCGGCCTAGGCACAATCCCCAAATTTGCCATAATAAAAGCGAAATGAACTATCGATAAACATCGAAGTTCCATTTGTACTAGGTCGGTAATCGGTGGGCATACAATGAAAAGCTCTATAATATAAGAATATACATCGGCCGACCGTAAATCCAATCGTAGTAGCTATAAGATCTCTCTCCTTTATCGTTTCAGCCTCTTCCTTAAGCCTCCTCCCTCATAAGCTATTCGGTATTGAATTAATTAATCTCCCCCCGGCATTTTCTCCACCTTCACCCCCACCACCACCCCCCGCCCCTCCGTCCCGCCGTCCGCTCGTTGTAGAAGCCCCGTCGAATGCGCACACTCGTAAAAAAGCGGCTCTCGACGGAACGAAACTAAGCATCTCTCTAAACACATATAACGACAAGCCCTCATTAACATAATATCAGATGCACCATGCGAGCGGGTGGGCCCGCGCATCGAGTCATTCCTCTTCCTCTCTCTCCCCCTCCCTGCGCCTCCATACGGAGATTAAAGAGGTGCTCGGATGGCTCTCCGCTGCTCTCGTTATACGCGCGCACACACCGACACGTCGTTTGACCGGCGGCCATACGGCGACGTGTGCAATAATTCACATTCCATAATCCGCCGCATCCTCGCGGCGCTTCTCAGCCTCCGCCGTTGCATTAAAGGTAGGAGCGAGTTACACAATGGGCCACACGGGCGAACAAGTCGAATTCCGATGCGCGGAGTCACTCGTTTGGCATCCCCCGAGTCGCTTCCCCGGCCCTCCCCGCAACCCCGCGCGCGTTTTCGCTCCTTGGCTAATTACCATGCGCGGGCACAGCCGCCGGGGGCGTATTAACGCGGGGCCCTCGATGCCCTCGGTCCGGGCCCCCCTGGTTGGCTCTCCTCGGGCGGCCCTCCACCCGCCGCTCGGTCCGTCACGCGCGATCGCTCTCCTCTTATTTATTAACCTTGCCTCTTCGAACACAAAGGAGGGAGGCTAGGATCGCGCCCGCAATAATGAAGTATTTACGCTTCACGGGTATAACGGGGTGGGGGGAGAGGAAAAAAAGATTTACTTATGAATCGGCTGTATAAATCGCAATTTAAAATACCCACCCGGCCCTCTTCAATCATGGCTCGGCCTCTGCCCGCGTAAGGGCCTCCTACAAAACTCCGGGGCCCACTCGCGGGTCCTGCATTTTTTAATCTCGTTCGGAAAACTCGGAAACTGTTCGTACCAACGGCGTGTAGGAATCGCGATGCGCGCGCGCGCGCGTGAATGTGCGCGTGCATATAAATATACCTGTACACACGCGCGCGCGCGTATATGTATATTGACAAAGGTGTAAGTGTAAGTATTTGCCGCAAAAACGATGCACAATATTACGCATAAAGTAGACTCCGGCAGATGGAATCCGATTACACGTACGTTCAGGCTATTCTCGCATTTCAGTTACAATTCACAATGCGTTTACACGTAAAATAAAATAATTTAAAGTCCCACTTTACTCTCGCTTATATATATATATATATATATGTGTGTATTTCCATGCATTACGAATGCTGTCTAAGCTTGGTTATTCCAAGCGACAAATCGTTGCGCCAAAAGTTTTTATTTCAAAACTGGTCGATCACGACTAGTCTTTTTAAATAAATTCGATTTCAATGCGATGATCGGTACTCTGACAGGCGACTCGATACGTAAGTTATATCACTACATTTATTAATTATATTATGAGTAATTTTATTTTTAAAAACATCATTATTACAGTTATGTGAAAATCGTGTTTTTTCCCCCTTCTATCTAGTGCTTAACGGAGCTTTTTTTAGCTTCGATTCAACCATTGTCTTGAATTATTTCCAATACTTTTATGAATAGCGTTATTATTACTATGTAGAAAATATCTGCTGTATCATTAAAACGAAATATTATTAGCACGTGCTTATCACGGCATTATTATCCGCATAAGATATTTTTACAATTATAATCTATGTAATAAGTTGAAGGAAGCTCTTGCTCGACGTCAAATATGTTGACATATGCATTGCCGAATTCGAACACGTGTTTTAAAAGGCAAATTTTTTAGCTCGAATCACCCAAACTTCTTACTAGATCAAAGAATACAAATGTACAAATCCAAAATTAATAAAGCCCTGCAACGGAGTTCCTGTATTTTCCTCGCACGTCGTCCGTCCCGCAACTGCGGTAATACATGAAATCTAATTTTTCAAAAAGGTCGGCAAAAATTCGCCCGAAGCATTCTTTCACGGATGAGTCATAATCACGTTTCGGTAATTCGAATAACTTTCGCGAAAAGAAAGAAAGAAAAAAAGAAAAAAAAAAAAAAAAGAAACGACTCTCTCGCAGGCATCGGGCACAATGGCCGACTGCGTTTACGGGGGCTTATCATTGCGATCGAACTCTTTATTTGCCTATGGGGCCAATGTCTTAATAGGAGTCGCCGCCGGTAAGCGGGCCGATACGCGGGCATACCTTGAATACTTGCAGTGAACTTTGCTAATAGAAGGCCGGGCGCCTCGACCGGGTGCCCCTGCAATTTTGCGGCGCGTCCTCCGTAAATTAGCCGCGGAAGTTAGCGCGGGTGCGACAAAGCCGTCGTCGACGTAATCGCCAATTTACGGCCAGGGGGCGATTTGCATTTGCATTGGCGCCGAGGAGCCCGAGGAGAGGCCTTTAAGCCCCGCGTTGTCCGGGAGACGCGCGCGAACTGCAAAGCTTCGGCTTTGGCGCGAAGCAGGAGGAGGAATTACGCATTCGACGGACGCCCGCGAGGGTCCTTGAGAATTCCAGCTCGCGACACAACATCCGAGAAGCAGGGCCGCGGCCATTGTCTCTCTCGGCCGAATACTCGTCCCCGCCCCCCCCCACCCACCTACTCGGCCGACCTCGCGAATGACACTCGGTGGATTTTCTCTCCCTGGCCGAAATTCCATGGGGCTTCAATCGCGACTTTCTTCCACGACGTGTGAAAGCGCTTCCGAGAAGGCCCGGCCACTCGACCGCGTATCTGCCATGTGCATTTCAGAGGGGCCGATGGAATGGTCGGGCGGGGGGCAGGGGGGGGGAAAGAAGAGCCTCTGCGCTCGCGCGCCAGTGAAAAAAAAAAGAGCAATGGGAGAAAAAAGGTGAATATCGAGTAGGATTGGAGGGTCGAGCTACAAAGCGGGCACATCGTTGAAAAGTGATGTGGCTAAATTTTTAATCGATGCATTGCGATACCAGAGGTGTACGATCGTGTTTATTTACTGCACTTGAAACATTTTGAAAAAATACTGCGTATCTCTGGCTTTGCAGTGCATTCGTAACTACAAAACTTCTATTCGATAGCTTGTAATCAATCTCGCATATCTGCGCGTATTATTGGTATGCAAATAAAAATTGAAACAAGGAACTGCGGACGCTTAATATTCCGTGACTTTTTCACAATCGCCATTCTTTCCGTCATAATTGATAACTAAATGAATTACTGGCTGCATTGGCCGAGCCGAAGATATACTCCAGCAATTTCGATTATTGGCAATAACTTATTTCCTCTTAGGGAAATGTGCATATTGTTGTTATAGACGCAGCACTATCGTAAAACAATATATTATAGCCATTATATTACTTAATTCTAAGTGGATTGTAATTTATCTTACTTCTATTGAATTAATAATGATATTATAATTGAAAGTTTAAGGTTTAATTCAAGCATGCGTGGATAAAATATGTTAATGAGCGTTTCAATGAGAATAAAAGTGAATTTCTCATATATATATATATATATATATATATATTCTTGTTGTCACTTTAAATGTTATGAAAAAATTGCTAGAGTATTTTTTTAATAAATCAAGATTACCAAGTCATATGTTCTCCTAGTTGTAAAATTAATCCGAATTATGCTCATCATTAAATAATCATGAAGTGGTTAATAAAATACTTGAATAATAGAGCCAACTACTAATTAAAAAATTCTTAGGCGTATTTTTCATTCGCGTGCGTAAAAACAATTTTAAAGTAGCTCCAAATTCACAGACCGATCTCAAAATTGCACAGAAATTTCTATTTGGAAACACACTTCACTTACATTCGTGTATGGTAAAAGTTTATTTCAAATAACCAAATTGCTCGAGCACGTTTCTCATTCGAGTAGTCAATCTTGGACCATATTCATGCACATGTAGTTCAGCTGCATCTCTCTCTCTCTCTCTCTCTCTTTCTCTTTCTCCGTACCTTAAGGAGCAATGTAAGTATCTTAGGTCATGATATTTACTCGGTTTATTTTCGTGTCTCTCGTGACGGCGTCATGATTGAGTTGCGTGGGAGATTAAATCACGCACGCGCTCTTTTGTCAAACAACTCGAATGCGGTCAGCGATAATTAATCAATGACGCTCAATTACGTCAATTAAATGCGAATGGCAACTGTCGATGAGCAGGAGAAACAATAGGTGAGGCAGATTTCGTGGCCTGTCTTTTATAATCCCGGTAAAAGTTGCTCGCAAGCCAAAGTAAAGGGACGTACGATCGAGGTAACGGGATTTTGGTGAGATATTGCGTTTGCTTGCCAAGTTTAAAAGGGTCTGGGTCTTTTTTCTGAGAATGGCAAAATTTTTCCCCATCTTCTTGCCCTGCTTCATTCGTAAGCGCCACTCGTACCACTCGATCCGTCACCTCGAGCTTTTTTTTGCACTTCTTTATTTTCCCTAGCGAGCCACTCGTTCCTCTTCATTCATCGTTGTACGACATTGCAATTGAAAAGTCAACGATACGCGGCCGTTGAAGCGAGCAATAATTACGGAGAGCATCGCTCTATATGCGGAGCCCGCGCTTTATTCTTGCAATTGAAGATCTTCCAAAGCGGTCGACGAGTAGGCCTAATTTAACGAGCGCGCGCCTCGGCTATTTTCGTTACTCATTCAAATATCCATGTGCATGTTTATAATAGATTTGCGCAAAATATTGGACGCCTATGCCATCGGTGCGACTTTTTAACATTGAATCGACTTGCATTTTTCAAGCGGTGATCAACTCTACAAAATATAATGATTCCAGATTGTGGGCTCTCTATTTTGCGAATCTCTTTATTCTCTCCGAGACAAATGATATCAATTGCCAAGGTTCGATGTAATAAAAAAAAAAAAAAATCGAAATTTTATCCCCGGAACAAACTTGGAATTGGATAAAATTAATTTTATAAGTGATGTATGCCTCCTTATTCGAAATTTAATAAATTTATGACCCTTGACTAAGGAAGATCTGGCTCTTAAGGTAAGGTGATTAAAGCTTTAATAATATTACGTATTCGTTTTGTTTTTCTTAATTTTCACGCTCCATATTAATCGCATGAAACATTTCACATTTCAATCTTACAAGGCAAAAGTGAAAAAAAAAATATAACTTTAATTATTAATCTTTTGGCTCATTTTCATAAGGATTCTTAGAAAAGGTCGTCTTAAGTTATGAATTACAAGAGCCAAATTTCGGCATTTCAACAAAGATAACGAATAGGCTAACTAATATTTAGTACTTTGATGAAAAGACCAAATTGCAGAAGGAGGAAGAGCGATTCATTAATTTTGTTTCCAGAAACATGATTTTGAATAAAAATACCCTTTTTGGTTTACATTGATGTCTGAAGTGATTTTAATTTAGCAGCTCTGCGTGCCTGTGCTTTTAAATGTACCGAAAATAATTATGGACTATCTATGTATACTGTAAATAATTAGACTTGCATAATATTTATAAAAAATAATAATAATAATAATAAATGCATCTTTTGAATTAATTAATAGATATTTTAATTGTTTCCAATAATTTTTAAACAACTATTTCCAATCTGTAATTCGATAAGGAAATAAATAGATTCTACGATCATGATTTAACACGAATAAGTAAATAATAATAATTCCTTTGTACAAGAATATAGCAATCAAAGTCAATTTTTTTTTACAATACATTGAATTGTACAACTTTCATTGTTAAATAGTATTGATCGCATTAAATGTATGAATGAGTAACCCATTTTTCTCTTGTGTGTTTGTTAGACAGTAATAGATGATAATCAAAATGATAGAACACCCTAGATTTCTACAAGAAACACTTAGTAAAGATTTGAGGTTACGCTCCGTTACATTTTGATTATACATTAAAGGCTTTAATTTCACTCCATTGTTGAATTAATCTCAATTATACATCATTTTATACTTTAATTTGCAACTTTATATATAATTATAATGTGAATTATTGCTGAATATTTTTTAATAACTCTATTAAACGATTTGCATGTCTCGGCATTTATTTATATTAAGAATCAATTAACAATTTTTATTATAACCTTGTCAAATTTTATGTTGCAATGGAAGTTCAGTAAAGTATACACGGCATTTAAATTCTATCCTTAAAAAAAATGACATTTGTATTGTGCTTTATGTATAAAATCTCGTTTGATATCATACTTACCACTCTATAAAAATCAAACTTAATTTATCGCCGTAGATATAAAATTGAATATTTATAGAAATGTTCGAATGTCTTATAGTTGTGATTCTACTCTCAATAAATTCAATTTCATATCTCAAATTGCAAATACAAGTCGATCAATATGTTAAACGATAAATAACATATTGCTGAACTTAAATGATCAACAAGAGTTATTATAATTATGTAAAGTAATTTTCTGTAAATTTCGACTTTATCATTAAATCATTTACTATTTTTTTGACAATATCAATATTTTAAGCTAATGATTTATTTCAATAGTGATTTTTAAAAAAACGGAATATTGAAAATTCCATCTTAATTCAATATCAATAGATAACGTTTTTATTTTAAATATTTCAACGTATGTAATGCATAATAGTACGAAATATAAAATTCGAATATTATATATCAATCTAAAACATACGATAAATATGAACTTACAGTAAACAATTGTTTGCATTAAGATTGTAATATTTTGCAAAAAGAGGTATTAGTTAAAAAAAAAAAAAAAACTGTTGTAATAGGATAAGCAATTTTTTTTTTTGTGAGATAAAATATAAAAAATAATGTGATCAAAAGAGTATTTACAAAGTTTAATAATATGCAAATATTATCTCAATACTGTCCCTTCATTTCAATAAGACTGAAAAGGAGTGTTTTGCCAGGCACGCTCGAATAAATTCACGTTTTGCCCGATGAGATCAAGTACGCTGGAAGATTTTTATTATAATTTTAAATGAACACGAACAAAAGCGTCCTTAGCATTGTGTCTATAATGAATTTAAATTGTTTTTTTTTTTTTTCGCAAAACAAGTTCGCGGATAAATAGTCGTAATAGCTACTTTACGGAAACATTATTACCTAGTAAGAGCAATAATAATATTAAATTTATGCATCTCCAACTGGAAATCTAATTCCGGAATCTGGATTTATCTTGAGGATCGAGCAATGCGTGATAAAAGGTTGAAATTTTCAAAAAAAAAAAATAATGTACGTATCAAGAGGCCGATCTTGGGGGAGCTCGTGAAATTTCCCGTCTCTCGACCAAAGAGGTAAATCGAAATTATACCCCAAAAGCTCCATCCAGACGCTACGCGCCCAATGGCAATGGATCTCGGTGCGCGGAGCTCTCGAGCCGTGGGATCGGCAGGATAATAATGGCAATAATAGTCGCCCTCAGCCACTAGATCTCGTAAAGGCCGGGAAAAATGTTCGGAAAGGACTGGGCAGGCGGACAAAGCGAGCGGCCGTTTAAAGCCCCTCCTCGTCGTCAAACAATCGCCGATTAAAAGGCGGCGGCAGTGTATCCACCAGGAGCGTAAATGAGCAGCGCGCGCGCGCGGGTATGTGGAGCGAGGCACCGGGCATGGCCTTATTACGCGGCCATGATAAATCTCTTGGGGCCCGGTGAAATCGCGCAACCTCTCGGCACCTCGGATCCCGGGCCGCCGACCGGGGGCACGAGAGCGACGCCGAGAGCCAACTCCTCGCGTTCCGCCCCGTTAACGGCCCGAGAGGGAAAAGTCCCATCTGAAGGGGCCCGGGACCTACATACGGTCTCGAACGGGGTGCGGCCGACCGCGGGACTTTTCCGCGATGGAAAACCGGTCCGCGGCTCTGCGGGAGGAAAACGCGTATCCTTTCCTCAACAGCTGACTCAACGGCCAGCGGCTTAACGGTGATGGGCTACGCCCTCGGTCTGCACTTTCATTGCCCCTGCGCTGCTCGAACTCGAGCCGAGTTTTGCCAGCTTTCAGCTCCTTCCTTTAAAATGCGTTACTGACCTTTCCTACGCTTTATTCGTTGACCCTGAGCGCGCGACAATTGTTCCTGTCCTTTCTCACGGGAGCCGTCGTTATAGAATCGAGATATTGAATTAACTGTTGCATTAATCGAGGCTCTATCCCTCTGTAAATTGTCGCGTGCAACGTTTATCATTGTCGAGTGAGTTCTTTTTTTTTTTTACACCTTTCAACCCCTTTATTCGAAAATGCGTCGTATTTAATCGACTGTTAGCTTTGCAAATTAATCACGGCTTAAAACGCATCGTGCAAAAGGTTATTCGACCAAATATGTAAATTACTGCACGAGCCATACTTTTGTCATTAAGAATTTCAAAGAGTCTTGCGAGTCCCTAGATTTTTAACCCTTGAGATTTTATCTATGTACGCGCTTTATGTATCGATGCATTATGCGTATACGTGAATGGTTAGCGGGCATCTTTGTTTCTAGAATTTTTCAGCTCTGATGGTTAGATTCAATGTATAGAACGATGCTGTTAACTCGACATTTTATCAATATTAAGAGCAGATTGTAATTGAATAAAAATTAAATTTACCGCAACGAGTTAATCAATCAATTTGAATGATAAGAAAGCAGCGATTAGACGTACGCATCGACGTTTGATTATACTGACTAGTTTCAAGATCTTCTGCGGATAATACAATTTTTTTCTTTAAATTCTTCACGATTATCGAACTCTATTGCTAACAATGAAAGCTGCAAATACGTAACGTTACGGTCACTGTACCCCCATTCCTTTTTATTATCAAGAAAATGAGCTGCAAAGCAGTAGAGATCTGACCTAGCAAACGAAATCATTGAAGATTACATTCGATTCTCTTTTATAAGGTAAAGAAACTCTAGATTTACTCTCTCGTTCTCTCCTAAGATTTTACTTGCGCCCCCTGGCGATTTCGTGACTAGTTCACGTAAGGAGCATCAAACCCGCGATTATTAAATATTCGGCAACCGTTAGCTTATGTATATATTACATTATATTGAATGTATTAAAGTTATACCTAGTATACATATGTACGTATAGTCTTGTTAACATAAATATAAGCTCATGTATTTTTTAAGAGACAAAAAATTTGTTACCTCAAGTACTAAAGTGAAATTATAATTGCGCTAAGATGAGCCCCGTCATGTATTATACATCAGGCTTAAATTTTAACAGAATATTAGTCATTTTCGTTTTAGAAAAATTTTAAACGACTATTAATATTAATTGCCCACCTGTGGTCTCTTCTAAGATCATTGCACTAACGAATCTTTGCAGTAACAATGCGTTGCTTATTTTTCCTTGACAAAATCGAGAAAAAAAAAACATTCAAATCGAAGTCAGCATCGTGTCGTTCAAGTTGGAAATTTTTTTTGCCAATGCATAAGTCTCTACCGAAGTACACCGTACTTGTCGAGTTCGAAGTTTTAGAGTAATTAATTTTCTTTATCATAAACTAAGATTTAATATAATTTACAACGTTGCATTTAACATTCCGAGCATTTAGGCCTCAAAGATAAAAATAATATCAATCGATAAAATGTACCTTGTAAATGTACCCGACTGTACCAGCATATTCTGTATAATTGAAATTGTGGACGACAGATTACCAACTCATTCGCTATACACTCAATAGTAGCAGAAGGCGTGACCGTCTATTATTGTAGGGCGAACAATATACATACGAAAGTTGTATATTGATGAAAATTAGACAAAATAAGAAAAAGCAATATAGAGGGACAAAATTTATATTTAAAATGAAGATAAAATGAAGATAAACACTGCCGGGCCCACCATTTTTCATCTAGCCATCGAATTCATTGTCAAGCGATCCGAAGCCCATAGACGATTCTAAATATTAATGTCTGTCTGGCTGATATACTCAATCCCTCATTCTTTCTTCGTGACTGGGAAGGGAAAAAAATCAGTCTTTTTGGGGGGCTCTAAGCGTATAGGAACGCAGACGGACCCGAGTGACTAATGCCAACCACCTTTTTTTAATTTAGGGTTGAGTGCTATACCTGCACCCCGCCTACTTTCTTTTCAACTAGTTTTAGCATAATGCTCTTCCCCGTCGGATACTTCCTTTCCAAAGAAACCCAAGCCCTCTGCTGCATAAATATAGAAATACACGCGCGCGCGCGATTAATCGAACTCGTTATTTATCCGAGGTGGAAAATCATTGGTCGCGGAGCCGAGGATCGAGGCAGCCTCGTTCCGAGCCGGACGATCGATCGATTTTCCCAGGACCCGGTGGTGTGTCGCCTCCTATTCGTTTGCGACCGGCAGAACTCGGGGGTGGGGGGGGGGGGGGCTCCGGGTGAAAAATCACCGCGCAGTCGGTTAACAAAGCTCGGAGGCGTCGTAAAGAGGCTCGCGGACCGGGAGCTCCGAGGCTCCGCGACAGGGCGGTGGATTTATATCCGGATCGGGAGGGCTCGGTCGGGGGCGAGGGAGAATTCGCAGGCGTCAGCCGAGACAAAGAGGAGCGGGCCCCGCCGAATCGCGCCGTAAATAATACAGGCCTATTTACTTTGAGCCGCAGACGCGGGAGGAGGAATAGACGAGGCGAGAGCCGAGGCTGACGGAGCGGGCCGCCGAGGGTGGGGTGGGGGCGGCGGCGGTAGAGCCCCATCGAGGAGCCACCAAGAGTCGCCTCGATCCGCCCACGTCTCGGCCGGAACTCATGGGGCGCGAGCGCGCGCGCGCGGCTCCGAGGTGTCGAGCGGCCGGAGCCGGTACGAGGGCAACCGAGGCCCCTTACGCCGGCGACGGGAGTGGAAATCGCCGGGGCTCGACTCGGTGTCGGCTCGATAAGGTTCTTGTCGCGCCTCCCCGGCCGCGGAAGGACGCCCGAGCGGGGCCCGGGGGGCGGCGGGAGGCCCATTACGCGACCGGTTAAATCCGCGGCTAAAGCCCTGCCGCCGCCTTCTTTTTCCTTAGTCCCGGAGATAAGAGCGGCAGCGCCTTCGGATCCTGGGCCTACCGAGCCCCTAGACGCGCTCGAAAGTTGATTGCTCGGATAAATTATACCCGCGGTGGGAGTGAGGAATGACCGCCGCTAACCGCCGGTATCTCATTGTCCCGCTACGACGAAAATGGGAATTGTCGGGCCCGTCACGTGGGTGAGAGCCCCGTGAGACCGGGCTAATCGCCGATCGAATTATTCCGCGAGTCCGAGGCGATTGATTCCCTCGATCGAGCCGGATTTTTAAGCTCGCCCCGGTCTAAAAGCTAATTCCCGGCTCCTGCAATTATCGCGATAAAAATCTCCTCTCGTAATTTTTAGCCCGCTTTGTTATTGTTCGCGGGCACGCTCGTCTGTTCCGTGCGTACGCACACAATAGGTAAACTACTAGTTTGGGCAGACAGCATTAATTCAAAGCTAAAATGCCAAACAATACGGTTTCACTGTTGTGTTCCGTGTAAATTGCCCCCGCCAAATACCCTCGCCTCCAATCATGGAATATTAAGAGGATATATCGAGCTGCATTTCCCGAATAATTTTATCAGCCTTTAGAGCTTCGGTTTCGCCTACGGTCTTCTTTCGACTGCTAAAATGGGAAAATTTATATAAAAAAAAAAAAAAAAAAAAAAAAAAAGAAGAAGAAGAAAAAGAAAGAAAAAACTTTACGACGCGACTTTATTGGGAATTAAAATCTGCATAATTAAGAGCTTGCCTCCTTTTTAAAACTGTACATATGCTAATATCTAATCATTCTAAGGGTGCGCGATCGTATCGATTTATTTCACGATAATTCTGATTGAATTGTTACTTGGCTATAAAATACCGATGATTTCGTTTCTTTAATCCTCCTACTTTTGTAAAATACTCGGAAATCTTACAAAGTAAAGATTCGGCTAGTACTCAAGGACCAAGAATAATCCTCCCAGTCATAAATTACACGTTTGTGCGCGAAAGTGAATATCTTAACAAACCCAAAAAAAATTGTATGCCGTTTGATTGTAATTAAATGTGATTTGTGCGTTGTAAAGAGAATGATTTAGAACAGAGAATTTGACGGGCTAATAATAATTAACGTGCGAGCTCGCTGTCCTCTTCTGAAAAAAACTAAATTCCGATGCCGAGCCTGTCGCGGACATCCGGTCTCCGAATGCTTTGGCTGGGATATTGCGCGAACGCGCAGAAAAAAAGAATATCGAATTGAAAGAGCGCCTCGAATGATCTTCGCAAATTTTATTAATTTTATTAAAAGTGTTAAAAAGATCGAAAGTGCACGGAAAGACGCGGCAACAAAGAAAGCGCCCCACAAAGAAATATCTCGGCCTCTTAATCATGCGAAACTCGACGTCGACCTTCTACGTTTTCTACAAACTTCATCAACGAGTTAGCGTTAATCCGACGCTCCCTCGTCATCATATCACGACTTCAGCACTCGGCTTCGCTAGACGAAAAAAAGACCGAAAAAAAAAAAAATATTATAAAGAAGCGTGGGATTAGGCTAAGGGAGTTGAGTGGATGATTGGCCGAGCGCTCAATTTAAAGGCGCAACGCTTTATAAAACTTTCGCGTGTAAATACAGTTTTAAATTGTGCCGTGCAATTTTTCGACGACTTTTTTTTGTTCCTATAAAATAACTCAATTCACGTATTGTGCATACGATAGTCTGATTCACAATAGGAAGAACTATCGGATACTCTATATTTAGAGGCTTTAAGGAAAAATTTTATTTACATTCGATGGATGAATCATTCCAAAAATTTTTAAGATTCCTAACAGTGCGCAATTTAATATTTGGCGTAATAGATAAGAAGTATCTCAATATTTTAAAGATAAATTCGCTTTTGGAAATAAAATTAATGGCTTCACTTGATGTCTTTATTGTAGAGTATTATCGAATGTCTGAGACACGCGCATTTCAATTTTCAAGGTTCGATTCATATCTACTCAATACATGTGCTCACAATAATTTTTTTTAAACTTAATTCATGAGATTTGGCCAGAAAAAAAATAAGCGCAAGCTAAAGCAGTGTTATACTTTCTACATATGAAATTGAAGAAATCGTAACTTTGCATTGACTATAACTTATATTATAATAAAGAACATCACTTTCATATGTAAATGAATTACTTGTAAGGCTTCTGAGAATATAAACTTTTACATTAAATATAGATCTGTACCCTTTGTAAAATTGAATATAATATTTAAATTTTGACTGAATTTAAAGAAATCGTATGTAATATTAAAATTCGCATGTCACTTAAGCCAAGTAATAATCTTAAAGTGAATTTTTAAGGATATTTTTAACAGGAGTAAATTTATGTTTTATTTTATAGATAAAGTAATAATAAATAAAATTTAAATTATCTTCAATCATGGGTGAAAAAAATAATTTTAATTTATTTAATAATAGTTAACAGTAATAATCTACTTCTATTATATTATAAGTTTTTTCCATTTAAAGAGCGTCAAATTATTTCAATTTAGTATTTATCGTTCTCATATATTTTTAAAATCATTGAGTAAAAAAAAGCTTAGTCAGTGAGTTTGATGAGGTTTTTGTAATTTTACGTAATTTGTATTTAAATTTAAGGTAGCATTTCTTCAATATAATCAAACTGCATGCGTTAAATTAAAAAAATATCATAAAGCTCAGTCATTGTAAATAAAAAAGCATTATTAATTTTGAATTTACGTACGATTTTAAAATTTGATTAAGAATAATTTAAACGTTTTTGTTTATCATATGACCACGTAAATGTGATCGCGTGAAATAGACTGTCAAAATAAAGAATTTATTCATGAAAAATATCCAACACGTAGCATTATCCGTGGCTATTAACTTAATAATAGTTACTATTACGGATATTTTCTTACATTAAGTGTATACAAATTCAAAAAAACAAAAAAAAACAAAAAAAAAAAAAAAATAAAAAACAATATAAATTTAATTATCACTCATAAATTTTGAGTTAATAAGTTTTAACCTCATCATTAAAATTCATTTACTTATTTATTTGTTTAAAGACCACTTTCGCAATTCTCGTTTTTCGCGAAAGGATTATGTACCATTCATGTAAGAATGTTGTTTTTCTTTCCGTGTAAGAGACACGAGTTCTGTATTGAAATTGTATACGGAAATATTCCAACAATAATTCATGAATACGTAATTATTGTGTTTAAGTTATTCGTCTATGCATCTTGAGAAACATTAAATCCAAGTAGTTGTAACTATGAATCAGTGAAAGGCAACTGCTATGCAGTTATAAATACACTAATCATTTATAGGAATGAAACACTTATTATTAGCTATGGAAATTAATGCTTCGGAAAGTCGACGGTCAAACACTCATTAAAGAAATACAATTTTTCCGTGTAAACGCTAAAAAGCGAAAGCAATGACACCTGGCGCATCGGCATCGGCTTGTTTACTCGTCAACGCCGAGTTCCAGATAACGATCGGCTGTTCATGGGCGAGCCACGGCCACGCCGGCGTAAATGCATCGTCTAATTAACCTTGGTAACCGCTCTCGACGTCGCCTGCTCGGCGCACTTCCCAAGGCGGGCCGCCCCGGCTCTGCCGATATCCTCGGTCCAACTTAAACAATGGGCCCTTACCCCGGGCTCGGGGCCTCTCTCCGGCTGCGCGAGCCGAGAAAATTCCAGCGCGCGAACCCGCGGTCGACTACTCGCCTAAGTGCCCGGCCCCTGCACAATTGTCCCCCGGGGAGCAGGGAGACGCGAGTCCGACCGCGTCCGGCTCCCGGTAAAATTCGGCCCGAGTTTAGCGGCCGTGGCTCCTACTCGGACCGATGACTTTGGTCTACGCGCGATCCGAGTATCGATTGGATTGGCAGGCACGAGACCAGCGGCTGATACCGGCATTGGAAAAATCGTCCCGGGGGGCGATTTTCGTTTCTGATCAATACCGGAACCGGTAGGTTCTAAATATCCGTTGAGCGAATCGATCGTCGTCGTCGCCAACGTCGGTGAGGCTTTTATGGGGAAAATTGCCTGAGTTATTTTATACGGAGTAGGCGCGCGCGCTCTTGTGACTTCAATGCATTAAACAGTGTAAGGCAGGCTCCGCGATGCGTGTTGAATTGCATATTCCCATTGAATCCGGCACTGACATATTTCACGTCCAATAAATCCGCATTCGAAATGCCCTGGACATTGTTAAAAGCCAAAGATTCGCAATCAACATATATTAAAATATCATATGTATACGAAATTGAATTATCTTTTCTTTAATAGCGCGACGCGTCATATTATATTATTTCGCTGTTAGTGAAATATCCGTATCATTGATAAAATATTTTTGCGCTTAAAAATAAGACTTTCAGGGCCACTTCCCGTTCATTACTCATACATAAGCGTAATATTATAATATAATTTATTTAAAGATCTAATTAATCATTAAAAATGATTAAATTTCAATCGAAACTTCTAATTCACGTTTATACAAAATCGAATGTCTGGCGCAAAGTCTTAGCGTGTTTTTTTTTTTTTAAATCTTATCGGTTGGGGTATATATACCTCGTTACGAGTTTTTAACAGCTAAGAAAGAAAATATGGCTAATTGGCTTATTATAAGCAATAATCGACCAACATATGTAACAAATTTCAATTATGATAAATGTCATAATTTTTGACGTGAAAAAAAAAGCCAAACTAATATGGAAACATTATAGTTCAATTTAGTTAACATGCCTTTAATGATGTTTTATCGCTGTCATGATCCTTGATTAAACAAAATTTAAAAACTCGACACTGATCGCGTGAAATCCTTCATCGATGATGTATATTCGTAATTTTACTACTCGTCGGAATATCTCAATTTTTACGCCAACCAAAGAGTGCTTTAGTCAACTCTGCAGGAAATTACCGAATGTACCATTTGCAGCGCACGTCAAGCGCGCATATAATGTAACGTAAAGTAAACTTATAAAGCAGTCGTATGAAAAAACTTTTACTCGAACTTTTTTTTATTTTTCACTTTCCATCGCGGTGAAAAAAAAATGTACTCCTTACAAACTTTCCAAAGGGGGTCACCAAGTTAAAAGGCACGCAAGTCAATCCGCCGCCGATGAAAGAAGCAGTAACAATAATGACGATAGGAAAAAAAAGAGCTCTCGGTAAGCAGCTTAATTTTTTTTTTGTTTTTTTTTTTCGTTTTCCGCGGCTCAATCGTCGGAAGAAATACAACAAATGTGGTGCTACGCGAAATCGAAGGGCCCGAGATCGAAGCCGAGTGGCGAACTCGGTAAACGAGGCACTACTGCGACAACGGAGAGTCGGCGCCGCAGGGGTGGTCCAGGATGTGGCCGAGTGGGGAGGAGACGGGATCTCGTGCTCTCGATTGATAACGGAGGATGATGGGGACAGGCAGTTTCACACGGAGGACGCTCGTCACCGATGCGCTTATCGCTTTCACTCGCGAAATACGCCTGAATACGGGCGACCCTGTTGATTTTACGAGATGCTCTGTAAATATTTGAACGACACCTTGTCGAGCCACGTCGCAGGTACACGACAATCCCCTTGTAAATATTCCTGGGACCGAGGCGTCGGCATGTTCGCCTCGGTGTAATGAAGGATTACCTCCTTTTGTACTTTCGAAACTCGAGGATCGCTGTTATAATTTTAGCGAAACGCAATTCTCTTTCTCTTCGGGTTTTCTATAAATAAGATTTACCATGTTGTTTATTAAGATTCCCTTTGAGCCTGAATTCACGCGCAGAGACTTATCAATGCTTTTACTCTCTTTCCTCGACGAGCAAATAAATGAAAATCCGAGAGAATGCGCAAGAAGCGAAACTCTGCAGCGAATAATTTAATATTATTTAGATGGTTATCGATACGCGGCCACTTGTATATATTTCTCCATTATCTACTGAAATGTTGGATCGATACTTGAATAGATACGGCGGAAAATCGCTTAGTAATCATTTAATCACGACAAAGCATTAATCTACGCTTCGAGGAATTTTTAGACGGCTGACGTATGAAATTGAAAAAATATTACTTGCCGAGATATGGCAACGGCTAATTTGATGGGGAGAGAGAGAGAGAGAGAGAGAGAGAGAGAGAGAAAAAAAAACGGAAAGAAAGAAAAAATTAACAAAAAACAATAATAATAAGAAACGAGTTTGTAATGGGGAAGGCGTTGGTAGGGAGGCGCAGTTCGCCTGGTGGAATTATTACAAATATTTTACTTGGGACTCTCGAGCGCTGCTTCTTCGTTTCTGCTTGTCGCGGAAACAAGCTCGGCCCCCCTCCCGACTCCGCTGACCGAGTCAATCCACCACGAGCAGAAAGAAAATACTAAGTCAACCTTGAGCGCGAGTGTTTGTTAAAAAGAGCGCATGGAGAAGGCTCGAAGGGGCCCGGGGGGGGGGGAGAACAGGAGGAGAACAGGAGAAGAACAGGAGAAGAACACGGGGAGATCGGGATCTCGTGCTCCGCCGTTAGGCGCCGGGCTCCTCATTATCGCTCGCTCGGCCTATTATAAAAACCCTCGCGAGAGAAAGAGAGAGTGAGGGGGGGGGGCTTTGGGCGAGAGGTTCCGGGGCGGGGGGGGGCGACTTTGCGGGCGGCAAAAGCCACAAGCGCTCGAGACCTTCCGCGTTATCGGGGCAAATTATCGGCGCGTCGATCATTATCGGGAGTTTGACACTCGTGTTGTGCGCCGGGCATCGACGGCCGAGGCTCGAGCCTCGGCCGGATGAAAGCTCCTCCTCCTCCTCCTCCCCCGCCTGCCCCCCCCAAGCCGCCGGCTAGACGCGAATAAGCTACTCGGCATTCGTTTTAATTTGGCCATCGGCTTTTCGGGACCTCGGCTATTTCAGCCGGCCGCTCGCCGGCTTTATTTATTGCCGGCTCGCAAGAGGCGACGGAAATTGAAAATAATTGGGAGGTGGTCCTCCGCTCGCGGCCGTTAGATCTCGGGACATTGAAAAAGTTTTTCGGGGCGCGAGCGGTGCGAGCCGAGCGAAGGAAATCCGTCCGAGAAAGGCTGCCTCGCTTCGCAGCTCGAATAAATACACCAGTCGTGTATTTTAAAATCCGTTTTATCTCAACTGGATTTACACGGCTGCGCGGGCGGAGGCTCTCGGTGTCTCCATACAATAACGAATGGCTCTTCCTCGGATGAAAGAGCGTGTACTGCGGCCCCCCGGCTGTGGCCGGGGCGCAAGGGGGGGGAGGAGGATAGAGAGAATAATTACGCGGGTCGCTTTGCCGCAAAGTTTGAATAAGGCCAGTCCGACGATTTCAGGGTGTCATTGTGTCGGTGAAACGCAGGCCTACGCGTGCAATTGACCAAACACATGGCGCGACACTGGGGGAAAGCGCTCGTGAAAATGCGCAATAATAGATGGGCATCAATCAATTTTGAGCTCCGCCGTCTTCTTTAATATTCATGTTAATGGCCAAAGGATAATGAAGTCCCCGTTAAGTCTATTTAACGTTTCGGCATAGCGGCCAAGTCTATAAACGAGCGAACGAGCGGCCGAAGCCTAATGCCTTACGAGGGCTCACTTTCCTCTCGTGCATTATTCATGGACGGGGGGAATGCCAGCGATCGGTGCGCAAAAGTGAAGGTCCCGCGCGCGGCTTCCTGCCCTAGGCGCGACGACCCGACGATGATTTTTCGCCTCCGTGGTCGCTTACCGCTCGCGTTAGCAGGGATGGAGGAGTCGGCCAGTGGCGAACGCGGGCTCAGGGTCTCGTCGTCGCCGCCGCCGCCGCCGCTGCTGCTGCTGCTGCGATCCCGGCGTCGCTCCCGATCCTCGGGACGGCAACAAGTGCCGCGCGCAAGGCCAAGGGTGTGGGGGACGAGAGCAGCGCGAGAGAGAGAGAGATAGAGCGTGCGGTTTCCTCTCCTGCTTTCCGGAAAAGAGCTACGCGGCTACGGTCGCGCGAGGGGCAGCTAGAGCAGCGGGAGGAGGAGGAGGAGGTGAGGCTGGTGAGCTCCTCCGGGAGCGAGCGCGCGTACGGGGAAGGTCGGTGAACCGGGGGCCGCGTGGGCGCGACCAATGCGAGTGTGGCGGGACTCAGCCCCCACCCGACGGCTCGTCTCTCGCCCGGGCCCCGAGCAGCGACGCCAGCAGCAACGGCCAGCAATAGCAGCGAGAGCTCCGACGTAAACAAAAGCTCTCGGAGCGGCCCCCAGGGTGAGGAGGGCGGCCCCGCACGGCGCTTTCCCGGCCAGCGGTGAAAACGCGGCCGGCTCCGGGGGGCGCGCGGAGGCGAGGCTCCGACCGGGGAGGGGAACTCCCCCGGAGGGATGCCGGGAGGGGGGGGCGGGGCGGCACGGAAAAAAGCGCCGCGCCGATAAGGCGCCGCGAGGCCAGCGACGTCCCACACCAAGTGCAACGAACCGTTCCCCCGTTTCGACGGTCGAGCTTTCCTCCGCCGGTCGAGAGCCCTACCTGGGGCCTTCCTGGACAGGCCGGGGCCCACCGTTTCCCGGGCTCCTACCGGGAGGCGACTCTTCTCCCGCGTGACCTCTATTTCAGATTAGCCCGCGCTTACGGACGCCGCCGCTCGTTCCTGCAGCGAGGCCCTCGTCTGTTTTTATGGGCGGATAGGGGGGGTAGGGAGAGAATCCCGAGGGGGGGGGTTAGAGAGCAGCCGATTCACAAAAGGCGAATAATAACAGCAGCGCTAAACTAACTTTCTAATAATCGGCAACAATAAGCGGCCTCTATTAGGAACTTTTTCTCCGCCGGCATCGCAGCCACCGCCGATGCATTCGTCGAGTCGGCTTGGCCTAAGATTTTAATTACCAATGCCGGCGATGAATTGCAAATGCTATTACAATGGAAATACTCATACGTTTGGCGAAAAGGAAGCAGTCGAACGAGGACGGAACTTGTAACCGCGAGCGATTCGTTCCCTATTTAACAATCGATACGGGCGCGCTGCGGTGGCATAGGCGAAAGCTGCTGACCATCGCAATGTATATCTCAACGCGCCTTGCGTTGGGCGCTTGCGCGTACGCGTGCATCCGCCAAAAAACACAGCCGCCATTCAGAGGAGCGAAATAGACCGAATAAAGCCATTAGGGCAATTAAAATTGCACTCGGAGACATTGCATTTGAAATGGTCCACTTTGTCGGCGCGCGAGGCTTACGGCCGCGGCTCTTAATGAAATTTCTCGATGGCAAATGGCAGGAAGCACTCTTGGCAAAAACCTTTCCCCGTTCTTGATTTTCAAAAATGAAGAGCTCAAACTCGAGGCGAAAAGTAGAGCAGATTTGCGCCCAGACGCGTAGCGGTGAAGAGAGGAAGAAGAAAAGAAGAAGAAGAAGAAGAAGAAGAAGCAAACATTCGAAGAGTAGATTCATTGGAAAAAAGGATTCCTTTAGAAACGCGAATACTATTTTTAGAAGCAACCACTTTGGGGTGGGAGGTGGGGGGGGGGGGTCGCCGACTTTTGCGCTTTTTTAATTTTATCGCCAAGTATCTTGAGTTTGTTTTCTGAACTTTGATTGGGAAAATGCATTTTGAAAGACTGTTTAAAACAGGTTTTCTGAATTTGGGTCGTGCATGTACCGTCTGAGAAATGCGCTCCCGTACGCGCAAGAGGTAAATTATGAATATTAGAAATTTACGCGGCGAGGATTCGATGGTCGGCCCCGGAGAAAAGCATTGCTTAATAATTCACATACTTTGTAATCAGATGCATTGTTGCCCGAGACGAGCGCACTCCAGGGCGGGCTTTCGACTCGGCCTCGCATCAACAAACCACTGTCGGACGTTTAGCACGTCTTTCATTATAAGAATAATAAGAACTCGGCGGCACCGGTGGGGCGGGGGGACGGGGGGGCGGCTGCCCCTGTTTGATATCTTACTCATCGGGCCGTAAATATATTTTCACCGAGCGTCTTTGCACCGATGATTGCCAAAGCACTCGCCCGGTGCATTATTTTCCATTTATCGGAGAGTACATTGTAAGAAGACCTATACGGCGTTAAAATTAACACATCAAGCGCCATCGGTCAAAGCCGAGGCCATTGAAAATGGGTAAAAACACTTCGGCCGATTGTACGGGCGATACAAGGTACTCGATCGTTAGCATTGTTGGGCATAAATATTTGCCAGCGCTAAAAAGCCACCGCGAGCAGGTATTATTACACTGTGCGCTTGACATTTAAGGCAAGAGGCGAAAGTCAATTTTATTTAACAATGCATCCATCTCCGCGCATAATATTATGCGAAAGCGTTCGGGAGCGAGCCGGAGGAGCGAGCCCAGCGGTCGCGCAAAATAACGGAAGCTTATAATTTGCCGGGGAAAAGAGTAGAATTAAGCGAGGCGCATGCCAGTTTAGAACATGAAAAAGGCTCGGGAGAGGATCAAAAGGCCGCGTCGTATCTCTTGCGCTTTCGCAAACTCCCTCAAAGACTAAACGACGGAGTGCGCGCGCGCGCTCGTGTAGGAGAACCTTCTAAGCGCGTCCGAAGCTTTTTATGCGTCAGCACCGACTTGCGGCTGAGTAATTGAATCCCGGTTGTATTCTCGAGCTTGCTCTCGAGCCCCGGTCTCCCCGGATATAAAAAGAAAGGCAACGGGCGAAAATTGCCGGGGACGACCGGCCATATTAATCCCATATCTAATTCGAAGAGGCTCCTCGCCGAGGGGACTTAGACCGGGAGACCGAGCGCGCCATCGGCTTTATAAGGGAAAACGAAAAAGCCCTCGACTGCGCGGCGGTGGCGGTGTTTGCGGCGGGGGGGGGAGCCACGAAGGTGCTCGCTCCCCCTTATCTATTGCGGCGTCCTTGTGGACTCGAAACAATGATAATCGGAGCTGCGATCGAGCGCGCGAAAGAAGTCCGCCGCATTGAATAATTCAAAGATTCGGTAAACTCGCGAAAGCGAGGAGTAAAGACGCGTAGAGGGGCAGGGAGAAGGAGAGAGAGAGGGAGAGATGCCGAAGCGTCAAGTGTGTGTGTGGGTCTTCCTCCCGCCCGCCCACCCCCGCGGCCGGGCGCTCGGTCCGCAGTTAAATTAAACTCCCTCATTCATTAGCCTATTGGTCGCTCTCGGTCCTTTTCTTTCGGCCAGCAAAATCGAGCGAGACCGTAAAATAAATGCTCGTGACTTTGGGTCGAGGCGCCGGGGAGGAAGCCCTCGAACGTCGGGAGGCCGGGGGAATAAAGATCGGCCGCTGCCGATGCTGGAGGCTCGCCGACACGCGAGGGTCTGCCGAGGCGGAGCTCGCTCGGTCTCCTCGAGGGAGAGAAACTCGCCGGCGCCGGTCGAGAGTCACGGAGCCGGGAGGGCTCGCCGGTCCCCCCGGGTAATGGACTCACCGATAAATTCCTCCCAGCTGATGGAAGAGTCCGAGTCGGTGGCGCTGGCGGTGGCCTCGCTGGCCATCCCGTCCCCGGGTCGAGTTAGCGGCGGCGGCGGCGGCTGCGGCTGCGGCGCGCCGGCCGCGATCCTCATCTCCGCTGGTCCCTCATCGTCCTGGCCCTAGAGCCGGCCCTGGCCTACATGTCGCCCCCCCCGGCGCTCGGGGCCCCTCCGGGTGCTCCTCCACTCTGGCCCTCCCGCTGGATGCGCGCCTGTCCACAGCCTACCCACGCGACCGCTCGCGCCACTGGATCTCGGGCTGCCGGAGAGTCGGCCGACCTACGACTGAGCCAGACCGACCGCCGGACTGAGACTGAGCAGCAGCCCGCGACGGCGAGAGGCGCGAACTCGCCGAGCGCCGGGAGTCGCCGTTCGAGCCCCGCGTACTCGAGCGCCGCCGCCGTCGTGGCCCCTGCTACGACCCTCCGCGAGTCGCCACTTGCGCCACGGACTGCACCACGGGCTACTGCACCACGACTCGCGGAGTCCCCGTCCTCCCCTCCGGCGGGGAGCCGAGCGCCGTCGGTAAGAGGAAATCGCGGCCGCTCTCTTGCTGCCGCTGCTGCTGATGCTGCTGATGCTGCTGATGCTGCTCGAGCCGACGATACTCCATTGTTCGCGGTGCCTCGGCTCTTCTCCGTTTCGACGAAATTTCCGGCCCAATGCTGCGGCCGAGACCCTCCGCCGGTTCGTCCATTGGCGTGTCCGATCCCAGACCAATTGGCCCCGACCATTGTTGCTTACTGGACCGCGCTTACGGGCTCCTCGGCAATTTCGAGAGATTTTCGATAACTCTCCTCGCCCGACTTCGCCCGCGCTAACCTACCTTACGTATCGGCACCTTTGCAGGCCTCTCCCGACCCTTTCACCCACCCCGAAACCACACGCGCTTGTCTGGAAAGCGAGACCCCGGCTTCGTGCCTTCTTACCCGCGTACGCCTTGCCGGCCATGACGATGCTCGCCTTCGATTTCCGCATCGGGCATAATGCCGTTGCGCTCTTTAAAAAAGAAGCTCTAGCCGCGAAAGCGACGGATGAATTGTACGACGTTACTACTAATGCCTCTTATTCGATATGGATATTTTCATCGGTTCATAGATTCTCCCCGATCTGCGGTGCGGGCTTTTGCGAACTGATGGACCAGCGGGGGCCCAGATTACCGTCAGGTAAGATTTGTCAAATTCAAACTGGTCGTAATGAGACATTTTTACGACGTACCCTTAACCTATTGGGACGGAGACGTTTTTAAAAACTTTGGCTTCGTTTACACCGACGCTCTTGGCTTAAGGCTAATGTAAAATTGTTGCCCCGCTGTTCCATTGATATGAAGCAACTGGCTTAAAAATTTCTATCTTTCCTCCTCGTTATCCTCCATTATTTTCCTTCTTAAGCAAAAACTGAAAAGCCAAGGAAAACATGCTACCGATGCTCGACTCGTAATTATCTTATAAGGAAAAAAATATGAATATTACACACGGAGTTCCTTTATCAAAAACATTTTTTTCTTACTTCCTTAAATGGTCACTTATACGACTGTTTTAGTTATGCGCGAATACACGTTTAATAATAGTAATGGTGACAATTAGAAGCATAACAAAATATTCTCACTCGATGATATTTATATTATAAATTCTCTACTGCAGACTGCAGATGAAAGAAAAGTAGGTAGACCTACTGGGCAAAGTGAAAACTAATCATCCTTTAGAGCGAACCGAATTGAATAGAGCCATGGTAAATAAATATAGTAGAGGATTTATCGTAAGACATTACTCCATTTTCATATAATTGTTAAAAAAAACATGTTTAAATATGAAATTCCTTGAGTACAGGTATTCATCCGCGACAGTTTACACGCCGCGAAACACAACTTTTCGACACTTCAACGAAAAGCCCGGTTCACTCGCACGAGGGGCAATAATAAATTTCGTACTCTATTCGTTGGACATAGCGAATAAGCGACCGATTCGCGATTGACGAGAATATATATATAAAAAAAAAAGGAAGAAAAAAAAGGCATTGGTCATCCGAGACTAATTTAACGATGGAATCCTATGGTATTTAACAGATGGTGAACACGATGGCAGTCAAAATTGGAAGCCTCGCGAAAACATTAGCGGAATTACCGGGAGAGACAAGTAGCACGTCAGTCGTTTTAACAAGAAGGCGTTGCAGAAGGCGTTTAATGAGTCCAGAATTGCTTCGGAACAACGTCAGGCGCCTCAAAGCGACTATTTTGAAACTGGGGAAGGCATATCGCGCGCTCCTAGCATAGCTTTATCGAGCACAAATAACAAAAATCACCGGCGGCCACGTGCATAGCCCGAGCCTACCGAGAGCGTCCCGATGTCATTTTCCCCTCTCTCTCTCTCAGCATTTATTTTAAATGTGGGAAATCTCGAAAATCACAGAGGCCAATTCTCTCGCGTTCGCTCAATAAACAAAAAGGTTACGTTAGCTACCTCGCACGCTATGTTTCCGTTCGCTGTTGGTAGCCTTACTTCCAACGAAAACAATCAGCTTTTGTTTTTGTAATGTATTTTGAGCATTTTGCTGATTTTCGCTTTGCCGGATAATTAAGTGATTGCAAACAGACGCTAGACGTGCGACATCGTTTTTCGTTCTTCGTTCCCTGGCATTACACACACATATATATATATATGAGTGTACTTACTTACGCGCATCGTACGTGTGCATACGTGGGTGTGTGTACACAAACCCACCCACACACGCACGCACGCACACATATGCATTAATAATTCTGAGCACTTTTATTAACGACGAGTGCGTCCAAATGGTTCAATTATTTTTCTACGTTTCTGGGTAAAAGTTTGCTGCCGATCAAAGTATTAAGGCACTCACTGGGTGAGCGCGTCACGCATTTTGAGAAAGCGAAGGAGAAAAATCGAGCAGAAATTTAAAAGAGATTTGTTCAAGCGGCTCGTGGATTAATTTTTAAAGCATATGATGAGCATCGAGGCAATTTTAATAGGGCATACCACAACATTGGGTAAAATAACGATGGCCGTGCATTGCAATTAAGTGCACGCAAGTGGTAAAATGCACATTGATTCGATACTTAACAATCGAGTAACGAGGAGAGGGCTTTGAAAAACGGGACACGGCCGAGGTCCCATAACTTACAGATATTAATTAAGCGGCCGTGCGCACGTCGCCTGGGTTAATTCCGCGAAGCAAAAAGTGCCGAGCGCGCGAGCAAAGACAATTTTCAAGCGCAGGCCGCGCGGCGCGAAAAAGCGTAAGTGCGTCATAAAGAGGACAGGACTTTTCCGCGTGTAAAAGCGTGACGGCCGCGGGTGAAATATGTATCATTGTTCCGGGGCGGCGCGGCGCGTGGAAGCCCCGGAGAAGAGCTCGGCTCGACAAAGGGACAGCGGAGAACGAGCGACGACAATGGCTCGGCCCCTCGCGAGCTCCCCGTCCTCGGCTCTCCCCCGAGAGCTCGGCCCCGTCCCTTCCCCCGAATACGCCCCGGGGTTGTTGCTCCCTTCTACGCGGCGCCTGCCCTCGCCCAACCCCGCGGAGGCTCCTCTCTCGCCCGGAAGCCCGGTCGGCGGCGCGTCGGAGTCGGCGGCGGCGTCCTGCCGACGGGCCCGCGGCCGCGGCCTCGATCTCTCGCAATTGCCTCCTTCGCCCGTTGCAATATCCGCCCTTCTCCTTTGGCAACGATTGTGTGCGCTTGTTAGGCTCGCTTCTCGGAATTCGAGAAGAGCCGGGCCTACTCCTCGGCACATTCAAAACGCATAATGCGCGCGCAGCCCCGGCGATCCGAGCCTCCTCCCGTGTTTGTAAATAAGGCGCCTCGTCGTTTCCTCGTGGACCCTTCCCCGCCGAGCCAACCGAATTTCGCCCTCCGTGCGATAATGACTCGAAGGAGGAAGCCGAGGAGGAGCCGCCGAATCCTATCGGCGGAGGCCGAGCTCCGTTATCCAACCCGAGCGCCAAACTTACCTCGGCCAACGCCTCCTCCTCTTCGTTCAATGAAACAAGTTATAAGTCCTCCGGGGAGCGGGACGCGAGTCCCCCCTGGCATCGGGACCCGATGCCGTTCTGCCTCCTTGGCTAAAGTTACCCGGGGTAGTGGCCCGCGCAGGCCTCGGATAGGGAGACCGAGCGCTGTCGTTCGGGTTTTCGCCTCGGACCGCGCCGAGGAGGCGGCTTTTCGGCGGGCGACGTCGTCTCGTGCTTTTGTGATGCCTGGCCGAAAACGGAGCCGAGAGAGAGAGAGAGAGAGAAAGGGACAGAGAGAAGCCGAGGAGGAGCCCGGGCTTCTATTATTAGCCCAGGCCGAGCGTCTTCCCTCCGCTCCGCGCGCGCATCCGATGCAACCGATGAATGGACTCCTTCTCTTCTTCGGCTTCTGTATTCGCGCCTTTAGCGATGGCCTCGGGCGAGGGGAGGAGCCGCGAGCGGGGAGCTGCAGCAGTGGGCACCACCGCGTCGCAGGCCATCGCCCCACATGTCGAGTCGCAAAGGCAGTCGTCCGATGCTTTCACGCTCGAATTGAAATATATCGATGCGATGCTCCGGGGGGAAAAAACAACTCCCCTCGTTTCATCCCTCTTGAGGGCGTAATCTCCTTCTGCGTCTCCCTCGCTCTCTCTCTCTCCCCCCCTTCTTCTTCATTCATCTAAGACTTCTTCCTTCGGAGAAGCGAAAGAGGCATCGATACAAAAACTCGATTTTGTCACTTTCGACGAATAACCGATGTTGCTCGTTATCGGGAAGGGAAACTTATCATTTATCGTTTATTCTTTGCTAAATCGAGATTTATTATTAACATATTGCTTTTGTTCGAATTACAGCGTAACATAAAATTCGATAAATTAACTTTCCTTTCACTGTGGTAAGTTATGCAAATATATAAAACTATTATTTTATTACTAAAAATTGATTCTTTTAATAAGTAATGAACGTCTTATATTTCTTATGTAACATAATCCATTGTGTAACATTATTATTTTTAATTGTATTAAAATTGACACTATCTCATCTAAATTTATCGCTATTCACCTTAAATTCATTTACTTATATAATATGCTTTTTTTTAGTGTTTTTGCATCTACAACTAATGCTTCTATATCTCGAAATATATATGTATATATTTAATTATTCATAAAGTTTTTATTGTTCGTATATTTTATTATTTTTTTTTTTTTTTTTATACACACAAAATCTTATGCGTTATATTTGTGTCTTGATTTTCAGTAAAAAAAAACTACATCTAAAAGTTTGAAGTTCTTCTGTTCAATTGTAAATAACTGTAGTCCTTATTTAATGAAAATTAAAAACAACATCTATTATCGATAAACTATTAATACAATGTGTTTGACATTACAAAATTAACCTCGAACAATGGTGAATATTCATTACTTTTTTAAAACTTTATGAATAATTCAGTTCACATCACTGACTGCGTCAAATTTATCAATACAAGCTACTATAAAAACAGAACTGGCAAGTGCAGAAAAGTTAATAAGGTTTCGATAAACTAAATGAATTACTTTGCTGAAATGCACGATATAAATGTACATAATTGTCTTACAGTATGACAAATTAATCAATAAGCGATAAAGACTGCAATGTACAAATTCATTATAAACAAGATAATTAGTGATTTCTCCTTCGCGGAGTTTTACGTGGCACAGGTACGCTCAACTTAACAATAATATACAGTTATCACAAATAAAGAGATGACGTAAATTAGTTACTTTTTATTTACAAGAAAATTCAGATACCCAAAGGAAATATGAGGCATTACTAATGCTAACGTATCAAATTATTTTTACATCATTTCCTAGGAAATTTCTTTAAAATTAATCTCTGTGAACCGTTATCTACAAATCCTAAGTAATATTAGCCATGCTTTAGATCTTCCACTTTAGTAACCTTAATGCGCTTATGTGTGCAATATATATATATATTTATAAATCATATAAGAAGACAAAAAAAAGTGGAGGGTCCATATTCTACATGTTTAGTTTTTAATTTATACATACTTGGACTAAAAAATGATTATAATAAGACAATGACATATTTGAAAGTTTGTATAAAAGAAAAAAGGGATTTTTGATCACCAAAGCTTTCCACGAGCAATGGCAAAGCAGTCTTACGAAAAAGAGGCGAGAATCACGTGAGTCTTGTTTTGTCCTCTCGCAGGAACGTCAGATATTTTAACCTAAGCAGTAATAATACTTACACATTATTTTTTATGTGAAAAAATTTGCATTTTGATTACAACCGATTAGATCTTCCAATTCTATTTCTTTACTGGATATTATGAATTAATACGACAACTTTCGTTTTTTTAAACTATTTCTCCTATCGACGTGTTTTGACCTTTTGTTTGGGCCGTTCTTTTCTATATAAAGAAAAGCAAATAATTAATACAGTAATATTTACTCGTTGATAATATAAAAATATAAACACGCGTAATACTAACTTTTTAATTGCGCCATGTGTGAACGAGTAAGTCTTTTGGTTATATTGGCGTTTGCATCCAATTGTTCTAAACTTTTTTTTCTTAATAAAGCCATTTCTTCCATTGCCGGTGTCATCCACTTCGCCTTCAAATCATTGCTAAAATAAAAACAATGTATTCGTATTTCAGTTTATTCGGTGATTCAAATACGGAAGCAAAAAATTATGTACTCACTCAGAAGATTTAGAATTCGTTCGCTGTTTTATTAAACCAGTTTGACGTTCCTTCATCCTCTGTAAAATCGCTAACATTGCGTATGTGGGAAGTGACGGGGGCGGCGGCGAGGGAGGTGGAGTAAGTGGTGACAGCGGCGGTTGGGCACTAATTTTCGCTACTTTATCCGGATGACAAGCGAGTACTGCTTCCCAACTAAAATCACTTTCTCTTTTCTGTTGCTGCTCGACTATCGATTGCGTATTACGTGTCACTCTCACCTACGAGCAAAAACAATAGTTTATTCGTTTCTATTTAGGCTAGGTATAAACATGCATTTTTTCTTAATTTATATTCATTCGTTCTATCTTATAATTCCAAAAACTTTTTTATAAGTTCTAAGTGCATACTTCTCCATTAACTTGTCGGCAAGGTTTTCGTTCTCGTAAATATGGTTTGTTATAATTTTCAATATATAACGAATTTTCATTTGCAAACGACATTCGGTTTCCAAAAAGACTTTCAAGCTTTAAATCTTGCCGGAATAGACTTCGAAGGTACGCGTAATCAGGTCTCGATTCAAACTGCAGGTTAGCGATGTATTTCATATAATTTGTTATATTTTCTATGAGGAAAACAAACATAATTAATATTAATTTTATAGTCTTTAGAATAATCATGCATGTCATGTAATCTTTATGAGATCACTCACCTGGTGGAGTTTTCATTTTGAAACAATCTTTCATAAATGTCTCAACATCTTTTAAATAAGCTTCTTTTTTTAAGTGAATTTCATCTGGATCAGCAGGTTGACATGAGTCACCATCTTCATTTTCCCAAGGTAATTTTCCGCTAAGCCATTGTAACAAATTATATCCTAAGGTTTCTAAATCTCCTCTTCGAGAATGAGCTAAAAAATTAGGAGAATACGTCGTTGTAAATAATACAAAAATTACGTTTATAATTTCGTTAAAAATAAAAAAGTTCATGTAATTAAAAATTTTAATTTTAACAAAGTCTACTTACTCCCATGATGCGCATCGCGCGAAGTAAAATTCAAAGTTCCTTCGTGAACTCTTCTTTCATCATGTACAAACGGCTTGTGCACTCCATTACTAGTTCGATATCTATATGCTAAACCGAAATCAACAAGAAAAGCTTGTGTTTTTTCAATTTCTGAATGATATTCTTGACTATTTTTTTTCAGTAAAATGTTAGATCCCTTAACATCCGAATGAGCATATCCTTGACTATGAATATACTCAAGTGCATAAAGCTTTAAAAAAAAAAAAAAAAACGACGTTAAATAAAATAATAATTTCGGAATAAAACGTGAGTATTTACATTCAGAATTACCATTTGTACAGCTAGACTATTTATAAGTTTGGTAGGTAGTCTTCTACCGTTTGAAATAAAAACTTTGCCTACGTCTATTCCGTATCGAGGCATTACTAAAAATCGATACCGTTGACCTTGATAAATATGAGATCCAGAACCTTCATAAGATGGTATTCCTACTTGACGTAAGTTTTGTGCCTTACACCAGCTTTCAACTGCAAATAGATTATCAAAGGCATTACAATAATATTAATTTTGTTGTTTTATTTAGTACATTGACATATTTTAAACTTACTTATTGATTTTCTGGCAGCTCTTATATAGAAATTCATTTCTACAAATAAAGGTCCATTATTGTGTGGCTCAATTTTTATAACGTATTTTGCATTCGGCCCCACTGGCTTATGAATATTATTTGAAGCTGTAAACGTTTGAGGCAACAAAGTATTTTAATAAGAAATATGCATATTAATAATTTTCAATCATATAATCGATCGATTAATTAATATAATTTTGAAATCACGGATATTTACTTACCCAGATAAACATCTCCAAAACCACCACAACCTATGGAATCACCTAATCTCCACGTATTCTGCGTTATATCTTTTAAAATTTCCCCAGCAGGGAGACGAGATGGTAAGCGGCAGCCTAATGCAGCGACCCTTTTTATTGGTATTTCCTCAGCTCGTCGTGGTGCCATATTAGCATTTATTATTAAAATTGTAAATCTATAATAGTTATGAAAGGCAATACTTATAAAAAGAAGTATAAGGCTAAGTTTAGCATTAATGCTCGAATTTTTTTGTCGAAACAAAAAAGGTAGCTTGCAGTAATTTTATACAATTTTATTGAAAATATTGTTTATATAAGAAATAATGATGGTTTGATCCATTTTCAATTTTATTTATACAATGTAGATGCGTTGTAGTTATATTTGACATTAAAATAAAAGAAAAAAGTTAAAAGAGGAAGTAGCTCACAGAAGAAATAAAAACCATTTACCGATGCTCTTCCTTGTTTTAGCGATACATTAAGATTGCTGAAATGAAAATTATATTATCACGGAAAAGTCATTTGATAAAGTGAAAAAATAATGCACGAACGAGCATTCACTTTCGGTCCTTGACTCATTGCTATGTTTTAATTACAAGCGTAAAAGACGAGTAAAACTATAAATCGCGATGTGCGAAACAAAAAAAAACGTCGTGCTGTAATGTTAACAATAAATTGACAATCAAATACACCTATGGAGACGGTTATGAAAGATAATATTTATATAAGCAGACTAGAATCAGGCTAGGTTTAAATGTTAAGGACCGACAAGCCAATAACTAATGAGGGGCCGTAACTTTGACAGGTACTTTTATGATACCCGATCCGCGAACAAGTGAGATTTGGACAACAGGGACGAAAATTGCCAGCTATTCGCTATTGAATATCAGAACCGAGGGTCGAGTAATAGCAAACTCACCATGAAAATAAATCAGATGCATAACGACGCTGGAGAGCGCATCGACCTGACACTGCCGATCGTTCAACTTCGCCAAAACCTCAAAGCAACGTACTCACTCCCGACAATGAAGGCAATCTGCCCTCTGCCATTTTCTAAAATATGTTCGTTGGAAAGCCGATCAGCTGAAATGCGCGTTCTCAAAGATACGTCTTCGATGCAACGGCGCCTGTATTCAAGGCGTCTTTCCAGTGCTGGCAATGGCGTTCCGTAGCTTTGCAACGTCGCCTCGCTCGGCGACTTTTATTAACTTATTCGTTCTATTCTAAATGTCCCACAAGGGATAATTGAGCTGTTGCGATGCAGCCCGACTCCGGTTTGTCATTTAGTGAGCTCGCTTGAAATTTCATATTCTTATTGAAACCTGTCTCGTCTCGTGAACCTCGCACTCGTGTGTGGCCTCCTTGGTTTTATTTTACAATGGTTCAACGATCAATTGTGCATTGATCTTCGGCAATTTGCCATCATTTCGATTCGCAATTTTGTGCCATTCGCATATTTATAATTTATACGAATAGCGAGAGTTGAGGCCACTATCGTCTCGCGCCTCATTTATGACATTTATTGAAAAGTAATTTTCACGAACCTCGTTGCAACAAACCTGTGACCATGAAGTAAGTGTTTAAATTACATGTAAATAATAAAAAAAAAAAAAAAAAACAGGCACACATACTCAATTCTATGATATATCGTATTACTCAAGTATATTGTATTTAATTATGTGCTATATTGTACAACGATTTCAAATGCAATGCGCATGCGTGCCTCATGCATAAACATTTTGAACTTAGTATTTCAGTAACCCGGTACGAATAGTACAAACTTCCACCAGCTACGTAATTCCAAAGCTGTTCGCGCAACGGTTATTATTTCTGCGCGTACGCGTTTATTGTTGTTTAGTCTTATGCAACTGTTTCTCTTGCGAGTGCAATTTGAATTTCCATTGGTTTTCTTTGCGATCTCGTAGCTGGAAAAATCGATTGCACGTATGCCGGCGGTAAAAAAAAAAAAAAAAAACGGTTTGAAACTCCAAGCTTCGTTTACGGTGCACTGCGTAATACGAACTATTGGCGATAGATGGCACTCGGACCCTCATTTTTGAGACGGCTAGCGTCAATTTTTCAAAGGACTGTTGGCCTCTAGGGCGTAGGTGATGTCACGATGGGTAGGAATTAGGTAAGGTATAGGCGGAGTCTTGTCACCAATTTAAGATATTAATATTAAAAAATGTATTATAACTTGAGCGCGCCTTCGAGTGTTTTAGTCGAAGTACAATATTTTCCCGGTATAAATTAACACTTTGACGTTGGTTCCGCTTAGCTTACGATTTTACAATAATATTAGCTTTAAATAAAGGTTTCCAATATTTCTTTAATATTATATAGGCTTAAGTTTTTTAAATATATAATTTGTAAAGCGATTTAAAATTTTTGAATATTAAATATTGCAAACATCTTTAATTTGATGAAATTTTCAATATTCGTCGTAATACATTATTAATTACTATTATTTGAAACAATACCGAGAAAGTACAAATTCAGCGAATTGATATAATTTTATATTAAATTTTACTATTATTTATATACACGAGCATACGTATGTACTAAACATCTATGATTAAAATATATTACATACGTATGGCAAGTTCGTAAAATGCAAATTTCAATGTTTTTTGAAGATTCATTATTACTCGGAGAGTAATTTTTACACAAGTAGAACGTTAAAAAACGACACCATACGGTACAAGAGCAGACTATTTTTATGGGATGCTACTTCGTAATACATTCGTATGTACGTGTATTGGCTCCACGGGGAACAGCTTATTTGCTAAGTGTACCTCGACTTATTAATGGTAACATCCCCACCATAGACATTTTCTGTGTAAATCCGAAACTGTCGCCTTATACATATGCGTACAGTGAATACACAACTCGATCTATTTATTCGATACAATCAAAGCGTAAGATTAAAAAGCAACAATGGCTTGTATTCAAGGGCTTTTTAAATTCATGCGATGTTAATTCGCTATCACATACATTTATCTACTAAAAGAAATTCTTACCCGTAAAATTAAATCCACGGATCTATAAATATTTTCAATACAAGACAACGCTTCGGAAAAGATTTATAAAATTTATTGTTAATTGGCAATTATTAGTTACCAGTGACTCACGAGTATTTTTGTAAAGAATATTTTATTAAGAATACAATTTATTTGATTATAATATTTTACAAAAAAAAAAAAATGTTTTAAGTTATAAATAGATATTCATGGAAAGACATCAAAAAGTTAAAATATGCGTTATTGTAATGTAATGAGCTACCTCAATTTTCAGAATTTTATTAAAGAATTTCTATAGGCTTGTCATTTTATCATTTCATTTAAGGTTGTAGGCTGTGCTGCCTTCAAAACAAATATTTTAAATGAGAAACATAAAGGATTTTAATAAAAAAAAAAAAAAATCATTGTACATTTTCGTGAAAGGCATCTACAAAAATGGTGAAGTAAACGAGTCTTTTCAGTAGTAACAATGATGAAACGGTCATAAATTTTTTCGAACCGTATGAACTCAAAGCAATGTGTATGATTTTATTACTATAAAAATATAATATTTATTTATGAAGGCTGTCTAAAGTATAACAAGACTTTCAGATATAATAAATTACCGTTTTTCGACCAATTGTTAAAACCGCATAAAGTAAACTTTAAAATATCAACTTTGGAAAATGTAACATACTTTCTTATAATACAGATTGTTTGGTTTGCGATAATGTATTGCTACTGTCTAAAGTTCAGCAATTTTAACAAGCTAAAATTTAAATAAGAATTTTCGACCTTCTGTTTATTGTTAAAACTTGCATTTAATAAGCTGGTTGAAACAAAGAAGAATATCTAATATAATAAAAAGGTACTTTCATTTTGTGATAATAATAGTTCGATCAATAAAACTTTGGTATGTGCGTAATTGAAAACTAAAAACATACAATGAAGAACGTTATTAAAAAAAAAAAAGTAGAAAATTTATTTATAAATTTTAGTGAAAAATGTTTCAATATGCCATTCGATTGACTCATTACTTGGTACATTATTCAAACAAATTGCGAAGCCTCAAAAGTCATTAATTTTTATTGGATAATACTTTAATTTATTTATGCAATATAAAATAAATAAAGATAATCATTTATTCGATAATGAATTTGTGTAAATATACGTAAGGGAGATTTTTTCGTAAAAATGTTAAAAGGTGTACGAATTTTTTAGCCGTTGAACGACATTTTCAAATATAACAATTATTGAAAAATTAAATATTTGTACGAAACATTGAAGCTAATAGACGAGTAGGTGCAATAAAATTAGTTTCAAGAAAAGCCTTTTTGTATTTGTTTCATTTGTTGCAGCGAAGGTCAGCTACCGCTTGTAGATAGAATAATGGTGATACGCTTATCAAGTTTATTCGTAAATCGGTGTTTCTCTTGGCAATGTATTGACCTACGAACCGGAGCTGTAATTAATTTTTTTATTTTCCTCTCTCTCTCTCTCTCTCTCGTTCTTTTTTCATCTGATCTGAATTTGCTTTTCTTTCATTGGACATGCTTTTCACGTGCTATTCTACGGAGTAGGAAAATTTATGCACGAAATGTCATCACCGGCAACAAAAGCAAACAGTGTGGATATTGTTCGAGGGAGATAATGAAGTTTCCTTGACGAATAAATCGAGCCTCGCGATTGTTATTGCATTAGGATTTGCCAATAGGTAAGGAAAAACGTTAGATTGAAATACGCGTATCGAACGAATGCCCAATTACGCCCGTTACGAGGAACAATTGAATGGCGTAGATAAGAGCGAGCTCGTTCGTTCGAGTATTGCCATTATCCAGCCTGTAAAGTTGAAGTTGGCTCGCTTGGAGGTGGACACGGAGGGCCCGGTCGAGGTCCGGCTAGCCGTTCGCCATTCCAAGTAAAAATCGCTTGCGACGCTCCGCTACCGAACGATTCGCGGTACCGCCGATTGCGTCTTCCCTCGATGGATAACAGTTCGGGTGGGTGGGGGGGGGGCCGACCGGTGGCAGGTGCGGAGATCCCCTTGGCAGGCCAACGTCCGCGAACCTTAAGGTTGGCAATTATCGCTTCGGGACTTTGGGAGAGACTCTCGCACGTATCGTAAACGTATCGTCGCCTGGGCGTGCGATCGAGCCCGGAGGCTCCTCGAGAGGGTCTTCGACAGAGGCGATTTCCTCGCGGCCGCGCCAACTCCCCCAGCCCCCCCCCCCGTCGTAGGTCGACGCTCGCTCTCCTCCCCGGTGTCGGAAGGGTCGGCGATCCCCGCGTAGTCTTCGCCCGGCGACGCGCGTAGCTCGTGGGCTAGGAAGGACTTGGCGCAGACCGCCGCCAATATCCCGGGCCAGAGGCCGGAGAGATTATTGAATGGCTCTCGGCTCGGAGCGCCATCTACTTCCACTCCCAACTACCGGGAAACAACAGCTCGGTGCTCCTCTCGCTGCCGAGGAAGAGTATCGTCGGCTCGCGACGCGAAAGGAGTCAGCGGGGGAGAACGCAACTCTCGGCCGGCTCGTGACGTGACCCCGCGCTGACCGACGACGCCTCCGCTGGTCGAGAGCTGCTGCTGCTGCTGCTGCTGGTAGTGCCGTTCGTACCTGGCGAGGGGAGGTTCCCCGTCGGGTCCACGCCGTTGGTCTCCTCCTACGCCGCGACTACCACCACCACCCACCCCCCCGCCGCCGACGCCAGCCCAGCGAGACGACACCGGGGCGTGAAGATTGTGCGACGTCGGCCGCGATTCACTGTCATGAATCCTCGGGCGATCGGCAAATTTTCCTCGAGCCAGGCAAGTGAGCACGAGAAGGGCCGAGGAGCCGCCGCCTGCTCTTCGCCCCGCGCGCCCCTTCGTTAACAAGCGACGGCGAGTCGCGAGGATTGGCGAGGTATCGGGGGCGGCCCGGATAGAGGAGCACGGGGGCGCGGCAACGATCGAGTCGCGCGGTCGGAGCAGGGGAAGGGCGGGCCGGTTGTCGGGTTGGTCGCGGTGCGACGAAGGGGAAACGGACGAGATCCCGAGAGAGAGAGAGAGAGAGAGAGGCAGCGGTAGAAACGGACAGCTAGTGACGTCCGTACCGATGGTAATTGACGGTATTAGTATAGGATGCGCTTTATCTGCCCCTTTTGTGGTTAGGTTGACCCGAGCTCGCGTTGCCCACTGGCCTTCGACGTGCTTCTGACGTTGTATCTCGGGGAACGACGGACATGACATAGCGATACTGGTTTGTCCTCTTCTGAAACGTCTCTATCCTACGGACTGGCGATTTCGTGCCAGAGAGCTGCGGTCACTAGGCTGTTGTTTGTGTCTGGCTTTCGGCTCTCCTGTCGGTGGGCGCTTCGACACGGAGATCAGCGTGTTAAGCATATAGCGAGCCTCGATCCACGATTTATCAATCGATCGATTCAATATTAGTGAAAGATTACGGGAACCGCTTTCTCTGCGCATTCTGCTTTCTGGTTTGTTTGTTTTTTTTTTTTTTTTTTTTGCCCAACTCCGCGAATAGCGTCGTTAATTGAAAACGCCACATCTGCTTCCTGTGGCGATTTTCTCTGTGGTCTTATTGCTTTTCTGGTGTTCGGTTTTTCCCCTTTTTAACACAGACTTTTGCCTTCTTTCAGGTGCAGCTCTGTTGTTGAACTACGCGAACGCATTTTAATTAACTAGTAAAATGTCGTATCCTGGACAAACCCCCATGGGTATTCCTGGAATGCCGTATATGGTGAGCGTCCCACCACCGATAATTGGAGGTGTGATGCCAATGCCTCACGTAAGTGAAATTATTTCTTATTATTAACTTGTGCTGCCTTTTTTATGCTCTTGGGACCCTTCGAATTGTCAGAATTTTAATAATCAACTTCCAATATCGTATTGGACTGTAATAATGATTTGTTCAATTTGCTTTAATGCGTATGCTTGTATTATTTCTTAATATCGTAGATTCAACCTTACTTCTTTTTAGTTAATGAACGCATATTTAACGGCTACATAGTGCAAAAAAGTACCACAATCTTATTTATTTCTAATTATATACGCATGTCGTAGATTTTATTGGTTATAACCTGCTCGTGTCGTTTAAAATATCTCAATGAAGTGTAAAATTGTAGTTCAAAGTTTCAATCGAAATATTATCTATTTTGTTCTTAAGACTACTATGTAAATGTTACATTTATTACTTAATTTGTTTAACAACAAATTCATTTTGCAGATGGTTCCCACACCAGTCTCAGCGATGCAAACTTCTGCACCTGCTGTTCGTTATCAACGTAATCAACCACCGAGACCTGAAGTACCAAGACCAAGAAGGGAACGAGAAATGGGTCCACCTGTTACTGTTTTTGTAGGCAATATCATGGATCGTGCTCCTGATATTATGATAAGGCATATACTTGGAGCGTGTGGACACGTTCTCTCGTGGAAAAGAGTTCAAGCCTTTGGTTTCTGCGAGTATGCAGGTCCAGATGCTGGACTAAGAGCCATTCGCATTTTACATGACATGGAAATTGGCAATAAAAAATTAGTTGTTAAAGTTGATGCTAAGACTAAAGTTGCATTAGATCAGTTCAAAGGTGTGTTAAGATTTTCACAGTTTACATTTTATTATTTAGAATAGTTCTTGAAATTAAATAACAATTGCAATATTTGCTTTAATACATTCTTTTAAAAAGAATGCAATTGGTTAATTGGAGCAATTAAAAAGTTATCGATTATAAAAGTGTTCACTTGATTCTATATTATAAGGAGACTCAAAATTTGTGCTTATTATAATTTTATTTTATAGTTGAGAGAAGAAAGAAGTTAAAAGGTGGCTCATCACCCCTACAAGATGAAACGCCAGCTGAAAGCGTTGAATCAGAAGATAACGATGATTATATGGATGAAGGAATGAAAGCGATAGATGCTGAAGCTCTCGCGCGTATTCAACAAATAATTTCGGAACATCTTACTGATTTAGAAATTATACAAAATAGCTCAGGTTCGACTGCATATATATTTATTATTTACAATATAAATGAAAAACAAAAAAATATTCAAGCATATACTTTATGTAATATGTGTTCGTATATATTAATAGTATATATTAATTTTGCAGAGGAGCCAATAAAGACTACGGTTGCAAAGATCCTGAATCTGGACGATGCTGAAATCGAAGAAAGTAAGCGCGATCTAATCACACGAGAAATTGGAAAATTTCGGGAAGTCATGAAGGTAATGATAATAATTTAACTCTTTTTACAAGTAACTCTGGCATCGAAATATTGATTCGGTGTTAGATGATTGGGGCGGGTTGGATTGGGGGGAGGGAGGTACTTTGAGTGATCGAATGATCAAAAATCAACGATAATCAACAGAAGCCAGCCGAAAGGAGAAGCGCGAAACCCGAGTTTCTCTTGCTTCGTTCGTATTTTATTTTAGATTTACTTAAGAGACGCAAAAAGAACTTGCTCTCTCGAGGAAGGGTTTCTCTATTAGAATGAAATACTACACGTCAGTATTTATAATATAAATATGTATAAATAAGTAAAAAAAAAAATTTAGAGAAAGGAAAGCTTATCCAGCGAGAAACTCGCCAGACTCTTTTTCTTTCTCGACGAGATGGAGAGCGTTCAGTTGTTCTTTATTTTGTGTAAACAGCCAGTGTTGCTCGGCCTCTCACACGATCAGACATGTACGTAGTACCATAGGTGCTCCTCCAGCGCCCCTCGGCACTGCCAGCAGCCGGCTTCACATACCGTGAGTAAAAATCACAAAAAAAAAAAAGATCAACAATGATGAAAAAACAAAAACCCGACAAAGCTAAGCCATTCAAAAAATATATATAAATGTTCCTCGTGCAAAGGATCTTCATTTACATTTACTACTTCCTTCTGTCTCCATGAGATGCACACTATCTTTGCACACTTCAAAAATTATACTTTTTAAAAAAAACTTCTCACTACGTAACTGTAAATCATAATAATCTTATGCTTATGTTATCTATAACGATTTTATAATAGTTAATTTTTTAATTTTTTCCTCAAAATCGTGTGCTATATTGTGGCGTGAAAGGAAAACATTGTAATTTTGTACATTTGGTATGTTCAAAGTTAAACTTTAAATTATTTTTTTAAGAAAGTGATAATAATGTAGAGGGCGAATTTCTTTTGCAAAATAATCACCGCCATAAGATTAAAATTAGCATAGAATAATGATAACAATTAGAAAAATTCGTAAACAAGTTAGAATTATTATCTAGACCATTGGACATTAATATAAGCTTCTAGTTTTGGGATTTATATACACTGTTGCCTAATTCATTTGAAAAGGATTAGCATTGCCATTAATTGGAATTAAATAAATTCCATTTTTAAATTTGCATTACATTAACATTAAATATTGATTACTTCCCCAGTAGATTTGTAAAGTTCACAATAAACATTGGATTATTGCTAGTGCATCCATTTTCTAGTTTTCCTCCGTGTCACTTGATCCACATTAGATACATAAAGATTGTATATATATATATATATATTTATATATACATAGACGATTACAATGTTTTTTCATCCGTGTATAGTAAAAATTTGAGATTCAATTATAAACCTTGATGTGTATGCTTGCATGTTGAAAAGTTTCTTTTTCAAACACCTAGAATTGCTCGACGATTTTCAGTTGCCACATTGTTAATTCATTTAAACGAGGAAAGAAATGTATAACAAAAAAATTTAGAGTTGGTTGAGGTTTGTGAAGTTTGAAGCACGTCGCCAAGAAAATTGTGCCTTTAATATTCAACAGCTGTCGCTGGTGTGTGGCTGATACACAGTACCGTTTTCGGCGCAAGGAACACATACAAGAGATTTTGACTCAATGAAGGAGAAAAACAAACGAGAGATGACACAATAGTTGTGTCTCTCCTTGCAAAAGTGAGTGAGATGGAGACCGACCTATTCTGACTACGCGACGACTTCGCCTCCAAATCGGTATAACCACGAAACACTTCATATATACTTTTCGATATTTTACAAAATAAAAAATTATACTAGGCTTAGACGATTCGATATATATATATATAACAAAAAAAAAAGATCACACACACACACACACATATATATATATACACGATATAATGTAAATATATATATATATATGTGTGTGTGTGTGTGTGTTTAATATATGCATTATATGTACTTGATATTATATATTTATATTATAACGAGCATAAGAATGTGAATGTCGGCGAGTTCGAAAGGCTCGTTCGTGTGCTGTGAGTACACGCGTACGGTCTTCGGCTCTGTCGGGTCAACCATTTCATACCGAGTGTAGTAGCGACTGCCATTCTTTCATTGCTATTTTCATATGCATTTGATATTATCGAAGAGATTGCTCTTCTTCATTATTATTTTTTTTTTTCTTTTAAATGACCATAGCTCATAAGTTTAGAAATTAAGAGAAATTAGTGTTTAAAAAAGAAACTACCTCTTGAGGAAAAATCTTGTCTTTCTTTCTTCCTCTCGTTCTGTAAAGGCTCCCAGTGTAACCTGAACAGCGGACAACCTAAACCGACAGGTCCTTCAAAGTTGTGAGTAAGACTATGAAGAAAGTGCGAAGCGAAGATATTTTTTACGCATAAAAAAATTTTAAGCATTCATTGTTGTCATTTTTGAGTCAATAGTCCTAGCCAATTGTTCGGGGTTCGTATAAATTTACGCACCGTACCAATGATGTGGCCTGATCTAAAAATCAATAAGCCGAATCAATTATAACCATTTTTATATTATCAAGGGAGAGCGTTTAGAATCGTATTCCCCGTAGGTTACAGTGCGCATCGCTTTCCACACGTTGCTTCCGTTCGCGATTAAAAAAGAAGTATGCGGATGAATTTTCCCTCGTTTCTATGACGAGTTTTCCTTTGCTAAGCCGGTAAACGTATCCTTAAAGGCAAAAAGACGACGTGGGGGGGGGTGGGGCAAAACGTTGTTCCAAAGCATGCGACAATTATTTAGCTTGCGTTAAAATGTATCTTTAAACGCTTCGTTGTAACATAATGAGAGTGGCGCAACTTCTTAATTGGAAAGTAGAGCTGGAAACCCAATTTATTTTATTTGAAGAATCATTGAAACAGTTTTATAACCGGCTCGATCAGCTTTTTCCACAGCCCAAACTGGTTATACTTGCCATGCAGATTATATTGCATTTATTTTAATGATCAATAAATTAGGATTATTGGCTTGAAAACTAACAAACATTAATAAGTAAAATTTTTTATTCATTATCGATTAAATTTTTATTTTATTTTTGATTTTGTTAACCGTAAATAAAAGAAAAGAAAGAAAAATGAATAATTAATTGAAAGTTGATTTGGACATTTGTCATTATTTGTTTTTTACAAGCTCGATGATATTATTTCAGATAGTGAAAATTACCATGGGTATGGACATTAAAGTGAGCCCTCGTTGCTTTTGTCTTTTTTAGAAACAAGAAGAAGAGAAGGCCCAAGTGAAAAAGAAGCGCGAGGCAGTGGAGAAAGAGGAGCGAGAGAAGCGGGAGAAGGAGCGCAAGGACCGTAAGGACGAGGAGGCCAACAATAAACATGACGACGATGGAGACATGGGCAGTCCGCATAAGAACAAGGGTGACAGTTCTGGCAGTCGCAGGGATAAGCGACGTAGTAGATCGAGGTTGTTACATTATTACAAATCATCTAAGCGTTATGCCACCAATTTTCATGGCCAATTAATCATATCCGATGATTGATTGAAACAAAAAAATTTCCTTTTAACGAGAACCTAAAGTTGTAGTCTCGCAAATCTTCTTGGCACTTTATTGTTATGCAGTATTGTTTTTTAAAATATTTGGCGAGCCATTTTGTTCGATTACTATTTACAAATAAGCTTATGCGATAATTGCTTTATTAGCGTTGTAATATCCGTTTTTGTTAGTTCATAATTTAGTGAAAGTGGATTAAATTTTTCAAATTGTTCTATAACTTACTTCTCTTCGTCTTCTTCATCTTATTATTATTATTATTATTATTACCATTACTTTTAAATTTTAATTATGGTAGTCATAAAGCACATATTTAACAATTTTAAAAAAGTTTTGTTATCGATAGATTATGGATTTTTAAAAAACAAATGAAAACAATATTCAAAGCAAAATGTAATTTATATATGCTAAATACGGCTGTTTTTTTTTTTACTGCATATTAGTTTTTGTAAATTTAAATAATTTAAATAAGAGAGATATCAATTATTTATTTTCCTTTATATATATATATATATAATATAGTAATGGAGATAAATAACGAATGCAAAATAATTACCATTAAAAATTTGCATAAAATCGTTGGTAATTTAATGTAAGTTAAATTGTAAACGATTAAATTGTTTTGACTGAAATACAAAATGTAGTCAACTGGCCTCGCCGATGAGCCTTACTTTTTTGTCATAACAGTTAACGAACGAATTAGATATTTTGGCACGTTGAGAAACACGAGAGGAAAAAAAAAGTAAGGCTAATCGAGCCAGGCGAGAGAGAGAGAGAGAGTGGGAGTGACGTAAGTGGACGTGCGTCTTTTCAGATCCAAGGACCGAGATCGGGATCGCGGCAGGGGCGACAGGGACCGGGACGGGGGCGAGTCCCGGCACCGGGACCGGGACAGGGACCGAGACCGCGACCGGGACCGGGACCGGGACCGCAACGACCGGGGCGACCGGGCGGAGCGCGAGCGCAGCGAGCGCGACCGCGAGCGGGAGAAGGAGCGGGAGCGCGAGCGGGAGCGGGAGCGGGAGCGAGACCGGGAGCGCGAGCGCGAGATCCGCGAGCGGGAGCGGGAGCGGGAGCGCGAGGAGGCCAGGAAGACGGAGCGGGAGATAATGCGCGAGCGGGAGGAGGAGGAGGAGGCCAAGGAGCGCAAGAAGAACGAGAGGCGGGCCCGGGAGAAGGACGCGGCCTACCAGGAGAGGCTGCGCACCTGGGAGGCCCGGGAGCGCCGCAAGCAGAAGGAGTACGACAAGGAGAACGAGAAGAAGCGCTCGAAGCGGGAGGCGCGCGAGCGCGAGGCCAAGAGGCTCAAGGAGTTCCTCGAGGACTACGACGACGACAGGGACGACGCCAAGTATTACAAGGGCAAGGAGCTCTCGCGGCGGCTGGAGGAGCGGGCCGTCGAGGCCGAGGCCGACTCCAGGGACAGGTGCGCCGAGCGCCAGGAGCTCCAGAGACTCAGGGACAAGCTCTACGCGGACTCGAGCTACGCGGACCCGGCCGCGGAGTTCGAGAGGCTCAAGGCCGAGCGGGAGGAGCAGTACAAGCCCAAGCCCGTCATAACGATCATTGACGAGGACGACGAGAAGCCCAACTCCCGGCACAAGGACAAGGAGAGCCAGGAGATGCCGCCCATAGAGACCGAGCCCATTGAGAGCGACAGCGACGAGGCCGCCCACTACGACAACGGGGTCTCCCAGTCCCAGCAGGAGATCTCCCGGACGCCCCCGCGGCCCCACCACCACCACCACCGCCGGCACCACCGGCACCACCAGAACCACCACAGGGAGGCCGGCGGCCTCGACGAGCACGAGGAGGCCCCCATCGACGTCGAGCGGGACAACTTGGCCAAGGACAAGAGGAACAACTCGCCACCCGTGGTCATGTCCACGACCCCGCCCCAGGCCCTCATGCCCCCTGCCCACGACGAGGATTCCCGAATGTCCCTCGTCAGCGAGCCCGACAAAGTTAGCGGCAGTAAGTGTCGTCCGCTTGCCTTCCTTCCCTCGTTACCCACCGCCACCCTCGAGCTTCTTTCCCTATTAATTTTTATCCCCTCGTCTTATTCTCTTGTGGCGATTTATTTCAATTTTACATCAATATTTCACACGGTGCGGAAGCAATTTCAAACTCCAAGCCATTTCACTTCATCGGGAATAATGCATTAATCTGGTGTTACGTTAAATTATTTCACTCGTCCAGAGTATATGGATTGTACGACGCGTAAAAATCATCCATTGTACATTGTTTACTTAATTATTCCGTACGATATTGTACTTTATGTTGGATATAATTGAAAAAGACGATGCTTTTAACGGAACTTTTGATTTCCCTGCGCAATTTATTTTTGTATATCTCGCCCCTGTACGCTGTATATTTATTTAAAAAATTTGCTTTGTAACTATTCTTTTTAAGGTAATTTCGTTCCATTTGCAATGGCCGTTGGTGGCTCAAGAGGAGACCACGCGATCGGTAACAAGACTCCAGCAAGTCCGAATGCCGTGTCCAACGCTCAGAATTCCAATCAATCGAGGAAGAAAGGCCGCATCGATGTCAAAGATGTATTTAATAATGACGACGACGACGACAGCACAAATAATTCCAAGAAGCGTAAACTGGTGCCCATTGGTAAGTTACCAAAGCGTTTAGGCCAACAATCGGCACTCGGCCGATAAAATAAGCATCGCGTCGTTCTAAAATTATATTTGTACGTCCAGATTACGGCGAAGAGAAGAAGAAGAAGAATGAAGAATCGGCTAAGAATTCGAAAGAGGAAAATTCCAAGTCTCAAGAAGAAAAACGGAAACACATCAAGTCCCTTATCGATAAGATTCCAACTGATAAAAACGCACTTTTCGGATATCAGCTTGATTGGGCTGTTATTGACAATGTAGTTATCATTGTATTTTTTTTTTTTTTTTTTTAATAATAATTTGCGACGAGAGTTAGCCAAATGTAATGGTGACTTTTTGCTTTCAGTCCTTAATGGATAAAAGAATACGTCCCTGGATAAATAAGAAAATAATCGAATACATAGGCGAGCCAGAAAATACCCTAGTTGATTTCATTTGTAGTAAAGTTATGGCCGGAAGCTCACCTCAAGGAATCCTTGACGATGTACAAATGGTAAATATTTTTGGACTGAAATTTACACCTATCTTCCGTATCGAGTGTTTAAAATATTATTGAAATAAATTTTGCTCGTAGGTTCTTGACGAAGAAGCCGAGGTATTTGTGGTAAAAATGTGGAGGTTACTCATTTATGAAGTTGAAGCAAAAAAAATGGGCTTAGTGAAGTGAACGATCATTTTTCCCCATAATGAACTTAAATATTTCAACTTGAAAAAAAAAAAAGAAAAAAAAATGAACGCATAAAGGACACTGACGGAATTTCTTGAAATAAGCCGTAATATTTAGGTCTCATGTTTAAACTATAAAATACTATGAAACAAGTAATAAGTGTAACGTTGACAGAAAGTGTGAAAGGTAATAATAAGGTTGTAAGAAAGAATTGCAAAGCATGAGATTGCGAAAATGACGCGAAAATATAATTTGTAATTAAATTGGTATTTATAAGATTCTTATTGTTTTATCATTTATACGATAGATTCAAAAAGTTTATAATTACAATTTGAAAAACTATTACGTATGTAAGCGGTACGTTTTTGATGAAATTGGTCCATATAATGTTTTTGTCTTTTACTCGGTGATGCAATGTCTTCACAGTTTTGTCTATAGTTCTAATTAGATTACTTAAGTTTACTCTGTTTAGTTTACACTGAATTTGTACATTTATTATTGTGTATTATTATGTACAATAAGTAAATTTATTTTCATTCACATCATTTTTTAATATTCATTTAATACAATTTACTTATATTTATGTCAAACTCAATATTGTTGCAGAATCATTGATAAATTGTTCATTTATATGTATAAAAATATAAAGATATGTTTATTCAGAAATATATGTTCAAACAATGCAGTCATTTTTTTAATTTTGAACACATTTTTCGTGCAGTAAACGCTAAACTAATATTAAGGTACTTTTAGAAATACTAGTATGTTTCTTTTTTGTCAATCCCAAAAATTACAATAAAGGTATAATATAAATGATATAATTTAATAATAAAAAAATAGCAACGATTTGTTATCTAGCTGCGAAATATTAATCTAGCTAGTAAATGTATAGATATTCGATAAATAATATTTTTGTCCTCAAATAATACAACTTTGCGTATGTTTAAATGTATTCATTTAACATAAATTTCAATTCAATTTTATAAATAAGATAGTATGCATTACTATGTTTATATTTTGAGTGCTCAAATCAAATATATTTTCATAAATAAACTGCTTCATTTTTAACGATGCTCAACGCATATTTTTTAATAGTTTTTACAAATTTCAGTACTACTTTCACTTTCAGTGTTCGATAATGCCTATTACCAGTTATTCGAATACAAGTCTAATTTTGTGAAATTTATTTTAATCACAGATTGCAAGCTAACAGTGATTTTTAAAATAATTTTAAACGTATTTTTGTAACAAGATTAACGAATGCATGTAAATACTTACATCTTTCATTAAAAAACAAACTTTGAATAAAATAATTAGGAATTTATACATACATAAATTATACAATGATAATAATAAATGTATTAAATTACTACAGACCCCAAAAAAATTTTTTTTTTTTTTAATATTTAAAATTACAACTATATTTTTTCGCGTTTAACATTTTAATAAATTTCAATCAAATCATAAATTAAATTTCTAAAACACGTGAAGGGTACAGCTGGTCCGTCCTTGTCTAACACGATTGTAAATGTGCTAATTCGTGAATCTATTCCGTAAGCAAAAATAACAAAATTTGTAAAATTGCAGCACGCGTGTATCAAGTGATCGTTTTTAAAATAATAAATGCTAGACAGCTTGAAACATATGCACGTATAATATCCATTGAAAATTTTTTTTTATTAGATATAGCAAAAATATTTATTTTGTACGTTTAAACTTTCAAGAAATGAGCGTCTAATTTTTAGTCTCATTAGTTTTAGACTGTCAATCATGCGTTCAATAATTAATATTTGTAATCAAAGCATACAATTCGGAAAATTCAAACATCCATCATTGCTAATTAGTGGTTCCCTATAAAAAGTTTTCAATAAAATCTCAATTTCCACTAACAGAATGAAAAATTTTATATAACGTCAAATTAATTATGTATATGATACTTTGTACAATAAAAATTACTATTATAGCATTAATGTGTGATGTGTTTTATTTTTAACGAATAACAATTTACTTTTATACTTTAAAGGGTTAAGTATACTGTATCAATCTTTATTACCCATGTAATGGCGCTTATTTAATTTTTCATGCAATATTCAGATTTAAGTGTATTAATTTAAGGGTATTCTTAAAATCGGCCCTGGAGAATAAAAATTTTTAATGTTACACGATGAATGTTAATTTTCATAATCAATCTTTGATTTGCGTCGTGCTTCAAAGGAAAAATACATTTCAATTGTAATGTATCTTATAATCTTTTCGTAATTGCATTAAATCGATCCAGCAATAAAGATCTCCATGAAAATAATACTTATTTTATAAACTAAGCTCATTCGTGTCTTGTGCAACAAGTCGTTCTGGTGTTATTTGTGCTTTGGCCTTCCTTGTATTATGAACGATGCAACATTAAATTATCAATACTATTTTTTATTCAACGTTGACTTTTAAGACTTTTTTTTACACAATGGATAATTTCGTTTCAATGTTATTTGAACTTTTCTGGTATGTGTCTATTGTGCTGATAATGATGGCGATGCTTAATATTATTGTGCACAAAGTCATTCGCGTATACATACTTAGCATAACGAAGACTTAAAAAAGATACAGGACCAAGCAACCAGTTTAAACCTACATTGAAAATTAATGCCTTTATTCTAAATAAAAAAACGCTCTAGACATTTAAAAATACGTATGCAATTGTTTTACAGACTAATCTTAAAATTAATTGCATGGCTGGTTCATAATAACTCTTAAGAATCAATTAAAATATACCTTTGGACATTACCAATTGTACGCCCAATCATGGGATGGTTGTTTACTAGTTTTCATAATTTTTTTTTGTAAAAGTTTTTAGATTTTATAGTATGAGAATATTTTCGTCGACTTATCAATCATTTTTCATTCATTGGGAATATTTACTTCCTTTCAAAAAAGTGTGAGCTTCTACATAATTAAGTTCAAATTGGTTTTTTATTAAAAAAAGTCTTGAAAATAACTTTTCTTTTTTAAAAAAAAAAAAAAAAAAAAATAGGCAATACTCTGCAAATTGTACGAAAAGGAAGGGATAAGAACTTCTCACGGTTGGTATGATTATTTTCGTAGAATGCTCGAAGTTCAACAATTGGAGAATGTACAGTTTATTAATGTAGCATTGCTCATTGAAACCATATTTACGGTGTCAATCGTCTAGTATTGAACAGTTCAATGAATTGCCGATTGATGTACTCATTACCTTCTTACGTTGTAATATAAAACTTGAGCGATAAGCCAGATATTCTTAATCGATTGCTTTGGTCTGTTTACGCGATTTAACTGGCTTGGCTTTGCTTTTAATTTAAGTAATTTAGGCGTTGAGCAAATAGATCGAATAAAAAAGAAGCCGGTAATAATTTAGTTAAAAATCATCCTGTAGTCTGGCTTAGGCCCAGTGTACCAATATGCCAATGGAGTAGGCCGCTTCGACGAATTCATCAGTTATTTATAACATTTGATAATAAGTCGAGCTTGGTAATAAGTTCTCGCTATTACCCCTAGTTCGTACTAAAACCCACGAAGATAGAAGGAAAGTTGTACGAGTCCGAATAATCGGATAAAAAAAAACGCGGACAATATTTTGACAAGGAGAGCATTATAATCCATTTGTGCAAAGCCTTTGATCAAACCTCGGTGTAAAGTTAATGATAAAACAGGAGATCGATCGTTCGATGAAAAATTAATTTGCTTGCAAAAAACTAAAGCCTCTTTCCGCGCTTCTTAATCTTAATGGCTTGGCCCCGCGACGTGTGAAATTTCAAATTCGAGAATGGCGAGTGCGCGCGCGGGAGAGAGAGAGAGAGATATATAGAAGCCTTGGGGGGGTAAGTGAAAAAATTAACTTTTAATCAAGAGACGCTGCAAGCGTTGGAGGAGCTAATCGAAGCCAAGAGCCAGGAGTCGAGCCGGAGAGAGAGAGAGAGAGATTGCCGAGGGTGGAAGGCGGGCTCGCGAAGGGGGTGTAAATTTCCCGTGGCGCCCTGGCGTTGGGAGCAAGGACGCCCGGGCAAGGGGCCAAGGCAAGTCGAGCACCGAGGCCTACCACCGGTCGGACCGTCGGGGCAGCGTACCAGCAGGCAGCAGGAGTCCTCGATGCCGAGATTCGCGGGCGAGGAAGAGCAGCAGACGCCGGCCAGAAGCGAGCGAGGAGCGAAGGGGCCTGGGGAGCCGTGGAGTTGATCGGCGGGAGATTCGGCCCGACGGTTGAACGGGGAAGGGCGGGCGGGGGGGTGGGTAGCGAGAGCGAGAGAGAGAGAGAGAGAGAGAGAAGCCGCGAGCGGGACGCAGCTCCACTCCAGCTCAATAACACGATTCCCGCATTCTCTGCCGCTTGCGCCTCGCATGGTACAAAAATGGCGGAGCAGAGCTTCGAGGACAACACGGGGGACGAGTCCCTGGCCAAGAAGATGAAGGCCGTCGGCCCGGAGGAGGTGTCGAGCCTCACCGACAGCGTCCACGACACCGCCCTCAGGCTCTCGAGCTTCCAGATGACGCGCATCCTAAACGTAAACAGCCAGAGGAAGCAGTTGTTCGTCGAGGGCTCGTTCGAGGGCCAGGAGAGCCCGGCCATCGTCATCATGGAGAAGAAGGTCTTCCCCGAGGACGAGATCTTTCTCAAGCGGGGCTTCTTCAACGAGGGCACCATCATAAGGAAGCTGTACAGCAACGACGTTTACGGGAACTACGAGTGCTTCCCCACCCGCGAGCATAACGGTAAAGACGGAGTTGGCCGACTCCTGCCAACGCGATGCCGCTCTTTTTTTCCCCGACCCTTCTTTGCTCTGTCATTATTGCCGCCCGATAACCCCGAGTCCCCTTGCCCTTCTCTCCGCTCTTCGGGCACTTCGTGCCGCTTGCTTTTACCCCTTTCTTTGACTTTGACTCGCCTCGACCCGCCGCTCTGCCTCTCGTCCATCGATGGTCGATCGCTCTCTTTACGTTATGCTTTAAACGAAAACATACACATTCTATTCTACCGATTGTTTTACACGCACACCCCCCCCCCCCCCCGCCCTACCAAAGCGAGCACACAAATGCCGGCAATTCTTTATTCAAATTACTTTTATGGTCTTGTTTACAACAGGTAAACGATCATCCTTCGACTGTCTCGCTCGGTTGGATTGTTTGGAGCCCTGTTAGATTCACTGCGTTAGCCTCTTTCAAAATGCACAATCCAAGCGAATCCTATTATATTTTTCATCCGCCTTCTACGTACTTGTGCAGTTTAAAGTTTTGCCTTGCTTCTGTAATTTCACGTTCTGGGGATACAAAAGCCATCGGATGCGTACCTCTTTTAATTATTATTTCAAGATTTTTGTGACAACGCTGGTTTGATTTTTTTGATAAAACTCAGCCCGAACGTTACATTCTTACAAAACTATCCAACGTCGCTTACACAGGTAAATAACTAATAAAATTGCATTTCTTCTCTTATGATACCTTGACATCCCCTTTTTTACGCTTACTTACTTCGACAATTTGTGTAACTTTGTATTTACGAAGATGTACTTTTTCAATGCCAACAACCAGGTTTAAATATAACGATAGTCCATCCAGCCTCTCAAAAGCATTTGGATAAATTTTCAAGAAAAGAGCTATACATTGTTAATGAAACCTACGATATTTATGAAAATGTCACGTTACCTTATTTGGAGGCCAACAGTTTCTCGCTGCAAGTACGTAAAGCAAGTTCTTATTCTGATTGTCTAAAACCAAGTTCCTTTTCGTTTTTAAGAAGAAATTTTTATTCCCTTTCAGTGGGTAGATAATATATTGAACCATAAAGCAGAATTCGACAAAATTATTTACGAAGATAAAGACAAAGAGAAAGGCTTCGTAATGCTGCCGGACTTAAAATGGGACGGTTCATTGGCTACTCTGGACATATTGGTTATTGCCAATAAAAGGATTAGATCCATGAGAGAACTCAATGATTCTCATCTGCCTTTACTTAAAAACATTCGAGATACAGGGATAGATGTAATTAAGAAAAAATACAATTTACTATCCTCCCAACTTAGAATTTATTTGCATTATCAACCGTCGTATTACCATTTGCATGTGCATTTCTCATACTTAATGCACGAAGTACCAGGTATATTCAAATTCTTTATTTATTCTTTATTTGTTGTAATATGTTAATAATAATGATAAATGAATAAAAATAAGAAAAATTTTTTTTCACTTCCTATAGGTATTTATTGTGAAAAGGCGCACTTGATTTCTACCGTTATCAATAACATAGAGATTGTATCAGATTACTATCAAAAGGCTGTATTATCCTTTGTTGTAAAAGAGAATGACCCATTGTGCAAAAAATATCAAGAAAGTGGTGTATTAACTGTGATTGATCCCCCAACTGAAATTTAAAGGACAGCATATATTAGGAAATTATTTTTTCTTTAAATTAATTAGATTTTTGTATCGAGGAACAAATCTGAAGAATCATAATACCAAATAAATTGTGATGAGACGCAAAAGTTTTTATACAATGACACAACTATTCAATTTTCTAAAGACATTTTATTATGGACTTTTTACAATGTATATATATATATTTTAGAACATATTTGTTTAAAATATAATGAAATTCTTTATTCAACACATTATTATTATTATTATTATTATTATTATTATTCTATAACATTTAATTTATAAAATACCACAGTCATATATAGTGAGAATCACAGTCTTATGTTGTGATGATTCTATTTTGGCAATGCATACAAACGAAAAATAATTTATCCTATAGTACTATAACAGAGCGGATTCACAAATATTCAAAACTGCTACTCTAAAATAGGCACATTTTTATGCATCTTTCAAAAGAATAACTTTATTATAAAAATGTGTGATGCATTCATTAACATTTAAAATAAATATACTTATCGTTGTCGTTAAGCTTAAAGTATGATTTTTTTACTTTTATATTTATATCGCACTAAGGTTAATTATGTATATATATATATATATATATATATATAATTTATTAACCGTTATCCTAAATATGCTAAAACAAACAATGTGAAATTATAATACTCCTTAAGTATACTGCAACCTCTTTGGTTTTTTGCTAACTGTAATTCAGCAGATTTTTTTAATACAGTATAATCCTTATTAGACTGTTTTGTTCATCAAAGACAATAATTCTCGTTCCTAATTTTGTGAATTAATTACTTTATATAACCGAAATTTTCTTTTAGAATTGAGTTTTTTCCTGATTCACAAATAACCATTTCGTAATATTCTTGAAGAATAGAGGACAAGTGAATCGGAATAGTATAATATTATTGTACTTTAATTTGGTTTATTAAAATTAGGTGAAAATTATAATTCACCTCAAGTACAAGACAAGCATCGATGACAATCTTACTGCTGATTTATGTGTCCTACATTTTTAATTGATTTCTGCGTTCAGAAGTAAAATAAATTAAGAAATTATATATGTTATATAATGGCGAGCAACATCTTAATAGACGATTAAAATTAAAGAAACTACAAAACTTTTTTAAAATATTTTAAAATTACGAAAAATTGTATCAATTTTTCTATTATATTTATAGGTAAATTTGAGCTATTAATTTTTAAACGTATAAAAAATACGTTTCATTAATTGTAAAATTAAAATTTTATCCTCCTAGCTCTTCGAATTTCATAAAATTTTAATAAATACAATTACTAAATTCAAATGTATTAAAATGTAATCGTTTTTTTCTTTTTTTTTTTCAACAAAATCCGTCTGCTTTTGGTTTGTGGTCAAATTTCCGCAAATTTCCGTTACACTTACTCTTGCTCTTATCAAACATTATATTGTCCGAATCTGAGTCAGATTCTGATAAAATCATTTGGTTAGACCATTTCGGCCCTGAAACTGTCAAAATAAAAATATTTCTCATTAGACTTTTATCACGATAGAAATAGCGTCGCATAAATATATGACATAGGATAGTTACACGTTGTGTTTCCATTTTCATTTTCAGGTTTTAGCAAGGAATAGCGAGTAGGCTTCTTTTTGGGGCGCAAGGGCCGGCGCCTGCCATAACATATCCTTTGGCAAAAGCAAAACAAACCCCAAATCAAGCCTACCCAGAACACTACTAGTGATAGTAGGCCTATGATGACGTATAATATGCTCCAATCTAAAATAGAAAAATGTCATTGGGCTAAAAAATAACGCGATTCGGATTAAAATTGCCTTTCGCTTTATCATAACAACGGTCCTTTTTTGGATTATTCCAGTACGGATATTTAAATTTATAATTTTACGCGTCTCGAAATATGTTTCTTGCTACTTCGACTGATTCTTGGTATTGATTTGAATTTTAAACGGGGCTACTCTTAGCCCAGAGGCTGGTTAAATCATATTTTGTCTTTTAGTTTTTGTGGGATCTCGCCACCCTAGCTTCTACTTACAGAGAATCCCTTCTTCTCAAGGGAGGATTAATAATTTACAAGCTCGGCGCGTCTTAAAACGTATCATCTCCTATTTCTTCGAAGTGAGCCTGTACTCTTGCCAATCGGGTCACGGGGCTATTGTAGCACATATTTAGGGGTGCCTTTAATATCGCTATTCAACTCCTTTTATTAACAAAGCAGACCGGGCAATGTTTTGTAATTGCATGATCGATCGAATTTTTCGAGACTCCTCGTGATTACGATATCAAGTTTTATAATATCTCTATTCGTTACTCAAAATTCTTGTCTTTTGGATCCGATCTTACCGTTTTTATTGGCCATTTTCATTTTGCATTGCTTGGATTATAGAAAATTTAATCCTTCGTGGGACGTTTGACTTTCATAAATTCATTTACGTATTGCCATGAAGCGTAACATTACTACTAAACGCTAAACTGCTGTACTGAATTAGATTTAGTCTTAATAAAAGTTAGCAAGAAGTACGTCGAGATTCACTTAATTAGTATTCGAGTAATAAATTAAGTCTTGCAAATTTTAAAAATAATTAGCTCTATCGTAACATACTTGTAAATTGATTCTTTTCAAAGTTTAAATAATGAATATAATTTTTACGAAATTATATTAAAACCTATTTTAGTTCTGGTATGTTGTTGCATTATTAAAATTTTTTAAAACCTTTAAAAAATTCCAAAAAATATACTCACCGCAATTTGAATTTCCATTTTTTAAATACAATTCAATAAGATTTTGCATCCAAAATGCTTCGCACATACATTGTCTAGTTTCTTGATCACAAGTTCCGTGTCCTATTTTTAAAAAGAAGATGAATTTTCAAACACATTATTTTAACGATGAGGTAGAATTTTTTCTTTTATAATGGACTTCGTTTTACCTGAGCAGTTATTTTGGCAAATAACAGTGTCTACATTTGCCACTGATAATTGCAAAATGCCCGAGTCTTGCCTAAGTTTTTCTTTTAATTTGTCAACTACTTCAGGTCCTGGCATTGTTGATTTATCTTTTTTTTCAACATAAAAAATTAAAATAACTCGACCTGTATGTTCTTCTGATCTTAAGCTTCTAACAATAATTGAAGCGTCATCCTGAAGTAGTATTTTCAATTTAACAACTATTGAATCTTTTTGGGACTCCGTCAATAGATGAACGCCAACATTCAATGTTAATTCGACTAAATTGAGAAGTTGCAAGTCTGCGGAGACAGTAAAAAAGGCGAATTTCAATCGAAGATTCATTTATTTGAAACAATCTAATGTATGCTACGTACCTGGTTTAACTATTACTGATGCGGTATCTTCGCTGCTTAGTCCTTGATCATCTGTGACTTTTAGCCTGAAGACATATCGCCCCGGAACTACATCTGTTATCTGGTTAAAATAAAAATAATTAAGTAGTAATGTATTTCTATGATTATTAATATAATATTTTACTTATTTCATTATAAACTAAGTACTCTAGCTATAACGGTTTCAATTGCGTATGTACAATCGTAATTAAAATTCATTCGTTTAAAATGCATTTAATTTACATATTTTTCAATTGCATGTAAGAAATGTTATGTAAATTATTGGGCAAACTTTAAGCCAATGCAATTCATTACCATTAAAATTGGAGATGTATCACTCCCTTCAACAATATTTCCAATGGCTAAGCTTATTGAGTCTCTGGTCCATAACCACTCTTGAATTTTCAAATCATCCGTTGATTGCGAGCCATTTATCATTAGAGCATTTATGGGTGCAATTACTGTACGATCTCCACCAGCATTAGCTTTTGGTGGTGCATTTTGGTCTGCAAATCATTCATTCGTATTTTTAAAACAATAATTATAAAATTCTTGCGTATGAATTTATTTTAACAAATTTCAAGCCTTACTCTGCGTAACTTTGAGTATCATCACATCAGAATCTTTGTTCCCGTTATCGTCCGTAATAGTTAATTTAAACGCGTATTCTCCTTTTGTCAAATTAGTTACATTCGTAATAGATTTATTGGCAGACGTGAACGCTACTTTGCTAGGACCTTCAATTTCTTCCCAGTGAAAGGAGACTATTTTAATATCGTCTTTACTTCTAGAACCATTTAGCGTAACTTGTGTTGCTGGCAGTGCTATCGTAATATTACCTCCAGCATCAGCTGTAATTTTGCTCTAAGTTATAAAAAGAAAACTTATTTGTAAGTTGAAAAATTAAAGGAATCCTTCAGTGACCTTTTGGAGGCGTATTCGTTGGTGGCTTCACAAATACGTGCACTTCCGAGGTTGAAAATTGCTCCGAATCATCAATGACTTTTAATACAAAGGTGTACATTCCTTCTTCCAAATTTGAAAGCTGCAAGTAAGGCGTTCTTGTATTTTGCATATCAACGGGCTTATTTTCATCGGATGGACTTTTGGTCCATTCCCACCCAGCTATTCCTCTATCATCGGTACTTAAGTTACCGTTAAGCGTAAGTGTATTTTGGGGCAAGTAAATTATTACGTCTTGGCCTGCATTGGCACTTGGTGGATAATCTGTGATTTTTAAAACTGTGATATTAGCCGTTGTAAAGTTTGACACATGATCAGAATCCTCGATGGTTAATCTGAAAAAATTTATCAATGGTTTACCAAAAATCTTACGTAAATCATTTCAAATAAATACAGAAATTTATAACTATGAAATTGTATTAGAGCATATACATACGCGTACATATATATATATGTGTGTGTGTGTGTGTGTGTATTATACAACATCCTAATTATAACAAATGCGTAATTGCCATTAATTTAATTGTAAAATAAAGTTCAATTACTATTATTTTAATAAAAAAAAAGATAGTTTCAAATATTAATTATGAAGAAAAGAAAAAAAGCAGGTAAACTCACTTAAACGTATAATTTCCAGCAATGAGATTATCCAATTGAAGTGTTGGTGTATTGACAAGGCTTGGTTGGTAACCGATGGGACCCTGCTGCAACTCCCAGTGATAAGATATAATTTTATCATCGTCTTTACTGGCCGAGCCATCCAAAACAGCTCCAGTATTAGGTAATTTTACAATTTGCGATGCTGGTGATATTATTGGTGTCGGAGTCTGATTTATTCGTTTACCTAAAGAAACATTACACGTGTACTAATATAATGAATATTTTCACATTTTAAGAATAAATTGTGTACGTAAAATAACAACTCACGAGGTAATACAGTAACATTTGCATAGGCTTCTCCATAACTATTGACTCCATTTACAGTTACTTTGAATTTATATAAGCCTTCTGATAAATTGCTTAATTTCACAGTCATTTGATTTTGATCTGTCATTGTACCGGTGTGCGATTCTGGTTGACTTAATAGAGTCCAGGCATAATTGTAATGGATATTAACTTGTTCTTCCGAGGGTACTGTAAAGGCTGACAATGTTACTTCATTTTCTGGTAAACGTACTTCTTTAGAAACTGTTTTGACAAATAGTTGCTTGACCGATGGTTTATCAGAGGCTTGAGGTTCTTGTATAATGCCAGGCTCAATTATTTCTGGTGTTGAAACTGAATTAAGAGTTTCAAAGTCACTGAACGAGCTGCAAATATCTAAAAGATTGAGAAGATTTGTAGATTAATTTTAAACTTTTTGGTACGTTGAAAATGCCAAAAAATTTATACCAGCAAGATTCCTTTTGTAACCAGGTGTACATTCGCAAAATCCAATATTGGATGTTTTGCTGTTTTTAACGCAAACTTCATTTTTGGCACAATCTTCTAAGCTACTGCAGGTAAGCTCTTTTGTTTGGAAAAATGACAGTCGTTCATTACTATCCGATATAGTCAAACTGAAGGAAAAAATACCGTCAATAAGATTGTATAATATATATTACAAAATCCTTCAATTTAAATTGAAGTTTAGATTTTACATTATTATGCATATACGGTATGATTTTTTTGTAGACGATTACAAAACAACATGATAATTTTTAATTAAACATTAAAAACAATAGATATTTGAATGTATACCCTGGCACGTTGTTTTCCTGTTCCAAGAGATCACCCCAATTCTCGTAATTCTCAACAGGTTTAATAAGAACCATATGCGAAGGATTGGAATCAACTAAGTCTGGTCGATAAAGAGGCATGCACAATTTCGACGAGGTGCACTGTACGTGGTAGCACGTCATATTGTAAATTAGAGCTACGTTACACATCTGTTGATTGCAGCATGTGCTAACACAATGTTTGGTAGAAGATAAATGTGGCTGTTTTCTATAAATTCCTGCTGTTAGATTACCAATCGGTGCATAATTGGTGAAAATTTGCGGATGTAAGGCAGGGCATAAGATTTGCCATTTGTTTTCCCAATCAGAATAACTACTGCAGCTACTTCCAATGAACAGTAGATACAAGCCCAAACAATATACTTTTGACATTTTGCTGAAGAAAAGGATTACACAATATTGTTATTGATAAAATGTGCATTATCGTTAACGCAAATCTATAAAAGCATATAATTGATTTTTCTCTTTTTCTCAATAAGCAGCATGCACAAGCTATTCAATGAGATTCTTACGCAAGATAAATGTCTTACTTAATATTGTAATTAAATTGAGCTTATTTACACGTAGTTATCCGCTTACAAAATTACACGATGAAACGCTCTGTTAATGTCTAGTTTAATTTTGAACGTGTCTAGGACCAAGTGTCGTCGATGCGAGTCAGTCCAGGCTCATAACTCAACCTTTAACATCGGCATTCAACGTTAGACAGAAACGTTGGGGTATTTCAATTTTACTCGGCATGCAGGGCGTTTTTAGTAGGGAATTTCCATATGTGTGCGTGCGCGTGTGTATATTTTTAATCGTCGGTGGGTTTATCAAAATTGCGCAGGATGACTGGCTAATAAACGCCATAAAGGGAAAAATTACGCCTTTCTTATCGTACACTTCCCGTTGTACCGGAATTATTCCCAAAGCCAGTTCACGATTAGGTTATCACGAATCTTGTTTTTTTCCTTAATTGCCACTAATTACGGCCGCATCTGTTTGCCTCTCGGTGGCCCGACAAAGTATCGGAGTTCTGCCCGAATCGTACGAACGAGGCTCATTGTTTCCCAAGGAACTTACTGCGATGTTCGGTGCATCTTTTATGCGTAACGATAGTTGATAACGTTGATGTACTCGTGCACTCATTGACATTTACATTGGCTCGCGAGAATCTACCCTTTTGGATTCTGCGCATCGCGCGCAGCTGCGGTTTTACGAACTGGCAGCAGTCAAAATTGCGGTAAAGTGGGGGGGGGGGCAGTTGAAAATGATTATCGGAGAAGTGACTAAGATAAAAGGCAAAGTGGAAAAAACATCGCTCCTCCGTCTAGAAATTTACGAATTTTTTTATTCAAATAAAAGCGACGATACTACACGTACTATACGTATTGTACTTTATTTATTTTCATTTCAGGGTAAAGATAAAAAAGAAATGCACGTACAATCTACATTATGAATTATTCCGTAGTCGATAAAAATATGATATATTTATTTTTATGACCCAAACTTACGTGCAAACGCATTAACCTCTTTACATTTTTTAACGATAAAGCGTGCGGTTATTGAGAAAATTAATTCTTAAAAAAAAAAAAAAAAACTATTGTAAAATACGCACAGCACGCGCCTTTGCTCTGTTTTTGTTTTGCAAGGCAGGGGAGGGAGGAGGTGCTACGATTGATTATTTAATTTTTGCGCGCAACGATATTACAAACGATTTTCACGGTGCTCAAAATGTTTATGCGATGAAATGAAATGAAATCGATTCCATTCTAGCAATAAATCAATATTTGCCAGCGCAAGCTTAATAATTAGAACTGCTTCTCTCCTCTTTCTCGCAATCGGTAATCGCACGGAAGTTGGCCCGGAGGGAAAAAAAAGCGTTGACTTAGAGGAGCGCCAAGTAGGGAAGCGCAGGGCGCAGAATCCAAAAGTCGCACAGTTGCCGGAGGGCTCGACGCGAGGGGCGTGCTATCAACTCGGGAGGATCATCGGGATCCTCGTAGCCGGGGTAGTCCCCGAGGGGGGAGCAGTAGGCTAGAGTCGAGCCAGGAGGGGGCCTGCCTCCTCGCGCGGGCCTAAAGGGCCCCTGAGCGGCGGCGCACCAACGGCTCGTTTCAAAAAGTCCGGCCAACGGACTCTCGACCGTCGCTCGAGCGTTGGCGTGCCTCGTCGAGCGGCGCCGACTCCTGCCGAGCGCCACTGCGGCGGCGGCGGCGGCAACGGCGGCGGCAACGGCGAGGGAGCAGCAGAGAAGACGGGAGAGGCGACGAGGAGCCCAGAGTGGAAGCGCAGACGGAGGAGACGGAGTCGCCGCGCAGCAGAAGCCGAGGAGAGACTTTGGGAAGCGAGCGCACTCGGGTTCGGAGAGGCGGAGAGAGAGAGAGAGTGAGAGAGAGAGCTCGGAGGTCCCCGGGGACGACGGTGTGCGCGCGGCGAGTCGTCGCTCGCGGCGTGTCCCGTGCGCGCGTCGGCCAGCTCCGCGGATCGCGGCACGAGCTGCCGCTGGGCCCAGGGGACTCGGTCGGGTGCTGCTCCGGTGGCCCTCGGGTGGGCTGCCCGGGCGCGGCCAGCCTCCTCTGCCTCCTCGACCGCGAGCCCGGGCTCGGCCTCGCCGGGGAAGCTCCGCGGGCCGAGTGCGCCCGCGCGTCCCTCTAGCCCCGGAGGGAGGGAGAGAGAGAGAGAGGACCCAGAGAAGACAGAAGGATCGATCTACGGCGAGGGGCCACCGCGACCGCCCGATGCCCGAAGCCCGGCCCCGTGGGAGCAGCTGCTGGACGAGCGAGCCCAGCCTGCCGGGGAAGCGGCCCGCACCGGAGCAACGAGGTAGGAGGAGAGTCCCTACTAGCGACGTTAGAGGCGGCGGGCCGAGCCCCGCTCCTCTGCCGTCGGTGCGCCAGAGGAGCGGATCGGGGCCGAGCCGCCTCCTCGCAGCGATGCCGGGGGCTGCGCTGGACCCTTGCTCCGCTCGCGAAACTCCCTCGCCTCGGCACTCGCCCGCTGCTGCTATCCTCTGGGCTTCTTCCTTTAACTCCCTGATGGCCCTCCTCCGGGGGCCCCCCCCTCCGCCCCTCCATCCATCCATCCATCCACCCCCGACGAATACGCGAGCCCCGCGTAATGTATGGTTAATGTTTGTAAATAAGGTTTCGCGACTGTGGGCCAAGTGCGCAAAGAACAGATTCAATTTTAAGAATAAGCCAGCCTCGCGGCTCCCCGCTTCGCTGATAATAATTTTCGCCTCTCCTCTGGTTATCGTTGTCGAAAGACCTCGTTTGAATTTATCTCCGATTCAGCCTGCGCTCGATCATCTTCGCAAAGCGGCCAACTCCTAAGCTTATTATCCAAGATATAATCCAACCTTCCAGGTGGAACAATAGCGTTGAATGCCACCTCGAGAAGGACGAAAGGGATGGCGCGGAACGATTAAAAATAATTGACATCGATTGGTCGATCTTTGGTTGCTTAGCCATCTCATTACTGCGATAAATCCTTGATTGGGGCTTGTTAATATCGTTGGATTTTGACCCGATAATAAAATTGTACTTCATCGATGTACCGCCCACAGTCACATTAGTAGGTATCGACAAAACATTGGCTAATTACTCTATCGCGTTTCTCTACGATTCATACTCATCGTAAAAAAACTGCAAAATACATATTTAATAGCGGAGAAACAGAGAGAGAGAGAGAGAGAGAGAGAGATGGTGACGATGACGACGATGATAATAAGATGCGATACGATGACAAAGCTTCCATCACTCGGCGTTGGTTATCAATAACTTTTCAGGAGTAATAAAAAAAAAAAAAAAACAAGCGTTCGTGTCACTTGTATTTATGTGGTAATGTTGAAATATGGGGAAGTTGGGAGGAAAGTGCGATTCCAAGTAAAAACCGTTGCTGGTCGTTAAGTTCCATCGAATCGAGCCTCTTACTTACGCACGCCGACAAAACTTTCTGCGACAGATACTACACATTTCTCAGCACGGGAAAAGTACGAGGGCGGCGGCGAGGGAGGAAAAGGGCAGGCTTCACTCCTCGTTTATCTCGCGCCTGGTGTCTGCAGGGGAAAAAGGAAAAAGGGAAAACCAGAGGCGGAGGGAAGAGATTCACCACGGGGCTCGAGGGCCGCAGGTAGCGCGAATACAATGGTCGCACGAATTTCAAAAAGCGGAAGAGTCCGAGAGAGAGAGAGAGAGAGGAGAGAGAGAGCCTCGTCTCTCCTCGTCGGGCACTAGGGAACGTCCTCGGTGAAGGTCAGCCGACCTTCGGCCTATTTCCCCCTTCGCGGTTCGTCGAGCGTAGCGAGCCACGCCGCTTCCGAAACCCACGCCACGACCCCCGCCGCCCCCCCCGGTCGACCATCTTGCGCGCCCCTCTAACGCGGCGACGGCGGCGGTGCAGATGCCCGAGCTCAGCTGATTCCTACGGCCCGCGTCCCCTCGCACCTGGCGGGGCGGCCGTTGTCGCGGGGGAGGCGGCATCGATCGGCGCGGCTGCACTTGGTCTTCCGTCGTCGGGGCGCGCGAGGTTCCATCGGCGGCGGCCCCGCGTGCTCGAGAGCGCGCCTAGAGGGGCAGGCAGAGGGCGATCGGCGAGATCGTTTTATTATAGATTGACGGGCGAAGGCCCCCGCCGACTATTGATCAGCTCGTCGCGGGAGCCCCGGCGGCACCCAACGACCACGACCAAGGGCTCTGATTTCAGAGGGAGGTTCCTTCCTCGCCGCTGCGAGTCTAGGCCTCCGCGCGTCTCTTTCGCAGCCTCGGTCGGCTCCCTCCCGGCCCCGACCGACGATCCGCTCCCGTCCGGTGCGACCGAGGGCCGCGGCGTCTCCCGATTCAGCTGCGCGCATCGCGACGAATTTTCCAGCCATTGAAGGGAATGCTTCGGGGGGAGACGCAACCGCTGAGCCATCCACCTATGAGGATGGATGTCTTTTGAGGGTAGGAGAGTCCGAAGGGTGCCGAACTGTGCCACTCGTGGCTCGTGCATTGTACGAGGGAGCGCTCTCGCTCTCTCTCTCTCACTCTCGCTTTCGCTTCTCCGAGGCCCTTGGCCAAACACATTAAGCCTCCGATGCGTCCGCTTTTCCCGTCGCCAAGCGGTGCAAGCAGTTTTCGCAAGGGATGTCTCGACCGCTGGTCAATCGCTCGGCAAGGTATTTATTTGTTTATTTATTAACGCGCTTACGGATCGTACCTCGTAAGCCGTACTTACGAATGGGCGGCCTTTTCGAATTCTCGCGTTTTGCAAGGGCCCCTCGGGTCCCAATCGTATCGCGAGACAATGCGATACCGCCTTAGCTCGACCGAGTCGTCCTCGTGTCCCTCTGCTCTCCAGGGCACATCGGACCTCGAAGCCCGGTCTGCGATTTTACGAGCCACGAGTCCGCAATGCATCGGTCGATTCCACTGCGGCCTATCTTTTCTTTTCTTTTCTTTTTCTTTTTTTTTTGATACCGTAGGGAGAATGCCGTCGAAGCCGGTCGCTTTTAAATAAGATGCGCGATAAGATTTAGCCGGCTGAAAACGTTGAATGATATTTCATTCGAGTCCACCCCCCCCCCAACCCCCCCATTAAGAATCGAAAGCTCGGCTTCGCATCGAGCGGCGGAGTAAATTTAAGCTTCGAGAAAAGCGAGCATTGTTATTTTTGCCGCGGTGACTCTTTGCAAGATTGAGAGGCTTCGTGTTTTGTTTGTAACGCCGTAATGGAGGCGAGATACACCAAGGCAAAGTTTAAGAGGACGAACGGATCGCGTTCGCTTGTATGAAAATAGCATTTGCGGTGTTTTTAGACAATGAAATTCAATGTTTTCTTATTACCAATATTGCCCACCTGGCAGAGGATAAGCGCCAGTCAAAGCACTACCGATTTCCTTTATCTTTTGACGATGCACCGATACGTTATTTGCTTATCTTTTAAAGTCCATTAACATTGCATTGTTAAGAGGCGGATTCCTACAGTGGACACGCGCTATCGTGTTGTTTTGTTTTAATTACAGCTGATCAGTAGTCGTCAATGGATTACCATTTGAAACTCCCTTTCTAGCGTCGTCAGCCTAATATTCTTCGTTAAAAAGTAATTAAGCCTCTCAAAAGCAACATTCCGTGTTCGAGACTATTTTAAATCTACTTAGAAAATCGTACCTCGAGGTAAGACTCGATTTTCCTCGATCTTTAATCTCGTACAGTTGGCGTATGCGCATGTATTTTATTATTATAATACACAATCGCACCGTTAGTCCGGTCGAAACTAATGGCAAGTCTCCGTTCATAAGTTTGCAGGAGCGCTCAGTCGACTATTCCTAAATCGCACCTATTCATCTGTATATACAAACTACCTGTAATTATCGAGGTAGGGCTCATAGCTGCATTCTGTTATTCCTGCTTGAAACGACAGTCCACATTTTGCAAATGGCAATAAGACATGGCTCAGGAATCGATACACCTCCGATGCTTTACAATCCGACCGGGGATAAGATATTTGCATTTCCTACGCTTCGCAAGGACATTGTTCCTCGGAGTGGTTTAAGGGGGTAAATGATCCATCGATTTCATTATCGGCATATCTCAAGCGGCACATGAAAACGCGTTAAATTTTACACGTACAACGAACGCCGCTTCCATTGGACTCGCCATAAATGCTTCCACCGTATGCTTAAAACATGACTCTGGATGTGTACTGCTCCGATCGAGTACGAGCGCGGCCGGAATGCCAACGTCGTTTAGCACCTTAATGCCATAGCTATAAGCGCCGCATCCGTGCCCGCGTCCTGCTGGAAAAACAAAAAAAAAAAAACAACAACAAAGATGCTCTAAGGACTCGTCGTCGCCGAAGCCCCTCTCAATCCGGACTTGTTTGCGCTCGCGCGAGGTCGTCGCCGCCTTTTGCTCCGCGGTCATGCCGCGCTCGTCCGGGCCGGCTCAGGAAGCGATACCCGGATGCTGCCGATAGCGCGTGGAAGTCGCGGTCCCGGGCGGGGGGCAGGCTTTTGTTTGGATGAAAATTACGGCGGACGCGTTGCGCGAGTCGGCGGCGGCGGCGGCAGCGATTAAAATGCATCTGTCGGTATTTTCGTGCGGGGAAAAAAAGAGCTCGCGAAAAAGGCGAATGCCGCGTGAAGAATTTCCACTTGCACGCGGAAGATAATAATGCCTTAGATTGCACAGTACGCGGCAGTGATCAATTTTTACGGATATTTTTTTTTTTTTTTGAACTTTTTATCAAATTTTCAGCTATTAAAATAGTTAAGAACGGAAAAAGGCTCGCGTGCGAATCGACGTACACGTTTGAATGCATCCTCATCGCGCGGTCATTACCTCATCCGGCTTTTGACATTTTTTCGAGCTTGAAGAATCTTCCTTTTTTTTTTTGTTTTTGTTTTTATAAATTCCCATGAAAATATCCCTGAATTGGTAAATGTGCGATAGAGCGATTTAAACGTTAGATCGCAGACGTTAGTTTGTTGTATAATTTAAGTTATTTCGCAGTGCGGTGCTTATTCGGAGTTTAATTTGAAAATATTTTATTACAAGACTGCTTACTTTGATGTTGCTCGTAAGTTCTATTATTCCTGAAAAAGGACATCTAATAGATTCTGAAAATTTTATCCCCTTACCTGAATCTTCGTTGTAAGGAACAGCTTTCATTGCAAGAATTAAAAAAAAAAAGCACAAATACATGCCTCCAATATTACGCAAGCGTTAACCGTTTATCAACATGTGTCGTTAAAGTGCATTGAGGTGAGCTTTCAGAGCATCGACCTCGGATTAACTCACTCTATTTCAGAGCGAAAATCTATTCGAGTGCTGTGATTCTAATTATATCAGTTTGAAGTTTGCATCGTTAGAATGCAACGGAAGACTATTTACAAAAATTCCTAGAATGCCAGCTTGTCTGCGTGTAATATCATGTTAAGAAATTAAGCGTTGGCCCGTGCGGATGTTGGTGCAACGAAAAAAAAAACACATTATAATAATATGAGTTTGCATTATATTATCGCATTTTAATACAGGCTTCCGGCTTTTGTATCAATCTAGCTGCCAAACAAGGCAAGAGTTGGAGAATAATTGCACAGGCTGCTCGAATGAATCTAACACTCACACATTTTGACGTCTAATATACGCTTGAGAAATCTTTGATAAAAATATGGTCCTTCTTTCAATTCTTCAAATCGTTCGACAAACGACTGGCGCAATATATTTCTTAATGGTACGTCTCGCGAAGGAATAGTGTTCAACCATTAATATTATCACTGTTTTGTTGTAGCTTATCTATTCTTTTAACAATTTATTGACCTGTAAATTGTCCTACGTTATTTTAATACTTATTCATCTTCTAAAAATGCAATCTACTACTTTCTCAATTAGACTCTGATATTTCAATTAAGAGTGTACCTGCATTTACGGCTTTTGTATTTTATTTATTTCTCTTCTTGCTGATCTGTACGAAATTCGTTTAAAAAATTTATTTTGTCTCGTCTTATTTCAGTACTTACTGCAACTTTTAAAAGATGTTTTTATTTTAACGACCAATCATTAATACGAACACCTTTAGCGAAGCATTTTTATATCAACTTTCATTTAAATGTATCACAATATCATGGAAAAGATAATACCATAGTAAACTATTGTATAAAAAAGCTTAGCAGTCTTAATATCTCGTATAGAGAGAAATCGGTGCTTTTTATAATTTGATTTATATCCTTCTTGAATATTATTGTGTAATAATGCTTAAAGCATAATTTTATTATAATCATTGTGTCACACCTATTCAAGCGTACCTATCTGTCTTTCGTTTAGAATTATTATTTAGTTTTCACCAAAATAGACTGAATATATATATATATATATAAAGTGTATTTATTTTTTGAAGAAACTCATAAAAAAATTAATAAATCTATATCTTCTGCGTAATTATAGTACACATTAGAAAATTGTAAGAAGGTACAAAATTCGATTATTTTTAAAAATAATTTCTAAAAAGTTTATTCGATACGTTTAAATAGACATTTAGTAATATTTGTTTTTCCAATGCTTTAAGTTTTTTAAATATAAATAGTACAAATACATCACACGCCTTACATTATCAAACATTATTATTAATACTTAGACTGGCATTTTAATCCTAAATTTTAAGTTAAACTGATACATAATTGCGAAATATTATTTTTAAAGTATATTCATCATTTATCTTTTTTGTCTTATTATATCTTCCATTAATTTGTTTAAAGTATAATTGCTATTAAGATTTATTTAAGTTATCACCTATTATTAGACGAAATTTTAATAAATGTAGACAATTAATCTGTATATTAAGGTAGTTTTTTAATTTATTTATTTTTTTTAGTTTATTAAGGTAGACAATTTTTAATTCAATGTACGTGTGTTTTTTTATAACGTTAAGAATAAAATTTGTATTTAAAGTATAAGTTTTTGTTTAATTGAGTTAATCAACTATTCAATTTTTGATAAAAATGAATTTTTTTTAGTTTAGAATATTTTTTTACAAATATTAGAATTTTAATTAATAATGCGTATAAGTTTAGTAAAAATTTACAATGAAAAGAAACTTTTGATTGACAATATTTTGGTTTTATGCAATTACACGGCAGTGTATATTATAATGCAATTTTTTACTATATGTAATTAGCGTACTAAAATTTTCTCGTAAGAAAAATTTTTCCGTTGGTATTATGTATTAAATTTTAGAGTTCAATAATTTATTTTAATAAAAAAAAGTCATTGATCTTTTTTTACATATTGCGATAAAGTAGGTAAGGAACAATTCATTATCAATTGTATACATTAAGTTACTTTAAAAAATTATTTCCAATTAATTTATGTTCATCTATCGTCAGAAAATTTCATGAGACAATCAGGCGTGAAAGTAGGTTACTTTCACATGGTTTTGTGAAAAAGACTACCAAACATTAATTTAGTAATGAATAATATACATAAAATAAAATAATCACAAAAGAAGTAAATAAATAACAAGAATTATGACTAATTTACAATACGTAGTAGCGAATTTGACTCTTTTTTATCACATTAATAATTGCTCCAATTATGTAAGTAAAAGCAAGGCATAACTGTGAAGCGAATGAATTTCATAGCCATCAAAGTGATATATGCGCAAGATTTATCATTTATTTGAGAAAATAGTTTTGAAATAACATGTATTACCGTAATGTATAATTTCATAGGAAGTCGGTAATTAGTAGAAAATATTTCAAACACAATTATTTTATACGCAATTCTTTAAAGTCTATAGGACATTGTTAATTGCATTTGCACTTATGTGGTTTTTCTTAGAGTATCTTTATTCGTGTTTGTTATTATTTTATAAAAGTAATTTAAGCATTGTCATTGTGTGAATTTTATTTAAAAAAAAATATTGATCATGAAAGAAAAAAAACGATATGAATTAAAAAAAAAAACCCATCGCCTTCTAGATTTTAAAAATAATCTATCGCTCGGATGCTTTACGTAAGCCTTAGCTTCGGCATTAAATTAGCAGAAAGAATCGCCCGCAAACTCAGCCAAGTGACGAGTTACCCACGCGACAGTGGCGTAAAAGCTTGGAGCCCCAAAAATGCTTTCCCGCCTTACGCGTACGCGTTTACGATAAATAATATATAAGCGTCGGCCAGCAATTAATTACTCCCCGGTCGCCGAGACGCGGGCCATGCGCATCCTTGATAATGATAAACTCACACGGGAGCGCGTCGAGCTTAATACTCGAGTGCACTAGGCAACAAGTGCCGGGCAACCTGATTATCCGATTCGTTTATTCCTGCACGCATCGATAGCGAAGAAAGTCGACGATTATCGACCTTAACGCACGCCAAAGCGAGCGCCGCATATTTACAGAGAAAACCCCGATTCCCGAAGCCTCCATGCAAATCGCTCGACTCGTGCCAAGATTATCTTTAAATACTGCAAGGTCCACTTTTTTTGTTCTTTTTACGGGCAAGAGTCGGCTCTCTGGTTGGTAGTTTTTTTTTTTTTTTTTTGATTTCGGAATACTTTCCTTCCATCCCTATCTCGTTATCGACATCTTCGAAACAATGAATTGGCGCCTGATTCTTATTTCCCGTGTCGTGCCAATTAACGGGGTACTTAAAAATCGTTTCCCGATTCGGCCCGAAGATTGCGCTTATGAATTTAGCGTTAAAACCATGCAGGCTTATTTTGGCTCAAAGGTAATACACGTCCAAGACGTTGGTTGCTCGTCGCGCGCACTTATCGGGGCTTATGTTGCATCGGGGATCGGCAATTTTGGCGCAGGGCTCCGTTAGAAGCCTGTCGCCGGTCGAAAAAGAAAAAAGGAAAAAAAGAAGCCTCCTTCGATAAGATACGAAAATGTTTCTCTATAACGTTGCTCACCGTTCTGTTAGGAGGGAAAACAATGTCCGAAACAATGTATCGAAGTCGCGGTAAGCGCTGAGCATCGACCGACGCCGAAGGCAAACCGGAGAATCGAGGCAACGCCGACGAGGGTCCAGGATCGACGATCCTCGAGAAGTCGGCCTCGTTCCTTCGTCGTTTCCTCCCACTCGTATTCCCTAGCGTGTACGGCCTTGTTTTACCGGTTAACCGTTTTCGCGGTGGAGAGTCGAGCAGCGGCCGTCCGGTGCCTCATCCGTGAAGAGCAGCTGTCGGGGACTCCAGGGGAGCGGGAAGTTCTGAATCTAGGGAGTAGGCGTACCGGACCGGTGCCGAGGCCGGCCTGGGCTCGTGCCCAATTTTCAATTCGAACACTTGACCATCGGCTCTCTTGTATCTCGGATAAATTGTAACGGCCTGCGTCGGTGCCCTCGAATCCTCGGAAAGTGATTTGTCGAAGTGGCCTTATCGCTCGAGTCGACACAGTTTCTCGATATGCCGGCTGGACGCGTGCTCTGTCCTACCAAATGATAATGCGTCGTCTCATCATTTGGATATATCAGTTGGAAGTAAGTCTTGGCTCTTCGGAGGCGAATACCGCGAAGCGCAATGGACCAATCGTCCATTGTCGGCTTAATCGTCGGCTTTAGGGCTACCGTTTGGGTAACGCTTGTGTTAATTTCTCCCCGCTAGACTAGGCCTGGGATCGTTGCAGCGGCCTTGCGATTGATCAATTTAAAGTGTCGGTCGCTGCTACACAACTCACGCGTATTAGATTCTAATCTGTTCCACTTTAAAGACTCATTCTGCTGTGGCTCTCTTGAATAACAGTAAATTTCGAAAGCGGGCCGGAAGATCACTATCGGACAGACAAACCTTAACAAATGGAACGAAAAACAATATCTCTGGATAAATCGATATCTTTCATTTATCAATCCTCGACCTAGCTAACTGCCTTTCAAAGCGTTACTTACTCCTTCTTCCCGAAGAGGATGCCCGATAAAATATTTTGAAACGTCATCGAACGCGTTCCAGTTTAAAGGTTTCGTTTTTTATACATACATACATATGTATATATATGTATATGTATGTATGTACTATCCTTCTCGCCTACATTCACAAAACGTAACAATCCTCGATTCGTCCAAGGCGCGATAAAAGAGCTTACGCCGCACACACGTGTATAATTAACGATGCAAAGACAAGGGATCGCGGCGAAAGGTCTCCGCCTCGAAGCCGAGCTCGGCGTAATTTTTTAATCGGCACTGGTCGGGGGGCCCCGCGCGCCCCTGAAATACAGAGCTCCCGAAAGATGCGACTAGGGCTGGAGGAGCAGCCCCTTAAAGCTGGATCTGCTTCTCGGTGGCCCATATCCGTGGGCCTGGGGTGACGATGACACGATAGCATCGCATTGCAATACGAGAGAGCCTGCGTCGATTTCGTCCGGGCACACACGACTCCTTTCTCGGGGTGGCGTGTACGCTGGCCACCCCCCCCCCTCCGTTCGACAGGGGCGGCAGGGCCGAGGAGGAGGCGCCGCACTCATTAACACGGGCCGATCTCCCCGGCTGACGGCCTCGGTGGAATGCGACCCCGGGAAAGCCCCGACCGCCACCCGGATTCCCACGTCTTTGTCCGACAGCCCTAGTCGGCTTCTCGCCCTGAAGCAGCTCCTCTCCGTTGGACTCCCTTTTGGGGGCGGGGGGGGGGCGGCGACGGCTTGTCGGAGCCTTTCCTCCCGTTCCCCTTCCCGATTAATCGACTGCGGACCACCGACCAGCGAGGCCGCCGATGCTTCCCATCGACCCGACCGATCGACCGTCCTTGGCTTTTGGTTCCACGGCACTCGTCGGTTCGGCTGCTTCCAAGCCCGAGATTATACTTACTTTACGTCCTGGAGGCGAGAAAAACAACCCGTGCTCGGCCTTTTTTTTTATTGGGATTTGAATTGAAATTTGGCAGGGAGTAACAATCGAACGCGATTTATCTTAACGGGTGCTTCCGAACTCGCTTCTTTTTTTTTTTTTTTATGAATTTATACATTACCAATCAATGTTACCACCACCAAGGTTGGCGCGTAATTAAAAAATCGACCATAATACCCATAATCAGGCTTAAACGGATAAGATAATGCACGAGTGTATATTTTTTTTAAAAAACTATACGTATTACGACACTATCTTAGATAGAAGGAGCTTTTTAAGATAAAGAAAAGAATGAAAAACGTTTGAGAAAGTAATTACAAAAATTAAAAATTATAAATCAGCAGGGCTTTCAATGCTATTCTTCCATTATTAAAATTACATTCTTATGTTATTACACGTGTAGTACATTAAATCTCAAGCCCACAATGTATATATATTAAAAAGTTCAGACTAAATATCGCGGGCGACGCGAGCATTTAACTAAAATCATAAGCAGATTCTCCAAAGACACTGAATCCTATTCATCCAATGTCGGTGCCTAAAAAAACTCGAGTTTGTCGCAATCCACGCTCTTATTTCCATTTAAATGCTTTTCCATGAATTTTGTGGTGTACTCCTTTATGCTAAGGCCTCGGACTCCTCGCGCCAGAATTGTAGTACGCCGGAATTCTTTCACGACCCTCTCTAGTCAATCTTTCTGCCCATCTTTTCTCTTTGAGAACGCACTTTGACTATCTGCCACTTCTGGTGGCTTTCGTTGCCCGGATATATTTACCATGTGGCTTGTTAAAGTACGTCTTTTCTTCTTCTTCTTTCTTTTATGTAAGCCCGCGCGGTTACACATGTGCACGCCGCATCATCGCTACGGTATCTTCTGTAGAACCTTTCGACTTTTGATAATAACTGCCATTCACGTCCTCGGCTGGCAGCAACTGTAACGCTATTGTTGCTGTTGTTGTTTTTTTTTTTTTTTTAACGTTTTTCTCCACATGCGGCCCGTGTTTCTTGCCGCGCCGTCTCGTGAAATAACGACGCCCTATGAATTTCAATCGCATATAAATAAGGCTCCTGCTGCCACGGCCAATGAAGTTTACGGCAAACGTCCGTATGCGCGCGTAAGAGTTTTCGGATTTGTTGGAAAAAGTATTGATCCAGCGTGCGCGTGAACTTTTTAATTCTCGAATGCGAAAGCCCGGCTAACGAGTGAAATGTCGGGGAAGGAACTTAGGCGACGGGCAAAAATATATTCGGAGACCCTTCAATTGATTCGCTTGTTAAATTGGTATAATTAAAATTGCAATTTTGTATTATATAAATGCACGTGAAAGGAAAAAAATAATAGCGATAAAAATAACAACAATCGAATGCTTCGATAAATAAATTATAAGAAAGAAAATTTTTATTTTAACGTACCATTTGTTTCCTGGTCTTTTTAAGTATGCTAAAATCTAATAGCGATATGACTCACAATGGTGATTCATGAAATAATTTCATAAGAACGGGTATACTTCGCTTTATTGGAGACTACAATAGGTTATGATGTGCAAGCTAAATATAAATAGCTATAAGTTCTTAAACGGAGCATTAGATAAAAAACAAAAAAAATGTGCGCTTGGGGTTTCATTGTTTTATTTTTGATAAGAAATTAAGACCGAACAAAACTGTTAAGCCTATTAAATTATTATATGAATTTAAAAAGGAATTAAACGCTAACGTGGGTTCTACGCTCGGGTGCTTCCATTGCTTGTATCGCATTCGTCTTATTATTTATATTACTTTCGTGTTCTCCATCGAATTATAAACATGATATATATATTTTTAAAAAATTAGAAATCTTTTAAAAAGTGTACCAGCTTTCAGGTATTCGAGTAACAGTGCGTGGCATCCGATCCTTTATCGTGGCATAATAAGAAAATCTTATAGAAAAGAAGAAGAAAAGGCGCACATCTCATATTGCTCTCATCGATGTGTCTCTAATTGTACAAAAATTAGTATAACTAGTGGGGCCACGAGTAAACGATGCGACGATCTTCTGATAATTCTTCTGCGATTGCATTTTAATGAATATAGTGCATAAATTAAGCACGTCGACAAACAAAGAAAGCACACTCAATGTTAAACGTAAGCTTGGTTAACTTAAACGAGACCTGCTTTTCATGCTTAATTATATTTTTACTTTAATATAATGAGATAAGTATTAATAACTACTGAATTTTGCATCCCACGATTATTTATGGCTCATTTAATGGTAAAAAGCATAAACATAATTTAATGGATGCTAATGCTAAATATTATCTTTAAATTGGTAGTATTTTTGAAAGCATAGATGCCGTTAGAATTTTAATTGGGAAATTAAGAAATAAATTGTCAAAGTATTGTCAAGGGAGCAACGTTAATTTGAATTGACATGCAAAGACTGGAGTAACGCGAGTGCTAAAATAGATTTAAGGATGTTAAGCGCCCGTTGAAAGCTTTCTACGCGTGTTTTCAAACGTTCTCTCTCTCTCTCTCTCTCTCTCTCTCTCTCTCTCTCTCTCTCTCTCTGTCTGTCTGTCTGTCTCTCGATCCGTCAAGTCATCAAGAGGAATGCGCCCAAGAGCGAGGGAAATTCGGGGAGAGGTAAAAAAGCTCGTCAGGCATCTCGTGCAGAGCCGCGGAGGCGAATCGATCGGTCATTAGTTGTAGACCCGGTGTCCCAACGCGTGCCAGGATGCCTCGCGAGCGGAGATTGATCGGGGTTATAAAAGGGGGGGGGGCGAGAACCGGGCCGTGTCTTCCCGGAAGGCCGAGAAAAGCAGCGCGGCGCGTATCTTGTTTCGGGCGACGGTTCCTTCCTTCCCGGCGCCCTCGATCACTCGCCGCCCATTACATTCTTTTGCCCGAGTCCGCGGGCCCGGGGGGGAGGAGGAGGAGGGCCGCGTGTATTTCGGGAGCGACTCCGCCAGCGAGTGGTCGAGGCCTCCCCCACGGGAGGCGCAACGCGGGCTTGATTAGATTATCGAAATTTCGGCTTGCCGGCTATTTTCGTCCCACTATTTACCGTCGCGCGCTTTATTTTCGGGCCTTGTGCTCCTTATCCCTTCCTCCTCCCCCCGCCCCTCCCCCGGGGCGCCGTTTCGCAAAGCCTCGGCTCGGTAGGGGAGGGGGGGACTGTCGCATCGGCTTTATTTTGCAGCGAGCCGCGATCGATTGCCTCGCTCGTTCGCTACCCTGCACGAAACTATTCACCGCCGAATATCAGTACTCGTGCCCCTCGACTCGTACTCATCCCCGCAAGCCTCGGGGGCTAACCTGCGAACCGAATCAGAAGTATCCGATAAGATCGACAGGTTTAATCGTGCATCTGCTTTTTCATCTGCATAAACAGTCCGCGCAGATCTCGGGAATCTTGACAGCTTTTCGCCATTGGAGTATCGCGAATTGCGGACAGAGTCAACGGAGCTCGCAGAGACACCGTAATAAGTTTATGGCCTCGAACGGGTACTGGGGCTACGCGATATTACATTATAATTTCGGAAACTTCGCCCGGTCAATAGATTCCATTCGCCGTCCCACGTGCAAGTCGGCAAGCGCAGCCTTTAGCCATGCACGTACACACGCGCACACTCTTGTCGCAGCTATTTTCGACGGCTTCTACATAAAGTACAAGGTTGAAACGGACTCGGCGCTGCTCATCTTTTGAACAGGTGCAATTCGCGATCAGAGCTCTTGGGTCGAACGGAGGCGCGAGTTTGCGCGCTGCTGGTCTTCGCTTACGGAGCAGTTGCAAGCCATATCGCGCGAGGGGGGCGCGAGCCCCGAATGAAACAAAAAACAAAAAAAAAAAAATCAAAAAAAAAAGCACCCGGAGCGAGCCCGAGAGCAGCCACCCGAAGCTCCGGGTATCGATGGGCGCGCGATAGCCGAGGACGACAAATCGACCGAGCTCGGAGGATCTAGCCGCCGACTCCCGGCGAAAAAGTGGAGCGGCGGCCCTCTTGGCTCGGTTGAAAGAAAGCACGAGGCCGGAGCGCTGGCGGCGGGCGGGGGGAGAGGAGACCGCGACGTCGGCTGCCTCATCCCTCGGAGGGGGAAGGGGGGAGGGAGACTCCCCGCGAGCCTGCGCCAGCCGTTTCGTCTGCTCCGCTCGTCGTCCGCTGCGGACGTTCGCCGGTCGGTTCGGCGGTCGCGAGGCCGAAGCCGGAGGAGGCCACGGGACGCTTCGCGCTTCGTTGCCGAGGCTCCGGGGGGGTTGGGGGGCCTGTCGAGGTCTGAATTTCACCGGAAATTCCTCGTCTACGGCACCCTCCTGCACACCGAGTTTAACTCGAGGAGCTTGCGCGCGGGGATTCCTATCCGCGGTGAAAGCGAGCTCGATACCGAGCCCGTACGTCGGCTCGATTGTGATCCAATGACCCTCGCCTCGCGGAATTTTACTTACTTTCATTTTTTTTTACAAAAAGAGGACTTTCGCAGTGACTGCACTTCTTCGGCTACTTCGTAATCAAAATTTTTCATTTGCAATTTATCGTTTAATTTAATACAACCGTTCGGTTCAAGCATCGATCGATAAATTGATCGATCGGGGTTGGTATAAGACAATTTGTAAGACATTGTTTATAAGACAACTTTCGATTAAATTTAAAATCAAAATTTAAATTCACTTCTTACTGTATATACCTAAAAATCATAGCAGCAAAATCATACAAGTTTTATAGAATAATTTATTTTTAAGGTAATTTTACATTGCTTTTGTTAAAAAAGAAAATCAAACGTAGGCATTAACTTGAGAAATGTTTATTTAACGTTACGAACGCGTGTAAAAATTAAAAAATCACACAAGCATGATTTAATCATCTCGGAATTTCGTTTTACAGCAGTTTATGTGCCTTGCCGCTAAACACGATAAAGCGCACACCTTCCTTTTCGCCGCATTAATAATTAAATTAGTTTGGAATATTTTATTTACGAACGGCATTACTTATAAATACATTTTAATATGTGTAAAATAAATGAAGGAACCTTAAATGAAACTCAGTGAGGATTGATGCAAATTAATCGAGCTATTATTTAAATGAGCGATTCAAGTGGTGGTAATTGCATCTTGCAAAGTAAACTTCTGAATGCTACACAACCGCCACTTGTCAATTTACGTACAGGCTAACCTTAGTTAGTGGCTGGCCTTAGTTTTGGTAAAATAAGCCAATGCATATAATACAGCCTGGATTGTCGAGATACGCCCTCCAATAGAAACGTTAAGGGAAAATTTGGGAATTCAATTAAGGTTGCGAGAACAATACTTGTCGCAGAATGCATATAAATATGTTCGTGCCAATATTTACGTAAATTACAAGCACATTGTGCGGTACGGTGAGCTTAGGCAATCTAATGATTAATTTTTATCTTATTGTCATCGCAAAGTAAGCGGCTTAAGCTTGAAATTATGTTTAAAAAATTTCAATTATCAATAGCCGAGGCTTAGGTTGGCGCACGGAGATTTTGCATTGTGTGTTTATTAAATATTTTTACAAGAGCGTACGTGAGAGAATGTGTCCGACAGTGAGATAATAAAGGGTAGGGTGATTCCGGCAATGAATGGTTGTAATAAAGAAGGAAGGTCGAGAATAACTACTGATCCCCTCGTGTAAACATTGTGTCTGGTGAAATGAAGTTACTGATTTCGTGTGCCCTTTTATGTACACTCTTAAGTAAAAATTATTTTTAAATTAAATAATATATGTAATTATTTGTTTTTTCTTTGTGTTGCAGGTGAGCCACAAAAAACACGCCTTACTTCTCATCGTACCGTAAGTTCGATTATATATATATATATATGTGTGTGTGTGTGTGTGTGTGTGTGGGTATAATTTAAGCAGCCATTGTATCAAAACGATGATCATTGCGCGAGGATATTTAATTTGATAATAATCGTTCTCGAGGAATTATAAGTATTTTTAGTACGCTTATGCCGTGGAAGCGTAAAATTATTTTTTCATCCTTGATCTGTTATGTAATTCAATGCGAGACGGTTAAGATCACCAAGAGAGTACAATTAAAATCCTTGCTATACTCAAAATCCTCACTGCACTTTATCACTGTATACATATAGCGATGCTTTTCGATGCCATTGCTCGTATAGCTTTCATCTTAATACTCAAACCGGTATCGAGAATTGATAAGGACTGCGCTGCACTCGTATTATTGATTTATCAGATCAGCAATGAGGCTTAAGCAAAAGCACTAAGCTCGTCACTTTTTATCGCCACGAAGGCGATTCGTCCACACTAGGGCACACGTATTGTGCATCTCAAACCAAGTCGCTTCGAGCCTCGAGAGCAATAGTTCTGGCATAGTTGGCAAGTATTGCGATTCAATCCTTACGCGCGCCTCCTCCTCCGGGTAGGCATCGCTGCCCCCCGAGCTAACCATTGTAATTAGTCATTGGCACAGCGTCACTATGCGTTGCTGAGCATCGTATTTTCATGCGAGTTGATTTCAATATCGTAGAACTCAGCATATTTGACAAAAGTAGTCGAGAACCTTGACCTACTAAAGAGCCCGCGATATCGCTCTATTGTAACTGAAATACTCTTTGTTCCTGAACCGATGCGAAACTAGAGTGGCAAAACTTGCCATATTTTGTTAATTCGGTTTTTTTTTTTTTTTTCTTTTTTCTTTTGACACTTGCTACGCTTTATCCGGCTATATTCATCTTTGTATTTGTATGCATTCGTTGCCGATATCTCATTGGAATTGATTAATCTGGACTAAAACTTAATCGTTATAAAATTGACGTTTGTGCTATAAGTTTTTGAATTATTAGTCATTATTTAAAATAAAAGGTTGTTCGTCTGCCATATTATTTTATGTACACTTATAATAAAAAAAAATCATAATACTCTATGAAATGAAATTTAACATTCGTGTGCGCCTTTTAAAGAAATTCTACTTTTACTTATAACGCTTCATTAACCTCAGCACATTTATATAAGTAAATGCAAAGTATATATTTTACAATATTCCGAATCACTGCAATTCATTTCGTATTTTTCAAAGGCTCGTATTCAGTCTGCGTATCGCGAACACAATGTTTATTGCTTATATACTAAGATTAATATCTTATAATTTATCATTAGTTAATTTATTAATTTACCATTATCGTATTCAACAACGGGTGTACATGTGTATAAATTTAAATTTTTTCGCAATTTTAATGAATAAATAAGCCAATTCGTAGTTAGATAAGTCAACAAATACTCTTATAAATTAATAATATTAAATCAATCCATCGATTCATTAAAATATCGCTTAGTTATTTACAGAAATCAATTAAAAAATCACTACATTTTTGTGAGTATTAAATTAACAGTAATGCATTAAAGTAATAGATTGATTTTTTTTTAATTAAAGAATATATAATGTAATAAAAGTAAAAACATATTCGCTTTCAACTTGTACTATTAAAATAGTAAATTGAGTCGAGCTTAACAATCTATAGTTATTACAAATCATTTTTTGTAAGTTTAAAACAAAAATTTTGAAAGCAAAAATTAAGCATTTCTCATAAAAATATTTGCGCTGAATATAATTTTTTTCATTGAAATTTAAATTATAATTATTATTTCATTAATTTGATAAAAATGTCATTTTTTAAATAAAATATTATTTTAAATTAAATTTTAAAATCTTTACAATTGGATGATGATTGGTATTTTTGATTATTATAATTTGATCAGGTTTTTAATATGAATGTACAGCGAGTTCAATGATCCTAAAAAATTAGGAAAAATATTTTTTTTTTTTTTATTCGAAGAGGTGCATTTATCTAAAAATTTCTTATACTTAAAATAAAGGCTTGTTTGTTTTTTATGTTGAGATTTTACTTAGAAGCTGAAGATTCTTGCTGAGAATAATGCATACGACCTTCGATGTGACTTACTTATAATCTTGGATACATCTTATTAAATTAATTTCTGATTTCTCTATTTTACCGTCGCAATAAGAAGCTGATAAAAAAAGAAAAGAGACCATTGATTTTTTAATATAATGCTTTTATAAGAAGAAGCATATGCGCTTTCACGTTTTTAATATTTAAAATGACCGAGTTAGTTGGGAATTAATAATTATCAGTCATCAGTGGAGTCGTATTGTGGGTACCGCCCCAAAATAAGTTTAGCTACTTACGCCAACAAAGAGGCAGAATAGAAGAGAGAGAGAGAGAGAGAGAGAGAGATAAGAACAGAAGAACTCAGTTCTCAAAAAGCCTTTCCACAATGTTTTATTCGCCATGTGCAAATCGTTCAACGCTTACGCACTCACACGAGCGCACGATTGCCTCATTACGGTTTGCAGGGGCGTACATCAACTCCCCCCCCCCGTGTATCCGCTCCTCTTCTCGCTCTCCTTGTCTGGCTCATGCTTTAGCTCTCTCCCCCTTCGAGTCGGTTCCGTATATGGCGGCGGGCCCACGAGGGCCCGATGCTTATCCTGCGACGCGATGAGCTTTTCGTAGGAGGACGTCGGTAGGCGTCATTAGTTATGCGGGCGATTATTTTTTCTTAACCTCGTGTAGGATGTACAGTTAGACCGAGACTTGCTCACGATGATAAGAGCTGCATCGGGTTTAATTCACAAATTATTTGCCAAATAATTCCTTTTTCGGACGCACTTACATACCTCGACGCAAGATATTTCACAATATTTTTTATTGAAGCTCGGCATAATATTAACGTCTACGGTCGGCAATATTATCTTTAGAACAAAACTTTGATTTATGCACTGGGCATTCTTTTACTTGAAAGTATATTACATTTATCCGGGGGCTTACGCAAGGGCAATCGAGGTAGATCGTAGTGATATATCTTCAATCTTTTCATAAAATACGCTTCATTGGTATACAGAAAGTCGTATATTTTTGTTTGATTATGCAATTATTGTGAAAGTTTTAAGCTCGTACGCTTATTGAATGTAACATATTGTAAATAGACTTACCAATAAATTTAGGTATAGAATTCTGACTTGTAGGCTTTTCCAATTCACGAGAGCAATTTCAAATTAAGCAATATCAATATTTAATAAGTATATCTTTTACGATTTGCAATGGTGTTTATTCGCGTTTAAAGTTGAGAAGACCAATAATTGTAGTTATTTCTTACAAGTGAACAATATTTTTAAATATAACACCCACGTACATGTGTCCTCAAGATTGCCTAAGAATTTCTATTTCCTAAGTTTAACGGGCTGCATTTTGCGACTTCAAAAACATACTATTTCCCACTCGAGGCGTTACTTTGTTTTCGTTAAATAAACAAGCCTTCGTACACGTTAAGACAAGAGCCGATTTCGGTTAGGAGCTTGAAAATTCGTTTCCCGTATCTTCGAGGGCCTTGTTTTCCCTTTATTATTCAGCAGCGAACGAAAGCTCAAATCGCTAGTTTTTAACGCGACCCTGCGCTCGAATATCAAAGCCAATGTTAAAAAGTTCATCGCTCACAGCTCGAAGTCTAGTAGGGGGAGGGGGGCGACAAATAAAAAGCGGCTCTCGTCCATTGTCAAGCCCCCGATCGTCGGCCGTTCATTCAGGCGCACGGACTCGTGAGCTTCCCCCCCCCCCCGCGTCGCTCGGCCACGATAAATCAGCGGGCAAGGCGAGCCTGGATCCTGCACGGATCGCGCTCCTGAGCTTCTTCTTCCTTCTCCACCCCCGCGCAGCAGCAGCAGCAGCAGCAGCAGCGGTCGCCGGTCCTCCGTACTCGGAAACGCCTCGGCCCGAGCTGCTCTGGCCTCTTTTCGGATATACTTTACGCGTCGACGACGGCCATCCGCATTCCGACTCCTCTGCCCCCGCCCCCCGGCACCTTCCACTGGGTTGGCCGGGGCTGGGGGGAGGGAATATTGCCGGGCGCGTGCTCGATATATGCCGAGAGGACGCTTTTACTCTTGGCCCTAGGGATGGGACTCTTTATTGCGCCTTCTGCGCATTCTTGGAGGCTGCTCAAATCGCGGATAGAGCGACTTATGGAAGCGACTGGAGTTCTCGTTACTCCTTTTCCAACTTCGCTGATACTTTCCTCGGGCTTCCTAGATCCGGTATCAAATTCTTGGCTGCTTTGCTTCCTTGCTCCGGGCTCCTCTCCGCGTATGGAACTCTCGTGAAACGCCTACTTTTGGATTAGAGAATATGAGTTTTTCGTACTTGAGCCCATTGAATGCCCTTTGAAAAAACTATTTTTTTTTTTTTTTTTTTTTTTTTGCGATTCGTAGGCTTAGCGGTTATAAAACAGGGAGGTAATCCCTTACGAAGCACCGAAAACTGTTTATTTAGAGGTGGTATTATTATTTCCTTTCGTAAATTAAATTTCACGCGTACTTTCATATTATTGAGGTTTTCCAAGTTATTGTCCTCGCGTGGCGCCTTAAAAGCTTAATTTATAAATCGATTTTTCAATAGTCGCTTGATGAATAATTACCGAAATACGCTCGTATAATCTACCTTATTAATTTATCTGTAAATAATTTCACCAAGGTTACTTTTAAATAATTAGTAACATATTGAAAAGGGTTAATTTATTTAAAAAGTAATGTAAATGTCATGAGGATCATAGAGATACATATTTAGCATTTATAACCAATCACATGGACTACCACGGGAAAAAATGTTACACAATTATGGATTGTCCTTATCTGTTTTTTCGGCTAGTCAATGCGATTGGCGATAATTTTCATCAATACCACGCAGGCGTGGTATGACGCAGAGTTTTTAAGGTGTCTTGTTCGGAAAAAAAATGCCATTTTCTGAAATACAAGGGTTATTTGAAGTTTTGAATGTTCGGGTTTTGTCGAGCGAATGTAATAAAACGATAAATAGCCTATGTCCTGCCTCTGTGTTGCGCCCGAGCCTAGGATTCAGGCTTTGTAATAATAAAGATGAAAATAACGTACTCCCGAGTCCTTTAAATACTGACGATCTGTAAGACTCCGGTCAGTTCCACCTAAGAGTTCCACCCACAAGTTCCATCGTGTGAGGTTCGCCGAGAAGTTTGAAAGAACACTTATTATACACCAAGTTGTTCCTAATCCGCTAACTTATCCTTAAAAACGGATCCCCTTGCCTACGGCAAAGAGGTCAATACTTAGCAAAATATACAGCATCCGTATATTTTGCTAAGTATCACGCCGCGAAATTGAGAAACATTTTTTAGAGTGGATAACTGCACCTTCGCGACGTAACGTAGGTGTTGGTTAACCGAAGCCCCTCCCTTTAAATTAATTAAAACTGAGTCCTCCTAATGTCATCTCATATTTCAATTAAAAGATAACGAAACGAAAAATAATTTAATTATTTCGTACAATAATGCCCGAAAGTGACTATTTCTCGCGTAGAAAAATTACATTCGAGCAATTGTTGCTATTTGGCGGGATATTCTTTTTTTGCATGCCGAAATATGAAAATGCTTCTCTCGGCAAGTTCCTGTGCTGCCTCTTTCAATGAAAAACGTAGCGTTTTCCTAGTGTTCGGTCGGCAGGTGAAACTGCTTTCAGGGGTAATAATTTTAATTTGCGAAATTGCGCAAAAAACATTTCACAGTTGTTCAAACATTGAAAACGAATAAAAATATGCTTAAATCTCTTTCCGTGGCATTTTAATTTTTTCAATAAGAAGTTTTGCATGGCAAACTTCTTGTATTTGTATCAAAGAAAATTTGCGACTCATTCGTTTTTGTTATTACATCATACAAAAGCGGAATCGTAGGCTAGTCAGAAATCGTCAATAAGTTTGTACAGTTCATTACATTCAACCTATTGTTATCAACTGCTTTGTGAGCGCATTAGTGTTCATTGACCGGAAAATGAAATAACTTTTTTTCTTTCTTACACTTCAATGTTTCTTCTATTTGCATCGGGCAAATGAGGAAGCTACCGGTGTTTATTCGAAAATTACCAATCGCTTATATTTTTCGTGTTACTGCTTTTATCGCGCACACTTCCGGTCACAATGTAATACCCATTATGACGAGTATCGTTAAAAAATTTCCGGTATCAATGTAATTTTCCTGCATTCGGTTTTATACAATTTAATGAAAAACTTAATTAAACATAATGTAAGCATTTTAAATATCCAAGAAGAGTATTTAATGTATTTAGTGTTATTGCTCATACATTGTTATAATTGGTTCATTAATTAGATACAGCTTATATATTAATGTAAAACTGTTTTATATTGATATAGTATTTAAAAAAATATTTCCGGATTAGTTTTTATTAATTTATTGATTAACTTTTTTTTTATTGAAACGATACTATTATATATAATACAAGAAGTTTCTTTTATTACGGTAATTTTATTTTTCCTTTTTTTGCTTACCTTTATCGTTTAACTGAATAAATTCTTTAAGTAAATTCTGCTTAATATAAAGTAAAGTTTTTGTCGGATTGAAAATACTCACACACACACACACACATACACAAACATATATATATATATATCAAAGATAAAGATCGTTTAAAAAAATTAATTAAAAGCTTGTAAATATTAGGTTGAAAACTAATACGTAATCATTTGAGACAATATTATATATTATGCTCTAATATGATACAGAATGCACTATTTTAACAAAACACCGCTTAAAGATTTTTATGCGAGTTTTAACATAATACTAATTTTTCAGTCGATAACATTTTATACGACAATGTATCATAAGAACAATAGTAGGGAAAAAAAATTTCCTTCCCGGTCCCAATGAATTGCGATAATGCAAAGATTATTATGTTCTTGGTTATTTATTTTTGTTTCATTTATAAAATAAGTACTAAAATTTTAGAACGGCTTAGGTTTTTAGAAAGACGCACTTGAAAGGGACAGAGACAGCCCATGATTTATTGTACACACGTTATTTATAAGTCGAAAAATGAGAAATATTATGGTAATCTCAATACTCGCATGCAAGATATTGCGCTATAAATTATTCGAGCGAGCGTCTTAACCTTAATTGAATATACATTGCGGGGTACTTGTTCCCTTGGATTCCGTTCCTACGAATATACGAGCGCTCCTTATTACCGAGGGGGCATAATTGGTAAGAGCTCCGTTATACCGGTTTAAAACAATCAGCAAGAATCGGCCGATTGTGCGTTGAGACTTTTCATTGGGCTTCGACAAATATCAGAGAGGAGGTCTTTTACAGGTCTCGCTGCCTCTTAGCGAAATAATGCCGCTCCCAAGGCACGTTTGCCAAGCATCGAAAGCCAGCCATCGCCAAAGCCTCGCTTGCGCATAGACAGTCGAGTCCTATTTTTAACGCGCGCTTCGACGTAGGCATCAGACTCCGGAGGAAGCCCTCTCCCACTCGTCACTCCTGGGCACGGCTCTTCCTCCTCTATTCGGGCTCTGGCCGCCGCTTTGCCGCCGAGGACGGCCCTCCTCGCCTCCCCCCCCCGGCACTCGGCTACCGTCGGCCGATTATCGCGCGGCACCGGTCGCCCCTGGACCGGCCGCGCTGCTGCCCTCCCCTTCTGACCGAGAGGAGGATCTCCTCGGAGGTCTGCGCGGGGGCCAGTCTCCACCTCGGCTGATACATCCCGGGGGGGAGCGCGCCTCTCCCTCTCGGGATGCTCGACTTCTCCCAACCCATTTCCCACCGGTCCCCCCCCCTGTACTTCTGTCTACCCTGACCTATCGGGACAATCCTTTTGGAGAAGAAAGGGCAATTCCTCGTAATAGAGCGGTGTGTTTTTGAAATTTTTGCATTGACTTTTTTATCGTTTACATGACTCGATGAATTGATAAATTCGTTATTCCTCTGATAAATAGACCGATCCAAATCTTTATTGTTTTTTTTTTTTTTTTAATGCAATATAAAGTGCTCCTTCGTAATTGGAAGGCATACTTTATTTCATTAAAATTTAATTAATCATTAATAAGCGCTGAACTTTCGTTAGAATAATAATAACAACAAATAACCTTTTGGTTTGTGTATTAATTTGGCTTCGACGACCTGGATTGATTAAATTCGTTAAAATCAATGAACTTTCGTAATTTTCTTAAGATAAAAAATACAAGAATTGATATAGATCAGACTGTAGAATGCACACTGTGCATTATCTTTTTGAAGTAGAGCAATCTTAATATTTTCGATGTTCAAATAATTGAAAAAAAAAAAGTGTTTTTCATTAAAATTTGCTTACATTTTTTAAAAACTTTGCACGGTATTTGCGAACGTATAAGTTTTTCAATGGTATAAAATGTTTAGATCTTGAAGGAATAATCATTACGAAAAATTAGTTATATGTGAAATTATAAGATATTCGTTTGATTTATAAAAAAAAAAATAAAATATGCAAGATCCAAAAAATAGATTACTTAATATTATTAATCTACAAAAAGAATTTGTATTTAATACTATTATAATTTTATACAAAGCAATAAAATACTTGGCTAATTACTAATAATTACTTAATTCTAGAGCGAAATTTTCGATACTTGTATTATAAAAAATTGTTGTATCGTACTGTCAACGATGCGTATACATTATTATTAAAAAAAATTCAAAGTAATTGATCGTAAAGGATATTTAATTTTTCCAGTTAGACGTAATAAGAAAAAAATGCAATTAATAAATAATGCATAGACTGGATGTTTTTTACGAATAAAGCACTATTCTTCGTAGATCATTATTTGAAGCCGCGCAATGCAGGAAATCCCAATATATAAATAGAATGCCCAGAGGGTAATCGAAACTATGATTTCCATGATAAAAAAAAAAAAATTAAAAATTTCCACGCATAATACGATTATATAAGCTTATCCACGCAAACGACGTTACATTTGCGTATTCGCATAAGCGAGCGCTTCTTGCAATATACGGGTGAGAAATTTTAATTTCATTGGCTCTTCAACATATCTATTAAATTACACACGTGCAAATAAGCAATGGTAAGGAGTTTTAAATAGGGAAACATTAAAATTCTTGCTCTATAATGTCTTCGCGTTATAATTGTTAAAAAAAAAAACACTTGCAATAACTGCTAACTCACCTAACTTACTCTAGTTTATTTCAATAGCGTGAATTCCTTCTTTGCATTTGCAGCCTAAAGTAGCGGAATTTTTTACAACTAAGAGAAACTTTCTTTTGCTCGCTATGCAATCGACACTTTTCTATTCCAGAAAAATGATTATCTATCAATCGTAGAATTATGCTTTTTATTAAATTCTTCGTTATCCCTGCAATTGTATTGAAAAGCAACTTTAACTTCTAATATGCTTTATCTTGAAATATATATATATATATATATATATATATAGATTTGCACGCAAACGTCGTAAATACCGATCTCTGGTATGTGGATCGAATGAATTTTTAATAAATTTACTCGGAATATTTTTGTGCCGATGGATTGTTTCGCAGTTGCGGATTTCTTAGAAAACACAAATAAACTCGCGACAGTTTATCGAAATGACAGAAATGAAAAATCGCACTCCGGTTTATTTGTTAAGAGGCCCCATAAACGACAATTAATTTCAAACTTTATGGCTCGCGAAACGCATACAATTAAAGCTCTGGGCTCGAAGCAGCGGGCTTATATTTAAAGCTCAAGACGTTATCTACAATAGAAATCGCCCCCTCCCCCCGGTCCAATCGTTAAACTGCTTTACCGGGTGTTCCCCTTTGCTCGGATCTTGTTCTTCCGCCCGCCCGCCCCCTCCCCGCCCCGCCCCGCCATTACCCCACTCGCATTTAGTTGCCACGCTCTTGTTTTAATGCTCAATATTGCGAAATAATGACCAGTGCGATAATTGCTCTTCGAATACAACACAGGTAGCGGGGGATCGAGTCTTTAATATATATTTAAGCTCGGTCTCGAAGACTCTCCCTGTCCCCGCTGTATTTAGATACAATTTAGCGGTTTTGACTACATTGACATTTGTGTTTACATTGGCCTATTGGGAAGGCTGCTCGATGATAATGAATTAAATACCCGTACGATTATTTATTATTGTATGGATTAGTTATTTTTACAAGATCTCGAGCTACGCGATGTAGACGATGCTTGTATTTTTAGAGCGAATAAATCGTTGCGCACATTGCACGGCAAGCATTTTATCCAGGTTATACGGTTATAACGATCTTTAGAGAACTTTAAAATATAGATCGATAACTGCATTAAAAAAGATACGAGTACTGATTGTTTTAGATGTTTAATGCTCCAGTAGGCGGACGTTAATTTTACCATGAAATCGAATCAATGATTATTGTATGAGTGAAGCGCATCTCGTTTATAGATATTTTGAATTGATTAAAATGCACGCTAATATAATATTTCCATAAATATGTCAACCAATCATGATTATTATACAAATGTTAAATAACATTAAATTATCCGACATTAATGAACGTCATGATTCTTGTAAGTACAGGACAGAAGTAATTAACAACAGTGGCTTTTGATTCAGAAGCGTGATAAAAATTAAAACGAGTACGATTACGATTGTATATGGCAACACTCGGAAAGCAAAAATCAACGCATTCAAATGTAATCGCCTCTGAATCGCAATTTTTATGTCAGACCATTGATACATTATGAGGTAATTGGGGGCCGCCCAATATCATTATTTTCCCGGTCATCGCTACGGAGGATCGCTGGTCTTATTAATACGGGCTTCTTCATTTTGTCTATTTGCCTCTCTCTCTCTCTCTCGCTCTCACACCGTGTGTATCTCTTTATCTCTGTTTTGACCCCTTCCCCACTCCACGCTATTACCGTTGTTGATCCGTTATTTCAGCCACCCCCGCGAATACGTGACAATGACCTTGGGGCTCAGTTTCAGCGTAAGCGGGAAGTCCCTTATTAAAGAGGAAAGACGAGTCGGCAAAAAAGAGCCTCTCGCGCTATCGATTTCCGCAGTGCTCGTGGGCATCCACGATTCGTTTTATTCGCCAGTTGCGCGTTGGCCAAAGGGGCAGACATGTCGGAGGTGCTACAACCGGACCGGAAAATGATTATGCAACACTTTTATCCTTACGCGTGCGCTCGACTACGGCCGAGTCCATCGACGAGGAAACTCACGGTTGTTGGCCTTACGTACGATTGCGTTTGCTTGACATTGTTGAAAGGTCGAAGATACTCTTGGGCTTACTTTAACGAGGCTCGTGTGTGCCCCGGTATAAGAATGGAGCTTAGTGTTGGTTATCCAAGTTTGTAATTGCGTTCTCGTATCTTGTCGGCTAAGCCAATGGCGTGTTATTACTGTATATGATTTGGGATCTTCAATCGGATCTCGGAAGTGCGTCCTAGCGATATTGTTGGTTAATTTTTTGACAGTCGCTTCTCTTTTTTTTCTTATTGGTCTTCGATGATTCCCCTTTTTTTCATTTCGTTTTATCCTTTCGGGAATAAATTGATCACGTTTTTTCTTAATCTACGTGCCTCGCTTTCTTACAGTCTATATGACCAAAGACGCAATACTTCATTAGAAGTATACACTTTTAATAAACGCCAATAAATATTTTAATGCATAGTTTGAAATTCGAATTTTTTCAGAACTAGTTGCAGCTTTAAGAATTTTCATAATTAAATTCTACATCATCATTCTTTCAACTATTTCACTCATCTCTAATTTAAAATTTGTATTCATTGTTCGGCCTTAAGTTTACCCTCGTTTGCAGAATGTATAATACATTTTACATCGTCAATATCAATGTTTACATGATAGCTTAACATTCACTAGACTTTATAGAAAAATAACCCAGTATTCTATATCTTCTTATACGTATTTATTACGATATAATCATATTTATTTGATGGCTCTTTTATTGCGGTGTCTAAGTAATATTTATATCTTAAATATTTTCAACAATTTTCTTGGCGCATCAACCAACAATTACAAGATTTTATAATTAATATTGATATTTTTTGTTTTTAATAAAAATACAATAAGCGCATTAGCTAAATTTATTACAAATACTTTTTAATGGCGCAATCATTATTAATACAAATTTGCAAAGAAAATCGTTAATTAATTATTTGGAAATTCAAATTATTGATTTAATTTAATAAAAAGTGACTACAATAAATTATCTATTAAGTGTAAATTTTTTTATAAATAATTCAAATTTATCGCAGTTTACATTAAAAAAAAAAAAAAATATATATATATTTCAATTAGAATAATTATTGAATTTTTTATAATATGAGATTTCAGTATTTTATTTCGTCTTTACTAAAATGTCTTTTATAATTGTTACTTTTAATAGAAATAAATGATATATCGTATTGCATAGCTAAAAATTTTTATTATTCAGTTTAAAAGTAAAAGCGAATAATAGTAGAACATTGATTAGCTTTAAGTTGAAATAGGAATTATCATTTAATTCTATATATTAAAAAATGCTTTGATATTGTTGTTTTTTTCAGTAAACTTTAAGAAACTTCAATGTTACTTAATAGCGACATATTTAGTTATATTTAGTTGTGCAACATGTAAAGCCTTAGTGCAAATAAAAATTTTTTTTCAATTCTAATTTTTAATCAAAAACTAAAAAAAATAAATTATTTTATATGATAAAGATTATAAATCTTTAAATAATATTGTTAAATGATATACTATTTTTAAAACAGTTTATTACAAAAAAATCATATGATGCACGTAAAATATTTATATTCATATAAATTAACACTTTTACCTTAATATAATGAAATATTGAAGCCTCTTATAAGCTCTACAGGATTTATGCAATTTTAATTTATTCAGCTGTTATTACTTTATAGTCTTTAAAAAAATTTTCATAAAAATGGTAAAACAATAGCTTGTACTGAATAAGAAACACATTTAAAAATAATTATTATAACATGATTGTTATTTTTATTTTATGTTTAATTTTATTATGTTTAACCATTTTTCTTAAATGATATTTTTTTATAATATATTCTAAATATCGTTAATTATACAGTTAAAAACTTTTATAGGTAGGCATTGTATGGAATTACACGAAACTAATAAATCCATATGCGTCTTTGAAAGTTTCATTTCTTCATTACCATTGATTCTTGTCCTTCATTACTTTAAGTCTCATAAGTTTCATTTCCTTTGATTTTACAACTAGAAAGAGTGAATAATGAATAAAGGTATGTTTTGTTAATAATTTTACACCAATACGAAAATTTAAATTTTATAAATAAATGATGGGAATTTATTTTTTAATCGGTGTACCAAATTATTTTTTAAAAATTGTATAATTAAATGCCATTAAGAGCTTCGCGAGTAGTATATAATTAAATACAAAATTCATTCAGAGTCTAATTAAAGTATATATTTATGGTTAGCTAAATTTAAAGTAAGTGCTGAATATTTTATCATGCACTGTTTACTTAATTGAGAAGAATTTTAAGGAAATCGATTATATTTTATTACATTGCAGAGTTTAACGATAGATAAGAATTAATGTTAGCCTATTTTAGTACCTTGATTTTTATTTTATTTTTTTTAGTAAATTTTTTAAATTTATATGTTCCATTTAATATTCATTTTATTAGTCACTTAATATTTTAAACGTAAAATATTAAAGAGAATCGATTTACTTGCAGTATATTCATTATCTGTAAAGATAATGTGTCAAGAAATATCAAATCATAAATCGACAGAAGCTGCTTTTATGAATATTGACCTTAAATGTATTTTGAATGCTAAGTAATTTAACTGCAAATAAAAAAAATCATTCGTTTTAATATACTAGAGTAGATCTTATGTATTACATTCGTTAAAATAATTTTTTTGTAAGTAATACAAAGTTTTATGGTATCGATAATGTAACTGTTTCTAATTAATTTGATTATATTTAATCTTTAAATTTATGTTATAAATATGCTTAACAATTGTACTGATTTGAAAAAAGATTTAAAGGCAACACATTGTGAATAAGAATTTTAAGTAATTTTTATTATTACTATTAGGTAAAAAAGACATGTTTTACCTAAAATGACGGTTACGCGAGTTTTGAATGTTCGCGTTCATTTTAACAGTCGGACGTGTTTTATTTTGCGTCAAATTTAATAGAATAAAGGCGTGATTAAAAACGTGCGGAAAAGGGTATTTATTCGAGCGTACGGGTCGCGACAAAGCATCCGTTTTTTAAAAAAGTAAATTTATCGCGTTTGCAAAAACATAACAAGGATGTTGATTTAAGAGAACCTTTTTCGCGAAGAATAAATTCGTTATGTTTAATTCGCACTGTCTTCGATCGGTCGAAGTTAACTTGCTTCATCGAGCCAACGCGAGGAAAACGATAATAAGATTCGGGAAAAGGACCCTTTTTTATGGCATACGCTTAGCGTGGGACCGAACGTAAGAAGGTGACTTGTCACATCGAGGTGACGCGAAAAATGAGTTATGACATCTTGAGGAAAAGACCGTTTTACTCAATTAAAGGGTCGGATTGTATCGACCGCGTTGGGTCTACCGACCAAACCAGATTCAGCTTCGAGTTGCGCGTCGATTTTTCGCGATAATGAACTCATTTTTAAAAGAGACCGCAGGGACGATTTTTGTTCAATGGTCGAGTAAGACTCCGCCTTCCACGCTCGCGACGAATTACAAAAGGTTATTACGCACAGTTTTTCCTTCATTGTTCAACCCCGCTTTCCGGAGTTATCGCCTATGCGTGGGCCGCCCACTCTGTATTAACCAAAAAAAAAGAAAACGAACCACGAGTCCTTAAATAGCGGAATCTCGTAAGACTCGGGTAGTTCCACCGTAGAGTTCCATCGACGAGTCACATACAAATGTTCCACCCGCAATTTCACGCGTCGCGTGAAGTCCACCGAGAAATCTCTTACAAAGCACTCGCGTTACGCAACTTCGTAGTCCACTCCATTTGTCCTTAAATTTGGATCTCCTTTCGTACCGTAACGATATCAATGCGTAGCAAGTACACAGTATCTGTATATCTCGCTCCGTATCACCCCGCGAAGAAAGAAACATTCTTTAAAAGTGCGGCATGCACCTTGGCGACGTAGCAATCACAACACCGACCAGTGTTGTTATAAAATAATACGACACTATATACAAGAAATACAATATTCATCTAATAGTTGGTAAGGTTTATTTTTAAGAATAGTGTAACATGATTTAGAAACTGTTTATTTATGATTGTAAGAGGAGCGGCGTGGATGAAAAATTTGTTTGAAAAATTGTGCACAGTTAAACTTTTTAATAGTCACGATTCATTTGGTCGTCAGCTATCGTACAAAGTGGTCGAATCGTGCATTTTTGGCATTGCAAGTTTATCAATACAAGAAATTAAAAATAATACTTTGAGCTTAATAGAGTGCTTTAGATTATTTTTATTTTTTGTAAAAACAATCCTCATTTGTGAAAGTAGTGTGTGCTTTTATTCTTAAAAAAAAAAATCGTTATAATTACGTAAATAAAATTTTTAATAAATAAAAAGCAAGAGCAGGAAATTTAATTTTTCAGATATTTTTTAATCTTATAAATATATCGACTCTCTTGTTTAATAAAGTTTACAAAGTGTCGCTTTCATTTGATACAAATTTTTAATGAATAAAGATCATACGACTTTAAGCTGCTACTAGAAGCAATTGTGTTACACAGAATCCACATTGAATCTTTGTAATTATTTACTAGTAGCCGTAAAATTGAAATGGCAAGGATGAATGAATTGTACTGTTAGTTAACGGGACCGCGAACGAAAATGAAATGAAAACAATGTATTTGTGCAATATACGAGGCCTTCGTTTATTATTGTTCATTCGCCATCAGAAATCCAGTTAGTCTTTTCTGGCAATGAAATTTCCCATGCTCGGACTCTAAAATAGCTTCGGGTCCAATCTCGTCTATTAATTGGCGACGCGACGCCTCGAATCCTACCTCGGATATTGCGTTCTTCCGCTTGAATCAGACGCACGTGAAGAGATAACCCGCGACAGCGAGATTCAACTTCATCTTCCGAATTGATTATTGTTTCAGATTTTTAAGCGCACGACAGATGAAATGACCGCAGCGACTTCGAGAATACGCCAGGATTAAACGACCGCTAGCTTCGCGATGACGTCAGCTGTGCAATCGCCAATAATAAACAGGATGGATGACAAGGTAAAAATGCCTTTAATTTTACTTCCGAGAGAAAGCAACCGGCCACTATTAAGGCAACATTATCTTTTTATTTGGTTTTCATTCTACTTGTAAATTCATGCAATGTTAAAAGATAATTCTTAATATCTGTAAGGTCGGAAATTGCAACGAATGGTCTTTTACCGAAACTCGGTTTAATTATCTATCGATAGCCATCGATAATTATTTTATCAAAATTAGACGATTAAAAATGTCGCACTATAATCACATACTGTTGCGCTTAGGTTTCACTGTGACGTAGCTTTTTTAATTACGACGTACGCAGAGTCGCGAAAGAACGTTTTCCTTTTAACTTTTCCCCGAAAAAAGACGGTACGAAATACCGGAACAATCGCGCTCGCCTCCGACACCTTTCCGCGACCTCCTCCCGACCAGTGGCCAAAAGCTGAAGGGGGGCCCCGCCCCCCCTGAAGTTCGGGTTGCAGGGCGAGGCGCAGCAGTGCCAAGACTTGGTTATGCCGGCCGAGGAGGAGGAGATCCTGGCGTCCTCCGCGGTCGACTGCCCGGCCAAGCTGCCGCGGCCAACCCCGACCGAGACCGAGGACCCGAACGGCACGATAAGCGGCGACTCCAACTGCACGATCAACAGCGACTGCGACGTTACGGTCATTCACGTATCCCCGGCCGACGGCGGCAGCGACCGACCCGCCAAGGTGGGCCAAGACGACGGCTGCACCCCCATAGCCGAGAGCGAGAAGAAGGATTACGGGCTCGAGGCCAAGGACAGCAAGGACGGGAGCGACAGCGGCGTCGAGGGATGCGCCGTCGAGCTGCCGAGGGTTCGTCAATAATTTTTCCACGCTCGGGCAGCGGTGAGGGCCGCCGCGGCTCTCCCTCGACAGCCTCTCGTCCCTTTGCGCGCCGGGGTGGGGGCCGAAAAGCGATGACCTACCGCGGAGTATTGCCGAGCGGGGAGGGACGCGCGCGTCGGGGCTCGGACATTATTTGCCTTCGACAACGAGCCCTCGAACACACGCGTGTAAACAGCTGAGGGGACCGTAGAACATTTCCTCGTTTTGTATCCGGTGAAAAAACTTGTACACGCCTTTATCCTAACTTCAATCGAAGCTTATCTTCATTGGTTGGCGAATGCATCGAAGAGCTGAGAATTTCGGCGCGTACAATCCGATCGCCCATATTGATACCAATCCGTAATGGTGCTTGCCTATAAATGGCCGTTGAGAAATCATTATTAACGAAATTGAAAATTTTGTCATCGTATTCCTGATATCGTTGGCGGTCGAGCAAAAGGGCTGCTTCGCAGTCCGTTCGCGATCTAGCGATCGGAAGGAAAATCACGGAAGAGGTGTAACGTAGACAAATCTTAATACTCGAATGGCCGAGGTATAAAGGACAAGGAATAAATACGGACGATGAGCGCGAAGAGAGAGAGAGAGAGAGAAAAAGAAGGCGCCAAGCAGTTGTCCGATCGCAATGGTTGTCTTGTCCTTGTTGGCCGTGCAATGCCCCGAGTCGGGCCAGAACAATAAAGCCTTGCTCTCCGGTCTCCAGGTGCAGAGCCGCAACAGCGTGGACTACGCGAGCAGCTGCAACGGCCTGGACGAGGCCTCCTGCGACTCGAGCCTCGTGAGCTGCTGCTCGGTCTACGAGGATCCCTGCGCCACCCTGCCGGAGGACATGCGGCTGGGCCCGGGGGCCGGGGGACTCGGGGGCCCCCCAGGGGGCGGCGAGGGCACCAGCGAGGGCGGCAGCGAGAGCTCCTCCGTAGCCGGGAGCGTCTCGGCCCGCGTCCAGAAGCGAGCCAACCCCGCCGGGGCCCAGCCCAAGAAGAAGGCCACCACCAGCCAGTAGGTCTCGCGAAAGGGCTCGCCCCGCGTCCCCGGCTGCCTCTCTCCTCGATCCAGGCCACCCCCCCCTGCCCCCAATGATACGCGGGAGGAGGCCTCTGCCTTCGCTCTCCCCTCGTCCGTTTCGCGTCCTTGTCCCCACGCTTGTGCGCGCAGTACATTTGACGTGGAATTTTCTTTTAGCCTCAATGGCGTGGTAACGTTGAAGAATTACCCTTCCGGCCCTTCGGATTCCCTGATCCATCCCCATCCCCCCACTTTACATTCGATTATTTTGTTTTGGCTGAGAGGCCAAAGCACGTCGTCGAACTTATCGACCGACGGTTCGATCAATGGTCCTAAACAAATGTCCCGCGCTACAGAGTAGGTGTCGAGCCCCCGTCGTAAGACACGACGAGAGCGAAAGCGCGAGCGGGGAGAAAGAGGGTAGTCTCGGCTGGGGGGGGGGGTGTAAAAAAGTGGGGCCCCTCGGCTAATAGAGATATCCCTCCTGGCCAGCAGCTCCGGGGAGCCGCAGAAGCCGGCGGGCGGCCAGCGGCCGAGCAGGGGCGCGGTGCCGGGGAGCAACGGGCTCGGGGCCGCGACCGTCAACGGCACGACGTCGACGGGGGCGCGGGCCAAGCCCCGGCCGGCGCCCCAGAGGAGCGCCCCGGCCAAGCCGCAGCCGAGCTGCAGGGAGAGCAGCAGGGGCCGCTCGCGGGACAAGTCGGCCGCCGCGGCCAAGGAGCCGAGGGACGGCTCGGGCCCGAGCTCCGCCAGCAGGGGAGCCTCCGCCGGGAGGTCGGCCAACTCCTCCTCCTCCTCCGCGGGCAGCGGCGCCCTGGCCTCCAGGGCTCGACTCAGACCCGACACCCTGCCCTCGGCCCTCACCACCGAGATCAACAAGGACTTGGCCCAACGAGGGAAGGCCAACGGTAAGGCGGGCGGGCGGGTTCGTCCTTTGCCCGCGCCTCTGCCTCCGATTGCCGGCAGTTCTCATCCCCTCGGTATTATTGAGCGCGTCCTCTTATCTACCGGAAGTCAACGAGAACAGTAATAAAATACGTGCGCTGCCGTACGAATGTGTCGCGCGTGGGAAGTGATTTGAAAAAAAGCTCTTGTTTTTCCACTATGATAATTATTTTCCAATTGCACAAATACGTAATCATGCAATATGTGCACACGCGTATAGATGAAAGAGTTATCTACGGATTGAGTAGAATTTGCACGAGGAGGGGATGCGCGATTATTCTTGAAGAATTCGAACGGCAAATCATTATTCGCTGCTTAAATCGGCATGACGCGCAGAGCTAAATCGTTTGAAGCACGACGCTTAGTCACTGCTGCGATCAATTGTAACAATTGGGTGGAGGGGGGGTGTCAATTTACCGGCAAATCGTAGTCTTGACCAAATGGACGGGTACCGCGCGATAACGCTAAAGGGGGGGGCGGGGCAAACAAGAGGTAGGCAAGGCCAAGAGGGCAAAGACTATCGATGACGGCTGCTGCTGCTCCTCAGGCTCGGTGCGATCGAGGGTCGCGACGACGGCCCCCCCGAGGACGTGCTCCAGCGTGGGCCGCACCCCGGGCTCGACGCCCTCGGAGGAGGGCCGCAAGGCGCTGTCGAGCGCCGGCCGCAGCACGAGCCTCTACGCCGCCCGGACGGAGGCCCGCTTGCCCCGAGCCCTGGACAAGATGAGCTCGAGCACGGACGGCGGGAGCAAGGCTATCGAGGCCTACGGGACGCTGCCGCGGGCGGGCCGCCACAGCAGGTTCCTCGTGCACAAGGCCAGCGAGAACCAGGCCGCGGGCAGCCGCAGCCGCTCCGGGAGCAGGGACGCGAGCCTCAACCGACTCGCGGTCAGGAAGAGCGCAGTCGGGAAGGAGGCCGCGCACAAGGGCCTGCCCCCGTACCCCAAGCACAAGGCCCACGAGAAGACCCGCATCTACCACGAGACCAGTGTCCAGACGGGCCTCACAGGTAGCCTCCCCACACCCTCTCCGCTCGGCTTCCTTCCATCATCCTCCCTTTTGTTTTTCTCTTACCCTCCTACCGTTTTCGCTTTGGAGGGCTTTTTTCCTAGCCGAGGATAACGGCTCGGTCCACGACCTTGCATCTGTCGCGAGGAGGTCCAGCCACCGGACGATCCTCTTCTCTCTTCTCTCCCGGCACGCTTAGCTCCCGATATTTCCCTTTCGTCCAAATCGATCCGTCCCCGAAGGGGAAGGCGATTACTTATTCCTCGAGCGTTCCACGATCATTATTCGAAAAACTTCTCACCGGGCTTCGAGGTCGCCGGCTCGCGAAGGAATTATCGATCGCGCGGCTCTCGAGTCCCCGAGAAAGATGCCTTCGCTCCTTTCGAATCGAGGAACGCACGGTGATAAGGGATAACGTTGCCGTCCTTGCAGGCAAGGACATCGACAATTGCTTGGCGGGAATAGCCACGGTCGTCCCGAATCCGGAGAACGCGGAGCAATCGGAGAAGGACAGCCAGACCGAGAGTAGCTGGGACGATTTGCAGCGGGTGAGGGGGGACTTGAAGAGGGCCACGGAGGAGTGCGACGAGAGACGAAGGGACAACGATAAGCTCAGGGCCGAGCTCGAGGAGCTGAAGAAGAAACTTGCCGAGGAGCAGGCCGATCACGTATTTGCGAGGCAGGAGCTGGACAAAAATGCCCAACGGGTCCTGGCCATGCTCGGGACGCCTCAGTCCGAGCACGCAGGTACGTCCCCTCGGTCCTTTCGGTGGGCCGGACTCGTCCAGCTTGGGGGAGCTTGCGATTTGTCCTTTTAATGATACAATGATCGAGGACGCGGATTCTTGTCAAAACAATTGTTTTTTGGTTTTTTTTTTTTTTTCTTTAATGCTAACACTGTCGAGCCTCCGTCGCTCTTTCGTCGTAACGTGCACTCGCATTTATCGAGATGATAATTTCTAAGACGCGCAATTTTTTTTCACGTCGGTATTAATGGTACACTGGTGTTGCAGATGGAAGCGACAGCTTTTTAGAGTTGGAATCTCATTTCCAATCATCGGGACAAGTTGTTGCCAATCAGCAAGTCGAAATTGCCGATCTCCAGTCACTTTGTCGAATGCTCAGCAGGGTAATAATAGTAACAATCGCTGTAAATTGCTTAAGCCAAGTGCTCGATCATTGGGCTACTATTATTATTATGTGTATTCATTTGTCGCAGGATTTGGAGAAGAGCTTGGCTGCTCAGAAGGCCTTATTTCAACAGCAGCAGGAGCTGGAGGCCGAATCCGTGGAAATGCAGGATTTCCTGCAAGAGGAGAAGACAACGTTGGAGATCGCGTTGAAAGAGGCCGAAATCGAATTGAAGAAAAAGGAGGACAAAGTTAAGCAGGTGACCTCGGAACTGGAAAGGACAAACGGAGGAGTGCAAGCATCTCGTGAGAATAAGCGAGCAAAGAAGGCAGGAGAATCTTTCCCAGAGTATGAAATTGAACGCGGTCGAGAGAAGGAGCAAGGAGTTACTCCTTGTGCAGGGAGCGGCTGTATCGGGTGCCTCGGTCGCGCTTTCGGGCCTAGGAAGTAGACTGGAGGCCCTGGTCGATCAGCTGATCATGTCGTACAGCATTTCTGAAAAAGATTTCGAGGTACGGGGGCGCCCTAACCGTCGCGTTTAAATTAAGGACGATCCGATCCTTATTTCTCTATTGGCATTACAGCTGAGAGAGAGTCGATCCGCGGCACGATTTACCTTTGCTAATAAAAGTTGCGTGCAAATTACAACAATCCTCGTGTATGCGTATGTTGTAGGATGTGGTCTATCATAATGAAGCCTACAGTCGAAGTAACAGCAGCGTTGAATCCAGTCCTGTTAGTTCCAAGCAGAGTTTGAAAGACTGCACACCGAGCCCTAAAAGAGGTTCCTTCGTTTCCGCCGTGATCGGAGCTATTCGAAATGCAGCTACCCATCCATTCGCAACGAAGCAAACGAATGAAAAGAAATTAATAGAGTCTTCCAAAGGCATACAGAGAGGTGAGCTTTCGCAAATGGATCGCAAACATTTTTTCCTTCCTTCTTCTTACAAATGCATTTCTATCGATACATTGTTCTGATTATAAATCTACATTGACGGCTCCTTTCAATTTTTCAGACTTGAGCACCGAATCCTCGTCCGATCTACTCGATTTTGAAACAGAGCCTTGCTTAATGATGGAAAGTGTTTTAGAAGATGTTCCTTTACCAGACACTTATTCGCATAACATGATATCTAGTTCTGATTCGCTTAGACGGGTTTTAAGCGTACCCGAGACTGTAGACGAGCATAGCTTTAACAAAATAAAGATAAACGGAGAGTCGAGTAGTCTAACTAATTTAACACAAGCAATATTGCACAGACGCAAGGTAAGTATCTCACGGTAGAAACAAAGAAATCGATATATAATACTGTGAAACTGACAAATACGTTACAGTTGATCTTTTTTTTTTATCTACGATATCTTGCATTTCATAAGAAAAGTTTCCTCTTTTTTTTTTTTTTTTTTTTTTTGTATCTTCTCGAGATCGTAATCAAAATGAGTAGGTGTATTTTACGCGAACATACGTAAATCGGCAACGGAATGGCATGTAAATTTTATTCATAACATTTTGAATTTTAAAAATGATCTACTGCATTAGAGATTTCTAAATCAAGATTAGAAAATAACATAGTTCAATGTACATGAATAAGCTATGAGCTAATGACGGTTTTTTTAGGTTGAAGACGAGGAAGAGGAGAACTGCGAATCGCTAAGTGAATCAGAAAATGGTCCGTCCGAAGGTCTGCTACCTCTAAGCGACTATTGCCAAGCTACTAGTCTTGTTGATCAAGTCATTGATGTTGACAATCTTGTTACTAAGCTTTTGAAAGTTTTACGTATAATCCAACTCGATAATGACACTTGCATCCAAGAATTGAAAGACGACAAGTACATTTTTTTCTTTTCTTTTAATGATTCTTAAAATACTTTCAGAGCTAATGAAAGCTTATTATTTTATTATTGTAAATATAATGACTTTTTAACTTTATAGGTTGGAATTAGAAACGAGATTAGAAATATTTTTAGCCGAACGAAAGACTGTAGAAAATTCACTGAATATCGAAATGAAAATTTCGAGTAATGGTGTAAATGATCAAATTAATATTATTGAAAACTGTAAACATGTGATAAAAGAGGTATTTTTAACTTTATAAGTCATATTGAAGCTCATCTAATACTTTTATATTTTAATCCTATTTGCTTTGTAGATGACTGAAACAACGGAACTAATTGTCGATGGCCAAATGGAAAAAAATAAATGCATTATAGATGAATTTAAAGATGACGATAAAAATGTAAAAGCTGTTGTCCTTCTCTCTTAAAAGAATGTGCTCTTAAATTTTTCTGTAGAAAGCTATGAAATTCTATTTTTATTAAAGTTGAAAGTCAATTTCTTCTCTCGAGTGACAAAATATCAATATTGAATTAATAAATTAGAGAACATGTTGTTTAAAAACGTACATAAAAAATAGGATAAAAAAATCGCTACGCGCAGTTGAATTTAAATATTCAAATTGCAAAATTTCACTTGTACATAGTGTGACAAAACTGTATCAATTTCAATTTACGTTTTTTTTTTATAAAAAGGTAGTACACAATTACAAATATAAAATTAAAAAATATTGTAATATGATTTCTTGTGCTGTACAAAGAACAATCTTAAGATCAAATAAGATAAATGTATATATTGAAATAAAAGTGATTCTTAGTTTTTAAGAGTATTCAAAAGAGAAAAATGCGTCAAGCTGTATTGAAAAATCTATATGGACAACTATTTATGATTTTGAAAAAAGAAATATATAATATTTAAAAAATTCTTGCGTTCACAAAAAGCTTCCGTTACTAGGTTTGAATTGTTTGAAATAATGTACCTTGTTGCGGTTAAACATATATCGTATACTTATCGTATGATTTAAGTTTCAAATAAAATAAAGAGTTTTGCTTTGTTAAAGAAAGAAATAAAATAAAAATGACGCATAAATGCTTAGCTGTACAGAGAACTGAATCTTTTATTTATCGTATCATCATTGCGCACGTATAATATTTTAATCGGTATAATATTTAACGAGCTTTCATTATTGTGCAGCTGAGTTACTTCATAGAGAATCATTTTTATACAATTTACGAATATTACGTGAACGTACCAAAAAGAGATTTTAAGAAACGACAGAGCCAGTAGGTTATTAATTAATGTAAAATTATAAATTTTTAAAAGGACGAATAAATTTTTTTTTCATACAATATATTGCAATTTATTGATTTATTACTAGCGCCTTTACGGTTAATTATTTGTAAGCGAGCCTATTGTCAATTATATTGAGACTTAATCTAACAAATGAACTGTATCCGATGTCGACATTTTAAATGTACGATGATTATAAAAAAAGAAGCGATTGCAGAATTTCAACGTTTCATCTAGACACATCGGCATTTTTATGCAACTTTAGCTTGTCCGTTTTTGCTAGCGATGTAATACGATTCAGGAATGGCGCTATCAGGTTGGATATGCGAAGAACAGGCCTAAAACATATTTAATATTTGTCTATTTCTAAGTAAAAGAAAGCAAAATGACATTCAATTGGGCATTACCTATGGGACCCGTGTGCTGAATCCTGTTGGCTGGCTTTGAGCGCGTCGTCGTTGCCGCCTTTCAATTTAAAATCAAAGTCGTCCTTATCCGGTCTAGCATTGGGTTTGCTACTATCGGAAAACAAGGAGGTCAGATTGGGTTCGAGAGCTGCACCTGCGAGTAAAAGGCTGTCGGCTGGAGCCAATATGAATACCAGACCGTCCACTGAAAAATATTTGCAAAAAATTTTAATATTTATGCAAATAGGTACTTTTGATCTTTATCAATGGAATTATAACTGGCATTTTTAACGAAACGCGTACTCCCATAATTGTGCACATCCGACTAAAGCTTATTATCCTATCTTGGCTTTAAAAAATAATATTTTCCTTTTGTAAGTAATTCAGTAATTATAAAGGATACATTTTCATAAGAAGAATTTGTTTAATTATTACTCGAATCGCGCATAAATTTTGTATCCCCGAAAAATCCCAAATTGTGGTAAATTCGATTTTGATTAAAAAATTAACTTGTTACTTTTAACGCGTGAATTTCTTCCGCTGAACAATGTTTTACGATGAGTTTGCATCAAAGACTTTGCATAAAAGTAGCCGAACGTATTAAAAATAAAAAAATGCGACTAGACCAGTAAGAATTTATGCGTAAGCTTTCGTTGGTAATAAATTCACTGCCCGCTGAATCTAAATCTAAATACGTATAAAGAAGACTTTGTCTCTCCGCTTTCTCGCGCGTGTACGCCAACAAATGTAGCGTTTCTAAAAATCTTAATAACCTTTGTTGGAAGCTAAATAGAAAATTACCCTTGAATTAATAAGCATATGGCATAGTAACGATGTTAATTATCAATGGTGCGCCGAGATATCTAGATCTTCGTGCGAGTGTCGAGACAATAGCTCGTAACACGATAACGGGAGCCGTCAAAGCTCATTTTAAAAGCCGGAAGAAGCAATTAACATTTACACGCGAGCGAGTCGCGAGAGCCCGGAGAATCGGCAGCCGGGGACGAGAGTATCAAAGGAAGCTGGAGGCACTCGAGTATCGAGAATGCAATTTTGACCGAGGGCGAGGGGCCTCCCTCCTCGGCGATACGCCTTCGGTCTCATACGAACCCTTGACTCTGTAATTTTCCGTCCCGTTCTGACGCTGGTCGTAATGATCGGGCGCTGGCTGCTTCCGGGAATCGGTCTCCAGCGTCCGGTTGCAATCGGGCCCGGAGTCGCGGTCCCGGGAATCGTGGAGCAAGGGACTGCTCTCGACGCCTATTAACATCAATGCGATCACCAGCATCAGGGTCTTGAACACCCGCATGTTTATGCTCGCCTCCATCTTATTATCGTCTGTTTGACAAATTTTAGATTTATTTTTCCCTTCGTCGTCGTCATCGTCGTTCTTATCGCTAAGGACCATCGATAAGTCAACAGTCGCAAACAAAATTATTCCACCTTGAGCTTTCTTCGCGAGATAAAAAGCGTCGGTTGGGCAAGGATAATTATGAATTGGCGTATAGAGGATCATTTTTTTTTTTTTTTATTTTTTTTTTCCTCTCGTAGAGGAAAGTACTCTTGTCGACAAGACTATTTAGTTTAAAGTAATGGAATTTCAATTAAAAATATTCTAAACCCTTTCCCACGTTGATTACGGTCTTATCGAATCCGAGCAACGTACGTCGCTCGCTCTATCCGGCAAAACCGGACAGATTACAAAAGTCGTTTCTTAGAACAAAAATATGATAAGAAATCGAACCCATCACTTCCGCATACTTCATCGGTATTGTAGCGTTTAACGTTCTTATTTCGTAGCGGACACATATTCAGACTAAAAGAGCAATTTTAGCCACCGGTCCGATATTTCTTTGGTACCACAAACGTTATCTAAGGAAATCCTTTGAAAAGGCTTTGTTAAGGTAAACAAAACTCTTCCGTCAAAATACCTACATTTATAATTAACCTACACTAAAGCATAAGTAGCGAAACTGAGACTTCAATCGCCATTCCAGCGTTATTAAAACCGTTTTGTTCTAAGGTCCAAATTTTATCTGGAACTCTCAATAGTTTACTTTTTTAACATACGTTGTATACCAAACAATCTCCAAAACAGAATTCTTATTTATTAATAAGTTATTTAACGGGCGATGAAAATATTGCTCTTTATGAAAGTTAAATACTTCCAAGTACTCGTTGAGATTTAAGAAATCGAGGTAATATTTTACAAGCCCTACCAAAGCGATCGAAAGCAATCGAGCTTTGAAAAAGGAAAAAATGAACGACAAAAACGACTAATTGTAGGCATTTCGATAATAACAAAAAGCCAATAATCGTTGGATTTTAAGAATAATTTAAAATAGCCCGGAACGCGAGGCGAGCTCACGATAAGATAAAGATGAATTTGGCGCCCCGGGAAACAGGGCGAGCGATCATACGTACCGAGGAGATGCCGCTCGTTCCTGCTCCGGGTCCTGTTTTCAGCTCGGAGCTCGTCGCTCTTTTGCGCCTCGACGCCCGAGCGGCTTGCTTCCCTCGTCGCGGGCGTCCCCTCCTCTGGGTCCCAAGGTCAAGGACCCGGGCATCGGCTAGGAGCGCCGGGGCCGGGGCCGGGGGGGGGAGAGGTCAGCGGCGTCGGAGCCAGTGCCCCGACGGAGGCGCCGCCGCCGCCTCCTCCAGCGCCGAGAGGCCACCCGGAGCCGAGCCGTTATTACGAGTCGGTTGGATCCCCAGGGGCGTTCCTCTGGCCCCCGGGGATCGTCGGCCCCAGGGAGGCCGGCGGTGGCCTCCGCGGCGGTAGGGGCGGGGGCGGGGGGGGGCAGCAGCCGCGCTGATTTCGGGGGCCGCCCTGCCGACTCGGAGGTACTCGCGACCTCGGGGTGCATTGAACCCCGGTCGGGCGATGATTCCCAGCGCCTCTCGTCCGCCGGCGATGTTCCCTCGATGCGAGCGGGGGAATCGCCCGCACGGGGCCAGCGGAGGCTGTTGAACCCTCGATTTCGCTCTCGCCAATCCCCGGCTCGCGCATCCTTATTTTGGCGCCGAGCCGCGGGGCAGCGACTTAAGCGCCCACGCTCCCGACCATTCCTACGATCCCCGCCCGTGGAACTTACATTTCCGGATTCGCGAGCGCGATCCCCGGAGCCTCCGATGGCTCTCGGCCTTCCCCTTGGGCTCGGTACCACCTCTCGAGGCTTCTCCTTTCTCCAATTCGACGAGTTTTAATCCATGGCAATTGCCAAGTCTCGGCGTACGCGGAGGCCCAACGGAGGGAAGTAACGAGATCTTTTGCTCAATCGTATTTAATCATTGTCGAGAGAATTGCAGAATCCTCGCCTCGGGGTGCCCTGGTTCCTTGGAATTATAAATTCCAAATAACGATGCTTTTCTAGCGAATAACGAAGAAAAGAAATAATTATATCGATTTGTCAACAGCAGCAGCAGCAGCGGAAAAAATCTTTGTAATCTTTTTCTATAAAAAGGAACGAAGTATTACTCGATCGCAATTTTTTCGGACAACGGATGCTCAACAAAATATGCCTTGAGTTTAATGTATCCACTTCATCGACGCTGCTCCTTTGGCCGCCTGCCAATCCACGGGTCGAATATTCGCTTCCGGTAAGAAGAACATCGCGGGTAATCGTAGCCTCGCCAAAAGCAATAAATTCGTGATTACTTCACGATAAAGAGTATTTGAAAATGTTGTCCAATACTATCTGCAGCGATCGCAATGATGTCGGATTTAAAATAGGTAGCAAAACCTTTAGCGAGATATCTTTCGTTACTTTGCTCCGAAAATCATTTTTATACGGTCCTCTATTGTCTGCTTAGTCTTGCGGATGAATTTGCTTTTTACCCCCAAAGGCCAATGCGAACTTTTGTAAATTACTCGTTTGCGCCCTTTTTTCTATCATCTTAGCAAAAGATTTTAGGACAAATTTTCCGCCATCCTCATCCTATTTGGCAAAAGAGTTACTTTTTCTTTTTAGAGCTGCCTTTATACAACAATGCATTACGACTGTAAAAATTACGTAGATAAATATTCAGCATTTTTGCTGCAAGGCTCATGAATATTATCAATATCATTATACAGGATAGCACTTTAATACAATAGAGATAGATTATTCAAGAGGTAGGATAATGAATGAATGTTTTTTTTTAAAATAAGGTACTTGTACAAAAAAACTTTATTCAAGCATTACAAAGAATGAGCGTATTTTTCGTATAATTTTCATCAGGAGCGTCAGGAGCCCTTATTGTAATTTAGCGACGCGTGTCCTTCTCGGGTAACATATTTCAAAATCAACGTCGTTCCCTGCAATCGAGTAGCATTGATGCTACGAACTACGACACGATTAACAGATTGGCTCGTGCATTATTTGTTTGTTATCCGTATTCCGGGCTGCAATAAATCATACCCAGTGGGGTACGTTGTTTCCAAAGACATTAATCGAGACAACTTTCATTACAAGCATTGTGCAAAAGAGGGTCTTGGGTTTGGGGCTTTATATTCCAATGCCGTAATACACGCATTTTCATAGTTTATACGAATTCTTTTCAATGGCTTTAGCAAGCTTTTATACAACCTTATCGCCGTTCTCCGCAGTAGCCTAAAATTGTTAATACATTCGCTTTAAACAAAAGCTCCTACAAGTCTCTCTCGCTCGTTCAACGCGAATGACGATGAATGAATATTTAACGTTACATGAATTTTCTTTCTATCCTAAGTTTTTTTTTTTTTTTTTTTTTTTTTTCAGTAAGCGCGCTTATCTTAATTAATCGATAGCGTAGCCGCGTAAGACCACGTATAAGCTGTGTAAGACCATTCCCAAGAAGAAAGCTAAATATGCTTGTATAGCTTGCGCGAGTCGAGGAAGAGGCGATCGCTTCCCTTTATCGGTTGCAAGGGAGCGATAAAATACGTGGAGGGAATCGATCGCGCTGAAGTACGCGCAAGATGGGCTCGGGGGGGGGGACGAAAGCAGCGAGGGCAGCCGCGAAAGATCACCTCGAGCGCAACGAGGCCAACGATCGGAGGTGGAGCGGGTAGTTGCAAGCGAGCCTCTCCGGGAGCTCGACCCTGATGATCCTCGGTCGGAGGCGAACTCCAGAGAGGACGGACTCTCAGCGGTGGCTCTTGGCCGACGAACGGAGTAATGGAATTAGGGGAGGAGGAGAGGTCGAGGCCCAGGAGTGCTCGAAGGGATCGCGGGCCTCATTCTCGGGCGAGTTCGTCCTTCTGGCAGATCCCGTGCCGATCGCGGCTCCGCCCGGGGCCGCAGTTCTCCAGGGCATCGCCGACGAGCTTGAGGCTCTGGGGGTCCTGGACGGTCTCCACGAGCTTGTACTTGCCGAGGGGCTTGGCCGCGTGCCTCAGGCTCCGCAGGCTCGCGACCACGTCCTCGAGGCTGCGGCCGGACTTTTCCAGGGGCCGCTCCTCCTCCTCCTCCGGGGACTTGGGCTCGTAGGCCTCGGGCTTGGCTCCGGCCGGGGCTCGGGACTCGGGCTCGGGCTCCTTGGCCTGGCCGCGGCGCGAGTCCGCCGCGAGGAGCTGCGACATGGAGCCGAAGAGGTCGAGGCCGGAGCTCGGGGCCCGGGCCACCAGGATGACGAAGTTCTCTAGGTCGACCTTGACGTTGAGGTCGCCGTCCTGGCGGAGGTCGTAGGTCGTCGGGGCGGCGCGGGCCCACCCGAGCACCGAGAGCAGCGCGACCAGAAGGAGCTCCCTTGTCATAGTGCGCGTCCTGCCAGGCGGCTCCAGTCGACGGGGATCCACTGGGGAGATGCGCCGCGTCCGGTGGCTGGCTCTCGACTGGCCGAACTCGTGGACCGGAGTTCGGGTTTCGCGGATCTGGGGGGGGGGCGGCGGGAGGGGCCGGCTCGATGCCCTCTCTATGCTCCTCGAGCGGTCGGGCGACCGGGGGAAGAGCTCCTTGCCGACGGCCATCCGGGCCCGGGGCAACTTTCGGCCCCGGACCGGCGCCGAGGCGCCGTCGCTTTCAAAATCTTCGGCTCCCGAAGAGATTCCTTCCCTCCTTTCCCTCGATGGGCCTCTCGTCGCGCGACCACTACACGCCGATCGAATCGAGTTTATCGGACCACCGACGACGGCACGGCAGGTATTATTATTACCGTAATCTAGAATTCGCTCCTCCGTCTTATACGCATTGACTATATGGCACTGCATTGGCGCCTCGGCTACGCATTTTTAGCAAAGCGATTGGCAATGATTGTCCACGGGATCTTTCTTCCCCTGTATCTCCGTACCTCCCCCCCCCCTTTCATCTCATTCGGTTTTGTTTTTTTATTTTTATCGATAATTATTGCATTGGAGCCACCTGCTTGAAATTCGTGTCCTCTGATAAATGCTTAAAGAAAATAATATACTTTTTACGAGTAGAATTTTTATTACTCGTCAAAGTTTTTTTTTTTTTTTTTTTACATTAAGTTGCGATTCTATGAACCTTGACCATTAAGAGAATTGCATAAATAAAAGTATATTTATGTTTGCTAAAGTATTAAAATTTTAACCAAGTGATTCTTGTTATTTAATATTGTTCTATCGATTACAAATTATAATAGACTAATATTCATCGCTACGAACAATCAGTTGATAAAATTATTCAAAATCATCTGGATTTTATTATTATTATGTATTTAAAACGTTTCTACGAAGTAACCTCAAGTAAGCCAACAACTCTCTAATTATAGTACAATTACGGTTTATTAATTTTCACGTGGTACTTGGGTTATAAATAAATACATTATTACAGAGTAATTAAGATGGTGCCTATTACAGATATCGATATAATTTTATCAATTTTGATTGAAATTTTAGCGCTATTATGAAAAAATTATGCCAAATTATTACAAGATTCAATTTTTAGAAAAATATTTTTTAATTTATATTCATATTACATTAAGTTGATTGGACGTGATTTACAGAAAAAAAAAACAAAACAAATATCCTATACATTACATATTCCCCTTTAGCATAACGATGCTTTGTTTTGTATGATTTTATAATGATTTTAAAAATATGAAATTTACAAGAAATTCTTAAAAAAATTCAACCAAAGAGTGAAAAATGAAAACCAGATATTCATCAGCCTTTAAATGTTAAATATTCACTATAAGTAAGGTATATTTTTTTAAACTTTTTTTATTGGTTTTACATTATTATAAAATTAAAATTATTTTACAATGAGTATAAAGACTAATGGTACAGAAATAAAAATAAAATTGAAAATTCTTTTAGGAACCTCATGTTTTACAGATCGCATATCTAACAACAATGCAACCGATAATATTATTTTATCGTAAGTGGATCGACATTTCTCAACGATAATCTTCAATAGATATTGCTCAAGAACTTTCATTGGTAAAATTAGTTTTCAACGAATTGGATTTGCCCAACAAAGCTGGAGCCAATTTCATCATTGCAATCCTTGGCCTGTAAACAAATTCGTCGATGAGAGGGTTATATCTTTCCGTGATTATTATTACGCATACGTTGCCGAAGATGAATAACGAATTAGACGTTCATAGCATTGGGAGTAACGGTAATCGATTAGGATGTAAAAGCGTGCTCAGGGTACAATATTAATTTCACGGATGATAAGTGGGTAGGCGGGTGGGGGTGGGTTGAAAAAATAAAAAAAAAAGAACCTACGAAATCAAGGACAAACGGCGCTTGAAGCATCTGCCGGACTTAAGCAGGAATCCAGCTGGGCAGTGTTTCCTGGGCTCGGCGACGCTCGCTGGTCTCTTTGGCTTCATCTCCCGCAGCCCGGTGGAGCTCGTCGTCGTCGTCGTCGTCGTCGTCGTCGTAGTTGCCGTCGCCGCCGTCGTCGCCGAGTGCTGTCCGTCTACCTCGAGGGGCACGAGTATCGTGGCCAGCGGCGACTCCTGCTCGGCACTGCCGGCGGGGCTGGCGGGGGTCGGCGACGCGGAGCTCGAGGCTCGCGTCGGCCAGCCGGACGAGGAGGACTCGCTGGCGGGGCCCTTGGTGCCGTTGCCGAGGTCGAGCGGGCCTGTGCCGGCCGGCTTCCCCGTCGTCGGCTTCCCCGTCGTCGGCCTCGGCTTGATCGTGAACTCCGCGTAATCGTAGGGGTAATCGTAATTCTGAAAAGCAGGAGTCAGCCTCGGTGTTAAGGCTCGGGGTCGGGGTTCAGGGCTCGCGGCCAAGCTCGCTCCTCAAACCTACCACGTAGTCCTCGATCGCGTCCGAGTCGAGGAAGGCCAGTATCTGGAGGTCCTTGACGTCGATCTGCACGTTGACGCGGCCCTCCTGGCGCTGGTCGTAGGTCGGCGGGGCCGCGGCCCCGGCCATCAGCAGGAGCGCGAGGGCCCCGAGGCTCCTAGGGTCCATCCTCTCTCGGGCGCTGGGGGCAGGTGAGGCCTCGACGCGAGCCGAGCTAAAAATGAACGCTCCCCGCGAAGGCCTGCCGCGCTCCCCGGTTCAAAGGAGCCTCGAGGGAACCGGTATCGGCGGCGCTCGGGGCTAACGGCCCTCGCTCGCCGAGGACGCCGACCTCCGGGGGGGCCTCGCCCCGCGGGTCAAGGCCGACGCCCGCCGGCGATCGGCTCCTCCCCGCCCCCCCGAATACCGATGCGCTCTTCTGCCTTCCTTATGCCGACTCTTTGCCCGCCCGAGTCCCTTCCGGCTCGGGGGGGGGGGCACATCGACACCCTCGGCCGACACTCTGCCCCCTTAGATTCCGATCCACGTCCCGATCCCATCCGAGTGATTTAACCATCGATCGATCCAGTCGAGAAACATTGAGTAACCGGGTGCGACGCTAATTGTTCGAAGCCTTCTGCTGCGGGGTGATCTTTCTAAAACGGTACATCTCTTCTTACGTGTGCTGGCTGCGCACGCACGAGCCGGCCTACAATGAAGTATTTAACAAAAAGAGGAAAGGCCTTGACAGTGAAATTCATCGGGACAAATTAATATCGTTTGTAAAACAAAGAAAAGACAATGGTACGCTTACGATAAAATTTAAGCTGTTTAATCAATAGTAAAGATGCACTTTCGATGTACGTTTTATTTATTGAATGCAATGGTCAAGAGACTCGCGATAAATGAAATTTTAGTGCCGTTGCTGAAAAATGTTTCAAGGACGGAAGTTTGTTTTTCAGCTCACAATGGTTTATAGCAGGTTTGACTGGTCTATCCTTCAAAAAAATACATCGCTTACCGGCCCGAAGCTATGAAGCTATACACACTCGGAATAACTGCATCCGATGACTAAGTTGAACTTTGAATTTACATTTCGTTACGTCATACACCTGTTTTTTTTTTTTTTTTTTTTTAAACAGCTCTCTTTACAGCGTTAACATCTTTACTGGCTTATAATTTTATATTTCCAGTTCTGACGTTCGTTAAAAAAAAACGATTTCTTAGTTTTAATGAATCAGTATGCGCATACGCCTAATCTTTTTCATTTTATTTGATAATGAAAATCATCAAATTTTCACATACTATTCCATTCAATTTTATTATTTATTTGCATGCTAATTAATTTGCGTGAAAATTATTAGTTATAAGAAAGACAAATTGCACTGCCGCCAATTTCAGCAAAAATAAACATAAATACGCGTGAATAATTGATTCGTCTAAATTTTTTTATCTTTAATAAGATATATTAAAAGCTGATAATTTAGTAAAGTATGATTAAAAAAATTTTTACTGACTTTCAAAATAATGTAGTATAGTGGTGTAACAATTCTATAAAATGTCACTAAAATTGCTGCCATACAATATATTACATTTAGTAATATCCAACGAATTACTTATTACTTATTATTTTATTAAGCGGGCTTAAATTAAAATTTACGCCAAAGTAAAATGCAAGATTAATATTTATTGTTGATAATAAATGTTATTCCAACTATTTAATATAAATTTCTTATATTGTGTTATATATATATATATATATATATATATATATTAATATACATAATAAAATCATTAGTAGATTGAATGATTGAATGCATTCATTCATTATGTAATAGTTTCGAATACAACATCGAATACAATATTTCGATTAGGTAGTAACCAAAATTTAACAAAATTCAGTTTTCAATTCATTTCATTCATTCGATGATCAAACTTGCAAAAAAGTCTTGTATTTTTGCATCAAAATCAACTCTGTATAAGTAAAAAAATAATCTTTATAACACAAAATCTTGTATCTTTGGCATCTCACAACTTTTGCATACAAAGTTTCTACTTGTATAATCATTTATTGACCTTAACATCTTGTATTTATAAACTTTATTGCATGTCAAAATGTACAAGAGCGTGAAAAATTGCCAATGACGGAATATAAAATTTTTATTTTTATCGTTATTACATAAAAGAATTCGACAATTGCGATTAAATGATCCTATAAAAGAACGAAAGAAGTTCGTTGACTTTTTTGCGTTGAAAAATATTTATTGACTCCAATTTTGTTCTGCAATCTCGAGTCGATACTAAGCACCGGTTATTATTAAATTTTTAACGACTAATGTTATTCTTTATGTGGCCAATTACAGTTTAATTGCATTTAATTAAAGTCAGTGGATGCTTCAACTTTTATTATCGATTGTTATTATATTAGTGGAATAGCACACAATTCATTTCATTTCTGACAATTGATGTGTGAAATATGCTTTTAAACTTAAACCGAATGTTCGAATGGGCAAAGGAAGTATTTACAGTTATAGTTTAGAATAAGAGTGCCATCGCAAAGATTCGATATTTTTTATTGGAGCTAAATTTTGGGTGTAGTAATAAATACATAAGAACACCAATACAATGTGTATATATACAAATAGCACAGGTCTACAATGTAAAAAGGCATTCGCGTACTGCAAAATGGCAAAAACTGTTGGCTTGTCGTGAAAACCAATGGAGTCAGCTCAATTTTCCCAGCTCGCAGGACAACGCATTCGCCCACCGAATCCTCCGCGTTACCCCGACAAATGCCTGAATGCAAACAACAGTAGGCCAAGCGCATTCGGATGAAAGCGTGGAAACGCGGAGGTCTTAAAAAATCCCGATGAACGTCAGCGGGAGAAGTAGGAGATGACGATATCGGGAGGGAGGATAGATCGAAGGGAGAAAGTAGGCCTTCCCCTTGCCCCGAGCTGAAAAAGAGTACGGCCAATCAAAGGGGCTTTGGATTCGCGGATATTTTGGGGCTGCGCGGTCGAGCCCTCGAACGGCCATTCGAGGTCGGAGTTCTCGAGCGCCGTCGCTTCGCTCCGATCGCTCACCCGCCGCCGGGAGTTCGCGCACGCCGAGTCGCGAGATATGCAAGAGCAGCCGGAGAGAGAGAGAGAGAGAAGGTCGGAAGGTGTGGGACCGGTCCGAGTGTCGGACTCGCTCCTCGGCAGTGGAGTCGACGCGGCTCTGGACTAACCGCGTGCGCAGCTAACTGGTCGGGCAATCGAGACTCGAGGTAGGCGGCGGTACCCGGGAGAAGCAAGACATTCGCGGTTCCGGTGGAGGGATCGAGCCGCCGCCGGCAGTCATTGGTATCGCCCAAGCGTTGACGTATCGGGAGATCGGGACTGCGCGGACTCCCTCTGGGTCTTAGCGGAGGCCTCGGTGCGCAGCTCGCGGCGGCGGCGGCGGCGGCCGACTCCCGTCGAGGTCGAGCCGTCGCGGCTCGGAAACGGCCGAAAACGCTCGCGCGCGGTACGGGGGCCGCGGAGAGGGAGGGCCGAGCGAGGGGGGGAGGGAGGGAGGGTAGGGAGCCGTTGGACGACCGTCGACCGAGCGCCGAGCAGTTGCTGGCCGACTTGGCGTTGGATCCCCCGCGGTTTGCTGGCCTCGCGTCCCCGCGTCCCTCGAGCGATCGGAGCTACCGGCCCCGGAGGTGTGGGCTGGGGCAGGAGGAGGAGGAGGAGGAGGAGGAGAGGAAGCTCGAGTGCGCGACCCCGGTTATGCAGTCGTCGCGTCTCGCCTACCTGCCGACGAGCTATGCCAATCCCGGGGCTCTCGGCCGACTAAGGAAGTGCGCGTAGTTGCAGCGAGGCCCGAGGTCTGCTGCCGCCGCGGCCCTCGCCGAGTCAGCTCGCCTCGCTAACCATGACTCCGGCCCAACCGCATAATGCTGCAGTTCTTTAAGAAAGCTGGTAACGACGACCGCGACGACGACGACGACACTGACACGCCGCTCCGTTGACCCGACCTCGCCTTTTTTTCGCTCCCCCTCCCACCCCCGTCCCCCGGACTGCATTGTTGTTGTGGGACACATAACCTCGCTTTCCAATAACCCCGCGAACCCGTTGTTTATACCTCTTGCGCCTACTTTGCGACGTTGCTCCCCCCCGCCCGTTCCCACTGCACCGCTCGCAGGTAGGCGATAGGCAGGTGACACTCCGACGACTTGGAATTGCGATGCAACGTCATTTGCGATTGCATTTTTCACGGACGGATGCGTCCTATCGAAAATAACCCGAGCCGCGCTATGCTCGTTACGTAGACCTCGGAAGATTCTACCGCAGCTCGATCGCTTCCTCTACTTCTTGACCCATGCTTAACTTCTTTTTATTCGTTGTCTTTCATTTACGCAGCCTAATCTTCGATCCCGATCCGTTAACGAAATAATCCTTGACCATCGGAATTTCGCGAATCCTCCCGGAAGCGTTGTCTTTTATTTGATCCATACGCACTTTCATCGGTTCGTGCTTTGTTTTAAAGCGGAAATTTGTTAAAAATCTTATCACTGGGATAATCCGCTTCCATTGTCGATGGGGTAAAATGTTATTCGTCGCTATTTTAAAAAGTCTTGCATAATTTATTTTCACACTGGAGGTTATATGACATCGAGATATAATTTCAATTGTAATCCTCGAGTTATTTTGGCAAATAGCATTTACGAACGTTAAAAATATAGGAAGGATATTTTCTCAATTTGTATAAATAATTTATCACTTGTGCACACACACACACACAAGCGCGTGCACAAACCCACACACGCGCACACCTACGCACACATATTAATTGGAATTCTTAAAATTGATTCTCGGATTCTAAAAAACCTGTGTTCGATTATTCGTTCTAGGACATAAAGACAGATTTAGATCTTCGCATAGTTTACCTGAAAACCCCGACAGATTAAGAAAGTCAAAAGATGATGGGCTTGTGGGTACTTCCTTGGTGGCAGTACCAAGCTCATTATGCCGCTTCGAGGAGGAAGAGGAAGATGATAAATTTGAAAGTGGGAAACATCGAATCAACACATTTCGTTCTAGCTTATCTAAAACGTTGTCTGAAATCCTGTCGGATAAAAGTGCTCTTGGCTACATCATCCAGTTTATGGATGCTCGGAAAGAATCATCGTTAATTAAGTTCTGGTTGGAGGTCGAGTGTCTTTGCGGTGCTTATTATTCTGCTCAAGAATCTTTAGACAATAAAGATGATTGTAGTAAGGAGTCTAGAGAGCTTATAAATTATACAAATGATTCAGAGAATACTAATAATTGTGCCTGTAGCATAATATCTACTAGTATCAGTGATTTTGAACTTGATGCTTTATCATTAGATAGCAATGTAAATAGTAACGAGCAAAATATGGTGAGTTGGTAATAATCTTTATTCAAAATAATATTTAAGATTGATATTGAAGCACGCTTAAAATCCATTATTGCCTAGCCTTTTGGTAATTTAAAATTATTTGCAATTATAACTATATTAATGTAAAATCAATTTTAATAGGAAATATTTAAGCAAAATTGCTTCTAATTGTAGCAGTCTTGATTTAAGCGGAGCTCTATGTATTATGATCTTATTAAAACAAATATCTATTTCTGTGTAGTTAGCTAATGTTTTTAAATATCAATTCTTTCGTAATGCATTATGTTTACAAATCTTTTTTCTTTTTTTTTTCAGTCATTACAAAGTTCTGTGTATGATGTGAAATCAAATTACAATTTGCCAAAGATATGCCCAATATTAAGCGATGAATTCAAACAGAATTGTAAATTTGAAGAACGTAAACAATCATCATTGTACCAAGATTCAATGCGTATTTATAAAAAGTATTTAGCAAAAGATACTCTTGGATTTAATCGTATTCCAGATGAATTGAAAGCAAAAGTAGATTCAGCTTTAATGAGCGAAGATATTGAACGAGTACTTCAGTATTTGAAAGATGCACAAAAAATTATTTATACAATTTTAGAAAATGAGTGAGTACTCTGGACTTCGATGCAAAATAACACTTATATTCTATCAAAAAATTAATTTTTTTATGTTGAAATCAAGGTTTGTACGTGATTTTTTAAGAAGTGATTTTCATTGTAAGCATCAAATTGATGTTTTGACTAGTGGATATGTACAATTAGTGGATATACTGTATAATGAAACAGCTTTCTTTTATTTTATGGAGGTAAGACAGGACTTGACGAATGTACAATAATTATTTAATATTGATTTATTAATCGAAGAGCTTACTTACAGTTCATGGATCAAGAAAATAAAAGAGAATTGTTAGATTTTTGGATGACCATTATGAATTATAAGCAAAATTTACTAGAAAAGGGAGATGCTGCTGATGATACGGAAGCACAAACAGATGCTCTCATAATATATGACAAGTTTGTTACACTGCACTAAATTGTTATAAATCGTTTAAGGTTAAGCTTTTTTTTACGTATTTTTTTGTTAAGGTATTTTAGTCTACAAGCTACAATGCCATTAGGGTTTAGTGATAAGATTCGTTTTGAGGTTGAACAAAACATATGTCAAGAGGATGGAAAAGGTCCTCAGCCCGACTGTTTTGATCGCCCATGTTGGATTATACACAATTTTTTAAACAGAGTTAGTTATCTTTGTACTATATCTAAAAAATCCATAAATTACTACAATAATCATACGTATAATTGTTTAATTTCAGTATTATCTTCCAACTTTTTTACAATCTCAATTATTTTATAAGTATTTGTCGGAGCTGATTAACAGTGTTCAGAGCAGTCATTATCCTGTTCTTCATCAGCCTTTAAGAAGAGCAGGTATGTTAACTGTTTTTTTTTTTTTTAAATTAATTCATGAATACGTATTAAATTTTTAAATATTTTACAATAGAGTCTGACTGCAGTAGTGAAATAAGTTCTGTTAGTAACGTAACAAGTTTTGTACCGAAAAATAGCGAGGAGAAGAAACATTCAAAGTATGAACTATCAATTAATGGAGGAATGAATATTGATACAAAGCAATTATACGATCCCGATTCATTGTGGAGAAGAAATAAATGCAGGTATTGCATTTATTTTTGTATAGCGCTCTTATGTCTGCATGATGATACACATTTCAAAAAATCAAAAATAAATTTTGTTTTCGTTTGTTTTCAGTTTGAGCGTTGGCTATGTTGATAATTTAGGAAGATTTGTTACTGAAATTGATCCTGACCCGTGCCGTAAGAATGAAAAGCAATCGCGATTGTCTCGAGTTGTTAAAAGATTGGTGCACATGGAACAAGATAAGGTAAATATTTATTTTATTCGCTATTAAGAAAAAAAAAAAAAAAATACAATGAGGTTACTTAATATACCATTAATCGATTTAATTCGTAGGCAAAGGAAGAATCCGCATGGAAAATTGCAGAAATGATTGTTCGCGATGTTACGTCTTTAACTCTTGGTGCTACAGATCTTCCATCCTGAAAGGACTGACCCAAAGTTGCCTAATGATTAAAATTTATTTTCAATCAACTTTAAAATAATATAATCGCGATTGTATGTTTTTGTAGTATAAAAAACTTATCTAACGAAGATGATTTTTTAAATAGTTGTTTTGTAATTGTCGATACTTTTTCCATTTTATTTTGAAATTGTTAAATCTGATGTTGATATATTCTATCATTTAAAAGTTGAATAATTTAAAAAATTATTTACAATTAATAAGCACAATCAAAATGTTGATGCGGTATTAATTTAATGGCACATCCATTGAAACGAGATTATTTAAAAGTATTCCTTACATGTAATTAAATTAAATTAAATTAAATAAATTTAATGATTCTAAGCTTTTCCCCTTTGTTATTTTTTTTATTACAAGTACCTGTACAAAAGAGAGATGCCAGCGGCATCTTTTAAAAGAGGGAAACAAACTCGAACAAGACTTCGAAAGTACCCTAACACCCTCTCGTACAAGAATGGGGACATCTAATTCCAATAAAGAAACAGTGAAGAGCTCACGCCACTTCTCAAGAATAATCCACCGACAAATAGAAACCAAAGAATGTAAGACTAATAGCAGCTGATTCAAATTAAATATCAAGGGTAAAGTTGGTCGCTTTAAGAGATCCATTTAGTAACCACTGATCGCTCGCGTAATTCACGAGTTGGTGTTTTAAGGGTAGGGGTGTTACGCCCTGAACTAAAAAATTTTCCTCTCATACTCCCCCCGACTAGATTCTATCGTCACGTTCACGACCGCTTAAAATCACCTTTGCACGCGACCGCTGACAATTCAGCAACTCGATACCCGGCCCACACTCAACTAAGTCACAACACATTCGACATCGTTTGACACTCCTGATCCACGACTCTTATTCTTTTTGTTCGCATACGCTGCACTATAACAATAAATATAGTTACAATCGAGACATATGTGACCCAGCCGATGCAACAAATTTATTTATCAATTGACACACTCCCAGCCGAAACGATGAATTTTTGCAAACTCCTTCTCGGAAAAACGAGTTCCTTTCGTTACACGCACACGAGGCATAATTTCGGAAAGGGGCCTGTAAAACTATAAAAAAAAAAAACACACTGTGACGACCTGCCAATTAACAAGTTAGCTTAGCTAAATTCTTCAAGGAGCCAACATTATAAGCAAGTACTTTATCTTATAGTCTTATTCAAATATCATCGCGCAGTGTCGTATTAAATTTATATTTTCTCCAAAAATAAAACTCTTTAAATTCTCTTGTTGCATTTAACCAAATTCTGTAAACCGCTGATTAACTAAATTTTGTATTAATCCAATAAATTGTATAAAACCCAGTAACAAAAATTAATTTTGTAATAAATTTTGTAAATTTTTATGACAGATAATTGTTAATTCAACAACACTTTTAACCGATAGTTAATTTTGTAAACTAGGCATAATTTAAATAAATTTAATTAGAAACCAATTTAGAAAAGGGGCGAACATTGAATAAAACCAAAACACCGAACTTATTAGCCCCTGTTTGAAAACTCTCCATCCCCATGCTATTGCACTTCAGTGTGTAGGCATAAAACGGAGAAACCGTGAACGCAAATCGGTGTAGAAGCGCATTCGCTAAGTAAGTTACATTCGGAAGACTACCGGATCAAATATCCGAATCTCGCCTCCTGGACGTAGCATACGCTAAATTTTTATGGGGGCTCGTCCGGGATCATAGTTTGTTGCCTTTGGGATTATAAGTTCAAAGGTGTCAAAAGAAAAGAAAACAAAAATCTGACGGAAATAAAATACTTGTAAGTGATAAAAAAAAAAAAATTAGCAATAGTGAACGAAGAATATAATAAATATAAGACTTGCAAATAAGAACAAGCAGTGATAAAGGAAAGAAGAGGATAAATGAAATAAAAAATAAAGATATCGTCAATAAGAGCGAGCAACAAGAAAGAGGGAGAGTAAAGACTTGCCAACAGAAGCAAGGCTGTTCGGGCCAAAAGGACCCCGAATGCCGTCGGAACGGCGGGCGGCCGCGCATCCGAAGGGTCCGAAAGAGGACGCGCGAGGAAAGGCGTCCCAACGAAGATGCGATGCGTGGGAGGAAAATGAAGAGAGGGAAAGGCGAGAAGGGCAAAAGGTCAGTAGGAAGTTAACACGGAAGTGAAGAGCCCGGAAGTGAGCGAACCAGCGTTAGGTGAAGTGAAGGGCCCGGAAGCGAGTCGCAGAAAGGCCAGCAGGAGGTGAAGCAAGGGGAGGCGAGAGAGCGCGAACGGACGAGATCTGCCAGGACAACTGGAAGCCGTCGATCCCCGCGATCAACGCACCCAGGCGCACTTGAGTAAGGCCTGGACATCGGCTCGGCGTGTGGCTAACCGACGCGGTCGGCCACAGCGAGTCGCAGAAGAGAAGAAGCCAAGCTCAGGTAGGGTAAGGGCGCCCGAGCGAATGATGTGACGCGTGGGTGATATGGAAGCGGAATGCGAGCGGCGCCGCGGAGGGAACAAGGCTTTTTCCCCCGACCGAGGGGGTTTTTTATGCCCAAGACTGTACGCCTGGGTAATAAATATGTATGTAATTTGCAACCCCGATCCCGCTTCCCTATCCGATACTCGCGACCCGCCGAGGGCTAATCGCGCGAACACAAGCAATGAGCAAAATATATAAAATGAAGAACTATTTTGTTTTTGCGAGTCTTGCCATAAGAGCAAGCAGTAAGATATGGAAATTTCAAGAGTATATCAAAGGCGAGGTGAGAGCGTTATCTCATTTGCCAATGAAATCCGTGAACAGGGATGAAACGTCTTAGAAGCTAAGATAAATGAGGATGAAGAAGCAAATGAATACTTTAAAGAATCGGTATTTCAAGTGTTAGTGAATAATTTTAAAAGTGTTTAATCCCCGAAATACGGCGCAATCTTGCAAAAACAAATAGCGTCAGCGATATCGTTAAAAAAAGAGCTAAGAGGCACAGAGACGAAAACGCCAGGACGATGTACCAAACCCACGGCAATCAGCCAACCCAAAATTTATGAATGCGTTATTAAATTCAACCCACAATATTTTGTAGAAATTGTAATTCGAATGGACACACTACAGAAAACTGTAGAACGATTTTAGCCTGCCAGATTTGCAATCGAATGGATCACAACGCCAAGGAATAGACAAATAATAAGGCGCTAACAATGTAACGAACAATGACACATGCTGCTCCACAGTGCCGACGGACGAAACGAGAAAGATGTCAGCTGTGCAACAGAAGAGGGCCACGCAGAAAATAAATGCTTCGGACACATCTGAATCAAGCCCAATCGAACAGACCAACGAGCCTAGTGTGCCGGAAAAGTAGCAGCAGACTGCAGATCGCGTCCCGAGAGATTTTGCGCAATTTTTGCTAGAATAGGGGGGGGGGACACGTTGAGAGGCCGATTGTTTTAAAAAGAAAAACTTACAAAGAGCACCCCAGCAACAAAAAAAAACTACACCAGTCTCACACTGATATGAGTGCGACGGGGAAAGTGACTAACTACCAGTAACGTACGTAAGGACCAATCAAGACTCTTGACAACGGAATATTGAATCCCCCCCAGGGTCGCGTCTCGGGCGTGGGGCGAGGACCCGAAGGAAGAAGAGGCACTAAGAAGAGAGGCCTCGGTGGTGGTAGAGGATGACAGCAGCCCCTTTGTATTTCCCGGCACCGGTGGTATCGGGCGGTGTGTTGTGCTGCGAGCCCCCCTAGTCAAGATTACACAGTGGTTGAACCTGATGCGGTCGCCGTAGGGGCCAGAGGGCCCTCCGCTCCTTCGACGGCGACACAGCGTCGATATGATCGACCGCATGACCACATTAGGCCCGCCGCCAAAGGTGAGAATAATATCTTGCTGTGCTAGTCGCTCGGTTTATCTCGTATCGCTTGCGCTAGGCATAAAACGCGCGCGGTATCATTTTCCCACTCAGTATCTGCGCGTCTGCTTACCCAGCTGTGCGGTAAATAAAGAAAGAATACATACTTTTAATAGACACGGGATCAGAGATTAGCGTTATATTAACGCAGAAAGTCCTTCGCGACCTATCGGAAAGTAAAGATATAAGTAATATATTTGTGGTTTTTTTTGTTGGACGTATTATTGTGTTAAATTTTGAACGATTGATGCGGGATAAACTTGGTTTATCCTGGTCCTCGGTTGCTTATTTTTTGTATTTTGAAGTTTTGGCTCTTAATAATTTTATTGCTTGGAATATCAGTAGGAATGTAAATGAAATTATTTCTCGTCGTTTAAATATTTTAAAGAAGTTGTTACCGGTAAAGTAAGCCGAGACCGAAGTCCTTGTCTTCACCAGAAGATATACAAAATGAGACGACCCTTCTTCAAATTAATGTAAAACTTGTAGCAGGGTGGGAATATTTTAGTTTGATTCGATTGGTTTTGTATGTTTGATTTTTTTTTTTTAAATTATATTCGTAATCTATTTGAAAGATTTTTCGGGCGACGGAAGACAAGACGAGGGGCTAGGCGCGTGCATTCCCTACATAAAATTGTGGGCGTGTAGTGGCGCTGAGCTAGCCGAAGATGCAAAGCCCATCGCAGAGGACGAGGGCAAGAACCTACCAGCCGGACCGGTTGAGAAGGTGTTTAGCGTTGAGGAGGACCTCGCGAGTGCCTGCGCTGCTGCTGGTGCGCGGTATGTGAATATTGGCTGATCATAATAGGATGTCAATGTTGACTACTTCTCATCTTTTATGGCTTGGCGGGGGCGCTTCACCTCGTCGATTAGGCAACAATATTAGTCTTAATAATCTTGTGCCTCGTCAGGAGGATCAATCCCATACATTCTGCATCCTCGCATCCTTCTATAAGCGGTTATATGAACGTGACGATAGAATTCTACTCCAGTGGGGGGGGGGGAAGATGAGAGGAAAGTTTTAGTTTAGGCTACCGTAATACTACTAAAAATGTCTTAAATATATTATGTATGATTAATTGAAATTAACGATCTATTCCCCTCTGGCATATAATATAATGCCAGATTTGTCCAGTATTTGACAACAGGTGTATCTGATATTCGTCATCTATTTCGGGATGGCGAACCTACAGGAGGAACTTAACGATCATATAAAGAGTCGCAATGAAGCAGCCAGATATCGCACTATCCAGAAACCGATAACATCCCTTTGGCCTGGGGCACCTGGCATGTCACAGGTAGTTACTCCTATTCCAACTGGACGGATAAACTGGTTCGCTATTGATGAACGTGATAACCGAGACGAAGGTAACCAGAACGAGAGACTTATCGATACACCTAATACTGTCAAAGAAGTTACTATTCATGACAATACCAATGATACAGTAATATCTGAAAAGAACTACTTACTTCACGGGTGATATCGATAACGCGGCCAATAGGTTATACACATCTGCCTCGGCTGACACTGCTAACAAAAAAAATATCAGAATACGAACGGATGTCTACATGGGCAATGGTGGGCGGTGCTGGCCCAGTAATTCCAAGCTTGATCAATAGTTGAAAGAATACAGTTTGGGAAGAGGATAATGATTAGATTTATGCCGGAATTAAACACAAAGTCAACCGTACTTCGCGCACTAGGACTGTAATGTGTTTTGATTTGATCAACAGGTGTTTGGTTACCAGATGTAAGTTCAGAGTTGCGGATTTTATGCTTTTTCCACTTCGGCGCAATCACATTTGCAATCACGTTGACCTCTCAACGATTCAATGACCGACCTCTAATCCTGTACGACCCTCTCCACACTGCAAAAGCAGTCCCCAGTAGGCAGGGCAGCCAGGATGAGCCAGAGGATGTTTTTACATTAAGCAACGGCGTCGCAGCTGATGAAAAGCTCTTTCATTATTAATACGCTCGTTATTTGAACGCTCTACCTTTTTTTTAAATAAAACACACACACACACACACCCACACTTTGTATTTGTTGAATAATTTATATTTCATTCTATGACGTTATTAATTTAACTCTCTCACTCTCTCCCTCGTTCTTTCTTACAGTGCGTGCACTTACTCTCTCTTTCTTTGTCTTTCCTTTCACTTTTGCTTGTTCGATATTTAAATGTTTTGTGAAAAACTATGTTGTCGAGTTTATGGCAGAGGGAACGTTGCCAAACTATTTAGACTCGACTCATAAGTCAACTAAATCTAAATTTTATTCTTTCGATGGCTCGGCAAATCAGTGGGATCTCGCGCCCTATAAAAGATGTGGATGCCAATCATGGTCGTATCCATTACGATTATGTTACGGCCCAAGTCTCTAGTAGTCGAGAGAGGGGTGAGGCGCGGAGCCGACGGACTCGCAAAATTTAAAAAAGACAGCCGAGCGCCGCAAACGACGCTTTGGTGGGTGGGGGAAGTGCCCAACACTTGTCCCTTCTCACCCCCCCCCCAGTTGACGGTTGGGCACCGTTTTCGACTCAATTCCGGGAAAAATGTAAAAACGGTAAAAAAATTAAAATTCATCGATTGACGCCGCAATTTTTATACACTCGCATCTGGGACTTCCACGACTCGGCCACGGGCGCGTAGAGCGTCGGCGTTTTAAGAAAACGGTCGATAACTTTATTAATACACCCATTAGAAATTCGGATGGCCGCCGGTTTCTAAAAGATCATGGATTACCATCTGGTTCCACGTGGACAAACATCCTGGGTACTACAGTAAATTACGTCGCTAGTTACACATTAACCGATCTAGTTATTGAAAAGGAACCAATTTTTGGATTATTTTTCGGAGATGATAGTTTTTGCAGGCACAAAAAGGAGAACTCGTGAATGCGAGTCGGTATAGACGCGCATTCGCAAGCCTTGTTATATTCGGGAGTTACGGGACCAAGTATCTGGGTCTTGCCTCCCGGACGTATAACATACGGCTATTTAAATTTTTGGGGGCTCGTCCGGGATCATACGTTTGCATTTGGGGTAGAACGAAAATTTCGTCTTCTTCTCGCATGGAAATTCAAGATTTTTCCTTTTGTCTCTCTCACTCTCGTGTGTATATTCCTCTTTTAATAATATGAAAAGATTATAAACATAGATGCGTCTACCGACGTACATAGAAGCTGTGCGGGCAGCTAAAAATTATATTGACGAGGAGGAGTTCCATGAGGCGGACGACGTTTTGGGCAGAGTTCGAGAGCGCCGAGGCGTCGTATTCGAGGGGCACGGCGTGCAGCCGTGAATCTAGACGCCTCGAGGGCAATACAAGGTTCGCAGCGAAGAGAAGGGTGGAGAGGCTGATTCAAAAAGCCTTAATAAACCTCGAGCAATAATTACAAAATGGCCGAAAAGCGCAGAGAAAAAAAATGTACTCGTTCGAATAGTAATTGAAACAGAATATAGCGATCGAAACAATCTTACGCGACCTCGACACCGCGATCCTATTGTTTCCCTTTGAGGATGGTGTGGACCTCAGCAGCTTATCTTTCCGAGTACGATGTACATTGGGAAAGGAGATAAGTTCGAGTCACTTGATTCACAAGCTTGTTTGGCTTATATTGTGGGATTTCAGCAGTTCGTATAAAGTTACAAACTACAATAACTCTGGGTAATAATGTACAGAAATCATAAAATCCCAAAGTATAAAATCGCCCGACCTCCCATAGAATCGGCAAAGCTAGACGAATAACAAATTTTCTCATTGTCAATCGCATTTAAAATTATTGGTACTGTAAAGGGGGTTTCAAGGTAAAAATAACTTCGTGCTCAGAATGCAGCTTCTAAGTTAGCAGTCAAGCAGAAACAGTTTTTTAACCAATTCTTGAAGGATTACACCCTCCGGAAATACTCCCTGTCCCAGGACCACTCGTATCCATTTTTCGGACGCTTAAATTACACTAAGCCTTCCAACACACTAGAAGGATCAGTTTGTCCGGTTATACCAGACGACATTGGGCTCGCGAACGCCAGCGAACTGCTATCAGATGTAGAAGGATTGCCCCATCAGCTAATTCTACCTAACTACTCATGGGTTTTACCATGATCCATCATCGATTCATTGCCCGCCGCAATTCCTGATTAATCTGTACCATCCACTTTTGAACACTCCGCTGATCGTACAATACATAGATAGTCGTTTACTTTCGTGATTGGGTCATTGTGGGCAACGATGGCCAAGTTTAGTCTACTACCATACAAGTTAAAGTTGGTATTGAGTAATGGCATCGCATTACTACAGGGTAACTAAGGGAACTAAGATAAAAAGTAATCCAATACTTACTTTGCCTATTAAAGTTAACCCAAGGAATAGTCAGGCAAGAGAATGTCTTGAGAGAGAAAAAAAAATGGAATAAATTTAAAAAATATTGCACTACCGTTGTATCGTACGCTAGTGCCATGATGGGTCCAATGAAGGGGTTTCAGCATTTCTTAAAACAATATGTACCAAACCTTATGGTTTTAAAAAGGTGCTCGTCACCATTGCTTTAATTGCAAAGAAAAGCACAGCCCTTTCTTTGTCAGTGGAAGTTGAAGAATTAATTAAAACAGTCGATTTTTACCAATTGATTATCCTTTCCTTACATCTTATTAGGATGCAACCAATTCGGCAGATGCCCCAAGCCTATTTACCTGAAGGAAGACCTCAGATGACAAGGTCTGCCAGGCGGATGTTCGAATTTAATAAGCGTAAATATCAACAAGCCCCTGTTCCATCAAGCTGGGCCGATGACATCGAGCCCCAGCCCCGACCTTCAACTAAATAAAGGCTGGACGCTATCACGATATCCAATCAGGTTGGTATTTGGCCGGCCGTGTGGTGGTGTCATAGTCTCAGGAAGCGGCTGCCAAGGTCCAAAATTGTGGTTAAGATTTTGCTCTACGGTTGCCTGGATCAACCGAGGTGACGATGAATTGTAACTTCTTTTGTAAGAGTCCAAAACGCTCTGCGGAGCTAAAAGACTCGTTAAAATTACATGATATCTGCTGATCGAAAAATTTTAATATCAGAGACAGATGACGTGAAGCATATAAGCTAGAGCCGTATTTTAGAATCTTAAATTGCGTTAAGATGTTTTTAATAAGGAGGATTAATACAGATTCGAGTACAAGCATATTAAAAAAAAAAAATGTCTTAAGTCAAGAACAGGTTGAAAGCCTTTCACCGCTGTTCGGTGAAAACTATCCACTAAGGTTCCAGAGTTATTTGAAGCCCTACCCAAACCCTATTTCAATACCAAGGATTTGACCCAAGAGCTCTAATAATTTTGAGAGTAATATAACTGAAACGGTGGATCAGTTTAAGGGATTATTACCATGCCTTCCTGCTAAAAGTAATGTTCAAGAGGATGTTACTTTCTTGATAGCTGTATTTTGCAGCCGGGGAGCCAATTGAGTAAATATAGCCAAAAAGTCTACCAAGGAATTAGAAACTGCCATCAATCATCTAGCAGCCAAGTATAGATTATACAACCCCGCTAAGGATAGTAAGGAGAAAGGTAAAAAGTCCTTACCTCCGAATGCCATAATCTATCGCCTAAATCGTGTGTCTGTCTACTCTGCTTCACATGTTTGATGAAAATTCAACATTCAAAGGCGCCCCCACGAAAAGGCAGATTATCCATTAAAAAAGGATATAAATTAAGGAACGATACTTTAAGCTTTCTCGACGCATTTCGTGTAAGCTAACGGACGAGTGGGATGCAACAGTGGCTCTAATTTATAAGGACGATGTTCTTTCGTCGTACTTTCCTGGACGCGCGTCTCGCATTAACAACGTAACCGATTTTGACGACTAGGCCGCATAGCTTCCACGAATCCCTTCATGGGAGATTGGCATCTAGCTAATCGCTATAAGAATCTTGGTTTCCAGGTGTCCAAATAATAACTATTTAAACGTTTACCTCAATGCCATCTCTTCTCGTGATCGCACTAATGTGGTTATCTAACTTATGCATAATAATGGCATAATAGCGTAAAACAAATTTGAGCTAAACGCACAAGTCTTCATTCGGGACCCTTATTAATAAGTTTCGCGTACTTATTCTATCTATGCGCCAGCCTTTAGCATTATACTTTTTGGCGCTCGCCACCTGGCGCTTGGTTTGCGCACTAGCCACTTTACCATACTCCTTTACTAGTGTATTAAGCGCGCCCGTTCTAACAGCGCGCGAGCATTTAACGTGGGCGTTTTTGGCCGTTCGCCCTCTTGCGGTTGCAACGTGAATTTTCTTGCTAGTAAAAAAGTTTTTTTTTTTTTTTTAAATTTTTGTCCTTTTTTCATTTTTGCCTCTGCCTTCCAAGCCCTATGCTTTTTTTTTGCAATCTTATACTCTGTTCCCTTCGGTCACTGCTTTCGCGTAATTGTAGGTGGAAAACCTTCACAGGTACAATGCACCCCTGTGAACTTTTCCCGCGGGCGTCCCCTGGTCCCTAAGCCCTGACGCATCTTTCCAAATGCCCTAGGTAAATGAGATCTCTCTTTGGTTTTTTTTTTTTTTTTTTTTTTTACTTCCGCGACATACCCTCGGCTCTCCCCTTCGTTCGCAATAGGACACGCAACATTGTTAGATACATTTATACGCTTTCATTTAATTATTTTCATTTCGTAGAAATTACTTTAATTATTAACGTAGAAAAATTTTTCTCATCGTTCAATGACAAAAAAAAAAAAAAAAAATCCGCTTCAATTTTTTTCCTAAAAAAATTGCAAGGGAAGCCCGTAAAGTAATTTTCTCTTTACCGAAAAATAGAATAGAACCGTGGTGCCGTGATTTCAGGTGGAATCATTTTTCGTCATATCGACTTGATAATTTTACGCACGGCAGGCGTCGCACTTTTAATCGAACTCGGGAAGTTGCAGCAATGATTAACCGCGAGCGAGGGGCTTATATCGCGTTTTTCAATGTAGGTGTCAATACGTACGTGATTACCCTTGTCGACGGACGAAGGGTCAGTGATTATCCGATAAGCCGTTGTCGATGTTCAGTCATTTGTAGCATTGCTTGAACCGATTGCCCTATCAATTATTCTCTTTGATAAAGCTTATCGATTAGCATATAAACGATTAAAATTATTTCTATAGCGAACCATTTTCATTTATTGATACACGATATACATTATACAACAGAGCAAATTATCCATTTAACAATAAATTAGAATAGACTTATAAGAATCTATTTGCTTAAGAATAACATTTTTACAAGGTACTGTTACAGGGACGGCGGTAAGATATGTCAAGGTGTATTGTAACGGGAAATAAGTGATTTTAAAATGGCCAAAGCTTCGTACATAATACCCTCGTTAAAAATGGTTAAGAAATAATTATTCTAGCGCTGATTGCCATTACCAAAAACAAGAACAACATATTCAGTTGTGCAAAAAGTATCGGCTGTGTGTATTTTGATGTGTATAACTTGTAAAAAAAAAATTGTAATCTAATCCGGAGAACAAACATATATACTATGAAATTGCACATTCTTTTTTATCTTAATCTACAATTCCTTTCCGGCATCTACTTGCTTCGTTTTTTTTTTTTGTTTTTTTTTTCAGTTTCGCATAATTTCGAACGTCGCTGTGAAATTTGTTGGTCCGCGGAAAACATTTTTATTAAAAAATTTACTCACTCAATATCGACGACATTAAGTTTTACAAATGGTAAATCAATGGTAAAAGATGCTTTAACAATGCTTACTATTTAACCTATTTAGTACAGTATCACAGTATCATTACAGCGAGGACGAACCATTGATGCTCATGTGCGAGGTGCATCTGTATTGTGGATTAAGTAACGGGGACGATTCGGTCAGTTCGGAACTGCTGTCGCTGCTGCCCAAGTAATTAGATTTCAGTCTTTTGAGCTTGTAACACCACCCCAAACGAAAGGATTCCCTTTTGCCCCACCTCTTGTAAACAAGCGCATTTAGAAATGCCTGAAGAGGATTCGTTACGGCCTGTTGTTTAAAGCAAAACAAAAAACAAAAAAAAAAGGGTAAAAACACGACATCGTTAAACATCGTCGATCGAGGCATTGCGAGGAGGAGTTACCCCCTGAGGAGCTTACCATAATGTACCAAAGAATAATGATAACTTCGACGGGCAATTGAAACCATAGCGTCCATAGGAGAATTCCATTAAGTAGGTTTGGTATCCAGCACACGTAGTAAACAATATTGGTCATTGCAAATTTCAACCTAATCGCCTGGACGAGCTTCCTCTCCCTGCCCGTCATCTGCGCCATGCTACAGATAACGACCTTCTTCATATCCTTCGTCGACGACATGTACAATACAGGATTAACTATCATGACGATGGCAAGGAGGACGTAGGTCGCGCAATAGTTCGGAAGGATCCGGAGCACGGCAGACGACAGGGACGTTAGGCTGTGGCAGCTGTCGGTCAGAGAATTTCATCGATTTCATCGGAGCGCTCCTGAATACTCCTTACTCAATCAATCGATTGTCAAGAGCTCATCTTATCACTTACTTGGCATCCGGTACGTACAGAATAGTTAGGCCAAAGGTTGTCAGTATAGCCGGGCATATCCAGGCGAAGACGTGGTACCAGATCGGTCGGCAAATCTTCTCGCCCAGTAATAATTTCATGTCTATCGCGTAGCACAAGGTCCATATCCAAGTCGCCATGTAAAAGTACTGCGTCCAAGCCTAAAAGAAAACTGAGTTTTTTTTAATTTGACTAACTCTAGGCTGGGATATTTAACTCGGTAAAGCTTTTACCGACGACACGGCGCAAAAGACAACATTGGACGTGTCGTCTTCCATTGGCATTATCGACCGAAAATTCATCCATAGTGCCGATCTAATGAAGACCCCTAAGAAACAGAGAACACCATTAGAAATCCGTACGGCAGATCGTTGGCGATTAAGGGAGCCTCGGGTACCTAACGAAGCCAAAAGATCCGCAACCGCTAGCCATACGATGATATCTCTGCCTCTTGCTGCCGAGGATCCGTGCCATCCGTGGGATAAGCTTAATTGGTGACGGGGCAATACCTGCAAATGTATGTGCAAATTTTTTTTTTTATCGCAAAGTACAAAGACTCCAACGATAACATCTTAAACTAGGGGAAATTTCATTTTTTAAGTAATTTGGAACAATTTTAACGTATCAAAATTTCACAAACATCATTATAATGCCTGCGTATAATTTTAATAATAATGACAGGGTACATTTGCTTTAATCGCATTTTAATTTGTGTAATTTATGCACGATTGAGACTTATTTTTAAGGATGATGACATTTTATTTATTTATTTATTTTTTTTTGTAATAAGATAAGGATTTGTAGGAAAATCGTGCACGAAAAATTTCGATTCTGCTTAAGTATACTACGCGCGTATTAACATTAAATCATGACGAATAGTTATTACGTGAGGTATTTAGAAAAATGAAAATAAAAATAAATGTTTTTATTATATTCATTAAAAATTTGTCAGCATTTAATTTTAAAAGTCATAGAAATTCTTTCACGAATATTATTAAAAAGTAACATTGATATTAAAAATTCCTGATTGCAGTCGGTGATAAGTATATTTAATTTTACTCTTTCTTACTTGCAAAGTAAAAATTTCGGAAAATACTTGATAAATAAACACAAAAATTGTGTAGAAAGTAACGGAAAAAATCTTTTATTAAAAAAATTTATTTTTTTTTTTTTCATTCAAATGTAAAAATTCCAACTTTCCTGGAAATCAATTACAACAGATTTTAAGACACTTATTTGTAAACTCACCGCAAATTTAATCGGTATTTTATGATTTAGAAAAATGCATGTAAAGTTGTATACAGTATGAAATATATACATATATGTACATATATATATATATATACATATGATAATGTTATACTTTTCATACAGAAGGCGAATATTATATGAAGAGGATTGATTATACAAACGATGCCATAATATCCTTTGGCTGAAGTGAAAATTTAGTGTACAATTGAAAGTAATGTTTAATCGGGTGATGATTTGCTTTATTTAGCCAATAATTGTCCCCTTCAACCTCGGAAATTATAATATCGAGGGTAGGTTTTTTTTTGGTTCTTAAGGCTTCAGGCTAATGAGTAAAATTTACGAGAGACGATCAAACAGATAGACTAGACAAAAGCAATTCGAAAAGAAGATATTAAACATATCTATATAGGGAAGATAAGATGGAATTATCGAGTGCAACGGTTGATATATTTCTCGGTAGCTACAGCAGTCGCAATACGCTCGGCATTTGCATATCGACGAGGACGGCGGGAGGCCGGAGGGGCGTCAGGGAGGCCGGAGGGGGAGGGCGCAAATCGGTCAGGGTAGGCAAGGTCCGAATCACCTGGTAAATGGCCCCTAGTATGCCGATGGAGGAGGAGACCATGCAGACGGTATTGTAGGTGTCCGTGTTGAACTCCTCCATAATGTCGAGCGCCAAGTCGCTGCGATTGTTGTGGTGGCAGCAAAAGGTCTGTATGGTCGGGTCGGCCATGGTCTAGGATTTCCGGCTCTTCCGCCTCGGTCGAGCGCGTCCCCCTTACTTCGGTCCGATAAGGAGTTACTCTAGCCCCGATAAGGCCGACGAAGGCTCCCCTCGTCCACTTATCGCCGCTCTCGATTCCCTTCTATGCCTATTGGCAGAGAGTCGCGGGGTTGGGTGGGTGGGGGGGGGGTGAGAGAGGGGTCAGAGAGCCGGGCAATTATCGGGCGAGCCTCGAGTCGGATGCGGAGGAGTTGGCGAGCAGGAGTCCGGCCGGGCTCTGGCCGGGGATTTAAATTTTCGGCTCGGAGTCCGCGAGCTCGCCACCGGGGCCGGAGGACCCCGAGGCGCTTCCATTTGCCCGGGGCTCGGCTTTACAATTTTCTCACACGGGACGTCGACTCGTGCTATCTGTCGGATAATGCCGAAAGATACCAGTCCGGCCTCTTTATCTCGAGCCCCGATCGTTTCTCGACCCGCCTACGCTATCTCGGCATTCCTCGCGGTCGTCGCTCATCGTCGGTTCCCCCTCGGATTTTCGGCCCTGCCTATCGAGTCCCTCCCGGGGCGGGGCGGGGGGGAAGGCGATAAAACAACGATCCCGAGCACAGTCCGTTGAGGAAGCCGTTGGTACGAGGCCGACTCGAGCGAAGCGCGCACCCCTCGGAAGACCGAAGACGGAGCCGATAAGCACGGGGAAATCCGGCTGCTCCCGACCGACGGCCGCGGCTGGCTTACGCAAGCGAGCGATGACGCAAGAGGCTCGCAGGGAGGACCCGGTCGCGGGGGCCTCGACTACCGGGGTCCGCTGCCTCGGGAGCCCGAGTTGGCGCCATGCCGAGGGCCAGGAAGACACTGGCGAGCCTCTCTCGCACGGGATGCCGCGAGCACGCGCCGCTCCGCTCGGCACCGCCGGCACCGTCGTGAAATCCGATAAGTCCCGGGCCGTTGCCCGGCTCCCGCCGAAGCCTTATCGGGAGGGGATGGGGAGGGGGGGGGGGAGGTAGCGGCAGCCGAGGCGCACCGACCGCCGGTCTCGGGTGTTCCTTCGCCCCGCGGGCTACCCGACCGCGAGCTCGGATTTTTCTACCCTCGGCCTAGGCTTCGGCCCCGGCTCTACCGCCGGCCTTTTTTTTTCCTCCCTCCGACGCAACAAAACCTTTTGGCTCTCCCAAGGACCGAGGACGCGCTTACAGTCGTGCTAAGACGCAAGCTGGGGATGTCGAGCTCGCCAAGCCGCTCCTGCTCCAGCCTTCCTCGCATCGATGGTGCAAAAACACTTCGCACCTGCCTTTAATCCGGATTCTCAATTTACTCGGATCTCTAATGTAACCCGTGCACGAGCTCGAATGAATAAACAGCGCATTCCATTCTACTATTTCACGTTTTAATGATTTGATACGGGAGACTCCGGAGGCTTTTTCATCCTTCGTACGTATTTTAATTCGCGATAATGGAAATTCAATTGTTATTTTAATCGCATACTTAGTGACATTTTTTTAATGTTATTTCTTGAAAAAAAAAAAAAATTATTAATCTTTCCATTTATCTAATTTACAATGAATAAATAGTGCGTGCAAAGATTCATTTTACTATCGCGCTGAAATAAAAACAAATCTCTAATACACTTAGATTCTTTTATGTTATATATATATATATATATATATATATATATATTGCAAACTTGCATTATTTGTTATTCGTGGTTATTTTATAATATGAACAATTATTAAATTGATCAAAAATGCACAGTTACGAAACAAAGAAAAAATTATTTTTTAACAATACTTTTGAAAATTACAATTCTCAATTGTTCAATATTAATAGCTATTATAATACGTACATTATATATATATATATATATATATATATAAACAATTAAATTTGAATTGTACTATAATTATTTTTAACGAGTAAAAATGAACTTCTACGAGTATTTTAAATAAATAATTTGTTGTCGAATAAATAATTGAATAGAAATTAAAATGTAGTTTTGCAAATATGACAAAAATCTTATTAATGAGATAAAGTTTGCGGGTGTACATACCACGTTGATAATTTTCGCTTCAAAAGTTAATAAAACTTTAAATCGATCATTAAATATAACCTTCGTACTCTTATATCACAATCATTACCATTTAAAAATCCGTCCAATGATCTATGAAGAAGCTACCGAACCAAATGAAAGATAAAAAATCAACTTTAACGGGTTTCCTGTTACTGGAAAATATATTGATTAGATGTATATATATTGCGATTTGATACCGCGTCTCGCCGTTATAACTTTCGACTGTGAATAAATTGGAGTCCGATGTGTAGGATATTGGATGATGGTGGTATGGTGACGAACGATTTACCTCAAGGAATAAATACTCTGTAAGATCGGTGTGTGCATTCTTGACTGGTAGATATAAGGTGAACGGTTAGTATGACCGATTCTCCTCTATGTACCGATGAAGCTATTGGGAGCTACTCGCAAAGTGAAGGGATAGTTTTCTTTGAAAGTTTTTCTCATTGAAGAAGTGTTGAATTACACGTAGAAAGCTGATTGAGCTTTTCCACACTGTATTGCTACTATTGATGCAAGGATTTATGTAATAAAATTGCTCAACGCCGTATTAAATAGACGAGCTTGTACGTAAAAAGAAATCATTATTATTTAAAAATAGTACTAGTTTTATTATAAATGATTTTATAGTTTCTTTTAATTCTATTAATAAGTTGCAAATATTGCGTATTACCGTTTTGTGTTACGGATTTTTATTTCAAAAGTGAAAAATCCCCGTAAACATTGTGTAATTTCAAAAATAAAATCAGGGATTCCTAGTTTTATTTTATCTTATTATACATTAAATGCGATATCTTGGTTTACAAATAATTTTAATTATGTGTATAAAATACAGCCTACCTATTTAAATTAACATTGAACAAATCAATTATCGTTATATTAAGGAAAATAGGATTTAAGGAAAATATTGTAGGAGAGGAGATGTTTTTTTCAATGGCAAGTTGTAATCAATTAATATCATAAGAAATATTAATATTAAGAGTGAATGTATTAATGTTTAGAACAAAATTATAAAATTAGAATATAGTTATAAAACTATGAAGTTTATATACTTAAAATACATTAATTAAACATTGAGTTTAACCGAATATTACGCAAAGAATGTCGTTTAATTTTGTGGCAATATCTTTATAATGTGATCTTTGAAATAATAAGAATTAGCATCAGGTATACAAAATTTGCCAATGTTATCTATAATTAGTTAAAGTACCATTATCAATGACAGTATTGAGCGCAGTAGTTAATTAATAAAAATTACGTATTTTTTTAAAAATAGATAAAATCATATTCTAAAAAACTATGATCGATAGGATTGATGGGAAGTTTATACGTCGACAGACTAATGTTTCAAATATTACCAAACATAAATTCATAATCTCATCATAAATAATTTTTGTTTTTGTTTTATGCTATATAATAATTAGCTTAATGCTTAGTTTAATGTTTGATAAATGGTAAATATTTCTGTAACAAATTCGGTATAATTGTTCCAAAATTATGACGTAGGAATGAACAGATTCGTGATATAAATCAAAAACATTTGAGGTGTCAGATAAAAGTGGCACTTCCTTTTTTTACACATGCTTATAATACTTAGAAAGATAGAAAACAGCGGAATAGTGTTATATTTTTTAATTACTTTTTTTGTATATCTTATTACGTTACCAGGAGCATTATATATTCATAATTAACAATTGCATTTCTTATTAATGTTATTATAGTTAAAATGTAATTTGTTTAAATTTATAAAATGGACGTATGTGTGCGCAGGTGATTTTTGCAATATCATAATGATGTCTTGAATGTCATGCTTGCATTTCTTTCGTGTACTATTAAACGCGTAGAAAAAATATTTTTTGAAAATGCGGCGAATATTTATCGGCTATTTAATCTCTCTACCGTTTCGGTTTTCTATAAGCGCTCGGTTATCCGGTATTTAAAAAGATCGGTGCATATAATAGTTGAGCTGCTTTGCTGGAGTTTAATTTATAGAATCCTTGAAGATGACGTGATTTGTAAAGATTAATTATTATTACTCATTGTTAAACTTCTATATTCCACATGCTAATTATACGCATTTTATAATGGTATGGTATTACCCAAGTTATTTATTTCGTATTATTGTTTATCACGTTTATTGAAAGCAACTCGAATATTTTTATTTTAATTCTATTGATTCTTCTTAATTTAAATGCATAATTAAATTATACAGTGGCTTATTTGAATTTTTTGAATAAAATCCAAATAAATATGCATCGAACGATTCCTTAATTTATAAATAGATTCTAATTAAAAAAGTTAATTTTGATATCGACCTCTAAGCGCGAGCTCTTAGATCAAAGATACAAAAATAAATAGAATTGAAAATTGCGATTGATAATGTAATAAAAGTGCTAATCATATAAAAATGATATAACTTATTATTATGTTTTAATGCTGATTGCGATGAATTTAATCAAATGTTTTAAATTTATGTAATAGATTCTAGTTGTAACTAAAAATACTGTACGCTAAAATTGTTTGAATTATACTCTTGTAATAATTAATTTAATTATTTTTCGTAATAACAAGCCAATCAAACAGATTTCAGTATAATTTTATTCGTTCATTTATTATAATAATATGTCATATATCTTATTAAGACATTTATACAACTATTGTAATTATTAAATGAAGTAAAAGTTTCAAAGCACATTTATAATAAAGTATAAAAAATGAATAAGTAACAATTTAGGCCCAATAATTAAGAAGATCCTTATTATTACGTTAATAATAATAATTTTTATAAAAGATTAATCGTAGATTTATTTATTTAATTTGTTTTTATTTTACAGCCAACAATTTTACGACAGCGACCATCTGAATCCTCCCGCATACATTCATTACATGGAAGTCCAAAAATTGAAATAAGCCTAGCAGTACCAGTTTGAATTGGTTTTGCAATAGGATTTAAAAGCTCCGATTTGCCAAGCTGAAAAATAAGTAATAAGTTTGTTTGGATGATCATAAAAATCGTAAAAATAATTTTAAAAATCGCTACCTCGATAGATAATAATAATAATAATAATAATAACAGCAAGCATAATTAAATGTAAATAACCTCATCCTTATCGTCGCTACTTTCCATTGTTGCCGCAACTACCAAAAAAAGAATGCAAAAACTTATAATAATGAATTTCAACATTTTTTTATACCCGATGCTTATGTATTTTTGCATCGTTCTTTAAAATACGTCTAAATGACAAAATTTCTGCAAATGTACTGCTCGTATGGAAATCGTGGCCTTAATAACTTTCGATAGTGTAAAGTTATCTACTTGATAAAATATTAGCTTACTATCGAAAGGCTTAGTTGTTAATTTTCAAATTTTTACAAATCAATTAAGCTGCTCAACAAAAACAGATAAGATTTTAATCTATCCGAGGGAGATGAAACGGCCCATAAGTTGCATTGAGAATATTTGCCAGCGCGATTAGGCTTATTTATTATTTTTTTTTTATTTCAGATCCTCGACGCGGATATAAATGATTTATTACAAAATTACAATGATTTTCAACGGTTGATATTTTCTATTCAATCCTAATCGTGCTCGTTTTCAAAATCAAACGACATTATTCTTAAGTTATTGCATTATTTATTATTGACGCTTGATTGTGCACACGATGTAGCTTAAACTCATTATAGCCTTGTAATGCGGTACCATTTTTATCAAATCTTTCTCAGAGTACGCAGAGCTCGTAGAGCCTTCGTGAAATTATATCCTTCAAATTCAATAACGACGTCATTACCAAACAGCTAACCATTTTTTCGCGTTAATTCGCAATAAATCTCTGGGTGCGATTTTCGAGATGCCATTGCCGTACTTACACCTTCGTCCTCCTCAGGTAGCGTCCGGAACCAATCCTGTTTTTTCTGCACACCATTCGTCGATCGCCTTGGTCAGTACCGGGTAAAGGTTTGACACCGCCGTAGGTATATTGAGCGATTGCTGCAATTATGTAATAAACATAACGAGTGTCCTATTTGTTTTGATTCTTTGCTTTACGAGTGGAAATTTTTTTTTTTTTTTTTTTAAGCCGTTGGACTCCAATCGTCACGGCCATTTAATAATCCATCGCTCGCGCAGGCCGGGACTGGAAGTTATTGTAAAAATTGTCGATTTAGAGAAAGGCTTTTTTGCCGCCTTTCCCTATCGACCGTTAACGTCTCTCAATTACAAATCCGTTTGGCAATCCGCTGGGACTCCTTTGCCCCATCGGACGAGTTGTCGATTTTAATTGTGCTTTCAATCGCGCGTTGGCAAGTTCGAAGTTTTATTGACGGAGCCACATTAAAAATACTTTCGACAACCTCTATTCAATACTTTATACGCTTTTCATACCATTCTCGTGAAGCGCTAAATAAAACCAACCTCCTGCTCGGGTATTCCTCGCCTTGGCATTGTGAATTTGGAGTTGGAAACCGTTTATACAAATACTGCAACGAGCTACGCCCACAGGGGCCGATCTCCCAAATTAACTCATGATATTCCTCGACTCAGCTTATGGACTAACGAAGGTCCGCCGGTTTGGCTCCTTATGTCAGACTTAATTAATGCCTAATATTTATCCTCGTTCGAGCCATTGTTTTCAAAAAGAATATCCTTACACGGCGTTCTCGGAAAGATGCGGCAAGATTCGAGCTTGGCAATTCTTATTAACCGTAGTATTACTTATCGCAGCCCTCCTGCCCCCGCGCTCCCGACAAATCCTCGCCCATAAAGTGCGAGCGCACCGGGTTAAAGAATACTCGCTCCGGGTCGGCGACGGGACTGCGTGGGATTCTACGATTGGGCGGGTGGGGGGGGTGGGGGGAGGCGGCCACACCTGGGGTAGGAAGCACAAGCCATTAGCTTGTGACGGGTTGGCGAGCCTTGGGGTGGCCGAACGGAGTACAGCCGCTTGACTTTCGTCTCTCCTCCTCCTCCTCCGTAGGCACGTAGGCCTCGCTCTGCACTCCTGCGGCCGCCAAGCCCTAGAAGTCCAGTCTGCCGTCCGGGCCACTGGGGACGCGAGGGACGCTTTTTTTTTAGAGGGAGCTTGAGAGCCCCAAGGACGGAGGGGCGACTCGTTACAAGTAGCATAGGATGCGTGTCCCTTAAGTATTACGGTCTTTATTTTTTTTTTTTTTAACTTTGTAACGACAAGTCGGTATTACGATGGAGCTAATATTTTGTGAAATCGGTTTTCTTCCCGAGATAAGAATATTTCCCTTTTCTTGTTATGTTAAAAAAAGAAACGTAGCCCGTGGAACGAAAAGGAAAAAAAAATATTTGTGAAATGTAAATTCATAGGAAGATAAAAAATAAAAAAAAAATAATGGGTGTATAATTGATAGTGGCACATCTTTAATGACAAAGCGATGGAAAAAAAATATCAATTTTTTAGGTCATCGTAAGCTGTCAAGGCTACTTCTAATAGTCTTTTTTAAATTGAAGTAAAAAAAAAAAAAAAATAAAATTATTCTAAAAGGTTTTCAAAACAGATTTAGAATGTCTTAAACGTTCTTTTAATGATCTAAAAAATCTTTATTTAAAGGAGAAGATAAATTTTTGGTACAATCAATTTTCTAATATTGATAAACTTTATGGTAGAAAATTAATTTTATTACCTTACTAAAGATATTTTTGTAACAAACTACTTACACTATTTACGTACATCGAATACGGGCTTAATTCGTTAAATATTTGCTTTCTTTATTATGTATTTCAAGAATTATATTAATTTTAACGCGAAATAATAACAATTGAATAAAAAACCATGCTTGTGTTTTATTTTGAAGCGGAGAATGAAAAAGAATAATTAAATAGTGTTTTACTATTTTTATTTAAACACATTTTAGATAAGATTTAAGATATTAAAATATAAATATAAAATATTAAAAAGAGTTAAGATATTAAAGTGGCATAATGAATAAGAGTTGATAGTGTAACATAATTTCATTTTTTGTATTGATTTATTTAGTTAGTGTGGTACTCTGTACCAATAATTGGGTAAGTGAGCTTAGAAAATCGAATAGAAAAATAATTTAAACATAAATTAAGTATCATTTAATTTACGATTAATAAGGTTAAAATTAAAATCTGTTTTATTTTCAGTATATTTTCTAAGAGGGCTACTATATTTATCACATAGATACATAGATATATATATATATATATATATATATGTATATGTATATACATGACTATGAAATGGTCAACAAGATTATACTTGTTATTGTTTTGTTTATGTGTATATATTTTTTAATTCATTTATTTAGTGCTATTTTAAAACTCATGCAAGTAATTTCAAATAGGACAATGAACGTAATGCCTTACTTTACTTAACGAAGAATAATGTTTATTTGCTGTAGTGTTGACTTATAAAAAATACTTACAATAATTTATAAACATTATTAATACAATGCATATATGTAGAGTACATTTTCTTAAATAAATTATTATTATTTATTAAAGATTTATTCAATATTTCTCTCGCTGAGGGTATTATTGTAATAGAAATATGGAAAAAATTTGTTCATCTAAAAAAAAAACAAATAATAATAATAATAATAATAATAATCACAAATAAGCAAAACAAAAAGAAAAATTAAGTTATTAACCGGAAAATATTGCAAAATTTGAAACAACTGTTTACCAATTCTTTAAAACACAGCCTATGATCCGTCGACATTTTTTTTGATAATCCAACCTGAAACACGGACTACATTGTGATGTCCGCGCTGGAAATTGTAGAATGAATCTGCTGTCAATGCTATTAGGTAATGGTATTTTATCCGCAGAACCATTATTATCCAGTATTTTTCTGTCAACCCTCATGGAATTGTGTTCCGATTCATCAGGGAACTGAAAAAAAATATAAATACATTGAGTGCAGAAGCTTCCACTGTGCATTACTTATTTTTTGTTATTTTCTTTTTGATAAAAAAATTCGCAATTAAAAAAAGGAATTAATGCACACGGTCACACGGTTGCTGTTTTTGTTAGTTTATTAATTCTATTTAATTTCACGTATGGTTTTACGACCTTTTGTATTTGTCTATAATGAAAAAATACTTCGAGTCAAATATTACTTATTTTATTATTAAACACTGACATATTTTTTGAAGAAAATACCGTCACTCTATCTGGGTCTATAATACGTTCTTCAGTTGGTAAGCGATCATTTCTGTGCGTCATCACTATTTCAATTATTAAACAAATTTTGATTATCATTATTAATATCTTATTCATTTTGAGTCACGAATTTTTTATTATTTTTTTATTTTTTTTTTTACTACAGGTAGACTTCACTTTTCTTAGCTGTTCACTGCTTAAAACGTATTTCTTAGGCTTATGGAGTCTGGATTTTTTAGTCCAACTGTTACAGTTTCATTCCTCATACTGATGTGAAGTGACGAATTTAGTAATATTTTAATTTATCTATAGCGATAAATGTCTGGCGAAGGCTGAAATTTGTATCAATAATGAATAAAATAAATTTCTCTGCGCACGATGTTACGTAACGTTATGAATAGAAAAAGCAATAATAATATTTACGAAAAACTTAAATCATGTGTTTTAAAAAATTGTGTATACGTCCTTGCTTTTTTATACAAAAGAAAAAATTTATTTAAAAACATTACAAACTAAAGTATGACATTTATAAGTGTGATACATGTGTATTTACATATATATATATATATACATATAGATAATTGTGTATATATACACACACACACACACACACACACATATATACATATATTTTATTTACTGTATATATATGGATGATATAATTTCCAAACCTAGAAAAAAGTAGTATTAATTTTTTAAATTAAATTAATTTTTAATTAACGTTCATTTTACTGTATCTTAAGGTGCCTTATACTTCGAATCGAACTGAATTTTTCTAAACAATAGTAGAAAAAAATAATTTTGTTTATGTATAAAACTTTGAATTCTATGCTCCTTACGGTTGATCATATTTTTATATATATATATATATATACATTGATGGTTTCATGCAATCAATAATTATTTATCACTTTATAAAAAAAAAATTTATCGATTCTACGTACAAATATTTAGTCTCTAAGTTTTCCTTTTTAATGAACAACTGCAAATTTTTAAACAGTTGATAATAAAATCTTTTAGTATTTTATGCACACATATATCCAATAATTTAAAAATTCGCTTATTGGCTATAGTAGTCAGATGTGTTATTAGCCAAATTAAAATTAATTAACTGAACATTTTATAGAAATACATTTAAGCAAAGCTATTTCGGAAATATTTGCCATTTTTTTAAGTAAGCTATAGTTTAAGAGATTGCAATGAGATTCTAAATAAAAGATCAAACAAAGTCAATGTAAATAATTAAAAATTATATTTTAGGTTTTTTTTTTAAATAAAACGACATTTTATATACGTTTATAATACAATTACAATAAATATAATATAATCCTTTGTGCAATAGATTTGAATATAGTGTCGCTGTTTTCGTTTTTTTTGGCAATTCAATACAAGCGTATACCTATAGATATTTATATTTACAAGAGCTAATTCTGTAACAGAAAATACATATAAAAAAAAATTAAACATTTGTCAGCAATAGTTTTATTTACTAAGTTTATTATCGATTTATTTACTATTAATGTTATTTACTGTATATTACTATTTTTTAATGAATTTTTTTGTACTGAATATAGATTTTTACAGAATGTATTTATAACATTTAATGATCACATACAATTAAGTTTATTATATTGTTTACCAATTTTGTAAAAAATAAAAATACGAATGATGAAATATCAAAGTACAATGATATAAATATACAAATTATATGAATAACATTTTAAAGTTTGCTTTTTTAATATATTATAATAATAATAATAGCAAGACTAGTCAACAAACAATAGTTTGGAAAAGTATGATATCTAAGTAATGTTTGCCTTTTGGTACAATACAAGTAATTATGAATTTAAAACTTCAAAACATTTATTATATAATATTTAAATTTTTAGTATGAAATAAAAATACCAATTTATAACGACTGTATACATTACATATATTTTTATTGAAAATATCTATGCGTTTCGGCTTTAGAATTTTTAGAAATATTATACATTTCTATATATTATATACTAGACTAAGTTATTGTGATGGTAATTATAACTACTGCAATACTAAGAAAACAAACTTACAAATATTGCTATTAGTAGTTTTATAATATATATATATAATAAATATAGTAATAGTACGTAGATTTGGAATTATTTTGTATTTATCAAAAAATTTTGTAATCTCCCCCAATACTGATCATATATTATCTGATATATTATAAATACCTATAATATTTAGCTTAAAATTAATAATTATTTATTATAATTATTAATTTAAATTCAATGGCATTTTTTATTAAAAAATTTTACTCTTAAAGTAAAATACTTGTACATTATTTTGGAATCTATACCTCAAAGACAACGAATGGAAGCATTAATAAATTTTTTCTTACGTGAGTAGAATTTTTAAACTGCAATAATGACCAAGACTAATGCTCATTATTGAACTGCATGCACGTTATATTTAAACAAAACACAAATTTTGTATCTTTTCATACGTGTGAATGCTTCCGAAAACATTGTAATTTAACATAATCTATTCTTTCTAATCTATATTATCTTATTAATCAGAGATGTTACATAACACTATTGATATCGACAATAATATAACGATTAACTTACTTATTTACGTTTAGTTGTTTAATCAACCTTGAATATAAAAATAAAAAGATTTCATATTTTTTTTATTATACATTTCTTATGAAAATTATATGTTAGAGAATTATTTGTTTTTTTTTTTTTTAATTTATATGTGAAATCAAAGTTTTTTTAATATCAGATATGAGTAATGTAAGTATGCAAATAAAAATATTATACTTCATGTCACATCTGTAAATGTGTAAGATGATGATAGTTTTAATCTTCCTTTATTAATTATGAAATAAAAACTTGAATAAAATAAAGGTTGCTTATAATTTAGTGATTTAAACATAATATACTATATTTTTTTTTATAAAAAAATTCATAGTCTAGTAAGTCAAATAAGATTGTAAAAGATCACAACGTGAATGTGTTACTTTCATCTAAAATGGCTAAAAAGGGTTAACAAGAATAATAATAATAAACACAAAAGATGTTTTTAAATAATTTATTTGGAATAAGAAGTATTTTTTTAAAACAATATTTATTAATTTATAGTGATTATATGGTTTTTTTTTCATTGTAAATACAACTTTCTTAAATATATTTTTTTCATTTTAAATTTTGTAAAAATAAAACAAAATCGATGCTTATTAACTTTAAACTAATTTTTTCGACTTTTAAATACTACACTATCTACGTACTTAATATAAAAATGTTGAACATCACAAATGCAATTACTTCCAGATGCATTTAAATTTTAACTGTATCTGTTCGTACCTCCACGTTGTCATACTAAATGGTCTCACAGGAAAGAGAAGCGAACGCATCATTCAACAGTACATAAGCAGTCCCTTAAAAATGTATTAAAAGAAAAAATTATGCTTCGTATAAAAATAAACTTGAATCCATTATCATGAAATACATTATTGAAGAATTAAAAATAAAGCGGAGGGGAAAATGGAAATTTTGTAAATATTAATGGTTTTGAAAAGTGCATAAAAAATATGTTACCAAAAATTGATTAGCACGTGGCACATTTTTCCAAAAAAAAACTGTTTCTAGCAGAAGTTTTTTTCTTAAAGAACTATTTTTCTTTTTGTTTGTAATACAAGTGATTTTTGTCAGTATTTTTGTGCAATTCCAAATTTTTGTTTTTGCTACAATAAAATTAAAATAATTTTAAAAATATGTCGAATATAAATTTGAATCAATCTTGTAAAATTACATTTTTTACGAATTATATTTATTATAATAAAGATTGTATACTTGCAGAAAATAATGAATTCAATAAATGTAGTAATAATAATAGTAAAATAAAAAATAATTTGAAAAAACATTTAAATTGAATGGAGACTTTATGTATATTTGATAAGAATTTGGAATTTTTATGCTCTTAATGACTTACCTTGATGACTGATGATTTAAATTGAATACTGTAGTCTTACAATGATTACTACTGTTTCGGTATTTTTGAGGACTAGAAGATGTTGAACGCTGAAAAACATTAGATGACGAATGGGAAGTTGGCTTCGGAGATACGGAACGCATCGTTTTGAAATCTAAGATTCTAACTGAAAATAATTGAAAACCCATTGTAAATTTGTGCTCAGAAGATAAAATATAACAAAAGCAGGTGTTATTTTACCTGATTCTGGTTTCCCAATAACTTCAATTGTACAGTACTCTTTTAATAAAGGATCACTATTTTTTTGCAATATCATATCTTCTTTATCTTTTAATTCGATTTTAAAATTACGACAACGTTGTATTGACATTTTTTTTGTCAAAGAACCAAAAATTTGAAATAAAAAATTGATCTGTCGCAAAGAAATAAAAAAAACACTATAAATAATTCAATAACGTGAATGTGACCAATTTCGCCTAAGCGTCAAGATGAACTAATTTTAAAAATTTTTCTGCAACACTTTATATGCACACATGTGTACGAGTATATACGTACATGTGCTTGAGTTGGTGGGGGTAATCTCTTAGGAAATATTATTTGTAATTTGAATTTTGACCCCCTACGGAAAACCATTGAAATTAAGGGTTTTACGTTTCTACGCTAATGATGGCTAAATCATATGATTTCAGGTCATATGGACAAGATGTATCGACTAGACGTACAATACATATCCAGTTATTGGTTGTCGTAAAGTTCAAGAAAGAACAATAGAATTCTAAATATATAGAATTCATGATACATAATAGAATCCTAAGAAACAAAATAGCATCTCGATGGGCATTTTAAATACCCGTGAAAATGTTATTAATTGTGACATTATATGGTTACCGTATCTTAAATATTTAAAGAATTACAAAAATCTTTAACAATGTCTTATACCTTGTTAAAATGTATAAACTCGATTCACACTATTGAAACATTATTTAAAAAAATACAAATTAACATGCTCTTACACAAAAATCTAATTAAGATGAATATGTGTATTCAAAACCTGATAATTTTCCTTTATGATGATATAATAATGATTATTATAGATAGGTAATCATTATTTGTGAAAAATCAGAATAGACTATTTACCTTCTGATGGAATTTTTATTTGTATTATATATTTATATTGGTTTTTAAGGTGAATTTATTTCTATTGAATTTTTAAAACCGTTTACGATCGCTACAGCGTTTTGAAAAAAAATGTAATTTTACATTCAAGTAACCATAATTTTAATAATTTTTTATGATGCCTACTTTTCATTTGAATTCATTAAGATTTCGTAAAGAAACTACATACTTAAATAAAAAAAAAAGAGTTGTAGCGATAATTCTTTGTATTGTAATTAAATATTATACTTCCGATCAAATTTAATGGTACATAATTTATTTCATATTTTGCGTTTCACTAATTGAAATATTTACAATAGACATTATAGAAAATCCCACGTATTAATTATACATTTATTATATTATGAGAGGATTGTAAAAAAAAGTTATTGTAATTATTGAATATGAGTACAAATTCACGATTATATGTAAATAAAATTTGCTTGTTGCAAAGGAAATCTTTAAGCTTCGTATTAAAATAAATTAATATAATAATATTTTTATAATACTTATAATAAAACAATTTATAATAAAATTGGAATATTTTTTTCAGTTAAAAAATCAATAATAACATATTTATAACAAAATTTTGTATATATTTGTAGTTTTATTTTTTTATAGTAAAAAATTGCAATGATTAATAAGTTTTAAAAAACTGATTTTTTAAAAGATTATTTCATAAACTTAAAAAAGGATTCGTCCATTAATTTAATTTTTGTCAACTCATATGTATATTTACAGATCTTATTTTATGTAAATCTTGTTTAATTGTATTTAAATGTAATATTTAATATTTGCGCAAATATTTTTGCATTTTAGTCTTATCATGTATATCAATTTCTATACCAGTTTAATGAAATTACTACATACATACAATTCCATTTATGAGGTAGTATAGACTACCCATATATGTTTATGATTTATATATATTTGCAGAAATGTGGGCGGTTACAGGAGTTAGGCACTAAACATTTTCAGAATTGACTGGGATCCAGTTATAAGCTTTCAGATTTAAAGATTATCACTATTGGAAAATCTCAAAATATAATCACAAAATGTACCTCATACTGTTATTAAACTTTCACTTTTTTTCTGTTATAATATATTTTAGATTGTAGGTATAGTATTAATTTAACTAATAAATGAACCTAGGAACTTGAGATTACTAAGTAAAGAAAGTTTTTTTCAATTAGGCTGAAGATCAGTTAATGATTAAAAATTTTCTCAGTTAATTTTATTTTTCACGTTACTTTATTTTTTAGCGATAAACGCAATATTTAATTGTCTAATATAATTGTAAGAAAAAAACTAATGTAAAAAAAATTATAATATGTATTATTTATGGAAATTTATAAAAATAGAAATTAATGATCTTAAGAATTATTTGCTGTTATAAATGAACGACAAGCTTTCATGATAATATTCATTGCGAAATCGATAAATATTTTTGTAATTCGCTTGTTCAAAAATAAAGATCTTTTAAAAAATAATAATAGTAATGTACATAAGCTCGAGTATATATTAATTATAATGTTTAAAAACATCTGCTGCCGTTTGTTAATTATTGCTATATTACATTCGTGCAGTTTAGTTTCAAGAAACTTTTGTCCCCCGAAAATACAGTTTCTGCTCTCATTGTTAAATTTATACCTGTGAAGAACAATCGTGGATTTGCGGAATTATTTCTGTAAATGGATACAGCAGTAAAAAGTTATCACTGGTAAGTGGTGCCATAAAATTGCCTACAAAGCCTATAAATCACAGATATCTAAGTTGGATTGTATTATTATTCGTAAGCTACGTATCTACAATCGCACCAAAATCGGCACAGCCTGAGCGAGAAAAATATGGTAACCGTAAAGATTTAGAAGCTGCGCTCTGAAGCTCGATAAGCTCATAACCTCAAACTGCCGGCTCCAGCAGCACACGCGATATCTAAGATAATTTAAAATTTGCCGACATAAAAGCAGCGATATGGGAATGTTGTCATCCAAGAACACCATTGGGTGATAAGGGTAGAATCATTATCACTTACTATAGAAACGTGTCCTATTTCATTCTTACACGATACGCTCTTCATTCATTTAATACACTTTTCGAGATACCGAACAATGCGCCGATAGTGTGTACAATCTATTTTACTTTTACGCAATTTTTCAAAAATTTCCTAGTACAGATCTAAATTATCGTACATACGTCTATACAAAATATTATATAAATACAGCGATGAATGGTCCCAGTGGATATTCGTTTATATTTCGGATTATCTTCGTGTATTTAAATGTAATTTTAATACGCAGGTCATCCTTACACCACAGTCATAAATATTTAAATCTAAGGAACTGGAATACAAGCAACACGATGTGCAAACTGTTTTCTCTACTGCTTACAGGCATTAATTTAAACATTTTTTTATATATATATTTTGAATTCAATTAAGATACTAACTTTAACATATTTGTCGATGGGCGGTAGATCAGCATTTTGGACTTTTAATTTTGATCATTTTAAGCTAAAAAAAGCCTCTCTTCATTCAAAACAATGCTTTTTTTTATTGCTGCTCGAAGATACAATAATAATAAAAATATGCGACTTTTCAATGATCTTATCTGTTGCTACGACTTGTCGCGTACTAAGATACCGACAGAGCAGTTGGTCTGCATTTGAATATTCCAAACGCTACAATTTCAAATGTCCCTCGAGTTTATCGGCGAGTCAAACAAATTACTCTGTATGCTTATCGATACACCAAAGAGTATGAAAAACATATAAAACATAAGCTTGGATAATGTTGATGAGTTATTACGGGTAAATATGTCGAAATATAATAACACGGAAGAATTATTTAAACACTTTTCAAAAACAGCTTTTAATATTGTTACTTATTTTGGTAAGTTTTTAATTTAAGGTTATGTGTAAATGTAATTATTATGTATACACAATACTATGTATACACAATGCAGTTTTAATTGTTTAATAGATAAAGGAGATGAAAGAGATAAAGCTTTAAAAGATTTGGAGGAAATAGTTACCAAAAATTGTATTTATGAAGAAAAAATAAAAAAACTTAATGATACTATAACAGTATTAATAGATGATGTTAAAGATAATTATAATTATGATGAAATAATGAAGACTTTTGATGTGAGGAAAAATTTTTTTATTGACTTTAAATAACATAATTAATTTAATGTATTGAAATGAATGTTAACGTTGAAAATACAGGAACGCAAAAGTAAATTGCTGACCTACAATCCAGATGTATCTAATCATCCTAAATTAAAGCAATATATTTGTGAACTACAACAAATTATTAATGGTAAGATATTGTTATAATATATACTACGTCATATAGTGTTATTTATATTTACAATTCATTTTTAATATTTTTAATATACTTATGGTCCATTGACAGATGAGGATGAGATCACTGGGGACAAGGAAGACAATGATGATGATGTTCAAATAACAAAGAAAGATTTTAATATTATTGATCCATTTACAAAGAAGCAAATGACTGACCCTGTTAAGAATAATATTTGTGGCCATGTATACGATCGAGAAAGTATACTTTCTATTCTAAAAATAAAAAAAGAAATTAGGTATGTATACAATTATTTAAATTTTGTTTAATATATTATATATCAATGTGAATTTAATTATCATTTGTGTATATTATCATCAGGTGTCCAGTTATAGGATGTATTAACAAACAATTTATTCTGGAAGAAAATTTAATATCAGATGTTGTTACAAGAAAATACATAAAGAAGAAGTCAACTTAAGCTTGGTATGGTGTCATTAAAAATTTAAAGCATAAAAATGTATTTTTTATTAAAAATATATTGTAAGAAATTGTATTGTATGTAAAAAGTATTGTAATATTAAGGAATAAGTAATTAAATTATAAACTATTTTTTTATTCAAAATTTCAAATATTTATTTCAATATTCCTTCCCTTCATTCAAATTGAAAAACGTTTAAGAATGAGGATTACTTTTGTTTCGAATTTATATCTATAAACACTTCATGTTAGTGAATGTTAAATAACTTCAGTTATATAATAGATATTTTTAATTATGAGCTTAGAATGACAATATGTACGTTTTTTATTATTATTATGATGTTTTTTTATGTAATATCTGAAGGATCAGATACTTATTATAAGTGGAAGCTTTTTTTAAATTCTTACGAAAGCACGAAAAATATCAGTAGTGGAGATTATTTTTCGTTTATATCACTTAATGCGCATAAGTACGATTTTTCAGATATTTATGAAGTTAATGACATACATGTAAGTGATTTCATTTAGTTTCAATAAATCTCTGCACATTGTAAGCAATCTTTTGATTTTATAAAAATTCAGCTTCTTCAAGAGATAAGACACTTAAACGAAGTATGTAGAAATTATTTTCTTCTCCAATGTATGGATTCGTGCAATAAAAATATCTGGAATTTAAAATTAAATTTAACTTTCAATTTAAAAATATATGTTCACGAATGTATTAAATTTAACAAAGTACATGATGTTCAACTTACAATGTGCGATTATATGCCTACATCTGCTACTCGTGATCGTATCAGTATTACAGGTTTGAGTGCTCACAATAAATGAATCTTTGTATCCAAAGAAGCCTATTTTTTATTTATAATTTTGCAGATGATAGCCGTAGCTTACTAAAAACGTTGCATAAGATATAAGAATAATCTATAACCTTTTTGAAAATTTTCCTATTTTAATTTGTAATAAGCAATGCGCTTGTATGCTTTTCAATATACACATAAGAATCTTAAATAATATAATAATAATTGAATTAGCTTTGGAAAATGTAATATATTATAAAATTTCAATTAAAAAATTAGATTGTTACTGCTTTCATGGAATAAACGCACTTGCTTTACCAATTGCTTATTTCCCCGCTCATGTAACGTAAGTACATAACATTAATATCATTACTATTATTGTAAAGAATTATTTCACGCATTTAAGATTTTATTCTTTGTATAGCTTAATACAAAAACCTCATAGATTTATATATTTTATTAAATTTTTTTCATTTATATCGGTTTCCATGTATTAAAATTTATGATTATATTAATTTATATATAGAATTAATAGTTATAACAACGTTACATTGAATCCAAATTTTAATGTATCGACGAATCAAAGAAATAATGAAATGTGTGAAGGTGGTTTTCAAGGTGCCTATAACATTATTTATACGATATAATATACATTGTATTGTATATTTATAATTAATTTACAAGAGTTTAATTTTTATTAACATTCATTAAACATGATTTTAATTACAAATATTCTTAAAAACGCCTTTAGATCATGAATCCGGTGAAGGGAATATTCATCTTAATTTAATGAAACGTCGACTTTTATCACACTTATGTTATGATGATAATGAAGTTTTGAATAAATTTGCATTTGAAGATGATGAATCTTGGTCAGCTGATAGAAAAACAATCAACGACTTATTTGAAACTGCCGAGGATTATAATGAAAATATTGATAGTTATGCTGAAAATGATGATTATACTGATTATGACGATGGACCTGTAGAAGAAGTTTTAAATGATGAGGAAACTGTGGTGAACGATAAACTTAGTTTTGATGACTATGATGAAGATTACGGTTAGTATGCTTCATCTTTTTGCTTTTAAAATAAATGTAAAAGATGAAAAAAAAGGACCAGATGTACATCATAAAAAAAAAAAAAAAAAATAATATTGCTAGCCCACGTTTAAAGATGCCGAATAAAATTTTATGGTTAAAATGAATCCAAAACATTGCGTTTAAAAAATTTTTTAAAAAAGTTTGATCATAGTTGTATTTAATTTTTTTTTAGATTCTGAAGAAGTCATTGCCTTGTCTACTGCCAATATGAATGTATCATTACTGAAGCTTATTTCTTCATTCGTAGTTGTTACGTTTTTTAATTTTCTATATATGTAAAATATCTAAACAGATATTTATAATATCGAAAGATTATTAACTAGTAAAATTTTTTATGTGTAATATAAACTTATTTATTTATGATAATTTTAAATGAAGCAGTATTTATATACAATTATTTTTAAGAGTGCACCCGTTTGGAAGTAAGGTTAAAAACGAAATTTATTTTTCTCATTAAATAAATAAACTTTATCTCAAAAATGATAAGTAAAAAATGGACTAATATTATTTTAGCGATCATCTCATGTATATATATACTTCATGACTTTGTGATATTGTGAAATAAAAAAATAAATATTTTTAAACTATTTCTAAATAATTATTTTTCCACAAGCATGTAAAATAAAGATTAAAAAATTACTTTGAAACTTATATTTCAATTTTATTATTAGAAAAACTCACTAAGGGCTGAGAAAATGTTCATATTCAATACAAAATTTTCATTATTATAAGACAAAAATTAAGGTGCACGTTTCAATGCATTGAACATTGATTTTATATTGAAATAAAAATTATTAAATCTTAATACACGAAAAGAATATCAATAATTCCTAATATTTTTACACGAATTAACGTTCATATAATTGTATTAAGTATGGTATAAAATTGTTAATGGAATTTAAATAAACATTTATATAGATGTGTTATTCATTTGTCAATTTTAAATAAAATGACTTAAATATGGCCAATACATTGTCCACGTTTGCATTGCATGCATAATCATAGTCGGGATTTTATAAATGCCTTTGATCGAATCAAAGGGGGTTTTATACTGTATACTAAATCCACATGGTGATTCAAAGCTGGTTATTACTTTTTAATATACTAATTATCGTTTTTATAGCAAATTAAAAATTCTGACATCCTATCAGATACGCTTATCTTTTTTCTCGTCAATTTGGAGCTAATTTGAAGAAAAAAAAAAAATAAAGTTAAGTACTGCAGATGTATTTTATTTAGTTAAGAAGTAACGATGTATCTATAACTCAATGGATAAAGCAGTGGTTGAAAAGGTTCATTATAATAATTTTACACAACAGAAATTATTTCTATTGCAAACCAAGCAAAGTGCAGTTTAAAAAATGACAATGCGAGGGAGAAAAAAACGTAGATATTGTGAATAAAGGGACGTTATTACTAATACAGTATCTGTTAGTGAAACAATATAAATATATATAAATATATTCATTGTACAATAGCTTGTATTTTGCAACGGTATTGTAGAAAAAGCGTTTTTTAAAAAGTTATTAAAAGAGCCATTAGGAGCAGCCAATTTTAACGATCGTTGACGTAGATATCCAAGCTTTGCTAGTCGAACCCTGTATTTCTATCGCCGGCTCTCGGAATAGTAAGGGCGAGCCACTCGATAGTGAGAAAATTGACCCTTTAAAGCTCGACGCGGCCAAGCCCAGGAGAAACTTGTTTTTTCCCCCCTCGGCGTAGATCTCGGCTCAGCGGAGTAAGATCGGATGGGAAGAAAGAGAGAAGGAAGAAAAAAAAAAAAAAGAAAAGCAAAAAAAAAAATGTCATCCGGGAAACGCAAGGCACAGCCAACAGAGCTCGGGGCATTGGTTGGGAATTCAGTGCTCGTAGGGTTTTGGCAGGGGCCCGGCAATGGCAAAGGAAGTCGAGTGCCGGCGAGGCAGTGACGTAACCGTGGGCTTAAATCAGCCCCGGCGGACGTGACATTGGGCGAGTCGCGCTCGCCGGGGCATCGCCGTCGGTCCGCGAGGCGCCTCCAGTCGCCTCGAAAGGCGATGCACCGCGAGGAATGCGAGCCACCGGCCGACCCACTGATACGGAAGGGAGGCTAGCCGCCGAGAACGGATGGGATCGTAGGCGTGTCGATGACCTTGTGGCAAAGGAGCCTCGGCGGGCTTCCGTTGGGACGGCACCCGTTGACCCCGAGCGAAAACTGGGACCCCCGTGGCTTTTGTAGGCCAGAGGAGCCACGGTTTTCGTGCGCCGGCCTGCACGAGCCTTCCCCGAATTCCCCGCGACCGGGGCTCGCGGCTCCACGACTTTTTACCTCTCGCCAGGTCGGCTTTTACTCAACGGTGCCCGGACCCCTCGCTTTTTACTCGTTCCGTCAGCACGAGGATGCCCCCGCCTCGACGTTTGTATTCTTATGCGCTTCCCCCCCCCCCTCTCTCTCTCTCTCTGTTTTTACTTTAATAATCGTACGGCCAGTCCGGGTGGAATTTTATCACAAAGATCCTGTTTTAAGCTCTTCCAGCTAAATAATAATTAGCTCGATAAATCATGGGCGTAAATTGAGTGTTACTTTTTTCCTTTTTCTTTTTTCCTTTTAAATCGAGCAAAGAAACTTTAACTTTACGCAGAATCTTATACATTGTTTGAGCTTGCGGCACGCTGCAAATTATTTTAGTTTGACAATTTGGCGATGTCGCTTATAAGTTGGTCTTTCATAATTTTGCCAAAGAAAATAGGATAAGATAGTCCTCGGCGCTTTTTAGAAAAGGCCCAAGGATTTTTAATTAATTTTAATTTCATTTTAATCGAACAGAAAACACTTATCAAAAGACACACAAATAATTTACGGACTTTTTAATGACTTATATTAAAAAGATTAACTGTACACATGAAGCACAATACAAACATTTTAAATACATAAAGCAGATTGTATAAATTATGATATTAAATATTTATTCAGAAATGTTTTCTAACGCATATGATATAAATTGTAAAACGTACGATATAAAATGTCAGAAATTGGTGAAATTCATTGAGAGTTGAAAAATCAATTTAACAGAGTTATTAAATTAAAATAAATAACAATGATAACATTTCATGTTAATTTTATGTAAAAAATATTTAATAATTATTGTATAAATAAAAATGTTGACAATTTTTTTTTTGGATCAACTGTAACGCAGCATATTTTTAAAAGCCTAATGCTATAATAAAAATAGATTAATATTTATATATATATATATACGTATGCATGCATATATATTTCAGTTGCTTAAATAGCTATACCTAAAAAATTCTTATGTCAAGGATAATGAAGGGATTAAATATAGTTTCAAATCAAAAGAAATAAAAATAAATATATAAAGCTTATATATTTGTAATTTTCTTGAACCTACAAACACAATTGCTTTTTAAATATTTTATAAAAATTCACGCAGATTAAGTTCTTAACGGCTCTCAATTTTATTTCTGTCGATGATATTTTGTTCGGCAGACATACAAATTTTTAAAAAGCGTTTTCCTCGATGAAGCAGTATGTCAAATATTCATTTTTATAATCAATATCAGTTGAAATTGGACGTATATTGTTGTGTATATAAATCTTAACAATTTGTTTAAATAATTTTATTTTTATTTACATATAATATCGATTTTTTACTTAAAAAACACAATTATTATAATTTAGTAATTGAAAATTAACACGTTCGAGTGCAGTAAAAAAAAAAACTAAATTTATGTTTTTATAAAATTTATTTAAATTTTTTTATATTACTGTCTTTTTTATAAGGCAATAAAGTGCCAATAAGGATGTTTTTTAAAATTTTTTTTCGTAACTATCATTCTCAGAGTTTTGCGAGAGATGATGCTTCAACCTATCGTCGATCATATTTGGTGCTCTTTAATAGCCAACTGTTCGCTGTATGATCTTTAGCTTACCAGCTTAAAAAACCGCTCGCTTTTATGTCATTCTTTTCATACAGATTAAGTGTATTCATTTCATATTTATTGATTTTCGCTGTTTATATTTATCGAGAAAATCGATATAAAAGCAATGATATTTAGTTCAAGTGTTAAAATCTAAAGTCTGTGTCAAGCTTGTATATGTATTGTTTATTAATTTATTACTGAAATCGTAATAACTATAATATCTCAGCAAGTAGTAAAAGGCAAAAAAAAGTTTACTTCAAAAGCCAACCATTAGGCTGTCTATCGATCAAAAGTGCTCTTAACATTATTTACCATTGACACAAATTCGTTTCAATAAGACTTTTATAAAAGCTTTTGTTTTGATTTAGCGACTATTATTTATAAGAAATAAGATAATCTTAACTATTGCCAACAAATGAACGTTAATACAAAGTAACAAAAAGATTTTTAGTTTTTACCGGCTATTCATTTAATAATTCAATTATAATAAAATTGCATATACTATCGATTTTTGGCTGAAAATTCGCTTTTTTCAAGCTCTCATTGCCATTTATTATTGTCGACTAATGAACTTTAATGATTTTGCAGTAGAATATTCTTTACGTTTTAATCTTTCGCGATGCGTATCTAATCGTTGCGTGTTTTTTTTTTCTGCTTGTCGAGTAGTACCAGTTAAGGTTCGACTATCTTATGCGGAATATGATTTCAATGTCGATGCATTTTCCGTGGTTTGTCTGTTTGCACGCGTGATGAATGACGGTATTTTAAGAAACTGTTGCAATTCACTGTTTTCCCCTGTTGATCGTTATGCCAATTTCAATGTTAAATCTTGCGCATTGTAACATTGTGTTATTTAATTGATGAGGTCAGATTATCTTTGATGCAACGTAGTATTCTACTAACAATAATATAATGAATTTTCAATCGTCTTTATCCGATTGGAGAAGCGGCGAGAGTTTCGATAAAAGCAAGACCAAAAGCAAAAACAAACCTCAATTCAAAATAATTGTACATATTGTCAAAAATTAAGATTGCCTTTTTTCTAAATTATTAAATAAAAAACAAATTTTCATCGATGTACCAACGTTAGTCCTTTGACATATATATATTTTTTTGCGTTTTTTTATTTTTTTATTTATTTATTTATTTTTTTTTTCTATCAAAAGAATCAAATTATACAAATTTAATGGAGTAATATTGGAGAAAATGATCAAACATTTTACGCGTCCGGTGATTGTTCGACATTACTCGTTTTAGTGATGATACTCAATACATTTTTTTTTATATTAAAAAGTAAACGCGAATATTAGATCGATTTTTGAGATAGATTTAAATGAATTCCATACTGATATTGATAAGTCGATATCGATATGTTGTAATGTATATTTTAAATCATAGAACTGTTAACATAAGTTACAATATAAGAAAAGTTTAAAATAAATACTTCAAGGCTGTATTATAGCTACACACGCACAGTGGTATTCTTTTTGGGAGGGTGGTGAAATGAATAAGAGGTAGACGCGGAGGGAGGGGGGGGAAGAGAGATCTAAAAATAATATAAGGCAAATGTAATGTTATCGGGAAGACAAAAGTTGAAAAATGAGAAAATAATTCTCTCCTCAGAGATTATTAATATCTAAGGAGCTCTTGTTCTCTTTTTTGACACTTTTATTATTATTATTATTATTATTATTATAAATAGTTGAAAATTACAGTTTGAAAATAACATAACAACAACTTTCATATAAATTTTACACTGTATTAGAATTACATTTTCGACATATATTGCGGGTATTATCAAAAATAGTATAATTATACTTTTAAACATTTCTTTTTTATCATATTTTATTTTTAACAAATTATTTACTATTATTATTATTTTTTTTTTCAATGAGAGTAAATTTTTAAATTAGTTTAATTACGTAATAATAGAAATAAACAATGTAAATGATGAACAAAGCTTATTAAAACTAATTCAACTAATTCAATTGTTACACTGATTTATATAACCAATGCGTAATTAAATTATGATAAAATTTCAATAATAGACAAGAATTTTATTCGCTATAAATATAGAAAAGGAACGAATTTCATTTAATAAAAAAGATCTAAAAATTAAGTTTGACTTCGAGATTCTGCGCTTTGTACCGAGTGTATATTTCCATACAATTCTCTAATAAAAATTTATATTTATGAATTTTTATTTCCCAAAGCTGATATCGTTATAAACAAAAAGGCATTGATTTTTTTTTTATTAAAAGAGATATATATGTGCATTGCATTATTATTTTCAAAAGGCATCGAAAAGCTCGGATAATTACGAAGATTGAAACTTTGTAAACAATATTAGTATTAGATAAAAAAAAAAAAAACCTCAAAAATCAGTGCAATCGCAGAGAGATTAAATATACATACTTAATTTGATTAAGATAGCATTGAGAGACCGGACTATTTTCGTAATGTCCAAACGAAGTTATTTAAATTCGATAAAGTATGCGAGCGATAAAAAGAAGAAAAAAAAAGATAGAAAGGGGGGGAAAAAAAAAAACAGTAGCGTATGCAGGGCAGGCTTAATTTCACCTATGCGGAAGCCCCTTAAGTGCTAATAGTGTTTCTGTTCATTAACGAAAGAAATGCGGGCCTCGCAGTTGAGAAAATAATCCATTCGCGGCGAGCTCCGCTCGCTGCGCTCCGTTAATCGGAGCTTTAAACTATCGTCGCCCCGAAATATCAAACCTCGGCTCTCGCCGTCTCCCTCTTTGAGCGCTTCCCCGCGCACCGTCGCCCCCCGGCCCCGGCAGGCCTACAATCGGTCCTTACTTCTGGCAGCCTTTGACGAAGTCGGACGAGTGCTCGCGACTTTCCTCGCCCGCGCAAGAGCCGGCGAAAGGTCGAGGCGGAGGAGGAGGGAAGGCCGAGCTGCGCCAGCTGCGGACTCGCGACGAGGGCGTCGTCGAGCCTTCCGCACCCTACCGCGACTATTTACGGCTCTCGGTGGGCTCGAGGACCCTACTCGGGCTCTCCTCCCTTCCCCCCTACCTACCGTGGCCCGCATAGTTGGGCTTGGTCGAGCCGAGGGATGCCGACCGGTAACGGGCTCCGATGGGGGTATCCTCGGGCCCTCGGAGCGGAGCGGAGGTGACGCGGCACAACCGACCTCCCCGGGCCGGGTCGTACTCTCCATTGTCGAACGGGTGTCCCACGAGGAATGAAGGGGGGGGGCCTCTCACACCCACGGGCGCTCATCGGCCGCGGCGCGTAAGCGCGGCCCGGGACAATTGAGCTCCCCTGCTCGGGGTACGACTGCCGGCGGCTCCGGTGTTGACACTCCGCTCGTGCCCTCGCTCCGACTTGCGATTTCCTATCTGCCCCCCCCCCGCCCCGCACGCCGAGGCCCGACCCTCTTACGCCAGTGTTTATAAGTGCATCAAGCGGAGATCTTATCTCGGGTCGAGTCCGCGTGGAGGGAGTCGCGCTACGTTACTCGGTAGCAGTGCTTCTCAAGCAGCAGCGGCATCGACTGATTATGAATGAGCGGCTTGAATGGGAGGCTGGCGAGGGGCTCTTTTTTTTTCGTTTTGCTTTGCTTTTCGTCTTTCCCTAAAAGTAATTTTTGAATCACCGAGTTCGCCGCAGGCTCGGAGCCATCGGCGAGGGCCGGCTCCCGTGGACGCGATCGGCCTTGGCGCGGGATCGCGGCAAGTAACCCGAGGAGCCGACCCCGAGTGCCCTTTGGGCCCGGGACTCAGGACGCCCAGGATTCCCAAGCTCGCGCGTCCGCTTTCCAAGGCCCGACTCCGCTCGGCCTTTCCTCGTACTCGGCCGCGAGAGAGAGAGCGACAAGAGCCCCTTCGGCGCGAGTCCGCGTGGAAGGTGAGGCACTCGTAGGTTTTCGTAGGCTGCAGTCGGCGGGCAAGGCTGCAACGCTCGAGCGAATTCCCCGCCGCGGCGACGGGGGGGGGGAACTAACGAGGTGGGCGGCGGTGCGTCGTGGTCGAGGAGGCGGAGGGGCTCGCGGAAGGACGAGGGCGGCGAGGGTATCGGAGGGCTGCGTCGCGGGCCCTCGAGGAAGGAGGCAGGACTCGGGCCCGACCAAGAGGCCTTCCCCGCAGCGAAGAGAGCGCGGGACTCGTCGAGACTCCGGCGGTCAGCAACCTCCTCCGCATACCTGTGCGCGCATCAAATGGAGAACGGAGGTGCGCGTTAGCGTTTCTCGGGGGGGGGGGCAGGCGGGCGAGGAGGAGTAAGTGCCGGAGGAGGTGGAGGAAGAGCGAGCGAATCTCCGCGGCGGCGCGAAGCGGAGCGTCCGTGGGTCGGCGTCGTAGGAGAACAACATCGACTGCTGGTGTCGTCGGGCGGAGGCCGCGCCATTGGCCCCAGGAGGCACCACGTGGCCGCGAGGCCCTGGTGGGGATTGGCCCCCGAGTCCGTGTGCGTGCGCGTCCCGCAGCAGCGTCGACGCCGCTCGCGCGTCGCCCCGAGCGCGAGGAGGGCGCGGGGCGGGGGGCGGGCAGCAGCAGCCGCCGCCGCAGCCACGACGTCCTCCGACCCTCTCTCTCTCCGTCGGCCCCAGTCGAGCCAGTGCTCGTTCAGCGGTGGCCCCGGGTCGGAGCCGCGCGTGCGCCGAGCTCTACCGAACGCGAGACCCGCTAGGAGCCGATCGGGCATCGCCGATCCCGACCTCCCGCGACCCGGCCCGCGCCTGGTCCTCAACCCGGGGGTGGGCTCGATGCCGCGGTCCGGCTGGTCGCGCGGCCCGTGCCAGCAGCCCCGAGCCCTCGGGCCGTGCCTCGGTGTCAAGTGGGTGCGCGGCTGCCTCGAGCCCGAGCCCTCGAGGGCCTTTAAAGAACCCGGAGGACTCGGGACAGGGAGCCCGGCGCAACGACCGGAGCGGCGGCTCTCGGCTCTCGCGGCCCCTCGCTCCCGGCCCTCGGGCCCCTCCTCCTCGGCTCGCCGCCGCACCGGCGCAACTACGTAGCCGCTCTCGCTCCCGAGCGAGGCGGCGACCGGACCGGGGGACAGCGTGGAATGCGCGCTGACAGGTAGGTCGTGGCAGCGGAGTATTTTTTGAGCCTCTCCGCGGCTCCTCTCTTCCACACACCCCCCTCTCCCCGCCTCTGACTCTCTCTCTCTCCCGCCTCGACCATTGGCGCGCGCTGGCTCTCGACGTCGGCTCCCTTCGCCCGGCGCCTTTCCCCCAGGACAGCGGCTCGGGCGCCCGCCGATTTTTCATCCTTCCTCCCGTCCCGCGTTGCTCGACTCCTCTTCGGCGTACCCCACCCCACCCCCCCTACGCTGCCCACGCCGAATCCTCGGCTGCACCAGCGGATCAGACCCGCGACGCGATTATCTCCTCCTGCTGACTTACTTCCACGACGCTCGAGTGCCGCCGACCGAGACTCGACTTTCTCCCCGGTACGACTCTCCGCGTTGCGAGCCGAGCGGCCCCTCGCTCCCAGCCTTACTTCCCATCTGTTTTAAGGTTATGCTTCTCCTCCTGCCTCTGACTCTGCTCTTGGGCTCTGGATTTTTAGCGGCGTCCAACGTTGTGTCATTGCTTGAAAACAAAAAAACAAAAAAACAAAAACGAAAAAAGAAAACTCGTATCTCTAGTCGATGCGCGGCACTTTGCATTTCAATTTGAAAGCGAACGATCTCGTTCTCGGCAAACGTAAGGATAACAATGAATGGTGGTAACCCTAGGCCGCGGTGAGATTATCCGCCGGATTATCCGCTCACCTGTTCCGTAAGGAAATACACTCGCCACCGTTGAACGACCGCCGTTAGAAATATTTCAATGGCCTATCGCACTCATCGTCATTGTTATTATTGCAATTATGACGTTGAGCGGATAAGAGAAGAGCCAGCAGCAGCAGCAGCGACCGGTTATCCTTTATTGAAACTGTCGTTAAGTTCCGGAGGCAGGCATTAAAAATAGAAATTATCAACGAGGGATAATACGGGCCTCGTTACGAAATGCGCGGGGGCCACGTTGATCGTTCCTTTCCCAGGGAAGTAAATTTCACTTTTTCTTCCCGGCGAAACCAGTTGGACGCCGCTCTGGCTTTTACGAGTCGCTATCGATGGATACGCGCGTTACAATCGAGCAAGCGTAAGCAGCGATTTTAATGGTAAAAGCACGAGTCGCCTAGAGCCGACCGACCGGGGCCCGCTACCGTACCCTCGCCAACGCTCGAGCGCTTGAAACCAAAGGTTATTTGGAATCAACAGGTGCGCTACGCACCTTACGCGGGCAGGGAGCGAACGACCGCGACCTCGGCGAGTCCGCGGCTACGCCGAATAAAAAACTACCTCCCGGCGAAGCGAGCCGGAGTCGCTCGAGGCGACGGGGGCTGCCGCCGCCGCTCCTTCATAAATACCCATCGGGAAGGCACTCCTCCGCGATGTCGGCCGCGGCGAGTTTGTTGGGAAATTGTTTTTCGGCTGATCGACACGCGCCCGGAGCAGCGGGGGCGGGGGCGGTCCTTCGGAATGTCGGGCCCCGGAAAATATCTCACTCGTCCTCGATCAGCAGGAGCGCCGAGGACCTTTGTCCGGATCCATCGGTCCGCTGGCGTAGCTTAGCCTCTCCGTCCTTTGAGAAGACTGGAGTTCCCCGGTCGCGAAAGCGCAGAGTCGACGGTGCCCGCGAGAACCGGATGCGAGCGATCGCGGCTTCGAGCTCGGCTTCGGTCCGCGATCGCGTGTCGGTCTTCGAACCCTTCGAGCGAATTGCCCGAAAGCCAGCAAGGGCTTTTCGTTCCTTCCTCGTTCCTCTTCTTCAGCTGGGAGGAAAATCACGCCGCGGATCCTTTGCATTGCCCGCCGAATCGGGACTCGGGAGCGCAGTTGCATCGCGAGCACGACGAATCCACGGGGTTCCGCGCACTCTTGGCCGTCCTTTGCGTTTCTCCTTGTGCCCTTTTTTTTTCTTTCTTTCTCTCCTTTATAATTTCTCCGACTTGCTTGCGTTGCAGCAATTTCAAAGCGCCTAGATATATATATATATATATAGGTTCTTTAACATTTCTCCTATAGGGTCATTATTGGAAAGTCTCTATTGATTTTAACGCGAGGTGGATTTTCTTGATGTATAATTTCAATTGCGGAACGATAATGGGGCTTCGTAAATGCGTAATCGTTTGTCGTTACTATGCAAGAGGGGAAAGCAAAAACGTCATTACGAATGTTAATTCAACGCGAGCCATTGGAAATGCCACGATCGATTTAAAATTTATGCCAAGTGAATCCGGTGTTGCTTTTAAAATCAAATTTAAGCCGACCATCGTTGTATAATATTACAAGCAGCTGCTAGGATCTTAAATGCTTTGCGCGAGATGGCCGAAAATGTTAAGAGGAACAAAGGCACGTTCCATTAATTGGGCATTGGGGAAGGGGGAGTACTTTTTCCGGTAGCGCTTTCGACGTCGGCTCCGAGCGCAAGTCAAAACAAGCCTTGTGCAATATTACACGAAACGTTGCGTAGCATTGTTGGGTTGAGTTTTAGCAACATAATCTACGATTGCACACTTATAAAGATTACAATGCATTGGGCGTCCCATTCGCGGTTTAAGCCACAGTCGATGAGATTACCCGATGGGGCCGAATACAGAGAGAATCGCCGAGATGGCCCGAGCCTCGGGATCCTCCGATCGGAAGGCGGTTAGTCATTCGCGCGAAAAATGATTGTGTCACGAGGAAGCGGATGAAATTGCGCAAATCCGTAGGATAGAGAGGAGTTTGGCCGCGTGGGCGTTCGGGAGTAGGGGAGGAGGCAGGAGGCGCTTGTTAAATTATTCGAAGGCCCGCCGCCGCGCACTCCGAGGCCGAAGTCTAAGGAGCGAGGGAGGGCCCGAGCAAATAAAAAGGCAACCGACTCGCCCCTCCGCCGGTCCTTCTTCCTCCTGCTCCTCCACCCCCCCCACCTCCCCGTCCTCGATAGCAGCGGCTCTTCCTTCCGGCCTCGACGATCCGGGCGGCAGCGGCAGCGCCTCGGGGCAGCCTGGCACCTCCTCCTCCTCCTCCTCCGGACGACGACTTCCCCTGGGGCTCCCCGTCTCTCGGCCCTCCCGAGCCTACGCGACGCGCCTCTCCGATCCTCCCGGCGGCGTCCTCCTCCAACCAATCCGCCCATTGGCAATCGGTGTACAGCTGGCGCACGAGGCCGGCCGTAGGCAGGCGATCCCTTGCCGGACGATTGCGGTCCTGGCCCTCGGAGCTCCTCCGACGGCCGGCCGGTAATAAACAGGCGCCCCTTCCGGGAAGACACTCGTCCTCGTGCTCCCTTTATGCGTTCAAGCCTCCCTCTTTCTCTCTCTCTTTCGCTTTACGCGCGGCACTTTAAAGCACTGATTTTTGCATTCCTCGTCAGTGCGCTCGGTCGAATCGCCTCGAAGAGTGCGACGCTCGTCGGCAGCCTTGAGCAAAACTGACGTGTTGACGATTTTTTCCGCTTCTTTTTTTATTGGCGCAAAGCCCAATCGGATTATAAACATACTTGTTAACTATTATTGCGCAGTCGCTTATGGCTTTTATTCGCAGCCGACTGATTTAACTGCTTTTCTTTTTTCATTTTTCTTTTTTCTTTTTTTCTTTCGTGAAATTTTCCAGATACATACAATTAAGAATCGCAATGAGTATGAATTAACGAAAGACAATTTTCAAATGATATGCTGTAACAGCGATTTACTTAGTCACCATGCTCGGCAAACATAATAATCAAATCATTCCTTCAAATATTTAATTCATTCGCTAAAGTACAGAACAAATTACATCATTTCAGTTCGATCTACGATAACATTATACACTTTTTCATCGATTCTATTATCCACTATAGATAAAGATTTGTTTATACATTTATATATATATATATGTAAATATGTATACAAATACATACACATCCACAATTACATACGTACACATAATTTATCTTTTTTTTTTTTTTTTTTTTTTTTTAAATTTTTTAATCGATTCAATAATCCTCCAAATCCTATAAAATTTAGTTGCAAAAAGTAAAAATTAAAAAATAAATTTTCTTTTATAATCTAAAATTAACTCCGGAGAAACTTATAACTGTTTTGGATGTTAGAAGATTGAGAAGAACTAGCAAACGCAAGTTTTAATACAAAGTTAAAATTTCTGAATTACAAACTACTGAATTAAATTTTTTACCACAATAAATTATTGGATTTTTTTTGCTTTATAAATAAATTTATTTAATAACTTACTAACAATATTAGCAGTATATCTTAATAATAATTTTAAAAAACGTTAAATAATTTTTAACTTTAGCACGTGTTTTGCGATTTTATAATTGTAATAATAACAATACCACATATGCTAAGGCTAATATTACTTAATAAGATTGATTAGTATTTTTTAATAAGTATTATTGAGATTTTGTTGATATTCCCCATTATTTATGACTTAATAAAGATATATAATCAAATTTTTAATCTGCTTTGCCGTCCTTCATACAAGTAGGGTATAGGAATATGTAAGGTTAGATAATTAATATCTGTTTTTCCGAGAAATTTCAATAACAGATTGACTTTTTTGTAATATGATATTTCTCTTCGAAACTAGGCTGACGATGGATAATTGTTTTTTTTTTTAAATAGATAAGACATATTTTAAGAGGCTTTTGTTTATTGTTTCTATGGTCCTTTTATTAAACAGCTGAATAATTATACTAGATATTATGAATTTTATATTTTATTTATATTTTTAAGTATAGCAGTCACTGAAGGTGTTTTTTTTTGCTTCGCATGTGTTTTTGAATGTGCGAATGAAAAAAAAAGCTTTAGTGCAGATTCGATTACGATAGCCACATTTATCGATATCATTATGTTATATTTTTGTTTACCTTTTACGGTCGTAAGATTCAATTATACTTTCTTTAGTGTCTGATTTACATTTCTTAATTGGTATTCGATGTTTTAATAGACACATTCAACTGTCCTTACGAGAGGAGAGTAAATTATTAGTCGGCAAACCGGAGGCATTTATTATCCTTAGAGTCGATAATGCTGGAAATGTAAGGTAAATTAACGAGGCACTGGACAACGTTTAGGATTCTCGGGTATGAAAATGCCGAGTCGGGGGTCACTCACATTTAAAGGCAAGAAGAGGATTCAGCTTCTCCGGCATAGATAAAATTCAAGGGCATCAGGACACGCGCGCAGAGCTCGTATTATCCGTTGGTTCTCTCGGTCCACCCACGCGTCCCGCATCCCGGCCGTTAGGCTCCGACGATACCCGAGAGACGTTCACCGTAAGATAAACTCGTCTCCCTCCTCGAATTCCATGAACAATTAGACGCCGGGTTTTTCGGGACGGTCTCGGAGGCTTCCTCTCTCCTCCGTACACGTACGTTTATAAATTACGCTCACGTAAGCGAGCGCGTGTTGCTCCTCGAGGTCGCGTGGATGCCCCGTTAGGTTTCATTTTTTGGCGAGGGGAAGAGTCGCGCAAAGTCGAGCTCCTCGGCTCCTTTCCACCTTGCGTCGAAGGAGTGAAAACGGGGCCTTAAGCGGCGGCGGCGGCGGCGACAAATTAAGCCCGTCTAACGGTAATGGCCAGGACAATGCGCTCTTCTATTCTATTTTTAATTCCTTGTTTATTTTGCTTCTCTCTAGCGCGGCTACGCCCGATCCTTAATGCCGCCGAGCCAATTTGCCTCCCTAGAATCATTAATATGCCGCGTTGCCTTCTACGCAGGCCATTGTGCATTTGAGCGCGTATCCTTCGGTGATTAGTCGTTGCCGGCCGAAGCCGAAGAGCCATTGGCATCAAATTAAAATAGCTGAAATGTTTAATAGCGTTCGAAGTCGCAATTTGCGTGAAAAAAAAAGGTTCTCTCAATCCTCCGCGTAATAAATATAAAATAAATTTAACACTCCGTGTATATCCGAGAGATTGAAATTCAAAGTGTTAATATACTCTTTCGCTTTCCAGATAATTAGCCCCTCGTTTATTATTTCGGAAATTGTACTTTGAAATTTAATTCTTCCACGTGTGCTTACGTGCAATTTGCCGCTACCAAACAATGCAATTACTTATTTTAAAAGTAAAATTTGTACCGCTTTCTTTACTTCGGCCATAAATTTTGGCTTGTTCGATGTTTTTTTTTTTTACAAACAATAAGCGCTCGCCTCGAGGAAATAATATTAATCGAGGGATTTGATTAAATTTGCGAAATTCTATGAGCAGCGGACGAAGGGATTTTCCCCGGCTCTTGCAGCCGAATCGCCGCAGGCGAACGTGCAAGCGGTCATTCTTCAATGATGATAAAACGAACGTCCATTCAATTGAGTAAAGCAAGGGCATTGTCTTTGTTACGGGCTTATCAAAATTTGTCCTAATGCCGATAATTTCAAATCAATATACTCGGATGGTCTTATCAAAATCCGTAACCTCGCTTACTTTTAGCACGCGACTTCAATTGGATGCGTACCCTGTCTCGTCTCATCTTCCGAAAATTCGTGGAATCCATAAAGATAAGGCGATTGCCGAGCCAGAAAAAATTTGATTTCCAATAGCCACTTATCGGGCCCCGATGCTCGATCGGTACTCAGTTGCATATCACGCAAGGCGCACGTGCCGGCGAGAAGGTAACGAGACGCCAATTGAAGGAGGCGGCGGACGATGCCTCGTTACATAACGAGAGAGCCAGCCGTTGGGGTAGGGCTGCAACGATATACCACTCGATTGTAAGCGGCTCCTTGCTTTTTACCATAATGTTGTCCACGAATAGCGGGTCTTCCTTTTGTGTACACCTTACTTTATGTTGGCGCTCGGCGCGTGACGCGTAAATCAGTTGCGAGCGCGCCGTCGAATTCTTCGTTATTCTTTCTTTCTTTATTTTTCTTTTTTTTTTTTTTTTTTTTTTTTTTTTTTTTGGTTCAACAGAGAATTACCGAATACCGAGGTAAGATGTATTCGCAAAGTTTACAAACGACGATCGGTTTTTTAATGCCCTGGAACACGAATGGGAAAAGGAAATTCGGATCTTGGGACATTAGTTACCGCTAATGGCTTATTGCTAATAACGAGGAATACTTTCACGGTGGACATTTTTTTTAAATTAATCCGTATGTAAATAGAAAATGTCCAAGGGCAAACACTTTTGTTATTATTGTACTATTTTATCGGATTAGGGTTGACATTCAATACAGGCTCATTCGCGGATTCTTAAAAACGGAATTGCATTTAATCTATTTAAAAAATATTCTATTAAAAAAAAAGAAATATATTATTTCCGTGGCACTAGTATTTTAAAATGCTTAACAAATTTTAATAATACTTTTGTGTAAGAATTTTGTTCTCAGCCACCTGAAATCACGTAAATTTGTTGCAGAATTTAGCCTACTTTTTCTTATTCTAAGTATTTTACTATTTGTAATGTTAATTTTGTAAAACTTTATCTACTTAGTATGCAATTTTTTTGGTTGAGGCATAACGTTATATGATTTTTATTTTAATGCCACTTTTACATAATGGTAAGAATGCCTTTAAATATTTGTTGTTTTGTAAGACTATATATTTCTTTAGAGGTTGAAAGTAATTACGTATAATTTATCATAATATAGCATACATTAGAAATTGTAGTACACGAGGGAAAATAAAACATACTATTATTGTATATTATAACATGTATATTTTAAACAATGTGGCAACAAACATAGATATCGATTTATTTATCATAAAATGTCTGGTATCGATTTATTAAAGCCAATTATATTTTATAAACAAGCAATATATTTTCAAGTTCAATTGTAATACCAAAATTGATAATTTTGTACGCGTTTGTCACGAATAAATTGTTTTTTGAAAGGAATGTAAAGTTTCAGCGAAATCAGAATAACAATTTTTAAAAATACGATCGAGTAATAACTTACAATCAACGATCATTTAATATTGACATAAAAGGTTAATAATCAATGGCATGCGATTATTAAAATCATTAATTCAATTTGCTTACATTTCTCGTTTCGTTTTTATTTATTTTTTTTTTTCCGGGCGCACGTAAAAGCTCGATGTCAATAAAAATGCTAAGCAAATCCTATTCCATTCTCGAGGAAGAAGGATTTATTACCGGGTAATTGAAGAAGAAAGAAAGGATAGCTCGTTTTTGAGGAGTTAAAGTATTTTCGACATTTTTTCAAAGGCGCAGCTCGAGCAATCGATATAAATTTTCTCGCTAAGCAAGCCTTGAAAATTAACGAAGCATCACCGCACGCAAGGTTAATGCTCACTTTAACCTGATTTCATTGTTCTTTTGAGTTTCGATGCGAGTAGACGAGAGCCGACGCACGCTAGGAAGGAAGAAGCCAAGCAAGAGTCTCCTCGCCAAGTACCAGGCCTCGTAAGGGCGGCAGTCGCTCGCCCGGTCGTTCGCGGGCTCGTCAGGCCGGAGGAAGGACCGCGGCCGGGAAAGAATGTACGCCTACCCGCGGGTATTCCGGGCTTAAATCCGAGCGCTCGCGCCCGGAAAATACTGCCCGAGCGCGCTCTCGACTTTCTCCGCGTCGCCCTTTCTCGACCTTTCTCCTCGTCCTCCCTTGTCCCCCGCCTCCAACTTGCCCGGCACAACTTGGACACCGCCGTCCGAGGCTCGACGCTTCTCTCTGGCATCCGCGATAGACGCGCGCGGCTTGCCATTGCGCCCATAAAATTCACGGGCTCCCGGGGAGGCCCTACCTCGGGAGGCATTTTTCGCCGCGAGGCCCAGAAGACGGCGTTCCACGGGGGTTGGCCGCTTGACTTCGTTTTTGCTAATGTCGTCTACCGATCAACGAGGGGGGAACGTCGAGCCCGTGGCGCGCAGCGCCTTTTTTAAAATCGGTAGATTCCTATTTTGCGAGTCTTTCTTTTCTACCGTCGGAGTGAATTGCTTGTCCCCCCCCCCCTTAATCTTTACTTTGGCCGCGCGATCCTTCTCATTTCCATCGCTGCGGTGGAAGGTGCTCGAACAGAAAGTCAAACAATTTCTGATCGACGACATTCCGTAATTGGAACTAGCGCGGCCGAGAGAGACAAGCATCGTGAATAATAATTTTTTAGAGGCGAGATAGTTAACTGTAACGCGTAACTTATAATCTAAACAAAGCTCAATTTATTTCTTCCAATTATTGGTCTCATTTATTTATTTCGCGCTCTAATTTCACCATTGCCTCTCTTGTACTGTACTCTTACTTTTCGCAATACTTCAATTGTTCCTCTTCTACAAGTGAAATGGCACAGGCCTAGCATGTATTTATTTAAATATAGAAACTTTTCGTAAACATTTTCTTTTTTAATTAGACTAAAATATAACATTCCTTATTTTATTTCTAACTGTATACACGCAAATGTAGTTTATTGATAAGAAAGTGCATCCTTCATAGGTACTCAACTTACAATTGTCAAAATCTGTATTAATCATGTTTATATATACGGCCTTGTGATACATGCAGTACACTTTTATGTATGTATATATATACGCGTGTGTTTACATATTAATAAATAATGTTGCAAAATGTTCGACGCACAGAAATAATTTATACTCCCGTAAGATATTCAGAAATATTGTCAGTACAATCTTTATGAAATTATTTATTCTTTGCACGACTACAAAAAAATAATTAAAAAAAAATGAACTATGGTCATGGATTAATGAGTAGTCTATGATTTTTAATGTTTATAGCCTGCTCAAAAATTATAAAACAGATTTTTTTTTAGATTCTTATTTAACGTAATGTAGTTGTACATAAAAGTGAAAAGTATTGCATAATTCAGTGAAATAAAAGTAATTCTAACTTTGTTTTTATTAAAGTATAAAAGTGTACAAGCGCTTCATTCTTGTGCAGTAGAAATAATGTTCAAACTTGTTTTTTTTTTTAAACAACGATAACAATTGTTTTCATTACTTTCGTACTTTGAATATTTTGTTTAATTCTAATATCATTTAATTGTTATATTTTCATTTTTTGTTGAAATAGAAAATTTTTTATGAATGCACAAAGCTCAGCACTATTTTTTATATAAAAAAATAATTATTTTAATATATAATCCTGTATGTTACGTAATAAAATTTTCAAATTCATACACTCATTTGTCCATAAGCTTATGTGGAAAAATGTATGATTTTACTACAATGAATGTTGTTATTGCATAACTTCCTTACTATTGTAATGCAAAACGTTAAATGAAAGTGAAAATATTTCTCAAGATTAATCATAAACTTTGTATAATAGATACAGCAGCGGCATGTTCAATGCTTATCGATTCATTTGATATTTAAGATAATTTGTTCTTTTATGATATATCTTTTCAATTTACCTTTACAATTTTTGCAATGCATGAAATATATTAATTTTCCCTAATAAATTATACTATTTACATAAATTGGCGAATTTCTAAAAGAAGAATAGTAAATTAAGGATACACTAACATAAGTTTATGTAATATATAATTATTCGTAAAGTATTTTTTTTAATTGTAAAAAAAAATTACCCTATAAAAAAATTATGATATGCTTATTAAGACTATTTCTTAAAAATTTTTACAAACGTATTGAAAACGAAAATTCAAGAAGGAGTAATTAAATTAATAAATAAATGCAAATTTCAAAGTAGTCTAAGGGTCGAAATTGTATAAATAGTTATCAAGTTATCTGTACGATAAAATGGGAAATTCAAAGATTCTCACATATTGTTATGTGAATGCTTTCACAGACATTTTATTTCCAGTAAAAGTATAATAAAATGAATTTTTTTTTTTAAACGTTAACAAAATATATTACTGCAGCACGAGTACAGTAATTATACATTTAAATGCCATTTAAGAGCGATGAAATAGTTCTCACATTATTTTTAATACCTTCATTGTAATATTATATAATCGATGCTGATTATTATTTGCAGCTTATAATAGCCGCATGTAAAGTAAGAGCGATTATGCATTTCATTATTTACACAAGTATAATATTAAAACTACACAAACGTCTTATTCATCTTTATCTAATGAGTTGACAACTTGCAATTGTTATCATTTGACAAATGCATCGGTGTATGCGCAATGAATAATAATTTATCCATGCTCGTATGAAATAATTCTCGACAGATGTGCACGATGAGAATAGTGGAGCAGCAATACAATGTCCAATTATCAAAAATCCAGTTGCATATCAAATAAAGGCCGTGATCGATGCCCGCTGCACCGTAGCCTATCCGTTATATCCAGTGAGACATTGCGCTTTTGTAATTTAGACGTCGAATAAAACTCTCATAATAAAACTCAAGCTCTTTAATGCACGGATGAAAATAAAAATAAAGTACACATCGCCATTTCTCAACCGTGAAGAAGTTGAGCATTTCTCTACATTCAAATTTGCGCGAAATAACAGTTAGCTCACGTCACTTAACTAGCAGACTTTCTTCTCTTGCTGTAAATGCTCTGAATACGCACGGTTCTCTCTCTCTCTCTCTCTCTGGCTGCTTATGATTAATGATTTAACACAATTCTTTATTTAACAGTAAAGGTACAATTGGGTTGGCTTCTGTGTCGTTTCTGTGACAAAAAAAAATAACTGGCAATCCAAGATTACGATTGCTGCGTTAATTTTATTATTAATAATTTTCTATCTCTCTCTCTCTCTCTCTCTCTCTCTCTCTCTACTTTATCGGTTAGAAATTTTCATTCGTCATTAGAATTTATTGCATATTTTACAATGCAAATAATCTTAATTAACGAAAACGCGAGGCTGTTTAAGCAAGAAAAATGACAATAAAAGCTTTATTGTTGTTTATAAAAAAATACAATTTTCATGCTCAATATAGACCTAACTCAGCATCAATATGGTTATAAACTATTGATAAACTATTCTTAGACATCTTTATTTCCTTTCTTTAGCTTCAAAATGATTATTGTAAATTCAGCAATAAATCTTCTCCAGAACGTATAATATTATTATGTTATTAATAATACGGAAGGCACGACGCACAAGAATATATAATCATTCTTAATGTTTCGTCAAATCGTGTGCTGTACATTACTCTTATGATATTAAAAGTTATTTTCAAGATAATGTCTTGCTATGTCTGATACTCTTCACCTACTGTTTCAAATATATCTTCTGTATTCAAAATAGAGAAAAACGTCTAAAATTAAACCATAGCTTATAAAAATAGCATGATGAGATTTCATGGTGTAGTCGTTGAATTCATTTAAACTTTTGAATTTAAATGAGCCTTCTCCTCGACCGTATAGCATCGTAAGAGTTGTATAATGAGGGTAAAGCAGTGACCTGCTCTTCGAGGAAAATTTGAAAAATTGATGAAAAAAATTGCAAGCGGATTTCACTATTGGATAGAATTCTTAATAAATTTGCGGGGGGAAATTTCGACACTTAAAAAATAAGCAATAAAATTATCTAAATAGTGTGTATAAATTTTATAACATTAAAAATGTAAGTGTTACCATAGGCTACAGGAGTTTATCAAATAAATCTTTTAAATATTTAAATTATCGCTCGAACGGAGCGACTTTAATTTACAATAATATCATGTGCTTAGGTAATGAAGACTCCAATATTATATACACTTTTTTATTACATTTTTCTAACAAATAATTATAGTTTTTGAAACTGAAGGATGAAGTATGTACAATTTTAAAGGCATTTCAATAACTTTGCACCTTTGACCAGAAGTGTTAAATAATGATGAACGAGAAAAATGGGACCCTATGTGAAACGCTTATCGCCTTGGTCATAATCGTAAACACCCCGTTTAATGTATTTCACGAAGCTCTTTATCAACTTCAAATTATAATTATAATAATTGGGCCTTAGCTAGGGTACACGTGCATTGCTGAAAAGATTAATTATACATTAAGAACCTTGTAGGAGAACAGCAATTATTGATGAATCGACTAATTAAAGTCACAATTTCCTTTGGTCCACTGATTTTATTCATTTATTTTTCTCCCAGTGATAAACATATGTGGCAAAGAAGAGATGAGCGAAGCGAAGGATCGAGGCGCAACATTGGATAGAAATATGGGACCGGAGATGGATCTGGTAAACAGACCAAATCCCTGGCTTCCGGCCTACGGTTTTCAGATTCAGCATCACCATGCCAACTTTCAACCGACGCATGAGGATCTACGCGCTAGCGGTTTGTTAATGTTGTCAATCTTTGTCTTCTTCCTTTCTTCCTGTTTCTTTCTCTTTCCCTATTCCACAGTTTGTATTTATTTATCACGCTCTTTCCCTCCATTTTCATACTGAATTTCTCCCTCTCTCTATCGCTCTCTCTCTCTCTCTATCTTTCGCTCTCATTAATAGATATCGCACGTGTTCTTTGCTCTTTTGTTTTCTTCTATATTTAAGTAAATGCGTCAAATACGTTTAATTTTCAAAATCTTCTATCTATATAATACATATGGAATACATTTTAAGTCTTCCTTACACGTTCAACTTAATTTAATTTTTTCACTCGAAAATTAAATATTTAAAAGTATTTAAAACTATTTTAATACATATATATATATATATATATATATATATATATAAGAATTTACTCATTCTCTTCGAAAAATTCAGGTTGTGTTAGATTTTTTAAATCAATTTTTCTCGTACATCATCCCCAATAGTTAATTATTGGTTTTATAATAAGAAATAATCAAGCAGCATTTGTTTCTCTGTTCACGAAAGTTTATTAGTTGCATGATGTGAAAAGTAAACATATCTTTTAGGTCGTTTCTAATTAAAGTGAATTTAGTGTAATGTAATAAGTAAAAAATTAATTTTAAAATATGATCTTTTTTAGAAAATATTTTAGAACATAAATGTGAAATACAATATTGTAGAAAAAAAATTTCAAAATACAGTTACAAAATATTCTAATGTCTAGGTGAACGCTAAAACAAAAATGTTTTTGTATAAGTAACCATGAATTATCATTACCTTCTCTATATTTTAATTGAAATCTCAGTTGTTTGCCTCAAAATTTTATTTTATTAATGAACATTAGTTTTTATGATTTATTCCATGGATTAGCTGTACATAAAACAAATTCACAAATTCTGCTTGCATAGATGAATTTGTTATTCTTTGTTTCCGGACTGTAAGTTACTTCCGGTAACAAGTATTGCGCGTCAAGATTTGAAAGGAACATTTAAAAACTAAATGAGGAAATAAAATACAGAGTTTTGTACAATTATTGATGTGTCTGTGCAACAGCATTTATTCAAATACTCATTCTCTAATATTATCTATAACGCCTGCTATAATTAGATATTTTATTGAAATAAGTACGAATTTAATGTACGTACATAAAGTAATTAATCATTCTTTGAAAGCGTATATTTAAATTCCATGGTGAAAATTAAAAAAAAAAAATCTTCTTTGTTTCTATCAAAAGTTCTACTTCTAATATATTATTAGTCAAATAAATGGCGTATTTAAATAATTTATTCGTATCATGATGTTAAGTAGATAATGGAGTTATACAGGAATTTTACAGTCAACAACTGTTCTGTTTAATATTGTACGATGATTTCTTTGCCGATACGGAGCAATTCGAATGAAAGCTTCAAAATGTAAATAAACTTCGAAATTGAAGGTACCGCATATTATTATTCTGCATACAGGTTAAAAGAAGCTTTAAACATTTTATAATTTCAGTGACGCATATATGTAGTATTACTACAAATATATGTTTATTATTCATATACAATCATAACAATGCATGCTAACTTTCTAATTATTTTTGCGCTGCGGCCATAAAAGTAATTCCCACGATTGGGCTTACGCCTGCGATGCGAAAGTTAGATAGCGACATCAATTGTTATCTTTCCACCTCGTTCTTCCCCATTTATTTGTATCAAAGACCGGACGTACTCTTGGACCTGCAAATCTTCAGGATCTGCAATTGCGTGTACTGTCTTCCTTTCCCGACTGCTAATGTCGACTCGTACGTATTGGAGTATATTTGCTTGAAATACTTTACGCGCTAGGAAAGGCAGACATTCGATTTATATTAAGAAAAAAAAAAAAAGAAGCTCACTATAAATGCACAATGGTGAAACATGTAGAAGGATGTATAGGATCTCTACGCAATTAGTTATTGCAGGCGATTCGTTACATCGGGCACTTATCTGTAAGCCAATCGCAACAATCGTTTACCGGAATGAAGTGCTTAAAACACGTTTATATCGGGACGCATAATGGCACTAAATAACTCATCGATAAGATTGTCAGATGATTTATGAGCGTGTATTTACCCCGTGTATTCGTCATTTAGGGGGTGAGCTTTTATATGTATCATAATTATATCATTCTTGCTACTAGACATAATAAATAATTTTTATTAGAGGCACGTCTTATGTAAATGATAATTAATGAGGCAGTATGTAGCCTTATGTCGTTTTTTTTTTTTTTTTTTAAGAATGGCAGGCAACCGATGTTTATTTCAGAAAATAATCGCGATTTTTCTAGAATATGTAAGTAGTTTAAAGCGCTTGAAGCTTCACGATAAGATATTAAATAGCAATAGTGTATAAATTTTGTTGTCCATAGAAATAGATCAAATAAGTTACATGATATGCTTGGAGAAGAAATTTCTTCACTCGGTATCATCAGTATCTTTCGCTTCGACATCTTATACTTATTTTTATTTATATAATTATAGCATCTATCTATGATGACTAAGATTTCCAGCATTTTTTTTTTTTGCGTCATACAGTTTGAATTATAATTTATACTAGTATCAGTATTAATAACAAAGATAAGTAATGATTATGATTTGCACTGGTATAGTGTTTTGCATAAGGCAATAACTTTGTTTTCTTTTTAAAGTATTAAACAAAAAATGAAGAAGAAAAAACCACAAAAGTAGATTGTTAAATCTTCGATCGAATTATCAATTCCTTAATGGAAGGTCACTCATCTCATCGACTGATCCACAATATCGCATGATTGCAATAAAGTATAAATGATTATTGAATTCTAACGACTTATCCAATGGAGTAGGACTTTGAAAATATAATCTCAAAATAAACTTGCTAGTCCCTGGTCGTCTCGAACCTCTTTTTGGACAAAGGTTAGGAATGGGGAATGTAATAATCTTTCGGTCGTGAGTCGAGGATAAAGCTTTGTCAACTGCTTCAAAGTGGAATCGAAGAGTTTACTCTAGAAACTTTACTATAGAAAATATCGTCAATTATAATTGCAATACTCGACTTTCAACATTGATTGGCGAACATTTTTCTAAGAAAGGGGCCAAAAATCAATTTCTCACCCGATAAGCAATAAGCCAAGGAACATTTTGTATTGGAACTTGCTGCAGGAAAAAGAAAATGTTTGCTTTGTACGTAAATTTAGACCCCGTTAAGGTCAGATATTAATTTCGATGTACCGTTCGTTTCGTTTAATTAACAATTTCATTACTATACTATTAAGCTTTATACACTACAAATAGGCTAACATATTTATTCCGTAAAAGCGAAATTGAGAATTACCTCCTGCGGAAAATTTTTAATTTTTTTTCAATTTTGATGTTAATTATGGGTAATCTGATACTTTTTCATATATTTATGTGCATACTTAATGTGCATTAGACTATACCACACAATCGAGCTGACTTTATCCATGCGATAAGGAGATTAAAAACACATAATTCAAGTTTCTTAATTGGCGTAAAAATGTAATTGTCATTTATATCAATATGAGCAATAATGTTATCGGTGTAATTTAATTCGTAATCTTTTTCTGCTACCACCTGTTTTACTTAAAGGCATTACATATTTTACTTTGGATTACGATTAGACCCGATTGGACACATATTTTCTCAACCTTTAAATGTAATTTAAAGATAATTAAAATCCATTCAATGACTTAAGGATCAGTGGGTTGTTGGGGTAAAAAAAAAAAAAAAATGGAAAATCACTTTAAAAATTTATCGTTGAACCGTGTGCGGTAACTTTTGTACTGTATTTACTTGTCACGGCTCCTTTTGTGCAAATACGAGAATTCTTGAAAAGATAACGTCATCGAGCATGAGTCGTAAAAAAACAATAAAAGATCCTAGTAACTATTCGTCCAACATAGATAATTTAATTTTCTAACATCTAGCGATCATTTTTTACGGGCATTTACGCGCAAGTTGGCATTGTTAGACGGGTACGTGGCAGATATGCCAATGCATGCAATGCACTGCTAAGGTACGGCTTTTGGAATTTCAAGGTCTGTACTATTATTCATTATCAACAACTAGATCGACTTTCTTGGTCCTAACATCTGGCAGTAATTTTAATTAAATAGCTCTTACTGCAAAATTAATGGCTCTGTTGACTCGTAAACGTATTAAATAGAATAAAATTTTTAAATAATAATGTATTATTAGTCGCATGATGCTGGAAAATATATTATTGCTTATAGGAGTTACCTCATTTGAATTGAAAATATAAAAGACAATACACAATGAATGTATTCCTATAATAATCTCTAAAAAAAAACTATACTCGTTTTTTAAAAACATCATTGAAATCATCAATTTTTTTTTCATAACAATCGCGTACATGAACCAAAGTTAGAAAACAGTTTATGGTAAATTCAATCAGTGAGCAAAGTGGAGTAGTTTTAAAAATAAAATTATACCACGCGTAAAAATAATTCTCAGAGTGCTGAAGAATAATTTTACAGCAGTGGATTAATAATTAATATGCAGTGAATTGGTCGGTAGACGTTAAAAATTAAACATTACATCATTGAATTGTTCCTTTAGAACCGAATAGATCGACCGGACTTTGATCAATGAATCGTAGGGGATTAACCGTTCGAGTATTCGCGGATAACGTAAATATTGTTGGTCTTGGTTTTAAAACGCGTTAAAGATCCCTCGGCCGTACAACGAGACTCGGAATCCCGTGAGAATCCAGTGCCAAGATCCTCTCGGCGAGAAGAGTAGAAGACAAGGAAAAGAGCCACAAAGCCTGGCGTTTGGCAAAAATGCTCGAGCGCCGAGGCGCGGCCGAAGTTCGGAGGGAGCCGCCGGGCTTCGAAATTGCCTCTAACACCCCGTTTGGCAAGCGGGGGGACTTCGACACCTGCCTGCGAGCCGACGACCGAGCCGTTGTTTTTCCACGCGAGCGCACGGCCGTGGCCATCGCGAGGCCGTGGCGTGGCGAGGCCGACGGACGGGCGGACGGGGGAGGGGGGAGGTGGCGAGCGAAACACCTGTTGCACCGTTCGCCCGTCCCGTTTTCCCGGCTATGGGGATCGCGCGCATGCGCCCCGTGTCCCGTGCCCCCTCAAACGCGCCGCGTACTCGCGGCTCTCGAACGGTGCACCGTAATTGTTTTTTTTGAAACGGGGACTACTTTGGAGTCCCCAGATCGCACTCGGGTGCTCGTTTCTACGGCAGGGGAGGGACCCTTTGCCGCCGTCGCCGCTGCGCGAGAGCGCCCGGGGGCATTTTATCACGGAAGGGCCGTTGGGTGCAGGACCGATGCTCCGCCGATGCCACGAGGATTCCCGGTGGTTGGAGCCCTTGCCGAGGTTACAAAAAATACGACCGAATCAAGGGGCCGGCAGCGGTTAATAATATCCGCTCGTCGCGGAGGCCGACGCGAGCCGCGCCGAGGGGGCAACGAGGATAGAGGCCGATTCGGATAAGTCCCGACCGATTCCGCTCACCGACGGCGCCTCGCTCTCGCTTGACTTCCTTGGCTCGGTGCAATTTATTCCACTCCCGATACTTACATCGCATTCCGATGAATATCGGTCGGGCTACAATAGACTCGATAACGTTCCTTTTTTATCCCAGCTACTCGGCGGAGCAATTTTTTTTCCAAGCCGTCCGCGGAGAAATAAGCCGGCGATAGTTTTTGCCGCAAAGGCCGGCAGAGCTATAAGCTTTTTTTACCCCGGCGATGATCGCTTTATTCGCCTTCGACCACCGACGCTTAGCTCTCGGTCGCTTGTGCGATTCGGGCATTTGACGCGGGCAAAAAAAAAAAAAAAAACAACAATAATGAATTCTCACGTTCTAGGGGCTTTATTATTAAAACCAAGTGCATCTGCCGATACTCTGAATGCCCTTAGCCCTCGGCGAATTTAATTACTAAGATCTGACGCGCGGAGGGGGGGACGCGCGTGGGCCACCGCCAAGTATCGAGTCCCGCTAACTCGATCGCGCTGCTCCTAATCGTGAATTTGTACATTGGCATTTTCATTCGAGCGGCTCTGCAGCGCCATTTTCCTTTTTAGCATCTTTAATTCCGGTCTCATTTATAATGCAATGGATAATTCTCAATCTTCTTTGTTAAAACGCTTCCTTCTGATCTTAAATACTCAATGGAAATAGGCGACACTCGTAAATAACTATCGAGTGAGAACTTTTTCATCGATACGGTATTTTGTCAGTCAGTCGCATAGGAATGTTATTACGTTAGATCGATTATTTTAGTACGTATGTTTTATTTATCTACAATTAATTAATAATCAGTGTAATTATCTAATATTTTGAATCAGTTCTCATAAAATAAAAGCGATTGAGAAAATAAAAAAATAAGCGATTTACGACCTTATTGAGAACCAAAATGTATAAAGTGAACGGTTTCGGTTTTAGATTAAAAATCTTTTACTTATATTTATAAGCAGGATAAGAAAAGTATTTTAATAAATAAGTACATATTGTATCACGTGTAGTTTAAAATACAAAAATCCAAATAAAAACAACAAACACATACAAAGTATACTGGAAGCATCGTATGGTTTACACTAAACTAGTTTTTCAACTCTTTTTAAATTTTTTTATTGTTATTTTTGTGTTTCTCTAATGAATTTCCATATTAACTATCTCGGTTATTGTAATTATCGCATAATAATTTTTTTTTTTTATTTATTTATTTTATATATTAAAATTTAAAAAGAGCGGTTTTGTAAAGTTCATTGAACTGATATGATACAATTAATCTAATGATATAAAAATCGAAATTACTTTTTAACTATTGTAATAGTTTGTGCGATTAATACTTTCAATTGAAGTAGATTCTTAAATATTGAGAAGAAATAATATTGGATTAAGTACGCGAGTGGATATAAAGTTGACAAATTTCGTATTTTTTTTTTTTTTTGTAGATAAGAAACGAAGATTACAATTGTGAAATTAATGACTTTATAATTAAATCGTTAATATAAAATATATTGCTCGTGCTTCGGCCATACAGATTCATTCGATATTAATTTCATGATAATAGACCACGATTTTAAAATAATCATTTCATTATTATGTTAAATACTTATAGTTAACAAATTTTCTCCTTAAAAATTGAAATTAAAAATTGTATATATTTATTAATTAAAAAGGTTATAAAATTAATAGTCTTGAAAAAAAATGTTCTTTATATATTATATACATATATATATATATATATATATGTGTGTGTGTGTGTGTGTGTGTGTATATCTGTTGTTAGTTTATAAAATTTTATAATAAAATAATAAATAAATAATTTATCAAATTAAAGTAAGAGTGTTTTAATTATTTTAATTTTACAGAAAGGCTACAATTCAAATATTATATTTTCGATCATTATTAAGAGGTTAAGATTTTATGAAAAGATAAAGTTATAGTATTAATAACCTTAATAGCTTCGTCAAAATATATGTAAAAGTCGTTAAAAGATAATTATTTACTTAATTTTCGTTTCTGTAGCATGTCTGAACTTTCATTTAAATAAAAATAAGCTTCCTTAAATTTTATGTAATTTTGATTTTTCTCAAGACATAGAAAACAGTAAGGCCTATAATCTGCAGTTTTCAGTTTCATTATGAAAAAAAAAAAAAAAAAAAAAAAAAAATGTGTATCGTCTATATAATTGACAACAATTTAATATAAGAGTGCACAGACGAATGTGGTATGTGTTTGTACTGAAATTAAGTCAAGCACCATACGTCAGAGCATTGCACATGTAGGAAATACTGCTATTAATCATAATCGTAGAGGCTGCACCCACTTAAACGTTATGGTATGACGTAAGCTTATCACCGCATTGTACGCCGTGCGCTTGAACTAATACCTCCTCCTCGTCATATTTTATTCGCAACGAATAAACAAATTTTAAAGATCGATCGCTTTTAGAGGCACAATTACTTTTCTCTGAATTTATTGGACAAAGGAACAAATTGCACACGCGTGTCAAATAATTATTCACGAGGCTTTAATATTACACTGTTATTTTTTTTTTTTTTTTTTATTCTCACTTTTATTTGCACGTAAATCATATTGACACAATCATCGCTTCTTAAATTATTGAACTAATTGGATTATATTTCAACAGTACGATATTTTTTTTTTATAAAAGAGGCGCAACTCCGTTCGATATACAAAATATGCTTAATTTTACAATTATTGCATTGAGTGGCGAGTAGGCGAATTTCAATAATGATCAGCGCGGGGAAAAGTATTCTTAATGCATGCGGCGAGCGAAATGTATTTCCTGTAAAGAAAAAATAACTCTAAAGGCATTTTAAAAAGAATCAATCGTTATTACAGTATCCTTCTTGCGTAAGGTTATTCGCAAAATTTAATAATCTTAATTAGCTGGTTTATTTTGTAAATTATTATTTCCGTTATGTCTGCACACTGCGAGTCATTTAATTTTCTACTTTTGAATAGTTATTAATGAACACTTCTGACTATTTGGCAAATGTTTTATTGCCTGGAAATATATTCTATAAATATGTATATATATATATATATATATATATATATATAAATATTATAATCTAAGCTGTTAAGCGCGATTAGAGCAATATCTGAGAAATAAACTATTTTTTCTCTAAATAATTAAACTTTCAAAGGATTCACCTTCTAGCGAAATATCATGAAATTAAATACCAAGAAGCTTGATGAACTATAGTGAAACATCTCTTGCCTTGCCCGACTCGGAGTTAAATGAAGAACGAAGGGGAGAATAAAGTACAAAAGAGAATCACGAAGTGTACGCACATTGCAAGCTTGTTTTTAGAATGTAACAAGAAAAATACAAGACCAGGTTTCCTTGGCGCCAGATTGACTGAGCAATGGATCTTATTTATGGAAACAAATGCAGCTTCTCTTCAAAGCTGCGCATAATAGTTGATTTCTCGTTTAAAAAAAACTGCTTCTCGTGCGCGTCAGTTTTTATTCAATGGCCTTTACGTTTCAAGGAAGAAAAGCTTTCGATTACACGAATTACATACATTTTCCTTGCATTTTCATCCACTGGCATTTACTTACTCGACAGAATTTTGCCAAATGTGCGATGGATTTCGGATCGAGGAAATTTTTTTTTTTACCAATGTAAATACGGATCGTATTTTGTATTTACATTATAAAAAAAAAGGCGCGGAAATTTTATTCGTTTTATACTTGTCTTCTGAGCGTAACTTATTTTAAAATTGCCGCATATTATTTCTTAATTATTATCAATATACTTAATCTTCATAGTAGTCGATAAAAAATTTAATAATTGCAAGAATCGTCGGAGCCTTTTTGAGATAATTATATTATTTTGTCAGATTACATCAGAATGCATTATACCTGCAGCGAAAGGTTCTTAATTTTAAATAAAAAAAAATAAAAAAATTAACATCGCACATTTAAAGCTGATAATTGTTTTTAAATGAAATACTTAAAATTTATTGGCCTATAAAATTTGTTATTATAACATCATAATAATCTTGTACAACATTAATATTTAAAAGTAAGGATTACGTTATTAAATTTTTTTTTTTTAAATTAGTTTTATATTTTATAAATCAGAAGTTTTCACTAATGTTTATATTTTAATTGTATATTATTATTTGTATGCCATGTACTTTACACGTACTTCAATGTATATTTACATTTCGAGTAACACTGCTATTATCTGGAACTAGACAGAAATAAATACATTAGAATAAATAATGGAAATATGCCTTGTTTTTTTTTCTTTTGCACTACGGTAGTACTAAAATCATTAAAAATTAGGAGAAATAGATTTTATAAGAGCAAAGAAAGCTATTTGTAAACGTTGTGTTTGTGTCCGATTAAATTAACACTGTTGAGTTTAGTGCAATTCCCAAACTAAATGTATATATTTGAGTGTTTAGTGTCTTGAAAAAAAAAAAAAAAAAAAAAAACTACAAAGATATAAACATATTATATAATTTTTAATCGCGATTATTATTGGTTGTGAGTACGTAAGTTATTGCCTAGGTAATACAATAATAAGTATGATCCAGTCGTACTAGTAAAAAAGATTCCGTTAGCAATATTCATCACTGGCTCCATTTATTTTCTCCGCGTTCGTTGTCGCATTCCTTTCATCTGTACTTTTTGTCTTTAAAAAATTCGAAGAGATGAGTTGATGTGTCTGCTCTGGGTTGGTAATTAGACTTTGTTAATGTAACCCAATTGCCTTTGCGTGTTAGCTCTTCATTCTTAACAATTACTCTTTTATGTGAATATGGCTATTTACTTAATATGAATTTAGAATTGGCAACATCAATATTTGTTATTGAATTAAAGCAGTCGTCTAGTTTTTCGTATTAAAATGTCATCTAAATAAGCCTTTTAATTGCTTTTGCGTAGAAAGAAAATGTAATTACCCATGCTCAGAATAATCAAGATTGTTTGCGGATTTCTTTAAGTATATTGTCAAGTATATAGAACGAAATATTTATTGATTTTTTTTTTTTTTTTTTTTTTTTTTTTTATGTAATTTAAATGGAATTCGAGGTGCATCTGCATATTCGTAGGCTCGTTTGTACATATGTGTGCACGTATACATTTGTACGGCCTTAGGAACGTAACGGTATTAACAGAGTCCTTATGATCTGTAATTTTATTGCAAAATACTTTTTGTTTTGAAAATCCATTATTACTACGTAAAATATGTCGGAGGTAGAATTATCAATGACTTAAGTGCAGGCTCGGTTAGGAAGCCAGTTAATTTATTAAAGATTAAAAAAAGAACCACTGACGCGTACTTTCCCATATATTGAAATGCTTAAGAACTTCCTTTATAATTTACCGTCAGTCTTAATATCATTTTATTGCCACAAAAGGGTGGTGAAAAATCACCATAAATACCGAATAATAACAGGCATCATTTTACATTATTTTTTTCACAGAAACCATGCTGGCACAGCAGGTCGACTTCTTAGAGACTATCCTCGAGGAGACGTCGGATGATCTACAGAGCGACTCCGACCGTAGTGGGACTACTTATTGGCTCGGCTCTGACTCGGAAAACGAGAGCGTCATCCACATCAAGGCCACTCAGCGTTTAGCAGGTATGTATTATCAGGATAACCAGAGGGACTCTTGTTATATCTAAATTGCTTCTATTGCAATATCGGAAGTTTCGGATGTTTCGACTGCATTTTTTTAACGAATCTCCGATCATCGATCAAAGTATTCATTGTGGAAGTTTAATTCACAATGAAGTACTCCTCGCATTTGTTACTGTATAGCTAATATAAGGTCAATATTTATCGTGTAAAATAATAATTTCTCAACCAGTTATTAATCTATTTTTCATAATATTTTAACGTCCGATTATAGCATCATTAATCAAAAAAAAAAAAAAAAAAAAAATGAATAAAATTGAAGGTCATTTCTAAACAAGATGTAATAAAGATATTTTTTTAACTAATTATTTGTGTTTTCCAAGAATGATCGTTATGAAATTAATTAAACGATACAAATTGTTCTTTCTTCTTTATCCTAAGGTTTTGTTTTAACTTATAATAATTTTTGTATAAAACAAGATTATGTAATAATTTTTAACACGCTCTAATATAAACATTACATTTAATCATGAAATTTATAAGATAAATTTTGTTTATTTGACATTGAAAATTTTTACAAATAAGCCTGGACTTATAGAAATAAACTATTACATATTTTAACAAATTTCTTGATAAATTCGTTAGGAAATCTTCATTATTAATGTGTTTTTATGGTTGAAAACAATTGTAATGTTAACAACAAAAATAGTTTATATTATTGCACTAAATATATGATTTAGAAAAAAATAATATGCACTTTATATTGTTAACGTTATTAATCTTTAATTTTATTAAAAATTTATGTAAATAATCATACGTTCAAGCATGAAACAATGTATTTATTCAAATTTCAATGTTTATCTAATTAAGCTGACTAAATTATTGCCAGTAATTATAAACTCACAAAGTTTCTTTCTTCTCGCATAAGCTATTCATAATTCCATAATTTGTAGCCGCTCCAGTATTTTCAATTTTAAAATGGACAAGTTGATGTTATTTAACGTAAATTTATCTTTCGCCCGACTCTAAAAATTATTTTTAACGAAGCTCGTAGTAATAAATTAGAAAAAAATATGTCGGATGAAACGCCAGTTTAACGATAAATGTTATGTATTTTACTATTAAACTACCTTACGGCACCTATCCTAAATGAAGGCATCGATATATACGTAAAAGTACGACCGGTTGCAGTACGTAAGGCGCCGCGTGCTCAACAAGTTCGCCGTGCAAGTGAGAATGTAAAGATAACGAATTTTTCACTTGTTTATTTTCTTACTTAATTCGACGTTAAAAAATTATTATTGGATATAAAATTACTTTCAAATGCGTGAAACGTATGCAAATTCCTCCGCTTTATTAGAATTAAAAAAAATATAATGTTAAATATTGTTTTATATGATGTAAAAGAAATAATTACTTTTATATTTGTATTATGCTTTTAAAATAATCATTCATTCATGAAATACAATTTTGATCTTCTTACATTTACAATGATTACAATGTAAGTCTAAATACTGAGGTATTCTTCCAGTATCAGAAATGTGTTTTTCAAGAAATTATGTTTTTTATTATTTTTTAAACTTTGGTGTTGCGGACGTGTTTATGGGACTTTCAGTCTCGTATTTTAGCACAGCGTTAGAAGGTATGGGGATGCCCGCAAAAAATGAGACGGCTTTGGACCGATAATTATAGCAAAACAGAATCTATAAAGGGTAAAGGTTAATGATGCTGGGCCGACAATAATTAGAAATTAGAATTCATAGGGGACAAATATTACGTCATGGGCAATAATAATAAAAAAAAAACAGAGTTCACAAAGGACAAAGGTAGATGCGCATTAGGCAAGACGAAATTGAAACAATTGAAAGTAAGTCAATAAATAAATAGGTAATATCTAATTAGTGTATAAGTTTAATAGTTTACACTAGAAAACAAAACTAAAAAGATGTAATAAAAAATGTAATAAAAAGCTAAACTAATGTCAAACTTAAGCGACTGTTATACTAATGCCAATACATAAGTAATAGAAGAAGCGAATATTTGGTATTCGTTTGCTTTTGTTGTAAACTAAGTGTTAACTGAAAATCTATGAATCCATAGATTTTTATGTTTCAAATATAAAAATTTACTTACAATTTAATATTTTCAAAGGCGCAAAAATGCGATTATTAAAGATAAATCACATAATAATATTCAGGACTGCAAGGAGCCTCATTTTTTAATTTAAACGATTAATGACTAAATATGCCAGAGACCTCAAAATAATTTCACGTGGCGAATCGATATTATAAGACAAAGCGTCAATTACAGGAATATTTACGAACATTGTTGTAATATATAATCAATCGTTTTCAATATTTCGGAATAAAATGTTGTGGTATAAACATTAAAGTGCAACGATAATGCAAGTTTTACCCAGCATTTTAATAGGTAAAATGTCAGATACATAAACTCGTATATTCCATTTTCATATTGGAGCAAAAGTTAAAATAGCGCAATCAAAGGATAAAAATGTTGCCCGATTATGCAAGATTATAAATAGAATAATCATATATTCAAGTCTTATAATTTGAGTACTTTCACGCAAGTATTCAAATATAATTTATTCAAATGCTTATTTAAATTTAGGCTTTGGAATTTCTACCAGTTTCGTGTCATTTAAACTTGTGAATTTTGTTTAAAATGCGATAATATGCACATTTTAAGAGAAAGTCTAAAGTCAGTCCACATGATATAAAAAAAAAAAAAAAAATCGAAACCTTTTTCATTGGATATTGTAATAGGCTCAGGCTTAGCTCCATTTATCAATAAAACAATTCGAAATAAGCAGATGCTTGCAAGCGTCGTTCTGGTCGAATTTACAAAAGTTTTTTTTACCTGGCCGGAATCCTTTTTGCTTTATGGTAGGGACTGTTACGCCGACTAATAAAGCGCCATTTTGTCGAGCAATTCAGCAGGCCGAAAATGCGTTAATTTTCCTATGTAGAACTATATTTTTCCTATTTGTTGTTTGGTAGTTGAATTTTGCACCTAACCAAACGTAACAACATCCAATGGTAATAATGCACAAGGCATGACAAAGCGAAGATTGAAAAGAATAGATGTTTTCCGAATGGAGCGCAATTGGTTATTCTTTCTTTTCCTCGACTTTTTTTTACTTTAATTGTTGTACAATGAATTATTATTCTTAATTCATTCCATTAGTCATACTTTTTCCATTGCTGAAATGAAAATATTTTTCACAATTTGGTTGACCCGCTGATTATTATATTCTCTGTGTGTTTATAATTAATCGTGAAAAATAAATTCTGTCGGTACAAGCATTGGTTTTCTTTTTTAATTTTTATGGACGATCTATGAATTCTATTTGTTATGTCCGGTAGATTTAACGTGCAAGGCATTTATATGTGTATATAGAGCCGTATAAAATATTTGATAAATTATTTAAGACCTGAAACTTATTTTAAGGCATAAAAATTTATTTGAAAACCAATCATCTATAATGGTGTAAAACCTTAATAGTAAAATACTTTTTAATTTTAATTAAGACATATGCTGCAGGTAAGATTGTTAGCGGTTTAACTGCATTCATTTATGGCAAGATTGTGATCGCGTCAACATTTCTTAGGCGATCGATCATGTTCTAAGGTTTTCAATGGTGTATTTACCTTTAGGAATGCGATTCTCAAGAAAAACTCAGTATTTCAAATAAATTATTCGAGTCATAAAATTTTTACGATTTTTAATTCACGAGTATGCTATTGGTTTTAGGCCATGCATTCAAAAAATAAAGTAACATAGAAAAATATTAGACACTTAGTAAGTAATAGCTGCAAGGACGTGGGAATAAGTTTTTCTTGCGACTGTTTTATCAATTATAAATATTTTCCGCTTACATTAGAATCAATCCTAACTCAATATTACTTTTTAAAATAACATCGTACATTTATCTGTGGTTTTTTTTAATCCCCGTCAAGACTTTTTGCTCGCCATCTTAATTCCCAATTCTTAATAATCGATTATAATTTTTACGTAGACAAGTGCTTTACATACGGACTACAATAGGGGTTTCGAGGAAAAAAAAATTCGATACGAATTACATACTCGTATCGCGCAATAATTGCTGCAAAAGTTAGGAGGCATTGAGTCAGAGCTCCGTCCAATGAAAATGCAAGAGAACCCGGTGAGAAAGGACCTCTGAGAAAAGCTCGAGCAATGCGAATTTCACAAAAAATTATAGCCGTACCTTTGAAAGAATTTATAATCTCCTTTTAAGAGGCCTAACTCCTCGGGACTCGCTCCAAGACGCATTGCGAAAGGCAAAGGCACCTCCCTCCGGCAGAGAGGTTGAGCAACCGGGGGATATAACCATTGCGGCTAAATACCGTGAGATACTTCAGGGGAGGAGGGAGGGGTCTTCTTCCGCGTGCGGGCAGCCGCTCGTCGTTGCGAGGATTGGATCCGCGTAACCGCGTCAACGAGCGTCAACCCGTTGGTCGTGCCTCGCGCGTTCCTCGCTTAATCTTCCCGATCGCTTGAAATCTGCCGGATTTCTTTCCAAGGGCTCGACGGACTCGAAGGCGCGCCAGGCTCTCGAGCGTGTCCTCGTCCCAGGAGCACGGGATAGAAGCGTTCCGATCGCGGAGGGAGGAACCTTCGTCGTCTCTCGCGGTCTTTACGAGAAGAAGCTACGACCGCGTCGATTCGCGCTTATCTAGATATCGCACTCAACGGTAGGGAAATTAAGGGAAATCAAATGGCAGGTTGAGAATTATTACGAAAATAACGCGCGTACATCGCTTTGTCGATACACTAGTCCATCTATCCTCGAATTGAAAACTCGATTGTAAAAAGCGAATCATCGCTATCCGAATTACGCGATCTCGATCTCAGGCGCTTTCTCGAGGAATCGGACATTCGGCTTTCATTTGCTCTTGATTTTGCTTTTGCACGGCTCGTACGGAAGATCCTCGTCGAGCAGCGATTCAGCCGCAAATAATCACACCGCGTAGTATACAAGCGCTGCAAATGGAAAATGGAAGCGAATTCGGCAGCGCCATTAGGATAACGAATATCCTTAGTTTTGAGGCGGAGACGCCAGGAAGTCGATGCGCGTTTATGATTTTGACGGCCGTCCTAATGAAAATCAGCGAGAAATTCATTTAGCGATTATCGCGCGATGGCGGTGTTAAACATTTTTCTTCATCGAGCATTTGAGCAAGTGGCCCCGCGAGGACCTTAAGGCCTCTCACGCAACAAGCGATAAATACGGATCTCGTTCTCAAAAGAATTGTCGATCGACAAAAGCTCTCATTGATAAGTGGGACAGAGCAAGAGGCCGGGTAAAGAATCTTTTGAGCCGAGCCAAAATCCCGTAGACGCGGGTGAGCCTATTTTCCTTGACGGGGGCGCAACGAGTTTGTATCCCGGGATCTCCGCACCGACAAGCGTTAATTTCGTCCGATGTACGGCTAAGCGGGTGTACCGAGGCGACTCCTCCTCGAGCCCGAATCGCGGGATGATTTTAGAAATACAAAGTCGAATCCCGTTCCGGGGCACTCGCTTCGAAGGCTTACGCCGAGGGATTTGCGCGCCAAGGCACTAATTCCCATTAGCTTGCTCAGTCTTCATGGGGTTTATCGTGCCGAGGCTCGTGTTCGTCGTCACCTTCTCGTTCGACGTCGCCTTCCTCCCACGGCTCGTAATTGAATTAGCTCCGGAATCCAGCGGGCGGTATGAATAGCAATGGAGCGTATAATCGATGTGAACATTAACGCTGCCTAAGAAAAGTAACTTCCCTAGAGGTTCGTTAACTTTGCTCCCGATACTTCTGTCTTTACGTTATATACTAAGGCGACGGCTTATTGGTGATTTCTTGCCTTATTAACAATACGATTGTTCAATAGATCCAGTCGGTTCGGCTATTACTGCTTAATTGAGATAAAACAATGCAAATACACAAGGATAATTAATCTCATAACTGATAATATTAATTGGTTGAGTACGTTTTAATGTTTAATTAAGTTTGGAGCTTACGGTAACTCTAACGAGTATGGATTATTCGAATTAGCTAAAAGTAATAAACGCAGGTCTTTTTTTAATCGGAGCTTATGCGAATTAATTTTTTTTTTTTTTTTTTTTTTTTTAGCAACATCTTTGATATTTCTTTATATATTTCAAGAAATATATTTGAAGTGAAAATCGAATCCACAACTTCCGTGGTCAAAGAGGCTTTTACAATAAAGCCGGAGATGCGATTTTTCTTAGACTAGAGTTCATATGCTTATTCGATTAAGAAAACTAATCGAGCTTAGGATAATATTACAAAACACGTAAAGGCAAATCGATATTTTCTATTCAATGGGTACGCTTAGTTGCAGTTGTTGACGTAAATATCAAAAAATTAATCGCACTGTTGCTTTCGATGAGTTACCGTTCGAACGGAGGCTTATCATAATAGAGGTAATAAAGTTGTTGCAAGGGTGGTGAATAGAGAGGGAGGGAGAGAGAGAGAGAGAGAGTAAAAGGTGAAATCGTTTGTTTGCAGACGAGAAGCACGACGGTAGTGGAAGCGAGTGCAACTCCGTGGTGCCGAAGAAGCGTCGCCGGAAGAACGGGAGCGAGGCCTCAGCGGGTGGCAGCGGCAGCTCCCGGGACTCCTCGGCCTCCTCGCGCTCCAGCTCCCTCCTGCAGTTCGAGTCCCTCGAGCGCACCTGCGCCACCTTCTCGCCCTCCAATTACAGCTTCGACTCCCTCGAGTACGGGGAGAGGCGGCGACCGCGGCCCGGTGGCCAACTCGCCAACGGGGACGGCTGCGCCTCGCCCGACAGCCTCGAGAACGACTTCGGGCACTTCAACGGCCGGCTCAGGCCCTACCGGAGCTTCGAGAGCCTCAACGAGAAGGAGGTCCTGACCAACGGCTTCGCGGCCCACGCCTTCTCCAAGGACTGCGACTTGTCCCGGCTGGACGGAGCCCGTCTTAGGTACGCGGCTGCTTCTTCTTCTTCTTCTTCTTATTTCAATTAAGCTTCCCATCCACCCACCCACCTAGTGAATCGTTCCGTGCGCCTATCGGTCGTACGCGGAGACTTGTGACTTTCTCCGATTCTCGTTTCGGGGCAATCGCGAGCCCGCCAAAAATAGCCCCTGGAGACGAGGTATCGAGTTCTTCTGTAATTGCAATATAGGGATGCCCATTGCACAGCTTCTTCGTAAATTCTTATCTCACTCTTGCTCACCCCTCCACCCTCAACCCCAACCCTCTCGCTCTCTCTCTCTCTCTTTGTATTAAGACTATAGGAGCCCTTTCCTCGATACTTAATTTTCTTCTGTATTCATTATTGGTGCGTTAATGTGTTGGAGGTCAGAATTTCAGTAGCACTGGTTATTGCAAAAAATAAACAAACTTTAAACTAAAAATAAAATGTTAATAAAAGATGTTCCCTACTACTCGCCCAGACAAGTGCGATTTTCAAAATACAATTTTCAATTAAATTTGAAGCAATTATCAACCCCTGGTCGTATACAGACAAAATTTATTATAGCCTTAGTATTAATGTTAATGGCAAGGGCGTTAATAAATACTCCACAAGCGTTTTGAAGCAAAAAAAAAAAAAAAAGAAAGAAAAATTCATTTGCCATAGGTAATAAAATGGCCCTATTGCACGTGTCATTGATATTCAGACTCGGATACTTAGACTTTTTTGAGCGGCTTAAGCGTAAATATAATGAAAAGCTCTATTGTGATACTTTGTTCTTGATCGACCTTAAACCTTGAGTGATAATCGGTCTCGAATTCTTGGCAATGCCTTCTTGGCCGAACTAACACGTGACCCGAATTTTTCGTGGCTTGCGCGAGTGACAAACTTGACCCTGAGAGTTTCTCTTCTAACAATCGAACGCGAAACCGAACTATTCTTTAAATAATAATAGCCAGCATCCATATGAACGTTAAACGCAAATAGCGCAGTATTTTTAATGAAATTACTCACAATCGTCCATCTGTTAACTGTATTTTATTATGTTTTTATTTATTTATTTATTTTTTTCATCATTAATATTTTACTATCAATGATAAATAAGGTTGCAACGTCTCTGAAATTGACCTGGCGATATTAACTGTTTGCGTAGAGATCCTATGAGGTCCGTCTTGAGACCATAAACAATTACTTTTATTGTAATAGTCCTTAACTCATCTCAATTACGAACTTAGTATGACGAGTCAACGATTGTGTTATTCATTGAATGCCCGCGTCTTGTCTTGTACTATCAACTTTAGAAAATTAGTAGAGAGAAAAAAAATTCATTGTATCAATATACGTGTGACAATGCGAGCTTGAAACGTATATCCGCAACGAATTTCTTAGACGAATATTTATCTTGTTTGCTTCCGTTAACGGCATTATACTTTTTGCTTACAACTTATCTAAACTGACTATTAAATTATAAGCTACAATCAAATTTATTATAATCAAAAAAATAAAGGAAAAAGCAATTTACAAAAATATCGATTACAAGACATTAAAAAATATAAATGAATGACGCTATTCCAGTAAACTCATTCCTTTGACTTTATTATTTAACAAAAATCATTGTATTAAGGTGAAGAAAAATATTACATAAATATAAAAAATTATTATCATCCATTTGTATAAATAAAGAAGGGCGCAGAATAATGAGTAAGTAATTAAAATTTATGAAAGAATTTATTCCCGAAATTGCGTATCCTTGAATATGCGGATGAAAATTAAACTCTGAAATTATAATTTTTCTTTAAATAATAAATAAATACTTTGTGTTTCTTTGCAATAAAATAATAGGATTATCCATACTAAATGGCGAAAAATAAATCGAAAAGCAAAATGATGCTCGAGTTAATTTTTGTAATTTATTTATAAAAAGCGGATCATCAAGGCTCGCGAATCAATGCAGTAGAGTATAATGGCTGGAATTTTTAACTTGATCGCGTGCATTTTCTCATTATTACACGTGACATCCCAGTAAAAGAGGCACCAGCCGTGAAAAGGAGCATTGGTTTTCGTAAAGGTGCCAAAAAGGACGACTGTCAAATGTTTGCAGTCCGTCAATTCTACGAGTCCAGATGTACAGGAGGGATGATTTATTAGGGCAAGGGTCATTTGAAAATAATACAAATGCAATATCTGGGCTGGCCGATGGATCTGGGCTGGTTGGTGGTGTGCATCAAGAATGTCGCTCGCAGTGGACTCCCGAGCGAATAGTAGTTGTCCCAGGCCCATCTGGAGTAATTTTATATTATTCGATTCCCAGAGAAAGCCGGAAAGGTCGCTTACCTGGTCAGGTAGTAATAAACCGGGCTGCTCGCTCCAAGTTTGCCGTGCCGTAGTTCCGATCGCCCAGTTTTCATTTGTAATATTTGTAAAATTATTCGGTGAAAGGAAAACACATTTTTTTTTTTTTTAGTTTTTTTTTCTTTCCTTTCGAAAAAGCATCCAGTCCACCGCCGATGCTGGTATTCGTGGATCGGGTCCACTGGCTCTCGTCCGTGGCTGCGTATCGTTATTATGCAGGTATCGCAGCTTTTGGAGTGCGCCTTTCTCTGCTTTACATCTACGATCGTGAGAGTTCGTGTCCTGGAATATTACACGACCGACGATACATAATACATTGGGCGTTTAGTATGGGCTCTGCAATGACACAATGTTGTGCAATGCACTTATCCGTTACCTGCTTTTTTTCGCAAACAAATCAATCCGGCCTCTCAATTAGGCAAAGGCCTTTGCTCGATAAGTTAGTCGTAAAGATCTGCTCTTGTATTCTCGCGCTTAATCTACATCGTAGGAAAAATTTCCTTCCCGAGTAATTCCCCCAAGAATTTCAAAACCTAAGAGACAAGGTTGATTCCACTTAAGCCGGCGGTTGGATGGTAAGTGCCCGGGCTATCTTGATAGAAGGGAGAAAAAAAAAAAATGTCAATCCGTGCCGCAGGAACCCTTGGCAAGTAAACGACATCGAGGTCTACTCGGATTCGTCGGACCAACAGGTCGACTATAGGCGTCGGACCGTCTCGTCCGATCGGCTCAGCCTCTCCGAGGGCGACTACGAGGAGGAGGAGGAGGAGGAGGATGAGGACGAGGAGGAGGAGGAGGAGGATGACGAGGAGGCGAAGGACGGGGCGGACGAGCAGGACAGGGGGACGACGGGGCTCAGGTACAGCGGCATAGAGCAGCTCCTCGTCTTCGGGGAGCCCTCGGCCAAGTACCAGCACACGGCCTCGCACGACTGCCGGAACAGCGTCGACCTGCGGGACTTCGGCCTGGACTCGGACGACGAGGAGGCCCGCCGGGAGAGCACCTTCCTCGAGCTGAAGGCCTCCTCGGGCCGGGGGAGCCTCCCGGCGGAGCTCGGGGACGGCCGAGGCCCGAGCCTCCTCGAGGGCTTCGAGGGCGGCGAGTTCGAGCCGGGCGTGCAGCTGCGCCGGCGGCACCACCACCACCACCACCACCACCACCACCAGCAGCAGCAGCAGCAGCAGCACCACCACCACCACCACCGGCGACGTCGTCGGGGACGTCGCGGTGCCAGCGGACAGCTTGCGGAGACGCGCCAGAGCGGCGGCGGCGGCGGTGCTGGCTCTGCCAACGACGGGGGCTTTAATTTTAGATTCTCGGACAAGTGGCACAGCGCGCCCAGTCTGCCGGCCAGCCTCTTGGAGTCCGCAGCAAGCAGCTCGCCCTCGGCCAGCCTCCTCAGCTACGAGGCTTACACGCGCGTCTCCAGCGTGCCGGCCGACCTCGAGCTCTGCGGCCGGGGCCCAGGGGGTGGCGGCTCCACCCCCGAGGAGGAGCGACCCGCGCTCGCGGGCCCGGAGGGCCACCAGGAGCTGCTGTCGCGTTCGGCCTCGGGCCCGGAGGAGGGAGGCCGCGGGCCGGCCGAGGACCCGGGCGGCATGGCCGCGATCGTGGGCCTGCGCAGGCAGGAGGAGGAGGAGGAGGAGCAGCAGCAGCAGGAGACCGAGGGCTCGAGGCTGTCGGCTCGGCCTCGGAGCCAGGGCCCCTCGGTGAAGACGCAGGGCGCTCAGAGCGGCTCGGTCTTCCCGGGGAGCTTGGCCAAGCCGGGCCCCGAGCCAGAGTCGCGGAGGCCGCCTCAGGCGACCTCGACGGTCAAGACCCAAGACCGGCCCGAGAGCAACGTCCTCGAGCTCGCCATGGCCATGGAGAGCGACGTCGAGGCCGTGGTAGACGAGGCCATCCGGCAGCTCGGCAGGGAGGACCTCGTGGCCGCCCTCGAAAGTGCCCAGCGCATAAAGCTCGGCCTCCTCATCGAGGCCAATCAGGAGCAGCGCCGCCGCGTCAAGAACAACGCGAGCTACGAGCTCGCCCAGCAGTGCGCCGTCGACGAGAGGAGCTTCAACCTGAGGCGTCGCGGCCCCGTCGGCGGCGTAAGCGAGGACTCCCAGGAGGAGGCGCCCGGTGGCAGAGCCAGGCGCGTCTTCAACAGCGCGAGCTACGAGCTCGCCCAGCAGAGCGAGTACATCCGCGACCAGTCCCAGGACTGGAGCAAGCCCTTCTACAGGATGGACGCCTGCGAGGAGCTGACCGAGCCCTCGAGCTCCGCCCAGTCGTCGCGCCTCAAGGTCAGCGAGCTCCTCGAGGAGATGTCGTCGACCCTCGGCTCTGCCTCGGACCTCCTCGGGGATCCGGGACGCGACTCCTGCCCGCGTGGCCAGTCCTACTCGAGATCCATGGGGAACTTGTCGGAACCGCAGCAGCAGCAGCAGCAGCAAATGGAGCAGGAGCCTCCATCCCTCTTCGGGCGGCTAAAAAAAAACTCGGATTTTTTTTTGGACTGCGAGGAGGCCGTCCCTAGGTCCTTGGGCCCGGGCGGCTGCGAGTCCGGGACCGACGAGGAGGAGATCGAGTTCCCCTGCCTCCTGGAGACCAAGCCCATCTTCTCGGCCCGGAGCTCGGACTCGCGTAGCCTCGAGGGCGCGTGGCTCGGCGGGGGGCCGGTCGCCTCGGAGCCGGTCTCCGCCGAGGAGGCCGCGACCGGGCCGAAGGAGCCGGCGGCGGCGGCGGCTTTGGCGGCCCCCCCGCTCCCGATGGAGGAGGAGGAGGAGGCGGCGTGGCGACGCCGAGCGGCAGCGACGGCCGCCGCCCCCCCACTCCAGGCTACGCAGGCGGAACCGGTGGCGAGCGCCGTGGCGGTCTCCGGTAGTTCTCCAGTGGTCGACCTCGCGAGCGGACGGTGCGGGCTCGATCTCGAGCTCGCCGACGAAAGCAGCGCGGTGCATCCGAGGACGGAGATGTCGGCCACCGCGGCCAAGAGATTGGCCATGTCCGGTGAGCCGACGGCGCTTACGAGGTGCGGCTCCTCGGTGACGGTCGCGGCCGCCCCTCGCCGGTGGGCACCGCCGCGCCCAAGGAGGAGCGGAAGAAGGGCGGCCTCGGGGGCTTCCTCCAGCGGTTCTCCAAGCTCAGGTTTAGCGGCCGGTCCAAGGTGCCGCGCTCCGAAGTGCAGAAGAAAAGTGCCGGTGGTGATCGCGGACTCCTCAACAGCGTTCGGCTCTCGGACAAGGGCCTGGCCTCCGGCCCCAGGAAGATCAACGAGCCGGACTACATAATCGTGCCCCTGCATCCTTCGGCGGAGGAGGAGGCCAGGCTGGAGGAGCAGCGCCGGCAGACCGAGGAGGCCAAGAGGTTCGGCCTCGAGAGGAGTACCTCCAATGTCAGGTCGGTACTTGTTCTCTTCTTATTCGGCACCCCCTGATCCACGACCGTCCTTAACCATTACGCTTCCTTCGAGACCCCAATCATTATTCGTAAATACGACGGCGAGCTCTCTCTCTCTCTCTCTCTCATTACCTTCCTTTATCAATTAACAACTTTATCGTTATCGATCTCTTTCTTATATTACTACGGTACGCTTTTGTGCATCATTAAAGTCGACTAATCGATCCTAGCACGTCATTTTCATAATCCGAGCGTTGGGCAACGTTTATTTACGCGGGAGCTGTTCAACTTTCTCTCTACTGTTTACATTCTATTTACGTTTAATGAACAAGTGCTCGGCCGAATACGATATAATTCTATCGTTGGCATGTACAAGCCCTGTGTTATCTTTGCATTTGACGCTGTAATAACTTAAAAACATACTCTATATTTTTAGGCAAAGATAGTTATAATAAAAGCCCCGCCCTTAACTACTTGTCCCGGGCTTGGTAGCGAGTATTATTGTGCATTAGTCGCCACAGTCGTGGTTAAGGAGACCTCCAATATTAATAATAATATCGAGCTCGAGCAGCGAATGAAAAGTAATGATTCAATGGACACTTGGGAGCGGGCTCGTTAATTTTCGCCTCCGATAATATTAAAATAAACATATCAATGCGTTTAAACATAATCGATTCAACGGGCGTAGCAGAGCCTGCCTTCGGAGCAAAAGTAAAATGGAGTAATTTTATCAGCGCCCATTGAGCTACCCAACAAATGATAAATACAAAAAGCAATAAAGCCATACGAGCAATAAAAAGAGTAGCGCGTTATATGCCGGGGATCGTCGATGTAAATTTGCCGCGCGCGAGATAGTATTCCCTTTTTTTTTCTTTTTTTTTTTTTTTTTTTATTGTCCTTTAAACGAGCCCCGTAAATAATCGTTTGAATTCCGTTAGAGCGAACGAAGCCTGTCGCCGGAAATTCATCCTCTAGCTTGGGTGTAGCCGATCTTTTGTGCTGACCCGCTCGCTCCTCGCGTGGATCTGAAATATATCGAGAGAGCGTGATAATGCCGAGCGTCTTCTTCTCCGTGAGTTGGCGCGGCGAAAGAAGCGCAGCTGATTTACGAGTCCCGTTCCCGCCGTCCCCGGTCCCCCCCCCCGGCCCCGGTCCCGCTGGCCCGTCCTCGAGCGCCACGAGTCGCAGAGGCACGGAGATCGCTTACCAGGAGTCCCGGATAGAGAAGCTGCCCAATAATGCTAATGCACAAGCATACAAAACACGAATACGAATGCAGCGACCGATATAAGTGCCCGCTCTCGTATGCGCGCTTCTGGCCTAAATATTTAACGACGCTCTTCCGCCTCGTGCTTATTCCTACGATTATTCGCGGCCTTAATTATAGATTGTAAGCGCGGTACCGGTCGCTCGGCGTTCTTTTTGTTGGCGGGGGGGGGGCGGAGTGGGCTCGGGACAGAACCGGGGATAGGGCTACAGCCCCGTAATGACAAAATTTTCACGTGGGAGACGCCGTCGGTTATTCGTGCCCCTCGGGCGCCTTTTGCGCGCTCCTCGCGGTTCGTGCAGATTCTCGATTTTTACCATTAAACTGCACCTCTTTTGTTACTCGGCTTACGTAATTGGATCCGTCATAGGAATTATGATAAAACTCCTGTCGCGTAAATTAATGTTACTGTTTTTCGCGACCGGTTTCATATTACGCAACACGTAATATCTAAACGCTTCATTTTTCCCATGTATGGATATGTGCATTAATTAGGCGAATTACCATGCTCAAGGTTCTCCCTGTTAATTTTTTTTTTTAATTTCATCCGACACGTTCTACGCGTACGAGTTTTAAGGCCCGACACTTGGAGGCTTTATTTTTACGCCCCATGTGACGAAGTATTGACATTGAATATTCGCAAGGCGAATATCCACAAGTGTAGGACAATTGTGTCGGCTTCCATAATAATGCTCTTAGCATTATGAGCTTTGAGTCCGGCAAATTTTGCGGTAAAAACGTAAGAATGCCCTCGAAGCTTTTTCTCTTGGGCGTCCAGCAGCGGTCTTTCATTATGAATCTGCATTTAGAAATGATTGCCACCGATGTAGGGAGAAAAGGGAAGTAGCGGAAAAATCTCGTCTAATGATGGCCTAACCGTAGGCGGTATATCACGATAAATCGAAGTCATTAAAAAAGGCTTTAAAGCTGAATAAAATGGGACAAAAGTGCCAGCGTGACTCGTAGCTAAGCAGCTGAATTATTTATAAATAATCGAAATAACCGGAAAGCCTAGCAAATCAAAACGTCAATCCTTTGAGTGGGTGACTCGAGCGATCTCTTTCTCTCTCTCTCTCTCTCTATCACTTCTATCTTGCAATTTATTCATACGCGAGCCGTGCAATTTCCATCGGCAAGAGCCGTAGGATGTCAAGCACCAACATCCGCAGATGAACGCACGAACCATGGAGAATCGTGGCTCGGCGGGCTCGCGGAGACCCTTGACCAGATGCCTCGCGCCCCCTCTGCCGATGGTTGGCTTTGGTTGTCAACCCAGGCGGGCGCGGAGGAGGAGGGGGAGGAGGAGGGAGCGCCAGCAACAAGCGAATCGACGGATGTCTTCGCGTCCGATGGGGGGAACGCCAGACGTTTGCTTGATTGCGGGTAGGCGTCGAGCGGCCGATGCCGTCACTTTTTCACGTCCCTGGTCTTGATACGAAGGATCGGTAACGCGATGCCGAGCGCGCCTCTCCGCCGGTCCAGGATCTCGTGCGCGCCGGTAAATTACATTTTCGAACGTTGGCAGTGACGAGAGTCCGGGAGACCTCGACGAATTGAGGAAATCAACATTCCTAGACCGCATTTTTATTTTCTTTTCTTCCTTTCCTTTAAAAACCAATGTGGCATAATCCATGACCTCGGTTAACGAGAAATACCGATGATCTGATGCAAACAAATATTTATGTCCCCGGAAATCCGTTTGTTTTCATCGGATTCTCAACGTTTTTTTTTCTAATGCCGGCCAGGCATTTCGAGGAGACCCATTCTCACCGTGATATTATACGGATTGCGATATTACGCATTATGAGCTTGTGCTGCTGCTACCAAGGCATTTTATGTAAGCATATCAAATAATGCTACGGAATTATTCAAGGTTTCGACATGGGTATAAATTTTTTTATCTTAGCTTAAATTAACGGGCTTAGCGAAGGAGCTTATCCCGGAAAATCTACGCGAAAACTAAGCGCGCGCAATTAACGTGTCGCAACGGCAGCTTGCAAAATCCCTAAGCTTACGTATAGAAATAATTTATGGTGTAGCGAGACGCGGAGCTGTTGCCAGTGGGAGTAAGTATGATTCTTACAGGTAGTGAAGAAACACGAGAAAGGGTCGCTTAGGTCATTGGGTCGATTTGTCAAAGTTGATATTCATTAGACACACGCCAAAAGTCGATAGGCTAAGCGGACGCTGAAATTTCTACGAAGCATCGGCGATTTAATCAATTCTCTTGAATATGCCATGTATATTTAATTTATAAAGGTCATGAAAATCGTACCTTACCAGCGTCAACGCCGACTAAACTCCGGAAGTATTCGGTGACTTTCTTCTTTTCTCTTTTTCTTATTGATTCCTTATTCAAGCTAAGTGGGTTAGGCAGCTATTTTGAATCGGCACGATGGTGACTTGTTAATACTTGTACAGAGCAAGAGATAAAATTATGGGAGCTATTTAGTAAAATTAGAATCGTCATTCCTTTGTTTCACTTCAATATATTTTTAGGGGAATTCTACAAGCTAATGCATGACTATTCTAATAATTGCCTGTCAATTATTATTCAGCTAGTGCTGGCGCTTCTAAGTAATGGCATTTTTATTTATATTTGAAAATGTCGGTATAACGGTATACAGTAAGTAACATTCTATTAAAGTACGCGCAGAAGTTTTTTCACCATTATTTAAAAGCTAAAGGCCAAAAGCGCGTTTAAATAGTGCAATGCAATTTTTATCCCCTCGTTTATTATTAAAAATTGACCGAATTTTGCTTGGTATTTCGTAAAATTGTAACATATTAATTTACTTTAGATATTCCAAATGATCATAGTCAAAATTGTCAATTGCAGAAATTGAGTCATAAAGAGTTTGCGCGTGGTAAATGAAAGTGTGCATGTAGCGATTCAACATTGAAATCATGGTGTACTTTTGTTTTCAAAACTAAAACGGTAAACATTATTATAGTGGTACAATATAAAAGTATATTTGATAATGAAAATAATTAAGTTGTCAGTGAAATTAATCGAAATTTCTTATCCGTGGTCTTATATAACAATTTTAGTACAGGTAAATAAATTAAGTAGTATAAAGGAGAAACATTTATTCTAAACCATCCATGGAAGCTTAATTTTTAGAGGCGATACGTATGAAATAAGAGATATATATATAATATTAAATTTATCAAATCTTTTTAAAATTACGATATGCAATGTAATTAAAAATTGTCACTCCTAAGTACTGAATATTGCCTAAGTCATGTATTATATCATTCTGCCGTTTGCTAATTAAGTGGCAAAGATATGTTTTATAAAAGTCTTGGAAATTATTAATATAGTTAAAGGAAAGGAAAGGCGTTAGCAAGTACTGGGAATTATCTGGTTACATTGAATGTCCCGCGTGTTAGCTCGAGAAAAGCCCAGAGAAATTTACATTTGCCAATTATCGTCAAATGTATTAGATAGGTAATTATTAGGATCCTTTGAAACATTCAACAATTGTGGTGAATTTTTTAGATACGTATACTCAGATTATATATATATATATATATGCATATGCCATTAAAGATTCTTGTATTTTAGAAAATGGCATAAATAAACATGAAAAAAAGATGTGCTTTATTTGAACGATTTTAATTTTTATGGAATATTCAAATAAGACTAGACAACATAGTATAAGAATTTGAGCTTATTAATAAATAAGTGAATATGGTGAGGGTGATTTAAAAAATATAGAATTGTACAATGTTATCGACAAGAATGAGTAGCATTTTCGACTCGAAGTCCATATTTAATCTACTCAAATTTCGAGCCAAGTATTTAAAAAAAAATGGGCCTTTTTGTGTATGAATAGGATATACGTGAGAGTTACGTATGATTTAAAATTTTTTTTAAGCACTTTGGAACTTAAATCGTTTATAATATATAATTAAAGTTTGTAATATTACAGTTTACGGAATATTCGCAAAGTTGTTCATACAATTCACTCTTTAAATCCAAAACCTAAAAATAGCTGCTTTAGTGCGTTTTTTACGCCTTGGGTTGCCGTTTGTATTTGAGCACTCCTTCATGAACGGAATAATGTTGGAGGCTAATTTTGAAAGGAGCTTTTGAGCCCGGCATTTTTTAAACAAATTGTGTTTGACTATGAATACAAAATTCTTTAAGTTTGTAAATTTGACGACAGGCTCTTTGCTTTGTTTACCAAGCGCGTTGTTTATGCATTTGTTAGAAAATGCTTTAATTGCATAATATTCTAGAATAGCCCTTGCACATTGAAATGGAAAAAAAGGAAAAGGAAAAAGAAAAAAAAAAAAATTGCAAGAGAAGTGTATTCATTAGCAGTCATAATCTAAAAAACTCTCGAGTCCGAGCGAAAACGTATAATGCAAGTGTCTAGGCGATACTTAAGTCGAGTGCAGGCGGAATCTTACGTACTTTTTATCCATATGGCGGCTGCATCTCATCCTCTCCGTGTCCTTCATTCTCATTCTTTCTGTCCCTCTCTCTCTCTCTCTCTCTCTCTCTCTCTCTCTCTCTCTCTCTCCCCCTCTTGATCTTTCTTTCGTTTCCTCTTTCTCGCTTAGGCCTACCTACAGTCCCTAACCCCTGCTTCCAGAGGCCGAAATATTATTTTAAGTGACTTAGTGTAGATGACGCACTGGCTCAGCGTCTGCTTTGTCTCGGACTCTCTCGTCTCTTCTGTATCTAGCGTTTAAATTTTTTTTTTTTTTTTTTTTTTCTAAAGAAAACACGAGTGCACGTGTGCGCTCACATGAAGACTTTGTTAGGAGAGGAAGAGGACCCACTGCTCCCTTATCCTTGGCTCATCTTGCCGATTTTTTTCTTTCTCGGTACCATTAAAAAGAATACGGAGAGTCCCTTGGGAGCCTTAGAGAGTCATTTAACGGTATGCCTCCTCATTATACGCGCACGCACGTGTCTTGCCCGCGAACACTACTAGTAGTTTGTACGCTCGCATTGTTGACCGGATGAATCAAGAGGAGCAGCCCGTACGTAGCACTTCTGGCTAAGCCTGAATCTAAAGCCGAGGAGAACAAGGCACAGTCCCTCATCGAGGAAGTGAATTATTCGAAAAAATTGGTTATGCCAAATGCTAGGGATAGGGTGGCACATTGTCCTCTTTTACGAAAGTAACCAAAACAACGTAGCGCGCCTATCGCCGCGCAATTTACGCGGCGGATATTAATAATGCGCCACGACCGTAGCATTATTGTTTTTCTATATTTGCATAATGGCATGTTATTACACCGTTCCGACCATTCATTCTTTTGCCAAGCGTCAATTTTCCATCATTTTGTGGAAATTTAATTGGCTTTTAAAAAAATAATGCCATTAAATTGAATGTTATACCTCGTATTAAGGAGCTGCATTGAAAAAAAAAGAAGAAAAATAATAATAAAATATTTCCACGTTAAAACAATTAATATCCAAACACTGATATTAAAATAATTAACCGATAGTGTTGCTAACAATAAAATATTAATGAATAGTTACGGCTGTAGAGCAATTACATAATACATTAAGTTATTGAAATCATTGAATAATCGAAAGGTGGAATCGTATTGAATTGTCGCTTTGAAATGTCGGATCATTAAAAAAAGAGCGCATTAAAAAAAAAAAAAAAAAAATTCGTAAAATCTATACTAGAATCCTAAAATCAATGGTAAGAGCCAATTATGGTAGCGGGATTATTGCATTGACAAGTACGCGTCGGGATGCACACGCACGCGTCCAAGCATGGGTAAATACAAAATCACACGAGTTTCGTTTGAACGGTAATTGAAATTCTTTACGAATGGATAAGTAATTTCAATCTTTATCGAATTCGCGTGGGAAAAAATTTGTCAAACACTAGTTCGAGTTCGTAGTTTTGCACGAACGCAATTTCACTTTCGAATACATTGTGCATAATTTACACTTTACCGTGTTGTTTGTTCTCGTCGTCGCATTGTATCTTAATTGAAAGGCAAAATTCTAATCAATCCGTTTGAAAAAAAAAAAAAAAAAAAAAAAAAAAAAACAAAAACTCACGCACGAAACATTGGAATAATACATCCGACGAACTTTGTACGGGGCAAAGAAATCCAAAGGGACAAATCGAGTAAAAAATTACGTGACGCATTTGATGAAATAAAAATAAAAGTTTTTAGTAATATAACCGGAGAAGCTTACGCGCCGTGAAAAATAATGCCACACGAATGCACACTCACGCGGACGCATGACCTAAGGTGTTAACTCCTAAGGGAAAACGGACACGAAGGCTAAGTAGACGTTGATACGTATCGATATAAAGACGCGGTGTGTACACCGTGGCTGTGCCTCCGTGAATACTTATAAATGTTACGTATCTGGCATTTCTATGCATAATACATATATATATAAGACGTATATATGTCGTATATAGGCATGAAAATCACTCAGATTGTATTAATATTACGCACCTGTAATTGTTCCAACCTGCAATTTAATTAAACGCCTTTCCATAGATTTGGCTGCAAATGGTCGATCGAGAAATTTAGGCTCCTTTAATTTTTCTTTATTTATAAACGAAGAGAGTTCGTTAGAGTATTAATTATGTTTTAGCTTAAAATTGATGCCACTTAACAAATTTTTTTTAAAACGATTACACTTTTTAGTATTTTTTACAATTTTACTGTGCATAAGACGATTTGTAAAAGCTCTTCGAATTTAATTTTAATTTTAAAATTATTCGAAATGTAATTATTTTATTATTATTATTATTATTATATCTAACGTAATGGTTGATTTATCTAAGGCGTAAATGGCAATACGATACCTATGAATTTTCAGGTTCAAGTTATACAAGCATAACTAGAATTAAAAAAATTGTATTTAAGTTGCACTGATGTTAATTCGAAATGGATACAATTTTCGCAAGTCGCAATTCTAAAATTATTGATTCTTTTTAAAAATCCGTCAACGTTACGTAAACTGAATTATTGCAGGTAATATTATGTTAAAAGGCTTTTCGCGATAGGAAAAATCTTTTACAAAAATAATAATACTATTAGAAACAACCTAACTTGTTAAGATACTATTGATAATGACATTTTATTGTAGTTTTATTAATGGTGGATTTACTATCGATACACTGAGATCAGAGAATGCGTGCAGACCATTAAAAGAAACAAGTATTTAGGCGATGACCATTGATAACTGCAATGCGTACTATTATTTTCCTTACTGCTGTCTTTGGCACGTTTACTTTTGCGCGTGTGTAAATAACGAAGCTAATAAAATGATTTATTGGTTTGCGTACAATTTTTAATCGACTACGAGTTCCTCAAGGTCGAAATTAATGGAAAATTTATCGCTTCTATTCAAGTTGACAATTACAGTTCTCATAGTTGATTAAAATGATAGGCCGAGGTTAAAATATCAAAACGACTTTCATTCAAAGATTCTCCATCGTATTTTGCAGGCGATAAATAAGCGCGGCCCCCCCTCCACCCCCTCCCAATGATCAACAAGCGCCCGTAGGCAGCGAAATTCTTCAAGACGCTCGTAATTGCCAGGGCTTGACGAAATATCGGAGCTCCGCGCTCCGGTTCAATTCTTATCGACATTGTAAATTCGATCGGCGGCAATCATTTATCGCTCTCTCTCTCTCTCTCTACGTAGGCGCCAAGCGTAGCGATTCTGCCGCGATCGCGGCCTCAGCCGCCGGGGTCAAAGTGGCGAAAAGGCAGAGAGCCGCGCAAAACAAGCCCGACCCGAAGCTGGAAAGGAGAAGGAGGAAAAGTCCCCGTCGACACTCGTTAATCTCCGGGCGTCGGGCTTATATGGCGAACCGCCGCCTCTACAATGTCGCCGACGCATAAATGACTGTCCGCCTTTCGCGCGGAAGTTATCGCGCGATGCGGCGCGCGCCGTTCGCCAACTCGTCGTCGAGGAGCCGACCCAGAGCCTCTGGGATACCAACGCGGGCCGAGTAACCTATAATCGAGGGTGGGGTGCGCGATTGTCGGAGCCGCGAAACAATGGTGCCGGCACTTTGCTTCTTTTTTCTTCCCCCCCCCCTCTCGAAGCCCCGTGACATCTTGGGCTGAATGCGCATTAGCGATGAGTTTTTGGGGCGACAGAGAGAGAGGGTGAGGGAGGGGGCAGGCGGCGGTGCAAGGCGAGAGGCAGGCCCACCTGGTAATTTTCTCGAAGGTCGGCGCCCGAGCGAATGGGACGTCTTTTTTTAAAACGCGTCCACCGCAGGCCCGAGTCCCATGTTTGCATGCCCGTTGGCAGATTAACGACCCTGTATCGAAAGTCGCTTCGTACTAATCGAGTGCTCGGCCCAACGACGGAATTACAGGAAATAGAGCATCCGATCGCCGCCGCTATTTCGACCTCCTTTTTCCTTACGCGCACGCGTGAAATACTTGTGTCCCTGGCTCCTCTGCCGTAGCTTTTCCTTTACGCGAGAGGCGCGCGCCGTTCGCGAGACTCTCGGCATCGCCGGAGCTCTCCGTATTATTACGAATCACGAGTCGAGACTTCAGCCCAGCTCGATGCCATTGGGTTAAGATGATTACCGAGCGTTTTGACGAACGCGTAGAAAGCCCGTAGATGCTCGCCATCCGGGTAGAAAATGGTTTACCGTTTGCTTTATGAGCCGGAGAGCGAGATTAATCGGCTTGGCGGTTATCCTTGTCGGTCTCTTGAAAATTAAACCTGGCTATGCTTTCACGGAAAGGCTGGCCAACTAGTCAGCCGAGCCACCAGGCATTTTTTCGTCAATGCATTGAAAGCTCTCGATTAGCGATGTTCCTTTTCAAGTCCAAGAGAGAACAAAATTACTCGTGAATTTGTTAAGAACCGTGTGGTGCGTTCCGTCGAGCAATGCCATGGTTTATTTTTCCGTATTTAATTTGCGTCTCCGGTCGGTACTAATCGAGCCTCGTCCATTAAAGCGAGACATTCGCTGTAGGCCTACTACAGCCGCCAAAAGTGCACCAGGTTGAATTCAATCTTACGCGCCCGTGGGCTTCCCTCGAGCAAGGAAGGCGGCTCGCACCCCCCGAGAACCGCCCTCGGAGAGTCGAAGCCACGGGGTGGGTCGGGGCTAATATAGAGCGTCGATCGGTCCGAAGGAAAGCTAAGCGGCGGCCGAGCGATTGGCCGCGACCTCGAAGGAGGAGGCGGCGAGGATGAACCGCGCGCCGTAGCCGCGGACGAGGCATCCTCGGGGGGCGCGAAACGCTCGGCTTGCGCAGTCGGGGCTCGCTCGGCGCGACCTCGCGCGGAGCAAGCCGCCCTTCCGCCGGGTGGGCGGGGTGGGAAGGGCGAGTAGGGGCTCGGGGCCGGGAGCCACGGGGAAAAAAGGCCGGCGGCCCCTCGTCGCGTACTCAATTCCCGACAATTGAATTTCGCTGGCTAGGCTCGCTAAGCCGCGCTCAATTAGCGGCCCCCGACTCGCGCTACTTTTCCCCGTCGCGCCGCGGCTCCCTGGACACTTCCTCGAGCCCATCGGCGGCGGCGGCGGCGGCGGCCTCGTCGATCTCCGGCGCGTCCAGTCGCGCGCCATCGATGCCACTCGTCTAACCAGCGCGGGGGGGGGGGAGGAGCCCAGTGGCATCGCCAATTTCCGCGAGGGAGCGACTGCCTCCGGCCGAGTGCGCGCGAGTGTGAGCTCGTCCGCGGATGGCCGAACGAGGGAAAGTGAATTCAACATGTGGGCGTCGTCGAATGCGTAAGTGGAGAATCAGATTTTTTTAATCGGAGGCTCGAGTGGCCACGCGCGACTCTCTCTCTCTCTCTCTCTCCGGTCTTCGATCTCGCGCTTGGACTTGTGATCTTTGGTCTTGGCGCCCAGGCCCGTCTGCCTTTGGTTGTACCCCGAGCCAGGCAGGGGAATATATTGTTAACAAGGCCGATTGTTAAAAGCCTCCAGTGGGCTGGACGAGGCCGATAAAGTCGTTGGAACATCTTGGGCCAACCGTGTGAGCTCTAACTTTATTTACGAGCTACTTCGAACGGGAAATTATTACGAAACCATTGAAGTCCCTTTGCCATTGGATTTGCGCGTAATCGTGCCAACGTTTACGAGACAATTGCAAATCCAAGTGCAACAATGGCCTCCCGATCAGAGGAGCCTCTCGCAAGAGTTGTTCAAAATAGCGGAAGAATCCCTCTACCTTTGGGTAGCGTCCGTAGCCATTGATCGGCTAGAGTCGGAGACCCTCCCGAGACCAGCGTTCGCTCAATTCCATTTAAGACTCGTTCGACAGCCCCAATAATAATACACTTGCATCGAGGCTCGGGCGGTTTAAAATTTATGCTCTCCCATTGGTCTGGGCCCATCCGAGGTACGCGGGCTAGAGGAGTCCACGCGAGCGGGGCCTACACGGGCCCCAACGCGCCTGGCCTCTGATTTATTCAATTCGCTTAATCGCGCCGGTCCGCAGCGCGCTCGGCCGGTAATATTTAATTTTTTGGCACTGATTGATAGCCGTATTGCGAAATTGTCTAATTATACGGAGAGTAATTCCCGGGATTTTAAAATATTACACACAGGGTGCGCTTATGATATAAATACGAGCCAGTGGCTTTTTTTTCTTTTTCTTTTTTTTTCTTTTTTCTTCTTTTTTTTTTTTAACAGTGAATATCAATTGCCCGGCTTCGCACTGGCGCGCGATTCTTAAATCAAAAGTACTTTATCCCGCAAACTTTTACGCGGGCCTAAGTCTGTAATTCTATTTTTAAGTGAAATATTTTGTTCTCGAGGCGCATTCGTCCGGATTAAATTACACTTGATGCCTAGCTTGATAATTAATCATAAGTTACAAAATTATATTTTATCCAGCCTCGGCTCGACTGGCAAGACTCGATTATCCAGGATCCTTGATAATATTTTGAAATTCAGAAATTAATTTAAAATAAACGTTTCGGTGCCGCTATTTATTTAAATAATCTTAACAATGCCATGCTCAATTGTCCAATGCAATATATTGATATGGGCATTACTTCAAAATAAGGGATCTTATATTTACAAGCTCGACCATCGGTAGAACGCTTAGGAAGGTTTTAAAGTTAAGATCGTATGGATGGGAAAATAAAGCCCATAATAATTATAACGATAGTCAAGTATTCGGTTTGTCCGATCTACTCGAAAGGAAAAAGGCACGCCATTGTACCTCTCTTACGTCGTTGCATGAAATTGTAGTTATGGGTCGTTAAATAATAATTAAAACGTACTCTTGCAAGCTAATGCTTTTCAAAACACCTAATAAAAAATGCAGGGTCGTCCTCCACTCGCGTCGTGCAAAGTGCTTTTTGCAAATAACGATAATCGCGCATTGTGTAATAATCGTGCACTCGTCGGCTGCGATATCGCGAGGGCGAGGAAGAAAGCAGTCGCGCTTTGGGATTATCGGGTAAGCGCGTGCCGAGTTGTTTAATCGAAAATCGCGGCGCGCAGCCAACGGCCGAGCGGCGATCGAAAGCGCTCTGGCCGTCAACGGGGGCGAGGGAGGCGCATACCTCGGCCGATAACAAAGCCGCGGCGGCGGCGGCCCCTTTATCATTGTTGTCGAAGGCAGACTTGGCCGGGAGTCCGCGGCAGGCACTTCTGGCAACAGTCGCTCGGCCGACCCTCGGCCCGGAGTCGCTGTTATCTTACGCGGCTCCTCCTGGTTGTTGCAGCGCTAACGGGAGGCCGCCAGCGTGCAGCGGCAAAAAGCCGCCCTTGCCGCCTCAGTACCTGCGCACGAGCGGCCTCGGCACCCCGGACGCAGGCGTCGTCGGAGGCTCCTCGCGCAGACGCGCCGCCACGGATCTCGGCAGCCCCGCGGCTATCGAGATGGCGAAAGCGCGCGCCGCGATGCTCGCCAGCCCGGATCGCCCGCAGCAGCCGCAGCGCCAGCAGCAGCAGCAGCAGCAGCGGCCCGTCGGCCTCCTCGAGACGGACCTCGACGCGCCCGTGGACCCCGAGGAGGCCGCTGCCGGCAAGAAGGCCCGCAGCCTCCTCAACCTCAACCAGCAGCACAACGGGCACCACCAGTGCCACTGCCACCATCAGCAGCAGCAGCAGCAGCAGCAGCCTCAGCAGCAGCAGCAGTACTACCAGCAGCAGTACCGACGTCACCCCCAGCAGCAGCTCCATCAGCAGCACCTCGACCGGCAGCTCCTCGACGACGATGTAGACGAGGGCCGATGCTGCCAGCCGAGGGGCGGCTGCCACCTCGAGCACCACAGGGGCAAGACCGGGAGCGAGGCTGCCGTTAGCCACCAGCGACCCCACAAATCCATGGAGTTCCTCCTCGACAAGGAGAACCTCCACTTCGTTCAGGTGAGCCTGCGGACGCACCGCACCCTTTATTTAGTTCGCTCCTTTAGCCACGAGCTCGGGCTCGCCGCGCCGAGTCTTCTCGAGGCTCCTCTCCTTACCCGTAATCCACCGCTTCCTAGCCTTACCAGCAGCCACCCAATTCTCCCGATGCTCCCTTACACCGATACGAGCACTCGGATCAACGGGACCAAATCAAATTTGAAACAGATGCTTGATTATCGAGCGCCTCGTCCTTTTCCAAGGGACAGCACCGCGATATTCACAAGCGGGGCACAGCGATAGCGCTTTCGATAATGTTTGCCTACTTACGAATTTTATCATCCAGGGCTCTTCATTATCTTGTCCACTCACGTATATGCATGTATATCTATACACATATACATACATATATATATATAGATATATAGATATAGATGATGTTTTCTATCAAAACTTCCCCTATCCGTTTCTTCGCTATGCGCGGAGTCTAAGTTATTTGCCGTATACTTTACAGCTTGCGGGTTAATTGGCTTTACTCTTGCGAAGAAGCTATGGGTGCATTGTATAAGGTATAATAGATGTAAGGGCAAAGTCTGAGTAAAAAAGGGCAGCGAGGGGCAGGGGGAGGATATTGAGGTCGGTCGGAGACATTACTCTCGTTCGAGAAAAAAAAAAATTACGTAATATTATGCCTCGGAGGCAAAGGTCTTTTTTACATTCTTTTATTAAAATTCCACTCTGCATTTTAGGCGCAATAAAAATATGTTTAAAACGTTTATTGAGTGCTTCGTCAAGTTTCTAAAGGACTGCGGATAAGTGATAAAGTGTTTACTTTTTATCATCGATTTACTCGGCAATGTGTTTATGCTCGTAAAAAATATGCCTTCAATGTATAAATAAATTTTAAATGAAATTAATCAATAGGCGATCGCAAAAAATGGTGACTATTGATTACGTAGATTAAAATTTTTGCTTCTTTTGCGGGTTCTTGACCCAATTATTCCATTATCGATTCGCCCTTTTATTTGACTACCCCTAAGGGAGAAATGGTCCTTCATATTACATTTCCTTGATACGTATTTCATACCAAATTAACTAATTGTTTTTAATTGGATGCATTGAAATGGGATATTAAAAGCTCGATAAATCACTTTGAACTATTTATTAATATTGAATAACAGAATATGGTGGTATTTTTTAAGTTATTCGCTACAAGAGAGGAGAAAATAACTATAGAAGGTTGAAAATTTTATATTCTGTCGGCTGTAATTTATTAATGTAATTTATGAATACATATTTATGAAAATAGTTCGCACTTCAACTAAACTTTTCATATCGAATTTCCTAAAATTAAAAAACTTCTGCTCCTTCTAAACTTGTTACGTTTATGCCCGCGCGTATATATTATACATTTTTACACATATATATATATTAATAATGTACAGAGAGCTCATTTGTATTGAATTAATAATCATGAATACAAAATGATACATTGTTTATGTACGTATAGGAAATTTTTAAGAATCCAATGCGAAGCCCTTAGTTCTGCTTTCTCAGGTAGAAGTCGATGTCGTTATTTTGAAGGCTTTCAACAAAATAGAAAGAAAAAAAAAAAAAAAAAATCTATATTCACTAGAACAGAAGACACAAGCGCGAGGTATTAAATAGGAAGTATATCAAAAAGCAGGGCGGTAATCCGAGTTCGGTCGGATCATTATAAGAGAGAACAATTCCCATGGGGATTCTACAGGCATTTTCCATCAAGCCAAAAGGCACACCTTTCGATTCCCTGGCGCATGTGCCTCGGAGATGCCTCGGTCGGGCGTAGCGACCGGGGCTTCCGCCGAGAGTCGTCTTTCCCCTCCCCCCCAGAGGGTGGTCCACTGGAGGCACCGCTGCTCGTGCTCGGGGCGCTCCCCTCCCGCGGCCCGGCCGAGATAATCGATAAGCGCAGCCCCTACGAGCGCTCGCACACGGTCAACCTTACTGGCATGTTCGAGGATGTGCCACTTTTCCGGTAACGCGGAGGCATCTCTACCTTGGGCTTCTCTCTCTCTCTCTCTCTCTCTCTCCCGCGTTTTGTCCCCGAGGAGGATGGCCGAGTGCGGCTTTACGCCAGCGACGACCAAAGCGCCCTTTCCCCCCAGTACCTTAGGCTACCGAGTGCCTCGTCGGTCTGCGGCCCCAATCGCGATCGAGTGCTCGCTCTCTCGGCTTGTTTGCGTTCAATTAAATAATGGCGTTTCGTTCGTTTTATACGCTATAATCGAGCAAGGAGCTAAAATTCGTTCCTCGAGAGCGATACTTTAACAGAGACCGTGCTGCGCGATTTTTATCTTAAATTCTAGTTGAGCATAATCGAGTATTCATTTATTTTGTATATCGGAAGTTGTATGTTTTTCATAACTGTGGCCAATCCATTCATTATGTATTATCTCGAGGCAGGATTTTAAATAAATTCATTATTAGTGTCATAATGCCAGAATTTCATTGTCTGCTTCTATGATAAAATCAATACGTATATCGCAAAATTAATAATATACCGATAAATCCTCAAAGATATAGATCAATATTTTTCTTATATTAAACATATTTACTCTAAAGCAGATAAAAAAATTTTAATCGATATATATATATATATATTAACAGATTTTTCCTCATGTGGACAAATAATTTTTTTATTAGTAGCTCATTTGGCAACTGTGTAGTTTGCTAATTTCTTTAAAGCCATTACAAAGTCCTTTGAGTATAACAAACGATGTTCAGTCTACGAAAATACAATAAATTGAAATATCGATACTATATGTGTTACTTGTAATTATATTAGATTGTTAAGTGAAATTATGTTACCATTGAATACTTTTTATTATATTATACATATTCGTATAATTTTAGATTATATGAAGTAATTTCTCAATCGGAGAAACTTCTTTATTGTTATTTTTTTAACGTAAATTATAATATGTGTAATTACTTATACTTATACGTAAATTAAAATAAACAAATTATTCATCGGCCAAAAAATAAATTCTATTTAAAAACAATACGGTCTTTTACAAAAGAAACAAATAAATAATAAAAAATTATTCACGAGCAAGGGCACGCAATTTAAGATACATTGATTCTCTTTATTTTCAATGGCTATCTAAGTTTAATACAAGCGAACACGAGTAAATGAAAGAAAAAAAAAAAAAAAAAAAAAAAAAATAGAAAAAAGTACAAGAAATCGTAATAAAGTTCGGTAGTAAGATTTATGATGAGTTTCTCAATTGTGCATTGACATTTCAAACTGTAACAGAACAACTGCATGAGTATTTGAATATAATGGCTTTTTAATTAAATAGTAGACTCGCTATTCTCCAGCTCGTATAAGCCAAGTTTAATAAGTGCATAGTCGTTGATAAGCACGAACAGTTTCGATTTCCTGGCGAAAGCGTTAGCGTGTATAATCGAGTGGCTGGATGATTACCAGTCCCTCGTCATCCCTTGAGATTGCAGTAGCTCCCTTCAATCCCTTAAAATCTCTTTCATTTCGAGGCAGGTCCCTTCCTGCTCACTGGCGAGAATCATCATTTGCCTTCAAGCTTTATTAGCTTTCAGAGAAGCGCTACTTTTAGTTGTTGTTTTTTCTTTGCTGCTCGCGTACCGTTGCGAGCCGTGAAATATTTTAAAGGAAAAAGAAAAAAGAAAAAAAAAAAAAAAACCGACGAATGCCTTTTTTTCCGGTCGGTATTACGACAACTAAGACAAGATGTCGTATCGGCAAATAATAATCCTTTTACAATGCCCCGAGAGCTCATGATAATAGAAGCGATACTTAAGAGAAATGATAATCTTGACACGCCGGCTGGCTTAGAGGGGGGAAAAAAAACACAAGGATTTTGTCTCGTACACCGCTTGCAAAAGCAGCGAGCTTCGAGTTTTATAAATATATGCTATAGACAAGTGTTAGCTAGAATGCCTATGGGTCACATAAAACACTTTTTACAATACCGCACCGCATGAAAAATGCATATGCATAAGTCTATAAAGGCGAAAGAGTTGCTCGATAAAGCTGAGCACTCAATGTCACTGTTTCGGAAAGTTATGACAAGCCTTTAAAAAGTTGTAGCAGCGGGCAAACGTAGAATTTTATAATTCAGCTTGGGCGAATGGCAATTACTTTGAAAGACAATCAAAGTCAAAGGGTTTTTCGACGACCGGAGAAGAAGCGCCTAGAGTTCACTTTCTAAGGCTCTCGCAATGCGTTCGGGTTAGAAGGTCAGCCAAGGTGTAAGAGCCGAAGAGCGCGGACGGATAATGGCGACACGCGCCGAGGAATCGGGACAGATCGGGGGGGGCTGGGGACCTTTGAAAAAATCGGCCGCACAATTTCCTCGCACCACCTGTTGTCGCCGCTCTGCACTCCGCCCCTGCAGCTCAAGGGGCTCGCGCGCCCTTCGAGCAGCGCAGCTTGGCAAGGGTTAGCTTAGCCAAAGCGCGAATTCTCAAATCCCAAAGAGGATCCAGGAGAGGATCGCGAGAGGCTCTCGCGGGCGGAGCGAACTCTAAGCGAAGGCCGAGGGAGGAGTAGGAGGAAAGCCTCCGCCGCCGTCTTTGGTCTCCCCGGGCAAAGTTTGTCTTTATTGTGCCAAGTGGTATCCAGGACGACCGGGGCGTGAGCGCCTCGCGGTGGTAGCCTGACTTTTGACTCGCGGCCCTCGTCGTCAGGCAGTGCGAAGCGGGAGCTCGGAAGACCCGGCTATGTCGTATCATCCTGGCCTCTCGGCTAAGCGTTCGATCAGCTCCGATGGGGAGGACGCGGGCGGCCTCTTGCTCAGCAGCCGATCGATGACCCACGTGTCAGCGATGAGCCTCGCTCAGGTACGCCGAGTGATCTCTGTTCTAACCGTAGCTACGGCTGCTTTGTCCTCGACCCACGGGACGGGAGACCCCGTGGGCTTTTGGCCCGGAAGTACGACGTGTCTAAACCCCCCCGAGTCGCCGGCGCTCTCGTTCCTTTTCCCCTCGGCTGGGGAAGATCGCGTTAACGATCGAGGGAAAAGTACAAAGCCCCGACTGGCGACGTAGTTTCCGCGGGCAGGGAAAAAAGTTCCAGTACAATGGCTTCGATTATTACAAGTTTTATGAATGCATTATCGGCTTTTAGCTATTTAACGAGGCTCGACCAGTATTAAAATCCTATTTGGAATTACTATTTGAATTCCCTTTATTAGGGCCTCTTTATTAAGTCGAGTCCAATTACTGGGAAACGGGAAATAATGGTTATCCGCGCTTTATTAGCCTGCCACTCTTTCGTAAAGAGTATACCGACTTATTCGGCATTGGCACTCGAGTCGAGGGATAACAAGGATGAACCAGGGCGGTGGTAAGGCTCGTGCCAGGGCGGTGTCTCAATGAACGGGACGAGAGTCGAGCCAATGGGAAAAAGCCTAGAGAGAAACCAAAGTTCAGTCGGCTCGGTTGCTCTCCTACGTTCTAAGTTATCGCGACTCACGCGGGAAGGGAGATAAGAGCTGAATCGTAGCCCGAGCCCTTATCCAGTTGGCCTGTCAATATTTAGAGCGGCTGGTGGTGGTGGTGGTGAGCGCAGTGTCGGCGGCTGGAGGAGTGCACGCGGCCGATCGGCTGAGAGAGAGAGTAAGAGGACGATGAGTATCGTCCCCCCGGGCGAGGAAAGCATTAATCGAGCGCGGCAACGCGCCTCGCCCCGGGCGTAAAATCTCTCGTAGCCGGCGAGGGAGTCGCGCGCCTCCGCCGCCGCGGGGCTTCGGGAGCCTCCCGTTATCGCCGGCCCCCGTGGTATTTACGAGGAAGCGGGCCCCCGAGACAAGGACCCGATTCAGCGGCTAATCTATGGGCCGGCGGGGAGGAGTCGTGGGTGGCGCTCGGAGGGGCCGCGCGCTTCCTCCTGCGGTCGAGGCCTCCTGTAAGGACACAGAGGCCCCATTATGAGCCGCTCTCGCTGACGAGTGCCCCGGCGTGGCTGGATCGATTCTCCTAATGGTTATGGCATCGCCGACGCTATCGGTCCCGGCCCCCCCACCCCGTCCGCCAACTTCCTTCTGGGGACCCCCTTTTTCGTTTCGAGGGCCCTTTTCGTCTTTACCTCGCGCGCGATTGAGATGCCGTAAGATCGTACATGATTTGCCGTCGGCTGACTATTTATTTGATCCTGCATACGACCAGCAGTGCCCTTAGATACGATTTCTACTGGCTAATTTTATGAAGTGCTTGTGCGATCGAACCTTTTCGGATGAAAACGAAATACCGCTCAAAGTTGGATCGCACGCGCGTCGTTACTTATTTCAGTTTGCAAATTAACAGGCGAATGGGCGCTTAAACTCTTCGCAAAACTATAAAATTTATAATTTCAATTCATTAATACATTGCGGCATTTCGTTTACATAAGAATAAATTATTCAATTTACGTAAAGTACTTCTTGCTTCAAAAAGTTCGAGACTGACATTTACAAGAGAGTCCCACTTTAATACTATTAGTTCAGCGAATATTCTTGTTTTTTTTTTTTTTTTTTTTTTCCCTTCCATAGATAGTTCGCGCAAGTCAAAGAAAATAGATTTTTCAATGTGCTTAAATAAATTTTATGAGAAATATACTTTCAACTTATAGTCAGTGTCGTTATAAAAGTGATTGCTTTGAATTATTGTCGTGCTACTAAACGACAAAATTTGTCATTTAAAAATATCAAATAAATGATAATTGAAATGTTTAAGATATAATTTGACGGTAGCAATGATTCCGATATTTAAAAAAAATTTATTTGAAGTTGCGTTCGAACGTTATTCAGGAGAATTCCAGATAATGTAAATATCATCACACTTTCATACGTGTCAAATTTATTATCAGTATTAGCCGTTGATATGAATTTCGAATGGTCGTGTCAAAATTTCCAAAGATTAATAAAAAATGCTGAAAAAGTGACCAAGGTTTTAAAAAATGCTTATTAAAGTTCGTATAATAAATGAGAGAATAAAAATCAATTACTTTTGCCAAGGAAATTACCCTTTCGCATCATCGTATATGCTTCAACGTTATATCAATGCAAATTATTCATATTTTGATACATAAATCTAATATTAAATATAATGTTAAACGACAATGAAAATTGAAACCTATGGTGTATAATAGCTTAATTGATCTGCCATAAAGCTCTATTTAATTATAGTTTATGTGAATTGATACAGCTAAATCTATCGTCCTTAAAGTGTCTATAAATCTTCCGATATAAGGCGAAGCTTACAATTAACTTTTCATCTCTATGGATGCCGAAACATTTGTTCCTCTTGTCAAATGTCTCGTGCCCGATAACGCGCCCAACTTTTTCAGGAATAATATTCATTAAATTCTGTCTCGGTACTAGGAAGTAAATTCTGTCTTGAAAAAATTTGCCACAGATCTCTTATGCGTATAGGATTTTGCGAGGGGCGCATAAAAATATCGGCGTTTATTTTAAGTAGCCACTGGTTAGAAAATCGTGCACTTCAGCATACGAAGGGGTCGGAGAAATGGCCCCAGGAAAGCTGAGCCTCGAGTGTCATCAACTACGCTTGTGCTTTTGTACTCGCGTTCTAAGCGCCTAAAGAACCATCGAAGAGTTAGTCCCCTTGTATTCTTGTGTATTAATTATTACTCAGGCGCGCTTTGTGCAAGTTTCGAGCTTTGGAAATCAAAGTTGGAGCTATTAATTTTCCGTTTAGCTTGACAAGAGATACGATTCGTTTATCGCATAAGCAAGTTCTGCAAGTGCTGCGTGGCCTATTTTGCCTACACCTTTTTTCTTTTTTCTTCTCTTTTTTTCTTAAAAACAAATGCTAATAGCTCTAAGATAATAAGCGTTTAATTATGCGTACTTATCTTTATAATGCACGCACAATAATGATAAAGTTAAATGTTAATGTTTTGTTTTACTCAATAATCTTTATTTGTACAATCAATTAATATTTATATTTGGCAATTGCTGAAAGTGGGTTCTTATATTTGTTACGTGTAACAATTTTATTTACAATTGAAAAACTGCTTATAATTCACGTACTTGCAAAAACTACTATTGGGTCTTTCTTTGTCCAAGTGACATCATTTTTTACTTTAATCATTTCGGCGCTGCGAAGTGAAATGTACGTTATTTGTGTAGTGTTGTTTCTCATTTGATTAAAAAAAAAAAAACTTCTGTTATTTATTTGGATAAAGCGTTTAGATTATTAGTGTTAAAAGCTCGTTATAACATTTGATAATTATGCATTGGTATTACCGGTGACTCATATATCATCTAATGCGTATATTCAAAATAACCTATTTTGCTTTTCATAAATTAAATTTTAAATTTTATAGCTAACGAGCCGAGGAAGGCTTAACTAGTAAGTAATACGCGAAGAAGCGGAGTTTAAAAGTAGTTAAATTTTAAATAGTAAGTACAAAATGAGTAAAGAGTGATTATAAAGTAATCCTTATTCCACGGCTCGTTCAATGTATTTGACGGTGGCCTTCTAGCGAAACTTGTTTTTATGCGATTTTCGTTAAAAATTGTTAACATTTTACAGCGCTACCTTATTTTTTACAAATTCATTTAAGTAAATAATTAGAATGATTTTGCTCGGACGAGCCTGAGAGCCTTAGAACGCGAGATGATTATTTTAATTAACTTATTATTAATTACGGAATGAATGCGCTATTTAAATATTCAAATACGGGCGATTGTTAATTACGAGCGCTATCTGAATAATCTTAGATTTTTCACATAACTCAAAAGTAAATAGCAGGCATAAAGATGTCGGTGAAAAATGATTTGCGCTCTCCTGGAATGCGCTGCACATCGTCCGACTAATTGGGGCGCGATAACTCGTTAATAAGTCACTGCTGCTGCAGCGACGGCAATCAAATCCGCGTGAGGAGCTTGCGTTGTTGTTGTTGTTGTTGTTGTTTTTTTTTTGTTCTTTTTCAAAGAGGCGGGATAGCGGAGAAATTCTGACGACGCCCCCTATCTTCATTTTATGGATCAATCCAGATACAAGGATGGGATCGCAGCAAATATTGTACCAGAAAAGGAGTACGTCCAGTCTCGCGCATGTAATTAAAATAAATCCGCGTTCCTGTCCAGTTGCTTTAAAATTCATTAATTAATGCGCAAATAAATGCATGATTTATTATTTAACGCAAAGATAGCTCTAAATAAATTAATCCTCGTATTTTAGGATTGTTATTTCTGTATTAACGCGGTGAAGGGATCGTTACAAAAAAAGTTGCCCTTCTAATTGAAAAATGGTTATACAATTGAAAAATTCCCTCGAATCCTTGTGCTGCTATTTACTTTGCAATTATCGTTGGAAAAATAATAAGGACCTTTGTCCTATAAAGGGAATGCTTTAATTTTTAACTATATGGGAGTTTGGCTGATGCATTGTATTGAAATATTTAATTTTTCAATGACTCTACCTGAGCACAGGGACGAAGTTTAAATTAAATTTTGTCTTAATTTCCTATCTGTCTCGAACGTATCCTTTATTTATCAACGGCATTGCAAACGGAAGTGATTGCGCTAAATAACGATAACGCATAGATAACACAGCGGCAAGATACAATATATGTATATATATATATATATCTTTTTTTTTTTGTTGAGAAAACGGATACTTGATGTAATAAACTTGCCACGTCTTATCCGAGCATTAGGTAAGAGCTCTCTTCCTAAAATACTAAATGCCTTATCTCTTTCGAGTATTAAGAAGCCACAGTTGTTCCGAGAAATTACGAATACGAAGCGCACTTGGGGATGGGTTGAAAATCTCTTCGTACGAAGTGCCGGCCTAAAATTAGCCGTGAAGTGACTAATTGTTTACTCTTACCTACCGAGTGTAATACGCGTACGTGCAGTGGCTGCGCATAGTTTTAACGGCGTCGCTTTAAGGCTGCCCTCGCTCCGATGCATCGTCTCCCATCCCGACTCGGCGCACGTTTGCCTTCCCCCCCCCCCCATACCCCTCCGCCCCGTTTCAACGCACTCCTTCGTGACATATTAACCCCTAGGCGTTAAGAGCTCGGACTCTTTTTGCAATGCAAGAGTGTGCGGGAAATTGAACAATTTCCCATCCCGATATCGTAGCGCGTGCTAGAAAATTCAATTTTTTTTTTTCCCACTTCTAAACGCTACTCCCGACAACTGAAACATCTCTCATTTTGCGTCAGTGTTACAATCTTTTACCACTACTCTGCTTTGAATCGTACACTGTTACACCAGTTCAATTGTATTAATAGATGCCAGTGCCTCTAGAAATTGTCTTAGGACAATATCTTCACTTAGGAGTAATAAAAACACTTTTAATATTTAAAGACACGAGCTGCTATTCATATGTTTTAACGGTTACTTATGTACGAAAAATGTGTCTTTTAACACCAAATACACGCTAATGTTCTCTGTCCATCATTGTAGCTTTAATATCTGTACTGAAAAAAAACAACAACTATTAAATTCGAAATAAATTGGCTACTATCTTCGTTCAATCTAGAATAATAGATAGATATTAAGTAAACAGCCTACCGCAATGTTTTTGAATTTTTACGATCAATGTGGCGAATTTTCGCATCGAATCTTACGTCTCGCATAATGAATTAACAAAACAACATTGTTAAATAGATGCCATCGCGATTAAATTCAAGTGAAATAACCGACTGCTATACCGAATGGCCCATTTGTTTTGGTGAATTTAAGCGTCGGAACAATCGACTATCAGTATGGGTGACTTCATGAATATTAAATTATGAAAATGAAATAGCGAAGTTGCATTTCAATTATTACAGTAATAATGCATCTTTGAAATAATGGAAATATAAAGTACCACAGCCCGAATGGGCAATGCAGAAATAGTGACATTAGCCACAAGCGTATTCTTATTAACTCGAAAATCAGAGTTTCATCGTTTGATTATCTCGGCAGAGCAAGGCTTTACATAAAATCCCAGGGCACACAATACAAGAGCCGAGGAACGCGCGTTGTTTCCTTTCCCCCCGGCCCCGGGCCCCTAGCCATCAATGCCGCGAGCTCCGGGAGAAAAGAGGTCCCCGGCAACGAAGTCCTGTCGGGGAGAAGAAAACCACGCGGTGCCTCTCCGCGCCACGGAAGCCCTTTCTTACCCTCGTGTTTACGGATGCTTCGCCGCCCGAGTCTCTCTTTACAATTGTGTAAACTTATCGTCGAGCGTTGGCGAGAGGAGCGAGAAGTGGTGGCCTGCGCCTCATCCGCCGAGAGCCCCGGAGCAAAAGTGCTCCGAGAGAAGCCTCGCCGCCGTACGTGCCGAAAGTTCATGCTCTCGAGATTATTGCGCTCGTGCAAGATTCAGCAAGGGTTATGACGGTTACGACGATCCGCTTTGTGATGTTTGCTCTTTTTAAAATCGCCTTTAAGTGCTTTGTTTTCCAAGATGATACGCCGCAATGGCGCTCGTCTTACTCATCTGGATGAAATTACCGCACTTACATAGGGCCGCAATTATACAAATGGAGAGAGAGAGAGAGAGAGAGAGGCCTGTGCAAAATTATCAGAGTTTAGCATCATTATCCGACAATTTATGAAACTCGGTTATTTTTTGGATATTTACAATCGCTTATGGCTTGTGATGTTTGTATGGTTTTTTTTTCTTTCCCTTTTTTTTTTTTTTTTTTTAATCGAAATCCCAGAAGCGCGCCGAGCAACAGGAACTATTTATTTTTGGATGCAATGGAATTGTTTCGTTGTTAAATTTTGGTTTTTTTTTTCCTTATCCAATTCTTTTTACGGAATTTAATGATAAATAAATTACTTACAACGAATGAATCATTTCACGATCAAGGCGCTCTCGTGCCTATGTAAATTACACGAATGCATCAAGCACGATGATGAACAAAAAGTAGTTTCCAGCTCTTAATCGAAATATTCCCAGAAAATCGACCCATTTCTCACGGCTCTGTAACAAACAATAGAGGCTAAATATCACGTATCCGATTAGAGGCCACTAGACACGGCCACTTGCATTATATTTTATATCAAGCGATTAACCAGTAATTCACGCCTAACTCGCTCGGCAACCGCAAAATACAGTATCGCAGCGAAGAGATAGGAAAAGAAGAAGAAGAAGAAAAAAAAAAACTTTAAAGAAACGAGACGGTAGAAGTTTGCGCGCGTTTACAGCGTTTGTCGACCTCGTTTAAAATGATTCCCTAGCGCGATCGATTATACTTTTTGCGTATTCAAGACGCGCGCGCGCGTTTGCCAATTTAAGCACCGGAGGTAAAGCCATAAAGTGACGCGTGGGATGTATTTCGACAAGATAATAATACGCCGATCGGCCCTTGCGCGGAAAATACGCGCGTAAATTCGCGACTGCGGATCTTTAGCGCCACGAGAGAAGGGCAAGGCAGTTTGATCGTTCGTTAAATATGTAATTTGCTCTCTAAGATGTTTTTCCTTACGCGGGGAAAAAATTGCTCATGATTGATCAGAATCAAGCCATGATTATTTAAATGGCAACACTCGCGAGCTTATGCATACATAATGCTTAATATCTGTTACTAAATCTCTAGTGTAACGTGTATACTTGACGGATCAATATAATCATTTCGCTGTTTGTGCGAACTGTAAGGAGCTTCTGACGTTCAAAGGAGCTACGGAATATAAATGCTTACATTTTTAAACATTTTACATTGAAATATATGAATAAGAATCGTCTTACGCCGAAATCATAATTTTCCAAAACCTAGAGGCAGTAAAATTTAACTAAAAATATGATAGCCTTTAAAAGCCTGTATCAATTTTGAAACTCGAACTTTATTAGCGAATAAATGTTGACTTGAGCTTATTGAACGTTGGACCACTGCTATTTTTTTTCCATGATATTGACTAAGAGATTACATTAATTACAAAATTCATGCGATTTATTTTCACTTTAAATAACCGGCATTAATGTATACGGTTCATTTTAAGCAAATATTTGGTCAGCATAAAGTTTTATAGCTCGATAATATGAGCGTCACTGCAATAAATTAGTAGGTAACTTAAACTTTGCTCTAGAAAATGTCGCCGGTGTTTGACAGACACATTATCATTACATGGCTCTTGACGTTTACAATTTCTTGTTTACTTTTCTGTTTTCTCTTCTCATGTCGCCTCTACGTCATTGTCTCTTTCTTTCTCCTACTTCGTCCCTCTATTTATGTCACTAGCGGCCCTCCCCTTCCCATCGCAAAAAGCAATTTCGCTCTTGTCCCTGTATTTTTTCCTCTTCTGCGCCTTGCGCGTTTGTTTTTTTCGTCTCAAGGTCGCGGGTCAATTTTGCACTTTGCATACCTATATATATATATATATATATATACATATATACATACATACATACACACATGTATATCGGTATAGATGTACGTATGTATATATGTATCATAAGCTCCCGCCTCTTTGCACTTATCCGCCGCGCGCGCACTCACACGCGCAACCCGCTCAATGTCACCGACACACGATTGCGCCTGTCATTTATTTTTCGCGACTATCGCGCCCGTATACAGAGTTGCAGAGCATGGCAAATGGCTTATGGGCACTCGTAAAACTCGGATTAATATTGCCTACGAATGCTTTAAGGAGCTGCGATGTTATTCATTGCCATTGTGTGCACGCATGAGAAATTCATCGGATTGATTTACACGCGCAAATAATAATTAACACGGCAAAGTTAAGCCAGTGGCGTTGTTTAGCGACGTCGATAACTCCTTGAAGATATTGTAATTTTTCTTTTTTTCTTTCTTTTTTTTTTTTTTAACATTTCAGGCTATCGGGCAATTTCTTATACTGAATTAGAAAGTGCTTTTTGATTAAATTTCATTCGGCATAATTCTCGTATATTGAAGCTACGTATATTATCGTAGCAAGGCTTAAGAATTATTTTATTGTTACGTGTAAATGGCGACCGGTCATTTTTTATTTAATTTGTTGTATTTGTGGTATTTAATAAAACACATATTTATATATATATTTGTGTGTGCGTGCGTGCGCGTGCGTGCGTGTGCATTGTAATTTGGTAACCTACGATGTTTTGGCATTTAAAAAATTATAACATCAAACCAATTAAATCGGCTCGTCAATGCTCCGTCAGTCGATAAATATATGCATTATAAAAGCGAAAAGTATGAAGAACAACAACTCAGGCACAAAGAGCGATTAAATAAAAGAATTTGGCCCCGTACCATTATATGCGGTTGTCCCTTTTTTTTTTAACAAACATTTTTTTTAATCTAAAGAATGAAACGGTTACACAGTCACAGTCGTGGAGGATATCTTTGATAATTATTAACGAGAAGGTGATAACTCAGTAGACCGAATCGAATACTTGATTGATACGTGCAGGTTGGGATATTCAAATAGCTGAATTCTTGCTTGAATTTGTCGAGCAATCGATTAAAGGACATGTTAAATTTGACGAGCGGCAATAATCTAATCATTTAATGAAGTGCATTTAACGCTTGGGCGTTGAGTTAACGAGGTAAAGGCAGAGATTTTTTTTTTTTTAACGATTCATTGTCCGATGTCACGAAATCTCCGGTCTAGGCTTCGATGATCCCTCCTTTGATTTCTAGCTCATGAGCAAATTCATCCCGTTTTCAACTTGGCCGGCGCGTGAGATGGTGTAAATTGATTCCACGGGACACGAGAGATAAAAAAAAAAATGCTCGACGTGTTGACTTTTTCTTTCAAAATTATTTAAATCGCAGCAGGACAAATTTATTTAAAAAAAAAAGCATTGCTCAAATGAGCCGCTTAAACTTAATTTCTCCTCGATTAAGTATTATAGGTATTTTTAGCTGCAGGATTTTTTATTTTTAGTTTATTGATATCGCCAATTTGTATTCGTGTGATGTTTGAATGACGCATTTTCATGTTAATGAAATTTTTGACCCAATGATGCTATCTAATCGATTTTAATTTACTAGTTGGAAATTCTATTATTACTTCATAAATATATTCCCTTGACATTTTACAAATTTACAGCACCTCAATGGATCATAATGAATTAAAATGAAACCGAAAAAAATTAATTTAAAAACATCAACGGACTGTAGCTTAATTTTTTAATTCACAATTCTTGTACTTCAACAAAATGTGAACATTTGCTTTTATTTAATTTATCATTACCATTAAGTAAGTTTTATAAAAAGCTTCACACATTATCAAGCATTATTTAAGCATATACGTATAATTTTTTTTTTTTTTTAATAATAAGATAATTGGATAATTAAATCAATTGTTTTATAGGTTACTACGGTGCACTTTGTTTTTAAAAAGGAATGTTTCACATACAATTTTTTATCAACAAATTAATTGGGTACATGACAAAACTAGTGTTCGATAATTAACCTTAGAACAATGTGATATGTAATATTGTCACTATGTTCAACGTTGCTTCATAGAGCGTTGCTATTTATTTTCCTATAAATTTTTTATTCGGACGCACAAAATGTTAAATTTTACAATCGTTTGTTCAGCGTCTTTATTAGGCCGTCGATTACGTAATAATATTCAAGTGCGCTCTTGCAAATTATTTTCTATTCATTGACGTAGGTAGGAAAGAGCGATAAGAATCGATTCGACTGATTTACATTACACAATGAGCAAAACGAAGGATAATTTCGTAGCCGCACAAAGCAAAAAAGCGTTATAAATACAACGAATGCAAGCCAAAATTCCGAGTTACATTTACGATTGACCAAAGGCCCGCGCGAAAGCGATTGTACAAGAGCAAGCGAGGCGAGGAAAAATAAAATAAAAGAAACAGAGATTGAGATAGAGATGGAGAGATCCCCAGAGCAGAGTCTCGGCGGCAGGAGAGGAGGAGGAGGCACTCGGGAAAAAGGTCGATCCGTGCCGAGTGCGTGTGTAATTCGCGATTGCTCTTGCGCGAGGGAATCGATCCTACGAGTCTATTTCGTAAACGGCGCTCGGAATGACAGGCCAATACGAAAGAGAGTAGCCTACGACTTCCAACAAATATGGGTCAGTGAGAGTGACTTGGCTTTTCCTTCTTCATCGATATAACTTGCGATACTTACTGTCTCATTCTTGTGTCGCCGCTTATGATTCTTCTCGAGCCGTTGATTATTATTATTACACAGATATTTTGCAGAGATATCGTGCATATGTATCTGCATAATTTTAAGGGCCCCTGCACAAGTATTTAGCCGCGAACGCTCAACCTGTTTCTTTAATAATAACATTGTATTGTTATTTTACATATTTGGAGCATTGTGTTTTGAAATAAATTTCATAATTTAGGTCACTTTGTCCGCTTATTACTATGATGCTGCACGCATAACTTCGTCATATTTAATAGGAACGTTATTATTAAGGGGTTTTCACTTACTTTGCAGTCTCAATGCAAAAGTAGTCCTTACATTGTCATTTGTTTTTACAGTTTTTTTTTTTTTTTTTTTTTTTTTTGCAAATTAAATACAAAAGTTTGGATTTAAATCAACTGAATCGGTTTCTTTAAGTAAATAACATTAAGCTTTTGCATTTAGGTTAGTATAGTGTTTAACAATTACTTTCATACGTGCTTTTGGATTTTTGTAAAAATTATACCAACGCTTTTTGTATTTTATGCACAGCGTGTATTGGTACTGTTATGTTAAGCGTAAGAGTTTTTTTTCGAAACCTATAGCATAGTTATTGTTTAAGTACTTTCTATTTATTTTGAAAGGTTATTTGTCGAAGGTAAAGATACTTCATAGAAGATTTTTTTTAAATATCTTGACAAAACGATGAAATCTTACAGTTTTGTTTTCAGAACATATTAATATTTTAAAGATCGATAAATATCATGTAGAAACTAGATAAATTCATACTTGTTTTATTCTATTTTCCTATGCTGCATAATAGTTATTTTTAAAGAAAAATTATATTTTTATTTTTAATTCAGTTTAGTTGAGCTAGATAAAAATTTTTTTATTCCCATACTTTTACTGATTGTAGTAAATAATCTTGTAATTAAAAATATATTCGATAATTTTATTCTGGCCTTTTGAAATTTTTTCTCGGTCTTTAAATTTTATCTGCATAAAACCATGAATTCAATCGAATGCTTTTGAATATTAATAAGAATTTAAATATTATTACCAATAATAATATACACGTACGTAGTTTAATTATTTCCTTTTCTTGATTCGATTTATCACCTAATTCTAATGAGTTCTTACCTATTTTTTTGTATTAGCAGAGTTGTATTTACTAATAGAGCTTCAATAGTATGGCTCAAGAAATAAATTATTGAAAAACTATATATATATACACACCATAGAAATCTGCAGTATTTATTTTTTGTTTTGTTTTAGCATTTTCAACATTCTCTTAACAGAGATTTACTAGATACGTAATTCCATAATATATGAATAAAAAAAATTAATGTAAAAAATGCGATTTATTAAAAAAACAAATTAAAAAATTAAAATATTATTTTTCTTTTCGTATTACCTTATTTTCAACGAACCTCTGATCATTGGAATTTGCTTATTTGCCAATTATTGAATGAATTGTCATTGAGGCTATTTTAGCGTTCACGCTTTCTTAAGTCAAATGTAAAATTAAGAGACTAAGTAGTTCTTAGAAAGTGAAACATCTTCTGCAAAAGTACAACCGAAGAATTGTGTGGACATAAATTTTTTTTCAGCATTGTCTACGTAAACAAATAAAATAAGCTCCCACCGGATAAAAACTGTTGACTTCTAATAAGACATTACAGTATTCAAATGTGAATTTTGAACTTCTTACTTTTAATTGTATTGAGATACGTGTAAAACAAGACAATCTAGGTCTTAAATTTTATCGGAGCATACTAATCGATAATACCTAATCTCATTGGTACCCAATAGTTTTTGGTAATCCCTTGAAGCTCACGAAACATTCGTCATGGTCCTTTGTGTCAGATTCCCCCTTCTATTACTTGATTAATGATATTAAAGTGGATGTAACGGATCCAGCCTCTTAGATAATTAGAATCAAAGCTTCCTTCAACGAGGCTCGTGCTTTAGTTTTTGGAGTCTTTTTTTATTTATTCTAAAAAGGCAGGTTTTCTTCTTCTTCTTCTTCTTCTTCTTCTTCTTCTTATTATTATTATTATTATTATTATTATTATTGATATAAAAACTAGTTTTATCGAAAGGCCCCGAAAGACTGAATTGCGTCTATTGAAGTGAGTGCATTCACACTGCCATAGAAGAATTTCAGAGCTGTCTCGTATCTAAGTAATATCTTACCATATTTTCCTGTAATTTATAGTATCTTGCTCGTTGATTTTCAATTTCACAATAATATGGTTTTATAATGGCCTGCAACTTCTATTGTAATGAAAATAATAATAAAGCAAAATATGCGACCCAAATTGAACAAGGGTGTCGTTCACTTTCTATTTCTCTACCCGGCGGTGGACCTTCGCTAATCTGCGCATTCTCATCTATCCGGGAAGTCTCGCTGTCTCGGAGGGTTCGCGTGAAAAGGATATCCCGTTTATTACGAGTCAACGAGCAAAGCAACAATGACAACGGTCATAAATTTATCGATGAAGCAGCTTTAAGAGAAAAATGAAAATCATTTGTTTGCATTGGGCAATTGTTTCGCTAAATTCGAATATTTCGATATCGGTGATAGGACAAGGAGGGAGGAAAATTGGTTTCTTTAGACTGATTATTTAAAGCTACGACATTGCCCATTGATTATAAAAGTATAAATTTGCGATTTACGAGCACAAGAGAGGAAAATGAAATAGGTTTGTTTAAACAGATGAAATGCGACAAGAGAGCCCGAACTGTCAAAAGGAATGGGCGAAAAGCGAAATAAGCTTTCGAGCATGGAGATTAATTAGACGAGATTGCCTTGGAGAATTAGGATTCAATCGGCTTTTAGGCGGCTCGCCATTACAATTTCGCCACCTTCTCTTCAGGATTATGCGATTGCTAGCCAAGTCCAAGCAGACTCTCTCGAATCATCTCGTGTCCCCGGGATCTCGTTGCCTTTTTACAATCCTGCCATACTATTGTATCTCCTCAATGTCGTTAATGCACCCACGGCGGAGGTTTTACGTAAATTTACATCGCCCTAAGTGCACTTCTCTGCATTGCCTCTTTCCTTTGCAATACTAATCTTTACGCTAGTAATACAAAACTTTGTGCAGTCCGAAGAATATTTGCCGTTGCTTTTCTATTGCACGAGTCTCGATTTTACAAACGCCTTTTTTATATTTATTGTACGTTAAAACTATAATAATAAATATTTTGGATTAAAATTAATCTACTGCAGCGCAAAAAGTTTGCAATGTTGATAATGCCAACTTGGGAGTTAATTTCATCAAAGCCGTACTTCTGGACCAGTTCTCTTGTTTACATGTATCCGAAGCTATCCACACTTATGTTTCAAAAAAAGAAAAGTGAAAATAATTTTCATAAAGGCTTGGAAGTTTATACAGAGTCACGACAGTTGTGGACAATATTTAATTAGAACTCAGTGTCTTCTGCAATGGCCGTTGAACGGTCGCTTACATTTTAGCCTAGGTATGTCTATAATTTGGTTTGTTGTTAAAAGAGTTTGTAAGTTTTTATTCAGTAGCTAAGAGCACTGCGAACGCAAAGCAGACACACGATGATAAAGGTGAACTTTTATTGTAAAAGTGAAAAGGAAGTTGAGCTAATATTTACGTCGGATTTTCTTTTTAATTTTTCAAGTTCATACTGCACTCGTGGCAATCGGACAACTTTAATATATTTCTCTACTTTAAAATATACGAACGAGTTTCCTGGTGACACGTAACCTCCGAATTGTGTCATATATATGTGCGTTACGCATGTGAACTTATAAATAATTTCCACGATTTAATGCAAGATTTAATTTATTATAAAACTAATTATGTTACGTTGAAGTATTTATGTTAGGTAAATAACTTATTTTATGTTATTTTTATATTATTTCTACTCTTGCATTGAATTTGATCACATGTTTTTCTTTTAAAATTATTAAAATTATTATTTAAATATACAAATTAAAAAAAATAATCATTTCCTAACTTTTTTTATAGTTATCGATCATTTTAGTTTTTTTCATTAAAAAGTTAAAGTCATATTTACGTACTTACCATATATAAATAATACTTTTTGTATTGTGCTTTTAAAGAAGTACGTAACATAAGCTCGTGAACTGATTCAAAATTATTTAAGTATTTTGATTGTTTTGATAATAATCTAAATATAAATGACAAAATAATGAAATATAGAATACAATAAATATTTTTACGATATAAATTTAATTTAATATTTATTTAGTTTTAAATACATTACGAACCGCATAATAAATTGTTAGTTGATGTATTTTTAATCCGATGGTTGACAAGAATTATGAAAAGTGAAAACAAATGAAAAAAAAAATTTTAATATAAAAAAAGTTAATTTTTACTTTAATTCATTGTAAAGAATATTAATAAATTTTTTTTTATTGTTAAATATGCAATTTTACTACTAAGTATTTTTAATAGTCCCAAAATTTATCCTTACGACTAAAACCAAACCTTGCAAATCAAAATTTTTTCGAACGGGTGATTTAATCTTTTTAAAGATTTAATTTATATTGTCTCGTGAATGATTCAAATTGTATTTATGTAAGATTTAGACATGTAAATATTTAAAGTACATATAGTTGTTGGCTGCTACAATGTAAAATCTAATTATCAATGAAAAAAAAATACTTGTATATTTTTGATATTTTTTATCTTGAATTTGTATCTACTTAAACATTTAATTTTACTTGGTTGATATTTTAGTATCAGATAAATTTGCCAAATTTTCAAATTTTGCTTAATCACAAAGTAGTACATATATTATTTTTATTCTTCATTACATTTAGTTATGTCAGAAATTATAAAGTGTTATTTTAAAAATCGTTTGTGCGTAAGTTTTTATATAATTTTGCTTTAAAATCTGAAATAGTATTAATCATTAAAGTTGTTTTTTGCTCGAAAAGACCCATGAATTGAATTTCACAGTAAATTTAATTTATCTTTCATTCTGGCTCTAACTGTAACGCATTGAGTGTAATATAGATTTCATAAATAATATTCGATAACACGTACTTTCCATGTAATACGGAGATGTATTATTTTAAACGCAAAGCTTTACTTTAAAAAAAAGCAGACGAACCAGTGTTATGAAGCTCAAAATGTTTATATGAATAATACATTTAAATGTATTCTCTTATAACTCTTTACGCTGCATTTAAAAGCGATGTCTACTATAGACATTAAACGTATATTGTAAATATGGTCAATAAGGCTCGATCATGCCTTGAAAACACTATTTTTATTTCTATATTAAACGCTATATTTGTATATGCTTTTGGTTAAATTGTTCGTTTGCATCCATTATAATGTGCAATAAAAACGACCGGCGCAGGACAGGAGTAACGGAGAGCCTGCGAAACAGATGCTCAATAAAGATCGTCATTCGTCATTAGCTTTTTACTTAAGTTAAGGGCAGCCCATAAAATTGCCGTCGCGTTGAGAGCGACGGTAGCTGAAGGGAGATTTTCGTTTTAGGCAAGCTGGCGAGGTTAGCAAAAAGCTTTAATAATGACAAAGCAAACACCCTTATTCCCCCCCCCCCGCCGTTTCATTTCGATATGCGAGGTATCCAGGCCGCGAGCTAGTGTAGCTTCGAATGCTCTAATGCGTCATTAGACCTCGAATGCCGGTCATTCCCAGAGCAAAGTCTGTTTAACAGCCCAGCTTTGTAAATGTAGGCCGCGTTAGTTTGAGGCGCAGCAGCAGCAGCAGCAGCAGCAGCTACGTAAAAGGGGAGGCCAAAGCCCGCTCCGAGCTTACCGACACCAGCCCGAGAGCACAGAGTAAAATACAGAGTCCGGATGAATTTTTTCACCACCTGACAGTGGCATCGTATTCTCTGAATAATTAAAATTTACTTGCTTTATCGGCTTTGAAGCCTTAAGAAGCTTAAATTTTTTTTTATTGCGATTGGCATTACTTCAAAACTGAATTCATTTTTTTTTTTTTTTTTTTTTTTTTTTTTATAAAATTGACTATTTTAATAAAATCCAGAGAACGAAAATTCGTACGAAAATTGATATATAACTTCAATTGGAGGGAATGAAAACATTGTTTTTTTTTTCGCATATTGATTAACCTCGTGGAGAAATTTTCTGCGAGTATTAAGCAAAGCTGCAAAACTTATCCGAGTGAGCTTATAATCCGTTACTTGCTAAAATAATTCATTTTATCAATACTTCTACTATGAGCACTGATTTGTTTTTTTTTTACGTATCCTTAATTATGTATTCGCAGGTTAAAAAATTGCATACTGGCGGGGCATAGGGACTTGTGATAATTGTATTCGATTGTAGGAAAGTCTCAAATAGAAAATATTAGTTATAATGTAATTAACAATCGAATGATCAATAAAAGACTCATTAAATACCCATTGATTATTTACAGCCGATAGGCACAGGTGCCAAGCAACAGTATAAATATTCGATCGGCTTTTCTTATAATATAAAAATGAAACGATCGTTCTACATACTAAAGGATAGCCATAATCAGAGTGACGTCGCGATTTCGTAAGCCACACCCTCGGAGGATTTATCCGCGAATGCTATATAAAACGAGGCAGAAAGTTTATCGGACAAATTTACATTTTAACGTAATATAATATATATGTCTTGATGATCAGAAATATTCTACAATTACGTTATACGATTTTCTCAGAAAAAAAAGTTTCTTATCTTTTATATAAGCTTCAATAGTAATTGGACGTATTATAAGATGGTACTTCTAAAATTCTTTCTATACAAAATCGGTATAAAATATGTACTTTATTCTGATTTCACGTATTTATATATATATATATATATATATTTTTTTAATGAGATTTAATACCCAAAAAGTTGATACAAACCGATCTTTCTTGAAATTAAGTAACGTATTTACGTATTGGTATCGTTTGTATTGTACGAAGATTTTGACGTTATATTTATTTATTCTTTTTATAAACGTACAGGAATAATCGAAACATATTGTTCGGAATTTTTATTTATGATACAATGGCAAGCCACGCATTTATTCATTATTCATTGATATCAATATAAAATTTTGTATTTCTTTGTATGTTCTTGAAATAAATAAGTATGGTGATATTCTGTTAGTACGTTGCCTTTACGTTTTAACTGCTTATATTTCGATTACTCGGTATTTGCATTAGCCAACGATTAACAATCATAGAAAATGATACATAGCGGGGAATAGTACTTATGAAATAACATTAGTTAAATTTACAGTTATGATGTATTCTTCGTGGCTGGCGATGGCAAATTATAATTCAATGTTTGGTATGCAATATATGGCGTGAGTGCGCTTAGTTGAAACGATAGAATTAGTAACCCAGGATAACATAATATAGATGTGGAATTATTTGGAAAACAAATGGCTCCCAAGATGAAATTAATGATATAAGAATGCAGAGTTCATTCATTGCACGCCCTGCCATTTCATTATGCAGCTGCTAACATCTAACGATAACACATTCTATAATTAGTGCAGTTGTGTTTCAGTAGTATATTTTGCCAATGGGCTTATGATGCAAGTCAACGATATTTAAGAAATACGTTTCTCTGCTTATTTTAGTTTTTTTTTTTAATGGCAGTCAATAGAAATGAAAAAATATCAATAAATGCTTACAAAATGAAGAATATGAAATTAAATTTTTTGGAAAATAATTCTAGTACTCTTATGTACACGTATATTAATCGAAACAAAAATAATGTAAAAACTTTACTTTAGCCATATAAAAAAAACACTAAAACAAATACAATCGACTTAAATTTTTTTTTAAATTTTTACGTTCATGAAATAGTTTGTGTTAGGTAAAAAAGGCATGTTTTGCCTCAAAAGACGCCTACGCTAGTTTTGAATGTCCGCGTTCAATTTGACCGTTGGAAGTGTTTTTATTTGCGTTTAAATTTAAGTAACAAAAGCGTGGGTATGTTCGGAAAAAGGATATTTTCCGAACATACGGGTCGTAACAAGGCATTCGTTTGCTCAAAAGAGTAAAGTTATCGCGTTCGGAAAAATATGGCTACGATGTTGATTTCCAGAAAATACGTTTTCGCGATAAACCGATTCATTATCATATTAAATGCACGCAATGTCTTCGACCGATTGCCGTTTAAATTATTTGATCGCGCCTAGGCAAGGAAAACCATAATAATGTTCGGAAAAGGGACCCTTTTTTTTTATTGCATACGGTTCGCGTGGGACCGACCGCGCGAAAGATGCGCAATGACCTCTCGAGGAAAAGGGCCTTTTTCTCGATGAAAGGATCGGATTTTTATTGACCGTGTTGGGTCGATCGACCCAAAAGGATTTTCTGTCTCGCGCCCCGTTTTTTCGAACAAGCGATAATTACGTTCGGAAAAAGGATACTTTTTCCGAAAAAAAGTATCCTTTTTCCGAACGTATGATTTACGCTAAAACACACTTCAGGATTTTCGTCGATGTGTCGCGACAATGAAGTCATTCTTAAAGGAAAACAACAAAGTGATTTTTGTGTAACGATCAAGACCACTTCGCCTTCCAGGATCGCGACGAATAGCAACCTTAATTTACTTGTAGTTTTTCTCATTGTAACCCCTCTCTCGGGAGTTTCACCTATGCATGGGCCTCCCACTCTTTGCAAACAAAAAATACGTTAACGAACCGCGAGTCATTAAATATCGGAATTTTGTAAGACTCCGGCAGTTCCACCCGAAAGTTCACCCGAAAATCCCACCCAATAATTCCATCGAAATCGTCAATAAAACATTTTAAAACGCATCACCTCCAGTCCACTCATTTTCTCATTAACCTTGGATCTCGTTACGTAAGGTAACGAGACCATTACGGAGCAGATATACAGTTTTGTATATTACTGCTTCGTATCTCACCGCGAGGAAGAGGAATTCTCTTAAAAGTGCAGTCGAGCACCCTCGCGAAGCTAACAGTTTGTGCTCATGAATATGGAGGCCATGTTTGTACCGTTCGTTTAAAAAATAAAGTGGATATTAACAAGTTGACGCCCATTAAAATTATCGGATATTTGCATGTACAAATTTAAATCCATTGATTTTGAAGAAGATAGATACATGTTTTAATTAATTTTTTTTCGTTATGGTATATATATATATTTTTTTTTTTTAATATGCCTAATTATAAGATACAACTAGGATCAAAAAATATTGATAAGATATATCCGAAAGACGTGTATGAATCTTTAATATTATACGTGTATGAATATACGTACACTTATGTGAATATACAATTAAAATCAGTATAAAATTACTAAGGAAATGCTCTGTTAATTGCTTCTTTTCTTCACTTTATAATTTAATTTCACTGCGTGCTAGTACTAATACTAAATTTCTCTCTGATTCCCTTATTACTTTTTCTTTTGATTTTTACATTGTAAGCAAAACAATTTTTCTTTATTTGCACAATATCTACTCAGATGGAAACGAAGTAACGATTGCACGATTTCTTAGTAAATTGAGATAACAATAATATCATCAACGACAGACGTACTAATTACACAATAGGCTAAGAGCGTAAGGGTGTTTTGTATCAGCTTCATGTATTATATAACACAGTGACAACTTGGTAAAAAGTTGAAATGCTTTGAATTCGATTATTCTCTAGGCTTTAAATTCGATGGCTGTACATTATAAAAATTCAAATAATATTCTTCAAACAAGTCATAGCTTATTATTGTTAAAAATAAATGAGAATCGGCTAATTTGATTTTCCAGAATACCGCTATCTTTAGTTTTAAAGAAGACTTCCTGGTTTTCTTTGCTACATCCATCCATCAAGTCTTAATTTAATTTTTTGCTAAGTTGAAAGCCATGTAGATGCTTTTGTATTATACGACGATTTATATATATATATATCACTTACTCAATACGTAATGTAATTCGTTTTACAAATTCACTTTGGAATATGGTTTTTTTTAAAAAGATATAAGAAAATTCACTGTTTATGCACGCAGTTGTAATTATTATTGTTTATTTTAGTCATTTATAAAGCACTGACATAAATATGATAACGAATACGCTGCGCGTATAAGTTAAGCATATAATTATTGTTGTGTGAAATTTTTTATTTGTCTGGAAGTTATAAATTTTATATTTAAAAAAAATTTATATCATCCATTAATTTATACCTAGTTGAGCTTTTACGAAAGTTAACGATGCAAATAGTTTATCCATTAAAAAGAGTTTTTTAAGACAACGACAAATGCTCGATGAAATTTTTTAGCACCAGTTAATTTTATTACATAATTCTGCCGCATCTTTGAGTAAAAGCCTTCGTTTTTATCATACAATTATGAATAATTTAGAGCAACAACGTACTGAATTTTGTTATATTTTCTTTCGCAAACAATTGTGTAATATGATTCTATTTGTGTCAACGCCTGAATAAATACAGTCGTGAAGACGTACCCAATACCACATAATATTGTTCTCGTGCATAATCAGTTGCAGTATGAGGTAGTCAGTTGCCGAAAAGGATTATGCTGTTGCAAAATTTCTCGTCCCCCTTAAGCTCATCATTTTGACATTGTTCGCATGTTTTTTATACTACTGATTAAGTATTATTCCTTGCTAAACATCGAAAATATCAAAATACACGTAGAGTAAAGAACGTTTTCCAAGTTGCGGTGTTTCTAGTTTAAAAAAATTAACAGGCAGTGTGCTCCATTCCATCTTTCGTATGGAGTATTTGAAAATCGTAGGCTACATGAGTGCACACGTACACATACATACCTACATATATGTATTGGCATATTAAATTAGAATGAGAAGAGGAAGAAAGAGCAGCCTTTTGAAATAAAAAGGAAGCATCAGTGGCAGCATAAAGACGGGCCGTGAGGTCGTAAGCATAATTCAACCAAGGCAAAACAGAGGTCAATCCCTGGCGCTCACAAACGTATGGCCGAATTCATCGAATGGCCCGGAGCGCCAACTTTCCTAGGCCATGGCAAAGCTCGCGGCGTCAAAGGACGCGCCCACGAAAATACGCCCGCGGCGCTTCGCACACGAGAGATACGCGCTCTCCCCAGGGGTCTTTGTCCTTATAACGATGGCCGGCTCCTATGAGAGCGACGAGCTGTTAGAGGCCGGCCGAAGTAGGAGGAGGCGTTGGAAGTCAGGGAAGCTAGCGGCCAGGCCTCGGCGTCTATTCAATTTGCTCAATTGAGATACCGAAGCAGGGACGACGATAGAGGGACGGCGGCGAGGAGGGAGGAGGGAGTCGCAGATGGAAAGGCGCAAAAAGTCACGTTTCATCCTAACTGTTGTTACTCTGTTACTCCGCAGCGATCCGCTGCTTTATTTTTACCCCTCGCCGATTTTGTTAATAAACGCTGCTCTTCGCCGCGTAAGACTCCGCCGCGCCTCGCGCGCGCAGAAACTGATTTAGACAGAGACATTTTTTTTAATGACAAATTTAGGACCGATCATTATTGGCTTTGAGACGGAAAAGCCCCACGTGACACGCCCTTGCTATTTTATCCTTTAGACTTGTACTCAGCACGAGCCAATCGATCAAAAGCTTATAATGCAATATTGTTTAAGGAACAAAAGTTATAAGAACGCCGTCACGTTTTAAGGATGATTTACGAAATGGCACTACACATTGGTAGTGAAATACGTTGTAAGGCATGTTTGCTTTTATGACAATTATTTTTCTCGAGAGTACTTTTCCCTATAATTATTGGGCTTTTAGAAACGAGTTTCGAAAAATTAAATTGAATTATTATTACTTTTCTTTATTATTATTTCATTGTAAGGTTACGCAAGCTCTGGAAAATCTATGTAGAATTATCAACCGCTTATTATACAATATATCTAATTACAATGTTCGCTTGTAAAGCTACATAGTTATTGTACATGTAGTTCATAAATGTATAATGAAATTATATACATTTTTAGCCTTTTTTTTAGCCGGTAAATTATTTCTAAAACTTATTTATTACTTTTTTGTTTAGAAACTGGTATATTTTAAAATAATTCTTTCGCATTAACAACGAGGTTCTTAAATGAAATATTATGGCGTCAGTCATAAGGGTCACCGTAACTATGCACTGTACCCAAGCTACAATACCGTGTAAATGAACCGTGAATTTTCATCTTATCTGTTGAAGTCTAACGGTCGTTGAAGATAGTGAAATATAAATGACTTGCCACTTATCAGAACTGAGTTTTTTCTTTATGCTAGCGACTTGATTAGGATTATATTACAATGAGCTTTTAAACATTTCACGCGTGAAACCTTCCCCATTTTCCCACGTCTATATTAATTATTTAGCCAACTTTTAAGCGTTACAATGAAATGTAAAAAAAAACCTGGCTGTTCAATAGAAAACTTTATTTAGATTATATTATATTATTGACATTTATTTTTTAATCTTTCTTTTTAAAACCTTTCAAAGAGAGAGAGAGAGAGAGAGAGACTCTTAATTGATCTAAGGTGTACACAATTTTGTTTATTACCTATCTTATTTTAATATTGCAAGTAATGGTAATTCAAGTAAGCCTTATTGAATCTTTACATTGTACTGCTGTATATATAAAATACTAATTGTCATTGACACTTTATTGTAGTGTCTACTTCATATGATGAATTATGATGGACTATGATGTATTTCAATTTTTAAACATTTTTTACAAACATTTTACTTATCATGGCACACTAATCTTTTTATTTGATAATATTTCAATTATAATTATTTCATTTTGTAAGTATACGTCGCAGAAAATAATGCCTTTTTCCTATTGAAAATTATATCTCTTATGTAAATACGTAGGCAAATATAATGATACGCAAATTACTGGTATTACATGAATGATTTCTTATGCAGTTGAGTAAATCAATACGCGTCAACCATAGTTATTTATTTCTGAGACCAATCTTTCTGAAGGCCGTAGTATTCTTCATTATAAAGCTTAAAGCTATTGAGTTGTTTGTATTAATATCGTTAATAATTATTATAAATAATGCCAAATAATAATAATAATAATAATAATAACAAATGACAGTACAATAACAATAATGACAATTTCATATGTACAATCTGTATTATTACATGTCTGATTCAAATGAGAAATAATATCTGGAAAATTAGACTTGTATAATTTAAAAAAAATTTAATGCTTGAAAAGAATTTTTTTCATTTGAATTTTATTTAAAATTGATAAATATTTGATCGTTATTTTATTTGAATACATTAAATTAACTTTAAATTGTGAGCATTGATTATTTGAAAAAAAATTGCGATTAGAGACTAATCATAATTTTAATATAAATTTTCATTGTGGCACGAGTTTTGGATTACACAAAATAACTCAATAGTTTAAGAAATTCTGTGCGTTAAATGCGTTTCGTAATCAATTGCAATATGTAACTCTTAATAGTATATATTGCGAATCTCGGAAACTATTGTCAGAATTTGGTTTTTGATAATCAATTTGGAATCTTTCCGTACGTACATAAATACTGTCGCTCTCTATACGAGAAGTAAATTACAATTATGTATTAGAAAATTTAGCGGAGTATTTTTTAGTAAAAATGTGTACGATTACTCGGATATAATTACCGAAAATTGATTTGAAACCATATTTAACCATGATTTAAAAAAATGAAATACATACACACGCGGATACATAAAAAAAAAATATATATATATATATATTATATACAGATCTTGTTCTAATAAAATATGTTTTGACGTAACGAAAATACACTTTCTTGGCAGCCGCATCTACATTTGTAACGATTCTATCTTTTCACTGATTTTCATGATTTTATCTAGTCAGTTTGAGCCTCTCGTTTTCCGATCGGCTTTCGATGCCGTTATTCGATTCGCTCCAGCTCTAAAAAGAATTTTCACATCAAGACGTGCGCGGATCTAGGTGTTTTTCTCGAGTCCACGAATCTTTCACAACTGGCGAATTATCGAAAATCCTGCTGCTGCTGCTGCTTCTTCGATTTTCGGGGAGTGGGGGTTGGGTGCGATAGAGCTGGCGCTTATCGGAGTATCATCGGGACAGACTACGCATAAGGATTCTGTACTTTTGCAAGGAGTATATATACCCGCGAACCACGGCCCGGATCGGGATCACGAGCTCCTTTGTTCCTGCCGCGATGACTCCCCACCGGCGAGGTCTCTCTGCTGCTGCTGCTGCTGAAAAAGATCGTCCTTTCGTTGCGGCCGCCGAGGGATAGATTTTTCGGTAGCTTAGGCCCGCGGTCTTTGGCTCCGGTAGGGTAATTCGATACGCGATCGGTCCGGCATCCGTTAAGGGCAGAGGAGCGTCGACGGCGCCGCGGACCGGGCGATGCACGGATCGCAGATTTTCCGGGAAATTTTCCCCACCGGGGCCGAGCGAGCCGCGCTGCTGGCTTAACTCTGCCCAGCTTATTCTTGATCTCCTTTTCTCGGAGTCGCGAGTAGCGCCGCCCCCGATGGTCGCATGCCGCTCTCTGGTGCCTCGCTCATTCGTCATATTACTGGCAAACGACGTCGACGTCGAGCCTGGCGTTGCTCGTCGAAAAAAAAAGAAAAAAAAAAAAAAGAAAAAGGGAAAGAAAATCAAACAGCCGTCTTGGCATTAACCGACAGCGCGAACTTTGCGTTGAGCAATCAAGATTAGCGGAGGAGCATTAATAGCGGGAACGCCGAGTAGGGAAGAATTTGCAAAACCTCCGGGCATCGGTTGGCGCACTTGTCTCGAGCATGCGTACAATGGAAACAACAGCCGCGCCCCTCGTTCGAGCTTTACCTGGCTCTCTCTCTCTCTCTCTCTCTATCTCGCCCCCCCCCACCACCACCCTGCTAGCCGCACTAATGCGTGCCTACGTGGCGAGGCTCGATGTACAATACGGCGTGGGCCAAATAAAAGAGACCGCGGGCGCGCGCGCGCGCGTGAGAAAGAGCCGCGACTGCTTTGGACGCCGCGTGGGAGGAAGGAGGAAGGAGGGGGGGGGGAACAGGAGGGCACTTTTATTCACGGCTCTATGTGTGTAATGTTCCCTTGCACGGGGGCATTGCTGATTTACAACAGCGCTACACTCGGGCCGGAAATCGTAGCGAGGCGAGGCGACTTGGTATTTTTGCGGAGCGTTTGTCAATGTTGCGCGTCACGGCCAGTAGAGAGTTTGCATTATGCCTTGATTGCGAGGCGCGCACGCTTAAATTTCAATTCCCGCATTGATGGATCTTAATTGGAAAATGACGGACTCTCTCTCTCTCTCTCTCTGTCTCTCTGCCCCCTCTACGCGCGCGCGCGCGCGCCTCTTCTTATCCGTAGCCCTTATAGGCATGGGTGGGACGCGCGTGGACGGCGAACTCGCTAAACTCGTGCCCCGTCCCTCGCATCTCTTCGATGCTCGCCATCGCAGATTCACCTTTCTACCTCTGCCGAATGCTTTTCCACGCTCGATCTCAGCTTAATAATCAAGTTTAGCGGCTTTTACCGGGCGCATTATCTATTGGGTTGCCACTGAGGCGGGGATCGAGAAATGGCCCGTGCACGTTTATGATTGTGCGAATCATTAGAAAGATAATGTCAACTTTGTTCCAATGGTCTTTTACTGAAATGCCTTACAGATTTGCTTGGCCGCTTTTAGGAATCGACGGCCAACCATGGTTCCTATAGCAATTACATATTCTTCCTGGGAATTTAATCTAAAGAACGAAATTTATCAAGGCCTCACTTTTACGAGAAATAATTTTCAATCCGATAAGCTTACCAAGCCTTTAACCTTCGTGATCGAGTAACGATTTCGTTTATTTTTACATATTAACGATTATCTATCAAGAAGTGTTTCTTCCTCCATTCAGATTTAAGAAGGTTGTCGTCTTATTTATTTCATGCTTTACTCTTATAAAGCCCAATAATAACAATAACAATAATAATGATAATAATAACAACAACAACAACAACAACAACAATAATAATAATAATAATGTTAGATCATAATTTAAATCTGAATTTATTGGGCGTGGCCCAGCTGCAACGTAAACGTTGATCCGTAAATTATTTTGTATGAAATTATTGGCTCGATTAGGAAATGTTCCAGGTTACTGATCTAATGTATAAAGGACGAGGGAAGGCGGTTCGTAATGGGCTCGTTTAAAATTAGACGCTCAGAATGCATACAATTTTACAATCGTAAACGCGCAATTGTGTCGTCAATGATCGCTGCAGCTGAAGCTCGATCGCAAGCTCTAGCTAAAGAAGAGACCCGGCTTAAAAATAATTCATCTCCCTCTATTGGCGCTCCCTAGCGCAGTTTTATAAAAATTTTGACGATTCAACTGGTTAGCTCGTGCTTTTTTTATTCACCGGACCATTCCGTCCGCTCCTCTATCTAGACTAAGAAAGTTTCACGCGCCAAAAGCGACGAAAAACGACGAGGAGCCCCGACGACGACGACTCCCTTCATTGTCGAAGCAATGTAAAAATAGTGAAATGAGTCAAAACTTATAGAAAGATGAAGGCAGGACGAAGAGAAATTTTCTCTTGCCTGCCTTTGTATAAACTGTCGGGAAGATATTCCGATGCTAAAAACAATTGATAAGTTTTTAGTTTTGTGCTTTTAATTTGTACACGCGTTTATGCTGATTTTTTTTTTTTTTTAATTAATTTAGTTACAATCTCACAATTCGCTTCAACCACACTCGAATATCATTCTTCTTTCTATACAGTTTTTATTTTTGTTAAGGGATTATTCATGTTAAAATAAACATTGCTTCTAACATAAATTCTAATAATAATTTATCGTATTTAAAACACTTTGATAAGCGATTGAGTGCTTGCGATTCATAAGTTTTATATACAAAAATATTGAAATTTTTTTTCTCGATTGTTGAGAAATAGTTAGCAGCATCTGGTTATCGTAATAGTTCAGTGAATACAAATTATAATAATGATTCTTTATATTTGAAGTATCTACTTCATTACAGAACTTCAAGAGTACTCAACACATTCAATTGAATATTGCTTGTATATTCTAATTATATTAATGTTCATCTGGTTTTTATCAGTAGTTTTTAAAATTTTTAAAAAAAAATTAAAAATAAACCTGCACACTTCTTTTTTTTTTTTTTTTTTTTTAATAAATTGCCTCTTGCAATTAGATCTTAAACGGCGCACTTCGTTAAAAAATTACCTATGAATAACACATTTGATGCTTAATAAACGCATTACATATCCGATGCATATAATATTATCGCTAATATACAGCTAATTATAATTTTTGAGTTTCAAGCACTAGTGTATTTATGCTAACGATATATTTCAAGTAACCACTTTATATGGTTCTTGAAATGTTGAGTTTTTTATTAATTAAAGTAAAGTGTAATTTTTAATAAATGCTCTATATTTAAATTATTAAATATTTTTGTAAAACATTTTTTACAATAATAGCATGGTTAAATAATAATTTTAAGATAATTTTAAGAAAAAATTACAATTAAACAACAGTTTCCCAATCAATAGAGAGTAAAAAAATTTGTCTTCATTGATAAGTAAATATAATATTATCATGGCATAGCAGATGCTTAATATTTATCTTGAGTTTTGTATCATCTTTTTTTTTTAAGCCAGTCAATATCCGTATAAATATTTTTATTGAATAATTAATTTTAATAATACCCTTTCGCCTGCAAATGATTTTTCGAAATAATTTTAAACAAAATTTCTTCGATATACGTTCGCGGTTTTCTCATTGCTCTAATGCACTTTCCTTTCATAAGCGAGATATCGATCGAACATTACAATCCATTCATAGATAGCTGTACAACATTGAGCTTATAAAAATATCGGACGAAGAATATTTGGGAAGAGATCGCTCTTGCAATTAACCTCCCTCTAACCCTACAACTGGATGTTAAATACTATCAGCGATCGGTCCGGGGATCTTGAAACACATCTGTGCCATCTGCGTATCAGCGCGGTAAGGTTATTCATCGGTGTACGTGGGAATCTTCCTCCCGCGCTCTCCCCGGCCCCTAGTCGAATCCGCGGGCGCTCCTCTCTGTTCCTGATATCCCTCATCATCGATTTCCTCCCGTGTCGATCGCATAGAGCAGCTTATCAGCCGTCAACGGCCTCGCGCATCATATCATCCGTAAATGAGCCCCACGGAAGCAGGAAGATGTCCCGCGATCAGGACGACGACGGGGGATTGCCGTATCAGGTGAGGCGTAACGGATGAAAAAAAAAAAAAAAAAAAGAAAGAAAGAAAAAAAAAATGCGCGATGGCAATTTTGAAGGGGAGACGCGCGTCATGGCTAACCTAAATTCCCGTCCCGCGCCGCGACTGCGATCCTCCTCGCAGGTCGAGCCAAGGCTGCGGTCGCGAGCCCGCTTCCAACCGGGAGCAAATGCTCTTTTCATTCATTTTTAGCTTGTCCTTTTATTTTTATTGCGCTTTCACGGGCGCGGAATTCGGTATTCAATATTTCGAGTGGTGGCGGAGGCTTTATTTTTATTTCGGTCTGCTTATTGAAGGTCGGAAGAAAGTTGCACGGAGGCATTGGGAATTGGTTAGGACGCGCCTTAGTCAGACCTTCGTACGTTAATGTTCAAGTGACATTTTTATATTACGCGTATGCATATGTTTTTGCATGTTTTCCGTCGTTATCTTAACGAAATCATTTGTAACCTTATCGCTTTTTAAACTTAATTCCTTTCATAAGGCTTATCACTGTTTATGACTAACCTCTTTAATGAATGTCAACGCTTCCACAGCTTTGACCAACAAAACAAATAGTAATTAAGACCTTCAGGCATACATTTGGGACTCTCGACAATTTATTTTCAATAAAGCTCATATTTGTGGCTTTTAATTTTGCTTATTCGTGGTGCAATTTACGTAAACAACATATGTTAACTAATTTTGGCGGCGAATTTTTCTTCTTCTTAGATAAAATTTCAGTCGCCTAATGTTAATATTTACTTTCAATAAGTTTGTTTTTTATTCTTCATCCCCGTCAAGAATTAAAAGGTAAATTGAAAATGTTAATTGAGAGTGATATTGAAGAAAGAGAGGCTAATTTTTTTAATCAAATCAAATCTTGTATCAAAGACAGCCATGCTTAAGAAAGTAATTACGAAAAGGTCACGTTCTCGTATGCACGCGGTGACGATAACTGTCAACAATTTAAGGAACCACTAAGGCTTTTTGTTTTCAACGATTCTTTTGTATGCCCGTATGCTTGATGCAAATTTATTTAATGCGCGATTTTTTTATTATGTTGTAGATACTTATTAATTTGTTTTTCTTACTTACTTTCTTCTTACTTAATAATTTAAGATTAGAAATGAAATTTTTTTTTTTTTTTTTGTCAAGGCAAAAGCCAGAGTCCATATCAATCATTATGCTACGAACTTTTTTTTTTATTTTCTACAGTTCTGAAAATTTCAACGCTATCAATTTTCTTATGTCCTTCTTTTATTTAGAATTTAATTAACTACAATCAAAACATTAAAGCTCAAATTAAAAAAAAAAACGAGTTTCTTAAATTATAGATATACCCAGGGAGAGATAAGGGAAAACAGAGAGTATCTAATTAGTAATAAATTGCTTTAGTAAAAATACTTTTTTTAACTTATCGGAATACTTTAATTAGCAAACACAGAGTAATTTGATATTGTTTACTTTAAAAAGAATGTTCAAAGTCGGTTTACTTGAGAATTTCATGTTAGGAATTTCTTCTTCACTTTATATTATATTTAATTTTTCGTAAGAATATTTCTGTAGCTTACATCCCTCCTCAATGGAATTTTTTAATATGAATTTCTGTGTATGTATTTTCATCGATGAATGGATAAAAGTAACTTGCTCTACCCTTACCTCCTTCCATGACTCAGCTGCATTCATCTTTGTTGACCCTGAGTATATGGAGACATTGCGAATATCATGGCACTACACTTCTCTCTCCTTGTCTGTCCGTCTGTCTGTCTCTCTCTCTTTCTCCAAAACATCAAGTCAGTGCTGTTATTACAGCTGCTGTGCACGGAACCATTTCTGTGAGGGCGGCGCACCATCGTTGAGCCCAAAGCTAAAATCGGACTAATATAGTTTATGTACATCGCGGAGTTTGCTTTGAAGGCAAGAGTAAAATCCTTCCCGTATCGAGTTTGGATATTTCTATGTATATATGATTCTATATATGTCCTTTGTTAGTGAAGTACTTGGGGGAAAGAAGCGGAGAAATGAAAGCGCAGAAACTCGTGGAATATTATTCCTTTAGAATTGCGAAAATTTTTTTTAAATTGTATCAATGGCACGTCAAGCTCATTTTACGCATTCTCTATTTAATACTTGCATTATCATAGTATCGTAATTATTTTACGTAAATTACAAAGCGCTTTGTCCTCGTGATGTTCTGTCATCAAATGTTGTACAGTTTTCTTTTACATCTGTCTTATTCATAAATTGCAGAAAACACTGGTTTGATTTAAATATTATTCCAGTTTCCCGTCTTCCCTGATATTTACAAAACAATTTCGTGTTGAAATAAGACTATATTTATATATATATATATATATATCCGATGAGGTAATGTAGTAAAAATCAAAAAAAAAAAAAAAAAAAGAAGAAGAAGAAGAAAAAAGGAATGGGTGCAAATCAAAAACATTTTTCAAATAATAATTAAAAATAATTATTTAAAATTCGACGTACCGTAATGGCCCGAGCGAGTTAAAGCCCGCCTGCGATCGAAAAATAAAGAAGTCACTTTGAGAAAAAGATTCCGGATTAGATTTACACGGCAGTGTGGAATTTGACCGCAATGGCGGCAAAACACCGTCGCCCCTCCCGCCGCCGACATTATTATTAGCACAAAAATTCCTCGATCCCCGTGTGTCGTCCACCGACCGAGCTCTCGCACAGTCTCGAAATTATTAATAATCCCCCTTCCCTGCCGAGACAGCGTACGAGGGGCCAGTCGGAGGATTCGAGTCGGGGGGGGGGGCGCTCGGCCGCGCCTCATCCGCAAACGAGAAAACTCTTGGCCAGCGCGGCTCCGACGACAAAGGCCCACAGGCTCGAGATCTCCGGCATCGGCGCGATGCGATGTCGAGCCCTCCCCCCCCCTCCCCTACTATATCGACGCGACCCTTGTCGGGCGCGGCAGAGGCAGCGGCCACGAGACCGAGACCGCAAGGCCCAACTAACGCACTTAACCCCATTGCCTGTTAACAGCCACCGGAGAACGAGCTACAGAAGGTAGGCGAACGAGTGCCGTCGGAGCACGAGCTCAGGGTGCAGAGGTCCCTCCAGCGGCTGAACGTCCCCGAGTGGTACAAGAACTCCTCGGCGGGCAGGGACGGAGGTGGCTTCCGGTTGAAGAGACACTCGGACGCCTCGCAGCACGGCGGCGGATGGCGCGCCCTCGGCTCCAAGACCACCTCGCTCTCGTCGCTCTCGTCGTCTTCCAATCGGCAGCCGACCACGAGTACGTATCCGCGCCCTACCTTGGCGAGTCATCGCGAGAAAATTTTTCTAACAACCGAACAATAGATTTTGCTTGCCCCCCCCCCCAACCGTTACGAATACGCGGCCTCGATAACGTTATACTTGACGGGGGCGCCACTCTATACTCGAGGGCTTATTTTTGCAAAGATAATCAAAACAATTTTGGATTCCATTTTAAGTTTCGCTTCGATCGATTCAAATGCATCGATCGAAAAATCATCTTAATAGGAAAATTAATTTCTTGCGATAGAAAATGGGTGCACCTATTTATACACGCATTACAAGTTAAATATGTCTGACCTTGTTTTGATTTAATCTACTCAAAATAAAACACGTACACTTATAATTATACTTTTGTAATGATTAATCGTGATATCGAGTCCTTTATAAAGTGCTTTTAAAGTACTTGACACTGTCTCGTGTAATTAGCAAACATTTATAATTTAATTTAATTTTAATGCCTTCCTTGCCTCTTCCATATTAAAGAAAATAAGCTCAATTGAGGCCCGACCGAAAGATTCGTGGCACAGGAATGGTGGAGAAAACAATCGTTGCAATCTTATTTTTATTAATAAAATAAGAGAATGTTACTTATTTTCTGAAAAAGTGCGGTTTCCTAGCATTTACATAGTATAATTATCTTTATTCTAGGTATACATACATGCATATTTGCATGTGTTTCAGTTACAAACGTACTTGGTAAACAGTTTGTGCAAACATTTTGATTTTTTCGATAAATACGGCTTTTAATGAAAGTGTTTTCATAGTAATGAAAGTTTGTAAATTCGAAAGCAATGGGGCATAGGCGATTACAAAAATTTGCCAATTAATCAGTAATGAAAATAAGATGGCTGCTATGCATACAATTTTACTTTCAATAGAATTTATACAAATTGAAATACAAGCTATGCTTCAAAGCTGGTCACTGTATAATAATAATAATAATAATAATGATAATAGGTGCGGAAATTCCTAAGAAATATCAAAATGTTGTTAATTCACTTGAAATTTATTACCACCTTTCATCAAGGTTAAATATTAACGAGCGCAATATAATACGAGATGGAAGCTTCGTATTATTAGTATTAAAAGAGCTAATGAAAAATCCACGGACCCACTCGCTCATTACCAGTCGGACAAATGGCTATACTTGCGCCCGCTGCACGTTAACCCCCCCCCCCAGCCGCAGCCCCCCATATAAAAGGAAGGCAAACATTCCGTAGATTTGTAATCAGCCGGGATCCTCACCTTTCCAGAATTAGCCAAGCCGGGGTGGTGCACTCGAGGCACGGATTGCAGTCTTGCAATTGCTGGGGCTCTTCGGCGAAAAGTCTCGTCTGAAATTAGTTAAGCTCAAACGGTGCCGATGCGGTTATTCATGCGTTGCAGGCTGCCCTCGTGATCCATAGGCGAGAGCCGAGCTCTGCCGCGATAGCCTTTAATTTACACGCACTCGTTTACATTAATAGCTCGGACGAGAGGGTGGCTTCTACAATCAGCTGCTTACCTGCTGATCCTTTTTGTATTTTTTTTCTTCTTCTCTCTCTTCAAACATTAGCAAGGCCTGCTTTGCGATAGAGCAGAACCTTTTTTCATACCCAGGCCCCTAACCGCAATGGAAGAACTATGCCAGTTCTTAAAGACATATTATGCAAGATTAACGCTCGCACTTTATATTTAGATAATGCGACTGTATAATAGTGTTGTAGTAGGCTTTAATGGCTTTAATAGATTCGGCTTTACTTACTTTGGTGCCACGCTAACTGGAATTCTCTTTCGAATTCTACTGTTAAAATAAATAACCTGCTTGATTATGCGCCAAGGTCGCGGCAAATGACCCTAATTTAAGCAAAAAATTACTTTTTAACGGAAAATCACGCATGAAATTTATTCCGTCAACTTGCATTGATAATATATATATATATATATAATTTTTCTGTCGATGCAAAGTACGCAAAATGATCGTAAAAATTGCATTTTACTTTATTGCCCAAGTATTTGTATTGCGTAAAGGCTCGTTAAGAACCAAGCCAGTTTAATTTATAGATAAAGCCGACCGTTTCTCTATAAATTTATACTTCGCTTCGATGTTTATTTCAAATCATTGCATATAAATAATAATCGCACTGGCCGGTTAAAAAAGCTCCCGAGCAGCGCCCGAGCATTAACGAAACAATGGAATTTTAAAGAATTGAGCAAAAGAACCAATGGCGATTATAATAGACCTTGCACTAGCTTTAAGATCGATCGATACCGTGGTTGCAATAATGGCGCGTTCATCGGAGGATTCAGCATTCAATGGATCAGAGGAGCCTCTGTACGTGTTTTGGGCTCGAGTAAAGTGCACGGCTCATTAGGGTAGACTCGAGGTGATAACAGGAGAAGCCATTAAACCAGGCTCAGCACTTTTCGTTTAAGCTTGTCACGAGCGCGCGATTTCGTTACCAGGGTACACACAGTGCGCAACAGAGCTATTTAAAAGAGCGCGAAACCAAAATAACACGCCGATTTTCGCGCAGCCTCGCGCAACGGCGTCGGCCAATATTCGGGTTTTCACGGCTGTAGGGATAGACAGAGAGGGGCCTTAGGTAGGGAGGCCCGGAGTCGGCAGTAATAAGGGCCTCCCTTCCCAAAAAAAAACAAAAAAAAAACAAATGCCGGCCTTCGACCAATAATGGCCCCTGTCCGCAGGTTCGCTCCTGAGCCCGAGCCCGACGCCGCCGGTCTTCTCGAGATGGAGCACGAGCCTGCTGAACAGCGCCGGGAGCTCGCCCGCGAGCTCCGCCCGGTCCTCCTTCAACCATCGGCAGCCCTACCTCGGCTGGCGCTCGCAGGAGCGGCTCGCCAATCCCCGCACGCCCGGGGAGCGACTCGCCCAAGGGATCCTGCCGCAGCTCCACGGGACGAGCAAGGTAAAGGGGGGGGATCATCGTTGGGCAGCTCTTGCCCTCGACCCCGTCGATCCTGGGCCCCCTTAAGCTCGGCCATCGGTGGTTCGATGAGCTTTTGGGGGCCGAGTGCCGGGAGCCCAAAAATTCGTTGATACGATATTTAGACTAGACTTTACTCTCGCGGTACTGCCGCTGCAATTATTTCCATCTCCTGTAATCGATATTTATAGTACAACGGCGGTGCGTTGGTTATGCATAATCCCCACGGTCCTATGCTATATAGGAGCGCCTGAATGAAATACAAATAAAATTAGCTTTTAATTTTGTTGCCCTATATTTGCCATTTGCGAGCCCGGAGTATTATTAAATACTTAATTAAATAAATTACTCGCGAGAACTTGAGCGCGAGCTTTTCTAGTATAAATAATTGCCTCGTGCTCAAGTACCGTTAAGAATGTGACTAATTACCCTGATGGTACCACCTTTCATTGCAATTTGGAATCCTCCGCAGTCTAGGAGTTCGTTACTTAGATGAGATGTCCTGACCGAATCTTATTCGGATTAAGATCTCTTTACTCGGGAGAGAGAGAGATAGAGAGAGAGAGAGAGAGAGAGAGAGCTTCGGCACCTTTAATGTATTGCGAGCGAGTCCCGGTGCTCCTTGCGTTTCCAATAAAGAATGGCGGGCACCTGCATTTTTGAAAATACACCGACAGTGTGAGATTATGCCAAAATGTATCTTTAAGTAGATTGCCAACGGCAAGATTTAGAAGCTTACCTTGACTTTTGATTAAAGTCAAGGTGTGACAAATAGGTTTGAGTTTTTAAGTATCTTTCCGTTGATGTTTTCTTATTAGCAATAGCGAAGGCAAATTAGTTTTACGCAGCTTATTTTACGACTAGAGTGACAAATTACTCGGGATTAAAATAATTTTAATCGCTTTCACTCGAATAATTCAAAATTCCTTTTTTTTTTTTTTTTTTTTTTTTTTTTTAACGAAAGCACGCTCACCTCCCTTTTAAGTGCAACTTGCTCCAAGCGCGATAATCATGCAATAATATCAACATTTCGACCTCCTCTAAATATTTCCTTTCCTCTAAATTAAACCGAACGAGTAACACGAACGATAATGCACTTTTAATGTTCACTCGTGTAAACAAATGAAGGAGCAGCTTTAAAAATAATAACGAACATATGTATCGAACGAAACAAACTCTGCTCGTAAGCGCGCGAAATATTATTATTCGAAGACTTTGTTTTTCGAGATACAAAAGTTAATGTCGCGTTGAGAAACCAATTTTTTTTTGTCTTTTCCAACTCTAAGAACGAGACATTATGCGCTACTTTGTTAATTGGTGTTTTTTTTTTTTTTATATCCGCAACGTGAACGGAGCCAATTCATTTCGAACTTGGCGAACAATACATCGTTGACATGGCAAAGGCCTACCACGGTGCTTAATATCGAGCAAAAGTGATCTGCTCACGAATCGGTAGATCGTCCACGACGATGGCGATAAGGAGGGATTTATTATTCCGAAGGCAAGGGGGCAGTCTCTTGCTTTCCGGATAACCGTAAAATCAGTTAGCAAAGTTTCGAGTCGGTGGCCGCGTGACCGCCCGAGCCAGGTGCTTGTGCGGTACGCCTGCCTGCCTGCCAGACCCCACCTTCGCCGGGTGCAACCGCGGCAGGGGACGACCCGGGTACTTTTCTCCTCGGGGCCAGTTTTGCCCCCCCCCCACCCTGGGAAGGAAGCAGAGCCGAGCGGCAATCGGAAGCGGGGCATCGGGAGGAGGACGGGGCCGGCCTCCTTTGTCGCGTTCGAGCAGCTTATTTTCGAGTCACCGGCAGACGAGCGGCGGCGGCGGCGTCGCGACGCCGCGTTTATAATTAGCATGGACCGAAGAGGGGGGCGGGCGGAGGAAAGGCTCTCGCGCCCGCATCCCCGACGCGTCGGCGGCTCCCTCGCTGCCGATCCTCGGCTCGGCGATTGCTCGCTGTTGATGAAGCCGCGAGGGCGATGCCGGCCCACGATGTAAAAATTCGGATGCGAGGAAGGGACTTGGGCCGGCCAACCGCCCACTTCATTAGCTAACTCTCGCCGATGGCGCTCCCGAGTTGAGTTTCCTGCTTACCGCCGGGGGCAATTGTCGCGGATGAAATCCTCTCCTCGCTCTCAAAAATATCGTTTTTAATTTTATTTACGATACTGCTCCTCCTCCTCCTCTTATTAATCAATGGTCTTTTCACTTCGCGTTAATATCCGCTAAAGCTAATATTATCACCGTTTTATTTCCATCCTGTTTGCTTTACGAGATAAATTTCAAAATGCGTCCTAGCTAAAAAAGAACTTGTATACTAATTAAACGGGGAAATTATTTTTAATTTTTCGAAAGTGAGGGATTTTTTTTAAGACTCCGCTCAATAGTATTCCCGTCAGCCAGAAAAATGTTTACGTTGAAAACGTATTTAAGCATTAAATGCGCGAATATAAAAATTGCCGCTGCAAACAAAGTCTATTTAAGTTTCAAAGTATAATTAATTTTTATACAATAATAATTATTTTTATACAATTTATCCGGAATAATATTATTGCTTGTTTATAAATTTTTACATAAAAATTAGTTGTAATTAATTAAATAAAAGATTGAACGAAAGAAGATTGTTTAAAATGTTTTTAATTTGAACAAGCTATTGTATATCAATGAAAATTATTAACTTTCGTGCTGTTTTTTTTTTTGTTTTTTCTTGTATAATACTTACCTTAACAAACAATTGTACAAAAAATTAACACGCGACAATCAGCTTTGAACTGTTTTCATACCCTATGATTATACTACTTGAACAATTTAATAATACTCAATACTGAGAATTTGACAGCTTATTAAATCATGCTATTAAGTATACATAGTAAGCAGTATTCAAAATACAGAATTCTTATAATCGTTAAAAGTTTTTTTATTACGATCAATATTGCCAAGACGAAATTATCGACATAAATGTATGCGGGAGAATAAGATTTTAATTATTCCTTTTAAAAAATATTAGAGTAAGGTGAGGAATAATAAAACAATTGCAGTTAAAATGATATTAAATATATAATAAAAATAATACTGCTTTATAGAGGGGAAAAAGTTACGAATAATCGACCTCGCGTAAGTTTTAAATAATATTTTTACTGGAATCTTATTGAAATTAGAAACTGTCGGCTACGCATTGGGATTTTCGATTTCGTATCCATTGCCCGCCTTGTCAGTTGCATACGGTGCTCAACAATGTCAAGTGAAAACGTCGCTCGGCCGGAATAAGCCTCCAATCTTATCTTTGTAATGTTCTTCGCAGCAGCAGCAGCAGCAGCAGCAGCAGCCGCAAAATCAGCAGCACATTCATCAGCCATCGAATCAGCAGCATCAGATATCGCAGCAACTGCCCGGGAATCAGACAACGAATCAAGAGGTGCGGAACTCGATAAAGGAGGTGACATCGGCGATTGTGCACTACGTGCAGAGCGGCCAGGAGGTGGTGGGCGGTGGTGGTCGCCTCTCGCCTCGGTCGCGAACCGATGACTGGGACGAAAGGGGCGGGTCAAGGTCGATCAGCCCCCGAGGTGAGCACTAACAAACACCTCCGACACCTTGCTCTAACTTCGTTCTTGCTCTCTCTCCTCCCCCCTACTCCTCCCCCCCTATCTCGCTACTTCTCTATCTCACCTCTTCTTTCTAAGATTTCTTCTCCCTTTTTATCCTTGCCTTTTTGCTCGCCCTTCGCTCATCTTACTTTACTTGTCTGTCAGTAACTTGCGCGCACAAACAAATTACCACTGGTGCTCCATCGAAAAGTACGGCGGATATCGAATAATGAGCCCTCTGAGCTTCCTCGGCATTAGTTAAGCGATATCGTTGAGAATGAAAGATATTCAATTGTGAAGCGTGTGTATATTCGGATGCTTGTAAGCGTGTATGCGAGTGCTATGAGAAAATTTTGCGAAATAAATTGCGCGCCCCACCACCAAAACCACCACCACCACCACAACTACCATCAACCACCACGACCACTACCACCAACCACTTTAATGCTCCGCGACTCAGGTAAATTTTTATTTCTCGTTTTGCTTTTTAATTTTACGTTAAATTTAATTCTTATTATTTATTTACCGGGTTATTCTTGAATTTCAATTCTTTTAAAATAACAAATTATTACATTTTATTTAAAGAATGATAATCGCTTGTTAAAACTTGTTTTCATTCTTTCATGTGTTCAAATGTTTATTTTTATTTGGCTCGATATAAGATCTGAAGATGGTTGAAATAAGATCTGAAATTCAAAAATTCTTTTTAATTCTTCTCTTCTTCTTCTTCTTTTTTTTTTTTTCTTTCTTTTACTAATGGATCGTGTTGTATTTCTTTCTGTTATTTAACAAACACATACTAACAAATTTTATTAACACATTATGATTTACACATCAAGGCACAAGTAATTCAATTGTTTAATTTTAATTTTAAGTTTCTCATACACTGATTAAACATAATTGTTTGCATATTAATTGTAAAAGTTTCGATTGCACGCGTAATTTTATCTCAATATATTAATCATTTTTCTCTTAACTTACGCATTTTGTATACGAGTTGAATTTAATTCTTATGATTTTATTGTACCAAGTGTGCCTAATAATATTAGCATTAGAAATTTCTATTCAAATCGAATTATGAAAAATAAATACAATGTGCAGGAATTTTTATTTATTTTAATCTAGAATTACAAACGATTGAATTACTCGGTTTGGTTAATATTAACTCTAAAATTAACCTGCTTTTGTATTTAAGGTAATATTGTTTTCTTTTACTAACCTACACTTTATATTATATAAACCGATGTAGATACAATTCAATGGATCCCATTTCCAATGTCTTATTGGTAACGTGGCATGTACGCGATCGAACAATCCATAGAAGCTTTCTGTGTATAAATACGCATACGACGTTTACAAATGATAAATAGAACGGTAATATGCAGGCATTTTTCCTTCGGTTCCATACGTAATAAAGGAAAAAAGGTAGAGCTGAAAGGGAAGAGTCGACGTGCTCGCATTATTTTCATGACTCGTGCAATAATTACACATTGTTGAACAATACTTTGTATTGGCGGTGAAAAATTATCCATATCTCCATGATTACGATAATATTCATCATTATTATTGTATATTATCGGTGGTTTTTATGATACATTTAAATTTGATTTAATTTTGTTATTATTTGATGTTGGCAATAATTGTCAGCTTTATGCTTTTGTTTATTATTATTTTTAAGATCGATATATATTTTCGCAACGATTTTTCTCTTCGCAAGTATGCTCGAATAAATTTAACACTTTTCTTTAATTTATTTGAATCTAAATTATATTTTGATAAAAACGATTATTATTAGTTCTTTTAATTTATTTTTTATTACTATTATTAATTATTGTCGTCATTATTACGAATTAAAGATATTTTACAAATGTTTTATATTACGATGACACTTCAATGAATGAAAAATTATTATTTAACTCTTATATAGTGTAACGCATAAATGTATACTTTTTAAGCATTCATTTAAAGTTCCAAATAATTTCAAGATTTTTAATAATATTTTGTAAAGAAACACAATTCTTTTATATTATTGATATAAAAAAGATTCTTATAAACTATCATAAGTACTAAACATTCTATTATTAATACGTTTTTTCTTAAATTACGTATTTGGGCAACGATTTATTCGATTAGAGATAAGAAGAAAATTATGCATTGTTAAAAAGAAATTGAATGGGTAAAACTAGCATGTCTTAAAAGTGATAAATTAATAGATATTAAAAATTGAATGCGAAGGTTTTGGTCAATTTTGAATTACGTAAAAGAATTTATCAGATGACACGATTTGATTTTGTAAGCTTAAAGTTAGAATACCCTTAGGTACATTGTAAATATATATATATAATCTACAGCGTAATATCGTATAATAAGTAATTACAGCGAATAGCATCTAAAGTAATGCAAACATTACAAAATATTTTTTGATCTTATTAAAACGGTGACTAATTTTTTTACTATTCGATATAAAAAGAAAATAAAAAAGATTCACAATGTAAGAAGTAATAGAGCATATTTATATAGCTTTGAAACTTTAGCATATAGCCCATCGCTCATTTCCTGACCATACAATCATTGGACTTACGCGAACTGCTATTTTGTCTTCCATTGTCGTCAGTTATTATCTGCAGTTAGACTGTAAATAGGTCGACTTGAAATAGTTTTCATCGTTTGGAATTATACGCTTTCCCAATCTCAACCTGGACATTTCTCCGCTTTTCGAATTTCGTACGCAGCTTGTTTTTTTATTTATTTATTTATTTTTTTTTTTTTTAATTTAAAATTACTCATTTAGATCAGTAATTATTACCTCTGCTAATAATAATTTTGTTTACTTATTATTGATTCATGCGCATATAGGTTTATTATATGTATGGCCAAAGCCTTATTAATGGAGCAGAAACTAGTTGTATTACTTAATAATAGACGACTTATATTCTGCTGCTACTGAGATCTTATTTCTAATTTTAAATAAAAATGTCTACATTTTAAAAAGACAAATTTAAATGTATCACAGCTGTATTTATATCCAATAAAATATAACAAAGAATGATTCTAGTTAATTGTGCAATTGAAGCTAATAAATAATGTCATAGCACATTATGCAAACGTATCTTTTATTTTTTAAACGATTGTTTTTACAACAACAATTACTTTTTTAAATTAATCTGAATCTTTATCAGACTATGATTGCTAATTAAATTAGTAATTTATAAACGTAGTTTTGATATAGTGTAGAATATGTAATGTAGAATTTTTCTAATTATGTAATCAAAATTTGTTTAAGATTCTTCTTCTTTTTTTCTATATTGTTTTTGCACATATAAGAAAAAAAAACCATACAATACATACTTACATCGAACTGTTTTTATGTTAGTTTCAAGCGAAGTTAAACAATTTTAATTTTCTTATAATCAGTAACTTTTACCGGGTGAAGTGATTGCTTACTTCCCAATGAAGAGAGTAAACAAATGCAATCAATCGTTTCATTACTGTTTCAATCAAGAATGGCGAATTATGGGGGTAGGCGGGATTGGTTAAAGTGTATTAAAGTAGTAATTGGTTGTGCTTTCGCCTGAAATTTTTGCGACGCATTAAACGTAATTCGTTCAATTATTACCTTTCCTCCAGGCTGCTATAATTTCTTTTATTTATTTATTTTTTTTTTTTTTGTTCAATTTTCTGTTTTTCATATTATAGGTGAATGAAAACACCTTTTTTATAAAAACATAAATTTGTATAAATTCATCATTTATTGGTTTTTCAACATTATTGCTTAGATTAACTCGGATTAGCGCGTGCTCAATGTTATTTACTTTGTTTAAACATAAAAGACAAAGGCCTCTGGATGGCAAAATTTCTTATTTCACTATAGAACTAAACTAAAACCACTTAATATAATTCAACTTTCAAAATCAATTTAATTCGAAGGTCATTAAACTACTTATTCAATATATAAATAAACTGTGCACCTCAAATTAAGAAGCTCAAAAATATATATACCTTTAATATAAATATTTATGTATTACCTCTTAAATCAAACATTTTATTTTACTTGTCAAGCGTTATACTAAAAAAAACTGTGATACATTATACCGCAGTTCATATCCATCTATAGAAAGCAGCATAATTGTAACAATCAGTTTTTCGTACAAGTGCATACATATATAAAAATTCTCAACTTTTGCGATTCGTCTGTATAAAAAATTTATTTATGCATACGAGCGACGAATCCTAAATATTAATAGATTGGCTATCATCGTTTTATTATACACAATTGCTGTTATCCCTACGGTGGGACAAAATATCAAAGTAGTCCAGTAAGAAAAATCGAATTGTAGCCGTATCGTCTTTTTCATGTAAAAGCTTTGTATTCTTGTGGAATCTTTGTATTGGTTTTCATCAATTAACATCCTTTCGTAGCATTAACGATGAGGCGGCTTTTTTCGCCACGAAATTAGAAAAGCTGTTGGATTGTAGTTATTTAATTGTTTCCGTAGTCCCTAACCATTTATTAAATTGTATATTAAGTGCTCTTTATACACAATTATCAATGCTATAACAAAATAATTTGAATTAATGTAACTAACGACAAGGTGTTGGCGCGCATGAGAGAAGTATAGCATCATAGCTTGCGAGGTCGGAAAGATATAACGCATAATTGAAGATTTCATTAGCTAACGAAGTCTCAATTATGTTACGCTACGAATCGGCCGTTGTTCTATCAATCGATGAAAATTTTTCCCGCAAAATGTATCAAAAGAAGGTTTCGCATTAATTTATAAAAGGAATTAAAAAAAGAGGACGGATTCGTACCTATGATGATTAACAGTAAGACATACAAGATTGGCAAACAAGTTTACCAATCGAGCCACCGAAAAGTAGATTATAAATTCAATAAGGCTTCATAACATTGCTCGCGGCAAAGACTGGTTTTAGCAGGCCTAAAGTTTCGCATGCTTTTGCATAAAAATTGCCAAACATTGGAACATTTCGCCAAAGCCGCGTTCTATCGAGGGAAACGAATAATATCAATCCTTTTCGATGAATCCGATCTCGCGATCGGACTTTGCCAGTCTCGTAGCTTAACCGTATCCGTAAAGCCACCCTATCCGCTCGCGAGCTATGAAAATGCACCCGGCGACTAACAAAAATAAAACAATCAAGCGAATCCGACGCACGATAGAGTCGGAACAATCTCAAACAATAGCGTTTCTCCTCCACGCGTGTGCCCCCTTCGCTTCCGGTCTCCGTATCACTGGCTATCTACGAAAGGGAGTTCACGACTGGTCTGGATGGAAAGCTCCTTCGTGGGCGTGCGCCCAGTCGAGTCGCCTGACACCGCGACGACCATCGGCATCGGCCAGTCGAGTCCGCGTGGAACGTTGACGCCCTCGCGCTCTCCACTCTTGGGCGCGGCCACGACGCCGATGGCGGCGGCGGCGGAGACGACGACGACGACGACGAGGACTAGGATAGCAGGGAGCGAGAGGGGCGACTCGAGCCCGCCGGCTCAACAGGAAGGGCCGGGCAGCGGGCCGAGGAGCACCGGCGACGGTCCCCCGGCATCGTCCCTCGAGCTAGATCGGGAGCAGAGCGACCTGGAGACAGAGGAGGAGAGGCTTCGGCTCCGCTGCGAGTCGCCCTCGCCCACTAGGCAGCAGCAGCAGCACCAAAGCAGGAATCGGCAGCGCCTCGAGGGCGAGCAGCACCATTACCGACATTATCAGCATCATCATCATGGTCAGCAGCAGCAGGAGCAGCAGCAGGAGCAGCAGGAGCAGGAGCAGCGCGGTGAGTTGCTGCTCGCTTAGGAGCGCTGAGCGAAGCCAGCGAAGGGTCGAGCACAGAGAGATATTGCCGAGATTCTATCGGAGCCGAATGAACACCGAGCGCAGGAGGATCGCCTCGGGGATCGTTGCTTTCCCACCCGGTCGATGAATAAGCCCCTGCGAGACGAGAGCCGGTGGCTCGGCTCCCCCCGAGCCGCCACTCCGACGATCCTCCGGGAGGCGCCTCCCACCTACGGCTGCTCCTGTTACGCCGAGACTCGCTCGACGACGATAAGCGCTGCTTTGCCCTATTATTTTGTATTCGTTTTTTTTTTTTACTGTAGTTTTTTTTTTATGTCTCCACCCCCGCCCGACACCCAATGACCCAAGGCTCCTCTTTTGTTTCTTTCTTTCTTTTTTTTTTTTAACCCGAGTCACCGCGGCCGCCGTCGTCGAGGTCCGTTTCGGCTGCTCTCCTCGGCGATGCTGTACTTTCGGGTGAGCGCCCTTCCCGTCCTCGGTCCGGTGCAACGGTGCAATAACGAGCCACGAATGCTTGGCCCCTTTTTCCTGGCGGCGGCGGCGGCGGCGGCGATCGTCCCATAACGCCGTCGTTGTATTTATCGCACGGCTCGCTTCCACGGAAATTCTCCGGAGCTCACCTGCTCGGCCGCCCCTCCTTTGTACGAGAAGTCCTTTTGCAGAAATTGCATTCTTCCTCTCTCCCCCACCCCCCCCATCCTTTGCCAGCGTGTACGAAACGACATTTGGTCAATCGGGTCGGCTCGCATTATTAACACGGCGGCGAATCCATGTCACGTTCCCATGCGAATGTTTTATTGAAAAACACGACTTTTGCCTATGTGATAAAACTTTTATTACTTATGCAAATACTCAAGGGCGTAAAGTGTCATTTTTCTATTATGCAGCTGTAGATGCGCTTTCGTCCCACTCGTTAAAGCAATATGATAATGAGAATAAAAAAGCGGTGGCGAGCGTGGATAATTTTGTCACATGATTAAATTCGCTCTATTTTATTCTTGATTCATTGCATTTTTTATTTATAATATATATATATATATATATATATATATATATATATGTATATATGTATATATATATATATATATATCTATATATTATATTGTATACAAATATACATATACATACATACATATACATATAAACATATATTTTTTTAAAACGAATGTTTGCAACAATCTATAATAATTACTAGAGTGCAAGTAAGAAATGTCAAATTTCCTAAAGTTTCTCTCAAATCATAGTTAATACTTTTCAATGTTGTATAAAATAAAGCACTTGATTCGTAATAAGAAAGTTACACGGTAGGTGAAGTCGATCTAAAGATTCGCTACTTAAAATGTGGATATATATATGGGAAACATTAGAAAGGGGACTCACTATGTTTGTATTGATACAATAATAGAATAACAATAGTTGATCACTTATTGTTATAAGTAAATAAGTAAGGGCTTGAGAATCTTCAATAATTTTATAATTCTGTTTGCATGGTTTGAAAATGTTTTGCGGCACTTCGTTATTACGAAGTTGCTGTTGTTGTGGTAGTAACAGGAGTTTAAATTTTGACATCAAAAGTATATCATGAGGATTTAGTAGTACAATACCTACTGACTGTAGCGTCTTCTCGTAAGGCACTTAAAGTATTTTCTCTAAAAGTATAAATTAAAATTCGCTGTAACGGTACTCTCCGCTTGCATTGCTCATTCATATTTTATTAGGAAATGTCAACGGGAAATTGTGATTGTTTCGATAACAAAGATGTTTACCAATTCAAAAGCACGCGTAAAATATAAGCGAGTTGAAGATTTTAGTGCCTTCAGCGTAATAAGGATGCAAAAATTAAATTAAGCGCCGATGGCAGGGGTAAATCGTTATAAAATCATTATCGTTACGGTCATCGCAACGATCGATAAAGTAGCCATCGATTGATTATTCGCCTTTGCTGTAACATCGAAGCGAAATAACAATCGAGCATAAGGATAAACAATCGAGGGAGAGGTTTTTTTCTAACAAAATCATTCCATACCGCTCTTAGCAATTGAGGAAATAATAGAGAAGCCGAGAGCCGAGGAAGATCGTCAGAAAGGCTAATCGGGGGAAGCGGCGATGCACCTCGACGAGGCGCAAGAGGCGTCGAGGGGAGCGTCGTTAGCGACCGGGAGAAGCCGAGGCCGAGGCCTTGGCGATAACCACCTGTCCACGGAAAGGGGAAGGAGTCCGAGGGACGTCTGGCCGACGTCGGTCGGGCTACATTCCAAGACGCCTCGTTCCCCCCCCCCCCGCCGAAGCCGACGTCGATCGGCTCTCCGGGATCGTCCGCTATTCTTGGACGGGAGGCGGCCGACCCCCGGGTATCGGCCCCCAAACCGATTACCGATGCGACCGCGCGACCGACTATTCCGGAAACGAAGACTACGACTACGAGGGTGGCTTCTCCCGATCCCCCGCGGCTCTCTCCTTCGCGGCCTATGCTCGGTGTTGTTTGCTGCCGGTAGGTACGCGCGCCCCCAGTTTTCAAGCGGACGTCGCGCAGAGAAGGAGATCTCAACTCTATCGAGCATTGGTGCCTTACCTCTGGCTATCGCTGTCTTATTCGGTAACTCTTTAAACGCCGACCCCGACGATTGCTCGAGCGAGCCCTTACGCGTGCCAATGTGTGCATGGACGCCGACGCAACACCAGCCGACGACGCGTCCTCTTCATCGGCCAAATGCCAAGCGAAGACTTTCTCGAGTGGCGCGGCGGCGGCTTCTTTCCCTTTTCTCTCGATCTCTCGCCGGTGCTCTCGCTCGCTCTTTACTTATTTTTGTCAAGGTACTCTAAAGCCAAACAATGCCGCCCCTTCCAAGTTTTCCTACATTCTAAACGACTCGCTATTAGACGAGCATAAGTCACGCTCTTTTGCCTTACGGCAACTCTCGTTTAGGTTTGTAAAATTATGGGGCTACGTTCGAAACTTTTTTTTACAAAAGCACGCAAAAATACGCATTCGCGAATGATATTCGTCTCCGTTTAGCAATTCGTTGATTCGCGTGACTTTACCGTTATCGATCCATCGTGGATAAGTAAGAAATGCGGTTTTTAATTTATTATCCCTCCCCCCCAGGCGTTTGTTCTTCGTTATAACTTCGATCAAATAGATAATCGATTTCATCGTACTGGCAATTTATATTACAATTTCAGTCCTAATGCCGTCTTCTTCTTTTAATTATTTGGGCGATCGGTAATAATAAAACTTGTCCTCGTCCAGCCTTACATTCCTTCGACGAAGACGCACTGATTATATTGCAGGCACGCGTTTTTCTCTGTAAATCTTTTCTGTGAGCGATTTTAATTTACAATATACACTTTTTAAACTTTTTTTTAAGACTAATCAGCTCAATGACTATGTTTTTACAATAAATTCTAATATTTGGCTAGCTCCAGAGCACATTTTTTTTTTTTTTTTTTTTTGATAACACTGAGCGTTTAATTGGACAAGAACCTCTTAGCAAGTGAATCATTTTTATTTTCGGAAATACTTTACTAAGTCGTGAATGGGACGATTGTGATTCCAGTAATAATATTCAATTTTGGATTAGAATCGGCGAGGAAGGAAGATCGAGATCGCTGCCTTTTTTCACATTAGTAAGATATGACCTTGTTGTTTTATTTATTTTTTTTTTTTAATTTCTTTATCATTGTTAGGATGTTGAGAATTCAATAAAGAAGAAAGACTCTGGGGTGCTTTTCCATCATTGTCGGACGTTTCAATACGATTTTATTACACTTTAAATGCCATGCGTTTTGATGCTGATTCTTCATCTCTCTCTCTCTCTCTCTCTCTCTCTTCATTTCTTTATATATATATATATATATATCTCGATATTAATTTATTTCGCCTATGTTGAAGAATATTCTATAAAAGATCATTACGTTCTATAAGGTCCCTTTTCTAATCTTCTTATGATACTCCACGAATTTTTTTTAACGTTACTAATTGGTAAGAAATGGTCCAGAGAAAAAAAAAATTAAATGTATCTTTGAAAAAAACGGCGATTTTAACATAATCATAATAATATATGTAGACGATATTATATGTGTATAAATATTAAAAATCCGAGACAGTGCAAATATTCTTTTATGAAACCATAGTAATCGTTTACTCTAAAGTAGCTTTAACAAAAATTTAGTGTCTTAAGTAGGTTTTTATTATTGTAAAGTTGCCTGCTTGGTTACCTTTAATTACACTTCCTCCATCATAAAAATCCTCCTTTGCTATTGTATTAATATGTACGTATATTGTCTACGTACGGCTATTATGTATACATACCGAGATTTTATAGTAATATTGATAACAAATAGTAAGAAATTAAGTAATGAATCAGTTACCTAATATACCGCATGAGTATAACGAGGTACTATATCCGTTGATTCGCATTATGATTAGCTCACGCGTTGTACGATGATATTATATTAATTATCAACTAAGCCTACGTTTATTATTATTTTTATTATTAATGTATTATTATTATTATTATTATTATTATTATTATTATTATTATTATCATTATTATTACCATTGCTATATTTAATGTCACGAGTTTCTTCGGAGCCTTATTTCTTCTCTTTTTCTTGTTTTACTATCAGTTCCGTAAAATTTGTTACAACGATGTAATGGCGCATAATGGCGAATTTGTCAACTTTAATTGAACACAATATAATCTGTGTTCTTACGGTACAGTTTTTTATTCGTAAATTGTACCGATACGAAGAAAAAGTTAAAGAAACTAACGATTAGGTATCTTCGAGTTCGTGCAAAGAGAAGCTTCAAACTCTTTTTTGAATTTGTATACATACAAGGAGAGAGACTAAATACAAAGAAACATACGTCGGCAGTTATTATTTTATCTGTAACTATATTATTATCTTTATCCTTGGCAAAAAAAAAAGAAATAAATAAATTATTGTTTGTACTTTTGCGTTATGCCTTTTTTATTTTTGTTCATTGTAAATTTACATTATTTTTTACGTTTGATTAATTTTTGTAAATGTTTATCAAGCTCTATGAAAAATGATTATATTTTACTTTCTTCCATTTTTGATGTATCATGTGTATTGTTATTTTATTATTTTGTATCTTCATTTTGTTTATTTTGTACGGTAAGTGACGATTTTTCTTTTGCTTTGCAATGCTTTTAGTTAAAAAACAGTGATCTTTTTTTTTTTTTTTTTTTTTTTTTTTAATTAATGATTCTTTTCTTTTTTGCATATCGTTTTTTATATTTTTGTAGCTTATTTTTAATTATGAAAGTATAAATTTTTTTTCATTGTTTATGTAACAATTAGTGATAAAATTTAATGAAAATTAGATAAATGTAATTTCATAAAGGAAATGTATTTAGATACGTGAAAATTATTATTTGACAATGCTTTTATTACCCAATAGTATATAGTCTATATTATGTATTTTTATTAATATCTACTATATATATATACATATATTACGCTTATATTTATTAACGCAACACGTATACCAATGGCAAGCGGTGATACAAAGGAGATGCAAGACTAGACTTTTTAGTACAGATGTTTATATAAATGATTGTGTGCAATTATTATTGAATGCAATTATATTAAAAGAATTAGATTGTTTTTAATTAAAAAAAAAAAAGTAATACGAATGACCAAGTCGCTTCGAAATAAGGGTCTTGACGACGACCAACTGAATCTCCTTAACGTTTCCTGGTATTGTTTTTTGAAACCCCTTCAATTTCAGGTAGTCTATAAAACTTAAATGTTGTCCTCTTTACTGCTTATGTTTTCTTTATTTCCGAAATATTATTTAGCATTTCTTAGTTTTTTTCAAATGTTTACTTTTGGGCACAGATTTTTCATTTGCCATTTTAATCCCTTTACCCAAAATAATTAATTTGAAATAATACCCAAAATTAAAAACTATAAAGCTGGAATGACCAAGCGTTCCATATAAAATTACATAAAGCATTTTTCAATACATTTTTTAAGAATTAGCTAAAGAATGTAAAGTTTTTCTTGAACTGTTCTTGTACGTCAACATATATATATATATACGTGTATGTAAAAAATATATAATATTCCTAAAATTTTTGTTTACATAATAATTGTCGGTATCAATTGGATTGCTCGTGCATTTGAAATGCTTAAACATTTTTGACAAACCAAGTAATGTTGAATGTAAATTTTTTATGAAACGTTGTCAAACCAAAAACGACACGCAGTCACGCGAGTATTAAGGATTCGCAAGGCTTTTGCCTTGAATCGAATGCAAATTAAATGAGATTTGCAAGTAGATTAAAGATAAAAGTTCGAGGTGGGGGTAAAGTTTTTGCGTGTCCTTGGGTCGAAGTCTCAGTCCTCCGGAGTAATTATCTACGGGAAAGCCTCCATCGGGCCCCTACGCAAAACCGGCAATCTCTCTCTGTCTCCCCCTGTACCGGGCGATAAAGGAAGGGGTTGGGCGGTAGTGGTAGGGGCGGAGTATAAGGAGAGATAGAGAGATAGAGAGAGAGAGAGAGAGTGTGTGAGCGAGAGAGAGAGAGAGAAAAAAACAAAAACGACAACTGCTGGCGTGCAGGACGGGCCCAGGGCGAGGAGACGGCGAAGGTGAGCCACCCCTGGAACAGGCCGATTCCTGCCTCGACAAGCTTGGAGGATCTCCTCGACTCCCTCCTCGGTCTGCCCTCGGCATCGCGTTCCCCGAGCCCCGGTCCCGTCGGGACCCACCACCACCACCACCACCACCACCACCACGCTCTCCCGTCTTCCTCGCGGCATTGGTGATCGATCGGGCTCGCGGTCGCCGCCGCTGCGGGCCGCTCCCGGCCGGCCTAGGGGAAGCAGATCCTGGCCCAGAGGGGCCCGAGGCTCCCCGTACCATTGACACGCATAACCCAAGCTAATCCTCGGAGGGTATTGGTAGTGCCGAGGCGCCTCCAAGGCTAAGTAAGTCTGCCGATCGCAGTCCGTCTCCTAGCGAGACTTGGGCTCTTCTACTTCTTCTTCTTCTTCTTCTTCTTCTTCTTCTTCTTCTTCTACTTCTACTTCCTACTCCTCCTCTTCTTCCTCTTCTTTTTATCTCTCTACTTCTACTTATACTTGTACTTCCCTCTACGTCCCTTAACTGTACTCGCCGCCAACTCGGAAGGAAGAGAGGGATGCCGCTGACCCTTGCGTTTTCACAGTCTCTTTGACACCTGACACTCGCTGAGCCTTTCACCCTAATAAACATTAGCCGACCGTTTATTAGTTTTATTTATCGATAGCCGCTAACCTTAGCCTGCGATAGCCGATCGACTTATTTCATCGACTTGTACGGTTAAGAAAGCGGTAACTTCACGCATTTTTCATTTATCCCGGTTTATTCGCAAGTTAAGGTACCAATGTTGCAAACGCGTGCTTAAACGCTCGTGTCTCTTTACTAAGATTATTCTACGAAGACTTGGCTTCGATCGTGTATTCCGAAGAATTAAAAAAATCAAAATCTCCTTTCTAAAGCTTAATGAATAATTCGTAGCTTCCGGGTAATATTGTAGGTAATAAATACTTCATATCAATATTCTGTCTCAAAGCTAAGTTTAACTATATTTTTTATTTTATCAAAATGAAAATTCTCATAACTTTCATAAACTTTTACTTCCACTGTATTTATTACATTGAATATTTTATATTGTTTTTTAAATTCAATTTCTAATGCTGTAATATTTGAACGAAGGAAAATATTTCAAACTCACAGAAATCATTTAAAAAATACTATAACAAAAGTGATATATGATACACGCATCATTGAGATACTGTAAAATACTTTTTTTTTTTTTTTTTTTTTTTTTTTTTTACTATATATTAATAGCTTTGACAAATCTGACATATTTCAATATTACAAAATTACAGGGTGGAAATACGGCATCCTTGGTATAACTATTAAAATTTAAAGAGTTGAGTTTGTCAACAGATAATGAAAATCATGGGTCAGGCATGCGTATTTCTTCTTATTGCGGAATCTTTTTTTACTATTTAAACAGCATTATTCCAAGCCAAATTTATAAAAGATGAATATTAAGTAATTCTGAATTTCATAAAAAAAAAAAAAATTTTTAACCAAAGATTCACGATATGCAGAATTATTTGAATTCAAATAAATGATAAAAATCAATATTTTAACGACTCTGTAAACAAAATTTGGCTAAAAAATAAAAAGGTAATATAATAATAAAAGTACAATGTATTTTTTAAATTTTAATACCGTAATAATTACTGCTTGAACTTTGCTTCCTAATGCTGAATTCGTTTCTCAAAGCTTCTCTCAGTTAATTTTGATTTACCTAAATCTGATTGTTTATGTTTGATTTGTATTTTCGCACAATGAAAATTTTTTTTCTCTTTTATCCCATGTTTTTAAAATTTTACTTTACTTAGTTTTTATTGTAAACTAACGCTTAATTTGTGTAATGATTTCAATTCATCGATTTCTCCTTTCATCTTCCAGTCCATATCCTTCTAATGACAATGACAACAATACAATTCTGACTAGGACTTATAATATCTTACTTCGATATATAAATTATCTTGTTGGATAATTAATCATTTTGACAGATCTGACCGCTATAAATACATAGAGATTTGCAAGTGTTTGTTATCATATTAGATAAATAAACTAGTCACCTGCGGAATAGTATTTTCTTAAGTTATTTTACATTGTCGATTACTTTGACTTAAAATAAACTATAACATTCATTAGTAGGATAAATTTTCATAAATTATTAGCATTAGATTTTAATGCTTACTTAATGAAGAAACGATAACTAATTCAGGGCTTGTGTCCTATTTTTATTACTTCATTTCACATTTATCAATCACAATATTAGATTTTAAATCTAATATTTTTTCAAAAATAAGCAAAAGTGTTATCTGATAAGGATTATTGATGAAAAATGCATTGACCAGTAGCTCATATTTAATTTAAAATAGTTAATACTCATAAATAATAGAATCCCAATACGTTAAAAATTCATTGCACGGCCGATTATAAATAAAAGCAGTCGATATTATCTAAGCTTATTCTTATTTAACTATAAATTTTGTGTCGTTTAGGTGAAAACTTCAGAAATTTATCGAATTCAGTCATCAAAAGTTACACAAATGCTTGCACGATATATTTTTGAGTAAATACATCTATTTTATAGATGTGATTCAGAACAAAAAAATATATAATTTTCCAGTATATTGTGAAAGAAGCACGATCTAAAGGGAAAAGATATTTATATTTTTTTTTTTACCAATGACGTGAATATATAAAAATTTTATAATTATTTTTTAATTTAAAGGATCGAAATATTCTATGTTTTTAAAATTTTTGGAACAAATTACAATAAAAAAGACCAAAAACACTACATTCATTTAAATAAGATTTACTTTAGCAATTAACACAAGACCATATTTTTGTACAAATTTCACAAAAGATTTTTTTTTTTTTTTTTTTTTTTTTTTAAATTTTTACTAAAAACTTTTAATGTAGATATAATGTGTACACACACATACATACAGACACATATTTATATATTACTTATGTATTTTTACAAATAATTTAAGTAGATAGGACAGAACCCCCTGAAAAAACGTAAACGAAGTATTATCTAAAAACCAGATTAGAAGACATGCATTTTGTGAGCAGAGCGTAGAACGCATAAACAATTTATTTGAAAGATCGACCAAATTATGGATTGTGTTATCGTAAAAAATTTAATGAGAGGAAAAAAAATAATTCAACATATTATTTATGATAGAGTTTATACGTCTAGAAGCAGAATCAACTGTAGATATCCTTGCATATTTATGTATGCGTATAAATGTAAGCATATAAATACGTGCACTCGAGATATCAACTCATACAAGACATCCCTAATTCATTCCATATAATGTATTGTTACGTTTATATATATATGCTTGCAAATATGCTTTTCGTAGATAAAAATTGTTTTGGATTTTTTACCATCACCTAGTACGCTTGCATTACTATGGAAATGGAAATAAAAATCAAAAATATTTTCGGAACTGCTTTTTAAATAATTCATACACTGAATATTTGATCGAAATCGAGCTTATGTGGAAGAGAATTATTTAATAAAATGATTTAAGAATTCACATTTTAATAATAACTGTAGCTATGAGCTTCTGCATAAATTGCACAGTGCACAAGATTTTAAAATAATTTTTTTATTACATCATAAATAAAATTATAAATTATCATACGAGAATAGAATTACTTATCTAGCTTTTATAATATTTACAATTTTATTGAATTTTCCAAGTAATATACGCTACAATATTGATTTTTACGTAATTGTTAAAGGAAAAAAAAAAAAAAAAAAAAAAATGTAAGTCAAGGAAACATTTAAATATTATGAATTAGATTTATTCGATCAAATCTGACAGATTGGTAGTTTTGACTTTGTTGACTAATTAAGATCTAGAATAGATAAAGTATGTAATTATTATTTCAAGCTTTGAATATTTTATTATTGGGATCGGTGTATTTATTTTGGTGCGCGTGAGCTTGTATATATAAAGAAATTCACACGAATAAAAGGGCTTTTTTGTTTGCAAATTTAGAGACAAATGAATGGTTCGTAAATTTAGACGATGCGTGCAAGAAAGGTTGGTTGAGAAAAGCAATCGGAATCAAGTGTAATTGAAATAATAACGAAGCGGTCGAAAAGAAAAAGATTTTCCACGAGATGTGCATTAATGTAATTTCGAGTATTCGAAAAAAGAGCTCTCTTTTAAAAAAAAAGAAAAACTAAAGTGACATTGGGACTGCGGCGGAGTACCAATTTAACAATAATTGGGTTTGTCTTATCGGGCAATAAATCGAAGGCACATTGGTGGGAAATTTCGCGGGAAAGAAGGCCGAAAAGGCGCGCGCGCACAGTCAGCGTGTAAATTCACGAATCTCGAGGAGGCGCGCAATTGGTTGGGGGGTAAGGAAGGAAGAAGCTCCCGTCTGAGCGAGTTCTCTCGTTTCCCAGGGCAGCGACGCAGGAGCGAAGGCTCGCCCCAGGGCGGCGCGGCGGCGGGGGCCGGGGCCAGCGGCGGGTCTCCCTGGCGGGTCCGAGCGACTCGGGGGAGGAGCGGACGGTGCGCTGCCGCAACAGCAAGTGCAGCAGCAGCTGCCCGGCGACGGAGGCCCGGCTGAGCTACAAGAGCTGCCACAACTGCAGCAGCCTCTACTGCTCGCGCGAGTGCCGGCGGGCCCACTGGCAGCGCCACCGCAGGGTCTGCCACTACTCCCGGGCGAGCGGCCTCTGCCTCCAGGTCCTCTCAGGGGTGAAGCGCGACCCCCGGGTCCTCGGCCGGGTCTCGGAGCTCGCCCGGAGCGGCTTCGCGGCCCAGGGCCGGGGCGCGGTGCGCTGCTTCTTCCCGAGCCCCGAGCTGGCCGAGCGCTTCGTCGCCGGGGGCCCGGAGGACCTCGGGGAGCCGAGCTACGTCCGCTGGTCGGACATCCTCCCGAGCGAGATGGGGGCCGAGCTCTACGCCGAGGCCGTCCGGCTCTGCGAGTCCTACAACCCCGAGACCAGGCTCGTCCTCTACGTCTCGGTCTGCGTGGTGCGGGAGGTGGCGGCGAGCGCCGGGGGCCCCGGGCCCGTCATGTGGGAGCGCCAGCCCGTCTCCCGGTGCGCCAAGCTCAAGCTCGACGGCCCGAGGAGGAGGGCCCCGGCCGGGGAGGGCCAGGGGGAGCCCCGCCGGGCCCCGAGCCCCACCATAAGCCGGGAGATGGAGAGCCCGGAGACCCTGGTGCTGACCTCCAAGCCCCCGGAGCTCGGGGCCAGGAGCTCGAGGGCCCTGCGCGAGCTCGGCCTCGGGAACATCGAGCGCGAGCTCGGCACCCGGGCCGTCTCCCTCAGGCGCCACTTTCCCCAGGTCTACGCCAAGCTCTGCGCCTACGTCGAGGGCAGCGTCGAGAGGTTCGCCCCGGTGACGATCTACCCCCGGGACCAGGCCACCGGCAGGAGCTTCATGTGCATCATCATGCTCGACGCCGAGCCCGAGCGGCTCCGGCTCCTGCCCACGGACTCCTCGAGGCTCCGCACCGTCGACGTCGGCCTCGAGCCCGACTCCCGGGACTCCCCTGAGGCTCCTGGCCCCCTCCCGCCCTCGGTCCCCTAGGCTCCTCTCCCAGCCATCGATCGCCAGTGCTAATTCGTAATCTCGAGGCCACTCGATCGAAGCTGGACGAGACTTTCCCGTGAATATTGTAATTCCGACGCCTGTGGACGATTGCTTTGTTGCGTAATAAACTCCGTTCTTTATTGGCTTGAAATAGCTCGACTAATCATACTCGCTCGAAGGAGGTGCTTTATTTTACCTGTAATCGATTTTCAAAATTCATCCGACTTTTCGAAACTGTGCTGTTTTCGAGTAAAAATTCGCTTCCCCTTTTTTGCGGGGTAACTCTTCGATTTTTTTTTTTTTGGTACATTTTGGTCTCTTCTTATTTTTCGTCAGCGATATAAAATTTAAAACGCAGTGCTCATTTTCAATGTACAATCGCTGCTCGTTCATGACTTTTTTTTTTTATCGATTATTTTGCAGGATTTTTTTTTTATAAATACATTCGTAAAAAAATGCATAAAAAATAAACGTTAACGGGCACAGTTGCATTATTGTGACGACTTTTTTTACCAGAATTCTCTTATCGACCAAAAAGAAAGGAAAGTGTTACATTCGTGCAGTGTCTTTTCTTTTTTATAAAAAGCCTGGCGTAGAATATTAAGTTAGTGAAATATGTGGATCTCTGACTTCTATTAAAGTAAGCGATCGATTGCGTAAGCTTGTACGTCGACGAGAAGAATATATTTGATGTGTCATTAAAATTGCTCTCGGATAACTATCGATTTAAATACAGAAAACGAGTCTATTTATATTTATTTTTAAGAATAGTTAATCCATAATTTCATAAAGCTTTAAGCAAATAAGATGTAAGCAGCATATGTAAGAGTAATGTTTATCATGAACACAATGAATGTTTTCAATATGCGAAATTAGTGGAATTATAAATCTAAGGAAGTAGAGCATTTTAAAGCTCGTCTTAATATAGAAAATGATTTTTTGCATATAAAGTTAAGTTTGTTTATAAAATATATTGATATACCATAACTAGAAGAGTTACTGCTTAACTTTCTTACAATTAATTGTTCGCGTAGAAAGTAAAGAGTGCTTATTAGACATTAAAAATTACAATAAGAGAAAATAGTACCTATGCAATCGGACTATTAGATTGTCATTAAATTTCAAAGCTTATTCCATAAGATCTTTGATGTATTTACAATTATATTTTTTAAATTTTATTAAAAAAAAATTATCAATGCTCATTAGCCGATTTTACATTCTACAAGGAAAAAAAAAAAAATAAAAATCGAGCGGGCAAAATTATGTTTTCATAGAATATTTATACATCTTATAATGCTAAGTAATACATATATATGTATATATATATATATATATATATATCATAAGATAATATAATGAATAAAAAAATGATAATTAAGACATTATTTAAGAATTAAAAGATGGCTACATAACTAGAATCAAACTTAGTGTAAATTTTTTGAGACGAGTTCCTTATTTATTATTTAAAATTCAGGAAGAACATTGTTATTGTGGTATTAAATTTGTTTATTTATAATCTACTCGACATTTCATTAAGTTTTGTATTATAAAAAGATTTCTTTATTCCATTTAGTACTAAATAATGTTATAAAAGGTAAATAACGTTGTTTTTTCGGTCACTGAAAAAGTATTTATTAAGTGTGTTTAACAAGAAAAAATACGAATTAAATAAATAATTTATTTTTAATGAATTTTTCACGAAAAAGGACATCGGTATAGGATTTATAAAAAATTGCTTGGGAAATTTATATCGATGTACTATATAAATTTTCTATATAATAATAATAAGAATAGTAATAAAAATAATAATAGTTAAAAGTTGTTTGACAAAATTCAAAATATAAGGGTAGGCAATATGTATTATTACCCGTAAATTTAAATGCGTTTAGTATTTTTAAACGTATTGTTAATTAATATAAAAGCTATTTGTTTTTCATAGTTTGTCATCTTGAGCAAAAAAGCATTAAATGTTTTTTCCAAGGCGTGATATATTCGAATTGCGTTTTTTGAATTGACCAAGTATTGCATTTATCATTAAACACTGGATGGAACGATGAATTTGTTTAAAGAATTTGTTTTTATCGGAAAATTGTAATTACTTTATTTATCATCTCGCACGCCGTTAAGCCTCGATTTCATTTCAGCATGTATCTGTGCATTTTTTAAAATTATCTTTCATTTCCAAGATTGTAGTCCATCGATGTGGATAATAAACAGTAAATGCGAAATTATTTGTTCTAACTGATTGAATTTTTTTTTTTTTTTTTTTTAGAGCAGCGTAGAAAGCTTTTCTCAATATTGTTAGAATAAAGTATATAGAACGCTGAATAATTGATCAAACGAATGAAAATTCAAGCGCTTCCCATCGTAGACGCGCGGCTTGGGAGATTCTTCAAAGTAGAATCTTGCACCGAAATACCGCATCCATTGTTGGTTCAAGGGAGCCACAGTTTAATTGTGTTTCGTATGAATGTAGATTAATGAAAAGATATTTTTTATCGAATCAAAAGCAGCTATTCAATATTATCAAAACTGCAAAATCATATTCGTGTAATTTTGAAATACTAATAAAGCTTAATATGTTTAGAAGAAAACTATTTTTCGGAAGCGTAAGCGGAGAAGGTTAATAATAATCTTTAAAAGGCTCAATTAAGGCATATTTTATTGTCGAACTTACTAAATTTGCAATTTAAAATTCTTTTGAACGCACTGCAATGAAAAAGATACACACGAGTAAAATATCGCATTGAAATTTTTAATGATTAATTAATTGGATAGATTTTGTAGGTCTGTGCTTATGATACATCAGTACTGTTTATTAATTTTTAATTGCGACTGCTTTGGACCATTTGCTCAATTAACAGCACCCTCGTTAATTACTTAATATCCTTTGTTGATCATTTGTAACGCGTATTAGATCTAATATATATTGTGGCTGAGCTCTTTGCTCAATTGGCCAAAATATGACATCTTGGAAGATTTCGCCCTCAAGATTGAGGTCCTTCTATTATCAAGAGTGTTTTCGTTAAGACACTTCGCCTCTTTTCGAGGTAAATCAGGCATTGGATATTTTCAGAATATTTACTCCCGTCACATTACAATAATAAACAAAAATTGCTAGCAGCTATCGATATCAGTAATTTTTTTTCAGTCTGGCGCTTATGGAGAAATTCACTTTAACTTGATCTATCATCGATAATCAGGATTCAAGTATTATCTCATATATTTACATTTAATATAATTCCGTCTTAAGCTCTTGTTCCATATTTTCGATTTATTCGAAATATTCGATATTTATCGGTAACAGTTATAATTCTAAATATACTATGCTGAGAAATATTACAACGAGCATTATAAAAAATAACTATAAGAAATATCGATACAAAAGTATATGAGTTTAGACTACGTACGTGAAAAATTTTTAAATATAAAAACATGGAAATTATTAAGGTTTCATTATATAAAGGCTCCCTTGGCATAAATGCTAGCAGTGCCAAAAAGTTTGAATTGAAAAAATCATGCCAAATAAAGTGAAAAATTGCCCTCTAACGTACGTATATGATTTCGTAATGGTTAACGTTTGCTTGAATTTTGTTCTTTATTTGTTTCAAGGACAAAAATAATTCACTACTAATATTAAAATTTTCAGCAAATATTATGAACTTTCAAGGGTTAGAGTTTATGCAAATATTATGATTATTGAAATACTCACCGTATAATAATTCTTTTCTGGAGGCATGATCAAAGGCGTATATTAATGTTCACACGTAGATAATTATTTTGGCGCTAAAAAACTATATCATCAATGATTATTAATCAGTTTATGATTGTAATACTGCTTATAGTAATTGATTAAGCGATGATTAGCTAAGATAAAAAATTGTCAGAAGTGTAAGAAACAAGCCATGTTAAAAATTTAGTGCCAATTTTTTAGTACATGTGTTATTAAAACTAAATAAGTGATATTTAATTAGGACGTCAGGAATAAAATCGACTATAAAATAGAAAATTGTATAAGAAAAAATTTACGCAATTGAAAATGGAAAAATTTAGTTACATGAAAATAAAGTAATAAGATTAAAACGAAATTATATGTACGTATGAAAAATTTGTGGTTACGATAGAGTGCGATAAGATATAAATGTATTGATGTGTATGTGTATCATTCAATGATTGTAATTTATATCTTTCTGAATTCACTAAATAATGCTGTCCTCGTGTATTGATAGTAGATAATAATACAATTTTTGTGGGATGCAACGAGCGCAATGATGAAATTTTTTATTTTATCACATTTTAGGAAAAGTGTAAAGCTGGCAAAGATTAATTTAAGCTCAAGTCAGGAAAGTTTTTTATTATATTATTGTGTTTTATTAAATCTAAACAAAAATAATAGCTCATTGATATATAATTGTCCATTGTTCTGTTATATGTGTGTCTTTATATGAGTTGGAGTGAGAAAAATTAAAAAATGTTGAAAAGTTTTAAACTAATGTAAACCGCTTTCAATTTTCTCAATAGTAATGTCCATGCAATAAATATATATATATATTTGTTGTATTTAAGTTGTATTTTTATATATTGATAAGCCAAGATTAATTAGGACGATATTTTTGTTCATAATCATGTATATTTTTTTCCAAATGCATCATATTTGTATAATATTAATTTCAAAAACATTGTATTAGTTTTTTTTTTTTTTTAATTTTTACACTTTTTTAATACATAATTTATTATTCAGCGAATCACCTATATTATGATTAAAATGTATCTCGAGCTACGTTTTCAAAAGCAAAAAAAATTATAATGCAAAACTGTAATTTTAATATACAATTATATTCGTGAAGCAAAAGGAAAAAAGTACGATACCCTGTATTATTTATAGCTGTCCGGTATATGATATTACTTTAATAAAGATTATTTATGAATGCAGGAAACAGCTGTTTTCAATTTGTTAAAATGTGTACGTTAACGTGAAAAATAATATAAAATCTACAATGTGCGGTAGCCATAAAGCTAAAATCTTGTAAGATATTTCAAATGAATTTTTAATACGTCGTTAAATTTTATTTGTTCAACTAGAATACTTTATTAATTCAATCCAAAAAATATTACGATATTATTGGGACCCAAAAAATTATTTATTTATTATTACAAAGACTTTCACAATTTTGCAAAAATACATATGAATTTTTATCATTAAAGTAACACATTTTGTATTAAGTTATAGAACGATTGTAAAAAATATTTTTTACTACGTAAACAGTGTAGAAACAAACTATTTATAAGCGGTGAACAGAGATCGTATCAATAAATTGTACAATAATAAAATTTTGACTTTAGTAAATGCCCGATAAAATTGAATTTTAATAAAGGCCATTGGAGAAACAATCTTATGAGAATATTCGTTATCTGTTTTTCGTTCTTTTCTTCCATTTAAGAGATAAATTTTCAGTAAATCATGTCCGCCGTAGCTATGACATCACCATTACTACTATTAAGTTTCTAATTGTGTACGTCTCTTTTTCAAATAAAAGGTTAATTTTATTATAAATAATCATGAGTTTGCTTATCCCAAAATCAATTCTGTTCAACCCTTATTTATTTAATAACGAGTCAAATTTTAAAACTACATTCAATAATTAATGGTAACGTATTGTCGCAAATTTGTAAAAACTGCTTTAATTCTTCATTCGGAATTCAGAGGTTCGACAGTTTCACCGCATGCGAGACCATTGACATTTAATACAGTCATGCTGGATTGCTTATGTCTTGCATTAATTCACTATTTTGAAGAAACCTCAAGATTTCTGGCTTTCATGTTTTGGCGTTTATTGGTCTACTGCAGGATGATGATACAGCACGATTTTAGTCACCTCGAGAGAAGAGCTAATCGCGATGCACAGGGTAGACGAAAAAATGACGCGAGTGAATATTGTTGATTCAGCTATTGGGCGTTTTTTTCAAGCTCACACCAAGGCGTGACTGCCTTGGTTTATTATTTTACTGTACATTTTTAAACCGAATAAGATGGCAGAAGCTCTTGCAATATTTTCGAAAGAATATGAAAAACCTAATAATAGCTTGACCGAGTTAAATGTGATGCCATCTGAATAGAGAAAATAATATATAGATCAATCTTAGAGATTTATTTTTGGAGATAGATCAATGGCGCCATTTATTACTCGATTTAAATAAAAATCCGACAATTCACTAATTTCTTTAATATTCGTTTTGATTGCTTTATTGCAATTAGTGTGAGCTATAAGATTAAAAGCAATTATACTTACCTGTTTTTATATTGTAAATTACACTCAAGCTTATAAAAAAAAAAAAACAAAAAATTATCTAATAAGAATATTTGGATAATACTTCTTTGACACCTGTGAATTATCAATAAAATTAAACTAAGCAAATTTTTTTTTTTCTACAAAAATATAAAACAATTATAAAATGTATTTGATGAAAGATCATAATTTAATATATATATATTTTTTTTTGTTGTAGAATTATTTTTCAAAGATAATATAAAAAAAAAAAAACAAAATATTTAATGTATTTTTGAACAAAAAGAATAGATATGTATACGTATATACATATATAAATAAACATAAGCCGAAAATAAATTACACAAGGGAAACAGTCAAGGGTATTTGAAAATTAGTCTCATAATTAAGAACAAGCTTTCTTCTTTAATGTGATAATAATTAATAGTCAATAATCATTTTAGTTAACGCATAGTCATCTTTATCATGAATCATCCTGCAATCCTTAGTCTTTAATTATAATAATTTTTAATTAATAATTTATTAATAATATAATATATTGCCAGAAGCCGCAAATCCATCAAGGCGCGTTTTTTCTTATCTCTTTCTCTCTTTCTCTCTCTCTCTCTCTCTCTCTCTCTCTCTCTCTCTCTCTCTCTCTCTCTCTCTCTCTCTCTAAAGGTATAGAATCATTGTGTTAATTCATATAATTTTTAGCCTTATATGAATTCATTCATTCCTCTTCATTATTTCTTTTTTCTTGTTTATATTTTCTAGTTCAGTTACTTAATCGCATATTTATAATTTATATAATATAGATATATATATTTATATAGGTATATACATATTCGTACAGCGCATTCCGATAGATAAATAACGGATAATACCTCCTTCAATTCGACCTCTGATTTGTTCTCATTTTTTCATTAAGCGTACGCTCCTTAAATACTTGTCTGTGTCTACACTGCGTCCAGTCAACTTCTGGTTTCATAGTTGACTTAATGATACAACTCCAATTTTCATTAATAAGCATCTCTTCAGAGTTGCCTCTATTTGTAGAATTGCAAATTAAATAATTACTCGATTAAGTATACAAAGTAAATAGTTACTTTATTATTCGTTTTCGTAAAGTATGATCAATCGCTTTTTTGTCCATTTCTACTCTATTTTCGTGTGTTTCTTTATCGGTGGATAGACTCTAAAAAGATTAGCACACCGCGTTTATTAACGAATGTCACTACTTTAGTTTAGTTTTTTTTTTCTTTCAAACTGATCTAAATTTTTTCAATAATTTACATAGAGCATTATCGAAAAAATTTTCTCTCGTATTTCCGACTATTGTATTCTTTATTTCTACCATATTCTTGGAACTTACTTTTAAAAAAGATCTCTTTTTATATCTTGAGCACTTACATGAATGCAAAAATTTAAACTTCCACGCCTCACGATCATCCAGTCGGTGACAAATATTTTTTATAATATTCTTCGATTACGTTTTGATAATTTACGGGCAGTGCTTATGTACAACGTAGGGAAGGTTATCGAGCTCCATTATTTCATTAATTTCTCTCTCTCTCTCTCTCTCTCTCTTTTTTTTAATACTCCTCGGCGTTCCTCTATATTCTAATGACTAAATTCAACGATGAATACATCGTTGGTTTGTTTTCATATTTTTCTCATTAACATTTAAAAAATGAAATCCGAGTCCTACGAATTTATCGAGGGAATGTTACTCGCACGACAAAGAGAATGTGTTCTTTTTTTTTGTTATTATCGTTATTTATTACATAGCGCGTATCTAATATCGTTCACGTTCAACGTAACATTTTTTGCAATATTTTTGAAAAGTGTACCTAATATTATAACAATGTTCGCTTCACTGAGTGTGATTAGATAAATAAGCAGGTTCATACCGAATGCTAAATATGTAAATTAATAAACACAGTATGCATCTCTTGTGTTTTATAATGAGTTAATATACAAAGCGGATCAATCTCCATTCTAGGCAAATGGAATTTATTTATTTTCTATTATGCGATTACTCTTAGACGATCGTGAGACGAGCGACAACGTGAGCAAAAAGCACAGAAAGTGTGTTTCGAAGGGCTTGTGTAGGTTTGTAATACCTCTTTGTCATTGGCGAAAACATATGCTGGTCGATAGTAAAAGCAAGTTTGAAAATTAGAATAAACAAATAGAGCGGGCCCTTTAGGCTCCGGGATTTTTGCTTCTATAATAACACGATTTCCATATTATTAATTTTCCACCTCTCGCCTCCTTATTATTCAACTATTACAACTTTTCTTCATTATCATTAATTCAATATTTTAATTTTCCTTTTACTTAATTGTTGTTTGTATTATTTTTAGACGATAAATCGCTACTCGCTGCGTACAATTTTCTTATTTTTTTTTTTTTTTTTTTTTTTTTGTATCCTTTTTAATTTAATATGTATAATATACTAACAGAGAGTAATAATGTAACAATAACGACAGAAAAATATCATCTGATATACCGCTTAGGGCCTACTTTTCTAGCATACATGATACATTGAAGAGGTGAGATTAAGTAGCACTCATCATGTTGCGTCGAATCGGAAAAAAGAAACGGAGCTTTGTTTTTCACAAAGTTTTCTTATTTATAATTAATTTTTTTCTCCTTTCTCCCTTCAAATTTCTCCCCCTACTTTATTTTATAATAATTAACTAGTAATGCATTATTATTCATTTTTTCATTCAACATACACATGCACGTACATACATATTCTGCATACATAAAAATATGCAAATACATATATATATATATACGTCCACATCTATTTATACATGCATTTATGCATTGCATCTATGTATATACATAATGATAGCTTTGCACAATCCGACATTACTATTAACGATTGAACGAATAGTAAGATTTTTTTCTCTTCTATATTTTACTAATTATTCAATTCTATTTACTTTTTTTATATTTCCGACCTTCAAGGATTATATTGCATATTAATAATTGTAATTATAATTATCATATTTCTTACAACTTGATCAGAAAGATGTGCTTTTGTGACTTTAAGTTTTTACTACCTTTTTTATCATTACGTTTTTTTTATTTGAAATCTCTTAATATCTTATACATCACAATCACTATTTGTGAAAAGCACGAATGCAACCCTCTCGCTTTTCCGTGACAATTATATAATTTCAATGTGGATTTATTAGTTGATCCTCCGATTTTCTATTAAAGAACTCTTTTTTTGCTACTTCAATTCAAAATGCTATTATTATTTTCCTCTCCATTTCATTATTATTATTATTATTATTATTATTATTATTAGTACTATTATTATAAATGTATATATATGTACACGCACAGATACAGTTGTATGTACATAAATCCAAGTGTACATATGCAACTGTAAATATGTTAAATATGTACATATGAGAATATATTGAATTCCTGCTAAGTACAAATACTTTCGAGAAAAATGATGAAAAGAGTAAGAAGATTTAGATCAATGCTAACACATGTGCAATTATATATATATATATATATATACATATACATATACATATATATATATATATATATATATATTATAGAAAAGGAGGACGAACACTCAACTTACACGCTTTGTATAATATGAAAAATACCTTCTGGTATTTGAATGTGGGAGAATTTTTTGTTTACTTCTTATTTTAATTTTATTTCGAAGTCAAACAGTTTTCGTTATTTAAAACGAGAGACCCGAAATTCATTAACATCGTATATTTATATATATATAAGGAATATTATTTCATAATAATAAACAATACTTTGATAAAGTTTAATTATTACTAGGAAAACGTAGCTTGAATAACAAGAGCTATACTTATGTAACTGAAGTAATAAACTTTTCCGTTATGGTTGTTTTTGTTTTTTTTTTTCTTCGTGAAATTCAGTATAAAAGTACAAATTTCTTTACTTAATATAAAATATTAATGTACAACATTATTGCAATCTGAAAATAGTTAGCATAACTTGAGGAGTCTGTTTTTATTTTGTTAAAACAATGCTTCAACGGAACGAACATCTACTCTTAAACATTCGGTAATTTACGGTGATTGTTTTAACGATGGCTCTTCTAAAATTCGTAAAAAATTTGATCAACTTTACTGTATCATGGGAAATACGATGCATATTTGTATGAATCTTTGGTATCATTTGAAATAACGAAAGCCTTTGAAAATCGTTCAAAAGTACCATTATATTTATCTATTGAACCGAAATCCAAATGTCGATTAAATATATATATATATTTACAAGTGCTGCATTATACAGAACGCAAGTTTCTACAGATTTTGAATATGAGCATGGGGAGAAAACGAGAGGGCAGGAGATAGACGAAAGTTAGAAATAGAGAGTAAGTCAAATAAAGCTACGAATCCGATAGAATATTAGTCCTTGAAATACTTTACTTTTAAGTTACTCGCCTCTTTTCCAAATTATTGCTCCGTCGAGCTTTTCCATGCCTCCTAAACTTTAATAATAACGTATATTTATTGAGCTGCGTTCTCTCTTACATCCGTCAACGAAACAATGGCCTTACAATATTTATAATCATTGTAGTAAACAATTTTTTTTTCATAGATTTTGAAATTTAACAATAATTAATTTTAAGTACAGAATCGACTCCACAACGGGACACACTTCTATCTCGATACTTTTTAAATTCTCATGAGCATTCGTGAGCTTTCCTTTCGCTCCGACTTTATCTCCTTCGTCGTTCCAAAATTTAATATCCTCAATTTTTCATCTATTCATTGATTTCAAATGAACCAGTAACGTTAAATAGCAATTATTTACACGCACAATTGAACAATACAGCAGTTGGTAATTAACAATAATGAGATTTATCTTTGTTGCTCTCGCTTTTGCCTGTAACCTCTCCCCGACCATTGACGTCTCTCTCTCTCTCTCTTTACCATTATTTAAATCAGCAACCGTACACAGGGCGCATAGATGCTCGAGCGTAAATAATACTGCCCGGTCGTTTGCCGAATGGGCGCACGACACTTTGCTCGGGTCTCGCGCCAAAAAACTTCGCTCCTCCGTAGGCAATCGTTATGCATCCGCGCTCACCCGCGTAAGCTGCGAGCATCGGGTGGATTACTCATCATTTTATCCACCCGTAAAAGGACGAGTCTCGTTCGGGCAAGCACACTCGCGTGGTTCTTCCGTTTTGTTCAGGACGCAATTCTAACTTATGCTCTCCTTCATATCGAGGGAGAGACGCACAAGTGGACTCTCGCATTAGAAACGCGCGCTCGCGCTCACACGCCCGTGGACGCACCTACGATTTCGTCCGATTAGATTTCATTATTCGTACCCGCTTCCTCGACAGGCCGTAACTATGTGCCTTACCGATCGTTTCCCAATCGAGCACGCGAAATCGTGGCTTCGCCCAAGTGCAGCATCGGTTTGGAGGTGCACAAACGCGCGCGCGCGCGCGCACTCGTGCCTACAATTACAAATATATTTTATTCGTAAGTAATCGTCTCCTCGCAATGGGCGACTCCGCGCTTTAAATTGTTTTGCTAATCTCTTTACTGGCATTAGTGAATAATCATGCTCGAGGAGAAACGAGGGCTCGAAGACTTTTGTTCATCGATGGCAAGAGAGAGAGAGATAAGTATTTATTACGTGTGTATGTTTACAAGCCCGAGTAAGACGAGTACCCGAATCTATCTCCAAGTTTTTAGTTAAAGTTGAAATATTCCCGATTAACATTTTGAACCGTCGTAATCCCCTTGATTCGTGCCTTTGACACGTAACAAAATACAAGTGCTTACTTTTGTTTCGACATACTTTTTTGATTTGATTGACTGTAGAATTACGATTTTTCAAGAATAACGCGTCAACAGTAGCAACCGTGCAACTCAATTAGGACTTTGCGCGTACATTTACGTGAAATCGTTTTTTTTTTTTTTTTTTTTTTCATCGATGTCAGCAGCAATGGACCATTCATTGGTAAAGCCTCGTTTATAATCCTTGGTGCTGGAACGGAAAATACTAGTTCAAAAATCATATCGCGCCCGTTATTATTAACACCGTTTGACGATTAGTGTTGCGCTACTAAATTCTATCGCATCTGTTACTTAATTATTTTTTTCACTTGTTCTTTCATACCCATAATAAGTATGCAATAGAGGTATTCATTTGTAGTATTTTTAATGATTACATTACAATTTGTAACGCGTGCATCGGTATAATTTCTTTTTCATCGTGTAGCACAGCCCCTAACCCCTTGTCGGTAATGCCCCTTCTCTTATTTGTTTATACGATTCTATTTGCTCTTTAACCTTCTTGGGTACCGGGTTACTCAAAAGCATCGGTGGTACTCAAAAGCCTTTAGCTTTAAAATTTCGCTCAAATTGAGTGCTACGCCAATTGTCTAAAGGACGCTTTTGAATATTGAAGCAGCGCCTTAGTTTACTTTAGGAGATTAGTTGATCCGAATCAATACGATAAAGAAGATTTCGTTCGTTTCTCTTTTTTTTTTCTTTATTGGTCGTGTAACTAATGTATTTTTTTTTTTTTTGTTTTGTTATAGATACGAAACACAATTATTGGACCATCTATTTTATTGGTACATCAAAATTTTTCCGCGTACACGAGCACGGAGAGAACGAAGAGCGGAATTTCTTTGCATTTTGAATGATAAGTAGATAAGAAAGAAAATTGACGAAGAAGTAAAGAGGGTGTCGAGGAACGGCAAGAGCAAGGCGAGCGAGCGATTATTTTTGTCTATGCAGCAGTTTTCAAAGCTAAGCGAGACTAAGTTCGATTGCTGGTTAAAATTTATTCTATTATTTTTGTATTCGCTACTTTATACTTTGTCGATATTTTTTTTTTTTTTTTAAATTAGTTACCGATCACTGTAACATTATTTCGTTGCGCCATTGTTTTTCTTTCATTTTCGTAGAAGGAGAAAGTGCGTGCGCGTAAAAGCGGGCGGGTGGTTGTGTGCGATTGTGTGTTTGTGTAAATGGGGGTTGGTTGCACATGTACGTGTGTGTGTGTGCGCGTGTGCGTGTGCTAATAGCGCAACGCGTCTGTTCGAGCGATGCCATCAGTTGGATGAACACGAATTAATAAATATGTTGTTTTTCACAGTGATCGCTCAGGCTTGGTCCCAACTGCTACGAAACAGAGAGATGAAAGCTTCGTTCATGAAAATTGGTAATTCACCTGTTGCTGCCTTTTTATTCAATGCCTATGCGTTCGATATAAGTGAAAAGGTTAACTAGTGTGCGTGTCCAGATACATATATATATATATATGTATGTGTATGTGTGTGTGTGTGTGTGCGCGCGCGCGCGTGTTTACACATACATAAAAAAAACACGCACACACGCACACACAGATTATTAAAGTAAGCGTGTGGCAGTAATACAAAGTTTCGTTCTAAACACGATGAGAAAGAATAAGTGCTTGAAAAATTTGAATTTTATTGTTAATCGATATACACGTGAGAGTACACACATGAGTTGAGTTTTTGCCTCGAGTTTTCTGGAAACTAGATGGCATTGAATATCTCTCACCTTCCTTTTCATTAAAGTCGCTCTCTCACACACATTTTTTTTACTATTCTACTCATTTGTTTTAAATAAACGTGCGCGCGCGCCTCTTGAATTATTCGCGAATGAATGCGTCACTCTTCGCTTCTTATAAATTTGTCATTATATAATCATAACAATAGCATTAATAATTGTAATAATAATGATAATAATAATAATAATAATAATAGTAGTAGTAGTAGTAGTAGTAGTAGTAATAATAATAATAATAATGTTAATTAGCACGATGCATTTTTTAAAAACGATTTTACAACGTTGAGATGCGCGATTCCAAGCAACGTGACCTTTTTTTTTTTTTTAGAGAGTATACATTAAAAACTTCCGTATTTCGGATTTTTTTTCCTTAATTTCGTTTGTTGACTTTTTCACTTTTACTTTCTATACGGTAGATCTATAATCATTATTTTTCCTTTTATTATCATTTAATTATAATTATTTAATTATTAATCAACAATTAATTGCTATATACATACGTACATTCATAAACATACATACATACATATGTGTATTTATATATGTGTGTGCACGCACACGCACACAATAGTGTATATGTATATATTTATTCTTTCTCTAAACGAAACGAGTGACTAGGACGTTAAACGATGATTCTTGGGGCCGCTCGACAATATCCTTATTTGTACAATTTACATTTAAAGGGGGGGGGCTACATATTTTACCGTTGCTATTTTAATATTAAAAAGACACAATTTAATGGGTAATAAAAGGACACGTGAGACATAGGAGGAAGGTTCTCGTATCAGATACACATAAATTAATTTTTTGACTGTAAAAGAAGGGATAGAGGGTCGGATCATGATTCGGATATTCAGGTGCAATTTTGTAAATATTATTTCGTATTTTTGTTTTTTTTTTTTTTGTTTTTTTTTGTTTTGCTGTAGGAGTTTCAATCGGTTTGATTATTTATTTATTAATAAAATGTTTTTCTTTTTCATTTAACTCGCTGCTGAATCATGGTGCAAGACAAATTTTGCTTGTATAATTTATGCGCGTGAATCAGAGTAGACATGATGACAAAGCAAAGTCGAGCGGTTTTATTTAAATATATCTTTGTTATAATTTTTTCTCGCGATTTTTTGCATCGATCGTAATAATTTACGCCTTCGCGCGGGTTAATAAATTGTATTTTTATTATTATTAATAGATAAGAAGTATATATTTATATACGAAGGGAAGGACAGGAGATATAATAATAAACGAGATAAAAACGAAAAATTATTACACAGTTTGTCAGCTTCGGTAAAATCGTTAACAAAAAAAAAAAAAAAAAGTACGAGTAATCTTATAATAAACGCAATGAATTATTACAAGTATGGCAATCCGCAAAAAACCAATTTGATCGAAAAAGATACCGATCAAAGTATCAATAATAACGGTTTCTTGTATTATAATAATAATAATAAAAATAATAATAATAATAATAATAATAATAATAACAACAACAACAATAATAAATTAGTTACAAGGAGAAAAGTAGATGGCCGAAATTACATCGTGTAACTCACTTTTGACGAGGGCCAGCGAGGACTAAAATTATATATACATATACATACATATACATACATACATACATATCCATACATACATACATATACATATATATATATACATATACATACATACACATATATATATATATATATATATATATATATATATTTATAATTGTATAATTTATGGCGTAAGTCGTGAGAAGAGATAATTTCTGATTCTTATGCGCATAAGTTTCATCCTAATGTACTTATTTAATTAATTCTATCGTCTTTATACTGAGATTTTTAGCATGCACTTCGCTCATTTAGTTCTTCGTAATTAATATAGTATAACATGTACAGGAAATCCTAAAAGAGAACGGAAATAAGAAGAGAGGAGCACATTATAAAATTACTGAAGATCAAGCTGCGCATGGATGTTTAAAATGGAAAACGACGGTTTTCGCCCATGCCCGCGATTAAATGTGAGCGAAAGAGCGAGAGTAAAAGGGGCCTCCTCTTGTCACGTATATCACGATGGGCTTAAGATTCTTGGGACCTAGCACCAGAAGATTATTCTTTTTTTTTTTATTTATTATTATTATTATTATTATTTTAGCACTTTCTAGCGTTAAAAAAAAGAAGCCATTCGCGTTCGTGTCGCCACTCGTCCCTTCGCGAAGGTCGAAGGGAAAACTTTATCCCCCGTGGAGCGTCCGCGGATCGCTTAAATTAATACGCAAAGCGAGTGTCGCGGCGCGATGAAGAAAGCGCACTTGGTCCACGTGTTTCGCTCGCGCCCGCTGATCCTCTTTCACCCCCCCTCCCTCCGCCCGCGCGCGCGAGATTCCCGACGATCTTACACGATTCGCGGTGTGGGATCGTGCATAGAAGAGAGGAGACGAAGGCAGTGCAGTAAGTCAGTTGCGATGATCGACGCATTCCATTAGAATGGACCTCCTATGGGGCTAACTCCGGTCGCCTCTCATGCGGACTCTTACTACTGATGTCCCCCGTTAAGCGGCGGCGCGTCTCTTAATTTTTAGCTCTCGAAGTAAAAGTCCGCTGGTGCACAGCGCACGCGCGTGTGTTAAGAACAATAAAAGGTACGTGGCCTCGTGGCTGCGTAAGCGTGTTCGTTGTCCCGGTAAAAAAAAAGGTACACTTAACTCGAGCAAGTACTCGGCAAGTAATTTTGATCCACCGCGTAAGGGGGAAAGAGGGGCCTCGGCCAATCGCGGCCCTTGGGCCTTGCGCTCGAGCTCCCCAATAGCTCGTTCGCCGAGGCCCCTCTCCTCTCGACCGATAAACCGATTTACTTTCGTTGGTAGACTTTGCTCAAGGGCGCGATATCGGCAGCGATGAATCGTGCGCGTGCGATTATCAGTCACGCCAAATTCCAAAGCCCAAAAAAAAAAAAAAAAAAAATAATAAACGTTGTAAAATCACTCTCGCAAACGCTGATCCAACGTCAAGTACGACTCGGCCGATTTTCCCTATTGCCGCCTACGCGACCCGGTAACCTCGTCCGAGTTCTCCTGTCCCGATGATCGTCATCGTGTCGTTATCGTCGTTGTCAATGGTCGCGTCTACGTTGCTAGGACGGTCTCTTAGGTAACTCTATTATTCTTCGCACGTGTGCTCCAAGCCTACGGATGCACGCGTCCACTTAGGTATACCGTATTATGATGCCCCGCGCGCGCGCGCATATATATATATATATATGTATATACATGTGCGCACACGCAACGCAAGCGCGCACGCGTGTGCGTACACTCGAATGTATGCACGCGCACTTATGCGCTCGCACAAGTGATTATAGCTTTCGCAACCAATATCCTCGGTCTTCTCCTCTCGCTCTTTCCCTCTCCCCCCGCGCCCGCCGCCCCTTGCCCAGTATTGGATGGTGGCTTCCTTCTACCGTAGGCACGTGCCTGTATGCCAAGGAATGCGCGTGCGCGTGCATAAATACGCATACATGTATAATGCATGCGCGCACACCCACCCACGCCACCTGTATGTATGCATATATACGTATGTATACGTGTACGCGCTAACGCAAGCGCGTCCCCTTCGATAAACCAACAACGCTGGACTTCGATGCACGGTCATACATCACAAGCGCACGCACCGGTGCTCGTTTTTGCTCCTAGTGGTAGCAGAACATACAACTGCTCTCTTCTTCTCTCTCTCTCTCTCTCCTTCATCGTAATTTTACATGCTATATATGTATATATATATATATATACTGTCGTCGATGGCAAAAGACGTGTGTGACGCTTATGGCATTCTCTCTAGCTCCGCGCGTTCTCGAGTCCCGCAGGCCCCTGGCTTTGCGTGTAGGTGCGCGTGCGCGCGCGCGCGAGAGGAAGACAGAGAGAAGTAGATGGGGAGCGAGTACGTGAGAGAGAGGGGGAGGGAGTAGGGGTGCGGGTGTGTGCAGGACAGACGAATGGGTAACGAGGAGGCGGAGGGCAGGGCCGGGGATGGCATTCGATCGGAGACAGATAGAGAGATAGATAGAGGTAGAGAGAGAGAGAGAGAGAGATGACGAGGGAAAACGCGCGCGCACCCATTCGCGTAAGCGCCCGCACTCACACAGATCAACCGCGGCATCGGATTCACCGCTGGGCCGCAACGCAGAACAAGAGGGCGGCGGCGTCGGCGATGGGCCTCTGGTTACGGGCCTCGGCTGGAGACTCGCTGGCCTCTTTCTCCAAGGGTAAAACGGCTCGGGCGCTCCCTCGCCTGGGCGCCCCTCGAGCCTCGGTGGTTGGCCGCGCGCACTCGCGTGAGGGGGGCGTGGGGGGGGGAGGCGGGCGGGGGCGCTTACACCGCGGTCTCGGTGTGGCTGTGGCTCGAGAGCCGCTCCACGTCGATCTCCGGTATGGTCAGCTCGTCCGGCAGGTTGTCCGCGTAATCGATGCTGCTCGTTTGCGAGAGCCGCTTGCTCAGGGAGGACTGCTTCCTCAGCACCTCGGCGAGATTCGTGTTGCTGTGCTCGCCGTAGCGCGAGTCCAGCCCCTGTCGAAATGCGTTCACTACGCGGATCTGGAAGCAGAGGCCAAGCACAAGGGTGTGGCGAGACACGCCCATGATTAGTGAATTTGTTTCCCGGTGAGGCCGGCGATTGGGTTGGCGGGGATACATCGGCGGTACAACGGGGACGCATCGGGGACGCATCGGGGACGCATCGTGCGGGAGCGGGACCATCCGGACGGAGAGTCCTGGGTTTTCGCTTGGCGGTTTCACGGAGGGGGAGGGGGCGGTAGCCAAGTGGAGGTCGGGCAGGTTGGAGCTCCATTCATTGGTTCAAACGTTGCTTCGGTCGTTCCGTTTCGGAGGAAATTGATCATTGTTTCTTTTTTTTTTTTTTTTTTTTTTTTTTTTTTTTCAATTTTCAACCCGGAGCCGGAGACGTAGCGGTTATTGCCGTGCTATGAAATAGCGAGATCCCAAAGTATCTCGTACGTATTTGTGCCTGTGATTTTGAACAATTTCTTACGACTTTAGAAATCCAACGAGTACCGTTTCCTAATGCACCATTTGATTTTCAATACTTTACAACCTACTTCGGCATCTCGCATTTCTGTATGGCATGGAAAAGAATATTTCATCTCAGTGTTATCGGTTCGACCGACAGCTATGGAGATCCATTTAGTAGTTTTTTTCCATTTTTTGTGAAACACTTTAATGCACACGTTTTAAGCAATTTTAAGGATGTTCAAGCAGGTTTTTTTTTTATTTATCTACAAAACATTTAACAATTTGTTAATCAAGGATGCAAGCTTTTTTTTTTAACACTATTAAATAGGATTAAGAGCAATTTTTTTTTCACGTTAAAACGTTTAAACTAAATAGGCATAGTTACAACGTATCTTAAGTCTGCGAACGTTTAAACATAAAAGCACTTCTTTTAAGCACACGTGAAATACGGAAGTAATGTAACTTCCTCATTTTATTTCATTAACACCGATATACTTATATAAAGCGCAGTATGTAGATATTAAACAAATGAGCATGAAAGTTTCGAAAGCAATTTAACGTAAATGAAAAACCAAATGGGTTTTATAATACGTATTATTATTTTATGTATGCAATTGCAATTTTATGCTTATTTTCAAAAGCAGTTTTTGCAAAGCGCCTTATTCTGATATTTACAAATTTATTTTCTTGCGCATTGCAAATGCACGAACAGCACGACAATTTAATAAAGATTTCTTAGTAAAAAATATATATAATGTATAAACATGAAAGCTGCCAACAACGCGACATGCATCCATTGTCGAAAAAAAATTCTATATTTCACTTTTACTTCTTCATTAGCAATTACCTCATTTTCTGAAACCTCATTTATTGTATACTTTTTCGCATTACCAGAAATCAAAAACTTATTCCGAAAATTAAATGAAAGAAAAAGTCATTCATTTTAATTCAAGTGTAAATTTAATTTTCTTGTGGTATAAATTTGATGGTACTTCCAAATTATTAGTTTTTTATTATATATATATATTTTATGACACGATATAATCGTACCGGTAAAATTTTGATTTTAATTTCTTTTAATCCATAACTTTTATTTATAATACGTGAGATTTATGCTTGCATAGATTGTTATGTTATTGCATTCTGATATACACTTAAAAATATGCAAATAATATTAGATTTTCAATATTATTTATATATAAAAAAAATACCAAGTAACTTTTCCCGATATTTTTAACAATGATTTGTGCAAAAATCCATTGCCTGTAAAATATAGATTTTTTAAAAATATAAGACAATTAAATGCATGATAAATATGTATAAAGAGAATATAGATTGAAAAAATAGAATCGAAAGACTTAGTGAAAAGCAAATATAGCTACAGACCATAGACATAAGAGAAAGTATTGATAATGTTTTTGTGTAAAAATTTATGTAATTTTTTAACTGTTCACCGAAGGCTTTTGTATTATTTGTATTATTTTTAAAATTTACAAATTTATGTATCTTACCTCATTAAAGATCGCTGTGTTATTATATGAATATATATATGTATATATATATACACACACACACACACAAACACATACGCGTGTATGTACGTACACATACACAAACACACACACACACACAAATATATATATATACACATTTATAAATAACAATAAAAATACATTAATATGTATATAAAATAAGAAAATACGAAAATAAATTTATATCTGCGACGAAAGGTGAAACAAAAGAATTGAATGTAATTCTTTGTTATTTAATTACGGAAGATAATTATAAAAAGCGAGTGCTATGTGGCAAAGCAACAGCACACAAAAGCACAAAACAGAATAAATATTATTAACAATTAATGCTTATATTAATAGGATACAGTTATTGTGTATGTATTTTGTACAGCACTAAATGAAAGCAAAGCACTCAGCAGTAAAATGCTCGAGCATTCTTAATAATTAGCATCGTTTTGCATCGTCTGTTAAATGTAACGAATAAACTGACAAAAAAAAAAAAAAAAAAAAAAAAAAAAAAAAAAAATACATCCATTGGGCCAACAATTTATATTCCGACAAAACGAAACAGCGCAGTTGAAGGTTAATTAAAATAGCGTTAGCAGCGAGCACAATAAAAAAAAGCAGTCTCGCCAAAAAAGACCAAGCAAATGGCACATTTAACTGAGCTGCGTATCACAAATTAGCGTTTAAAGCAAATTTCTATATGCATTAGATACCATTGCACAGTATTGATTGTGGCGTCTAATAGACACATTAGGTGATTTATTTTGTTACAAATTTGATTAATTTTTAAATTGCACATATATATATATATATATATATATATATATATATATATACACGCATAGTTTGACACAGATTTATAAAATTCAAATAATACATTATCAAGGTAAATTTTAATCAAATATGATTGCAATACATTCATTTTAATAACAAACTATGATTGAGCATGCTCATTTTATTATTACCCTCACGTAAGGAGACGAATTTCTTGATAATTTAAAATATTTTTTTTTTTTTTTTTGCTAGTCGGTGCATTCCAAATCATAATTTTTCGAATACAGGAATCTAATTACGTTTAAGCTTTTTTTTGTTGCGTTTTTTATATTAACCGTTTGTTGTTTGGTGCCCTTTACTCGATTCTACTGGTAATATTTATCGTTGTCACATAAGGAAAATTTTATTTAGTTTTTTTCTTTTAACTTTATTGTATATTAAAAACTATATTATTGTTTTTGATTCAATGTACGGAATAAATTTTGTTCGTTCACTATTGTCTCGTTCTATGATGAGTTGGAATTTTAAATATTTGTAATAATTTTATTAATATTTTTACTCCCTGTGTTGTTCTCATACTGAATAATTTTTATCAATTATATGTGTTTTTAATAGGTACTTTTATCAATGGCAACGTACAGCAATGAAATTATTTTGTTTTCTTTCTCTAATCGATGTGTTTTCCATCGGCAATGATAAAATCTTGTAAAATTTTTTCTTATACAAAATTTATTTATTTAGAAATGGGACCTTTTTTAATTATATGTATTGTAATATACGTAATAGTAGGTGAATTGATATTAAGCAAAAAGTAACCTTATTCATTATTTGTATATTAAAGTTTTATTGGTATTAACATATTTGATTTTTTTTCTTAATTGACAACTACTGATATGTAAGCAAAAATATATTCATGGATGCTCAACTTATGTGACTGGAGTGCGTTAAAAGTAAAAAAAAAACAGTCAAAAAACAATCAATGATTTGTTTAAAGCTATAAATAATGTTTACAAATGGTAACGTGAACTTGGTAGATCAGATGAATTTTCCGAATCGTTTTGTTTTCTTTTTTTATATACTTACGCCTTATCTTTTTAAGAAGAAGTGGTTAAGTAGTTGCTCTTTTGTCCAACTCGTTAATGATGACAGTAGATAACGAAGTGGTCCAATTTATAAAAACGTATCTTCATTTATTAATTTATTTGTTTCTTATTGTAGTTTCTTACCGCATTGATGTAAAATTAATCATATTTAGAATTCATGTTAACGTTTCGTTTCTTCGAATTCGTTTTTCCCTTTAGTCTATTTTAATTTTTCATTCATTAAATCTTTTTTGAAAAATTACACCTTTAGCGAATACAGGATAATTATTTAATTCGAATTGACGTCAAATTTAACATTATAGATTATACTGAATTATTTTGTCGGGCTTTTAGAAAGTCGAGATGGCGACGCAACTTGAAAATTTGTTTCGTCAAAATTAATAAATAGCTTACTGTTTTAGGTTGTTAAATTTAAATGTAGATTTTTTTTTTTAAAGGGCATGTTTTATAAAAACTTACAAGTTTTTTTAGACCTATAAAATAATGCAAATACAGCCAAGATATATACCATAGCTTCCAAAAATTAGTAAATACAAATTAGAAAGGGGTATGAAAATAATATAAAGCAATGCAATAAATAAATAAAACTAAGCATCAAATTAATTATGACGCACACATTTTGAACACCGATGAAAATCATACGCTAAAATGCAGTTACTGAAATCTGTTACTACCGATGCTTCAAAATGTACGCTATAATTTACATTATTACCCATTGCTATTAAGCTATTAACTTGAGATAGTTTTTGATAAATGAATTTTCTGTCCTTTAGTCAATAATAAGTAAGTAAATTTCAATTTAATGAAAGTATATTTACTTTGCTTGTATAATAAATACAGATGAAATTTTGAAATTAAATATAATCAAGAAATGTATAATTACACGAAAATTTATAAATAATTCTATAATTTCATTTTCTAACATTTTTGAACGATTCTCAATGTATTTATGTATTCTTTATCAAAAGATGTAATAAACAGTTATTATATACTATTTGTCGTTGTTAGCAAAGATAGTTATTTATAATTTAATATTTTTACGTAAAATATATGTCTTAAATAGTACATAAACTAAAATTTGTAATAATAAATTAATAAGTTTATGATTGGATTCTGAATTATTCGAAAGAAAAATTCATCTTCAATCTCTTATTGAATTTAAGGATTGAATGGTAAAATTTTTAATTTTTATTTTTGCATCCTCCAGCAATAATTCAACATTTGGATTTATATTAAAAATGATCTAGTGGTTTCGAGCACATGCAAGTTTTAAAGATAAATAAAATTGTGTATTAGTACACAATGCATGTACGTTCTTAATATATATATATATATGTATATAACAATGTAAAAGAGATTAAGAAGTGGCAAGAGACCGCAAGAACACACACACGCTCTCACGAACAGGCACACGCGCGCGCACGCACACACACGCACACACACACACACACACATATATATATATACATAATTCAATGTTTCTACCCGATGAAGAAAAGTGTAGAGAAAATAGTTTTTGATGAGGATTATGCATTTATTGTGGTGTTAAATGTATGAGCTTGCAGGCATATGAGAGAGTCAAGCGACAAAGAGCCAGAGTCTAAAGAATAGAGTAGAGTGTAAAAGAAACGGCACAAAATAAAAAATGTGTAAATTAATAATGAAAAAAACCGAATTATAAAATGTTGAACTTGACATTAATAATATATATATATATATAAGTATATATTGTTGAAATCGTTTTGAAATATTATCAAGTATACCGTTAATTGAATATTTAAATATTGATTATTGATGTACAATGTTAATTCAAAATTTGAAAATATCGTTGTCCGGCTTTCAAAGGTCATTTTTAAGTAAATTAAAAGGTAAAGTGAAATGAAAATGTCAGTGTCCGGTGTTGGGGTCTGAAAAATATGCAAGCAGCTCTTCTATAAGATTTGTGCAAGAATATATTGTACGGATCTTCGTAAATTCATTGAATTACTCTCGTAATTTACAAACTGAGAGTCGAATTGAAGTAAATAGAAAGGTAACCTATGCTTAATAAAGCAAGTTAAGCAAGTTGAAGAAAAGAGAGAGAGAGAGAGATAAAATAACTAAGCGAAAAAAAAGAAAAGAAAAAAGAAAAAAAGTTCTTGTTAAGTTAATAGGCCAACGGCTTCGTAGCATGACTGATGCAAAAGATTTCGCCAGTAGAATAGTATGAGCAAAGTTATCTGTGTGTGTTGATTTGTACTTTGATGCGTTTTATTGTATGCGTAAGCATTGTAAAGAAATAGATAGAGATAGAACAAAAAAGAGCGAGAGCGAGCTAGCGAGAAAGAGTTAGGCTGACAGATAGAGAGAGAGAGAGAGAGAGAGAGAGAGATAGTGTGTGTGAGATAGATAGAGATAGAGAGAGAGAGAGAGAGAGAGAGAGAGAGAGGAGCGCTTACAGCTTGGTCTGTCGAGCTCTTGCTGTAGGGTACCGGTATCAAACGTTCCTGCAACTCGCCACCTATCACCTTCAAGATTAAAGGGTAATATCATGGTTACAAAAAGTAATTAAACAAATACAACTTGATAAACAAGATAGTGGAGAATAGTTTGCCGAATCGGTTATTAAATTCAATGAGTTCTTTTCTTTTAATCCACAAAACAAGTATTGCAGTTAAAAAAAAAAAAAAAAAAAAAAACACTATTTCGAATGATTTCTCTCCCCTTACGTTCTGATAAAAATTTGAAAATCATTCGGAGCTTTTGCTTTCAATAATCACATACATAATGCTCGCAACTCTACTCTCGTATTACCATTAAACGCGTGGCAATGTTAAAAGAAAAGTTTCTATTTATAAGAGTTAATTTCTTAATCAGCAGCAAAGCTGTGAGCGAACCATCAATATTGAGTTATATTTAAAATTAAAACTCTCGTTAATGCTTGATAAATGTTTAAACTAAAGTGGATATTGTATAAGCTCATCAAATGTCGACTAGCTTGTAATTCAAATTTCGCGTAAAAAGAAATAAAGCCAAAGAAATTTCTCTTGTGTTTAAATTTAATTAAGCAAAACATGTGTTAAGGTAAATCTTATTTATAAACACTAGCAATAACAAATAATGTATTTGTCAAATTTGCTAAGCTACATAAACACATTATTATAATACGCGCAATAATGAATATGAAAGACATGTACAAAATAAGGATTTGTAAATGATTATATAAACTAGTAGTGGCAAATTAATTACGTTTATGTATATGATAAAAAAAAAAATTACAATGTTCATTATTTTACAAAAATGTTAATTAAAGTGAGAGCGAGTCAACGAACTTATGTACTTATTCAATGTGGCAATAGTTAAAAGGTTTTTTTTTTTTTTTTTAATAAATGCTTTAGTTCCAATTAGGTAAATGTCACTTTAGATCGATGATTTTAAAAATTGAAATTCCCTCGACTCGCTCATCACTTATGCGTTGATTTTTATTATTGTGCAGAGTGATATGTGTACATAGAGAAATAGATGGAGAGAAATGAGAGAATAAAGATGAAAGTATGGATAAGATAAAACTGACAGAGAAAAGTGAAATTGAGAGTCAGATAAATGATAGAAGGAAGAAAGTGATAAGAAAAGAAAGAAAATATACACAAAAATGATAAAGAAAGTCTTAATAAGTATTGATATTCAAGAAGCATTCAAGATTCGTCAGAAGACAGTATTTTTCAAGTGACTTTCGCAAGACCTAAATAGTTGTGTATGAATATTTAGAGAACGATGAAGAAATAAAAATTGTACAGAAATTATAATTATCAATGTATAATAGATGTAACGACTTTGATAGATATTCTTACTAGTTACAGTGTGACTTCCTAATAGGCCGGCAAGGCGTTGAGAAACGTCGCTTTAAAATTTCTCTATATTAAAAGAAAAATTAGAAAAACCGAAGAGAGGTCTATCTATTCTTAACTGACAACGACTTAATTAAATTAAATAGAATTGTTTTACTTTAATATAAGGATAACGAGAGGAATTCAAATGAACTGATTCTGATTGACAACGACGGACTGTAAAACATATATTGTTTATAAATGCAAATACTTAAGAACCGTTCCATAAAATCGTCTCGTTTATTTAGAAAAATGATAAAGACCTTTTCATTTTATTATTATTATTATTTTTTTTTCTTTTCTTTTTTTTTTTTATAAGAAAGATACAGTATTTCAGTACTTTTACTGATTGTTAAAGGTTGAGCTCGAAATTTCACTCTGTTTTTTTTTTTTTTACTAAATCTTATCCCATAAACAACTCAATTATTCGGTACGATTCTATATATATTATTGTAATTTCATTCGCGTCTGGACCTCGCCTTATTAATTAGCTTTCTTTTTCCATTCTGTTAAACTATGCAATTAGACGATCAAATTTTAAAGATTTTAGTATTATTACTTTTTTTTTTTTTTGCTTTTTGTTTTTCTATTTCTTTTAATGACTACATACATTCTCACTATAGTACAACACCGCTAAAAACAATTGGCAGCGGAAATGGCAGCGTTTCCGGTTTTCCCGACCGCCCAAGGAGAGAAATCTTAAAGTTATACTACATTTAGGGATTTTCTGCCCTTTCCACTTAAAATTCCAGCTTAACAATGGTTCATCCTTTCATCAGATTTTTCTTTTTACATTCATAATTTTATTTTCGAAATCATATATATCACAAAAAATAGCATATTTCGTATAAAATCGATAATTTTCATATTTTCTTTTTTACAAATATACAACATTCGTATTATCAACTCATATATTACTATACAAACAAATTTCTACGCTCGAAAAATCGCTTCGACCGCGCGTAAAGAATATTCGAACCAAACTAAAGCGAAACTTTGATTTACCATTTTTTCGTTACTTCTAAGCGTCTGTTATTTAATTGAAAAAATACATACATTAATGTGCATAGGCGGCCACGAAAATCGGCTCTGTTTCTTTCGTCCCGCGTCCTGTTATACACAAAGTCGCAATAACGTATCTTAAACTTTATGATATTAATAATTAATTAATATATTATATATATATATATATATAACATACTTTATATGCATCATATACTACAACTATAATAATGATAATGAAGTCTGTGGGTAACTATTTATAATCGTTAACTTCAATGTTTTAAAAAGTTTTCTGATCATTCTGTTGACTTTGTTATTTTTCTTCGATTTTTGTTCTTTTTCTCCGGCAATTTTTTCCACCATATAGTTTCTTAACATTGCAAATTTTTTTAATAATTTTAATGCAATGTTTGGAAAAATTTTAATTCTTTTTTAAAGCGCCTACAAAAGTCTTATCGTACGAATCCAGTTGCTTTTTTATTTTTTTTTCATCCCAGAATTATTATTTCATATCGCGCGAAAATCATCATTATTGTTATTAATTTACAAAATGCGATTGAAGATGGAGAGTTAAAATCGTTTGATAAACAAAATCTCCGATTTTAGAATAGAGATTAGCAAATGAATTAAAAATGATCATACTGGTAATTCGTACAGCATACTTTTACTTGTAGCAATATATTCCACTTGTTATAATGTGATCTATCGTATTATTATTTAGGCGAAAAACAATTTAAATTTAAAAATATGTATGAGAATAAGTACAGTGCATACGATGCACTCAATACCGGCCGCGCGCGAATTCATTCGTTCCTATTCAGAGTACAATTGCCCTCAAAATTTTTATTTTACGTGTAACCGCTTTGCATTTTTTTTTAAATACGAGAAGGATTTTATACTCTTATAATTTTATATATTAATTTTATTAATTTTTCTCCTATAACCAATAATTTATAAATTTATCGTTATTATTTAATTCTTTTAATATTTTTCTTTAGTATTATAATAATAATAATAATAATAATAATAATAATTAGTTGCTAATATCGTACGTTTTTATATTCTCATCTTAAATATTTATAATAATCTCAACAAACCCGGCAAGTTGATAAATGACAACTTAGCCTCAATAAGTTCTACAAAGACAACAGCTACAACGATTAGTTGAATGGTGCAAAGCGAACGTGAATCGTCGATAAAGTCTCAAGTGGCTTACACAATAAAATGTATAAAAATTTATTATTTGCAGAAGCAAATTGTCAATGATATAAATTTAATAATAATATTAATAGTTATAATGATAATAATAATAATAATAATAATATAATATAATATAAGATAATAATAATAATAATAATAATAATAATAGTAATAACAATAATTTAAAAAAAAAACATAGTGACAATTAATTATTAAATAGTAGATAATGGTTACGATTATTAGACAATACGTAATAATATTTATAATTACATCAATAAAAACTTACATTGTAAAATTGAGACTGACAGGCCCAATCACAGTTCTCCATGGAACCATCGTCAATATTTTTTTATAACGCAAAAAATCGCTGTATAATAAAAAAAAAATAAAAAAAAAAAAAAAAAAAAAAAAAAATAAATAAAATAAAAGAAAGTAAAATATAATGCATTAAAATACAATATGAAAAAACAAAGAAACACAAAGTCGGGGAGCATCACATTATCATACAGAAACAAAAAATTCAATGCAAAGTTCTTAATAGTTCATAGTGTAGATTAGTAGTTTGATAGCTCCTTTAGTTCGCAAGCAGAGTTTCATTTGCTTTAACATTCTTAACCATTTTATTCATGATCGAACGAATAAAGCTTTCTTCTGTAAATAGATCGTTGCATATACATATATATATATATATATCTACATATATATATATATACACACACACACATACATATTTATATAGATTGTTTTGGTCCACAAAAAGTTGGCAGAGCACAGTTAATTGTTATCGCTTTAGGGGTGAGCGGTTGTAAGTACATTTGATTTTTTGATAGAATTAAACAAGAGCATAGATTTAGAAAAAGAGATGAACGACAAAAAAGACGTATTCAACGTGATAATTATTCTAATTTTCTAGCTAGTGTCCTAAAGTCAGTTAGAGAAGTTTTATAACATTTAAGTCGGTAAAGTTATGAAAATGATGTTAATTCGTGTGAAGTTATTGGCAGAATGTGTTTTCATGGTCAATGTTGATTTGTTGTGTCTTGGCGCTCTTCTATGGTATATTATACATCGAAAAGCCAACGCGCACTGCCGTCATAATTATTTTTTCTTCTTCTTTACATTCTATTGCATTATGCAGCTATGAATTATAATTATGGCAATTATAATTATTCATTGTCCCTTTCAATCGTCATTTGGCATTGTATAAAAAATGTGAGCTCAATTATGACACGCGAGCCGTATCAATGTTCAATTTTATTTAAGGTTAAATGAGTAAAGTAAAGGGGAGATTTGATTGTCAATACGGACAGACGCATTCATATCCAAACCCAGTTAAAGCAAGCAAACAGGCAAAGTAGACAAGTAATGCGAGCAGAATTTTGTTCTTTCTTTCTTTCTTTCTTTTTTTTTTTGCGTAATTATAATACTGCAGGCAGATTAGAAAAACGTCGTTTGGAATTGTAAGCAGGTACCAGTGGAACTAAAGCAAGGTGGTATTATTTTATTCATTGGCTTTATATTTTTTTTTTTTACGATAGATACAAAGGCTAAGTATAAGTAGAAAAAAAAATAAAATAAATAAAATAAAATAAAATAAAATAATAATTAATAAAAAATAACTGACGACTCTAAGTACACGTTGCTCTTTCAAACTTACGGGGGCCAAAAAGATTTTAATAAAGAATATTTGTATGCATTTGCAAAACAAATTCTTGGAAATCAACTGTTGAAAATGAAAATTTGATCTGTTATCGAAACAATCGCGTAATTTTAATTAAGGATTATTAATAGTATCGGTGGCAGTCATTGTATTAACATTATATTATATTATAAGCAGTGGTCGCAGCAGCAGCAGCGGGAATAGTGGTAGTTTGTTGTAGTGCAGGGATCATATTATGTTAAAAGCAATTGCGCAATAAGTATATGCAATGATGATAATAATTAATAATAATAATTAATAATAATTAATAATTAAAAAATAAATAATAAGTAATATTTAAAAGCAGGTTCAGTAGTAGTGGTAGCAGTAATAATAGTTGTTGTGATATTAGTGGTAGTATAGCAATTAGCATCGGTATAGTTTTTTTGACAGTACAAGTATCGCTAACCGAAGTGGAAATAGTTTTACAAGGTAAACGATTGCTGGTCGAGATTTATGTATAAACATGAATAGGTACATAAAAAAGGTGTCTTGATGTTCCTTCATGGTTTTCTCCAATTATTAGAGAGCACAGATTAGAAGAGACTCAAAACCCTGTCCTCCTTCGTAATATTGCCATACATCGTGCTCAATTTCTAATGAACAGGAATGTGTCTGTCTGTCTATGATAATGAGTTACGCATACATAGGGGGTCTAACAAAGAGAAATACACATAGATATATACATATATATATACACATATACATATACATATACATATACATATATATACATACACACACGTATATACATATATGTATAAATGTATGACGTAGTAGTAATAGATTCTAAAAAGAGATACGAGTCAAGGAATGGTTGGAAGTTACGACCCTGTACAATCCTGTATAAACTAAGGTTTCGCATATAGTGCTACATATATAACATATATAATGGAAAAAAGAGAGTGCTTTCAGAAAAAATAAATAAATATATATAATGCATTGATGGAACAGAAGATATAAGAGACGAACACTCAATGTAAAGTTCAGTGTTATGTTAAACGATCGATATAATTAACCACATGCGAAAGAAAGGATGATAATTTCTTTTAGCTTGAAAAAATAGTCAAATATCTTACAACGGAGAGTCGAAAGAATTAAAAACATTTCTTTTTCAAGCTTATAGTTAACAATTTTTTGTTTTGTTTTTGTGTTTTTTTTCCTTTTTTTTTTTTTTTTTTTTTTAAACAATACAGAGACAAATACAATAGAAAATGTAAGGGAAATGCAAGTTCTACGAGAAGCATCGGTCTAAGTAATTCTTCAGTATTCGTTTTTCATTTATGTCTTATTATCGCTTTCGTCAAGAGTTGTCGTATAATTTAGTAAGCAAGAATATACAAAGAAATTAATTGAGGGGTTACGAGAGTCACAGTAGAAAAAAGATGAAATCTCATACGTCACCCACGGGGTGAAAGTGATATGTAGCAGATATAGAAAAATGAGGCAGATTCATAGAGAACGTTTTATACAGTGTTACAAGGAATATTATGTATCAGTCACGCTCGAATAATGGAAAATGGGCGGCGAGTGGCCTATTCTTTTCGCGACCACAAAGAATTAATCTACGAGGAAGAGAGGTAATAATAACGTGAAACAAACGGTTATATAAGTAGGGATGTTTTTCTCATCAAAATAAGAGGATACAAAGCCTGTTATGAAGTAAGAGAGATAGAGAGAGAAAGAGAGAGAGAGAGAGAAAGAGATAGAGAGAGAGAGAGAGAGACAGAGGTAAATAGATAAGTAGAGAGAGAGAGAGAGAGAACGAACGAGTAGGAGCTCTTGTTTAGATACAAGTCTCGTGAACGAATTTGGGTATTTCCGGGAGTACGAGATTATTGGCGCTTGATCTTAAAGAATTGACCGCGTTATTAGCGTCTTCCTGTTGCCTTCCGTTGTTCTGTTGATGATGATGCTGCTGATGGTGTTGTTGCTGTTGGTGTTGGTGTTGCTGCTGCTGCTGCTGCTGCTGTTGGTGGTGGTGATGGTGGTGGTGGTGGTGGTGATGGTGGTGCTGATGGTGATTCCCCGTGCCGGGCACGTGGAGCAGGAGGGGCGAGGTCGCGCCCCGGCCACCGTCACTGTCGCCGCTGTTGGGCGTCCCGAAGCCCGGAGCCAAGCCGCTCAATTGCTGCTGATTCCTGGCCTTGTTAGCCGGGTCCTCGTCAATGTACGTGAAGTCCGAGAGGGGCCGGGGCCCGGTGTGGCTGCGCGAGCTGCGCATACTGTGCAAGCTGTGCAAACTATGGACGGAGCGACGCTCCTCTAGGTCTTCCAGAGTCGACCTGAACGCTCGGATAACCCGAAGCTGCAACGAGAAGAGCAATCGGAACACGGCCGACTTTCTGAGTCATATGTGGAGGGGCTCTTGCGTTATGACGAGAAAGTTCCAGAATATATATATATATATATATGAGATAGAGAGTGAGAGAGAGGTTATGAAATAGAGAGTGTACGCAAGACAGAGATAGAAAGAGAGAGAGAGAGAGAGATGAATCGAAATAGCTGAGTGAGAATGAAGGGAGATTAGAGTATTGAAATTTTTTCAGTAGTAAGAGATTCGGAAGTGTACAGACTGATAGATAGAGAGGGAGAGAGAGAGAGATAAAAGAGAAATATAATGACATCATTATATATATATTTTAAAAAATATGTGCACACGCACAAAATTTGCACACACAAAAGCACGCCGGCTTCCTTTGGTTGACTTCTCAAAAAACAACTATCTTTTCGATTTATCCTTTTTCTTTAATATATCAGTACTCGTGTTTGAAGCTTTGCACTAAACTGGTATTATAAAACGGGGGAATAATGGAAGTTACAGCAGACACGCTTAGCTTACTGGTAAGCCTCTGCTTTGTAACTGTTTTACGTGTGCGTTCGCGCTACCTTTTGCTTATCGAACACGCACGAGTCTCTCGTTACTGAAGCAACACGAGGGCGCGATGATTTCTCTCTCTTGTTTCAATGCTTCCCTAACGTTTTAATTGTTCAAATAGGACTTATGCCCCCGCCAAGTGGAGATCTCACTGTGCGGATCCACGTCAGTAGAGGTGACGGATGTCGATCTAAAGCTCAAGCGAATTGTATGGGATCTAATCGATGCTCGATTAGCAATAAGGATAATTTTTCGGCGCCTTCTCAAATCTTTCTTCCTCGACTGGCGTTGGGCCTTTAAAATCTTTCAATAGCTTGGAGTAGCATTAAAAAAGGAACGAATAAAAGATACGACACTCTGGAATTTCTTGGATTTTCCGTTCATTCTTTTGATTTGCATACGCTAAAAATCACCAACGGCACTGTTTAATTTTACATTAAACTCTTGTGCATCTCCATTGGGTAAAAAGAAACAAACGTACGGCACAAAATGTTAAGAGTGGTATCCAAAAATAGTTACAAAATACAAATAAAATACGCGCATCAATGTTAAACAGCAAGGTAACAAAAAAAAAAAAAAAAAAAAAACAATACAGACATAAGCAATGGATTCGAGGGGGAATCCAATGCACTGAATTAGTATTGTAATATGATTATTGGTCTATGCATAAAATACGCCGGTACGTAGGTGCTTGGGCACGCAAATACTGGAGTACGTTTGTATAGGCTTTGGATGGTGAGCGCAACATATCAGGGCAGCATTAAAAACAAAAAAAAAACCAAAAAAAAAAAAAAGGCGGCTTTCAGTGCACACAGCTTGGTGGGGAATTGCGACAAATACGGGCAAATCCCCGTAGGATCTTGTGACATACAAATGCGTATTTAAATCCTTGTAAATTGGAACAAACAGACACGCAAAACTGACTTATTTTGGCAGAATACGTACCTATTTTTACACTAATATGGACACCACTTTTCACTGCTCAGAGTACTTGCTTGATTATGAGATTTGTTGCAATGAAGCCCGCGACAAGAGTCACTTCCTATTGCTAGGGGAACGCTTTGTCATCCGCAAATCTTATGCTCGATAACAAATGATCCTTGTGTACGTGTATTTACATGATGCTTATTAAACATAGTACAATTAGAATTTAAAAAAAAAAAAAAAAACATAATAAAGGTAAGCAAAAACTTCAATATAATAAAGATAAAAAAACATTGTTTTCACTTTTCAAACTGCAACATCGATTATGTACAAAACTAAAGTATGCGATAAAGCTATAATCAAAGACAATTTCATTGACCAGAAATTTTAATTTAAATTACAATTAAAAAAGGAAAAAAAAAGAAGAAAAAAATTTTAAACGAAGATCCCTTCGAATGATAAACATTTCCATTACTTCACATATTTCGTGGAAGAATTTCTCCTACGCTTAGGTAAGAACGATTATACGATCTTTCGTTGAAAGTCGCGCATTCGTATGGCTGCAGTGGGTATGGATTTAATGCGTCTTACCGATAATTCGCCTCGTCGATCGTACAAAAAGTACCAGCGAGCATCGCATGCAATCTATATATGAATATATATGTATATACATATATATATATTCACACATGTATTCAAAAACTTCAACCTATATACTGTACAAATCCTGCGTGAACCGATAAAAAAATCTAAAATTACATTTCAGATTTATGGCTATGTATATTCCTGTGAATTACTTTGGAGGGCAGGCATTGTGTACGCAATCCACCTATTATTTATTGATACGTTTCAGATTAAATGACGTTTTCCTATTCCTGATCGTATTTTTGGTGTAAAAATGGTCCGCAACAGTCCTGAACCGAGTTCAAAAGCCTTATCATTCAATGTCTACAAATTATTAAACATATACCAATTAGAATTTCATATATTTTATAATCAACTTAAATGTATTTACAGGGGGAATTTAATAACTATAGAAAACGAGAAGGGCAATTAAGTTGTTCAAAAAAAGTTAATTGATGTGGTCCTATATATAGTCAATATAAAAATTTAATGACGTAAAAAGATCGTTTTTCCTTTTAATTTAAAGGACTTTTGTCATTTTTTTTTAATTGTTTTTTTTTTTCGTCCTGGGGCAATTTTAATTATCTATTGACGAACTCGAAGAAAACGAAGAATCAAGAAACAAAAACGGTACTCGTCGAAGTGTAAACATTAAAAAAAAATAAGTTGTATAAAATTTATAAGGTAGAAAATTATTTTTGGGGGCTTCAACCGAAAAAATTGTTGTGAGGCTATCAAAATAAAGTTATTTTAAAGTGACAAGAATAAATAAAAAACTTTAATGAAAATATTTTAGAAAGACGTAAAATTTAATTATTAAAAGTATAACTAAAAACAAAAGAAGATATAAAGTATTTCAAAAATTTAACTTAAATAATATAAATTTTGTTATAAATATATATGTACGTATAATTATTTACAAAGAGGTAATTAAATATTCGATTTAAACTGTAAAAAAATGTACTCAATGTTGATGTCAAATTTCTAAGCTCTTTTTTTTTTAATATAATATAGTTCTTAAATAACATATTGCGATTTATGAAATTACTGTTGGGTATGAAAGTCAATGGAAAAATTTATTTTAAGTTATTAAAATGTATCTTTACATATTTGCAATATATATGTATATGTATATGTATGTATGAATTGATAATTACATTTTTATACTTTGGTGTAAATGGCAAGTTGTAATTGCAATGTATGAACAGTAAACAGATTAATGCCTAATAACAAGAAAGATGATGATAAAGACGATGATAAAGATGATGATAATGATGATGTTGATGATGAAACAATAATAATAATAATAATAATAATAGTATAAAGAATAAAAATAATAAAAATAAATAAATAAATTTGTGTCAATAATTATTAGTAGTAACATGTAAAAAACGTAAATATTAATAAATAATACAAGTAAAAATAGTATCACACGAAATCAATTATTACACGCGCATTACGTATCCATTAGTTTATACAGAGGCATGTAATCGCACACATGCACACATCAGTACGAAAGGCAATGCTTTAAAATGAATACATTATGTTTATATTTCATATTAAAAAAAAAAAAAAAAAAAAAAACTTTTATTATTTCATATACATACACGCATACTTGTCATGTGTATGCACATGTATGTAAGTGTGTATGCGTGTCCGTGCGCGTGTGTTGTTTGTGTTTGTGCGTGTGTGTGTGTGTGGTGTGTAGGTGTTAAAATTAAATAATAATTATGTATAGCGATGCAAATTTGGCGAAAAAATAAACTTTTGTTTATAAAGCAGTTCATCTGCACATAGAACATCCTCTTTATTGTGAACAGTAAAATATATGACTATATATGCTTATAAGCAATTATCTATATGTACACGTAAGCTTTATAAATTAATCCCAATGTCGAAGTCGGGATTCCAGTTTATTATACAAGTAGTGTAAGATAATTAAAATGCTTATTGTTCATTGGAAATTCGTCCAATGCTATAATGCATGTCTTTAAAAATTTTGGTCTCCTTTATCATCGATTAAAATGATTTTCTAGTCGTGTATTTTCTAGATTACGAATTAAACGGTGTACGATCAGTTTAGTTGGGCTCTCAAAAATTGCGCATTGCTTAATATGATTTCCAGTAGAGCAGAATTGGGAGGAACCAGTAGTAGAGTTCATGGGTTAAAGATTTTTCGACGATACCGTTTATAAAGCAAACTAAACTGGGGTATTACTCTGACAACGGGATTTACGTAATATTAATAGAACAACTCAAAAATTAATATCAAGTAAAGACGAAAGCAGCGCACACTGTTCGCAATGTAAATAATGCGTGGTACAGATACAAAAAATTTCACTTCGAAACAATGACATACGCCCACATAAACATATACTATATAAAATAACATTATTTAAAAGTCCAGAAAGCAATTAAGTTAGTTTAGCAATGTCACAATGAAAATTTTGCACAGTTGCAGCGCATTATTACAATCTTTTTGTCTTTTTTGGTGGAGTGTTGCATCCAACGATAACAAATAAAAAAAAAAAAAAAAAAAAATAAATAAATAAATAAATAAATAAACACTTCCTGCAAGTGCATATTATTCGGCTATTTTACTTTCACGTTGAAGTATAAGAGCAGAGTAAGAGGGCAAAGTTTCTTCAACGTTCCTGATTTAATTAATATATTGCACATATGTTTGCTTATGTCAATTGAATGCAGGCGTATTGGTGAGTTGAAAAATACATATTACACACACGCGCGCATACACTGACAGATACAACACACACAGAGCTATAAAACAGATAGTACATAATTATAAAAGTAAACAAGGGATCGAAACACAGATTGGATTTGCGCGGATAAGGATTGATGATAAATAGATAGTTAAGTAAGAAAGAGATTGGAGACTGAATAGGGAAACCAGAATAGGCTATTATATTCAAGTGATTCAGTTCATTATCGATGCCATTAGTAATTGATTTTTGTTTTCATGACTTGAGGCTATATTTATCCAATATCTCGTTTTAATAAACAGCAAGGGTCAGAAAACTCAATTCGGGACACGCAACAAACTCAGAAAAAATGTAGATTACCGATTAGCGATGGTGGGCCGTCGTTCCCATACACTTTTGCCATTATTAACTTTATTCGTGAAATTAAACTTAACTGCAAAATTTAGGTTCTATTTTAATCACCACACACGCGTTACCATTTGTACTAATCGAACAGGCCACAATTCAAAAATCACTTCTTCGATAGTTCGCCCAATTCGACAGTACCTGAGCAACGAGTAAACTTTATTATCACATGCACCGACCAACCCACCTTCGCCGTACAAAGTCGCATTAGTGGAATGTATTATCATGTTTCACAATGATAGAAATATTAGAGAAATATACATACATATATATGTGTATATATATATATATATATATATATATATATATAGTGTATATGTATGTATGTTTGTTTGTAATTCATTATTACGCAATAGTTTTGATGTACGAATATTCATACATTAAACCAATTATGCAAGTAATCAATTACCGATTATCTCCAAATTATTATGAGTTACGTACTTATAAGGCTTGTTTACCTAACTATGGTATTATCATTATCATCCAAGGATCTAGGATATGGTGGACCGAATCTCGCGTCATTTTTGGTCTCGTAATGCGTAATTTTAGATTCTACGAAGATAAACATCAAACGTGGATAATTTGAAATTTATCTCGAACCTCGGACCTCAGGGTAATCGTTTTCACAGGGTACGTGATTTGGCCCACCAACTGCTTAAGGTGTGAGTAAATGATTGTAAAAATAACGTATCATAAAACAGGCGATCATCTACTTGCATTGTGAAATTGTTATACTGTTGTGTATGCAAGAATTGTGTGTATTAAAGTGTCTTGTGTGATTTATTCTTCTTTTTTGCTTTTTGTTGTTATAGGACTACGTACTTGTTTGTACTCCGACAGGAAATGTCTGGCGGCGGGTAACGTAAGACTGCCGCCATGTTTATACCTCAGTCTCTCGAATGGGTTCCACTGGCTAACAAACGACAAATGGATTATCATCAGTCTTCCTTCACTTCACGTATGCGATGCATTCACTTGTTTCGTCTTCAATTCGCGATACACATTTTTCAATATTCACATCTGGCTATATCGTTATCAAAATCGATTTAGTCGCTTCGTTTGCTTTTATTTATTATACAAGACTTATGTTTCCACTAGAATTTTGATGTTACGCGCGCTGCTCTTCTGCGTTCACGGCAATTACTTTTTCTTTTCTTTTATTTATTTTTTTAATTTTCAATTTTCAATTTCCATTGCGTGTTATTCCGATCTCGAATTGGATACAGGACTTAAGCACATAGATTAAAGTTAAACCGATTATTCTGAAATAAGTACTTTCTTCACTATTCTTTAATTAGGTAAAGAAAAAGGTTAGAGACAGTGGAAAGAATGTGAAAACTAACTCATGGCGTTTCGTGGAATTCTCAAACAAACAAAAGCGACTGGTGATCACGAAAAAACGCGAGAAACACATTCACTCTAAAAAGTTGAAAAAAGAGAAGAAAACATTGCATAAAATGAAGAATTTTGTACAAAATAAAACACTAGTTTTTCTCGCTATGAGAAATACGTAGCATTTCCATGATTTATTACGGAATTGATCTTAGCGTTTCACACAAAAAATTACGAAGCGATACGTCAAATAAGTTATTGACATTTCGCTTCTACGAGTTTGAAAAATAAATATTAACCTATGCATTTATATAAATAATCAACATTGTGATACACGTAAGTAAGCACATACATATATAAAAATGTGAACAGTGATAGCATTACATTTTACCGTATATGTAGTGTTAGTCAAAAAAAAAAAAAAATTATAAAAAAGAATTGCACAGCAACACCACACTATGTTCAAAATAAAAAATTTATTTATAGTTTGTTGACGAAAATTGAAAAGTGGCGCATAAAACAATAATAAAAATTCACACGATAAAATTGTGAGCTAATGAAGCGAATATACAGTACGTCATTTAAGGCGATATCGATTGCGCGAAAACGTGAAGAAGGTAATTAAAGTGCGAATAAAGGTCGTAAATAATCGCGACATCAGGCACACTCGCAACAAATTAATTTTCATTAATATACTTATAATATATATAAACGCTCTACGTAAAGTTCGTTCCATAATAGAAACGATCGTTTACGTGCTTCAAATTACGCGCTTTTGTGTGCATGCGATATCTGATCGAGTGATTTTAAGATATATCAAAAAAAAAAAAAAATATATATATATATAAATCACATCCAGAAAAATATTAATGTTGCAAAAAAATGAATTAAAAAAAAAAAAAAAAAAAAAAAAAGAATGTCAAAAACATAAATAAAAAAAGCATAAAAACGAAAAAGAAAACAAGGACAGGCAATTGAGTGGATTAGGATTAAGATGAGTCTTTCGTAATATTGTAAGAAGCGACAAATCATATAAAATATTGTACAATCCAATGCAAATAACAAAAATAGTCGACAAAAATAAACGATTAGGATCTTCCGTTAAACGGGGAGGAGGGCGTGTCGTGAAAATGAAGATTTTTAATGTTTAAAATGATAATTCGGATAGGTGGGATGTCGATTATTTGAAGATTTTAACAGAAGACTGCGCGCGTTCGAAAATACACGGGGCATAAGAGAGAGAGAGAGAGAGAGAGGAAAAAAAATGATCAACATAGAATTTATTGTAAAACTGTACAAATATTGCCGAACATAGAAGTGAAGAGAAGAGAGGGAGAGTCGGTTAAAAAAAAGAAAAAAGAAAAAATTAAGTTACAATTAAGTTACAATTAAAAAAAAAAAAATATATATATATATATAAAATTAAAAAAAAAAGATATAAACAAAGTAAAAAGAAAACCAATATAAAGAAGTGAGATTATGATTAATAATAAGTATTAATAGACGGCCAAACAATGCGGAGAGATGGAGAGACTTGCGGACTAACCATATAGTAATCCTGAGAGGGGGATCTGCCTGTCACAGATACATTCTGCACCAGAGTTCTATTGCTCGTCTGAAAGTAGGTTACACATTCAATTTGATATGATTAGCTTATGCTAGCCGTTATTGTGTTTTCTGCTTGCTTATTAACATGTTTATTCTAGGTACAATTACATTTATCACACACGTATACACACGCACGCGAGCACACCCGCGCTCATATCTCTCCGGGCACTTTTTTTTTGTACCGGAAACGGATACGTACACGCACGCACGCGTAAGCATTTAGGCGCGCGCGCGTCCGTTCAAAGAGAACGTGTACGAGACAGAGAGAGAGAGAGAGAGAGAGAGAGCGCGCACGTGTGGGCATGCATGCGCCTGCATACTCGGACATTAAATGCACTTTCTCTCGTACGTAAACGCACACGCGTACAATCGCGTACGACGTAAGCTTAACTATGGCGATCGCTTGCCCATAGAGCCCAATCGTCGTAATTTCATTTTTTTTTTTTTTTTTTTTTTTTTTTTTTACCTTCAGCCACGGCCAATGGCGGCATCTTACACGTGCCAATACTACGCGACGCACTTCCGGTTGTTACTACTGTTCGCCTACGGTAAACAACAACAAAAAATTGTACATTTTCCTTACGGCACTTTAAGGCAACAACGATTCAACCTCGAAATCCCGATGACCGATAAATTTTCCCTCGAATTTTTAAAGCAATGGCTTGGATTATATACTAATACACCCCCTTCAAATGTATTGATTTTTATTTTATTATTCGAATAACCAAATTCACGCATTGCGATGTATTTTTATTTTCATTAATGTTACGCGTTAAGATTACAAGACCGATTGAGAATTAATGATAATAAAAACAACAACAACAACAACAACAACAAAAACAAAGGAAATGTCAAGACCACTTAATTCGTTTCGTAAATGTCGATAAACAGGTTAAATTTTTACTATGCACTTTAACCGTATTAATATTTTTCAAAATTAAACTTTTATACATTTTATGTAAACTTTCCGTCCAGTATTGCCCTAAATATAATATCTTGTGGGTTGTAATGTATGTTGACACAGTTTAGTACCTTTCCCCATTACTGATTTATTCCGGTAATAAAATAACTGTATTGATACAATATTTGTTCATCTAAATCGGAAAATGTGTTACCTTTGCAATTCCAACTGTATCAATATTGTTTTAATATTTTTAAAAAAAATTATCCTCCTACGAAGTCTATTAAAGATTTTTATCATTATTAAATCTCCGTGTAAAAAGTCGATGGCCTTTTACTCTCGAAAGATATCGAAGAAATCATTAGTTTCTTCGAAGTTTTAAATTACGCTTCACCTACAAAAGTTTGTGAGAAAATATTTTATTATATACTTACACGCATTTTTAGTGGAGATAAAAAAAAAAAGAATGAAGTGAAATGTATTTAACGTGATAAGATTTTTTCTGGAAAGATTAATTTTCTTTTATACATATTTATGACATTAATCAAGGCTAAAAGAGACTGTAAGTAAATAAACTAAAAGTTGGTTGAGGACTGTGTGGACCATTTCACATTGGTTCATAATAAGCTCCTCTTCTATCAGATGCATTACAGTATCAAGACGCAATGTATCATACATAGCAGGTAGATTATGAAGTGCATAAAATTATTTTGTATATTTTATGAAGTATGTATAAATGATATTAGGAGTGTCTTTAAAACTTCGAAAAAGCTTTTATAAATGGTAATTTTTAAATTACATGACGATGTTTAAGATAATCAATGAATTATGGGATTCGATCAATATTTTTTTTTTTTTTTTTTTTTTTTTTTTTCCCTGTCAATGAACTTACAGGTTCAAAATTGGATTATTTAAAAATTGCTATACGTAAATACCTCATTTTGCTTAACAAAATTACTTAATTAAATAACGTAAATATATATAGCCAAAACTTTTAATTTATTAACAATCCATACATACTTTCATGAAAATCATTCAATCAGGCAAACAATTAAAATTAAAATTTTATACTATACATCTTTAGTAAAACTCTTCAAAATGCCATGCTTTGGAAATTATTCTAAAAACATAGCTTACTGTATTGCGTATATATGCATTTAACTAAAAGTTTCGGCGCATCATAAATATATATATATATATTAAAAGTAATTAAATGTATAAATGTATTGTTTTTATTTAGGGCATGAAATCGAGGGGACGCTCATGCACATGTAATATAACTATAAATGTTCAATCGATTCAATCAACTTGCTCACATCCTTCGACGAAGTTCATGTGTAGATGGAATTTTACGTTAAAAATAGTAAAAATAAAATAACATTCATATATATATATATATATATATATATATATATATATACACGACCATATAAACATAGATTCTAATTTAAAGAGATTCCCGGTCACTGCATAAGTATAGATAGAAAAAAGTACTGTCATTTCCCGGAAGTGCGATTTTATATAGAAATTTATATTAAATGTTGCGAAAACTATAGTTAAAATATAATTAAAAAAAATATATATATATATAATTTTACACGCTATGTAAAAAAAAACAAGTACAAAAGTATATTAAAAAATATAATACAATAATGAAAATGATGAAAAAAGCTTCGTTTTGGTGAGGCATGTGTCACTGACACACGGAGTTCAACCTCAATCTATCGAGTTCCTTCAATCAATTACTTTTGTTTATAGCTCAAATGTGTAAAATCATATTAGTATTTAAGATTACCTTTATACAGACTGTATATGGTTAAAATGAGACTTAAAGTTGAGGTAAGGTCGCGATGAAGTTACGAGGCGTACTTAAAATACAATTTAAAAAAAAAAATTATGCTAAGCTCGCTAAAACAATTAATTAAACGAGAGTAGTAAGCTTCTCTTTAATGTTGGGCGACTTAGCCGCGAAATTTTGAGTAATTTATAGTTATAAAAAACAAAAAATGTCCACGTGTATAATTTTTTTACGTATCATTTTTCTTGCTTCTCACGGAAATATAACATTTTCTTCAGAATTTCCTGAAACAAAACTTAGGCTTTCATTACAAAGGCACTTTTAAACTAAGTAATTGCTTAAATCACTTAATGTCTAGTGAAGGCAATATTTATATATCACTATAAAGTAAAGTGATCAACGAATATTTTATTCGGTGTATCATAATCTTCAGGAATTTCTGAATAAGTAACTTTTTTATTTAATTCACTCTTCATAAATTTAATTAGGGCTTTTATTGCTAGTAAATGGCAAGAACCTAACGATTTGTGTTTTGCAGAATATAAAATTTTGAAGTCGTTAAAAAAAAAAAAAAAAAAAAAAACAAAGTAATAGACAAAATGTAAAAGAATCGAGTAAAAAATATGAGAATGATAGTGTACGAGATAGAAGAAAAATAAGACTTAGAGACAGTGATAAATACGTAGTAAGTTGAAGAACAAAGAAAAAGAGAAAGGAGAAAGTGAAAGATAATTCTAATGAATTAAGAATAATACAGAAATACAGTTATAATTTATCTTGAGTTCCTGAAATAGAAAAAAGATAAAAGCAAATCTGGTCCTTTTGTAGTTTCACACTAAAAGTGTTCTGTAATGATGTCACAAATTAAGTAGAATCGTATAATGAAGGTCTTGAAATGTCGATTGTTATCGAATTAATGAAAAAAGATATTAGAGAGAAGAGAAAAGTAAAAAAATTTGATGTAGAAATAATAATAAAAAAAGAATAAAAGTATTTGGAATATATATATATATATTTATATATCCTATATATATATATATATATACACACACATGTATAGAGAGAAATAGAGAGAAAAAGAGAGATAGATAGATAGATAGAGAGAGAGATATATATATAGATAGATAGAGAGAGAGAGAGAGAGAGAGAGAGAGAAAGATTGAGATAGGGATAATTACCTGAGTCTGCAGTCTTGTCAGACCACGGATCCATAGAATTTGTCCGGCGCGAGGCTTTTTATCCGAGTCTGGGTCGAATTTCTCGTCTCCCAAATTGATAGCGCCGATATCATCTGGCTGGCCGCGGCCCCATCTGTTTTTTAAAAAAATATTAAACCAAGGGTCTTCATATTACTCGCATCACGCTGCCCTCTGCGTTGAGTAGTACGGTTTTTAATTTTTTCGGATCGTGTTTTTTTTTTTTTTTTTATAATTTTTTGCTCTCTTTTTGCTCAATGGATTTTGTTCTCTCCGTGAATATTGTAATTAGCAATTATTCGTTAGCTTTGCCTTACGGTGGCAGACACTGGCGAAGCTACACTGACAACTTCGAAGCGCCCCTATCGCGATTCGACTCGTGGCAACGGCCGATTCAATTATCACAACTGGATTGTCTTTCTTTGGAACAATTTCTTTTTTTATTATTTTAATTTTATCATTATCATTATCATTATTATTATAATTATTATTATTATTATTATTATTATCATTATTATCATTATTATCATTATTATCATTATCGTTACTACTAATATTAATATCGATAATTTTTTTTATCGGATCGATGCTCTGCAGGCGTCCTTCGCTCCTCTAACTCCTCTGGATGGAGACGATCCAATCCCTGACTCTTGCAACGGGTAGATTATATTAATGCCAAAAGAATTTAAGGAAATAGAACAAGAGCAGATGTACATCTCTGTAATTAGATAGGGGAAGATAATGAGAATGAAATTTATCCAAAGCGTATGGTTAAGCCAATAAATATGTTAGGATAATGAAGCTCTGTAAAATAATTTTAATCCATTTCAAAGTTATGTTACGCCCTTGCTTGACAACGACGTTGTCCAAATTTAATAAACAATGCCCAATGCACAGCAAATTGGCATTTGAGTTCATAACTATTGGTAGTTTCTTTCTTTTTTCATTATTACTTAAATCTTCTTCAGCAAGTGTAGCGTAATTTAACTGTGCGGATGTTAATGAATTGAACGATTGAAGTATAATGAATTCATGGCAATAAATTCATCGGGTTGTAATTTTTTAACCAAGAGAACAATGCTTGGTAAAGTAGGTTTTTTTTTCAATTTTTCAAAAAATAAATAATAGAAAAAAGTACAGATTTTATGTACATAAATAGTGTCCGTGAACATGAGTCGATAGATGAGAAGAAAGAAGATGGAAAGATACCTTTTTTATTATCCTAACTGCGTGAATGACAATTTGAATAATCTGATTTAAACGCTGATGAACCATTATAAGTTATGAATTACGATTGATGGTAATATTGTAAAGTATATTTCTGACTTACGTACTACTCGACAGAGAGAACAGTTTATAATGAGCAAAAAAATTATGGAAGAAAAATAATAAATAAATCAAGGGGGAAAGAGAAATTAGATAGAGAACGAGAATAACATAGATATATATATATAGAGAGAGAGAGAAAGGGAGAGAGAGAGAGAGAGAAAGTAAGAGAGAAAGTAAGAGAGAGAGAGAGAGAGAGATGCCAATGGTCTGTGTAGTACGGAGGAAGTGCCTAGTGATAGCGATTAGCAATATATATTATAAATATAGATGTTAATAAATTAGTTATTTTAGTTTTCAATGTTAGTACAGTTTGTTTGCTGTTTATTGGTCGTTCTTTAATCATTGTAGTATAAAAGCACAGGGTATCTTTGTAAGCAAGAAAAGATTTTTGTGTAAAGACATTAGTATTGATGTGAGTACTTTCTATAATAGCTTGATATAAGAATGTTCATATGAAAACTAATATTTAGTTACTCTACAGCAGATACTCTTTAATAATCCAGAATCTGCGTTTCTAATCTTTGTTATAAAAGAAAGGCTTTAATGAGCTAATCGTTACACTAATTTTATCTAAAATTGAAATAAGTATCTAAAGAAATTATGGATAATATTCATTTTATCTTATAAATGCAAAATGTACAAATTTTATTAATTGTATCGATAAAAATAATTGACATGTAGCCTTGATAGACTTTAAATTAACTTCGCAAACTTTGTAGAAATAATTTTATGAAGAAATGAAAGAGCGTACATATAATGCACATGATTTTGTAGTAAGATTTTATGTTAATATCACATTGCTCCACAATGATTTCTATGAAGTAGTTTAAATTTAGACTTTTTTTTAATGTACTAGTTCGTTATTATTTGTCATTCCATTATTTCGTCTTGTCTTGACAATGTGCAGTCCACAATTACGAAAGTAGGATGAACTTATGTCATTTTACAAAAGCTCCTCATATTATCCTTAATACGTGTTGCCCCACCTTTTCGCATATGTAGTCTTTGTAGGTACAATTGTGTTCTAAAAATTGTGTTGTATTAAACTGTTAAAATAAAATTTCGTAGCATGTAGTTAATAAATTAGTTTTAAATATTACGCTGGACAAGAAACGTGGTTAATCATGTCGGTTGATGAAGGAAATAAATATTTTCATTTATTGAGAACATAAGAGGAAAGTTTGAAATCACCTGATGTAAATTGGCATTTGATTTTTCAATTTCTTATTAACTTTCATTTGTTTTGAATTTCGCAAGCTCTTAAGTATCATAGGATGTGCCGGGAACAGTATTGATTATAATGAATGTCGAAGCCCGTCGCAGCTTTATATATATATCATAAAATTGGAGCGGGACAGCAGCTATTAAGTAAATTTCGTCCAGTCTAAAAAATGGTGAAGGTTATTCTTTTTGTTTTTTTTTTTTTTTTTTTTTCATTTTACGAAGTGTATTTAATTTTTTAACCGATTGAAATGACCAGAGAAGAAAATAAAAGGCAATCGATCGATCGATGATAAATTATTCAATGTTTTTTTTTTTTTAAGTTCAACCATCTTTAATGAATAGCCACTTGGACTCAGAGTCTAATTTCGGTTATCAATCAATGAATAGTCAAATAAGCTGTCCAGATAATCGATGTTACATTTTTCCTTTATATCGAAATATTAAGAAGAATTCGGAACAGTGGGTGGTTTTATTTAAAAATTTCATACATTTATTGATTTTAATGATTGAATGAAATGGCTCACTATGTTAGAAAGGCAAGCATTAGTATTCTAGTGTTTAAATACGAGGCCTTTAATAATTGAATTCTAAATACTTTAATTGTCTACAAATAAGTACGCAGACTTCCGCTCGGTATTTAAAAAATGATAGGCATGCAGCAACATCCAGCGTGATTTTTTTTTTGCGCTTTAATGCGAACAAAGTATGATAAAATAAATAAATAAATAAATAAGAGTGAAGGAATCGTCAGGCCGAAGTAACGCAAAACCAATAAACTTTAGTTAATTGCGCATGTTAGTATCGGGTGTAAACTGCGTGGATTGGATTATTTCTAACATGCAAAGGTCACTACCACGTACTACAGATAGGCCCAGGCGAGGCTCGCACATTTACTCACAGCAATTTATCAATTACTGCTTTTGCTTAATTAAGTACTTAAGTACAAAAACAATATTTTATTAGTGAGTAATTAAAAAAAAAAAAAAAAAAAAAAAAAAATAAATAAATTAAAAAATCATTGCAAAATATATTAGTGTAATAAACTACTACGGTGACATCAAATAAATTCGTTACGTTAAAATATTATACACATTCTATAGTTATTCGCCAGATTTTTCCCTTCTCGATCGGTTATAAATATAACATAGTAATTATACGAAAGGAAAAAAAAAAAAAAAAAAACTACCGAATTCACTTTTACCGATCGTTAGCTGGCTGATTTTGCGAAAGTGGTCAAGTGTTATAATTATTGGAAAGTAACGTTTTGAATTTTTCAATTTAAAAAATAGATTTCTGAATAAATAAGAAATAAGATAGTGAAAGTAGAAGGAAGTAACGAGAAAGAGCAATAATGTTGCTCGCAGACATAGAATACAGTGGTTATGCAATAAAACTTTTCACCTAATAAAGTAATTGAAATTGATTATGTTGGTTGTTATAAGACTTACGAAAGGATCTTTGGAATTTTGCGTGTAGGAATCGTCGTGACTAATTGGCCCCACAACAGTGTACCAATTCCAAAGAATAGACACCACATCCACTGTTCTAGAGTTAAAGCTTTTGTGCTGAACGCCATCTTACCATACTGGATAATAACTACCTGTGGGATAGATGGGCGAAATAAGAATTTGACCAATTTGGGCAATGATCTATTGGCGAGGAGGGCAATTTCGACCGGGGCTTACGTACTTGCGACAAGCAGGTACCAATCCAAATGGAATAAAAAATGGGGTTGGTAAATATTCCCTGGAAGACGTTTCGCTGACCATGAATCTTTCTAGCGTTGAATTCGTTGAACAGCGTCATCATGACAAATGTATTGAAGATGATGGTGAAGTGCTGAGTGGGTCCACCGCCAGCTGCCGCCACCCCTCGTCCAGAGGGAATGTCGAGCATTTTGTCCCCTAAAAATAGCATCGCAGGATTAACGCGTGCGCTCCTGGGCGCGCCCTATTGCCGAATCCTCATCGAGAGCACGGATAGCGGCTCAAGGGCAGCGCAACAATATCGTTTGGTCCGAGAGGAAGAACGGAACGGTTGGCAGCTCGATCGCCGACGATGGACTCGTTCGGGAGCGGGTCTGGCGCAGGTCGAAGAAGCGAAGAAACCGATCGATCGGTGGGAGCCCTCGAGAAACGCTCGGCCGCCAACTCGAGCCCAAACCAATATTCGGCGCGATTGCAACTTGGAAGGGTTACGCTGTCGGCAAACTTACCAACGAAGAGCAGCATAAAAATGATGGAGAGCTGATAGACGGCCTGGCCGAGAATGTTCTTCATCATTGTCCTGGAAATGAGGGGTTTCGTTCTCCCGTAGGGCTTCCTCAGCAGGAGATCCGGCGTGGGCATCTCCGTGGCGAGGGCGAGCGACGCGAGCGTGTCCATGATTAGGTTAACCCAGAGCATTTGAACGGCTTTCAGGGGGGAGTCTTGCACGGCGCAGGCGCCGATGAAGGCTACGATTACCGCGACGACGTTCACGGTCAACTGGAACTGCAAGAACTTGGCGATGCTGTCGTAGACGTTCCTGCCCCACATCACTGCCTTGACGATCGACGAGAAGTTGTCGTCGGTGAGAATGATGTCCGATGCCTCCTTGGCGACGTCCGTACCTGAGGGCACGCATCCGAGACGGCCGTTACGACGACGCTTAGACCGGGGGTGAGGGCGAGCCTCGCGCAGCCCTTTATTATTTGCGCTGATGCCTTCGCGCTCGCGCCAACCTCTTCTACGGCCCGATCGATGGGCTAATTACTCGGCTCGATGGAAATAGGCTTACCGGCGATGCCCATGGCGAAGCCGACGTCGGCCTTCTTCAAGGCGGGCCCGTCGTTGGTCCCATCCCCGGTGACGGCAACGACCTCCCGGTTCGCCGAGGCTTTACTATCGATTATACCCTTGACTAGGGTGTACTTGTCCGTGGGCGATGAGCGCGCAAGTACACGCAATTTCGGCCAAACCTTGTCGAGCAGGTGCTGCTGCACTTCTCCGTGAGAATCCCGAATCCGCCTGTTGAACTCCTTGCCCTCTAAGATTAGGAAGTCCTCGTTTGGTTTTAAGATGCCACACTTCAATGCGATTGACCTATCGACATTACAAAGTGCAGGCCCATCGATTATTTTTACGATTTGCCATACCACCCCCCCCCTCCTTGTAGTCTTTGACAGATCGCTGCGCCATAGACGTCGCCGAGTCATCGAGTCCGTTGAAATTTCTCAATGCTCTCCTCCCCAACTGGTGATGCAAACAATGAAATGGCGGCAAATGCTACGTCGTGAATTTTATGCTCTCTTAACGCGTTCTTACATTATAAATCTTTGCATTCGTAATTCGGTGAGCTTCCGTTAAATGGAATTCATTTTTATATCGAGATTGAAATACTCCATTCCCGAGAGATTCATAATACGGGATATTAAATGTAGCGTAAGCTTCAAATGTTTCCTCTACATAATCGACAAAGGCTGGTTAATTATTAATTTACGGTTTAATTAAAACTTATGTTCTGCAATTTTATAACGTGTATTGAGCTTAAAAAAATATTGTTATTCATACGTTAATCGATAGCCCTTTGCATTATAGATACAACATATCCTGTTTGTCAATGAAAAATAATCACTACTTAATTTTGGCGCAAATAATTGGTCTCTTCACTGATAAGGCAGGCAGTTGTATTTTAAATAATCTAGCGCGCAACTGACGATGATTTTGTTAGATTTTGCGCGAGTCTTATTTATCGATTGTTAATATTCAAGCCCTTCAGAATTGGCAAAGCAATAATTTTCGTAAAATATACGTTGAAAATTGAAATTAAATCACGCGATACGATAAATGCCGAGCATTAAAGCGAGAAGCTTATGCCGGGCCTGGATTGTTGAACAGTTTTTAAAAGCCTCATGGAGCTTGAATTTTGAAAGAAATGCGAAAGGAAGGTAAGGAACGTATGAAATATTACCTGGCAGTATTGACGTTGTCACCGGTGACCATTCGTACAGTGATACCGGCCTTCTGGCACTTTTTAATGGCATCGGGAACTTCGGTCCGGACCGGGTCCTCGATACCGACGATACCCAGGCAAGTGAGATTGGCGACGATGTTTTCCTCGTCCTCCCAATTGGGCTCGTTGTCAATGTGAACCTGGTTAATGTCGGCCTTCCCCGGGACAAAGTCCCGATATGCGATCGAGATCGTCCTGAGGCCGTCGCACGCCATCGGCTCGATCACATTCTTCACCAGCCGTTCCTGCATGTCCCGTGTGAATTTCTCTAAGTTTCCGTCGCGACCATAAATAAAGGCACATCTGCAATTATCATCATGGCAAGCTTCAGACATTAACAGTTAATGAGAATAATCGACGAATGGTTATACCAGGGGAGCATTGACTTTGGATCCACTACAAATCTGCTTCCGAACTTTCACCCCAAGTTATTTGCGACACTTTCGACGCATCGTCGAGCCTGATTTCGCTCCTTTGTTCCGACCTCTTAAGCTTTAAACAAGGAACAGGAAAAGTCCAGTTTCCACTTTCGAATCATTGCTTTATAACTTTAATACTACCGCAACTATTATTATTATTATTATTATTATTATTATTATTGTTGTTGTTATTATTATCGTTGTACAGGAGTCTTCCAACTCCGTAGCACTTCCATTGAATAAATAAAAGAATAATATACGCTTGTTGTTGCGCAGCAGCGAGCAAAAGTCCAATCGAACGCGGTTTTTTTTCGATAAACGTATCATTGCTTAATGGTTCGTCTCGTAAAGTAAATTAAGAAGTCGCATTTTACGCGGGACTTGTCGTAGAGTAATCTTTGATTGTCCTCGGCAAACGTTAACGGTAAAAGCATCGAGCAGAGGTAACAAGACCGAGGATAAACCGTGGACAAAATAAAGAGTACGAGGTGTGTGTGGGGGGGTGGTGGTGGTGTACTCACTTCTTCATGATGATTTCGGAAGCTCCCTTGGTGAAGAGCCTGTATCCACCGCCTTGCCTTGGGATGACGGTCGACATGCTCTTGCGAACGCTGTTGAACGTGTAGACTCGCGTGAACGTATCCTCGGGGTTATCGTCGCGGACTGTCTGATAACTTTTGCCTAGGGCGACCACGAATCCAAGTAAGGCACATTCGGTTTTGTTGCCGACCTGCATCGGCAGCTCGGTCGGGTCCTGCGACGGCATTATGCGCGACGTGTACGCCGAATTGATGGATATTGCCTGGAGGAGCATCTGCCCGACGTGGCTGGGTATGTCCGAGAAGCTCGGCACTGTCTTGCACAGCTTCTCGCAAATGTACGAATTCACGACCGTCATGCGATTGGTCGTGAGCGTGCCAGTCTTGTCGGAGCAGATCGCGGTGGCGTTGCCCATCGTCTCGCAGGCGTCCAGGTGTCGCACCAGGTTGTTGTCCTTCATCATTTTCTGGGCAAGGGGAAAAGAGATCCTTGCCGTCATCGATCGCCAAGCTTTGTACACCTCGGTTGGGCCTCCTCGCCGGCTGCTCTTTTCTCAATTCATCCGACCCACTACCCTGCCCCCATGAAGTACACGAACAATATTGCCCGACCCCCGGAGCGAAAGTTCGCCCTGTCGAAACCAACCGGCCCAAACTCTCTCGCCCACAATGCACAGCCAATGATGACGAGCATTGTTGCTCGAGCGGACCGCTTTTACCTCCCGCAGCCGATACTGCGGATGACACCGAGCTCCGGCAAACCGATCGGACACACGGAATTGGGCAACGATTTTCGCGAACGAACCCTTTCCCAAAGAGCTTAGAAACAACGTTGGCAAGTTTAACTGCGTAATCCAGAACATTATTGGACATTGCTAACATTCCCGGAATTGTATCGAATTCCTGGTGGCCTCATACACATATATATATATATATATATATTTCAATTGATTTTCTCTCAAGGCAAGCGTTAATCGATGAAAAAAAAATTGTCGCAATGGAACGTGAATTATTTTATGCCGGTTTCGACCGTGGCTGTAATACGATGAGCCAAAAGGAAATATTGAAATCGAATTTCCAACGGGAGCAGGAACTCTTAATCGTTATTTGATTTAAAACAGTCGAAAAGTGATAAGTGGCCCAATCGTTGGGCTAAAATTAAATATGACGAGCAGCCTCTTTCGAATGCGAATTGGCGAGTAAGCTCCTCTCGCCCTATGCGCAGGTAAAAACGTAAAAAAAAACCCCTACCAAGGGAGCAGCGGTACACTTTGAACGGATAGGGTGTTTCAATAGAAGGCACAATTACGGTTCGGAGGGCGGGCGCACTCACCTTGACGGAGTAGGCGAGCGAGAGGGTGACGGCGAGGGGCAGACCCTCGGGAACGGCTACCACGAGGACGGTGACACCGATGATGAGGTGGCGCACGAGGTCGCCGGCGTAGGTGTTCTTCCAGACCTTGTTCTGCACGTAGAAGGTCGTCACGCAGAATTGTATGACGAGGATGATGACGGTGAGGACGGCAATGGTCGAGCCCGCGTAGCCGATCTGGATGGCGAGCTTCGTCAGTTTGGCCTGCAGTACGCTCTTCTCCTTCTTGTTCTCGGCGTGGCTCGTCGCGGCGGCCTCGGTCTTGCTCGCGTGGTGGTTCTCCCCGTCGATCGACTGCTGCTTGCTAACCGCGTGGCTGTTGCTCGTTATCTCCCCGGCCTCGTCGCCTGCGGGCCCCCCCCCAATCGTCGTCCGGTCCCAGCGGCCAGAGTCCAGGGGCAATTCGAGGTCAAGAGGTCAAGAGGAACAAGAGAGAAAACAGAAGCAGACATTTTTATACTGTTTCGTGGTCGACGGGCCGTCTCTCTCTCTCTCTCTCTCTCTCTCCCTCTTTGTTTTTTCTTTGCTATGCTCGTGTATTTTTTTTTACTTTCTTCCATCTATCGTATTTCACTACTATTATACGCCGCCTTTCTTCCTCATACTATTATTTCAAAGCCCCGAAATTTCCTGCCCTTTAACACCGGCATTTGTCAATGATTCCCATCTCTCTGGATGCATTTCAAATGCACTTAAAACTACTAACGACTTGCTTTATACGTAATGGCGAACAAGAAATAAGACTTGAACTAAAGTACAGAAATATAATCGTAGAAAAGCTTACGTTACTCGGTTAATTTGCCAATTTCTCAAAGTGAGTCTCACGTATTTTACAAGCCATCGAAACATTGGTATAAACTTGGTATTTACAGATTAATAATTATAATATCTCAATAATTGTCGTTAAATTATACTATAGAAGATTTTCTAATTATGCACAAAAAAAAAAAAAAAAAAAACAAAAAATAAACACAGTTTGACATTTTTAGCAAGATAAAAATGCTTTACAGTATTAATGAAAGTAACGGTTTCAAAATGTGAACAACACTATAATATTGAAAGTCTGTAAAACAATTCCGTTTAATGTTAAGTTGAAGTCTATAATACTAAGCTTATTGCAAAAAGCTTTATTCGTAGGTATAGAACAGGAGCGAGTATAAAATTCAGGATAATCTATCTATTATTCTAACTAATTTGTTAAAGCAATGCACATGCAGCACTGAAATTCATCATGAACCATTAACGTATTATGTACTTAGATGTAATTAAATGTAAAGAACTCTATATATAATTTACTTTTAAATCGGATTCGCTCAAAATACCGTTGTACAAAGGGCATTTATTGTTTCATTACTTCTAGAATGATGATTCGAGTCCGTTGTACCACTGCAACATCGAAAAGAATACAGAAGCTTTAAGAATTTAACTGCGTTGTTTGTAATGCAAAAATTGTGAAAAATGACAGAAACATTTTTGGTAGTGCCGCTGGCGTAGATACTGAAAAAGCATATCTCGAACGCTGAAATATGATTGATGAGTTAATACAATAGATAATTTAATCATTACTTTGGACAAATTTTAAAGCCTTTACGACGTTACATTTGTGATACAACGATATAATCGTAATAGTATACCTTTTTCTTTTTTTTTTTTTTTTTAAACATCTTTCAAAATAATTAATACAATGGCATTTTAAACATAATTTTTACACTCGTTTCACAAGGAGCTTAATATTCTAAAAAAATATAATCATCAATTCTGAAATAATGAAATACGTATATTTTGTGTATCGGTTAGAAATACATAAAAACAAGGTAATTTTTTATAAAAATCGCAATGCTGAATTACTTGGTCAAGAGAAAGTAGAGGAGTTAATCCAAACAAATCAGTAAAATCAAAATGCAAGAGAAGACATTAACGGATTAAATGCAAACAAACCACCATTTGGCTCAAGGCAAATAGGGAAACTTACGATAAAATGATTAGACAGATAGAAGTGTAATGAAGAATATATTTAATGATTTCTAAGCACAAATATAGAAACTTAATTAATATGAAAATAATAATGTTATCACTTTATTAAAAAGTAGTATTTTAAAGTTTATGAAAACCCTTGCTTAATTTAAGCTGCGTTTATTAAATTTCAAAGAGAAGAAAGTTAATTTGGTCCTAAAAATTTCATTAATTACCAGTTGAAAATATATTAATACCAGTAGTTCCTTCAGCTGTTCGTTAAATAAAAAAAAAAAAAAGAAAAGAAAAGAAATTTATAAGTACATGGTACTAAAATTTAATCACCTGATAGCGACTTCTTCTTCCGCTGCTTTTTAGCCTCTAGACAAGAAAACGCATGCAAAACAAAAATTTATTAGCATCTGCTGCATTATGGTAGATTATTATCATTTTGCTCATTGACTCATTTAGGGTTTCACAAAAAAAAAAAAAAAAAAAAAAAAACAAATGATCATAGATTTCACGAATAAATAGTTCAAATGAATTTTACATAGACACAATGAAAACATTTAATTTAATAATCATCTCGTGGCAGTGAACTGATTATTCATTGAATTCTAAGTGTAAAACTAAGTTGACATGATTAGGTTGTAAGTGAGGGTGACGAATTTTTTACTTGTCATTTTCCATTATTTAAAGTCACGTGACATCATTTAATTAGTAAGCACTGATCATTTCGAGTTATAATATAAGAATTAAAAAAAAAAAAAAAACGAAAAATGACAAAGCAACAAACACAAAGAAAGATACAGGGTTGAAAGATGCCAAAGATAATTTAACAAGACACACATAAAAAATCACTATGTAAGAAACACTGAAAATGTCTATTCTGTTGATTGTTTGATTGTTTTAAGGTATAAATTCTTATTTAATACAATGTATAATTATAACGTACGGTTTTTCTTTAAAAAAAAAAAAAAAAAAAAAAAAAAAAAAAAAATAGGTTTAAAAGTTAATCGTTTTAAATTTACCAAGACTAATTAAGAATATTGCAGAGGTGGAAGGAAGGAACACGCATCACTTGAAATACGAAATCATGCCAAAAAAAAAAAAAAAAAAAAAAAATAATTAAACATATTTATATGGGCAACTAGTATAAAATAAATATGTAGAGTAAACGTTAATCTGTCAAACGGTTACTTTGATAATAAAACAGCAAAATTCAAATTGAAAATGAAGTCATGCGTCTGTAGTTCTTTAAGTTCATAGTACTCTCCGATTCATTAGTTTAGCTATTTTGTAAATAGACAGATATAGCAAGACTATCAATCATGCCTATGGTCTTGTAATAACTAAAAATTCTAGTCTCATAATTTTTCTAAAATTTTTAAAGAACTCTTCTAAGTCAGATGTAAAGCAAGGTATTAGCAAACCTGAGAAATAATATTCGAGCGACGATATTCGCTGCTTCCCAATTTGCTTTTAATTCTCTAATTAAGCCAAAACGCGTACCTTTTTTCATTTTCTTGATCTCTTGCTCTTGTTGATCGACAGCAGCACCCAAAAGAGTAAAGATAATACCCGCTTGTGAATTAACGCCGACAGCAGTGACCAACATCTTGCCCGAACCCTCCATAACATGAGTTCCTTCAAAATTAAACAAATTGATAATTCTGAATTGTTATGCTTCCAACGAAATAATTATGTAAAGAAATTAAAAGATTTTTAAGTACAAATTTAGTTATGAAATCTTTCGCAATAAAGATATTTATTATTATAAGTAGAATAAGCTGTAAAGAATTAAATCTTAAAACTACGTCCGTACCTGAAAGTACCATGGGATCAAAAGATTCGCCCTTTTTTACATGATCCGACTCTCCGGTCAAACTGGATTCATCTACTTTGAGATCATTGCTTTGAATGAGGATACCATCGGCTGGCAGTAGATCTCCGTATTTTATCTGCAGGTATTTCAACAGCTTAGACGAGGTAAAATAAGTTTATGAAGTAATTTTTGAAGAACAATATACATACTTGACATATGTCACCAACAACAATATCGGAAACAGATATCTGCTTAACTTCACCCTGACGAATGACAGAGAACTTGTGCTCACCTTCTATCCTGTTCTGTAAGCCTCGGAATTGCCTTTCTTTCGAATAATCGTTAAAGGCAGTTACCAAAACTACAACAATAACAGAGATCAGGATAGCCAAGCCTTCGATCCATCCATACTTTGCTTCGTCGTCTTCCATTCCAGGTTCTACCAAAGAAAATTTGTTAATCGGAGTTACTTATTTATTTATAAGAAGATTGCAGACAACTCTTTTATTTCAATTTGGATAAAGGGGTAGCACTGTGTTTCGCACAATAGTAGACTTTATCCTTGTATTTCCTTAAGTCACAAGGTTACCAAAATAAAGGAGAATATTTAAAAAATATTATTTACCAGAGTCTTCATCAGCAGGATGGTAGAAACTAAGACCCAGAGACACCAATGCGGCAATCTCTAGAATAATTAACGTTACATCTTGCAGTGCTTCCCACACAAGTGTTAGAAAGGTCTTTGGTGGTTTTGGGGGAATCATGTTGGAACCAAAAGTATCTCGCCTGTGCTGGATGTCAGCCACTGATCCACTAAGCCCTACAAGAGTAAATTCACTTGAGCGATGGTATATCCAACGATGGGCATTCTTAAAAATGGTCGGTTCAGGTAGAATGGAACGAAAGTAGGTTGCGGAGCATAGACAGAAGGAGTCAAGGCTTAGCTTTCCAGGCTAAGCCACATATGTGGTTTCTACAGTAGTGGATGAGGCATCGGCTGAAGGATCCGAGCTCGTTATTGCGAGCGAAGGAGGAAGGATCGGGACAAGGGGATTGGAAGGTGCGACAGGCGAGGGTAGGGCAGGGTCGTGGAGTCGACCGGCCGGAGAGGACAGCGCGAGTAATATATATTGTTTACATGGTCGAGTGGGGGCGAGCGCAGCGGCGGGTTTGAGGTTATAGGCTGGAGCGGCGCCTCCCGGGGAAGGCCGCCGCCGGCCGGCTAGGGGATCGAAGGATCGGGGGTAGGGTGGGCCAGGGCCGGGTCCGAGCCTCGAGCTTGGCTCGAAGCCTTGTCTCGGGCCGGGTAGGACCGGCCGAAGGGGGGGCTCGGGAGGCAGGGGCGGGGTGCGGCGGCGAGGAGAGCCGCGTGACTCACCTTCGCTGGGCGAGGTGTAGAGCTTCTTGCAGACCTCCTGCACGCCGCCGTGTCCATTGAGCTTGCTGACACCCTCGCGGCCCCGGAGCTCCATGAGCTCGCGGAGCTGCTTGAGGGTGAGCCCGTACTGGGCCGGTCGGCCGTCAATGGTCGCCATGACTCCTCCTCCTGCTGCTGGCCGCTACTGCCGCTCCTCTGCCAGCGCAACAATTGCCGCTCTGCCAGCGCAACAGCGCCGCCGCCGCCTCGGCACTAGCCCCTACTATCCGCGGCTCGCCGACGACGACGACGGGAACGGGCGACGAGGTGCGCGCGCGCGCGCGCGCGGCCGTGGGAGGACGGCTCAGCCGCAGCGGGAGCTCGCCCGGAGGAGACTACTCCTGTCCTCGTGGCCGGGCCCCAACTGCTCTCGGCTACGCGACCGCCGGCGCCGCCGCCGCCGCTGCTGCTGCTCCTCCTCCTCCGGCGCGGCCTCCTCCGGCTCCTGCGCCGCTCGCGCCCTGGTCTCGCCTCCCGCACTCGAGGTCCCGCGGCTGAAACACAACATTGCCACCCCCCCGCTTTACTAGGCGTCTCCTCCTCCTCCAACTCCTCCAACTCCTCAACTCCTACTCCTAGCGCGAGATCCTCGGATTCCATCGCCTCTCCTATTTACGACACGATGTTTACAGCCCTACCCCGCTCGGATTCCGATAACTGATCCAAACTCCCTTTCCTCCCTCTGACACCAACCTCCCGCAAAATACGCATCCTTGACTAACGTACTTTCACTGCCTCGGGACTTATCCTCGGATCGGATTTTGCTCAAAAATGTTTCAACTATCCACGAATGCGTTCGCCGCTAAGATTCTCAACAATATAAACGTATTTTATTTATTTATTTTTGCTAAAATTTTGTTAACAAATTATCCACTAATATATATATATATATATATATCACTTTCAAATAATTATCATAGCACTGGCTTATTTATTATTCAGACAATATTAAATTATGAATGACGCGACTTAATTCCTCTAGTAGAAATATTTCGTTCAATTTGTAACTAACCCTTATCTTATCTTTGCAAAAGGTTAATACTTAAATTATACGATTGATCTATTATGATTTGTTTATCCAATGATAGCATAAAAATTTGAATAATCGCAAGAAAGTGGGACGAATCGCTGTATTTACGTAAACGGGAATTGAATTTGTATTTAATTATGTTAATGCTACGTCTATTAATTAATCTGCGTGTCCTATTAATAATTAAACGCAAAATTGATGCTTTTCATTTTACATAAATTTTGTGTAACCGTATGATTCACAAATCTACATTGTAAAAAGAAAAAAAAGATTATTTTTTTTTTTTGTTCATTTTAAATATAAAAAAAATTATATTTCCCCGGTGTATTAACATTATTTTATTTGCACATTTTAAGAACTAAATTTTAACGCTTTTTATAAGTAAAGTTGATGGATGTTGAAAATAATTAAAAATTTTATTGTAAAAGTTTGTTTAAAATTATTTTTGAATCCTTGTGTAGGATGTTTTTTTTTTTTGGTAAAAGACAAGGGATCTTTTTCAAAATTTTGCCAAGCTTTTGTAAGACATAAATTACAACTTTTGTTGATTATCTTATACAATTTAAGTACACCATTGAAATATTATGTAAATTGTTTGAAGGAGGTAAAAATTAAGAGTGAGCTTTCGTGATTAATATTAAGTAATATAATTCTCAGGAAGGATGTTGTCAATTTAATGTATTTAAACATAAAATGCAATCCGCAAACGTGGCCATGCACAAGATTACCGCATTGGATACAGGACAATATGTTTCTTATCATTGCTACCCTCTGCGTTCCCAAGATCTATGAAAATTTATCAATTATACCATACAATTACCGTTGGCCATTAGCTTTAAGATTTTCTCAGAAATTTCTAGTAAACTTCATAATTAATTCTGATTTGCCATAGCTCGCAAAACAATAGCTATTACGAATAGTGAATTTTATCACTCTTCATTATTGGCCCGGATCTAATAAAATTTGTTAATACCGAGTGTATATCGTTTAATTTAAAATTTCTTCTAGACTCATTATCACCGTGGATAATATCCGCGCATTCATTAAAGTGCAAATAGAAAGAGCTATCAAATAACCACGAGACATTATCACATAATAACAATAAAAGCTATCATTTAAAAACTAAATTTTGTTGTAGCTCGCACAAATGTTCTGTTCTGCAGGGGAAAAAAAGAGAAAATTACAGATCTACGAAAATCGTATATTATACGATTGGCTTGCGTTGCATATTTCTGACAACGATATGAAGAAGCTTGTAATATTTGATCGAACATTTATCTAAAAAAAAAAAATTCTTTTCACATAAGATTAAATTGGATTTTATAGCTTCGTTGCAATTACGAATTTCAAAAGTATATAATATATGTGCTAAATAAATGTGCAGCCGGACTTTTCTTCGTACCGAGTAGCTTAACTTTTTCATTGGCCATAATTAATTGAGACAAGCTCTTAGGGGTTTCTTTGAGTTATAGCCTTTGTAATTTATTGCGCTCGATTCGATCCGATTATCAAATCAATAATCAAAAGGTTTTGGGAGGACAAGTTTCTATGAAATGCTGAAAGATAGTCATATTTGAATGGGATTCCTAAAAATGGCTTCGTTTAAAGTACAATCAATCTCGCCCTTAGATATTATATATATGCATATATTTCAATGAGCCAAACCAATCCGCATGATAAATAGAATTATAGCTAAAATATTGTAAAAGTTATGCCCTAAAAAGATGCGAAGGAGGATGCAACTAACTTGCAGCTTATTAGGGGACTGTGGCAATTGACTGGAATTGTTTAGATACTCCTCATTCGGTATTTGGCTTTTTTACAAACGAAAAACTTTAGCAAGAATATGATAATATTGATTTACTTGACGCTGGTTAAAATATATATATATATTTGCATGTATTTAACATTAGAAATCGTTTCCACTTGGCCGAAAGAAAGTAAAGCCGAATCAAAAAATGTAGGGTAGTCCAAATGAATAAATAAATGAAAACGTCCAATTATCAAAAAGCAGTTTGCCCGATTCCAGATAAGATCTGGCCAATTAAAGCAATTCAAAAAATTTACAGCACAATTCAGAATGTCCTTTGACCGTACGAATGAAGGATAATGAAGGCTTAATGAAATTCCCCTGGAGTTTGCAGATGGTGAAAAAAACGACACTCTCTAACGGGGGAGTCGAGCTTAATTTTCACTTGCGAGTCGAGGTGCTAATGAAAAAAGAATGGGAAGAAAATTCGCAGTGAGGGACCGAGAGAGGAGAGAACGAGAGGCCGGTACTTCCGCTGATTCCGACGATTCGCGCTTCGTTAAGTGAAGCGCCTGTTGGTAAAAGTCGTCGAAAGCCAGACTGCACTATGCAATCACGAGTGGAAAGCTGTGGTCCGGTGATTTTTACTCAAAGCCAGTGCTAAATGGATAATTTTCATAAGCCGTTAATGCGCCGAGTGAGGCTAAGAAAAATTTACGGATGTAACGGATCGAGATCCGCGCGACGATATACTTTTAAAGCATCAATTACGTAATCAAAAGGCAGACTCTCATTGGGGCTCTATTTTTTTTCCTTTAAGCTTTCAGCTATAATACAATCGTTTTTTAATTACTTTTAGAATACTGCTAGTTTCGTCATAAAAATTATTCCCAATCTCAATTGACAAAAGCTGCTTCCCTAATACACTTAGTAACTTCTGTGTGTACAATTTTTATACGCATTTCTTCATTTACCTGTGATTTTTTTTTTTTTTTAAGAACAAAAACTACGACTCTGTGTCAGATTTTCAGTATGCAGGAAAATTTACAATATAAAAAGATTTTACTCGCAAATGTTCAAGATGGTTAAAGCAAGAATTCTAAAATGGTATTTAATATTAATAATAAGTACTTTTTCGCGTTACTATAATGACAATTTCCTATTTCTAATAGTAGGATAGTGAGCTGTAAGGTATAGACATATGTATACATATATGTGTGTGTGTGTATATATATATATATATATATATATATATATATAGTGTACAAAAATCTCAAAGAAAAATTACCATTGAAATTATTTATAGCAATATATACTTGAAATGCTTAGCAGCGAAATAATATTTATACTGTAATAAATGAGTACTGTCACATTACAAATTATATAACACTATTTCGTAACTTAAATATTCTTGTATTTTAAAGTAATATTTAAAGTAAAATCTCACTCATGAGATTAAATTTTATATTATTATTATTATTGATTTTTTCCAGCAGTTAAAACTGCTAAAATAACTATAGACTACCAATATTTAAACATGCCTCGTATTAATAAATTACTACAAGATTTTCTTGGCCTTGTTTACAAGAGAAATGACCAATTTGAGTAAATTATTGCACAATGAATGGATCATGAACAATGATTTAATTTTTTAAATCACGTATTATCTAACTCAAACGATAATACTTTTTATAACTAATTAATATCTCAATATATTGTGACATTATATATATATATATATATATATATATTCGAAGTACGAAATTGTTTAAATAAATTTTTTATAATTAGTTCCTAAGTGCCATTGCATTTTAACCAATTAATTTTTTTTCATAGTATTACTCAACTTTCAAGTTTATGCCGCAAGAGAGTAGGTTGGTGTTCATTAACTTTTAAAGTCGATCCAAAAATAACTAAATTTTCTAAATTGAATTTTATTACATAAAGTTTATATAAAGCTTTACAAATTGATAGTCTCATTAAAGAAAATATTTTAACTATACGGATTATTTATTATAATGTTATTCATTGTAATGTTATAATGTTATTTACATGAATTATGAAAAAAATGCATAATTCATGTACGTTGAAATTTCAAAATATTAATATAAATATATATTATTTATCATTATTTGCAAAATTTCGAATTAGATTTATTAAGAAATTGCATTATCTAAATAAATAAATGTCAAGGAAATGTTTTTGAAAAAATGGCATTTTAAAGTTGGAAAGTATGTTAATCGGAAATCGTTTGATACGTCGATTTATCAAGTTATTTTATATTAAAAAAAAACGAATGAAAAATTGATATAAATCCACAATAGTACGGTATTGCAAACCATAAAAGTAATATATATATATATATATATATATTTGACAATATAAAGGAGAGAAACCAATTTCATATGATTTTTTTACATTTAAATGCACAGCAGCAGCAATCGTTGCTCAAAGACTTATCTTTTGTCAAATATTTTTTGTATAAAAAGTACTTACAATTTATAAAAAAAAACACGTCATTACGTAATACAATTCAGTTAAACAGATGGATATGATTATATTATAAATTAGTAATTTTATTAAAAATAATGCATCTATTTATACCAGTTATAGTGTATAGGGAATGCCGATCGCAGTTGTCACTTTTGTCTCTTACAACAATTGCAAAGTCTTATAAGCAACGCAGAGCACAGCCGTGACATCATGAAAACTAATTTTAAGAAGAGAAAAGTAATAAAAAAATAAGGCATTACGTCACGTCTAAATATTAAGCTTAACTTATTTCCAGCATTGGTCGATGCCGAATACCTGATTCATGACAAAAAAAAAAAAAAAAAAAAAAAAGAATCCAATTCGATGATCCTTTCGGTTGAGAAATGTTCGAAAAATATAAAGCAGCTGTCTCATCTGCCAGGGACACTTGAATAATAAGAGAATCGATTTTATCAGAGCCACTGGGATGCCGTCGAGACGCGGCGGCAGGCCTCGGCCGTCCTACGACTCCCGCCTCTCGTTAACGCTGCCCTTTTGTTTTCTATTATTTTTTTTGTTTTTTTTTTTTTTTTATTAAAAAACAATCGACTGAAAGCTGCCTCGTTTTGGGGGGCAATCCTTATCCCGTGCAAGAGCCAACGAGTGCATTGACGTCAGAGGAGCCGATTAGCCGAGGAGGGCCGCCGTCTCCTGCCCCGCGCCCCTGCCGCCGACGATCCGCCGGCGATAAGGCAGAATTCCGTATTCCCGTGTATGCATCTCTCCTTTTCCGTGGGTGGGTGGATGGGCGGGCGGGGGAGTTCCGTCCGAGCCACGGCAGACGATTCCCCCTTTCGTCCCCGCGGGCTCTTGACTCGGTGACCTTGCCGAGGTGCCGAGTGCCGCCCTCCCGGCTCCGTTGGGCATCGACGGACTCCACCCCGTGCCAGGCTGGTCGAGAGACGCTCGGCCGGGGAGGGAGGGAGCCGAAATAACGCGGATGCCAAGGGCCTATTGCGCAGAGTCGTTGACGCGTCGGGCATAATTAGGAAAATTTAATTTCCCAGCGTCTGTGTCTCGACGTTGAAAATCCGAGTTCGAGACAATTTCATTTTGAAACCAACAATATTTCATATGGAAATTTATAAATTATAGCGCGTTTCTGACTATTTCAGAAAATCGAGACTGGCCAGCTTTAATGATGCGAACACGTCGCGTGACCTACTAATGAAATCCATGTATTTATCACCGCGGTGAAAGAGATGCTTGCAAATTTCCATTATTATCGACGAGTGCTGATCTTTATAGAACGTGCTAATTTAATTGTGTGTTAATGTTAAGTACAATGGGGATGGGCCATTAATTTTTCTCCTAATTAATATAAAATATACGCGATCGTCAATTTAATAATAAACTCGGTCAAATAACTGTCCGCGAGAGCAGGCACTAATTGACCGCATTCTTTTTTCAATTTTTCGTCAAGTTTTTACGAAGATATTTCAAAGAAAATAATTTAGCAATAATTGATACCTCTAAAGAGAAATTAATCCAATATAATTCATTTTATCATTTTATATAAACCAAGTCCTTAGTATATTTAGTTTGTGCTCTTGACGCGATTGCGTTTTCAATATTGAAAAATGACAAACAATATATTTTTGAGAAAGCCTTGCAAACACGGCCATATATTTAATTACTGTATTGAGCGTACGTTAGTACGTAAGCACTGAGAAAACAATGTCTTATTACGTAGATATTTCACTCAGTTTTTAAATCTCTTCAGATAAGTCTGCCAAGAAATTAAGGTTTTAACAACACAGTACAGAAAGATAGATCATTTTTATTATTGGTAGTAAAGCAGTTATAGCGAAATAACCTTTTCAGGAGATTTTTTCAAAATGATCTCTGGTATAAAAAAATTTTATGTAAAAAATATATTCATCGCCATCCAAGGGATTCATTGGATTTAAGTGATATTATAAATTTGACCATTCCAAACGTTTGTACAAATAAAGTGATAAAAATTTGCAGTCCGAAGTTTATAATACTTAAAACTTGCATTACCAATTGTAAATAAAATAATATAATATATTATCGCTTGTAGAGAGACCAAAAGACGTTTATCAGTTTTCTCAAAATTGATTGTTATTTCGAATGTACTTGATAAGATAATAAAAAATTAATTAACTGCTGCTTTCATCTAAAAAGGTATTTGAAGCAAAAATTTAGTTCTATATTTAATTACAACTCTACAGTGGTGACTAACCATTAGTACGAATTTCATAAATTATAAACTATTAATAATGTACTAACTATTAGTAATTAATTATTAGTAATAAGTATTGTCATATTTAACATTTTTAATGTTTATTGTGAAGAAACGCAGAAAATATTTGCTCATTAAAATATATTTAACTTTGATTAACAAAAAATCTTAAATAAATAAAAAATATTAAATTTTAGTGAATGATAAGAATAATAAATAACAAATAAGGGTAAATTTTCTTTATTTTATAAAAAAAAAAAGTTTTCCATCATCGATTGATTTATATTCTTTTATAATTTTAGATTAAAATATACATTAATGAAAATTTCATGAACTTTATTTACTAACACAATAGTTTTATAAAATAAACAAATAATCCGTCCTTTTAAATTTGTAAAAAACATATTAATATCACATTAATATTAAATTATTTATAATTAATATATTTTATACAAATTAAATAACAATTATAAAATCAATAATACAGCGTGCACATATTTTTTTTTATTTAAACTTTTCATCGCTGATAAAAATTTTTTCTCCTTAGTATTTTTTCGTACGTATAATCGGTCATTTATTTTTAAGCATTATTTATAAAATTTAAGCTTTCCACAATACCTACGTATAAGGTATGTAAAATGTATAGTGGCTGCGATGCAAATATAATTAATAAGAAAACAATACCTCAAAATATATTTCAATTTTCAACAATATTATAAAAAGAAAAAAATTTACGCAAAAAAACTGTTTACGAGTAAATGAATTGTCAGGAAATCATATTCTTAGGAGAATTATAAAAAAAAACTTTCTCCTATTCGATTGTTACCTAATTTAAAATGTCATAATAGTTTGCAAAAAGTTTAAAGTATAAGTAAAAGGAAGTTCGTTATAAGTCCTGGCATTAATAAAATACGTGGACGGTTCATTTTCGCGATTCACAAAGTATTTTGTAGCAATTGCAAGTGTCATTCGCATTCAACTCGTTAAACTTGGAACATTATATGACCAGATGAGAATTCATAGCTGTTAGACTGTTTTCGTATTATGTAGAAATCTCTCTATTTTATATTTAAAATACTTTGAATGCCATTAAAAGTACCATAATTTTTATAACAGCTATACATTTATTAGTCTAACAAGAATATTGTAATATTTTTTTAAAATAAAAATTTATCATTTGATCACATTTCTGCGATATTCTATTAAAAAATTTTTTAATAAAAATTAAGTACGAACCACAATTAGTTCATAAATGCCTTGATGTCTTGTAAAATTATTATTATATTCCTATTTATCGGATAAAGTAGCCAGTTAATGAAAATTTATAAAATAATTATTCTTCAAATAAATTGAAATCTTAATGGCAGAAAATTTATTCCCCATAATTTACATAATGGTTTACGAAATATTTACATAATACTATAATTTTTAATATGTAATGTGATAAAATTTACATTACGATTTATACAATTCTTGTTACCATGAATGTCTAAATAATCTCTTTGGTAATTTTAGGTTAGCATTCAATAATTTTATGGCTTCAATGCAATACCGAAAGTTATTCACATATATATATATATATATATATATATATATAGATACTTAATATGTTTATAATTAAGAACGTCTTCTATACCATATATTTACGAATTCAATATAAAATATCCCAGGACTGATCTTTTTGTTATTTCGAAGCTAATTTAATTACAAATTGATTTCCATTTATATGCACGATTATGTATTCTGCAACTTTTCTAATAAAATCATTCATTTAATTAATGATTCAGTTTAAATTACAAAATATTTTATTAAAATATTTATTATCATTGTTGCATAATCATTATCAATAAACAATTATTCGAAATTAATTTGTCATACATTTAGAATTATCTTAAATGTGAGAAATTTTTATAATTAATTATAGATAATTTTAAGTACGAGCTTAAATAAATAAAAAATAATCATAAAATTACAAAAAACAAAGACAGGATTTTTTTAAATAGCCAATATAGCTTTGTTACAAGATGACGGAAGAGTGTCACTGATTCGATCTAATTCTCCTATAAGATAATAAGTAATTTGTTATAGAGTTCCTATAATTACACGTTGTATAATATGCAATTCTATCTCCCCATGTACAAATATTTAGAAATATGGCGATACAACAATATTCCAGATATTGTAAATTTTTTATTATAAAGTTATTAGTGTTAAACTGGTCGTAGAATCTATACTTTCAAGTACTATAAAAGTCCGCGTATTCATTGGTTATAATTCAAGATACAGATGAGCTATTTAAATTTATTATTTTTAATATAACTGCATTGTATGGAGATGGATTATGCGTGTTATTTTGAGAAGATTATTAGCTTTTCTAAATTATAAACTACTTTAATGAAACGCGTTTACACGTCGCAAGGTGTAAAACATTAATATCGAGGTATTCAAACTTTTGTTCATCGTAACAGTTAATAACTTAAACGCCTGTATAATACACAGATTTAATATGGTTTGTAAACCATGACGTATATTGCTCCGGCTTCTGTAAGAGTTGATCAAGAGTTGATTTCATTTAGTGTGTTTGTCATTGTAACATTAATGAAGTTTTACTTATGTACGTGGAGCGCTTGATTCGTAGCATCTAATAGAATACCATTATAATGCATAAATTATATATATATGCACATACATATTATTTTAAGGTGAAATACACTGAAGTGCACACTCGATATATATTTTGTATAATGTACAGCTGATATCTCTCTCATGACTACGTTACTCATAAAAATTTAATATTCAAATCATCACTATTCAAAATGTAATTTTGAAATTTGAGTTATCATTAAATTATTGGTAAAATCACTCCGTTAAGTCTTATTATAATTTTAATAATTATAAGCATAATATTAATTTGAAATCAAGAGAATGCATCCGAATATTGTATAATGTCAGACATATTTTTTTACCAAATAAAATACACACACACACACACACACACATATATATAGATACATATATAGATATATGTATATGTATTTATCGATAATTGGAAAATTTAAATAAATCGTTTCGGTTTGTGTGTGTGTTTATTGAAAAATTATTATTCGAATTAATGGCTGCTGTGCTAATTAGATATTGATTAAAGTAAATTGAATATAATAGGAGAAAATCAGCAACTTCTAAAAGTTTGTTTTGTGCAATTTCTCTTCGATACTAAAAATACTAAGCAGTCATTTTGCTAAATATACAATATTTTTATTTTATTTTATTTTTGTTTTGTTTTTTTTTTTTTTTTTTTTTTTTTTTATTTACTTTTAGTAGAAAAAGACGAGTGCAATTTTTTAAAGATAAATACGAGCCTATATAAGCAATCTGTTATATAAATAGAGGTCACTGTAGCGTCTGGGATGCTAGATTACTGGAAAACTAGTTTTTTCCGGGATCGTTAGTCTGCGTTGGACATTTATTATGTCCATACTTGTCTCTCTCTCTCTCTTTGCCTTCCTCTTTCCCTTTCTCTTTAGTTCATCCCTGATACCTACTCCCATCGTTCCTATACCAAGTGATTGGTAATGCTCCGCAAGTGGAGTCACTTTCCTTTAGCCTCCGCGATTTTATAATGTGCATGTATACACGCAAAATGACTAGTCGAACGATGGACAGGAGACCACTAATAATTTATCTTTGATCCTTCTTATTTTTTTATTATGGGTTAGACATATTTGACTACTATAAGATTGATGCACCAGCTCATTTTGGGGAAAAAAAAAAAACATCCCAGGCAATTCATATTATTTTGTTCATCGCATTATTAGTGAATTTATTCAATATACTTTCCTGCTCCATGGTTACAATTAGAACGAATCTTATAAATATTTAATCTTATTTATTTTAATTAATCTAATTGTGTTTTTTTTTTAATTTCACAAAAGTCTAAGTTTTTTTAACGATGATCGGAATTTGTATAAGTAACACAATTAATTCAATTTATAAACAGAAATTGATAGGAAAAATTGATTGGATAAAGAAAAAAATGAGTCATAAATCTACGAAGAGATGATTAAAAATTAAATATATTCTATGGTCGAATTGGTTGCGTCTAAATTTTATTCTTACGTATACGATATTCACTTTATATAATGCATACATAACGTGTAAGTGAATGATTTTATTTCACGAATAAAATATTTTGTTGATAAAAATAAAATATATGTAGTTATAACATACATTGTTTGAATAAATTTGATAGAATGCGAGAGCTTACATTCGTGAAAGTCCGTTAGAGTAACTAGAAGAAAGGATCTAGTATGTAAAATAAATTATTATTACATTTTATGTATATTGTAGACCAGAGCTTATCAAATAGCATAATATGACTCATTTGCTAATTATTCGCGCGTTCGTCAATCTAATTGAAAAAAATTGGAGCGTTACTTATATTAAGCTCTCCCACAATGTAATATAGATTGATTCAATTATTGTCTAAGTGCGTGTTATGCTCTGTGTACTTACAATTGTATTTTCTAGCACCAAATTATAAAAATCCTTTTAAATTTTGTCTAACAGTTCTGTTACAATTATTTCGTATTATGTATTTGTCATAATTTCATTTAAATCATTGAAAAACAAATACGTCTATTGTTGCATTCGGATCAAATATCATTTTTTTCCCATGGAAATTGTATATAATAGTTAAAATTAATTAAAATACATTGCTTAAATGCGTTAGGCATTTTCGTATAACATTTTTTAAATTACGTTCCTTTTATTCAATTTCTTTTTATTTCCTTTTTAATTGAGTAAAATCATTGGCCTTAAAGACATCGCGAACTACTATTACACTAAATAATTATGTATGGTATTCGAATGAAGCTGTATGAATAATTTTTTATAAATAGAGAGAGAGAGAGAGAGAGAGAGAAAGAAGGTAAGGTATACTTTTTTAATGAAAATTTTAAATCAGTTGTACAAGGAATTACTTAATTTTATTTATACAATAATTGTATAAGAAGTATGTAATTAAAAGAAAGCATTTATAAATCTTAAATTCAAAGTCGATTGGCTTAAGCAAAACTGATATATTCTTACGATTTTCGATATAATTTAAAATATTTAATTATATTTGTTAACTTAGGATTAAATTAATAAATTAGTAACACTTAATAAATTCTTAAACTTGAGTTTTCGTGAACTACTTTTGACTTTGCTATGAAAACAGCTGTTAAATATATTGAATATAACCTTGGAAAAATCTATACACTGCTAAAAATGTTTAAAATGTAACAAGTATTTCGGTAATAGTTCACATATTTTGTTATTTATATTGCATTTACATTGAAGTCTTGATTTTGTAATCAGCAGATAAGATAGATTTATGAATCAAAAATTGTAGTCATTTAAAAAGAAAATAAAATTAAATGCATGACGTCAATTCTGTAACACTTATTTCGCTATGACGTCTAAGTAATATCTCATCGGTCTTTAAACTGTCGTATCTTTAATGATTTTTAAGATAAAGAGAAAAAGGCGCTTGATAAAGCCATAAATTAAGCTGTTGTATGAGGACCTTAATAAATATTTACAAATGAGATTTGCTCTTGCATTAGAAAAGGAAAGTAGCCCTTATCTCAGCGGAGCACAATAATGCAATCGTAAATTAAGCAGGTAAATTTACAAATAATTTGTTAACAGTTTAAATCGGAGCAGCGTTGATTGTGTTCGATATCGCTGATAAATAAAGTAATATCAATGTTAGGAGCGCGGCTAATTAATCGAGGCATCGGCCAAGCGTACGGGCGGGCAATTGTAGCCGAGTAAAAGACTCGGCTTGGAAAAATAAGGTAGGGGGGGGGGTACGACGACAGAGCTTCCAATGCACTCGGAGAGCAGCTCTTCTCCCTCTTTGCCATCGAATTGGAATCAAAGCGAGCGTCGATCGAGCCAACGACGGATTTCCCCGGCTAAGGCCAACGCGACCACGGGGAAGGTCCCCCGCGTCGGAGGAGCCGGGGATCGGCTATTAGCGGCGGCGGACTCGGCGACCGGGGGAGATCCGGATCGGGGGTCGGACGGAGGCCGGGGAGCCTCGCGGAGAAAATGTGGAAATCGGGAGCGGCGCGTGCGCACCGCCGCCGTGGAGGAGGAGGAGGAGGTGTTCCCTCGATCAGGCGCGTCGCGGTGAGATCGAGGAGCCGAGCTCGCCCGGGCCCGGCTCCGGACACCGGCCCGGGGCCCCGGGGGCCGGGGATTCCCTCGGCCGCTCGGCAGGCCCGTAATTGGAAATCGCGAATCGGAATGCGATTCGCTCTCGCCGCGCTTGTGACTCCGCGGCACGCTCGTGACTCGGCTAGACTCGTTATGTAATTAAAAAATCCCGGCAAATGATGTTGTTTGTTACTTATCTGGAATAAATAAGATATGTTAATTGCGAATATTTATATGTGCCACGGGCCGTGTTAACGCGCGCATGGCCTTAATACCAGAAGGATGGCAAAAAAACTTTGACCTTTATGTTTCACGACGAGCACCTGCAGTTGAAATTTTTTTCCTCGCCTTTAATAATAATAGCAAGGCTTTTCGTGCATTAATATACATCTCGCTATTTAATACGCACACCTTGTGCCTTTATTCAATTTATTTTGTACGATTATTAAGCGAGGGCGAAAATTATTAATTTATTTTATCGCTTTTCCATACCGGCTAAATTACATTGTCTTATGTAAAATTAGATGCCGCTAATTCGCAGGACTTCACTTGCATACCCTACTCTCAAATGCATTACACGACCAAAGTTAGCCTGCACGGATAAAACATATTCATCGCCTTATTCGACGAATTTTTTTTCTTTTTTTTTTCTTACACTTTATGATAATCGAAAGGGAAAAAAAAATTCCTTCGCTCGAAAGTTTTAAGCGCGAGTTCAACGGAGTCTGAATACAACGGCAGAGTGCGCATTTTATTATAATACTTTCAATTACGAATAACAAGCTCTCGCTGTAATTGCTCTCAGTGCCGTTTCTAATGCACCATGCATTATGCTTGATGAAACGAATAAGATTTTTTTTTTTTTTTTTTTACAATTTTGCATCATGAGTTCATCAAACATTTTTCAAATGCAAACGAGATAGAATATACGTACGGCAGTATTACCTTTAACTTGGAGATGCCAATTCGACTTTAGCGACAATTTAAAATTATCCATTTTCTTAAGCCATGGCATTGGGGGGATTGTCTAATAAACGAGAGAGCTCTAAAGTTACATAGGATATTTAATAATTGGTCGCACGGTTCCCGTTTCGCGTTCGAGCGAGCCTACCGCATGCGCGCGCCAATTATTGTCATAAAACGAGAAATGCGCTAAAATAATACGCAACCAGATATCGCATTTTAGCGCAGTTAAGTATTTCTTAAACTGACGTAAGCCCATTCTCGTGTGTCGCTAATTTATCAATTGTCTCGAATTCCACCGAAGATCGTGGCTGCAAAGTTATCCAAATGAAGCTCAATCTCCCGGGAGCTCGGGCTCCGTGAGAAAGCGTCTGCTCTCGCGTGAATTTCCAAGCCGGAAAATTAGCGCCCATCCACCGTGAAATTCAGGCCGGCTCGGACGTGCGAACGAGGGGCAAAAAGGACAAGCGACGAATCAGCGAGGACCGAGGACTCTCTCTCTCTCTCTCTTTGAGCTCCCGCGATTCTAGGGCCCCGCGACTCCCGGGAGACACTTTAGCCTATCGATGCACCGACGGGGACCGGCTCGGCCCGCCGTCGGGAGCGGACCCAACGCTGGCCCCAGGCGCTCGAGCCTCCTCCCGACTCAGGGCGAACGTCCACTCCGCGATAAGCGAGCACGCGGTCCTCGCGGCTGCAGTGCGCGGCGCCCGGGGCGTGGCAGCAGCGACCGCGGACGAATTTCGGAAAATCAATATGTCCCGGAGCCGAGAAGAAGAGCCAACCTTCTGCTCCTTCGCAGCGAAAGAAGCTCCCGCTTTTCTCTCCCAGCGGCCTCTCCCTCCACTCGGTCGCCCCCTTCCCTCCCCTCGCACTCATCTCGCACTCTATCGGGATTGTTTATTTGTTTGCTCTCCGTTTGGCAGGCGCCCGTGTGTGTGTGCGCGGGTGGGCGGGGGTGCGCGCGCACTCGCTCCTACCTAAGCGGTCTAAGGGATTCTGGCGGGTCGGGAGAAGCCGAGAGATGGAGAGTGATAGAGAGAGAGAGAGAGAGCGCAGAGGAACTTTTTTGGCTCGAATTCGGCCGCGACGATCACCTCACTGGGTCGCGCAAGTGCCTCACCTATAGGAATTTCTCTAGGCCAGGAGTATTTTTTATTAAGCCAACGGCGCGTGTCTGCGCTCGACACACTTGCCGCCGTGTATTCCGGGAGTTGTAATGACCGACGCTGCTCGGCTCTCCTCGCCGAGCAACGCATTAACGCCTACCCCGAGGAAAATACCAAACCCCACGGTTCGCATTTAATACTTTGTGTTTTACGTACAAAGATGTATTAATGGGAGTCGCTTATAAGTTTATTTGTAGAACCGATGACCTAAATAATTCTTGCGATTCTGTAAGTTCCTAAGCGCATTTTATCCTTTTATGCTTACATTCACGGCGTTGAAAAGTATTATTGCATTATATATATATATATATATATATATAAAAAAAATGCCACCGTATGGGTAAAATTCCTTCTTTACTTTTCTTTTTCAGCTTGAGAACACTCTCTGCTTTAATCGAGAGTTATGCTCGGGATCGACGAATCTCGTCGTGGAGCCTTCTTTAATTTCTCCAGCATTATCATAATGAGATAATTCGGCGATCCTCGTGCCTAACGTCGCATCGATATTCGCATCGATGATCGCATTTATGCGGTGGCTGCGAGAGAATTCGTAGTTATTTAAAAAGAATGAAAGAAGGAAGGAAAATAACAAATGTAAATGCCTTATCTCTACCGACGAGATTTATAAGCAATGAGCTAATAGTCAGGGGACCCTTGGCTAAACAACGTCATCCCTATAATAAACTTGGTGGTATTCCGAGGGCCGAGCGTTGAACGCGTATCCATTGGCTCTTCGCGCTCTACAGATTTCAGGCGCAGGGCTTTCGCCGCGGTATCGGCATTGGTCGGGGCGCTGGTTAATTTTTAAATAAGAATCAATTGCCACGAGTGAGTCAATAGACGAGGCCGAGTCGCAGTCACCTGTCCGTAAAATGCCCCGACGGAAAGACGGACTCGGCCGACGGACGTGCGAGGCATCCGCGGCCGGGGCCTCTCGACCCACGGCCTGTCTCCATTTTCGTAACAATTCGGATTCCAGCTTCGAAGTCGCCTTTAAAGGATTCGCGGCGCCGAAAGCGTAGGGCGCCCCCCGGCTATCGGGGCAGGAGGAGCGCGCCGCCGCCGTCGGGCGGGGGGGGGGCAGCCCATCAAGTTCATTGGTTCGCACGCATTGCGCTATCGGGCTTCGCTCGGTGTACCGCGCGAGCGCACGTGTTTGGCGTAATGAGTCATTCATGCCAGCGAGACTCGCGTTGCGCGACTCCGAGGACAAAAATCCGGAGTGGGAGGAAGAAGGTCAGCCGTTACGAGAGAACTGGATTTTTCCTTCTCTTTCTTTATCATTATCATTATCATCATCGCCGTCGTCGTCGTCGTCGTCGTAGTCGTCATCATCATCATCATCAATATCATTATTTTAATTGTCGTGCCGTTGTCACCGTGGTTATTACTTTTGTTGCCTCTGCCGCTCATTGTGCCTTTTATGTGAATTGCTTTTATCGTTATTACTTGTTATTATTTATTTGTTATTTTTTTTTTTTATCTTTTTATTTTATTTTTTTTTTTTTTTTTTTTTTTTTTTTACTATAATTTCATGCTCCATGGGGACTTGGCTTTTCACGCTCATTGTCAACTGCTTTCAATGCTACCATTGTTTCCCAAACTGATAAGCCCGCGATAATTAAAGGAATACCGTAGCGGCGCGAACGTCACGATAAGCTCGATTAATTCTTTCGGCTGCCGTTCTTTCATAAAAGGAAACGCGTACGCGTTTTCAGCCTGTTTCGTACTTTGCTCCACGTACTCTTGCTGCAATAAATTCATTACAACTATAAGAGGTGCCTTTTTTTCAACGATGACTTTATTGTGTGTGTGCTTTTAAGATGCTTTTGGCAGTCTGTATTTTATTCGGCGCATTCATAATTGAATGACTGGAATAGAGCTCGCTATCCATAAATATCGTTAAAACACAAATCACGAAAGTGTATGTGAAGCGTATATTTTTAGTTATTTAAAATAGTTCGCTTTTATTTGCGGCTTATATTTCTTTAGTTTTACGAGATGGCAATTGATGGCACGCACTCATTATATTATCCAATATCAAATAGAGCATCGCAATTAATCCTCTTATGGGTAGCTTGAGTTTTATGAAAATTGCATTAACGCTGGTCTAATTTTTACAAGGAAATTTTAAAATCGATGGCATACACTAAAATTAATAAGCACTTATTATTTGATTATACCTTTACCGAAAGCATACTCCATCTTTATCAAAGATCGAGCCTCCGCTCATTAGCCGGAGCAAAAGAAACTGCTATTAATCTTTCTTAAATAATTAGTCCGAGCAATTAATGCTGTCGCTGTTATAATAAACAATAATTATTACTTCTAGACGATTGCGTTTGACGGGAAAAGCAAGCCACATAGTCGGGAGCCTTTTGCGAGGTGAGCGAAAAAAAAATCTCCCCAACATTGTTTTTTATGGATAATAGGTAAAAAGATACCCTACTCCACTAGTGGCAATAATTACAGCATTGGACACGAGGAGAGTTCGCTGGCTGGCGGTTACGTTTTACTTATTAATTTGGGAGGTCGCCGCTGCTCGAAATGCCCCCATTAATGAATAAAACAAGGATTCGGATGCTCGTTAAGGCCTGAAAATATATCCGCGGCCACTTCGGCGTAAGCCTTTTTTCCGTTAAGCAGCAAGCACTCGACTTCTCTGAGCAAAGTCGCAAGCGTGGTCGCCGTTTTTCCCGATGGGACCTAGTTCTCGAGGTAAAAGCTAGTTATGGTGCATATTTATAGAATTCCGAAGAAACGAACGATGGATGTGCTCTAGCAGGAGGGCTAAAGTTACGCGGCTCCGAGTCGAGTCTTGAACTTCCTTAATCCTCGGCTCGCCTTCGCTCGTATCGATCCATTGAAAAATAAATCGATATTCGGCCGAGGCGCGACGCGAGTGTCTTTGCTTTTTTCTTTCCCCCCCCCCCCAAGCCGCCCCCGGATCTCAAGAATAAAGCAGAGCCTCGAAGGAAAATAAATCATACGTGTCAGAGTAGCGGCTTCCAGCTCTTCTGCCTCATTTCTATTAAACGCGATAAGAAAACACTCGTTTCGCTTCGGGAACAAAGTAGCCGCGAGCCAGTGTTGGAAGGCTCCTCGGTTTTTATGTAATAGACCGAGCGAAGGCGGTCTCGCCGTTGAAGAGACACCAGCAACGCTCCCAGCCTCTAAATATTCCTCTGTGCTGCCATTAAAAAATTCCGACGCTCTTAAAATTCAGGCACGAATCGTAGTGGAGGCTAACATTGTCGTGGATAATAAAACTCGGCGCACCCGCTAGACCTTGTGATAGAATCATCGTACGTGGTGAAAGGACCTACCGGAGTAGGGCCAGCGGTAATGTGCTCTTGACCTATAGAGGCGGACACTTTTCTCTCGGCCCGCTCTCAGGCACTGGCTCACGTATGTGCATTTGCACTCACGTGCTAAAGCCTTTTTTCCTCCGCCCTCCCCCCCTGGGAATATTTATTCATTCGAGGCATGCACGGCTCTGAGTATGATTGATTATGTAAGACCGCGGCCGCTTCCAAATCGCCCCACCCCCCATTATATTTATATAAAACAGGGGCGTTAACGAAATGTGTCGCGTTAGAAAGAATTGTTTACGCTGTTTTCATGTTATACCTACTAATCTTTCTAAATATATATATATATATATATGTCATTTAAAGCTCCAGGCCTTTGTGTACTCTATTTTCAAAATTACACATTTATTTTTACCATTATTATTAATTATCATTGCTGACACATTGAAGTTTCTTCATTACTTCGTCATTTAATTTAATTAAATATACTCGTTGATGCTATGTACTTAAAGGTGCTTTTGATTTTATTTCATAATGCTCTTCGTTCCTTTTTACTACAACGTTTTATTAGCCCAGCGACACAATCGATAATGTGCCTATTATACTTTGTTTACCGGTGTGGCTAATCCAATTTTCTAAACTTTTCCAATTGCCCGGCAATTTATTTTCGGCTCCGAGTGAGATGCTTTCTACGTAATATTCTCTGCGGTGAGCGTTAATTTTTCTGTAACTGGAATAGCGCGTGTGCTACATGCTTAAGTATAGATGATAGAGAGCGCGTAAGTTTTTTCATTGCTCTTTTCGACATCGCTGAAACATTCGCGTGACGTCATGTTTTACATTGTTTTCTTTTCTCGTGGGCATCACCTAATACTAGCTCTTAAAACGTCTGCTCGCATCGCACAAGACAAAACTCTACCCAACACCTACTTTTCTTCCAAATTGCGTGACGCTAATAATAGAAAATATAGTAAAATGAGATTGTTCCACGACATAATAAAACCGACGTCCACGTTTTCTTCTTAATGTAGATTATTCGTATCGCAAATAATCATAAAATTCAATTTCGATGTTAAAACCGACATTTAATGTTGTCAAAGCGATGACGCATCTTCGAAACGACTGTAATTATAGTATAATAGAATTTTACGCAATCAATATCTTTTAATAAACGATTAACTTAAGTCAACAGATATTATGTGTAATCAATTTTTTTATTTCTGTAAAAATTTCAAAAACCCTGTTGTAGTTTAGACGTTGATACGAATTAGATAAAAATATTTGATGTTTTATGTTTATTTCTCATAATTAATTAAAAACTACGAAGATGATTTATAACGTTATAAATCTGTATTGTATTATAAGAAACCAAAATAAATATACACATATATATATGTGTATATATGTATATGTCTTTTTTAATAATTTAAGATTGATTTCAACTTAAATACGTTTTATTTTATTTTTTATTTTTAGTTTTTGTGACTGTATCTTTTTACAAAAGATTACACATTACGCTATTCCATACGGAAATGTAGATCATAAATATATTCAACGCATTTTCAACTTTACTTTTATGAAAAAAAATGGACAAAAAATAATATTATACATGGAGTAATAACTAGCGTAAAAAGTTTGAATTCCTTGCTCCTACGCTAGTATCTAGGATTTTATTAAATTCGCAATGGAAAAATTATGGAATTTGTTCAGATTATTATAAAATAAGCGAATCCATGTGGTATTAGATTTTCATAGAAACAAAGAAAATGTACGTATGAGAATCGCGGCGTTGAGCGTAAACGAGGTTTTTCTTGGTCGGAATAAGGCAAAGAAGGGTATAAATATAAAGAATAATTATATATCCAACTCGCACTTTTACATTTGCCAGTTGCACGAAACGAGAGCCACTGCACGCGATAGAAGGCAAGCAGTCGTGAGCTTTTTTTCATTACTCATATTGATTTTCTCCCCTAGTGCAATTTTCAAACTCACGGCGAATAGGTGAATGAGAGCTAGTAAATGATCTAGAAGCACATCGGCTAATTTCTTTTATACCTAAAAATATATATACTTTTCCATCGGTCTTTCTTAAGAGATCTCATTTCTAGAGACGATTGTACCTTCGTGCGGCTTTCCCCTTCTTCTCATTTATATTAAAGAGTACCTGAATTCTTAATTACATTCGCGTCTGAATATAGCTCTGCCTACCAAATATTGCGACGCGGAGCGCAGGACAATGCGTGGGTCAAGGGATGCCTTAGCTTATCAACTACCGATTCTCCCCGTATTTAAGAATTCATCTGGCAAATTCTTTCCTAATAACGGACAATCGCTATGAACGATTGCGGAGTGCAGGAGTAATTAAAGCCGGCATTAGTGGCGGCTGTTTGGATAATGAATAATAAAAAAAAAGTTTGGAATTATCTGTTCGCGCAGTGCTCATTATAAGTTTTATTAGTGTAAAATTGCAATTATCGGTTAACGGCAATTAATTATGTAACTCGGGCAGCCGCAGCCGTGAAAAGGAGAAGGGGACGGACGAGCGAGCGATACACTTGCAGCCGAACGGAGAAAATATCATCATCCAGCGCGTAAAGAACTTAAGGCGAAAGGCGCATCCTTACAGTGGCGAGTAATCCGAACAATGCCTCGGCGGAGCCGTAAAAAGTTAACGAGCTCGCTCGCGAGGGCGGACCGGCCTCCTAGAGCAGCGGGGTGGCGGAGGGAGCCTCGGCGAAAATACCACCGAGGTGGCTTTGGGGGAGGGAACCTTGATCAAGGTGCCGGGGCCGGGGAAAGCCCCTGGTGCCAGCGTTAAATTCGGTCACGGATTCTCGGCTAGCGGGGATGGAGCGGAAGCAGCCGGCAAGGGACTCGCGGATCCGGGGCGGGGGCTCGGAAGCCGAGAAGCCCCGCCGTGCGAGGGCCACCCTGGGTGCATCGCACGAGTCGGTGGCCTCCTACGACCCCTCCCCACCCACCCAACCCCTGATCCGATTGATAGGCCCTCGCCGCCGTTAATCCGGGCTTTTCGCGGGCTCCACGGGAAGCGTCTCCGATTTCAGATCGGCTCCAGATTTGTTTTCTTTGCCCCCCCCCAACACACACACACACACGCTCGCTCGCACGCACGCACGCACGTAGATAAGGCTCCTCGATTATCAGCCGGGATCAACAACGTTATCGCGGACGCTCGCCGCTCGGCGGAACGCTCAGCGGAAAGTTTTTTTGCATATTGCACACTGCACGGGCTTATTTGAGTACGAGGGATTTTCTGGGAGTCGATCGGGGTCGACTTGGATAAGCATCTACACCGGTCGATTGTAATTCTTAATCATCGATAGATCGGAGTGCCTTGCAGTTTTCTGCCTGCTACAGATTTCTTTTAATTTACGCTTTTAGTGAAATCAAAATCAGCCGAGCCTCACTTTCGAATGCCGCATAAATGTTCTATTACAGCTCCCTGTAAATAATGTAGTGTATTAATAGCTTTTTAACCAAGACTCGTTGCCTTGCAAAGAAAGATAATGAGAAGATTTAGTTTAGTTTGCACTGTGATGTATAATATTTTATTTAGAAGCTCGGTGTCTATGGAGAAGGAACTTTTCAATTTTCGAAAGATCGTTAATTCATAAGTAAAACATTAATAACACCTGCGTAAATTTATATCTATCGAGTTAGAGAATTATGATCCTTTGATCTGTCGTGAAAAATTAGCTTAGTGTACCAAATAAGCTGAATTTTAACGAAACTATGAAATTGCCTTTTATTCTAAAATAATTATGAATGGGTGAAAATTTCTCATTTGTGGTAAGGTTTAAAGTCAGTGAGAAATATTTAAATATAAATGTTCAGAAAAGTGACAAACACACCTATGTTCTAAGTAATTCAGCTTGCGATCGCATTTACATACAAATTGTGTGACTTCGAAAAAATATCAGTGTAATTTAATTTACATTTAATTTTGATTAAATATTCTTAATTCATTTTTCTCGTTGCAGTGTTATTTTTATTCCTCGTGCTTATGGCGGGGATTTGTTTATTTGGATACAAATGTCACGGAATATTAGGAAAACATGGAAATAGGACAGTTGTCACACTGACGCAGTGTTCTTGCTTAATAAAAAAAAATGAACGCGTACTTGCGCATACTTGTTCGGACAATTTATATTAGGTGCTTTCGGAGGATTACTGGCTTGTTAAGTAAAACTCGATCGCTAATTTCAGGAGTAAAATTTTTTTATAAATGTTGACTTATGATTATAGCCTGAGACAAGGTCCAAATTTATCCGGCGAGTCCACTGTATCTTTAAACATTTTCAACTCGTAAAAGTATCAATTGAATTATGCTGTTAACTAAACTTGTATGCTTTTTTGTTACGAGAGTAAAAATATTTCTATTAATTTTTACATTAAAAAACGTGTCAATATAATTAACTTGGCGTTATAATTATCAGCGTTTGACATAAGAATTACTTTTGCCACTGTATGACAAAATTATTTGTTAGCTTGGTAAACAATTTAGCTACTGCAGATACGTGTAATGCTGTTTATTACTTTAGTAACGAAAAACATAATTTTGTTTTATCGTTTATATGTTTTTAATTTTTTGAAAAATATAAAAGATAATGAATAGCTTGATTTTCCTCGTGCAATGTGTCAGCAAGTGACATTATATTTATTAAAGTGCATAGTTAGAAGATTAATTATTCCTAAAAATTTGATGTATTTAAAACAAATGGTCCTGATTTTAAACGAAAGTGAATTGCTTAAAAGATGCATTGGATAAGTAAAATTTGTGATTAATTTTATTTTAAATACAAAAAAATTACAACTTCATTAATACATATTTAAAGCATTGTTATTATTAAAGTTGTAGCAATCCTTTCAGAGAATGGGTTTTTTTTAAATCATAATTTTTCATTCTCGAGTTGAAAATAGTCATTGTGCCAAAATATATGTAACATTATGACAGGCAATAAATGATACTTCGATATTTTTGCTACAACATTATAAAGTTTGAAAATGATAATATAATATTTTTTAATGTGTCTTTCTTGAATATATGAATAATTTACAATCCTCATTTGTTGCTCTGACGCACATTGTAGTATACCAGAATAAAATTAATTTTAAATAATTTTAAATACATATTTTTAATTTAAAATAATCTTATATATTAATAAAGCGATATTTAAAAAAAAAAAAAAAAAAAAAAAGAAGAAATTTCAATTGAAATATCTGCAAAATATGATCATCGTCGTTAGTTTCGCAATTTTTTAAAAATTATAATTTTAAATACTTTGACAAGTTAACGATACATAAGCAATTTATGTTTTATAACTAATTATTAAATATTAAAGACACAAAAGAATTCCTTACACATTAGATTGCTAATAGCCAAAGTTTATCGGGAAGTATTGGTGTGAAAGTGGAATGCCATTTCATCTGAGATCGACAAAGGAAAATTGTTAAATGCCATTGACAATAAATATCAGTTATCGAAGAACAGTGTTTTTCATTTGTAGAAATTCTTCTGATGCAATTCTAAAATTTCAGTTTGCCAATTCGCTAAGTTAGATCTTGAAATCAAACTACGAAAATTCTCCGTCTCGAGAAGAACAGCCAAGAACGGCCAAGAACGCGAGAGCGAAAGTAAAATGTTTTAACAAAAGTACGAATTATTGTTTTTTCATTGTAAAGAGTATTTATTCAGAAAGAAAGTCACCCATGCGATGGATGGACGGGGGGGGGGGTGGTTGTCGTCGGATAGGTGAGCTTATGCACGAAATAGTAAGTAATGATTTCCGATACCTATTCAATCGGTAGGGGAGCGACGATAGCGGATTAGAGAAAATTTTGCGGCTGTGGAATGGAGGAAAGATTTCTCGGTCCGGGCGCCAAGCAGGGCAAACATTCATAATTTCAGGACGCGACGTCAACTACGAGCTATCCGGGAGTAATACATCCTGTCTCTCTCTCTCTCTCTCGCTCTATCTCTCTCTCCGCCCTGAGCTTTTTGTCTTGCTCGCTCGTTTGATTACGCATTATTATAGCTAACACTCCCGAAATAATATCCGGCGGAGGACGCACACGCACTTGCGCGCCATCTCGAGAATCCAAGAGAGAGGATCGAAAGAGGGTCTCGTTTTAGGAGAGCTGGTGTTTAACGAGGGGAGCGTTTGTTTCTATGGACGCGCACGAGACTCTCGAGTTACGTAATAGGCGGTGAGGTCGGGAGTTCGATAGTCATTATTCCTTTCTTGCCGGTGCTCTCGGGCGCGACATTGCTACAATCCATCCCAACAACTGAGAAATTTCTCCCTTGGAATCTCTCTCTCTCTCTCTCTCCTTGCATCCCTCGCTCCTTCATAGCTCTCTTCTATATTTTCTCATACATTCTTCACTCATTTTCAGTCGAGCGAGATGGCGATCCGAGTATTTTTACACGCAAACAGACGTAACTTTGTGAAAAACACAAGACTCGACGGAAGAGCATTAGCTATTATTTCGCGTGGACAAGCTTTTCTCTAACAAAAATCCGACCGGAAATTCGACACAACTCACTCTGTCACTTTCCGCGGCATTATTTGCTGTGTTTTATTTATTTATTTTTTATTTTTTTTTCTTATTTTTTATCATCTTTTCGTTTCTTTTTTCTAAGAAAATTCGTAAGCTCGAAATAAAGGAAAAAGCGACCGAACGCGCCGCGATTGCGAGATGCCTCGAGTAGTGAATCGCCGGTATTAAAATACACTTAGAGCGATCGAATGATCGATAAGCGTCTATTTGTACGGGAAGACCGAAGGGAGAGAGCTCCGGCGCGGATCTCTGGTAACAGGGGGGGGGGCGGCGGCGGCGAGGGTACTTCGCGATAAATCGAAAGAACTCGAGGAGCTCGAGGTACATCGTCGGCTATTGTGAGCGCCTGGTGTGGCGTTAACGGTATAAGGTTTCGCGGCAAGTGAATTTCATTCAAAAGGACCGAAATAGTTTTTATGGTCGGCCTGCGCGGACTCGCGCACAAAATTTAACTCTCCGGCCGAGAGGGCCGAAATGACAGATTGCATTTCGACGCCCGGAGCCGCGCGCGCCACTCGCGCGGCGTCGTCGTCGAATCGTCGGGAAATTATTTCAAGAATTTTAATTCAGCGCCGAAAGCCTGCGGTGGGCTCGAGCGCTTGCCAAATCTCCCCCTGTCGCGGACTATTTTTCTCGCGCATTCGAGAGCACGGGCTTTTACGCAAAGTCCACCGGTGACGCATGTTGCCCAGCGTTGGGCGGCGAAGAGGCGGCCCGGGGTTGGTGGGGGGGGCGCGGCGGCGGGTCATCGGTGCCCTGGTCCAAGAGGGAGCGCGCGGGCCATTTCGCCGGCGAAAGCCACCCCGAGGTCCAGCGGGGGCCCCGCCACGCGGAGGCTTCCCGGCCAGGATGGGAGGCCCGGTGGAGGGCCATGCGATAGCCCCGGGGGGAGCGACTCCGGCCGCCGCCTACGCTGGCCGCCACCTTTTCTTTTGGCAAAGTTCGAGCCAACGAGTTTTTCCATTTGGTCTTTTTTATTTTTAGCCCGAACGATAGGCCTGACTGACTCGCGGCACTCGCCGACCGTCACCGCTCGAAAATGTCGGCTGTAGTTTTCCGAGGCGGACTCGCAGCACGCGGCCCTCCCTCCCCCCGGATAAGCGAGCGGAGAGGAGAAAGCTCGGCCGAGCGAATGGTCGAAGGCACGTCGGGCTAAAGCTTTTAACGAATATAAAAAGAGCCGAGCGCTCGAGTGACGTCCGCTGGCGAGGCAAGGCTCGCAGGAATCGCGCGCGCAAGTGACGTAGCCGCGGTGAGAAAAGAGATCGAGATAGAGAGAGAGAGGCAAGAGTAGGCGTAATGCAGGGGCCGCGCATGCAGAGGTTCGAGGCGCAGGAGGGAGGTGGGTCCTGGAGAGGTGGGAGCGGGGGGGTGGGGGGGTCGGAAGGGAAGAGCAGTCGCACCGCCTCGAGTGCGCGTCTCGCCGTAAACAAAGAGGCAGCGAGGAGGTAGTGGTAGTCGACGGCGGTGCTCTGCCCAGGCAGAGGTTCTCGCGGGCTAGGCGCGACCAAGGTGCAACGTCTAGGGGCGGGAGCATTGGTTCCCCGCGGGCCTCGGCTCCGGGACGCACGCGCAGGAGAGCAGGTGCGGGCGCCGAGCGGCTCGAGGTCGGCCCCGGGCCCTGCTGCGATCGCGGCGGAGGCCCTCGCCCGCGGGACCGGGGCGCCGACGGTACGAGCGTCGCCCGGCGCGAATGGCGGCGGCGGCGGCGGGAGGGGTTTTCCGTTGGGCGGGGGCAGCCGGAAAGAGGGCGGCGACCCCCTCGTCTAGGGGCTAGGGGCTGGCGAGGCTCGCGGGCCGTCGCGCACCTCGTGCCGCTCTGGCTTCTTTACTTACTCAGCGAGCCGACGACTCGGTGTCCGCGAGGTGTCTCTCACTATGCCGCGATCGTCGTCACATGCGCCCGGAGGATCGAGCGCGCACCAAAGACCTCGCGTCGGCGAGGAGCGGCGGCTCCATGGCCCTCCTCTAATAATTTAGGACGCAATGTCGCCCCCTGGCCACCGGTGCTGCTGCGATTCTCCTCTCGCCGTGCTCCTCTCCTCTTCCTCCTTATCTTCGCGTCGAGCCGCTCTCGGTTCCTCTGACTTTCTTCGCGCCTTTCCTCGCGCCTTTCCTCGCTCCTCGATGGCTGTCAGGGCAGAGGAGGCAAGCCCGATGTGTGACAGACGGAGTGATTGAGCGAGTGAGAGAGAGAGAGAGAGAGAGAGAGTGAGAGAGAGAGAGTGCGCGAGAGAGCCAGGTAGAGAGAGAGAGGGAGAGAGGGAGGGAGAGGGAGAGAGGCGGTGATGGAAAGCGGGTGGGTGTGGGTGCGTGTGAGCTCGCGCACGCACACGAACTGCCCCGTCCGCGCGGGATTTAAGGGGAGAAAGAGAGAAATGCGAGGAGAGAGAGAGAGAGAGAGAGAGAGAGAGAGAGACTGTCGGCAGCGGCTCTGTCGGAGCCCCTGGTGGAAGCCTGATGAGGCCGCTAAAAATAAAGCGCCTTCGACTCGCTCTGCCGAGCCGCCGCGGCCGCTGCGGTCGGCTCCGCTTCTACTTCTGCTGCCGTGTGCTCGTCTTCGTTCTCCTCCTCGCCTCTCCCTGCCCTCCCTCCCGCCCCCTCCCTCTCTCTCTCTCTCTCCGGATCTCTCGCCGCGGCTTATGGACTTCTTGGACAGGGCGGTGATCGTCCTCGTCCTCGTCCTCGTCCTCGTCCTCGTCCTCGTCGTCTCGCGCGCTCTCGCCGTCACCTCGCGCACATAGGAATAGCCGCTGACCCGCTGCTACTTGTCCGCCACCCCTTTCACTCCTACTCAAGTGCAAGCATGTGCGGTATATCTGCACCAGGGGAACACATATTCTTTCAATACTCTTCCACTGTTACGCGCCTCCTCTCTTCTCACTTAGCGAATTGCCGCGAACACCGCGAATTTCTCTCGCGCCCGGCCGAGGTGTGCTTACGAATGCACGAGTGCGATTGCGTTGCCTCGAGCGAGACGCGCATTCAGCTGACAATCGCTTGCGCGTATGATCGATGAGATAGTGGCGACGGCGCCGACGGTAACAACACCACCAGATCACAGCACTGCTCCACTTGCGCGAACTCTCTCCTTCCTTATCTCTAAGCCTCCCTCCCTCTCTCTCTCTCTCTCTCACTCTCTTTCCCTGTATCTCTCTCTCTCTCTCTCCGTCTCTCCGTCTCTCTTTCTCTCTGTCTCTCTCTTTTTCCCTGTCTCTCTCTCTCACACTTTCTCTCCCTCGCTCTCTCACCCTCTCTCTGCTTCCCCTTATTTATCTCCGTGCACGTTTTTGCTCCCGACGAGGGTCACTGGGAAGCAGGACCCACGTCGTGGCTCATAACGGATAAACAACGGGAGCAACAAATAGCCTACCGGTGCTTATACAGCGTTGGGCGATAGGGTGGACGAGACGGAGGGAGCTTCGGCTTAAGTAGAAGGAGACGGGTCAGAACAGCCACTTTGGCCAGGTTTTACTGTACTCGAGTGGGGGGGGGGTGAATAAGCCAGAGAGAAAGAGAGAGAGAGAGATAAAACAGAGAAAAAGAGGAGAGAGAGAGAGACGAACAGAGAGGGAGAGTGAGAGAGAGAGAGAGAGAGATGAAAAGACGAAAAGAAAAAGACTATGAGCTTTAGAAGACACGTAGGGGACAGTGAGGTAAGGAGTGTAAAAGGTGGAGGGACAGAGAGATAGAGAGAGAGAGGGAGAGCGAAGAGCAACAGCGCCTTGTACCACACTGTTTTCCAGGAGCACCTCTCCCGGGGCTCAAGGTCGCCAGGAGAATTCCTTTTCCCTGGACCGCTCGCTCATCACGGGCGGCGCGAGCAGCCTCGTGTTCCGAAGCAGCTCCACTCTCGTACGGCAGAGGCAACGGTTGCTGGCTCGCGGGCGCGCGCACACGACCGCTTATTAATACAGACGGACGGGGATGGCGAGGCCGATATATCGCGGACCGACTCCCGGCGGACGGGAGGGTTGAATAGAACGCGGGCTGGGAGCCGCGAGGGAGAGCGGCCACGAGACCGAACTGGGGAGGGCAGGAGTCGACGGAGCAGCTCTGGCGAGGCTCGCGTTCCCACCGACGGCTGGGACTCGACTCTCGCTCTCTCTTCTCGACGAGCGGCTCGCTAGTCTGCTCCTCCTTCTCTTGGCTCTCCTTCCGCGCGCGCGCCGCCACCCTCCCGGCCGCCGCCGCCCCCTCCCCCACGGTCCGCGTCCCCGCCAGCTGGCGCGCGCGCGGTCCTCGGCGGCGATTTCGAGCGCTGAAGCCTCGGTTCTCCGAGCTCCGGCGCACGCACGCACGCACGCACGCACCTACGCGCGCACGCCGTTTCCTCCCTGTCCCTCTCTCTCTGCCCCTCTCTCAGCGTTACTCGGGGGAGTCGCGCGACGTCGAGGAGCCTCGGAGGCGCCCCGACGGGATCTGGGCGCCCTGGTCCCTTCGGAGGCCGGGCGGAGAACCTCGATGCCGCCCGATGCTCGAGGGAGCTTACGCACGTAGGAGGATCCGCCAGCCGGGGGATGAGCGAACACGCGCTCGATGACGTCATCGGTGGCTTCGGGAGAGGCTCATCCGGTGGGCCGCCGGGACTGGATGCGCGCCACCGGAGCAAGAGGGAGAGAGCTCCGAAGTCGCGAGGGCGCATGACCCGTCGTTGCTCCTGCTCTCTCTCTCTCTCTCTCTCTATCCGCGTCCAGCTCCTGACTCCTCGCTCTTGGCGGGTCTTGTGCCGGAGCGCAGAGGCAACGGGAGCACTGAGCACGAGGAAGCCGCGAGGACGAGGGGCATTAGCCGACGTCCGGCCCCGTGGGATCGTGGGCGGCGCCCCCGAGGAGGCTCGCGTGTCTTCCTCGAGTCGCCCGAGCCCGAAATCACTCGCCGGCGCGGACGTCGGCCCCTGCTTCCTGATTAATAACAAGCCCGGCGACCGGTGCACGCCCGAGCAACAATTGACGCGGTTTCCATGATCGCTGATTGCCCTCGGCTGCCACCAAAGCTCGCACGGGGCCCACACAAAATTCCAGCCAGTCCTTGAGGGGACTGCCCCGCCTCCAACCTGAATCCCTACTCCCGTCCTCGGCAATAGCGTTGGAACAGTCGTTAATTACTGTTATTAATGCAGCCGGATACCGGCTGTTGGAGAAGTATCAATCTTCTAAAAAGCTTATTTGTTTATCATTGAAATTGCTTTTCATTATGTAATGCAAAAGTATATTAAAATTACCCTCCCCGTATAATTGATTAGCGGAGATGGTTTCACTGGAATTTTTGGAATTAGAGTACACCAATTAATAGGAGTAAGCTCGCCTTTTCCACTACAGTTGAAAATACCTTAATTAAGGAAATCATTATTCTTTATTTATGCATTACACTCTATCATAAATAATTAATATTAATTAACTTTTATATAATAATTTTAACTTAATGTTTTATGAAATTAAAAAACGACGATAAAACAATAACGACTAGTATTTTTATTTTACGCTACGTTAATTATATTTGACCTTCGTGCATGACGAGGCATGGTATTCGTCAATTTCTGAAGAAAAGTTTTACTTTTATCAGTATCGATATGTACAAAATTATTTATACGATATTTGAAGATAGATTGATTATTTGGTAGATGTATCAATACTTCCCCCCATTACGATTCGTAACAACGATTACATGACACAAACTTGTATGAGAAAAATGAGATGACTCATAGCTCGATCTATGACATTTCCGTCGAGTACATTTGGATTTTTTTAAAAACTGATCTTGTCTGCCTGTCCAAATATGGATTGAGCCTATTTTAATAATAATTTTTTAATCAACGCTAGCCGTACTCTCAAGTCTAAATTCTAAAAAATAGTTAATCGTTTCGAAAAATCCAAAATTTATACGCCTTAACGCGGAGGATTTTCAATAATATTTATTATAAATAAGAGATGCCTTTTCCTATTTTCCGAATGAGCTTTGGATGACATTTGAAAAAACTTGAATATAATTTTCAAACTAATTTTACATTCATTTTCGTCTGTATCCAAGACTTTATCATGCCTGACTAGACCCGACTCCTTTCTACTTTGGCATTTGGAGCCATAAATACAAAATATTAAAGATAATGTGTTTTTCTTTTTCATTTTCTTTATTCATAATTTTTCACTTTATCCATCTGATTAATTTTTTCTAATATTTATTCAATTTTAACACAATCGATCTATAATTTTAATGTCAAACGTCAATAAACTATTTTAGTTAATAACCAAATTCCGCTATTATTGTTCGATCTATTGCCATTTTTCTATATTGTCTAGATTTTTCAATAACGATTAATGACAATAGTATCCGTTTTTATACTCTCTTTACATTCACCTGCGGCTCTGCTGGTACAATCTCCTCCTGTTGTCCACCAAGTTTTATATTTTTTCTATACTGACTAAGAATAGTGATTAATCGTTCATTCGCATGGCATAAATGAAAAAAATTAAAAATTTTTTTAAATAATTGCTACGGTTCTAAGCATACTTTGGACTAGCCTTTGAACCATTTTTTTTTAGTGCTTGTCATTACTCTTCTATCCACGCATATGAGGTGAAGTATAAATGTGTTGAATCTAAAGAAATATTATCCAACAGTTTTCATGGTTTTCATTGAACTCTATAAAATGTATTTATTTAATTCGCAGTACAAAATTTATACGTGTCAGGTAAATGTCGATTCATCTTCTTCTATAATATATAATTACCATGTAAAATTGTTTAATGATGCATTTCTGTTTATCAAATGATTTTACGATCTATTTGATATACATGTCTGAGCTAAAATTTAAGCTAAATGTTTGAATGAATTTTCATATTTTGAAATAATTATTATTGATAAGTTTTTAAAAACGCTAGTGATAATGAATTATAATAGCAAATATCTTTCTCATACTTTTAACATTAAATAAAAAAAATTTTACATTTTAATGCATTTCGATAATCGAGTTAGCCTTTTCTATCTAAATAAAACGAAAAATCAGTTTTTTCAAAGGTAAATTAGAAATAAAGCTTTTAGCATAAGTATTTTTGTATAAATTATTATGTATAAAAACTCCTCATATTCTTAATATATTCGTGTTGATATTCCAAAACTACGTAGATATGCAATAATTTAGAAACGTTCTTTTTATGTAAATCTATAGTATTTAGATATCAAAACGAAAAATATTTTATCAATATTTAATATTTAATTATAGTTTTATTATGTAAAAAAGATCAAAACGCAAATTAACAATTCATATTATTATTATTATTATTTACTTTGCAGATATTCAAAAGGCGCGTATATGTTTGATATTCTCGAAGATGCTTGCAATTACATTTCCTTCATTTTCAAGGATAACTGCATTCATAATTTTATACAACATCGCGAACATGAACTCTTAAAGAATTTTGTAAATAAATCGAATTAATCACTATTTTCTCTCGGTCACGTAAATTAATTCCTCCCATTTTAATGAAATAATAAATGTCATTAGCAGCTTTAGCCTTAATCGCAGAAGAATAACAGATTCGAGTAAAAAAATTATACTAAAAACGAAACCGAATGTCGAATTAGAAAAAGTAGGTCAAATTTCGGTCAGACCCCAAAAACTATTAAACTATGTTCGAGAATTACTAGATATATTTTCCATGTACATATGTAGATAAAAAATAAATAAATCCGTTATAAGAGGGAGTGTGAAGTCTCAGTATTTTAAAAAAAGTTTTTGCTTACAATGAGAATCACATAATGTTTCTTTATTGCTATTTTATTAATCTTTTGCTTCTCCTGCCTTTTACAGACCTCGTTTTTTTTCATTCTATTGGTCTCCATGCGATCATATAAAATACTGGAAAACTGATCTCTTAAGTTATTTACTGTCAGTATTTATCATTTCTGTAACTTTACAATACATCGCAATCATTTTTTTTCTTCTGGAATTGACGACAAAAGTTTAATAATAAAAGATTCGAGAGATTCGAAGGATTTGATTTTGAAAATGACCAATAGTGTTCGAAATTAATAAGTTTCTTTCTATATAAATATACAATATATCAAATATAAATGTTTGCGTTATAATGACTGTGATTACTTTGAGAAAGAAAAACACGTTTATGTAAAAAAAAAAAAAAAAACAATAACAGTAATGTAAAATAAGAGACATAATCACATATATGTAAAAGTATTTCCTTTTTATCTATAAAATTTTCTAAACAAGAATATAAACGTTCTTTAAGAAAGTATTATTTCAGCTTTTTTTACGAATTTATAAAAATGATTTTGTTTATCATCTTATTATGCTATTATCTATACGTAATAAGGACTTGTTTAATTTGTTTATTTGAAGTTAAACATAGAGTAATAGTTTGACTTTAGTTTCATGAATCATAATGTTTTATAGTTTCCTATAGATACTTTAAATATATTAAGTATCATTCTCTCTCTCTCTGTTTAACTTTCTGGCCTAATGGTTTGGGGGGAACCGTTGACGTCGCGTGCCGACAGTTGTTGATTATGGGACTTCTGCTCGGTAGGACTATAGATAAAGAGGGGGATGTATACATAAACATATACATATACATATACTTATACTTATATATGTGTGTGTGCGTGTGTGTGTACATGTGTATATACGATATGATGTACAAGATGGCGACGCAGTGGCAACAAAGGTCTCGAGTGGTACACTCGCACGGCGACGAAAAGGAGGAAAAGCAGCCTCGGCGCTTCTCCCCTCGTTCTATAGAACATCAACGGGCCGCGTTTGCGAATCGATCTGCGCCCGTCGTTCGCGTAGCTCCCACCCTCGTGACGGCGGCAGTGGCGGCGGCGGCGGCGGCGTCGGCGGCGAGTTGTTACGTCACTAGGTCACCCCCTTTTCGATCCGATGCTATGTTTATGTATGTGCTCGCGCATGTGGCCGCGAGTCGATAAATGCGGCCGTGTGTATCTCTCTCTCTCTCTCTCTCTCTCTCTCGGTCTCTCGCTAAAAACGAGGCTCCGAGCCTCCGATTGCGACCACGAGGATCTCCTCCGATGCACCGCCAGCCGATACTCCCTCGAGCAGGTGATCCTGTTTGGAGAGCGGCATCGGGCCCGGAGCATAGGCCTTTCCCATCGATCGCCGGAGCCCGGCAATCCCCAACTGGCTTTTGCGATCGATGAGTTCGCCCAGCCCTTTACTTCTGACCCAGAAGCCTCGTCACCTTGAAGATCACTGGACGTCAATTACTCGAGCCACTCGTAGGCAAAAGGAAGAGGGCGACCGGCGGGAAGGAGAGCGGGGCGCGCGAAGCTGCCAATTAAAAAAATATTCGAATAATAATAGGGGCTCTTCGTAAATCCGGGGAATACGGAGAAGCCTCTCGCACAAATGGACGCGAACAAAGGATGCACGCCAGGAGCCAGGAATGCTCAAGGGCCTTCTTCTTTTTTTTTTTTATCGCCCTCGTCGTCGTCGTCCTCTTCCTGCTTATCTCCTGCGTGCTTTTGGCTTTCATTTATCAATAAATTTCACCTCGTGTACCCGCTGCGCGCTAAGACAGTCGGGGGAGGGAGCTTGAGAGAGAGAGAGAGAGAGAGAGAGAGTAAGCGCTGGGGGGGGGGAGAGGAACAGGGCGACAGAGCAACACAAAGAGAGGCGACTGGTAGGAGAGAGAGAGAGAGAGAGAGAGAGAGAGGAAAGAACCGGAGGACTATTTATCCATTTCTACATGGAAGCCAAAATGGGAAAATCGCTGTTTATGACGCGAGAGTAGGCGCAAGAGCACAGGGGAGAGGTTGAGAATGGGTAGAACTCGGATAGGCGGTGGCGGCGGCGGGGGTCGGGGGCGGGGGCGGGGAAGAGGAAATCGACGAGGAGAGCGCAGTCAATGCGGCGCAGTGGGCGACGAGTGGAGTGAGCGGAAAACCGCCTATGACGTCACAGGTCGCACGGTGACCTTTGCCTTTCTCCTCTCCCTCTAATGCCGCGGAGCTCGCTCGCTCTCGCGGCGCCTCACTCCTGATTTCAGTCCTCCGGCCCCCCGGCCCCGGCCGCCCTCCCCTGACCAACCCCACTAGCCGCCCCGTCGCGGCCCCCTCTACCACGGCAGTACACCGACGGCTAACCCCTTCGACGTTCTACTTACGGCTTTTTTACACGTTTATAAGCTTTTAGTTGTAGCCGCAGGTAGACTGACATGTTTTTATAAAACATTACTCTACCTCATAGATACGTTCTCGCTAACTCGACTCATTTGACATTTCATGGCGGCAACACTTCAAACTTATCTGCTCTGTGTATTAATTCACAATTCGCGCTCACGTCTCTTATTATATATATATATATATATATATATATATATATATATCGATATATTTATTTATCGCATAATTAATTCTGTTGATATCGAAATTTCGCTTCAATCAAGATTAATCCGTCGCTCTTTCATTATCATAATAAGAAATGGAATCAATTGTATTTATTCGAGCCACGTAGTCATTTGATTGAATTTTTCCTCGCCTGCAATTCAACTCGGATAAAATTATCTCCCAGTATGTTTATATTAAGGTGTAACCGACAATTAATGGCCGCTTCGTTATTAAATTATACTTAATTGAATTTATTTATTCAAAACCTTCTCCCTTAATAATAAATTCGATTATTTTCGCTGGTGTATTAAGTTCACGGCGTATTGAATTTAATTGCGTATACCTGCTTAAAAATATGGCACAGTGCACGGTTGAAGTTTATCAAAAAAAATTTTAAACCTTCATTATTACAAGGCAATGGTTATTTTGAATGAATTTTATCCTAACCGTATAAATTCACCTATAAAAATTATTAATATTACATCGAACGCTTAATTATACAATACGTCTTCGTATATAAGAATAGAAATAATTTGTTAAGAAACCGAAACCTATATTACCACGTGAAGTAATATACATTTGCTGGAAAAATCGAATCATAATATTTTCATATTAAAAAATTACGAATTATACAAAATAAACATTGTCGTCGTTGTTATTCTTTCAAATTTTTATGATGCGAAATAAGAATAATTATCTTTTTATCGTCACTTCTACTTATTTATATTAATTTATGCTGAATTTTGTGACCTTTCTATCTACAATAATCTATTGATAAATTTATAGATTGTATATCACCAGTTCTATGATACATGCGTATGCACACGTGTGTATATATATGTATGAAAATAATATTTTCATAAAATTGCAAAGGCATGATCATAGTATTCGTGTACCAATGTAATTCATATTTTTTTTTACACATAATATTCATTATGAAAATTAGACGGATTCCGCCTTATAAAATATTACTCTTCGCAAACGCTGAACTTTAAACGAGAGGGCATATGCAATTTTATTAATTGTTTTATGGTTTATATTTTAAAAAGTATAAATAGGTCAGTGCATCAACTACCACTACTAGGAATATTAATTAAATTACTATTGTTAAAAGATTAAGGGTGTGATTGAATTATGTAATGAAAACTAGCACAATAATTGTCAATAATATATTTTTTTAAGTTGTTCTTTAAGTTGATTCTTTCACTTTCCAATACCGCGTATAAATAATTCTTTAAAGTAATATTAGTTTTGTTTTCTTACTAAAGGTAGGTCACTTTTCAGATACCAGAAGGAAACAACATTAAATACTTAAAGATACTAAAGAAACAACGTCAATGAAACGAGTAGTTTGAGTTTTTGATAAAATGAAGTTAGACATTCTCAAAAGTATGCGAATTAAAGTACAGATAAGAAGTATAGCTCATACTTTCTACATTCGGAAGAGAGAGAAACGTCAAGGATGTTCCCCTTTTAAAATAGAGTAATAAAAAGCTTTTTAATGATGGCTTGATGCACGTATAATTTATAATTAAAGTGATTGAAAGCGGCCAGAAAATCCCAGAATATTTTGCTAAGATTGATGACATCGATATCCGACTATTTAGTTACTAAAGACGTAAAATGTACCATGTTCTATCAACATCAAATTCACATTATTACGATGCGTATAAAATAATATTTTTAAGCATGTTTAATACAACAACTAAAGAGGCGAAAGTAAATATTGAAACTCTAAGAGAAATTCAGATCGTTTAATTGTTACCAAGTGACTAATTTTTTTTATTAGTTTTCACTTGAATTATTTTCTATTTAACGACCGTGCTTAATAATTTTCCGTCATTTTCAAAGATTTTGATAGCCAGAGCTATTCATGAACATTTTTAATCATTTTAAAGACATGCATTTTATGACGTCAAAGGAATACTTATCACGTTTCAGTGCGTTGTTCCAGAGATTGTAGAAAATGATTCTCTTCAACGAACTAGTGTTATCATAATAATTTTTTAAATAAAGTGATTTCTTATACGATAAGATAAAATTAAAAAGATGACAGCCAAGAGTTTGAAATTTCAAATTAAAATTTTTAAGCACAAACGTTTATTCTTCGTTAAAATCTTCACATTTTATAGCATATTAAATTTTTTTTTTTTTTTTTTTTTTTCACATTATTGTATATAACAAGTTTTATGTCCAACACTATGCATTTTCAAAATATTTAAATGCAGACGAGTGCACTGACAATATTGTGTTTTTGTTAATATTTATGTATTTTAACATCCACTGTAATATGAAAATTATTTGATCAACTGTTTCTTATCAATCGTAGAGCTCTATGATAATGTACACGCGTGCATTTAGCAGCATAAAATATTTATTTTAATGGTACGAAGGTACTAGTAAAACCATTAATTTTTTTAACTGAGTACGTCGGGTAATGAATTGCGCTTATATAGTTGGATTTTATGCAAATTATAAATGGCTATCTTTTAAACCGGAAAAATGTGTAATCTACGCTAATATAATTACGGGAGCTTGTTAAATTGTTCTTGATCGCTATTGGATCAATAAGCTTTCAATTTAATAATATTAACAATAAAGTATATTAAATTTACAATACTAATTATTACGCTATGTTTAAAAAAAAAAGTCTTGCCTTTTAATTAACGGCTAAAGCAATACTCGGAAATTATTTCGTTAAAAAGGTAAATAGTTAAAAGAAAGATGGGCAATAAAAAGTCAGTTTGATATCCTATACTGGCAAGTGTACTTCGGCATTATCGTTGTGAGCTATGCTTAATTTTTTACGACGTATGGTGTATTAGTAATGACAGTGTTACGGTTTTTTGGTCTGCGTAACAGATGTAAGACATCCAAATGGCCGACGAGAGGCAAAGTAGGCAACGAGCTCAGCGCGAATACGCGCAAGGGTCCAAAAATTGTCCTTCGTCGCGATTCATTCATTCACGGTTATCCGCGTTAAAAAAAAAAAAATTTGAGCAATATGCAATTAGATAAGTGCACGATTCCGCACCCAAGGGCGCAGGTGCGCACGATGGGCTTGTTTGGCCTTTTTTGCGCACGACATCTATTAAAAACATTGAGCAACGCCGAGCGCGTCTTCCCGGGGAAGATTTTCGAGGGCCGCGTAAAATACATCAAGCAGATAACAGCTTTACGGCCTCATTGATTCGCTTGTCTCTTGTAAACATCGAGCGAGCATACGTCAAACGTGACGGAGCAAAGCCAGTCTATTTTGAGAGCAGTCGGCCACCTTTCTTTTGCCGGCGCGGACGGACCCCTGCTACGCCTTCCTGGATGACCGTTGTCCCTTGGCCCACACAGGAGCCAATACATTCCGCGGAGCAATAATCGATTCGCTTGATTCGTCGATACGAGCTTACTGAAATTAAGGAATCCGCTCGCTTCATTTGCGTTAAATTATAAGAAGTAGGTCGTCGGAAAGGATATCGTTATAGTTTGCCGGCTATACCATTGTAATTAGCATAGATATTTCAGTGGCATAATGTAAATACTTTTTCCTCCAATTACTGGCTCGGTATATATATATATATATATATTACACGTTGGCATTAATTTATTTTAAATCGGCGATACGACAATATTGCCATTGTTGATTTTTGTCGCTGCGCCGTGTCGAGATAACAGTTTTACATTTCCTTATTCAAAGATCATTATTAGAAATTCATTACTGGGCTTGTGATTAAAATTCCTCGTTTTGCGATCCAATGGCTGATTATGGTCTTAGGCCATGGCTTGTCGAAGCTTACAGTTATAAACGAGACCGCGAATGTGCTGCCTAAATAAGTAAGGTGGGAAAAAAAATTTTCCGACCGAAATTTCTTCTTGGGTTGCTGCGGCGTGCCTATTTACATACACAACGATACTCGGCCTTGTTGGGGTCCCATATGTATTTGCATATCTCTCGGATAAAGCTTTTAATTATTCCTTACTTCCAAATAAAATACCAATCTTTCTTTATGTCGTTGCATGCCTACATTATATAATATGTATATATGTATTAATTACATTTGTGAGTGTGAAATGAAGAAATATAGGTTGTAAAGTGAGTATGGATCGTTAGCGATGTTTCTCTACTTATCAAACTAAATTTTTGAAAAGGATCGCGTGACACGCCAAGGTAAATTTTTAACGTGTATTTTCTTTATTCATCTCTATGTGTGTCTAAACTTTTTTCCGTAATATTATTAAAATAAGATGGCTGGTGAATAAGAAGAGTTCGTCACTCTGTTCACTAATATACTATTTTTAACTTCATAGTACGTAGACTTGTAAGAAATCATACAAAGATGTTTTCTTCTTTAAAAATTTAACTATTTTTTATATATTACTTTACTAAAGGTGTATTTTTTTTTATCTTTATTTAATTATTAATTGCATGTTAAAAATCGCATCAATACAATTGCAAAGCTGATAATGAAATTTAAATCAGAGTATAAAATCATAAATTACTAAAAAATGGTATTGTAATTTAATCATCTCTCGGATCTCAAGAATGAAATCATTTATTTCACTGTAACAGACGAGTATATAATGCTTCGGAAAATTTTTGCTACAGATTTTTAATAAAGAATCATACGAAAAGATCACAAAAGATTTTTTTACAGATTTTTGTCAAAAATATTGCCTTCAATGTTATTGTTTTCTTTTTTGTTATCGACAAATCGATACTAAAGCTATGCTCACCTGAAAGTTATTAATTGCTATAATGCGCCTATAACCTTCGCCTGATATTAATATTCAAGCTGTAATTCATAAACTGTTCCTAATTGTTGTAAGCTGAAATTTAAAAGTGAAATTTCAGCCGAATGTCGAGGTAAAATCTTTAATCAATGTATTTAAATAAGTATTGTTAAGATGTATGTAAATTTTTCGCGGTAATAGCTTCAATCGATTGTGAAGAATTGATGTTAAATAAGTAGGCCAGGCTTATTTAAATGCTTCTGATTAGAACTTGTTACACGATAGTGAAGAAAACGGTGATTTTTCTATGAGCTTGGAAAATCTGCCAGATAAACGTAGAGTAATAAATATCTGGGAGCCCTGGGGTAAATGAGAAGACAGACTGTCGGTGTAGCGAGCTCCACGTCGCCATTAATCGTGCGGGTATTCTGTCGAGTCCACGTGCACGAACCGGAGAAGATCCAGAGATGGGAATAAGCATGTGAGTAAGGCTTCGAGCCATCGGTGAGCTCTTAGCTCTCTCCAGTCCCACTTTTTTTTCCCCCCGGCTTTTGACCTACCCCCCACCCGCCCCTCTGCGTGTGTCTCGGCCCCTCCCGCCGCTGATTTCAGCATTATCCCACGAGTCGTACGCATGCACGAGTATCTGGCCTTAAGAGGCTTCCAGCTCGGGCGCGAAGGCGAAAAACGAAAGGGATGGCATTTCGCCACGATAAAAGAACCGTGATCGGCTTGTCAAGTGGTGTAACTGCGAGGCGCAGCTGAGGGGGGAGACCGACTCGCGAAATAGCTTCGGTCACGCGACGTTCCCCGGAATCGCGTTGCCCTATCAAAGCGACTACCAAGCCGGCGACGGGACGCGGTTTCTTAATTTTCCCATCCCTAGAAATGGGTCTCCTGTTTTTAAAGCAAGCACTAGCCTCGGTACTTTATACGATCCAATTATCATGATTGCTTTAGAGATTTCCGGGATCGCGATTACGTTACCGCGCCCTTTTGTTTTTTGGGGTAAGTATTAAACAATTCGGAAAGTCAGGGAGACTTTGATCATGAGAGCTCATAACAAGCACTGCTCTTCATTCTTTTTAAAGCCACTGTAATTTTTGCTATAATTTTATGAAATTACCAAGGCAAATCAATTTTCCTTTTATATTAATCAAAGCGCGTTTTTCTACTAACTGAAAAACTAGGTTATAAGAACATTGCGCTTGGAATACAATATAATATTTGGGTGAAGCTTGACTTGAAAAAGTTGTTGCTTGGCATGGCATTTCACAGGAGCACAACCATTTCAGAGAATACTTACTTGGACATTTTTTTTTATTTTTTTTTTTTTTTTTTTTTTTTTTTTTTAATGCTAACAACATTGAGAAAACTGTTGAAAAATATGAAGTTGCACAAGTAAAATAAGTGCAGCATTAATTATAAGCGCTGCTTAGGAATTTTAACAATTTACAGTAATTATAAGGATTATTACCATCGTTATCATGGCCGCAAAGTCATCGCAACTATCACCATAATTAATGTAATTGTTGTTCTTCGTATCATTGCGAGCATTAATTATGCATTGTAAAAGCTATTCACGAAAATTTCCTAAACCATGTCTGGCTTGAGTAATTGCCGAGAATGAACGTGCGCCACGGTAATAACGCCAAATTTTCAAGCGGGAGAGGCATTTTTTTGTTTCACGACTAACGCCAGAAAAAAAGTAACGGAACAGGACCAAAGGAACAATGATTATCCGAGAGTAAAGTTACGCCGCATTATAAAATGAAGAGAAACATGCAAATCAGGCAGCATTGATTAAGATTAATAAGGATCGATGGTATTTTTTTTTATATATATATATATAACTCAAAGCGTGTCTGGTATAAATGGCCTTGGGGGTGTCTCGATGGCTCGCTATAGAGAGAAGAGGAAATCCCGAATAGGAAAAGAAAATCAGCATGAAAATCCATTTCCTTATAGGAAGCTACGGTCCGCGCCCGACTCTCCAGTCGCGTCCTTGCGGGCGCGGCCGATAAGTAGTCAAGAGGTTGGGCAAAGACGCCCAGGGGGAGCGAATCGATCACCGGAGTGCGGCGATCGCCGTCCTGGGTACGCGCTCGCGAGGTCGTCCGGGGCCGGATCGGTCTCTCTCGTCTCTCGCGCATTCACGCCGCCACGGGAAGAGCAGCGGAGAAAAATTCCCAGCGCAATTGGGGCGGCGAGCGAGTGCAGGCCTCGCGTCGTCCGACACTTGGCTTCGCGTCGCTCCATTAGAACGACGCGTCGCCTCATGCTAATCACCTAAATCGATCTCGTTTATTGGCCTAGAATATATATATGTATATATATATGTGTGTGTGTATATACGTGTACGCGGGGCCGCGCACTGCCAATATCCAGGGAAAACGGGTCGCGCGCTACTATTATATTGTTCGGGCTGCCCGTGGCCTCCGCCGCCGCCGCCGCCGCCGCCGACGCCTCGCTAGTCTTTTCCTTTTCTTCGCTCGGCTCCTACGCGGCCCGACGCCCCTTTTATCGCCGCTTCGATTTCCCATTTATCAATTCTCCCCTGGCCTGAGCCCTTCCTATCCTCCTCTGCTCCCCCCCCCCCCACTGTTGGTGCAATAGTGCATTAAGCCGGCACTGGGGCTCCCCCATATTCAAATGGGGCTCTACCTTCTGGTGCATCGAGGATAATCGAAAGACGCTGACGCACGCGAGCCTTCGTTGCGTTGTATCGCCGCGGCTTTCCTTTTTTTTTCTTTTTTTTTATTCTGCTCGACTGATATTTTTTAATTTCTAGTCTACCGATGGTGGACACTGATGATGCATTAACGTGGCAATGGAATGACGATTAGCTTTCGCGGCAATTGACAATATTTAATTAAAAGCGCGTCGCGGTATTGAAGGCGCTTTACGTGGAATTTCATTTTTTGATAAAGTCCTTAAAATAATGATGTAAGAATCTATGTTAAAATTGTATTATTTATATTTCCGTTGAAAGACGTTGAGAATAGAATTATCAATTATGATCCATGCATAAATCAGCATTAGGTAATATATTAACTGCTAGTCAATTTCTAAATTATTTTACAATATTTCAATTATTTCTATATTATGTGAGCTGCATTAGTTATTTGAAATTTATCTTTCAAATAGCTTTATTATTTTTATAATTTTTGAATCCATTGAGTCATTTATGTTTGCAAACGCAACAAATTTTTTACAGAATTAATAGTCATTTGATTGCATTGTCAATGGACTTTTAATTATATTTTTGTAGAACTTTTGAAAAGTCAATTAAGTGTAAAACTAAATGAATATAATTTAATTCTGAGGTAAATAATTTATTTAGCAAATTATAAATATACAAGATACATTATTAAATTAATTATCAACAATTGATTTCGAAAAAATTAGCATTGAATATTTAATTGGTGCTTTATGAATGTATTTTTTATTTAAATGTTTGAGATAAGTATCTAATAAAACTTCTTTTTATACGATTATAGTCAACAATTGGTTTCAATACTATTAAGTAAATGTTCTATTTATACTTTTTTAAGTAACTAATATTTTTCTACTGCTAAAAAAAAACATCTACTTATTTGTGAATATGAAATATAAACTCTTGGAAAACTCAAAGAAATGAAGAAATATTGCTTGAGGATAGATTCTGTGAAAAAAGATTTATATTAATAGAGGGCGAATAGAAAGATAAAAATCAAAAAAAATTTTATTACCAGATATATTATATTTCTTGTATTAAATTACTAATATTTATTGAATTTATTGATTTGTAAATAAAAAAGTAAATTAAAGCTACATAACAGGAGCATCTTAATACTATGAAAAATTAAATCTATTTATGTATTTCAAATGAAAAACAAAATATAATTATAATAAATAGCTTGTGACAAAGTTGTAACACCGTAGGGGATATCCAAGATTGTAAAATTTCTTTTGCATAAAACCGAGAGATACATTAAATAAGATGATACAATATTCAGATAATAACACGAGCCGAAAAATAAGATAATGGAGTTATTAACTTTCATGTTTTACAACTATCCATTTCGGTCCGTGATTTATTATACTAAATTTAATTTTAAATATATTTTTACGTTTAACGTATCTAAAAATTCAGATCTATTTTTCCTGTAAAATGAATAAAGTATAGATTATGAATTCTTTTAGAGTTTAAACGACTATTGATTTTAGACTAAAAGTCATTTTTCGATTGATAAATTTAATTTCCTTTTCATGTTATACGAAAATAGTTTTCACTATTATATACATATATATATATATATATATATAGGGTATGATGTTGATATCAATCTTTTTTATAAGTATGTTTTTGCTTTCATAGAAGTGAGTACAAAATTTAAAAATTTCCAGATCATAGATCCATAGTTTATTCATTTGTAATTTGTGCTCAGTTAGGATATTTTATGGTTATACTAAATAAACGTATTGCAAGTAATAAATATTAATTTTTTTCCTTAAACTGTACAAAATGGTCTAAGACTAGTAGGTGTTATAGATAAATATTATTGATATTAATGCGTATATTTTAAGCGCTGTGTTAATATATTTGCTTAAACGTTAAATTTATAGCTGCAATTTGAACAAATAATAGAATGCTTGTTTTTATGATTTCAGAACTGGTCCAGTAGTCATTGAATAATTTACTCAAGTGATAGTCATGTCAAGGATATATGAACGGTGATGGCTCATCAAGATATTCTTTAACCGGAAACATCCATCGTAAAAGACCTAAATATATGCTATCAGTAAAAAAATAATATGTATATGTATATATATAGTACCGAATTATGTAGTTTTAACATTTCGCCTATTTTATTAAAATAAAAAATGCTTCTTTAAAAATACACTTTAAGTATGTGTATAGATAAATAAAGTCATTACCTGGCCTTGGATCTGAACAAAGATGAAAATTCTACGTGATATGTAACCAAGAAATCGAAATAATCATTAAATATTTAAGCCCTGTTTATAATATAAAATTCGATATTGTCTGGCAATCTTACATGGTTAGTGTAGATCTTATATCATATTTATCATTCAGGCGTTACCGTGTAATCTTCGGTATTTCAATAGTCCTATATCGATCATAAAAGATAAGGGTTTGTCAGATAGAGAAGAACTCAAAATATCATTGTCAAGGTCAAGACAATCTTCATTCAAATGCGATGTTCAACTTCAATATCAACTAACGAATAAAAAAGCTTTATAAAAATTGAAAAAAGTTGCACAAAAATTTTAATTTCTTATTAAAATTACAAAAAGCTTACTGATATGTAAATCTATCGCGATACATTATAAGTTAAAAAAAAAAAATTAATACTGTTCAAATATTAAGTTGTAGCAATTATAATTCGAATAGGAAGACCGAAGAGAAAATTATTGAGTTGAATGCAGAATTTACCTTACTTCGGTTATAAGTATATAGAAAGAAATTGAGATAAAGTTTGCTCACTATTCAAACTTAAGCGAAAAATTTTTTTTATCATGCTTATGTATAGTAACAAATAACCATTTGTTAAAAATACACAAGATATTAAATTGTATTTTTGTATTCTTAAAATATAGTCCATCGAGTATTAGCTTAACTAAAATGAAGTACCGTGGAAGTAAAATTTTATAATTTTAATGACTTGTAAGAGTATATAGCAAATACAGGTGCTTTGATTTTTAATAACTTAAAAAAAAAAACTGAAACATAACGACAAAGTTAACTACTTTTATGAGAAAGCTTAAAATGTAGAACGACTTCTATCCTGGCTACAGATCCTATTTTGACCGATAGTTCGTTATGAGCAGAAAGAATTAGAAGCTAAAAATTAAATCATCATTTAGTTTTAGTTTTCGTATAAAGTTACAAGAGAACATGTTTCCGAGGCGAAGAGAAAAAATTGAGAAAAATTGAAAAAACAATTGACGAATATAAATAGCTATAAAGTGGAAAAAGCACCTTATGCCTCCCGTAACGAAGTATGAATAAATAATGGACTAAGTTGTAATGGTCGGGTAGATCGATGGGTTGTTTCGCTAAAGCAAACGAGCACGTGGGCAACATAAGTAATTATAATTTTGACAATTAAACAATTCTAAAGCAGTTCCAAGTCTGACATTGTCAACGTCGACTCGGTAACCGACCATGCGTGCGACTTATGACAATGGAACAATTGTTGAGGTGCTAGCTTACGAATCGGTCTTGAAATTAACGGGATCCAGTGATTTCTTAGTATTGAGCGGATGCCGGAGAGAGCCGGAAGATCAATTGATTTCGTAAACGAGCCTTGGACGTTGGCTCTGAAAATTAACATTCTTGCGGGGAATTCCCATTACCGGGGACGCAATTTGCGATTGAAATACGAGCTCAATTTGTTAACTGGAATGCGGGGGTGGAGAAAAAGGGAAGGAAGGTATTTCACCGGTAGGCAATTCATAACCGGAGCCGATCCCGACGGAAGAGACCCGAAAGAGCCGTTAAAAAGCCAAGGGCAGCGGAGCCTCGACGGCTCGGGGATACGAGACTCGCTCTTTTAAATCCGAATGGATCTTTCATAGAGCATCGAGGAATCATAGCGGCGCGGGCTTTCTGCGCCTCCACCGTAGCCCGATTGCGCCTCGAGCGAAAATGGGAGTGCGAGAATAGATCGTCTCCCCGTGGCCACTCGTGTCGCGAGCGAGCGGTGGCTCGCGTCCGGATGCGGCGGCTGAGGCTGAGGCTGAGGCTGAGGCTGAGGCTGAGGCTGAGGAGGAGGAGGAGGGACGGGAAAGGTGGCCGGGAGTAGGCGCGAGCGGACAGGACGAGGAGAAGAGGAGTCGGCGACGAGGCTCTCGGGGATAAGCCCTGTTAACTCGCTGTCCCCGCAATTACATAATTAACGCAAGGCGGTAAAAATAAACCCGCCACGAGCGCCGCGATTCCCGTAAAGCCGCGAGAGGGAGACAATGCGCGGCCCTCCTATAAATAGAGTTCGCGCCTCGAAAGTTGAAAATCCCCCGAGCGACGATCCGCTGCCGGCTGGAAGCCGAGCACCGCCTGGCCTCGGTCGTTCTCTTCCCCGTTAAAACGGAGGGGCTGCCCCGGAGCAGCGGCTCGACCAAGGTATCGGCCCTAGTTGCCGACGGACAGGGGGGGGGGGCGCGAACCGAGAATCGCGCCGCGACTTCGTACCGAGCGGCCAATTGTCTCCGCGACTTCCGCTCCGGTCGCTCGTGGCCTCCCGCGCGCGCACCACCACCACCACCACCACCCCCGGGCTCCGGCTCGCCAAGTGTCGAATTACCAGCTTCGAGCCTGACCAAGAGCTGCGGTACTCCCTTCGTCCGGCAACGGCTCTCCCGGCTTTCGCGCTCCCCCCGACAATGGAGAATATCCAAGCCTCTGCCGAGGTACGCCTTCCCATTGATTGTCATCTCGCTTCTCGGTGTCCTTCCCTCCGGCGCCCTCCTCGAGCCTCCGGCTCAAGTGCCACGGCTAAGAGGCGGCCAGAGCGATCGATCCTCGGCGCCGATGGGCTTCGGTGAAATGCGAGCCGAGGTGGTTGCGGAGAGTGGCTTGGGGGGGGGGCGGCGGCGGCGGCTAAAATCGAACGGTCGCCGCTCGGAAGGCCGGCGATCGAAGGAGCGACCGCTAAAGCGCTCGATCCGAATAGATGGCGACGAAGGGTGTCGGAGGCCCCCCGTCGACGTCACCGCGCCCTTGCGCCGTCCATTAAACGCGGCTGCTCAATGAACGGGGGGAGCCAGGGCGATTTTAAACGGCGGCTCGTTCCCGGGCTACGACGATAAGCTAATTGCCGGCCTGGTTATCGGCGTTCGCTCCTCGCGCGTTCTTCCAGGCTCCAGATTCGCCGGCTCCCGGCGATCTTGGCCAGCGCGCGCCCCAGCCCCGGCTTCACCTTGGGGAAGGGCTTTGGGGGAGGCTCTTGGATCCGAATAAACCGAATGGGTTCGCGAGCCAAAGCCGATTGGATCGACGATTGCGCGTCTCCTGGTGCGTCGTCGCTCCTGCTTTTTTTTCTTTTTTCTTTTTTTTTTTTTACTCTGTTCGCCTTCATCGAACGCTAAATGCCTTCAAACGACGATCATCGACGCGCAATACTCGGATGCGGGATACTCGAGCTCGAAGTGCGTAGAATTAAACTGCCGTTGTTGTTATTTTGATTACTTAATTCTTTTCCCTCTTTCAAACAGAGCGCTGCCTTTTTCGGATAACCATTGCTTCTCTCGATGCAGTGATTCTAGTGCAATCTATTGCACGAGTTATTCCTCAACTAATTACAAAAAATCACGATGCTTGTTGGGCGGTTAAATTTAATGCGCCTTTAGAAATTTTGTTGACGAATCTTATAAATGATCTAGCTGCAGCTGAGGCTCGACCCACGGTGCACCTCGATTATTAAGCATTAACGTGCTTAACTTTAATTTATCGTTTCGTAAAAGAATTTAAATTGCTATAGCTTGGCTTGACAAAAAAATAGGCATTTTTTTTTTTTTTTTTTTATTATAAATATATTTACGAATCGACGCCTCTTTCAAATTTAAGTATTTGTCAAGTATTATAATGCTCACTGGCATTTGCATGGCTACACGAGAAACCTAATATTAAAATAATAAAACTTTAATACTTCTTACAACAGACGCAATAAAAATATTTTCCGTTTTTTATTTTCCTGACTGAGAGCTCCGAAATTTTTCGAAAATGAGTTGTGTTATTTGAGGAATATTTTTATTCAGTCAAACATAAATAAGTTACTACCTTTTTCTCATATGCAATACTTTGAAGGCAGTTTTATTTCGAAGGAAATTTTCTGATATTATATTTTCTCGAATTTAGAAAATACTTGTAAAGTTAATATGTTAGAAGTCAACGACAGTATATCAAGTACAGGCGATGAAATTAATTACTCAATATTTACGGTTTGTCAAATAAAAACTCTGATCTATTGGTGCATTAGAGATGGTTTTAAAGTATTATCAATTTCCCTTCAAACTCCTGATTTATATATCACCACCATTATATATATATATATAATAATGTAAAATTGCAATTCGTGGTGCTGAAATCAATTAATAATTAACTATCTGTTTCTAATAATCCTATATTTTAATTTATTTACTAATGCTGATAATTAATTATAAATTATTATTTGAATATCTCACGTACTCGACGATAAGAAAACTGCATTTTTTAACTAAATTAAAAAAAACACATAAAATTTAGATATAATCAAAAGATTATATTACGGAAAAAATGAATTTTTTATAAAAGAAGTAATTATAATATTAAAAAAAAATATAGAATATGAGCTCTTAACTAAAGAAATTTTTTGTTAATTTTAAATAATACTGTAAATATTATTGAATTAGGCCTTTTAAAAATTGAATTTATCATTCAATCGGTTTTTGTATCACCTGTTGATATATGCAATTATTTATAGTCGGAATTAAGTAAAAACTTCATTCTTGTATTTTTTTCAGTTCAGTACTAAAATGTTTATAATCTTTAAAAAGTAGATTGATATGAAATATCAAAAATTGATTGAATAAAAACGATAGATGAGTATTTATAAGTAAACTACTAATATTTTATTAATTTCTTATTTTATTTTTTAGATAACTTTTATAAATTTTTCGAAAATAAGCCAAACGAATGTGCACCATCAATAATTTAGAATCGATGTTATACAAATTCAGTTATTACACAAATATTTTCACTTTCTACAGCTACCCTCTAACTAATTGTACCTAACAAAATATTATTTTGAAAATCAAATATTTTATTAGTTAATTTGAAACTGTTTCGATTGAAACGATGACTTTTCATAGATTTTAGACATTCTCCATTTTTTAGACTCTTTTTTAATAAATATTTAACTTAATTGATGAATACGATTAAAACAGTTAATATTTTATAAAATATCAAAAAAAAATCCCTTTAAAGATATTAAAGTTTTTTATTTGGACCCTTAGTCAAATGTATTATTCAAGAAGTTTTTTTTAAAATGATTTATCGAAGAATATAAATATATGCTTACTCTTTTTGTACTCAACTTCTTTAAAAATAAGCGATAAAGTTGATTGACTAACCTGAAACACAAATTACGTTTATTTTATTATATTTATTATTATTACAATTGTGCAAGAATTTTGTTTATCCATATATTTTCTAAGCACTCCACACTTATAAAATAAGTATATTTATACCTCGGTGAAAAAATCCCTATAGGTGTTTGCATGTATTGAGCTGCGTATAGGTGGGCAAACAGAGTAGGCGTAGCGCGTGTGCGTGTGCCACGTGACGGCATTTTAGTTTTCGTGAATTCATGTGATTTATTAACTTTTACTTTTCAATATAAATATTGAAATATTAATTGGCGTGAAAAAAAAATACAAATTTCCGAAAAAAAAAAAAAAATTTACACAAAAAAAGAAATAAGCAGATTTAAATTTAACTATTTATGTTGCCGAAAGTTCAAGGTCACCAAGTCAGGTACGCTATCATCCAATGTATGAATTTTGTTAAAAGTGAAATATTATTCGAAATATAATTATTTTTTTCCCCATTTATTCTTAGAACGTTAAAGTCTCTTGGATGGAGTGTAATTTTAGACGGGGCATATTAATAATGGATATACAGAATCTTAATACTATAAATAGAATAAATGTGGATTGTTATTCTATACGAGCTTGGTGAATATTTAAACGCTGATAAGCTTCGGAAATATATCATTATTTAAATGGCGTGGGTTGCCTCAACCTCGGTGCACTATACATTACTAAGATTCATTTCCACAGTCTTCAATGCATTATCATTATTTTTATAAATTCTAAAATACCCATTCTAAAAATACAAAAATGAACTCTTCGTAACAATTTCACATTTGCGCTTTGCGATTCTATTGCAAGCGCGTGTAGGTGCTAAAGCGTGGCTTGTATGTTTTCCCGACTACGGGAGGTGTAATAACACGCTCACGAAGGTGCGGTATTTAAATGTTCCCCTGGGTCGTGAATTATTAGCGCCCATCTTTTCCAAGGTATGTACAGACATCGTAGGCCCCCCCCCCGGGCGTAGAGCCAAGGGCGCGTAAAAAAGATCGTGTCGGTTATGTATTAGTAATCGGAAGGGTTTCACGCCTAGGCAGATCATAATCGAAAAACAATAGGGTTGAAACACGATGACACTGTTCCGCACTGCCTGCACTTCTTTGCTAATAGCCACTACGGCAATTGTTCTGAAAGGTCATCTGTCCTTCTCTCCCTATCCCCCCCCTCTCTCTTTATCACTCTATATATATATATATATATCTCTCTCTGTCTCTGTTTTATCTCGTTAGTCTGCAAAGTAGCGGCGGCCGAGAGTATCCAGTTACTCGGCATTCCCGCAAGGCAAAATATCCGGAAACCGCCGGTAAACGCATCCCTTTATCGTAGCGTGGAGTTGCGATCGACGTCCGCTCCGGGCAACACTCATTATATTGGCCTCGTCCCTTGTTGGCTTTGCCGCCTACCCAGGCCCGTAGTTGCCTGTGTGTCTTTGTTGCGGAAGGGCGAAGCCTTCCTCTTCCCAACCCCCATTGGAAGAATTGAATAAATTTTTGCCCCGAAAAAAAGTGCCCTTACCGGCGAGTAATCCGCCTAGAATTCGAAGCCCTTCGCTTGGCCCAGTTAAAAGCCGAATGATAAATTGATGTATCGATGTTGCGCACAATTGACGCACTGTAAGGCCTATAATGCGTTGTAACATTTTCAGTCAAGGTGATGACGAAGTTCAATAGATAAAGTAAAGGTCAAGACATTTTATAATTATCGATCCTTGCCAATCATAGTAAATATAATATTTTTCTGTATAAATAATCGGGCTATTCAATCGATTAGTATCTTTATGCAATTCTTAGCTCATCTATGCAATAAACTGATCGCAATTGTAATGTTTCAGCATCGACCCATTACTCTAGATAAAGACATTTTCTTTCTTTTATATTTTCCTTTTTTTTTTTTTTGTAATGTTGTCTGCTAGTACAGAATTTGCTAAACAGATTTACTTTTTTCGACATACTTTTGGCGTTACATATTTTTACGTAATTTGCAATTCGCTAAAAGCTATAACCCAAAAAATTCGTTAAACCCGATTAGAAATAAAATTTACTAAGTCGGCTACCGTAGTCTACCAATTGACCAATTGACTATTATTATTAAAATTAAATTATAAACTTGACATGAATTTTAATGGAAAAATATTTGAACAATTCAACATGCTCAAGTTATTACTTGCATTAAGTATTCCGATCACCAATGATAATGAATATGAGTTTAAAAGACTGAATTGAAAAAATGTATATTTCGCGTAATATTAAAAACTTGAATTCATAATTGTGAAAAAAAGAATTTCACGCAATGTCCGTATTAATGTGCAATTTTTATTCATTATTTAAAAAAATGCAAAATAGATATCGATTAATATAATCTAATCTTCACTACCTGATAAAAGAATTAAAACGAAACATTTAAAATTCAGCGAATATTTTTATTTTCAATTTATAAACAACTAAAAGCTTCCAATATACGGAATACAACAAAAGAACTCACTTGTAAAATACTATACTTTATTTTGTTGTAATAAATTATTAGCAAAGTTTAATTTCCAATACTTTTTAATACTGTTTTTCATTGAAATAAAATATACTTTTAGTTTGGGTATATCAAAAAAGCATCTCAAGAATGACTTTTTGTTACTTCTTCTTTTTATATTTTCTTTTTATTTATATGTTATTTTGAATTTTGTACTCAATTTACTTATTAAAAGTTGAAAAAAAATACAATAAAATAAAGTCAAGGACCAATGATCTAGTTTTCTCTTCCATTAAACCAAAAATTAATTTAGCTGCAAAAGTTAACAAGAATTTAAATTTTTTCAAGATATTAATAGTATTATTATTCGGTTACACAGTTTTAGCCAAAGTTTTATAAGAACACAATAATAAGATAGGTCGTGTCGCTTTTCTTTTATCGATTAAAAACTAAATTATTTTTCATCCTTGTTGTAAAAGACGACAATATCGTCTACCGTATTCTTTAGTCACGGGTGATAGACGTATACGATCCGAAGTAAATAAAAGAACAAAATAATACGAAATAGATATAGAATAAAAAAGGAAGAGATCGAAAAAAAACATGTCAACACTCCGGCCCATCGGCGGTCGTACCTCGTATACCAATCAATCTTTCTGTTTCGGATCGAAAATAAAAAGCCTCGCTTTATCATACACGAGCTTACACAGGTAGCAATGTATGAGAACAAGATAGATAGATGAATAGATAGAGAGAGAGAGAGAGAGGGTAGGGAGATAGCAAGAGAGGAGAGATTGAATATGCGTGTATAGGTTGAAAGGTAAGTGGGTAGAAAAAATGCTGAGAAGGATTTCAGGTCGAGGGTCTCTCGATCCCGTGACGGAGCGCGACTTCTTGCGATGCCCTTCACCAAATAGAAAAGTTCCTTCATTTTTCGGTTCATTATTGCGAGTGACCTCTTTTTTTTAATAAAAGTCACCGCCTTTCGGTGGCTTATCGTTCGTGTGATAATTTATCTTTGTGTAAATCCAAGATTGTCAGGTAGAGCACAAAAATGGAAGGGAGGGAGTGGCTTTGAACGTTTTTCGGATGAACTTTGTGAAAGTATCTGGATTCGATACAGTCGCGTTATAAACGATATAAAACATAAAAGCGAAGTCTAGAGCTATACCTATTCTTTTATCAAAAATAATTAACAGCTCGTTGTCGCGTACTTTTTTTTTGCAATGAGTTAAAGCAAAAGCCAATAAAGTTTACTGATTAAAAAATAAACTCTATTGATAAATGCTCAAAATTTGGAACAGACCTCCTGACAAGAACAGATTCTTAAAGAAGGCAAAAAGATTTTTTTTTAAACGCGAGAGGAAAGTATATTTTTTACAAGCGAGAAAATCGAAAATTGCGTTTCATAATTTTAGCTTTTAACAATAATACGCTTATCCGTCGCAATTAAGATCACTATCGAATGCATCAAAAAATGCACAGGGGCTCGCAAGTTGGATTAAATCCGCGGCAAGCAGAAATGCACCACACATACGTATCCAAGCTAAAGATTTAGTTCACCCATACGAGTGCAACTGCCCCATTTTTTACAGTTTTATTTTTTCATAAATAATATAGCTAACGAGCGAGGCTCATTAAAATGTTTGTCTAGCTGTTGCAGCTCGCAACAACGAGTCCCCGAGCGTTGAATGTAACGCTTTAAAATCTAGTTGTTGATCGCGGGACTTTGAGATAGAGAGTTAGAGACAGATATATATATATATAGGAATGGGAGCGAGCGAAAGAAAAAGAGAAAAGCGGCGGAAGAGCCGCGCCAAAGGCAGATACGCTTTGGATGCTATGGGCCGCTTATCGGTAAGCGAAAAAAGCCATCGCGCCAGTTTTATCGGCCATAAGATGCATCTCCGCGAGAACGAGCTGGTGGAAATGGCTTCCTAGCGGTGTACTTTTTGGATCGATGGTGCCGGGGGCGAGGGGGCGGGGAGGATGGCGAGGGAGAAGTCCGAAAATGATTGCCCTCTTATCGTTGAAGGCGATCGGCTCGTGCGCCTTGCATCCACTGCGGTGCTATTATAGAATGACGCCACTATTGGCTTATGATTTAATTTTTAATGAGATAGAGCCTCGCCGAATATCGCCCTGCTCACAAATCAGAAATCAATGAGAAGCTCGTTTCTCCGAGACCTCTTCGCACTTCCCGAGCTCCCCGATGCCGTTTTAGTGGCAATCCTCCCAAATGCTTGCGACTCTAATCTGGATAAGAGCGTTGGTCTCGCCGTTGTATTCTGGCCCCCATCGACGTTAATCCGGAAATGGACAACGCGAAAAAAAGTATTGGGGTGTAATACATCGCGGGCCAACTCATTGTCCGATTTACGCGGCAGGTATTCGGAATTTCGGCAGCGATCGATCCCATCGACCAAAACCGATTGGACAATTGGCCTTTGATATGCATGAATATTACATTCAACTGCACTATGCATCCAAATTACGCGTAACTCGTTATAATAAATTGAGCAGAGTGTTCATAAAGTGTGTTGCTGTCGCTTATGAAAAGGCCTTTTTTTTTAGCCTAACGCTGCTTCATTTTTATAATGCGTTTTGAATTCCTGAAAGAGCTTCATTGTTCGCAGGATAATATTTGTATGGAAGGAGATTATTGAGATTTAACTTCATCAGAAGGCAAAAAGTTCCTCTGGGCGTACCTAATTGTCTGGCTTTTATCATAAAATTATACTTTCATCGATAAATAATTTTAAAAACTCAATAATTTTCAACTCTGAGCAAATAAATTTCTATTGCTTCAATTGTAACATTGATAAATGATAAATCGCTTCCTGAATTCTTACGGTAACAATTTTTTTTCACGAATTCTTCAAGAGAGAAAACTAAATTTTTTTACAACATGACAAATCTGCTAATTTTTAAGTGCACCGCAGTAATAATTTTACGGTTAAGCGAGCATTAAAGTTAACATAGCAATGAAAAAAATAAACACGAAAATCGTGCTTGTGTATTTAATTAAAAAAAACAAAAGAAAAAGAAAAAGAAATAAGTAAATAAGAGAAAAGAGCTTGTTATAATTTAAAATTACTTGATTATTGTATACTTTTATAGATAATAACTAGCTCAATTTTAATGAGGCAATTTATTTTCAAAATAATATTTCTTAGCAATATGGTGAAAATCTCGTTTTTAATTACAATATTATTTTTGCAATTTCAAAGCAATAAAAAATATATATACCGGCATATATGCATTTGAAGAATTCCTTTTAAATTATATGACAAATTTGATTGCCTATTGAATTTATTAGATAACAAGTATTGTATACGGTCGAATGAATTATAACTAATGTAGTTGCGAAAAAATGTAAAGTTAATAGAGGCTTTGAAAATTCTCAATAAGCATAAAATATAAATTATAAAATAAAACAACAATGGATCGTGTGTATCGAGTGCTCTTTTTTCAATCGTGTTTTATTATTTTCATCGATTTCGCCGATGTAAGGTGAACGAAACAATATACGCGAAAAGTTTATCGGTTACAACGATTGAATTCATTTTTTTTTCCGTGTGGTAAAAGTAATTCCATGGAGGAACAAAGGTAACAGTAGACACAAGGTCACTCAAAACACTTTGTACTACAAAAAAAAAAAAGAAAAAAAAGAAAAAAAAGAAGAAAAAATAAAAAAAAAAGAAGAAAAGAATTAAATCAGTCTGGAAACGTTGTTTGAAAATACATAAATTGCATTTTCATTTTTGTTAAGAAGTAATGTCTTATTTTTAGCTTCCTTTTCTTCTCTGAATTCTCTGATTATTTATTGTATCGAATAAGTAGACAAGGAGATACATCGAGATATGTATATTTTCAAGGGAGTCGGACAATGCTTTTTAGATGAAAGTTGTAGCGTTTCACTTTATCGTTACACATGAATCTTTTCCTCTTGTAAATAAATACTCGAAACGGAGATATTGTCTGCAAGAAAATGTCTTTTTTCACTTTTAGAGAGCTGAGCTCATACACGCACGCGCGCGCGCACACACACACGCACACACACACACACAAAAATATATATATATAGAATATCTTGCCATCGTAAAATTTTGCCAGTAGTAATTCAAAATTAGATTATTCTCTTTGGTTGTGCAACTGTCAATGATCAAAAGCTCTCTCGACAAATTTATCGAAAAAGTTTTCTTGATCCGTGCGTCTTACAGATATACTGAAAAGCCACCGTCAAGTCCGCTCATCCTCTCCGCTCAAATCACAAATGGTAAATATACAAAAATGAAAGTAATACGCGATATCATAATATTTGGCATTGGGTTTTATCGTCGATAATCTGGCTCTCCGCTCCTGTAATGCGAGGACGAGCTTAGGCGAGGAGCACCGAGTGCTCAAGGGACGAGCCAGCGAATCACTCGCTAATCGCTGGAGCGAGGCTCGCCTCGGAAGGCTAACGCTGGACGAGATTGCGGCAGCACGGGGGAAAGAGGAGAGGAAAGGACGAGGGGCCAGCGAGGATAATGATATTCAAGGAGGTCGGATAAGGTGCGCCGGGAGACAGGGGATAAACACTTCCCGATAAAAGTCGGCCAATTGTTCGTGGGCGGGATAGAGAGAGAGATATATATATATATACATATAGGAGGGCCCCAGCGGCTGCAGAGATGCTGGAAAAGGGGCTGCCAGGGCTCGGGGGCCGGGAGTCGCTCGCACGTGGAGCTTCTTTCCGAGTCTCTCCTTGGCAGGTGGGGTGGAGCCGGGGGGCGGGCGGTGCGCGCGCACCTGCCCGGCGGCCGTCGGGCGCTCGCGCGAGTGCGCGATAAGGAGAAGGGCAGCCGGGGGGCAGATTAGGGCGATCGTTACAACCGGAGCCAAGGTTCGGCTCGGATCTCTCACCTGGCCTCGTTCCCGCTGGCGTAGCAGCCCCGTGTTGCTTCGGTGCTCGCGCGGCCCGCACACTCGCACGCGATCCAGCGCCCTGCGGCCCTCGCGAGCGGCGCCCCCGCCCCCTCCCCCGATAATCAGGGGTTGGGGCTCGGGGTAGGCAGGGCGGAGGCCCGGAGGACGGAGACCCCTCCGGAGGAGGTTCCTTTCGGGGCGCGAGGACTACTCGCCGCGAGGCCCGCTCATCCGGTCTCCCTCTCTCTCTCCCTCTCTCTCTCTCTTCCCGTCCTCTCCTAGCGCCGGACCGAATCTCCTTCTCCTCTACTGCGCCTTTCTCGCCCGGTCCCCCCACCCCGCGAGATCCCGATCGGAACGCGCGCCCGGCCAACGCCGCCGACGTCCCTCCCCGTGGCCCTGCCATTTTTCCGAAAATCCAATAGGTCCTACCTACCCAGCCTCGCTCTCCCTCGCTCGTTGCTCGGCCCCCTCCCCCCCCCCGCCCCCACCGCCGTACTTCATTCGCGATCCTCGGCTCAATGCGATCCCAAAGCCGCCCGGACAATTTTTTTAATAGACTCTTTGCCTCGCCAACAAAACCAAATGCCCCGCGCGACGCTTTAATTTCACTGCTTTGCAGCCTAGCTGACTAATTTATACTATACCTAAAGCTCTAACTTTTATGATGCTGATGCAATAAAGAAGCTTAGTGCCCGTACCAATTTCTTCCCCGTCTTTTCCTTCATTCCACTGCACGCAGGCCCGAACGTTTAACGTTGTGCAATTTTCCATTGTAAACCTACTTGCCTACTTGTCGCCAAATACTGCCTTCAATTATCATAATTTATGCCTTGGGAATGGCTTATTTTATAACATAATACTTAGTGTTGTGTATTTGTGTGTGCGCGCGCGCGTGTGTTTATAATTTAATATTAGAATTTGGAAGCGGGTATTAACACAAAAATTTTAAGTGTGTCATAAATTTAAAAATTTGTATTCATTGAAGTAAAATTCCACCACTTGAGCATAAATTATAAAAACGTTTTCCATTATTTACGATAAGATTGCATTACATTAAATAAACTTGTAATATCGAAGGTTGAACTTTGTCTTTTGGAAATAAGCCTTGTTAAACTTATAATTCAATTTCAAAATACGTTTCCTTCATAATCTCAAAATTACCTACTCATTCCCCACCCTATCTATTTATATCCATAGAAAAATTAGGCTAATACATGTAATAAAAATTTTTAATACGCTCTCATTTATAGCGTTGGTAAACTTTTTAAAAGAATGATTAAAAGCATTAATTGCATTATTAATTTAAGCCATAAAGACTAACTTTTCAATTGCTCTCGGTCTCGTGCTCTCCTTACCCTCTGCTGTCTTTCGCATTTGTATGTTTCCTTCGCTTTCGAAAAAAAGAAAAAAAAAAAAAAAAAAACTCTTGAGAATACATCAGCGTTATGTGCGATGTAATCCTTCTTCTAGATTATTCTTTTAATAACAAAAAAAAAAAAATGTTCGATACACTGTTTATTCGCACCATTTACTTTTTTAGCTGTTTACGGCTATGGGCACTCGTTACTTATTAAATGCATCTTTATTTGAGCGAAAGTACAATTCAAATAATAAATATGATATCTCGTACGGTATAATAAAATCAACACCACCACCGGAGTACATATTTTAACTGCTACTATACAATAAAAATATTGTCACTTCTTGTTTCAGAAATATTATTATTTTAAATTTAATTGTACGAATAATTGGAATTTATTTATAACGACGTATTGATGTAAGGCAGCTTTTTCTTAGTATAAAATGGCATATTTCAGAATATTGGCCTATGAATGACTATAGTATCTTTTAATTTTTAACAATTCATAATAATGCCATCAATTTCACGTGAGAACCGGGTTTCAAGCAGCTACGTCCAAGAATATATTAAGCGCATTGATAGGAAATACTTTAGTTTTTTTAACAAACGAGACAATTAGCTCAGCGTAATATTATTTATTGCAGTATCCTTCGATCCTTTTCATTGATTTATCCAGCATTTTTTTAATAATGAATGCCACCAGTCGTTACAAAATCAAAATCCCGGACAACTACACGACTCAATTTTCTCAGTCGGGGGCCTTTTTTCTAAAAATAACATTGTAGCCCCCTCGTCTCAATTGTACCTTTCTTCATATCACTTACGTGCTTTCGCTTATCCCTTTGTCGATTGCCTACTCGCGCACGCATATATGCTTAACCCGATTTCGATCCCCCGTGTCTATCGAGAGCAATGTTTATATTTTATTTTAGATTTACGATTTCGCATTACGACGGCTAACAAAATATTAAAAAATAATCATCAAAATCCATTAGCAACACTGCTTTAAAAGGGGCACACGTACGATAACAAGTAAACAATTATTTACATATTATGTTTCAACTAAAATAAATTTATTATTACACTTGTACGCCTGTATTTCTATTTAAAAGTTTTTGAATTAAAACATCGACGAAAATTGAAAAATTTTAAACTTTCATTTAGCTAAAAAATGATGATTTATACAATTGTATAAGGAGTAATTCAATGTTTCTTTTAAAAACCATAATTCTTCACTTGAATGTAAAGCACATTATAAATTTACAAAACTAATCGTGCCTCATTTTATAGAACAAGTTAGGTACAGAAAATAGTATCTGGTTGGCCAAGTACTTAATCAATATAAACGTTTTTAGAAACTTGCTTAGAAAGTGACTCGTGCACTTCAAGTGATATAGTAAAACTATTTAATGCTTAATACATGGAGGATACACATATATACAGGTATACACACACACCCAACACACACCCACATATTTATATATATATATATATATATGTATATGTATATTGATGTGTATCGCTCGTTCAAGTGTGAGTATAGAATGTCAATATCATTTTTAGAATATATATTATAGTTAACTAGTTTTTTCACAAATATTTATAGGTTATATTTATTTTATTTATAAGCTATATTAGTTTCAAAATTAAATAATTTAAAAATTTACACACAAATAAAGACAAATACACGTTTTTATGGAGATTCGCTAAAATTATTACATTTTTCACGTTTAAAACAAATCAGGTAGAAAAAATTTATGCAATAATATATTAAATATCCTCTAAGTGTAAGTTACCTTTTAACATAAAATATGAAAATAATAAAAACCTAAAACATATACAAATTTATAAATAAACAAATAACAAATACAACCTAGACTGCAATCCTATTATAAATACTATCAATGACCATCTATTACAAGTTCTTTTACTACTTTTAAAAATGTAAAATTAAGTATTTTTAATGGTTCACTTAATTAAATCTAACATAATGATTTTATAACTTATGGTATTGCAATATTAATCACAAATGTATTGTATCAAGCGGATATTTTAAAGAATTCAATTGCAGAAAAACATATTTTTTTATAACTGAATAAGCAATTAGTAAGCATAAAAAAAAATCTAAAATTTTTTATTTGACCTATAATTATTATGAAATATGTCAATAATATAAATGCTTAGATAACTATTTACAGTATTTATCGAAGTAAAATAATTGTTAAAAAAACATTTATAATTATAAATGCCATTTTTTCGTAGATATTTTCAAGTAGTGGCATCAAATAAAAATGTAAACTGTACGATTTTCTTACTTTAAATGAAGTTAATAATTTCTAAGTATGAACTAAAGACATAATATCATTTTTTTAAAAGTAATTTTTGATTATAAGAATAACATAAATAATTGTATCTATGTACTGAATGCTTTTTTTTTAATTTAACCATTTCATAATATAGCTTTTGTGCTAAATATTATTGACTTTATTGTGATAGTGCTTAATTGAAAAAGACAAAAATTAAACTTGACTCAACTGAATTAGAGACGAATGATTTAATATTTAATTAAAATAAATATTTTCCATCCAATTTGACAAAAAAATTACATATAAATTAGATACAAATTAGATATAAAAACTTATATACTAATTTTTTTATAAATTTTTATGCGATTAAAAAATGCATTAAGCAATCGTACAGCGAAATCATAGGAGAACTGAAAAATGTATCGACAAGTACAACAATTAGAAAGAAACAACGGACATTCGAAAGTCTGTATCTATCAATTTCAGGAACATTAAATTTTTTACGCGCGAATTATTAGGCCAAACCGAAAAAATCTTTGTCTCAGATTTAACATATCAGTCTTATAAATAAAAATTACTGAGATCGTTACCGCTTTGGTATGAAAATTTATCGTGCAAAAAAGAAATTACTCGATAATAAAATAAGATAGGAAAGAAAGGGTAAGGCAAAGAACGCGTCAGTGGCAGTTTTGAATCCGGTGCGCTACAGACCGGAGATTATACGTACGAGGGAAAAGGAAAGAGCACAGAAGGAGAGCGAAAATGAATAAGTCAGGTACTGGCTATTCTATTTTTACAACGTTGATGTTGACGCCGAGGGCGAAACGTCGTTCTTGGTATTGTTCCTTTTTGCAATACTCCTGGCACCACTAAATCCACGTCAAGCAAAGGAGATCCAGCGCTCGTAATCGCTTCCCTAACTCTCTTTGTTCCTTCCACTCTCGCTATTGCTCTTTCTTCCTTTATTTATTCGCTGTCTTCCGAAATTTGTTATTACTTTGTGCTCACAATGGTTTTTCATCTCGTGCATTTTTCCAGCTCGGACAATGGCACTTCTTAATTTTGTTCGGTAGTGTTGCTTTTTATTTTTCAAGCGCGCGTCGCTTAGTTTTCGGTATTAATAAGCAGGCTCGCAAATAAATTTTCGAAGCCTCATTAGATAGCCAATCATTAGGATTGAATATTTAAATAATCCGCGGCAGCACGAAAGTAGGCGCTCGTAATAATATATTGCATTGGGGTTATGGAAGCCCGAACGGGCTTCTCGAGGATCAAAAAGCTGAAAATTTCCTCCTCAATGGCTTAATTAGCCGAACGATGCGCGTAGCGCATCTCGAGAGTCATAATTTCTAATAATAAATAATAAAAGAAAAAAAGCTCCGCCTCATTCAATGTCAAGCCATTGCTATAAATACGAGTTCGCATTGTATTGGCCCGATGGCTTTGATCGCGACGGCTAATTTTATTCCTTCGCTCGTGAAAATTCAGAGACATCTTCTCTGCGTATCCTTAATTCAAATTAATGTCGAGTGCGAGTTCATTTAGAAGCTGAGTCAGAACGAGAGAGGAGCGAAGGAGAGAGAGGCGGCGGCGGCCAGACGGAGAACTCCTCGAGCCGGGTAACCCAGTTAGTCTGCGACCGGTGTGTTGCCATTTAATTTACTCGGACACATTTAGATCCTTAAAGCGTCGAACCGCGCGTTCGCGAATTTTATCGTGCACCCGTTTCGGCCCGTCTGCTGGTCCATTGTTGGGCCAAAATTTTCCCTCCTTTTTATCCGTTATGCTCGGCCATTTTCTAGATCTACGTCGGAGCTGCATTCCTACGAGTAGAATATAACTCGGGCTAATCGACGTACGTCTAAATTAGGTTATTTTTAATACGGAATAACTGGCTATTGGTTTTTAATGGAAATAAGAATAATGTACGCGTGCGCGTAATTGCAGTTAAGGCTCGAATGATTTTTTTTTTTTTAATATTTCAATACAAGTTAATATAAAGTAACGAGCTTATTCTAATTTCGAGACAATTCATGCGAATACTTTGATCGAGAGCGAACCCGATCAAGAAGAAAACTCAATTTATTCTGTTATTTTAAATCGTATTCTTACTTATATATTTATAAATGTATAATACAGTAGTAATCAACATTAATATAATAACTAAAAAACTTATTCGTAAACAGTTAGTACAATAATAATTACAGTTCAAGTTCAAACGGTTAAGATGGCTTAATTTTTTTTTAGCCTTATTTATTTTTTATACGACTTAAATCCAACGAAAATTAAATTTCTCATTTAAAGACATTTATTTAATTATTATACTTTAACTCAATATTTATATAGTAGATTTACTTAACTTAACTGCATTTAAAAGAAACGACTTTTTATTATTATTACAAATGCATTGATCTACAATTAATCCCTACGACTGCATATGGCTTAATCTGTATCATCGCATTTCTACGTCGGATCTACATTAAATTTGCTAACCTGGATCGATTCATGTATGTCCACCGTAAAGCCTTATATCATTTATTCATTCTAAGAGCTTCATTTATAAAATCGAAAATTTCTTATTTAATAACTAATGATTAGGCATTTGTAAATATTTATATAATCTGCTTTGGCTATATACGTACTTATGAATATACAGGAACGCAAATGTACGAATTTCAATTTCAGGCTTATTTAATTTTTTTTTATATTTATCAATAACGTTTTACAACATTCTGTATAATTAATTTAAAAATTTCGGTGATCAATCAAAAATGCCAAACATCAAAGAACATTTTCATTATACGTGAAGAATCAATTGTGCTTTACATATTCTTAATTGTAATAATTTAGTATACTGCGTTGTTCAAAACGACGTTACCGATGACTTTAATGATGCGGAATGATCCCGTGTGTAAAATCTGACTAGTAGTTTTCTTATTGTAGTTTTTTACAGTAAAAAGACCTAAATCTGACCCTTAACGAGCCTTTCACTTTTGAATGTGTATAATGGGCTTTTAAGACGACTTTTTTTCTCGCTCACCTCAATCTGGAATTTTTTTCCTTTTTTAGGTATTGAAAGCGAAAGGTATTGAGGCAAGTGTACATTAGAATTAAGTTAAAAATCTCACGTATCTTTAAATTATGCAAAATCTCATCATCGCTAAATACTTGAAAATTTTGAATAGTATTTGAAAAACAAAATGGATAAACTACTGTATTGAAATTGAAATAAGTTTGAGCGCGTTAAAGAAAATTTTTTCGCCACGATAAAATGTTTGAAAATAGAAGGAATTTTCCAACTTCTTCGGCTATTGCAGCTAGTGTAAATCTTTTCAACAGTTTGAAGAAACGTTTAGCGCTTATTCAGTTGGAAAGCAACGGCACCAAAAAAACGTGAATTCAACTGTCGTCGCCTCATTAGCGGGTGAAATTGTTTTCGCCCAAAATGTCCGGTTGACAAATATAAAAAAAAAAAATTGTACAAGAGAAACTAGACGCGCGAACGCGCACTTTCGGCTAAAAAAAACCAGGATTACACGAGCAATGTAATTCAAAGTTAACGCTCCTTCTTTTATCCTCCACGATCGTGGAAAGAAAGTTGAAACAGAATCGCGATGCAGAGGAATGCATTGAGGGGTAGCTCTGGGTGAACGATATAATTTCATTGAGGAGAAGCCGCGGTCTTTGTCGTTATTTATTAACGGAGGGCAGGGGCTGCCCATTCACGGGAGAACTTTCCTTGAGGTCCTAGAGCAGGAGGGGGGGTGGCAAAGGGTCGCTCGCATTATTCTCCGGGCTCGCGTTCAATAATAAACGCCGGTGCGTCGTCGGCTCGGTAGCAAGAACCGAATCGCGCGTAGTGCGGCCGCGGGGCTTGGGAAAGAGGCGCGACTCGTGACTCCGCGCAAGGGATGCTGGGCCGGCATCGGGCGGAAAGGGCGGGAGGCCAGGAGGAGCGGTCGGGAGAGAGAGAGGAAGGACGAGGGCCGGGGCCCGACGAGGGCTCGAGGGCCCAGGGTGCGTCGCTCGTCAGGGAGGAGCCACGAAACCTGCCTGGACCCTGAGCCTATCGATTGCCGGGCCGGGGGATAAAGTCGGCGTAGGCGAGAGGCCCCCGAGCCCCTCCCTCCGCGCGAACCGAATGAACTTGTCCGCCAGTCCCCTGCTGCTCTATGCTTCCACGAAGCAATCGATTCGATCGACCGTCTCGAGGCCACGGGGGGATACGTCCATCCTCTCAAGGTCCTCCGACGAGTGAAAAAAAGCCGGCGGCTCTCTTTATAATTTCGTAGGCCCTTTACAACCGAGCGCATCCTCATTTGCCAAGCCAATACCTGCATCCGGAGCGAGATGGGCACTTCCTCCTATTTTCCTTATTGAGCCCTCACTTTGTCAGCCCTTACTATACGTACCCCGTGTCAAGACTGACATTATATTCAACCGGCCGCGACTTATAATCTTAGATCGATTGAAATTAACGTAAAAGCTTAGCTGTCGCTCCCTTTTATAAGACCATTTTGATATTATAGCTAACATGAAATCGCAGTCGCGAGACGTATAAGTAAACGGCAACACCTGCATTCGTTCCCTGGCGATTATAGAGGGATGTTTTATTTTTTACTGAAATCCGCAATTTTTCCGTCAAAAAAAACTCCACTGAATGAGAATACCGAATATTAAAATACTGCAATATAAATTATCGGATTAATATTAAAGAATTTCTTCACGACCTCTTCCAAATATCCAAACCTTGATGATACCGTTTTTATACAAATTTATTTTTTACATTTATTTCTTATAAGATAAATGAGCTCACTGTATATTGTATTATTCATATATGTATATACATACGTACAAATATTGTATTCTCGTTACAGCGCGTTTTATAAGTGTATCTCTGTATCATTTTTAATGAAAGTTCGCAAATATAAATTTTCACATCGACGTCGACCAAGAATTTAATTTTATCTATAATTCCACTAAAAAATTTTATTTACGTATTGCAGAACCTCTTTAGGAGATTATTTTTATTTAACGTAAATTAATCTTAATTATTGATCGTTATTTAATGTATTCAAAGTTATTAAAATTAATATTTTTTTTACATAATAATATATAGTTTCTTTTAATATCAAAATTTTTTTTAGATATAATTAACGTTAATTAAAAAAAAATAATTGTAAGATATTATACAACTAAAAATATTGATAAAATAATTTAATTCTATATGTTAATTCCAAACACATAAATAAAAGTTATTTTTATAGATAGATTTTGCTTAAACTTATGTTACAATAAATAATTTAATAACTCATAATACTATTAAAGAATAATTAACATTTTAAAAATGTATTTTATAAATATAGTTTTATTTCAAATAACAGTAAAAATTAAATTAATTTTCCGATAAGTGAAAATACTTCATCGCTCAGTTCAAGCTGATGCACACTTTATTTCTTCTTTTATTGTACTGGATATACGTACACATGTTTCACTCTAAAAAATCATACAAAATGGTTGCCATAATACTACGACACATAATTCTAAAGCACTAATGTTGCTTTTAAATTATAAATTTATACTCCGTTCAAATGATAAATGTTGAACTTACAGATCAAAAGTTAAATAATATTAAACAAAGTACTTTTTAAATATAAAATGTATATATGTATATATATATGTATGTACAAGTAATGTAAAATATGTAAATTCATTAAAATAATACATAACTTTCAAACAATTTATAACGAACTCAATGTACTGAAATAACTTTAAAAAAGAAAAGGAAAAAATAATTTTTTTTAGAAAAGTTTTAAAATGTGCTATATAAATGTTTCAAACACATTTTATCATTATTAAAATACATACATCTAATAAACTTAAAATTTTTCAACCATATACAAAATAATCCATGTTTTACTAATAATATTAGGTTAATAGCATAACAAAATATGTCCAATATTTTTATAAAATTATGGTTTATTCAACTTAAAGTAAAAAAATCTTATAAAAAATCAGGTGTATGTTAAGTACTGCTTATATTTTTAGATCGGCTAAAAATAAAAATAATAAATATTTTAATATAAAACATTATTCTGCCGAAATTAGTTAATTGTAGTAAATGTACGGTTATGTAATGGTTTATGCTCTAAAAAATTGCGACAGATATTTCTATTAAAGCTGTATAGTATAAAGGCCAAAGACTTTTCAAGAAAAAGTAAATGAAAAATCAACAAAAGAAAAAAAGAAGAATTTCAAATGGAAAATAAAAAATAGAAAAATCCTAGATTTATACTTATTGTTTCAGTAGCCTTAGTTTAAGAAAAAGTGAAAAAAGTCGAGCAGACCGATTTTGTAAAAAACGTACACATTTCCCTGATAGTACACGTTTTCCTTGATATAGTAATTAACGTAGAAAAAAATATCTTAAAAAAAAAATGCACATAAAATTAAAATAGTTCATTTTTGAGTACACGATTAACTTAATATTTTTCTTATTATTTATAAAATAATTACAATCAATAATTTACGCATTAAATTAATAGAGAATTTTATTGAAAATTATTTACACTTTTACTGCATTTAATAGTAGTGCTTAAACTGAAATTGCCGCAATAATCACTTGTTAAGCCATTTGATTTTTTAAAATTTTACCCATACTTCATCCAATAAATCAAATTTTGTTCACTAAAAATAAAATTTAACTTGAAAAATATTATTTTAATATCTTGTATATATATTTGATCACAAAAATTTTTTTTATACATTAATAATAGGATAAGGAATCAATGAAAAGAATGAAAGAAATAATGAAAGAAAAATTTAGATAAAAGGGACACGCAAAAGCAAATCAATTGTTTTTTTTAAACGAGATTAGAAATTAAAGAAATAGAGAAAAACATACACTTAAAGGAAAAGATTATTCGAAGATTCGAAGTTTTTAAAATAAAAGATTCTATCTCAGGTTTTAGAAGGCGATATACAGAAGACCGCAATACTGAAAAGGGCGAATAAGAGAAAGAGAGGGAGATAAAGCAGAAAAGTCAGGAATTTATATCACAGTACTGGCGATCCTGTAACTATGTATACTATTACGGTTGAGCAAAGGATCCGGGAAGAGTAAGAAAGACAAGCATATATGTATGGAAAGCACTCCCGAAAATGTGTATACGTTTGTAGTACAAAAAGAGAGCTGCAGATTGCGAGTGAGATTAGAAGAAAAGAAAAGATTAGGACTAGTAGTTGAAGAAGGACAAGTTAAAAGCGGAAAAAAGATAGTTGATATTTGCAAGCTAAAGAGACTGACAGAGATCGTGAAAGATAGATAGATAGATAGATAGAGAGAGAGAGAGAGAGAGAGAGAGAGAGAGAGATAGAGAGAACGAAGGAAAGAGACCGAGATCGGCAGAGTGAAAGATAAAAGAGGAAAGAGAAACGCTGTCCGATCAATACGGAACGCATCTCCTTGCCAACACGTCGCTGCCGTCGTTGCCGCCACCACCATAGCGATCCTCTGGCAGGATTCACTGGCAACTTTGTAAGTGTGGATCCCAAAGTTTTTGTGCATGCATGTATATCGCTTCGCTCTGTACTCTTTTCGCTTTATTCGCTTTTGAGCTTTTAAAAAAGCTTATCGATTCACCTTGCGAACAGCTTTAGAGAACAATTGAAAACTGAGCATAATTTCGATTTGTGCTGGCAAAATTTTTATAAAATGAATTCCCGAAACTTTTATCGAGGAACCATTTGCGGACTTGGAAATACATTTTATACACACAAACACGCACAAACATATGCATAAACGTACGCGTCGGTCATCGCGTTGTTTTTTGATATTTTTTTAGAAATATAAATCTTCTAATTCCTCTTCTTGTGCAATATAAGAGCTCCTTCGTTGAAACTGCCGTGTACGCTTTTTACGATTGATAACAAATGGAAGGCGAAGCTTTTTCTCCATGTGTCGTTGCATTCAACCAAAACCGAAACTATGTAACTATGCAAACTAAATATTTATAAATTATTGCGTATCAGTTGAATATAAATATTGAATAAAAGTTAATATTTCACACATCGGCATACGTAAACTATATGTACATTATTGAATTTTATCTTTAATTTATTTTTTAAAAATTGATACTTTGTTTTATTCTAAAAAAGCATTATATATATATATATATATATATGTGTAATAAAAATTAAAGTACAGTCAATAGTTTTAATATGCGTATCTAATAACCTTTGAAACAACTCATACATGTATGTATGTATGTAAAAAAATTCTAAGCTGAAGAATTGGTGCAGAAGAAATTACAATTGACATTTAAAAATAATAAACATTTTATTTACTAATAATCTAACGGATAACCCCTATCCTGTTATTATTTACGTAGTATAAAAAAAGAATGGTAAAAAATTTTTAAAAAATAAACAATTATAATTATCAAGTAATTTTTTTAATTTTCACAAAAAACACATAACATAAATCTGTTTAATTGAAATATCGATTCTGGATGAAAATTCGATTTTCATTCATTGATACATTTTGCTCTACGTGATAAATCTTGTAGGACTTTAAAAGGCCATAAGTATTCGAAGAAAAAATAACGGAGATGATAAATCTAAGACGTAGCATAAATAATTTGTCAACGTGTCATGGCAATATTAACAGTCGGAAAAATAAACTTTCCGCGTCCAATGAAGCCCTTGTGAATTTGCTCAATGGTAATGACTTTCCTTTTAAATGCAGCGATGAAAAGAACGCGAAAATTTAAACCTAGTGCGTCGCAGTATATTAAAATTGAACCGAGTATTAAAATTGACGTTTCCACCCCTGCCGAATGCGAAAAATTAAGTAATAGATGAAAATTGTCCTATAGAAGCGTTAAGGGATCATTGTATTGTCGGTACAAGGAGACAGGCGAAGCCTCGTTACGTAGGAAAGCTGAAAGCTTTTTAGATAAGCACTTGTCAAGAGGCTCCTTCCCTTTCACGAAATTCCGCTCCGGAGCGGCAGAAGCGTGAAAAACATAGCGCGGCCTCCCCTACCCCGGCGGATTCCGACTCCTCGCCACTAATCTTATCCGTCAACATTGTTCACCGAGCCTCTCCAATCCGTGCACTTGCCCGCGTAGGCGCAGCCCAAGCCGAGGAGGACCAGCGGAACGAGCCGTGAGAAGGAGTTCGGCCCTCCCCCCACCCACCCGAGGAGACGCGCACCCGTTACAAGGCCCATAAGTCGACGATGCCATTTCCTCGTCCCCTCCCTGAGCGTAAAATTCTTTTGGTCCTCGGCTGCAATTGAGACGACTCGAGCCGTTCCATCCGGATGGTGCGCGCGCAACAAGGGGAACGAGTCGCGCGCATGTCCGACCCAATTATACCGGTCTATTAGAGCTTTTAAAGAGAGTCTCTCTCGCGTACGCGCGGCCCTGCAGCCGCGCCGGGCTCGATTCGCCGCGTTCCGCTTTAAAGCCATCGCCGTGGCGCGATGGCACTTGATAGTCGGGCGGCAGCTGCAGCGGGGCTGAGGGGCGGGCGGGCTAGGGAATAAAGAGCCGAATAAAGAAGGATCGGCCCCCGAGCCGCGCGCCGAGGGCGAACTTACCGACTCCGCCGGTCGCGCGTCCCTTGGCTCCCAACTGCTCGGAGCCTCCTGCTTTCCGGGCCGTCCCTCACCTGTCCACGGCCGTCGCGTGCTCTCTTCCCTACTCGGCCCTGCTGCCGCTGCTCTCTCTCTCTCTCTCTCTCGCGAGCCGGCAGCCCTCGGCCGTTTTACCCGCGATTCTCCTCGGGCCCGGGGCAAGTCGGAAGCCGTCCTACTTTAATGGTCGCACCCGCGCCTCTTTGCCCTCTCCCCCCTCGCTTCCTTTCCACGCTCGTAAAGCCTACCTTCGCCGTTCCTTCGCTTATTAAGCGCGCGCCGCGGCCTTCTTACTCCTACGACTTATTTATTAGCTCGGCTCACTCTTGAGCTGGAATTTACATAGGAGCGCCCGCGCGCATTTAATGAAACAAAGTTGCCGGTGACGCTCGGCCCTCCGCCGGCATTCGTTGAAAGGAACTCAAAGATATTTGGCTGTTGTTTATTATTGGCTCCGGGCAAATCCGGACGACAGCCGCCGACTCTGGTTGTCCGTTCGTCGATATTTTTTTCAGCCAAGCCACGATACCCATCATCCTTCAGCCTCCAACCGATGCTCCACGATTGCGTACACTCGATTTTCGCTAGAACCCGAAGCCACGAACTTAATTCATGCCTAGGAATAAATCGCGATCCATTAGACCCTCCTCGTATTCTAATCTATACTTGTTTTCGTTCTCATCGTCAGTTGTTCCCAATCTCCGGATAGAATAAACATTTAATGCAGCATTTATTTTTTTTTTCCAATCGGTAGTCGTCACCTACCGTCAACGTCCAATAGAGATCTTAATTTATTTACGCATCTTCTGCATTGTTAACTTATCGCTTTGATAACGCGAGGAAATTTATTATTATTATTATTATTATTATTATTATTAATAAAAAATGAACCTCCTTTTTTTATTCGTAGCTGCTTTAGTTATAAGCAACGACAAATTCTTATTCCCTAACCGTCCAACAAGAGGCAAGATCCATATCAAGATGTCTCTACGGTAAATCTCTTTCTCGGGCTCTAAAATAACTATATTAATTCAAAGTGCGTATATAACAATGCGGGTTACTTGTTTATTTCTAAAACAAAGCAAATACTTGTGTAGGCAAATATATATATATATATATATATGTAGTGCCATGAGTTTCAAAGAGACGGCAGGAAAAAGGAATAACGCATTTACTTTCTGGACCTGCGTAATCAGGCGACAACTAGAAATTACTCTTGTTGAAACTTGAAAAAAAAAATTATAAGCTCGATGGAGTTTCTGACTCTGATTGTTCATTGAGACAATAGAAGAACAACAGAAGTGCAACAGAAGAACAACAGAAGAACAACAGAGCCGTTTACTCAATGCTGTAGCTGACTTGGAAACTTTTCTGAAACCTTCCTTTTTTCAAATTACACCCAACTTTCTGATCATGTACATTTGTTGTACGTGTATGCTATCTATGCTTTTATTAACAAAAATATTTAACACAAATGTACACGTACACGTAAGAACTTTTTTATATTATTGGCTTATTTTATTTACATAATATTATTTATATTGGTAAATGTATTATTCATCATCAATTATAATTGTTTAATTTCTTTTCGTTACGTTAAATAATAATATCGTCACTCAACAAACTTCTGAAATACTCTTTACTAAAATATCTATACTATTTTCATTAAACTGGACCAAGTAATTCGAATAAACTTTCAATTTGTTATCGATGGCACTAACATTTTAACAGAAAACATTATCTCATACCAGACACAGCAAATCGATGTAGTGTAATAAAATTAATAATTACATAAGGCTATTATTTTTATACAAAAAAATAACGATTTTAATAACAATTCACAATTCTTAAAAAAAGATGGTACGAATAAGTACATACATAATGATTTCATACTCTATATTCAATAATATAAAAAGTGAATCTCGATACATTTACAAATTTGTTAAAATATGCTAAGATTATGACTTTTTTGACTTACTAAATTAATTCAATTAGATTATGTACTATCATATTAGAAAGTATGTTTTTTTTTCATGAACTTTTTATAATAACTTATTAAATATAATCAAACAAACATATAAGAACCTTCTCACATTAATGAAACTCAATTGATATTTCATTAACTGTGTTTTATTTTAATTTTTATGTACCTAAGATAGAAAAATATTTGACAGTTATATGTGAAATCATATAAATTTTCTTTACTATTTGATTGCATTAAATACAAAAAAACTATTAGAAAAAGATTTTTTGTTGATCGATTAATATATATATTAAATCATTGTATTCATAAAAATATGACTCCTTAATCTATATATATATATACATACATATACATGTACATTAAAATCTGATAATTATTTAAGTAAATGTTGCTTTTAATATTTTATTAGATAAGTGATTGAAAACGTAAATTTTATTTATAAAGTTGAAAATAGAATAAAACCAAGATTTTCATATTAAATTATATTAGAATTTTTTACAGCGTTATATTTATGGCTGTTGCCTTTCAACTTATTTGTATAAATCTCAAACTTTTTTGATATTTAAACTTTTTGACTTAAAATATCACTATATTTGTCTTCATTTTTTATGTAATAGATCTTATACTATAAGTAAATAAAATGTACAATAGTTTTGTAACCATTAAGTATTTTTATGCACTCTCATAATAAAACAAATTTTTAGTAATTTAATTATGTTTATAAGCCATAACGAGTTTTAGAAATATATTTAAATTTATGCATTTAAATATTTCTATTCTAAGTAATTCTAATTACAGTAAACTACTGAATTTTTATACACTTACACGCAAGTGGCAGAAAATTTTTTATTTAAATTTATATATACATTTTGTTTTACATTATAATAAATATTTATTATTATAGAATTTCATTATTATACATTTTAATACTACTTTTTATGACGTATGAAAGTATGTATTACTATTCAAGCAGAAAGATTTATCCATATAATTCGTAGAGTACATATCTAATACATTGGATAACTGTCAGCCATACCGGTAAAGGTATTTTTTATCAATGACATTATTGAAATAATTTTTTATTTTCAAACATAGTATTTATGTATATATATATATATATATATATATATATATATGTATATATATATATATATATATAATACATCTATATTACTGTATTGCAATGATTTTATTGTTTATGATATAGACGTTCAATACACGTAGAGGACCCCTATGTATTTTGTACGTTTTTTTGAATATATTTGTTGAATATATTTTATTGATTTTTGCGATTTTTGTGAATAAAAATTCTATGTATATAATAATATATGAATATATATATATAATATAAAAGCAATTTAATTTTAATTATATTTTGAATAATAAGCATATTGTGTTCACATTATAAGTTATAAATAAATAATGAAAATTACTAACATTAAACGGTGAGCTCTTCGTCATAATCAAATAACAAAAGTGTCATCGTAATACGTGCAGATAAATATATTCCTTTGTTGTATCGGTAAGCGAGGATTTTATTTAAAAAATCGTGAAATCTTATAAATTAATGCTGATGGAAAGCAAGAACTCGTCGGGCTTACTTCACGCTTCCCTTTACTCCCCTTTATATTCCGATCCGAACCAGAAGCCTTACTGCGTACCTTAACTCGAGTAAAATATAATAAATTACACAATATTCCAACCACTGTATCCCATATCAACATTTTCCTGTATTTTATCAAAATATACCTTATATTTCGTATTAGTCGCTGATCCTTCTTTATGCGTGCTGCACGTATATGTAATATTTATAAATGAAAGAAAAGAAGCCAACGATATAAGTGACATTGGGCATAGCAGTTCCGGTAGCGAGTTCTAAATCAAGGAAAACTTTTACTTTCTCCGGTGACTTTGCGATGAACAACGGCATCGTCGGCGCTATTCGAAATTTCTTTATAAATCCATTGTTATTAGTGAGCATAAAATATTTGATAAGTTAACGGACGGCTTGTATTTGAAAATTATTATGAACAAGATTGAAAAGCATTAAAAATTAGCATTTAATTTCTAAAGAAAATAGAGCGATAGCGAGGGCATAGAATTATATTTTATAACGATGGATCCTTATACGTAGTGCTTCTGTCGCATTGTAACTACATACACGATTGTTTACGCTCTTGCACTTCGAGGATTCAATTCAAAGCCAACAAATGAACGCATGTTTCATCTGAATAAAAATTGTTAATGAAATTGTCCATCGTCTGATTCTGGAATGGTAAGATTAACCTTTTGTTTTCATACATCTGATGTACTTGATATAACAAACAAGAATATATATATTTATTAATATAATAAAACGGAACTATGCATATAAATATACAAAAAAAGTTTTCAAATGAAAATAAATTTTAAAATATTCTAACGTGAAAGAGAAATGCAGGACGTGGTATAATAAATATCTGCAACGAGTCCTTTATTAATAGATAACGATCAAATGTGCATAGAATAAAAAATTGAGGATATTATCAAAACGTTGCACAAAATTTATAAAAAAAAAAATACTCCTGTATAATATTTACTTCAAATGCACGAATCTGCCTGGAAATAATGAAATTCTTTAATCAGCAATTGCGATTTTCATCATTTAGCGTAAGCTCGCATCATCAAGATTCCTTCATTTCTCCCTTAAGAAATCATCTCACCTAAATTGCAAACCGCCATTTTTGGTATTTAATTATTGCCTACCCTCGCAATATTAGGAGCAAAAAGGAATTAGTTTGTGTGCCCAGTGGGAGGCTGTGTACCCAGGGATAAGCGTAGAGGAGGACAAGATAAAAATGTATACAAAAGGCTCGCGTCGCATGAGATAGACGCAGGGCAAAATAGCTGCAGTCAAGTGGAGAAACTTGTGAAACGAGCCGAGGGAATACGTGGTAAAAACGAGACAACGGTATCGGTGTCGTCTTCGATTTCGTACTTTTCAAATATGTCTATAGGCATGTGTGTGTGTGTGTGTTTACATCAACGAGAAAGAGCTTTGAAACATACTTAAATTGCAGTTTCTTCCCATTTTGCGTGATTTATTTATAGTGTCTAGACGTTTGTATTTTGAGACATTGCATATATTGGTAAATAATGTATAAACTATATATCGTGCCTATAATTTTTACTGATTCGTGTTGAAATATAGATGATACTATCGAAGATGATTTAATATCTACTTTAATTTTACATGCTGGGTTGTTATATAAGACAATAATAATCTTAATTTATAGTAGACGATAGACTAATAATGTAAGACGATATAAGAGAAAGTATTTAAGCCTACAGCACTGCGACTACATTTCAATTTCAGAGTACTGTCACGAATTGGCATCTACTTATATTTTATGATCTTTGTATGAGCAATTTGTAAAATATAGATTCCGTGATAAATTTTCAATTTGTACTTGTTAATACAATGAATGTAAATAATTTTCTAATGGTTCAATAGCTAATGCAGCTAAATAATTTTATTTATAACTTTGTCACCTTTATTATGAATCAAATATTTACATTACCTCAAACAAGTAATGCAAGTAAAATTATATAAAGGGCCATTTATTATCCGCTAAATAACGTAGCCATATATATATATATATATAGCCCTATTTTTCTTTACAACTTCTATTTATCCTAAATAAAGACAATTTTTAGAATATTTTTTCTTTCATCTTGACATGCTTATAATCTTAAAAAATATTTTGTATAATAAGATTTTTAAAGAATTAAAACCTTACTCACAAAATTACTGTTTTTTCTACTTTAGCTGTAAAGTAATGTGAAATTCTGAGTATTGAGAATAACCACTTAAAAATTATAACTGTTAAAATTTTCATTATTTTCAATGAAAACAAATCTTAAATAACTAGTAAAAAATTAATAAATTATTTTGAGTAATCTTTGTGTGTATTGATTAATTTTATATATTAATTTATGTTATTATATTGCAAGTGAAAAAATATTAAATAGATATAGTTATCATAAAAAATATAGTCCGTTAATAATTAATAAGTTGTAATTTTAATATTACCATTCAGATTTTAAAACACTTCTGATTATAAATATGCTTCTACAGAATAATCATATAACTGAAAATAACATAATAAAATATTAATTTTGTTTAAAAAATGTTAGTGTTTTTAATATCTGCAGATTGGAGTGTCGAAAATGGATTTAGATTTTTACATTAATTTCATTCTATTTAAAATGACATTGGATACATTGTTATGAATTAAATTCTCATTAAGTAAAAATTAAGAGGTCGTACATATACAATAGGGATAAAAGTCGAAAGTTGATTCAGTTTCAATAAAAATAGACATTCGCATAGTCTAAAGTATTCAATAAATTGTCAATTGCATGAACTTTCAGGTGAAGATATATGCATGCAAAAACCGCCGTGATTTTTTTTAGTTTTCGTTTACGACCGCGATATTGAAGTCATTATTAACGTGGATAAAAATTAATTGATAATTTAAGATTGTTTTAATGAACACTTTAAAAGTTAATTATCTTTGCAAGAATTAAATATAGTAATTACATTCTAATTGAGTTAAATGTAAAATTGAGATTTGAAAATATTTTTTAAGAATAACATGCACAATCAATTATTAAAAAACAAAAAAAAATTATTTAGTCAATATATAAAGAATTTTTAAAAACTAAATATTTAAAATATTATTCAAAAGATTATATATATATATATAAGAATATTATTTAACGATTATGCTTACAATCATTGATCATTAGTTATTATAACCAATTTTGTTGTAGATGAAGTTTTATATCCTACAGTAATTATTTTATGACATATGCAGACATTTTAAAATTTCAATATCGTACATGCGAAATTAACTATACTGTAATCGAGAAATTTTTACTATATTTAAGTAAAAAGTATTAGCTTATAATAAAAAATTATATCAACCATATAATTCTTGGTATTATATATTTTAATGTCATTGAAGTACATGCAAATAATTAAGTCATAATAATAAATTACTTAGAAAAGAATTTGCAAAAAATGTACGCCAGTAATATATTTTCAATGTATTATTAAATGCTTTATAAAAAAAAAAAAAATTAATATACTGAAAGTGCACGGAAAGAAGTTTTTTGTATTTAACGAGTGAGAAATTGAATTAATTATACTGTGGAATTCTCCAAGAAATACTTCGAATTCTGTAAAAAACGATGCAATGATAATTAACAATGAAATGGACAAATGTATAGAGATAAGAAGAAGAAGTTAAATGGACGTAAGTACGAGGTAGAAGCAAAATAACATGAACACATCTGAGTAGTAGGATGAATTATAGAGAAGTTTGAATTACTATTTATCCCTACCTATTATTCTCTTACATGTAAACCTATTACTTATTAAAGAATTCAACATACTTTCATCTATCCAAGTTAATGATTTATATTCAAGACCGTTAAATCTTTTTATCTTATTCTTGCACTTAAGTTACAATAAGTAAATGATTTGTACGGTCTTGAATGATGCACAATTTTATCGCTAGCGATTGCAACATATACGAATGTAAATAAATTATAATTTTTGGGAAAAATAATCTTATATAAAAAACATTGAATAATTAAAAAAAAGCTTTAAAATAAATTTTTTTTTTTTCAATGTTGTACATGTAATGGATGATTATTTAAAGTTCTCAACTATCTAAGATTTCTGAATTTTATTGTATTATTAACTGATTTGCTTACTAACATAGTATAACATAATATCAACACATGCATCCTCTTAGATATTAAAATTGATGATAATTTATATAATTCAAGCCATTAAGCAACTTAATAAAGTAATTTTAAGCAGCTGTATTACAAAGATAAATAACTTAATTGTATCTTGAATATAACGAATAATTTAAATTCATGTTTTGAATTCCAATGTATCATTAACGATTTTAAATTATGAAATATTTTTATTATGTTATTAAATTTTACGTGGTTGTTAATTTAAATATGTTATCAATGGTAAATTAAAAATACAAATATAATTATATTATATCCTTCATAAAATCAGAATAGATTATTCTAATATTTAAATTATATTAAGTTATTCATAATGGCGTAATTTATTATATACGTGAAAAAATTTAATATCTAAAAACATTATACGTATATACATTTTTGTGATAATATTAAAATATTCTAATTAATTAAGAATCAAATATATAAATATTAATTAGCAATAGAAGATCTAACAAGAAGAACAAATAAATATAGAATTATATTATAAATTTAAGTCAAAATTATAAATTAATTTAAATACTTAGAATTAAATTTTTAAACAATTTTTAATGAACTAGTTTATTAATAAAATTTAAAGGATTGGAATATTGTATTAGTTATTTGCGATTGCATTTTTTATACAAGATTTAAATTTAATTACTATATTAACTAGATTTAAAAATAATTTAAATCTTTTACTATGATAGTAAAATCATTTTTCGATCATGACTACAAATGTCTTGACAATGTAATTCAAATTTCTAAAACATATTATATAATAAATTTAGTACAAAAATAAGCTGCTTTATAATTTATTCGTTTATTTGAAAACGCCATTTTCTTTTTAAATTAACATAAAAATCGATAAATTAATAAAAATAATTCACTGTCCAATATGCAACGTAATTGAAAATTAGTGCATAAGTTCACAATCATTACGCATTACAGATAAAATTTAAATTGTCGTTGTGTACATAATTGGTAATAAATTTATTATTGATAATTTGATTTTATAATTATCAAAAGTATGATATTGATAATAATTCTTCTAAATACACAATTGTTATAAACATTTTATATAAAATGGGCAAAAATTTCGTATCACGCTGTGTATCATATATCAATAAGATGCAATCACTAAATTTGTATTTTAAATCAGGTATAGTCTGTAAAAAAATAATTAATAAATTTTTTTAAATTTCATACAAGAGCTAAATAAAGCAAAAGTTAAACGAAATAACAAAGTATGAGAGTGTTTACGTATATTTATGGTACAAGCAACTCCCAAAGCTTTGAACAAAATGAAAAGAGTGAACTACTTTCTATTCGAATGGATCGCAGCATTCGAATGAAAATATACATATATTACCATGTCAACTTGTCTGCCACCACGAATACGATTATTATCATTGAACTGCATATAATAATCACATGCGTTAATTTTATTTATATATTAACATTATTTATACAACGGTGTTATACTAATGGGCTTATTTTTGTATAAATATTTTTCACAGTTTCTTGTACAATATGATTGTACAAGAGCTCTCCTGGCCTTCTTTTATTTTCGTCAATTTTCCATAGCTTAATTAGTAGATATTTAAGAAGCAAATATCTTTTGATACTCAAATCTAAAATGTAGGAAGCATTAGAAACTTTGTAAAGAGTTTGGGCATAGATGCATAATAAATAAATACCTCAAATGAGTCTTTTTAATTTTACTCATTTTAATGAGTAATGAACGAATTGCTTAATTTTGCATTTCGCATATACACAGCAGAAGCCATGTGTACTGAATTTTTTGGCAAAATATCAAAATTGATGTGCGTTGTTAAATGAGAAGCGGTTAAGCACCGATTTCAAAAATACGCGAGCTTCGAGGACAAATTTTTAATTAATGTAACGACAATGATTTATTACCTTTCACATTTTCAGTATTGTTGTGTGCTACTTTGTTGGAGTTTTTATTTTCAAAAATTAGAAATTTCCGTACTAAAGCTGAAGGCACATTATCAACCTAATTTGTAACACCATAAATCCGCATATACACATATATGTATATATATATATATATATATATATACATCAACACAATTATTTCTTATCGGTAGTTTTTCTGGCTTATAAAATATTAACTCACCTCTGATCCACGAGTTTACTGCATTTCATGAGAAAATAGACCGTGTTACTGGAAGTACCAAGGTGACTATAATCTTTATCACTTTTTGTTCAGCATGTGGCTGCACTGTAGTACCCTAGATTTTTTCTGAAAAAGAAAAGTAAGAAACTTTAAATTACGGTGAGGTTTTAAGCAAAATGTAATTTTTTATTGCTCGTTAATACTATTCATTTGATTAATAGTCCTTGAGTGCTTAGCAAAGCATAAATCATTCGATTATTCCAAAGTTAAATAAATGATAATAATAACAATCTTCGTTCACTTGATGTATCAAAAAAGAGAACGGTCAATGTTAAAATGATTAACTCGTTACAGATATTACAGAATCATTTGTTAATGAGAAAATCAATTTATATTGGATAAATCTCTGTCAGTTCTGTAATTCAAGATTTCGAAACTCTGTTTTCGATTGGATTTTCGACAAGTAATAAATTTTAAAAAATTCAACGAAAACTGTTAAATTTATTTAAAAAAAAAAAAAAGAAAAAGAAATTCCTAAATATAATTATTTGCACGTATACTTGAATATTTTTTTTTAATTAAGCATGGAAATTGCGTATTAATTTTTAACGAAATATGAATGTGAAAATATGGGAATGACGATAACTTAATAAAGGGGGACAAAAATAAATGGGAAGTGAGTGACTTTTTTATTTTAAATGTATTCTTTTTTTTCAAATAGGTAAGCAAATTCACTTTGCATTGTTAACAATGCTAGCCGAGTCTTTTACTGTACATCCTTTAACGTTTAGTGGTTAAAGTTTTCTCTCTATCCCTCTCTCACTCTCTCTCTCTATCTATCTATCTATCTATCTATCTATCTCTCTCTAACTAATAAATGAACCCGAACAAAGCCCTTTCTCTGCGCCAAGAGCTGAAAAAGTTTCCTTGTTTTTAATGCTTCAATGAGAACGACGCTAAGTTCATTAGATCTACGATTCATAACGAAGGCAAGTTTTTTGTTTGCCAAAAATGTATACATATAAATAAAATTTTGGAAGATAAAACTTCAATTTATAGAAGACAGTAACTGTTACACGATTTTAGAAGTTTTGATTCTTTTATAATAATTATCATGATGTTTTGTAATATTTCACAAAAGTAAACTCTTTTCATCAATTTCAATCAATATATCCATTTAATCAACAGCCAATCTCTCTCTCTCTCTCTCTCTCTCTGTATTTTATCTTCATTTTTTCACAATTCGTTTTAACAATTTATGATATTAAACTGATATGATCCGCATCAAAAGAAAAATCAATGATAAATAAGTTTAATTGGCAATGGCTTCGATCTACCATATCATACCAGAAAGTTTGCATTACGTATGCGAGCATAGGCAAAAATATGTTACGAATTTTTTATGCGCATAAAAATAAATGCTGATGATCCAATAACTCTATCTTACTTTCCAGCTTGATCGGAAGGAGAGGTGGAATCGCCTATAAAATCAGTTTGACGGACGCGCTGCACTGCTACTATGAATTTTTATCGCTTAACCGCACGTTAAGAATGTACAGCAGGGCCAGGATAAATTTTTACGGTAATTACCGAAGCTTCGGTACTATAGCGAGTTTCGTGATAAAATTACGTCTTCGCGTGATCGGAAGTCCTCCGAATGCATCGAAGCCAGACGACGAAGCAGCTTGTAAGTTCGTAGATGTCTGGTGAATTTGTAACACGATTACAGAAGGCTTATAAATTTAGCGGTAATGGTGTTTTTCCGAATGATGCTCCTCCGTGGTCTCGTTAACACTCCCATAAATCGTCCAATCGTCAACATCATTGTCTATAGGCGCGGGCCGAGGCCTCAAGGAGAAGCGAGTCAAAGCACGAATGAGCATTTGGCCTATCGCGCGTATCGCGTCCGTCATTAAGTTTATAACTCAACCGCAAAAACAATATTTATGCGTTAATGCAAAACCGACGTAAACGGACAAATCGATAAGTGACGAGCCGTTCGCCCTAAAACTTTATCCAAGTTATGCTTACGCATCGCCCTAACTTAACCACTCGTTAAAAAATACGGTCTTTTTTTTATGTGGGTAGTGTTAGCGTTAGTGTGCGTCAGTGCGACTGTGTGTGTGTGCGCGCGCGCCTAAACGACGATTATTTTTTATCTCCCTGTTTGTGTGGCACGAGGTGAGTCGCCCCGATAAATGCTACCTCGATTTGAGAATCATCAATGGTTTTAAATTAGTGGCGACCGTTCCTAACATGTACAACAACAATTAAATGTTTATGAATCAAAGCCGCATAGCTTACGAACGTTAATATAATTGGTGCCCTACCATTTATTCGATTTTTTTTTTGTTTTATACTTTTTTTTCCTTGTATAAAAAATATTTTCAAAACATTTATTAATATATATATATATATATATATCGATTCTGGATTCAATTTTTCCTCTAATCATTCTTCGCATAATATTGTTTATTTGCAATTTACTTTAAAAACAATTACTAACTCTAAATTTAAATATCTGACAATGCAATAATTGGTATTTTATAAAAGTTATTGACTAAACATTATATGGAATATTATTAGAACGGATAATGTTGACCATTAATTACACGTGTGTAATTAATAAATGTAATTAATAATAATATTCATTAAAATACATACGCATACGTAAATGCACGTATTTGTACTAAAAACAAAAAAATTAATACGTTTTTTTATTCTATAATTAAAAATTCAATTACATACTAGTACCTACGTATTACAGTATTGTCGAACTATAGTAATGTACATAAGACACACATGTACTTTACTATTGTAGAGTACTATAAATCGATATCGATCTTAAATGTATTTTTGCACGAAATCGGTTTTCACGGTCGGTTTCGCAACGTAAAGGTGTAATAAGGCTAAGAAAGAAGACTTATAATAAAAATTCTGTAATTATTAGTATTCTTTATAGAAGGTTTAATTGTGACTTTTTGTTTCATTTTAAGAATTCAGAAAAATTAATTTGTTATAAAACTAAATTAAATTATTTCAATATAGTATCAGTATTGTTACATTTTGCTAAAAGTTTTATGAAAAGAAACGTTTTTCATATTATGAAAACACGAAAATAAAATAAAACTCTTTTTCATCAATACAATTATTATTATTGTTTTTGTTATTATTATTATTATTATTATTATTATATAGAAATATTTATATTACCGTATATTTTAAAAACAATTATTATTATTAGAAATATTTAAGGATTTTTTGGCTGATTTCTGAGAATTTAAAAACTATTTTTTAAGCTAAATAAATATTTTCCAGGAATTAAAATAGTTCAACAAGCATAAGTTACGCTTTAAAAGGGTTTTATATTAAAACAAATTATTTATTAATCTGTTTAAAATTATTATGAACTTAAAATAAAATATTCGTATAAAAAGTAGAGCTTATTCTTTAAAACCTGAATTATTGCAATTATTCCTTTCATGTGTAAAAGAGCTGGAAAGTGTAGATGTGAATGCTTGTAACGTTGAGTGTTAGTGTGGATATTTGTGTGGGTACGTAGGTGTAGGTGTGTTTATGAAGTGAAGTAAAACAAACAAATTAAAAAGAAAAAATATGTATTTGGGAATGAAAATTTCAAAAATCTGGCCTTCGTTTTAAAATTTTTAATATATTCTAGTTAAAGAAAATGGTCAAAATTTTCGCAAAATATAATCTTAATATAGCTTATAGATTTATTAAATGAGTTATATCAGTTCTCTTATTTATATATATATATAATTGAATGTATGCTTATGAATTAAAATATAATATAAAAATTAAAGTCGAATATAATTAGCCGTTACTATACTCTAATAATAAAATTATAAAAGCACTTTTTGCGAGACAATAAAGGCAATCGAAATTTATAAGAAAACGCGTGTCGTATCTACTTTCCTTCTTTGTTGTTTATTTAATGCCCAGTCCCAAAGAATATTTCAAAGTTTCATTTAGTCAAGAAAATTTAAAGAATAAATGGAAGAACGGCCACCAAGTAAAAGTGCAATAAAAAAGTTTTTGAAGACAAACCAATTCACTCAAGACAACTTCAATTTTGTTCGCGCCAGTGAAAATGAGAAGGGGGAGGGAGGTAGGAACGCGATGCCCCGGGGCTACGTTAAGCCATCGCCAGGGTCGCGGACGGTTGCGAGAAGTTTTACTCGTTATTAAGTATAGCTGAATAAGGGGGGAGTGGACGAGCCTCGATTAGTCGGAACACTTCAAGATTTCGATTATATTACAGAAATTTATCAGAAAATACATTCACATTTGGAAAATTTTTTATTTCATACCTATCATTCTTAATAGAACTTCAGAGCATCTTGTTGATGTATAAAAAGCTTTTGCTTTTTTTTTTTATTCAACATTGCCACGTCAAATGATAAATATTTAGTTTACTCAATGTACTTTATCAATATTTAAATATTTTTGTATTCTACCAGTCGTAATATATTAACCAAATATTGGCTACTTTGTCACCTTTTACCTTATTGAATTTTATACGCTAACTGTACAAAAAAAAAATTTTCGACATTACATGAACTACTTTGATCGGTTAATTGCCCTTGTCAATTTTTTTCTTGCAACTTTCATAATACGTAGTCTTTATGCAAATACATTTTCACACCAAATACAGACTCGTTAGCATTAGTCATAAATACGATGGCAAAAACTATTTGGAATATTTCAATAATTTCTTAAGATAATTACATTTTTTTGGGGGCACACCTATTTTATCACGTTACAGTCGTACGACTTTGCTTAAATGTTTTATAATTAAAAACAATACCGTAAATGAAAGGCAAGTCAACTCGATCTAAATTATTATTTTTAATTCATTGATCATTCGTGAAGTATGAATTTTTTATTGTGTATTTTTTTTTTTTAGTTTATATTTATTAAGCCTGATTTGTTGACTATTGCACTGCGATTTCTACGTACGATTTATCGAAGTACATGTGAAAAGTCAATGCGCATGTACACACCCATTCGCAAGCGCGCGCGCGCGCGCAAACACACGCACACACACACCCGCTCGCACACAGATGCGCAAACACAAATGTACACACATGTAATAAAAATACTACGTTTTTAATATAAAAAATTGTTTTGACCAGAGCTTATGAACTGTTCTAAGAAAATCATACGAAGTTCATCATAGTCTGGGTCGATGAATAATGGGAAGGTATATTAATATTTATAAGCCTTTGCTAGAAAAGAGGAGAGAGGCGGAGAGAAAATTGCGTTAACCGAAATTACTTAAACTTAAAACTCTCAAACTCTCGCATTAGCATAAATCATAGACGAAATAACCTCGAATCGTAAAAAGCAGTTACTACTCCTGGCGCAGTTCAAACGTAACGCGAAAGTGATGTAAAGCATTCCTCGATACGCGTGCAATTTTAGAGTACGTCTGTGCATTAACCATTTTCACAACATGGGCAGGGGTGAGGAAGCCATTTTGAAGGTGAGGCTGCGCCTGCGCGTCCTTGCGTTCTATTTTATTTAATATTTTCACGACTCCGTCTGTGCTTTCATTAGATAAAAAATTGATTCGCAATAAATTTTTTGCTTTTTCAAGTACTCTCTCTCTCTCTCTCTCTGTATGTATATACATATATATATATATATGTATATATATTCACTTTTTCATGTTTTTACGGATAAAAGTATTAGCGGGCTCTTTAATCATCTGCATTCAATTGATAAGGGGCTATTAATTGATGCTCAATTCAAGCTCATTGAAATTCCTTCCCGGCGAACACAATCGATGGATTTGCACAATGATATTTATTGCTCTAGATAATTTTGAAATTGTACACGGGCTCGCCCTGTACGAGTTCTAAATTTCGGGTTGGGGGTTGGGGGGGGGGAGAGGAAATTCTCGTTCGGTATAAAAAAAAAAAAAAAAAACCCTTTTCCGATGAAACGCTACAAGGCAGAATAGTTGGGAGTTTTTCATTCTGCGCGAGAATCAGTTGCGAAGCTAATGCCAACTGACTCGAAGGAGGTTCCCGCCTTCCTCGGTGTTATTAGAGCGAGCGCGGGGTGCGTTAGCGAGGTGTCCCATAAAAATGCACGCAGCGCGAAAAACTCCATAGGACTCGGCTCGGGAGAGGCCCGCTCCCCCCGGGGACGGGAGTCGGTCGGTCTGGGGGGGGGGGAAGCGCGGAGCTTCCGGTCCTCGTCAGTCGGTCAAATTGGAGAGAGCGCTGGCGATTCTAGTTCGGCATCTCGACTCCTCTTCCGCGAGGACGAACGCGCGGGCTATTTTCATCCCAGCCATTATACCTACACATTTAATTTGGGATTTGGGCTTCGACGAGACAAGCCCTAGCCCCGCTGCCGCGCCCCGCCGTTGGCATGGCAGCTCATGTCTCTTGGCAGCTCTTCTCGTCGCTTCTTTGTCTTGCCTCCCCTCGCTCTCCTTGTCCCCCGGCACCCCGGCCCCGGCCAGCCGGCCGCTCGTCCACGACTTCTCATAATTCCACCTCTGCCTACTTATCCTCCTTGTCTCTCATTATAGCCGCTTCGTGCGCTCTCTCCTTGCGCAACCGTACTTTTGCATTTTTTGCCTGCACTACTTTTTATTTGCCGCTATTTTCGTTTTCTATTAGGCGTGGAAACCCACGGGCAGCTCGAAGCCAATATACGTACGCATCGATCACATTAGCCCGCAAGAAAATAAAAATAAAAGAACCTGAATGAGAGAGGGATAACAGAGAGAGAGAGAGAGAGAGAGAGAGAGAACACTGCGTCAGCATTTCCTAGGTCAGACACTACATATTCGATTTTTGCACCACATGTGCGGTGACTGTAATACCACAATATTTGATTTTCTTCACCAACTTCATCATTGCAGTACTTCAAATCGTTTAACTTGCTTATAAAAATATTCATTTCTTCAATGATATTTTACACTACGCTATACGAATGCTTAATATTAACTTGGACTTTATCCTAATGAAAAATTTATTGTTTAACCAAGGGATAATTTTCTTTTGTAAATTCCAATAAATATAATACTATAAATGATACTAGAGCGCATACTTCTAATCGGATAAAATATTTTTTATTTAATAGCACTCGCTAACATTATAAAGTTAATGTATAATTTAACTTTTATAATTAAGCGCTTAATATTAACATCGTGTGTTTTAGATTTTAATCAATTTCCATATTTCAACTACTAGGTATACACCTTTCGATTCTCGAATATGCTATTGGGATATTATTATATTGACAAAGGATTTGGTCAAGTTGATTATTCTTGATAATAAATGAAACTGCTTATTGAAAGTTTATTTCTTATTTAATTACAAATAAATATGTGAGCATATGTAAATGCATTCATTTGTAGTTCTTCGATCATAGCCAACTCTATTTATTACAAAACATTCATTTCCAACAAAATTTAGTTGCTAACATATAAATAAAAAAATAATATATATATATATATATATATATACACGAATACACAAATAATGAGCAATATTTTCCAAAATCATGTGCCCATACTATATTATTCAATAACATAAGCACTGCTGGCACGTCAAACGAATACAAAAAAAAAACCAACTATTCTATTCGATTGTGCTTCATTGCACAAATGTACCTCTCTCATAGGTAGGTATATAATTAAGTATACAAATGTTTTTGCCTAAATATGTGATCTAATTTGAAATCTTTAGAGCGTTAAAAAAAGGAAGTAAAGCAGTACAGGAAAACGTAAATGGTACTCGAAAGGTAGGGACGTTAGCTTTGCTCTGTTCGCAAACTATATATAACATTAAGCTACTCATGAGCTCAGTTCACTTAGTGCATGCACGAGTAGTCGTGCGATAAGAAGAAAAGGAAACCAAAAATAACAAACACCAAATCACATTAGACGATGCGTAAAAAAAGTAATTCCTTTTTCTCTGCTGCTGGTTCCTTCATTTCGCTTAAATATCCTGTTCCTATAAAGATTTAATTACGTTCCAATCAATTTTTATTAAAGGCTATCAATAGCCAATTGAGAATTTTCAAAACAATATATTCATTAAAATATTTTAAATAGGTGGAAAGAAATTAATTAACGTTACGGACTTATTTAATACCTTATGTTTAATATATACAATATAAGTAATATATATATATAAGTTAATAATACGTAATTTAATATTACGACGCTATGTATAAATATAACAGAATAGTAAAATTTTAAAAGTTCTGTCGGTCTAAGAAAAGTATTTAAAAAACTGTCAGCATACACGAGAGGAAATAAGAATACCAAATAGAAAAAAGTTTCTAAATATATTAAGACATTCTATATTTACAAAGATAACATCATTAAAAAAATAATGATTTACTATCTGTCTTATAGACTGTTTAATAATTGTTTTCTACGTAAGTGTAGCATATTTTAAAAGGAAACTCCCCTTTTACACTTTGTTTTATTAACGAAAACTTCAATTTCGTTGAATCGTACTAAAAATCCGGTTAAGAAAACGATTAACAATTTTAACATTAACAACTTAAATAAGATCGTCGATATAATTAAACTATATGTATTTAAATATAGATGCATATATATAAATTAAAGAAAAGAAAAAAAACATTTATATTAAATTTAAAAATGTAATTATTTTCAAAAAACAAAACACAGTTCATATTATATTTTAAAATTCTTAATATAATAAGCTTCTCTAGTAACGATATTTTATTACTATCGCTGTTACAGATATTAAAAAGTACGTGGCAAATGTTTTTCTACAATGCAAAACCAAAACCCTTAATTACTCCTTGGATTCGCAATCATAAAAAATGATCGCATTTTCATATAACTAAGGATGGCCGGTAAAGCGATTTGTGATACTAGAAAATCAATTTTCCAGATAAAGAGCATGGATAAGATAGTCGCTAGAGTGGCAAAAGAAAAAAGGATTAGAATGAGAATATATATATAAAAAGAGTCGACTCGGGTCGATGGAGGTGTTCGACATGACATGCGTATACATACCCACACGCCCAAATAGGCCCTAGGTAGTAGCAGAGAGAGAGAGAGAGAGAGAGAGAGAGAGAGAGAGGAGTGCGTCGACGATCGTTTTACGTCACTGCCTGTAGTTTTCATTGCGACATCAAAGTCACGCTGTGATTTGTGTGAAAATTTTGAAGTCTCGAGCTGCGCTCGTCGCGCATTTGTGCCAAGATGTCTGGCCGAACTTCGAGCCTAACATTTTCATTATTTCCCCTTTATTACGATACGCACTGATAGTCTCATTTCAATAATATTTATTTTTATTCAGATTATAACTCTTTCGTTATCTTTCATTTTATGTTTTTTTATGAAACGATTTTTACGAAAGCCCAGACATAAGTGTAAACATTTCCAACAGACGTCTAATAACCTTGAAATAGTTTTTAAATTTAATCGTTAACAATTTTAAGATAAAGGACAAGGATGTTTTTCATCTCTATTTAAACATTAATTACTATTTCTTACTTCTAAAAATAATTGTATTGATTTCTTAACAGATCGAAAATAATATCCAGAATTTGTACAAAATTAAGGCTTAACTTAAACGGGGCTCGTGTCAATACTTTTCTTTCGTTAAAAATTAATAAAATCATAAATAATTTATAGCTGTTTATCGTTGTTGAACAAAGTAAAATTAATGCATAAATGCATGTGAACGTGTTTTTTTTTTTGACTTTACTTTAATGTTTATTTTTTTTATTTATCGCCAAAAATTTAATAATTGCGTACTTTATCTTTCTTTGTAACTTGACATTTTTATTAATATATATTACTGTAAGAACTGAAGATTTAATCTTTCCTTAACTTATTTATTGCTTATTAAATAATCAATGATGATTGATAATGTAAAATTTCAGTAAACATTTTTTCATTACCTTGATTTTTTAAAAATTCGTTAAAAAATGCAATATTTACACATAATGTGCAAAATATTATGCGGTATGGTTTTATGTTACTTTAATAATTTCAATATTTCATTTATTATAAGTGTCTCTCTCAATTATCACTATTTTGTAGTTAGCATTGGTATTATTATTATAATAAATATCTAGTACTAACAATGAATCAGACAATCAACGAAATTTTCTTCATTTTTCGATGGTAGGAACGTTGAAAAAATTTATTAACATACGTCCGTGATTGTGAAGGTAATGGATTTATCAAGTGTTCCGTGCAATTTTAATTTACTGCAACTGATTGCCTTAATAGAGTATAGTAATTTTGTAACTACTGTCCCAGTAGGATTAAAGCAAAAGGTAAATGTAAATTGTGAGAACACTTTTGATTTGTAAAAACGTTATATAAATCATAGTATGAGAAATTCAATTGGATTTCTATAATAATCTATAATTCAGATAGCAAGGCGTTTATAAGTTTTTATTGAGGCTTTTGTCAATACGCGAAAACATGACCCAAAGCTTTTTATTATCTACATATCCTGATTAAAGGAGCAATTTTTGCCAGAAATGAAAACAGATTGTTTTTTATAGTTATACAATGCGCTATATTTTTTCGAATTAATCGCTTAAGCATGTAATTGCTCCTCTCCTTGATTTGGATCTTGAAATACTTTTGTCATCGTATTCTTTTTAAAAAAGACAAAAGTTAGTATTTTCTTTATAAGTTATAAAGATAAATTTTTTTTTGGATAAATCGAGGCCTTTTTATTTCCTTGATACTACTTCAATGCAATTTTACTAAATACATAAAAGAAAAAAAACTTATTATATTATAAATTCATTTGATGAAAATGTTACAATGTATAAATTTAATACAATTTAATGCTAAAAATAATTACTAATTGAAAATTAAAAGATAAACATGATTTATTGCATAAATGGCTAAATTTTATAAAAACATTCATATTTAAAAAATGATCTTATGAAATAAAGATATTGATTATGATAATTCATAGATGAGTCACATACCTATAAAATTATTTTTATACAAATTTTATCGTATTTATTCATAAATATGATGCAAATATAATTTTAAAACACGTTGAACTGTATTAAAACCTGGGCTTAAAAAAGTCCCAGAGTCTTATCTTGCAATAATAATGGAGTAAATAAATGCATGAAAAACATTGATCAAAGTACTGCATTTTTTGTTTTAAAAAGTTTCTAAGCAAACTATATGTCACACCATTTTTTTTATGTAAAACATCGTCAAGTTAAGTTATAATAAACTAATGTTAGTGAAAAGTTAATACTAAATTTTTAAATAAAATTAACACAACTTAAAGAATCGTATAATTTATATTTTTCTTCCCTGTATTATTATTATTATTAAAATGAATATCAATACGTTTAATGTAAGCTGACGATATCTAGCAGTATCGTATACTCTGAAATGTTTAGAATATCTTGAAATCCTACGAAAGCTAATTAATTATTAATCTAATATAAGTTTTAAATAGTTAACACTTAATGGGTAGGGTAGCAGTTGAATAGCGAATTACGATTAGTCTTTGACCATTTAAATAAATATTAATGAAAATGAAATCTTTTGGTATTTTTAATGCTGAATATTTTTTAATTCCGTCAATATCGATCAATTTACAATTAATTTTTTACTGCAAATAACATTGAAATGTATTAAAAATGAGTGTTTAATTAATGCAAAATTATGTTTATTCAGTGCAGTATTCTGCTCTATTAAATAAATGAGAATGTTTCTTTCTTTCTCATGAATAATTTTTTAAAAAACATTTCAAATTACGCAATGAAATATTATTTGCATTATAGTTTAATTTGTATTACAATACGTATAACAGTAAAATAAGAGAAATGGAGAAAAAGGAAGGAAGACATGAGTTTATACGTCGACCTTACATAAATTGTAACCATCAACCGTACAAAGTGTTAACACACGCTACGCAATGCAGGAAATAATGTAATTCATAGTAAAGTGATGCTGGCAAATTTTGTACATGTCACGTACATTAATTAAGTTTACATCTGTATACACAATTTAATATTTCCTTTGGTGAAAATATTATGATCGTAAATATTTTAATTACAGCATAATATTTGAAACTCCATCGATTGTTTTTTTTTTTTTTTTAATGTAATTATTAAATGAAGACATTTAGCAAACTGGAGCTTCCTTATGGGAAGCAACCGACGATTCTCGTAAAAATGTATTGGAAACTATTGATATGCAGTAAAACGTCAGCCGAGAATTTTCGAGATAATAAAAAAAACTTACGCAACCACAACTGATTCTGGCATCCATAAAACTATGAATAATTCTATACTTCATGACATTTATATGATTATTTATCACGAATTAGTGAATGAACATAAAATTCTTGTTTTTGACGTATTATTAACGATATGTGTATAATATATTTAACATTTTACTATAGTCTTTTATTTCTCAATAATATTAAACCTACATCATTATTTAATGTATTCTATTTTCCTTCACACAATTGAACATACTTTGCTTTTAACAATTTGTAATAATACATCACATATATATTTGCGCTAAACTTTAAAACTTTTATACATACAATTTACAACTTTGGTTATCTACATTGTACGTAAATATTCACAATTGCGACCTACACATGAAAGCTATTACATATTTTTATAAAATCTTATTTAAAATCTCAAATTTGAAATGAAAAAATATTTCAGCTTTACAAAATAAATGTTTACGATAGAAATATTGCAAATTTGTTAAGAAATGGGCTAACAGTTAAAAAAATGTAAGCTTTAATTTTTTAAAAATAAAAATAATGCATAAACGCACATGTTAATATAAATTCTCGGCTTTTTATAATGTATACTATACAGTAAATTAATAGCCAGCACATGTACGTGAAAAGAATTTGATGAATATTCCAGTTAAGCTGCTTAATATCATTTAAATAGTTCAGATAGCTTATTTCTAATCTAATTTTACCTTAAATACATCGCTTATGGAAATTTATTTTTATCAAATATCTTATATATTACTTCAATACCAATGCAATAGTATATTTAAAAATAAATATAATAAAATAAAACAAAAATAAGTCTTTAAACTTCTCAAATAATTTTTTCATTAATAGTTTGTTAACATCTATGTTTAAATTATGAATTAGGTTAATAAGAGTTAATTTTAAAAAATATAGACAAATTTTATATTGATATAATATAATTAAATATCATTTTCAATCTACAAATATGCTGTGTTTAATTCGTTCATCGAAATGTAATATATTTAAAAAAAAATGTGTTAGTAAAGTACTGATTTTATCTAACGAAATTAGTGAAGATCATCATTGTGCTTAATAAGTATATCAATTTCATTAAATAAGGTAATAAAATAATTTTTAAATATTATCATTTTTTTTCATCGTACTTATTAAAAAATGTATTTCCATAAAAGTTACAAAAGTACAATGAATAGGAGATTGTAGAAAATAACTGGAAATTCGAAAGATAAATTTAAATTCTATTTTATTTTATTGTGATTCATTTCTAACAATAGTTTAAAATAAATAATGCACTAAAAATCAGACTACAATTATTGTCGGTGTAACAAACCGCGTATCATGATTTGAAAGTACTACACACTTTTATCTTTATTATATTACTCACATAATGGCTGCCGAGGAGCAAACACATGTAATAATATTTTTCAGCTTAGGCAGTGGTAAATAAACTACCATCAAAAGCGTTGAAAAAATTTACATTCAGAAAATGAGTAATTGACATATTGATATTATTTTTAAACGTAAAAATCTTTTTTTGCTTTTAGAATTATTATTATTTATCGTAGATATTATTAATTAATATATTGCTATTATTTGGTAGAAATTGAGCTCTCCTAAAATAAATTAAATTCTTTGATGTATTATTGTTTTTTTTTTAAATTATTATACACAAAGCAAGCTTTTTGTATTAGAATATACGAGCATTGATCTTTTTTTATTTAAGTACACTCTGCTTAGTTTTTATTGATAAACGGACATTTCAAAGTAAGCTCTTACTTGTTATTATAAAGTACATCCGATTCAGAGTCCTTCGTTTATTTACAATTATTTATGATTCTCTTTACTTTTCATCATCATCATTATTATTATTATTATTATTCTCCTATTGTTAAAAATATAATGCAAGAAATACCGCGCAAGTCTAATTCTATAATCCCCTCCTCTTCCACTGCTAGGTAAAATGATGAAGTTACATTTCTGATTTCAAAAACTTCAAATAATGAAATGTTATAAATTTTCAACCTTGTTTTCAAACTATGATAATTTTACATGTATGAATTTTGAACTTTCAGGCAGTTAGTAGGGAAAATGATCAACGATGAAGTAGCCCGCAACAGAGAAAATTATTCGCTTGCCTCTTACAGACGGAGATGCATTAATGCGCATTACATAGTAGAAAATTTTCCCCAGCCATAAGCCATAATCATCAAAATTCGCGACTGCCCCGACGCCACGCTCTTTTTTCAAAATTATTTTCATTTTTTTTTTTTTTATTTAAGCAACAGTGACTTTATTTACGGCCAGCGGTTAAACCATTTCAGATCTTTTCACCAGCATAGATTCTGAACAATTACGATTACGGTAAGCTGACAAAATATGCGATTAATCTAATAACACAACGTAAAGTGTTTTAGTATAGGGAAACGGGTAATAGCTCACATCGCCAAAGAAACCTCCCGAGCTTTATCCAATTTTAAACTTTTATTAAATAACCCTTAGCGACTCTTTAATAAAAGCTTTTTCTGGTATAGTCATCTGTATATTTTTCTCTACTCGTCTAAATAGCAAAATAAACTTAAAGCCTTAAAAATTCATTTGAATATTTCCCAACTGTGCACAAAGAATAAAAGAAAAACAATTATCAAAACACATTACAATAAAATATAAGCTTTCGTTTGAGCAGTGTTTGAAAGCATAAATCACAAATGGCTTACTATTTTTATAACTGACATGCAATAATATAATTTGGGCATAATGAGTGTATACATATCTAAAGGTAAATATTTTATAACTTGCGACGAAGAATAATATTTACATTATTAAGGTACTGAAATTATCGTAATTAATTATTATATTTAGTTTTTTAATCGCATTTAAGATTTCATAGGCAAAAAAATCAGTAACTCACTTGAAAAGCGATGTTTAAAATTAGATTCAATCATGGGAAAAATACTTATGATTAAAAAAAAAAAATTTAATTTACATAAAATAAGTAAAAATATTTTATTTAAATATAATTAATTTTATGAAAATATATCGCCTCTACTATTGAATAAACTTGCTTCTTAATACTATCATAATTTTCATGGATTATGTTGATTATGATGTTTCATCGATATACCTAAAATTAATTTGTTCAATAATATAAAGTTGCTTTGTGTAAGGATATAATCAGTTGGAAAAGCCAAGAAACGGAAATCGTTAATAATTAATATTATATACGATGTAAAAAATTTCTATCTATTTTTAAATTAGTAGACAAATCTTAATTTTTTTGAACTAGTTTCAGTATTGACTAGTTAGTATTGCGTGTTAGCTAATTAAAACTAAATCCTTTCCATTTAATGAATTATTAACAATGAAAAATTTATAAATTCGATTTAATTATTATGTCAAATAGTTATAATCTATAGTTTAGCTTTTTATTTATAAAACAATATATTTGTCAGCATAAAATTTAAAAATAATTACCTTAGGGCAATAAATTTATAAAAACAGTTTAAGAAACTTGTTTTATACGTAATGGTTACTATTTTTAAAAGTTAATGACTAAAGTTTTTTTTATATTCATTCATTAAAGTGCTACCCATCGCATTAACTTGAAAACATAGAGCATGTAAATAAATTTGAATGATACTAATGCTTGCTTTATTGGTGATAAATTCGTTTTATTATTATGTATATTGTATAATTAAAAATTCACAAAAATAAAAAAAAAAATTAAAGCATGTAATGGCGTGCTAGATCAGAATGATTTTAATTGTGTTGATTATGTTTATTCGTTTAATATATTATGTTTTAAATTACGTACGCATTTAACTGTTTTCTTTTTGTTTGTACATATATAGATGGTGTGTACTTCAGAAGCTATGAAATCCATTTGTAAAGCCATAGGAAATAGTTGGAGGAAATGTATTACGATTTCTGCAATCAATTTTGTGCAATTATAATTTCGTAGGAATAGCTAACATACAATAATTTGGTACTTATTTTAAGTAAATAAATATGTGTATGCGTGTGCGTGTGTGCGTGTGTGTAATCATTAAGGAAGCTAAAATTCTTACGTAGAAGCGGTTAAGAATGAAATAGCAATTAATTACTTAATTGATCTAAAAACTATCGAGAGAAAGTAATTTCAGTGGATATTGATTAATTTCTCGCAAGTGTATGGTTGTCCCCGTTCCCTGGCATTTCATTGATTTTGTTTTTGTTAATAATGGAATGCGCGACAAATACTTTCACCCCGTGACGTCTCATAATGTAAAGAATGAGCTTTTAATCGGGACCTTTTTTTTCTCATCGAGTCAGCGCATCGTCGTTAACATTAACCGTCAAATTTCTGGTCTCGCACCAATTTCACGCTCAACTTGTCACCTGGCGACGCTTCTTCCATGCCCTCGACGTTCGTCGACTCCACCGACGACGATTACACAACAAGGCCTCTTTATCATTTGCCAACCTTGACGTTGACTTGTCCTTTGCGCTTATAAAGAAGACCAATTGTAGCACCCGATTCACTAGGTGTCGTCGGCCTCAGGGCTCGAAGATGAGCTACAGGTATTGCGGCCTCGAGGTCATGCCGTCTGACGTGGACGAAAGCAATATTCTACGTTAAGGATCCTCTCGTGAAATCGAGATCGCGTAAGTATGACCTACCAGTCATTCGCAGCGATACCATCGGGTACTTGTTCATTCAAAAAATATACAATACCTAGCGAAGTACTCGGTAACGAAGCCTTCTCTCAAATACTTCCATACATTTGTCTTAAATTTCTTACTGCACTGATTGCATTTCAATTTCAATTTAAGGACTTATTCTAAAACATAATTAACGCGCACTAGAACATTATTCTACTCTTCCTCATTATAAATACTAGATAGATTGACTAATTAGTCAACAAGTTTAAAAAAAATTGAGATATTATAACCAGATCTAACTGAAATAAAAAAGCTATTAAAAATTACTATTTACTTTAATACAGTAATAAAATTCTACTTGTTATAATTGTTTAAAACATATTTTACGACAACGTCAAGCATCTTAAATAGATTTATAATTGTATATTAATGAATGACTAATAAGTGAAATGTATTAATTATATTTAATTAGCAAAGGTTAATTTTATTAATAAAATCTTCACGTTTTTATACTTCAATTTCAATTAAAATTATATTTCTAATGCGAAATTTAAATAATCTATTGAGTATACCTAAAGTACAATTTCTTTCTTTTAAAATATTAATATATAATTTGACTAAATTCGTCATTTAAATTGACTTTCTCGTAAAATGTTTTTGACTGCATTACAGGTATTAGAATTCAAGGTTTTTTAATAATATTTTCACCTGCCGTGCCTGAACTGGAGTTTTTCAAACACTATGATATATTTTTTTGTAAAAACATATTTAACGTTCTATTTATACAATTGATCCTAATGACTATGTAATTATGATTGTACGTAATTATCAAACGGTCAAGTATAAATTACTTAGAGAGTCTGTTTACGATTTTAATAATTAAATGAAGGAATGAAAGTTTTATACTTTCTATTATTCACAATCATAATGTCACTTAAGAAAATGAAAAAGCTTGAAGCATTGAAAATAAAAACCATCAATTCTTTGGTCTTATTACTGTAAAAAGGATTGAGTACATAAGTTTTCCGATGTTACCGCAGCTTATTGTCGAACGAGCAAAAAGTCTTAATACTTATTTTATTTTTAATATAAAACTGCTTGTTAAAATATTTAAAATATACATATTAGCACATATTAATGCATATTAATACTTATTAATACATATTAGCTTCTAAACTATAGATCCTTTCTGTTATTTCTTAAAATATAATTAGAGGATGTTAGAAAAATAAAATGATTCAACTTACGATAAATTTTTGTTGCCAATTTAATATTTAAATTGCATAATTATCATTATTAATAAAATTTACTTACAATTACACTTCTACAAATGATCAGGATTAAAAAAATATATGTTATATTTTAGTATTAGTTTTAGTAATTTTAATAACTTTACGTCTCACTTATGCAAGAGTCTTAATAATTTACAGTGATTACAGTGAAAACTGATAAATTAAACTTTATATCAATTATTTTAAATTTAAATTAATAATCTAATAATCGGATTAAATTTCTATATTAAACATAAATTATGAACCAATTTTATGCGTTCTGGTCTTCTAGAATCTATAAAAGAAACTGATTAACCAAATAAACTATTTTAAATAAAGTATAATTTTCAGGTCTGATTTCTAAATTCACTAATCTGAATTTCCAATATTTATTTGAAAATCTATTATAATTTGAATGAGAAATAATTTTTCAAAAAATCAATCTTGTTTGACCTTGTCAATAAGGTACCCAGGCGTGACATATTGAAAACATCAAAGAAAAAACTTCAAATAGATTTTCATCAAATTAATATTTGTCAAGGTAAGTATATCAATATATTAAAAAGTACTTTAATGATTAAAGAGCACCTTAATGGGTTCGCATTTGACGAATAATAATTATTGAGAAATTATTTGCATCTAATAAAATGTAACTCTTTTTCGGCAAAAATTTTCTAATCCGTGTTCTATTTTAAATAGATATTTTCTTTCTTAATTTTTCTTAATTATCATTCATATTAAAATTTTATTCTTATCAAGTATGCGATCTGCTTTATATTATTAAATTGCAAAAGGAAATGTTCAATTGCAGCTAAACCTAGGTAGTCCATTAAATTAAAAAAATTACATAGTATTTTGAAATAATTTTCTTGTAAAATTGTTAATTAAAAATTGTTATTTTCGAAAGCATGTCTAAAATAATCTTCTTCTTATAAAAATTAATAAAGTTAATTCATTCAAGAAATTAAAACTTTTATGAACAAAAGGAATGGAGAAGAGTTCAATCTAAAGTAAAAAGCTTATTGGCAAGTTACAAATAGCATAAAATAATCATTTTATTTAAGCAAGCATTTAAAAAATAATATTATCAATAATTACACACATATATATATGTATGTATATATAATTTCTTAAATTCTAAATAGGTTAAAAATAATATTTATTCATGACCTGAATAGTAATGTAATAAAATGTTAATTTATAGAGAATTAACATAATGCATAAAATATTATCACAAATAAAATAGTATTCGGAAAATTTAGTAAAAATAAGATTGAAATAAAATTGAAAAATACGAAAAAAACATACTTAGAGCTTTTATTATTATTATTCTTTAATCAAAAACTTCATTAAAAACTTAAAAATTGTGATTAAATATTAATTTTGAAAAGAGAAAAACAATAAATAAAGTTTTAATTGAATGTTTAAATTAAAAAGTAGGTAAAAATTGAATAAAAAATTTTCAAATCGAAATAGAAAATTTAACATTTTCTTGGCTACGCATATAAAGAAAAATAATATTCGACCTCAAAAAATTTACAAAGTATGTCACATCTAATGAGAGACAAAACCGATAACTTAGTTACGGATAAACTGTTTACTTCGAAGCTCAAGAAACTATTTTCAAAAGTGATTAAAGGTTCATGAATAGCAGATTGAAGTAGAATAGAATCGAATCTACACTGCTAACCGCTAAACTGAAGAACCTAGTTTTGATTACATATTTAGTGTCATTAACAAATTAGAAATCAATACAATGATGGTAATTAAATATCCGAATTAAATGTTATTAATTTTATTTTTAGACTTTTTACGTATTGTATGTTTTTTAAGCAATACCAATTTTTCCTTGCCAATAAGTAAATTGTATTATTTTAATTTTTTTTTTAACATCAGATCTATTTACGTTTAACATGTGCACTAAACTATAAGACTCATATTATTCGTTAATCAATAATATCTTCTAAATTTGTTGTTCTAAATTTGATTTTTGTCTTATTTGTTATTCTTTTATAACGATAAACTCTTTTCTTAGCAGATCTTAAAAATTAAGATTATCTTAAAATATTTTTCTCTTCTATACGTTTTAAAAATTGTATTTTACGACAGCATGTGCTATCAGCTAAATACAAAAATATTGGTTTTCGTGATTAATACTTTGCCAATTGAGATACCAATTTTCATCGTCATTTTTCAATACGAGCTATCCTTAAACTGTAATCTTACAGCAAATACGGATAACAAAGTTGTGTAATACACTTGTTATAATCATGATTATGATTCCATGAAAATTCCCCTTTATTTGCCTATTTATTCATCTATTTATTAATATTAGTTCAATTCCATATACGACATCTAACCTTTCGTGGAATAAATTAATCAATTATTCCTGCAGGCGTAAGCTAAATTAGCTTTTATCTTCAATGCAATCCCGGACAATGTATAATTCGTAATAATCTACTGTTTAATACGAATATGATGCTTCACCAACATTGAGACACCATTCGAAATTCACATGATTAATTTTATATAACTCGTTAAATTTGCTTCCGATGCTTGCTATCGAATCATTTGTAATTTTTTTCACAGGCACTTAATGTGCAATATTACATTTTACGTATACTGCACGAGAGATTAGAACGATAGAACTCAATGATATTCATTATTTATTAAGATATTTTAAAAACATGTTTGAAAATTTAAGCGTATCATTATATACAGACACAATAACAATTGTACGATTGTACAATGAGGACAAATTAATTTAATTATGAAACTTTTCAACGAAAATTAATATCAAGAATTTGAAAAGTATACAATATTTGTGCAACAACGAATAAGAATACTTTATCGCATTTCGTGGTAATTAAAGAATACTTCACTCGTTATTCTGCGAATAATTAAACGATGCTTGTCAAGATACATATAATTTATATTAGTACACGTAAATGGGAAGTAAGCACCGAATAAGAAATTACATCATAGGCGATAAAATTAAAAGGCTAGTGGTACCCAAATGAAAATTCCGTTGAAATTGATCGAGCCGTGGGATGGGTAGGACTTAAGGAAATATCAAGCTTTCGAATAGACGTTACACGCGTATCGAAAGATAAGTGCGCTTAGGAGGCTCCCAGCAATAATTGTTTAACAATTAAATGTGTTGGCAGGAGAGCGCAAAAGCGTAGATCGCACGTGGACTCTCGACGGGACGGTGGCGCTCAGAGTTTTGCTTGGCTAAGCCACGAGGTGCAACGATTGAGCGCGAGAGCGATACTAAGGACGCGGTAATAAGGAAAACGTGCGCCTCGTTGGGTGGCCGGGATCATTGGATGAGAACGGGAGGTAGACGGAAGGCCAACTGATCCGCCTCTCCCCCTCGCAGTACCAAGGGGCCTTCGGACCATTGTCTTTATTCAATAACAAAGCCAAAGTTCATTGGGGATTGGGAAATCGAGACACGCTCTGAGATTAGCTCGGAGCCTGCCGTCGTCCGGCCTCTGCAAATAATCGAGCGCTTACCATCCTTATCGCTTTAAGTTAGTGAAAATAGATAACCCAAGTCTGATTTACCGTTACGTAAGATTATGGCTGTTAACGTATTTCGAAGATTTAAGCGATCGAATGCTCCATTTGCCTAACTTGCACTTATCCCAATACAGTATTGACTTATTTTCAAGTTTCCAAGTACCTGTTCAAACACACGATTTGTTATTATCCTATTTCAAATGCTTAATGGGTTAATAACCTAATTCAAATTATCAACGCCCTGTTTCTCTTAACGTAAACTTACAATCTTAGTCGCTATATTCTTACATTCATTTATTTCCGTATAAAATATTTAACCCTACGGTAGCTGTTACATATTATATGATACAACTACACAACCGTGATACTTAAACTCTTTAAAACACTTGCAAGAGTTCATCGTATCCAATTAACGGAACTCTATCATGTATATACAGTAAAAATACATGTTTTATGCAGCTACATTGAGGTTCTTATACTTCTGTGCATTTATCAATCCTTTCTTTTTTTCCATTTTGTTCCTATTGATATTTACCGAAATTAAATATTTTGGAAAAATAGTTTTCTTAAAAGACCCTTGACTAAATAACCCATACGTAAATATATATATATGTAAATATAAATATAAGCTTCTTTAATTTACGACTTATAATAACCGTAAATACATTTTAATTAGTATACAATTTTATTCGCTTTGACATATCGACTTTGGTATTAAAAACATTTACAAAGCCCTCCACCCCCGCACGTACGCACCGATAATACACACACGCACGCACGTACACACCCACACCCACAAATGTACATATCAATATATATATATATATAAAGGGAGAGAAAGTTAAAAATATACTATAGCATAGAATACATTCAAAATAATAAGATATGAGATATTATTGGCAGTTAATAAATTTAGTTCGCGAGAAATTCCTCATCTAAAAAATATTATGTAAATTTTAAAAACTGCATTAAATACTTTACTTATTTACTCTGACTGAGACGCTCATTTCGTAGTATTGTATCTTCAGTTTTTAATAATAAGCTAATAGTTTAAAAATTAATTTCTTTTTTTTTCTAAAGAAAAACAATAATTTTAACTATATTTATCAATATAGTTTCAAATAAGAAGCTATTAATTAATAAATACAACATTGAGCACTTTAAATTTGTGTTTAATTGATCAATTTTTAGAAACTTTATTTTGCACAACTTAAACATTTCGAGATTTAGTTTAGGGAGCATTTAAAGAATAATAAAACTGAAAACTATTTGAATCTAAGAATATATATACCCTCGTACAGGAAAATATTTCTCTATAAACTTTGAATAAATAAATTTACATTAATATAAATATTTCTATATGTTTATATATATATATATATATATATATATTATTTTTTTAGATTTTTAATGGAATTCATAATATTTTTATACTAAAACATCGATTTTTTTTTTTTAAAAGTATTGTATTTTTTAATAACAACATTAAGTAATGTGAAACACTTTAGACCTACTCAGTATTTTATTTTCGGATGGAGATTAAATGCAGATGAAATTGTACATTTACAATGACCTATTCTGATTTTTAATAATACAACTATTAATTTTTTTGTAAAGCATTTACAGTAAAAAAATGTTTGTTTCGAAAAGTCGTAACAGGGCCATGTTTTTCCTAAGAAAAACTCAGAATTCTTTCGAATATAGATCGTTTCTGTTTCAGAATAAAACGCAACATAAATGCTTTCGTAAGCCGAGGCTCGAGCTCGTATTCTCCGATTGTTCAAAACCTTGCAGAACACATGTTAATGGCCCAGCAGTCGCTTCTAATTTTAAAATCCGAATTTCCCTTTCATCTTATGGTACGAGTGTAACCGAAATGCAAAAAAACTTACATGATTCATCTATTGATAATTTCTTCTGTATTGATAATACGTGTGCATATATATGTGTATATATATATATATAAACATATAAATGTTCGTGCGCGCGCATTAACATGTTTTCATGTGTAACTCTGGATGTGTGTTCGTCTATGTAAAATATATATCTTACGAGGAATAAAAATTTAAAAAATATAGATATATATATATAAATTCTTATACTTTTTTCATTGTTAAGTCACTGAATTATTAACTCTATTGTTATTAAAACTTAAAGCTTATTACATAACATAAATTATCTTAAAAGTGTAACAAGGAAAAAGGTTCTGTTCTTCAATTTACGGGCAACTGAATAATCCTAGTACGGAATTCTACTAATAACTAATAAGTAAATGTAAATAACAAATTATGAAAATGTCAATTTTAAATAATTTTCTGCTGGATATTTTGCAAACAAACAAGCGAATTGTAAATATTTTCCATTTTAATCTGCAACATTTTATCGTAGTTTAAAGAATTACAAAATATGCACTGTAAATTAGAAATAAAAATAAAAATACAGTCAAAAACGTAAATAATTGTCTATTAATATTTCCGAATCGGAAAGTTGTTATGAAAGTTATTGCAGAATGAATCATTAGTAGCTTTCGCGTTCGACAAAATATTTTCAACGAAGAATTGAAAACGTTACATTTCTAATGAATAGTTAATAAAACTTGAGGATGGAGCATTATTGTACGTAAATTCTAAAAGGACAGACCATTGCTAATGGTGACATATGAATTTTTTAATCATTAATCGAATTTTACCCGGAGACAAGATTAGACCTACATATTTAAATTCGAAAGATGATTGGGGCTACGATAAAAGGCAAAATATGCATTGGGCTTTGAAATTACTGACGGGCTATCCTATTATCGACGCGATGCAACATTCATACAGTGCAGCTTAATCCGCAGCGATGCTGCTGAATTCATAAACAATCCAGCCAAAAACTACTCCTCCGACGAAAGACAGAGTCGCCCGTCCTACCGTACGCCGATGCGCACGCGTTTATAATACTCGGTGACTCATCTATTCGCGCGTTGGTCGAGCCCGTCGACTTGCCAATGCCGATTTAATTATTCCATTGCATTGCCACAGTGGGTGGGTGGGTGGGGGGGGCTCCAGTTCTCGCGGACGAGCCAAGCCAGAGGGAGTTACCCAGGATTCGAGGGGAGTTGGGTCGGAGCGCGGCCACCGTCCCCTACGGCCAAAGCCATCGCCGGATAGAGCCCGAGTAAGAACAACACCAGAGGGCTCATCGACTCGGCCGTAACGATTTATTTTTAACTATTATTCTCGCGTCCCCGAGCGAATCGCGAGTCCGTCTAGTGCGACGGCCACACCGGTAGCCGCGCGAAGGAGAGGGGCGGGGGCGGGGGCAGGGGGCTCTCTCGGACGGCGAGCGAGCGAGGACAGCCGGCGGGGGAGCGAAGTCGCGCGGAAGATTTCTTCGAAATCGTCCTGCGAGGCCTCGCCTACCCGGTCGCCCTTGCGCGAGCTCGACTGCCGCCCGCTTCTTCCAGGCTTGGGATTTACTTTGGGGCTCTCTCTCTCTCTCGTCTTTCGCGATCGTCTTCAATAATAATTATCAAGGATAACGATCGCTCAGTGGGACGGAGCGAATTCTGCAAGCGATCCGATAAATCTGTAAACAATATGTATATTGAAAAATTTGTTCCTGGCCCGTTGATGTACCAATGACTCGGTTGATGAACGTTCGCTTATTATAACTGAAACTTGAGAATGCTCGATATTCTGTAAATAGATACGTCAATTCAAAAAACATGATTTTATCGACTGCTCCGATAGGTATAGCATTGAGGAAAATATTGTATTACCCTGATCTGAATTCACGCGTTACATACAAGCTTTTATCCACACGGATAAGTCATAAATATACGATGACACTTAATACACGACTTTTCAGCGAAAGTCTCAACTTGTGCTTTACACAATGCTTAAGTTTTCGAGGGAAAACAATTTTGATTTTTTTTTTTTTTAACGAATTATTCCCAATCTACGAAAGTGGCGCTACTCCGTTAAATAACTAAATTGACACGACGATTATTCACTTGTAATTCAAAAAAAAAGAGCATCCGTCATAGACGACGCCCCGATATGAATTTGAAGAAGAACGGTAATCTAAAAAAGGTTCTTAAATCATTGAACGATATTGAATAAATGGCTAACAAAAAAAAAAGCGTAATAATACAGTAGAGCATTGAGGAGAGAGAGAGAGAGAGAGAGAGAAAAAAATAATGGGAAACGGGTGTAGTGCGCTCGCAGATGAAGCCCATTAAATTAAGCACGTGTCAGAGAGTGTCCCTTAATAATATCTCGAGCTCGTAAAAGCTAACTTCAAAGGCCAACGATGGCTTTCGATCCTCGCCCAAAATGCGGTGCCGAGTTGCCGGTGATATTTCCAAAGAGAGCCCGTTTCCATTACCGGCCAAGGGCTGCGCACAATCGCGGGGGCTCGGGGAAAAATAGGCGCGGCCGCAACCGCGGGATAATAACTAGACCGGGGTTAAGGATTCCTTACCTAGTCAATGGCCAAGCGATTATCAGCGGAGCTCCATGCGCCGAAGGGCCGAGTTCGGCCAGCGGGGAGAGCGACCGCCAATCCCCTCGAGAAAGGAGTCTCCGGCTCTCTCGGCGGCTGCCAGCTACAATAGTCGGCGGAACCGCGAGCCCCGGCGAAACTGCCGGCCGAGGGCTACGGAGGCCCGAGCTGCCGTGGGCCGAGCCGATGAGGAAGAGGTACGCGCGGACTCGACTCGTTCTACTGTGCGTCAAAGCGCCACGTGCCCCACCGGACTCGGGCCGCTCTCTCAAACGAAAGGCAACACGCCGCACCCGCCGGGGCTCGGGGCCGGGACGAAGACGCCTCTACGCCCCGTGGATCGAGTGCCCCTTCAACGGGGGCGCTTTCGTCCTTGATTCATGCTAGAGCCGACGCCGAAATTGACGCCTTCTGCTGGCCCTGGCTTCCTCTCCCCCCTCCTCCCTCTCTCTCTCTCTCTCTATCTATCTATCTATCTATCTCTCTCGGTTAACGGGTTTGATGCCTCCGACGATCGACCGATACTTAATGAAAAATCCTAGTTTCGCAACTTGATCTCAAAGCCTCGAAAGCCTTCCTTTTTTCCTACTCGACGCAAATTCTTAAAATACCACCAACTCGGGGCTTCAAACTTAAGACCTTTACCCTCTCTCTCTCTCTCTCTCTCTATTTTCCTATTATGACTAAGAACAGAGCGTTCCAAGTCCTCGCCTATCCCTATTGTTTACGGAGATTGCAAACTTTTTTTCTTTACAACAACTTAGGCTCGGGTAATCTTCGAATACACAAACACCCTCACACGTCTGTGTATGTGTGCATCCCTGTGGTTACGTGTGTGTGTGTGGGCGTGTGTATAAACAGCTTCCGTATTAACAGTTAATGCTTAGTTTTGGAAAAAATTGATTTTCAATTGGTTGAAATCAAATACATAAAGATAAAAATTCATTATGAATACTAGAAGTAATAAGACTTTGTAAAAACGATTCTGAATTCTTTATACTATTCTAAAAATTGGACTAAAAGTTAATTGAATTTAGCAGGTTATAATGAGTACAGTTTAATTTAGAAAAGCGCTTCGAGTTATTTTGGATATGCTCATTCGCAATGGAACATTAAAATATTTTAAAACTTTCAAAATACGGTTTGAACATCGTTAGCAAGATTTTATGACAATGAAAACAGGAATACATAAATTTTGCTTTTAAGCAATGATGGTGTTTTTAATGTCGTACGCTTCTTCGTAAAGATAATTTTTCAAAATCTAACATTTCCTTTCTACTTTTCTATATTTCTATTTTTCTCTGGTTCTATGGTTCTATATATATATATATATATACTTCTATCAATATATTGTATCAAATGAAAATTAATTTCAAAATAAGGTGCACACAATTTCTTTACCCTTTTATAAAACAGCAAAATTAGCCTACTAGAAATCGAGATTTTCATTTCATCAATACCGTATATAATAAGATTGAAAAAAGGTAAAAATTTTGTTCCAACTAAAATCGAAAAGCCATAACTTACAGCTTTTCATAAAATGAATTTCACATATTACACTATTAAAATATGATGCTTGTAACAATAACATAAAAATGAAAAGCATAAATATTTTAATTATAAATATTTGTAATCTTGAATCTTAAAGTATTTACCCTGAAAACATTACAAAAATGTATTCTTAAAACATATATATATATATATATATACATATCCATGTATGTGTGCAAAATATTCTATTTGTGTAAGTAAAATTAATATTTATAGTGAAATCAATAATGTTCACAATACAGTCATTTGCAAAATATGTTAATACTGTAAAATTTAAGCAGGTATTAAAATGAATAAAAATTTAGTTTTATATTCAATTTCATATGTATAGTCATCTAAATAAATTGCAAACAAAAATATTTTATCCCCTCACATTTCAATGATTTTTATATATTTAAAAAATTTTAAACTTAAATTGTCTCTTTACTAATATATATATATATATATTAATTAGTAGTATTAAACTAGAATACGAAATTGAAGTATAAAAATTAATAATAAAACGTAGAATTTATTTCATTGAAAAATGTATAGCTTTTACGGAGATAAAATAATAAAAAAACTTCAGGAAGCTACTATACATTTGAACTAGTGCCGATAACACTTTGTTTAAGCATACAATAATTAAATTCAATAATTTAATAAAATGTTAAAATTGTCGTGAAAGAGAAAAGGATGTTAGAAACTCAGCAAAGTAGAAAAATTATAGTCAACATCAAATGGAATTAAATAATTTAATTGAATTACACATTCTTTTAATTCATGCGTAATACAAACTCTATAATAAACTTACACTGGTTATATGTACACGATTAACTTTTTATTCGTTATTATTTTATTATTATTTTTGCAGGCAATAGTATTACATAATAAATTTTTATTATTTTAATATTTATACTCTCTACTCAAAATATTAGAACATTTTTAAACAATTTTTTCAAACTGAAATATTCATTAAATTTTCGAAGATTTAATTAAAAAATACTAGCTACATTTTAATTATCATAAAACAACGTATTTTTCATATTACATAATAAAATTTGTATTGTACAAATAATCTACAATATGGATTTTATGTAAATTTAGTAGACAAAATGTATCATTTTTAATCTCAGAGTCTTAATATTTTATATGCAGATACGTTGTTAAAATAAATTTATTAAACAAAGTTTAGTAACTTTCTTGTATAAATTAAAAAATGTCACAATGACATTCGTTTTATTCATTGGTATAATAATTCAAATGTCTATGATGTAAGAATTAACACAGTACGGTAGAATTTAATGTTAAAAATAACAAAAAATTTATGAACAATAATAATCCTACTAAATGACGGATCATAAGTTTTTAAAGCAGATCAATTTATTGAGAATATCAGAAGTAGTCAATAAAAATACATAAACTTTGATCAAATTTGATATTCATACTTAGCTACGCGATGCCTTATTTAACACAAATAGTTATCAAAGAATAGGTTGTCTACTACTAAATTGTCTGATGACGTTTAAATACGAATAAATTTTTTATATTAAAAATATCATATAAAAAAATTTATGAGTTAACAAAATATTCAATTGAGTAAAATTAAATTTTTTTAGATAAACTATTGATATTTTACCATTAAATCAGTTAATCGATATTCATGCAATGAATAATTTCGATTAAAATATCCAAAACGTTTATTTTAAACATAAAACATGATAAAGTAAGAAGGCAAGAAAAAAACGTACTAAAGAGCAACAAAATAAACGACGAAAGCAGACACAAAATAATTTTAATTAAAACTTAGTATTAATGGGGTAATTTTATATTTCTCGACATGGTTTTGTGCACCAATGACGAAGAAGAAATAAAATTAACATTTACAAATTTAAAATACATTCTAGGTACAAATCTAAATTACCGAATAAATTGCAAAATAAATATAATGAAAAAGTAATTGAATTAGCAGAAAGTAAGCAACAATTATGAATAACTAAATAAATTCTTTTTTTTTTAATAAACTTAACTTGGGACTGAGGAATACAAACTATGAGTGAAAATCAATAAAAATAGTTAACTTATAAACATTTTTTTATCCTTTTTAAGGTTATAAATTCATTGAGTCATGATTTTATTATGTTCTTGGTGAGATTTTGATATTATAAAAAAAGTGTAAAATATTTAATCAAAAGACGCTTAGCTGAATAATATCAAAGTTTTATTATCGACACGAATTTATTATGTTTAACTATCAGATACATCAACGACAATAATAGTTTTTTTATAAAATGCAAACAATTCGAGAATTCAATCACAAGAAAATGTTTTATGATTTTGTCAAAACTGCATATTTTAGCATGTATTTGCATAAATTTAGATAGTTACTAAACACTATATATAGTTGTATCATTAATTATATCAATCAGCTTATTATTTAAATAAAAAAGTAACTCCTAAATTGTAATTTGTTTTTGTGTTAAAATATGTTATAAGAATTTAAAAAGTTTTTCAAAACTGTTGATCAAAATGTTGATCAATTTATTAGAAAATGTGAGGAAAAAAACGGCGTTTCAGCTAGAGATTTTTTTACTAAATGTATCATCGTTTTATTGTTTCAAACGTATGCACATTTCAATATAATAATTGTATTGAATAAAACTGTCCGAATGGATTTTCAAACTGCGCAGGTTATCTAAAATAAATTAAAATCGACAGAATCATTCAAATGAATAAGCTGCTAATGCCGATGATAATAAAAATTTGAAGCATTTATAAAGAGATAAAAAGAAAAAAAAATTGTTAATGCAACGAGCGAAAATTTTTCTGGAAAAATAAAAACTAAAAATTCGGATAAGCAATCTGCACTGCCGGTGGTACATCACCGTCAGAAATAAATGAAAATTGCCGTTACTTCGCCCGAAAGCCCGAGTAAAACTTTCGCAAAGCATTTGCTGAATCATCAATCTCGAACGTTGCAGGATCCGTACGTGGGAGAAGTTTAAAATTTCACGCGATTATTAACCCCTTCTATCCTGTGATTTGATTTTAGGATCGAAGCGCGGAGAGCCCAGAGCACGACTCGCTCGGAGGAGGAGGAGGGCTGAAGCCCAGAGTCGGGACTAATCGAGGAGGACCGCGAGCCTCTCGCGAGCGCCCGAGAGCGGCTTCCGAGTTCCGCGCTTCCCAAGGGCTGCCAAGGGTGAGCGAGGGGCCGGAGGCCGGGGTACGCAATTTGGGAGTGGCGCGAGCCCCGGGCTTGGGGAGCGGCAACTCGGTCGGCGGCCGCCTCGCCCATCCAGGGCAAAATGAATCGGTTTACCTGCCGGCCGTCCACTCGACTCCAGGGCGTCGCTTCTTCCCTCTTTCTCCGACTGATCCCCGACCTTAGAGCCCTTTGGAGCGTTAAAGATCCGAGCCCTCGATCGGTGCTCGCTTAGAGCCAAGCTGCCGCCGCGCTTCTTCGCTCCGATATTCGATATCCGTGACCGAGCTCGAACGAATTGAGACATTTATTGATCAAGTTTGCGGTGGAATTTCATTTTTTAACGCCGAGTTTCGGAGTCACGGCCAAGATTCAATTTTCACTCGGAGCCCATTGAAATGTGCCCTCTGCTTTCCCGAATATTTTAACCTTAAGAAAATTTCGTTTTACCTTTTTTTTTCACCCTTAGCTGTTATGGAACCGAGGTGGTGATCGAGTCACATACGAGAGTACGCAAATAAATCTCTGGTCCACCTGCGCTTTCGGATACTATATTTTTAAGGTCTGTTGTTCTTCTCGGCATCAACTTTTCAAGAGCTAATAATTATCATTTATTATTGGCAAACACAATATTATGATATTAATGAATCACTATAAAAACATGCTTGTTATTTTAACGCCAAACTCTTATGTGTGTAATGTCTTCTGCGTACTATGCATTAGTTTGAAGAAACCAGGCCTGAATTACTGAATATATTTAGTTTGAAAATTAATGCTAGTTTATATTGGATCCAATGCTCGAACAGAGCTTTATAATGTTGAAATTAATTATTTCGCTTCATTTCAAGAAACTTTCGCAAGCCAGTAAAGCTAAAAAAGGCTGCTTAACATACATAAGTGTAGAAACATCAAATAATTACAGCTTAAAATTATTTTCAAAAAAGCTGTTCTCAAATTCTTATTAGTAATTCTTCTAAAAACTTAGTTTTAAAAAACAATTTATGTAACGTACAAGATTTGATATTATTTTAACTTCTTTATAAGCATATGATTAAAATACTTAGAGCCGTAGGCTTTTAAAAAATTTTTCAAAATATGGCAAACATTTTTATATTAGATAACTTAAGAGTATGTATAAAATTTTAAATGAGAAATAACAAAATGTTACAAATTTATATAAAAATCTTATCTAATTAGACAGTTGGAAGATTAGAAGTTTTACAAGAAAACATTTTTTTATGAAGAATATAACAAAATTATAATGATGAACAACTGATAAGAAAGTACAGAAGAAGAAGTACTAATGGATCCGACCAACGCCTTAAAGACCACACCCACAAAGTCAGCGGTTTTTTTACCACAATTTTTAATTTTATTATTTTGTGAAGAATAAATATTCGACGGTCTATGCAGTTATTAATTAGCACGTGCATAATTGTTATATGGATAATCAGCGGAAAGTCGTAGTACAAACTTAATGATCAAGTATGTATTAGGGAAAAATCCTATTCAAAAGATGCAGAAAAAAATCATACTTTTACCAAACACAGAGGTTAAAACTCATTTTTAATGGTTAAAAAAGTTTAAGGCAGAGAAATTTATTTCCTATTTCAAAATAGCGAAAATGTTCTATGTGCGTACAAGATATTCCAATCGCAATAAGCATTGCAAATGTGCTAAAATAGTAGAATGAATATTACTGTGCAATGAAGCAGTAACAATATGCTAATTTTTGGTAAAAAATGAAAATAAACTAATATATTGTTAACAATAAGACACAATGTAAAAATTAAAATTTAGTTCCATTTGATGCAGTATAATCTACAATCGTCAATTATAGTTTTTAAAGCGTAGCTTCTCATACTTAAAAAATATTTTGCCTACTTGTAGTTTGTAGAAAAGTTTTAATTTTCGTATCGCATTGAAATATTATTATTATTATAACTTACTTATAAAACTCTTATTGATTTGTGCAAACTACCATAATAATGGTAACAAATTAGTGGTGTTTTGTTGCTGGAATAAAAAAATTACTTGTTGAAATTAAATTTGATTCAATGGAAAAAGGGTCTGTTAAATTTTTTCAGAAAAGAAAAACTGCACCACTGACACCTACTGTTGTTTTATGAAATAGTAATTAAAAATACTAATTAGTTCGACTAAAAATATTTCATTCTAATTTTTCTTTTTTAATATAAAATATTAATAATGGAGAAATTGCAATGTATTTTAATAATCAATTACGTATAAATATCAAATATATTTACATACATTTGATTATCGTTATAAAGTAGATTTATTAAATGAGAAATCAGTTGTGAACTTATGTGTGTCGCACCATTTTACATTGCCGTATTCTATATTACATAAAATTTTATATTACATATATAATTACGATATTCGTATAAATATATATATTCTCTAATTAATAGAGAATTCTCGAATTAATAAGAAAGAACCAGAATTCCTTAAAAAAATATACAATAATTCTAATAGGAGTAACGGAATATTATGTGTAAAAAAACATTTCAATGTGTATTTTCAGTAGTAAAATAAAATTCATCGTCATTTGTTTTAGAACAGCATCAATTTTTACTCAAATATTTAAATTGTAATTCTAATTATTAGGTACATTTGATTTAATTACTGTTTAATAAAATTAACAATGTACAATCCATATTAAATAATATTCAAATATGTTTGTAATATTTAAATGATAAAGTTTACATTAAAACTTGATTAATGTTATGTTAATAATAATAACGTTTTAATACGAAATTGAAAATTATAATTTTATTCTTTCTGAGCCATTAATCTTATTCTTGGATCAAAATTTATTCTAAGAATAAAGTGTATAATAATATCTATTAAAAGAATCATTCAGCTTTCAATAACTCCATGTGTGTATTGAAATATAATGTAAAATCGTTATAAACAGAGCATTAATAATAATCGAGACATATAATACATTAATATTGCAACTGATCTGGAAATGTAATTATTTATTTACATGGATAAGTGGATACGTACTAAATTTATATGCTAAAAAATTTTATTTTAAACCACTTTTTACTAATATATATATATACACACACACACACACACACATTCATAGACTCACATGCCATTATATTCCGTTACATCAATATGACACGAATATCAAAGTAAGTAAAAATAATTTATACATCTTAATAATTGTATTATCGCATAATATTTCATAAAATATATACACTGCATGGCTTCGAAATTAAAAAGCAATAGTAAATTATTTAAAAAAGCTATTAATTTTTTTTCTCCTACTTTTCATTTCCTAGACACTTCAATTAATATTATAATGAAATTTAATTAAATTATTAGATTTCTATAGGAATTATAATTAAATTCAATTGTATCTCGGCATATTTTTCTCGCAGAATTAAATTTCTTAAAATTTAATTTATAAAATTCAAATAAAATCTATCGATTGCTTTTGTAATTTTTATCGATAAAATCTTGCACGCGTGCTCTGCATTTAATTCGATGGGTGGTAATAAAAAGAAGAGTGACGACCGACGATGATGGGAAAACATACCGAATAAGAGAGAGAGAGAGAGAGAGAGAATGGGGGAACGCGCAATGTACGAGCGAACGAATGTACTCGAGAATCGAGGGGGGAAGGAGGATCTAATGGCGTCGAATGTCAAGACTCAAGAGCGAGGCAGTGCCATGCGGACGCGATCGATGAAATCATTCGTCCGAGTTAAAACGGAAGTAGGTCAGAGATTCGCATTCGAACAAGGTTGCTTTTCCGATTCCTCTCACTCAGATCATTCAAATAACGCGAGCTCTACACTTCAGACCTATTCCATTTTAATCAATAAGTATGGCGAGCAAATCCGAAGAACTACTACTGACGGAAGCGCGCAGCGAACGAAATGAATGTAGCGAATAAATTCAAGAGTAGAAATGAGTAACGACGCATGAAAATAAAGGCACGAGGGAAAGGCGGTCGTACATCGTGAGGCTATGCTTTGACATTGATTAAGTACAATAATAACTGTCTGATTAAAAAGTTAAAATGAAAATTGTGGAAAAAATGAAACAGTTCGCACAATTAACCGAAAATCATTATCCGCTTGGTGCATTGACCCGAGTCGCAATATCATTCGCAGAAATACAATTACTAAAATACGCATTTTTATTCTTATTTAAATTATAAGCATTAGAAACCGCATTTGAATTAGCTTTGGCCCAATAAATAGCAGGATCAAATCTGCTGATATCGAGATTAAAAGTCTGAATGCCAAGCATTTCATCTACTTAGATTTGATAATTGAACCAGTTGATTCCGAAGACACGAACGTCTTTGTCAGTAAGGTACAATTTTTTCAAAGTATTTATTTTTTTTTCATCAATTACTATACTTATTGTACATCGTGCATTTAATAACCTTTGAGTATTTTAAACACTGCTATTTTAAACTTTTTCATTCCTAGAGTCTTCTTTTTTTAAATTACAAAGCTGTAACAACATTTATACATACCAATTCTCTATAATTCGTTGTATAATTCACATTCGGTATACAAATACGCACTTGCGTATCTGCATTTAATTACTCAATATATATAGTACAGCTACTTTTATAAAGTTAAACTTTTATAATATTAATAAGATATGGTTATTTACATCTAAATTGGACATTTGTAAGTACACTTTAAAACTACAACTTTAAAAATTGTATTCTAAAATTAAAACGCAAACCTTAAAGGTCGGAGGGTATATTAAAAATTTCAAACAAACAATTATCCTTTTTGGTTGACTGATAAAGTTTTTCAAAAACGAAAATTGTTCATTAATTAATAAATTAGGTTTGTAAATCATTTTTTTTTATAATTATCTGAGTTTTTTATTGCGAATTTTTCGATGAATTGTTATCAAAATTATTTTTATTATTATTATTATTATTATTATAATTATTATAAAACAACATTATGAAAAGATCCATAATTTATATATATATATATTTATTTATTTAAAAATAAGTCAATAAAATATTTATGATCTTTTTATTTGTGTAAATAAGTTCATAAATATAACGTATTAATCAATGAAACGCATTATGTATTTAGTATATTGATGGGTGTAAAACCATTTTACCATAAATTAAAAAACATGTTACAATATTCAAGCGCTTTAGGTTTAATGTTCCCTCTGTTTCTTTTTGACGTTTCAAATTAATCAAATGTATACGATTGTTTGCATTTAAAAAATGTGTATATCCATGTAATAATAACATGTATTTTCTATGCAGTACATAATTAATGTTTGTTCCTTTATCGATCGTAGTATAAAACAATATAAAATTATACTTTTCCAAAAGTGAAAATTAGCCAAAAAGAGTAATGAATTACGAGATCAAGACATATTTAGCCTTAGCTGTTAATTTGCATGAAAAAGCTGGAAACGAAAGGGTAAAAAAACATAGTGCCGAATAATTATTAGTAAATAATTTCATAAAAATTTACCACATTAAATCACTCGTTGTGTAAATATTTTTCAAACGGCTTAGCTAACTAAGTATAATACAAATCGTGACCAGCAGGGAGTAGGTAGCGGTTGAGAAAAAAAAACTTAAAAATTGTAATATTTGCTCGCCGATAAAGAAATCCCAAAGATTCAGGGCTTCTGGCTAACGCAGCCTTTTGTCATTTCATACGTTCTGAAAGTATCGATGATCCTCGTAGGAGGAACGCGTTGGATCAATTCACGATAGATCCGCAGTCGAATGTAAGGTCGGTAAAATTGCTTTGGGAGCGCGGCCTCCCCCCGCGACTCCAACGTAGCTCGTATCCTTTTGCTTTTGGATTATAAGAATACAACGGCAGAGCTCGAAATAAATAAACAGGAAGGGTCAGGAAATCGATCGCACATGCACGCAGCTCGTTTTGTAACGTGGAGGAGAAATCGATCCCGGAATCGAGGGTTTTAGCGACATCGCGGCGTCGTCCCGCGACGAGGAGTCGCGTGGGTGTGCGGGTGTGCGCCGCTCGTGTGGCCCGGTCGGGGGCGGGGGCGGGGAAGCAGCGGCGCTACTCCTTCTCCCTCTGGCTTCCTCGATGCCGGCCACGGGAGTGGGCTCGATCGGGGCAAGGGAAAGGCGAAGAGAGGAAGGAAAACAAACGAGCGTCGACGCGGCCTTCCATAGAGGAGCGACCGACCTCAGGGAGCTCGACGCCTTTCCGCCTCTGCTGCCTGTACGCGATAAAGGAGCGCGCCTCGCTCCCCTCGAATGATGTAATTTATCAGGCTACGCCGAATGCGCGTTCGCACATTTTTATTCACGCATAAACATCGATAAACCTAACGTGGCGAAGGAATTTTCTCGACCGCCTCTTCGAGCTGCGGCGTGGGAAAATTTACGCCCTTACGTGTAATAACAGCTGGAAAAACAAATCTTATGGAATTGGAACAGCTGTAGTAAAACGTTAATACCGTGATAAGGTTAAATATCGAGCACACATATATTTATATACATGCGTGCACTTGTAATACCAAGTGGTACGAATTGTTAGGGGGGGGGGATGGGGTGGAAAATCTTAATAATCCGGTATCGCGATGGAACAATACGATACATCAGTTGGCTTAGCCGCGTCGTTATAAATTCTACGATTGTTCAGCGAACGGTAGAAGCAGCTCCAAGAGATCCGCAGGCACTCGTTGGGGTGGCGTAAGATCCGCAGGTGGGGGGGGGGGGTGATGGTGAGCACGGGACGGAATGCTATTAGAATCGGGGAGGGAAGGCATCGCGAGGAGGCCGGTGAAAGACGGGCGATGGGCTTTTCTCTTCCTCGGGCCCTCGGCGAGTCGATGGAGCCTCGGACGTGGCCCGGAGGGAGGGCCAATCGGAGAGGGCGCCGTCGCCGGGGAGGGGGTCGCGGACGGGGACCGGAAGAGCCAGCAGCAGCAGCAGCAGCCGCCGCCGCCGCCGCCGCCGCTATTTATTCGATCGAGCGAGACGGATATAGGAGAGGAGGCGACTCCCACCGACCGTGACGTAACGCGAGGCCGACGCGGGGCGCCCTGACGTCATGGGAGCTCCGGAGCTGCGGTCCAGCCGGGTATTTTCATACGGCGCGGCGCATACCTCCCGCGGCTCCCCCCCTTCCCTGCGCCGGAATTTCGATTTCGCGCGCACTATTTTCGCGGGCCCCCGGAGATCCGCGCCGATGGCCTCGGTCGCCCGTTCGAAATAGTCCGGTCGAGCCCCGGTCCCCGCCCGCGACTATTTCGGCCGCGGCTCCCCGGCCTTTTTTGCCCCTCCCCGCGCGCCGCTCCTCGCCTGAAATACCCCGCGGCGCTCGGGGCTCCGGGGCGGGGGGGCCGCGGCTGTCGCGACGATCCTTCCCGGACTCGGACAACCGCCCGCCCGCCCCCGGCACTGGACTCCCTCCGCTCCGGTATACGCCCTCGAGCCTCGCTCGATCCCTGCCTAGAGTAGCTTCCGACACTCCCGATCACGAGGGACCTCGCCCTCGGCTCGGGCTCCGCGCCCTTCGGACGGGGCCGCGCGGCTGGTCCAGGCTCGGGGTCCCGCGCGAGCCCTAACCCGGCCGCTTTAAATATATATATATATATACACATATATCTTGCTGCTCCTCGGCCACATTCTTCTCTAGCCCCGCGCCTGTTAAATCTCCCCCCCCCCTCTCTCTCTCTCTCTATCCATTTACCTCTCGTTTCCCTCCCCCTGTATTCGGACGCATCCCGATGCAGGCAACGGCGCGCAAAGTCGCCACTACCTATTTCCGAAATTGGCGCGCTTTTCCTCCACTCGCGGAATCTCCCGTACGAATCCTACTATCGCCAGCAGCCCCAAGTATTTCCCTCGTCTCCTCTCACCTCGACCACTCGTAGACTATACCCCGTTTGCAGTTCTGAGATTCGAGGGATACCTATTTGAAGCGAGAGTGCGGCCCTTTAACCATAAAATTGCAACTCCTTGATTCGCACGTTTGACAAATTAGGAGTCCGAGGAGATGGGAATATATTCTTCGTAACGGCTTCCTTCCATATCCAAAGGAGTCTCTCGATCTATCGCTTGAAGTGTTACATCGACGTTGACTTCGACGACATCGTCATTCGTTTGACGGACGGCTACCCTCATTATCCCTGCATCGCGGAGATAATATTTTTATAATTTTAAACGTACTCGCAATTTCCTCTGCTCTAATAATATCTGCAATCTTGAGTAAATTTTTATCAAATGCACAACGCATTCGTATAATTTAGCGCGTGTATCATTGAATAAATCGTATTTTTCGTAAAAATACATCGATTTGGCTAAATCCTGGATACTTTTTATGTGAAAAGCCTTCACTGAACTTGCAAAGTTTTTTAAGTTTATTAAAAGATACTTTTAATTCTATTAACAAATTATGCTGCTAACGAAGATGCTTTTAATTAAATAGATTAATAGTTAATGTTACATTAACTCTATTACTTGGGCAATATTATATTTATACTTACGAGACTACCGAAATCAATAATTTAACAAATTAAATCAAAATTCGTCGGTCAAAATTTTATACTAAATTTCTTTTTAAATATATTACTCTTTTGTGCTCATTATTGATTAAATTGAGGTTTTAATGTCGCCAGGGTAAATAAATTAAAATAATTATATAAACAGTCACACATGGAACTTTTTCATCTAATTAAAATATTTGATATAATTAATTAAACCATACATTTTTTAATATACGTCAATTTAATTAATTATTATAATACATGATCGACTTTTTTTTTGTTTTATTTTTTAATACTGTAAACAATATATGTAAATATGTTTTAAATACTAAACAATAACCAGAGTTGTGAATTATCGGTAAATCTATTCGTAATTGCATATCCATTAATTTATTTAATACGTAAAAAATATCTTTTCAAATATTTTTTTAAAACCATTTAGATATTTATAAGCCGTAGTTGATATAATACAATACATAAATTATTAAGCGTTTCCAGTGAATTCATACAGCTAAATTTGTTTTCTTTTTTTTCCCACGTTATACTTTTCAATTTTACATATTTTTTATATTCGAGTCAAGACTTGATACTATAAAATACAAAAGAGACTACAATTTCATATTTTGTGGCGAATCTAAATTTCTATACGACAGTAAACTATCGGAACTTAATTAATCGATTTATTCGATTTTATCAATACCTATAAGAACTATTAATCAGTTAAATTTTTACATATCAATACTGCCATTTCTAAAATTAATATAAATCAGTTTCTCTCATTTGAATACTTTATATTTAAATAAAAATATTTATTTTCATTATTGTTTATTTGTGCTATTGGAATAATTGCTTAAAATTTATAATGATTAACATTATTATTTATCTTTAATTACGTTAAAAAGTTAATAAATTTAAATGAATATTTTAGGTTCACAAGCAATTCTCTTAATGTTTTAAGTTACGTTTAGAATTATAGATGTCTGTTTAAAACGAAAAAATCAATTTATTTCGATGCGAATTTAAAATATTTCCTTATTGTAATTATCATTTCAATCAATTTAGTCACACGCTGTACAACTGTTTAAAAAAATTAGTATTTCAGATTTTAATTAGTCTTTTTAATAAAATTTAATTTTTAGTTTTTTAGTTTTAATTTTTTTTTGTGTCAAATGATCGAATTTAATTTTGAATAAGTATAATCTTGATGAAATGATATAAAAGTACCGATAGTGGCCGCTACAAAAAAATATAGAATCAAACATTTTATTTAAAATGAAAACAGATGATTAGTATAAAATGATTTAATAGTTTTGATCATTATTAAATTATATACAGAATTAAGATTCAAACGTATATTAGATATATCGATATATATTAGATGGTGTTACTCGTCTAAATGAACATATTGATATTAGTTTACAAAAACATAAACTTTTATTCTTAAATAAAATGTAAAATAGCAGGCCTTAATTTTGTTGTATATAATAAATTAAAAGCAACACAAAAAAAAGTACAATGTTCAATACAATGTACAATAAATATTATCTCCTTATTAAGCTTTTATTATTATTTTATACTATTAAAAATATTTAATGTTTCAAATAAGGATTAGAAAAATTTATATAATTATCTACACTATTTATTGAATATAAGTACCAATAAGTCATTGATTTTAATGCTTTAGCTTAAAATCTTTAATACAAAAACTGTATTTACCTTAGAATTAATTTGAAAATCTAGACAAAATTATTACAACTACAAAATTAAACAATATTATTATTATTAAAAACATAAAATTATATGAAATTTAAAAGAAGAGTTTGATAAAGTTGTTTGGAAATCGAACAGGCAAACATTTTTATATACATCTATCAATTTCATATTCACTACGAAAGATTATTTTCAAATTGGAATTTTTTAAAATATAACATAGAATATTAAAACATAAAAAATCTTAAAAAGAATCAATTATAATTTATTATATTTAATCGAATACATTCAAACTCATGTCATAGAATATATAAGGCAAAAACGGAAAGTGAGATAAAATAAAATAAAAATAAGAGGTAAGGATTGATATTACAAATTTATTAATGTAATTCGGTTGTAGTTGCAGTTTCTTTTATGCTGTTATTCACGTTTGTATAATTATAAGGAAACTGAACGATGCTTAAATGTTTCATAAGTAAATGTAATATGATTTAATTTATTCTAACAAAAAGTTTTACGAGTACAGAAAATTTTTTAATATTGTAATAATTTTTTAATATAAATGGGAATGCAATTTATGAAGAGAATCCAATTATTCAGTAACTGAATAACTGAATAAAGTAGAAAAGGATGCCAAAAACGTGTATTACACTTGAATTGTCCATACTGCTTTTATATTTACGAATTCACAATCACTTGAAATAAAAAATAATTTTGTCCTTAACGTAACGCTACATTTTTACTCAAATGGCGAGCTACGTTGGACAAAGGCCTTATTCTTTATGAGATTTTCTCGGTTTATTAGAATACAGATGAAACGGTTTATGCTAGAAATTCCGAGGCAGACTGAGGTATTTATCATTGGCTCTGACGAAATTTTAATTTCGTATAAAAATTAACCTCCGCAGTTGAATTCCAATCGGTAACTAATCATAAGAAGGTTCAACCAACGCATTAGCTGACACATGTTAATATTATCAACTTAAATAATATTGCTGTTAGAATTAATATTTAAAAAAATATGTAGGAGACGGGAAAGTTCGACATCAACATTGTCAGCCACGCCGAGAATATTAATCTTGTTAATCGAGCAGATAACGGAATGTGCGCCCGTCCATTCAGCCTCTAGCATCGTGGCAAAGCTTATATTGCTCTCGTGCGAACTCTCATTTTAATTTAAGTACAAAGTAAGTGAATTGTATTTTAATCAATCGAACTGACTTAGTTTTAAATAATTCCAAAATGAACGGGGAGACTTCAAAGCAATGCAAAATCAACGAGCGCGCACGAAGGTGAGACTCCTCGATTAAATTCACTCCGGCCTTTATCATTTGACTTCATCTTCGTAAAGCCGTTTAATAAGTCCAAAGAAGCTCAGCTTTCACGGACGAATCGGTTTATTGGCCTAACGAAGTGCGGGCCACTCTTGGGTTTTCCATCGAGGCCCGACGAGGTGCCTTATTGCTTCTCAGAAAAAGTGCACACAAACGAGGAATAGTTCGTGTCAAGAGGAAGTAATAAAATCCAGTATCGATGAATATGCTGCCACTTCACTTCCACGAATTGAATCGCTTATCTCGGTGCCTTCCAAGTGAATGTCTGCTTTTTTATTAGCTCTAAATTGGCATTTTGAGCTTCGAATAATTCATGGAATACAAAAAAGTGCAATTGCGATATGCACCTCGAGTGCAGAAACAAATGTATTGCGAGATAATCAACGGATAAAATAAACCGGATGGGAATTCTTTTTTGTATGAGTGTTGTACACTGATTGTATGAGTAAGCTTGATTATTGCGAAAAGAAAGAAAAGCAAGAACACAATAAAAATGCTAATTGTGAAAAAAAAAATTTAAAACATAAAAAAATTAAAATAATAATAATAATAATAATAATAAAGAAGAATCGGCCAAAGTATCTGCCGTACAACGTCGATAAAAAAAAATAATATTGTATCTTGAGAAAATTTCTACAGGCGTTTAACTGTATCGAATATATAGACCTACCCTATAAAAATAAAAGTCTGATAGCAAAACTAACAGCTGTCTGGTTTCTTTAGATAAACACTTACAATTGCGGGTAGGAACGATCAATTTATTCAATTATCTTGCCGTGCAGGTATATGTAAAGTAAGTATTATTTGTAGAACACTTCAGTAAGATAGAGAAAAAATTATTTCGATGCAATAACTTTAATTATTTTCGCAATATCTAACTATAAACAGTGTGAACTTTTGTAAAGAACAAACTTGCTAAAGAAATGTTACATTTTTAGATACTTCTAAATAAATAACTTATATTTTTTGCAGTTTATCCCAAACACTGCATTCGTTATTATTTCTTTCGAACATTTAGCATAAAAGCTTGATAATTCTACAATATATAATCAATTTTTTTTTTCTATCAGTTTATAATTCAAACAAAATTGTAGTGTAGCTCTGAAAACAAAATTAAAAACATAATTAGAATCCATATTTGATATAAAAAAAAAATTAATATTATATTCAATACATTGTTGAAAAGATTTCATTATTTGAAGCATTCAATCTTTCTGATATTACTAACAAAATTTATGAAATTCTTTACAAAAAATAAAACTTTCAATAATATTTATAAAAATAATTTAGAATTATTGAACAAATCAACTTCATATGACTTTTCCAAAATATTAAAAATTAACATACAATGGTATACCTTATGAATAAGATCATATTTGTTGATCTTACACAAAATTTAGTATAATATTTAATTATAAATAAAAAATGATTCCTGATAAAAAAACGCGTGTTAACGGATCGATATATATATATATATATATTTTTTTTTTTATTCTTACTAAAAGAAATTGTAAGATAAAGTTAAAGTTATATTCCTAAAGTTGGAATTTCAATAAAATCGCTAATCTTAAAAAATTATGAAAATTCTTTTTAAATATTTTAGAAAATTTCTATTACAACAAAAAATGAAACAAACGATGAAAAAACGTGCGTTTAATCTTAAAAAACACTTGTAACTTAAACGAAGATAAAAAAATGTAAAATTTTTAATACTAGCTGTTTTTAAATATTTTGTTATATTATTGTTTATGAAAAGTTTCTCTAGGAAAAAAATCAAAAACTTCGGCACAGAATTATGTAAAATCTTTGTTTTTTTTATGATTATGAGGAACTCAAATTTTAAATAAATAATTAAAAGCTTCAAAACCAATTTCGTAATAAATATTGTCATAGTTTTAATTTTAAACTACTGAAGCAATTTTCAGTAATATATTTTAACATTATATATATATACATATATATTTGTATTCGTCATTGCTCTCAATACATTAAAGTATACTATTTACGTAAAAATTTATGTTAAATAAATTATACTTTAATTGACCTTAACTAGAAATCCTATTAAACGCCACATTTTGTCAAATAATGCAGTCCTCAACTTTATTTTTTAAACATGAATGTACTAAAAATTGCCGTAAAACAATATTAGCAATTAAAAGATATACTAATAATGAACTCGAACAAGGGAAGTCTAATATTCTGAAAAGTTATTATTATATTGTGCATATTTGTTTATATGTAAATGAGATGAAGTGAAATAGTAAAACTCTCATCATTGATAAAATTCTTGAGTCTGATTTATTTCAAAGTTTGAAATTGTTTACTGTGGTATAACTTGAATTCTGAATACAAATTATTACTTTTATTAAATTATTTATTAATATATATATATATGAATTGTAATGAAGACTAGTGTTTAGAGTGTACACCTGCAAGAGCGCATTGTTTCTAAGTTGTATAGCGATAAGTTTTTGAGATTATTCAACTGGAGAAGTGTCCTCGTGTTTGAAATTTTGAGCCATGGTAAGACATCGATATATTCTTCTTCTCAAATTACCATGTAATTTTTATGCGGGCACACGAGTTACTGCTATGAATATGATGTGCTTTCGCACACATTCTTACTGGAATAAATTAACTAGTGAGCTCGAAGCTAAAATTCATTTCTTAAATTTCTATATAAATTCTTTTCCATTCAATTAATCGAAAATTCTTATTCAACTTCAGAGCAAGAATTTATTAATTTTATTAACTGCTGATCATCTTTTGAGCAGATATCATTATATATCCAATAGTTTTACACAATCTGCTAAAAGTATTGATAAAAAATTATGTGATAAAAAATTTGTAACAATAAATTAAAAGTTATCTGAAAGTCATCTTATATATTTGGAGAAATAAAATTTTATTATTATTTAGAAAACTTTTCACATTTGGAATAGAAAAAGAATTAATTTAAATCGTAAAATCGCAAACAATTTTTAATTGTTTAAATGAATATGTCAATTATAATCCTTACTTATATGCAATATTCTTAATATTTAAATAATCTGGCAAATAAGTGTGTCTTATCTCTGTTGGAGTAACTGCAAAAAGTTATTATTTTCATATCTATGCGATGGCGTGCATAGAAACAAAAGTATATACTCAAGAATATTCGCGTTGCTTTTAAAAAATGGTAATTTATAAAGAAAAAATCAATTAATGTGGATTCTATAAATATTGAAAAATTTTACGACAATTCATAAGCGTTTTCTTATTCTTTTCATAAGCGTTACATTATTCTTATTAAATTTAATTAACCATAAAAAAAATTTTATCATTCACCTTGTTTACTCTTCTCTCAAATACAATAAACAATAAACAGTATATTTATTTTTTAATTAATTCTTATTAATTAATTCTAGTCACAATATGGCTTGTTATTATTACAATCTCTGAAAAATTTCAGTTTATCTATGAATAATTATTGGATAAAAATGAAATGTTTGAAGCTTACATGTTTATGTATATATGCTTAAAAAAAAATTTTAAATAAAATACCATCGATTCATTGCAAATAATTCAATATCTAAAGAGACATCTAAGAGATAGCTTAATGTTTTTTTAATAAAAAATATAATAAGGAAAAAATAATATAATCAAATAGCCTCGCATTTTTCTATAAGAAAAATAATTCATTGGAAAAAAAATGAGATAAGTAGTGTTAGTAGATAGTACTCGAATAAATGTAAATACCTATTTTTTATCAACTTTCACGTGGCTTTGAAATTTAGCAAAAAATATTTTGTTGATATTTTAACGTTAACGTATTAGTATAAGTATAATACATGATTTAAAAATCAATGAAAAAACGTATTCTAATTTAGTTTTAAAAGCTCATACGCTATAGCATAATATTTTGATCGACTGAACTGAGAAATTAATACTAATTCAATGCCTTCCATAATTGATATCTAAGTATAAATACATGGTACGATAAATATGAATATGATGCATAATATAATGATTAAAGGTAAGATAAGAATTTGGATAAAAAGTCAAAGTTTCATAAAATTTTCAACGGGTTTATAATAATAATTTCCTTTTAATTATATTGTGTCCTTAAAATTAGAATAAATAAAAAAACGCTAATTAAATTAAGTTCAAAAGTTATCGAATGACAGCATCGAAAGTTGCATCTGTATTAGTAATTTATAAGCTGTTTAATTAAGGTAATGTTTTCACCGTAACGGCATTGAAGTTCGTCAACAACGATGATCTTGACGCTCGGAGTTAAATTTATTCTTGAAAACATATTCTCTCGAAAGATTTTAATCAATAGACAATTTGTCGTTAGCATCGATACTTTATAAATTAGTAATAGAATATGTAAAAGAGCCTGCTCTATATAACGCTTCTAAAAACTTAACAAACAATAACTGATTAAACAAAAGGGAAATCTCTAGTTTCTCAATAATGAAGTTTTAAAATATCTAATTTCGTAGCTTGGAATCAATGAAGCCAAAAAGAACAATTATACATTCTTACTTATCGACCCGTACATTTAATTCTAACATAGTAACAAAACACTCTCGGGCTCCCCGAAGCTCCTATTCTCATCAAAGGCACGTTAACTTTCGACTCATTCGAGTGCTTTTTCACTCTCTCGTATTTACCGAGTGGTTCGATTTTCTGCCTCGCCGCCCGCCCGCCCGCCCTCCCATTAATAGCGCCCAAGCTGAAAGTCCATGAGACCTGACTTTCTCCAACCGCCGCCGCCGCCGCCGCCGCCGCCCCCCCCCTCTCGAGCCCTACGTAAACGCGTCGCCGGCGCCGTAAGTCACGCAATTGCGAGCTTTCGTCGCCGAGCAATGCCACTAGCCTCCGCACGTGTCTTCGCTCTTGTCACTTTTTAATGAACCCGACGATCAATCGATTGCCTAACGAATTCTCCTGTCGAAACGCGAGCGGTGGCCTTTACATCGGCAATAAAAGAACCCGAGAGGTCCCACCGGGGAGGGGCACGCCAGGAGGATGGCCGAGCCGTGTCCAGGAGGACATGGAAATAGGGCTACGTAACACGGGACAAAAATGTCACGAGCTCGAGCTCCGAGCCTGGGTAGGCGCTCCTTTCGCCCAAGGCAGGACCTTATAATATTAATAGTGTATTGATTTTAAAATCGATTCCGAGCAAGAGCCGCTGCTTTTCATTTCGTTTTTACTAAACTGGGCATTAATTTTTTACGACAAAGCCGTTGGTATGAATTGGTCTTTCCTATTTGTGTATTTACACTTTTAAACGATGCTTTGCAGGGTCTAGAACTTGTTTTCCTTGCTCTTTTAATTTCTAAATTTTCCATTGCGCCGCTTAATAATTTTACTGTATTTATTTTGGAGATCGGTCGACCTTATGAATTGAACAAGCGAACAAAAAATTATTCAAGCGCTTCGACAATTCAATGCTCGTTTGTTTATTGCGTACATTAAAATTAACGATTAAATCATAGACAATAGTTCTTAACTCTAGTTCTTTCGTTATTTATTCCAGGCACATCTCCCTCTGGCTTTGCTAACTTTCTAATAAAAAGGCATAAATTGTGAGTCGATTGGCCTTTACGCTTTTTCACGAAAACGGATTCAAGCCCCTTGTCTTTGCTCAAAGTCTACTAGAATTTAGTGAATTTCACCAGTAGTCAATAAAATGTCACCTATGAGAATCGAACTAAATGCAAAACGAGGTTATCGATATTGCGTTACTGCATCTGGCTGGATAAGATTAATATCGTTCGTAATTCGCACACGTACACGCGTTGTTTTGCCTCGTAGCACCGAGATGGATGAGGGGCCGAGATGAGAAAATTAAAAAATCCACGCTTGGATCGTATTCAGTGATTGGAAAGACAAACTTGGCCCTTGAGATCAACCGAAATGTCGCAGAGTCATCGAACCCACACATGCGCAAACATCTCGGTGGATGGGAAAAGTCGGGAAGCGTCGATCGGAGAAGCTGTGCTCGCCTCGCCCAGGGTTGGCCAAAGGAGAGAAAGGGAGAAGGAAAGTGAGAGAGAGAGAGAGAGAGAGAGAGAGAGAGATAGGGATAGGGAGAGAAAATGTGGGTGAGTGGAGAAGTCTGAGCGAGAGAGACGGAGAGGGAGGAGTTGGGCGTGCTGGCCTAGTGGCTGTCCTACATGTGCCTCGGGGCCAAGAATATCTGCACTAAATCCTTCCCCCTCCGCGGCGCGGTCCACGACGACGACGCCATCGCCGGGACCGGGGCTAAAAGAACGCACCCAGTCGCACCTTCGCAAGGTGAACGGAGCTCGGAGGGGCGAGCATTGGGTCACGTGGCCAAGGGGAGGCCCTCCCGCCTACCCCCCCCCCAACCCCAACCCCAACCCCAACCCCACCCCCTCCCACCGGCTAATTCGCTCCTCGCGACCGAGATAACGCGGCCCCCGAATACCTGCCCCGACGAGTCGGGCTTTCCTTAGCCGCCCGAGCACGCGGAATTTCAAAACGGTCGCGGTCGAGCGGGCTCGGAAATTTTTAGCCAATGCAGATCTCGATTCCGGGAGCCACCCAATTGCTCGGTCCCGCACCCGCGGCCTCTTTAATTAAAAGCTTATCTTCCTCCGTTAAATCAGCCATCTTGATGCTTATTTGCCTAATTCTCTTAATCTTCCGAGCCTCTCCCTTTCGATTCCCTCCCCGGTGCCAATATTCTTATCGTATAATTATGCTTGGCGGTATTCATTTGTCTAATTTTACCAACTGCCCATTGATATTTGCAATTCAAAGATTGTTCCCCGAGCAACTCACCCTCGCATTTTGTAAAGTAGGCAAATGCTTTTTACAAAATCATTAATGTACGGGTAAATTTTTTTATAGCGTTTTTTAATTTAAGTTAAAAGTATCCTGCTACGAGGTAACTCTCACTCGCTCACTCTTCTAAAAATTAAAAACCGTCCTAGGATGTACGTACATTTTATAATACTTTCATTAACGTAAGTGTTTCGTATTTAGTTTCAATTTTTTTTTTTTTTTTCTTATACTTTGCCGTTTTTTGTTTTTTAATTAGATACTGAAAATCATAAAATAAACAAATGATGCTTAATCCCGGACGCGAACATATTTCTTAGTCCTCGATTATTGTTGATGGCGAGTTATTTATAGAAACTATTGAAATCAAAATTTATCATTTTAAACCATAAAAAAATATTTGTAAGTCAATTTTAATTTAAGATAATTCTATAATAAAAAAAAATATCAAATTAATTTGAGCCACTTGGGAATTTTTAAAAAATTTTAATATTTGAGCGAAATTTTACCAAAGTGCTTTTAAATTATAGCATTGTGTCAACTGTTTTAAGTAAAATTTCTTTCAATCTAATGTCTTATGACTATTAACGAAAAAAACCTTTAATGCGCTAAACTCAAATGCCTTTTCGAAATTCAAACACGCTTAATTTTCATCGCGAAAAGTAAAACTTTAATAAAGTATTAAAATCAAAATTCTTTATGAAATTAGCTGGATAATTTTTTTCAATATTTGAAAAAAAATTCTTTCAATTTTATTGTTTCGCTCAGAATCATGCCAAATGTATGAAAAGCTTTATTTCATTTTCTCATTAAATTATCATTTAAATTTAATTCGTAATTTTCTATTCACACATATTAAACGGGCGCATGTATTTTAATCGCAGTTATCAAATGGTAATTTTTAAAAAATACATATAAATAAAATGCGATAAAGTTGAATTGAAAAGTTTTCGATATTGATTTTATGTACAGTGCCTCTCATTAAAAATCAACGGTGAATACCTCAATGATAAAAAATATTTGAAAAACGGTTTATACCCTTGAAAGCATAAGTACTATGAAAATAATTAATACTAATAAAATTAGAAATTTCTGATTCCAAAAGTAATTACTATTCCTTATTCAATATGGCTAAATTCATAAAACGTGTCACATAATGATAGCATCGATGTTACTCAATGATTCTAACCTAGTACAAAACTTAGTATCTTCGAATGCCTTTAGGAAAATTATATATAATTGTATTTGTTATCAAGTTTATATAGATTTAATTAATATTCTATTATACGTATTGCAATGAATTATATTTTTGTAATTACTATTCTTATTGTACAAATGCTCAATACGACACCATGATAAATAAATGAATAATTAATTATGCAAAATCTTGATTAATCTTTAATAATATAACTATATTAAGTATAGAAGGTGAAGGTTAGAATATGACATCGCTATGTGTTGCTCTGCTTAATTCAATTATTTTATCGCACTTTGTAATTATGTTCTAATAATATTGTGGCGTGTTTTACGTACTTTTCAAAATTCTTTATGTCAAAATATGTTTAACAACACCATTATTTTTAGTAAAAATAAATATTTCATGCTCGTCTATGATAAAAAAAAATCACGAGTCCAGTATTTTTAAAATTTTTTATTGTGTAATATATTATTATTATCTAATCTTATCATCTTATTATCAATCACAATTGTTAAAAAAAAAAACTAGCGTTTGAATGTTTTATAAGACAAAATTATTTGCAGTAATATGCATGCATTTCTATACATTGATTATTAAGAAACATCGTATGGCTAATGTGGATAATAACCAAATACTATTATTAAATTAAATAGCAAAATGACAATTATCTGAATCAGTTTTTGTTAATTACAGTACAAATCAAATGTTATACAATTTTAGAAGCAATTAATATAGAAATTTACAATTTATAATATTAATTTAACCAATTCAATTCGCAATTTCATTTTTTTTACTTGCAAGTAAAAAAAAACCACGTACATTATAAATAAGATTAGATTAAAAAATATTACCGTTTTTTAAAAAATGTAAGGCTTTTGAAGCATTCAGGTGGAACGAGGGGTGGGGAAAATTTTCTTTCATACTGTTTTAAAGATACAAGAAAAATCCCGTAGTCCGAAGCGCTTTATGATTATGAATCTTCTACCAAGCGGAGGATTTCATCAACTTCAGACAACAAACTTAAACATTTACATTACTTTGGAAAGTTCAAGAAATTCTTTTATCTTATCAAATATTCAATCCTTATAATATATAAATAAGAAACTTTATACAAATTTTAAAAGCATCAACTGCACGTACAGCTAAAAATTAAATTAGATGGATTCGTGAGGTGCAGTGGCCAAACTGTTTTAGGTCATAAGGCTTATAGATTTAGATGAGCATATTATCTGGAACAATTTCACAAATACATTGTAATATTATTTAAAAAAAAAAAAAAAAAAACTTTTCAATAGTAGCAATTAATCGTTAATTTTAGTAATAATTAATTTATAAAATAAGCAATCTTCTTTTGTACAAAGTTCACAACGACGCACTTGTTTAATCCATAGTGATTATAGTTCAAAGCAGTCGTCTTTAGTGCTTTATTAATTCCACTTTCTGTTTTATTTCTGAGTTCAGCTTTTGCATGCCTTACGGATATCAGTGTGAAGTGACCGAGAGATGAGTCGAGCGGACAGAATATTATTGAGCAATGGGTTGGCCATTTCCTCATCCTCACCGCAACACTTCGGCTTGATCCCTTGGCAGATCGGAAGCTACGTAAACAGAAGCGAAGCAACCCTACGGAAATAAAGGTCCTTGTTCCTCTCCTCCGGGCCTCTCGTAGAGCCATTAGCTCCTTGAGCTCGGCCTCGGCTTCCCAGCTTGTTCTTTCCTTAAGAGCGCGGGCCTTCCGAATCTCAAAATTGATCGTAGCGAGGCTTGAGAAAGGTTGAGCGGAGCTCGGCCGCCTTCTTCTTCCCCTCGTCGCCTTTATCCCTTGTCTCCCGATAGCCTTGCCGCATCTCGGCGTAACCGGTGGCTTTCGGTGGCAGTGACCGCATGCAGCGGCCTCCCGACCCGTTGCTCCCTCAAAAGTATCTGGCAGCACGTATTATCCGCACGAGGATTGACGGAATCACCCCGGATATCAGTGCATTGCCGTCGCAGGCTCGGACCCGAGAAGCGAGCCTTCTCTGGGAAATCCCATACGCAGCCTTATGCAATAGCCGCACTGTCGTCCGTGGAGCAGCGCTAAAGTTGATCTGCCGCCGAGAATTTGTCGCGAGCCCTAATCGTTCCTACCGACAAGTCCAATCTATGGAAGAGCAGCGTAAAAGGCCAAAGAAGCGGGAGAGATTTTCCTGAGTGGTTTGAAACAACGGGTCCAGCCCAGCTCGTTACTCCTGCATGAAATCCAGCTGTTTAGAATCATTAATAGTAGAAGCGACGTTTACGACGACGACGACATCGATGATGTACGCAAGTATGTCCCACTGCTTAATAATTCCTTGTAAAATCGACCAACGACAAACGCTCACGGTAAAACTATTTTTGCAGAGCTAACGGGCGACTGCTGCAAATCCACGCGATTCCCTCTCTCGATGCACTCCTCCTATTCAATAGTGGCGATGTCCATTTTTTTTAAAAAAAAACCCTCGTGCACGGGAAAGAGCCAATTTCTCGAACGAAATCTCGACAAGCCTAAGTGCGCAAGGTGTGCGCCTACCGTAGCTCGATGCAAAGGATTAAAAGGAATAAAAGCTCGAAGCGCGTTGACCGAATGCTTTGTACACGCCAGACTTAGCTTAGCAGCACATATTGGCTATTGGTATTTTGGAAATTGTTATTCCCAATACAAGAGTCGTGCTGCGGGACGCTGCGAGCGCTTCTTTGCTTTTTCACGCTTCGCGACAATAATCTGCCACCTTACGGCGGATTAGCGTTGAAATTCGTTTTATTGTCGGACAATAATAATAATAATAATAATAATAATAATAGTAATAATAGTAATAGTAATAATAATAATAATAATACTCTATCGGCATTTTTAATGTAATAGATACAAGTCAAGACCAACGCTCTTTAAGCCAATGTTACACACTTATTAAAAACTTATCACACAATAAACTGCAACTAATATTTTCGAGCATGCTTTAGAATATTGAGTATGCAGCTGTGAATTGAGTTATAGCTTATTGTGTGGTAGATCACACACAGTTATGTATGCCGGTTATAGATTATTTCACGGATACTACCTTGTTTCGTGTTAAAATATTTGTTCGCGCTTATTTACCATACTTGAATACTTAAAGGTAAATACCTATCGCATATTCAAAAAAATATTGTCTTTCTATTAATATTATCGCACAATTATTATTAAGAAACACCTTTTTTTAATTTCAGATAGGAAACTTTTGTAATTACTAATTGTCTTGTAAACTTCTGTACATATTAGCATTGTCAACTTTGTTGTTGATAACTAATTTACTTTTTTTTATTTTATGCAATTAATTTTTTACCCTACACTCGCTGTAAATGTCCACGGCTTTTTTATTGCAATTTTACTTATCTAAATAGTTATACGTCCATCCAAATCATTCATCAAAATTTTTATGCTTTTACAATCACTAAAAATAGTATTTTCTAACTCAAGTTCATACAGTCAATAATTTTTCATCAATTATCTATTACAATTTACTGTACTTGAATTTTTTGCATTTTAGTGCAAAAAAAGGGCCACCCTTATTCATGTTCCTACTAATTAATTTCTAAGAGCAAGAATAACATTTTTATAAGTTCTTATTTTAATTTAAATCTCTTAAATTATCTTGTTAACCAATTATCATTTATTTATTATTCTATATTTTAATAACCTTCTTTTAAAAAATTGAAAAAAAATTTTTTTTTTCGCAATTATTATACATTATATATTTCTAAAAGGGCACGTTTTCATTTTTACATAATAAATACAAACTGGATCTTTTTTCTAGTTACGTATCTAACCTTGTATTAAAGTGTTCGTTGATTTTGAATAAAAATTCAATACTGCTAAAAGTTAATTACTTGTTTGATCAAATTATTCGCGTTATCCCTTTTTCGATATAAACATTTAAAATTGAAATTCATAAATAATATTGTGAGTTGATTTCTTATTATTAATGTAATAGTTTTATTAGTATAATTATAAAAGTTAAAAGCAATTTATTTATTTGATAATTTAAAAATTTTGCAAAATCATTGAAATGTTTTAATTACACACCAATAATATAATGAATTTAGCAATGTATATCATATTGACAATAATAAAATGTATTTCCATCTCCCTCGTCTTATATAAATGTCGATATATAAATATAAACACGTTGACCCAAATATAATGAACTACATAATTTTAAAATATACTTTTGTATTTTTGTATTTTTATTCCATTCCTTTATTGCTTTTTAAAATTTCTTTCATATTTTAACTGAAAATTATTTACATAAAATTAGTGTAATCAGAAATTGAATAACACAGTATCCCATTTAAAAGTATCCTACTTTGCCAGCGTAGAGATAACTTTTTTTAAAAACTCATAAGTTTCAATGGATTTATAGGAAGAAAAACAAGCTAGATAGAAAAACGCAAATTTTGTTTCATTCAAAAAGAAAAATTAAATTTAGATGCTTTCGCATCGATCAAATGCTTGACTTCGATAAACAGAAGATTCTAAAACGACGTGACATCACTAACCAATTTAATAACTTAATACAAGACTCACGTCGTACGTTATTGACTCTATGGGAGGCTTTCGTAATTATTGTATCATATTTTAAATTATAAGCTTTAGTTTCAGTAATACTGATACATTCGCATCTAACATTCAACGAACGATTTTAAGTTTTATAAAAACATTATTCCTTTCTAATAAAATAACTTCATGATAACTTTTGCCATACGACTAGCCAATTATAATAATAACTAGTCGGTATTGCAAAATATCTTAATTTACTACTGTTGCGAATAAACGATATTTCCTTTTTTTCTTTCTCACTCTCTCTCTCTCTCTCTCTCTCTCTCTCTACCCTCTTCGCTTTTCGCTCTCTCTCTCTCTCTCTCTATCTCTTCCTCTCTTGCTTTCTTTGTTTCATTCTGTCTCTCTCTCTCTCTCTCTCTGCCTCTCTCTGCCTCTTTCTCTATAATTTTCTGTCACTCTGTTTTGCTTATTATCTTCCTCCCTGTTTAAGTATTCTTCTCTAATCCTAACTTTTATCACGAGACATTCTCATTTTCTCTGTTTACTTTCTATTTGTTTATATAGTATAAGATAACGTATTATGAAGAGTGTGACATTATTCTTATTGGAAAAAAATCAATATCACTCAGAAATATCGGTATTGCATAGAGTTTATGTAAAAGTTCTTGTGTAAAAGATTGAAAATTGCTAGTTTACGTTGAAGCTTTCTTTTATTATGGAACGAAATTTTACAATAGATAGGTATTTATGTGAATTTCGTTAAAACGAGGAATGAAAAAATCAAAAACATTTTTGATTTAATAATTTTACTATAATAAGGTATAAATGAGTAATTCTAGAAATTTACAGAATGGTTTGAATAATACTACTATTTAGAAAAATGCAGAATATTTGCGCAAAATCAAATACTCCTTTATATATGTATATATATGTATATAAATAAAAACTTGCTTTAAAAATGTAAAAAGAATACGCTATGTAGTCTATGTTCTAAAGTTACGCATCGTTATATCTTTACTCCATAACTGAATCACATTTTAAACAATATAGGTAATTAAATTATGCGTCAAATGAATCCTTTAGAGCACTTTCACGTTATTATTATTTTATAAAAGTTAGTCCAAATTTTCGTTTCTTAATTTCCATTAAGGAGCATCAATGTAAAACCTTATACGATCTCTTGTTAAATTGTAGTATTCGCTATAGCCGTTTCGTATTACGATAAAAGCTATATTCTAGCCGTTTTTTTTGAAGAAGAAAATTGATACGGAATCCTAAGATTCTTATGGATTTCAAAGAATGATTCCACAACAATGGGAGAAGAAGGTCACGAGATACTTTATCCAGAAAACAAGAGTAAGCCAGTAGAAGCGTCCCACGGTATCTTGGGGTAAGCTCGAGTAATTACAAGTTTTTCTTCCGCCGATGGGAATCGAGTCAATTTTTAAGGTGCCCAAGCGCAGCTCTCGCTCACCTCGGCATTTCGCCTCGTTCTCTATGAAAGCGCGACTGCGAAGGTCAGGCTATCGACACGCTCGCGACATCGTCCCTGAGCGGAATCCGCAATACGAAAGCGGAGTGGGGAACATCATAGGCGTTGGTTAGCTCATCCACGGACTCGATGTATCGGCACCAGTCGTTCGGCCGGGAGAGGCAAGCTCCTGCGTTAAATTGGCTCTTTGGGTCCTCGAGGTGCTCGCTGTCCTCCCCCGCCGCCGCCCCCTGAAAACACCCCACCCACTCGATCTATTCGCGCCGACCTCCTGCCCGCGGAAGCCGACGCCCCTCGAGGACGCCCTTATGGAGCGGCACTTTGAATTGGCTCGCCATTCCCTGCTAATTGCTCGACGATTTTACCAGCCTTGCCCCGCGACTTCGGCGCCACCTCCTCCCGATCCCTTCCACCTGCGATCTTTGACCTTTGCCGTTATTCCCCCGGCTCTTGTCCCTCCTTGCAACTCGATTATCAAGTCGGCCGTGTAAATCTAGTCCGCTGCTTTTGCGTCGGCATAATTTTAGGATACCCAGCAGTCGCTACTTCCAAATTAACTTCCAAACGATATTCATCCATTGTTTTCAAGTCTTTAAGAAACTTTTAAAGCAACGTCCTTTTATTTCGCGTTGATGATTTCGCGTGCAAGGAAAAAAAAAATAAAAAATAAAGTACCGACAGAATAATTTACAAAAGTTTTAACGAAATGAAACTAATCGCCCCTATTGTGAGACAAATCTATAGTGCGAGCCATATATATACAGTGAAAATTATCAAATAAGGTATTATAATTTACTATTTAGTGAAACTTGATTCACTAGCTTCGTTTGTATGAATTTTTTTCCCAAAAATATTGCACTGTTTATCTATTTTGTTTTCGTATGAATATGTACAAGCACAACCACACGCACACACGCAAATACACACACATAATTGTTATGTTTTCTAATAATCACTAATGAAAGATCATTCAGAATTCCATAGGCTGATTTACTTCGTGAAATACAAAACACAAATATATATATAACATGGAATTTAGATGAAAATTTGCTTGTTTCCACTTCTCTAATTAGGATTTATTTTCATTTCGTACATACATTTCAATAACTAATTGTGTTTCTAAAATTATTAAAAATATTTCACATCATTACAAACATTCCACGGTTTATATATAAATGCACGTTTAGATCCGAAAGTCTTCATTTTTACTCGAATAATTTAATGTTTAATTAATTTCTCCAAGTTTAATTGTTTACATTTATATTAATATAACTAAATTATAACCTAAAGTACAACTATTGGCTAGTTTAATGAAGTAGCATGTTTATTTTTGTGTAAAATAACTTTTACAAATCTTTTTAAGTATTTAAAATAACATTTAACGAAACAAAGCAAACGAAAAATATTTCAAACTGTAAAATTACTTATTACAAAAAACTACTAAATAATTGAATAAGGTAACAACTGAATGATTTATATATATAATGTATATATATATATATATATATATATATATATATATATTATAACGAAATTTTGGTATTATTCTTTTCTATCGTTATAATCTATACAATATTACCTATATGTAACTGAATTAGAAGCGAATTTATGATCGCTGTAATAACAAAATTTGAAAAAATATCGGTCGAACGGAACCAGTGGAACGTATAAGGAATTTTTATAAAAATAAAAATTGCAAAGAGATAATTCTCAACTGTCGCTATCGAATAAAACATTTTTTCATTAATTCCTTAAAAAAATATTTTATATATTTCATTCCACAAACATTTTAATAGTTTTATTTTGATAGTACTATATCAATGATTGTATAAATAGTATAAAATTTACACCTTCAAACGAATAAATATATGACAACAAAGCAAAGGCCATTTAGGGCCGTTTCTATTAATTAATATTTAGGTAAACCTTTATGTAATGTATGTTAAAATGTTATGATTAAAAAGTAAAATAATATTTATAGTTGAAATTAAAATGCACGATCGAAATCCATTATATCAATGTTTGATGTAGAATATAACATAGAAAATACTAAAGTCTCAAAGTATCATATTCTTGAATTAAAAACGTGTTACTATTAGTATCGATAATAAATTAAATTCGGTATACTCATTTACCATGCAAAAATATCTTCTTTATAATTTACTTCTAAATGCAAATTTTCTCGCAACAGTATCCTAAAGTTAATCAATTCTAACTTTTACATTAATAACTAATATAGAAGAATAATTTTTAATATGCACAATATTCTCAGCATACATTATCTGATCGCACAATCAAATAATATCCTTTAATACGTATTCAAGTGAAATATGTATCGCGATTATGAAATTAACATAATTACAATATTATTAGCCAAATATTATTACCGCGTAAGTGTATTTAAATATTTGAAAATATAAAAATTTAAATCAAAGAATTCTCTACAGAACTGACGTATTTTAAGGACCTTTATTAAATAACATTGATATTTCATTTATTATTTTACATCATATAAAATTTAAAACCATGTATTGAAAATATTTCGATTATAACGTTTTTATATTATTAACAACATAATATATAAATTTATGTATCTACGTGTACCATAAATAAATTATATCTTGCAAGAGAATACAGAGTTGAAGATTATCGCGTTGTTTTGACAGCCTCAATTAAGTTGCATAAATTGTTTTCAATTAATAAATAAATTAATTCTGCTTAAAAATTTAAGCCAGTCTCTTAAAATTTTTTTAAGTAACATTAGATGCATATTATTTAAAAGCGGTGACCTTTTAACTTACTGAAAATCCAGAATATCAAAATTTAATACATAGTTTAATGATTTTAATAGACGAAAGTCTATTAAATGTTGATATTAATAAAGATAATCCAATTATATCAGAGAGTGGGATTAAGAAGTGTATGAGAGTCTTAAGGCCAGCTTTAGAAATATAAAAATGGTTGTCTTTTTCATTCCAAGTTGGGACAGAAATCAATTTTTTTAATGAATGCTTTCGAATTGTCTTCTATTTCATAGAATATTGTTAGGTTCTATACCAAACTTTAACATCGTAAGAACTGAGTTCATATGAATTATTGCATTAAAAATAAACATAAGCCTCTGATATCTATTTAAAGATTATAATAATTTATCACGAATGTTCTTCATCTATTGTAAGTCATATTAAAGAATTTTTACATTAATTTGTCTATCTAATTTTAAGTCTTTACTATGCGTAATCGTATGAAAAGAGGAAAAATTAAAGGGTTGTCGAGTTAATATTATCACGTAAAAAGTAATCAAATTACACGTTTCAGAAAGCCAAATTGTTTATTTCATTGCACTATTTACATTTTATTATAATGCAGAGGACAATTTCTTTTAAGGGCGTTATAATTTAAAATGACACGCATTTACGTATGAATGTAGTTGTTAAAAAAAGAAAAGAAAAGAAAAGTTTACGTTAGCAGCACAGTTGCGCATCAAAAATGGAAAGTACAATTCGGAGGGTAATTTAACGTTGAAATAAAAAAAAATAAGAATCTTTGGCGTTTTAAGCAAACGAAGCGAAGATTACGGGCTACATTGTATTGCGAGGTTGTGGGCGCGAGACGGGGAGGGGGTGAAAAGGTGAATATCATCGAATTACTAAAAATACCAGCGAGCGAGGAGCGCGGCGGGCCTTTACAATCAGTCGGTTGGACAAATTTCCGAAGAGCGGCGGAGCGCGACTGCTCGGGGGGGTGGGGGGCAGAGGGGCGCGGGTCGCTCGTGCATGCGGGGCGGGGGGGAGCGCGCTCGAGGGACCGCTCGGAGTGGAAAAGGCCGAGGCTGTTTCAGTAGAAACAGTCGGGAGGTTCGCGGCCGGAGCCGACGGCGGAGGAGGGTCTTGAGGAGGAGGCGCGGGGGGGGGGCGAAGGAGGGGCCGGAGCTCGGACGGCTTTTTGGAACCGATCCGAGGAAGGTCGAGAGGGCTCGAGCAGGCACCTCCGGAGCCCCTGCCGCTGGTGCGCCCCGGCCTGGCGCACATGGCGCGCGACAAGCCCCCGCGCCGCCCTGCACGCCTATTGATCGCCGGGGATAATTGCGAGAGTGGAGTCGCCCCTTTCGCACCCGCCCTTCTCCGGGGCTGGGGCTGCTCGGCGAGGGTCGCGCGCGCGCGCTCGGCCGAGGACGCGGGGCTCACCCGGGGGGCATGTGGACCGGACCGAGGCTCGACCGAAGATCGCGGGGCTTACGTAAGCATTTCCCGCCTCGGCGAGAGTCGCGCGCGCCCGAGCGAACCACTAGAGCGCGGCGGCGCGGGTCGAGGAGGCGCCGGCCGTCCTCGGCTCGCCTCGCCCCGGCTTCCCCGTCCGAAAATAAGCGGCTGCTCGCCCCGGAGTCGAGCGAATATAGAACGGATGGGCGGCGCGCGCGCGCGCGAGGAATCCCCCCCGCGCGTAGGTCCGCGCGCCCGGAGATGCACACGGACGTGGAAGAGGCGCACGCGGCCAGGGGAGCGGAAAAGGGGGAGGCACGCGAGGCAAGATACTCACCAGCAGTGGAGTCGCGCTCGCCGTCCGGGGTCCTGGGCCTCCCGAGTCGGCTCTAAGGCATCGGGGCCGGAACAGGCCGGGAACGGGGGAAGGCCCCCGCGCGCCGGAGCAGCCCCGGAGCGAAGGAGGTTCCCGCCTCCCTCCCGCCGCGCCCCGCTGACTCCTCCGGCCGCTGCCGCTGCCGCCGCCGTCGAGGGGCGCGTGGACTCACACACGCGCACACCGGCCCCTCCTATCCGTCGGCTACACTCGGGCCGTCGGACCCTCGTGGTGGCCCCTCGCGCCCTCCGCTCCGCTGGTGCTGCCGAGCAGGAGCCGCCCGTCCGAGCTCGCGCGGTCGACCTGAAAGCAACCTGGAGGCGCGGGAGCGCCGTCCTCTCCTCGGCTGCTGGCCTCGCTCCCCGAGTCCACAGCTCCGCTGCTGCTGCTGCTGTATTCCGTTGCCGCGGGCGCTGCTGCCGCCGCTGCTTATGCCGCTGCCGACGACGACGACGACGACGACGACGACGACGACGATGACGTGCCCCTGCCGCGCCTGCACGTGCCTGACCGCCGGGTATGCGTACGAAAAGCGCGCGTCCTACTGTGCGACTGGGACACTGGGGGCTTCCCTCCGAGCGCGCCACCGAGCTCCCGAGGATGTTGGCGGCTCGCGCACCGAGCTTTCTCTAGCCCGAGCGGCTCGAGCCTCGGCTCTCTGTCTCTCGGTCGGCCCGGTCGCGCGCCTCCGACAGAGACGGAGCACAGAGAGCAGCACGAGCCGCGGCTGCCCCCGCGGTCTCCGATCCCCGACGCTCGCGCGATCGCGTATCCTCGCCTCCCGACCCCCCCCCGCCCGCCCTCCCTCTCTCACCGGCGCGCGCGCGCGCGCCCGCCGCGATAAGGGGCTGTCGAGGTGGGCGGCGAGACCGGCCCGGAGCGACATCTCCGCCCTCGTGAGACCCGACCACCTGAGAGTCATCTGCTGGCGCGCGGCCCAAGCCGAGGCGGACCTGGACGCCGGTACGGAAGCGCCGACTCCTCCGCGGGCCTCCTCCTCGGACTCTCGCTCTCCGGCCGGCTCCCCCTCGCCCCCTTCGGCCAATTGTTCCTCGGCCTCCTGTAGCTCCCTCCCTCGCACCCGCGAACGCGTTGTAATCCCAACGGCGACAGCCCCCCTGCCCCCTGAGCCGTTGCACGGGATATTTTACCGGTGCTCGTTGTTCTCTCTCCATTCTCAGCCCGCATCTGGCAGTCATCTGAAGTATCCCTCTCTCTCTCTCTCTCGATATCCCTACAGAATAATCTACGTGCGCTCTTCTTCTTCTTTTTTTTTTTTTCTTTTTTTTCATTTCTATCCTCAAAAATCCAGGGATTTCGATATTTCAGCTTGAAAGATACGACCCCACTCGAAGAAACCCGGAACGAAAAAAGTCTTACGAACAATAAAATGCAAACAGACCTACTGCTCTAAGATCTTCTTACCTTAACACTTAACCTTCTTATTCGTGAATGACATGCGAAAGATCCAACCTACGTAACATCCCTATCTAACAATCGTATCAAATAACGTAACTACTTTGGGATCTTTTCAATTGAATGGAAAAATTTTACATATTCGCATTTTTAATATCAAGACAATCGGAATAATTCTTCACGTTCCAAGCACCTCCGCATAATAATGTATTTCATACTTGCATGTAATGCATTTTTAGGATGAAAGTAATTAGCTTCGCATTTTAATACATTTATTGATTATCGATAATAAAGTGCGGGTGTATAAATTCCAAGTATTATCATGCTATAAAGAAGTATGATAAATAAAATTCATCGATGAAAAAATATTTCATTCGCGAGCTCCTCGTTTACTTATAATTACAATGGTAATATTGCAAATAATTCATCCAAGGATGAATTGAAGAAGAGTCTCGTATCTTTAGATTTACTGGAATAACGATGTTAATTATTCGAATGAAATATAAAAATGAATCGATTAACTAAAATTATTTGTTATGGCGAAAATAAAAGCTTCCACTATTTCGCCCATCCCCGTCCAACTCTATTGTTAACCGATGGTCCTTCCTCTGTTTTACGCCCTCACCCTCGGCTCTCGTGCTTTTAGTTTCTGCCAGTCACATTTCCTTACTACTCTTGACACTCCTTCCCACCTTCTTTCTCTCCATCTATTGCCTTCTATATATTTATCTATATATCTACTATTCTTTGCACTTAAACGTCCGTTATACTTGATAATATATAATCACCATTTAAATATCGATAACGTATATTTAAAAAAAAAATAATTTTTTAATCGTGTAAGCTCTTAAATTTTAACCGTTTTAACATAAAAGTATTTATTACATCATAATGACAAATGAAAGTTCGCGAATATGAGAATTTTTTAAAAAAACATAAAATCAACATTGTGTATAAGAATTTGTTATGTAATTTTAGAACATTTGAAAAAGGTATTACAAGTCATTTTCATAATAAGTATATGCATAATGTAAATTAAAGAAATATATAAATATGTGTGTGTGTGTGTGTGTGTGTGTGTGTGTGTAATACATATATTTATAAATTGAAGCAATTTTAACATAATTATATATTAAAATAAAATTGAGTTACCTAAACTAAAATTAAAAATCAAACATATTATGGGAATTATGTTCGACGAAATTCTTATTGAACTTAAAACGCTGACAGTAATTTTCGTTAGCTCGTAAGCCATTGTTATGATTATTGCTCTTATCGTTATTGTTAATATTTTTGCTCCTAAAATTACTGGGTTTTTGACAAAACTTGTAACTGTATTTCGATAACCAACTGATAAATTTTAAATCAATTATGTTACCCTTGCCATAATTGAAGTACTTGATACTTCATCTTGGCTTCCTAAAGCCATTATTGGAACTGGAGCCGGTCTTATCCTAGACATGAATTTTAAACTATCTCAAAAATATTAAAATCATTTTTTCGGTCAGCAAATTGATTTTGATTTACTATAATTTTCCCTGCAAAGCTAATAACTATCGATACAGTGTCATCACCGCGTCAAAGTTATCAATTGTACTCGATGACTAGGTGAAAGCCGTTCAATAATATTTGGCTCCGCGTATTTAGCTCGAAATTGAATATTTGCATTTTTTTTTAATTTCATATCTTATATAATAATCTAAATGCTGTAATTTTCTTAATTAACGGTTAACAGTAGGTGCGATAAAATTTTACGAAATTCTGAGGATATTGTGTCCTCTTTGGTATTGAGTGAGGTTTATGCATTCCTAATTTCTAACGCTGACACAATTACTTCCATAAAGTAAATATAAAAACTATCTTTAATATTATTATTTTTAGTTTCATTTGGGTTTACTAACTCTGTTCGTGCATATCGCGTACTTTCGTAAAAAATTCTCAAATTGTTTCGTACATAGTAAATTTCAAAGTTCCAAAGTTTCCTGCTTTTGAAAGCATAATATATAATCTTGAATCGGTAAAGAGAGAAAATAGTTGTCATTCACTAAAGCAAATATATACACTATAGCCCCAAAAGCCATACGTACGACGTATATTTGCCTCGCAATAATATAATAATATTTATTATTGATATTCGATAATACTATATTAAAATACAGTAATTCTGAAAAGATACAACTGACTTTATTCCCGTCTTTTACGTATCTGATAACTATAATGATCTGCCAGCTTATGGGCTGACACGTTTTTTAACATACATTTATTAAACACGAACGACGTTTAGGCGATAATTAAAAAATTCTTAGATAGTCTTATAAAGTTGCGTTATTACATAAATCATGCGTGATGATATTATAAAACCCGGGCGTTGGCGGATTGTATGCGACTGACAAACTAATTTCTTTATTATTCGCTCTAATTTCGATAAGCGTCGCAACTGATTTACCGTTGCTGAATACTCAGAACTTCATCAAAGTGTACGTGTTAATGCATTTGTCGTGAAAATGCATAAGAGCATGAAAATTATTGAAGTTGAAATAAGTTTCTAACGCATATTTGATTTTATCACAGATTAATAATTCTTCAGATTTTGATTTGAACGAAATAAGATTTTCTTACGGAACAGAAATTTGCATGTATAAAAATAAAAACAAAACGCCGTATTAGAAATGAAGTAATAACATTGAAACTGTTATTCACATTTGTTACGTTAAGAATAATGTTTATTATAAAAAAAAAGTAAAAAATCTTTATTATTATGAACATTATCATTTATCATTGTTGTACGAATATATTCTTACTGTATATTATTCGAAAGTATGAAAAAATGCTCCGTGCATTTCCAACTTTCTAGGTACATACGATTGAAGAGTAACGATACAGTAGTTTATGAAATGGGTCATATTCTCCCACGTAGAAGCGATTGTTTTAAAAAATGGTCTTACTTTCATTATTTTTATTGACATGGCTTAATGAACAATTACTTTTAAATTTCCTTTATACTTTCTAATATTATTGGATGTAAAAATATTTTTGTTTCATTGTTAACAATTATCTTCTGTGGCTTATATATATATTCACAATTGTCAACATTTCCCTGAGTTTTGATAAATAAGAATGTTGAGTACTCGTTTCTGGCATCTTTTGTGCCTTATTTTACATAAAAACTTATTTTATCATTCACTTAAAGTCATTATGATATTTAAATTCATTTTGACTTTATGAAAAATTGTTTGTTATAAACTTTGATTAAAATGAAACTTAATATGTAAAATAAAAGCTAATTAGTAGAAACCTGCATACCATTCGCAATACCATATAATTTCTAAAGTTACGAAAACGACTTTGATGATGATATTACAAAGCTATATTACATTTTCCATAGTGATAGATAATTAAAACTTTGCAAATAAGTATTTCATATCGTATGATTAATATCTTGGGTACAATAAAAATTATTCAAAAGTATTTTCAAATAAATTTTCATATTAATATTATAGAAAAAAATAGAAAAAAAGCTTAATTATAAAAATCAAATAGTCTTGGATTATCTATTATTATCTATCCTTATATATACATATATATTAATCTATAAATTTTAAAAAATACATACAAAATTATAATCTGTAATATGAAATTATATGCATAAATAATTTTACCTTATAACAATTAAATTAGGATTAAAAGTAAACATAAATCGATTCATGTAAGAATTATGTGAGTTACTTACGATTATGTAACGTACTTACAAAAGGTTTTCCTTATAAAATTTTCATTGTTGTGCAATATAAAATTTAATTGAACACTATTATAACACTGTCTTAAATAATTTTACAAAATATCTCTGCCTACCGTACATTTATAAAACGAATCTGTCAGTTTTTTATTGTATTTTTAACATTTATACCAATATCTAAAACTACAAATCTTGTTTTACTACCTCGACTTTTTTAGTAATAAAGTTGAGACTATCAAAATTCCATTTTTCTTTAGTATCGGAATTTCTTTTAAAAAAATAGATAATATATGAATTATTAAACGAACTAAACATTAAAAAAAGGAACAATTAAATGAAAGTAAACTTTACAATATCAACATTTATTATCATTTGTATAATATTGTAAATAATATTTAAAAGATTTAAAAAAAAACTTCTATCAATATTAAATTCATAAATAAAAAAACATACTTCAAGTATTTTCTTCATAAATTTAATTACGATATTTTCTTTAAAAAATCATAATTAAAAATAACCATATATATATATTATCTAATCATAATTAAATAAAGTTTGTATACGTATTGTAAAAAATTTATATATTATACAAGAAACATAATATATGAAAATTATTCAAACTTAGTTTTTATAAATATTTTGTGCAATAGCATTAAATATTAAAGAAGGATAATTTTTAATAGAAAAAATTTTCCAAAGTATACCAAATACAGTGACTAAAATTATATAAAATTATTATATTTTATTTCTATGGCAAAAATTGCTGACCTTATCATTGTAATCCAATAAGACTACTATTAAATATGCATATATATAAAATTCAACATGATTAATATTGCTGCTATATTTTGATCAAAGATAGTGAAAAAATAAATTTTCAACTTAATGAATTACCGTTTAAAAATGTAGTTTTTTACACATTAAATAAAAAATTGAAAAATCTTTCTTTTGAAAATGGTTTATTACTTATCAATCTCAGTTTATACCATACTATATACCAATAGTGGATAAATACCAACAATAACAAAAAATAAACAAGAAAATGATGTTAAATTTATTAAAAAAATTCCTTGTCAAATATTTTAAATAACATAAATTTTATGACGTAACCTAGTATTAAAAATTTAATCTTTGATAAAATATAGTAATATTATAAACATTTTCTTACATTTTCGATCAAAACTTATTCTTTAATCATTGTAAAATACATAGTTTATATACAAATTTGCATTGATTTTGAAAAATTTTAAACAATCAGTTCGCATATAGTGATCATATGAAATATTTAAATTTCACTCAAATTTCATAAACGAATAGTTTTTATTGTATGCACGGTTTAGAGTATTTTATTTTATTTATACCATAGATTGAAACTTTTTAATTAAATTAACTAAAGCTATCCGTAAATTATGATTTTAATAAGTAGAACTGTATTAAATATGAAGACACCAAACGCAATTAATTGCCAAATAATATAAGGTAATGCTTTATTGAATTTGTATATTATATTATTAAGTACAGAAATAATAACATCGGCATAGAAATTGAATAACGTAGAATAAAAGAATAACTTAACAGGAATTAATAAGAATAAATTAACTAATCATACAATTCAAATTATGTAATTACAACTTACGTTTATATTTACACTAATACATACGTAACGCAGAGTTTCAATCAATTTAACAATACAAAAATTGATTTCACAAGAAGATCAAAGTACGTAATTGTTATTCATAAACTTATTTGCAGAATACTTACAGACTGTAATATACCAATAAATAGGTAAACTGGAAAATAAGAGGTAATAAATGAGTAAAAGAGAAAATGTAAATTCACAAGTTTAATATAAAAATAGGAAAAATATAGTTAATAAAACAAAAAAGGAAACAATGAACAGGGATGAGAAATTTCAAAAAATCTGTAACAGACCCAAGATCTAATTTCCTGCCAGATGTTAGATCTTGTAGTCTCTCATTCTGTCTCATTTATATACGTAAACAGATCGCAATCTTTCTTTTCTCACACTCTCAAAATTCTTGCTTAAGAGAACCGCCACACAGGGCACCTTAAGTATTTAACAAAACCTCCCCGCCCCTCAAACTAGAGTCGCTCGCTGCAGCAAGATTTCCCACTCGTAAGATTTCCTACATGAATACGTGATATTACATTTTCTGAATCTGTAGCTTTTATCGTGTAATAATATTTTGAAAAAACAAAATAGACTCGATAAAAATGTAAACATTTGTACAATCATAATTTTACATAATATTAATGACTCCTGCTCTCAATACATAGGCTTTATCAGTTTATAAAAAAATGTTAAATTAATACATTTCCTTCTTCAATTATTGAAATTAAAAAAAAAAAAAAAAAAATTGATACGTGTTTAAAAATGACTTGGGCTTTATTTGACTCATTCTATTAATATATAGACAAAATCATCCAAGCAATCAGTTTCTACTCAAAAGAAATGTTTCTAGTATAAGTATTGAAAAACGTTTCACTAAAATTAACTTTTATAATGGAAAAAAAATGTTTTTGAAATCTTAATTTTTAAAAGTTAAAAACTTGTATATTAGTAGTTACTATTGCAATACTTTTAAAGGTTTGTTCAAAAATGTTTTCATCCAAAAAGAGTTATTTATTTTTATTGTTATATTAACGTAAATGTTATGTATATACATACATTTTTATGATGGCATTATTTACCGAAATTTGAACATATACTTTTATTTAAAAAAGCGTTCCAGTATTAAATTAAAATTTTATTAAACAAATGTATATTATACGCAATAATAAATATTGTAAGTACCAATAGTAGAAATTAGTAACAAAAAAATTCTCATTGAATTAATTAATTATAAAGTAATTCTTATGAGTTTACAAAAGATGGTAAAAATCTATAACGCTTAATTTTTACCGAGTACTATAAATTATATTCGATTGCTGAACTTGTAAAAATCTGTCAATGTATAAAACTATTAGTAAGTATGGCATCTAATTAATTATTTAATATATTATTACATAGTCATTTCTTTGATATCTTTTTTTGCAATTATTCTTACATTTATTTTTCGTAAATTTTATTTTAAAACGTTAATTCGAAGGTATATTTACCTATTGATAAATATATATTATAAACACTGAATTGTATAAAGGTGTACCTAAAAGAATATTTTAGAATATTTCTCTTTTTACAATTGTGCGAAATAAATTTATTATAATTTTGATTGTCATAGTTATTATTATTATTTGTTGTTGTTGTTGTTGTTGTTGTTGTCGTGGTTACCATTGTTACTATTATCTTTGAAACGAACCGAAATAAAAATGGGCAGAAGTGAGAATTAGCTCTCGGCTTACACGATGCCAATAATCTTTGGTGCCGTTGATGGAGGGGAAAAAAATGACGAAAGCTTAGTGCAATGTAAAATAGGCGATTAATCACGAATGATATACAGCCCATAAAAGTGTCAATACTGCAGAGAGTTAAAAAAAGTTCCGCGTAGGAAACCGCAGCCGGTTGGGGGGGGGGGCCTCCTCCAGCCCCCGGGTCATGCAGTAGAACCGCGCGGTATTATCGGAGGGCCGTGCGAGTAACGCCGCGTCAGGTTAAGGGGTCCCATTAACGGGCACCGATTAGCCGCACAAAAAGTCGAGGCGAAAAAAAGATGCGGGAGGGCCCTTTCCGGGTACGCCGGTCGGTAATCATCGAGGCGGCTTACAACAGCTCCGGCTGTACGCCGCCTGCGGTGGCGGCCCACGGAAATCCGAGCCGGCCCTCCCTTCCCCCTCTCCCTCTCTCTCTCTCTCTGCATCCCGAGAGGAACGTCCCCACTGCGAGGAGCGCGAGGCCGCCTCTGCAGCAGGGACATGTGCTGGCGAGGCCCGGACACGTGTTTTCCAGATTCCGCCGAGGCTAGGCCGGTGCCCTACTACCGGCATTGGCCATTATCGGGCATAAGGCTCCGGAAGTGCGTGTCATTGTTCGTCTGCGGCCGAACGGCCGATGAACAAGGGCCTCCCGGGCCCCGTCGGAGAAGGTGAAAGCTTCGGCATTAGCCGGGGCAGCGGCCGCCGCGACCGGGGCGCCGACAGGTACTTGAATTGCCAGGATGTCGACTCGTCGCCGCCTCTGGCAGCGAGGGGCGGGGGGGCCTTCCCTAGACAGCCACGGAGAGTACATCTGCGAGCGGCGGGCCTTGGGAATTGAGGAGGGAGCCCAATGTTGAGGGGGCTGCCCCCTGCCCCCTCGCAATCCCGCGTTGCATAGACTACCGCCGACACTCGACCCGACAATGGACACTCGAGCAGCACTGACCGATCTTTATTAACAAATTAGCTCGCTCGCTTGTCCAATGGCAAAGCGGACCATAGGAACTTCGACAAAAGTGCCCCCGATCGATTACTTCATTGGTCGCACAAGGAGAGCCCAGTTATTAATAAAGAACGATGAAGATTTATACAGATTTATGGATCGGTTGCCGCAAAATTATTGTCAGCGTTTTATCGTAGAAAAGGTCCACAAACGACATTGATAAATCAGGGAAGGCTTCTCCCCGTTAAAAAAAAATGCACTCTTGCAATAACTTTGATCGTTTAATTTTAATCAAAAGTGAAATTAAAAATTGTTTATTCTTATTTAACAGATAATATAATAAGTTTAATTGAAGCCAAAGCCTTTCGTAATTTCAGGTATAAAAGTACTAACTATTACATGTTATTTTCCTTTCATTATTCAACATTGAAGTAATAAATTTTCACTCCAATGTAACTTTAATATCTGGCACAAATTAATGCAAGAAATCAATATTTTGCTTGTACAACAGGAAATTTATGCTAATCACATATTTCTTCTTTAGTCTTCGATATTTTAAGAGAATTTATCTGCGCATCATGAATAGCTTTTTATCGCTTGAGCTTCGCATATTTTATTTTTGTATTAAATGATAGCTCGTTCTGGTATAAAATGCTACTTTTTCCGTTCATGTTAGTATTTTTTTCAACGTAGCTAACAGAGTTTATTTGATTATTGAGCGCACAAATACTTGTTCTGAATATATTTTATAGCCTGCAATAAATAAACGGAATAACAAATTTGTACATTAAAACGACTCGATAAGAATTGGTAGCATAATAAATCTGTACGGTTTTTGGTTAAAAATAATTTTTTCTTATACATATACATATATAAATATATATATATATATATATATATATTATTGTGTAATTTGTGTTTAATTTAACAACATGAAAATGATGCATTATGCGAAAATTATTTCCCGAATTTATATGTAAATTATTTTAATTAAAAATATAAATCGAGCTCCAAAGTCTCAGACACGTGAAAAGTATCAATAGCAGTAAGTAAAGTGATAAAGTAACAAATTGAGGATACAGTGATAAAGTTTTCTTACATTTTAATTAAAGCTGTAATCAAACTAAAACGTTGTAGCGAATCGGGTATAAATAAATGCTGATGCGTAATATAAATGTCAATGAAACACAAATTTAAGTAAAAGAATTTGCTCAAGGAAATGCATCTTTATCAATCGCATCGATCTACAATCCAGAGAATATTTTTTAAGAAATAAATAATAGGATAAGAGCATCGAATGAAACAAAGAAAATAATAATAATAAAAAAAAAAAGAAAAAAAGAAACAATATTATTCTGGTCCTGAATGTTTTGAGTAGTTGACAATTGAAGGCGTCCGTCGTGTCTTTGGATCGCAGGTATAAATAACACTGAATTCTAGTAAATCCGAGTAACGGCACAAGGGCCCGGCAAGAAAAGTACGACGGCCAATGGTGCAATGGCGAGCCGACGGTCTTTAAAGATCCGACTGTAATCTTCGGGAAACCTTCAATAATGCGCAAAGTTGATCATGGAATGGGGGACGGTACTTCGACTAGGCACTTGCGTGTCCAACTGTAAGCAGTGCCAGCGACGCGATAAGAGAAATTAATCGCGAGTGGCGATCGATGATTTCTCTAGCGAGGTCCAGTCTAATTATGCGCTCGTAATTGCGTTTTGCAATCGACTCCCTCGTAATCCAGTGCTTAGCTTTGCATCGTGGAAGTGCGAGGCGAGTTATGCCGAAGGGAAACCTTATGGCGAGACACATGGAACGTGGGAATAAAATCCTCCTGGGAACGCGTAGGGAGTTGTACATTTGCTTGGCCGTTCGCCTGGAATTTTCTCTTCCAGTTCATCATTGCCCACATTTCCTTTGGCTCGATGCGCGATCATATTATACTACGGCAAGTGCATATCACTGTTAGACACTCGAGCGAATTTAGATTTAAATCTCTTTAACTGTGCTTCTTTTCTTCCAGCTTAATTTAAATTTTAAATATCTGCTCAATGTATCCTAATAATAAATTATTTCCTCACTGCTCGATATTTTATAGGAGGCAATGCCAGTGATCAATTTTATAATCATTTCGGATCTAAGCTCGCAATTATTCTAAGCTAATTTGTATTGTAAGACAAAGCAAAAAAAAAAATTGTGTTTAAAACTTTTTTCCTCCCCCCCCCCTCCTCCTCCAATTAACTTCACGGCAATCTTTCAGAATTTATCATGAGAAAATATTATTCTATTAGTAGATTATAAAATATGCTCGCAATCTCAACATTATTGATATGCCTCGAACTTATAATGCCTCATTATATTTGTACGGATAATATACATTGTAATGTTTACGTTCTTGAATTGCCACATTTACATACTATAATTAGCTTTCAAACTTAAACACAAAATTTAATATATTCCCTCGTAAATGAAATAATCTTACTAGTAGATTTTAACGTCTGTAATACAACATGTGAATTTGTTCTCGTTCATTTTTACAAATTTTCATATAGTCTAATTACAAAGATAATGTCCACAAACACAAAACTTTGATATCTTGATATCTGCAACTGTATTAAGATGCGTTTCGACATCGAATAAAGCTCTCGTAATATTATAATTGATAGGTGAATAATTTTGTTTACTCAAGGCCACAATTCTAAAGAAAACTCTTAAATACGATTAAAAACTCGAATGATAAAAATAATATTTTTCCTCGCTAGACCCGAAAAGCCACAATCACTATAAATTGTTGAAAAATTGCTATTTGAAACATTGAAGAGAAACAATTTTCCTTTGTGTATATAACATCAATATGTGTGTGCCTTCTTTATGATTTCTAAGAATGTTGACAATGTATTATGTATTTTCCTGCTACGGGTAAAAATATTTTATAATCTTTGAATATTGTTGACGCGCGCGCATACCTTGTATAAATACAGCGTGTATTTGTTTTTTTTTTATAAGAAAGCATACTTTTAAATATTTTTCATAGGACATAATGCCGAGTTGGCAATATTATTATTAATTTGACATCTCGTTGCAATTCGCAACCTCTCGACTGACAAGTACTCAATTTGAACAATAAAATTGTTTCAGAGTTGTAATTTAAGAATGCTGTTTTATCAATCAAGTAAAGAGATTTTAATGCAAATTGTATCTCATGAAAATGCCAATAGTGGCTATTCTATCTGCTCTTCGTTCCTAAGCTTTTTATTTAAATGTCATTTTAAGGATTTTAATTTTTTACAATCAGTAAGCCAATAAATTCGATTTATAAGCTCTCCAATGCCACCTAACCACGCGGTGACTCCAATGTCCTGAATCACTTTGTATCTTATTATTGGCTGCAGTGCAATGATTGCTGGGTCCGATTTTTTAAATTAGCTTTGAAGCAAGAGTAAAAATTTCAGAGGCAAAAAATAAGATAAGACTCGAGAGGGCATATAATTCCAGCTTTATAACCCAACGAAGAGTGGCCTCGGCTGTTCCAGCGATCTCTTCGTTGAGTCGAATTTGCAAAAAGAGGGCAAGTCTTGAGCGAATTGCCGCAATCGATTTTCGATCTCCGAGCAGAGAATACGGGCGAAGGGCGGCCCTTACATCGAAAATGCCCGCTGAGTAAGAAGAAGAAGAAGAAAAAAAAAAAAAAAAAACTGCTGACCGAGTAGCGCTGATATTTCCCCGTGTCAGGAAGATCCCCGTGCATCAAGGACCCGCGTAGCTGTCAATAGTCTCGTTATCCATAAGCGCGCTAAGTATAGAATCGGCTTATCCCGAGCGTGGCGACGGTGTGAAAGGTTCGAGGAAAAAAAAGAAAGAAGAAAGAAAGAAAGAATGAAAGAGAGAGAGAGAGAGAGAGAGAAGGAAGAAGAAAAAAAAAACAGAAGGACCAGGGTAACGCGAGTAGCCGGCCCAGGCCCCTCGAAAGCGTTACGAGCCAACGGAGGCACACGCAACTGCGGATCCTGACATCTGAGCCCGCAAGGGAGCTCCCTTGAGTCCCCGGGGCCCGGCAAATTTCTCAGTGGCCGGGCGCTTCTTTTTTCTCCTTCTTCCTCTCGTTTTAAATCCGCCTCTGATGCACGCGCGCTGAATTACTTAAGTCCCCCTCGAGGGGACAGGCCGTGTAAAGCCGTCGCTCCGAGAGAGAGAGAGAGAGAGAGAGAGAGAGAGAGAGAAGTGGGGCGGGCAGCGGTGGGAGGCGCGCTGACGTCACGAGAGGCCTCTCTCGCTCGATATCCGCGGGTCGGGCCCGGCCCGAGTGCGAGCGAGACCAGCCCGGCAGGCTCGCGCGTGCGAGTAACAGAGATAGATAGAGAGAGAGAGAGAGAGAGAGGCTTGCGACAGCTCCAGGCGGTCCGCCGACTCCGACGCACCGCTGCTCTCTCCGGCTCGACTCGACTCCTCTCCTCAGTACACACTTGGCCGTCGCAGCGGCGAGCATCCGGACGACGTCGAGAGCTGCGACCTCTAAATCCGCAGGGCCGGAGCGCCGATTTTCCGGGCCGGGCAGTGAGAGAGTATCGCGGGCTGCGAGATCCGAGAGCGAGCCCCCCGGGGAGGACGGAGCGCCCCTACCGCGCTCTCCGCTCTCCAGCTCCGTCGCCCTTTGGTGAGTCCGTGATCGAGTAGCGATCGAGTGGTGGGCGCGGGCGAGGAGGACCCGCGATGGCCGTCCGGTGGTTCCGCGCCCGGCACCTCGTCCCCGAGGCGTGGTTGCGCGAAGGGGGGGCGGGAGGCGACCACCGGCCTCGGCTCTCTCGGCATCGCGTCGACCCAACGATCGATTGGACTGCGCGCCTCCCCGAGAGGAGGAGATCCGCATTCCGCGGAGCGTGGAAATTAATTCAGCCGCGCAATTGCTCGGTCGTCCGCCCGAGGCTTGCCATTTAATCGCGGCGGCGGCGGCGGCGGCGGCGACGACGACAATCGAGGTGCCGCCGTCGCATTGTCAGCGCCCGTGTAAAAAGCCCAACGCACACCGAGGCAGCAATTCAGCTGCTGCTTATGACTCGCTCGTGCAGGCGGTCAATTGCTTTTGTCGCTTTGCTCCGGGACTTTCACTGGTATCAACCGACCGAGCGGCTCTCGCTCGCCGCCGAGTCGGGGATCGCTCGGATAAAATGAAATGGTGTCGTTGCACCCGGGACGGAGTCCGACGGAAATATCACCTGCTCGCGGGGGCTAATGCCCCCCCCCAAGCTTCAGGATTTCGATTATTCCCCAAGAGCCGCCCGCCGGGGCGTGGGGAATTTTCACGGGGCATTAAGTGCGCCCAAGATTGCCGGCCTCAAAGGCTTCTCTCTCTCTCTCTCTCTCTTCTACATTTTCTACTCGACGTATGGAAACAACTGCTCGTTTTATTTGTACGCTCGCTCCATCCGACTGACGTCATTAACCTGCTTCTTAAACAAGGCCCCTACCACGAATGCTTCCAAGCGCTCGACGTCGCTCTTCCTCGGCCTATCGCTATCAAACTCTGAAAAAAAAAAAAACGCTCGTCTCAATGCTACTGTTGGCGGCTCAAAAGCCAACGTCTGCCTACATTTTATACAGTTTGAGCAATAGTCGTATTATTCGGATCTCGTAAAGTACGCACAAATTGAATCGATACGAGCGAGGCTCGCGTAGGCACGCGAAGATAAACAAATTTTCCATCGGGCTCATTAGTCGCCTGGATGGATTCTCCTAACGATCGAATCAAACGAATCGCGCTAAATTATTAAATCCGAGCTGACAGTCCCTGCCTCTGAATAATTAACGCGCGAATCATGTCGAAGGATTTTTCCCGTTGATTCGATATTATTATCCTCGTTGATGGGACTATTGAAAAAACGAAGATCTTCCGCATGGGAAATACGCCTCGGTGAGCAAAGGCCCCTCCGCGAATTTTCATAAAAATTACTTTCCCTCTACGAGCTAGCGTTTCCGCAATGTGCGTTCGAGAGCGCGGAGCATTTTTTTCCCCCCTCCCCCCCCCACCCCGGGAACGTTGAAATCGAAGTAAATAAGCTCCCGAGCTGGCAGTCGAAACGAATACAAATCATGCTAAATATAAAGCGTCGATTTTATAACGGGCAACGATTGCCATACGCGGGACCCCAGCTTGGATTATTCTTTATAATCCATGCTCGGAGAATCCCCGTAAAGACGAGCATTGGAGTCGTCTATCGGCTATAATGAGCGCGGAAAGGAAAGTAAGGAGGCGGCTTTGGACCGGAGCGCGAAAGTGAAAATGCGCCTTTGATATTCCGGGATCGTTCGATTTTTCCTAGAAGCCGGCAATTGCACTAGGAACGCAGGGAGTATTTTGAGGAGGGGGATTCGAAATCGAAAGGGAATAATGGCGAATGGGCGGAAGGCCGAAGCGTCCAGCGTAATTGACGAGAGCGGTTATTGTCGACAGGTGCGCAGGGGAGGAGGAGGAGGAGGAGCTAGGAGGAGGTCTCGAGGGCCCATCTCGGCTGCCCGAGGGGCGCACCGAGTGCCGAGCCGCGAGCCGGGCCCGGGATGTCGAGCTGGCTCCCGCTGGCGCTGCTGGTGGGCCTCGCGGGGGCGGCCGGCCTCAGCTGCCCGGACAGCCGCCAGTGCTACTGCTTCGAGGAGTCGACGAGCGAGCAGCGGGTCCACTGCGCGGCGGGCAACGGGAGCGCGGGCGCGGCCTTCGACCTGACCCTGCGCCGGCACGAGCGCCTTAACGTCGAGTGCGCCGGGGCCCCGGACTGGGCTGACTTCCTCCTCGGCTCGGCCCTCGAGGTCGGCCCGGCCAAGACCCTCGTGTTCGCCGGCTGCGCGCCCCCGGGGCCCGAGCACAGCCGCAGGGTCGCCAGCCTCCTCGGAGCCAGGGACGTCGAGGTCCTCAGGTTCACCGGACTCAACGGCTCGATCGCGAGGCAAGACCTCGCCGCCTATGCGGGCGTCAAGAGCCTCGCCCTCTCCAACAACGATTTGGCGGGCGTGGGGGCCGACCTTCTACGAGGTACGTCTTCGGCCCGAGTGTAGCACGCGTGCGTGACTCCCCGCGGCCTTTCACGTCCAATTGCCGTGAATTGCCGTGAATTGCCGCGAATTGCCGCGAACTTGCTGCCTCTGGTCTCCCGTTGCCCGACGGACTCTGAATTATCGAGCCGGAGAACTCCCCCTCTCCCTCCCTGCCTCCCTCGCTCTCTCCCTCTCTCGGCAGGCAGGCATTCGCTCGCCCAACCTCTACAGCATTATCTTAATTCCACCATCGCTTTGTCTACGCACTCCTTTCCCATGCTCGATGCTCGAAGATAAACTGCGCTCAAATTATAACTTGGATATCCTTCGTTGCGCCAAGCTTTTTCCCACCCCGGCAAATTTGTACTCCAAATTCTTACGCGCGCGATTACCGATTACCGATGCATAGCCTCCGCAACGACGATTTGTTCACCATAATATCAATTCAATATACGTATTATTTAACCAAGTATTAAAGGCAATAACCAGAAATTAACTTCGAGAAATTTAGTTCAATTACTTATACGCATCCTATGATTTACAACTCACTCGTTTAATTCATTTCAGACACTGAACACATTAATATCTATCGCTATGAATTTGCGATTCTTGTATAAAAGAGGAAACAAGTGCCCAATTATGTACGTTGATCTTCAATTTTCAACGGGGCTCTCACATCGATCGTTCGTGAAATGCGTTATCGTTGCATTATTTTAACCGCGTAACAAAGCCAATTAATAAGTAAGAATACGAATTACCGAGTATCTTTCAAAGATAAAGAAACACGAATCAGTCCCAATAGAGAGGCAACAAGGCCAGAGCAATAAGTAAGCGAAGGCTCAAAGCCCGGAATTGACGATGATTTTTCAGATCTGCCGTCGTTGAGGATTTTGGAATTGCGCAGCACCAATATTCAATTGCCCACCGGTTTCTTCAACAATTCTCCGTCGCTGCGAGTACTGGAGCTCGGGAGCAATCAATTGCGCCAGCTGCAGCCGGGCATTTTCGACGGGCTCAACAAGCTCGAGCTGCTCAACCTCTGGAAAAATGACTTTCGTAAGCTCGAGCCCGAGGTCTTTCGGCACCTCGGCGCCCTCCAGTCCCTCGACCTCAACCAGAACGGCCTGAAGACCCTGCCGGCGGATATTTTCACCGACCTCAGGAACCTCGAGGTCGTGAATCTCAATTCGAATAATTTCACCTCGCTGCCTCGGGGCCTCTTCCGCAATAACCAGAGGCTAAGGGTCGTCAAGCTCCAATACAACAAGCGCAACCTGACCGATCTGCCGGAGGGCCTCTTCGCCAATCTCACCAGCCTCAAGTCCATCATGATAACGCGCAACGGCCTCCTGCGGCTGCCCGAGGACCTCCTCTGGGGCTCCACCAGTCTCAGGAATCTCACCGTCGACAGGAATTACCTGACCAGTCTGCCCGGCAGAATCTTCCAAAACGCCACGGAGCTCTACATCCTCAGCTTGTCCTTCAACGACTTGAAGGAGCTGCCCGATGGAATATTCGAGGCCGCCTCCAAATTGGTCAGGCTCGACTTGTCCAAGAATCATCTAACCTCGATCAACGAGTGAGTCGATTGGGAATCCTTACTCTCGGGCCTCTTACAAAATTTGTTTACTTCGCTGCCGCTCTTGCGACATGAATTGTTAAGATAAGAAGTAATTTTGATAAAACTGCCGAGCAAGTGGTATTGGAGCGTGACACTAATAGCTAAGCTCTTCTATAACTTTCATCCTATTTTATAAAGTTATTCGGATAATTTGAAGAAAAAAGAAATGTTTTAAAACGAGACTATTTAATTATCGATCGGTTTAACAATGAAATACAGAATTTTCAATTTATTTTTAAGTACAAGTGAGACATTAGAACTTAGATTTGTATATATATATATATATGTTTACAAAGAATTTTTTATCTTATAATTGCAATTAAAGACGATGATGCATGTAAGTACGTACGTACGTGTAATTTTGAATGTTTGATACTAAATTTGCACATTTTGCTACAAATGCCAAAAAAAGGCATTCCCGGGTATACGAATTGGCGTTTTACTCTTGGGAATAAAGTGGAGGGAAAATTTAATAGCCTTCTAAAGTTCGCAATCGGCAGGTGTTTTTACGAATGCGAATGAAGAGCCGATGGCAGAGATTACAAAGGGACACAATGAAAAATGCCCCGCGACTTTTCTTGCAGCCGCATGCTAGTGGGACTGGAGTCCCTGAAGATGCTTAATCTAGAGAACAACGATCTGTCGTACATCCACGTGAACGCCTTTAGCTTCCTCAGCAACTTGCGCGTCGCCAAGTTCGCCAACAATCGGCTGACCCTGCGCACCGGCCTGTACGACATCTTCGGCCACATTTCACCTTTTCACCACTGCCATTCCCTCGAGGAGCTGTACCTCGCTCAGAATAACGTCACCGAGATGCACAGCGACTGGATTGTTAGCAATACGAGATTACGTAAGCTCGATCTCAAGTACAATTCCTTCAACTACTTGGAGGTAAGTTTCTCACATTCATTGTACTTTACCCTATTGTCGAAAAAAGAGAAAAAAAATGCCCTTCTTCCTTGATCACGTCGGCCGTGCTCTTGAGCCCCAGTCGTGCGCAACCGTGGATAAGAGCACAGGAGCGAGACATCGAATAGATCGTCGTTAACTTGCGAAAATCCAATTGCTAACGCACATTGTACAATGTTGACATTGAGTTAAAGCTTACGAAAAGGCTAGTATCGCTTTTTCCCCCCCACCATTCGGATAATAATTCGATCCCTGGCTAAAGGCTCGCGGTACGATTCAACGAAAGTCGGCAAGTTCCTTAAGTGCCTCGATAAAGGAGGAAGTAATCGAGCTCGTGATCTCTTAACGAAAAACCCCCCGGCCTAGTTGTAACGAGCAGCCTGGCTGAGCAAAGGCTCGAAAAACTCAACAAAAAAAACCGAGTCCTTCGCAGACGGAAGACTTGCAATTCATCTCGAGCAGCATCCAAGTGGACCTGCGGCACAACAATATATCCCGGGTCGTGCTGGCGCGGCTCGAGACCATAGCGGCCAATCAGAGCTCGGCCCGGGACGTTGTCATCGACATTGCCGAGAACCCCATACGCTGCGACTGCGAGGTCTACGAGCTCCTGCGCTACTTCAACGGCGATATGCATCCCTACGTGCAGAACTACGTGCACCTGAGGGCAGGGAACTTGAGCTGCGAGAGCCCGGACTACATCAGAGGAGCGCAGGTTCGATCACCGAGCGCGTGACGATTGCCTGCTTTTTCCCCACCGCCCCAAAACCGAGGCCGCCTTTTTCTACTTCGTTCAATAATTGCCACTGGGGATTTATCGAGCCCTTTTTTTAAAACTCGGCGGACGATCTTCTCGAATAACCACCTTCGTCGCTTCCATTGTTATACAAAGATACTTTATCAGCTCGGTAATTCGGCAATGAGAAGGGTATCGAGGAAGGTAATAAAGATTGCGCGTCGACGAAAAAACAACTCGAGGCCCTCGAATCTAATCCCGCGAGTATGCCCTTAACTGTAAAGTAGCCTCAGCTGTAAGATCCGCGTGGATTTTACCGGCTGGCTCCGGTAGGGCAGAAGCGAGTCGCGCCACTTATGGATCGGACCCGAGGCGGTGGGTAAAAAGCGCGAGCAGTCCCTCGATAGGCTCCTCAAATGGCTAATGGATTCGGACAACGCGTTCGGGCGGCAGGTATTCGAGCTCAAGGCCAAGTCGCTGAGGTGCCTGGTGGAGAGCGAGCAGCCCCGCCCGGGCGATCCCTGCTCGCCCAACAGCGAGGCCTGCACCTGCTGGCTGAGACCCGAGGACCGAGCGCTGCTCCTCGACTGCGCGGGCAGGAACCTGACCCGGGCCCCGGAGTGGATAGACGCCCGAGCCGTGGCCAAAGTCGAGCTGGACCTGAGGATGAACGAGCTCAAGGAGCCGCCCTCCATGTACAAGAAGGGATACGAGAAAGTGACGAGCCTCAACCTCGCCAGGAACCGCATCTCCGTTGTCGACGAGAGGCTGCTCTCCCCCAATCTCAAGGTGACTCCTCAAAGCCGGCCCTTTAATTTCCCTTGATCTTTGGCTCGAGTGGCCCGGACTGTCGAAGCCTCGCTTTCGCGAAATCAATTTACCCTTAAGGTTTCTCCTTTGACTCCGGGGCAATCGAGCCGCTGTCGCCCTCGTTCTTTGTCCACGGCTTCTCCCAAACCCTACTCTCCAATATTGTTCAACTTATCGCGGTACTTCGGCTCTGCCCCATTCTGATATTAAATACCAAAATTGCAATTTGAAATATTGCCGCAGTGTCGTCTTACATTCGGATCTGCATTATTAACTCCTCGTACATTTTACCATTAGAAAATAATAAGTACAAGTGGTAAGCCATTGAATTGATTATTTTTCATCAAATTGTTGCGCGTGTTCTTGCGGACAAGGGACGACGCTATCTCGGCAAATTATCGATACATTCTTTTTCAGCATAATAATATGCATTAAGTCCTTTTAACTTGCATCCTACCGCACTGGTAGTGCGATTCCTAATGTATGGGGAAAAAAAATCAGAAAAAAGATTTAGGCTTGGATAGAACGTCCTCTTCTCGATGGCTTCTCAATCGCGGATCGCTTGCTTCACTGCTAAACGTAAAATAAATAAATAAACAAATAGTAAGCGCTTATTCGTAAAAAGAAAGAAGAAAAAATTGTCAAACTTATCATTCTACAAGATTCGAGTATAGCAAGGGAGCAAGGATCGTTAGAAATTAGAAGTATTGAATAAGGAAGTCTCGCGAATAAAGGCCTTTTAATGATTTAACAAGGCACTGTACGAAAACTTTTCAGTCTCTCATTCTCGACGGGAATAATCTGACGTCCATCGACTCGAAGATACTAAACAGGCTCTCGAACTCGTCGCACATTTCCAAGCTGACGCTCCACGACAACCCGTGGGACTGCGACTGCGGCTCGTACGACTTGCTCTCCTTCATCCAGTCCAACTCCCCGAAGATGCCGGAGCTCCTGCGCGTCACCTGCAGCAACAGCAACGTCTCCCTATCGAGCGTGACCCTCTCGGAGCTCTGCTCGCCCTACAACGGGCTGGCGATAACCGTGTGCTCGGCGGTGAGCCTCCTGGGGCTGCTCCTGGGCTCGGGGGCCGCCCTCTACTTCCGCTTCCAGCGGCAGATCAAGGTCTGGCTCTTCTCCAAGAGCCTCTGCCTCTGCCTGGTGAGCGAGGAGGAGATGGACCGGGAGAAGCGCTACGACGCCTTCATCAGCTACTCGCACAAGGACGAGGAGTTCGTTGTTAAGGAGCTCGTGGGCCGGCTCGAGGAGGGCCCCAGGCCCTACAAGCTCTGCATCCACGTCCGCGACTGGCTGGCCGGCGAGTGGATCCCCACCCAGATCGCCCGGAGCGTCGAGGACTCGAGGCGCACGATCGTCGTCCTCTCGGCCAACTTCATCGAGAGCGTCTGGGGCAGGCTCGAGTTCCAGGTCGCCCACAAGCAGGCCCTCAGCGAGCGCCGCGCCCGCGTCATCGTCGTCCTCTACGGCGACATCGGGCCCACGGACAAGCTCGACCCCGAGCTCCGGGCCTACCTCCAGATGAACACCTACGTCAAGTGGGGCGACCCCTGGTTCTGGCAGAAGCTCCGCTACGCTATGCCCCACACCCGGAGCCTCTCCCCCGGCACCAACGGCCTCCTCGGCAAGGGGGGCCTCCCGGAGGCGAAGCCGGCCGAGGCCAAGCTCGCCTTCGCCGAGGACAAGCGCAGAAGCCAGACCTTCGTCGAGGCTGTCAAGGGCATTAACCGGAACTTGAACGGCGGCTTCGACATCGGACCACCCCAGTGCACGACCGTTTGATGGCTCGACTCTCTCGTGCTGCCCCCGGCGCGCCCCCCCCCCCACCTTCCCATTAGCATTGCAACTCTTCCCATTCCCAATCAAGCACTTGATCCGGAATGAGGATCTCTTGGACAATACGTCGATTACTTAAGCGACTGCTGCCTCTCTTGATCCTTGACAATTAAGTGATGCAACGTCGTGATGCATGCGTTTCGTATACTTCTTATTATTACTTCTCCGACTCTGCCCCCTGACCTTACCTGCACAATTATGTAAGCGAAGGCTGCAGGAGACCGTGGTTTTGATTTTTTTTTTTTTTTTTTGTTAATCCTACAGTTCATTTTTTGTGCCCTGCCTGTACATCCAAGTATTTTATAAACTATGTAAGATGATAATTTAAAACGACCAAAGTGTAGATGATATTTCATTATTACTTGGCTTAACTGTCGTTTATAAGAATGTAAAGACAAGAACCGACATTACAATTAGAAGGTCTTTGAGATGCCATTGACGAGACCGAGTAAGTATATTACAAGACTGAATGAAAATGATACTTTTGTTTTAAGCTTTTATGACAATATACGTTTCTTAGTTCATACATGTATATTTCTATACTATTCTTATATAAATAAGAATAATTATTTTATACTGCTATTGATAAGCATTAAAAATACTCAGGTATATATACACCTACAATTGATGAAGAGTTAAACGATGAATGATGATGCTGTGATGAGAAATTTGTAGGTTTTTATAATTATACGCTTAGTTTATAAAATGAACCTATAAAATCGTTTTCTATGCCATTAACTATTTGTTACCAAACAATTTTTTTTATATCTAATAAAGTGAATCAACCCTTTATAGCTCATTGGTGTTATTTTTTTACCTAATATAACAATTATATTTTTACATTTTAATCAATGGTTTTTTATACATTTACGTACAGTACATATGTGTATATATATATCGAAAATAAAAAGAAAAGAAATTATGTATTAGTCAAAGCTTATATTCGTATTTTATTTTTTATAGGATTCCTTCTTATTAGGCTATGATTTCTTTTTATTTCATTTAAATATTTAACTTGGTTTAATTTTTTTTCTTACTTTTTTATTTTCATCAATTCTTGACTTTTTCTATAAAATATATGGTTAAATATTAAGCAGCATCAAATTCAAGTACACTATTTAATAAAAGTATCATTGCACAGTTATGTGATTCGATAAAGACAAATTATTACCTTTTTTAAAATTCGAATATTTGACTATTTAATTTCAGATAAACAAACGTATTTATAGCATTAAAAGTTAAATGACCAATAATTTCTTATAAAATACCATACTTTTGTACAAAAAAAAAATTACAAATAATTTTTAAAAAATCAATACAAAAGGCCTATTATTTAATATAAATTCGCACATATGCATATTGTTTACGTATTTATATAATAGAGTACATATCACTATCCTGTTTTACTTAGATAAAGCACAATATATTTTCGTATGTATAAGATTGTATCATTCACGCTGTCTGACTTCATTAGCTTGATAATGAGTTATTCAGCTTACACTACAAAATTTACAATGGTTATTTTTAGTAGCGATATTAAGTGTTTTTAAGTGCTATTAAACTCACACAACACAAAAAGGAAACGTGATAATAGCTTTGAAAAATCTAGCTAACAGGACTAATTTCTATTGTAACTAAAAGAGAAAATGTATTAATATTAATACTACGCAATGTACTTTTCGAACCATTATTATGAATTTAGAGTAAGTTTCCCTGCAAAATATATTGAAAATTATATGCGCAGAAGTACGGATAAAATGAATCTAAAGAAGCTGTTCACAAAAATTAAATTAAATTTGAATAGTGTATTATCGAAGAAAATACATCAGCACTTGTTAGTGAATTGGGATCTTAATTTATTAATATAATAATTTGATTCTCAAATGCTTCTACTCTTTATGTTTGAACCGTAGTCGCATCTCGCATCTTTCATGATATCACAAGCTTACCTAAGATAAAAAAAAAAATCATAGTGTGGTTTAACAATAGTTAGTTCGGCAGGCATCGAGAGCACATTGAAAAGAAATATACAGGTATGATAAGAGCTGAGGAAAAAATTCTCTTAATCCAATTAAAATATGGATAAAATTCAAATTATATACCATGAGTTGTAAAAGTAAGGAGGGAAATTGCTTAAATCGAACCAACGGATAAATATCCGACTGATATTTAAAAGAATCCAGTACAATGTACGTTGACCTTTCTTGAAATGTCAGTGAATAAAAGTGTGTAAGAAAAATCTGAAAAATCCAACTAATTGAAAATGCTCGTGGTATGGGCTTAGGCTAGGCCAATGAGCCCAATCGAACGACCCTTAATTATTTAGTAACGAACTTTATTTTCTAGCTTTCGAGGCAAGTACAATAAGAGTTTCAAACATCGAGCATCATACCGAGTGGAGCTTTTGATTTTTGCAAATTAATTATATTTTGCACGTGCTCCATTTTCATCGATTAGCGACAATTTTGAATAAAGTACACGATTATTCTCAATGTCATTGTATCCTAAACGTCAATGTGCAGCAATTTTTTCCTATTAAGGTTATCAAAAAACGAATGCGCCCGCAAAGAAATATCTTTCAATTTAATTACATATAAGCTACTTATTAGATTATAAATAGAAGTATTAGCTTTAAAAACTTTGTAATAATTTTCTATGTATCTTGCATTTTTAATAAATCATGAAAATTAAGATGTATACCAATGTATTGTTATGCATTGCTGTACCAATTACATAAAATTATTGGATAAGATAGCAGTTGGCTTTTTTATACAAAATTTTATAATGAACATGAATTTTCAATATATTTTTTATCGGACACAAATTTAGTTATAAATTTATTTTATAACATATTCAGTCATTTACACTTGCTTTTAGTAATTTCAAAACTTGAATCGGTGTAATGCAAGTATTAGATCTTAAAGTAAATAGTTTATCCTTGTTGTCTTACATTACGTGTACGTAGATTTGATCATATAATTGAAAATTATCTAAAAATAATAATAAAATGATTATTAGCAGTAGCATTATCCTATTTATTTTATTTTTATTCTTGAATTAGTCTTGAAGTAAAATCATTTCTTTATATTGCATCCTTATTATTTACTATTTAATCATTAACAATGATAAGCATTTTAAAATTAGATTAAAAAACTCGACTTAAATTATATGCGTGTAAATAATATTTTCGGTACTTGGCTTAATTTCAATTTTATTTTATTAACATGAAGAACTATGGCTAAAAATATATATATAAATAAAAATCTCATTTGAAGATCCTTTAAAAAAAAATCTACATTTATGAAAATTATTTTTGCAGTTTATCACATAGGTAATTTATAATTTCTCATAAACATAATCTATAAATGATAAAAAGCTAAAAAAATTTAAATATTCAATGGCTCGTGAGGATCTAATTACGTGCACGTGCGGTATACAGGACGTGTACTCGAGCGATATAATATTTATGAAAATATTCTTTTGACAAAACGTCCTACGTAATAGTAGAATTTCTCAGATCTGAAAAATGCAGACGTTGATATAAATGTAGATAAGAATTCAGATGTAATTTTGGAGGTTTCTTTGAAGCTGGTTTACTTCCAAAGCATACCGATGAAGTAGCCATCTCAAAAGGCAGAAAATAGTTACTCATATATTTTTTAAGGATAAAGCGAGAGCTGCCACTTCTTGGCACTTCTCGGGCGGGGAATCTCGAGGAGAAGCAGTTGTGAAAGGTAAACAGTAGGGAGCTTAATTATAACGGAGGAGGAGGAGGAGGAGGCCTCGGGCCATCCTGGTGCGTTCGTTTATTCGCGCTGCGCGCGTGCCGGGCCAGGGCTGGTGGAGGAGGAGGAGGAGGACGCAGCCGCAGCAGCAGCAGCATCCCTGCGTCGGCAAGTGCGGGATCCGCCGGCCGGAGCCGCCCCCGTCGCGTGCGCGCGCGCTTATTGATTTTCGGGGTGGCTCTCGGGGCTGCCTCCCGCGGCATCGTCGGGGAGTCAGAAACACGCCCGTCTCGAGGCAACGAAGATGCGCCTGGCAGCGAGGCTCGCGCGCCTCTCCTTCGTCTCGGCGATCCTCTGCGTTGGTAAGTCCTCGGCTGGCCCCCGCGCGGGGTGCCGCTTCCACCTTCGGGGGCCACCCCTCGGCCTCTCCCACCTGGCGCTCTGGCTTACACTTTTTCCTCCCCCCAGGGCTCTGCTCCGAGGACGAGGAGCGACTGGTGCGGGACCTCTTCCGCGGCTACAACAAGCTCATCAGGCCCGTGCAGAATATGACCGACACCGTCAACGTCAAGTTCGGCCTCGCCTTCGTCCAGCTCATCAACGTCGTGAGTTGTTTACTCTGACCGCGAGCCTCGCCGCCGCCCCCCGCACCCCCTCGCGGCTGCTCCCCTCGCTCCTCTCGACGACACCGACGTCGTCGTCCCCCGGCCGCCCCCTTCGATCCGCCCTCTCGCCCGCCCCCCGCACGAGTGCGCGTACGCCCGCGCCCTCCCATCCACCCACCCCCCCGCCCGCCCAACATCCGACGTGTCCTTTCCCACTCGATCCGAGCCCTCGGCCCCTCGGCCCGCCTTTATTTACCAACCGCTGCTTACCGACACTCGAGAAGGATGCACTCTCAATGGGCGGCCAAAAAATTTATCCTCGCTTTCAGAACGAGAAGAACCAGATTATGAAATCCAACGTCTGGCTGAGATTCGTCTGGACGGACTACCAGCTGCAATGGGATGAGGCGGATTACGGCGGAATCTCGGTTCTTCGCCTGCCACCGGATAAAGTTTGGAAGCCCGACATAGTGCTCTTTAATAAGTAAGCCACTCGTCAGCGGTTGTCTGCTTTATACAAAAATCAACTTGGCTCGGTAGCAAAGTACTGTTCGATCGAATTGCGCCGCTCACACTGTGTATTCCCATCGCTTCAACGTCGATAGAATACTCCTCGAATTCGGATATTACAAATACAGATTTTTTTCCGATTTAGGTAGACATTGTCGACCGAAATCCATTGGCACGAGCTTCGATCTAAATGGCACTGATCTATCGAACGAATGTAGCGTGTACTTAGATTTATAAAAAGCCAGCCAATAAGATCATTTTAACGTTGCGCGATGGAATACACATTGTACCATGCGAATGTGTATTCGATTGACTACTCGATTCGTTAAAAATAACATTAACATTTTGTACATTAATTGTAACGTCGCTTAATAATTTGACCGACCTTGCAATTTTGATCCAGCTTCTGACTTTGTTCTGCAAAATTCGCCAATAAACCGCGCATAGTTTCCCGAGCGGCTGCAAAAAGGGGGGAGAGAAAGCTGGTGGCTTGAGGGTATTCTTAACAAACTTGTCGATATTGAAAAAGCCGCTGGCTTCTGGCGCTGAATCGTGCCTTCGGGGAAGATAGATTCAATGACTTTTGAAAGTAACTTTTAAGCTACCGATGAGGCAATCACCGGAAGCCTGTGAAAAGAGTAACCCTTTGAATGCTTATGACGAACGCAGCGCTGACGGTAACTACGAGGTGCGCTACAAGAGCAACGTCCTCATTTATCCGAACGGCGAAGTGCTCTGGGTGCCACCGGCCATATACCAAAGCTCCTGCACGATCGACGTCACCTACTTCCCCTTCGATCAGCAGACCTGCATTATGAAATTCGGCTCCTGGACCTTCAACGGCGACCAAGTGTCCCTCGCCCTCTACAACGACAAGAACTTTGTCGATCTGTCGGATTACTGGAAGAGCGGCACCTGGGACATCATCAACGTGCCGGCCTTCCTCAACGTCTACGAGGAGTTCCCCACCGAGACCGACATAACCTTCTATATAATAATACGGCGCAAGACCCTATTCTACACGGTCAACCTGATCTTGCCGACCGTCCTGATTTCATTTCTCTGTGTTCTCGTCTTCTACCTCCCAGCCGAAGCCGGAGAGAAAGTCACTCTTGGTAATTAAGCTTTCACTCGGAGAACAACCGCTCATTGGCACCTAAGTTGCCTCGCTACTTATGGATAATAGCTTGCCAAAATAATTTCCATGGCAAAACACCCCTCCCCCCACCCCCCAAAAAAACCTCGATCTACCGGTTCTCTAACCATTGGAAGCGCCCTATCCCCGCACAGCAATTAAGGAAACATCCTTCTCCGATCCCTCACAAGTAAACAAACTCGGCTATTTTGCTATGAAAAATTTCCATTCGCTCAATTGTAAATAATTTTCCCTCGATTTGTTTCGTTGTACTTAGTCTTCTATCCTTACGGTTAATCCGTGATAAATGCGTGAGACAATATATATATATATATACTTTTTAAATGGATTAAATGATTATTACTGAGTCCGTTAATAAATTTTCCTGCGCAGGAATCAGTATTCTTCTGTCGCTGGTTGTGTTCCTGTTACTTGTAAGCAAAATATTACCGCCAACTTCCCTTGTGCTGCCGCTCATTGCCAAGTATCTACTCTTCACCTTCATCATGAATACCGTCAGTATTTTGGTGACAGTTGTCATCATCAATTGGAACTTCCGGGGGCCGCGCACTCACCGGATGCCGCAAATGACTCGAAGGTTTTTTACGTCTCTTTCTCTTTTTTATCATCCTTTCATATGCACGTATTTATTTTAATCGCATGCTCGTATTATATCAGAGTCAAGCGTCGTACAAGTACATCGTTCGGATAAATTTAAAGCCATATCATTGTAGAAAATAAGTTGCGGAATCAATATTATTTACAAAGAAATTGAAATTCTCTCACAGTATTCGAACAAAAGTCACGAGTACACTTGTCAAAGGTACGGCTGAAATATTTTAATAATCGTCTCTTTAATTCTTTGTAATGAAAGAATACCGCGGTGCATCGAATAGACGAAATAGAAATTATCTTACGTTTCATTGCTTATGACGTTTGTATCAAAGCTATGCAATTAAAATACGCTTTTAGGTAAATTAAACGGTTTTCAAATCTCTGATCCACAAAACAGTCGTAGCTAAAACAAGTGCCATTATCGAGAGTACTAAGAATGATGTAGTTTACATTTTCCATCTATATCATTTTCACTACTCAATTTTTTTGTAGGATCAAAGATTCTACTGTTATACGATTTTAATCAAACGAGAAGAGGTTTTCCGATTTCAGCGGTCTAATACTTCTGCTTGACAAACGACAAGTTTTACTGAATCAATTCTTTTATTTCCAATGTATAAAAACATAATTTTTTTTTATAATATAAAATATTATTTTCTCCGGTCATCTTTAACTCATCTATCACTGATGGTGCAGTGTTACCAATGTTCAATAAGAGAATAGAATGGAAAGTCTGGCTCTAATTCATGAAAAAAACATATAATTGACTACTAACCGCTATTTCTTATTACAAAAAAAAAAACTCGCTGCTGGCTGCACTCCTCAAGAATCAATATATCATTCATATAATATTTCCGTAGATAGCATATAAGGTGGATGACATTCAAGTCATGTTTATCCTTAAACTCAATTTCGCCTGCTAAAAATCAAGCCAAAGCGATCCTGATCTCTATAATATTATAGTTGATTGATAGCGATTTCATGACTCTCATAAATAATACATGATTTTCTCTACGCTAGCTAAATTTGTGATCCAAGTTTGTCCAAATAACGGTTTATGAATTTCTATTGCTTTTATATTTTACCTTGACTTTAGCGGCATTTTTATCGCTAGAAATTAAGATCAATAAAAGTGTTACCCTAAAGGTTTCATCTGCGTATATCCGGTAGGGATTCTTAAAAAGATATACAGCAATAATTAATATTCTTTTTTTCATTCTCAAGTAACAATAATAACGTATGGATTTCCATACTGCGGGTATAAAATTATTTTATATTAAATGTCGATTATAATTCGCCTTGCATGATTCATTGAAAATATTGTATAAACGAGTGATTATTTAATCGCGGCGTTGTGCGACGGAAATATAAGTGCCGGGCAAGGCCTTCGAGCGCTTCAAACCTCCACCGCCCCTCGCGCCCTCGCTCTCTCTCTCTCTCTCTCTGTCTATCAATGCTCACTCGCGGACCCAACGCCAACAGGATCTTCCTGAAAATCCTACCGACGATCCTGCTGATGCGCCGGCCAAAGAAGACGCGGCTGCGCTGGATGATGGAGATACCGAACGTGACCCTGCCGACTTCGACGTACTCCGGGAGCCCGACCGAGTTGCCGAAGCACCTGCCGGCCACCCTGCCGACCAAGCCCAAGATGGAAATGATGGAGCTCTCGGACCTTCACCACCCCAACTGCAAGATCAACCGGAAGAACCACCACACGGGGGGCTCGAGCGCGGTCGGCTCCGAGGCACTTGCCGACAGGCGCGGCTCCGAGAGCTCGGACTCCGTTCTCCTCAGCCCCGAGGCGACCAAGGCTACCGAGGCCGTCGAGTTCATCGCCGAGCACCTGCGCAACGAGGACCTTTACATTCAGGTAGCCCCCGGCCCCTGCCGTCGGTCCTGCACGGGTTCGTTCGCCCCCTCGGCGGGCTTCGGATCGATATTTTTAAAGGGCTCGATCAAACACCTAAGTATTATCCGTTAGGGACGGTTGTGCATCCCACGGGCCGAGCTCCGATATTTGATTTTCTTTTGAATAATTACGAGGCAATGATTCGCGCGTCCTTTATCATTCGTAACGCAAGATTAGCCTTCGGTCGACTCGCCCGGATGGTATTTTAACGGCTGCGGAAACTGCGTACTGTCAAAGGGCTCTACCTTTCGTACTATGGGCATAACGAGCGATTCTTCTTAATGTCTAAACAGATTGAGATGCTAATGACTTACGAAGTAATAATGTCGCGCGCGCGCGCGTCAACTCAACGATTTCTCAAATGCTTTTAATTAAGAATTTAATCCTTCGAGGCAAAGAATACCCCAGACTGCGAGACCTTTGCAAAAATAAAGCCAATAAAGTGAAATTTAAATAATTTTCCCATCGTGCAGACTCGAGAAGACTGGAAGTACGTAGCGATGGTTATCGATCGGCTGCAGCTCTATATATTCTTCATCGTGACCACTGCAGGGACGATCGGCATCCTCATGGACGCGCCCCATATCTTCGAATACGTTGATCAAGATCGTATCATCGAGATTTACCGGGGCAAGTGAAAGAGTCCCCCTTCGTTGCCCACTGGAATTAATCAAATTATCCTATTTTTCCTTGAAAATCCGATTCTTCGAACCTCTTCCTACGTTGCGCTCAACGCGCACCGACGATGGCCTGCTTTATAAATAACTCAGGAGTCGAATTCCATTACGTTCATTCCAACTGCTTTTCTACCGTGTTTATTGTTGTCGCGTTTTTTTTCAATATTATCGCTGCGCTCTAAACGAGATTTATTCTTTTATAAGAGATTTAGTACCTCGGGATCAGTTCGTGCATCAGCCAAAAAAAAAGAAGAAAAAAAAAAAGATTCGATCGTTGCGCGGACTTTTTTCAGCATTTGAGTGCAAGATTTATTTATTATTACTATTATTATTATTATCATTATTATCATTATTATTATTGTTATTATTGTTATTATTGTTATTATAAGATAATTACTCAGTCGGTCGTATTATGCATAATGATAACTATCGTCTTAAAGTGAATCTATTGCGCACAATTTATCTCTCACGGCTTAGCGCTGCAATAGTAAAATGTGTATATTGTAAAATAAAGTCCAGTCTTATCATGCGAGCCATCCTTATTTTGACATAAGCCACCCAATCTCTACACCTATTATCACGTGCGATAAGTATAGAAATGATATATACAATTTCAGAACGCTTTTAAACGAAGATGGGAAAGAATTTTCTTTTACAATAGTGTTTATTATTATATAAAATTTAAGCGAGCCACCATTATATCAAAATACCATTTAAAGGTCAAAGAAATTTCCAATTACGTGTAATAAGTCCTGGTGATAAGCGCGACACTTTCTTCGTCGTGTGAGAAAATGATGTTTTAATTTACTTCGAATCTTGTGTCATTATACTTTGTGCCCATTGTTATATAAATAAATAAGCAAAAATTACTTATCATAATTAAACGAAAATTAATTGTACGTAATAAATGCAGCAAAAATAATTAACGCATTCTTATAGTATCTTCTAATCGTGCAATCAAGAATATTTTAAATTGTCAAGGAATAAAATATTCCAACGCTTAGAGAAAAAGGAAAAAATAAACGCCAAATGTAAAAGAAAATAAAGCATTAGGATTAGCAAGTAATGGTGAATACTAATATAAAAAAAAAAATAAATAAATACGTAAATAAATAAGTAGAGTAAGTAAGCAACTGCAGGCGAATAACGCGAGCGAACCGAGAGGTTAACGCTCTTACTTAAAAAGAGTCAACCGTAAAGTATTTCTATTAACTTGTTAATATGGTGTATGAAGTAAGAGATAAAAGGCAAGAGATGAATACTAGTGTGGCATCGCTGTCATTTATCGGAGCATATCCTTGAAATGGGCAGAGGAAACGATCGCTTATTCATCTGATTTTGTTAAATAGTTAACAGAGAATATTGCGAGCCTGTCCTTATTATGCGGATGCTCCAAAGTGGCGATTTCATTTTTTCTATGGCTAGCTTTGGTTCTTATTGTACTTGGTGGGGGAAAATTTATACGTTTCGCTTTCTTAGAGCGATACTTTCGAAATTGTCTTTTGACATTTTATACGCGGAAGGGAAATCTTCATTTTAACCGTTTGTCTTCTCTGCGTGTTCTTATGTGTCTGCGTCCGTGCACATAAGTATGAATGTTTTTATTGATTGTAATTATAGCACTGTACACTAAATATGATACACCCATACGTAGTAGGTATTTAAAGTATTTTATAACTTCCAAATATTTAGTTTTTGATAAATATTCAATTGTTTTTCAGGGTTCAATTTGAAGTGCGATTTAATTTTATCATCGAGTTAAATGAATAATCGTAAAGTCGTATAAGCCATTATCACTAAAGCTATATATCAACCACTATTATAGTGAAAAGAAACTTTAAAAACACAATGAATAATAATTTGTTTCGCGTACGAAATCTAAGGGTATAAAGAAATAACAAGCATTTCTAATTAACAGACATTAATTTAACTGTATTTTAAAATATAAATATAACAGAGATGAAAAATTTTAAGTTTTCTGTTAGTTTGGACGTCAAAACTGTTCGTGCACAAATCATTTTTATTTCTTCAAATGCATACATGCATACATGAGCTCGTGTACGGGCACCTGCATTATATTTTCAGTTACAAACGTCTAGATAATTTTATATAAATAAAGTTCCACCGTGTCTTGTACATTACTCAAGAGAATTGCAGTTATTCGCATGCGCGAATCTATGATAAAAATTTCGAATTTCATGATACGTCACGTGTCTTCCCTTAAAAAGCGCTATATGAACAAAATACAATAACTAGTTTAGTAACAATATTTGTTAAAAATAATATTTAAAAAAAATTTTGCTTTGAAACAGATTCACGCTCTCGATCTGATGTATTATTTTACAAATAAGTTTATACAATTAGAATTTGCTTTAACTCTTGAAAATTGGTTAATTATTATTTGCATTTTAACGCGTTGTAAATGCGTGAATATATACACTGTTCATTATTAATATATATATATATATATATATATATATCATTTTTTATTAAAAATATGTAATTAATTAACATTTGTAATTTAGTTTGACTGCAAAATTACAATATTCATAATATCACAGTACTAGAAGTAATATTTTTAAAAACAAATAAAATATTACGCAAAATAATTGTATCCAAATGCTATTAATAATAACACTAAATTATAAAAAGTAAATACACGCATAATTTGCAAAATTTTATTAAACGGTAACTTAAATTTATAATAAAACTGATAGCTAAACCTTTATGGAAACTATTTTGTAAAACGACAACGCAAGAAATAATGTGAAAAATCACGAGATATCCAAGAGAACTTGAAGTGAAAAATATATATGTAACAAAAGTAAATTAATGGTAATAGAATAAAAGCTTTTTATGGTCTGATACAAAATGACGTGCATGTGTCTTGTGAATATTGATTAAATAAGTTTACGAGAATAATTAGTAGTGTATCTGATTCAGGTAATTGATTAGGGCATTAATTATAGATAGGTAAGAAATGTAAACATGCATTCTAAATTTGAAAATTTTATAATTCATAGTTACTTATATGCGAAATAACTTTCTACCGATTTCTTGTGATATTAATTAAGATTACTGTTTAACCGATTTAATTTTCAGCTTTTAGGAGCAATATGTTACCAAATTAATTATAAATTGATTATTATCTAGATAATGTGTCCTGTTAAGAAATTAAATCACTCAAAACAAAATTATATCGACTATGTACGTAAGATTTCAATACGCCGCGTTTCTATTTCTAATCATACATATGAACGAGGCTAATAGGCTGCATAAAAATATATTATACTGACGTTAGCGCAAAAAATAAATAATTAACATATAATTGTTAATCACTTTAGTATTGCATATTTCTTAATTGTCGCTATCATTCAGCGACCAGTCATTAATTATTAATGATGATTAATAATAAAACTCATTATTATTGTATTAATAAATAATAAATAAGTTAATTACTTAAATTTGTTGTTTCCTTTAATTGAAATTATTTAAAAAGTTATATAAGTTTTAAGTAAAAAATATAATTATGTATTTACTTAATAAATGATTTATTATTAAAACTGCTTCTATTACCGCATAATTACTTTTATAATTACAATATATTATCTAAATTCTTTTGTTACAATTATCGATCACCTATCTAAACGATCTGGTTTTAAACCCAATCGTTCTATCACATATTCAGGCATACAATAGGTTGGATTAATTTCTTTCAATGTCTTGTCAGCTCCTAGCATTGAAATTGCTGTAAGACCAAATAATGTATGAAAAGGATCCACCATATCACCAGGTCGATCGCTAAATCCACCAGTTTCGGTATCTTGACAAGAAAGTATAAACTTTACCTGTAATTTAAAATTGGAAATAAATTATTTGTAAATAGAATTATGAAATGAAACATGTAAAATCCTTCAGAATAAACTATAATAATTAAAATAAATAATTATTTATTACATAATTTGAAAATTCAATTGTATGTTTCAATAATCTTACTAATTGGCTTTTGTCAATCCAATGAATGCGTCCTAAAATTGATAAGGATGAAAGAACCCACCATGAATAGCATACATCGGGTAATTTTTCTGGTCTACCGTTCAGTCCACCCGAGGCTAATTGTCTTTCGCAAAGCCACCATCCTAATCTATCAGCCTCTACTAAATGCAAGTGACCTGTGTTAAAACAAATTCTGTACTGTATGGCTACTACTCGGGATAAATTTGGAATAAAACAGCTATGAAAACAGCAATTGAAAATTATAAAATATTTACATTTAATTTCTATACTATAAATACTATTTATTTTTTTAAATATTCTTAATTCTGTGAAATACTAAATCAAATTCTTATCGCATGTTAAAAATTGAATCCATGTCATATTTGTTTAATAGTATTAAAAACTTCATAATGAATATCTTGCTTATAAAAAATACAAGTTTCTTTTTATTTTATCGCGTACTCCTTATTAAACAAAGTGGCTTAAAAATTTGAAACATTATCAAACATTTATCAAGTTACAGTAGATTGATTAAATGAAAGATAAATAGTAATATGAATAAATAGTAATATAAATAGTATATATTTTTCATACATGTATTTAAAAACCAAAAGTTATAATAGGACGTTGTGTGAATATTTATAAACTTTTTATGTAGAAAAATAAAATTTACCAGTTATCGATAATGTTCCTAGACAACAATAAATTAAACCAGCGTGGCTTTCAGAGTCAGGTTTTGAACCAAAGCCACCATCAAAATTCATGCAACTTGTAATAAAATCGACAGCCTTATCAACATTGATTACATCAAGGCGGCCCTAAAAATATTTACAATATTTTTATCATAAATTATTAATTAGAGAAAATTACAAAATGAATACAATATATAAATGCATACCAATAAAGCCAAAGAAGCAATCCCACAAAATGAGAACCTTGTGTCCACTTCACCCCAGGTATCACCTGTGAAGCTTCCATCTGGTTGTTGTCTTTCTTTTATGTACTGCACAACTTTTTCAATATCAATAATATCTAATGCATCGTACATGCACAAAATTTGAATAGCACTGAGCGTGTGAAGCATATGCGGATCGTGATGAATACTTGCACTGATTCCACCACAATCGTGCTGACATGTTTTAATAAAGTCTAAGACCTCTTCTTTATCGATTCGATCCAACTGGCCCATTAAATCGAGCGCCGTTAATCCCCAATACATTCCAGATATACGAAGATGCTCCGTCATACAATACGTCTAAAAAGGATAATAAAAAAAAAAAACTTGTAACCTTCGGTAAACAATGAGCTTATAATAGTTACTGTAAAGCTCACGTAATCATCTTTATTTGTTCCATAAGAAACGAGGTAGTCAGCATGTTTGTCTAATAATAATTTTGGTATTGATTCGGGTAGCTGTATATCTTTTGTCGAAAAAGCCTAATGTAAATTAAAATAAATATAACTCAATTATTAATTAGGTTATTGAGGCTTATAAAAATAACTTTCGATTGATAGACTTAAGTATTCAGTGATGCACGGTGAAATGTATCTTTAAGTTATCAACAGCCGACTTACCATTATGTATTTATACCTACTAAGGTTATCTTGACTTAATCCCGTAAATTAAATGCATCTATATGGATGAACCAGCCTCAATAAGCTTTGAAATAACTGCGTATTTTGGCGCTATTCGCGTGCACCATTATCCCTGCCCTTGAAGCGTGTCGACAATTATTTAAATTTCAAAAACATTTTCAAAAAAAGATAATAACAACGACTTACATGAAAACGACCAAATTGATTGATGGTCGACCGTCAGCAGCGTATGACGTGTAATGTAAACGCTGTTTATCCCATTAGCGAAGATCGAAGAGGGACGGGAGACTTGGCAACGCCGCCGCCGCTGTGCGGGTTTGAACTTTGAACAGCCGAAAGTCGGTTGTGTTATTGAGACTTATACCGCCAATTTTTCGGAGTTTCCTATGGTTTTGAGGTAAAATTATTATTGAACTTTAACGCGGCTTATTTATTTTACTACGAATTGCGTTTTTTTTTATTGCGTGGTAAAAGTTAATCGATTACCGTATACTTGGGATAAAGTAAGATTGGCGTCTTTTAATCACATGCCAATTCAATGTTTGATTTCAGGCGATAGCATCGATTGATTGTAACTATATTAAAAGCAATTTTGTAACATCAGCAACGTTAAGATGCCGAGGACAAAACAGAGGAAGGTAAAGCGAAGTAGTGCCGGACACGAGCAAATTACTCGTGATTTCAACAGACTAGTGCAAATAAAAATTCATAAGCTGGAACTCGATTTTAAAGCATTGGAACAAAAATTTGACGCATCAATGCAAGTTGCACTCAATCAGTATCCAACTGAAATTCAGAACTTAACATTGCGCGATCTGCTCACTGTTGTTGAAAGTCCAAAGAAAGAAAATCTGCCTACTAAAACTCCAAGAATTACTAAAGAATCAAAGAAAAGCTCTGTACAGCCATCGAAAAGTACAAATCCAAAAAGAGTAACCGCAGCATCCGACGATGGTTACCAAAGTGAATCAGCCACGAGTCAAGCATCAAAAATGAATATCAGACCTAAGCGACGTTCAAGAAGTATATCTCAAGACAAAACTAATGATAAATTACGAAGTTTATCGCGTGATAGAAAGTCAAAATTAAATATCAATAGTGGTTTAAAGACAGTTAAAAAAGATGGTATGAAAACACCTGCATTAAAACCAATAAACAGTTTTGTTATAACTCCAAAAGTGAAATTAAATTCTGCTATAAACGTTTTGAGAAAGCCAAAAGATGGAGAAATGGTTTTCAGTACTCAAGGCAGTCCATTATTAGTGTCCACAACAGTGAACGATAAAACAGCTAATATTAATGTTCCTCTAAAAAATGGAAATATCGTATCATTATTGCCGTTTCATGAATCATCACTTATGGATAACTTACATTTAGATGATGAAACAAAGCATCAGTTAAAAATTTTACACAGCCATCTTACAAAAGTCTTAGATTAATTAATATTTAGTATTTGTTTTTATAAGTAATACAAAATGATTCAGTTATATTTAAAATAATAAAATGTTACAGTGTATTTAGCTCAATTAAATTGTATTTACAATTTTCTTGAAAACAATTGTGAAACAGAAATGCTTGTATTACATTTGTGGAAGATGTTAATGTGTAAGAATGTAGTTTTATACTTTTGTATCTATAAGACATTTGAAAGGATAATGGGATACATTATTTTAATTTACATTGATAATAACAATTATACACAATTATAATTTTATAATTATAGATTTTTTAAAATTATTTAAGCTTATAAAAAATTAATTCAGCGAACGCTAATCAATATGCATGATTCATTGTATTTTCACTACAACCCCTCATTCATCAACGAGCTTTTGAATTAAAGTAATAAAAATATATATATATACGCACATAATTGTAGCTTGAATAAACCTGTCAATAATATATTTTATTTTAATATATATTTTCTTTGAGAAATTACAATGACATTCCTAATTTATCCATAAACTTTAAATTATACCTTAAATATTCCATGAAAGTAATTTTACTGGGATTTCTTCTCTCTCTTTACTTTTTTCTAAGCTAATTTTTAATTTAATCTTTTATTTTTGAAAAAATTAGTTTTTTATATATTTATATATACATATTCAAATACTGTTAAAATAAATTTCCTTAAAAAATAGTAATAAAATTTTCATAATACTTGTTTTAAATATAAGTTAATAGGATGAGAAATTTTGCATCGATTCATCTTAAAATGTAAATTCAAAAAGTTAGTTTTTATTTAAATAATTTACAATTTGATACGCAATTTTTTCTTGTACGCATAAGAGTTCGCTTCGTCAAGTCGTATAAAAAACTTAATTTCATCTCTTTTCCCCTTCAAAACAACTAAGTAAACATGAATCTTAAAAATATAATTACACTCACGAATTTTTCATATATCAAAATTGATAAGGGACATAAAATCCTGAAATAAAAATAAAGGTTACTCTTATTTATAAAGTTTAATTTTTTAAATTAAATTGCTGCTTAAATATTGGAATATATGCGTAATCGAGGCCGTACTTTAACATCTAACTATTCGATTCGATAGAAAAACCAAAAATACTTAGCACAGGAATAATGAATGAATGGATAAATTTTTGGGTTTCCCATAAAAATTCGAAATATCAGCAGTATTCAGCAAATCAGCACTTAAGTGTCTGCCGTTTAAAATGCCTCGGCGCTTTTGCCATACACCAGCATCTCTGTATAATTTCTATACTCCATTGTGCGGCTGAATCGTCGACGTCGCCGTCGCCGAATCCGCTGAGTTTAATCGGAGCCGAGCTACTAAGTACACAGTATACAGATTATAGTTACAGATTACAGAGAGCTACACTTAACGTACGAGTTAGAAGCTTAGAACTTAGAACTTAAATTAGAAGAGAAAATAATCAACAAAAATGGCGACAGCGGCATATTCCGGATTTTCCCCGGATGGCCAATTTCTTGCATTTTGCGGTACAGACGGTAAATTAAGGATATGGGATACAGCAACGAACCGATTGAAACAAGAATTCGTGCCGAACCTTCATCTCTCATCGCCATGCAGCGCCTTAGGCTGGATCACTGTTGGCACACAATCTATCAGTACCTCGGTATGCCATGTGCTTTTTTCCCCTTTTTTTTTTTTTTTTTTTTTTTTTCATAATAATTCAACGAGCATGATTTCCCCCAATGGTGTCATTGTGAAATTTATCAATGACTCTGACACGCGATTCGGTTTTATAGAAAATGAAAAATCGCTCGTCCTTCAAGCTTGAAAAGTTACATTTTCATGATTTTCACGTGTCAATTTATAGGTTGGAATTTCAAATAATCCCCTGCGTTCGATCCACGTAAATTTGTGGATAAGGTTTTTCAATTTTTTTCCCACCACTTGCAAAGATTCTTCTTAAATTGTCTATACCTCATCTTGAACAATGTTTCATTCTGTATTTAATTTAAATCTTATACGTTGACTGCACAATTTAATCGAAATTCGCTTCGATTTATTTATTATGAATTATTGTAGCGAATCGCTTCTTTCTTTTAAATTAAAATTATTAAATAAATACATTACATGTGTATGTAAGTACGTATAAAATTTAAATATTAAATATTTAACACTTGACTACGTACGTATGTATACGTGTAATTTATAAATAAATTTTTTTTCTTATACAAAATGTATTAATTGGCCAGTAAATATTTAGTACCTATTTTAAATTTATAGACATCACCATGGAAAAAACGTCGAAAAAAGTCCATAACCGACCCTACAGAGCACAAAGAAATTATAGCAATGGGTTCTACAAATGGATGTATCAACTTATACGATATTTCTATGTCAACGATTAGTGATAAATTAGAAAATGGACATAGTTCAGCAATTACAGCCTTAACATGGTCTGCAGATTCTACATTATTTTCAGCAGCTGAAGATAAACATATTATTGAGTGGAATCTACATGAAAAGTCTGTAAAATGTAAATGGAAATCGGGCAAGGGAAAAGTAACGTCACTTGCAGTATTACCAGAAGGAAAATCACTATTATCTGGAGAAAGAACGATTAAGTGGTGGGATTTAGAAACCAAACAAATTATTGGAACATTTACTGGTCATACAAATCAAGTAAATGCTTTATACTGCCTGAAAATAACTAATGAAACTAGTTATTTATTTAGCAGTGGAAACGGAGATGATTATCTCAGTGTTTGGTCTTTAAATGAAGTAAGAGATGCTGTATTTAAATTATTTCACTTAGTATTTTTGTTAAATGAAAAATAATCAATAACGTATAATATTCTTTAATAGTATTCTCTTTAATTTCACGAAATTTTTTTAGGCCCAAAAAGACAAAGTATCGATAGCAACGTTGGCTTTGCCAGACGAAGCTGTATCATTTTCAATAAAATCTATAGAAGATTCGCAAATCTTTGTTTTATCCGTGACGCGATCAGGGCATGCGCAACTTTTTAATTATCTGGCAAATGGTACATCGTCAAAACCAATTAAGCCATCGTTAAACATTTTGGTAGCTGCTGATGCTGGACCCAAGGAATCAGTACAACAACTTCCCATTATAAAAGGAGAATTAACAGATGATGCTAAAATGATATTAGCTTATGGAACATTTTCAAGCTTGACAATTGAAAAAGTTACACCTGATTTCTCTGATAAAGTACAATGTCTCATAAGAACGGATTTAAAAAAATTAAAAGAAAAAAGAGAGGACTCGCTTTCGAAAGTAAAAGTGACAGATGATAAAAAAGTAGATTATCTGGCTCCAGGTACAAAATAATTTATGTAATTGAATATATCAATATTAATCGAGGTATAATAATATAATAATTTTTTAAATACATTTCACTAGGATACGAAAGCATGCTGCCATTGAAAAGAAATAAATTAGGTGCTGGTTCACAGATTCCTCTCAAACTTAGATTAGAAAATTTAAGTTTAAATGCAGAAACAAGTGTGCCTGGCAAAACAACATCTAAGGGTGAAAATATGGCTCAACTGTTGATTCAAGGCTTACACAGCGAAGATAAAAGTTTACTAGCAAGCGTTTTGTACATGAAAAAAGAAAGCGTTATAAAAAATACTGTGACAAGGCTTCCAGTACAAGCAATATTACCATTGTTAAAAGAGCTCACAAAAATGCTTCAAGGAAGGACTTATCCGTAAGAACAACTTCTATTTATGTATTTATGTATTTATTTACTTTTTATCCCCTCTACAGTAATTTGAATTTCATTAAAAAGTACAGGCATTGACGCAATGCGCGTAAAAAAAATTACTCAAATCCAATTAACACAGTGTCATTGTTTTATATCAATTACTTTGATACTTTGAAATACTATTCCTTTCGATAAAAAAAAATTTCTAAAAAAATTTTCCTTATATTTTAGAAGCAAAATTGCGGTCACATGGTTAAAAATATTAGTGTCCACTCATGCTGCCCAAATGATTTCCCATCCAAATATTGGCGAAGCATTGGCTCCGATCTTGAGTTTGATCGATGCCAAGCAAATGCTTTTGACAGAATTATCGAGGCTGAAGGGTAGGGTAGAGCTTGTAACCGAGCAGATTATGCAGCGCACGGTAAAAGATGAGAAAGATGTTACCGAAGAATGCCTCTTAGTTTATCAAGATCAAGGTACACTTATAGATAACAATTAAAATATTTAAGGCACTGCGAATTTCCCATTGAATCATAACATAATTGACTTATTTTCAACGCAGATTCTTCCGAAGAAGACATCGACCTCGGTAATGTTGAACTTGGAAGCGAATCCGACGACAACTGGTCAGAAACTTCAGATAGAGAACAAATGCAAGAAGACTTGGAAAACGGAAAATCGGACGATGAAATTTCTCTTAGTAGTTCAAATTAATGACTTGTGACGGGGTCATTCTTTATCGTGAAGGGAAACGAATGTCTCTTGAAGTCTTATTAATTTCAGCTCCTATACGACTCGCCAGAACCATTTTAAAATACAACATATTTTTAATACGAACATTAGTAAGGAAATGTAATCAAAACTAATCTGTACATTTATTTTCCATTGCAAAAAATTTATTTTTCTAAAGCAAACAAAAAATTATATATATATATATATATATATATAAATAGAAAATGAAATAAACACATTTATAGTATACATATATTGTTCTTAATTATTAGTTCTATAAATCGGAAAATGATTTTCTTGTCGGCAGGCACGGCAATCCGATTGTGCACAATAAGATTTTTCAATCCAGTTGGAAAAATGTCACCACTCGAGCTTTATCCATGTACGTATTAGCGACGAGGATAATTTGTGGGGGACTTAATTAGATGGCGTAGCTTCCAGCAATGAGAGTTTCACTGATTTTGTATTTTTAAAAGCTCACACGATCGGATGACGTTACTTTTCGAGCCGCCCCCCCCCCGTGTTGAAAACGGTTACGCAGTGTCGCGACCTTACAAATAAAAACATTAGGTACCTCCACACGCTTGTACTACTCAATTGCCTTTAAATGCTTGGTACAATATATCGGAAATGACCTCCGCCGGGATCCGTAACGGAGACCTGCACGAGAGGACTTCATCTTCGGGGTTGAATCGACAACGGCTCTCCGACCTCACCGCAAAGATTTCCCTTTTATCTCTCGCTCTCCTCTCCGATACCGTTTAGCAGTTCTCCTTTGGAATTTGCCGAACTTGGCATTGGCAATAAATTGCGATCAATTTCCATTGCCAGTTCCATAAACTTCCGAACTTTCGTTGAAAAAGGACGTCGACGGCGACCCAAAGGGGTCGAAGGGCCAACGGTGGCCCGAATACACGGCCTTGGTCTTTTATCAAAAAAAAAAGGTGAGCATTTTGCAAAGCACTTTGAAGGCGGGCTGATTTATGGGGTGAACAGTACCAGCGTCGCTCGATCCAAGTCCTACGCCATGATGAGCCAAATTGCAGGATTACGATATCTTGTAAGATACGTCCATCCTTGTGTAATTTGCCCTTTCGCATTGCATTTTCAATCGATGATGCCACTGAGTCTACTTTCGCCGTTGGATTAAATTTTTCTCCCTGAAAAGTTTACCGACCTTAGCGCGCTGTAGGCTCCATCGATCATTTTATATTATACCATTAGTTAATTATTATACGTATCGTGCTATGATTAGATGCTTTCCTTATAAGAAGCTCGACGTTAACAATTGCTAACAATTATTTACGTTTCTTAATATTTTCCATTATTTAAGAATTCAGTTGTTTTTTTTTTCTTTTTGTAGCGACACTGGCTGCAATAACGACGATCGCTCCTAAGCTCTGTTTCCAGATTTTTAAAATGCGTTAATTCCCTGCTACAGCTATTAAAAGCTCGCCCTCGACGTGGAGGAGAAACTCGATTGGCGAGTTGATTTTTCTTAGTCTTGATACTCGGACTGCTTCTCGTTTCTCGACAACGAACGAATTGTCTTTCTTGAAAACGTTTTCTTCCCTTCCACGAGACTTCCATTGTCCATGTGTCCGCTTCATATCTTCTCCAACGAATTTATCACGGTTCTGTACGTATGGATTTATTCATTTATTTCAAGTACGAGCTCAAGCGCTTACGTGATTAATAAACATTTGTAATCTCGACGTATTTCTTCCTCGCTTGCAAGTGAAAAAAAAAATGATTATTGCTCGATAAAATGTATATTAAGTTGGTCAAAAGGCTCCTATGATTTTGTAACTGGCTTAAGAAGAACCGACGTTTGCCTATTCACAATCGCGTCTAATAAAAGGTTTTAATTTACATATAAAAGTAGATTTTTACAGTTTATATATAACTTACAATTTGCCAAAGCATTCAGCATTAAATGTTATGATAATTGCGCACACGCGTACTTTATTTATAATGTCGATAAATTGTTGTAAACAAAAAGGAAATTTATTTAATTTTTAAATTGCCTGTAGCGGTACTTATATTATTGTTAAAATGAGGCAGATATCATCAAATCAATGCAATTTTAGCCAATAAAAATGTCGAACTGTAATATATTCTAATTACTTCTTTCTGCATTATATTAAAACAAATAAGAATTTTTTTAATAAAGTTTTTACTTATGATTTACATAAGATATTTTGCATAAATTAAAGATTTTTTTTTAATTTTAATTACAGTTACGCTTCAATTTATTTAAACTTACGAATATTATTTAAAGAATCTTTAAAAATATAATTCATATGTGCATATATAGTACAAAAATAAAAAAAAAAAACAAATTATATTTATTCTGTGACTGTTACACTAATTGTAATAGAATTACGAAATTTTTAATTTTTTCGGTAAACATCTGAAATAAAAATAATTTCAATTGATAATTTCAAATTGATAAAGAGAATTTTAATACTAAATTTCATTTCTTGATAAAAGATTTTCGAGCGTGCCAATGGCCATATACAAATGGATTAGATAAAATGATTTATCTACTTCAAAAATCAACTTATACATGATATAAATAGTACTGTTTATTCTAATGCTTTACCTCACTTAAATAAAATGTTTTTTCCATGCAACATGATTAAAAATGTTAGATGCAAACTTAATTGTGTAAAATCTCCCGAAAATCTCGAAATCTCTAAATAAATATGTCATTGATGCACATTTATTTTGTAATGCATTTTTTTAGAAGTAATCAATATCTTTGTTTATATGTAAATTAAATAAATAAAGATAATATTCATTTATATGCAATAAATATATTGATTAAGCACTTATTATATTTATCAGTCATTATTAATATTGAAGAGTTTTTTTATTCTTGAAATTAAAATCTTCTATTCATTTTGTAATAATTATTGTAATTGTTATAAAAATTTTCTGCGCAATGACGACAAATTAAATTTCAAATTATAAATCATAGACTATGGATTAAAAATTTGCATTTACAAAACAATAAATACAAAAAAATTGTATTCAAAACTATCGACAAATAAACATTTATCTTTAATATCCTCTTATTTACAAATTATGAAGTTTATGAACTAAAAATTTTTCAATAGCAGATAAATATTCTGTTAATTATAATAAATTGATAACTCCAATTTTAAAGTATTCTTAACTATTTTGATAAACCAGCATGTATTGTTATATTTAGTACTGATATAATTGTAGTTTAATTATAATCAAGCTGTTTTTTTGTTAATTTATTTTAAAAGTTACGAAGTTATTTGCTATACACACTTAATCAATATTCCACGATGGAATACAGTAATTAAAATATTTTGTTGTTGATAAATATTTTACTTTCATTAAGTATGATGTCTCGATTACCGTCACACATCCAGCACCAATGTAACAATTCTTTTTTGAATGCTTGAAAAAAAATCCATTAATTCCTAGGCCAATTGCAAAGACGCGGGATTATTTTTAATGGGCAGGCCGCGTCATTTTTAAATTGTAGATCCACGAACAGCAGCTGAATATTATCCTTTTGCTAATTAGTGCTCGAACGCTTAAATAAGTTTATAATCGCACCAAAACGAATGTTTCTTGTCTTTTTGTAACTCGAGTACAGAAAATTGAAATGCTTTCGTAACCAATTGAATTAATTATTCAAATTAACAGATAAATGCACTACTTCTATGAAAAAGTAAATCCCCTTAATCGCAGTGGGCTGCAGCAATTATTAATTTTCTCGAATGATTTTCGGTAAAGATTGCGTTCCCGATGCTTGGCAAAAAACCGTTTAATGCATTGAAGGATTATAAAATAATTAAATATGCCACTGCAATATCAATATCAATTTCGCGAATGCGAGTACCGTTATCGTCAAGCTCATTATAATACCGGGCTTCTCGAGCAGACTTAGTAGTCAAGAGATATTTCTTCTTAAGGTCGAGCGATAAATATAAAAATTAGCGCAAAATTAAGCAATCAAATAAAAGATGCAGATAGCAGCCTCTTTCGAATGTAGAACGCCTCACCTTTATCTTATTTTGTAATTCGATTGGAGGCTGTTTGTTTGTCGGATACAGTCACTGCCCCTTAGTTGTGTGCCCCCCGGCCTATGTGTGCATCTTATTTTTCGCCTTACTTTAAACATCGTCATCTTACATAATGTTCATCATTAAGGGTTAGATTATAATTGACCTTGCTCTTTAAATTATCATCACGTGACCGATTGAAAGTCTGGCTTTTTCCAACAATCGTGATAAGTTTAATGTTAGATCCTTACCAACATAAAACGGCCGCTTGTCTCATTTAGATAACGGGTTATTTAGGATGGATACATTAAGCCAATAGCATAGCTTAGAACTGCTTATTTAAAGGTATAATTGTATCTATGTGTATTTCTGTGTCTTCGTTTTATTATCATCGTACATTATAACAAAACTTAATGTAAGAATTAAATTGTACTTCACTTTATATTTGCATGTCTGTATAAAAAAAACTACGCTTATCTTTTCTACACACTATCAAAAGATAATAATTTCGCGAAAATGTCACTTAATCATAATTACCATAGCTAATCGGGATCAATTTTAATTGGAGTTCAAAACAAATTCATTAATACGATACTATTTAATTATTTCAATATTATCACGTTTAAATAATGTCGCAACAAACTTCCATAAAATACTAACAAATTTTTGTTATTACATTATGTACTTAATAATATTAAAGGACACTTTAAAAAGATATTTATAAGGTAATAAATTTTATCCGATCAGATAAATCGATTATTAGTAAATTGGTATTTTTTTTTATTTTATTAGAAAAAATCGGGTATTACTGCACCAGCATACTATCAAAAAACATATTCTGTTGCACTAAATGTAATAAAACGTATATCGGGCACTTCAGAAATAAAGCATAATAATTTGCAATTATTCAAGAAAGAATATTTCATTTAACGTTACAGGCATTTTCAACTATACATACTCCATTCCATCCTATTAATTGAGATCCATTAAAGCATTTCATTGACTATTTTAAACGTTAGCTTACAACAATGAGATATTTATATATATATATAATATATGCGATACACGATTCCTAAAATAAGAATTTTTTAAAAGTAATATTTCTTAAAAGTTTCGAATTTTTTATCGCATATATACTCTGCATTTGTCGATTGCAAGTACACGAAAATATGGTATCTACATTATTCTTTTACATAACTAAAACTTGATATTCAATTCAAATTTATTATTCTGATTTTTTATGCGTACATATTTGGAGTTCTGAAGAATTTTATAAATGTAAAAAAATTTAAAAAAAAAAACAAAAATTAGACAATGATTGCACATTGAAAAATTTGATTGCAAAATGAATTTTTAAATATATATATATAAGTGAACATATTTTTAAATTGCAATTGAAATGTGCTTTAGATTACAAATATATATTTAGCTTTTTCAAATCAAATATTTAAAAAATTTTTTAAACACGATATTTTAAAAAGAATTATAAATCATGATATTCGAATTCATATATTCTCGATCCTCCACTTGTAATTAAATATTTTATGCTTTATTAGCATAAAATTTTAAATTTTAAATAAGTTGATCAAATATTAAGTTTTCCTTAAATACTATAAAATTAAAAAGAAACACGTATATTTCATTAATTCTTAAAAACTTATTTCATCTTCTAAAAAAATTTCTAAAATTCATCACATATAAATTTTTTTAAAAATTACATGTACATCAATTTTTCAAAGTAATAATAAAAAACAAATTGGCGAGCATTACAATCATTACACTTTAAATAAATGATAATGAAAATAAAACGGCATATGAATGCCAATAAAATCCAGTTTTTTAATTTTTCTTTGAATTTTTAAAAAAAATAATTTTTCATAAAATATAAATATACTATTCTATAATTATAAATATGTTAATATAACACTGAATACTCCTCTGAAGGCATATTCCGATAAAAAATCTTTTTGATTAATTTTTTTATACATACCGTAATGAAAGTGTTTAAACTTTTATTAAATTATTTCATAAATTTAAAAAAAATTTCCATTTAATCATTGTAACCTTAAAAGTTTTAAATTTAAACACACTATACAAAAAAAAAAACACTTGCTATGAGTAAAAGAAGGTTGAACTTATACTTGGTACGATAGAATTCATTTCCGCCACTAAATTTAAATACTCTAAAATACAAGTATACAAAATTAAAGAAAAAATTGCATTCATTTATAAATTACATATATAAATCTAAAATGAACAAATATATACAAAAATTGTATCCTTCCTAATGTCTAGTAAAATTTTAAACGCATATGTGAAATTTTTTAACGTTAAATATCTATTTTCTAAAGTCATAATCTGATTTATTAAATATATAATTAAAATTTAGTCTGTTAGAAAAAATCGTTGAAACTTTAATGTATTAAAATTACGATATATTCAAGTTCAGTTATCCATTTTATTTTAAATGAACAAATTCTCTATTTAGTTTGTAAAATATAAAGTTAAATTATATCTAATGTCTACATATATTATTTAAAATTATAATAAATAATTTTTTTAATTCTTGAACTCGCTTAAAAAAATGAATATAAGTTATACATTGTTTAAAATTTTACAGACAGTTTACAATATACATTATTATCGTAAATTTAATTTTTACATAAAATTATTCAATAAACACATTCGTAACCATATTTAAAAATTAAAAAAAAGTATTTTCTTTTAACATTGTATCACTTTTTTATAGTATGAATTTAATCTTAAACGGCTTATTTTTTATTTAATATCGGCAAGGAAATAATTTCGTTATTGATTAACAAAATTAAGGCTTTTGATAAAAAAGCTTTTAAAAAATCATAGTACAACAATATGTGAATAATAATACTATAATGAGTACTTTTGAAGAACAATCGTTTTAGCATTATATTTTTAAAATGCAGTCATAATTGAAGCAATGATATAAACATCTTAGACGTAAATATTTTCACTATCCATAGAGAAATGTTGAGATATTGAATCAAAATCAGATAATTATTTAGATTATTGTTTTTTAAAAAAAATATTAATATTTTATCTTTTTAATAAAATTTTTAATACTAATGTAGCTATCATACTATATGAATTTATTTCATATTATATATTATATTATATAATGTTAGTCTAAGCATTATTAAATGCACTTATGTTATTTTTTTCTTCAATTTGCACAATTGTATTGTAATATAAAATTTAATTTATTCGGGCATAATACAATCCAAAAATATACATTCTATAACATGTCTAAATATATTATTACAAATTTTCAAAGTATTAATGTAATTATGCGGTTAATATTTTAAGTATAAAATCACAGAGGTAAATAAATTATTTTTGTAAAACTTTATTTTTTCATTGTTATATATATATATATATTATATAAATTCAAGTGAAGTTATTTAAGCTTATAACAAAGATATGCAACTAATGAAGTGTTTTAAATAAATAATGATTTTTAAATACCTTAAATAACTATACTGATATTAATCTGAATTTGAAAAACCCGTTTAGTGTAAACTTGTGATAAATTTGTCAAATACTTGTATTTAATAACAGCTAAGATGCATTCTTAATTTTTTATTAACGCAAGTTTTATTCTACATTTAATACTTTAATTATAAGCTTTAAATAAAAATCATTTTTTAAATATAGTGATTACTTATTTAAGGATTTAGATTTCAATACATACATAATTCGATAATAAAAGGGTCCTTTTTTCTATCCCACTTCAAAAAACTATTATTTCAGCTTTAAAAAATTTAGCTTATTTTCAAAAAAGATAATCATTAATATTGATAATATTTTTAAAAATTTGTATCATAAAATTTTTACATAATACTCTTCGAATAATATTAAGTTAAATTAAATTTGGAAACAATTTGTGAAATAGACAATGAATAATTAAATGGGATTAAGGTACATAAATTTCTGCTATTTATCTTACCATTATTATTAAGGGCTGTCAATTTTTGAAGGTGCATCCATTATGATTCCTAAATTATTTAGCAGGCACGTATTAAAAATATATAAATTTTTATCGAAAAACATAGCTTTATAATTATTATTACCTCACATAAATTATTTTAAAACAAAATGACATTTGAAAATATAAAGTTTTAAGCTTATTTCGCGTATTGGTTGGATGAAAAAAGTCCTTAATATTTTTTTATAAATATTACAAGCCTGAATCGAATGTATGCCATCGAAGTAAAAATTTGTCTACTGAAAAGCTGAAATAAAACTTATAATATGAAATTTTCAATGTTCTTCGTTTTTTTTTCAAATTAGAAATGGTAATAAAAAAAAATATAGTTGTTAAAAAAAAACGGCATTCATGAAATTTAATAATCTAGTGAAAAGATTATACAGATATATCAATGAATAAGATTTTATACTATTGCACTTGAAAAATGATATGTATATATATATATGTGTTAAAAAAATTAAAATCTTTAATGTAGAGCGACATTTAATTAAAGAGAGTATTTCGTACGGTAAGTAAAAAGTACTGAAATGTGAAAAAGACGAGCCATTGTACTTTGATCTAATGTAGTACCACATGAACACAATATCTTATAAGCACAATTCGATTTATAGAGAATCGATTTTGAAATATCGAGCAGAATGAAATAATTTAATGTCAATTGCAATAATTAGAGTACTGGGTACTGCGTTTTCGTAATTGCCGCAAATAGACTGAGCCAAGCTGGGATCGAATCGATGACGATCGGATCGTTCGACAATGGAAGAAGCAAAAGCAAAAAAAAAGCAAGGGGGAAAGAGAAAAGGAAAGAAAGAGAGAGAGAGAGAGAGAGAGAGAACAAAAAACACAAAAAAAAAAAAAAAAAAAAAAGTAAAAAAGAGTATGCATCGATTCGAAGTGAAGTAAAGAAGCGGAGTGGCAAAAGCAGAATCTCTCTTTTTTCTCAACGCCGGGGCTCCTTGATGCAAATGGATAGGCGTGCGAGGGTCAGGGGTCAGAGAACGCAGAGGCGAGTATAATCGCCGGGTCGGCGCTAATTTCGACGAGTATAAAAGCCGAAACTCGCGGCACCAACGTCAATCTGGCCACTCAGATCGAAGGGAGCTGCTTGCATCTCGTACGCCAAAAGCAAAATTACGAAGATGATGCGCAGCTGCATCGTTTTCGCCCTTCTGGCCGTGGCCACGGCGAGCGTCGCTAACCCTGCCAGGCGCTACTACAGCAAGACCGCGGACCTGGACTTCCTCCACAAGCAGAAGAAGGTCTTCGATCTCTTCGCCTACGTACAGCAGAATGTCCTGACCGACGCCGAGTACTTCGAAATCGGACGCAGCTACGACATCTACAGCAGCATCGACCGCTACAACAACCGAGTGAGTAGGCGGCCTTAGAGAGTGCGGGGGGGGCCCTCTCGAAAGCCCGGGAGGCCCCTCAAAGCCGGCTAAACGACTCCTATCGGCGACCCACCGAGCCCGCTTTTAACCGAGCCCTTTTCCAGGAGGCAGTCATCGAATTCCTGACCCTCTACAAGACCGGCATGCTCAGCAAGGATGCCCTCTTCACGTACTACAACCAGGAGCACCGCGAGGAGATGATGCTCTTCTACCGTCTCCTCTACTTCGCCAAGGACTTCCCCACCTTCTACAAGACTGCCTGCTGGGGTAGGATTTACCTGAACTACGGCCTCTTCATCACCGCCTTCACTAGCGCCGTCTTCTACCGCGACGACACCAAATACATCCGTCTACCAGCCGTGTACGAGATCGCCCCCAACATGTTCTTCAACTCCAAGGTACTCGGCCCTCGACTCCGAGTTCCGTTCCCTTATTTCGCCAATGCACGCGCTCGATTACCCCCTGCCCCCCATTGGCGGCTACAGCGCGAGCTGATTTTTTAAACCGACGCCCGTCGCGAGCCACTGCAAAGGCCCCCCGCTCGTCCGCGGCCAAAAGTTCTCTCGACCGGCAAAATTATTCTTACGGTGCAATTTTACGGGGCCTGAAGGGCACTTAAGGCGTCCATTGTATTCGTCATTGTTCGTTCTCGTATTAAACGCTCAACTGCTGTGTCTCGGAAAGTTCTATTCTTACGTGTATCTTGCTTTTGACTTTTTCACCGTGCGCAAAGGGTGGGAAAGGGTACGCGTGCGGGGGTGCGGGCATTTACGCGCACATCGAAATATGCAAGTAGGATAATTTTGAAAGATTCATGCGCACGCATCGCTGGAAAGTAAATCTTAAAGCCACGAGAACGTAATTGCGCTCGCGTCATTAAAGGTATACACGCGGCTATAGGGTTGATTGAGCCTAATTTTGTATTGTTCGACGACTTTTTTAATACCAATGTATTTCTCGCCCTCTATTTCAATGAATAATCATCGTTGAGATCGGGTCTAGGAGTAAGTAATAACATTCGTTAAAAAATTCACGCGAACCTCATCGATCGCCTTTATCGCAATGTCAAGGTAATCAACGATGCTTACCGTATGAAAATGAGCCACGGAGGAAATTACCACGGATACGAAGTTGGCATGAAACACAGCGAGAACATCGACAGCGTTGACACTTACTATGTCTATTCCAACTTCACTGACAATTACTACTACTACAACTCCTACTACGGCCAGGAATACAAGCTCGCGTACTTCTTCGAAGACGTTGGCTTAAACGCTTTCTATTACTACTTCCGTATGATCTACCCATTCTGGATGAACACCAAAGATTACAGTATGAACAGCAACATTCGCGGTGACCTCTACTTCTTCGTTCACCAGCAATTGATGAACAAATACTACCTTGAAAGATACTCCAATGGCTTCAGCGAGCTCGAGGACTTCAGCTGGAACAGAATGAACCTGCCCGCATTCTACTCGAAGATCCAGTACTTCAACGGAGTCTTCATGCCCAGCCGCGACTGGTGGAACTTCATTCCATCCTACAAAGCCAAGTACCTCGAGGTACTATTTTTTTTTCTCTCTCTCTCTCTCTCTCTCTCTCACCGACTCTTAATCCTCGTTGATTCGTCGCAAGTCTTTTTTTGCGAATACTAATGACGAGGCACTCGTTGCAGTACATCAAAAAATTGGAAATCAGAATCTTGGAAGCCATCGACTCTGGATTCTTCTACGACGAAAGCGGAAAGCAAATAAGCTTCTACTCGCCCGACGGTCTCAATTACTTGGGTAACATCATCGAAGGTAACTACGATTCCTACAATCTCAAGTACTACGGCTCCTTCGACGCCCTCGCTCGCGACATCTTCGGCATGAACTTCGATTGCCAATGCAAGAACTACAACGTGCCGAGCTCCCTGCAATTCTTCACCACCAGCATCAGGGACCCCGCCTTCTACAGACTCTACTCCAAAATCCTCAGCTTCTTCTACAGGTGAGGGAGCTCCCGTTGGCCGCTAATGGTACCCTCATAGCAATGCGAATGGGAGTGGGCGACTCTATAATCGGGATGGCAGGATTCTTGCCACGAGCCCAGGGGCAAAAAAGGGAAAATGAGAAAAGAAAGGACCCCTAACTCTGAATTGTCTAGAAAGCCAAAAATTAAGGCCTCTGCCCTCGTTCCAACAGATACAAGTCGCTCCTGAACCGCTACACCAAGAACGAACTGGAATTCTCGGGGGTGAGGTTCGAAAGCGTCGAAGTTGACAAACTCTACACGTACTTCGATACCAGAGACTACTACATCAACAACGCCGTCGCCGTCGAGAGCTACAAAGAGGGCAGGTCCTTCAGCATCAAGGCCACGCAACCCATTCTCAACCACAAGCCCTTCAGCTTCAAGTTCAACATCAACAGTGACAAGGAGACCAAGGCCTACATGCGCATCTTCTTGGGACCGGCTGAATTCGAAGGGGGCAAATTCGACCAATACTCGTACTTCTTCAAGAACTACAAGTACTTCTACTTCCTAGACCAGTTCGATTTCGATCGTAAGTGTCGCTATTGTTGTCCGAGAAAGCTCTCCCACCCAGCCCCTCCCCGCCGACCATTCAAAGCCCGAGGCTTACCCTCGGCTTACCGCGAGCCGAGCCTAGCAAAGACTTAAGAACTCCTCGTGTGCTTTGCCAACAGTGAAGACCGGAATGAACAGCTTCGACCGCCACATCGCTGAATCGATCTTCTACAAGTCCGAGTACCTGTCGGGCGACCAATACTACAGGAAGGTCCAAAAGGCCATCGAGGGCAACGAGCCATTCACGTACAGCGAGCGCATCTGGGCCTTCCCGTCCAACATGGTCCTGCCCAAGGGTACGCCCGAGGGCATGAGGTTCAAGATGTTCTTCTACATCGGCCAGTACGAAGACTCGAAGATGTACGAGATGCCAATATTCGGCACCTACAAATTCTACGGCAAGTCCCTCGGCTTCCCGCTCGACCGACCAATGAACCCATACTTCTTCGATCTTGACAACTTGTACTTCAAGGATGTCTTCATCTACCACTCAAGTGACTACGAATACAAATACACCCACCCATATTAAAAGGTCATCGAACAGAGAGAGCAGAAAGTTCCTTCGGAGAGCAAAAGTACTGACATTTCTACAAGACTTACAATGTTTGTTTAGTTATTAATATAAATTAATTATCGATGATTCCCTCATTGAGAATTATTTTTAATTATAAATAAATTAAAAATAAACAAACTATTTTAAACGAAATACTCCTATGTGTATTTTTTTGCAGCTTTGCTACATCGTCCAATCCTTTTCCCACACAATCTCGTAGAAGTCCTCTAAATTGCAGGAACTTGCGTTAACAACGATTACTTCTATCGATAATAATGCAATGGCATTTGTTCGATATCGATCACCCATATGTATACATATATATATATATATATATATATTTATATATATATATATGTATGTATGTATATAAGTAATTGATACTTTTTATTTATATTAATTTTGACACTTTATAATATCTACTGTTACACGATTATAATAAACGTACTTTAACATCGTAAAACTAAATCTGTACTTAATAAAATAATATATCTCATAAATTGCTACTATGCGAGTGAGAGTAAATGCTAAAAATTACAACAACAAAAATAATAAATTTAAATTTTATTAATTTTCATTTAATTTGCCTTACTTGTTCTTTCGGTGAATATTTGGGTGCCTGTAATTATAAGTAATTGATTTACTTAGTTTTACACTTTTTTAATAAAATATTGAAAAACGTTAATCAAAGAAAAATTTTCGAATAACCTAATTTATCTCTAGAAATGTCATCGCTTTAATATTGCCAAAAAGCTACCCCATAAGAATAAATATTAAAATAATTTGCTTTGTTTCAAATGATTAGAAAGATAATTATTTTTTCCATGGATCCTCAATAAACGATTTTTGTAGCAACATTTATGAATCACAGCACCTTTTAAAACACAAACATGACAAATATGATATGGAATCGCTTATCACTATTACGACTTTTGTACTGATTGTTTAATTGCTATAAAAATTAATGAAATGATTTACTTTTTTCGTAACTTTTAACTTTCGTTTAATTTATAAATCAATTGTAATTCTACATAGATTATTTGAATTCCGTGACATAATTTCAATGGAAAGTTCAGTTAAATACCGAATGATTTAATTGTTATTTATTCATGTCCATTTTTTACATAATTGCTTTACTATAGTAGGTGGTACTTTTTTTAAAGTTATTTTGTTATTAAAGTATACGACAATATAAATACCATAAAATTGTTTTCTTTTGGAAAAAGTATGGATTTTTACATCGATGCGTTCCTTATATTTTTACTTATTTCAGTGATTACACGGTGGCAAAGCTTATTGGTACATATTTTTAGTACAGTTATAATTGGTAAAAAATAATCGAAATTCATTAAAAATCTTCTTGTTGAACAATTACGTAAATGGCCTTAAATGAAAATTTATCTTTTCATAAAGTTCATATGTTTCATATGTTGGGCTTATAAATATGACATTTAATTATACATAAATACATCCATACTCATTTGAAAATAATCATTATAGTTATCATAAAATATAATTTAATACCACATATAAAATATAGACAATATTTATTCAGACATAGATATACATTATCTTATCCTGTCTTACAAGACGACTAACAATTTTAAGTAAAATCGAATCTAATATGCTACAAAAATATTGATAATAATTGTATTAATGATAATTATAGGAGATAATTATTAAATAAGAAACATATTGGATATTGCACTAGCAATATTTTATAAGAATTCGTATTTCAAAATCAATAACCAAAAATCTTCGAAATTAATAATTGCAAAATATGAAATATCGTGTAGTATTTTTAAAAATTACACACTTAATTATTGAACTCGTTAATATTTTATAAATTAAAAATACAAATTAAATTTGAAATATATAATACACGATAAAAATATTTTAAATTACAAAATATTTTATAAAAAGATGATTGAGCAGAATCCAAGCTAATTAAAAAATGTTATGTAAATTATTATTAAATAAAATTATTAATATATGTTATTAAAAATACATTATCGGAAAAACGCTTATTATTTTTTTTAGGAAACTTATAATTTTATATAATAATGCACTTTTAACAATATAATATAATTTCCATATCTATAATTTTTAGAAGATTGTACTTTTTAAAATGGAAATAGGCGTTATAATATTAAGATATTATGCAAATTTTCTGATAATCGATAATCATAATCAAATTTTAATCATGGGTATGTCTTAATCCTACTGAAAGCGAGCTAAAATTAAAAAGGTACATCCTATCTACATAAAATTCGAACAGCGCAAAAAATTGAAATTTTATTTAATTCTAATAATGTTATTAATTATAATTAAATATGTTAAATAATTTTTAATCAATTATATTATTAAGTATATTAATAAATATTAACTGAATTTCGTATTTACAAAAAGTAGCCACTATAAGCTACCGTAGATTATTATTTTTTATTACGTATTTTTATTATTTCGAATACATTTTAGTGTACATTTTGAACTTTGAGTATCAAATCTTATATAATTACAACTATTATCTTCAAGCGATTTAAAAAAAAACTAAGATGGTCATTTGATTATTACATTTTTATTCTAATAAAAAAATTTTTAATTAAAAAGTTATCAAGTTACACTTAAGATTAATTATACAAAACTAAATAAAATGTCACGTTTTTTATGTGATTAATATACTATATTTTGCATTTTAATTCAGAAAAATTTTAATTGGTTTATGATTTTTAATTAAAAAAAAACAGATTTTTACTTAATTTTAAACTTAAATTAATGCTAATACTGAATTTTAATACAATTGATGTTAATTGTTTAAACAATATAATATATTTTTATTTATTTTTTTTAATTTAACTGTTTTCAGTTTGCTAAGAATAATACATATAAACTTCATTTTTTGAAGCGCAAGTTAAATTTTATTTGTATTTTTGTTATTTAAGAAAACAATTATATATTTTTATATTTTTAATACAATTTCAAAGAATTGTATTAGGAAAATATATACTTTAAATTCATTTAAAATTTTTTCTGGTTGTGTAAATAATAACTTATCGATATTTTTATCAAATTTGTCTTATTAAAAATTCATATGTATATCCTGTAAGGCAATTTTCACAAAAGCAGTAATTGAAATTAAAAACTAATAAGACATTTAAATGAAGTTACGAGCTCTATTACGATTTAAAAAGCTTTAAAATTATGAAATCGTCACTGACATTATATAATACGCATTAGCATTAGTATATGAAAAAATTACACTTCACAATCTATAATTTGAACTTTGCAGAAACAACATTAGGGCACAGTAGAATAATCCTACAATGCCCTGACTTATCCTTAATTTAAAAAAAATAATTAAAATTTCACGAAACGTGAACATACTTTATCCGTGTATGTAATATAAAATTTGTGTTATACAAAAGGACTGGTTAAAGCGTTTATGTTCAAGTTATTTAATGATCATTGCCAATTATATCGTACACGTTCTAAAAAAACAAATATAAATTGTACAATATGTATATATATATATATGATTTTTACCGAACTTAATTTTTAATCATTGTATAAATTTCCCGCTTTAAACGCTAAAAGGGCTTTGAATTAATTATTTGCAAATACTCTCAGGTAATATTAAATTAAATACCAATACACCCTTCCGACGAATATATCACTGGTGAATATTATATTAAGACGCTTAATAAATATTAAGCTTGCATTACGAGAGAGAGAGAGAGAGGGGCGAGGAAAAATTAGCGAGCATTCGAATTTTTACTAAGAGTAATAAACGGAACTATCGGTGTCTTGAGATAGTAAGGCTTTTGTAACAATGCAACAAGCTTCGTAGCCGAAGGGAAAAAAAGAATAGAAAAGAAAGAAGGGAAAAATTGAAAATTTACAGAGGAGCGCAATTGTAAGAATTATTATTTAAATTACCGTTGGTAAGACGGTTTTACTCTATGCTCTTTAGGTATCAAGTACGAGAGCGATAAATAACGTAGTATCAAGCTCGGGCTAACGGGTTTCGCAACGAATTATTTGTCGATACAGCAACGTGTAATTAGGAAATCGGCAAAGTTTTGAGCATGAAAGTTGAAAGTTTCAATTTTTATTTTCTCGGGCGTCTCCTCCCCTTGGGTTCAGGTCAAACGTCAGAAGATTGACAGGTTATCGTTGGCCGTGAGAGTATATAAGCACCCGCCGACGTGGGGGCTGTCATTGGCATGCCAGTTTTGTCAGTGAAATAAACACTCTGAACAGCCCGCGAGAGACATGCTGAGGAAGTGCCTCCTGTTCACCGTCGTGGCGGTGGGCCTGGTGGCGGCCGATCTCACCAGGTACCCTTCGAAGTCCATGGACTCGTCGTTCTATGCCAACCAAAAGAAGATCTACGATCTGTTTATGTACGTGAGCCAGGAGCCGCTGCCCGACACCGAGTACTTCGAAGTCGGACGCCACTATGACATCGCCGGGAACGTCGAGTTTTACACCAACCGAGTAATCGTCATTCGTCACTATTTCCATTTCATATTCACCGGAGCCTGGCTCTTGCTTTCCTTCCGGCGTACTTTGTTCGTACTTTGGAAAGGCACGGCTATGGATCTTAATCCCTTGCCCCATTGATATTGAATTGAAGCAAAGCCTTAGCTGGACGATTCGAGCGTCGTAGAGGTTTCCCTTCGGAGCAACGCCTTGCCTTTCCCTCCCCCACAAGTCCTTTTCAACGAATAATTAACGGTTTGAGCGAACTGCCCTGTGCGCCTCCTGTGCGCATTCTTCGTCGATTGCCAAAGCTTTCGTTATTCGCCACCGATCGATCGTACGTTTGCCCGGAGCTTAATTGTCTTACTTCGCAGGAGGCGGTCGAGGAATTCCTGTACCGCTACAAGTTCGGTATGCTGAAAAAGGATGCACTCTTCACGTACTACAATGAACAGCATCGCGATGAACTGCTGTCGCTGTATTATCTCTTCTACTACGCCAAGGACTTCTCCACCTTCTACAAGACTGCCTGCTGGGCTCGTATATACATGAATCCTGCTCTCTTCATCACGGCCTTTACCGCCGCCATGACTTACCGCGAGGATTGCAAGGCCTTCTACTTCCCCTACATCTACGAAATCTGCCCCCACGCCTTCTTCGACTCGAAGGTACGCCCGATGCCGCCTTTATTTTACACTAGAGCCCAAAGCGATTAAAAAGCCAATTATTTCCAACGAGGGTCCCCCTTGCGAATCCTCGGATTCGTGAGATTCGGAACCGCTCTTGGCGATTCCGGGAAATCGAGCTTTGGCGTTTCTCGATGGGGCGCACCTTAGGAGAGGAGCTGGCTAAACAAAAATCAAACCTCTCATTCGACAGATGATCCGTCAAGCTCAGTTCACGGCCATGTCTCACGGGATATCGAGCTACGCTCACCACCTCGGCGACAAGGCCGTCGAGACCGTCGGTAGCGTCGAAACTTACCACCTTTACTCGAACTTCTCGGACTCCTACATGAACTACGTGTACAATAGCGAATACGAATTAACGTACTTCACCCACGATGTCACATTGAACAGCTACTACTATTACTTCCGTATGATGTACCCCTTCTTTATAAGCAACAAGGGCTTCAAGGTACCAACCTCCTACCGGGGAGAAATATACTTCTTCATTCATCAGCAACTGATGGCCAGATACTTCCTCGAGAGATACTCCAATGGCTTCAAAGAATTGGACTACTTCAGCTTCGAGAAGTTCAATCTGCCCTCGTTCTACTACAGCTACACTTATCCAAATGGCGTATCAATGCCCCAGCGCGACTGGTGGAACGTCGTGCCCTTCTACAAGCTCAAGTACTTCGAGGTACCGTTATTTTTTTCTTTTTTTACGACTAAATTACTATTGAACGATCCCGCTCCTCGCTCCATAAGAATACAACAATTTGCAAACTGCCTGCAGTATTTGAAAGCCCTGGAAATCCGCATCTTCGAGACCATCGACTCCGGATACTTCTTCGACGAGATGGGCAAGAGGGTCAACTTGGACACCCCGGAGGGTCTTAACTACTTGGGTAACCTCGTCGAAGGCAACTACGACTCCAAGAACTTCAAATACTTTGGATCCTACGATGCTCTGGCTCGCGACGTCTTTGGCGCTGACTACAATCCCCAGTACAAGGACTACAATGTCCCGAGTGCCCTGCAGTACTTCTCCACCAGCATGAAGGACCCCGCCTTCTACAGAATATACTCCAAGATCGTTCAATTCTTCCTCCGGTATCGCTTCGCTCATTGGCTCATTATAGATCGCCAACCGATTTAGCCCATCCCGCCTATTACCAATGCTGCGATTATTATTATTTCAGATACAAGTCCTTCCTCGGCCACTACCCGAAGAACGAGCTGGAATTCAGCGGCGTTAGATTCGAGAGCGTGGACATTAGCAAGCTCATGACCTACTACGAGAACAAAGATTTCTTCATCAACAATGCCGTTGGCGTTGAATCATCGAAATACGGTCGCTCCTTCGCTATCAAAGCCTATCAGTATCAGTTGAACTACAAACCATTTAGCTACAAATTCACCATTAACTCTGATAAGACTACCAAGGGTATAATTCGTATCTTCCTTGGACCGGCGTACAATGACGAATACACCGATGACTATTCGTTCTTCCTCCGATACTACAAATACTTCTTCATGGTCGACGAATTCGTCGTCAACTGTAAGTGGCATCCATTAATAAGATTTAATCTCGATTCAAATGTTCCCGGTATTATTTAATTGGGCGGAATCTTTAAGAAAAGAAAACCGCATTCCATTGATAGGCCCGAAAAGCGTAAGCTCAAGGACGATAAATATCGTGGGAATTAATAATTCAAAGTAAATTGAATCGGGAAAAACGGCATTCGATGCTTTAACAATTAGAGGCTTGGGATCGTAAAAAAGTAGGCACAAAAGTAGTGCAAATATTGCAGATAATTTTCAAAGCCTTCGTCCCTTTCACCGATTACAACCGGTGAGAATGTTTTCCCGCACCCCACCCCCCAATAAGTAATCGCACAAAATTACTCACTCGTCCGCCCCCCCCCTTTGCAAACGCAGTGAAAGAAGGCATGAACAGCGTGGAGAGATCCAGCAACGAGGCCATGCACGCCTACAAGCAGGACTACTCCTTCGAGAGCTTCTACAAGAGCTTCGGCCAGGACTTCAAGGACAAGGAGTCGTTCAGCCAGCCCGAGCGCCAGTACAGCTTCCCCCACCACCTCTACCTGCCCAAGGGATCCCCCGAGGGAATGAAGTTCAAATTCTTCTTCTACATCGGGCCTTACGAGGAGGGCAAGCCCTTCCAGCTGCCCTTCTTCGGCAAGCGCGTATTCTTCAACAAGAGCCTGGGCTATCCGCTGGACAGACCCGTGAGTCCGTTCTTCTTCCAGCTGGGCAACGTCTACCTGAAGGACATGTACATATACCACAAGAAGGACTACGCCTACGGCGGCCAATACGACGAGACGTACAAAAGCTACTTCCACGGCGAGCACCAGCCCATGAGCACCGACTTCTCCAAGTTTCATGATTTTAAATATCCCCAGTACACGACTGAGAATTACGAAGAGCCGAGCGTAAGGGAGAGCAACCGACCCCTTCGCTATCACTGGTACCTCTAAAATCCTTTAATTAAGCCCTTTTGTAACATAAATTATTTTTTATCTTAGCAATAAATGAATTTTATTAAACGCACACTCTTTCTTTTTTAAATGCTTCACAAATGCTTACAATTTTCAATATCTACTTTTTCATACGCAACTTACGAATGTTCTTCTCGTTTTAAAGTATTATTTAGTGGAAAAAAAAATTTTTTTAAATAAAAAAAAAAAAAAAAAACAACATCAATTTAATTCTTCGGAATGAAAATTCAATGAAATTCAGAATTACGAACAATTTACATTGTCTTTTTTTTATAACGTGTGCGTGAAATCAAGATTGTTAAATATCTTAGCGCCGTTTCCTCTTTTAAATCGTAACGTAAGAAATGATCGATCCTCACGAGTACTTTCTACAAATGCTTTATTAAATTATACCTACGAACAGTGAATATTATAATGTTACATTTAAAGCATGTAAAAATAGAAATATAAAATTTTTTAAATATAATTGTTCAACAAATAATAATTGCTATTCTATTTCTTAATTTTATCGCTCTTTGGCACTTGATATATATTTATATATATAAAGTGAATAATAAAGCTTATCATGGCATTAGAAATCATCTAATAAATGTAAATCATTGTCACAAAAATGTATTACAATCTTAAATATTTATTACATTAAATATTGCGTAAAGTAATAATAAATTAATGTTAGTCCACTATTGTGAAAATATAAAAAAATACTAATGGTACACGCCGATACTAAACAAAAATCTCATTCAGTATTTATGAAACTCGTAAGTTAGTTTTTTTTTTAAAGAAAGCTAAGCCTGTACAAATACAAGCTATTATTCATAAGTAATCCTAATTATTTGATTAAGAATTGTAATTTTAACAACAATACTCAAAGGAAGAATATGCGATCATGGGTAGTAAATTACAAGAGAAAAAAATTCAGAATACTCATACATTATAAATATATTATCGGTAAATTATAAAATATAGCTGCTTAATATACGTTATGGTACAAATTAAAACGTTTCGATATAATAATTTGAAAAAAAAAGAATTCAAAAGAGAGTAATTAATTATGAAGTGTGAGATCGATCTGATATATTTATCGATAGAGGAGCTTACTTTTCAGGATATACACGATTGATAATAAGATCGATTAAAGTGGGTATAATTGATTGCGTATGTAAGGTTGGAAATTATACTCACCAATTCAAAGGTGAAATAAGAATAAATGCTACACCATTTCGTACTCTGATTAGCTAAATTGCCAGAAGCAATATGCACTGGAGACGATATACTCTTAATTGCAGAAGAAGTAAAGCATCCATTTTAATAAGCCAATAATAGCGATAAATTCTAATTACACAGACATGCGACTTTGAAGAAATTTAATACTTAATGTTTCACTGGCAATGCGTATTATCTCTTATTAAGGCTTTCTTTTTTCTCTGAAACATTAAAAATACCATCGACTCAAGCCCAAGATACATTTACAAGAAGATTTGCAGTTAAGCACCTTTTACAGGACTTTATCTTTAAATCCTTGATTAAGCAAGCTGCAATAGTCGTCAGAAAGGCTGAATTGGTTTTTCCTATCAAATGAAAGGCAATACCTCATTTGCATTAATTTCCCTTTAATAAACTCTGATCTTGATAATAATGAGCATTAAATAATTATCTAAGTTTCTCGTATCTTCTGCTCTAATAATCGTGGTGTTTACTATTGACTTTTACCAAGTGAAACACTCTGCCTTATCGTTATGGAATTTTTGACAAATTGACGATCCAAAAAAAAAAACTTATTCCATTTCTAATGCACAAATTAGTTAAATATTACACAATATCGATAACAAATAAAAGGTCACTAATAATATTAATAACGAGTTTTTCTTACCAACAATTCATTTTAATTAATATATATTCAGTGAAGTAAAAAATTTTATACTCGATAAAATTGTTTCTTAAAACGTCGAACCAATCTATAATATACATTACGCCTTTTTTGTAAATTTAAGAATTTAAAAAATTTAGTTCTTGACTCATTGTACTTTCATTCTTTTACACTTGGTACGACAAACTGTGCAAATCTCTTACAGCGATGTGCAAACAACTTATTTGGATCTTGCAAATCATGAAATGAAAACCATAAACTACGAGTATCTAATTATAAAAGATAAATACATAATAATAACATTATTCACAAATAATTACAAATACTATTGTTTTAAAACATTAACCATTGATAAAAATTTTTACATAAATGCTGTTGATGAAATGATTCTTGCATCGTTAAAAAATTATAAAAAAAATAATTTTTGCATTACATTTACGTCTAACGAATAAAGTATAAATAACAGTATTTATACAAATTCGTTAAATTTCAATACTGAAAACGAAAATATTGAGAATGCATTAATTGCATATTTATGCCAAATAATTATTCACAAGCGAACAAAAAAAAGGTTTACTTTATTTCAGCTAATCAAAATTTATAGTTTTTATTTTTATATTTTAATAGGATTTCAGAAAAACTTCTGAAATTTTAATTATAAAATCATTTATTTTACTGCCGACGAAACATTGTTTTATAACTATTTTACATAATTTTTTATGATTTTTTTGCATCTTGAATCTCAGACTAAAATTTAATAGCAAGAAAAATATAATGAATATAACAAACTTTAAATAAAAACACTAAATATTGTATATATGCTTAAATTAATAAAAGCGGTTTTTCTTAATACTGGAATTTAGATAATATTTGCAATTATAAATTTGAAACGCATCGTTTGAATTTTTTATCCTCACAATTAAAAATTAATTATTAGAAAGAAGTTAAAATATTTACATAAAATATATTCTTTTTTAATAATGATAAAAAAAATATCTAATTAATAACGTTTTAATTATTATTACTCAAGACATGTTTTATTAACTTTTTTTTTAAACATGAAAAAAGCTTAATATTATTTTATGCCTATGTAGATCGTAAGTTAAATGATTTTCATTTTTAATAAATACATATTATATAATAAATTTTATCAACGAAGGAAAAAGTAATTAGCCGGCCCTAATTAAAATGTAACTATATAAATTATTGATACTTATAATATTCAATAGGTTATCTAAAAGTATTTATACGAAGTAAATGCATGGTCTAGCTGATAATATTAATTACAAAACTGATAACAGTATAATAAATATGATATTTTTTTTATATTACACATGTAAACAAGATGATATTGAATTTAATTTAATATAAAAAAAACAATAATTGTATTACGAAAATTGTCATTTGAAATAATTTTAAATTAACAATCTAACCTTATACATTGCTATAATTTATTGCAAAAGGTATTCTAGAATATTTTCATGAGTATTTTTAAACTAATAGAAAATTGTGAACGACATATTATAACGAAAAATCTTTACCAGTAAAGAAGAACATATTAATTGATGTAATATTTCATATTTTTAAAACATGTTTATATTTTAAAAATATTACACAACTTATAATATTAATATTAAATTTATACAAAAAAACTTATTTTTTATAAATTATTTAAGCCTTTCAAACTAAGTTTGCTTCTATATGAATAATTATTAATACATTTGTATAAAATTAATAGGAAAACATATTTAAAACAAAAAAACAGTAAATAGAAAATCAGAATTTGTGTTGATATTGATTCAATATATTTATTATGACAGATTTAGATATATTATACATACGAGTATAATCCACTTATGTAGATGATATTATACATGCGAAATATATTCACCTTTCTTCAGTCCAACATTTATCTAAATGTATAATAATGGATGCGTATGTTCGTTATTTCAAGTGGAAACAGAATGAAATTAAAAATTTCGTTTTTTAAAAATTCTACCAGATGATTCAGTATTTATGAGAAATAACGAAGAATATAAGATAAAAGTACGTAATTACAGTTAAAAAATGATTAATCATTTGTTTCATTGTTAAAAATCTTAAAAGCATTTAATAAATATAAGTATATATCGAAATTATAATTATATGTTATATTGAAGAATCAATAAATGCGATAATTCGCATAATTATATTCTGTTAAAATCATAGATTTAAAAAAAAAATTGCTTATAAAAAATTGCTATAATAATTCTATATTTGAATAATATAAGCTTATATTCATTTGATTAAGACAAAATTAATTTACATAAAGCAATAATAATTGAAAAATATAATGTAATTTATAATTAAAACTTATTATTATTAAAATTAAAAAAAAACAAATAATTGTTTGAAATAAGTGATCTTACTTTTATGTAGGAAAATTTACTAAAGTATACTGTTATTACCGATAACGATATTTTTTAATTATTCAGATTTAATAGAGTATAACACAAAAAAAATATGAACACTTCTTTAATGTCTGTTACAAATGTTTACATAGAAAATAAACAAAGCTAAACACCTTAATTACATGTTGGAATAAATAAAACTATTTTATACAATGTGATTTTCACTTAATAGTACTATTAAAATTTATCTTATACTTTTATAAATATTTGTTTATGCGTTGTTATGATTGTTTTAAAATATTAATTACAAGCTTATAATAGCTTATTAATTTTGCTTTTTAAGCAACGCAAATATGGTTTGATAAGTTAGTAACTACTTATGATATTAATTAGCATATCACAAAAAAAGTAAAAAAAAAATTTTAATTGCAATAATTATTTTAATTAATCTTTCTGAAATAGCTTACAAATTTAAATATTTTAAAGTTGAGAAAATATATTTAATTATTAAATAAATGACAATATATATATATATATAGTATTATAAGTAAGAACTTATTTAAAAATCAATGTTTTAAATGCATAAGGACATAAGGACTAATAAGTTATTTTTAATGAAAGATTTATTTATAGCTCTATCGAAGATGAAATCTTGAAAAAATTGTAAAAAAAAAGTGTAGTCGTTAAAAAAAGTATATTTACATTCAATTTTTTATAACAAAATTCTAGTAGAAACCAATCGAAACTAGTCAGACATTTATGAAAGAATGCAATATTAATTTTTTGCTATTAACATTATTTCACCATACGTTGAACCTCATTGCTTATGAATACAGATAAATTGTTTTCACTTATATACTCAATAAGCTGCTGGCTGCATTAATAAATCTGGATAAATGAGAAGTGGGAAGATAATGAGGTCGACCATAGGTTCGGCTTTAATTGACTGTACGAATGTGGGCTCAAGTTGCTGCTTAGAAGTCGACGAACGGCTGGAAAATTTAAAGAGCAGGCGCTTGCAGGGTTCATCACTCCGCCGAGTCAGATAAATCCAAGCGAGCTCTCAGGACGTAGAGCAGCCTGATTGATTGATCGCGGCGTAGGGTGGACGGCGGGAGGGGGGTGGCGTGGGGTGGCGTGGGATGGACAAAGCGACGGCATTGTTCGCTGAATCGAGCGAGACGAGAGTAAATAAATCTGCGATAAGGACGAGGCCTTATCGGCCTCCCCGTCGCGCCCTCGGGAATCCGCGGACCGGGGTCGAGTGTCACTTGACCCGGACACCGACGACACGATTGAGGCGACTCGTATAAAGCACAGGGACGCGGAGCCGCGAGCTCAGTGCCTTCCGGAAGTTCAATAATACCGACGTCGGTCTCGAGCCCACGCCGCACACGCTCTCAAGGTCACACTTGCCACCCGTGTAATAAGCCTCCTAATAATGTCACTAATCGAGCAGCCGCGGCCACAGGCCAATCCCGATTTTAGATTAGCTGCGAAACGCGAGAGGACGGGACTCGCCCTTCGATATTCGAGCCGAGACAAGCCCAACCGCCAGAATTATTATCATACCTAGCTAATGTGCTCGCGTTGCCGAATCTTAGGAGATCCCCTCGATCATTCCTCGCGATCGTATTACATTGTTATAAAATATATAGAGTTATGCATAATACGGTCGAGTAATGCAAAATAATAACAAGAGTCGGGGCAAAGCTAGATCAAGCTCATAAAAAGAGGATTAATTGCATTTGACTTGGGTCTCGAAGCGCAATTAAGCACGGTTTTCAAATGAATTTAATATCAAGCGGTAAGCTTTTAAGAAAATCTCGTAAAAACCCAACCGACAGCGAAAGATCCAAGGAAAGCCAACGAGATAAGGGCAATATTAACGAATCGGCCCCCCGGGTATCGTAATAAATATGCCGGATAATGGGGAGCAGGGAAAATTGCTTGTACATAAAAGAGTGCATAAATAAGCGTATGCCAATAAAACATTGTTCTGTGAAGGTCCCTGTCAAAAGAAGAGGAACCGACATGTTCGGTAGGCAAGCGCTTTTATCGGTGCTGGCCGTTAGCTGGGTTGCGGCCCAGTCGCACAAACACGATTACCACAATGAGTTCACAGCTGACAATGACTTCCTCCTTAAGCAGAAGCGCGTCTACCAAATTCTCTACCATTTCACGCAACCTGAGATTAAGACTGAACTTTATAAAGAAGGCCAGGAGTACAATATCGAGGCTAATTTGGACGGCTACACTAACAAAGTAACAACAACCTTTTATTATTGGCAATGTTAAAGCTAGCCGACTAGTATTTAACGATGCACGCCCAACTCATAATTCATGGATACGTTCGAATAAATCTATCGGCAATGCCATCGTGCAAGGGCATTTTTATCGAATCATTTTTTACTTTGTACTCGCAGTATCGAACAATTGAGTAAACATTTAATTACCTACGATCGATTGCCTGTGTTGCCAAAAGCCCATCGATAAAACAAGCGGAGGAGTTTCTCTTTTCGTATAGGACGAATCTCTAACGCAGTTACTCCCGCGCACTTGCGCCGCGATGGCGCAAAAACAAAAAAAAAAGAAGAAGAACTGCACCCAAAGCAAGGAGATTAACGAGAAATGGCCTATTTCAGGAAGCAGTGACGGAATTCCTGCATCGGCTGCAGCACGGCCTCGGCTCTCACAACGGCGTCTTTTCCATCTACCACGAGAAGAGCATCGAAGAGGCCCTTCACGTATTCCGGCTCTTTTACTACGCCGGGAGCTTCGAGACATTTTACAAGACCGCCCTATTCTGCCGCAACAGGCTCAATCACAATTTATTCGTATTTACGTTCTACCTGGCGGTCATACATAGGCCCGATACGAAATACATAAGGCTGCCCCCACTTTACGAGCTCCTGCCCTATTACTTCTACAATGCCGAGCTTTTGGCCAAAGCCCATCATCCAAAGGAGACTGGAAAATTATGTGAGTCGCCGCTCCCGGCCAATGAAAGAGATCGCTAGATTCTTCCTTCCTTCTTCTACACCGATGCGATCGAGCTTTCGCTCGAGGTTCGCTCGATTTTGATTTCCACCCTGCGAATTTATCGATCTTTTGTTTTTTCTTTTTTCTTTTTTTTTTTTAATTTTTAGACTGCCTTTCGTTGGTAAGATAATTGAGCCACGAAAAAGGTGCAATTAAAATGATAAATTATGGCTTTTGATTGGAACCGAAAGGCAGTCGATCGTAATTGAATATTGATAGCCTACTGATAAGAGCTTGATTATCTTTTTCCATGCATATCACATTAACCCAATGCGCTCACATTGCGTATTCTATTTTTGAATTTCTATTAAAGAAATATATGCATTCGAGGGTGTGGTCCAATCGTTGCAAGTACGCAAACGAAACATTGGATGCATAGTATCTAATGAGGGTAGAAAAGGTTTTTTCCCCTCGCTAACGTTAATTGCCGAATCGCGTAAAGTATTAACGAGCGATCGAAACGCAACTCGCAACCACTGCGACTGCGGTCTTTCATTGGGACAAGTACGAAAGGTATTGACAGGACATCCGTAATGTTCTCGCCGACAGATCAAAAGCACAGCGCGGGCTACGACGCCTACATCATTCCCTACAACTACTCTGGCTCTTACCTTTACGAGTACAACTACGAGCAGCGCCTGAATTACTTCACGGAGGACATAGGCCTCAACAACTTCTACTTCTTCTTCCGCAACGATTACCCCTTCTTCCTGGGCAGCGACGAGTTCAAGCTCCCAAAGGACTTCCGCGGTGAAAATTACCTCTACGTTCACAAGCAGCTCTTCAACCGATACTACCTCGAGCGTCTCTCCAACGACCTCGGCAGGATCGAGGACTACGATTACAAAAGGCTGTTCTACCCTGGCTACTGGCCTCTGATCTCCTACCCCAACGGCCTGCCCTTCCCCTCGAGGCCATCCAACAGCTACTTCCCGAAAAACAAGTTCCATCAAATTCAAGTGAGTGCTCTCGATCATTTTTTACTCTTTTTTTTTGGGTGGGGGGGGAGGGGCGATTTGCCAAAAAGTACCCTCGACCATTTTAAACAGCACCCTGCCGCTTCTCTTAACGGGCAAAAATATCATTCGACGGCGAATAAGCTTTGGAATTATTATTGCACTGCCACGGCTTTTCCTTTGCTTCAAACGCACATTTACAGATGCGCTTATGCACGCACAGCTCGATCGCGCAAAGAGTCGTGTGAATATAAGGAGCGATAGGCGGTGGTAGGATAAGATCGTTGAAGTTGGCTCGTTGGCTTAGGAATGCGAGGAATTCGAGAGCAGAATAAGTCAGGCCGTGGATTCGGGGATCGCCTTCACGAAGGAAGGCAAGACCAGCAAGATCTACGGGCCCGAGGGCTTGAACGCTTTGGGAAACATGATCGAGGGCAACGCCGACTCTTACAATCTGCAGTACTACGGGAACGTCGATCTCCTCGGCCGCAATATTCTCGGCTTCAACGTCGTGCCATTTTACCCGGACAAGTGGCAGCCCAGTGCCCTCCAGCAGCTGGTGACCAGCGCCAGGGATCCTGCCTTCTGGAGACTCTACAAGAGGCTCCTGCACTACTATTACAAGTTAGTCCTCGTCAACGCGCGTCGAAAACCCAGCCGGTTTATTCCCGAAGACGATTCGAGCTGGCTTCGTTTCGGCCGAGAGGCTCGACTCGAGCCACCAACGAGTACCTCCTTACTTTCAGATACAAGTACAACCAGAAGCCCTACAAGCCCGAGGAGATTCAGTTCCCGGGGCTGGAAATAACCTCGGTCTCCACCGACAAGCTGATAACCTACTTCGATTACTTCGACGCGACTATAAGCAACGGATTGGTCGTGTCCAGTGAGCAAGAGGCCGAGTCCTACCTCATCCAGGCCCGGCAGTACCGGCTCAACCACAAGCCCTTCAACGTCTACGTCAATGTCAATGCCGACAAGGCGACGAGGGCCTCCGTCAGGATATTCATGGGGCCCAAGTACAACGTTCACATGAAGGAACTCAACTTCGCCGAGCACTACACCGAATTCTTCGAGCTCGACAACTTTATTTACCACCGTAAGCTCGCTTCCTTGCATTATCCCCTCTCGAGACGCAACTCTGGATCGCCATCGGCTAAGCCCTTCCCCTCCCCTCCCTATTATCCGGGCCGCGTCCCGGGAAGTTGACGCGCGAGCAAACGAGTGCATCGAGTGCTCTTGGGAAGCTGCGGGATATTACGGGAGCAAGATATTTTTGCGCCGATGGCTTCGCTCGCGCCCTAATCCTAAATCCAATGTCTAACGACGATCTATAAAGTCACCGCTCGACCGTAACGCGCGGCTATTTTGAATGCAGTGGTCTTATTGACCGAATGGAATCCCTTTCACGGGCCCAATGAATGCCAACAGCCAATACAATGGACGCGCGAATAAACGTTTGTCTTTCCCCCCGTTAACGCCGTTAGGCGACCATCGACCATTATCCCGAAGGTCGAGCTGTAACGGATGCCTTGAATCTTATTGAAACCCGACCTGCCCAAGCTCGTGCCTACCAGGGCCGTGCATTGGCGTGACAAAGCGGGCAAGAGCATCCTGTCATAGGGCATAGATATTATCCGCGGATCTCCGCCGACCTGACCTAGGGAAAATTGCGAGATCCAGTACTAATGCAGCGCCAATGCTTATGATGCAGTGAACGCCGGGCCGAACGCTATTGAGCGCAACTGCCACGAGTTCTTCAGCTTGGACCACGAGCCGGAGCCGAGCGAAATATTCTACAAGCGGGTCCTGAAGGCCCTCAACGGGGCCGAGCAATTCAAGCTCCAAAAGAGGATCTCGGCCTTCCCCGAGAGGCTCGTACTGCCCAAGGGCAAACCCGAGGGCCTCACCTTCCAGCTCTTCGTCTTCGTCTCCCCGGTCCAGTCCGAGCCGGTCTCGTACGAGTCGCGGATCTTCGGGGACGCGACCTTCGACAACCGGCCCCTGGGATACCCCATCGATAGGCCCATACGCGACTTTGACTTCCACGGGCCCAACTTTTTCTTCAAGGACATTACCATTTACCACAAGCTCGAGCACGACCCGACGGTCACGTACTGAGATCACCGGCAGGCCGCGCGACAAGCGACTTTACGATAACGGCTCTACTCGATCGCCAGAGGCTCCTTTATTGTTTCTTGATTTTTCTCCTCTTTTTCTCCCTCTGCTTATTCTTCTCCTTCTTCTACTTCTACATTTACTTGTTTTACTTCTTGTCCTAACGCATCTTCTTCTCCTTCTTCTTCTTACTTTAACCATCGTTGTCTTATTTTATTCCTCTTTCCTGTCATCTACCTTTTCTTCTTCCGAACGATATTCTTACTTTAACCATTTTTGATCGTATGAAATTTTTATATTGTACGAAGATATTATTATTATTATTATTATTATTATCGTTATTGTTATTGTAATAAATTTAATTTTTTTTTGTTACAAACTTTTTAAATCCTTTAAAATTCATTTTCAATTCGATTCCTTGCGCCTTCCCTTTTGCATCTATACTTAAAAAAAAAAAAAAAAAAAAAAAAAAAAAAAACACTTTTAAAAACAGACCATTCAATGCAGGAACCTCCATTGATGTACTGATCGGGTATTACGATAAAAAAATAGTTTTAATAAAATTAACGATCTTCGCGATAAGCCATGAGTAAAAGAAATCGCAATCGCTGACGATGGTAATATTCTTCTTTCGCAGGCATCGTTAACTAATATTATCACTACAATTACTGAGAACATCAAACTTAATAACGTTTAAGTTATACAATAAGCGAATATTTTTTCAAAACATTGTAATTTATTGTAACCGATTACGAGCTATTCTGTAAAATGCATCGTGTTTGAAGCATCGTTGTAAATTTTCTTTAAAATAAGATTTTTATAATATCGAATATGAAAATTCAACATAAGAATTCAGGTTAAAATTGTATTTTGCCAAATGCAAACACTTGGAAGAATTTTTATTTAAAATGCATAATGCGAAGTTGTCTGGAATGATCTATTTTTATTAACTGCAAAATCCCGTTGCTTACACCACAATACGATTTCAACGAATGGAAATTAATATCTGAAATTAGTAGGCAGATATACACTGCAAAAGTGTGTAGATAATTGGAACTGGCAAGTGGTCGCGCGCTAAAAATATATTAAGCCTTTCAAAAACTATAGTTACTTTCAAATACAAGAACCTTAAGAGAGCTTTAGAATTTTTTTGCCATTATAATTTCAGCTCTTAAAATGTAAGCTGCTTTTTCATAATGGCCATTAGAAGCGTATAACTAAAAGGAAAACACAGTTATATGAAAAGTCGCTCCAGCTAATTGGTATTTTGTAATAATTTACCAATTGTTTTTATTATTGTTTCAAGTGACTGCAGCTGTTTAAATAATAACTGTTAAATCCTTAGATTGCATTTTGAAAAATGGATTTATTACAGTGGAGTTTTTTTACTCGGTCAGTCCGCTAATCGACAAATATCGCGGAGGGAATGCGTACAAAGGCAAATTAATATGCAAGGATGAAATGAAACCACGATCGAAATAATAATGAAGAGCGACTTTTTCGTCGAAGAGCTCAAATATTATCGGTAGCTCGTGAATCTTGCGGGCGCGTAACGCTGTTTATTTTTAAACAGCTTGGTTTATGCATTCAAAAACAAATCACAAATTTCTGGAGAAAATGGGGATAAAATACTTTCAGGCGCATGACGCAACCGTTCGGCTTAATGTATTCGATATTGTGTTGATGTACTGTTATATTCTAGGCTATACAGTTAGACATACCGGGAAAGAGTCGGCTGTGAGCGCCAATGATTGAGCGTATGTACTATAGACATACCTGTAGGTTACTATTCTCATGCGAATTTCATGTCTTACTCAAACGCAATCCTCTACAAATCTCAACATTATCAAACTCGTTGATTCACAATAAATGGCATGTTATTACGGGAGGCTTTTCTTCGGTACCGTTGATTTTCCTCAAATATCAGCATGTACCGCTACATTTTATTTAAATTTTTTGAAAAATTTCTCATGCATGGAAAATTGTAATATGTATGGAATTTTTTTTTTTTTTTCTTCCTCTTCATTACTCGTAAGAGATCGATCTGCGTTGAACCGTGGAAGTGCTTTTCGATACACTATACGAGACTGCAAAATTCATCGAGCTTCGCTATCGGTGTCGCGTACGATGCTTTTGAGTAAAGGAATAATAAATAGAGCACAGGACAGGACAAACAAGTGCTAAAGAAAGCCACAGGACAAGAGTCTTACATTTGTGCTTTATTATAATTTTGAATCGTGCCTCGCATAAAGAGTCACGATACGCGTCATTAAAGCCTATGGTGAAAAATATTTATTTTAATCGGTGGCCGTCCCTCTCGTGCCCCACATAATAAAACAGCTTGGGCAGATTCCGACGAATCGCTTAGGATTTCGAAGCGAAAGAAAAGAAACGGGGAAGAAGAGGAAAAAAATGCCCGGCCCTTGCCACCCTTCCATCCAAACTCAATGTCGTAGTATCCTAAGGCATCTAAGCTGTCCCGGACGATGGTGTAGAGGCGTCAGCAGGCGGCATTGAACCCTGGGATGCATCGCGCGCGTCTTCTCTCTTCTTCTCCCACTTCTCGCTCCTTTCTTCCTCCCTATATATATATATCTCTCTCCTACTCTCTCTCCTACTCTCTCTCCTACTCTCTCTCTCTCTCTCAGCGTGGCTCGCGTTAGAGTTGGTCAAGGTCATGAGCGATGAGCGACAGCGACAGAGGCCGAAGAATGTGGGCCGTTAGTCGACTCCCCGGAAGCGGAGCCCCGGCTCGACGAGAAGAGGAGCCTCGGCCAAGCGCGTCCGCGAGCAAGTCAGTCCACGTCCGACCCGTGAGCGCTTCATGTGGATACTGAGCTGGAAGACGAGGGAGAGAGGAAAGCTTTGCAACCGTCGGAGCCGCAGCAGCCAGGCCCCGCTCGCCATGGAGTTTCGCACCTTCCTCGTAAGAGCCCGGCTTTATTTACTCGTTCTGTCCGCGGAGCCGGCCCTCGGCCTCCGATGGGTCCTCCTGCCGGCCACCTCTGGGCTCAAGGCCACACCTTGGCTCAAGGGCTGCCTCCCGTCCACGCGTCCGTCAGCGATCTATCGTCGAGTGTCCGAGGCATCGAGCGCGAACTTTATACGAGAGATCGGCGCGCGATCGGCGGCCTCGGCTTTCGCTTTAAAGGGACTCGATCCTGAAGGCCCGAAAAAAGGAACCTGCTCCTCTATCTTGCCCTGGCGCACGCTTGCCTAAGAGGAAAGTTTTTCGCCTCATCTGTACTTTCTTTTCGCGCTAAATTTAAGCCCGTATACTGTAATAGGTTGGCGATGTTACGTCAGATATAATGACAAAGCCAATAATTTAACGTTAAATGAATGAGTTTTTGACTCGCCGTCTTTACAAGTGAAATTCGTCCGTATTTTATAAGTTTCGAAATGATAAAATTAAAATCGTTAAAACAAAAATGAAAATGCTTTCTACTTCTGCAGAGAAAGTTTTTTTTTTTTTTTAATCAAATGCATCTCCGACTATTTAAAGTCTATTTGAAACCTTTTTAAATTACATATGTTTTGCACGCGCTTTAATACTAACTTACCGAATGGAATTAATACTTTTCATCGTTCAAGCCAAATATTAAATTTTTTTATATAAGTCTCGACTGCTTTGCAGTATTTTTGGTTGCAACAGCATAGAATCATTTAAATTTTATTCGCATTTATTAGCCCAAACTTATAATTGTTTTCCTGTAAAGAAAATTGAGGCCGCCTATTGCATAATTACAGCTATCCATTTAAGAGTAGAATTTTCGAGTATATTTCTTGCTGCAATATATATATATATATATGTATGAATATTGATTTTTTTTTTTTTTTCATCTTAAATTTTAAGCCTTCTTTTTTCTTATAAAAATCTTATGTAAAAATATTCGGATCCCGTGTGGCCTGAATCAACGAGCGATGCGCTCCGTTTCGTCGAGCTTCGGATACGGAAACAGGACCGATCTCTTCTTCGAAGCTTCCTTATCCCAGGCTGGGACCGATTTGCCGGGCTGTACAATGCAAAATCATGAGATCTCGAAGGAGATTTAATTTAGAAAAATTAAAAGAAAAAAAAAAAAGGAAGAAAGAAAGAAAAACAATAAAGCAGGATACGAGCGCCAATACGGTATCCGTCATTAGTGACGTCTTTTTATTACAAACACCGACTTGATAGCGTCTGTTATGGCGAACCGGTTTTCCACGGGTCATCGTCTCGGCGTAACTGTATCGTGGCTGCGGCGCAAGGATTTTACCAGCTTTCCTAATGATAGAATTATCTTTGCGTGCAAACAAGTAGGTTAAGCCAGCAGCACGCGTAAGTTGGCAGAGCCCGAGTCTCTCTCTTTATTTCCAAAAGCCTCTCCTCGAGCTGTCGATCTCGCCGGCTCGAGTTACGCGAGCACAATGCCAAGGATCCCTTGCAATGGCTCCAACTGCCCTGTGCAGCTGTGGCTAATTCGTAGTTCGATAAGAGAGCCGGGGGGGGGGGCTTGCTCGTGCGCAATAGTTTTTTTTTTGTGCACAATGGTAAAAGATCGTACCGATACTCGGCTCGGCTCGTTTGCTGCAAGGCACGGGGCGTTACATGTCAATACGACACTTCTTGCATTCGCGTTCTCCCCTGTAGATTTAAGCTTTAGGATTTTTAAGTGCGTTGACAAATCTGATTTTTTGCATTCGCTTCTTAGCGTAGCCTCGCACGAAGGATCCATCCACCCTTGAACTGTATTTTACGTTGCAAATTTCAATTTTATCCTTACTAATCTGTTCTAAATTTGATGCACTCCAAGTTTCTTAATTCATTACGAGTGTTGTCGTTATCATTTATCTCATTGAATAAAAACGAAAGGACAAACCTAAAGGCATCGTTAAGTAAGTAAGGAACATCAAAGAATATTATATTACCGGTGTAAATATTTGCTAAAGATAAATTTAACGAGATCTACTAGGGATAATTCACACTGATATAGAGGAAAACTATCATCGAATAAAACAATACGGATTTAAATTCTCGTGATTTAATTTAATCTCATGTAGTATTTTTAACGTAACCGGAAATGTAACGGCATAAGACTTTCATTTTTATTTATAATATATAATCAAAGCAAGATAAAATTTTCATTAGATTTAATATATTAGTTTCGTTGTGCAATCGTAATAATATGTAATTTGTTGAAATTTTTTCTCCTTTTTTAACTCGATTCTTTATACATACACTGTTACGGTGTTTTTTTCAGTTATATACTTGTTCATATACTAATTTTCAGTAGAAATTTGCTTTGAAATTTGTACATATAAATAACGAGAAATGATCGTTTTCCATGCCTCTCTCATTCTCTCTCTCTCTCTCTCTCTCTCTCTCTCTCTCTCTCTCTCTCTATCTCTTTCCCTCGTATAACTTCGAACGTATCATTTATTCTAATTTTTCAGCAGCGTCTATCATACTTACAATAACAGACTCATTCTCGAGTTTTTAAATAAAAAAAACAACCTAACATTAATTAAGATTGACGTTTTTGCAACTCATTTAGTATAAATTAGTTATATTAGTTTGAACTCTACGTATAAAATTTTTTATAAAAATCTATAGTACCTTTTAATTCCATCAAATTTAAAAGTACTAAATGCCTGTTTTAATGTTAGGTTGTTTTTTTTATTTAAAAACTCGAGAATGAGTTGGATTAAATGGCTCGAATAATATTTACACGATGTGAAAATAATATTTATAGTGATTTCTTCATACGGTTTACATTGATTAATATTAAATACTTATTTGAGGTAGTTACTATTTCAAGGTACGAAATTTTTTAATTCTACAAAAGTTCCTAGCCAAATAAAACTGTCCTGATAAAAAATTCCTCGATTCGATAAGGAAAAGAAAGAAATTAAAAAAAAAAACAGTATCTACGGTGCATCTTTATGTGGTCGAATGACAGCTCCGATAAAGATTCGTGAATTTGTGCTTTTTTTTATATTATTGAGTAGTAGATTTATCCATTGCTAATCATTGTATCCTTCGCTAATCAGTATAACAAACAGGAGTCTCCTTCTAACGATTTAAGATTACATCGATCGAAACTGTACAGTAAAGTACGAGCGAATAGAATGCATTGAAATAAAATAAAATTATAAGCATTAAAAAAAAAGTCAGTGTACGTAAAGAGGAAAAATATAGCTAGAATGTATGTCGAAGGCATTAATAATATTGAAAAATATGTATCACGGGTCCCATTGGGCTCTGGCTCTTTGTTAGCAGTGTGGACCTAAGTACCGTTATTACCAAACGTTTATCGGTGTGCGTGGTCTGGTAACTGCTAACGGGTATTTGCTTTCGAATGGATACATTTTTCGCGCTTGCGATAATGCTGCCATAATTTTTGCCGCCGATGTTCCGTTTATCCTTTGAGAGAATGTTGAAGACAAGAGCGAGAAAATTCGTTTGCCGCTATTGATGCCGGCCTGCGAGTGCACTTTTCTGCGCGTCCCGCTCACGCTCCCGAGCATTGAGCAAATAATGGCATTTTTACGATAACAGGGTCGGCGAATCATCGCGGCCTCTTATCCATGGCCCCTAAAACGTCGATCATTGTATTTAAGAGTAGGGCTAGTGTCGCTGAAAATACGAGCGAGGCTACCGATGGCATATCTTTACAATAAACGAAGCACTTCCAATCGGAATTTATGTAAAAATTGATCGGCACGCTCGATCGTGCCCTTAGGGTTAAGCGGTAATCTTAATTTTGTAAGAATTGCTCGGTTCTGTCGAATGCGCGCGCAATAAGCAAGAGAGAATAAAGTTAAAAATCTCTCCTCCCGATCTCGGACTCATTGCTCGACTTTTGGTACACGATTCGCGTTAAAATATACTTAAAGAAGGACAACTTTCACAGATGATTTTACTCTGCACTGGTTGTTTCGGGGAAGAATTAAAAACTAACGACAAAGCCATTGCCAACGATAAAAATGTAGTGGCCGACGAGCCGCCAGAAGGTTACTATGCATTTGTCGAGTCGCCAAACGCAGAGCCACCAAAAGTAAAACCACCGCCGTACCACGACAGTGACAAGGAATGCCACGGTAAGAATATATCACTATTGCCTCGGGCTCACCTCTTGCGCAATGCTTTATTCGATTCAATTTTCAACAAACGTATTTTTTAACCTTGCGCGCTGATCTGCCCCCACCCCCTCCCAATTGATATTGCATAAAATATGTGACCCATCTTAGGTTAAATGTGTAAAATGTTGTACCTTATAAAATACAGATACGGGTAAGCAAGGCAAAGGATTTGTCTCGATGCACAATATCTGCGGTGATTTGAACAAGGGATACATTCCGAAAAATCCAATGAAACAGAGCTTCGGTGGATCCTCATATCCATTGTAAGCACGAATACATTATTTACCGTAAAAAAAACCAATAAGGATATACAAGCCCTTGGCACTTAGCAATGTAAAAAAAATAATCCATTCTAACGATCGAATACTTACTTGCAGTGAACTGATAAGAAATCACACCCTCAAATTTTTAAGCAAGGCATTACCGATTCTAAAAGCTGACGATTCCCTGCCAAAAGTGGCAAAAGTGCAGCCCTTTTCCCAAAATTCGTAAGTTTACCAATCTTTGCAAAGAGAGCGATTATTTTTTAATTAAAAAAAGACTTTTAATTCGTATCGATAAACAATTTTAGGGTCGACACCGATCAAAAGCGTAGCTTTAGAAATAAAAGATCGGCAAACACCGAAGATGTTAGTCGGAGCGGCAGAAAGTTTTGTGAAAATGGAGGCGGTGTGTAAGTATCGATCGCGTCTTTAATTTACAAAAAAAAACCTTTTTCAATACATGGATTTCTTCTTTCTTTTTTTTTTTTTTTTAAATCAATTAACCTTTATGGAATAAAACAATTTTCAACATATCTGTACACAAAGTAAGAAAAAAATATCAAATAAAAGGAAGACCAATACCATACCGTTTGTCATTCTAACATTGTAGACGTAAAGAAATAAATGATTAATTTTCTTTTCATCGCATTTTAGACTCGATTCAATTTAATGAAAATTGCGCAAAAAAAGAAAAACTATAGGGAAAAAGTACGACCTGACATTTTCCGTAAATATTTTTCCTTAAATTATCGATTCGCCAATGGCTAGTTCTACATTCTTCCATTGTTTGCGTGCGCGTAAAGTCGCGTAAAGGCTACAACGAATGCAAATACGGATATCTTAAAAGGCCAAAAGTACACTACGAGCCAAGACTTGGGCGCGGTATTTCCCAGCGGTTTTTAACAATGTAATACGAGCGACGAAGCATACAGAACAAATAGAAAAGCTCGAAGCATTCTAAAGTCGGATTCGGAGATGCCGGGGCATCGGCAAATCCATCGATGTTGCTAATAATCCGATGGGCAATTGTCGGAGGATCGTAAAAGCGCGCAGGAGAAAAAGTGGGGTAAACGGCAAATCAAGGGACCGCTTGTCTTTTAGAATGTGTATGCTCTACAAGGCGATCCAGGGCGAGCCGCTGACGACGTCGGCGGCCGAGCGTCGAGACGATCCACCCGCGGCCAACCCCGAGTACCGCCAGCGGACGCCCGCCCAAGAGAAGACCGAGTACACCGGACCACCGACACCCTGCCCGGCCAAGGTCGAGTACGCGACCCCCGTCTTCGCAAAGAACTACCAGGGCGTCTGGCGATACGTCGTTCAGATTCCCTACGAGGGTTACTTCACTCAGACCATCGAAGTCACGCGCTGCATGTGAGTAGGATCCCGAGCCTCTGGCGTTTAATCTATGGATAAAGTTTCGATTTAATTCCCTACCGACTTGAGCTCTCCGGCTCTCTCTCTCTCTCTCTCTCTCTCTCTATAAGCTAATATTATTCAAGCCGTTCGAAGTCGTCGTCTTTGCATTGGAAATTTCGAGGCACTCGGAGGTCGCGGGATAAGAGGCACGGAATACATTCCGAATTCGAATCGAGACATTTCAATTCAACGCAAGGAGCTCAATAGCATTGAATAATTGACGAATCGACGTTCCTTTTAAATGCGTAATATCGCACTATCTTGCTGGTATTATGGCAGATTATTGGGCATTAGGATTTGAACGCTCAATGGGAATATTACAAATTACAGATCTTATTTATTTAAAAATACGCGCTGCCAAGGGCGATAAGCCTCAAGGGCCTCAAGTGTACAACAATGCGCAAAAGAAATGCCTCCGACATTGTAGCTTAACGTATCGATTGACTGGCATATCGCTGCTTGTGTTTATATATATATATATATATATATATCGTGGATTTGCAGGCAATCGAGGTGTCACTACCTCGACGGCGGCTGCCTCTCCTCGCCGCGCTGGACGAGTCTCCTCGTGGCGGAGATCTTCTACCCGGACACCTTCCTCGAGGAGAGCCAGAACGGCCGACTGCCGGGTCCGCGCGAGCCAGTGGTCGGCTCGCCTCCGCCCGTCCACGACTTTCAGAATTACCAGCAATACCTGCAGAAGCGAGCCGGCGAGATCGAGGGCAGAAGTAACGGGGGATCGGCTCCCTTGTCCGGTGGCCAGTCCCACCACTGCGACGGCGTTGACGACATGGGCTGCTTCCAGGTTAATGCTAATCTCGCGTTCTCCACGTATACTTATACCTATCTATCTATCTATATATATATATATATCTACTTCACTATCTACCGATCTATTTAACGTTTCGAAACGACTCTATATACATTTCCCACTGATGCGTCATAAAAACAATTTTAACTTCAATTTGTAATTATAAGAAGAAGCTCGCTTGTTTGTAACTTTCACCCGATTGCGTAACAATAATTCCTACCTATAAATTAAGACTTCGCAATACGTAACTCTATATGCTTTGATCGTTGAGCTTGTGCCCATGATAAAATAAAATTGGACTTGAAAGGGTATAATGATTGCGAGTGGGCGTTGTATGCCCGTAAGTCACGCCGTCGAATTAAAATTATCCCGCGAAAAAACTTAATTATTTACAATATCTTGAATATAATGAAGATAATCGTGTAAGATTGTTTGCTAATAAGTTAATTTACAATGCTGAGAAATTGCTTATGCCTTAATTACAAAACATTATAAATTATAGGCACTGCTCGAGAGGATAATGAAATTATGAAAATCACCGATGATCGTTTGACATGTGTTTTTTTTTTTTTTTTTTTAGGTTCGATTGTATTACGATTGGTTCCTCGTACCTGGAAGCTGCAAATGCTGGCGTCCGGATTATTTCAATCGCTACGTTCGTCGGAGTAATCCAAGCCCCGAATTGTAAATGCGCTCCTCTTCGGTACACTAACTTCTAATGAGTTTGACGTTGGCGCAGTTAATGGATATTCCAGCAAACAGACAGTATTTATATTTTGTTTTAATAACTTCCAATGAGAAGAATGACGGTAGATTTCTTTTTATTAAAAAAAGCAAATTTTGTTATTAGACAAAATATTTGTAAAAAAAAAAACATTTTATATTAAGAAATTAACGAGAGAATTTCGACACTTAAAGCCCGGTAAATTAATAAAATATTTGATACAAGTGTCCAAGTTCTTTTGTTTTGACTGATTTGTGGAATTAATTAAAAAAAAAAGAGAAACGAAATAATGTCTTTTTAAAATTCGTAAGTTTGAACGATAAAAAAATTTAAAAAGATATTTATTTCCATAGCACCGTGTTTATATATATATATATATATATAAAATAGTGTGTCTGTGTACATATGCATATACATATATCTATATATATATATATATATACACATTGGTAATTCTAATCAGTGACTCGATTAATTATATTTTATATTAATATTGTATATTTTAAATTAATGTATTTTGTAAATAAATAAAATATATAAATAAATTTGAATTTATTATTTTCACTTAGTATAGTAACTATATGATCCATTTAGGTAAAAATCATTTTTTTAAAAAACATGAAACAATTTTTGAAAGCTACTTTTCTTTTCATAAAGTTCTATTCTATTTTACATTATTAAACATCTATCTTATGTAATATAAACATTTTAAAATATTTTTTTCAATACACAAAATTGATGAAATAAATTTGAAATAGTTTTATTTTACAAATTTTACAGATAAAGACTCTCTTTATCATTTTACAAAATGCGCTTGCATAATTTTATATTTCTATGAAATATTTAGAACCACTACCAATAAAAATTCAATTATCATTTTCTCGTATTATACCCATGTCCTGCTTCACTTAAATAACAATACAAGAGTATAAATATAATAATAAATTGTACATCGTCTAATGACTAATAGCTTCATAAATATTTGCCGCTAAAGCTTTGAGTTCTTCGCTTAGCAATAGTCTTTGCACCCAATCCGTTGATAAATCTCCAGATATAGAATTTTCCGGAACTTGTCCATTTAATATTGGTATTATTTTAGCCATTGACATTGTTATAGAATTTAAATTTATGTATGTATTTTCTTTTGAAGTATCACCATCACCTTTACTGTTATCGTTATCGTTAAAGTATTCAGATATTCTATCGATTAGTAAGGTAAAACCACTTCTCAGATTTGTTTGCATTAAATTTTGTACTTCTTGGCTTTCTAACAAATCCAGTGTTTCGTCGAGCAGCTTAGTTGGAATTATTTTAGTCGTCTCGTTATTTTGTATAAGATCGGGATTTATAATGTAAGAGGAAAAATTTTTAACTGGATCTTTGTTTTCGATAGCGGATACCGAGGACGTTAATGCCCAATATATATTTTGAATGTCTCGAAGGTGCAATTTATCTGCGAGGGAATAATTTGAAGTAACACTTTTAACTTGGTCTTGAATTAATAGCGAAAGCTTTTCTATTCCATTTTCAATTAAGTATCTACTCAATGAAAGATAATCCTGCTTCATTTTAGCATCTATTTTCACAATATTTTGAGAGGATTCATTAGAAAATGATTCCTTATAAAGAGCTCCAGCGAGTACATTGAATTGTATTCTTAAAAAAATTACTATCATCGTATAAGAATATATTATCGTTGCAGTTCTCGATATAGCGAGAATCTTCAAATTGTTCCATAAAGAAATTTTTTCCGCAGTCTTTTTACGCAATTCATTAACCACCTTTTCACAGTCAAGACACTTAACTATAGCAGTTCTTAAATCTCCAGACAGCACCAATACAGTTTGATCGCATGTCCTTTCGGCGGACTCAAAATGCTGCCTGCGTCTGGTTTTTTCTAATAATTCATTAAGCTCCTTTTCTTGGCTCTCTCGAAGCTTACTTCGTGCATATCTAGCTAACATAATTATAATACTAAAAAATGCTCCACTGAAAATAAATTTACGTCTGTGATTATATACGAAAGTTCTGATGCGTTTAAACATGATTCATGTATCTCAGAAAACTAGTCTTTTCAAATTGTTCATCATAGTATAATAAGTGAGTTTGTTCAGTAACGACTCATGACTGCTTAAAACTAAAGGGAATCTGAAAAAATTTCGAACTCGTTATTTATCATTTAATACATTTTAATTGATAAATTAAATTTTTTTTCCTAACTATTGAAATTAACGTAACAATCAGTGGCTGCAGGTCGAATTATTTTAACTTTAATTAAAAAAATTACGAATAAAAATTTCAACTTCTTACGATTGTATCTTGTATCACACATTGGCGTAGATTAAGAGACGAAAGATAAAAGAAGAAAATTATCAGAACAAAAAAATCATGTCAGAGCGAAACACCTAACCTCAAGTTTTGGATTCTACATATCATCCATATTATCCATACCGACCGTACACATGTTTACATGTGTTACATATACGAGCCCAATGTTAATGTGCACGGGTTACTTAATAAGTTTGATAAGTTTCTATGAGATGGCACTACGTTTCATTGGTAACATCAAAAACGTCAAGCGATGCCTGTGCCGAGCTCTTGTTTCTACTTGTCGCGAATCATAAGGACCAGTCGGAAGGTCGCGTCGTCCAAAATCGCTTATCGCTTTCTACCTCCTATAAACATACGCATGCATACGTGCATATATATGCATACGTGTGTGTGTGTGTGTACGCGTGTGCAGATGTAGATGCGTGCATGCGTATACATAAGTATGGATGCAATTTTTTTGGCCTTTTATTGTCTTTCGTAAAAATGAATGCATTTAGAACAGCTAAGTATTACGCGATCATCCGTACCATACAATTGTGCGTAAATATACAAGTAGCCCCGTTTGTTCATTGCAATGTAAGGCATCGCGTAACTCGTGCTCGGCTGTATTTTAACATGAGAACTTTTTTTCATACATGCCTAGCGATATAATCCTTCGATTTCAATACTACAAATTCTCACCCTATTCTATTAATTCCTGGCCGTTAAAAAAAAAAAAACTTTTAATCCCAAATTGTAATTTATAATTGTGCATTGCAGACCTCGGATTTAAGGTAAAATAAAATCTAGCATGACAATGTCTATTACCAGTGTAATAATTATATTACACATTTGTGTACTTTTTTAAATATTAAGGGTTATTAAGACCGTTTTTCCTATAAAACGATTCGTCATAGGATTGTACATTGTGAAAGCCTTAAAGCCAAACGTTAAATTTTGTTAAACTTACGTATCGATGATATTATTAGGCATAAGCTGAGTAAATACCATTGGGTTCGGAAAAGTATCATTTTCCGAAGATGAGGAAGCAGCGCGTAGCCGCGAACGTTCGCGTCGTGTTCGACCCTGGACCGCGTGTTTCTATCTCGCGTCGAGGGAAACGCATTTCAATGCGAGCGGTCATTTTCCGAAGTCGAAAAATGATCTATGCAGCCTCACGAGTCAATGCACATCGAGAATAAGCACTCGGTCGACGCCTCGGTTTTTCTTTATCGTTTTCCCTCCCGATAGAATTCATCTACGCCTGAGCGGCAAAATTTGTTGTTATTTTACGATAAGACCGAAGCGCGGCCGAGCCCTTGCAACGCACAAAGATCCTAAGACTCGGACAGTTCCACCGAGACTTTCAAATAAAGCACTTGCACAAACCACAACCTCGTAGTCCGCTTAATTTAACCCTAATATCGAACCTCCCTGGCCACAGAACAGAGGTTAATACGCAACGAGTGTAGAGCTTCTGTCTAATCCTGTTGGGTATCACCCGCGAGCGTAAGGATAATTTCTTACGGTGCAAACTAAACCTTCGCGAGGCAACAATACGATAAAAGCGAACGAGTAAAATTATGTTCACTTTTCAGCTCATTTGCAGAGAATCGCTTTTATCTTCTGTAATCTTAATGACTCGGAATTCTCAATGCCCCGTTCGTACGTGCTTAAAGTGAAAGCTTAATTTTCTTTTATCTTCTTTGGGACGTACATTATTTATTTGTTTCATTTGAAAGTACATCATGCTTAAAGTTTGACCTGCACTGAAAGAACTACATTGACATTAAAATAATAAAAACAAAATACCCAAAACCATATATTTTAATAATAATACGAATTTTTAATATAAATTTAGCAACGATAATATTATTTGTAATTTTTCGTAACATAAAACCCAAGGGCACATAATTTTTAAAAAAATTTTCAATCGTAATAAAAACCTTCTAACATTGGGTTAACAAATAAAAAAGTATTTTCACATAAGCACATGGATTATTATTGCTCTAGGCAACAAATCATCGCGTAAATTAAAATTTGACTGGGTAATATTCGATCACTAATGCACTAATGTATCGTGAAAAGTATTTTTGGATTGTTAGATAACAAAAAATTTAATTTAATTTTGCGAATCGCTCGATGCAAGTAACCACAGTAGTAAATAGTAATTCCGAAAATCTGCCGACAAAATTAACAATTATTTAATCAAATGAAGAAAAGACCCAAATACCATTTATTTACAGGTGGAATGAATTATCAAAATTAATTATTGAAAAAAATAAAAAAATGTTATATAGTAAGGATACATTAAATGAAAAACAAACACAATAAATAGCCTTGATCATTATAAATCAAAATTGATTTACTGTCTTAATCGACTGCATAATATAAAAGTTAATTTATCATTAAAAGAAATAAGCAGAATGTAATTGAAATTAATTAATTTTCATTTTTTTACAAAAATATTGTCTTGTAAATTCTTTTTCCTTCAATTTTTAACGTATTGTATTTCTTATTTATATACACACACACACACACACACGCACACACACATGTTAATAATGCTTAGAAAAGTTAAGGATACATACATATATTATAAATATAAAACAATATTTATTTTAAAAAATCTATCTAATATCTTTTGAAAACAGTAACTTGTATATACAAATATTATAAAATGTTTTAAATCTAAAATTCAATGTACCTCTGGAGATTCTGAGAATAATACAATGAGAACCCAAAATTGAAGTAACGCCTGAAAAATAATTCTGTAAATAAAACATTATTTAAACAACGTAGATGTACAAAAATGCATTTACCCACCATGTAGAATAAGACTAAAATTCTTGCTAAAGGATACCTTCTCATAAACAATCCGATTCTCACACCCACAGCATCTAGCGAAGAGTACGCTCGCTTCACTCGCCTGGCCACTCCAGTATCAAAAGGACTTTCCATTAAAAAACTTGGTAGCAGAGCTTTGGCATCATCGGTATCGTTTATATTATTGAATGGTAAATTTTTCCTCCAGTTCTGGTACTCGTGCTGCAACGACGGGCAATACAATATGTTTTTTTCATTGAAATAAAAATTTAAATACCGATGCGCTCAAATGAAAATCCCCAATCTACCTCTAATTTTTCAAGTTGTAATCTTAAGGCATTTCTGTCAGTAGTCAAATGCTCGAGTTCCTGTTGCTTCAAAACCAATGTCCTTGTTAAAGTCGATAGTCGCGCTTCAATTTCTGAATTTGGCGTCACTGCTACGGAGAGTTGCGATCTCAGCCTTGAAATTTCAGACTCTTGCTTTTGAAATTTGGCTGTAGAGGCATTGTGCCTGTGATTTAACTCCTCGCGCAGCGATCGAATTTCCTATAATGCGAACACGTACATTATTTATAAGATCATTAGCATCTCCAAGGAAATATCTTTATTTAAGGGAATGTATAATTTTTATATCAATTTAACTGATATATATACCTCGCAGCGAATTTTGATATCCTCTTCAGCATCTAATCTCTTTCTTTTTTCAATAGCTACTGCTTCCCGAGCTTGTGTACTTACTTGTAATACTTTTTGCCTTACTTTTTCGGCATTAAGATCAGCATCGATCGAATCTTGACGAGCCAACCGTAGCTTTTCTCGTATTTGACAGTTTTCTTCTCTTAAACTTTCACGTTCTTGCCTGTAACGTTACATTTCTTAAGAGCTAATCATAAGTAGTACTTGAAAAATAATTTTTTTTTTTCAACAAAATCTATATATCTTTTTGAATAAAGTATTTGTTAACTATTCGTTTAATACAAGAAATTTGTTTTCTCATGAAAAAATTATTAATATTACCGTAATTGGTTGAGTTCGACAAGAACACTTGTGTCTTCTAATTCAGTTTCAGAATTATTTCTCAATTCAGTTATAAGCTTATCCCTTTCTTGCAACGTTTTTAATGCCCTTGCACGGTGTTGTTCGAGTTCCGATTCAAGAGAATTTAATTCAAATCTAGTTTTTTCTAATGTTGAACCAAGCTCTGATATCTCTCTCAGAAAACGTGTTCTTTCCGATGTCAAGACATTTATTTTTTCTTGAAGCGATTCAATTTTCTGTGTGTTATTTATTTGCAGTGGCTTTTCTATTTCGATTAATTTTTTACTATCCCTTTTAGATAGCGTCAAATTTTTGGCATCGGACTCATCTATCAATGACAAAATTATACGTTGCTACACATTGATTAAAGTGTATTATTGTAAACTTACCGCTTAAGTTCATAAATTGGCTTTTTTTATCTATATCATTTTTGGTTTCATTAATGTTATCGTAAGAATTATTGACTCCGTCAAACTGCATATCATTATATTGAGTATTACTTGAATTTTCCAATATATTTTTATTCGTGTCAGAGCTTTCCGATGCTTTATTAAGCCACATAAGGGATTCTAATTGTAAATTTACAAGAGACGGTGTTTCATCGGTGTTGGACGGTGTTGCGGGTCTTGATTCAATGAATTTGTTGGATAAAGGCAACGTTCTTTGCAAATCCATTTTTGGTTCCGAATACCTGTACAACACAAGTTAATCCATCAATGATAAAGAACGTTAAGCATTTTCATAATTCACTGCCAACGTTATAATAATTACAACTGGCTAATGGAATTTTGTCGAAACGCCTATATTTAAATAACAAGCTAATGAAGTACTTTGCTTAAGCCAAAGCTCCGGTAATATAAGATTCAATTATAAAGCTTAAATTGAGAAAAAATTGGAAGGTAAAATAATAAGTCAGGTAAAGGAAGAGGTAAATTCTAGGTCCAAGTGTAAGAATATTAAGAATGAGAATAAGATTGCGTTACAAGGACACATTGGGTCAATCGAGAGAAATGATAAATCCGTGCGCCCGGTCAGGAGCTTTAAATTACGAGTGTAATTGATAATGGAACCCTTACTTGGGCTCGTCCCTCAAGAATTCTTCGACGGTTAAATTAGAGTCCGACCGCCGTGGCATAACCTCCAACAAATCGGAGCCTTGAACATCTCGCCTGGCGTCTTCCTTCTTGAGCACGGCAGCAGTGCTCCGATCGATGTTATTCAAAACCTCCTCGGCTTTGCCGGCCAAGCCCGAGAGCCAGGCCATGGCCAAACGGGATTATCGGGCAAAGTCTGCTTGTTAGAAGAAAAAAATCCTCAACCGAGTCGGGCGGGCCTTCGAGGCGAGCGAGGGGGAGACTACGGGGAGTAATGGCAGGCGGGCCTGCCTGGACCAGGCGATCAGCTGTTCGCAGCTGATCATCGGGAGTCCGGACGTCGTTGGACGCCATCTTTAGTGAAGTCGAAATCCCAAGTGGCTGACGATGCATTGACGCTTGAATGGACTCTGCTCGGAACGGCCCCAACGGTAATGGCGTCGTCTCTCAAAACAATAACACGAGCCAGCTCAAAAGGTGCAGATTTATAAACAACGATTGAACGATAATGGAGAACTGTTGAAAATCTCTTGCCGCCCCCATTGCCAGATCAAGACTTCAATTGTACAATTGAATGCCTTATTTTAAAATCCTACGATGCGGTCGTATCAATTTTTGTCTACAAAAAACAGCGTTTCTTTACTGCGCAGTACCTTGGATTTACAAAATGGAACCTAATAATGCAAGGACCGTCCTCGAATACCCATGGGATTACTTCTAAGCTTTTTACGTATATGATACTAACAAAAGTTATATGCCGTGTCATAATGAAGATAAATTAAAGCATTAAAATTTTGACTAAAGCAATTGTTAATGCGCGATAAATGGCCAGTACAATATCAAATTTCCTTTATTTGGGGACAAGTTACGATTGAATGTGGAGGTAATGTTCCAAGTTTTGAGGCAAATTTAAAAATCAATTCATTGAAATAAATGTTTGTTTTCAAATTGCACTTTTGACAAGTGATTCAAAAACCTTACATTTTGCTTCTCGTCGATTACTAATTAAATGTAATCGGTTGGATATAAATGCTCATGTCGGGTAATAATTAAATATAACGCTTATATTTTGTGCCGGACAAATATCCTTTTTTATCTTTTTTTTTATTAAAAATAAATATATTTTTTTGGTATAACAAAAGATACATTACAATAATATTCTAACTATTATAATTTGTACTAAAAATTATAAATACTGATGAAATGAAAATACCTTAAATACTAGCACATACATTATCTAGTAGGTACCATAGTTGTGCATACAAGATCACTTCTAATAATCTCATGTATCTTGTATACGCGATGTTTTTTTGTAAGTATACAAAAAGAAAAGCCAATATCATTTGTACTTAATATTTGATTTGTTAATATATATATATATATATATATATACGTATGTATATATATATACATATACATATTAACACGTAATACGTACAAGCATAATATATGTTTATATACATAAAATGAATAATCTAATGGACAATAGAATTACATTTACAATGAACTCGATCTTTAATTTACAAAATGAGATACACTTAAACGCAAAGTTCCTGCGCACAAAAAAAACTGATTGGCCCTGAAGAGGACCGTTTTACTTATGCTCCGGCTACCAGAACACGCATTCTACTTGAAATAATCGCCACCTCCACTCGCACCCCTCCCCTCCTCCTCCAAAATACTCTCATCCCCCATCCAGTCCTCTTAAGCTAAGCTAGACGCAGGGAAACGTCTACTTCTTTACGGTGGTCTTCTTAACTGCTGACTTCTTAACTTTGCTCACGGTCTTCTTGGGCGCAGGCTTGCCTGGTTTCTTGATGGGCTTCGAAGCCTTTCGCACCTTAGGCTTAGGAGACTTGGCTGCCAGGCTCTTGAGGGCCTTCTTCGGGCTCGCGGTCTTCTTCAGCGACTTCTTTATCGGGCTCCGCTTAGCTTTCACAGCGACCGATTTCTTCACCGGCGAGCTCGGCTTCTTAGCCACCGCCGCCTTCTTGATGATAATACTTTTGGCCTTGGGACCCCCCTTAGCTCCTGCCTCGGCCGCCGAGAGCTTGAAGGAGCCAGAGGCTCCCTTGCCCTTAACCTGGACAAGCTTCTTCGAGACGACGCCAGACTTGAGGTATTTCTTTATGAAGGGCGAGTGCTTCTCGGCGTCGACCTTGTAAGTGGCCGCGATGTACTTCTTGATCGCCTGGAAGGAGGAGCCGCCGCGCTCCTTGAGGGCCCGGATGGCGGCATCGACCATATCAGCCGTGGGAGGATGGCTAGGCTTGGCCCTCGGCTTCTTAGCGGCCGCCGCCTTCGCCGCGGCGATCTTCTTGACCGTCGCCAGAGTGGCACCCGAGGGTAGACCCGACGTGCTCACGACCATAGTTGCTGTGCTTCGAGACAGAGACGAAAACCCCGAACTGACAAAACTGGACGAGGGTTACTTTGGCTTCCGAGTCGCTGTACGCTCACAATGCCTTTGTTTGGGTTTCGCTGCGAAGCTGCTGTAACTACGTAGAATAAGCACCGACGTTTCTCCGTGCGTATTCAAAATCTCAATAACGTAGTAAAGCGTCCGCTGCGGGCGTCATAGCGGAGCGCGGACGTCGTAGAGAGGCCCAGGCGTACTTGCGCCTCCGTCCGGCCGCGTTCAGCTCTGTCGCCGGTACGCATTGGCCACTTTGAGAGGGATTTTTCGGTACCCGGGCCCGGAGTCCAGCCGGTCTCCCGGCCTTAGCCGCTGGTTCAAACCGTGGCCTCGCCGGATCCAGGACCCGCCGGGCCCGGGCGCGGCCCCTCCGGCCCCACGGCCGGCTTTTCCGAGGCTCCGCTTTTCGCGGTGCCTTGCACCCCTCCTGGAAAAAGCCTCGGCTGGGCCGCCGACCCCCCGGGATCCGCACCCGGCCGCCCTCGGCCGACGCCCCAAAGACGGAGCTACCCGGGGAGCCCCGGCCCGTCCCTATCGGGCTCCTGCTCGCCGAGATAATCGAGCCCGAGTCCGAGCCCCGAGGCTTCCTTTCGGCGCTCCGAGTTTGCGATACAACGCGCCTCGATCGCCGCTTTTCTAGGATTTGCGAAAAATAGGATCAGGCGAGATTTTTGGATTTTTTTATCTAGGGGTGTCCTTATCGTTGCATTTTCCGCGCTCGTCCCTGATCGACAAAGCTGTTTCCTCAAATGCTTCCAAACGTTACAGTATTTCCGACGTTCTCTGTTTGCATTACCAGCCGATTAAGAGTGTCGTTGAAAGCGTGGGTGTTTGGGAATCAATATTAGACTATTTTTGCAATAGACAACATTGTTTACGTTTCTGTATTCTTATAAATGCTGATTCTGTTAATTTGAATTTAATTATCGAAAAAAATATCACCCTTGGACAAGCGATTCGGATTTTTTTTGGAAACAAATCTGCCGACTTCATTTTTCCATAAAGAAAATTTCCAAACGGGTTTTGGATAATTGTTTGTATTTTTTAATAGGGGTCCGATGAAAATCATATTTCTACCTAATTATGCGTTAAAATTGTGACTTTTTGCTCAAACACGACAGTATTTTTAGATTGAAAATCGCAGATTTCACCTTTTCGCTCAACAATCTGGGTATTATTTCTTTTTCATACAAAGTAAATCAAAGCGTAGAAAATTTCCAACAGTATTATAATATTTGTTTACCATCATAATTTTACTTTAAGAAAAGATGAAGAAAAAAATTTTATAAACTTTTTATCTGAAATTAAATAATAAACTGTAAAGTCTTGTCGAATATTAAATCGATCGTTAAAAAAAATATATAGTATAGTCAAAATATTCTCAAAATCTTTTAACAGTGGTTGTGTAGTTTATTGTTGTTTGGGAACAAATTTACGGCTTTATCAAAAAAACACCATTGTAATTATCTGTTTGCATTAAAATATTTTTAATAAAAACAAAATTTATATACATTAAGATATTATGAATCAATCTTGTGCAATTATTGTAATAAAATCAATTGGTAGATAGCATATGAGCATTACGATAGGTTATGAATATTAGTGTAAAATGATCGAAATGATTTCATTGGCTTATGCGCTTAATTATTATTTTACGTGAAGCCATAGATCGAAAAGTTAATAAGTAATAAAATATTCCATTTGCTGTCCGATCATTAAATATACACAATTTGTATAAGCATTATGTATTGTAAATGGCAATTATCAATACATTGCTAATGTGACTTCGATCCTTTTAACGTAATCTTTAAAAACCACATTGTGACTCGGTTGGCGTACACAATAACTATTATATCAAATGGAAAATTCGATCTCCCTTTAAAATTGCCGATCTGAAAACCTCCTGATTTCGAGCCGTCAATCACCTCGATGCATCAGGATAGTCGAGCTGATTTCACGTAAGTAAAAAAAAAGCCAAAAATAATTCGATTTCATCACTGAGAAACCAAATTTATCGTATTTTCGCCTCGCTCTCCTCTCTCTCTCTCTCCCTCTCTCTCTCATTTCATATTGCACTCCTTCGACCGTGTCGCCCTCCCCCCGCCCCCTTACTTTCATAATCGCTGGCCGTCGCACTCGGTATCGCGCACTCCTCCCCCGCCCCCGCGGCTCTTCCTCCCTCGCACGCACGTTCGCATTAGCCCGCGCGCGGACTCGCTTATCCTCTCCGTCGGCTCTGCTCCTCCGCCGCCTCCGTAGCCTCAGTAGCGGCCCGCTCGGCTGTCACTCGGCCGATCTAAAAAAAGACGCGAAATACAAAGCGAATAACTGATAATGAATGAGCCCAGGGAGTTGCATGGAGTTGCGTACGCAGAGGCAATCCGTCGCGAACGCGAGGCGCGCCTCGACTTTAGGAAGCGCTCGGAGTCAGAGGTAGAGATGGATGGAGAGAGAGAGAGAGAGGAGGGCGACGGAGGCAGGTGCGCGTCAGGAGCCGTGGCTCGGGTCGATGGAACGCGGCGGCGAGGAAGACGGCCGGAGGCGGAGCCCGGACTCCTCGATCCGCGGCCGAGAGGCTCGGGCCGATCCCTTGATCTCCTCGTCGCGGCGAGTCCCCGAGGCGATCGATCCCCGGTCGGGCTCCGGAGGGGCGAGCGCGGGATAAACGCCGGCGCTCCCTCCGGCTCCCTCCCGCGGACCCGCGCCCTTCCTCCCGGCGCTCGGCCCCCCGCACGCAAGGCGCCCGGGTGGGAGAGAGCGAGAGCCCGGGGCGCGGACCTCGCAGAGAGGCCGCGCGGCTCCGCTGCACCTCCGGGCGCGATTTCCCAGGCCGGCGCGCTTTTCCCGGGGGCCGGGCCTCGGCCCCCGCGGCCCTGCCCCGCGTCCCCGGTCCTCCCTACCGGCTCGCGCCCCTCCCCCCCGCCGCCCCCGGGCCCTCCGCGCGGCCGGCCCCGCTCGGCTCCGAGCGCTCCAGAGCCTCGGCCGAGGCGCCTCGAGGCCCGGGCCTCCGGGAGTTTCGCCGCCTCCCGGAGCCTCGGCCCCTGGGCCGCGCGGGTCCCCCCCCGCTCCCGGTCCCCGATCCCGGAGCTCGGCTCTCGGCCGCTCCCGAGCCGCTGCCGAGCGCAGAGCCGCCGGACTACTCGCGGTCGGGCTCCTCGCGGGTGAGCTCTCCTCCTCCTCCTACTCCTCTCAGCCCCACGTCTCCTGGGGGCCCTGGCTCGCCCCGGCTCCGAGCCCGGCTGCGCCCTACCCGCCGCCTGTCCCCGACGTCCTGTCCGGCTACTTTCCCGGCCGTCCGGATTGTAATTTTTATCGCGCTGATAGGACCAATGCCTGCGGCTCCTATGCCTTCTACATGTCGCTCGTACGCTATTTACGATCCCTCGCTTCGCATTTAGCCTCATTGGCTAAAACACTTGTAAAATTTTCAAATATCCCGCATACGTGGCCCATTTAATGATATAATAGCACTTCGATTAAGCTTACTTTCTTTACTTATACTTAACGTGGAATCCATAGCAAAACGTGGCTTCCTTCATTTTTTTTATCTAAATCTCCGTACTTCGTTACCTCTCTCTCTTTCCCTCTCTCTCTCTCTATCTCTCATTTTATTTTGTTTATTTAAAATGCAAACAATATGTGCTTCGTATGCTTCTTCTATTAATTTTATAAAAAAAAATTCACCCAAAACGGAGTAATATTGTTTTGCGGTTTATAATATGGTGCGATATTGTACGCGAAAAATCAAATTTTTGTCATCGAAAAATTCGAAAAGTTCAATTTGAAAATTAGGTAAATGAACATATTGATGTACACTTACGATGATTTATTTACGATCATTTGTTTGTTTTTTACAAAAAAAAATTTCTCTTTATATACATTGTAAAATATACTCATTGTTGTAAATTTTTTTAAAATTATATAATTATGGTAGAGCAGAGTGTAAATAAACTGTGTAATATTCTTTTGAATTTAAGTTGAAAACTTTTCCGATGCAAAGAAAGCCTTTACAATAAACGAAATAATAAAAAAGTAATAATCGATATTAAATATATTAATGGTATAAAATTAATTTTAAAAAAAATCATAATTATTTTGCATTGAAATAGAAATACAATTTAAAAAAGTGATCGAAAAGTCGAAATTTCTGACTATTCAGGCACCGAGACCAAGCCGAATTTCGGCTAGAACTGCGCCTTTGGATTGAAAGACATCATGGTTCAAGGGTTAGAAAAGGAATTTGAATTAGAAAGTAAAGAATTATGTTGCTATCCATGGGGTTAAATATGTTATAGTCGATGGAGTTTAAATAAACAAGTTAAGGTATGCTCTCTTGTATATATGCCCCATAAAAGAACACGACACGATACCAAAAAAGCATAAGCTCGACGTGTACGGCCTCCTTTGTCCAGAAATGTGCGTGCAAATTGGGCCAGGGATTAATCGAATAAATATCAAAACGTATTGTCGACATAAAAATCGATAAATTTCGCAAAATCAAAAAATTCACAAATCCTAGAAAAGCGGCGATCGAGGCGCGTTGTATCGCAAACTCGGAGCGCCGAAAGGAAGCCTCGGGGCTCGGACTCGGGCTCGATTATCTCGGCGAGCAGGAGCCCGATAGGGACGGGCCGGGGCTCCCCGGGTAGCTCCGTCTTTGGGGCGTCGGCCGAGGGCGGCCGGGTGCGGATCCCGGGGGGTCGGCGGCCCAGCCGAGGCTTTTTCCAGGAGGGGTGCAAGGCACCGCGAAAAGCGGAGCCTCGGAAAAGCCGGCCGTGGGGCCGGAGGGGCCGCGCCCGGGCCCGGCGGGTCCTGGATCCGGCGAGGCCACGGTTTGAACCAGCGGCTAAGGCCGGGAGACCGGCTGGACTCCGGGCCCGGGTACCGAAAAATCCCTCTCAAAGTGGCCAATGCGTACCGGCGACAGAGCTGAACGCGGCCGGACGGAGGCGCAAGTACGCCTGGGCCTCTCTACGACGTCCGCGCTCCGCTATGACTAGACGCCTTTCACAGTCGTAGTTGTTATTTCGCTGGCTCGTGTACTTCTGTGCGGTCGTTGAACGAAAAGATCGATAAATCGCCAAGTGTGAGCGTCTGTCTTTTTGAAAGGGACCAAGAGCAAGGTTTTCAACGTCGTCTTCGAAGAATCATCCATAGGAGCAATATGTCGGAAACAAAGGTAGCAACTAGTGCAACGGAGTCGGCGACGGCGGCGCCCGCCAGCCCGAAAAAGTCCGCCTCTGCCAAGGCGAAAAAGCCTAGGGCTAAGCCGACCCACCCACGCACCTCTGAAATGGTCGTCGCCGCCATCCGGGCCCTCAAGGAGCGCGGCGGCTCCTCCTTCCAGGCGATCAAGAAGTACATCGCGGCCACTTACAAGGTCGACGCCGAGAAGCACTCGCCCTTCATAAAGAAATACCTCAAGTCGGCCGTAGCCTCGAAGGAGCTCGTCCAGGTCAAGGGTAAGGGCGCCTCTGGCTCCTTCAAGCTCTCGGCCGCGAAGGCCGAGGGCAAGGCTAAGAAGAAGCCGAGCGTAGCCGCCGGGGCGAAGAAGCCCGCGGCTCCAAAGAAGCGCTCGCCATCGAAAAAGCCCGTGGCCTCGAAAAAGGCGGCCGCCCCCAAGAAGGTGCCCGCGAAGAAATCGACGGCCGCGAAGAAGCCGACCGTCGAGAAGAAGAAGAGCGTGAAGGCCCTGACGACGAAGAAGCCCAAGGCGACGGGAGCGAAGAAGCCGGCCAAGCCGAAGGCGAGCAGCGCCCCGAAGAAGGCTAAGGCCCCTGCGGCAAAGAAGCCGAAGGCCGTCGCGAAGCCGAAGAAGCCTGCGGCGAAAAAGGCCCCGGCTAAGAAGAAGTGAGCGAGCGGCACCTCTGGAGCAGCAGCAAGGATGATGAGAGGCTCTCAGCGGCGGTGAGTGGACCGGGTGACACGTGGTGAGACGAAAGGAGCATCAGCAGCAGCAGTAGCAGCAGCTACTACGGACACGCGCCGAGCTTCGCCGGCGGGCGGCGGGAACGCATGAGGTCGCGCCTCGTGGCATCGATTTGCGTGCGAAGGGAGGAAAAACACAACAACGGCCCTTTTCAGGGCCCCCTGCTATTATTTATTATACAGTCGTCAGTACTGATATTTATTTGTCATAAGCATACAAATAGATTGTACATATATATATTATATTATGTAAAGGAATGCATATTTCTTGTACCGAATAAATATCATTTTTTATAGTATTCCATGTGTCTCTGCGCGACCAACGCAGCAATTCTTCTCCCCCGTCTGTCCTCTAGTTGTTACACCTCTGCTGCAGCCCCCCCCCCGCCGAGCGGCGGACCACCGCCCCGCCCGTCATCCTTTGCCGCCTTCACTCGGCGTCGCATCGACTCTGGTTTTGCAAAGCCTTGTCCCACTCCGCCCGCCCCTCTCCATCCCCTGAGCCTGCCCTCAAAGCTCAATTGTTTCTCCGCTTTTATAAATGTTTATAACCCTTTGCCATACTTTTTCGATCCAAAACCATTAGTATTTGTTGCCCCAATTGGCTTTCGCCGTAAAAAATCATGTACTCCGAGCGTGTACTCATTGGATTTTGGTTCGATAAGCGTCAGCTGGAATTGGTAAGTAGCGGAGCATTGCATATTCCCATCAAATCGCCCTTTATAAAAAAGTTTTATCAAAATTTAAGCGACTGCTGCCCTAACCTTCCTGCGCCGTATCTTATTACGCGTAATCTGATTTCTATGAATACTCGGGCCGACGGCGGTGATATAATTTAGTGCTTGGCTTACGCATGAGAGGCACTTTGAATTGTTGGCAATGAAGGAAACTTGAAAAAGTCCCCGACAAACGCAACGCCTACACGCTTTTATTCCAATCTACCGAATTGCTCATCGACGTTCATCGATGAAGGTACAAATGAAGGCAGGCTCGACGACGCCTCTTTATTGCACTTGTCGTCTCGTTCGGTTTTGTCGGCAATTTTCTTCCTCTTATCGATGAACGCCGAGCCGAAAAACCAAGAGGCGCGCGCTCGATTGTTGATGGGATTTTGCTTAGAATTGTAAATACTAGTGATATGGGGTAAGCGATGAATAAGTTGCTATGGAACATATTGTTGCTCGGCTCGCTGAAAATGACAAAACTACGGCGTTCCTCCTCGTCATTAATAATATCGCGTTAAGTAGCTGCAATTGTAACATAAAGTAACCTACAATGGCCAAGCCATATCGCAATAAAATAGATTAGAGTCATGTGCCACGTATGCGAGTCTACTGTTAAGTTCTTAGTTGCTGTTGTTACTAGCCAAATCGCTTCTCCTGCAACATGGTTACACTTTTTTACAAGCACTTGCTCCACTCGGCCACTGGTCTTGTCACTCGGTGTCGAATCATTGCACGGGGTGGGGGGGACTAATATTGGGAGCTTTGCCATCCAATTGAAATGCGCGATTAAATATATATATATATATATATATATATATATTAGTTTTCTTCTTAAAAGCAGGCTACGCTACATTTATTTATTTACAATGTACCAGGCGATTATTTTTACAATTGTATTCCTCTGAATTTAACCTGCCGAGTCGAGTCGATTCGATCGGACGAGTCAGTACTGCTCAGGATTATTGACTTCCCAAAGAAAACATATATATACTTTATGAAGTAAGCCCTGCTGTTTATTTGACCGACGATAATAAAGCGGATCTTCCGCCCGCAGATTATTACTAATCGTAGATCAGCGCTTAATAATTTACAGGTGGAAGAACAACACCCTTTTTATTCAATCGGAAAGAAAGAAGAGGCTTTTGCTTTAAAATCGTTAAGGGCATTTCAAATTCGATAAAATTATTAATACACGTGCCACTGTGTGCTCTTCTATTAAATTTACACCCAATTAGGACACTTTAAGGTTGCTGCCAATTTAAAGAATATCGATGGTAGGATATTGGTTACATTCTTGTTTTCACTGTTATCGAGAATATTTACGTATTTGCACCTGCATATTAGAATGGAAAGTAAATACAGGTAAAAATGCTTTTGTTTAGTGACTATAACTATCAAATGCCGATTCCAATCAACAACATTAGTTATTAAAAGCTTATAAATTTATGTCATCATTGATTGAGGCATTATTCGATAGCGTAAAAGTATAATCTTTGGTAAAAAAAAAAAAAAAAAAAATTATTCAAAACTTTAACAATATATATATATATATAAAATAATGATAATAATAAATCGATTACATAAAAACGCATGCTATACTTTTTTCTACGTAAGAAAACAATAAACTTCGTAAAAGTAAATTTATCAATCATAGAACTTTGTTCCATAATAAGTAATATGCCATGTCGTAGCCTACCATTTTTATTATTAATAATACGTGCAATAAAAACGAAACATACAGTGCTAATGATATTGGAAAAGAACGTTGTTACTCTTTTGCCTTAAGAGTCTTGAAACTGTAGTACATTGTACATGTATGCTTAAAAAATCAACGAACTTTGTTATAGTATAAACTACATAGTTAATTAACATGTCATCAGCAATTAAGATTGTATATCTTACCCTGACGAATCATATTCGAAGATAGCGAAGCAAATAGTTTAACATATAACAAATCTTGAGATAGCCAAAGATCATTGGATAGGAAAAAACTTTGCCTTAACTCAATCGTCATGTGTAATAAGGAGAGAATCGATAGCAGCAGGTATGCTAAGAACGAAATTTCGAACGGTATTTAATTAATAAAGGTTTTTGCTTTTCTTCCAATATAAAAAGCACGATAATTTTACTTTGTTTTTTTTTTTTTTTGTTTTTAATCAAAAGAACGTTCAAATAATAATAATGAAATTCAAATTTAAAACAAATCAACGCAACGAGAATGCCATTGCTTGGATTTAGATTAGAATTGGCCGAGGCTTGAGAAAGCATCGATTGCAACTTTGTAAATCAGTCGGATATCAGTAGAGATTTTAATATTAACGGTGGAGGAATAGTAAATAGGGGGAGCGGCGAGGGTCGCATAAGCAGTAGGAGTCACGAACGATTGATGAAAATCGTGGGAATATTCCAGGAGAGCCGCAAGAACAAATTAAGAATCGAAGCATCAGCGAGGAATGAGCGTCGAGGCGACGATCGTTCCCCAATGATTTCTGTATTATCATAGGATGTTAAAGAGCGCTCGACTGCTCGGGCAGCGCGAGAGTAAAATACGCCCTCCTTCCCCCGCCCGTGCATTTAGAGTGGACGAGCCAACGCGGGAGGGGAGCGAGCGCCTCTAGATTGGCGGTCCAGGGGGTTGGGGCTCGGGGGGCGGAGGAGGAGGCCGCCAACTCGGGGAAGCAGCTGCCGTCGCTGGCTGGGCTTGACGATGCTCCTTCGCTCGGGGACCGGCGCTCCGGGGGTCCGCCGCCTATGCGAGCGCTGCTCCCCTTCCCCGGCTGGATCCCCGATAAAAAATTGCGCCCCGGGGCTGCTCGCGTAAGCTCGCTCCCGATCGCGGCTCCGGAGGGAGTACGGCGGCGGGGGGGGCGGGAGCAGCAGCAGCAGCAGCGAGTTACCGACCGGTGGGCCGAGGCGCGCCTCCGACTCATGCCGCCATCTGAGAAGAATCAAAGCTCGGCGGGCCCCACCGGACTCTCTCTCTCTCTCTCTCTCTCTCTCTCTCTGTCTCTTCGTCTGTGCACAGGAGAGGCGCGAGGAGCTGTCGAGGATGCGGGCCGAGGGGAAGCTCCTCTGCCAGCGGAGCCGGCGACTGGTGCGGGCCCTCGGGGGACCCTCGGGCTTCCGCGTGCGGCCCGGGGAGGCGGCGGCGGAGCCCCTGCGCCTCGGCCAGTGCGTCCAGCTCCAGTGCCCGGAGACCGAGGACTACGCCGGGGCCCTGCGCTCGAGGAGCGGCTGCCCCGAGGAGGAGCCGCCCCGGGGCCCGGGGGCCCTCGGACTCGTCCTCGCGGCCACGGCCTCGGCCCTGGAGGCCGGCCGAGCGACCGGCGGTGGCCTCGGCCACGGCTGCCCCCTCGCCTGCGTACCCCGCGCCCAACCCAGCCGCAGGTCCGTCTTCCGGCTCTGCGCCCCGGGAGCCGCCGAGTCCGGCCAGCCCGACTGCCTCCGCTTCGGCCAGGAGTTCGCCCTCCAAGTACGACCTACCCTAACCCGCCCGCCCTTTGACCTCGCTCCCGAGCTCGCCAACCCCTGTTGCTTTGCCCCTTCTGGACTTAAGAGAAAATAAAAAAATCTTTTCGTGCATTCGCGATAATTTTTTTTTTTTTTTTTTCATTAAATTCATACTCCCCTCGTCTTGGCTTAAACCGTTTCATCGCCCTTACGGAATTCGTTTGCCAGTTACGATGATATTACTTAAATTAAAGATTCGGGATTTCTTGTTTGGGTGGATTTTTATTTTTAAAAAATTTCCATTTGCTCTCGGTTGTGGATTAACTTAATTATATCGTTCTACGATTACTGACCTAAAATCGGTAGATTTAAGGCGTATCTAAGGCGTAATCGGTAGAGTACTACGATACCCAATATAAATAATGCTAATGCAACGAATAAGATAGAAGAGTCATTTGCAATTTACGATAAGTACTTGGTTATATAAAACTTTTATTGCGATGCTAAAGTACTTAGAATCAATTAATCATCATCCTGCTTTTGAAAAAAAAAAAAAAAAACAATCTTTCGTTCGGTTGTGACACGTGATTCCTTATTATCAGAAGCATCGACATTCTTATGCTAATCTTTGATATCTCTTCGATTAAGCATAAGCAAAGATGACTTACATAAGCTAACATTTACAGTTTACGTTTAACAATCGTGTAATTTATTCACGGGCTTGTTATGAACGCAAGACAAAGAAACAAGGCAGATTTTCTAGGTGACATTTACATTTCGGTGCCTTTGTTATTAAATCAATAAACCCACGAATACTCCGAAATGAACCACTTTTGGCCTCGATCGAATGGAACCAACCACGTCGGATTATAAAATTAATGAAATTACAGCAATCCCGGCGCAATAGTATCTCAATTTCCGAAATTCCTGGGCCATTTATCAGCCGCGTAATTAATTTCTTACTTTTAACGGGCCAGCTTTTAAAGCAGTCGAGAGACTTATATTATTATGATTGATCAGCGGGTAAAAATTAAATATCGCAATGGCCAAATAAAACATAAGCATAACTCGAGTGGCTTTGGTTTGAATCTCTTTTGTTTTGCGTTACTACTTTTAAGATTATTATTATTATATAGAATTAAATAGCGACAGAATTATCACTCTAATTCTTAGCCCTTCGATCGCGAAGCAATTAAAAACACCTTCCTACGTTTAACATTAACTTTGATTCTGTATTCCATTCCAAGTCTTTATTCTTTTGTATCTATACATTTAATTTTAGAGTATAGGCATGTAATGGTAAACGCGATATTTTTAGTATGTGAAAATTGTTTTTTTTTTGCGTGTATTGAAATATACGCATGTAGTTCTAAATTTTGATATTAAGTAATCGATGATCTGAAAGGCTCTTCGGAAACAATTAATAATATCAAAAGCAGATGTTAAGGATTGTGCGCAATAATATATATTACTGATTTCTATTGAATGGAGTTACATAGAATGAATTTATAAAAAATTGATTTGTCTTTTATTGTATCGGCAAAAAAAAGTATCTGATTTGATGCTGCATTAGAATTTATTTTGTACATTTTTAATATGTTATTTAGGGACAATTAAAGCGTGTACAAATTGAAAATGATTAATGATTCATAAAAAAAAGTTATTTTATAAATTAAATAGCAACATTCGGTGGAAAAAATTCGGCACGTTGCTTTAATTTAGAGTAAAGTTTATCGACTATTGTCAAGTATCATAGAAGTTTTTAATTACATTATTTCCGATAAATTCAGTAAACCGTATTTTTTAATGTGTATTTATAAACACGAATGTGCCCGATAAGTGTAAATGTTTTGAGGTATAAGCACTTTGAGACTTACTTTTTTACGAACGCAGAATTAAAAAAAAGACTCAAAATATTTCAAAAAGGGTTTAAGTTTTATTACCTGGATTTATTTACATTTTTTTTTCTTTCGTTAATAAAATATTTTACAAATAATCAATGTGTTCATATTATGTACAAGATATCGTCGTTGGGATGCAAGTTATATCTAAGCGAATCTAGGGTGATGACAAGTACTTATTTTGAGATGCATCACCTATCGCGTGCAGTATTCTCTAAAGTCATCCTACAATTAAAAATTGTATTATTTTTTTTTTTTTTTTTAAATGGTATTATTTCTAAGAACAAAAAAAAAACTGATCACAAGAAGATAGACAAATTTAATTAAAATAAATACCTGGCATTTGTATAACTTCTCGCCCGAGTAACCGGCGCATACTTCGTCAACGTATTTGTAGCATTCCTCGGAAAATATCCTTTTTGGTTCTCCTCTTCGCAATGGCTGTTACAATCGTTTTCTCATTATAGCTTGTTAATTATTGTTTCGTAGAAACTTTTCTTTTTTTTTTTTTTTTATACCCGAGCATTCGATAAAAATTAGCCATTACCGCGTATCATAGTGTATTAAAATTGTTTATTGCTCCGAGCAATGTAACTTAACAAAATGCATCGTAAAAATTATTGGTCGTAGGACTGAATTTTTTTTTTTTTTTTTCGAAACTCGAAATAATGTTACGATTATATAAACGTGCCTGTGTGTGCGTGCGCGGACACGCGGACACACGCACGCGCGCACACGCACACATATACATATACATATATGCATATATGTTTTTTATTACGCAATATGAGAAAGTATTGAGTGAGAGTAAAAAATAATTCGAATCTTTCAAAGCAACATAAGTAAATAAACAAAAAAAAAATGTATTTTCAATTTAAAAAAACATACCGTTGCGAATCCACCATTCATTAATATGGCAAACACGAGAAAAATACAAAGGTATAGAGTATACGAGAACATGATGATATTATGGTTATTGTACTTGTACATTCAAATTGATCTTTTCTTTTATAGCTCTTTTTATCTAGAAAAGTTTTCTAAGAGATATTGCGTACTGAATTGTTATTGTTTGACAAATATATGTATATATATATATATATGCTAATAAAAAATAATATCTTTTGTATTTTTGTCTTGTGTTTTTGTATCTTGTATTTTCATAGAATCTTAGCTATAACCCATAAATCTGATTACAAAAATCTGTAAATAGCTTTTCTTTACATAGTGAATTTTTTCATAATTATTTATACACTTATCGACCTTAAACAAAGTTTGATCTGATAATAATAATACAACTTGACCTAAGCCGACAAAAGTTATTAATGACTTAGAAAAATTAAAATCATACTTTTACGGCTTTAATAATACTGCGATGAATATTGCAATTGATTGTACATTGACTGATTTAAAAAATAAAAAAAGAGAAACCTCAATCCTTGACATTTAATTAAATATATAAACGATGTAAAAAAGCATTACACTTTTATTTTTATAAATTTTTATACATTGTGTTTTATGACATCTTTATTTTCTTAAGCAAAGTTTAATTCGTTTTTGTTGAATTTTTGTTTTTCTTTTAATACAATATATTTGTATATATATCAGTTGAAATTGATCTTTATATAATACAGTAATAAAGAGTCTTAATTACACATTTCTTTCATTGGTTACCGAAGGTCGGCTTAACCCCACCTTCATTGGAAACCTTTTTTAAGGCGTTTAATATCTCTAAAATCCTTTGAATTTATCATTTGCGATTGCTTTGTTACAATCCAAGAACAGATCGAAATCTTTATTAAGAATACGTTCATAAATAAAAATTGGTCTGACTCGATTAACGTAAAGACTTTCTATTTAAATCATGAACGATCAGATTGTATTTTATATTTTCGTTATTTATAATCTACTTTGCGTAAACTGAGAAACTTTGATATTATCATTGTCTTTGTGGTTGCAATTATTATTTTATTTTTACACAAGCACTTTTACATATTGACCATACAATGAAGAGTTTTTAACTTAATAATTTTATTGCAATGTCAGAATAAAAAAATTGGTTAAATTGTAATTACAACCAATCTAATTATTAATATTATCGTTTTAATTTGATATGGAGTGGAAAGTTTGATACAGACGCATTTCAGAATACATATTTTTAAAATCTGTTTAGAAAGTAAAGAATGATTTAGGTCAGTTCCAGTTTTATCTTATATACAAGGTTTGTAAACATTAAATATTCGGTATCTTTTATTGAATTCAAGTTTTCGGTCGTCCCTTTTTGACTTTAGAAATGTTATTAACAACAATTTAAGTCAAATGCTCTCTTCACTTTTTATACGTATGAAAGCAAGTAGTCGTAAAAAACAATTTTAGAAATTTTGTGTTGTTTTAAAAAAATCAATTTATGTGAAATAAATTATACGCTTAGGTGAGGACAATGTATATTAAACATTACAGATTGTTTTTATTTCATTATCTCAAACATTTTTTTAATCCTTATGCCTGTTTATTATTTTTTAAATTTAGCATTTATAATGCCTAATCCTAGTCGACTTTACTTACACTCGCACGTAAACATGGTAAAATAATGCATATATATTAAAACCCTTAAAGTATCAAGAAAATTCTTTCATTCTGAAAATTAAGATAAATTTAATAATAATTTTGATTTTGCGGTACTATTTTTTAACTTGTATTATTATTGTCTCAGAAATAAAAGTGAAAAATAATTTTTTTACAAAATTTTTTTTAACACTTTTTTTCTTATTCCAAATTAATTTTTATAATATGAGAAACGATTAATCGTCCTATATCATTAGTTACTGTAACTTTAAACGCATTAATTCGTAATATTTAACATGAAGAATACTACTCAAACGGTTAAATGGAAAATTAAGTTGCAATAAATTTTGAATATTTACATCTGCCAACATTACCAACTTATAACCATGAACTCAAAATCAAATCTTATCTAATGAATTTATACTTGGCCCTCTTTTGATCTTTTGACAAACAAATTAATACATTTTTTAAACACACGATTTGAATAAGGTTAAAAAATAAAAGGTTAAAAAAATAGTTTCATTCTTACGAGAAAAATTATTCATACATACATAGTTATAATGAATTACGATAATGCGTATAAGAATTAGTCTGCAAACTATTAAAATAATACATGTGCAGAGAATTCAAAATCATGAAAACCACTTTGGCAATAAAACTCGAATGAATTGCATTAAAATATATTTTTTAACTAAATTATTATTGCCGATTTCTCATTTCTATATTATTAAAAAATTTTATTTTACTTTTTGCTAACAATACCTTATATGAGGTTTATTTTCCTGAAAATAAAATCATATAATCCTTTATTTTAATATTTTTTAAAATATAATTAATAAATTAATAATGCTGCAAAAAATGATAAAAACACAATTAATAATGAACGCAAGAGAAAAAAGTGCTTTTATGCAAAGAAAATAGTAAAGTGGCAAAATAGGAAAATGACCAGCCATTGAAACAAATTGAAAATTGTGAAAATTCTAAATTTCTAATAAAATTATAACACTTTTCTTATATTTTAATAAGTTGTTTTGAAAAGAGCTTAGCCTTTTTTGCAATACCTTTTACCAGCATAATAAAAATGTTTCTAGTGTGCGTGAAAATTAAAAAATAAGAATAAACCAAATGTATGTCTATTTAGAAAATATAAACTCATATTGATTGATTGATTAATTAAGTGGTAAATATTCAGCCAATGAATAGAATCTTTTATTATTTTTAATAATAACGCACTATTCGTTTGAAAAATATTTACATACATGCTTTGGTGAGAGGTCGAGGCTTAATTTTGTCCTAATCTAATGACAAAAGCGAAGTAAAGACATGTCGGCAGTATAAACAGTGTTCTCATACATTATCTATTATTCCATAAAAATTAACAAAAATGATATTACGTACAATTGGAATTAATGCTATTAGAGTTTTATAATTTGTTGCGGTAAAATGCAAAAAATCAAGAGTTGCATTTCAAAATGATCTTAGATACTATATCGTAAAGGAAATTAAGATTTATTTCATCTTTCTCCGTCCAGTACGCCTAAAAAAGTTATTTTCTTTTTTCTTACTATCATTATTATATTAATGCCAGTACATATTCTCAGTACAGAATGTAAGCCTAGTATGCGCATCAACTAAGTAACTGCCAGAATAATAAAAAACTTCGTTGTCTATAATAAAAAAATCTGGTTTTTGTACTTATGAAAATTTTTATTTTATTATGTAAACAGTTTATGACATTCATTCGTAACGTAAAATATACAAAATCTTTTGCGAAGAAAGCTTTTTTTTTAATATTTTTTTAACAACATACTTATGCACTTATGGAAATACAGAAAATCAAATCGCAACTCTACCCTGATACATTACAGAATAAAGAAACGTGCGGTAAGAAATATTTACATTACCTGTATAAAAATTCAGATTAAATTAAAATCAACGGTACAGATATCACTAATTGTCGAACTAAGGTATGTTTTGTTTTTCTGGCATACATATATTTTCTGCATACAAAGGAAAATAAGCCTTCGAGTAGAATCGAGTAGAACGCAAATAATAAAACTTGGCACTAATCCATTTCAATGTAGTACGCAATATATTTGTTGTCGTTTTAAATAAGTTAAAATTTAAAAGGGTCGTGTACAATATTGCTTATAATCTTCCTATAATTAAGAGATCAAATCTTCAGTATTAGCATTGAAAAGGGGCCAAATATAAAAAAAGCAATGAGTATATTTCGATTAAAAAGGAATACCTGGCATTTGTATAACTTTTTATCCTTGTAACCACTGCACACACTGTCAACATGCTTGTAACATTCTGGAGAAAATACCGCTTTGTCGATCTTAAATTACACATTAGTTCGTTAAAAAATACAATTACACATTCGGAAAACATTTTGCATAAATAATATATCGAATAAAATATGAATTTATGTACGCGATGAACGATAAAAAAGTTAATAATAATCTAATCACATTATGGTAACTTTCATTTTCATCTATATTTAACATATTAATAAAAGCATATATTTCACAATATATAAATACAATTGTTATAATTTGAATTCAATACATAAAATTTATTAAGCATAAATTTTTTTCCTCTCAGAAAAATTCAATCAATAAGCAAAAGTTTTATGGAAAAATAATTTCCGATTCCTGAAAGAAACACAACAGAAATTTTTTAATTTTTTCTTAACGAATCTTTCCATAAATATTATATTTCCCATGTAAAAACTTAATTTAAAAACGATTGATTAAAAATTAAAAAATATAAATAATATTTTTAAATGCACATACACTATATACTGCAAAAAAAGAAATAGTATACATGATAAGAACTAAAAGATACAATTCTAAAGAAAACATGATAAGATTGCAATTATTTTAATTCAGAACTAAAATTAATGTCTTCTTTCGCGAATTTATTTACCTAAAACTGTTTTTTGTATTATTACGTTTTCTTATATAATTGGTTACAAAACTTATGACAATACATAAAGTCGTGCAGCTCATAATATTGATGTTTAAACGAAATTTCAATATACGTAATTGAGAGGAAATAAAAGTTATGAATAAAAATTTCACATAATTTTGTACACAATGAGTTTAATAATGTAATGACTTTGTGCTATTTGCTAATAATAATGAGCTAGTTGTTAAGCTACTACTTATAAATAAATAATTATAATCAATAATTATTATTTAAATAAGACTTAATTGTAAAATGTACCTTAAAATGAGTATACTTTTCAAATGTAGCGAAACAAAATAAAAATATTATATAATACAAATAAAAACTTGAATTTTAATAAGCATTGAATATAAAATTGTGTTGATTTCAAGATTCATTTTACTGTACAGAAAATTAATACTAATTTTTTTTATACGTCACAATAATTCTAGTTATAATTTTATTTCATTATCCGAATATACACTAAAAAATTTTCCTGATTCATATTAACGAAAAATATTTTAATAACATTTGGTTTTTGTTATCACATTTTTATTTTGCTACAAATGCATACGCAATAATTTTACTGAGACTTAAATATTTTGTTGAGAAATGCAAAAAATAAATTTAATTCAAATTATGGAAAGACTTTTTTTATACGTAACCACTATAGTAGTGTAAACGACCATTATTCAATTGCAGTAATCTGGTGAAAAGTAAAGAATATTGGCTTTCAATTCAAGTAAACAAAAAAATTTTGTTGTATATTCATAGGTATTGAATTGATTATTCGTAAAATACTTAAGGGGAAAAAATTATAAATTAACATTGTAATAATTTCGCAAGGCAATAATCTAAAGTCTTTTTTACTCGTTACATTTTAAACAATATTGCTAGCAAATACAAAAAAATATTAACGTTCGTAATTAAAAAAAAATTCAGACACAGACTTAATTCTTTGAGATTGACATAGCATATTTATAATGCCAAGTAATCGGATAGTAAATACTTTCATTTACATTAAAAACGTTTAAAATATCTTCACTTTTTCTTGCGAATTTTCTCTTAACACCTTAGCAAATGCTACCGGCGTAGCAAATTGAAAGGTGTTCTTTTTTATATACGTTATCTTACGAAGCATAGATATATATATATATATACGTATACATGTTTCCAATTAGTCACATTTTTTGTCTGAAAATAACATAGATATAACAAATAAATAAGCCCCGATCCTTTGCCGATAAAGCTCATTAAATCAGTTTTCTCTGTACAAGCTTTTATCTATAGAACAAGAAAAATATTGGAAAAATATAAGTATGCAATATTGATATTTTGTTTTCTGAATAATAGTCTAATGTTTTACCGATCATTATCCTTATGTGTTATACGTAATTATAAAGACCGTGGTTCGAAAATTAGGTAATCTTTTTAAAAAGTGTAGTTACATTAAAATATTACTATGCGCGCGAGTAAATATACTTACATTATGTGCAGATAGAATGTTATTTGTATATTGACAACAAACCAAAGCAATATACAGCGAATATTAATTATATAGTTTGCACAGAAGCTTGCGATAATGAATTTACTTAGGTTTAGCTTTAAACCTTTCTTATCTAAAGCGCTTCTATCAATAGTTTTTTTTTTATATACAAATTGGAATTAAATTAAAACGAAAAAAAAGAGCATATTTGGTGTACAGCGATATTCTTAAGAATAAGACTTACATGACATCGCTCGTTATGCCCGCGCATAAAAACGTGAAGTAAAACTGTATAAAATTCATATAATTAATGTCATTTAATGTACGTTTCTTTAAAATTATGAAAAAATGATGTGTTATCGTTACGTTATGGCATTCATAAAGCACAATTATACGTTATTCAACATATAAATACTAATATGATTTTGGACTCTTGGATAATTTCTTAAGATTCTCATTAATCTATCCGTGGAGGCCAGGAAGCAACGTGAAATTATATTAAGCACTTAAACGAAGAATAAAGTGTGAAATCACAATGAATTTTGTATTTGCCAATAGTATTTTTTTTTTTTTATTTTACAAAATAAGAATGACGTGCTCTTTTGGCAGTATAAGGCAGTATAAATTTTCCCTGAAAAGAAAATCATATCATCAGAAGTAGTTGGATTATTAATCAAAACTACGAACTTGACTGGGGGAATCTACGACTGACAGTAAAAATCATAAAGTTTGATCGCAAAATAATAATTCCGGTAATGCAACACAACGATCGGGTTTGACTTTTTTGACTATTCCTTTTTTCCATTAAGCAAGCCGGGGCGCGGCTTATTTATAATAATCGGCAATTATTAACTGGAGAAGAAGTTATTTTATTTTACCGCAATTCTGTCAGTCTACGGTCTACAATCAAATAAGTTCGTTGTTTAAAAATGTAAAATCATTCGATAAAAAACGATAAAAAACAAAAGAAGACGATCGATGAACGGAATACGGCAGCATAAGTTTTATTTAGGGTAAAAGTACTGATGCACTGATTGAATATTCTTGGGATGTAATTATTTTACAGAGTTATTTTTAGTTGCATTTTATCGGCAAGTTATAGAACCGCGACAGGAGCCACGGTATAATCGCTTTGAATGACGGGGCAGGGGTGGGGGATAAGCAACAATTATAACTACTTGCAAGTGATAATGTTATTATTATTGCGCGTTGTTGTTAAAATTATTACTCAAAATGAAATTTGCCTCGTAATGTATGAAATTAATAATATCTCCGATTCATCTATTGCTTTTATTTTATCCAACAATTGCCAAATGATCGTATTTGACTGGGAGCATAAAAGTTAATTATTTTCCTTTGAAATAAAATTTTAACCTTCCTCGTTAAAACCTTACCAACTAATGGCCTGTGCTTTATTCATTCAATTGAATTATCTTAATATGGATCGTAATGCTGAATATTTTTAATATTTTAAATTTTAATTTATGTACATCGTAATACTACAATGACAATTATAATATTATTGAAAGCAATGGATGAATAAAACGTATTCTCCTCTCTCATAATAGTTTTAGTATAAAAAGTGTATTCGATAGATTTAACCGGAGCAGATGAAAAATTAATGCTTTATTGTTTAATTTTACTTTTAATGCGTTGATAAGTACATACGTACGCCTACTGCTTTACTAATTAAAGTAACGCGCGCAATGAATATATTCAGATGTGCGTCGCCAAGAAACACGATGAGATTTTAACAATAACTTTTCAGACAAATAAATGCCCTTCTTTATTAATATATTTACCTAGTGGCCATTTTACAAGGTCTGACGTTTGATACTACAATTGGTTGATTAATCCGTAACGGTATACTACTTTGCCTTTCTTCGTATTAATGACCATAAAAATGATTAATTTTTCACGATTATTGGTCAACGTTAACGCGTAAGAGCTATATTTTTTGTTGAAAACTTGATTTGAAAGTAATTTTATATTTTCATAACAGCGGTAATGATGCATGATAATATAAAAATAATTTGAGTTGATTTGACGCTTTTTAAAATTTACTCACACATTTTTGATACTTATAAAATTAAAAAATCTATATCCATTGTGTTATATGTTTATAAAAAATCAAAGAATACAGAATTAAAAAGGGGCTCGATACCTTGATAATAATTAATGCCATTATATAATTATTTTACAATTAATTAGGAATTTTATCATTCGACAATTCTCTTTAATCGAATAACTATCAAAAAGTACTAAATGTACTTACCTATACTTGTCATAAAACTATACGGTTGATGAATTTATTTTCCATCAGTTGTGTTAAACATTTTTGCTTCTATAGTCAATTAATAATATTACCTTGGTTTCTATGTCATTTAAAAATAATAGTAGTAAACTTAATTCACAGGCATAAAATGTATGTGTCAACTGTGTGTAAATTTATTGAAATTCAAAATATCTTTTACCTTGGATCATCAATTATTGTGCTATAATTTTTTAAATGCCCCTCCTTATCGCATATGGATGATGATGAGCACATTATTCGATCCTCAATGTATTAAATATTATGAGAAAATTTTTGTTTAAAATCTTTAAGAACTCATTTCAATCATATTATCTGCCAATCATGGAAACATAATTTTATTCATTTATTTATGTATTTATTTGAAAATGCATTAGCCTTGTTCACGACAAGCCTCGCTATTCTGTTTTTCCGATTATCCGTTTGAAAGGTATTCAAACAAGTTTCATTGTATATATATATATATATATACATCGCCGTGATGCATATAAAATACAATAATCGGCAAATTCAATCTTTATCAATTTTTTTAAAATTAGATATGTACGAAGAAAACAGAAATCAATAAGCAAATAGATAAACAAGCCACAATCAAACGCGTAAACTTATGAATATTTACCTGCTCGTTGTAAATACGTGTCGCATAAAAAATGCGGAAAAGTATTTTACGCGCAAACCTAATGCACTTGCACATTCACGGAACTAATATTCAATATTTGGCTTTTTTATTCTATTAAAGCGAGCATCCAATACGGTACGTCAAAAAGGTCGACGCGGATTTTTTTTTAATATAAAAAATGAGAACTTTTATAATTCAATTAGAAATATATATATATATATATATATATATATATATTATTTTTTTTTAACGTAGACAATCTTCTTCGTGTTATTGAATTAAAAATATTATTAAATCTAACGTATAAATAATTTATAAATAGAATCTTATCTTTGCATTGTTATATTTGTTACATTTATGTATTGGTTACATAAATATTTACAAGTTACATATTCGAGTTCCAGTTTGTTAATTTTAGAATATTTAACATTTGAGTAATGTTGTTGTTTTTTTTTTTTTTTTTTTTTTTATATAAATACGAATTTTTTATGAAAATCATTGACAAGCTTGTTCAGAAATTTCTACAAAGTAAGGGTTTTTTGTTGTGTAAATGTTCGGATTAATAGTTAATCAAAGTTTAATAATTAAAAGGGAAACTTTTTAGAATTATAATAGCCAAGCGAAATTTGTATTGATAAATTGTAAAATTAAGCATTATACAAAAACAGTGTAAATGAAATGCGCTGAGCCATTGATATAATTGTAAAAAAAAACAAAATATGGATAATCTTTTACCGTTTATAGAAAGTCCAAATAAAATATACCACTGGCGAATCTAAGTAAGAGTAAAGAGGCATTGTTGGTTTTGCAGTAAAAATTAAAGGAATGAAATATTGAAGTACGAATGTACTTAAAGCTTAATAATCTCTCGCTTATTTCGACTCATAAGCGCGGCAATTTGTTTAATCAACCTGCGGCGCACCTCTGGCTCACTTGCTAATAACTAATTGTCTGTTATTATCGTATTCCCTTAGCTGGTATGTAATAGCGATGCACTATACGTGAGATCGGAAAAGCCGCTGTTAGATGGTAAATACGGGCCGAATTACCACAATCCAGTGATTTTAAATTTATCGAAGGACAGCTATTCCATGTGGCGGGCCCTTCATTGGAACAAGGAGAAGAGATTCGAAACCGAGGGTTCGCCGATTATGCCCTGCACGAGGTTCGCCCATTGACGTGCATTTTTCCATTTGAAATTAGACAATTGTTATGGCATTACGGTAATATAGAAAATAGTTCTAAAAGTTATCCTCGAGCCGGGAATTTTGCTGCACGGCTTGCTTATCATCGGCAGTGTAACGCATTTGTGCAATGTTAAAATGAAAAATTGCTCCGAAAAATGACACCGGAAATGACACTTTACAATTAATTACTAATTTGACCGCGTGGCAAAAGATACAGTCATCGATTCGATCTATCTAAAGGAGGACTTTGAAGGTCGATAAGTTTTTTCCGCGATTCCATGGCTCTTAATCTAATAACGACTAATGGCAATGGCGTCAATTTTATAATAATAATAATAATAATAATAATAATAGTAATAATAGTAATAACAGTTGCCATTGTTTTTTCTCGACCGCGCCGTCATTCTCATTGCATTTGTTCGAAAGCACGGTATTCGATATCTTTTTTTTTTTTTTTTTTATGTAAAATGCTCGCGTTTCCCCATTAGAAGTCGGTCCCTGTGAGTGGCGCAAGTCGAAAATTAAAGTAAGAAGACGCTTTCTTATAATTATCGAGCGTCGCATTGAGAGGGCGACGAAATTGAAATAAAGATCGAATGCAGATACCTTATTTATACAAAGCAAGCCCATTCCAACAATTTTTACGTAAAATATTTATTATCTTATCAGCTTATAAAATCTAATGGACAATCGATATAACACATAAATTAACAAATGTAGCGTGGGCTCCAGTTGAAATCGTATAAAACAAGCTCACAATTAATATTGTTGATACATTAAAATCCGATATCTCCCATTCAATTGAATTACAGTATTTACAATGAAATAAATAAATTTGTTTATGAATTAATAACGCCTGCCTTTTCTCGTGTTAAATAATTAGAATTGTTATTCAACACATAATGACCGGTGAGTGCCTCGCCGCCGAAAGCTACAACTGGCATCACAGCATTATAGGCTTCGAGTGCGGTGTTTCCGTTCACTCCTATAAAGACGTGCACCGTAATGAGACATCGAAAAATATTTGGAATATGATTGTCGTAGAAAAAAACGAAGACATTGCAGACATCAAGTTGCCAAAAGGATGCTATGAATAAAAATTATGTACAGATCATATATTAGAGATTAAATATTTATACACAGTCTGGCGTTAATGACATTATTGTAATCCGTCGGCTTCTTCACTCGTCGAAGTAAACCATTTTATTACCAGGCTTAACGTCCTCTACAACGAAAAAGCCGCTTTGAGTTTTTTTCTTAACTTTCGGCTCTTCCATTTTTATCGAATCACTTCTGTCCATTATTTGAAATGACCTGTTGACGTATTTCTTATCGTCGTCGTCGCTGCTGCTCGACCAACATCGTTTGTATCTTTTGACTGGAGCGCATTTATCCCCGACTGTTTTGTACTTGCGATTTTCAGAACTTGAACTGCATAAACCGGGCTTCGTTTCCTCTAACTTAATATTATCCCTGACAATGCTCACTATCTGTTCAATTGCTGACTTTCTAATAGACTTTACCAACATTTTTTTCATATCCTTTTTTATGTCCTCTGTCACGTCCAGTTTTTCATTTTTAAACAATTTATGCTTGCTCATGTTTTTCAATTCCTTTTTAATCATTTTTCTCAATTTTTTCCTCTCCATATCATCCGTCGAATAACTTTTTATCATTTTAATTTCAGGGTCTGCTTTAACACTATTGAATGTGTTTTTAATTTTGGATTCATTTTTTGGCGAAAGAAATTCTTCATCGTCATTTTTATTACTACTTTTTCTTTTTTGCCTTTTTGATTCCTGCTTCGTTTCCGATTTCACTTCAATTGTACCGTTAGATTTTTTAACTGGATTTAATTCGTTTTTAATTTCATTGTCTTTAAAATCATTATCCATATTTGTATTACTTTGTTTTCTTGTAGAAGATCTTGACCTTTTTGGCCTATCATTTATCTTATCCAAAGCAGCATCTAATGATTTAGTACTAAGATCTCTTTCATTAATTGCACTACAATCAATGTCTGTAGTTGATTTTCTCTTATGAGCTTTCTTACTTTTTGTAGCTTTAGTTTTTGTTTCTAAAATTATCGATTTTTCTGAAAATATGAATTTTCTTATTAAATGATATATGAATATTCATTAGCAGCAGAGAATTCGATCTTCCGCCTTTTTATAATTATCAATTGATTAAATCCGATCATAGTAGTAATTTTATTTAAATTACCTTTTAATGGTTTTTTAACAAGTTCATCGGATTCATTTTCGATTTTAAACTTTTCATTGTCTTCTTCATTATCAATATCGTTGTTTGAATCGATGCAGCTCTTTTTTCTTCGTGTAATAATTGACGTAACTGGTCTTACATTTACTGGAAAGAAATTTTTAAGTACCATTATTCGACATTAATTCTAATAATAATAATAATAATAATAATAATAATAATAACTATAATTATTAGAATATTAGCTTTACTAACATATTTCATAAACATTTTTTATTTCATTCTTTGATTGCAATACGCAGGACAATATAGGCGATACTCTTCTTTTGATTGCCTCGTATGAATTATTACCAAACTGTAAGGTTTTTTTCGAGAAAGAAAATTTTTGACCGACTAGATTTGTATTGAAAACCTGCAGGCGTTAAATGATATTATTTTAAGTTAATAATAATTCAAACAATGTAAAAATAATGTAAAATAATTTACTGTTTTTGCAACATTAATAACATATATTTCTTCATCAGCAGAAATATCGTCAAAGGCAAAGGTTGATTCATAATTGGCTTTTGTCAAATTTTCTTTCCTAACAATATCCAGAATCTGAAATAATAAATGTAGAATTGTAAATCAAGAAAATATTTACTCTTATATCATTAGTTTTAATTACATTTTTTATTTTTTTGGTCTTCTTTTTTGATATTACTTTTGGAGCCGTTTTTTCTAAATTATTAGCATCGGATGTTAACTCTTTATTTTCATTGTTATCTATAATTTGTGAACTTGGTGGAATTCGATTCGTAATTTCCAAATCATTAAGATTTGATGCTGGTTCTTTATTTTCATTGTCATCTATTACTTGTGAACTCGGCGAAATTTGATTCGCATTCTCCGCAATATTACTAGTCGTTATTGATTCTTCCTCTTCGTTCAAATGACTCAAATTAATTTTATTCATTGTTTTTTCATTTTTATCCGTCGTATTGAAAATTGGTGGAAATTCAGTCATTGTTTCTAAATTATTGATCTCCGACATTGAATCTTTATTTCCATTTAATTCGTCAACGCTATGATCTTCCATTGATGAATCGGAAGATGAAAACATATCTTGAGATTCTAGATATGCTTTCTGAGTACTTTCATTTTCTTGGGTTTCAGGAATAATATGCCTGTGTGTGTAATTTTCATCTGAATTTTTAATTTCTTTTACATCAGTCTTCATTTTTGTACAAGTGTTTCTAGAATTGTTAATGTACTCGAATGCAGATTTTTCTTCCGAATTCGATTTAACAACAGTTTTATTCTCAACTCTTAATTCATAAGTTGAGGCTTTTTTTGTATTAGAATTATCTGAATTTTCTACCTTGGATTCCACTAATTCTTTTTTCTCTATATTCAAATCAATTTGTTTTTGTAAAATTTCGCTCTTCGATAAATTGTTAACCACTTCAGATGATTCTGCAAATTCGTCATCTTCACTTGAACTGTCACTATTAGTAAACAAATTCATCTTTTTAAATTGTGACAATTTTTGAATTGTTGATTCAGATATTGTTTCATTATTATCTTCATTGCTATCGTCGTCAGTTTCGTCCTTATTATCCATATTATACATATTTTGATGATTAATATTATCATTATTTTGTATATCAACCAATTGCACTGGTCTTATTGCTTCTTCTTCATCTGAAAGTTTTTCCAATTCTTTATTAATGGAAGGTTTCTCTAATAATTTTGAACGGTTATTTACACTCGTAGACAAAGTATCGCTTTTATTTGTTTCTTTTTCAGATTTTAAGAAATCTTCTTGATCAGATTCTTCCTCACTCGATTCACACAAATTAAATCTTTTTAATAATTTTAAACGTTTAATAGCTTGAACAGACAAAGTATTCCCATCTATTTTTTCATCGTTCTCAGCTATTTGAGAATTACAATCCATAGTATCTTTATTATTCTTACTAATAACCTCATCATTATCACTGCTGCTTTTTGAATCGGAAGAATCCTCGATGTCTTTTTCCACAAATACAAAGCTATGATTTTTCAAAGAATGACATTTATTTTCTTTTATCATATTGTTACTACACTCAAGGTCTTGGATGTTCTTTTTTTCACTGAAATTATCAAGCATTAATGGATTTTGTTCATTATTTTGTAAATCAATAAAGTCGGACGTAGTAGAAACACTATCATTAGATTTATCTAATGCTTCATTAAAAACTGATAGATTTTGTTGTTGAGCGTTAGAAAGATTTATTTCCTTATTAACATTATTTGCCTGAATATTATTGCTGCCTTTTTTCGTATGGCTAAAAATCTGATTATCTTCAGTTCCTAAAATGAATTCATTATCACTCGATGTTACGGATAAATGTAATTGTTTCTCATTTTCGTCTTCATCAGTGAAAGACAACTCTTGTTGTTCTTCTACAGGTATTTTACCTTTTTCATTAATATTGTTATTTTTCTGCCTTTTACTTTCACCCAAAAGATCTTGTTCTACCAATTCATTTGAATTAAAAGAATCTAATGAATCTGAACTATCATTATAATTTTTAATATGAGATGTCTTTTCTTCATCACCTGAGGTATCGGATTCACTGGAATTGTGCCCTTTAGATTTGTCAGTCAAACAATTGTTATAGTATTCAATTTTATTTTTTTCTAATATATTATTATTCTTTGTTCTATCAATTTGTCTAAGTTTCCTTTTTTTTTTCAACATTTGAGAGCCATCAGTATTTAGTATTGCTTTTTCATTAGTTTTATTTTTATTTATATTATTTATTATATTTGACTTATAATTGTTAATTTCATTGGGCAAGATATATTCTTCTTCTTCTTCTTCTTCTTCTGCTTCTGCTTCTTCTTCTGCTTCTTTTTCTTCTTCTGCTACTTCTTCTTCTTCTTCTTCTTCTTCTGCTTCTGCTTCTTCTTCTGCTTCTTTTTCTTCTTCTGCTACTTCTTCTTCTTCTTCTGCTTCTTCTTCTTCTTCTGCTTCTTTTTCTGCTTCTTCTTCTGCTTCTTCTTCTTCTTTTCTGTTTTTATCTTTATCAATAGAATCATTTTTATACGAATCATTTGTATTATTTTTTGTTTCAAGTTTATCTCTATTATTTACACTCTCATCACTACTCCAGTGTAATGAATCTGGTATGATTAACTCTTCTGAATTCTGTTCCTTATTCGATAAGAAAAAGTTTATATCTTTGTTTATTTCATCCATAAATGTTTTATCTTTACTTGTAATATTAAAACTTTTTTCAGGTTTAAAAAATCTTCTTTTTGTAATATGTTCTTCTTTTAATGTGTTTGCTTCACTACTATTGCTTGAACTGCAAGATTCACTATTTTCTATTTGGTTTGCAGTATCCAGGTCAATTTGATCTGGATCATCTATTTTTTCATTTACTAAATGTTCAAATATATCTTCATCGTCAAATTGAAAATTTATATCCTCTTCTTTTCGTAAAATTATTTTCAAATCTGTTTTTTTATTATTAATAATTGTATATTTTTTTTCCACTCTTTCTTCGCCAATTATTTTAAGTGGACCTTTCTTAACATTCATACCATTTATTTTTCCATTTTCCATTGCCTCGCTTAAATCATTTAACGATTCCGTATTACTTATTTTATCTGAAAAATTTTCCTCCGTTGCACTTTCAGAATTACTTTTCTCTTCGTTGTCGTTTTGCTCAATGATATTATTCTGATCGTCTTTATTTATTTTATAATTCAATATTGTTTTTTTACTTCTTTCTTTGCTGGCGTTATTATTAATATTCTCAAATTTATAGTCTTCCCTAGAATCCTCTTCAATACCAGAGTCTTTGGGGTGACTGGTTTCCTCTATTCGTGATAATCTGAATCTTTTGCTAGATTTCTTTAGGTTTTTTGTTTTGCTCTCTTCAGAAATGGAGTTGGAAAAAATTTTTGTACTCTGAGCTTGAAAGTCTGTAGAAACAAATTCATCGTCGTCCCACTCATCCGATGCTTCCAAGACATTTGAATCACTGCTATTCTTAATGGGCTTGAGAACCCTATTTACATTTTTAATAATGTTTTTATTAGAAACTTTTTTAGAACTAGATATACTTTTCCCTTGGCTCCTGGAGCCTTGGTTCCTCACATCTTGACTCCCTGACTTAATTATCTTATTAGGAGTAGCATTACTAACCGAACAATTTCCTTTATCCAACCTATTCTTACGTCGATTCTTAGATGTTTTTTTCTCAACGCAAAGCCATAAAAAATAATCTCTATTATCATTTTCCGTACGACTGACTACATCGGTATCCAAGGAATTATCAAGTTCATTGCAATCATCGTCCGTAGAATCTATTCCATCCATTGATTTAGGACGTTTGGTGGAATTTTTTAGAATTTTTTTCTTGCAATTAATAGAGGCACTGGGAGTGCTTCTCCGCTTTTGCTTCTTAGGCGAAGGCGTTGAAATCAATGGATCCGCTTCCAAGAGATCCGGGGTACTTTTAACCTTGCGCCTTCCGGACCCTTTTTTAACATCCATAGTTAGGAGCTCCGTTAATTTCAACTGTATTGGTTAACGTTACGAGGTACTTCTAAAAACGTGGTTTTATTATTATTATTATTATTATTATGGGTACTAAAATAAAATGCCATGAATCGAGCTTTAATATCCTACGCGCAAGCCGTAAAAATCTTATCTCTCGGTCTTGATCGTTGTGCGTGCTATGCAGTGGCAGAGCTTGGAAAGGATTTTCCGCGAGCTACGACAATTGATTCGAACAGTCGCAAAATCAGGAACAACCATAGTCCCATTAATGAAAATGAAATTTTTTGAGGCAAACGGGAAGCACTGCGGAGCTCCGCACGTCATGTGTTTATTAACACGGGTAACTTAAATTTTTAATACTCATGGACTTTAAAGCTCATTGGTCCTCGAGATCGTCGCGTGCGCCATCGGCAATCGGGACGGCGATACGACGCTCCCTTAATCGCTCAAAGTGCAACTTGCCAGTTTGCCACCTCTCTATTAGCCTTTGTCGCGTCGCGGCAATTTCAACTGGGGATCTAATCGAGGGAGGAAGGCACATCGCCAATGGGAAGCGAGGGCTTCTAACTAAAATCGTAGAACGAGAAGCGAGAACACGAGCAAGCTTTCGAGATCGGCGGCCGGTTGCTACCACCGGTTTTCACAGCTCTGGGCTAAAGCTAAAAGAAGAAACCAATGGCGAGGCTTTGCGAGACTGCGAGAGGACCGAGATTCTTTTGGGAGCTCGTCTCGTTGCCGTAACCGACAACCGGACAGCTGCGGTGCACCGAGCAATACCGAGAGATCCCCATCGAGATGAGCCTCTGCGGGCCACGGGCACTTGGTACTTACCCTAGCGGAGCTGCGAGTAGTCCGTCCCTACGGTTATAAATGATTAAGCGTGATATGCGGCTTGGTGAGAGTCCATTGTAAGCTATAGCGAACGCTAATCGCATGTCGTGCGACACTCGAAAGCTCGAGTTCGGCGTTGGCCAGTGAAGGATTAGGCGCTTTTTTAACGATGGGGAGGGAAATTAATTTTTTATCGATCAGACCACTGTTACGATATTACACTGCTGCTTATAATCAGTTAACTTTATTTATCATTGATTGTGGTGGACTTTCATTTTTCATTGGTAAAAGCCACCGTATAAATTTTATTTAAACAAAATAAATTAATGTTTTTTACATCTTTTTTCAATATAAAAAATAACACATGTATTTATACTACATAAGCACGTATATGTTTACTCTTAAGTAAATATATATAAGCATTGTTTGAATATTATTTTTTTTCTTTTTTTTTTGTTTGTTTGCGTTCCACGGAACACTCGTATAACATTATAAATAAACCAATTTTTTAATTACGCTTTCTTTTCTTTGACATTCCAACATTTTTCTTATTGGTAGCATCGGCAGTTTTGTTAACTTTGGACGAGCCTACCTTAACCGACAGCTTTTTCTTAGTTGGTACTTTAGCCTTAACTACTTTTTTGTTCTCTCCTACTGGATTTGCTTTTGTATCGATAGGAAGCTTGAAATAGCTGCCGGCACTGGCACCAAAACCGGACGTCTGAACTAACCAACCTTCTGCATTAGCGGATCTCAAGAGCTTGGTAACCCTCACCAAACGTTGCTGATTCACATCGTAATTATTAACTAGATATTTCCTTATGGCAACCGAGGACGAGCCTTTCTTATCGTTTAATTCAGATATGGCATTGATAATCATTTCTTTTGTGCTCAATTTTTTATCATTGCTCGCCTAATAAACAAGAAACTCAAAATGAAATTCATATGAAAAGGCCCTTGTAAATGTTGATGAAATGCATTTGAATAACAAACAACATTATTAACATTATTAATGATTAAAATAAAATATATTCCTATATGTGTAAATAAATATAAATATAAATTTATGCCCTTATAATACGTTAGTGCTATATTATTATTACTATCATCATTGTCATTAATATTGTTGTATTTGTTATTGCTATTAATTTTGTTATTATTACTGTTATTGTTTTTATCGGCGTTTATTGTAGAGATGAGCGGAGTATTTTTAATATCATACTTAAGTACCTTTGGCATTATCTTCTGTCTTTTCGATTTTTCCGATATCGCCGACGACTTATTTTTTAAATTAATAGATCCCGAACCAGTTGCTTTCATCGTGCTCGAACCTGTTTTTCTTCTAGGCACGGTTTTTTTAACTGTTGCCGCTTTAGTATTCAATGGCTCGTCCTTTTCTGAAACAACTTCTTCGTCGCTCTGCACCAGTAAGTAATCGTACTTTCGGTTCACCTCTTTTAAATTTAAGCTCGTATTAAGCGGCGATGCCATGTTACGGTGTGTTTTTATTTTTCTTTGATGAACTTCAATATTTGAAATTTAAAAACAAATGAACAAACCGTACGATGTTTGAACCGCTCATGCCGATACTGCTATGTCAGTTTATAGTAACGCATAAATTCGGCAAAACGTACGTGCACGAGCATGTTTGTGTGCTTTCTATGTCCTGTTTACTAGGAAGAATCGGAATGCTTTTCAAATGCCAATAAGCTTATGTGTGCTGTGTAAACAAACAGTCGTTAAGTAAACAAGATTTTTAATTTTCAACATTTCTTAGAACAATGAATGAACAAGGCTGTCAATTTTCCTCCATCTCAGGTTATTGCTTCGATACTTTGCTCAGTTTTCTTGTGTGGTACCATTTTATTTACAAAATTAAATATATATATATATATATGTGTGTATGTGTGTGTATATGTATATATATATATATAAAATATGTCTTTTTTACCTTCTTCCTATGTAATAACAAAACCATAGTTGCTTACTATGTATAAGTCTCGTATATTTGCTCATTAAATACAATGCATAAGCTTATCTATAAAAGTAACAGCGAATACTTAAATTTCTTTAAGTATATCCTTTCTATTTAGTGCCACTAGTAAAATTAGTACATAGGTTGCTTATTATGAATAATACTAAAAATATATAACAGTCATTATGCCTAGGTATTTTACAGACAACTTCGATAAAATACATACAATTATATTATCGCTTAAAATTTAAAATGATAAAAAATCACCCTCCGATTATTGTCACTCATGCTTAGAATTATCATTTATTCTACACTTCATTATAATTTTATATCACTTGGTGTATCTATGCTTACCCTTCTTAATGTATATTTTCCCAAGAATCACTGCCATTACTATTCGTAATAGATGAACTTCTACTTATTTGCGGCAGCTCAAAATGCCACTTCGAGTTCCCCCCCATTTTCAAGCTAACAATAATTTCATTATTTACAAACGGTGGCCTAGCCTTTATTCCTAATGTTGTTGGTCGCTTTTTGGGATCTTCATCGAGCATCATTTTTAAAAGATTGAACTGCAACAAAAAATTACAATACAAATTACGAGTCTGCGCAAATAGAATGACAATATTAAAAAAAAAAATAATAAATAACAGACAAGATTTTCTAGAAATCGACATTAAGATACGTGTAAATTTGATTGAATTAAAGCACTCACTTCATCGGGATATTGAGAGGAAAAATTGTCTGGAAAGACAGACTTTCTTAAATTTGTTAAAGCGACGACTCTCTCCATTTCAGTTGAAAATGGAATCAACAATTCAAATAAAATTATCCCAAGAGAATAAATGTCAACTTTGTAGTTGTAATTCTGTCCATTCATTTGCTCCGGGGACATGTAAAGATGAGTGCCAACTCGAGCAGTATGTACATTTTTGAAAATGTTCGTTTCATTTGTATTGCATGGCGTATGGACTCCAGCCATACCCTCAGTCATTGCGGTTACGAGTCCAAAATCACCGATTTTTATCTTATCATCGAGTGCAAAAAATATATTGGAGGGCTGTTGAGTAAATAATGTTTAATAATAATAACGAGATGACCGAGGTGGCGATCGGAATATACAACAATGTCAACGGGTGATTTACCTTTAAGTCGCGATGGATCAAGCCCTGCAAATGGACGTATTCAACGGCATCGACGATTTCTTGAAAAATATTTAAAATCCTCAAGATATCGCGTTGAGAATTTTGCGTCTTGAGCCATTCCCTGAGGCTCAGTCGCTGACAGAGCTGCATTTGAATGTACAAGAACATTTTCGTATTGGACTTGCCGCTATCCTTTCGCTTCCTTAAATCTAAATTGAGCTCGGACTTTCTTTCCGTAAGATCCTTGTCCTTGGATCCCGAGGAAATAACCGAGGAGCTAACCGTGTCGCTGTCCTTGCAGTCGGCCTTGCCGTTTTTCGAGGCGGAGAGCCCGAGCTCGTCCTTGGTCTCCGAATCGTTGCAGGGCTCACCTTGGGGGGCGTCGAAAATAATGAAGGAGTCCTCGTTGTCCTTGTCGAGGTCGAAGGCCTCGCAAGCACTGTCTATCGAGGAGGGCTCGCTCGTCGGCATTTCAATGCGCACGGAGGTATCGACGGCTGACGATTCCGAGGCGAAGGCAGAGCTCGGAAACTTCTTGTGGTTGCACCAGTGCCGGTCGTGCTCCTCTTGCCAACCGGCTGGGGGGCATTCGAGCCACGCGTTGAAATAACGCACGATATTGTGATGGTCCAATTTCGCCAGGGCCTTTACCTCTCTCATGACTCGCTCTCTAGAATATCGGCTGTAAGCGAGCAAATCGGATGTTACCTCTTGGGCTTAGTTACGATTGCGGGGGGGGGGGAGTCGATCCTCGAGGCCACTGTCAATGCTTTGTATTTTTAAAAAGGCCAAGGGCTCCCTTTTACGCAATACCTGTTGGGCAAGGCGATCCTTTTTATCGCGTAATTGCAATCGTCGATTTTATTCCTGGCTTCGAAAACAACGCCGTATCCGCCCCGGCCTAAGCAGTCGACAGGCTCGTAATCGGTTAAGTAACGAGAGTGAAAATTAGCATCGCCATCGTCCGATTGGATCTTCTTTGTATCGTCTTTGGAATTCACGATGTGACGCTCGATAATTAGAGGCTATCGACAAGAAGTTTTCATTTTTTCAAAATTTTTACAATGCTCGACTTAAGAAATGGGTACGAGTTTTTTAATCAATGCTTACCGGTAGTACAGCATCTTGGGTCTCGGCAGTGGCATTCAAAAGCTTTTGGGTCAGCATGATATTCAATACGACTGCAGTTGTAATAGAAATTATCAGCACTTCTTTCCTGCAATTAAAATTATTCCCTTGCTGCAGGAGTTCTTTAAACATTACACTTTCAAAGGTAATACTTCGATTAATGGTTTGATTATTTATTTATAAAGTTTATAACCTACCACCAGTACCATAATGATACTATTATCACTTGAACGGGCGTATCGTCTTCTTTGTATTCTATCGATGCAGGTTCCGAAGAAGACTCTATTAAAATATGTTTTGGTCCTGTACCATTGCACTGATTACCATCTAACTGAATTTGCTCTTTGGAGTACAAGTAGAAACCGTTGCCTATTAAATAAGAATCGAGGAAACTTTAATTCTATTCGACAAATGACACAATATATTACGGTACTTTCACCTACCATTTATGTATTCTGAATTATAAAGAACAGATAAGGCAGTGGTACTAAGTACTTCGCTCAATTCAAACGGTATATCATTATTTTTATCGTTTCCAATTTCTTTGGAAAATTCTTTAAAGGAAAAAGTTTATCACAAAGTTTATTAGTTTTGCATTGATAATGATTTTCAATAAGAAATGTGACCAATAAGTATTATGGATCTTAGCTTAAGCGAGAATTTTTAGCATCCGCCAACTTCACTTTTTCAAATAATATTTAGGTCATTGATTCTAAAATAACAAAATTTTAGAAACAAAGATCAAAATTTTATAGCTTTTAATACGGTTAAAGTGAATAAATTCTTGGCATATTTTTCCTTAAATTGGTAAAAATGTATTTTTCTAATGCAACGCTCGTTATGAATTTATTTTTGTAATTGGTAACATTTCTCATTTAACACTTATATGCATTTTTAATTAATTGGTACTTACCAATAGCAGGATATGGCCTCCAGGGATATTTCATTATTTTCAAATTAGTCGACGAGTAAGGGAGCTGATTTCTAACGGCGGGATTTTCTTGAATATACAGCTGTCTTTCATGCATACCAATATACAAACCTGGAGTTATAGAAAATTCAGTATCTAGCTCAGAATCTAATTGTGAGTTGGTAAAAAGATTCACTTCTTTTAACTGTGTAGCACCTTTTTCAGAAACTTGATCTTCTTTCCAAATTGTTACTATTGGTGTATCAAACTATATATCAAAAAATGTATTGAACGCTTTTTACATTATGCAAGCAATTCGAAAAAATTGAAAAAAAAAATAAAAGATGCAAAACAAACCTTGTATTCCCAAAGCTTGACTTTAGGGTTAATTTGATTAAAAACTATTACAATTCCTTGAGGTACAATTGCCTGAATTTCTATATCTAAACGCGACGATGGAACGTTTTTATGACAATCTAAACTGACAGGAGGTAGTATCGTTAAATCGTGTTGCCCGACACTAAAATTCCATCTAGAATAAGAATTTTTTTTCAAATAAGTAAAATTTTTTCTTCGTGTTAAAATTCATTAGCATTCGTCAACATTGTAAACGAATTTATGTACGTACCTTTCGATACCAGTTCGTGGTTCTCCAGCTCTCACAGTATGTTGATGGTGGCGAACGATTAAAACATCTTCTTCGACCACTTGATCTGCATTAGTTATATTAGAGCAACTACTAATTTTGCACTCGTAAAGAATTTGGCCCGTCGAGATTGAAACCCCTAAAGAGAATTATTACAAAGCTTTGGGTATTAAAATGCATTATCGGTCGTTGTAAAATATGGCCAGCTGTGATTTTGTAAGCTCGTTAAAGACTTACCATAAATTTTGGTTTCTTTGCCACCGGAAAAGATCAAATCATCAGAATAGCGAAAAGACGATTGTAAAAGCTGATCAACGGAGACTGGAATAGGCTCAAGAGTTTCTCCATCAAATTTGTACAAGCCTCCGTTGAGCGAAGGAATCAATCGAACCCATTGGCCATTATTATTCAACTGCAACGAATTAAAAATTAAGCCGGACTCATCGATGCGCATAACAAATATGAAATACACCCACACACACATATATATATATATATATAAAAAAACGACATACGTCTCTTCTATGAATGTTAGACGAAAGTAAGGGTTCGCTTCTAAAATCCAAAGTCCATTTTTTTTGTCCTCCACGAGCGGCGTCTAGTGCTGTAAGCTTTCCGTCTAGCGTACTCACGAATAATAAACTACAAAAGACAGGTGACATTGATTAATTATGCCCATTGTTGAATAATGATGCATCGGGTAAAAAAATCACGCGCGAAAAGTGCAGTTTGTGCGTGGCCATGCGTACGAATCATTATCACGCAACAGAGCACGCGGTCCGAGTATTTCAAAGGTAGCCCCGAGAAGATCCTTTAATCTCGTTAAGCTTCTCTTAATTCGGCAAAGCCGATCGACTCTCAATTAATCGAGATTAAAGCTGCCTCGATCGATGCAGCGACTGGCTTTAGGCTTAAGGACAAGGGCGCCCGAGGGTCAGCCAAAAGGGCAAAGGGTAATATTTATCGTATTAGGGGTCGCGGGAGTGCAGGCACGGGGGCGACTCGAGGAGCTCCGACTCGGTTCCAGGTGGTACCGGGAGCCGGTGGGGCCCGATAACTCTGGCGCTGATATCGTTCGCATTGGACGCACTCGGAGAGCCAACGCACGACTTTTTTACATTACGTCATCATTGTTGTCAACGGCGCACTATCGTCGTTCGGTGGGTGGAGGAGGGTTGGCCGGTTGGTCGTTAGGGAAATAAGGGCCCGGGGGCCTTGCCCGGACAGAGGGGTAGCGAGAAGAGAGAGAGAGAGAGCCGAGGAGGACGCACCTTCGGAAGGGAGCCGCGGCCTCCGAGTCCTTGCAGTAGGGCAGCTGCCTGACTTCCGTGCCCAGCCCCGAGGCGAGGCAATGGAGGAGGATCAGCAGGAGGCTCGGCCGACTCCATGGAGGCATCTTTCAGCCCCGTTCGAGAGTGTGTCCCCGCTTCGGGCCACGGTTCCAGAGCATCCTGATCCCGGGCCGTGATGGCGGTGGCGACGGCCCGTCTACATAACCCAAGCGGGGGCCGACGATCTCTGCGCTCCGGGCCCTCCCCCGGCCCGCTTGGACTGTACAGGCCTTGTAGACCCGGGCCCTAGCGCCGAGCTCTCCACCCGGCGGAGGTAGAGCGGCCTCTCCTCTATCTTATCGCGGCTAAGGGGCCAACGCAGCCAACGTCGCCGAGCGGAGCGGACTGAGGAGCCGCGGACCGGACGGACGCCAATGCGCGGCTGCTCCTCTTCCAATGCACGGCTCTCGAGACATGCGCACTGGCTTTGTACTTTTTACCCGCGGCGGGGCTCCTCCTCCTCCTCTTCCGATAAATCTCGCTTGACGCAACCGCGATCTTGGCCCAAGGGACGACGCCACCACCGCCCATCGGCAGGAGCCCGGGCGAATCTTGTCCGGTTACCCTGTGCGCGTGTATTTCCCTCGGAGCTTCCCCCGTTAGCCGTGGGGGCTCCCCAACGAGGTCTCGCCGACTCCCGAGCTCCTTTGGCCTTCCGGTAATTCGCCGCCAATCGTCGGATCCCCCACTTGGCTCTACTACTACCTTATCCGAGCGAACGTTTTCCCTCGATTATTCATCGGGCAACGCGAGTCAGCCTTAGCTCGCCACCTTCCTATGATCGAGCCTCTTCCATTCTTCGAGTATTCTTTGGACAATTTTTAAGCCCTTCGTAGGCGAGCTTTCGTGGGTTGAGCCCCCAAACCTTCTATTCCATTGCAAAGCCTGGCTTCTTCTTTATTGGAACGTTTATTTTGATTGTTCTTTACGACGGCGAGTAATTTTTCGCTGTACTTCGCAAGCTCCTCGTCCTTCCTCAATTTCCCCCCCCCCCTTTTTTTTTCTTTTCCTTTCCTTTCTCTTCTATACGTGTTTTTACGTAGGATTCTTCATTTTTTATTGATAAAAGTGGTCATTGTGCTACCGAAGTGCTACACTGATCGCGTACACGCGTTATCGTTCGTTGTTATATTATTTAGTGTTTAATATTCACTGTATTATAATGTGCAGATTTGGTTGATTTCGTTTTCCCACGAAAAAAGTACACGAAATGCGCGAAATAATGGTTAAAAGAAATTTCATCATTAGGCCAAATAATTTACATCGAAAAGTGTTAGCCTTTTTTATACTTTCACATTGAACCAATTTACGAACTTTTTGCTATTGTTGTTGTCTTTTAATTAATATCCTTTTAATTGTAAACCAGCTTCTGTCATCGAATCTTAAATTCAGTTTGTTGAAATACCGTAAAAAAATTTAAAGCCACGTATCAATCGATTCTAATCTTTTACAAATAATAAAAAAAAAAAAAGACCAAATATCAAAGTTGTAAATCGGTAAATTATCAATTCGTTACTTATTCGCAGTTAGCTGCAATGTGTGTTGATAGGGCCTTAAAAAATGTTACCGCGCTAATTGTACCATTTGTCTGCCATTTTTTTTTTTTTTTTTTTTACTAGAATAGAATCGATAACACTGAATAAATAATTTTTCCAATCGATGTTTCGGTGATGCATGCACAACATCCTTATAGTGCATAAGAGTAGGAGATATTCGGTTGATGCTAATCGGTCCACACCGATGGTGATATTATTTCTATTTGTGCTCTCAGTTCCGAGCGGTTGATGTTCCTTACTTATTAAATTTCCACCCCTTTCGGATTTTTGAATAAAGTAATTACTCGCTACTGCATTGTTCTCATTGCCAGACCAGCAAAGCTCTCTCGGTGTCTCCTTTTCCACCGCTTTTCCGTTATTTATCTCTCTCTCTCTCTCCCCCCCCCCCTCTCTAACCGACGCACACAAACGTGCTCGCATGCACGTATGCCCTGTCGTTCTCTCGTGATATCTACACGAGCGATACGTTAAACGGTAGTGGACTTGCTCAATCGTCACAAAGACGAGCAGCAGCATGTGGCGGTAATAACATTTGGTACAATAACATTTTTTTAGAGGTCAGGAGGCGTCGCTCACTGCGTACGAATCGTTTGGTATAATATTTTTTTTTTTTTTTTTTTTTTTTTATCAAATGCATTGCAGATGAATCCATAGGCAACGGACTCCAGAGATCTATGAATGTAAAGGCGGTCACGTTTCGACGAATTCTTTTGGGGTACCCGTACTCGAGAAATTTCAATGATGCAGGTAAATAGTTTCTTTCCTACGAATTTAGAAAATAACGGTTTGTCACTCGCATCTAGGCAATTTCTCGAGTCATCTTCGAGTCACGAAATTATGCGCTTCACAAATTCCAGATGATAAATATTTTTCATGATTTCTTGACAAACGAAAAATAATACGCGATATTTAGTTAAGCTGTAGAATTGTACTTACATACGGGCGTGTAGATTTCCAATCAATTTTTAATGAAATATTCCATATATAAATAAATCAAGGAAGGCATTATTAAAATTAACGAGGCTAGCCTCAGTAGCCAATTTGCGCATTCATTTGAAACATAATTTAATAATGCAATAATTTTACATTTGGCCTGACTTGCAATTATTAATTTGCAAGCCATTAATGGACAAATTTTTCTTAATAATGCAAGTGCACTGAAGGGATAGTAGAAAGTATTTTAAAATTGATAAAAGCACTCATTGAATGCTTATAATTAGAAAATAAAATTGATCGAATTCTAACATTCTGGTCATAAAAATAAAAATAATAAATAACTAAAGCCTGACTCTTAAGCATAAGCGTCAAGTTTATTATTTTTATCAGGAGTTAGAATAAATTTTGAAATACACAATCAAATGTACAGTAGCAAAAAGTACATATTTCATTATTATGGTACAGGCTTAAATTCGAATAAAGGTCGGGGAGCTTTTTATTTTCCATTAGAGTAGAATTTTCAAAGCACGTTTCTGTTACTGTAAGATCATGGCGAACCTATAAAGGTTAAATGATAAAAGTTCTTTTTTTGTTTTTCAATGTAAAAACACTGTCTAAACGTTGATTGGAAAAAAATAACTTGAGATTTGCTGTACATCGTGTGGCCATTCGGAATGGAATTTGATCATTCCAATAGTCGAGTAAAGATTCTAAATTGTAATAACCTACGTAGTATCGAGACTCGAAATGACGTGTTCAAGTTATGCCTCGAATAACTTTTATGAATCACGTTTGAAGATGCAGATGCATTGCCTAAATGTATGAGTGCGCGACCGCACAAATTGCAGTATCGGAGAGTCTATTTTTTTTTTTTTTTTTTTTTTTTTGATCGCGAAATTAACGTAGAGGTAGAGCGTCATTTTCAATGGAGCACAGTTAGCCATGAAAATACTTTTGAGTAATTTGCTTACAGAGTAATGCCGCTACGAAGCTGCACCTGCTTAAAAAGAAGCACGAAATGAGCCGCAACAGAGTGATATTCACTCGATACCGTTATCCAGGTGAAACTGTTCCGGTACGTTTGTTGTACGTCGATATGCGTACTCCATTAACGAACTCTTATCCAAAATGACCGCTTATAGCTGATGCGTGGAGAATTATTATTCCATCGATATTATTGACAATAGGGAGGACTACGGTGCCCCCTCCCATTTGTCGAGCATTGTCGGGATTTTCGCATCGTCCAATTGGATTACCTTTGAACGATTGACCTTAACGCGACTAATAATTAAATCTGGATAAAGCCATCCGTGTACACGACACTGTTTGTGAGTAAATCGGAGTGCTCTTAATACCCTGAGCTGCGAGGCGTTTCGCAAAAAACAGTTGATGCACAATTGCAGCCGCTTAATATTATTCAGTGATAAATATTGGTCGAAACAATAACGAGCGTCAGTTGCAATTTTTATGACAACGTTCTTTGAAATCTAGTGCAGTTTTAAGTATTTTAATCATCCATTTTATGCAACGATTAAATAAAATCGTGTTTGTTTGTCCGGTTCTTTATAACCGCATTCAATTATACGCTTGATGTTGCACATGCACTTTTTGTAAGCTTACCATCATTTTTTCACTGCACAAAGGTTTTTATATAGATCGTTCACCGTACGCAATTTAAAATGCTTTAATATATAACATTGCTTAAAAATGCAAATTCTTCTAAGCTAATTGTACTTGCGTAAATAATGCGGAGCATTTTTTTTAAGTCTAACACGAATACAGAGAAAACAAAACAATGTTGTAAAGTTGTGTTCAGTGAATAAAAGATGTGCAACGTATGGATTCATAATTATTGATCTGCCTCTCTCTCTCTCTCTCTCTCTTTCATCGCCCATATATCACTGTCATTATCAAATAGCCGATCAAAAATTGTCAAGAGTCCGATTTCGCGATTATTTCCTACAGGATAGCAATAGCAATTGGTGGCCCATCTGTCGCTGTATTGCACAGTCCAAACTCAGTGTATCGGGCATTGTTGATAAAAATATTTTATTATTTTTTATAATTTTTTCATAATAAAATGTAATGCAGCGAGCAGAAATATCACGTCTAACAATGCGCCACACCGTCGACTTTTAAAACCGTCGGTTCGTTCGACTAAATTTTTAACTTTTTAACTACGATGCTTACTAAAATTCCAAAAAGAGACGTAAGATTTTGAAACGATTTCCAAACATGCAAATGCACAAAAATTCTTCAATAGCCGATTGCATAGGATCGACAACAATTGCGAAACAAAAAGCAACTGAAATAACGAGTATCGCAGCTTGTAATTAAACATTGCATAATGTAATATTTTTATGCCATTCGTATCGTGACTAGAGGAGCTTACATTTCATGGAAAATAATAATGGCATTACCCTGTCCGGATTCATCCGTAAATTAAGCAAAGAACAAAAGAAAGACAAAGGGGGGGGGGAATAAAGAAGGAGCGAGCCGACATTTCGTATAATTTTCCGATAATGCAACGAAATCAGGAACGCGTACGGACTTGGCCTGTAATTAAAGGCTACGGAGCGAGGACGCAGTCGACGCCATGGGTTATAAGAGCGAATGCCAATAGAATCCGAGACCGGTTGCGCTGAATTAATTTCGAAACAATTAATTTCAACGAGCGGCCGGCTGCCGCTCCTCGCGGGCAATTAATCTTGCGATGTCGCCAATTGCCCGGATTCGGAAAACGCGAGTAGACCGCGCCGAAGAGGCCGATGGTCTTTCGATGGGAGACGCGCGCAGAGCCGCAGCACAGTGCCGCAATTGGCCCACCCAACCACCCACCCACCCACCCACCAGCCCACCTACGCGAGCGTGTCAGGCAGCGGAGAGTAAAGTTCGAGTCGGGGGGGAGGAAGAAGATGAGGGGGGGGGCCGCGAGGAGCTTTCGGCCGAGCGCACTGAATCCGCGGTAGGGGTTGGCTTGGTAGGGGCCGGCCGCCCCGCCAATGGAATCGCCGGATCGAATCGACGGATCTGGAGGATTCCCTCGGAACGATTCGGGGGCACCTCGGTCCGTCGGCCGGAATAACGAACCTTGTACGGCTCAGAGCCGAGCGCGAGGGCGAGGTGAGGAGTTCCGACGGAGGTTGGGGATACGGCAGACGACCGCGCCACCGTCCGACCGAGCCTTCCCTGAAATCCGAGTCCGAAATTCCGAGTCCCAGCCAGCCAAGGGAGCGGGGGTGGCGGCGGCGGCGGCGGCGGCGGCGGTGCTGGTGCTGGTTGTAGGGGGGGGGCCGGGGCGGAGGAGTCAGTCTACGAGGGAGTCCGCGGACGCCACGGAGCTGCAGAGCTGTGGTGGAGCCGAGCAGCGGAGCGGAAGCTAGCCCAGAGCCCGAGCGAGGCCCACTCTTTGATGACATCAGGCCAGTCCGGCTGCGGGGAGGACAAGTCCGAGAGGCCCGAGGAATTGGCAGCGGTAATGGCGAGTTCGGATCCCGGCCCTGCGACTGCGATGTCCGGCCAGAAGATGTCCCAGGTGCTCAGGCAGCGGGCCCAGGAGTTCCTCGGCTCCCGCAAGCACGCCAACAACCTCGGCACCATAGTCGGCATGTGGGAGGTGAGCCGCCTAGTTACCCGGGCCACGGGGTCCCCGCTCTTGGCCAGCCTCGCTTTTGAGGTTAGCCGTGTGACATTGTACACGATGTACCTTACTTATACACCCGCGTGTACCCTCTTCTGCTTACAGAGCCAGACGCTCGCCTGCATCCTCACCATCGAGACCATTTTCGCCGAAATTTTCAAGCGTGGCGATATGTACGTTGAGCGTACGATATCACTGACCATTTCAGGTGAGCTCGACGCCGCGCTCCCCGAACTTTCGCCTCCCCCTTTTATTCTCTTCTTACAATACTTCCTCGCCTCGTCCTCGCATTTTTTAAACGAGTCCTTTTCCACCGGGAGCCCCTCCATACGAGCCCCTTACCCACTTGCGCCAAGTCCTCGAGGAATCCTGAACTCTACATCCAACAGATGTATGCTCGTGTGCACTAGTACTGCTATGGTCCCAGTGGTTTTCTGAACTTTTCCAATTCTCATTCGGCAACGAGCTTGAATATCTTTGCCGATGGTACGATAACTATTTGTCTTGCGCAACTACTTGGGACAAAATCTTCTCAGGCTTTGAAACTATATTTCTTCCTTGGTAATTTCAAAGCTTCGATAGTAAGCGATTTTGGATAGTCTTGTACCTGCACGCTAGTCATTTTTCACCGTGCAATATTAATTAATCTACTTGTACCTTTTCCCGCTGCGCTTATTTGATATATATATATTGATGTATTAAAGATACGAGGAATCGATGTCTATGAACGACAAAGTTTACTTGCTTTAACTACGAATCTTTATGTGATGCAATTTTATTATTTAGAGCCTACAGCTGAAATGAGTTATACTAATTGGTTAAGGAATTGTTACGATGAAATTTGGGGAAAACTATTGAATTCCATTGAAGATTCTCGCAATGCCGTACAGATGCAAGCTTTAACGACTGCCATTAAATTGATGGCAGCGGAAGGAAAATCACCGTTAGAGCCCCTTGAGAATGTAGAGTATTATTTTCCTTTGCACCGATTAAAACCAATTATAATGAAGCTCTTGTCGCCGGAGAAAGACAACTTTACACTTATTGCCAGATTTCAAGAAATATCAAATTACTCGGATGCACTTTATTTTACATGGAAGTGTCTTCCGTCGCTCACTCCAAAAAGACAACCACAAAATGTATATATTAGGAATTTATTAGAATTTGTACACAAGTTGCCTCTGCCTCAAGAAAAAATCAGTCGTAAGAAACGTATAAACATATGACAGTAATATTGCTTTTTAGAATATTTGTTCGTCACCTACTAATAAAAACGTTTGAAATTTTAGAAAATGGATCTAACGGTAACTTCGAATTACTTTGCGGACCCCAACAAGGTAGGTGGAGTTTACGAAAGAAGGAAATTAAAAATTGTAAATAATCTGAAAATAATTGTTAACATTTAGCTGCAGGAGGATTTAAATTTGATTACATTAGTGCTAGAAAAGCTTTAAACAAAGTTTGGTCGTGCATAATGCATTGGGAATTAACATCGCAGCTTCATAAACAGCTGTTAATAGTGCTCTTGGAAAGAGTAATGCCGCACTTAGAAAAGCCAGTATTAATGACAGATTTTTTAATGGACTCTCTCGATATAAATGGTCCAATAGGATTACTAGCACTAGAAGGAGTTTTTATATTAGTCACTAAACATAATTTAGATTATCCAAACATTTTTACAAAGCTATATTCGATGTTCGAGCCAGAAATACTTCACACAAAATATAAGGCACGCCTATTCTACCTCTCGGATTTATTCCTCAGTTCAACGTAAGTGTCAATAGAAATGCCAAGTGAGTTTACGCCTTTGTTCAATTTAACTTTCGATAGTCCTTTCGATTAGTTTCGCGTGCCGTAAATGTAAATTTGCATTTACCATAAGGAACCGAAGGGGCAGGGCTTATATGGCGCGTGCACCGAAGCCGAAACGTCGATGAAAAAAAAATATTTAGCCGAAGCCTTTGATCGGTCAATGGTAAAGGATTCGTTTCGCCGAGGTCCAGTGGGATCGCAGGACGGAAAAAGTACACCTCAATCGACAATAGTTTGCGGTAAAATTAAAACAAATACCAAGGGTGAAATAATACGACCGCCGGGAGTCGCGCGATCCGGCCAGGCCCCCGGTAAAATCCGTGGCAAGTACAAGAGGATTCGACGCGCACCGGGAAAGCTCGAGGGGACTCTCGCGGGGAGGGAGGGAGGGTGCAGTGAGTTCCCGTAGGGGCGGGAGGCCGAAGAGCCTCCGATCATTGACAGAGCCGAACCTAAAATCCGCAGGCACCTGCCGGAGACCCTGGTGGCAGCCTTCGCGAAGCGACTCTCCCGCTTGACCCTGGTCGCGCCACCGGAGGACATCCTCATAATCCTGCTCTTCATCGGGAACCTCCTGCTGCGGCATCCGGGCCTGAAGCGGCTGATCGACCACCCCCAGGGCGACAAGTACCAGTCCGGGACCCTGGACCCCTTCCTCATGGAGGAGCGCGACCCCCTGCAGAGCAACGCCCTCATGAGCAGCCTCTGGGAGATAAAGGGCCTCCAGTACCACATACTGCCGAGCATCGCTACCGCGGCGAGGTTCATCCGCGAGCCCCTGCCCTCGATCGAGTACGACATGGCCTCGGCCCTCGAGAGGACCGGCGGCCACATCTTCGACCGCGAGCTCAAGAGCAAGGTCAAGGAGATAATGCTGACGTTCGAGAGGCCGAGCTCCATGGCCCTGCCCAGGGGCGAGCGCCTCCTCCAGTACTGGCAGCTCACGACCATGCATTAAATTCCTGGGCAGCCACCCGCGAGCGCCACCCTTAGATATTCATTTAGCCGACGATACGCTCCGCCGCCGCCGCCGCCGCCGCCGCCGTTGAGCTTGGCTCCCGTGATATTTACCAATGAGGTACATTCTTGCTTTGTAATATTAACGAGATCGAGTTGAAGGTTATGCTGAGTCGAATCGACGGCACACCCAGGAGTAGAAGCGTAGCTCCCGAGCCGCCGGGGGTATCTTCGTCGCTCGGAGCTCGGAACAAAATTCATTTGAATCGTCGTCGTCGTCGTCGTCGTCGTCGTCGTCAACGTCGTCAACCTCGTCGGCGTCACCGTCATCGCCATCATCGTCATCATCGTCATCGTCATCATCCGACACTGGACAATTACAAGCTGTCTCGGTTTATAATAGTCTTTTCTAGAAAAATAAATCCACCGACTGATCATTACTTGCTGATTTATTTCATTGTGACATACGAATACGAGGCATAATAGTCAATTTATTTTTAATTGAGATTTATTTTACTCTCTCTCTCTCTCTCTCTCTCCCTCCCTCCTTCTTTCTTTGTCTCTACTCTCTTTTTTATTCAAATCTCGATAAACTCAGTTCTGTTCTCTTTCATTTTCATTTTCTTTCGCTTTTCAATGTACATTGAATTCAATGATTTTCAGAGTTCTTCGTTCGATATTTATTTTGGAAATAATATCAATTTATAAATAATAATAATCATAATAGGGCACAAAATACAAACCCTACGCGTTTGTAAGGATTCGTTCAACTTACCTTGATTTCTGACTCAATATAACTTTGAAAATATTGCAAAATAAAGAAAACTGTTACGTAAATATTACTTTTGTATAAATCCATTATTTAAAATTATTATAAAAATAAAAACTTTACAAGTCCTTCGTTTGTGAAAAGACTTCACATTTCTTTTAGTCAGATTTTTGCAAATGTGTTATGCCATTAGAGCAATAAATATGTAGATGAAACAATCGTAATAATCCTGTACATTATTGGGTAAACTATAAAAACGAAACATTTTAACTTTTTTTTTCTTTTTTTTTTTTTTTTTCGAGTATTTCCTGCGGCAAATGAATGCGTTATCTATTACTGAACGTTAAACGTATTGTTATTATACTGTGTAATTCATAAAAATTACAAGCCAGTTGCGCAATCTTACATGTAGTTATTTAAATTTTGTTTATATGTACCTGGATATCGTAATGAATGACAACAAAAATTAGAAATTAATTTTTCTAATATTCTATTTCTTTGATTTATATTTACTTAAAATACTAATAAACGTTAGTTAAACCAACTGGCTGAAAAATAAAAGCAAAATCGTTGTTGAAAAAAAGGAAAAACAAGGATTTAAAAATTCTACATCTTGTACGGCAGTGATGAAGCTTTTAATATTTGAGAAAAATATCGACTTGTGCAGTTAGCGAATAATACTAATTTTGTTATAGAAATCATTTATACACGCGAATGTGAAATAATAAAAATTTTAATTTAAAACAATTACCCTAGTAACATTTTATGCTCTCCTTGTTAAACCAGATTCTTTATCCTAGTTTAAGATTTAATAAAAACATTGAAAATAGTTATACATGATTTTTTTTACATTAATGCTCTAACATATATACGCATAGATAGTTCCAAACTCCATTAACTTACTCTACTGTAAACGGCTCCAGAATACAATCTACAATAAAGTATGACACCTTTGTACATTATTCATAATTTAAATATGATCGATCAAGTTTTTAACCTGTTATCGAGTATCTGAAAGTAGAAGGTAAAGATATATTTAAAAATAATGTCCATTGCGCAAAGCGAAAAGGGGCAAGCCTTGATGCCGAAGGCATCGTTATACCGACCTCGGTGAGTTGTTGCCATTCGTCGTCGCTAAGGGCATGCTTTATTTTAATCAAAATATTCGACGGTATATCCGGGACGGCTGCTTGCACATTGGTTTGCAAATAAGAAACCTTTAGAAGGTCCGAGACCGTGGGCCTAGCCTTAGGATCGCGCTGTAGGCATTTGCGCATCACGTCGATCAAAATTGACGGCACGAGCTCCGAGCCGGTTCTTGGAGGAAAATTAATCTTGTGCTTTGGATCTGTGATGGCGCTTATCTTGGCCCACTGCTGTCGAATGTGATTAAATGGTGTAACGCCGTAGACTAGTCCATATAAGATACAGCCCAATGACCACACATCAGATTTGTAGCTTATCTGCAATACCCACAAGCATGTATAAATACATGTAAACATATGTATACGTGCGTAAGTGTAGAAGCGCGCGTTTGGCTGCTTCGTGTATAGGCATAGCGTTTGCTCACTTTAAATTTTACGTTGTGATTGGGAGAATCATTAACGCCAGCATTAACGTCCATTAATGCTTCGGGACTGATATAATTTATTGTTCCAATCGGACAATTCTTCACTACGGATGTCATGTCTGAATTTATGTTCGATGCAATACCGAAATCAATTAATTTTAATCTGCCTCGCACCAATAAGAAATTAGCAGGCTTTAAATCAGAATGAATGACTCCTGGAAAATTTTTTAAATTTTACAAAAAATCCGGCAATTATTATTCGTTTCAATTGTGACAGCTCATTTAATATTACCGTTGTCATGTATATGCTTAACTGCTGTTAACATTTCTGTCCAATAGTACAAGATCATTGTTAATGGTATTTGCTTTTTTTCATGTAACATTGACTTTAATAAACGACTTAAGTCGGTGTCTCCTATTTCCATTACCACATGAACCCATGGCTGCTTGATTTCGCTGCAAAAAAATATCCATTTATTAAATATTACAGACTATCAAAATTATCAATAATTGTTGTTTTAACGCAAGATACCATTGTTCTTATATTTCATTGTAATTTCTGCTGAATGTAAACTTGAAAAGCTTTACATTTCAAATATTTTTTACATTAAATAAGTACTTAATAAATAATAGCAACGATTTAACACTTACAAATCATACATATGAACAATACAAGGTGCTTTTAATTTTTCTAGCATACAAATTTCTTGTAAGCATCCCTGAGCCGAATCCTTATCCATTTTACTAAGATTAACACATTTTATAGCGCGCAATTCTGAAGTGGATAAATTTTGCGCTCTAACGACTTTACAGCTCATTCCTTGACCAATTGTACCCAAAACTAAATATTGACAATCTATAACGGTAATAATTTTATTTTGTTGCGTATTCCATGTGGTGGGTTTTTGTGGAACTGTACATTGAATTGCTGATATTTGTTCTTGTTTTGAATGGACACTTTTGTTTTCTCTTGGCTGATAATTTTCATAATTTTCTGCTTGTCTTGTGACTTGCATATTTTTATGATAAGCATTATTGTGGTACTCCAAATGTGGCATGTTGTCGGCATGCATATTGATCGGATGTTTGTTATCATTTTTTACAGCATCGTGCATATTTGGATTCCAATTTTCTTTAGATTCATTCGATGTGTGCGGTAAATTAGACGAAGGATACGAAGGCTTTTTTTCTGATATGCACTCTTGCGATGCCGAAGTACCATTATCTCTCGATACCGCATGATTCATATTGGATTCGTTTGGAACTTCTGGTAATTTTGGAAGTTGCGGCCCGTGAACCGAACTAGTATAGACTGTTTCTGCTAATGGCCTTCGTACGCTTTTGCTATCGGTAAAGTACCTACGACATTAATGATTATCGATTACATTAACATATGTTGTTTAATAAGAGTAATTATCATTGATGGTACAAACCTTGGCGTTTCGTGTCTATTACTTTGCATAGTCATAGCAATGTTTGTTACAGGAGTTTGAACGGATTCTCTTGAATAAGAAATCGGATTTTGCATTGGGGTTTGAGCCATGTGTTGTTGTGACCAGTGCGAAAATATTGTAGCTGGAGTCTGTATTGGATTTTTTACATAATCATTACCCATTTTGTTTTGCGGCGTTTGAAAAATATTTCTGTGGGAGTTACATGGATTTGGCCTCATTGTACTGTGAAGCTGTTTCATTGGGGTATCCATAACAGAATTTGAAATGCTGGTTTTTACGCTACTTGCTTGATCTATTTGAATTTTTGAAGATGTCGTAGATTTATCATCGTTCTCTTTGTTAATGATATTATGAGACTTGTTTTGATTTGTCGAAAAATATCTTTTAGATTCTTCGATACTTTTTAAATCGTTTAACAATTCAAACGATTGTATAGGTTTTTCTTTAATATCGAATGGCTTTATATCGGGAGAATACAAGTTAGTCTTAGTACTTGTGTCAGTCTGGTCTTTCGCGGTTAATGATTTTCTTTTATCAAGAACTCCTGTACACATTGGCTGCCATTGCAATTGGTGTAAACTATCTTGATTAACCGAATCCTTACCGCTAACAGGCTTAGGAATGTCAGGACAAAATTTCTCATCGCCATTTTTCCCCAAAGAATCTTTCTTGCAAGTATTTAAAATTGCCATTTGCTTGATTTCCTTATTTTGAGTATTGTTATCACTTGGCTTGGTCGCATCAATATCCTGAATTAATTTATTATTCTCAGATTTGATAGAATTCATCGATCCATCGATAGCAGTAGTTTTCACGTTTAACTTAGTAGCGTTAGTTTTAGCATCCTTTTTAGGTACTACAGTTTTAGACGTATCATTGGTATACTCATCGGGTAGCGGCTGAAAGCTATCAAAATCATCACAGTCTTCATCCGAATTATCAGAATTGTGAGTCTGATCATCGCTATCATCATCGCTAACATCAGCCAATAGCTTTTTAACTAACACGGGTTTGAATTTGGGCCTGGATTCGGATAGGCGATTAATGCTGAAATTATCGACAAATCCGTCCTTTTCGTGAAACGATTGTTCTTCCATATTAAATTAATAACGAACTAAAATAAAAAAAAAAAACATAATAATTACTCCAACTGAAAAAAACCAACAATGGCAAATTATATAAAGAACATACTTATACAAAAATTTGTAAATAATATTGGCTTGCTCGACAATTTGATAATAACTTTGGTAATTTACAAAGTATAAAACATGTGATGAGGCGCTAGAAAATCATTTGTCACTATCCATGGCTTCGTTTTCTGCTCAACATTAACATTTTCAACACACCTGTCAACTATCCACCACCGTTTATCGCATTGAACTCCTTGTTAAGGAATCGAAAAATATCGCAGGCTTGCACTCAACTTAGATAAGCGCGAAACATAACTCTGCACATAATTTTAGCGCAGCTGACAAGTATCAGTGATTTTAGACGAAGGCTAGGCAAAAGTTTTTTTAATAATGTAAATACAAGACAAGGCTATCGGGAGAGGGACATCCAATGTATCAATTTGCCTACCGGTTCTTTGTCTTTCGGTGCGAAATTTGAAAGCTAAAGCGCAGCTGCCATTCGTCGGATCGGCCGACGACGCCAGAGCCCCTAACGACAATCCCGGGCATCCGATGGGAAATTGCCTTTCCTCGCTCTCCACGCCCCTCCGAGTCGGGAGGACGGCCCCGGAGTGCCCGGACCGCGCAGCCGGCCCAACAATGACCATTATTTCATTCATGGATCGCGCGCTGCACTCGCAGCGGCGTCCCTCCCGCGGGTTTCGCTCCGGGATTCCCCCCGGCCGAAGCTGCCGGGGGCGGGGGGCGGGGGGCCCTCGAGCGAGCGCTCGTCATCGTTGTTGTTATTATTATTCTTATTTTCACACCGGACCGACGGCCCGACCCTCCTCGGACGCCTCGATTTTGACCGGAGACTTGCTTCGTCTTATAGGGATAACACAGCGAGCAGCGATGCAATAGCCGAGAGAGACATGTGCTCTCTATATATATATATATATCTTTGTGTGTGTGTGTGTGTGCACTCGTTCGAGCGCAAAAATGCACAAATTCGTACGGCATCGCGTTCCCGTCAAACTCCATTCTACATATTCGGCGTAATTCAATTTTAAGCCGCAAATAAGAGAGCCATTACACTGCAATTGGCGAAAAATTGCAATGTACATCAGCGTAATGAGGGATTAAAAAATCTTCCAAGCGTAAGCCTGTGTAAAATCCATTGAAAAATTCGTACTCCGAATCGTTTGGTAAATGCATCAAAAGTTATAACAATTGATAAATTTATTTCTAAGAAATTAAATTTTTTCCCCTCCTCCAATGAATGTTTTCAAAAATTCAAATGCCCGTTTCATTTCTTATGACGTTTTTAAAATTAATATTATAATGAAAACCTCTTGTAAATCAATTGCATTAGTGATATGTGTACATTATGTTATATATTATGCATACACACACACACACACACACACACACACACACTCTCGTAAACAAAACCACAATATTATTAAATTTACAAAAAATTAATTTAATGCTCCCATGCTCGAGCATGTAACATACAAACTTTGACGTTTTTTGCTTTAGAATGAGAAAAATTATTTTCTCATACTCTTATTTTGATCTTATTGTAAGAATCTCGTCACTTTACACATAAAAATGATGTTCATAAATAGCGAACGCATAGAATACTTTCGATTCTTAAAACCTAAAAGTTTTAGTATCCGTCACTCTAATGTAAATTTTTATTCTTTTTCCATGCTTTACTCACAAGAATTATATCAATATGATATTACTAACATTTTTAATATAAAGGCTTTTTTTATCGACATTTTTTATTGTTCATAAATACTTGAATAAATAAAGAATTTGATAATAATCAAACAATCTGTTGGATAAAAAAAATCATTAAAACCGCCACATTTTTTGCTGATCTAAACTTGGCGTTGATAAATTTTGCAAATAGACTTGAATGATGAATTTGTGAGGTACGATTTATAATTTAAATAATATTCTTTAAAAAAAGAAAATTTTTTATTTTTATGATATTTTAGTAACGACGTTTTTTTAGAGATGAAAAAAATCCTCTTTAATAGACATAAAATAAATACTTTTGCCTAAAATTGTCAAACAAGTTAAAAATTGTAAATATCTTATTTAGTTCATTAAGAGATCAATTATATTTACCAATATGGTTATTTATTAGATTTACTCTTCCAATGTTTTTACCTCGATATGAATCAATAGTATATGTTTAATTTGCAATGAAAATTTATGAATCTCATTTTATTAAATCTATTACTTCTGTGGAAAATATTTTGCAAGCGCTAAATAAAGACCATGTAAATATGCCATGTTGATCGTTGTTATAATAAATAATTAGTGAGAAACCTTTGAAGAGTAAGAATTAAAATTACTTTTAAATATAATACTTCAAACAACATTCGTAAATAATCCAGGATGCGTTTGCATTGTGTGAAATAACCCGTTACACAGTACTCCCATGAAAATCATTAAAATGTATAATTTTAAACCAACTCTTGTCCGTTTTAATTAACAGCCATAAAGCAATTCAATACTTTAGCTGCAACGTTCTAACTATCGACAGATCGTGTTTGATTTAATAGTTATTTAAAAAATGTTATGACGACGAATATTTACGTGACCAAAAAAGTTTAATGATAAAAGTGATTTAAGTAAATTTGTAACGATTGATAAATTAGACTTTAATATATTTGCTTTAATGAAGAAAAGAAAATTGAATAATAGTCAATGTAAACACGAATTAATTATTAATTGAAAGCTCGTATCAGGTAAATTAACTTTAAAAATGAAAAAGAATAGATATACGTTAAGAATTTTTTAATAAAAAAAATTATTAATTATTTAATTACAGTTAATGCACTACATTGTCTTCTATAATTTACAATTATACCTTCAAGAATAGGATTAATTTTGCTATTTACAACCAAAAAATTGTTGAAAAAAAGGCACATTAATTTATAAAAAAAATGCGTTAAATTTTTATATATATATTTTTTTTAAGTTGAATAAGATTTTTCACTTTAATTAGAGATCGATTGATCGAAATGGCAAGACTAAAACATCGTGAAAATATAATGGAAAAAAAATGTCACGGAAGCAAGAAAGTGACCTAAAATTTTAAGAATCAATAAATGAAGTAACACTTTTTTAAATAAGTCATGTATTAATTATAGAGCGTATCGATTTACATTTTTTCACTTGAACAAAATATGAATAATTTTCTAGTTAATGAAGGACGACTGCTCAAAAAGAAAAAACCGTTCATGTATATGTTACAATAAAAAAATCTTTTTAAAAAGGGCTTCTTTTTTTTTTTTTTTAGTATAATCCGTGTCGTATTATTAATCGAGAGCCTCGCAGATAAATCGCAAGGCCATCTTTTGAAAGTTGTACTTATGCTCAATAGCCTAAACTAAAAACACTCCACTGAGAGTAACAACATCACCAACCACAAAATAAGTCAACTTCCAAGAGCCTGACACGGGGCTAACGGCAAAGCGTAGAATTTATACTACAGCTGAATACAAACTTTATACTATAAGATTTAATTTAGTCGATATAATATAACAGGCGTGTCCTTGTCACTGTCCAAAACTTTATCTGCAAATTTATGAATCTACACAACAATTTGCTTCGATCGCAATCCACACTCATTATTTTACTCGACGATTAAATTAATTATTCTTAACGAATGTGATATTTATCATTATCCTTTTACGGTTTTCCTTTTATACATATTGATATTTCAAAATCAGACAAATAAGTAGATCTGGATATTCAGAGGAATAACAAAGAAACTACAATTGTAAAACAGTAAAATAAGCACAAACGTTTATTAGAAAATTTAATAATTTAAATGTTAAATGATAATAGGTGGAAAATTGCATGTATTTTATTCATTTTTTTTTATTTGAAAGTACATGTGTATGTATGTATATATATATATATATATAAACTTTTGATAAATTTCAACTGTAATTAAAAAAATTATTATTGCGTCAGGAAGGTTTTACACTTAAAATTCATCAAAAGTCGACTCAAGAGAAATTTACGAAAAGGGGGTAATTAATCATAAACATTATTGTTTTAAACTTCGCGACTAAGAAATTTAGTTTATGCACATTTTACTTATTTTTATTTATTAATTTCATTAAATTTTCTTTTTGCTACCTCCACGCTCCTCAATTTCCGATAAGTCTTTCGCATCATTAGAAAGTATTCTTGAGCTTAGGAACTACTTGGCAGCAACCATAATGACGTGTGTGACTCATACGAACAAATACGTTCTACTTTATCTTTGCTCTTATATCCTAGCTATTATCCTAGGTGTAGTTCTTCGTTTTCATATTCAATTCAGGATTCGTCTTCTCATTTTTCTATCTTCTGCATTAATTTCTTTCCTTGAATGGACAACAATCTTTGTGTGTTGCACGCACAAATATGAATTCCGATCAAAAAAAGAAAAATTGTCTTTAGTTCAGAAATTAAAATGGTATACAACGCTCTCTTTTGTTCTCTCTGATAACGCCAGAATTATTGCAGAGACCAGTAGAAAAAGTTTAAATTACGATCTTCTTCTAACGTCTGATCAGCGCCATGCGATGGCGCAAGGAAAGAGATTAAGACATAAAGAGAGGGAGGAAAAGATTGAGAGAGAGAGAAAGAAAGAAAGAGAGAGAGAGAGAGAGAGAGAGAGAGAGATATAAAAAATAATATTTTTTTAAATCTTAAAGACGAAATTAAGATTTGCAATTCGATTAGAGTGAAGAAGTGTTGTTTTTTTCTTTCTAAGCTACTCGCAAACGATTTTAACGTTTTCCATTATTATAAGTTAATCCTCTATTTGGTTGTTTAAATGTAGATGCCGAATGTTGTTGAAACTGATACGCTATGGAATGAATTTTGAATCCATATAACCTGTAATTTAAGCATTAAAGTATTAAGATCTATTTTTAATCAAAGAGTTATATTAAAAGTAAAGAGTAATATACGTATTATTGGATCAAATGACATTGTTGATTATAAGCCAGCACAAGCATTTAATTGTAGATTAATTTTGTTTGTAATTGAATTGTTAATCGAATGCCAAAATGTCAATTGTAGCCATAAATAAAAAAAAGCAATGATATATATTTGAAATTTGAACAGCTGTGCTAACAATATACACATTACAGTACATCAAATATTTGATTAGTTATCAATTTATTTGAAACTGTTAAGACTAAAAGAGGAAGATTAGGTTTGAAAGTACGTAAGGTGCATCGTATCGAAGAAGCTTTTTTGGAATAATTTATTAAAACTTTTGCCATACCTTGGTACAAATTGAGTCGATGCTCGCTTTGGTCTGTACTCAGGATGAACCATGAACAGCATGTGTGGGAACCCTGTTCCAAAATATGCACCATCTGTATGATGATGTCGGGAGCTCTTAGGTGTGTAAACATCCATACATTTTGGACAGTAACATTTAACCATTGCTTCACCAGGCAAATCACTCAATCCTAATGGAAGCATAGGCTCCGATTCACAATAAACTCGAGGACAATGTCCAAAATCACCAGCTTGATATTTTTCAATCATCTGACCAATTCCTCGATTCGTTAGAATGTAACGTGCGTGAATGAGCCCATAAAGCATTTCCGATGCTTGCTCTATTAGATCGGACTGATTAGGATTATCGTCCAAATCCTCATCTGTAAAATCAATGGATTTAACGTAAAGCTTAAGGAAATGGTTCTCAACGGCAATAAAATATCATCCAATGCAATTTGAAATATGTAAGAATCCTTATCGAAATACCTAGAATGTTTTGCTCCAATAGTATTTTTTTAACATCGTTGTATTTGAATTTAATTATTTTTTGCAAAAAAACGTCGCATTTATTGCGAAATATTTATTCGTAAATCAATAAAGGAAACAAGTTTTTAATTACAAAGATTAAGAATCAAAGGCTGCGTACCACTGAATAATTGTATAAATATTGGATCAAAAAGGGGAAGACATTAGGTTACAGCGATAGAAAGACTTAGAAAGACTTTAGAATTTCGCGAAATGAAAGATCAATACAGTTTTGAATAATTGGCTAGTTTAAGTACTTGGAATTTTGCACAAGTCATTACAGTATAACGTACCGGGTTCCAAATCCAGTATCATGTCTAACGCCTGACGATAATGCGGTACTTGTTCATTAAGTCCAGTTAGATTAAATTTATCTTGAATATAGTCCTCGTCGACCTGTAAAAATCAGAGATTCAAGGTTACCGTAGTTCTGAGAGAAGCGATGCAAATACAGGCACAAGGCTCGAGGAAGACAAGAAGATGGTTACCTCGCAAAAGAATTCATTGCCTTTAAGCCCACAGAACCATGAAATCCAAGAGACTTCCTCCGAGCTGCTCATTTTTCTGTTCGGATAAAAATTCAGTTATCAAAACTTATGTTCGAGAGGGTGGGTAGCGGGCAGCGTCGCGCTCCGAATGCAGCCAACGAGCAAAACAGACGAATTGGTTTGCTAGGACACGGTTCCGGCCGAGTGTTTCGAAAGCATTTTGCTCAGAGCGGCGAAGGCTGCTTGCTATACATGCGTGGAATATAGAGGGATGCGGCGAGGTCGGAGGGGGGGTGGGGTGGGGGCGCGCGGAGCCCACGAGGCTGTCGCAAGACGACCACATGAAGGAGCCTCGTGGCCGAGCTGCGAGCGCACCGACGAGGGGGCGATCGGGGGCTCGCGGTGGAGCAAGGAAGGAAGGCCCTCCACGAGGTGGGGCGAGGCACGAGGACGTCGACGACGTCCGCACGTAGGCAAGGAGCACGCGCGCCAGACGGAGATAAAGATAGACGGGTAGAGCGAGAGCGAGAGGGAGAGAGAGAGAGGGAAGAACGCCTCGCACGAGACTGGGAGCTCGCTTGGGCGCCGGAGCAGAGCGGACGCAGGGCAGCCAGAGGGACGATGTTCCGCGAAGGACTTCGCTCCGGAGGCCGGAGCGGCTGGACACGGCCGAGGAGGCAGCCGAGCCGCCGAGCTAGCGTGAAAGGGTCCGCGGGCGCGCGCGCGCGCGGGGCGGCAGGAGGCGCACACGTAGACGATTATCGGAGAGGAGGCTCGACATACGGACCTACCGATCCCGCGCACGATGCTCCCGTACTCGCGACGCCGGCTCGGTCCTCTGCTCCTCCTAGCAGCCCCGACGGTCACTTGTTCTCCGGGCTACGGGCACCGCAGCTCTCCGGGACGCGGATATCCGTCCCCCCGCCGTCCTCCTTCCTTCTTCTCTTCCCTCGACGCAACCAACCAACCAACCAACCAACCAACCAAGCACGCACGCACTCGCGCGCTCGTGCACGCCTATACGTCTATGCCCGCCGCCTTTGCACTTTTATATACGTGCACGTACGTGTGCGTATGCGTACGCGTGTGTGCGTGTGTGCATATAGGCGCGGGGGCGCGGGTGCGTGCGTGGTACAAAACTCCTCTCACTCGCACTCTTCTCCTTCCGCCTTCCGCTCCGCCTCGCACCGTTATATTAGGCTATCCTCGCGATCGGCCTGGCACAATACTGCCCGATACTCGCAGCAGTAGCGGCAGCGGCGCCAGGGGCAGCACCAGCACCAGCAGCAATAGTACTAACAGTAGCAGCAACAACAGCAACAGCGCGCACTACACTAGAGTATTGGAGTAGCGGCGGCGGCGGCGGCGGCTGCGGCTGCGGCTGCGACGGCGGCGGTGGTACTGGTGGTGACGGCGACGACGTCGACGGCCGCGGGTAAGAGGAGGCGGGGGCGGAGGAGGCGAGAAGAAGGCGCTAGCCAGTGGCGACGGCGGCGACGGGCCGTCGGGGCTCGGGCGCCCGGTGCCAAAATTACCTGGAGCGCCGCTCGGGGCCAGTGATCGGGCGCCGAGGTCGCCGCAGGAGGACGATACGGGAGACGGGGCGGGCCGGGGCGAGAGAGAGAGCGACCTCGGGGTGCGCGGCCGGGACTCGGCTTACCTCTTGGTGCCTCGATTAGCCACGCTTGCTCGCTCTCCTGGCTCTTGGCTCTCTCAGGTCCGAGTTCTTCCGACCGAACCGACCGACCGACCGAACCAGCCAACCAAGAGCCGAGCCGTAGATGGCGCTGCCCTCGCGGCCAGGCGGCGCTGCCACCGCCGACGTCGCTGATCCCCGCGACTCGCCCGATGATCCCGAGCCGAGCGGACCGAGTAGCCGCGCTCCGTGGCCCTCCCTCCCCCCCCATAGGGGGGTCCCAACCGACCGCTTCCGACGGCGAGCTCGCGCGCGCGCGCGAATCGGTGATTCGACGGTGCCGCCGACGCGCCTAGGCCTCTAAGCCCCCCCCCTGCCGGCCCGACTCCTCGGCTTCTTATCGCACCATTTTTGCCGATTCTCCGGGCCCCTCGACTCCCACGGCCGATAAGGAATACCTTTGGAATCTTCCGGGCTAGCCCCGGCCTCCTTATCCCCGGGAAGGCGGCTGGCTCGCCCATATCTGCTCCGCTTCCCTCGGCAATCTCCCAGAGCCTCGCTTAAGGTCTCCGCCGCCTATAACCGTGTACGCTTTGCCTCCGCGCCACTCGCCCCTCGTGCTCGAGCCATCCCAGCCAGCTCGAAGATCGTTCGTCGATCGTCCCGATTCCCGAGCGCTCCTTCGAAATAAAAGCCTTCCACCCGCCTGCCCTCGTCGACGGTCGAGGGATTGCTCGAGTCTCAACGAAAGCTCCCCCTTGAACTTCGGGACTTTGAATCTTTGCTTAGCTTAGCGAACGATCCTCGCCTCGCTGCTTAACTCTCATCCCGGAGTTACGGAGAGTCTCGACTCTGGCCATTGAAGTGTCGCCCTGTGACCGTTCTTTCGTTTGAAAAAACAAAATAAAGTTAAAAAGAAACGATAATTATTATCGCGTGTTACCATCAACGCCAGGTGGCGGATCGGTCAATATCGCTTACCCTCGCCGGCCTCGCTTCGCGTCGTCCCGAGCGTTTCCGATGACGCGGGCATTTGCATCGCCCTCTGACCGTTACTTCTTCTTCATCGGCCTACCACCCATCCCTTCTCTTCCTAAAATCCATCGCTTTTTATCTGCAGGACCTCGGACTCAAATTATCCTCGATATACTCAAATTCGCAAATTATTTAACCGTAAAAAAAACGATCGATCGTCTCTTTCCCTTTCTACGCTCGTTCTCTCCCCATAAGTTCTCTGTACAAGAAGCTTTCGGAATTTCACTTTCAATGCAACTGGCGGCTTTTTTAAAGCCATACGTTCGCTTACTGAATCATCCTTACGGTATTTCTTAACATTTTTAAGCTTCTGTCGATATTTTATTAATACGAGAAGCGCCAAATAAATACGATGACTTGAATCGATGCTTTTCTGATTTTTATTGGACTACTCAAAGAGATGCTTCTTATGTAAAGAAAACGCGCAAAATTCGTTAAAAATGCCAACTTCTTTTACATTTAATCAAAGCACACGCCAAAGCATCAACTGACTGCAAATAATTAGACGGTGCACTCACTATAACATGCAAATGCAAAAGCCAATCTATTTATATAATAAATAATTTTTTTACCTATAGAGAGCAGAGCTCGTATAAGATTACCCGTGGACAACTAATCATTAATTATTCAAGCTTGTATAAATAGTATTTGTTTACAGTTAATTTCTCGTGTGTCTTCGGTATTTAATATTTTTCATGGTCTTCGGTCCAAGCGAAACCGCACACTGCCGCCTGTTATATAACATTAGTCCACGAACAAATTAAAAATCCTTTATTCGATTAAATAGCATCGATAATCCGCTTCTATTACTCGCATGAGCTATAATGTAATTAATAGCAGATTTTACTTTACGCGTACTTTCTATTTACTACCTGTCATTTTTCAGTTACATAACTTTTAATTAATTTACACAATTTGCTTATTCAATTATCTTACTTAGACTTTATTTACTATGCTTATACAACTATTTTATATTAAGTATGAAATCTCTTATAATATGTTGGCAATGTTACATAATCATCTATAAATTGTACATATTTAACTTTTCTTTTATATTATATTATTGTATTTATTACTATTATATTTTTTTCCATATTTTAAATGTACTGCACAATACTACATTTTTATAAGTAAAGTATTTCATACTACATTTGTATGTATATATATATTGTGTATAGAATTTTGTAAACGGAAATTTTACCTCACTGCACTGGTTATTCAATGACATTTAGATTACAATACTGACTGAATAAACATAACGAGTAATCGTGCTTCATATAGATACATTTATTTTATAGGTTTTCATGCCTTATTAAAGGCACATCTAAACAAATTTTCACAATTATTTTTGTTTAACTTATAACTTTGCAATATTGTATTTTTTAACAAAATCTAATATAAATTTATCTATCTCTGAGAAAAATTGTTTCTTTTTACTGAATGAGAAATTTTAAATTAATATTAAACGATAATTTGAATTTCACACAATTGAATATAAAGTAATTTACATAATTAAAATTTTTTTTTACCTTAATCTAATTGGAAAATACGTTAAAAATATGGCTTCCACTTCTTCCAAAACGCTCTTCTGTTAATATTAAAATTTATGTTTTCTTTAAATTTAAATATAACATTCATTTGTAAATTATTATTTACATTTGTCATTAATGGGCAATTATTTACTAACTGAAGATACGTTGTACGTTATTATTATCTCGTGTTTTGAAAATGATAACATATTGATCACAAATAAACGCGACCTATTTAACCGTTCAATTACTCTTTAGAAAAATTGAAATTGTGACTGAAGATAATTTTTGGAAATAGTTTAGTCAATTTTAAGCCATTGTAAGAATTCATTTTTTTCATATTATTGATACCGGTAATACGAATACAATTTAATTTTGATTAGATTATTGTATGAATTATTTATTACGACAATTAATTTGATACTCATATTTATGGTCTTGCCTAATCATTTATTAATAAGATAAGCTATTAATTATTAATGTAAAGAAAAATTTCATAATCAAGAAAGTATTTGAATAGTAACTCCGTTACTGTTTAAGCATTAACATGGATATTATATGCCATCGTATGCGGTATAGTAAAATGTAGATTGAAGTATTTTGGTATTTTATTTTAACATGACATACTCAAACACTTCGTATATAAAAAGCAAATTAAAAGGGAAGCAATTTTTTAAAATAATAAATGTAATATGATATTACATGATCAAACCGGTTTTAAACATAGTAAAGCGATTATGAGAAATAATATCGAGGAAAAGGAATTTTCACATTGAATTTCGATCTAAATTGTGCATAACATTGCACAGGCAACGATAATTTGAAAGAGAAATAATTTGAAAGAGGAGTATTTTAATGCTAATTCATAAATGTAATGCAATTATATAACTTATACAAAGTAGCCTTGCTAAAAAATCTAAAGTTCTTTAATAAAAATATAAAAAATGCAAATCAATAAAAAAAAAAATGTTTTGAAATTCAGTAAAAATTTGAAACATTGACAAATATATATTAGAATACTAGAGTGGTAGTAACGGAATTAAAATTTGCCATTGTTGCGATTGGACTCAGCAATGAGAATTAACATTAATAATAAATCGAGATTTGACAAGAATGTACTAATGAATCACCATATTTATGGATCGTCTGATCCATTTGCATACTGTTCAACGTATAAATAAGTAAAACGTTGAGATTAGTAATAAGTAACGGATAGATATCTATTGTACTCTATATATTCTATACAAAGTAAATGGAGAGGGTACTTTTTTCAATTAACAATTAACAAAGGTTGGTTTTTACTGGAATACGAGAGTATGTTGGAAAATTTAAAAAGTATGTCAAAAAGATTGATTCAGAGTAGTAATCAAGCGAATGGACTAAGAATATAATGCATTGATTCTCATTTGAGATTAAGGCGTTTTGCATAAATAAAAAAAAAATTTTTTTCAACGTTTTTAAAATGATAACAGCGCGCCTCCACTGGAATAAAAAGTACTTTACCTGTTATCAGTTCAAGCGGATGAACCTTTCCTAAAAATACGAAGAGCACGTGAGTTGACATCGTGTTTCACTTGTACGAATTCGAGTATTTAACAAGCAGTATCAAATTACTCTTCTAAAAATAACGAGATGAAATCGATAAAATTTTTTTTACAAGTTCTTTAACGGATTATCGCGTCGGAGAGTTGAAATGATATCTAATGACTTTACAGTTCAACAGCCACACTGCTATCTTCTTTGTTACGATACGACGAGGGAAACTTGCACTACACAATTGGGTTCAATGACGACAAGTCCACTTCGCATCGGATCTTAGAACGTACAAAAAAATTTAACACAATAATTAATAATTTAGTGGCATACATTGTCTCTTATCATTGAGGGGAATGATCAACAATGGCTTAAATAATGAAACAATGAATTATATTAATATTGCCGCATAACGCAGGCTCTTTACAAGCGTATTAGTACGAGAGATAGAGCTTTGCATTTGGTTCAATGCAAAAACAAAAAACTTGTTAACAAATTCTGTTGAAATACAATAATAAATTCGGTACGCGATGTCAATAGAAACACTGGATGTAGACTATCGATTGGGTTTTATTAGCAGGCATTTTTCAATACGGAGAAGCTGTTTAAGCCGATAAATTTTTTGAATTTTTTCCAATATACCCTTTTGGATATTCCTTCAAAAACGGTGCCACGAATTTAATCACAAAGCTCGAAAACTTGCAACGTGTACCTAACACGTAAGATATTAGCTAATAAATTTTCGAGCGCTGCTTAATTCCTGCCTAATACTTTAATGCAGCAAAATGCTAACCAATGATTCTCTCAATGACCGCCCGAAACGATTGGCTTGAACGCGAAGCTAGCGCTATTTTAGCGCGACGCTAGATAATACGCTTGCTGCTGAAAAATGAATTTTTTTCGACAATGTACCATAAATATCTATGGCAACGGTAGCCTTGAAAAAAAGTAGGTCAAGGGGTCAAGCAACTTAGCGAAACCTAGAGTAATAGCGTAGGACAATGAGAGACAATGCAGGCTCAGCGCGGTGAAATTGAGAATACTGTCGAATAGTGTCCAAGGTAAAATACACGATCCGAGTTGTATCGACAATAGTGACTCCCCCCAGTTGTTATAAAATGATCTATCATAAATATACGAGCATTGCCTACCGAGCATAAAAAGATATCGCCAATGTGGATTGTTAGTTATTCGTTTGTTTACTAAAGAAATGATGGAATTTTCACGAATAAAGGATATTTATTTTTACACGTAATTGCAACAAACCACATGTTTCGTTTGGTTTACGAGGGAATTCCAATTATTCATAATACTTTATTCACAATAATTCTCTTTCGCGATACAATTTATTATCTTAAGACCATAACAAAGTTAAAAGCAAGCATTTGAGACGATAAATATTTTTCTATTGCTTTTAAACATTTGTACAACTTGTAACACAGGGACAAACAAACGGCCAGTAGTCGTCGAAAAATTTAGTCTCTTTTGTATCAAATATACACGCTACGTATAAAGTGCATTATTGATTGTAAATATCTGTAATTTTCTGTTTATTTTAAGAAACGTAATAGACGTAGCACAGTACTTTCTAACTGGGTTGAAGATAACTCTTCAGGGCAGTAAGTGTTTATTATAGATCTACTTGGACATTTTATATCTGCACGTGTAATAAAAAGAAGCAAAATGCAGTCAGAAACGTCGAGCCATCGTAAACATAATTACTGCGTTTATTTTGCAGTGCATTCTAAAATTCTACAGATGCATTGTAAGAAGATAACTTTTTCATAATTGTTAGTTCAACAAAAAAGTTAAGTAATGTTTTGAGAAAGAGGCGCAATCGATAGACGATCGTCTCTAATGCCCTTCTTCCAATATTAAACTAATGGTACTCCGTAATGGCGAATTTTTGATTCTTCCGCAAGGAAATATAAAAATAAAAACAAAGTCGGCCGGGTTTGTCATAGATAGGATATATCCCAGTGAATACAAATTTCATAAACAAGTACTTTTATTCCTAGTTGAAATTCGGCTGAATTTCACACTCTTAATCGATAATAAGAGCGTGACTTTGATTCAACAGGGACAATAAGGCTAATGAACAATAACATTGTGAATAAGACGATGGTTAACAGTGAGCGAAGACGGGTAAAGAGAGAGGGGGTGGGTGGGGGGAAGGAAGAACGTTCCGACGAAAGTGGAAAATTGTACTTGGGTGAACGATGAGCGGGTTTTCCCTGATTGCCCACAAGAAGAAACGGAGAGAGGTTCGCACGGTCCCGAAGCGCAGTCGAGGGAAGACTGTGCCTCGGTCGGACTCGGAATGTGCGAAGGCAGCGAAGCTATTGCCGCGATGGGGAACGAGGTAGGGGAGCGGAGCCGGAGGGAAGAGTAGCCGTTTTTTTTTAGCGGCGCGGGGCGGGGTGGGGCGGGGGAGGAGGCGGCTCCGCCGAGCTCGGCGGGACAGGGTTGGAGAAGATAAGGAAAGAGCACAGAGGAGCAGCCGAACGGATTGAAGGGGCTCGAAAGAGGCCCTCGGGTAATCGGCTCCCGGCGATGCTCTCCCCGCAGCCCCCGCCCCCCGCCCCTGCCGCCGAAACAATTAATAATCGGCGCGTGCCGTGTGTCTCTGGCGCTCCTTCTCCTACGAGAGCCGGACAGTTGCTAAGGCCATTCGCCAGATGGCTATTGTTCTCGATATAAAGACTAACCTAAGCCGAGGGCGGGACCATACTATATCGCGCGTTGTCGTCCGTCCAAATTGGAAAGGCTCGGCTCTCGCCTCGGCTAGTAGGACTAGTAGGTAGTTCCTAGTTCCTTCGACGAGCCGAGCCGAGTAGAGCTGACATTTTTTTCTCCCACGGTACGTCCTCTGTGCGTGGCCTCTGCCTGTGCCTGTGCGCGCGCGCGCCCTCCTCCTCCTCCAGCCGCGTGTCCAGCGGTAGTCCCCTCGCAGGAGCAGCCCGGCCGCCGATGCCCCCCGGGTCCTGAATCCGCGAGTCCTCGCTCCCGCCGCGGGCCCGTCGCTCGCCGAGGTCGCGCGATCCGAATTAAGAGCGAGAGCGAGAGAGAGGAGCAGGCGACGAGGGAACGATGTAACACGTCTGCGACCTATAGATATACTCTCGGGGGTTGGTTGGTCGGTCGGCGGGGGGGGGCGCGGGGCCGGAGGAGCGGAGCCAAAGCGGAGCCCGCGCAGCGTCGAAGCTTTTACCTTGCTCCAGCCGCGGCTCGGCGACAATAATAGACTTGGCTGGAACCTGAGTTTTCTCAGCGGCGGCGGCGGCGGCGACGGCGGCGGCGGCGGCGGCCGCGAGCCGATCGAATAAATGGGATTGGCCATCGGGGCAGGGACGGTCGAGCTCCACCTAACCCTCGCGCGCCTCCCCTTCAAGCAAGCGGCCGAGGCCCACTCGCTCCTGTTGTCGCGGCTTTTCCTCCTCGATCGCCTCCGCGGCCCCTCGCCGATCGATTTCCGGCCGCCCGGAGCCCGTTGACGTTTCTAGTGCAGTGATAAGCACCGCGGACGCGTACCGCACCCTCGTGCCTGCCTACGCCGTGCCTGCCTGCCTACGCCTCCGACGTTTGCCTTCCTCCGCTCGCTTGGAAGCCAGGGCCCCTCTGCCCCTATTAAAGTAACTCCATCAGCTTTGCCTCGGCTCTCTCGGCGGACACCTTGCCGATGCTCCGATCGCTTCCGTCCCGTCTCTACGCCCCCTGCCTCGACCCCAACCATCTGCCCGACAATCGCCTTCGTTCCCCTTCTCGTCGTTGGCCTCTACCTGCCCTTCTTCCACTTGCCATTATCCAAAGCGATCCTTGCTCCGTTGCACGGCCCCCGAGTAGCCTCGTCCTAATTCGCAAGACTCCTCCGCAACCCTCCATCCTCCCTCCTTACTTTCAACCGTTTACTTTTTATCCAAAACAAAATAATAACACTGACAGCTGCGACGACTCGAAGTAGACCGATACGGCAATAACGTTAATATTGTTTTCGTCATCCTCGTCGTCGTTGTTGTAGTTGTCATTGTTAACATTATTATCTTAGGTTATTTTTTAACATTGTATTTAATACGTTTTTTATTTCCCCTGTCAAGATAATGGAGGGACAGCAGTTCTGTTTGCGTTGGCACAACTTCCAAAATACATTGCTTAGTTCGCTACCAAAACTACTCGATGGAGGTTACTTAACCGATGTTACTCTTAGCGCTGGTGGTAGACACATTCATGCTCATAGATTAATTCTGTCCGCTTGTAGTTATTATTTTAAGGAACTATTCAAGGTATGTGTGCCATTTTTTCATCTCTATCTTATTGCTGCTGAGTGCAATGATATAATCCGACGTATCCTTTAGGATTTGAATACTCTCCAACATCCTGTCATTATATTACCTGGGATGGAATACGCGAATCTATGCGCACTAGTCACGTTTATGTACAATGGAGAAGTTAATATTTATCAAGAACAGTTACCTGCACTGTTAGCCATGGCGGATACGTTACACGTTCGTGGTTTAGCAGATATTGCTGGGGTGAATATTGATTGAGTCGTTACTTAAAATTTCCCTATGTGACAAAAATTAAAAAAAAAAAAACCCAGATTTTTGTTTTATCTTTAATATTCTAAAATTATTCTCCGCTAAAACACAAACTCATCGAAGTAAAGTTCAGTGCATGCTGCATGTTACTTACTTTTTAAGGCCAAGTTTTGTTTTATATTTATAATTGTACTTTTTATTGTTTCTAAATGCCTTTAAAAACAGAATCTTGCTGTCCTAATTTCTCTTTAACAAAATTAAAAAATCGATTGTGTTGTTGTTTTGTTCAGGTGACTTAAGCACGCATATTCAATGTCATTTGCTCATTGAGCAATGATAATGAATGCTCAAACGATACCCATGAGATCAAGAATCGTTGTGTGTGTTGCAAGAAAGTGAGCAAGAACTAAACGCAAATGGATGAACCCCAAAATGGAATCCAATCCTATGAGTAGATTATTGCTCAACAGGTACTGATAATGCCGTTCTTTTACTCCACGTAATATTATAATAATTCGTTTATTAAAATTTCACAAAGCAATTACTTATAACGTACAAATTTAAACGAATGTTCACTTTAATGCAATAAAAGCTTTGCAATAATTTATGAAATTTACGTAGATTTCTTGCTTTGTTGGTACAAAATTATGTTTATAATTCGATTGATATTACCGTTCTAATAATGTTACTAAAAAAATAAATAAATTATCGTTTGATTTGACGATCCTGTTAAGTATTGTGTGTCTACGATTAATTGTGAATTCACTTAATATTTAACTTAACATTTCATCTGTATATATATATATATATATATATATATAAAACAATTAATAAATTCAATTTGTCGTAATCGATTGATCGTTAAAATTTCAGAAATCATCCAGATACGATAATAATAATCCAACAATAGATCAACCACCTTCGCTAGAAGAGAAAAATTTCCACTTAGTCGAAAAATACGAATCGCCTGTTAAAACGGTGCAAAAGGAACACGAAGAAATCTTAACACCTGAGCCCCACGAAGCAATGCAACCTATTGCTACAGACTTTCCAGCCGAAAGTGTCGAACGAAATCTCGAAAATGAATTTGAATCTAACAATATTAATGAATTCAATGATCTCCCATGTAGTGTAAAAACAAAGCCTTATTATTCCATCAATGCTAAATTAAATCAACGAGAAAAAAAATCAAATTATAAAGTTGACTGTGGACACTCGAGCAGCGTTGTAAAAACCGAGTGTCAAAGCCCATTAGAGAAGGTGAAGCCGTTATTAATTGATACACACTTCAAATCATTTCTCAGTGGCTCAATGTCCACTAGAGCCTCTCAAAGTTGTAATAAGACAAGTGTTACTTGCCTCATTTGCGGAAAGCAATTGAGCAATCAGTATAATTTACGGGTTCACATGGAAACGCACAGCAATAGCTCCTATAGCTGTACAGCCTGCTCGCATGTGTCTCGTTCGCGAGACGCATTAAGGAAGCATGTATCCTATCGCCATCCTGTAAATTCTGCGCAGAAGAAAGTAAGATATAGTTCAACGAAGCCTTAGAATATGCAAAAGACTTATTGCAGTGCAAAGTATATTCATTAGAAAGAATCCTTTCCACTGACATTGAGACGTAACTTCAAAATATTTGAATGTTGTAAAAATAGAGATCGATAGATACGCACGCATTATGGTGATAGTGAATTAGCCCCGCTGCTTCTAACGAGCCGAAAACACGACATACATATGACGAAGGCTCGTTTTGTAAACAGTCAAATTGGTGATGTTGAAGAGGTTTGAGGTTATGTTTGCAAGGAGAGGCGAACAAAAGTTCCTTAATGACCCCCCTAGTGTTCATATTGTTATTGCTTGTTTGCTCAATTGTTATCGTTAATTTTTTTTAATAAGATGGATCTCGCTTAAAAAAATTATTCTAATTTTGGATAATTAAGAATGAATCTTAAGGCTTAAATTCTGTATTATAATTCTGTAATGTATAAAGGTGATGCTTATACAAAATTAATCCTAGTGTTGTATTTAAGTTTCAATGAAGGATTTCCAATATGTTAAATAAAGAGCAAGATTTTAATTTTTCAAAAAAATAATATTCCAAATAAAAATCCACACAGCAACTTACAAACTCAATTTGAAATTGTTTAATTGAAATTATTATTGTTTTTGCTAATTAAATATTTTAATAATTGTATATCCAGTACTGTAATAAAAAATAATATACAATGCAATTGAGAGATAGGAATCAGTGATAAATAAATAAAATGCATCTGTTGTTAATGAAGCTCTTCCTTAAAAAACCGGTTTTTTTTAGCATAATCAGATTTTTTCCACACGCCATATCTTTGTGTTGCAGTCTTGACCAACAGAAATTACCGTTTCTTCATCTAACCAAAGTAGTTGAGTAATTTGGCTTTGTGAATGAGCATCTAAATAAAAATATCAATTATTAAGATGGAACAATTCATAATTTTGATAAATTTAGAAAATTTGCTACTGTGTTTTACTTTTGATGATTGTGTGCTTTGCGGGATTAGTAACGCTCCAAATAATAATTGTCGTATCGAGACTTCCACTCGCTACCATTGAAGACGCTGGATTCCATGATACTGAATTTACCCTTGCATTATGAAAGCCCCATTCTCTATTGTGTGCCAACTGAATATCAAACGATAATTATTTTCTATTAAAATACTTAATTCAATTACTTTCTAGTAGATTTTGAATTCTATTATTTTCTTTATAAAGATTTCAAAAGATAATAGCGATACATTTATAACAAAAAATTCATGCATGATTTTGTGAATCGTATCATTTAGTTTGCTCACCTTCTGCAAATCAATTGTTAAACAAGCATATCAAGAGAAGACAGTGTTAGTATTTGTTTGCTTTTGTCACTTTTACAAGTATCTTAAATTTAAAATGTGTGAAATAAATAATTACCTTATATTCCGGTACCATGTAAAGGATAACTTTACGATTTGCATCGCAAGCAACTAAGTACTTGTTGTCAGGACTGTAAGAGGCATCGGTTACTGGGCCCAAATGCTCTAATTCCATTTTGAACGTAAGATTAGTTCCATCGAGTCCATAAATGTATACCTACTCATAGGATGTATTTTAATTCAAAACAAAAATTTTTTTAGAACAGTTTTTTTCTACCTTGTTATCCGAAGTAGAACCAATGGCTACGTCATTATTTTCTTTATTGATCGTGACACAGGATGGATCATAATTGATCGATAAGCTCGATACTTTTTTCCCTTCTTTTGTAACTACAATCTGTAATAAGTGAACGTTGCATCTGGTTATTAATTAAATTGTATATTTACATATACAACATTCATTATGAATGTAAAACAAATTCATGCTTAAAACTGCCTCGGCTTTTAATTAAGAAATAAAAATGTGAGTATTCGTACTTGTTTTACAGCAGCTACAATAACTATATCACCACAAACATCGAGTCCTTTTGGTTGCGAGCCTAACCTCAACACAGATGTGTTTTCATATGAATTTTTTGCGATATCGATTGTTCGTAAAGTATCATCGATTCCGGCAGTGTACACTAAGTTTCCCGTTGATTGCATTCCGTTAATTTGATTTCCATGACCTTGTCCTTGAACACGGTCATTTTCTCCAGTCGATGATTTCCAATTCGTAACGAACCCGTCGTGAGAGCCTGTGTATATCGTGCTTTTATCCGGACTTGTTGTTAATACTGTAATAGGCTTATTGTGACCCTGATATAAAAAGGGTAACAACACGAATGAATTAATCCGTATTATAAAGTTTCGAGCTTAAAGCATTGCACAATTGTGCTAATAATTATTTGATTACCTTGATTATCCTTAAAGGCTTCAATGGATTATTGATATCGAGATAATTTATAAAGCCACTCAACGATACAGAGAGTACAAGGTTTCCTTGCCACAAGCAGCTGACCTATAGTAAGAAAATTTACGCAGTAGCCAATGATTTTTCAATACTTGATAAAATTTGACATACTTGCTGATCATCGACTGTAGTTCCCATAACAAATTCATCGACGACAGTTCTTGTCTCGACATCCCAGAGCTTACAAGTTTTATCCCCTGACGCAGTTAAAAGTTGAGTTCCATCGGGCTTCCAGGCAAGCTGAAAGCATTCGATAATTTTGCATAGCAAGCTTTGTTCTTGAAAAATCTAGAATATACATCCAAGCTGTAAGGGACTTACTCCGTAAACACCTCCTTGATGTGCGGGTGAGCCAACTTCTCCTACGAGCTCAGAACTCGTACCATCGTAAATGTATACTTTGCCATCAAAACCGGCCGATGCAAATACGTTTCCAGATGGCGAATAACGAACTGCCTGCACGAAACGAGTATGCTCTTGCTTCGTCATTCTAAAATAAGATAAAAGCACGCATTGATAAAGAAAGCAGCGAGGCTTAAGTTATTGCGAGTCGCTCTGAGAGCAATTTTATTAAACAATGTTATACTTGAATTTGAATGGCGGGCCTTCGAAAATTGCAATCGTATTGTCCTCGCTCCCAGTGATCAAGCGAAAAGGCCTCGATGGTCGAAAATCACAGGAATTAATAGGCTTGCTCTGCCCGGATATTTCCCCAACGGATGTACCGGTTTCAGACATAAAAACATGCCCAAATCTGCAATTGTTTCAGGACTTATTTGTGGAACTTTTTCCATCGGCTTGCGCCGAATGAAAGCTATTAATAAAGAGCCCCATTACCTTTCCCTCCCTTCTCCGACAACGACCATTCGCTGATTATCAGGTGACCACGCAATATCCTTAATCGGGCCCCCGATAGGGTGGAATTCATTTTTTAAAATGTGCTCCTTATTCACAGTATCCCAAATTCTCACCTTACCAGATTGATCTGAAAGCAGCAAGTTCTTACGTTCACGATACTCCAATGATCAGGTGAATAAAAACAAGAGGATAAATAACGGCTACCCACCTCCGGATGCAATGTAAAAGCCACTTGGAGAATATTTTGCAACATTTACTGGACACGAATGTTCGGTGTAAATATCCGAAATAGCAGGATTCTAAAAATACAAAAAGTAAAATAGCAGCATTAAATAGCGAATCGCATAAGCAATAGGAAGTTGCAGCAGCCTCCATAATCACCTCGATATTGCGTATAATTACACTATTTCCATTTGTGTACAAAAAATTTTTCCCCTTGGGGTCTCCGCCCAGGACCAAAGGTTGACCTCTTTGCGTGCGTGGTAGAGTCGCAAAAATGTACTCTGAAAATATTATAAAACCAGTTTTTCACGTGCACTTTATTTTTGGCAAATGCTGCTCCCTTGCTTTTATCGATCGACAGCAATCGCGACATTTTTACTATTTATTCGAATTCGGGACATGCTTTGATCGCGATAAAAATAAATCAATCAAAATCCATATCGAATGCATGGAATATTTATAATCCGTATCATTAAGAACGCACCTATTATTAACTACAAAACTTAAGGCGATTTTGCTTTGCTTTGAGCTTCAATGCTAACTTTGTTGAGCAATGCTTTAACGTAGATTAGATAAAACAATAGCTATTATTATAATTATATTAAAGATGCCAGGTACTTTTGCACGAAGCGCGGCTTAGTTTTTAATAAAGCGGCCCAGTTATTGAATCGGCGTTACATAACGAAAAACCCGAATTTTTAAATAGAACTTAATAATGGCCATAGGATGTCATTTTCATTCGAATCTTTTAAATTAGTTCAATATACATTTTTAACGATTGGCCATATCTGATCGATTTCCCATCGGTCAGCTCGAAATGCCAAATTTCGAAAATTAAATTATCATATTAACAGTACGTTTTAAATACATAGCCATTGATAAATGTTTATATGTGCGAAGTACTTATAAATACCAACATAACGATTGGCCCCTCGAACGGCAACAGGTAATAAATAAACGCGAGGTCAATCGCATTACGTATTTTAAATAAAAAAAAAAAAAAAAAACATTACGACTTTGTAGCGGGTCATGTTTTTCGGCTCGCTAAAGGCTACAGGCACATAAAATTCAAAAATGAAAAAACAACAACAATAAAATCGCATAAACCGAAGGAAGGTTTGTTGGCATGGGACCAGATTAAAATATCACGGCCTATTTTCGTGCCGCCATCTATGATTAGGATTTTGTCACAATATTAAAAGTCTGGTCTACTTAAGTATTATTTGTTGTTTTTTTTTTTTTTTTTTGTTTTCTCTTCCAATCGACGGATCGATGGGAAGGTGGCGATCGATCTGCAGTGCTCAAGAGAGGAAAGCGACTACTCGCCTCGAGGTGGCCCTAAGCGGTCGTGCCACGCGGATTCGGTGATTTTTAATTTGAAAATGAAATTTTCGGAAGAGAACGAGTACGCGACGCGTACGTGCCATGTGGGTGTGCGCGTGTGTATATATATATATATATATAGCTTCCGAAGTAGGAGATGCAGGTCAACGAAAGCGATGGCGCAAGAGAGGCTTCGAAAGACGCAACGAATAGGACGAGGACGGCGGCGGTGTGCCGAAATCGTCGAGCGAATCGGGCGAAGGTCCCTCGCGGTGGGAAATCCTTCCCCGTTGATGATGGAAAGAGGCCCGCGCGAGCACCACCGGGTGGGCATTAGCCCCGGTATCGAGTTACGTTTGTTGCGCATTTGGCCGAGCGATGCAGGAGCAGCGGCCAGCGCGGGGATCATCGACTGCTGTGTAACCCTGGTAAATCGGGAACACGGGAGACGGCGAGCCAAGGTACCGACGATGGCCTTTTTCGAGCGATCCCGCGGATCGAGGGAGGAGGCAGCAGCAGGAGAGCGGCGCTCGGTGAAAACTCGGCCTCGGAGGCCACTTGCGCAGACGACGAGCGCCGAGGGCGGGCGGGGCGGGGGGGGGGCTAACCCGAGGACACCGAGCGCCCTGAGATACATCGGCCTTTAACGAGATTTAAATATCTCGTGCTCGAGACCCATCGGCCCTTTACTTGTGCGTACGGAACTACGCTAAGGCAAACATAAACAAACAAAGCCCCATAAATTACTCGGCAGCCCGAGGCGAGCCGCGGCGGAGGTTGGGCGCGGAGGGGGGGGGCGACTACGACGAAAGGCAAGTCGGTGCTCGCGTCTTTATTCGGCTCTCTCTCTCTCTCTCTCTCTGTCTGGCTCACGGCTCTTTGTCCACCGGTGGGCGCGTGTATCGCCGGGGAAGGGAGGAGCCAAGAAACGCATGTCCGTCGCGCGATTGTCACCCGAGGGTAGGGGGTGGGGAGGAGAAGGCGCCGGGGCAGGATCGAGGAAGCCCGGCTTCGGCGGCCGGCCCTTGGGTGTGGTCGGGGGCTCTCCGGTGCCCGAGTCCCAGGCGATGAGTCACGGAAACAGGGAGGCGACGAGGCGCCGGTACGCGGACCCTCGTACGGACGAACTCGCGGCGGCGGCGATTCCCTCACTGCTGGACTTCACTCACTCGTCTCGTAGGACATGGCGCTCGGCGAGGTTCTTCCGGGAGAGCGGGGTAGGGCCTGGCCTCAGGATTAGTCGCTGGCTGCACCGAACGAGGAGCAGAGCTCGTCCGACACGCGCGCGACCCGAGCTACTCCTCTCGCGAAAATGCCAGAGGAAACTGCGGCGGCGGCGGCGGCGACGGACACGCCGGTGATGCCGCGATGGTACTGCGGTGTCACGCACACCGCTACAGCGACACCACGACTACCCGACGGCGATGGCGATCCACGAGCGGCTACTGGCCGCTTCCTCGCTCTCGCTCTCTCTCTCACTCTCGCGCGCGCGCGCGCTCCCTCCCCACTCCCGCTCGATCTTACTCTCCGGCTCGGCGACGCACACGCACGCATGGACGAGAGAGAGAGAGAGAGAGAGAGCGGCGAGGATCGCGGCAGGGCCGTGACGCCGCGGAGTCGACCCGGGGAGCCTCGTCGCCCCGCGGCCTCGGGGACCTGCAGCCTCGCCGCTCCTGCAGGTGCTTACCGTACGGCGGAGCTTCGATGCTCGAGCCGCGACGGATTCAGGCCGAGATCTTTGCCGATTCCCGTAGCCCCCCCCCCCGATAACTGATCCTGGGACTTTCGCGCGACCTCCGGACTCTGCACCTGCCCGTCTCCTCTTCCGCCGGAATTTTCATCCGCCGATTACTGGCATCGAGACAAGGCTCGATGGTGCATCGTCTTCCGCTCGCTCGCCCTCGATGATCGTTTGCCGCTTACAATGGCAGCATTCCTGCATCGTCCGGGCTCGTTTCATTACATATTGCGCTCCATTCGACCCATCGAAATTATATTCAACCGATTCATAAGCACGCACGCCTCCACGCGCAAAAACGCAAAAGTACATTTTTATTTAACGTTGTTTTAATTTAAGACTAATAGCCCTTAACGCTGTACAATCGTCAGTTTTACGAACAAAATTAATCAAGTTTTTTAAATACATCCATAATTGAGAAACATCGTTGAGCTTTCGACTGCGACTTTGTTGCTTACGTGTCGATAGCGACTTCAATTTTACTATATAATATGCAATATTAACAAACAAAAAAAAGGAAGAAGATGAGTTTTTGCGTATCGCTGTGACAATATCGCAACTTGACCAACCCCAATACGAAATTGTTCTAAATTCTAAAATTGTACTACGTGGAAATGCCGCTTTCACAGGAGCGCGGAGAGATATTTTAATTTTAATAATTAACCCACGCGTGGTCAACGCTTATTCTATATATAATAATTGCGGGCACTTGTCATTTACGTCCCAGCGTTAATTATTGATTATGGATGTTTAATATTTACAAAATACGAATATTAATTTTTATTACCGGCAAATAGATAAGCGATGCAGTGGAAAACAAGAGTACGGTAAATTTAGCGAATATTTTTAATCGGCCTCGATACGAGATAAATTAATGATTTTTTTTTTCTTTCAAACTGCTTACAACCATAATCTAACGGAGTCGTAGAAATTTAACAAAATTCAATAAGATTTCTTTTCAAAATTAATTCGTCGAATGCCATTCCACCCGTTACAGGACAACAACACGCATTCGTTTCAATAGCGTTGTTAACTTTTAAAATTGGGTAGAGGTGAAAATCGTACGTCGTTCAGAGATCTTGCATATTCTTGAATATTCTTATGCGAAGAGTCGGAGTCAACGATGGCACAACGTAATAAAATTTCCGGCGATGACAACTAATTGTTTGAAATGTGTATCGAGCGAAATGAATTTACTCTATACCGAGTAAAATTGTAACTTTCGCGCAGAGTTGTAATATTTTGTAAGGAAGGTCAACAATAAATTTCGATGCAAATGAAACATGCAAATGAAACATATCGCTAAGGTATTTTTATTACTAAATTATTTCGGAGATGATGAGCCGACAATAAGGTTGGACTCTGTGAATCCTTTGCGAATTTACGAACGATTTTCGTTCGATAAAACGTATTCGTAAGCGCTTTACCCTTAGCTACGGCTGTATTGTCTTATTTGTTATGAGCAATGCACGAATGATCAAAGAGCCGAGCAAACGCGTAGCGTTACGACAGATTAGACTTATAAATGATAAATATGAGAGAACATTGCCCTGCTCTCTCGCTGTGATCCCGTTAAACGTTGCTATATGTGAAATCGCGGGCCCTGCCAGTCAGGATTTACGTCCCTGTGCCGCCTTCCCCCCCCCTCTCTCTCTCCGTTATCCTTGCATCGTCGGTAGCTGGTAATGTTGTTGTATTTGCTCGATGCTGACGGTGGCCGCGTGGTATTTTTTTTTTGTTTTATCATTATCAGAGCTCGACTCGTCTACTTTTGTTGCGCTGGCGGCTTGATATCCGACACTGGTCTCATCGTCGTGTGCCAACGGAGTGTGGCCCGGCGACCGAGGCGAGGTTCACTAGAGGAAGTCGAGTTTTGATCGAGGATTCGTTTTTGGATATCGCTCACTCACACTTATCAGTCTGGTGCTCGCAATCGTACGAATACTTAGGCTCCTACAATGTTATTTATAACGAGAGAACTCTGTTTTAATGCAATCCTTTGGTAATATTTCTCAGCGTTAAATGTATTTTACATTACCTGTGCAAAAGTACTCTCAGAAAATATTGTACACTTCAAATATACTGTCTTTTATTTAAAACTAGGGTAATATATACAACTTAATTACGATTTGACATTACTGAAAATTAAGTTTAAAATACTTTATAAAATCAAATTCTTATTACTCAATGTTATAGTTATATTGCTAAAAGTTGATTACTTATTTTTTAAGTGTACTTTACTCCAAGGCTGAGCTGCTACCATTTTCAATTGAATTTTTAAATCTTAAAAAAAGAGATTTCTCTGGTTTAGTTATATATATATAAATTTTCTTTTAAAGCGTTAAACAAATTTTTAAGATAAGCATTTTATCTGAAGAAGAGCTAAGAAATCCAATAAAAATACGCTAATAATAGACAGTAAGATTTTTCTTGAATTTATTTTGCACATTTTGTATTTTTATTTACCCCTTTGATTGCTGCAATTCTATGCCCTAATCACATACGCGTAAAAACGCCTATTTTAATAAAACTGTCCTCTACAATAAGAATTTCACTACAAATTTGCCTAGATAACTTTATTTATTACTATGTTTTTACAATTTTAATTTCTCAGTAATTAATTAATAATCAAAAAGATAAGTAAAATTATGTCACGTATTTAAAAAAAAGTTGTGCAAATTTAATTTATTTGATTATTTTTTTGGCTTATTGAAGATCTTCTTTATAAAAATATTTGATATAATTAATATAAAATCTGTTTTTTTGTCGTAAACTTTTAGGTTTAAAAATTTATTTTATACTTCTTTACAATTAATAAAGTTTTTATTAAAAAAAATTGGTCAGGACTTGTATTAAGAACTTGTGTTTTTATTATTAATATAATATACATTTTAATTACAATATTATAGTTTATTGCATTTCAAAAAAAAAAAATGAATATTAAATGTTTAAAATACTAAATATTTATTCTAAATAATTTTTCGCAATGCTTTCTTTAAAAAGAAACCTGTGAAACAAATTAATCATTTCTGCTCATTTAACTTCGTTAAGATATTTTATCTTTAAATAAGTTGATTGCGTGCCGCGCCAAATTAAGCGACATATTTAAGCAGTTAACCTGAAAGAAAGCAAACCTTGATTATCACTTACGTTACTGAGAAATTTTATCGGTATCACATTGTACATCGGAAGTAAGAATCTTTAGAATACATAAAAAGTTAGGATAGTTTTTAAAATGAGAACAGAGGTAAAAATGTTTATTTCAATTACATTTTTATACGTTGATGTGTTTTAATTTTATTGGTAAAAAACATGTTACTTCTTTATATATTTCAATAATAAAAAACGTTTTAAAAAAATACATAAAATTTCTGCAATACTGCTAGTATTTTTACATCAGTTGTTTTGACATTACGCTAGTATATAGATCATTTTATAGGATATTTTTACAAGTATACAACTTACTTAATATGGATCAACTACCTTTAAAGAGCCGATACTTTTTACAATGGATTGTAACTTATGTATTAAGTCAGCAATAATCTAGAAACTTAAATAGTCGAATTATACTCACCCTGTAGAAAAGGTTAAATTTGGTATAATTGTAACACAAAGTAAAAATTGGACTTTATAACTCGGAGAGCAGAATCGATAATATTGAAAAAATACCGAAGAGCTGATAATAATTTATTAGTTTCTTAGCATACGAGTACACTATTGCAGGTGATTGGATTTATGAGCTGTACGCGAAATCGTAAGCGAAAATTTAGATTTATGGAGAATTGGTATTCATAGAAACGCCGATAAGATAAATTAATTCGGTTCCTCCATTGATATCCATTGAAAGGTGCATTTGTGGTATCGACAAAAAGCCAAAAAAAATAAAGGATGCGACATGCATTCACCATCTGGTAAGGGTCAGTCAGACATAGCATGTAAATTTACTGCATTAATGGCTTTCGTAGCTTTGTGATTAATTTTCAAATTTTTTATATCTCGCACGGAAATTGACTGCGGACGACCTCGAGCGGCCAACACCGTAAACTACTAAACAGCGGATGCGTGTAATCGTAAAATAAACGAGCGCATGCGCTGGTCTACCGCAATGATCAAGACTCGAGAATATTAAAAAAATCCCTCTTGCGCCATAGCTGCGCTGCCGAAGTCCTTGTAGCTTCGGCATCTTCGGATTAATCATCAATAATGGTACGTCAGTTGCAAATGTTAAAAATATACCTGCCGTCGTGGACTTCATTAGTTGTTTATTAATTTTCAATAATTATTCTTGGCTATAAGTTTTTAATTTTTGAGATGCTAAGAGATTCGCATGTTGTGCAGTAAGCCTGTGACAAATGTCCACGCACGAGGATCAACTTTTTACTCATTATCTTTACGGTATTATTGTGAGATTTAATTTTAGCGATCGCGCGTACGGTTTTTTTTTTACTGTAAATTACAAAAAAAAAGGTTTTTTCCGAAAGTACTTTTAACCTTGTTTATAACCTTGGTTAAGGTTAGGATTAATGATTATAATTTAACCTCGGCAAACGCCCTACTGCACGAAGCGATTTATCCTTCCTTTACCGATTCTTGCGATCGTTTAATAAACCATTATAACATGATATCAACATAATATTCCAACTGTAATGCATATGTTTTTATCTATTATTCAAATGATGATCAAGTCAGCTCGATATGATAAACCTTGATGAAACAATTGTTCCTTAATTTCTGAAATCTAATTCGAAATTAATTTAGCCATTAATGGTGAATTTTTTTTTTTTTTAATTTTTCAAAGAAATACTTTCTTTTCAATTTAGGGATTCGTTAAAGTCGTAAAGAATAAGCAGTACTTTAAACGGTATCAAGTAAAGTTCAAGAGGCGTCGGGAAGGAAAAACCGATTATTATGCGCGAAAGCGTTTAACAATCCAAGATAAAAACAAGTACAACACTCCAAAGTACAGATTGATCGTTCGCCTTTCTAACAAGAACATCACCTGTCAGGTACAATATTACAGAATTCGAAAAATCACAAAGAGTTGTGTTAATTTTTTTTTTATCCACCAGTTATATCTTACAGGTTGCTTACTCTAGAATTGAAGGTGATAAAATTGTGTGTGCTGCATACAGTCATGAGCTTCAAAGATACGGGATTAAAGTTGGTCTCACAAATTATGCATCTGCTTATTGCACAGGATTACTACTTGCTAGAAGGGTAATTATATTAATTAATACAACACAAATTTTTTAACTTTGAGAATTGTTGAATGATGACCCACTCAGCTCGCTTGGATACATATATGAAGACAAAACATTTGTTCCCTAGTATTATTACTATCTGAACACAATTGTTAAACAAAGCCTTTTATTTTATGGAAAAATATGTTCGAGTATTATAGTTTTTTTCTTGTTTTTAGTTACTGAAAAATTTGGGCCTAGACAAGTTGTACACTGGAATGGTTGAAGCCACTGGAGAAAATTATAACGTTGAAGAGTCTGATAAGGGCCCAGGAGCATTCAAATGCTACTTGGACACTGGACTTATGCGTACTACCACTGGTGCCAGAATTTTTGGCGCCATGAAAGGAGCAGTTGACGGTGGACTCAATATTCCTCACAGGTAACATATGTTTGTGTATTTTTTAAATCAAATGTTATTAATTTCATAATATGTAATAAAATGATGAATTCTTGACACATGCGCGTCATCTGAGCCACCATAATGTTTTATTTTTTATTTGTGTTTTACAAATATAAAATACAGCTTTATATAGGCACTATAAGATTATAAAGTGTCTCTGATATTTTAAAACATAAAAAAGTAAATGTTTTAAATTTTTCGTACAAATTGTTTAATCATTTATGTATTTTCAGTATAAAGAGATTCCCTGGTTACAATAACGAGACAAAATCTCTTAATGCTAGTGTGCATCGCCAACACATCTTTGCTCAACACGTAGCTAACTACATGCGAATGTTAGAAGAAGAAGACGATGAAGCATTCAAGCGTCAATTTTCCCAGTACATAAAGCATGGAATAAGTGCTGATAATGTAAGATAGTCTATAATAAATTATATGTCGTCTAACTAAATTGCTGTATTAATAATTAAAGTTATATAGCGTCGCAGTTAGACAACAATAATACGTTTACTAATATATTGTAGGAATTTGTTTCTCTATAAGTTTAGTTTTCGTAACAGATTAAGTAAAAATTACGAATAAAGCTAATTGGTATTATTTCACGTTAATAGTCAAGCTAATAGTTAACGTTCCTATAAATTTTGTTTTCAGATCGAATCAATGTACAAAAAGGCTCACGAGTTAATTCGTGCCAATCCAGACGCTGTTAAAAATGAAAATAAGGTACCAACGGAGAGGAAGAGGTTGAACCGTGTTAAGCTTTCCCTCTCCGAACGGAAGAACCGCGTGGAACAAAAGAAAGCATCTTTCCTCAAGACACTCAAGGGAGTCGAAGCATAAACATTTTAATTTTTTTCTTACTTTGTACTCCAACCGCATCCATTACACAAATCCCGTGTATTTTACATATATTACATCAATGTATTTATTATATGTATATGGGTGTATTAATGTAAGAGAAATAAAATATTATGCATCTAATACTGTTTATTGTAATTAAAAATCATATTTTATTATAAATCATGTTTTTAATATAAGTCATTGAAATCGATTTCGTGAAAAATTTTTAATTGAATCTTTAGGAAATCAATAATTAGATTTATTGTATGAATATACACAGACTATATTGAATGATGCAATAGATTATAAGAGATTAGTTTTTGTTATCAATTAAATGGCCGTTGTTTATTTAATCATATTGAATAAAATCGAGTAAATATGTCGAATACCGAGAATTTCAGTGTTACCATTCGTGTAAATACTACTATATATCTTATTTTCATATAACTGAAAAATTCACATAAATCAAATTTTTTAGACTTTTGATTTGAACAGTTACAAATCATTGGATATAACCCAAGAAAATTCATGTTTATTGGAGTGCACTATTGATCCAAAGCAAACTCACACTAAAAAAGAACGAGAATATTTAAATGATGTTTGGAGCGTTCAACAAGTTTCATATGCAGTTGGTAAAAAATGGATCGATTCGATTCAAATTCAATTCAAAATAATCAATTAAATATTAAATGTATGCACATATTATCAACGTAGGAGGTGTTTCCAAACCATCGGCCACCGTAAATAAGTTTTTAATGTTAAAAAAGGCTGAACATGACACTGCAGTTAAAAATTTAAATGACGAATTGGAGGATTTGTATGAAAAATTTGAAACTGATGTCGAAGAAATGAAGAAAAATTTGCAATTGAGAATTAAATCCATTCGTAACAGTATTTTAAATATACAAAATAATTTTTGCGAAGTAATTGCTTACCAATATCAACGCGTTCAATATAAAGAGCATAAAAAATTATTCTTATTAGGTAGCATGTATAAACTCCGAGGATTACGAAAAATTCGAGAACACGGTGATGGAATTATTAAACGAAGAAAAAATTCTTATCGATGAAAATTTAAAATGCATAGATTCGATTGAGTTTAGGCACCAAAGCGCTGCAATAGCATTGTTTAAAAAATACCATCAAATTTTAAAGAAAATACATCATTTAGACTCGTGTGGCCTACAAAAGCTAATGGAAAATAAAATATCGGTACAATTTATCGATGAGAAAAATAAATTGGCTATTGTAATCGACTTTGCGTTTAACAATTTAGGAATACAATGAAATGGTTGCAAAGAAAAAAAACGAATACGAAAAATTGAAATTAAAATTGCATTCAAATGCCCATGACTTTCAAGAAAATTTTTGCACGTGGATAAGTGAAATTCAAAACAGTAAAAATGACGTCTGTCGTAAAGCTTTATTGAATGATTTTCAGTAAGTTACCAAATTAATATAGCGACTGGTCTGGGCCATATAATGCTTGTAATGTTATTTAGCGTTGAGAATAAAAAAGTAAAAAATGTTGGATTGATGTATTTTAAAACGATGGAAGGTAAAGCGGCTTTCTGTCGTTTAAAGAGCAGAAAATGTATAATTACAGAGACAGTCGCGCAATGGGACTTGACCGTTCCCTTTTCGGCAAATCGACTCGATGAGCAGTACAATCAACTAGATTGCGCAATATTTTCCATTGGTATGAGAATTTATAAAAGCGCGTTCGTTGTAGCTTAATAAAATTTATCTTAAAAGTCCAACTTTCAGATGGGGTAATTAAAAAATTTATTATTTCTTACAAAACCTACGTGTCGAAACACGTCTGCCGATTGCTACACAAGCTTAAGAAATTACAAGAAATAACAGAAATGAGTGAATTCCCCGTTGAGTCGGATAGCAAAGCCGCCGAAGACATTTATAACGCTGAGAAAGAGCGAATAGAAAATTTCCTGATGGAATATGAGAGCACTGGTAGCTCAGTTTTAACGACACTCAATAATAAAGCTGAGAGCGCCTTTAAGACGTTTAAAGATTTCGGTTCCCCTTGGGATGTTCAGTCGGCGAATTTTTCTAAATTACAGGATACTATAATTAAGCAGTTGGGAAATAGAGCTGAAAAAACACTCGCGGCTCATTTTGATTTACAGCAAACTATCAATAAAGAGGTTGCGATTCTTAGATCAGAAGGCAATAAAGCAAATTTAGACAAGAAATTGGCTCAAGTACTTGCAATCCTAGATCGGAAAGTTAAAAAGTATTCGATTAGAATACGCATATATATATATATTGTATATAAATAATGTATATATATTCTATATAAATTGTACTATGATATATATATATATATATCATAGTACAATTAATTATATAATTCATAATCGTATTACTCAGATAGTTTCGTAACGCATAATTTGACGCTTTTGGTATATGTAGAAAATCACCGTTTAATGGCTGTACATAATTTGATTGGAATTTCTTTCTTTCTTTTTTTTTTTTTTTTTTTTTGATTAGATTTAAATCTGATAATGAAGAGGATTGCAAAATAATAAAAAAATGCAAAGACACCGTAAGAGCAGAAGCGCTTGCTATAAAAGCCAAAATTGATAAATTCCTCGAGTTAAATAAAGCTTCGGAAGATGTGGAAAGTTATAGGTCGTCACAGGAATCCATTGAGAATGATTGTTCCTGCGATATGAATACAGAAGATTTAATTTTGCAGGAGCTGCAACTCTTTGAGAAGCAAGCCGTATCTCTCGATACTTGGAAGTCAAAGTGAGCAAAATTTTACTCTCAATCATTAATAGGTATTTTGGTAGACGAAGGTTTTAAGAAAAAGAAAAAAATTTTTAATATAATTTAATAATTTGCATTAGTACTATTGTGTATTGTATACATTTATCCTACATATGGATAATTTCAGCTTCTGTAGTAAACTGTAAAGTTCGAATTTATGTTTCGAAAGATCATGGATGGTTATAAAAAAGGAAAAACAAACGCAAGGGGAAAAAAATTGTCGACTTTAGTTGTCAGCAATCTAAAGTCTGAACTTAAATTTTTCTTATTAACTTTCTTAATTAATTTGCCAATACTCGTGCGCAGTTCCGAATTTGAATGCCATTGTCGTAAATATAAAATCAAATGTCACCGCTATTGAATTTTTGAAAACGGACAAAGTTAAAAAATAACATACCATTTAATGCTTACAAAATATAACAGCCATTTAAATATATTTACATTAATTATTTCGAGATAAAAAAAAAAAAAAAAAAAAAAATAGACATCAATAATTTTATAATACATTATTACAGATTATTAAAAAATATGATGCTGTATCAACCTTCCCTCGAAAATGATATTATGCAAGTCGAAGAAACTTGGGAAAATAAGTTGTTACTCGAGGCCGCGCACAGGCTGGAAAAAAATATTGAATCCGTAGAGGAGTTGCGTAAAAATATTCACGAAACAGTTTACGATGTTCGTTTAAACGAATTGTTCGATCACCAAAATAAATTAGAACAACATAAAAAGGTTTTTCAATCATTAGCACATTGTATATTAATGTGGCGTTTGTAATGATTTTTGTCATTTTTGTAGATGATAACAGGATTAATACAGGAATCAGCGAAATGCGTTGACACTTTTTTGGATTATTCAAATATGATCGCAGATTATAAATCGTCGGCTTTTCGAAAGCTAGAAGAATATGGACCGAAAGTTAAAATCAGTAGTCAAGTAACCAACTTAATAAATATGGTATTTTTTAAAAATAATATTGATTCGTATGAATATATTGACAGTTTACTTTAAATCTTCTTGTATTTTTCACGTCTGATAATTACTTAGTTGACCAACTTGAGGGAAGATTATAAAAGTAAAATTAGTTTACGAATTACTTGCACCTCGGGCAGAATGATGAAGAAAATTTCATTGATGAAAAGTTATAGCGATTCCTTCCTCCGTGAAATTGTGTAAGAAAACTCTTTTAAGTGTTGATAAAATAGACATTCTAATTAATTTTTATGCAGACTTTTCGAAGATGGTGGCAATTTTGCTGTTGAAGAATTAAATTTAGCGCATAAGGAAATTAATCTGCTATTAAATGATATACAGAAGGATGAAGTTGCGAGTCGCTTAAAAATCGATAATGTTACCAATGAGATGAATCTTCAAATACAAGATATTGAAAAATTTATATTTGAAAGGTTCGTTTAATATTTGTTTTTGTGATCTTAACAAATTGCTCAAGAAATTAAAGTTATATTCATTTAGTTTAAATATTACAAGAGAAAAGTTGAAAGTTCAAGAAGATATTATTAATGCTATGAAAAAATGTGAATATTTTGTTGGATTGAAAGTAAAGCACCTCAAACAATTGAATGACAATCTAATGAACGACGTTACAAATTTTATAGAAAAATGTAACAACAAATTTCCCTTAGGTGGATTGACTGCAGCTTTACGTCATTTAATAACGAAAATTCAAGATCATTTTAATTTCATAAAAGAACCGGTTCTAAATATTCATAGTGAGTTGCTATTATAAATGCATAATTATATGTGGTCGTTTTAATGCTTAAATATTAATTTCATCTTTACAGTACCGACAAATATCGCTCACGATGATGTACTTGTAAAAAATGGTAAAAAAGGAAAGAAGGCACAAAAAGTGCCATCGGCAAATATTGAATTTAACAGACCTTGTATAAACAACTATGCATCTGTTGCAAAATATATTCAAGATGCTTTGTCTACTATTATTGATAAAGCAAAAGTATATATATATATATATATTTTTTTTAGATACGTATACAATTACAATACTACCGTACTGATTGGGTTATTATGCTCATTGAATATTTCAGAATTATCATAATAATTTAATTAATAAAGACGAGCACTCAGCCTTTTATAACAAAAATAATTCTTGTGAGAATTGTATGGACGATTCTCTCAAGTGGTTACAAAACATTTACTTAACTGCTTGCAATTGCTGGAAGGAAGAAACAAATAGTGAGTTATTTCTACAAAGTTTTAAAAATAATAATAATAATTATTATATACTTACGTATTTTTACATAGGACTACTGAGATTTTTCAAAACGGTAAAAATGCCTTCAATTGACTGGTATTTACTTGAAAAAGATTTATTCGATGAAAAAAGTGATACTGGTATTTTAACAAAGAGCGATTCTAATAATTACATAAGCGTTGAAGTCGAACCAAATTTTATAAAATTTAAAGTAAGTCTTACATAAAATTAATAATATTCTCCTTTTAAATGTAACTACTGTATATATATATGCGCGTGTGTAATTATATATATCCGTTTACAGAGTATGTTTCAAGAGATGCTATCTTCACTTCAGTCAAAAAATACAAGTACAAATTAACAGGTAGATGACAATGAGAATTAAAAATAGAAAACTTTTGGCTAAATCGATAATTATAGACTTCTAATATCGCATAAAGCCTAAGTAAAACTGTCCGAAAGGAACGAGCAACAATTACACGCAATACTCTCTTATTCAAATGGCAGAGTTGCCAACGAGAATAAAGCTTAATTTTAAATTGATTTCCATGTTTTTTTTTCTTTTTTTTTTCAATGCATTTGTTATAAAATTGCAATCGTGGTTTTTGATCACTTTTACACGTTTTTTTTTAACGATGAAAAACTTTTTGAAACGTATTTAATAATCCTCGAAGTCCTGAGGCTGCTAACGAAAAAGCGAGAGCTTGCTCCGGGAGCCTGGCACGTGGCCTTGGGCATCTAATAATCCAGCTTGGATGTCGGTGACCGACGGCACGTGTCTGACTTCGCCTCGGGCTGCTACGCTTGGCGGGGACTTGAGCAGACGTCGCGCAACTCTAATCACATCGTCGGCGGTGGTCCTTTCTAAAAATGTTAAAATTAACCTCGCCTTCGTTGCACATCTTATATTTGTAATGAGATCAAAAGGAGCTCGAAGCCGCCATGCGAAATTCCTCCCTTTCGAACAATGCCCGACGCGTTACGGGCACAATCAAAGGGTAGTCTCTTATTCAATCAATGCAATGTAAGCTTTTCTAGGGGCACAATCCTGGGCTGTTCCAAAGCCAGGTATCCCTTTTGGTTTTAATATTTAAGAATCCTTGGCAAAGATAAATTGCAGCTGTATTTATATCAAGGTAAGCACTACTAACCTATCGCATTGATATAGTATTCCGGACGCCTTCTTATACCGGTAGCCAAGACTTGCCTGCCGATGTCCTCGAAAACCACGGGTCTCTGTTCCAAGTTCATCAACAGCATGGACTGCAATTGCTTCTTGGCTCTCTAAAAAATTAAGCCAGCTAAGCAACGACCGCGCCAACTCATTCGTCTCCTTTCCATCGAAACGATCACGAGGCTAGATACCCACCGCTAATTCGCTGTTGGTCATCTTCCCGGCCATAGCGACCATTTCATGAATGATGACCTCTGCCATTTCCCTCACGTGAGACGGCGTAGCGGACGCATGGATACAGAAGAGGCCGGTGTCCATGTACGCGTGATTGTACGCGGTCGCACTGTACAGCCAATGATATCTGAAAAGAGATTAGGTCCCTCGTTAGGTCGGCCTTCGAATCGAGCGAGTCGGGTCGATTCTCTTTCCGAACCGGGGCTATTTTATTTGCGGTCTAATGGTAACCTGTTGAGAACGTTCGTGTACAGCCGCGTGTACATGCCTTTTCCGGGTCCGCCAGCACTGAAGCTACCACCTCCGCCCATCATCATGTTAAGAATGCACATGGTCACGAAATCGGGGTCTTGGTGCGAGCAGCCCTCCAAACCTATAACGAAGTGAGACAGTTCCGGCAATCCACTTGGTCCCGCGTAAACTGGAACATTACATTCTTCCTATTAGGGAAAAGAAGAAGATATGGAGGATTGAGCAGTTGAGTCTAGGCCGACGTTGTCCAAGCTTTTATTACCATAATGTAGCCTCCAGTATACTGAGCCACTGATTCGTCCACGAAACTGGTCGCCCTGTCCGACACTACGAGATTGGCGTCTTCCTCCCATATTGGCTTCTGGTCGACAAAATACCTGAAACGTTGGTCAAACGTAAGCTCGCTATCGCCTTAAACGAAAAACCTTGGAAAATAATTTAGCTCGTGTTTTGGTTTGACGCGCGTTAGAGAAATGTCTTTAAAAAAAAAAAATCCGTTATTACGACAATAAAGGACAATTACTTCTCTACTGCTTCTACTAATTTCTTGTGCTCTACGCCAACGCCAGCAACGACCATTCGTTTCGGTATGTAGTGGTTTTTTAAATAAGTGAATAGGATTTTCCGATCTATTTTATTGATATTCCCTTCTGGGCAAATTTTTGGTAATCCAAGTGTGTTGTCCCTGTAAGCTGCCTGTTAATGGTAAAAAAACAGAGAGTTATGTAATAAAGGATGTAAAATTTAAATTGGGCTTGAGAGCTTTTAAAGACGTACAGCATGAATCATGTCCAATAATAAAGGCTCCTGCTCTGGTCTGGTTAAAAGTGTTTCGAGTTCAAATTGTATAACTTGCCTCGCTGTATTTACCTACGTATTGATTTAAATTCAAATTCAATGCGACGCAAAAATTATAAATTGATTTTACCATATACGCATGCATGTATATATAATTTTTACAAAGTACCTCCTCCTCCGTTAATCTTGGCCTAAAAACAATATCTCCCAGAACTTCGGTAACTTTATCTAATCCAAGCCGTTCTGCCGATGCTGCATATACAAAAGTATCTCGTGACGCTTGACAGTCACAAATACCACCATGCTTTTCAAGTGCATGCATTATGTCATCTTTGTTTTCAAATTTTTTCGTCGACTAAAAACGATCGATCTATTAAATAAATTATAAAAAATCAGAAATTTAATAAATTAAATGAAAACTTACACTGAAGGCTAGTTTCTCAAGGAAATGTGAAATTCCGCTTGGATAAGCGACTTCGTATCGAGATCCAGAATCGATCAAAACTTAAACAATTTTAATAGAAAACATTGTAATTATATAACAAAGGCCATTTACTTTGAGTTATATAAAATATTTGAATCGAGGCTAGGCAGTTTTGATAAATTTACCTCCAATCGTACAAAATTGTCCAAATCTGTTCTCGGATGCAACCTTTAAGCCATTCGATAAGACTGTGATTTCTGTTACTTGGGTATCTTCCTTGGCATCTGAATATATTGGAGTAGGCAGCCCAGGAACTGGTTCCGATAATGGGGGAAACGGTGTGACGGAAGGACTGGTCTTTGGTCTTTTTACAGATGTAGCGAATCCACATTTTTGCAATAGGTACTTGTATTTGCTTTGTGTGCCACTGAAATAAAGAAGAATAAAAGTAAGGCATAATAAATGTACAATAATAAAAAGTCAAAGTAATACTGCATCAAATAACACGCTTAATGAGATAGAAACCATTAGAATGAGGGACATTTGATATTTCAAAAATGAACAATAACAGCACTCTAATGGGATTGATCGTTGCCACTCTGTAATTATTTAAAAGCCAGGTCTTTTTTTAAAGAATAAAAGTGTATTAAGGTTATGTTAATGTGCGACACGCTTTATGCTTTTAAAAAAGGTGTTCGTACCTATTTTTTAATGCCGCTAAAAGCGGTATTTGTGAACTTCTCGATAGCATTTTACACTTTACAATATAACAATTAAAGACTTGTACAATTTGTTCATTTAAGCTAAATTTTCGTCCCGAGTTTTTCAGGAAAAAATAATATAATACGGAGAGGCAGAAAACGTTATTATCGACTTTAGTAAAACTATCGCGTACAATGTAATGCAAAAGCAGAAAAAAAAAAAATTATTGCATTTGATATCGCAGCTATAATAAATTTGCAGTTTTTCAATTTGAAACGATTATGTATTTCGACTCCATTTGTCTTTAGACGCAGCACCAAAAAAATGATTTAAAATTGGTAATTTTTTTTTTTTTTTTTTTTTTTTTTTTTTTTTTCATGAAAAGTAAAGAAAAAGAAGAAGGAAAAAAATTGAAATAACGTGCAAATATGAAAGTACTGCAATAATTGCAGCTTTTCGGAATTATTCGTCAAAGGCGAGAATTCGTCCGGTGAACTTTGTCGCAGTGCGAAAGTGGCGATGAACGGCAGGCGAATTTCCATACACGCGCGCACGGGGCCATATAACGTATGCGCACACAAGCATAGGCGTGTGCACGGGTCGGCAGGCACGCAATTGCAGGTAAGCAAGGAGTTAAGTTCGGCCCGAGTTGGACGGAGAGGAGCCGAGGGCGGGGGGCGGAGGGGTAGGAGGAGGAGGAAGGCAGTCGGCACTCGTAAAATAGGTGGCGTCGCGGCATTTCTGGCAAAGAGACGAACGTCGGAAGGCGTCGACGGCCGCTCGCGAGTAGGATATTCGTTTGGCCGAGGAGCGGAAGAAAATCGCCGGGGCCGCGGCTCGACGGGGGAACCGATGATCGGGGAAAGGAGCCAAGGATCCCGAGCTCATTTGAATGGAGGGCATTAAATGTTGTTCAAGAACAGCGCGTAGGCCATGTCCAACAAGTCCTCTGTTAGCCGTGATCGTCTAGTGGTTAGGACCCTACGTTGTGGCCGTAGTAACCCAGGTTCGAATCCTGGTCACGGCAATGTCCCGCTCCGGGTTCATTGTCACGGTAGAGGCGTTTTTTTTTACACTCGCCCGCCCCCGGCCGGGCGCCCGCTCGCCTCCTCGCCCAACAATTGCCATCCTCGGCGACCTCCGGCCCGCCTGGAATTTTATTTAAACAATAAGCGAGCCGGAGAGAGAGAGAGAGAGAGAGAGCGACGACTCGACAAAGGAGCGCGACTCGGCGGGGCCTCTCGCGAGGGCGAATTTGTCCGCTTCTGGTGTATTTACCGGGTCGAGCTCGGCCACCCCCCGAGCCGACCCCCTCGATTTCGCTGCCCCTCCGATCGATCGCCGCCCCCGCCGCCCCGCTCGGAGCCGCCGTACGAATAAGCCGGCTTTCGAGGCGCTTTCGAGCCGCGCCATTGGTTCGACTGGATCGCGATCGTGTCGCTCTCCCACCTAATAAATAGCGCGCGCTCGTCGTTAGCCCTTTTACTCTTTAGGGGCAGTTTTTTCATTGGATAGGAAGAGCGCCATCGAGTGCCGTTTCCTCTCCGACCTCGCCCCCACCCCCCGCCCCGCCCAACTCTTTATCGAATATCCCGAGGTCGTTCGACGAAATCATGACGAAAACAAATGGTCGAGGAGGTGCGACTCACTCGTCGTCACTCGTTATCATCAAGCCAAGTTGAATTCAACAGTGCTAGTTTTTTCCCCGGGGAGACGCCAAGAGCGCCGGGGACTCTTTGTATCCGTCCGAGGGAAAATTAACGGCGATCGATAAATTAATGGTTGCGAAGGTGGCTAATGAAGAAGTGGCCGTTAAGCGTTAAGGCAGAACAACGAAATAACGGCCGAGGGAGCCATAAGGAGGGCCCCATCGGGCGTGAGAAGCGGAACCGTGAGTCCCGGGGTAAATGGCCCAGCCATCGCCCAACGCAATCGCACGACGATCTCGAATCAACGCTCTCGCAATAATATCGTATCGGATGGTTGACTTCCGCTTCTCGGCTCCGTTTTCCTTGTCGCTCTTCTCGGCGTTCCTCCCCCGGTCCGCCCACGCTTCCGATCCACTTCGCGACCCGACCGTAGGCACATCCATCGGCTTTGTGCAAACTTCGCTCGGAATGCGGCTCTAACTGCGTCGCGGCCCCCGTGCAGATGCCGATCCGAGTCCGTTGCTTTCAAACGCGCCCGCACGCTTACGTTTTCGCAAGCCTCTCCGCCCCTCCCTCGGTTATTTTTTTTCGCGAATGGCGAACAGCCTTATCGCTCGGCATCGGCGATTTCGGTCAATCGCGCCTCTCCGCTGGTGGTGGTGGGGGGGGATGATTATTATACCCTTGCGTTATCCTCGTCGCTGCCATCGCTGCTCTTGGCACTCGATCGAAGTAAGGATCGAGCGCGAGGGATGTATTCGCGAGGTCGCTCGCGCACCCCGGCTTCGTTCCAAATGCTCGAAAGCCGGGTCGACGCTGGCCGGGGGCCGAGCCTTCCACTCTGCGCTTTCGACGGGAGGCCCTTCCCTCGCCTCGGCCCACCGCGAGCGGAGAGGATGTCCAGAGTCGGCCGAGCTTGGGACAGGAGGCAACGGAGCCAGGGATCCGGTGCGCGAACACCTTTTGGACGTTCCACTTTTTTCTGGCGCAGGCCCCCGAGCCCGCCTCGGCTTCCCCTCCGGCGAATCTCGGCCAACGTTTGGAGCCTAAGCTTTCGACATTGTTATTCGTGCCAGTCGGATCGAGGCCTTCGCCGCGTCTGCTTTATTACCGGGAGGGAAATATTGCGCGCCGGCAAAGGCCGCGGAGCCGAGCGAAGCGCGCGCCGAGTCGAGGAGGAATAATATGTCAGAGCCGAGGAAAAACCGGGTCTCGGAGCGTTTGAAAGCGTGCATTATTTACGCCGCCGCCGCCTGCCTCCCTCCGCCCCCCCCCTCGCCCAATTATGCAGGCGCACGCACTCGCGGAGCCCGGAGGGAGAGAGAGAGAGAGAGCAGAGGGAGGGAGAGCGCGGCGCTCGCGAAAAACCGGAGCGGGTGGGTACCTTCGCGGGGCTTCATCCCTGAAACACCACAAGATTCCAAGCCAAGAGCGACGACTGGCAACCCAGTGGTTAGCACTTTTCTTCGCTAACTGTTACTCGAGGCTTCGGAATTTCAGCTCGGCGTACGCGAAAGGGTTCGCGCGCGAGCGCGGCCAACATCGCCGGTGCCTTAAGTTATTGTCCGGGAATTGTTACGACTTAGCGATGGGCGGGGCGGCGGGCGGACAAAACGGCCTGCACGAAAAATGCTAAGCGTACGATGCGGGACGAGAGATGCCGCTCGCGCATCTCGAGAACAAATGCTTTTTCCAACAAATTGCCAATTGTAAACAAGCCAGCTCGGAATTTTTCCTCGCTCTTTATTCATAAGATTTTAAGTAAGTAAGGCGCTGGGCTCCCTTAATCGCTGTCGCCGCTTATTTCCAAATGGATCCATAAGCCATTTGATCGAGTCCTGATCGATAATCCCAATAAAAATCCAACAGCTTTGGACAATCCTGAGTTTCAGTGGGAATTTTGGTTTTATTGCCATTTTTCACAGGCCCCCTATTAACTTATCGAATTAAGCCTTTTATTTATCGAATATGCTTCCTGCTAAAACCGATTTCGCATTAAAGCCGATCCATGTTCTCAAAATTATTATCTTTTGAATCTGGAATGTTTTTAAGTACTTGCACACTACGTGATACTTACATTATACAAGTTGTATCTTATTTATCAACAAATGATTTTTTTTAACTTTACAAAGATGTATGTTATCTCACTGAAATCGTTGAATTTTCAACGCGTAAACATAATATATATATATATATATATATATATATATATATATATGTATATATACATATATTGCAATTAAAAATCTAAAAAATTTTGGAATTCATTTATCAGGCAATCGTTATTGTTGATAATCGCGGTGACTCATAAAGCGATTGATATCTTAAACGTAGATGGGCAATTAACATTTTCATTTCCAGTTGCATAAAACCTCTAATCCAAGGTCCCCTCGCTCTTCTCGCGAACATCACGTTCCAGTATTTTTACATCCAATGATATTTAATCGCTTGGCTCGAATCCGTTCGATTCGATTATTCCATTGAAGGCGTCGAGGAGATCTTCAGCATTCGAGTAATAATAAATAGTCCGGGCCCTCGACGATTATTAGATTGATATTTATTCGATCCTATGCATCTAATTCACCGTTCGGAGAATAAATATGGCACGAACTGGTCGGGGCTCGACGCTGTAAATCGTGGGACTATTTGTCTTTAAAAAAAAATATGAAAAAAGAGAAAAGAAACGAGGCACGAGCACAAAGAGACAGAGTACCATCGCAGGGCCGGTTGGCAAGAGAGCGGAGCCAAAACATACGAGGGGCGAGGAGCTCGCGTACTTCCGTAGGTAAGGTTGGTGATATCGTGGCAGTGCGGTTGCCCTGCGAGAAGGAACACGGGAGGGGCGGGGCGGGGGGCAGGGAGGCTGGAGCTCGCGGGTAAAGAGGTAGTAGGCAGGCCGACGAAGAGAGAGAGAGAGAGAGCGAGAGAGAGGGAGTGGGGGAGCGGGAAGAAGCGAGGGCGGGAGGGAGCAGCGACGGCGTTCTCCAAGTCCGCTTTCGTCCGTGTGCGTGCACGACGCCCACCGGCGCCTCGCCGTGTGCTCACGGGTGTACCTCCAGTACCTCCGGTACCTCCACCACAGCCGCCCGCCATCGCTCCTCGACGCCGCCGCCGCCGCCGCCGCCGCCGCCGCCGCTCACCTCGACTCGGCCTCGGCTCTGCGGCCCGAGAGTCGAGCAGTTGGCGCCGCCGCCACGAAGCTACGCGGACGATTCTCGAGAGTCCTCGGCTCTGCCGCGCCGCGCTTACGAATCCATTGGAGGAGCGGAGAGTCGCGGAGCAGGTTATCGGAGTTTTTATGTGCTTTAATAACGGGTCGATGAGCGCGGCCCGGGTGCCGAGGATGCGCCGTCGCACCTAAGCGAGGTCGAGACCTGCGAAAGCCGTCCAGGACCAGGGGCGCACCGATCCCCTCACTCGACCCGCCGTCCAGCCGTCAGGAAATCAGGATGCGAGCCGCGCTCCGGCTCCTCGTCGCAGGTGAGTCTCCCCCCCCCCCCCCTGAGAGGCCTCGGCTCGGCGTCGACCGATCTCTCTTTAAGCCAGCTCTCGAGGCTCACCTGGCCAACCTCGCTCCGAGCTCTCCTCGCCATTGTTATCCTTGGCTCTCCGTTCGGATCCCGGCAGGATCCCGCGAGCTCCGATGCCTCCGATCCTCCCTCTACCCCTTTATCTCCCCTACCTGTTCCGAAACTGGCCGCGCGTGGTTCGCGGCTCTCTCTCTCTCTCTCTCTCTCTCTCTCCCTCTCCCGCTGCCGCCGCCTCCGCCTCTCGCAGTAGATCGCGATTCCCGGTGCCGGACTCGCCGTCGCTGCCCCCAAAGGAGTCGCGGCCACCTACGGCCGGAAGGAGCCGCTCTGCTTCTCCCTCCAGTGGAGGAGGCGACCTCCGCTCCCGCTCCTGCTCCTCCGTTCCCGACGGGGCTCTTCGCCTTGCACCCGGGCCCGGACGAGTCCTTCCCCCGACTCTCCTGGCCCCGCCGATGGTCCTCGACGGATCGGCAGCGGTGGACCCGGGGACCGAGGCCAAGGCCCCTCGCTCGTCTCCCGGTCCCCGGCATACCGATCCCGCGATCGGCCAGCCTCTGTTGTCGCCGACTCGGCCGTTTGTTTTGAATTTGGCGTTGCTCGAGTAACGGCGGCGAGTGCGGTAGCGCGCGGTCATTTTGCGGGACGTCGTGCTCGACGCCGCCACCGGTGAGCTCTCCTCTCCCCCCCCCCCGGCCCCGGCGACAGCTCCGAGGGCCCCGATCGAAGCCAGAGTCGGAGGGCGAAGCCGCTCGTGCGTCGAGGCGGCGGAGCGCGGGTGCGGACGGGCCCGGGGCCTCCCGTGAAGGCCTTCGCGCGAAGAGGAGCAGCTTGCGAAACGCACATGGGGACCGTATGTGCCGTGAAGGGAGGGCCTCCTCCTCCGCGCTCCATTCATCGACCGGATAAGCATCTCGGCGCAATAAACAATTCGGCGAGGTAGCGGTGGGTACTATTGTGCCCCGGCGGCGGCGGCGAGGTCGAGGTGCGCTACGCAAGGCGTAAATACCTTTCACGTGCACGGCGCTGCATTAGAAAGTTCCCGGGAAAGAGGGCGGGCGGCCGGGGCGGGCGGGCGGGGGAGCTCCAAGCCCCTCCGGCTCGTCCATTGTCACGTCTGCGGCCGGCGGGCCGAGGAATCCCCTCCGCATTCCTCGGCGGAGCTCGCTTTTCCGTGAGCGCGCAGGTACATCCCGTGAAGGGTCCCTCGAGCGCCGCCGCTGACCCAACGGAATTAGCCACGGACCCGGGGCCTCTTCACGGGCCCCTTCCCGGAACCCAATTGGTTTATTGGCTCGCGCCCCGAGATCTATCGCCTCCTGGCCGGGAGCTCCTCGACCTCCCTCGACTCTCCCCAACCTTTGACCCCGGCCCACCTCCGTCCACGATCGTTCTCCAGCCTTGCGGTTTTTTACACTCTCTCTCTCTCTCGCTCTCCGACTATCCTACCCAGAGCTCGCTCTTTCCTTCCTCCCTATTTAACCCCCGGACAATCCCCGGCGCTGCCTACTGCCATTTAAAATTACGATTGCACGACCGCCGCGACATTTGCTAATGGCACTGTGAAATCGGGGCAAACTCCATCTGCGTGCTTCTCGGCTCAGGGGCTTTCACACGCATTTTCCATACCACCGAGGCCTCTATTTAATTATGGCCTTTATTGAATTTACGAGACTTCAACAGTTTTCGCAAAGCTGATTTCTTTCTTCATCTGGCCGACGTATTATATAACATCGATTGTTAAAGTTATTATCGTACCGGCTCGCTTTCAAACTTGTCTACGTTATTTTTTATTTTGAGCGTAAATCAATTCGTAAAACATCGCGCTATCAATGTTATTGAGTGTGATTTCCGATAGCGGTGAGTGATTTTATTATATTTTTTATTTTTTATTTTTTATTTATTTTATTTTTTTCACCTTAATCGCAAATTCTTAATCGCACTCAGGAATTTACAAATTTTATTAGATAGAAAAATTAGTTTTATCGATGACACGGCAAAGCCGCCATTCTCCATCGAGTGAATTATATTTGAATTTCAAGTAAATACAGCAACTCGATAACAAAGCTACGCAATTAACGAATCGCTTATAATTTTAAAACATTCCAACGTAATGCAGCAGCGATGCAATTTCCTTTAGAAAAAAATGTTCTCTTCGTACAAGATTCATTATTAGCCTTCGATTGCTCTAACCGAGCACGGAGAGACACACGCATTTAATATGCAGAAATCAAGGAATAAATTTTAAAACAATGCCTCTCGCTTAATTTTCAAACAACAGCCAGGAGCTTTATTTCGAAAATTAATAAACTACGTTCTTTAACGTTTATTTGCAACCGTTCGTTTTTAATGCGCTCGTTCTGTAAAAATGAAGAAAAAAAAAAAAAAAAAACTGAAGTTATACGTTTTACATAAACATTAGCAGCTCTATGTACAATGCTCAGTGTTGGCAATGTTCCTTTACAATTATTTTATTAAATCATAATTTAAAATTTCAAATGCCGAGGTCAAAATAATAACTATGAGCAAATATGATTATAAAAAAAAATAAAAAAAAATTAGGACACTTATCTGTAGTTTCATCTTTTTACTACCTCGATGGAAATTTTTAAATATAAGCAAATTGAAAGCAATGCAATTTTACCATATTTATTAACTTTTAACCGTCGAGTATTAGTCGAATTAATTGCAATACTCAATCTGCAATAATTACTCCATTATACAGCAGTATCTTATACTTTAATGCATTTCTTATTAAAGGCTTCATTGTTCTTTACCGTAATAGACGAAAGGGAATACGCGCTAATAAATTTTTTAGCAAACTTTTGTATTACCAGCAGGACTTTTCCAAAACTTATGAAATTTTAATTAATAATATATATTAAATTGGATATACTTTTACAAAATCTTTTTTTTTTTTTTTTTTTTTAATAATCAATTACCTTCCTTCTTAATAAACGCTGTATAGTATTAATTTATTTTTTTTTAAATACAATATTTTTTCATTTGAATATAGTTAAAATTCACAAAATTCGTATTACTGAAAGATGTTTGAATATGTGCTCCTTCGTATGTTCTTAAGACAAAAATACAGGACTGATATTTTACTCGATTTTAGTTTCAAAGTTTTAACTCAATCTTTAATAAATTATTCGTATTCGTAAAAATATCATGAGTAGTTTATGTTAAATAATAATAATAAAAATAATCTGAAATTGCGCTAATAACATACTTTTTATGAATGTAATTTTAAAGCGATAAAATTTTTTTTGTTAAAACGATTGAAAAAAAATTTATATAATTGTTTCTATTAATAAATGAAGTTTTAGCTAACCAAACGAAATAATAACAAAAAACTTTTCAGATTTGTTGAAGAAACTTTTTATTACGAAAAATTAAAACCATATGATACGAAGTAAAAGCGTAATAAAATTTTTTTATAGAGAGAAACGCCTAACTTTTTCTCTCCAAATTTTTTTACTACACGGATTTACTAAAAAAAAAAATAAATGAAAAAAGTAAGCCCTTATTAAACGCTTTAATAGATTTGTTTGCATTTAAATATGAAATGCAGCGTTCGGTTTCTTTGAATTTTAAATGACTTAATCTTCCACAACTCAATAATACTCAATATTTATTTTTAATGTTTTGATTTAAGTTTCTTTATTTTACTATTAGAGATACATAGGGGGTTCTTTTTTTATTCGCATTTCTATGCCTTTATTATTTTCAAATAAGTTTCATTGTGCATCTTTGGATTTATGTACGCGGTAAAAATCTAATTAGGTTTGAATAAATGCACATAGCAATTATTAGAGGTCATTTTTGATTTTTCTATACCGACGAGAGGATTTTACCTATTTAATTTTTAATTGCAAACAGTCTTTGCCGCGAACGTACAAGCTTTCTTCAAAAAAAAAAGTGAATTTTCGAAATGAATGCATAAGAAAAGGAGATAATTTGAAAAATATAATGAGCTAACAATGAAAAAAAATATGTAGAGGCTAACGGTTCCACCGATTTCATACTTTTCCTTTTTAATCTTAATTAAAAATCGTACAATTAATTATCCCTGCCAGTGATTATTGTGCAATAATTGCACAAACATAGAAACTATTACCATTTAACGCGTGCAGCCGCTCGTATGCTTCGCGTTTATACAATTTTCTGTTTTTCCTAAATGTATGCTTTCCGCTTTTTGCTATTAATGTCTTGTTTTGTGATTATAACGATGTTGTTTCATTATGCTCGCAATATCGGTCTTCGGTAAAGTACTTCTGTCGGATAATGCACGCGCATCCAGTCGGTTGCGATTCTTTTGCGTAAATTTCGGAGGAAGAAATGCCCCTCGTAATTCGATGCGTTAAAGAAAAAAGATCGATTCCTCTATAAGTGAGTAGTGCAACGAGTATTAGAAATTTAATAATGTACGTGGAAGGTATTTTTATATTTAATGAATGTGTTTAGATAGCCTTTGGTGAAACCAATTACAAGCATTTTGAATATACTTGAGGATATTGTGATATATTCTAAGAACATAGTTGGATACCTAAGAAAATTCTATTCTCTCGCTTAAAAGTAATTTCATTATTTTAGCCTCATAATAAACGTTACGTAACTTCGTTACCTGTCATCCAATGTATATTGAAAATGTCTTTATATCTATATCTATATATATATATTTAACAAGCCGTAGGCACGAGACATGACTGCAAGAATGCGAAAGTAATTATTTTCACAATGGTTATCAGCTTCCCGTAACAAAGTACTCGACTTAATTTTAAGCAATGGGAATCGATAGGCTATTACCAAAACCAGTTATCAGAAGTGAGCTCCGAAAGAGCCAATCACTGGTACGAAGACTCAACCAACGCGCAACGCCTCTCCAACGCAGAATCCTCATTTTTCCGACCAAATCATCTCTCGTCCCGAGGCAGCTCAGCGCAACGTGCAAGGGTTAGGGTATCGCGGCCAGGGGCGCCTGTGTGACACTGGGAACGGGGAAGGGGCCAGCAGGGGGGGGGAGGGGATTGGAAGCAACCGCATAATCCAACCCAAGAGGTCTCGTCGTCTCGAAATTCCTCGACACGCGTAGGCGCGCTAACAAATTTGTACTACTACTCGGAGATCGTCCCGAGTCGGCGAGTCACTTACCGAGCTCCGACTTTAACCGGATTCAATTTGAGCTCGATAATCCTGCCTTCTTTTTTCATCGTTCGAACGACGAACTCCCTTAAGGACCCTTGGCTCAGCCTCGTAAACATACGGGCGCTTACAGGGCGTACGTTTACACGTGAACTCAAATAAACCTACGTACAACAATAGATATATATATATATATATATATATATATATATGTATATGTATATAGTGTGCGTGCGTGTGTAGGCACTTATGGGTAGGTATGTAGGTGTAGAAGTTACAGGCGAGTCCTACCGCGGAGAGAAAATGTCAATGGCCACGAAGGCGGAACGTTACTCGCTCGCGGTGAATCTTTCGAAAGAGGAGGATTTTGACACGCGTCAGGGTATTTTACATTGATTTGCCTGTCTGAATCCAGCTCCGGTCGTGTCCGACAGCGGCGTGGAAAAAGTAATTTAGTTTAACATCGCGCAATCGGGATGTTGCAAAGAATTACATAAAGCGAGGTCACAATGGGAGTCTAATGCATTCTCAATTGCTTTCTTGTGCAGCGCCGACGCGCGAAGGAATCGCGTTGAGTAAGAAGCGTAATAAGGCCCTCTCGCTCAGGCTTACGTACGCCGGAGCGTAACCGGGGACGAGTGCAAGATGGAGAGAGAAGCTCGTCGCCAGGAGATCGTGCGTTAATTAAACTGTGAGAACCTTCGCGCGACAGCGTCGAGCCCCTGCCAAGTGTCCCGAGGCCTTGCGAGGCTCGCTTTTGACTCTCGCTACTAACGTTGGTGGTGGTGGTGTTGGTGGGGGGATACATCCACGGGTCTACGGGATCCTCGGGGGATGATCCTCTGTCAATAAGGTGCGGGATCGTTCGGCACTTAAGCCCCGGCGTAGCGCCGGGCATAGCTCACGGGGGTTGGTCGAAAAGGCCGCGAGAGTGGGTCAGGTGTCGGGGGCCCGGTGGAGCGGACGCGCGCCAGCCATCGGCTCGAGTCGCCCACCGAGGCATGAAGGGAAGGGGCGGGCCTCAGCCGGTCCGTTAATGCCCACCTGCGCCGCGCACGTGAAAAGGACGAGTCGCTCGCACTGGCGCTCTTCCCTCCTCCTCCCTAGCCTTGGATGCACTTCCTTGGCCCGTACACTCGCTGGCAAAAGTTATCGGGCCCCCGCCAGAGGCTGCCAGCCGAGCGCGATCGATCCTATCGAGCCTCTCCGTCCTTTCCTTTCGCGGCTCCTTTGAGCCTCCGCCGCCCCACCGAGAATCGCCAAATTTCCTTCCTTCCTTCCGCCGTTGCCCCTGCCGCTGCCCTCCCTCGACTCCCTGCCCTATTCCTCTCGTCGACGAGGGAAAGTCCCTCCCGCCCAGTCGAACGACACACGGACGGCCAATGCGGGACGAGGCCGAGGATGTATTTTCCAAGCGTCTCTCCCAAGAGGATGTCCTTCGAGAGAGCAATGCAATATTACGCTCTTACCGGAGCGTACGGTAAACGGCGAAGGATCGAAGCCCCCGAAGCGAAGCTACCGATGAAGATCGGTTAATTGAATAGTACCGTAATAGAAAGTAAAGCGAACGTGTTAATCGCCGTCGTTCGGCTCGTGACGTTCTCTCCCAGCTGATGAATTTGTCACGAGCAAAATCGTCGCGGGGCCTCGGGCCTTCGCCGGATTCGTATGGCATTCCTCAGCGAGGGGCCGACGGCTCTCGGGCCCCGCCACGGGAAAGCGGCCGAGGCTCTTTTTCGGAGGAGTCGGCGATCAGGTGCCGAGTGGCGGCGACGCGACTCCCTGTGCAACAAACGGGAGTCCCGTGATCCTTGGGGCCACTAGCGAACCCGATGTACCAACGATTTTCGAGCCTCCCACCCTCCCTCTCTCTCGCTCTCTCTCCCTCTCTCTCTCTCTCTTCTCTCGGCTGGCCTTGCTCGGCGCTGTTTTGTTCGGGACGGTGGGCTCTGCCATTGTCGGCGGGGCACCGGCTCAGATGCTATTCGATATGAGTCATGAGAACGCCCGAGGCGTGGAAGTTCGTTGGACGGATTCACACCGTTTGGCTATTATGACTCGGCCTGCCGAGCGAGAGAGTCTTATTCGGCCGAGCTCGCTGCGAGTGCAGGGCTTGCTTTTTAAAAAAAAATACCCCGAATCTTCCTCCGAGGGTTTCGCAGCTTTGTTACGGGAGGCCGAGAGACCGCGTCGAGCCCTGCACTAGAGGGAAACTTCGCCGCCCTCGGCCACTGTCCGTCCCTCGCTGACGATTCTCGATCCGTGCTACCGCACCCCTCGGTCTTTTTGATAAGATCGCCTCGAGTCCGCCTCGAAGTTCGACGCTCGGTCACCGTCGCGGGCCCTAGAAGGTCTCCGCAGGGTTGCGACAACCTTTGGAATTTAGCCCAAAGGCTGCGAGATCGTCCGTTGCAATAGATAAGGGAAGGGGACGCGCGGATCGATTGGTATCGATGCCCGGGGAGCTTTATTAGAAGGCGCCGGAGGCTACATCGGGTTAGGAATGATTTTGTAATTTGGAGGCCCTTTCACGACTCGATTATTATCAAACGCCAGGGGAGCTCTTGCCGTCGCGGCTAAGATTCAGAGCTCCGTACGTCGATGGAGCTATCGATTGATCCAATGGACGGCTATACGTAGTCTTCCAGGGCAGATGGACGAAACGGGAAAAGCTCCGCGATTGCGACCACGAGCCATGGGGTAATGCGACGGAGGCGGGAAGGAGTACGGCGTTGGCCAAGCGGGCAAATGCAATTCAACGGTTTCGTTTCCTCGGGGCGGCGAGACTCGAAGTCAAGCGACACCAAAGCCAAGCGATGAAGGCTCCTGCAATACGGGAGTGGATGTCTCGTGTGAGGTATCGAGGAATAACGCTCGACAAATGTTTTGCCATTAAAAAGCAAAGCATTAGCCAACTATATGTATCTAATTTATAAATAACGGAGTACGAGCGCGACGGTGTGATTTCTTTGTAACGCTGATGGGGCAGGTTTGCGCCGCCTGCAATTGTCCGGCGAACATCGCCAACCGCGACATAGTAATGGACTCCCTGTAAACGCAAACTTTTGAGAAACTCAACACGAGAAGATTCATCCTTGTTGTCCGGGAGTTCACTCGATAGCCGTGCGGCGTTACTCGCCCACTCACGTTTCTTACGAGAATACGAATCGCGATAGGCGCGTTTTACCATTTGCCTACCGGCTTACCGTTACGTACTCATCAGCATATTTATGTTATTGTACAATTATCATTATCCCCTTTTAATTGTGCACCCCGCAGGCCACTGCTACTCGGGTTTTATCTCCACAACGAGTTGGCCGAGTGGGCAGCGAAAAGCGGCCGCACACCCCCGCCCCCCGCTATTATTATTATTATTATTATTGTTGTTATTGTTATTGTTATTATAATTGTTATCATTGTTATTATTGTTATTATTCGAGCTTTATTATCGCTTAAGTAACGCGCCTTAGCGTGATTTTCCTTTGATTTACGCCACTCGCCGATTCGCGCTGCTCACGTGTCCGCACGGGAATTCGATTTATTTAATTGAAAGCGAGGCATTGTCGATTGGCCGGGTGCTCTCCTTCCCTCGATTGCCCATAATAACCATTCGCGCAATATCTCAATGTATAACGAAAGCCAGGCAAGTTGATAATGTCGAAATTGAGGTCTTTTCGTTAAGATTTCCACCGGTTGCCCAAGCCTTATTACAACTGTAACTATCGAGCCCACGGTCCCATCGTCAAATCAGATTTTCGATTCTTTTCGACGGGCTGCCGAGCTTCGGGCACGATCATTAGCGAGCGATAGCGCGAAATCAGACGAGTTCGTGATTTTTCCATTAATTTTCCATTATTTTCATGGCTACTGCGAGTGAAAAGTACCGGCCAGTTTAGGATTTGAAATGAAAAAGGAGCGAGGAGAAGAATTTCACGGCCATTAATTAAACGGCAGTGCAATAATGGAAAGTGGACTCGGGAATCGCGTGCACAAAGCGCTTGGATTCTAATAGGCTTCGAATAACCTCTCGTAGAAAACGCTAGTAACCGTTGGGTGGAGGACACCGATCGAGTACGGATAAGAGTTTACCGAATTCAGGGGATTGAACGGAGTGTGAGGGAACTGAGAGGAGGGCCAGGCTGGAGAAGCCGTTCGGCCGATGAGGGCTCAAGTGCCAGGGAGATCCCGGGGGTTTCAAGGCCGCGGAAGGTTATAGCCGGGAGCCCGGGCCCGGGCCGAGCCAAGGAGGCTCCGGAGGCTCGGGGCCGGGGCAGAGGAAGGGAGGAGGGCTCGCGGAGCCCGGACGGAGCCGGGGATTAGCGGCCAGCAGGCCCACGGCGCTCCCCTCGGCGAGCGGATACTCCAGTTAACGGCTGGCCAACTGCCTCGGGTGCAACAACCCCGCGCGACAATTAAGCTTCGGGCTTTGTGGTCGGCTGCGTGGGCCGCCGGGGATCGATCCACCGATAAGCCGTTTTCCCGCGAGGCCTTCTGCCTCGGCTCTGCCGCCGCCGCCTCCTCGAGGCTCGCTCGCTCCCAACCCGCGACTCCTCCTCCCGACAGCCCAACGAGTGCGTCCTCCTGGACTCTCTCTCTCTCTCTCTCTCAGCCCTCTAGCCGGCTGCGTTTCCGTAGCAGGCCCAAGGACACCGTCGAATCGGATTCGCCCATAGGGACGATTGCTCCTGCCGCCGTCTCCGAGTTCAAGGGACAATCGCTTCCTTTACGAATGGCGTACGCACATCTTTATAAGATGCATGCGCTCGCGTCTTTAGCCTTCCCAAGGCAAAGTTTTGCCGTTAATCGAGGCTAGAAATCGAATGGAATAGCTTGGGAAAAGTCCTGAATTATCGAAGGAGCCTTTCGTACAAGACAATGATGCCTTTTCCTCGGCTCCTTATACCAGCTGACGTTTCAATAGCCCCGAAGCTCCTTCCCATCGACGCTCCGTATTTGCCTTGGCAGCGTACGTCCAACGTCGTTGAGCCAACGTCGTTAGTGCAGCGCCACTGGAACTCATCGAGCGGCCGAGAAGTCAGCTTGGCGAGCGATGACTTTTGAGGAGAGAGAGAGAGAGAGAGAGAGAGAAAAGATCCGAGGAAAGAAGAGTGGAAAAGCGCGGAGACCGCCCGAGGAGCTCCGAGGCAGCAGTAGGCCGGAGATATCGGCCTCGAGGTCCCCATGGAAAGTGCATTACAAAATTGCGAGCAAGCGATGCGCAACCGGTAGGAAATGACTTTGACCCGAGGAGTGCGTTTCACTCAGCGGCGAGCCACTCCGACAATATCCTCTCGAATAAAGGAGGCTCCCCCGTCTAAGGCCGCGATCCCCCGGAGATAAGGCCCTCCTCGTCGTAGCCTAGCCGTAGATCCGAGCGCAGCGTCTCGATAAGCCTCGGCGCAATGTGTACACACCATAGCGGAGGACGCATCTCAAAGGCGATTCCATCTCTCGGCGCGAATATCACGGGGAAAGAGTTAATAACCGTGAGGTCGGCTGCGACTCGTCGAGCGGTGCTTCGAGTGGGTCCGAGCGCTGGAAAAACGAGTGACTGGCGCACCTCGGAAAACTCGACGCGACCGGTAAACGAGCCCGAGAGAGGCAGAGCTAGAGAGAGAGGTAGTGAGGGGGGGGGGAGAGACATTAAAAAAGAAGAAGGAGAAAAAGAAGGAGAAAAGAATAATAAGCCGCGTCGGGGCCTCGCGTCGTCGACAGGCCGAGATTCTCGCCGTCCCACGAAACCGGTGTTGTTGTTCGACGGCTCGGTCTTCCCTCCGCCCCGCCTCCTCCTCCGCCAGAGGCCCTGCTCCGCCGTTACCTTTAGCAGTGCTCCCGCTGCCGCCCGCCCGCCCCGCGTTCCGCTTCAAGAGAGATGCGACGGTGGACCGAGTGAGTCAGACGCCACGCGGTGCACCAGGGCTACGAACCGGCTCTTATCTTCGTTAATGCACGCGGAGGCCCGAGGTTTTCCCGGCCGCGATAAAGCCTGCCGAGGATTTCGTCAGCGCTCGGCATTGCCCCGCTCGGCCTAATCGGGCGTTGGCCGATGGCCTCCTCTATTTCGTGCCTCGGAGCTGCCGCCCGAATCTAGGAAAACTCCGTTTCATCCTCGTGCCTCCGAACCGCACTGGCCCCTACTGATGCTGAGCACGGGCTGGGGCGGGGGAATAGGGACGAACAGGGGCTCGTGGGGCCTTAAGAATAAGGTACCGCATTTTCACGTCGCTTCTTCCCACGGCGTCCTTCGATTCCTCCTCGTCTCCTTGACTCGGAATAGGGAATTATCGACGCACCGAGAATTGAATTGGATTTTGGCGACTTCTTGGAATCGTGCCCATAAGAACGAGCATTTGCCAGCTACGTTCGTACTTCTTGCTTTTACGTTAAACCAGTTTATCTAGCATCTATGGGTCTGTATAAAGCCTTCAAAAGCACAATTGCCTCCGAATACTCGTACGCGCTGTTAAGTACCGATGCTGATGGGAGCCAAGTCAATGCAACCAAGAATCCTCAAGTTTTATCAGAATTTTTAAATGCCCGTACACATTAGACCGAGAGAAATTCAAGAAAGGGAATTTTTGCTCGACCCCAACAAACAAATAAGCGATACCGACGCTCCCTAGCCATGAGTGAAAAATATCAATCTCCATAAAGTTTAATCGAATAATATTTCATAAAGATTAGCCTAACAATGGAACGACGGATATTTGAAATTTACTCTGAATACAAAATTACGGATTCAAATAATTGAATGTTAATTAATCCATCGATACATCGATTATTCATAAAACAACTCAATCAAGTGTCGATATATTTTCACAAAACTCCTCTAGTTTCCATTTATGTACGTATCTTGGAACGTTCGGAAAATGTCTCTATTGCGCATTTTTACAAAATAATCTATCCTTGATTGAAATTCATATTCCATCGGTGACGCTTTACATCGACTGTCGATGGAATCTCAATTAATCCTAACGATTTTACTCTCTCCAAATTCGTTTGGATTTTGTGCCATATTAGTATAATTACGGTAAATAATTAATACTTTGAATAAAATGAAAATACCTCATGAGTTGCGCAACATTTTTTTATTACTACCCGATTAGGGGCACAAATAGATCTAACGTTTTTAAAAATTGTTAAGCTAACAAGTTTATATCGTTGTCGAACTCCCATTATTATAAAAAAAACGAAACACGAAACGGCTTCGTTATAAATAACGGAGTGAGTTGTAAAATCATTAAAGATATTATATCTAAAAATATGTTAAAAATTGAAATTACCACAAAATAGCAATGACAAAAGTTTATTTTACATCGATTAAATACATCGATATTTTTAATGGAACTTCTACTATACCATAATATGGATTCAATGTACAAACTGAACAAACCATGGATAAGATATTATTCGGTTCATTATGGACTTAATCATGAGACTGTACATTTTTTGTACTGCGAATATAGAAAAATTTTAGTTTTATAATATTGCAAATAATAAATAAATACACATAAGTATCATTTTGTATCGAAATATTATATATATGTATATTAAAAGGTCGTAATTAATTGCAATGTTGTTCTTCTTCAAATTTATTAAAATACGATTTTTATATTTAATAATACGATTTTATTTAATAAAAATTCAATAATTTGTTATTATTTGGTAATTATACAATATCGGCGTTGTACAAATGTACAATTTAATATTGACGAAAACAATACTTATTTAAATACTTTTAAAGTGTGCAAAAGTGATTGTATCGTTCATTTTTAATTATGAACTAAAATCTACTAAAAATATAGGTAGTAATAATAAATGCCTAGCAAACTTAAAAAATGCATAATTAAATTATATGAAGTTTGTAAAATGACGATTCAAATCTTTTTTAAAATTTATGAATTTGCAAACGGTAAAAAACATTTTCCGGCATTGATTTGTTATAATTTAAACACGATTGTTTCGGATTATGGGTCACTTATTAAAATTTACGAATTCAATTTATAATAAAACACCGTGCTTTTGTAATTAAAGGTTTTTCTTTTTATTTTACCAGTAAAATGTAGCCAGTGGTGCACTAGAAAATTTAATTATCGTCAGTTATGTTTTGTAATTTGCAATATAATTAATACTATTTCTAGTGCTAATAATAAAACATCAGCCATATTACACTATTCAATTTACAAAGATTATTTAATAATAAAGCTCTAGTAATATCCCGCTGAATTTGAGTTATTTAGTGACAGGAATCGAAAGCTTAAGTACTATTGATTTATTTTTAATTCCAGTTTAAATCTGTGTTCAATGCTATTGTAGGCGCGAAACGGACTTATCGTTTTATTAATAAATAAGGCCTTATGTATTGCATGAATTTTCAAAGGTCTGCTGTCGCGCTAGCCATAGTATTTTTGAAAATCGCAAAAAAACTTCCGCTCGAAAGTAGAAAATATGTTAAATAGACCATATTCTCGTAACAAAAGTTAATTGAACAATGCGTAAAACGTATGATGTATTTGCCATTAAAAACTTAACGGATTTAAGAAAAGCCAAAAGGGAAAATTAAAGACTGCATTCGGTATTAACTTCATTATTTATCCGAGGTGCAAAATGCAAGTCGGCGTAAGAGTTGGAAAGAAAGAAACAAAAAAAAAAAAAAAATTCGACGCGTTCATTATGGGAAAAAAATAAATCACGTAACGCTGCGGAGAGCCTGGAGAAGATAACAAATAACGTACTCGAGGCTTAATGAATTGCATTTTTCACATTCACAAGTAGCAGAGCGTTTGTGAAATTTTAATACAAGAATAAAAATAATACGAGGGGCACGTTAAGCTAATACTAATGCAAATCGAGGAAGCAAAGCAGAGGTAAATGGAAAAGTGAAACGTTGGTTTACGAGAGTGGCTTTATGGTAAGGCCGAGGGAAAAGATATGGCGGAGGCGGCCGCTTTTTTCGCGAGCTACCAACACGAGCCAAAAGTCCCATTTATTACAAGTTATTTTCTTTTCAATGATGCTACGTATTAAAAGCACACACAGCGTTAAATACGTCTTTTGCCTTGCTTTGAAAGTGTCGTTAAACGTGAAATGACATTTAAAGTAAATAGGCGAAATTGCAGATACGCTATCAACCTATACAATTTATTTATTACGCGTCCTATTAATGTTGCGGCATTACATAAGCGCTCAATATTGATATTAGATTACGATTTAGAATTATTATAAGTAAATTATTGTGTTTGTCTTTTGCATTTTTTTCCTAATGTCCAATGTCCTACCTCCTAAAATCATTTCGTTGTTATGCTTTTGCTATACGCTTGCCGTTATAATTTTTGCGATAAATGTGTTTTTTTTTCTTTTTGACTTACGAGTACAAGCTGCCCAAAGACAATTGATTATTAATCATTGTAGTATGAATTTAAATGAATTCCACAATTGTTCGGCAAATAATATAATTTTATGATCATTTTTCTTCTCGGTGCCTTGATGTAAAACCGTCAAAATAACAGTTAACGTATGCGAAGTATTATTTCTTAAAATTAGAGGCATACTGTTATGATGTTTTTAAGAAAATTAACACTATTTGTTATAGTGCTACCCTACGAGCAACGAGAGAATTATTACGTCATTAGCGTCCCTTTCTAGATGCCACTATGTGTATATCCTCTGATTTCTGCTGCTGTATTTTTGATAAAATATCCCTGGAAAGTAATTGTTGTCTCGTGTAAAATAATGTATGCGTTTTCAAGTTAATTTTCACATTTTACAAAATCAAGTACTAATAAAAAAAAAAGAAAAAATGTAGATTTCTACACTACTTTTCTACGCAGTTTTGGGTTATTAAACTTACATTCGGCTTACTTATTTCATACTATGTTATATTTATTAACTATATTTTCATATTATTAATATATATATATATATATAATAATAGAGGTTTATAATTTTATGTTACGTTTGTATACGATGCTAATCTTGACATTTGATCTTTGACATCTTTGACATGAAAATTTCTATCTCTTACAAAGCACACCTGCATCGAAAGATTAAATTTATAAAATAAGATCGATGATAATTTTTTATCTTTTCGTGTGTCCATATGTCGCGTAGCGTATGCTTCATTATTTTATCGAAAAAATTTTGTATATTTAACGATACAACCATTTTCATTAAGTTATCCAAAAGCCTAATATTCGGTTCAGTTAGGAAAATTTCTTTGTCTCAATACATCTTTTGAATACATTTTGCACGCTTTGGTCGCTGATTAAAGAATTCCTCTTTACAAAAGTACGATTCGAATTCAAAAAAATTATGCAGACAAGGGCTTGTTATATAAATAAAGAGAGATAGAGAGAGAGAGAGAGAGAGAGAGAAGAAGCCTCCAGTTTATCACACTTCAATGAGTGCGCATTCGATAGCTCGTGTAAAAACGTAAATTGCCATCGCCAGGGCGAGCGAATACAGTCGTATATTCGAGAAGCTAGGGAGTAAAATCCGCCCGAGGAATTTCGTGTCTATCGCAAACGAAACTCATTTGCAGATATAGAGTCGAAGGGAAGGGAGATACGTGTATTATCGCATAAGCGAGCGGCGTCGGGAGGTGCGAGCCGTTGTTTCGCGGTATTCTCCTAGTTCCGGAGCATCGCCAATATAACGGGCCAGGCGATAAAAGATTAGAGCTTGGCGTAGGTGTTCGCCGAGAGATCAACTCTTGCGAGGTGCTTCCTGTTCCGATATCGGGCACTCGTAGCCGTTCTTTATTCGAGCGGGTTCTTCCCTGGGACAGAGTTAGCGAGGATGTCCCCGCCGGTCCCCCGTAACCGAGCCTTACCCGGTCGCGCCTCTCTCTCTCTCTCTCTCTAAGCGAGGGCTAAAAGGAATCACGTGCCCATGAGTGCGGCACGGGGCTGACCCTCGGACTTAACGAAATCCTGCAGGACTCGATGAGCTTCGATAGTCCGGAGGTGCGCCACTCGCGCAAAGAGTAAGCTCGACAAATTTGTCGCCGGGATCAGAACTTTGCCGCGCAAAGTTAGAGAGGCTCTGCCTTTTTATAATTGCCGATGATGCGGCTCTTGGCTCACTGCTTTGATTAAAGGAAAATGTTACTTTTACAATATTTCAGATGCGTACGACGTACGAAGTCAGGCTTTTCGTAATCATTCCGTTCTAATGCTTGCAGCTCGACGATGAGTTGTCTAACATTGATTATTAGTTAATCCAATCGATGCTTAATACAGTGTAAAAAGTTTTGACTTTCTTTTTGTTTCAGGTAATTATCAATGCGTTTCACAAGACACCCATTAGACAGCGAGATAAGCCTAGTGAAACCTTTAATCGGGCTCTCCTCGTCATTGGACATTGGAAAGGCAGATCTCGATGTTGTGCGAAGATTTACAAAGACCCCTTACCATTAATAATGATTTTTGTGAAACAACGTCTTTCGAGAAAGGTAGGAGTAATTTTCAGAGCCCGAACACTCCGCCAAAGCTATAATTATCGTTATATTAGTCCTCGTAAAAATTATTACGCAAGCGATAAGTTTTCAAGACTTCTTTGCCTCCGATAAAAGTACCGTTGACGCTTGTGCCCGTGTACGCGCGCGCACACACACACACACACCCAAAATACACGCACGGCAAGAGTCGTACCCGAAGTTGCCAGCTCGTGCATTGGGAGGGTCGGGGCTAGAGAGGGAGGGAAAAGTTTCAACGGGGGAGAAAATAGCGAGGAGCCCGTCGCTGTCGGTTCGATTCGCCGTCCGACGACGCTTGAAACTCAGTCGTCCGAGTCGCGCACCTTGACTCGCGAGGTTCGCGTAGAACGCAAGCAAGCGAGATGACACGGGGATGAGCGAAGCGGCACTACGACCATATGGCGGCGGGGGTGGGTGCTGAATCAATCGCAGGAAAGCGCACTCGTTCAGCATCGGTGGGCAATGGGCGTCGCCTGCGGTCGAGTACTCGCTCAATCGCATCCTACAGTTCCATTATCCTTCGTTGTCATCGATGAGTCTAACGCCACGGGCGAAAAAGCTCTCCTCTATTACGGCGTCAAATTCACAAATGTACCCGTGGTACCTTTATCACAACTTTAAACATTGCTTCTGATGGCTCTTGCGCAATCTCCCTGATGCGTTATCAAACCCTTTGAACTATCGTTGGTTAAGCCCGTACTTGTTACCATGGCATTTATAATCCGAGGCTATGATTAAACGACTACCAAGCTGTACTAAAAATAGACCAAAAATAGACCATCGCTGGCTAAAAGGCATTTAATTCTATTATTTGATGCACCCTGGCAAAATGCATTATTAAATGCAATGCCTACAATTATCAAGCCAATGTTTAGATTCTTAAAATTGCGCCAGTTTGGCAACTCGAGTTAGTTTCGTTGTACAAAATTTTAATTCGGATACACATAACAAAGTACGATGCTTTTGCTCGCGAAACCATGAAACGCAATCCCCAAATTACTTTTATGTCACAATGCTCGCTTAAACTAATTCTTCGCTGCTCGCTCGTGTTATTTTCATTCGCGAGCGTTGGAAAAGTGACGAATGCGCGGAGTAAACTATTTTCAGGAAATTTTCGAATTCCTGGGGGTAAGTTACTATCGGCGAGGGTTGGGAGGAAGGGAGAAGAAAGCCTTCGCCTTAACAACAAATTTGCGAATGACAAAGCTCTCGATAATTAGGTTACTGCTAAGAGTTATATACTTTATTTCATGCAGCTTGGACTATATTTTAAAAAAAAAAGTCATTTAAAACTTATTAAAATTGTTAGTCCAAGAGAAACTTTCATTTTATTATATCATCGTACTCTAATTACAATGTACCATAAATTGAATTTGAGCAACTTCCAAATTTTGTTACATTTCAATGGCTCACTTTTTTCCAGTGTCCTTTTACTTTCTATCAACAACATTTGAATAGACGTTGTCTCTTGTCACACGTTTATTGCTTAAAGTGCAATTTATGAAATGCATTTTAAAAGCAGACGAGGTAACTTTATACTTTCAGGTCCGAACATTTTACATAATCAGATTTCTTCCGGAAAACTGCAGATTTTCATTTCTGATTATCAAATTTTATTAAATGCTTCTATTTAACAATTAGCAATAAGTACATTATAGTTATGTTTTTTTTTTAAATTAATTTCGAATCTCTTGTCAAGATATTGTTTTAATCTAAAGGGATACTTAGTTTCAAATGGTTCTCATTGCAAAAGAAAACAGTTATAATCACAAATATTGTTCGTCGCTAAGAGCAATTATTTAAAAAAAATTAAAAATTAGCAACATCAACATTTTTGTATCAAGACAGTTGCCAGTTGTATTTTCTTTATACTTTTTGGACTTGGTAAAACAAAGTGGCCAAGCATCTTTAACTTTAATCGTAAATATAATAATTGCGTTTGAGGTTGCGTTTAATCGTAAATATAATAATTGCGTGTGAGGCAAATAGTTCCAATTAGCTTTAAAATATAGCCACGAACTGTTTTGAAAAACGAATAATGCTAAAGTTTAAATAAATAGGTCAACATAAAATAATGCTTATAATTTAAAAAGGTATTTCTTCTTGATGTTTTCTAAAAAAAAAAAAAAAAAAAAAAATTAAAGGTGGTTTAAAATTTCAAAAAAGCAAACGACAAGAAGTAAACAAACAAGAACAATAACTCTTATATTTCTGATGCGACGAGGTGGATTAATCGTTTGTCCATGGATTTAGCATCGAAATTAGAGAAAATTTAATAGGCTTGTATAAATGAAAAAAAAAAATCGTCGAGTTTCATTTAAAATGTTTATAAGAAAGTCGTACGGTAATCGTAAGGAAAGCCTTTGTAAATAACTTATCAGTTTCGATAAAAAGGATATTGTCATCGGGCTTTTTACGATCTGGAAAAAGGGCTGATCCATAATACGAAGGAGAGAAACAATAGGTACACGGATACTTCGTATGAACAGTAAGCAAGAGCTTCTGAGAAAAAACATTGAAACGAGTTTCACAAGACGCAAGCGAAAAACGTGTCATTGTGCTATAAACTCAGTTGTTGGGCATACTCCATTGCATACATCAAGAGATGGAATGTGTATCCGATAACAATATATATATATATATATATATATATATATGCACATACATACATTTATCTATCTATATACATATACATGTATGCATATTTATTTAAATGGCAGCAATGTTTTTTCAACCAACTTTCAACAATTTCGCAAAGATTCGCAAAAGCATGCCGTTAAGTGCTCGATGCATTATCTAAATTGCCTTGTTTATCTAGGTGCCAGGCAAATTTGATATTATAGCCAATTTTCGTGGCCTCGAGCCCTCAGAATCTGACTTAGGCTCGAATGGACTTTATGAGTCAGGCAGTCGGTGGCCGGTTGCGTAAATGCAACCCAACTAGAGCAGTTCCGGCGACGGGGATCGCGAGCGAGTGGCCCTTCCGAGCGAGGCAGCGCAGCGTTGAGTTTTTACCTCTTTCTCTCGGTCTGCGCGAGGCACCGCGCAATCCGTCTATTTCACAAGCAGGAGTAGCAAAAGGACCGAGCTATTGGCTTCGTTAATCGGCCAGGACGTCGGGGCCGAACCGAGTCGGCTCGGAATCTAGGATGGCTGCAGCCTGGAACCGAACTCTAAGCCCGGGACACTGTGGCCAATGATAAAACTTTTCCTCGTCGGCGCCCCTTGGCTTGGGCAAAATCTTTAATTTGCCGGGCCGAAAGAAAGCGAGCGCGCCCTTCAATGGAGTTGAGCATCAAAGAGCCAAGGGCGCAAGAGGAAACTACGTTGAATCGGAGTCTACGGCGCTGCATTACAATGTGCGCATTCGTTGGAGCTGAAAAATAATAAAGCCACTTGCGTCGCCGCCGCGTCGAGGAGGGAACGCAATAGCTCGGTGTCTCCCCGTAGCTGCGCTACCTTCCTTGATTATAAAGTTGAGGAGACGCCGGTTGAAAAATATAAAAATGTCACGAGTGAAAGGAGAGGGACTTCCCTGCCTCGGGCATCGACGTGATACCTTATTGCTCGCGAAGAAAGCGTACGAGGAGGCTCCGATTGATTTTTAAAGGAGTAAAAGCAACGCGAGCGATACTCCCATCGGTAATCATTATTATTAAGATTCGCGGCATTGAAACACTCGGCTCAATTATCCGCTCGATTAGTTGGCTTAATTTTGCCTTTGATTTGCCGATTTTTCTATCCTAACCTTTTAATCCAAGCCTATGCTTACACTATTAATGGCGTCGCGTGGAAGAGAACGAATAATTATGCCCTCGCGTCTAAAAGTTAAATCGAGGGAAAAATGATGTTGCGCGGAGTCAAATGTAAAAGGCTGACAAACGCGTTATTTTCCACGAATAATGATACGGAACGACGACGATCTCCGTGTATGCCATCCGAAGCGAGGAGTTCTAACGAACGTCGGCTGGCCTTAGAGCCGAGTCTAGCGCTAGGAAGAAGACCGATTTAAAAGAGGAGGAGGAGGAGAAAAAAAAACACCTTCGGCGCCTTCCATCTCCCATCTTTATCTCACGTGATAACTACGCAGCATAATTGAAACATCCTTCCCCCCCCCCCGGTTCGCTCCTCTCTTCTTTGGGATTTGTCCTTGTCTCTCGGGCGACTACGAGGATCGGTTGGATCACTGACCGCCCAGTCGATTCACGCCGCATCTTAGCTATTACGCGCACTTGCGACGGGGTAACATTATCGCGAGCTAAATCGTCTCCCATAGGGCAGAGAGTGTGGAAAAGCGGTTTTTCCCACGTATTCTAAAATGACGAGAGGCATCGGCGAAGCCCGTTTGCTCTCTTCCGCGGTCGAATTCTCGTTCTTAATGCTTCTATTTTGACGCCTTTAAAAGATCATTGCATCCTTCTTAAATCTTTGTTTGCTTTTGCAATTAGGTCGGTAAATTTTGCAAAAAGATTCGAAATGCTTACGAAGACGAAATCATCATTGTCGTAAGATAAATGCGAAAATATTACGTTGAGGAGAAAATAAGAATTTTTTAAATTACCTTTACGTTTTTGATGGATCCAAGTACGAGACGAGACTTGAATGAAAAATAAAAGTCAAGGTTTTTATTTTAATTTCACTAGGCGAATGCCTATGGATTTTATAGAAAGCGATCGGACAAATTTAATTTTCCGAGAATTATCGAGCGATACATCGGTACATTCGAGTCGGCGCTTTTCCATTTCATTACATCTTGAGAACGTAGAGAAATATTATTGTCCTTGTGTTTTCATTGAGAGCGAGAACGAAAGAGAGAGAGAGAGAGAGAGAGAGAGAGAGAGAGAGGCTGAATCGAAGCTGCACCGCATTCATCGGAAAAAATTTATACGAGCTTTGATTTTATTGACCTTGTCAACAGGTTAATAATTTTATTGATCAATAATGAAAACATTGAAGAGCTTTTTATTGTTGTTTCGTAATGTATCGAATAAGTTATATGTAAGTTATTTATAGTGCATTTACTTTGATAAAAATGTAAATTAATCACAAATGACTTTTTTGCAAACAGTTCTTAAAATATACATGTGTATGAATAAATTTGTTACAAGGTCTTGTCATTTTTCTTGATTACGTTTATCTTTTTAGCTCATTTAAATCTAACGCGTCGCGTGTAAATAACTCAGTTTAATCGGTAAATTTTTAAAATCCCTCCTTTGTGAAGCTTCACAACATTATTTTGTAACTGCCACGTCTTAGTTTATATATTAATTGAAGGCGAATAGTAGACTTTTTTTTATAAAATTGGAGGGGTTTGCAAAAAATATAAAAAAAATTTAATTAAACTGGTTTAAGGCTAGTTTACAATGGCTTGCAAAAACGAAAATCTAATTTTTATAAAATTTCTACTAAATATTATATTGCTCTGTATCTTAATTTACAATTTACAAACAAATTAATTTACAAACCGATGAAATATGATGTAAAAATGTTTAAGGACTCGACAGATGGGATCAAAGTCACGTATGTAATTTTGACGCTATACTCAAAAGCTACATTCATTTCTAATTTTCTGCAATTTTTCATTTTCCGTACGCAATACTACTTTTATAACATAAAATTTGTATGGCTTTTCATTTGTTCTTCTCGTTCTCTTTGTACAACAAAGATTAGCTCAGTGCCAAGTGACATTTTAAAAATGCAAAGCACACGATGTATATAATAATTCAGCTACGGCAGGTTAGGGAAGGCCGATGCGTTAAAACGAGTCAAGAAGTGCCAATTTAATGAAATTTCGTAAAGACAATTTGAAAGCACTCGTACAAAAAGATCAGGCCGAAAGCCAGTGGAGGTAATTTCAGGGGCTTAGTCACCTTATTCGATTATATTTTCAGAAGACGCTTTAAGCCGAACACACTTTATATGTAAAAACCTACTTTATATGTAAAAGCATATAGAGATGGGATATGACCGGATATCACGTGCAAAGCTTGTAAATTTCAGCTATGCTCTCTGTAGATGTTGGCACCGATGACCTTGTAAAAACAATATATAATCTTTGGGTACGACCGAATACCAAGCCTAAGGTTATTCTTTGTTCGGGCATCGCAATGTCATGGGCCGAATGCTTATTTATTAATTCGATTCTATTTTATCGCTAGCCAGCTATAAATATCTGTAGGGAAAATTTCTCTCTACGCCACGGAGCCTGCGCAGGTTAATTCGCGAAAGGATTAAAGTCTTTAAGATGTTTGAGCTAGGACACCGACGAGTTCGTAACGACAATAATAATAATAATAATAACAACAACAATAGCAATTCGTCATTAAAGGTATTACATACACAAGTTGGGCGTAACGTATACGCGGCATCGGCCGTCGCAGTCAGAATTTAATAAACTCGTGCATGCGAATACATTTTTAAGGCTATTAAAAGTATTTAGATCGTGAGTAAATGCGCGGTTTATGTGGAACTCGGGGATCTACCACAACTGAAATTGAAAGTGTATCTTCCATTGCAATTTGACAGCTTTCTATTCGTGCACTTGTAAATACATTCCTTTTAAAGTATAATCGTCCGCTACTCGTTTTTTTCCCCGGGAGCATAAGCCTCGAGTGCGTGTTTTCACATTGGAGAATAATAGTCCATTAGGGATTTTAGCCGCATACCAAATACACTGGTATAACATGACTTTAGTCGGTTGCTTTTTCAGTGGGAGAGGAACGAGTCGGGAAAGTATGAGAAAAATAAAAGGAAAGACTGCCTCCGTGTAAACGGGACCGTTGGTCGGGAACAATGTTTCGGGGGAGACTCGGGACGGCTACTGTGCGCTCCGGGGAAATAATGTGCCGGTGGGGGCCGGTGGGGGAGGCTTAGGCTACCGGAACTCATGACGGTTGAACGAGCCCCGCAACGGGAAGGTGTCGTGGCTCTCTCTCTCTCTCTCTCTCTCTCTCGAATCCATTCTTTATCGATGCTCGGCGGATGGGGAGGCTCCTATTGCCGGGAAATTACACGCGACTCCTCATCAAATTTTACGCTATTATTCTGCATCGGTCCGATCCCCCAGATACGCTCCTAAGATAAGCCGGCTCATCGGGCTCAAAGGGAATCCTCGATTTGTGGAAGTAGGGCGCAGAGCATCGAGCGACTCTCGACTGGGTGAAACGTCCTCGGCAGGTGAGGAGCGGGGGATGCATCGATTGCAATTTTGAGGTGCAGCGGGCGCGGGACGAGAGCCTATGGGATTCCCGGCGAGGGCGTATCCGCTCCTCGTCAAGGCTCGCCAAGAATCGAGGAACCGGGCCGGGACCTCGAGGCTCGGGCTCGCCTCGGCCCCGGTGTCGCAGGACCGAAGCGCCGAGTTAATAATGGGGGCTGGTGGCCGAGGGCTCACGAGCGAATTAGGAATGCAGGAGCTGCCTCGCAATCTGTCTCGCTTCGAGGATCGAGGATAAATCATGTCTCCCGCATAACGGCGCACACGTCGATCACGATTAGGCCTCGCGCGCGCGCGCGGGGGGGGAGGGGCTACCGCGGGAGAGATCCGAGGCCATCAGCCCCCACCCACCCACCCAGTGACAGCCGTAGAAATCTGCTCGCCCGGGCCGCGCCGGGGCTGACGGGCGGCGTCCATTGCGCGGCGGATTATTCCCCGGTACATTGGCCTACGGTGCAGCCGCCCCCCCCCAGGCTCGGGCCGATCGCACGCTCGCGAGTCCTCGAAATCAACGTCACACTTTTGCCTCGAGTGCGACGCAGTTCTGTAGCGTCGTCGTCCCCCTGCCCCCGCCCCGTCGGCCGAGGGAAAAGCCTCTCTGTCCGGCTGCGGTGCACGGAAGAAACTTCGTTACGCGAGAGCGCGCGTACTTAGTGCCCGTCATTGCAGGCTACGGCCGTAGCGCCGGTGGTCGGGGGGGGGGGTGTCCGGAGTCCTGCGAAAAAGGTGCGAAATCGGATAAGCCCCGAGAGCCCAGGAGTATTTAATTTTATTCCACTCTAATGGAGTGGAAAATTCACTATTAATCAGCGACGGCCTGGCCTATTTACTCGCAAAATAATAGGCAAAATCATCTCGACGTCGAAGCGAATATTATTTTCAGCGTTCGATGGTTGAGAGCCGAGAGGACAGGGAATCCTTTGCGCAATAGGGAGCTCCTCGATGTCGCCGAATAAGGGGAGACGTTTCTCTTAATAGGCGACTTTCGCTGGAGTACCAACGACGCATTGGCCGTGTTTTTATCCCGAAAATGCAAATTATTGGAATTTTTTACTTTTCGCGCGTACAATGTAGTCGCGAGCTCTCCTTATTAGAGTAAATAACATCCACAAATGCCTTATTGTCCTTAATTATTTAATGGGCTTATTATTCTACGCCAGCAAGACCGACAAGAATTCGTCCGTACTTTCTTAAAGTCGCATTAAAGCAAGAGCCAAACATTACACTGCTCATATTAATCGTATTATTTTATTAATTCGAGTTATAAAGTTGCTTTCTCTGTGACTATCGGAGTACTCAATCTGATTATTGAAGCCTTGAAAGAAGAATAAGGAAATTAAATTAGCCATTTTTCATAAAGCTTTAATTTAAGGAAATCTTCCGTTATACGTCACCGTACCACTAATTCGTATTCTCGAAACCTTATACTTATGCCTTATATATTTTAATATAAGACTTAAATTGCACGAAAAGTCAGAGATTATTTACGCGAGTGAAATTCGCTAAATCTTTTCAAAAGCATTGCAGATAATGTTATGATTAAATCAATTGATACGGAACATTTTTAATAACGGAGTAGAAGACCAAATCATAGAATCATCAATACTTTGCCCACGGATGATTTCATTCTCAATAATTTCGTTGTCATTTATTTCACGATACAATTGTAATTGCTTATTATTTTCAATTAGACACAACTGATCTCAACCATTTTATCGTCCCTTATTTTATTTAAATTTTATTTTAATGGCATTTAAATAATTAATTATCTCGTATCCAACAACTTTGTATGCTTTTAATCGTAATATTAAATGAAAATTTAATCAATTACCCTGCGCTTAATAATCCGCTCGAAACTTCAATAAGCCTTTTACCATAACAAATATTTACTCCATTTAATTTTACTTTCGAGGTGAATTTCCGCCCCGTCAGTGATGTATTATACACGTGATCTGCATTATTATTTACAGTTGCCGAGCGATCCATTCGCAAAGCGAGTGGACTCCTCGCGTAAAATTCGATATTGCCTTCTCAACGAATTGATCAAATCGTCAAATTAATAATTACCGTAGAGTATAATTGGCCCTTTAAACGCTACAATTCTAATATTCATAATGGCTTTAAATATCTTTTCGAGATACAGTGATTGTTAATGCCTCGTATTTCTAGTGCGAAACGTATATTTTCAAATTAAAAATGTACTTGCATCGAATTACAGTAGCTTTTAAAATGCCATCAATATCTCTGTCTAGTCAATACCCATCGTACTTTGTGGGTTTTTTTTCTTCTCATTCGTTGCCTTTTTGTTTCGTTAACTGTTCTAATGGTTAAGCGATGATAAACTTTTGTCACGATGAGCTTTGATTTCACGTTGATTTTAATATAAACCTGTCGGACCGTATAGTGTAAGAGAATTTATATCGTTTTTGTTTTGGAGAACAGTTGAATACTTTTTCAAATTACTTTTCATAATATTTATAATGCAAATTATTGGGTAAAATGAGACTCGGAACGTTTAAAAATGTAATTTAGTTATATATATATATAAAGCAAAATAAAGTCAAGATCAAAGAAAGCATAAATAAGAGCGTGGACAATGCAAGGTGTCAATGAATAATGAGTATTTAATATCGAGATTAGCGAGTGCTTATATAATTGGGACTCGGTATAAATAGGCGAATCAAAAAAAGGAAGGAAGATTGGGGATAAATTTAAATCGATTCGTCGCCCGACCGGATGCTCAAAATACATAAAGCGAAGAAGCTGCAAAACGGAGCCGAATCCAAAGGCTTCGCGCTTACAATTGGCAGAGCTTCTCTTGGCTTTGGCGAAGAACCAGCCAGGGGCCAGGCGATCTGGGGGGAGGGAGGGGTCAGTCGGTAGTTCCCTTTATTTTTGGTCGGAGAGGCGCGGCAAGAGCCTCGTGGGAAAGCGGCCCCAGCGGAGCGAATGCCAGAGGCAGTGGGCGAGGACGCAGAGAGGCCCGTCGAAAGGAAGACGAGTACCGCAAATCCTATTGCTCTCAATAATGAGCCGGGCACCGTATTTCCCTGGGCTCGTGATGGCCGAAGGTGAGGCACTTGGTCGAGGAGTGCTCTTACCGAGCCCGAGAATCCGTTACTTATCGGAGAGGTCGGAGGGTGGAGGCGCCCGGTCCGTTAGAGGTCGCATTATTTATTTGCAAAACTGCGCGGGATCGATATCGACGCGTCGATCGCTACCTCCGCACCCTCGGCTCCGGCTGCCTTTGCCTTTTCCATAGGCCGAGCGCCTCGTCCCCGTAGCTGGAAAAGCTTCTTTTCCGCCTCGCGTCTCACCCGCCCGCCCCCCGCAGTGCAAAGCTCAACCGCGACTCGCTAGTTTATAATTAGCAAAGGAGATTAATCCGCAACGAAGTCTTAACGGTACTGCGAGCCGTAAATTTGGAATATAAATTTAAAAAAGGGGAAGGATCGTACGTCGGCTGATTGTACAAATTTTTTTTTTTTTTTATTGCGCACTGCCGTTGAAAAAGTGGCATTTTAACATGATTGCACGTAGCCGGAGGTCCTGTAAGTGTTTTACGATTCGTATCGTGACGCAGGCTTCCGTAAAACCAGGATTTCACGTATTGTTATTCCATCAAACGTGCACGTGTTTGATAAATAACTATGCTAAAGGCCTTCGTTATGACAACGAATCAGAGATTAAAATGAAAGCCATTAGATGATGAATGGTTATTTTTTAAAAAAGCATAATAATTATACACTCCAGCCGACACAATAGCAGGGCCGCGATACGATTTTGACTAGAAATCGCGGCTGAAACGTTGTTGAAGAACGTCGTTGAATATATTAAAAAGGCCAAGTATGCAAACGAGAGCTACGCTTACGGGGCTTAAAATTTTTTTTTTTGCATCTCTATTATTAATTAAGAAAATTACTAGTCTACTGGTTCCTCTCCTGCGTATATCGAAAGGAACACATTGGGTGCCTTCGTATGCCAGGAGTAACTGCGAGTAACCAACTATAACTTAATTGTGGACTCTTTTTTTTTCTTCTTCGAGCATTCGTCAAATTCAAATAGAAATGCATTTTGCATTGAGGATCCTTACGAGAGTTGCGTATAATTTAAGTCGAATCGTGCACGCGTATTAAATTGAAGCGAAGCCCGCATTTTCGCAATTAGTCGGTAATAAACGGCAGCAGAGTTAAGTAATCGCTTTTAAGCAAAGGCGCGAGCAATGCCTCGCTCGCGTGAATTCATTGGGTAATAAAGATCATTGTTCCTCGCTCGTAGTCCAGCGCGAGGTAAAAGGGCGCCGAGGCCTTCCTTATCGAGCCCTCGCATCGTCCTCGTCGTCGTCTGCCTCGAGTCCTTCGGCCTCGGCTCCGGTCAAGGGCACCGGTGGCCGGTCATGCCCCGGAGAGCATAGGAGTCCTCGGGGCGATCGCGGCCCGGGTTCCCACGGGGTCGAGCCTCCTCCACGTGCGTTCCCGGAAAGCAGAGGCCTGCGATTCGCGCGGTTAGAGGCGCGACCGCGGAATTCGCCCCGAGCCGCCCGGGGGCGCACGCGATCCCGGCCGGGCCTCGCTCCTGGCCGGTCACCGAGGGCGGCAGCCTCTCCCCCTTGGACGCTCTGCCCCGCCTCGGCTCGGTGTTTCGCGAGACTCCGTCCCTTTGTTGCCGGGGAGAGCGACCGAGGCGCCGTGGGTCGACTTCGACGTCGCGATTCAATGGTCGCCGTTCGCGACGATTGAATTGTCACGATGCTCGGCTTTCCGATGGAGCGTTCGTTTTTTTTTTTAAAGGGGCAATGCTCGGCTGCGTAATATTTTGGCGAGGCGGCAGCAGCAGCAGCAGAATCGCCTCTTTCAAACAGTTATTACGGTTGGGAATTTCGAATGCTTGGGGGACTCTGGGAGAAGCGAAGACTGTAAATTCGCAGTCGGCTCGCTTATACCGAATAAGCTCCGAAAGGACGATTACTTTTACGAGAGCGATGATCGTAGTTGAAAGCTGTTTTGTAAAAGTCGCTGGCCGCTCCATTCGAAAGAATCGCCGTCCGTGGGAGCTCTTGCAAATTAATGTTATTACGCTAAATGTCCCTGTTCCTAGCATTATTTTTAGGACGTGCAATTAATTCGGCTTTCGCGGAGCGCACTATTCGTTTTTTGCTCTACTTTTAAATATTCCCCGCCCCCTCCCACACATTTGTTCTATCAATCTTGTATTATCAATTGTATCACGTTTCAACCACGTTCAACTGTTTTGGCAATTGATCTTACGTAAATATGCGAGTCTTCGTTTCCGGGACGTAAGACCTTGGAGATGGTTGTGAAAGTGTAAGGCTGGAGGTTGGAGGTCGGGTCCAATACAGGATGCGTCTTAACAAAAGAAGTGGAAATGAAAAATGGCCTTTAGAATGGGAACGAGCAGGAAAATTAGAAAATTTTCCGCTCTTACCCAGAGCAACGAGTCTTTTCAAGGCTCGAGGCTGGGCATCAAAGCCCTCGAAGTCGAGCCGCGCGCAGAGCCTTAAAAGGCCTCCCGATCGCGAGCCCAGCGGCGAAGGGACGCGCCGGGGCGAGGAAAGGGGCAATCAAAGGGGAGCCATTCCCTGGGTGGTGAGCGGGGGCCAAAACGGGCAAATGCCCGATTCCCACGGCGAGCTCTCGCTCCCGCGGGAAGTCCAGTGCCCCGGGAGTCGGAGAAGCGGCCCGAAGCCGAGCGGGGACCGATTCAATTTTTCCAGGTTGCGCTGCGGCTGGACTTTACGAGCGCTCGGGAATTCGCGGCCGGGATTATCGCCGAGGCTAGAGGCCCGTGCTCCTCTCCCCTCCCCCAATATCGGCAACTTATCTCGCGGCTCAATATCGCCTCGGGGGACTCTTTTGTCGGCTCCTGCCGCTCGCAGTCCCCCCCCGCCCCCACCCGCGGGCGCTCATCGACGCCTTTTCCGCGATAGAGGCTGGCAGCAGCTGAACGAGGCAGTCGTCGCTCCTCTATTGCGGTATTAGCGGCGGTCGAGAGGGGCTTTTCTCCCACGGGGCCATCGGGACACCGGGAGTCGGGCGGCCCTCGCCTACCATCCGCGGCTCCCGAGGATCCGGAGCGCGGGCCCGAGCCTGGACAAGCCATCCGAGGGACGCGAGCCCCCGGGTGCGAGTCCCCGTGGAAGGCCAAGTCCCGCTGGTTTCGATGAGCGCGGAGTAGCCCGGCCGGGCATCGACGTTCTCGGGCCTTTCATTCAAGAATAAAGACCGGACTTTCGAAACTCCGCGCGTCGAGGCCTGGGCTTTTTTCGCGAGCGGCTCGCGGGGCGGGGCCCCTCTCGAGCCCGACTGCTGGCCTACTTTTTTTTTTGCCGGGCTCTCGCGGGCGCCGAGACGCGGCGTCGCCTCCGTCGCTTTATCGGCTCGACCGTCTCGAATAATTCCCACGGAGGCGAGCCCCGTTGGCCCCGTGCGCGGCCGTTATCGCCGGCCCGGGCTTCGGTCGCTCCCCGCCTTCCAGGACCGACGCACCTTGGCCAGGGCTCGCCGATGATCTTCCCCCGGGGCCTGCATCCGGCCATCCTCGGCCCTTTGTGCAGCCGCGGTGCTTAGCCTCTCTTCCGAGGGTCTTACGCAAGCGGGCGCTCGCACAGCTGGAAGTCGTATGCTACCGGTCTGACCCACTCTCGCGCGATTCGCCGAAGCGGCCGAGGCTCGATCCTGCAGTTGGGCTTCTCCGGCACTTGCGAGACTTACCTCCGAGCGGCTCGAGGGCCCTGCCGAGGAGCCACGAGGGCCATCCGCCGCTGCCTTTAGCGACCAGGCCCAAGGGCCCGGATATCCCTCGGACGATCGCTTGTTATCCGAGGGGAGCCTTTCCGCACTCCGTCCTCGGTCGATCGCGCGCTCTCCTCCCCGGATCTGCCCGGATCTGCCCGGATCACCGAGCCGCCACGCCGCCCTGTTTACCCTCCACTAGAATGGAAAATCTCTTAAGCCCGTACTTTGGATTCGTCGTATTTGCATAAGGCAGGTCTTGCCTCTGCACTCGGATTAACGACATTGTTCCTCGAACGAAAGCCAAAATAATACTGATGTCGAGAAAGAGAGAGAGAGAGAGAGAGAGAGAGAAATTAGTTCAGTTATTACCCGTTACAGCTTATTTGCCATCGGGGAGCTTACATAATGTTACGGTGGATGATTAATTAACGATCCTTGTAAAATATCGCCGCGTTGCATATTAGGAATGTAACGCTACACTTCGAAAGGCTAAAAATAGATTGTTGGCCAATGGGAAAAGCGTAGCATCTCGGCAAACGTATTTCATGTCGGAACATATCTCTTAAAGGTATTGTACCCTCGTATCGGAACGAATGTTAACTGCATTATCTACTTGTCGTTTTCTTCAAAGCCATTCCATCTAACACGGAGAGCAAGACATCGAGAGATTGACGCGGCCTTTCATGTGCAATTGAAGGAGTTCCACGTGCTATTTTTCCACATTTTTGCTCTTTCTTTAAATTTATACAAGATAGTGCGGCTTCAAGATTGTACGCGAGAATGTTGAAATCGTATTCATTAATCTTGCCGACCATACTTCAAAATTTTTATTATAATCCTGTCTAGTATGCATACTTATACATACATACATACATACATACATACATACGCATATATATATATATATGCACCCTAGAAGCCTTCTAATTTATACCCCCAGAGTAATATTAATTCCTCATAAACTTATATGTACCAAATGAATTAAAGTGCGCTACCATTAATAAAAATATTTTTGTAAAAAAAACTTTTTCACTCTACGGCTGCGTGTACAAAACAATTAACTTCCTTTTCATTACATCGATCGTCAATTTCATTAGATGATCGTATTGTTCGTTAAAACCCTGGAATTAATACAAGAAAAGAATGAAATATTATCTTCGAGGAGTATAGGCTTCCCCTTGCCCACCAAATTCACCATCCCCTCAAATTCTACTCTCACTTGTTCAGCTCGATATACGAGGATTCGTTAAATGTGTCAACGATTGCAATGACGTTACTTTAATCAACGGTCATATTTTCAAACGGGCAAAAATATTTGCGTTTCGCAGTACGGATGATCAAATGATTCGAGTCTTGAAGAGTTTAACTTGTTATTGGTGCTCTTCTCCGCCGTTTCTTTCGCGAATAGTCCTGTTAACGGGGATTCCAACTAGAAATGAAGTGAAGTGTAGAGATTTTTTTTTAAATTGTCATTTTGCCCGATTTATCGAGAACAATTTTTTCTCTCGAGATTTTAATCGATTTCCTTCTTTATTATTGTTTAAATAATCGGTTGGTCTTTCATCTAACTGTACCTTTCTTATTAAGAGGCATTGAATTGCTATGCGAGGAGGATTATTTAGGAAAAAGTTTTACGTATTACAAATTAGTAAGTAAAATGTTTTTATTGCCTTAGTTTACTTTAGGTTAATTTCTTTCTGCGCTTGATAAAGATCCATCGTAGAAATCAATTATTTAAATAAGAACTTTGCAAAAGGTTTAAATGAAAATAATATATTTGAATTTTTGAAAAAAATCAAATGTACCCTCGTAATAGAAATTCATATAGAGTGTCTCGTAACCGAATGTTAATTTATGGAATGTTACAAAAATACCAAAAGCAACGAAAGATTCAGTCTATGACGTAGGGATATTGCCGACGAAAAATTATTGTACGAGATAATATGAGTTCTATACTGCTCGAAACATCTTATATTAACAAGATGTAATTAAGTTCCCAAAGAATTCTGCTGTCTTAAAAGTAATTGCTTTAGCATAAACTTGTGCCAAAATAAATAGAAACGTGCAGAAGAAACAGGACAGAATTAATTGCCGTCGGCTCGTCTAAAATTCCACCAGACGCACGCATCGTAAGAACGTATATTTCCTTGCTGGAACAATTGTTCATCCGGAGAGGAGGAAAAAGTAATTACTTGGCGTTGCGCAAAGTAAGAAAAAAAATTGCCCCCCTCCTCGATTAGCGATGAGCAAGCGACAAAGAATTTCGGGGGCGCGTCAGCATTTCGCGCAGGTCGAATTATCGAAATCAGAGTGAGAGAGTGAGAGAGAGAGAGAGAGAGAGAGAGAGAGAGAGACTTCGAGCGCGATATTTAACAATAGGCAGGAGATGTCGCAACTCGCTGGTGTTCTGTTTGCAAATGCCTCAGTGTCACTACCGCAGCCGCTTATTCAAATGTAAGAAAACACGTAACAGCCGCACAAGCTTGGCCCGATTTCGATAATGCTTACGATTCCATCAAAGAGAATTTTCGCTTCCCAGCCATATCGCTCGTCCCTATCGAGCTTCACTCTCGAGATTGTCCGCAAGTTTTAAGAAATGTCGTTAACAAGGTTCGCAACTCGGACCGGTTTTACCCTAACCATAACTGGTATTGAAACAGTGTTTTCTTTCTATTCTAATTACGAAAAGCCTCAAAGTGCTACAACAGTACGTTGAATCATAAATGAGATCTTACGAGAACCGAGGATTGCGCGTAATTTGTACACGGACGCGCACATGCGCATGTGCGTGCATGTGTTATTGCTAGTGCGCGCGCGTAACTGAAAAAACAAAAAGAAAAAAAAGGAAAAAACGATGCCCGGGCATTGGTGAGCTCAGAAGTAAAAGTATATCAGACGAACGTCGACAGGTAATAAACGCAATTTTTAAATTGACATCGATGGACTCTCCTTCGTAAAATTAGGTAACGATCGCTAAAGCGAAAACACGAGCTCACAAGCGCTGGAACGAGACCAATGCAAGAGGCCATGGATAAAATGCGATACCCTTGCTCGAGCAAGAATGTTACATATGAAAATCTCGCGGCGTTAATAATAAAAATCCGGTGGCACTCGGGTCTTATTACGAAACGCGTTACGAGGAGATCACGTGCCAGTTGTCTGCTGGCTAATGTAAAATGACGGGAGGAACGAGGCTCGAGCCGGGGGGAATCGATTAACGCGTGGCTGCGTCGAGGAGTGGACGCGGCACCAGTGGCCCACAAACGATCCCTGACGACAATCGGCATCGGGAAAGTCCAGGGGTGGGGGGGTTAGGTGGGAGCCACGCGGAGTCCGCGAGACTCGGCCGGACAAAGCTTTGAGATTCGTTGCAAAATTTGCAGCTATCGATTGCGGCACGTCGCTGTTAATGAGCGTGGAAACCGGAGCCCGGAGGCTAAAGTGAAAAGCGCGCTTGGCTGACCTTCCGGCAGTGCTCGCGAGCCATCCACGATTGAAAATCACGTGGCGAAAAGGGGAGCGCCCGAGACGGTCTCCCTCCCCCCGGCTGCCGCCAGCTCGGCTGGGGGCATTCGAGGCAGGATTTGCCTCGGCCTCGCTTGAGCGTCGCGTCGCTTCGATGCCCTTCTACCCGGCCATTTGCATCTCGGCTCTACTCGCGTCCCGACCCTTGCGTCCCTCCCCACCCACATTGGTCGAATGTCGTAGTCGCGTGCAAGGGATCTAGGCTAAAGGGACCGCGTCCTTAAGGATCCAGCGCGAGAAGAGAGGGTTCGGTAAGGGGGGAGCTCTCGCTAAGAGGCAGGAGCCGCGCTTGGCTCGTGGGCCCAGTGGGAGGACTCGGTCCAATGGGTAAGAGAGGAAAACGAATCTGCCTTGGGCGGGGAGATCCCTTTTTCGCGCGCGTGCGAGAAAAAGGAAGCCGAGGCAGGAGCTCCGAGTTTCCGCGGCCGCCTCCATTCCGAAGGGACACTCGTGGGGCGGGGGCGCGGAGGGGGGGGGGAGGAAAACACGCCGGCTGGAGAGAATAATAATTTTTGCGCGGCGGCGGCGGTGCGCGGAAGGAGCGGCTTTTACGAGCCACCGATGATACAGCGAGAACTTATCCTTCCTAGCGGATCAGGAGCCATTCTTCTGTGCTCAACCTGGCGCGTCTTCTTTCTTCCTCCTCTCCCCACCAGCCGCGCCATTTGCCACGTCACGTGCGTCGTCTTTCGGTTCTCGCGCGATATGCATAGCCGCAAGATTTATGATAATTTATTCGAAACTCGCGAACCGAAAGAATAAAAGGAACGAGATTACGTATATAATACGTGTGTTCTCTCGGAGCGGCCGGGCGGAAGGAAATTATAATTGAATATTTCTTGGAAGAATAATTTTACCTGTCTTCTTCTTGCCTTTTATCTTTCGTTTGGTTATCTTTTTTCCTTCTTTTCGTTTTTTCATTTTTCTCTTCTTCTTTTTTTCTTTTTTTTTCTTTTCTTTTTTCTTTTTCCGCACAAAGCCTAATTGTCCGAATTAAAATTTAGCCTTCACCCCCCCCCCTCCCGCCCCACAAACGGATCATCGCCACTAACGCTGAATACGAACCTTAGCCGCGATCGATTAATGCTTTAGCCAAGCCAACCGATAATGTTATTATCGCGGTTATTCGATAAAGGGCAAAATTAACGCAGCTCGTTTAAATTGATGCTTCGAGCTCAATACTTTATCCAATAGCAAATGTGTCATAGGCAGCTCGATAATGAGAACTCATTTCAAGTTTTTTTTTTTTTCCTCCTTTTTCTTTTCAATCGTTTTTCTAACTGGAAATGAGAATGTGGGAACAGTGGCGAGAGAAGGTTACGAAGGCAAGAGGGGGGGGGGAAATAATATAAGAAAACGTAAGAAAGTAGGATTGAAATAAATGCGTGCAGGATACGCTTCGGACCTCAAGGTTACGAGGAAAATACAAGTGACGCGTGACGTTTGGAAAAATCTAGTGATTAATGCTGTTTTAGTAACTTGTCGCAAATGATGAAAAACAATCGAGGAATTTTTTTTTTTTTTTTTTTTTTTTTTTGCCTAACCTACCGTAATTGATCAACTTAATGAAATAGTTGACTTTCATAACGAGTGCGTTCGTGAGCGAATGATTTATGGGCGTTGATACGTCAATTTACGACATTGCATCCGAGCGCGTGTTTTTAATTTGATTTGAATAGCAGAGCACGCGTGCCGACTAATGAGAGCTAACAACGCATCGGCTTTTCTCTCCCGTCGATACATCTTTTTTTTTTTTTTTTGCATCGAGGGTCGAAGATCCAATTTCAATCCATTGCGTTGTAGCGCAATAATAATAACTTGGCCACTCCGAATACAAGGCCTCTGCCCCCTCTTGAGCAAGCGACCGATTTATATCTAGGCATCCGATATTTACAACTCGGGGCATTAAAGGCCCACAGGTGATAAGTTAGCGAGGACGATAGGATCTAACCAGCGCGATGCGCTATCGGCTCGCTGCACCGTTACTTTTCGGTTTACCCGCGGAATGCCGACAGCGTGTACGGGCCACAGTCCCCCGCGTCCTCGGCCTTCTCGACCTTTCCACCAAAGCTGTACATCCGCGCGTGCGAATCCGCGAGGATAATGCCTCGCTCGATCATCGGACTCGCGGGCTCGGGCCCCCGGGCAGCTCTAGCCTTGTCGGTTAGCCCCGACGGTATTTACGGTAATCCTTTAATTTATGTCCTCGCGGATCGTATGAAATAAATTGCCGCGGAGCGCGGGCCCTCCCCTAGGAGCAAACGTCGGGAGGCCTGATTATAGCTTACGTATTCGTGCGGGGGACAAAGGCAAAAAGGAGAAGAAGAAAAAAAAAAAAAAAAAAAAAACAATGGGAGAGAAGAAGACGCTAGGAGGTACCGCTAGGTCGGATAACGAGACCTTTGCCAATAAAATCGCATCCAATGTAAAAGCCATTAAAGGCGTCACTGGTTAACCAACGAAGGGAAAACTCGGCGCGTCGGAGGAGCCATCGGGCCGCTAAAAGTCCATTAGAGCCGAGCTCGAGGGAGGAAGGGGGGGCTCCGAACTGCCTCGGACTGCGCGTCTCGCGCAAAAAAAAAAACGGATACGGAGTTGGCGCGACGTAAGAGGACCGCGAGCGAGTAGAGGTCGTACTCGGGCCGAGCCGCCCGGGGCTCTCGTTCGCGGGCACCGGCCGTGGAGAAGCCCCGGCGAGCCTCGTCGCCGTCGAGGACGGCGTGGCCCCTTTCAAGCGGACGCGTGGGAAAAGACGAGTCGGGATCGCGAGCCGCGGCCGCCCGCGCGAAACCTCGACTGTTGGGCCCCGCTCTTGTCAGGCACGCCTAGAATTATTGTTTAGGACCGCGACTCCTGCATGCCAATGCCGGGGACTCCGAGCTCCCCTGCTTTCGTATTCCATTAATGCCAATGCCCAAGGACGCTCTGGCCTCCGAGGCTCCAGCCTCGGTTCCTCCGCTGAGCAGCGACGGCGCTCCTCGATCGCATCCTTACTCCCACGGCCTCTGGAAGTCATTCGAGCAGAGATATTTGGCGTTATCGGGGTTCGGGCTCGAGCAATTTTAGGACGGCCGATACCCCCAAAAGCCTTCGCGGGTTTTCTCAATTTCACTACTAGGCTCTGCCAACCTGGCGAACCGATCGCTTTCAATGGCCATCGCTTTGCCCTTCCCACAATCGTCGGCATTTGTTTCGAGAGCCTTTACGACGAGTTTTCTTTTCAAATTTGTCCATTTGATATGAGGTAAGAGAAAGAGAGAGAGAGAGAGAGAGAGAGAGGGATACAATCAATGCTTGATACGGCACTGGATCTTTATTATTGAAATCAATCATGCCGAGATTGCGTCATCACATTATTAGCGCATTTTTCTCAATACTTGCCTCCTCTCGACGATAACGTATCGATAATTTGCATATATATATATATATATATATGTATATTATTTTCCATTATTATCCATTTTCCATTTTATTGGCTATTGGCAAAAAAAAATCTTGTGCCGTTATAATTGTGCAATTATAAGAGGAAGAAAAATATTTCTTGGGGGTCGAAGTAGCATTTCTTAAGGCAATTAAAAGGTCGAGGCTCAGGCTCGAGTTATAATACGCCTGTTTAATGAATAAATAATCGCTTGTCTAAAATTAAACATCTGACATCAGCCAGCGGAGCAGATCCTCGGCAAGTTGCATTTGAAGAAAGGCAGGAGAAACGCACCTCTGGCCTGAGTTAAATGCAAATGCTGCAGAGGGCCGACGAGTGCTTCGTTGCAAAAGTGCTCCGCTGAATAAAGGAGCGACGGAAGGAGGGAAGGAAGGAACGGCGGTTGGCGATGGGGGGGGACGGGACGAAGGGACGCGTTAGAGCGGTGCGTATCCCGTGTAAGAAATCACGAGAGGACACCTCGCGCGATCGATGCACGGCTCGGGTTGGTTTTCGAGGCCCGTAACGGGCGGACGAGTCGCGGATGGAGCGCGGAGGGCGAGGCAGACTCTCGCTGCGCCCGAGATAGAATCGGCTTCTTTGGCTTTCCAGCGAGCGACGATCGCTTATCGCTGGTCGGCGACTCGCTCCAGTTCTCTACCGCTGCTCGCCTCGCTCCCCCCACCACCCCACGGCACGGCCCTAAAGGCCAAAGGGTCTGGCCGCAGGGGATCGGGGGTCGCGGCTCGAGCTTCCCTCGCCGCGTCGAGTGAACTTCTCCTTAGGTCCGTTAGCCGCAGGAGATCGCGGCCGGTGCGTCGGCCGGTTGCCAAAGGAAGCGCCGAACTAGGATCCGCCCGAGGATTGGCCGGTGCCATGATCCGAGGGGCAGCCCAGGGGCGAAGACGAGGCCGCGAGCTTGGGATCGAGGATCGCGGCCAAGGGAGGCCACCGAGGCGCCAGCGGACGAGCGATGCGGATCGTTGCCCTCCGGAGGAACCGGAGTACCGAGGATCCGCGCACTGGTCCACTCGGCTCGGAGACTTCGATGCCTCCGCCGATGAGCGGCCAAGTCGCTCCTTCCCGTCCTCCTCTTGTAACGTTGATCGCGTTACTTTTGCAGCCTCTCCTCGTCATCCGCCTTGGCGATCTCGCGATCGATTCTCTGTTTATTTATCTCTCCTCCCCCGCCCCCAACCCGCCTAGGCTATCGCGCCAGCTCTGCCACTCTCTCCGTCCGGTCACGCGTCCGATCTGCCCTTTTGCAAAACACTCGTCCAACGGCTTCTCATCCGAAGGTCCACGATATAGCTGTGACTCTTTTTCGTTGAGCGTCGATAAGGCACGCGGTACTTAATATTCCTACGTTCGCGAAACTGGCGAATCGTTTCTCATCCTCTGATTCGACTGATGCCTTAAAAAAAGGATCATTTTTCTTCGCAATCGATGCGCATCTTCCTACCTTCAACGCAATGTTTCTTCATTTGAATTTTTGCCAAGATTTTTGTCCCTACGAGGTACATTTTAACGAGATAACGTAAGCGTATTTGCCGAGCACTTTTTTGCTTCGAAGTTTTTCTAAAGAAAAATGCACAATGCAAACACAAGGCAGTAATGCAGAAAGTCAATTATGAATATTTGTCGTTAAATATACACGCGATGGGTACGAGAGGCTGCTTCGAGTTTTTAAATAATTTACTCGAAGCTGCAAAGCATCCGATCGAGAGCTTTGGAGCCTTAATGGCCTCCGAGCGACGTTAGGACAGTTGGAGATTGAAAGCAGCGGAGTCGTAAGTTACGAGTCGTAGACTTGGACCTATCGTATTAAGGGGCTATTACGTACAGGCTTATCCCACGGTAAATTCATCCCGTTCTCGTGGTAACAAGACTCGGCATTGTACAGGCCATTCGGCTAAAAATGGTAGGGAGATACGCCGCAGAGCGACTCGGGCAGGCGTCGGCAATTTAGACTCGCCTCCTGGCCATTGTCCCATTGGCGCAGGGGGCACCCTAAGGAAAAAAGCACGGCTTCCGGTCCCGGAGTCAGCGAGCCCTGAATGGAAGAGGGCAGCCCCTTGGCCGGGCAACGATTCTTTTTCCGGCTACCGCGCGACGGAGGCCAGGACCGGCACCGGAGCTGCCCCGCTTCCGTAGGCGCAGCCGGCCCACGAGCGGGCCCTCGCCTCGCTCGGCCAGCTGGGCCCGAGGCCTTCCGAGAGAGAGAGAGAGAGCGCCCCACCCCTCCTCCGCACAGAGAGGAGCGCCTCCGAGGATACATCTTGATTAGCGAGTCTTTGCCACCGCGGGCGCCCCCCCCCCCACCTCCGGACAAGGATGGCCAACGAGCAAACTCGTTTTCCCTCGGGCGAGCCTCGGCTCGGATAAGCCCCATGGAAATTCTCCGGCTTTTTGCCCGCCGCTTTCCGAGAAGGCGCGAGCCACTTTTTTGCATATACCGCATCACAATAGTGAAAGCGTTCTCGGAGCGTAAATTTTACAGTGGCCACGGTGCGTTTTATGGAAAATAAGTCCGGCTCCTCGCCGGCCATGATATACATTGCAACCGGCTCGTAATTAGAGAATAGAAATTTAAAAGCAATTGTCTCTACGGAGCTATTATTCAAATTTACGGGCACGCGCTCGGGCCCGGCCTAGCCAGCGCTAATTATTTTGTCACACTTTGGACCCGAGCGCAGTATTATTTATCGCCGAGGCTGATTATCGTCGTTGGAAAAAAAAACAAGAAGAAGAAGAAGAAGAAGAAGAAGAAGGAAAAAACAACCAAATTACCGCCAGCGAAACTTTTTCTTCCCCCCCCCCTCACCGCGCCTTTCGTCCTATTGCTCCTTCGATGTAAATTCGTGATATTCTATTCTCGAACCGGTCCAAAAAAGCAGAATTTTATTGGACAGCCCGGCGAGAAATATGTTGAATAGATTGCGAATGCCAGTGCCGTACTTAAATATGATTTATTATCCAAACGAGCGGGAATTATAATCCGGGCGGGGATCGGCGGCGGCGGCGGCGGCGGCAGTCACGGCACGGAGCCCCGAGGATCCGGTGACTTTTCTCGCTCGCCGAGGAAAGCCGCGAGAATAGGCGGAAGTACAAGGACACTCTGCTTTCTGCTCGCCGCTTTTAATGCGCGGCCCACTCCCGATCACTGTCTATCGGACAATAAGCCCTTTGTGAGCGACAATTTTTTTTTTTTTTTTTTTTTTTTTTTTTTAAACTCAAACGGGTTTGCCTTCCGGCGTCTTTGGCTTTCGCGCAATTCGAGCAGTTCTAAATCAAAAATTAAGCCCAACGCGCCGCAAATACAAGCCCAGCCGCTGATCTTACATTCTTAACGGCCAGAGGTGGTACGCATTTGCCCACCTTTGTGTATAATTGTGAAATAGGCGTTCGTTAAAAACATTGCAATTTATTATCGCACATTGTAAATTTATACACACATATATATAGATATGTGTGTGTGTGCGTGTGTATGTGCGCGCGCACGTGTATACATGTTTACTGATAATCGTATCTACGTTACTGAAATATATTTTCCTCGTATATTATTTTTTACTTCGAATTCACATTATACAATGATAGCTGTAAAGTCTTATTACGAGCTTGCATAATAGCTGTTTAACGTATAAAAAGTGTTTTAACCTCTTCGCGCAACAGACGAATAGAATGAAAATCGACCGCTTCTCTTGTTCAAAATACATAGAAAAAAATCAAGTCCCCATTAATATTTGCACATCCTGCAAGTTCTTTTTTTTTTATTGCCTATTGAAACAATTGAGCGTTTAAATAACATGGCTATATTTACGAAACGTCGATTTTACGCTCGTTTAGAATATAATGGAACTTCATTAGCAACTCATTTGCTCAATGAGCAAAATCCATCTATTGTATAATATTATCTAACTCTTAATACAGCAATTAAAGTAGCTAAAAATATTGCCATACCTGCATTCTGATAAATTTCTTTCGAAAGCTTATCATTTATACCATAGGCATGATGATAAATTTATTTCAAAACGGTAATCTTCGCTTAAGCACTGCCTATTGGGAAAATATGCGAGCCACGCAACAACAATAATAATAATTACACAAAGTAACGGAATATTTGTTCTCTTAATTCGTACCATTCCTCCGAACGGAAACTGAACATCCGTCATTCTTCGGACACGTTCGCATACTCGCGTGGTGCACATTCATCCTTGATACGGTCGGACATGACGAAAAAAATTTGTACACGCGCACGCGTACGCTTCCATATGACAATTCTAACTACAAGCCATGATGCTGATATGGGCTCGTTATATTTTGCTCCTATTGCGTACCTTTGCGAGATACTAAAATGTACTCGCTATTCTTAAGATTGATTACAAAAATGTTTGTAACGGGAAATAACGAATGACGAAATAGCCAATTGGCTTTTTTTTTTTTATTTCAAACCTAAATACGAAATACCTAGGAAGTCGCATTACAATAACGAAGTCACATTATATAATACACATTGTATAAAAATATTTACAAGACCTTAAATTTTAGTTATGTAGCGAGCTTTATTTTACCTTCGTACTTGTGCATTGTGTACAATGAAAAAGCTCGTCGGATATTAATGTGACCAAATATTTCTTTGCAGGCGTATAATCGTCATACATACGATCCTACAATCTGTATATTATTATAGCGACAATTAAATATTGTCACGAGGATACGTTATAATTTGCGATAATTCTTCAACGATCTCTTGATCATGGGGCAAAGGCTAACGAGAACAACCGTTATAATATGCCAAAACTTTATTATATCGTTGTAAAATCGTTGTATCCGTTTGTGCAATCTTACTCGAAGCATTGGAATTTACAACAACGCACACAAGAAGAGAATTCCGGTCGTAGAATTAGTTATAAAAATTAGTTACAAATGTAGGTATTTAATTAAATGATTATCTTCTCAAATAATTTCGTAAGAAACGGTAACGACTGTTGCCTCTTCATTGCTTTAATATAAAAACGGGAATAATTTTGTTTGAATAGGAAAGAAAAAAAAAATACTATCTCGAAGAGTGAACAATTGTTTAACGCTTCGGGAGAAAAATAAAAATAGATTAATCGCGAGGCAAGCATTATTCAGACTATCTATACGCTACCGAGTGAATAATTCGGCCGTGAAGTGATCCATTGGAATAATGTTTAGAAATTATCCTACGATAGGAATGCAACGGCGGCGCTGTGCATCGATTTCAGCAATCTTCCATTTAATTTGCAATCATTGTCAACCTAAAGCCGACCGCATCGCGTCCTAAGCACGAGACGCGGCTCGCGCAGTGGCCTGCGCGCAAAATTGCTCGGTTGCACACGCGTGGAGGATATTCCCATGGATGAGAAAGCCCAGGCTCTTGGGCAACTTCGGTCGCCGGGCCGTAAAGCGCATCGAGCCTTCCGAGCAATTACTCGAAGCTCGAGCGGAGGAGGCAAGAGCAGAGCGATAATAGCCGGCGTTTATAAAATACGAGTCGATGGGCAGACTCGCCCATTGCACCGAGATACGGACAAATCTCGCGGATCGGACTCGGGAGTACAATGCGAGCTAATCGGGTAGGCGCGAGGGCAGCCGACAGTCGGAAACCGGATGCAGGCGGCCATTGCCGAGGGCCTCGGGCCGGCTCGTGCATTATTCATCGTTTCGGTGCACTCGGCGAAGGCTAATGCGCACCAGGTCCCGCGATGGATCGGGCCGAGGAGCCAACTCCTCTATCGGTGGCCTGAGGCTATGGGCCGACGACGACTCTCGGTCGGATCCTCGAGGGATCGTGGACGCGCCCCGAGGATCCGAGTCCGCCCTACGGTCCGGTGGGAGCCGCGAGGCCGACCGAAGAGGTGCCCTGACATCGACAACCCCACACGAAGCCCAAAGCCGGAGGATCGGATAGGCTAGGCGCGATTTTATTATCATTGGTCGAGGATTGCCGATGACCATTTTCACTCGCTAAGACTCCCCCGATAAAACTTATTCCCGACGCGTGTCTCGTATCCGCTTGATTTAGAGGGACGATAAACGACGAGGGGCGCATTCCTTTCCACCTACACTAGATTGACTCTTTGTTTAACCGACTAGCGGATGATCGCCCTGACTTTATTTAAGCCACGACTCCGCGCGTCGCTCGATTATTTTTCAACTCCGACTCCGACTAATTAATCGTTGATCGATCTACATTTCGCTATTATTGCCGTTGAAATAATAATATACAAGGCATTTCACGGGTGTATCGAGTACTTGCAAGATCTATCGAGAGAGCTAATTGGTCGATTTGAAAACCAGTTCTAATAAATATTCGCCGGCTTATTGTTGAGAAATAAGCAAATTTGTCAATGCGCATACCAATGATTCTAAACGAGTATTGTTTCTCAGCCTGGATCGTTGTTTGCATTACTCATGCGAGCTGCATTTGATAAATATAGTGGATCGAAATCGTTGCGGAGTAAAAGTAGAGCGGGAAATTGAGAGGATTTTCAGGAAAGCGAAACCATTGCCGTTTAAAGGCAATTCTATTCGGATAAAAAGTGAAAAGCGTTCGGTAAGATAAATCCGCTGGGATTTTTCAGTTGTGCGACGCGTCAACTCGTAGTAGCTTCTAACGTTTCTGGTCCAATGGTACGGTTAATTTTTTGTACAACGCCCCGCCTACACCCCACACCCGCACAAACACACACACACACACACACATGCAATGAATATGCATACCTTTGATAAGGATAAGCACCGCAGTTTGTCGTTGTTTTTAAAGTTGTTTTGAGCTGAAAGTGAATCGAATTAATCTAGGGAGAGTGACAATTGGTAGGCGAGGTGACATTAGGAGGCACCACGAGGTATCCTCGTGTCCAAGTGCTCGAGCGGAAGGCTCCGATCGAGCGAGCGAGGCCAAGCGAGCTTAGGGAATTGGCTTATCGAGAAATACAAGCGAGACTAATCAAGAGTCGGAGGCGTTGGGCGTTGAGTAAATTATAACGCGGATCGCCGATCGACGCGTGGGCGTCGCCGTCCTCGATAAGGGGGAGACCATCGGAGGGGGCGACCGCGTGCGTGCCTACAGTGGCCGAGGACTCGATCGAGTCCGCGACCGGGACGGTCGAGTTCCAGCGGGAGCCGATCCGGCGTCCCCTGCCGCGCTCCCTGACTCTCCCTCCTACTACTGACTAATGGCTCTTGCTTTTGCCCCCCCCCGCACAGCCCTGGCGACGCTGCTGAGCGCTCGGGACTGCGAGCCGGCCCCCCAGGAGCAGCGATCGTCCCTGGACGAGTTCGCGGGATCGTCGCCGGCGCCGGCGCCTCGGGAGGCCTTCTTCGACGGCTCGGCCCACCTGCGACTGCGATCCTTCGTCTCGGTCCACCGGCACAGCGGGCTGAGCTTCCGCACCTGCGACCCGGGGCTCCTCTTCGAGCAGCGCTTCGAGCCCTCCGAGTCAGTCAGCCTCCAGGTCGACCACGAGGGCCTGCTGTTCGTCGCCCGGCTGCAGCAGCGCCGGCTCAAGGCCCGGCTCAACGGCCGCCTCCTCGACAACGCCTGGCACAACGTCAACCTCTACTTCAGGCTGGGTAACCTCACCCTCAGCGCCGCTGGACACTCCCAGGTCAGTCCGACCCGCCGCCGCCGGCGCCGCCCTTTTTTATCCCGCGACGCTCGTCGTGGCCCTCCGCAATCGAGCTTCCCTTCGAGCTTCCCGGCCGAATGGCCTCGCCTATGGATGCATTCGTTCGTGCCCCCCCCCCTTTAAGCATTAGGTCCCCTAACGTGCCCGACTTGGCAAAAGACATCGCGGCTGGCTCGCTTTAACGTCGGCCCCTTATCGGTTGCCGCGAGCCCCGACGGGGGCGGCGGATCGTCACCCTCGGCTCCCCGTAACGAATGTTGGCCCCTCCGAGGAAAGGCAGGAATGCAAGTCCTCTGACGCGGGTAGCTTTGAATAGAAGTCGAAGCGCGCGCTCGGGAGATGGACCCGACGGTGACCCGGGGACTTCGGCCCTTCGGCCCCGAGAGCCGAATAAGATCGCGTGGACGCGTTGCGCGAGCTCCTCTATCGAGCCGCGCCATCCCCCGAGGGCTTTACCGTATCGCATAAGCACGTGTACCGTTAAAAAAAACAACGACGACCACAACAACGACCGCAACAGCAACAACAACAACAACAACGACAACGAAGCACCAGAATTTCCGCATGCTTTAGGTCGTGGCCAACGCAACGTACAACTCGGAGATTCTCGCTCTGCCCGACGACAATCCGAACGGGACCCTCACCGTCGGCGAGGGCTTCCGGGGCTGCATACTCCAGGGTCCTGGCATCCTCTTCAACGACAGCGTCAGCGTCAACGCCGTATTCGGGCCTTGTCCCTACGACACCAAAGGATGTAAGACACCATTACGTAGCCAACGACTACACTGATTCATATTTTATGACGCGACGCGTCTTTACGACCTGTGTCGCACTACCGCCACGACTCTCCCCCGTCGACACCAGGCAGCACCCCTCGCCATCCCTGTGCCCACGCTCCCTTGCGCCTCCTCCGTCCGCCCGAGCCCCGTCATCTCCATCATCTGTGCGACGCGTAGGGAGCGGCTCGAGGTGAAAACGAGCTGGAGAGCCGCACGGGACGGAACTTTCGATTCCGAGGAAAGGAGCGACACTCCCCGGATACCTTGACCAGTAGGAGGGAAATTATCTTACGACATAATTTCCGTAATAAGTCTGCTTCACTTGTCTCCGTGATTTTTCCTATTTTCATTATGAACGTTCTCGGTAACGTTATCGCTATCATCGTCACCGTCAACATCATCATTATTGGATAAGATCTGGTCGTATAAGCAATTTATAATTATTCATATATATATATATATATATATATATATATATATATATATATGTGTGTATATATATATATATGTGTATATATATATATATGTGTATATATATAAAGTGGAGTTTCGAGTATGAAAAATACCTCATAAGAATAAAATACATTCAAGTAAGTGTAAATGCCGACTGATATCTATTTCTGCAAATTCCATTGCTTCACATTCAACAACTTAAAAAACAAGTTGAGGTAGCGTAAGAGAAGCATTGTTAACGTAAAATTCACATGCATCTTATTCATTAAAATATTGTCGCCATCATTAACAAGTTTCCGTTCATTTTTTCTGGTATGAAGCAATGTTAAAAGAACAATTAACTTCGACCCCTCTAAAGTTTCAATTCTACTCAGAACGCTAACACGTCTCTATTTTCTTGCTCTCTCGTTTGCCGCAACAAATTTCCCTCGACGAGGCCCGTTTATTTTTCCCCATGCCTACTCGCCACGGCCCTGACCATCTCTTAATGCTTTCCTTCTTCAACCGGAATATCCCTTAGCCTTTTTCCCGATACGCGAGTCACGATAGCCGTTTGGTTTATTTCATTCGCTCGAGGTCGAGATCTAAGATTCTTCTTCGAGGCTTTTTAAGAAAAAGTTCGCGCGCGCGCGCATTCAAAGCAGCGAGGAATAATCTCTCTTTTCCCCTCTCTCCCTCGCTTTATTATATTTATCGCTGGCTCTCTCTCTCTCACTTTTTTTGGAGAGCCCTTCCTTCGAAATACAAGTTTCCGTTCTTTGGCGAGCATCAAGTCGTTAAATGCAAGAACGCTCGCGTACGAATTTTATTCCATGGCTTGCAACAGTGTAGTATACGTACCTCGCTTTGTTCGCACGTTGTTGAATGGTATTTTAGTGTTTTGTGTAAAGCTATAGAAAGAAATAATGGGAAGGAGAGAGAGAGAGAGAGAGAGAGAGAGAGAGAGGGAGAGAGAAGTTAACGTGTGCGTTTGACTGGTTGGAGAGTATTTGAGAGCGTGAGTGAGAGAGTAAAAGAGAGAGAGAGAGAGAGAGAGAGAGAGAGTCTGTGGGTGTGTGCGGGTGGGTGGGGATGTGTCAAGTAATGGGTATAGCCTATGGTAATTGCAGGTAGGCTCAAAATTGAATGTCGTATGTAGTAAAGTTTGGCGAACAGTAGTTTGCGATCCGTAAGTAAAATTGATGGTATTTTGTTTTTTTTTTTTTTTTTTTGATTTTGTACAAGCACAAGTGTGTAATGCACCGTTTGACGATCTTAGTTAGAAGTTGTTTAAAGTTTGAGGCATCGCAAACGGCACAACGTTTGTAGAGGCCTTGGCGAGAGCTCGTGAATCCGGTGGGGACAGGAGGGCGGGGGGTAGGGTAGGGTTGCCGAGAGGGAGAGTTACAGAGGACGGGGCGGGCGCGCCGAGGAGGGGGAGGGGGGAGGGGGGAGGGAGCTCGCCGATCGCCAGGCCGAATTAACCGAGACGTTCGCAGGTGGAGGGAGCGGCGCGGCCCAGCCGATGACCCAGCCGTCGTCCGCCCAGGCGAGCTCTACCACGGACTACTGCCAGCACTCGCCCTGCATGATGCGAGGCAAGTGCGTGTCCAGGCAGGACCGCTACGAGTGCCACTGTTACGCCCGATACTCCGGCAACAACTGCCAGATCGATCATGGTAGATCAGAGCCCGGCCGAAACCACGCACCCGAACCCCGCACCTCGACCACGCACGCACGCACGCACGCACCCACGCACGCACCCACGCACCCACGCACGCACGCCTGCTCACCCAGCCACCGCTGCTCTCTTCTCCGCCTGAGCTCATGCGTACGCCTGCGAGGCCCACCCACCACCAGACCCTCCCCTACCCCAGGCCCGAGCCCTTCAAAGGCTTCTATTAGTCGCTCACCTTGTATCGTCAGCCCTTCCCGCCCTCCTCCCTCTACCTCGCTTATCGATCCATCCCACACCTTGGACCACCTTATTCGTAATTTTAACTCCCGAGGAAGCCCTGAATCTTTCCTTCTTTCTCCTCCTCCTCCTCCTCCGCCCCTGCTCTTTCTATTCTTCCGACTCACGAGTCTTATCTTCGAGCTCCGATCGATAACGCAAAAAACACTTTAACGTGTCGATTGGTTTACCGCGCTAAAATCGCGCAGTGATTCAAATTCTATTGCACTCGAATCAAATTCCTGATCTCGTTTCTTTCCATGAAATCGCGCTCCAAAGTTCTCCTAAAATCGAACACGTACTCTTTGATTTCATGGCTTCTCGTCACTACTCTGCTACAATGACTAAAATTAATCAATTATCTCCTCTTCGTAAGGCTATAAACGTATACGTGTATTTTTTTTTTTTTTATCATTTTCATTATTATTATTATTATTATTATTATTATTATCATCATTATTATTATTATTATCATTGTTATTGTTATTGTTATTATTTGTTTACTTATGTACGTTTGTTTGTTTTTTTTTTTCTTTTTTTCTTTGCGCGAGGCAGCAAAGCAATTCACATTTATGCAAAAGCGAAGTAATTGATTTTAAAATGGAATTCCTTCAACGGCGAGTACATTTTTCAGATTGCGTAGTCTGTTAAGCCGCACTACGATGCCGCCGTTCAGCCTCGGAGGATTGGGCTTCTGTTGTTAATGCATGATTACTGGCTGTACATTATCGTATGCATTTTGAGTATTTTGACGCTTTTAATTCCTGTTGCGCTTTCCCCGCCCCCCTCCCCCCACGAATAATAGTATTTTGCATTTATGTTGTCGCTCTTTTTATTTTAAGACTTGTTTGTTTGTTTGTTTGCCTTTTGGCGAGGGCCGCCAATAACTTACATTTGGTCGGCAGGTTAGCTAGTAAATAAATAAATATATTCTGCATCATGTGTGTGTGCGTGTATACACGCACACGCACATATATATATTTGCATTTGGGTGAAGTTGCGAGCGGGAGAGAGCTCTTATTTCCCCCAGCCAATGGACAAGGGGACGGAAGAGAGGCGCATCGCACTCCGGTGTACGCGCGCGGGCAATGGAAGCACGCAGTGAGAGCCGGGAGCTTATCGTGAAAAAAAAAAAAAAAGCGTATCGCGGAGTACGTGGCATTAAGGCCCGCGCTGCCGGGGGGAATAAAGAGTCGCGCGATAAAGCCCGGCATTAGACTTCGACCTGAAATTGCGAGGCGAGGGCAAAAGCATTTGCCCGAGATAAGCGAGCGGCCGGGCGGTAAAGCGCGGGCGGCATCGGCGATCGATTCGGCGGCGCCGCTCGATCCAGGCCGAGCGGCGTTAAACGCAGTGCCGCGGCCGTCGGGTTGCGGGGGGGGGGCGGGGGGCAGATATTGCTTTTCGCGAAACTCGATCGCGCGCACGTACGCGGTCTTAAATATCCGTCAAAGCGACACGCATTGCCCCGCGCGATCGGGCCGCGAGACTCTGGTTAAAAATCGACGCGCGCGAGTGTAACAACGCGATCGATTGGCCGGCTCTCGCACGCGTCCCCTGGAATGCCGCTCGATTCCCCGCACGCACGATTCGTTTGGCTAAGCGATCGAGCTCGATCGGCCCGGCACCGCTGCTCCGGTTCAACGATCTCCGCGTCGAGCGGAGCCCCCACCCCGACCCTACCTACGCGCGGGCTCCTAATCCCGAGCCGTCGCCGGCTCTACCCCGGCAAAGCCCGTGGCTCTTGCTCCACTCTCTGGCCCGGAGTCTCTCTTATCTCCGATCGGCGCGTCTCCGCCCGCGAGGTATTCGGCCGCTGCCTCCTTCCTCCGAGAAGTCCCTCCTCTCTCCCGTCGCGTGCCCGATTTTAGAGCGCGACTCGGCCCTGCAGCGGGAACCGCCGTAACTGCCCAACGGCTTCTTTTACACCGGAGCCGTCGTCGACGGTGTCGTGACTTCGGGAGAGTCCTTCGTCGACTCTTGCCACAGCCATGCGTTAACGAGCTGCGATATTGTCCCCTGCCACGCGGACTCCCATCGCCGTAGTCGTAGAGCGCCTCGATCCTTCCGACGACTTCGGCCGTCTTCCTCCTCGTACCTCAGCTCCTACCTGGAGGCTCTCCGAGAAGGCCCCACCAGTCCTCGGGCTCGCACTTTCCCGATCGTTTTCCTCTCGAGCAGTCGAGTCCAACCAGTGATTATCTCCTGCGTTCGCCGAGTTATTTTGCTTCTGGAGCTCGCCAGCGGGCATCCGGCGCGGGACGAAGGCCCGGAATAAAGGCCGACCTCTTGCCCGTCCGCGACGAGGCGCCCCTCCGTTTTACCTCCTGGATTCCTTACCTCGCCGAGTCGGCTCTTCGACGATTAGCCCGCGCTTCCGAGCCCTCTCTCTTTTATTCCCTTGCCTACCCCCCATTGTCCGTAAACTCCGAGGCTCCCCTCGAAGCCGGCCTCGAATCGACTACAGTGCGTATCTCTGCCCACGCCAGCGGTTTCGCCTCTAACCGAAGCCCCAGGGCTTAATGGCTTTTCCGTACTTTCTCGAGACCGCCGCGGCACGAGCCCGATGCCCTCTCGACGACTTTTCCTTAAAAGGTTCTCTCCTTTTTTTTTTTCCTTTTTTTTTTTTCCCCCCCCCTTGAGAGCCTCTTTCGCGATCTCCCCCCCAATCCCTCCATTCCGTTGAAAACACAATGCGCGAACCGAGCCAGGCTTGCACCACTCGTACGAGCGATTTCAATTTAATTCAACGCCGTGAATCCCCCGAGCTCTAGGCGAACAAAGGCTCTTTTACGATTGCTCCTCCCTTGTAGGTATTCCGCAGTAATTTAGTTTTAGTTTTAATTACATCTTAATTTCTAATGTTAATGCTGATACTTTGTACTCACGGCTCATGTTTAAGGATGTAATATGTCTCTAACCTAGTATTGTCAGTTATCATACTGAATGTGGTGTTGGGATATGAAGTTTTTACCTACTGGCAAAGATCTTTAAATTTAGTTGTCTATTTGTGAATAATTTTAAAGAATACTTCTCTCGTGAATGTTCTTTTCTTTTTTTTTTTTTTTTCTTTTTTTATAGAAATAAAACCATTATGCAAAGCAAAATGTTGCACGTTTAATGAAAGCTTTGCTTACACGAAATTCTCTACGAGATATTTAGTATTAGCTTAAAATTTGATCACTGAATTATCACCGACTTGTCACTTTTTTATACAATGTATTGCCTATTATTTACTAAATAAGCACTACATCGCCATCTAATATTAACGCGCAAAGCTTAAAATGCAAATGTTGCTTGAGAAAATACTCTTTGAGTGGTAAATTTTTCAAACTCACATTTGTATAAAAAATTTATGGAATACTTCCGTTCGAAAATGTTACATATAACGGTTAATGTTTATATACAATGTGAAATTCGGTGATAAATTTTCTAAATCACGATAGCTTTATAAATTATTTGGAATACTACGATAAAAGCGCCATTTTTTAAAAAAATTGTTCATTCTCTCTTTTAATGATTTTAATGTTGGCTTTAAAGCTAAGCCCTAATGTGCCATTTACTTTAGTCGCTTTATATTTGACCTCGGATTGAAATAAAATCAGTTCACATGGAAATGCAGTATTTATAAAAATGTCCTTCCAAAGTCTTAAGTACATTGCGAATTGTATTCCAAAAATGTTAAAGAGCTACGTACATACTCGATTTTAATATGTTTTAATGCTTTTAAGTATAGAGTCTAAGGGGACCGATATACCTTCAATTTTTCAATAAACATGTTAGTATTAATTTATTTATTGGTGCCATATAATTGTCGACGAAAGAGATAATTCTCCTATATACATATATATATATATATATATATTGCGCATGTTTTAATGGAAAGTTAAAAACAATCGGACTTTCTCAACGTAATGCGAATACGCGGGTTTTAATGCTCAGAGTTTTGCACGCGTTTGTCAAGAATCCTGACGAAAACAGGCAAATTATTCCAAGGTTAAAGATTTTCTCTGCCGCCTAAAGCAACAATAGTAATTTTTCGCGTTGAACGCTGCTCGCTCTGCCGGAATAAAGCCGTAATCGCGTAAAATGTTAGACTCGGGCAGGATCGAAAAAGTGCCGAGATAATTTAAAGGGCGATAATTTGTCGGGCAGGTGTTCGCGGTCACCATACCACGGGTATTTAAAACTCGGAGGTTAGAGATATATATATATATATATGTATATGTATATGTATAGGTATGTATGGGTGTGCGTGCGCGTGTGTATGCATAGGAAGGAGAGAGTAAGCAGGGAAAGAAGGTGGAGCGGTCCCCGGGAGTCGGAGGGGGGTGGCAGCAGGGCTAATCTCTTGCCTCGTGGGCACCTCGCCAACAGGTTCCGCGTGCCTGAGCAACCCCTGCCGCAACGGGGGCACCTGCTTGGAGGACCAGCAGGGCGACTTCGGCTGCCAGTGCGCCCCGGGCTTCGTCGGCCAGCGCTGCGAGTCCGCCGCGGGGGCGCGGCTCTGCGAGACCAGCGATCCCTGCCGCAACGAGGGCGCCTGCGTGGAGCTGCCCGAGGGCGACTACAGGTGCGACTGCAGGCCCGGCTGGTCCGGCAGGTACTGCGAGATCGACGTCGACGAGTGCGCCTCCCACCCCTGCAAGAACAAGGGCAACTGCACCGACACCGTCAACGGCTACAGCTGCAACTGCGAGCGCACGGGGTGAGAAGCCGCGGCCTCGCCGATAACTCCCGGTCGGACCCCGGCCTCTAACGCCCTTCCGCCGGCTCCGCAGGTACAGGGGCTCCAACTGCGAGGTGGACATCGACGAGTGCGGGGACAACCCCTGCCTCAACGAGGGCACCTGCTACAACATCTACGGGGGCTACGTGTGCGTCTGCCCGCGGGGCTTCGAGGGCCAGAACTGCGAGCTCAACATAAACGAGTGCCTGGCCCGGCCCTGCAGGAACGGCGGCCAGTGCCTGGACGAGGTCGGGGGCTACCGCTGCAACTGCACCGGGACCGGCTTCGGGGGCGAGCACTGCGACCAGTCGCCCCGGGGCCTCGGCTGCGAGCTCCTCCTCTGTCCCCCCAACAGCTTCTGCCTCAAGGGCCTACACGGGCCCCAGTGCGTCTGCAAGTCCGGCTTCCTCGGGGAGCCGCCCAACTGCACCCTCAACTACTGCGCGAGCGGACCCTGCGCCAACGGGGCCACCTGCAGCAACTTCCGCGACAGGTTCGAGTGCCTCTGCCCCCCCGAGTGGAAAGGTCAGTTCGCTGCTGCCTCTGCTGCAGCTGCCCCCCACCCCCTAACCTAACCCAATAACCCTACTACAACGATCCGCCCGCCCACGCGAGTCGCTTCGCGGGAAAATTGGAATCGAGACGAAATCTGCGCGCCTTGACGAGCGAGATCCTATTGCTCCTGGCGGAAGAATACTGCCCTTGACTTCCAAGCGACTCGGCAGTCCTTGACCGAGGCACTTTTTTCCCTCAAAGATCACTAAGCCCGTTCTCGAAATTTACGCTCGCTCAGCCTCCAAGGCAAGCTAATACGTGTAATTCTTCTTCGGAGTATCGAAACGACGGTTTGCTTTAAAGAGCAGCAATTAACGTTGAACGCAAAAAGTATAAATCGATAATAAATAACGGCAACTCGAGGTTATTTCGATATCCCGCGCGATGCCGAAGCTCAACGGGGAGCAGTTTTTTTTACGCTTATCGAGAAAAGCGAATGGACAGTCGGAGAAAGAGCGGAAGGGTCGTTTCGTTGATTGAACGAGTCGTGAACCAATGGTACGTGGCTCGATAAAACGAAAGCCGGGACAGGCGAAGGGGAGGAGCGAGTTTAGGGCCTTTCGCCAGGAGCAATTCCCTTCGAGGACGCAAGGGAGCCCGCGTGGCCCGTCCTCGGGTCAATAACCCTAAGTAAACTAATGCAAAAGGGCCGAGGTGCAAGGGGTGGGCCGCGAGGGGATGCCCTCGCTGCGCCAACGGGGGCGAGTGCGTCGAGGCGGCGACGGGCTCCGTCTGCCGGTGCCCGCGACTCTGGAGGGGCCAGCACTGCGAGGAGGCCGTGACCTGCGCCAGCCACCGACCCTGCAAGCGAGCCACCGAGTGCCTCGACAACGTGAGTAGGCCCCCGGAGGAGCCGCGGGGCCTCGCGCCGAGTCCGCACTACTGCACCGGCGGCCGCCGCTCGCGCTCCATTGTAGCAGGCCTTCCTTCCAGTACTCCCCCCCCCCCGATCCTCCCTTTCGCCGCCGTTGCATTATTACGGATCCCGGGCGAGGCGCTCGCGACGCGCGATGGGAAAAATTGGACGGGCCCCGGGTGCTCGCCCGAGGAGCCCCCGGCCAACGACGACGAGGAACGGACGTCCGCGCCTCCGTGGACGAAATCGGGCCGTTGCGAGGGCTCGTCCAATTTTACGGGCGCGGCGCAAGGGGGGTGGGTGGGAGTGCACGAGTGACGAGTCTGGGCCGACAGCCGATCCTGGGCTACCAGTGCTCGTGCCAGCCCGGATGGACGGGCCCGGACTGCGAGCTCGACCTCGACGAGTGCGCGGGCGAGCCCTGCCTGAACGAGGGCCTCTGCATCGAGCTGACCGCCGACTACGACTGCCAGTGCCAGCCCGGCTTCACCGGTAAAGCCCCCGCCGTAGCCGCCCGTAGAGAGCCCCGCGCTGCAAACCCGTCCTACCCCTACATCCCTGCCCCCGTAGCCAGTCCCGGGCTAGTGCACCCAGCGGGGCCGAGGCTCGCTGCTCCCAAGAGCGCTTGCCGGGCCCGGGCGTCGGCCATCTATCACACGGCCGGTCCGTGCCCCCTGTCCCCAGGTAAGAACTGCCAGATAAACGTGGACGAGTGCCAGTCCCAGCCCTGCCAGAACGGCGGCCTCTGCCTCGACCGGGCCAACGGCTACACGTGCAACTGCACCCGGGACTTCGTCGGGGAGAACTGCGAGCGGGAGTACGACGCCTGCGGTCCCAAGCCCTGCGCCAACAACGGCAGCTGCCTCCCGAGCCCCAAGTCCCGGCGGGAGTTCAGCTGCGAGTGCCAGCCGGGCTTCGAGGGCAAGCTCTGCGAGGTCAACGTCGACGAGTGCCTCGGGGTCGTCTGCCCCGAGGGCCGGCTCTGCGTCGACGGCCTCGCCGGCTACGAGTGCAGGTGCAGGGACGGCTACAAGGAGCCCAACTGCAGCCTCGCCGTCCACCCCTGCGCCGCCAAGCCCTGCGGCAACCGGACCTGCATCCAGCTGCCCGACGACGACTACAGATGCGAGTGCCCCCCGGGGTACACCGGTGAGTTCCCGGGAATGGCCTCCCTGTCGAGGAGTAGGGGGGGAGAAGGGGGTGGGGTGGGAAGCCGAGGGCTCTCGGCCACGAGCCGACACTGACGGGAGGTTCCGAGCCGCAGGTTCCAACTGCGACGAGGACGTGGACGAGTGCAAGGTCGCCGGGAGCTCCCTGTGCAACAAGGGCATCTGCGTGAACAGCGTGGGCAGCTACGACTGCTTCTGCAGGCCCGGCTTCTCCGGGGACCACTGCGACTTCGACATAAACGAGTGCCTCTGCGGGCCCTGCCGCAACAACGCGACCTGCATCGACAAGATCAACACCTTCGAGTGCCAGTGCCCGCCGGGCTACTCGGGCAAGACCTGCGACCAGGACGTCGACGAGTGCGAGAGCTCGCCCTGCAAGAACGGGGCGACCTGCGTCGACGAGATCGCCAGGTGCGTCGGGACTCTCGGAGCCCAAAGGCCGGCCCCCGCTGCCGAGCTCCTGCCTAATCTTAAACGGGGGCCCTTCTCCTGCCGCAGGTACGCCTGCGTCTGCTCGCCCGGCTTCACGGGCCTCGACTGCGAGACCAACGTCGACGACTGCGAGTCCCAGCCCTGCCAGAACCTGGGCAGGTGCATTGACGAGGTCAACGCCTACGCCTGCGAGTGCTCGGACACGGGCTTCCAGGGCGAGCACTGCGAGAGCAACATCGACGACTGCCTCTCGGACCCCTGCGTCAACGGGGCCGAGTGCCTCGACGAGGTCAAGGACTACAAGTGCCGGTGCTTCGAGGGCTACGCCGGCAAGAACTGCCAGATAGACGTGAACGAGTGCGAGAGCTCGCCCTGCCAATTCAACGGCACCTGCCTCGAGAGGTCCAACGAGAACCTCTACAAGGAGGACGTCACCAACAAGCCGGCCGTCTTCGTCCAGGAGTTCAGCTACGCCAACGCCAGCGGGTGAGTACTCGTCCCGGTCCTCGTCCTGGTCGCGGTCGGTAGCTTTAACGAGGTCGCTCCGCCTCCTCCCCCTTCCGCAGGTACGAGTGCATCTGCGTGCAGGGGGTGACGGGCAAGAACTGCGAGACCAACGTAAACGAGTGCGAGAGCAACCCCTGCTTCGAGGGGGTGTGCATGGACCGGGTGGGCGGCTACACCTGCGAGTGCGACGAGGGCTTCGAGGGGGAGAAGTGCGAGATCGACATCGACGAGTGCAAGCGCTACGCCCCCTGCGACCACGGGATCTGCTACGACCGCCGGGCGGATTACCTCTGCAGCTGCGAGGCCCTCTACGGGGGCAAGAACTGCTCGGTGCCCCTGACCGGGTGCCAGGGCAACGCCTGCATGAACAACGGCACCTGCTGGCCCTACCTCGTCGACGAGACCGAGCACAAGTTCAACTGCACCTGCCCCAACGGCTTCCACGGCGAGATTTGCAATCACGTGAGTGACCCTCCGAGGAGGGCTCCACCCGCTTCGAAGCCGGCTCTCTCTCTCTCTCTCTCTATCTCTATCTATCTCTATCTATCTAACGTACTCGCACCGGATCCACGCTTCGATCGCGTATCGGTCATTGCTGCCGGAACGAGGCCCGAGAGGCTCACTGGACACATCGTGGCACTTACATCTGATAAATTGTTTTTGCTTTTCAATCCCGCACAATTTTATCTTTCAAAGCACACCTACAAGTTTCAATGCACCTGGCGCTTACCCTCCAATTTCGCGAGGTTCCAATAATATATATATATATATTATGCTTAACTCGTTGCAATCCGCGAGGAGAGGGTCACTTTTTATCAGAGGTACACGTTGACAATGGATTTGCAAAGGCATCGACTCGCAAATTAATCGCAATCGGTACGGGAACGTTGAGGGGATACTCGATAGAGAGGATGAAATCGGTAAACATTAAATTACGTTAATCTAAGCGCGAGTCGGACTAGAGTCGGACAATGGACGATCCACCGATCGAAGCCCACCAACGTTGCAGTACCCTAAACGCGCCCGGATTTATGCGCGATTGATCGCGTACGAGTGCGGCGCGTGTACGCAGGTACGTGGGCATCGCGAGCCCCTGCCGCGTAGCTGCTGTGCACGGTAGAGAGCAAAGGGAGGACGAGTCGAGGGCGACGAGTAGTAAAAGCTGAACGAAAAGAAAACCAAGCGCGCAATAGAGCACGCGGGCTAACGTCGTAACGGTGATTGGATTTAACCAAGTTTTGTTTAATCGCCCGCATGCTTTCCACTCTAACCACGAGCTCTAACCACGAGGCAGGAACAGGTGGGTAGCACCGAGCCCCTCCCTATACACCGGCCAGCGATAGGGCCCCTAAGCATTAGAGCACGATGACTTGAGCGCAGGTAACGACGATGTCCCTGAGCGGCAACTCCCTGGTAACGGTGAACACGAGCCGGGAGGAGGGCTACGACATCCAGTTCAGGTTCCGGACGACCCTGCCCAACGGGCTCCTGGCCATGGGCAAGGGCCCGACCTACTACATGCTCGAGCTCGTCGGGGGCAAGCTCAACCTCCACTCGAGCCTACTCAACAAGTGGAACGGCGTCTTCATAGGGAGCGGCCTCAACGACTCCAGCTGGCAGAAGGTCTTCGTCGCGATAAACGCGACCCACCTCGTCCTCTCGGCCAACGAGGAGCAGACCATCTACCCGATCAATCTCAACGAGGGCGCCAACGCGACCTACACCTCCTTCTCGACCACCTACATAGGCAGCACGGTCAGCTACCTGCGCAAGCTCCCCCACGGGCCGCCCTTCTTCGTCGGCTGCACCGAGGACCTCATCATCAACGGCGAATGGGTGAGCGCCCCCCCCACTGCCTCCCACTGGCTTCGAGCCCCAAAGAACCGACGAAAAAACTCCAAAGACTCCCTCTGCTTCGCCCCCCCCCCAACGACAGATCTACTCGGGCACCGCCTCCAAGCACGTGGAGATGCAGAACGTCGAGGCCGGCTGCCCCCGGGAGGCCCAGTGCTCCCCGAACCCCTGCAAGAACAACGGCCACTGCACCGACCGCTGGCGCGACTTCTCCTGCAAGTGCGAGCGGCCCTACCTCGGCTACACCTGCCAGTACAACATGACCGCGGCGACCTTCGGCTACGAGAACGTCACCAACGGCTACGTGAGCGTGAGGGTGGCCGACTCGGCCCGGCGCTCGGTCCGCTCCATCGTCGACATATCCATGTTCATAAGGACGCGCGAGGAGCGCGGGGACATATTCTACCTGGGCAGCGAGCCCAGCGCCCCCTCGGCCGACGCCAAGGAGAAGACCTACATAGCGGCCCAGCTCGAGGGTGGCGAGCTCCTCGTGCGCATACAGTTCAACGGCACCGAGGCCTACACCGTGGGCGGGGTCAAGCTCAACGACGGCAACAACCACCTCATTCAGGTCATACGCAACGTCACCCTGGTCCAGGTCAAGATCAACGGCACCGAGTACTTCAGGAAGACCATCAGCGCCAGCGGCCAGCTCAACGTCACCGTCCTCTACCTCGGCGGCCTGCCCCAGGTCTCCAGGTACATAAGGCAGGTCGACAGCCGGCTCATGGAGGTCACCCACGTGCCCCAGACCAACTTCAAGGGCGTCATCCAGGACGTCCAAATATCCAACGGGCTCGAGACCATGGTCGTCGAGTTTTATCCCCTCAAGGCAAGGGCCCCACCTTAACCTTAACCGGGCAAATCACTTAAGAGCATCGGTAGCCGAACGAATAGAGGAGGCCCTCGTCCTCCTCCCGACAATCGTCTGACGGGCCGAGTGTAGACTCACTGCAGCGCTCGTGTTTCAGGCCAAGGGCATCCTGGCGCTCGTCCAATTCGGCAAGGTGAGCTTCGACCCGCAGAAGGTCTTGGAGGGCGTCGTCTCGGACAACGTATGCGCCTCGAGCCCGTGCTTCCACAACGGCACCTGCCACGTCACCTGGAACGACTTCTGGTGCCAGTGCCCGCGCGGCTACACGGGCAAGACCTGCCAGGAGATGGAGTTCTGCCAGCTGCAGGACTGCCCGAGCGGCTCCAAGTGCCAGAACCTCGACGACGGCTACGAGTGCGTGGCGAACGCGACCTTCGACGGGGCGAGCACCTGCTTCACCTACGCCTACAGCCACCCGGAGGCGGTCAACGTCACGGGCTCGACCATAGACCGGATCAGGATCAACTACCGCTCCAACAGCGGGGGCACCCTCCTGCACATGGCCCCCAAGGCCGGGAGCTCCTACTTCACCGTCTCCGTCCTCGAGGACAAGGTCACCGTGGCCTGGAGGCTCGACTACGAGACCAACGGCCTGCTGAGCTTCGGCAAGCCCGAGCCCGACGGCAACTGGACGACCGTCGTCCTCAAGCTGAGCAACGACTCGATCGAGTGCGGCTTCGAGGACACGAGCGAGGAGGCCCCGCCCCAGTCGAGCTCGAGCTTCAACTTCGGGGCCTGGTACGAGCTCCTGCTCGAGGGCAGCGTCAGCCTCGGGGGCCTCGGCGAGGCCCTCGGCGAGAGCCAGGGCTACGGGAGCCTCGGGCCCGAGCGGCGGACCGAGGGCAGGGACGCCGCCCTCTCCGGGAACTCGGTGGAGCTCGCCGACCGGAGGCTGACCACGGCCGCGCCGGCCCAGGGCCTGCTGTCGGGTAAGCCGGGGGGCCGCTGTCCCCCCCCCCAACCCGTAGGGCAGCGCAGCTACGGATGATAACTCGGGTCCGCGTTGCAGGGGAGGCCTTCAAGGGCTGCCTGGGCGAGGTCAGGATCGGGAGCATGCTCCTGCACTACTTCAGCTACGAGGAGGTCTACCAGAACGCCAACTTCACGCCCCTGGAGTTCCTCTCGCTCCAGCAGCAGGAGAACGCCTCGAGCCACGAGAGCGTCGGCTGCCGGCTCTGCTTCGACAGCGACTGCAGGAACGAGGGCCACTGCCTCGACGAGCTCAGCAGCTACGCCTGCGAGTGTCCCCCGGGCTACGCGGAGGACGACTGCTCGGTCGACGTGGACGAGTGCCTCGATAACAAGTGCGACAACAACTCCACCTGCCTCGACGGCATCGCCAACTACACCTGCGCCTGCAGGCCCGGCTGGCAGGGATGGCTGTAAGCTGCTCTTCCCCTCGCCGCCGACTCCTCGGCCTGGCTGCGGTGGCCCGATAGGAGCGACTCGGGGGGCCGGGGGGGGGGCTGGAACGATCGAGGCCGCCATTGGCCCGGGGACCGGAGTCGCGTCGAGGAGTCGGCCGTAGGGAGAAGTCGGTCGTGTCCGGGTGGGGTGGGGGGGGGGGCGTGGAGCCCGCTCAGGGGGCTTATCTTATCGGGCTCGGCTCATCTCTCGGCTATCTCAAGGCACACAGAATCGGCCTTGCGCCAACTAATCATGGCCCGTGTGCGCTGTCGCAGGTGCGAGGAGGACGTGAACGAGTGCGTGAGCATCAGGCCCTGCCAGCACGACGGGGTCTGCGTCAACCTCCCGGGCTCCTTCCACTGCGAGTGCCCGGACCAGTACACCGGCGAGCTCTGCGAGAACTTCCGGCTCATCACCTGCGCCGACGAGCCCTGCGCCAACGGCTCCACCTGCGGGGACCTCCCCAACCCCCGCACCGGCGACAACTTCACCTGCAGCTGCATGCCCGGCTACGAGGGCAGCCTCTGCGACACCCCCTACTGCGTGCAGAGGAGCTGCCAGAACGAGGGCAAGTGCGTCTTCCTCTATCAGGTGGGTCCCGCTGCTCTTTTACTCCTCCCCGCCCCCGCCTACCTCCTTATCTCCGCCTCGGCCGTTGCGCAATCGCTCGCCGCCGCGGCGCCTCCGAGCGGCCGGCCCGGCTTCGCCCGGATCCCGGGGCTCTCCTCGAGCCTCCCCCCCGACCCGCCCCCGCCCTCACCGGACTCCCAGAAGGCGAGGCAAGGAAACTGACATGGCTCCCCTGCGCTTAGCCGCCCCAGTGCTCCTGCCCCCCGGGCTTCACGGGCCTCTACTGCGAGACCAACATCGACGACTGCGCCTCGGACCCCGAGGGCAACCCGCCCTGCAAGAACGAGGGCAGGTGCCAGGACGAGGTGGAGGGCTTCAGCTGCGACTGCAAGGGCACCGGCTACACGGGCCCGGACTGCTCGGAGGACATCGACGAGTGCCTCGAGCCCCTGACCGACTGCGGCTACGGCCGGTGCGACAACCTCCCGGGTAGCTACGCCTGCCTCTGCGACCCGGGCTTCTGCGGCTACAACTGCAAGATGAAGGACCCCTGCAAGGACAACGAGTACTGCAAGAACGGAGGCACCTGCGAGTGCGTCGAGGACACGGGCTACGCCTGCCACTGCCCCCCGGACTACAGCGGCCAGAACTGCACCGAGGTGAGTCCGGGACCCGCCACCCCTCCCCCATCTCCGGGCCCAACTCGTTGGCTAACGCTCTGGTCTCGTCGCTTTCAGAGCCAGCACTTCCTGGGGAGCCAGGCCCTCAACATCGCCGTCATCGTCGGCCCCATCGTCGGGATACTCTTCCTCGTGGCCGCGGGCTCCTTCATAGCCCTCTTCATGATGGCCCGGAAGAAGCGAGCGACCCGCGGCACCTACAGCCCCTCGGCTCAGGAGTTCAGCAATCCGAGGGTCGAGATGGACAACGTGATGAAGCCCCCGCCGGAGGAGAGACTCATCTAAGCCAGAGGGGGAAAACGATAGCCTCGGGAGCGGCCCGGGCGCGCGAGCTCTCCCGGAGCTCGGGAGGAGGGACACTCGGTCGCGCCATCCCGGCCGGTCTCGATCCTCGAGGACGCCCCTCCCGGCCGAGGAGGGCCAAGAGAGGGAGGCCTCCAGGACGGAGGAGCGGCCGCCGATGAATCGGCTATCCCCGAGCCTTTGGCGCCGAGTAGCCCCGTGCCTACTACCCCCTCGGCCTCCTGGCGCACGCAGGACGAAGAGCGCCAGGACTCGGCGCGAACGGCTCACACCGGCTCGATCCTCCGGACTCATCCGGATTATTTATTGTCTTCTCGTAGGGTAGGCGAGTTCTCGGGCGCGTCTCCGCGCCAACGCGGCGTTCAAGAAAACTAAACTTCTCGGTCAGTTTATCGTACGTAGAGATAATAATACACGTATCCTTTGCTTTCACGTTAGTTCTCATTTGTATCTTAGGCTCGGAGCGTAGGAGCTCGGGAGGGAATTAAATGATCGTCCCTTTTAATAATACGACTCCTCGCGCGGATCGTTGGCTCGGCGACCGATGATCCGCCGCACTCGACCCCCCCGGGAGTCTCCCGAGCTCCTGAGCTCGCTCTCCTTATCCGAATTTGTAATCTTGCGAACCCAGGGAGAAGACTCGTGACGCGTACTGCCGGCGAGGAGCGGACGAGAGCCGAGAGGGAGGGCTTGGCCAGGGTGGAGGGAAAAGACCTGCTCTAAGCGGACTTTGAGATCGTCATCGGCGCGCTGACCTTGTGCTCCGGATGCCGAGTACCCTTCCGCTCCACCCCGCTTCCCCCTTAATTGTACACTCTCTCTCTCTCTCTCGCTTTCGTCTCTCCTCGCTGGCGGTACACGATATTTGCTACAACGGTGGTGGAAATGCCTCTCGAAGGCGAGCCCGCTCTCGATCCTCGAGTAGGTATAAATATCCTCTCCCTCTGGACTCGGGACACAAGAGTCGTCGCGCCCCTGCAATCGATTGATAAATATCTCCCGCCCGGGAGAAGTTCGAGCCCCGGGGGCGCAGGGCAACGGCGACGAGAATCATTCGAAGTGTACTTAAAAGCTTAATAAGTATTTTTACTTGATAAACTTAAGAGAAATCAACAGAACCCGTCCACTTAAAGCCTAAAATATACTCGATTTACAAGAAGCTAATTTATTCTTAACGATAGTGCGCATTGATGTAGAGGAAGTGGAGGATTAGGAGGAGATAAGGTACTGCCACGGTGTGTGTTTTTGCCGTTGTTCTTGGAGCTCGAGGACGCGAGATCTCGAGCAGCAGCAACAGCAGCAGCAGCAGCAGCAACCGAGCACTCGAAAGGGTGAATCCGGAAGATCGGGACCGAAGGACGCTTGCGCCAATGGCAACCCGGTTAGAGTCCGGCGCGTGCAATGGGCGCCGAGCCCCGAGGGCCTTCCTTCCACGATCATGCAGTACTGCATGTTTATTTTGTAAATAGCGCGTAGAGCCTAAGTTGTACGTATTAAGAAAATTATCAACGCTTTTCTATCGATAGGATTTTTTATGAAAGTAGACCCATAGTATATATATATATATATATATATAGTATTTAACTTTAAATACGTCGTTAGTTTCGGGAGCTGAAGCGCGGGCCGCACACCCACCCACCCCCCCTGTCCCCGCTCCGGCCCAGAAACCCTGCGCGCGCCCGCGCGGATCATTGTACATGGTATGCGTGCGTGTGTGCGTGTGTGCTTAGCGTGGGTTTAATATTGTATGCCGCGAGTCAACCAAAGTACCTTGTTCATTCTCCGCTGGTGAACACGTGCGTTCGCTTAATTAATTGCCAACGGCCAACTCAAGGGCATCGCGGCGCCCCATTGAACTCTTGCATTTGGATTGCCGACGCAGTCGAGTGCCCACCCCCCCCCACCCTATTATAGTGAATTTTAGATGAAATTTGAAGCCCCCCCACCCACCCCATCTCCTTTTTGTAAACGAAAACTTATCGAGCGTCTTGCGGGAACGGTCGCACAGTCGTTTTAAGATTTTAGCAAGACTGACATTCGATGGTTAAGCGATTTTTTGCTAAAGAAACTCAACCGCTCCTCGTTGTTCTTTGTAAGCGTTGATTTATTGTGAGATTGTTTATTAATAGGAGACACAAGTGTACAAGCAATAAATATAATACATTCAAAATTGATCCTCCCTTGGCCTTTTTTTTTTGACCCTTTCTAAAATTCTAATATTTACAATTGGATACTTTAAGATTGCCACGCGTCGTTTCCTCCATGATTTAACCTCGTCCGCTCACGGTAATGCTCTTATGTACAAAATTCACTATCCTGTGGCTTTCCAATATCCAATGAAAGTTTTTCGAATGGAAGCATTGCCTTGGAATTTCTTACGCTTCATTTTTACACTACTTTTATACTCTTCCCGTTAATTTTGTGAAGCTTATCCCTTGAAAGCTTATCGAAAAACAGCAGACCTGCAGCCCTTTCTATAGTCTCAGGCGGGACCTGCACATTATACATTCATAATTATTTATCGATAAAAAGAATTTCTCATCGCTCTTCCTTTCTGATACTCTCTGCTCGAGAACATATATATATATATGTATAATGGATTAAGTAGATATATATACCTGAAAATTTGTTAACGGAGCGTTGTCAGAAATCGGTGTATTGGGCATAACAAAGGCCTCCATTTCCAACTTTGAATCCTTTGTTTCTCCTACTATAATTTTGTAAAAATGCGTTGGAACGGCAACATGATTAGCACCGATGACTTCGTATCGTACGTATTTTTTACCATCAGCCTCGAGCCTAGCGATAATAACATTGAAGTAAAGGACGAGGCTCTTATAGTTATAGGGAATAATCCATCGATAACAAATGTACAATTTGTTTGGCTTACCTTGGTAAATATAAGGGCCCTGTGCAGACGTAAACGTCTTTATAAATATTTGTTAAGTTCCTTACATAAATTTCTAACCTATTCCAAGAATGTCTATTAAAACCGGCCCCTACTTGCGGAGCCATGTTGGTTAAGTAAAAGGTCTGCTGCACGTGATTCTGATGCATTCTGTGGTTGCCGGCAGCTGCCAAATGCCCTCGGTCGTAGCCACTTTTCTTGTAATCGCTATTCAGTGACCTTAAGGAAAAAACGATCGATGTAGCATCGAGGCATTTAAGACACTCAACGAAATTGAAGGCATAGAGCTTTACGGTGGAGAGTACCTGAAGAATGGATGAACGCTGGTATCGGGGGTGAACTCACACTTGGTGCGATCGATATCGTTGTTCTTTTGCAGCCTTTCTTTGGTGAGGTGTTCGAAAACCCAGTGAGCAACTCGATTTCTTCTATCATACGAAAGAACAAAGTCATCATAGGATCTAATATTGTCTAATCCAGGAAAGCCATATTTCATGATCTGCGGACGGTGACAGCAGAACCACTTTACATTAATGATTACAGTAAGAGTATTATTATAAAAGACTCTGTTTCTGGACCTTATAACGAAAAGGTATTAAACGAACTCCGTAACTAAAAATGAAAATCACCCTTTATCGCGGTTGTTAAAGGGATTAGCAGCCACAGCGGGGCAGGCAACGAGATGGAAGTGCATTGGACGCCGTTAAGATAGAGTCTCGAGCGAAGGAAGCTCGTATTCGCAGCGTGGGGGGGAAGGCAAAACCGGAAGCTCTGGGATGACCGGGTAGAGGTTACGGGTCGCGAGCGCGAAATTGGTCGACCAGAGAGAGAGAGAGAGAGAGAGAGAGCGATCTTGCAAAAGCAGTCGACGGTAAATGGCGAAGGAGTAGGGCGGGGTGGGGGTTATCGGGGTCGAACAGCGAAAGGAGGTCGCGAGGCGGCGAAAGCAGAGCCATCGATTTAAAATAATAATATCAAGAAGGGGAGGAGGGGGAGTCGAGGTTAAGACGCCAGCGGCATCCAAGGAGGCCCCGAGACCGACGTACTTGGCTGATCCTCGAGCCGGGCGCTGAGAGCTTGGGCCCCATGTCCTTGCTGTCATCGGGCACGTGGATCGGCGAGGCGGCCGAGACCGTCCCGAATATAGGCAGCCCAGGGAAACTTTTGACATTCGAGCCGGAAAGGAAAGTCCGACTGCCGGGCTCGGTGTCGGCGAGCCGACGGAGGCCCGCGGCTGGGCTCCAGTGGCGCTCGTAGTGCTTGCCCGCGAACCAACCGGCCAGGCTCGCCCCCGTCACCGAGGACAAGCGCAGCAGGCTCCTGCTCCAGGAGCTCGACATCTCACCCCGGCGGCCTCCTGCACTCCTGCCTCAAGGGCCCCTCAAGAGCTGCGCGCGGCCCACGAGTCACGAGCCCGAGCTTCCGTAGCGCCACCGAGGAGCACCGCTGCGCGACTGGCGGCGGTTCGGTACTGCCTTTGGGCCAACTCGGAGTGGGAGTGTCCGACACCCCCGCCCCCGCGACGACCGACAGTCAGGGCCGCCTCTACGGCGCTCGGGCACCGGTGCGAGACCCGATCCTCGGGGAGGGCCCGAACCGTCGACGGAGGACGATCGGTCTGTTCGCCTCTCGGCCTCCCCTTCCCCCATTGGGAGGTACCACGTTGACGCTCCGACCTCGGCTGACCTCCTCCGGCGCATTCGCAATCTCAATCGGCTTTTGATTGCCGCTCCCTTCGAGCTACTCCTACATTGCCGAAACCTCGGGCTGCCGCTGGCACGGCATCCTTCCAATGCTTATCCAATTCAATTGGCTTCGTTCTATCCGTTCGACACCTGCTTTTGCGGCGTTGTTCATCCACGGAAGGCATTTTTTAATAGCGATCGATAACTTGGTGTATTGAATATTAATCGAAGCCTCGAAGAATACAACTTCTCCGGTGCATTTTTCGTTTACGCTGGCAACACATTACGTTACGTTTATTGGGAAATCTTTGCGCGAGTGTCCCAATGGACAATAACCCTTCGTAACGAAGCTTCTCTTGATCCTCTTAATATCCGAAAGAATACGACGTGGTTTAGCAATGAGTCGAAATTTCTAATGCTTTTGTTTTCCATTCAATTCAATTCTTATGCTTTAACTCGACTGAGGGCAAAAAGATCATCCTTAAAGGGGCTTCTATCCTTTTAAATCTAATAAGACGCTTAAAAAGAGCAAAAACAAAAAACATTTGTTTCTTATTTTTTTACCGAAGCAGGAGAATCATGAGCGATTCTCGACCAACTCTTTTATGCGCGAAAAAGAATTCAAACGTAAATTATCAAGGTTTCGCTATTGCACATTCAAGTATGCATGATTATTCTATATCGGCATTACCTACCAGTGTTAACTGATAACTGTACTCTACTAATCTCCATTAATAATTTATGCAACATTATCCCCACAATTATTCTATCAAATAATCCAAAGCATACATTATTTTATGAGTAATCTAACATAATAATTAAATAATAACTGTTAACTAATTTACGCAAATCATAAAAATTGTACATAATTAGTAATCGATTAAAAATAAATAATTTATAACGAGTAAACATGCGTCCGAATATAGTGGCTATTCTTTAAAAATTATTTCCAAATTTGGAAATGCAGTACTTATGATTGAACAACTTCTCTTAATATTTGCTCCTCTTTAATACGTATTAATTATTAGACGAGTTTAATAAGTGAACATAGTTTTTATTTATTTATTTTTTTTTTTTAATAGAAATGACAAAAATATTTGAATTGAGATAATTATAAAATTTATATTACACATGAGTAAATTTTTTTATTTACAATGTCAGTGTGAACGCTAAATCTGTCGATTAAGTTTTTTTAGAATCTTATAAATTAAATATGTACGGCAGATTATTTCTACTTATTGTTACAAATATAACCATTACATGATTTTCTTATATTATATCGAATATATATATATATATATATATTTTTATATGCCATAAAAAAGTAGTCGTGATTGAATTAGATGTTAGTTAGACAATTGTTAACTTTTCTTATACTCGATTCGTTCAACCTTTACTTCATCGCCAACCAACTGATAGACATATGTAACAACGGTAGAGCTTTGAATATCCATTAAAACAAATGAAGGAATCACGGATCTAAAAAAATAAATGTTTTATATTTTACTTCAATGTACTATAATACAAAGTTTTCATATGGATTACATTAAAGTTGATGTAAAGAATAAAAAGCTTCTGGATAAAATAATTGAATATTCATTCTTGTATTCTATATTTTTAATTAAACTTACGTTTCAAGTGGATTGTATGCACCAGTTGCCGAACCAGGATTAATATAAAATTTATTTTCATGCTCGTAAGCTTCAAACTTATGCGTATGACCAGTTATCAGGATATCGACGTCTAATTGGCGTTGAATTAAAGCTAAAGCTTCCGGATCACCCCAAGGAACAACTTGATGACCATGAGATAAACCTATTCTAAATTGACCAACGGTCACTACCTTCTGTTCTGGATAATTTAAATTCTAAAAAAACACGCAAAATAAAAACAAAGATTAAATTCACTTAATGTTAAAAAAATTAATACAATAATATAAATTCCAAAAAATGTACCTCATCAAAATCTCCTCTAACTATGTGTACATCGCTTGCCAATGTTTTTAAATAATCGTATGATTCTTTTGTACAGAGATTCCCTGTACACAGTATATGTTGTATTCTTCCCGGAACAAGGAGTTTCTTAAACTTACTAGGTAAACTACTGCAGCGGTGTGGAATGTGTAGGTCTCCCAAAACTAAAACAAGCTACATGGTTTAAAAGTTAATAAATCTTTTTTAACAATTTTGTATAAGTACTAAAAAATTAATAACTGCAATATTAAGAATAAATGAGCAATAAATCTATATATTTACTACATCTCGCGTAATTTAATAATCAAATATAATTTTTCTTTTATGCGAAAAAGTAAATAATGATATATTAACAAATTTTGAAAATATTAGACAAATGTGTTCCTCAATTTCAAAAATAAAGACAATTATAATATTTACAAACAAGCTTCGTCATAACGTATTATTATAACTTTGATAATCAATTCAAAATCAAAATCTAAATTATTATTATCTTGCTTGAAATTTTTTGAAAGTTCAACAGTCTAGGAATGATATTTCACTGAAATGAAAAGCAATTAGAGATGAAAAAAAGGAACAGCTGATAAACAGTAAGCTTCCTAAGGCATTAATTTACAATGAGAGTACGCGAAGCTGGTAAAACTGTATTAATTATTTAATAATTTGAGAAAAATTAATCACTGAATTGATAAAGTTGTTAGGTTATGCTTAAAACATTACAACAACCATTATCTGCTATGATACTGAATTTTTTAGTAAACATAAATTACCATGATTAAATAATGTATTGGAATTCGTCTAATTTGGAAGATTTTTATAGTAATAATACTAATAATAGTTCTGGAATATACACTTCAATCCATAAATGAATTTGCTATGTGTCAAATATCGTAAAGTGGGAGTGACAACAATACTTTAATTACAATACAGAATAATAGAATGCAAGTCAGTACCTAACCCAAACTCAGTCGTTCTGTACCCTACAGCGACAGTCTATATATTGCCCATGCGCTTTATTTTTCCGGTTTACTTTATGAGCGGGAAATTACAGTCTTGAAAATGATTCTTTATATTATTAATAATAATCCGTTATAGTAAGTTTCTTCACTTTTTACTGCATTTCAACAAATTTTTGCAACGAAAGCCGTCAATCATGAAATGTGTCGTATCCGGTGGAAATATAAAAAGTAATTTTAATTGTTTTGCTTTTAGGTTATTTGCTTAATTTGAATTGTTGAACCTTATTAAAAAGCTATATGAATTAATGTTTTAAGTTTTATTTAGTTAATCAACCATTATTCAAACCTTAAATGCCAGTTTTAGCTCGCGCTATACAAATGCTGTCGAAAATCGGAGAAGAAATGTTTATACAGCCACAAGAAGATTCTTTGTCGTTTCGATCGGTTAACGGATCTAATTCGTCATTTGTAGATGTTACCTTTCATGAAAATTATTTTTCTTATTATGCTTACGAAGATTTAGATGAAACTGACACCCTTAAATGTAAAATACTTATTCGAGTGAGTTTAAGCGAACATTTTAATTTTTACCTGTACATACCTGATTTTTAATTACATTATTTTTTTGTTTAGAGTGCATTAGTAGTATTTAAAACACCAAGTATACTAAATAAGCAAATAGAGTCCTGCCATATACAACTTGATGCAAACTCTGAAAACCTATGTTTTATTTTAAAGTATAAAAATAATATTATAAAAACCCACTTATTACCAATATTGGATTGTGAGACTATAAAAGTATGTCCACTTGTATAAAAATCTTATTTTATTTACCATAATCTCATTAAAACTCTTTTCAGGCAAATTATAAAAAAGAAGGAACTACTAATTATTTATGTATTCAGCCTAGTGTTTTTAACGATGTTGTTCAAAATTTTCAACAAAATTTATTAGAAATCACAATAGAGGTTTTGCAAGATAAGGTTCTTTTAAGAAATTACATCGACGAAACTAGTAGTAAGCTTATTTTTAAATTGCGGAAGTTCTTATTTTACAAATGATGTTTTAATCTTATTTTGAAATAAATATTATTAATCATATTTAGATATATCGAATGAAACTCGCACTCAACTTGTATTTGGAATGGGAGAATTCGAAGAATATAAAATTAATTCGGATACAATAATTACATTTTGTTTGAAAGAATTACGAGCAATTCTGCATTTTTCAGAAGTATTGGCACAACCTATTCATATTCATTTTGATCGAGCAGGAAGGTAATTTTGCGCTTAAGTTATATTAAGTTACTGCCACTTATTCCAATAAATGTAATTATTTATTTTTTAGACCTATTGTATTTGTTTGCAAATCAGTAGGAGTAGAGAGTAATTTGGTTCTTGCTACTTTGAATCCAGATAACGATTTAGATTCTCAAAGTAATTCTTCAGTAAGACAGAGTACTATGTTAAAAAAGAATTCAACAAAACGAGCTAGCACAAAAGCAAAAGGAAGCATTAGATCGTTAAATAAAAAATTACTTAATGATGCTACGAAAAAAATAAATAACTGCTCTCTAGATACCAAAATCAGAAATACCGAATCGTCGACTACAATAAGCGATGTTTCGGAATTGCTTAGAAATAACGATAAAAAAAGTACAGATAAGTCTTCAAGAACGTCTACTTCCAAAATGAGCAGCCATGCTTTTAATAATGCTAAAAAAGAGGATCCAAAAAGCTCGAAACCCAATCCTTTTTCGTCGTTATTGAAGAGAAAATCTGATCGAGAAATTGTAAGCTTCAATCATGTAGATAAAGAAGATCTTATTCAAAATTCCCCGCCAAGGCATCCATCCAAAAAGGCGAAATTAATATTTAAAAAGTGTTTTCAAACGACATTCAATCCCGGATTATTACCAGGGCACAATGACGTTGAGGTCGAAGATTCTGGTGAAAGTGATTGATTTAATAAATTGTTTACATTCGTTATTTTTCAAATTATCTGTTGCAAATATTTTAATATAGTAATTTATTTATTGAGACTGCTAACTATCCTACTACCCGAAAAATCAAAGCCGTTTAAGGCTTTGATATACACGACCGTAACAGTATGTCGATTGAGCTGTTATTTAATAAAATCGATCAAATAACAATTATTATATGAATATAAATAAATTATAAAAACGAACATATTATCTAAAAAAAAAAAATCTTTTTATTTATGTTAAAACTTGTGTTATACTAAAATACAGTTTGTATTTTAATCTAAGGCTTAAATGTATATACGAAAAGATAATAAGAAACGTGATAATTATCTACATGAATAAATTATAATTTACGAATCATATAAATACAATATTTACTGAAACTTTACGCGTGTACTTTTATGTTTCCAATAGCACAAGATTATACAAAAATCTGAAAAACAAAAATAATATTGTTATCAGACAATAGACTTTGTAGAGTCTAGCAATGCTTGTTAATATATAGTGAGTTTATTTTCCCCATTAAGTTTTGTAACTATTGAATCGATGTAACATCGCAAAGAATAATAATTTGTCAGATTTCAATTATATAATTTACAAAATGAAATAATAAATGTATTGAAAAAAAAAATAATAAAGTTTTTAATGCAGAATTCATTGCAGTGGCATTTTTTTGGTTCCAGTTATAAATAAATGATGGCTTAAAAACCTACAATTAGCGCTTAAATATTTCGCGACAATTATAAATAATAATAATTATATTTTATGTGCAAAAGGTTTCTTTTTTCTTTACAATATAAGACAGAGCCTTGACAAAGCGACACAAAAGATTTTAACTCATTGTCCATATAGTTAGTAAATATAGAAAATATACCTTACGTGCAAAATCTACATGGATTGCGACTAGTCGAGCTCCTCCCTCCGCACCCCTCCCCAACGAGTGTCGCGTACGCCGTACCAAAGATCAAATATCGTACAAAAGCCGCGCCAGGTCTTAAAGCGCTCGGTGCGGCGGTGGGGGCGAGTGGGAAACTGCGCCCCACCTCGAGGAAGCGGACCGGCTTACAAATTGGCGGGGGGGGGGCCTGGCCTGGCGCGTCCGGATCAGGGAGCAGCCGAACCTCCCGCGAACCGCCGCCTACGGGAAATATTCGGGAGTCGGCGACTCGAGCTTCGCCATCCGACTCCAAATGGAATCAAAAGGAGCCCAACCCCCGGGGGTACGCGCGCCCTTCTCCGAGATCGGGTCGAGCCCCCGAAGGACCCTTGGGTCCTTGGCAGGGCCACGGCTACGCTCCTCCCCCCACCCCCCCCACCTGTGGATAGTAGCAAAAGGTAATGGCGACGGAGAGGGCGGACGTAATCCGTGTGTAACCGACGGAATGGAGGGCAACCGGCCCATCCCCCTTCGCGGATACCGCGGGCATAGTTTTGCGTTGATTTCTTATCAAATATTCCAATGAGCATGCTCGAAAGAAATTTTACGTCCAAGACTACCCACCCTTCTTGTATACGAAGAGTTAAAAATAATGCCTTTTATTATGAAAAAGTATGTATGAATCAATGATTACCCGTTGATTACCTTAACGTGAACTTTATTTTAAGCTGTCAAAACATTCCTATATAGTAGGATGAATCAATGTTGTATATCAACATCAATAGCAGGTGATAATAAACAAGCGATCGGTAGGTGTACCCATGTCTCATCGAATCATAAGTAATGAACTTATTTATGAAAACAACCTCCGTTTCATTTATTTGTTCGACTATGAGATTCTTTTTAAATTAAAAAATATACATATTATTAGCCAGGCTTTAATCCGAATGATTTCTCAATGTGTTAAATTCTGCAATAATATTAAAAAAAGTATCGAAAACATTTTAATTGAAAAATCTTACTAATCCATATATGACCATTTGCGTTATTCCTATATTTCCATATGTGTATATTGTAAATTTGTGCCGCGGTTGCGCATCCCCGTGGTGGACAGACGGGGGGGGGGGTTTAGCCGCGAAGGAGTTCGCCGGCTCGTCGCACCGTAATTATCAGTCGTTGTGAATTCTTCCATTGTTGTTACTTTTGTTAAAATTTTAGTTTGCTATAGAAAAGAAATAACACTCGGGTCCCGTCTAGCGTCGACGATCGAAGGCGCGGCCTGATTCCAATTAATCAAATTGTTTTGTTTCACTATGTTGCGCCTCCTTATTATCCTCCCCTCGCCCCGCTCATCCTACCGAATCCTGGATCGGCGGCGAGCTCCAACCTGGCCAACCACCTGGAACCCTTTACGAGGGATAAAAAAATGAAATGACTACGTTTAATATTGGACCTCGAATTTCATTTTTCGTTTTTCCCAACTCTAAACGTAACATATTGCCTGTCATTTATATCGTGAATATATAATATTTATTACGGGTTCGACTACTTTTAGTAATTCTATAACATTAATTTTTTTAATATTTACTAGCAGCCGCTTATTACTATTTATTTTTTAAAGCAGAATTCACTCATCCGATTCTTAAAAATATTTTAGAAAAATATTATGATGCGAGTAACTTGATTATAGCCATCGTGATTCAAGTGAAAGTTTAAAGGCTTTATCAACATTTTACTAAAACAATAAATTATAAAGCTAGATCTCCGTGTATTTGCAATAAATTAGAAGTCTTGATGCAAATGTTTGTTTTATTATTAAAATACTTTAAAATACTTGACGATAATTAATTATGATTTAAACAGATTTTACATTAAAAAATTATAATAAATAACAACTGTTCTTTTTGATAATGATCTGCAGTACATTATTATTCAATCAAATATTCATATTATTTTTATGATGTAAACTATCAAAGAAATCATTGCTCATTTACAGTTAACAAGATCTAGCTCCATACATATTTTAAATTGATAAAAATAAAAAAAACATGTTATATATATATATATATATTAATTACATACTAAAATGCATGAAAATCAACCTTTTAAAAACAAATACTAATATTGACTTTTGAAATTGAAAATATAACTTAGAGATGATTTCTTTTGATGAATTACTTAAAATTACGTTTATCGTAATTTTATGAATAATTCTAAGCATTCGTAAAACCAAAGGGATGAAACCTATACACGGATGCTCTCTCTCTCTCTCTCTCTCTCTCTCTCTCCCTCCACAAACACACACACACACATCGCACACCTATTGAAAATTTAATATTAGTCTCGTGAAATTCTCGATTGATATTTGTGTGTCACACGTCACGTTACACATGTAAAAATAGATCGAATGCGCATGTCATTATTGTATATATCAATATTATCAATAATAATGTTGCATTCTAGTCAAGAATCTAAATACAAAACTTTACGGCTAAAACATGTGCTTTTAAAGCTGACTTAAGAGTTCTCTGTAAACAATGCAAGAGCAATTTTTAAATAAATAATCATTACCGGCTGCATTACACGAGTGCAATTAAGCTTACTAAGCTTCATTTTAAAAAAATGAACACACCAGTAAAATTATGGACACTGGACAGTACATAAAAACTTGGCATCGTATTATACACGCGCAGCTCAATTTTTAACATTTTTCATAGCATTTAAATACTATTGTTACCAATGTTAAACAATATTGCTATGAAAACATTAGTTAATCATCTTAACCCAAGATATCGAGTATTACTTATGAATACATTTTAGTAAAATTGTGATGATAATCTTCTATTTGAATTTATTCCAAGAACATTTTAAGATTCCAAGGTATATCATTAATATTATTAATGTTATTTCGAACTTTTACCGAGTAAATGTTTTTTTGTTTTAAATATCCAAACAAGTAGCTCGTTTTGAGACAGGTTTTCCTTTCACTTCAAGCTTACCACATAAGTCCTTCTAACATTTGCGTGTCAATAATTACATTAAACCATTAAAGAAATTATGCATGTTTTAGACAATTTTAGAAGCATTTAGTTTGTCATGTATTATTATAATATATACGCTAAAGCTTTCCCCATTATATAATCAAATCAAGTATCAACACAAGTATGTGGCAGTATTTAATTTAGATAATACATTTTAACAATATTACATTATAAAATTGAAAATTTTTGTAATTATCTAACAAATCCATGAATCATCATAACCTCCAACAGTATTTTTGGTATAAAAAGATTACGTTTAAATTATGAGAATCTCCTTTTTTTCATTCGCAAGTTGTGCTTTAAAATTTATCAAGCTACTTCTGAATGATACGTTAAAAGAATTCATTCAAATTTTTCAGAAATGCATATGTACTATTGGTTTGGAACAAAGCTTCAAAATTTCCTTTTTTATGGATATAATATATTCACAACATATGGTCTAATATCGACATGTTTAAGCTTGTCAGCTTTGGCAATACTGTACGAAGCTATGAAATTAATACAAATTAAATTAAGAACAATTACCAAAAAAAACAATCACACGACAAATGCAGGACAAAACACAGACAGCTCTTCCTTAATATCAAGAGCATCTAATAAGTCAATAGAAGCTTATAGTTTAATGCATTGGTAATTAAGAGCTTTAAAATTTTTTATATTCCTTAATGATTTCAAAAAGGCTTTATTATAATACTTTTCCAGTTGTACTTGGATGAAGTGGGTTTTAGAACTTTTTCACAGATGTGCTCACGTTACGTTAGGATATTTTCTCATGCTTGCAGTGATGACATTTAATGGATATATTAGCATTGCTATTATATTAGGTAGTGGCCTAGGCTATTATATATTTGGTCTTGTATTGATCAAACTAAATATGACAAGGATTAAGCAATACCACAGACTGACAAAATGTAAAACAATATGTGCAGGTAAAAGCATGTGCTAACTTGACAATCGTAATTTTTAATTAATCGATACATCTGTTGTGAGATTTTTTTATTTTACAGATGCAGTTACTATTGATAGAAGAGAATCGACAATATCAATAGTTTCAGAACACTTGAACCCAGAAATTAATGTTAATGTTGATGCCGATGTTCATGTTAAAACTGAATCTTAAAATTCAATTGTATAGATAGAGCCTATGAATTCTTATAGTATATAATAGTTATTATACGTAGTTAGTATAATTAAAAATTTACATATTTGTAATAATATGTATACAATTATATAATGTTTATATTTAGTCAATATTAACGAGCTTTTATACAAAACATTGTTACAATACTTTAGAAACTATTTTCTCATGTTATTAAATAAATTTATTTTTAGATCTGTTGAAGATTTATTACAAAAAAAAAATGGCTTACACTTATTTCAAAATTATCACTTATTCGAGCTCTAAATTATGCAAAATATCAAAATCATCTAATATTTAATTATCAATTATACCTTCAAATAGACGTCCAACGCAAGATCCCTTCATTTTAAATTTAAAATGATCATAAGGATCTTCGGTTATTATTTTGAGATTGCACAACCAACAAAAATTAATATGACAATGCAAACATTTCATTAGATTACATCCAGAAGCTTTTGTAATTGAACTTTTACACGAGGGGCAAGCTTTTGTGTTTTCCTGAACAAAGAAAGTATAATAGCTTAACGGTTCATTTAACTATTATAATAGTATATATATATTAAAATACAAACTTTAAGATAGTCGTTGGTTAATTTTCTTTCAACAATTTGTCGAATTTGATGTCTACCATACTTTTTCTCTAAAAACATTTTTACTTTAACATCGCCATTTTTATACTCTTGAATTAATTGAAATTTTTCTTCTGAATCCATATTACAAGCAGAAACACCATGATAAACCTATAAGTTGTAGTGTTACGTTTAAATAGTCTGAAAGCCAAAAAATTCAAAATTCCATTTACCTTAAAGCAATAACAACAAAAATTGTATTCGCAATTAGTACAAAAAGCTAAATTTTCTCCTTCCTTAACGAAAACAAAATTTTGACATATTTTTCTTGGACAATAAACTAAACTTCTTTTAACTTTGAGTTTACTTTGCAATAGCTGTTTCTTATAAAATTGAAATAGTGCTGGAGTACAAATTTCCTCGATCTGATTAAATTTAATATTAATTTTACAATCAAAAGCTGGACATCTAATATCATTCACATTTTGTTCATTGATTTTTATTCTTAAGAACTCGGCAATACAATTATTGCAAAAAGTATGATTGCAATGATTTAGCTTCTTACATTCTCTTCCAAGAATTACAATGAAACAAATACCACATTCCTGAAAGTTAGTTTCAAATCGAAGTAACTCTTGGACATTATCGTGATCTAATAATTTTTCAATTGGATTTAAATTCAGACCAGCATAAATGGCTCTATTGTCAGTCCACTTAAAAACTTGTAAAAAATACGGATTTGTTGGCCTTTCGAACAAATGAATAAAAAAAGAGACATCTAAGGTATCTTTTATATCCAAATAAGTCGGTAAGTCATTTTTTAAAAATTCAAGCCAAATAAACAAAATTTCTTTATACCTATTCTCTTGCCAAAGTACATCCAACTTTTGACAAACTAGCGACACTTTCCAGGGCGTTAACCAATTTATAGATATAAAATATTCAGGAGCATTCGTCGAAGGATAGTCTTCTGGAAGTCTTGCATAAAAACGAATCGGCGGCAAGTGTTTGACGTACAATTTTGTTTTTTTAACATTCCCATCAAATTCAATGGATAAATTGTCACGCGTCAAGTTAATGGCAATTGAAAAAGAGCATTCAATATTATGGTTTCTAATATATTTAAATTCACTTGGATTATAAATACTTTGTAATGCAAACATTTCGTCTTGTTGCCTCTCTTCGTCGGTAATCTGTAAAATTTATAATCAATAAGCATTCGTAAAGCTTTCGTTGAGAAAACAAAAAATATACAAAATACAAAAAAAGGCTGTAGTTTGAAATTTTAAAAACTTCGCACATCTTTTATGGTAATTATTTTTTTGAACGAGATGATAACTTGCTTACCATTGTTGAGCGATTCAATGATAACGAGAATTCTGGTAGAAAATATGCGAAGCAAAGTAATCATAAACAAAGGCTTAAAACAAAATATAAACAAGGCATGGACTTATGCAGTTATGCAGCGTATACTTGGCCAAGTATTAAAATAGTATCAAATTTAAATAAGCCGACGCTTATCATAAGGCCATGTTTACGATTGCTGTTTTAAACAATGGAGAAGGAAAGTTATTTTAATTGCAATACTCGGACAAAATAACGGCCGTGGTCGAGAAATTAATCGGCAACCTTTGCTTTAAAAAGCAACTTAAAGAACAGCAAATTCAATCGATTCATAGGACCCCCCATTAGGCGATCGGATGGCTAACGATATTCAAAATATTATATCTATATTGTATTGTCATCAAAAGCATAATAATAATAATAATTCCGAATTTCCGAATGAAATCTCTTTCAACGTCTGCTCGCCCCCCTTCGATCCCCGTATATTGGCTTATGCCTTCGACTAATGTTTCGGTACTGGAGGGAGAAACTGCCTCAGTTGCCATAGAGAATTTATAAAGAGGACACAAGGCTGCCGATGATCCTCGCTCCATCGCTGCCCATTAATCGGCCCTCGAGCCTACGATACAATAGGCTATGCGAAATCGTCGGGGGCGCGAAAACCACGGCCGAGGACACAAATGGAAGCGCCTCTTTTCCATGGAAAATGATCACCGATCCCCATCTATCGTACGATGCATCGGCTAATTGCCCGACTTTTACGAGTTGTCCTGTAAGCATTTCGAGGTAGCGATAAAGTCGCAGGATTCTGGAAGGGAACTTCCATCGGAACTCCGGCTCGGTATCGACGGGGGCATAAATTTCTACGCCTCAACGGCGGCAAACGGTGCAAGAGCACTCGATTCTATAACAGCAGCAACGATGATAATGTAATCGAGCGGGCGCTGAAAAAAGGAAAACCAGTACGCGAGCCCCAAAATTGCTGCTGCTCGACTCTATAAAGTCAAAGGCCCCAGTGGCCAATGGCCAGGTTTATTCGCGTTAAGCAGCCGGACCTCGAAGCGTATCGGCGCTTTTCACCCGATAAAACAAAAGGCGCCTAAACGATCCTAAACTAGGAGACAAACCGCTCAACTTTGACTCAAAAGACACCTGGCCTTGGGAAGCGATCGTTTGGATTTGTGCACTACAGACGACAACTTCCGATTCTTCTCTCTCTCTCTCTCTCTCCTTTCCGATTAATTCTACCGAAATCACCGCCACATCCGGTGGAACGCGATGCGCGATGCAGATTTATTTCGAGCAAACTCTATTCGCTCGAGGGCCGATCTTTCATGCCGACGAAGGACTCCTGTGTTGTCCTGTTTCCCTTAGCCACGAGGCGAATCGCGCCAAGGCGGACACCGACGACTTTTTACGGCCCCGGCTCGGAAATAATGAGCGAAGGCCGATATTTCTTACAATGGAATTTACCCTACACGCGAGCTTAGCCCTGGTCTGCGATTCTGCATCTGCGTTCGAGGCCCATTGGACTTCGTGGGGGGAGACAAATGGTCGAGTCGCATTCGATTATCTTCTAAATGAAATCTCACGCGATCGCTTTAACGAATATAAATACATGGCATAGCCTTTTCGTTAAAGCAATGTTTCAATTATTTGCAGATTAACAATTTGTAGACTTTTTTTACAATGCACAATAATCTAACAGTTTTCTCTTCCGGGGGCGACCGCATTGATGTCCGTGTCTGTCGATGTTTTCATCGATTTTTTTAAGAACGAGCTTCTTAATATCCTACGGTTGTTTGCAACTTGCCACGGTACGCATATCAACAGTTTTGGTGCGCCGTAGACGCGTATTATTTATCTTATTAGCCGAAGCAATGCGTTGCTAAAAATAAAAAATAAAATAATGAACGGTGCAGTGTTAGAAAATTGAAATAAAAATATAATTTATTTATAAGAAACTAGAGAATTATTTTTATACATCGATGATGGAATGCTATTTGCATTTTTATAAATATTACAAACACGGGGCTCTCCTTATTGCTATAAATTTTACATCCACTGAGATTTTCTTTTAACTTCTGATATATAAAATCCTAATTAATAATACGCATTAATTTTAATCCGGCGAATAAAAAATTAATTGTAAAACGGAACACAAACTTGTATTCTTTGTATAGTAATGTATGCATTAAATTTTTAATTCCTTAGAACACTTGGCTACCAATTACTTCTGTCCAATATTTGATCCAATTCGGCATCTGTATAAACTGCAACAAAAATATAGTAGATTAGCCTGCCGTTACGCGAGATGATTAAAATTTTTAATTACCTGTCTTTTTAAAATCTAAAACCTTGAATGCTTCATTTTCGAAGAAATTTTTCAATTTTAAGAGGTCTTCTTTATTGTCTAATACATTGTCGTTTTTTTTTGAAATAATAGCCTTCTCTAAAAATCGCTTAGCATTGGCACGATTCAGCACAATATCGTCAATTGTACCCTTATTACAAAGTCTATAAACGGCAACTCTCTTTGTTTGTCCTATTCTATGACAACGAGCCATAGCTTGAAGGTCGTTCTGAGGATTCTGAAAGCGTTAAATATTTTACATACATTGTTAGCTTATCGTAAGACAATTGCGAAGGCAAATTAAAGTTTCAATTCAATTGAATACGTTATGAAGATTTTTTTTTTTTTCAAACTCACCCAATCACTGTCATAAATAATCACGGTATCCGCAGCAGTTAAATTCAATCCAACACCACCAGCTTTCGTAGTCAGTAAAAATATAAATACTTCGGGATCTTCATTGAACATCTTAATATTTACTTTACGCTTTTCATAATTTACCGATCCATCCAATCTCACATACCGATAGTTTTTCCAAATCAAATAATCTTCTAGAATATCTAATACCATACTCATTGTCGAAAAAATAAGTATTTTGTGTTTACTTTTAAGTTTCTTCAGTACCAAATCAAGTACCAGCAATTTACCACAATCTCTGAGAATATCTTCCATATTTGCTTTCTGGTTGGCATCTCTTAGAGGATTGTACAGCATATATGGATGATTGACTATTTGTTTATAAACTGAAACTGTATACAAAATTATCATTAGAATTGAAGTTAAATTGCTTACCGTTTTAAAAGTACATAAGAGCATAGAATTTTACCATAATTTGTGTGTCTTATTTTCAACAAATAATTAATATTTTTTTCGGTAACTTTTGTAAATTTACTCCATTCCAAAACGTCCGGTGAATCAGCGCTTACGTTTCCAATTTTTTTCGGTGAAGCGACATAATGATACGTATTATCGGGCGAAGCGTTTTTTTTATCCTCATCGAAACAGTGTTTATAATCAACTTTGTTGGCGCACCTTCTCTTAGGTCTTACGCCGTCAACGTCAACAATAACCGATTGCAAGTACGCGGAATATGCTCTATTAAGGGACTTACTAAGAACCGCAGAGTAAAGATTGTACTGTAGCTCTGTCAAAGGCGTATAAATTATAATTTCTTTATTCATGGGAATATCTTTACAAACATCCTCTTTCAAACGACGCAGGATAAAAGGCTGTAATATTTCACGGAGCGTGAATAGCACGCGCTTTTCTTCCTCTTGCTTTAATAGTTTCTTTTTTTCATCTTCATCTTGTAATTGCTTAGCGTTAAACCAAGACTGAAATACATCTAAGTCGTTAAATATGTCCGGCAGAAGGAAATTTAACAACGACCATAATTCGGATAAATTATTTTGCAACGGTGTACCCGTCAATAACAAGCGATTTACCGAGTCAAACTGTTTTACAGTCCTGCAATAAGATAAACAATTAATTTTTTTATTATTAGAAAAAATATTTAAAATGAAACGAACGTATTATTTTCTTACTACTATGAGCTAAAAATGTATTATTTGATGAGTTTCTTTTTAATTTTTACATTACAAATGTATTATATGGAGGATTTTTTTACAATGTAAAATCTCCTCTTATTAAAAGGTTTCATTGACATTATTTTTTTCATCAATGTTCTTAAAAGATCATTACTAATATAATTAATAATTAATAGCTGGTCAACATTTTCTTTATACTTTTGCATAAATCATTATAATACATTGTCTAGTCTATTGTTTCACGTTTATCAGTTGAGATGCTCTTATTTCGTATGCATTAGGTAAAAAAATTACTTCGATGCACTATTAAATCATTTTAATAATAAAATTGTTCTCTAATGCAATATAATTAACGAATTGATTCTTGCAAACATTTTCAATATGATTAAAACTATTTAAAACAAATTCTTTAATTTTTTATATTAATTGTATGTTTTCACAATACTCATTAAAGATAAAAGGTTTTTTTAATTTTATAAAAATAAGTCTTACTTAAACAATCGAGATTTAGTGTTTTTGATACGTTGGGCCTCGTCGATAACAATGTACTTCCAATGAAACAGTTTTAGAAAATAAAGATTATTCATAGCTGTTTCGTACGTAGTCACCACAATAGGATACGATGAGCATGTTGAATTAATACGCGTTTTTGACGCAATCTTTTTTTTTATTTTGTTTCTTGTGTCTTCGTTTCCATAAAACATTACCACGGGAAGCTGAGGAGCAAAAGTCTGAAACTCGGACAACCAATTGCCAAGAATAGATAATGGAACAATAATTAGAAATGGTCCACTTATATGTTTTTCTATTAAATAAGCCATAAGAGCTATTATTTGAATAGTTTTTCCTAATCCCATTTCATCGGCTAAAATTCCATTCAATCCATTTTCGTACAAGGTTTTAAGCCAGTTAAGACCTTCTACTTGGTAAGGACGTAGCTCTCCGCTGAAGAATTTAGGATTTACGAAATTATTTACAGATTGAATATTTTCTTTGTTACTAATCTCTTCATCTGACATTGCAAGCAGTTCGTCGCATAGTTCGTCGTCGCTAAGTTTTCGTTTGTTTTTTTTTTCAGTTTTCTATCAAATTTTGAATATAAAATGATTCGTAAAAATAATATCTCAGTAGAAATTATTTTAATATAATAGTAAATCAATCGTATAAGTTATTAATTTTTATTATAACTTACTTTATTTATAGAAGCAGCATTGCCATCTAAATTTTCTTTTTCCTTCAGTGGAAGATTTTGAGCGTTCGAAGCATTGTTTGACTTTACATTTGCTTTTGATTTTTCAGCATTAAGTCCTACTTCAAATTTAGACGACATGAAATTAGTAAACGCTTTACTCTGAGTCAATAAATGCATCAAGCGCTTATACTGTTTTTCTTGAATTACTTTCTCGTGATTCTTACGCTCCAATTCTCTTTGCATAAGTAATTCTTTATGCCAAAACTTCTTTTTCTGCATTATTTCTGGACATAAATTTTTTGTGTTAAATTCTGGGTCAACGAACTTTACATCGTCGACAATTTTTCCTTCGTTCTCAGTTTTAACCGCAGACATGGAAGACTCTAAAATAAGAATATGCACATTATGTACGTTACAAATGTCAATGGTTACTAATTGGTTATAAGTAAAAGCGCTTGAAAATAATGATGGATAAAACAAAAATTAACCACGCGACAAAAAGCCTGTTTTTAAAAAATTAAATCGCAATTAAAATGTAAAAGTAAATTAAAGGGTCCGGTATCGCTTACCCGAATGAACGGAGGCTTCGGATATGCTAGAATGGCCCGAGTCCTCCGAAATATTCACAACTTCCTGGCTCATCCTCTCCAACTGCACGACAGGCTTCTTCTCGTTGACAACACACCGCGCGCTCGAATGCATTGAATCCATTTGTTGTTTTTTTGGCTTAATAACAGACCCTAATCCCGAATGTCTCTTTATCACAATCTTGCCGTAAAATGTATGAATCCTCGCCGATATCGAACATGTAACGACTTACCTGATTATAGGATCGATATCACCGGATATTTACAACAAAACATAACACGCGAAAGAGAGAAGCTGTTCGAGGAAACTGTGAGGACAAGGAAAAAACAAGGGCGCGACTTAACAATGTACAATCATCGTGGTCGTCGGTTATTTTCCCGCCAAAAGATGCGTCCAGCACTCCAGTCCAGCTTAACCTTACTATCATCGACAGCTTCAAGGATGATAACTGATCTTTTGGAACCTCGGCACCTATTCGAAATTAACGTACAAATTTAAATTGCAAAAGGCGCAACTACTGCAGAGAGAAACGCCTACGGAAGCTTCGCGTGATTATTAAATTAGCCGGCCCTGACATTAGCATCGATTCGGCCGTATTATTAAACGATGACATTTCGTACAAACTTCTTATCGTAAGGTCCGAAGCTACTAATCGCTGTACCAAGAGTTACCGATTTTTCGAATTTCAAGCAACAAATCCACGAATAAGCAAAATCAATTGAATCTGGCTGAGCTCCGTCCGCCTCGTCGGATTTACAAGAGTGTGCCTCGAGTTTAAAATTATATCAACTAAGCTAAACTACGAAGTGAACGTCTGCAATTTTACTCCTTCAATCGTTTGAATAATTTTCAACGTGCAAGATTGCCGGCATTTATTGCTTCATATGCGACTTCATGCAAGTATCGATTAAATTTCCTCCAATAATCTCTTAAAGGTTTATACGTTGACGCGATGCGATTGTGGGGTTGCTATTTATTTTTATCATCAAAATTTATGCTGGTTGTGCGTGTAAAGCAGTGCGAATAAATTTAAGCAATGGCCAATCCCGAAATTTAGCATCAAAACTCACTGGCGGGCTTTAAACAATGAAACAAATAATTGACAGTTTTTCACGAACATGATTTACAATAATTTTACATACTGTATGTTTTGTTCTTACTTTAAATGGTCCTTTTTTTTAAATCGCTTTCTAAATAAACATCGAAAATGCACAAAGTGCGTATCTGAAAAAACTTCGAATGATTTAAGTTTTATCGCTCGTGTGTAAGTTTACTCGTTTTTTCGTTTCTGCTTTTCAATAGTATGAAATTAATGCAAATTCGAATAATTCGACGAAAGACTTTCGTTTTTGAAGGGGCTTTTCAAGCTGCGATTCATAAAGTTGAATATGTCGGGAAAGCCAAAGAAATTAAAGTAAAAAATACCGAACGTAAGAAAGTGCGGGCGAAGACAAAAAGATGAAAATTGGCCATAATCGCATAAATATAGGAAATCAAGGTTTTACAACGACCGTCGGTATTTGTAAGTTTCCCCACAGGTTTTTCCCATAATAAATGACCTGCTCCAGAACGCTGCCATTCGAGTTCACGCATTACGTAGAAATCCGTACCCCTTGAAATCTTTACTTGGAAATACATTGTTCGTATCGGCAAATTCTTAAGTATTATAACAGGTAAACGCCTGTTTATACTTACGGGCTCATTCGCACGACTATGATTTCTGATACAGCTTAATTATCCAAATGTATAAAACCATTTCAGGTTTTTCGTTTGCCTTTTTTTTTTTTTTTTCTTCATCAATGAGTGCGTATGAATTTTTAGACAATTCGCAAGTACATTCGGCGTTTCGTCAAGCATTTTCTACGCTTCTTTCCTCCACATTTAACTATTTAAGCTTTTCCCCACTAGCGAGCTTACCACCTTAACGATTTCGAGTCAATACAATTTTGAGAATTAGAGTTTTTGTATTTAGATATACTTGAATAAATAATACCTTTGTAATGTGTATTAAATTAGATTTATTCATTTTTAATTCGCGAGGATTAAATTTACACTTACCGCTTTGTTTGATTTAGAAACGCGTACCGATTACAAATGCAGTTTACTCGAAGCCTTAGAATAAGCTTACAAGTCATAACCGCGCTGTAGCGAAGCCTTAAGAAAAAAAAGAAAGCACAAGAAAAAAACCTGTCTAATTTCAAAGAATTGAATATAAGGCGAAAGTAGACATTATGCATAAACACTTCTGTGTAAAGGCTGCGAACGCCATGGGCACTAATAGGGTTGCAAAGATAAACGTGAAAAGGCTTGTTGTATAAGTAGAGGGGATGGGGTAATGAGAAAAAGGACAAAATTTTGGTTGTTAGCCCACAGTTAGTATTCGCATGTTTCAAGGAGTGCTTCGGCTTGTAACTAACTATAAAACAAACGTTCTTTTAATAATCGCCATTTATTTTCAATATAAATAACGAGCTTGTTGGCTTTATAAAAATCACTTGTATCGGCGTCCCGCGAAGGATTAAGCCTTTATCAATCGACATACAATATTATATCCAAGGACACAGTAAGAATTTTAATCATATAATATACTATACGTGCATCTTTCAACTTCAGTATCAATGAACATGGATTGTAGTTAATCTTGCCATAAAGTAAAGTTTTTCATACCGTAATAATACAAGCTTCGAGAAACCCTGACTGGCTACATTTTTTAGTAATATGCGCGTGAATATATTGCACTTGAAATTTCTCTGTAAATATCGCATGTAATTTCTTATATACACCGGATGATCGTTTGCTAAAATTCGTACGTAGGTACTCTGAAGTTGCTTTGTGAAACGGTCTTTTAAAGCTTTGTTTTGGGATGTGACTTTGTGCACCGGCATCGGTACCATATTAAATTTAGCGTTTCCGATTAAACAAAATATTTAATGAAAAATTATCGGTACAAGAGCATGCATATTTTTACGAGGGAGCTTAATCGATAAATGAATTTTCTTAGCTGCAGCCTGATTAAATATACTCCTAACATGTCTGAGCAGGTCGAACGATCCCTTCCAGTCTGCTAATCCTTTTAATTACCAAAGTTTCCTATGTATTAATGCAATGCATTAATTAATTACCAAGTTTCCTCTGCCTGTCTCAAATTTTATACAAAAAATGTTATACAACTTTCTTCAATTATGAACTTTTAATGAAAGACGAATCGTTAAATTGAACACACACACACACACAAATTCGACATACCAAGCATTGTAATATTTTATATGTAAGTGCCGATTGATCTTTCTGGTGTTATAGCTATTTTATTCTCTTATTTAATTAGATTATTAAGTAATAATCATTTGGTCGTGGAGCGTAAGTAAAGAAATGTCCGCAATTACGTATAGAATAAGAAACTAAGGGGGAAATTATTTTAATCGATATTGGTCGATGTACCTTTCAATTGCCTTTCACCCTACGTATATTAAAGACGAACGGGAGGCACTTTTAGGAAAAAGTGAGGCTCGCAAACCTTGATTCCCTTTGTTTTTTCAGGCGCAGGATCACTGGAGCAATGGGGAGTATCGCACCGCTGTTGGTCTTGGCGATCCTCGGCCTCGGCGTCGCGGACTCCAGCGGCATCGATTGCCCGGCGAGCCTGCAGTGCGGCTGCTCGCCGACTCCGGGCATCGGCCTCGAGATCATGTGCCCCAGTGGCGTGGCCTCGGGCTTCCTTCTCAGCGTCCGGCCGGGCGATCTGACCCGAGTCCACTGCAGAGGCAATCCGCGGTGGTCGGATCTGTTGCCCGGGGCGCCGCTCGCCCTCGCTCGGCCCAGGAGCCTCATCCTGGTCTCGTGCCCGCCCCCGGGCCGAGCACAGACCGAGCGCTTCGTCGGCCAGCTCAACGCGTTCGGCCTCGAGTACTTGGCCCTCGAGGCCTCCGACGCGAGTCCGAGCCCCGCCAGTCTCGGCGTCTTCCCCGAGCTCCGCTACCTCGTCCTCTCGAACAATCACTTCGGTTCGATCTCTCCCGACCTCATCAAGGGTAAGAACTCCCGGCGACGAGGTCCCGTTACTCTTCTTACTTACTTCTCTTACTCCTTACGAGTCCGCTTCAGGCTTATCGGCCGAATTGTGCACTTCGTTCGCGCGTAGACGATACGGAGATAAGACGATAAAATTTAATGGAAGGAATTCATTTTTTCCCCCACAGGACTCCCGAAGCTGATGCAGCTCGAGCTTCGGAATACGAATGTTCGCGTACCGCCTAATTTCTTCAGGAAGGCGAATTTATTGAGGACTCTGGAGCTCAGTAACAATAATTTGAAAGAGCTTAGGACCGGTATTTTTGACGGGTTGAAAGCCATTCAGCTGCTCAACCTTTGGAAAAACGATATAACGGAGTTCCAGTCGGGGCTCTTTCGCAATCTGACTTCCTTGGTGACCCTCGACGTGCACCAAAATAAACTGAGAAGTTTGCCAATTGATATCTTCGAAGGTCTGAGTAATCTGGAAGTGATCAATTTTAGTTCGAATAATTTCTCGGTTCTACCGGAAGGCTTATTCGAGCATACGCCAAAGTTAAAAATCGTTAAGCTGCTTTACAACAAAGTCAACCTGACCACGCTTCCGCAAATGTTTCTTGGCAATCTCACTAACTTGAAGTTCGTGTCACTGATTCGCAGTGGATTACTATGGTTGCCGGAAAATTTTATCTGGGGCTCGACGAATATCGCGGATTTAAATTTGAATAGGAATTACTTGAAGGTGTTGCCGGACAAACTGTTGAGGGATGCAGTAGAATTGAGCACGTTATCCGTGTCTTTCAATGATTTGAAAAATTTGCCCGATGGATTTTTTGCCAACGCTAAAAAACTGACGACCCTCGATTTATCGAGAAATCATCTGACGTCCATTAGAGAGTGAGTTCAATGGCTTAAAGCACCGTTTAATTCAAGCGATCAATAATCTAATACCAAGAATAAATTTCAAGCCAATGCTTTACCTTTCAGGTATACCTTAGATGGATTAAGTTCTCTGCAAGAAATTGATATGGAAAATAACGATTTACTTTTTATACATGCCAATGCCTTCGATTCTCTTGGAGAACTCAAGATCGCAAGATTCGCCAACAACAGGTTGACTTTGCGAACAGGTGTTTACGATATATTTGGACATCTTTCGCCCTTCCAATCCTGTACTTTTCTCGAGGAACTTTACCTATCCTACAATAATATTACCGAAATTTACAGCGATTGGATAATCGGCAGTACTCATCTCCGTGAGCTAGACCTGTCTTACAATTTATTAGACTATTTAGAAGTAAGTCATTCCAGCTTAATACTAAATTCAAAATCTCGATAGAATTTCTGCTTACTTTAAATTTATAAATTCATCTAATTGCGTGTTTGCGTTGTTGTTTTTTTTTAAGTTTTTGCAAAGTTATTTTGATTATCCGGACAATGTGTCTGAAACAATAGCAATACCCCTCCAATTGAAAACATTACACGTCGACCTTTTTTTCTTCTTCAGACTGAAGATTTACAGTTCGCATCGAGCAACGTGCGCGTCGACCTACGCCACAATTCGATAAGTCAAATAAACCTGGAGCGCTTGGATCGCGTCTCGGTAAATACGAGCTCCGACGATTTCCGCAACGTGATCGTCCACCTGGAGGACAACCCGATTCAATGCGATTGCGATCTGTACTCGCTGCTGCGTTACACAAACAGGGAGATGCCAGTGGCCGCCCTTGACTACGTCCGACTGGAGCTCGGTGATCTAAGCTGCTCGGGCCCGGATTACATGAGCGGCTTCAAGCTTAGCCAGCTGCAGGCCTCGGAGCTCAAGTGCCTCATAGAGAGCTCCTACCCCCGAGCGGGCGACCCCTGCGACCCCGAGTCCCCCTGCGATTGCTGGATGAGACCCGCGGATCGGGCCCTGATCCTCGACTGCGCAGCCCGAAACCTGACCGAGGCCCCGGCCTGGATAGACGCTCGGACCGTCGAGCGCATCGAGCTCGATCTCGCCATGAATCAGCTCCAGACGACGCCCGACATGTCCGCCAAGGGCTACCAGAAGGTCTACAACTTGAACTTGTCCAGCAATCGTATTGGCCGAGTGCACGAGAACCTCTTCACCCCGAATCTGGAGGTAAAACGCACGCTTCCCAAGGAGGGCGTTTACTTATCCGAGTCCCCCTTTAAATCTAAATTCTAAGTTAGCTAATGCTTACCAGCCAATTATCGAAAATGCTTTTCCCTACGCTCGACCCATGCTAAACGACAAGCAAACATTCGTTTCAAATTAATTAATTTGTTACTCCAATGCAATGCTGATTTATATTTGTGCTCTGAGTGTATTTTTTATTTTAATCAACGTATTAAGAATATGTTCTATAATATGTTCTTTACGGTGAATAAAAAATACTTTCACGCTTAATAATAATAAAAAGCATACAGCAAAATGTAAATTAGATTGAGCTTAATATTATTCGATTGGCTCGTCGTCATTTAGTATTGAATCGCGCAATTGAAGAGAAAAAAGAGAGTAATTATATTAAAGTCGCACAATAATTTATCCGATGCAGATCCTCAACTTGGACGGTAACAATTTGACCTACATCGACCTGAAGATTTTGAAGAAATTTTCATCGAATACATCTATAATATCGAAGCTGACGCTCCACGACAACCCGTGGGACTGCGACTGCGGCTCGTACGACTTGCTCTCCTTCATCCAGTCCAACTCCCCGAAGATGCCGGAGCTCCTGCGCGTCACCTGCAGCAACAGCAACGTCTCCCTATCGAGCGTGACCCTCTCGGAGCTCTGCTCGCCCTACAACGGGCTGGCGATAACCGTGTGCTCGGCGGTGAGCCTCCTGGGGCTGCTCCTGGGCTCGGGGGCCGCCCTCTACTTCCGCTTCCAGCGGCAGATCAAGGTCTGGCTCTTCTCCAAGAGCCTCTGCCTCTGCCTGGTGAGCGAGGAGGAGATGGACCGGGAGAAGCGCTACGACGCCTTCATCAGCTACTCGCACAAGGACGAGGAGTTCGTTGTTAAGGAGCTCGTGGGCCGGCTCGAGGAGGGCCCCAGGCCCTACAAGCTCTGCATCCACGTCCGCGACTGGCTGGCCGGCGAGTGGATCCCCACCCAGATCGCCCGGAGCGTCGAGGACTCGAGGCGCACGATCGTCGTCCTCTCGGCCAACTTCATCGAGAGCGTCTGGGGCAGGCTCGAGTTCCAGGTCGCCCACAAGCAGGCCCTCAGCGAGCGCCGCGCCCGCGTCATCGTCGTCCTCTACGGCGACATCGGGCCCACGGACAAGCTCGACCCCGAGCTCCGGGCCTACCTCCAGATGAACACCTACGTCAAGTGGGGCGACCCCTGGTTCTGGCAGAAGCTCCGCTACGCTATGCCCCACTATATCCCTCCTTCTACTCTCTTGTAACGAGCTCCAAGCAGTTCGATATTTAATTCTTATTGACGACTCGATTATCTCGATATTCAAAGGATTATGAACTAGTGAGATAAGACGGAAAGGCTCGACCGATAGTTGTTGGCGAACAAATAAAGAGAGAGAGAGAGAGGGGGAGAGAGTCTTGTAGATACGAAGAAGCATTGTAGATGATGTATTTTATAATTAGGTGATTAAGTCATAGTATATAATGAGAAAAAGACTACTCGTGTTGGTAAAAGTGATAGAAAAATTATTATGCCTAGAGACATTTTAAGCGATTGATTAAGCAAACTTAAGAAATTAACGAAAAAATAACGAATACATTTGTGATACGTTACGAAGTAAAGCATTTAATTTTTAATATTTTTCAATGACGGTTCGATACTTTTTAGTCCTAAGCTGAAACTATTTCAATTGCGAGACAGACTAAGTTGTATAGAAAATGAAAAAGTATTTCGATATTACTTTTTTAAATACTCGTTGTCTCATACCACTTGTAGTATCGATAGACATTGAAATTGTTAAATATAAATGTGTGTACATATGCATATACATATGTATATACGTGTACGTCAAAATTGTGAATAATATTGAAGGTGTACATTGAATCAGTATTAATTAGGAAACAAATCTACTTTGTAGATCGTTTTTAAAATAAGGAAATGTGTTCTCTATTAAAAAGACTGATACTTTATTTTCTGATAGTTATGTATTAAGATAAAAGATTTTTTATTGCTTAATTTACATAATAATATTATTGTAGCCATTAACCAATAAATTATAGTAATCGTAAAGTAATCTAAAATTTGGTCAATTTATTTACCTTTATGATTTGTGAAAATTCAGTCAATATACTTTTTTAAAAATGAGTAGGAGAGTAAACAAAGCAAACTTGAATGTGAATATTAATGATGCGTACAAGTGGAATAGCTTGAGAAAATGATACTCTGTGCATAATCTAAGCGCTGTTCTTTTTGTATTACAAAACTTTTTGTATTGTCGTGAAAAAAGATTTTGACCGTTAGATCGAAGGTTCTCCATCTAAAAAATCGACCACTAAGAATAAATATTTTCAATGAAAACGCTCATAAGTTTTTCATTGCGTAAATAGAGCTTACGACTTTATTATAAACAAAACCATTGTTTTATTTATTCTTGAATACTGAGCTAACTCGGTTAAAACGACCCTTACAATATCAATTTCTTAATAAAACTAACGACTTTCACCGACAATGTTTTCAGGTTTTTAATAAAATTCTATGAATTGAATGTTCCTTGAAACTAATAATTTTTAAAAATAAATCAAAAAGGCTTTATTACATTTATTTCAAAATCTCGCAATAAGGTATTTATAACTAAAAGCCATATAAAAATTGATCTTTTCTTTCTTCCTTCGTTTAAAATTATTACAAATGGCTTTTCTTTTTGCGTATTGCTAACATCGAAATGTTTTCTTTTTATTTGAATTTCCATTCCTGTAATGTTTCGGAGTTTCTATTGCACACATTTTCTTTTAATAACTAATATACTTTTATCTAAAATCTTAAAACGATTTTACACGTAAGTATGTTGAAACATAACCAAACGCATTTAAATTAACAGAATTATACAAACTGCTTTAAACAAAAAATATAAGCAATACAACACGTTTCTGAAACATCGTTGTATTCGTCGTTGTTCCCTCTGTATCCTATGCGGTGTACATTAAGCACTTTAACAAAAACATATTTCAATTCTTTGTAATGCAAAGCATAGAGTAATATTAATTCTTTTACGAAGGCAATTTATTATGTGTATTAATTTGAATAATAAATATAATAAATAATTCCTGCGCGACATAAAATTATTTGGCAAATGGTGATTACAAAAATTAAATGCATTATTGTTGCTTTTATAAACTTTACGTACAAAACATGTTAAAAATTTATTTCTCGAAACCCTATAAATATGTCACGTATTATAATTGCAAATCGTAACTAGTTATGTAAGTTTTAGTCCGTTGTACAATGACATTTTATTTTTTTCCTCGCGTACTCGACTCAAAGCCATTTTAGCGTAGCGATTTTTCTTTTACCGTATAATCGAAATTGATTATTTAAGCAATTTTATAACCGATTAGTTAAGGTAATATATAAATAAGGGAATTGCTTTTATATAGTGTCGTCAAAGATATCGAAAAGTAATACCAGTAATGCATAAAGCATAACACCGGCCACTGATTGTCTAAAGTTGAAAACGGCATTTGTAAGGTCTTACGCATAAGTGACATGAGCATGGAATCAAAACATATCTTACACAGTGGATACTTTCATCCACTTTTGAGACAATGGCAATCACCAACCGTTGAAATTACAGCTGACAATATAATGTTTCCAATTTTTGTTTTGTAAGTATTTCCACTTAACCTCTCAGCGCTATATATATATAATCATAAACCTATCGAATTTCTTATTGAAACAATCATATTTTTAAATATTAACAGTTTTATTTGATTCTAATGCTTACCTAATTCAAGAGTTCAGCTCTATTAATCAAAATGAGTTCTAATTAATAATTTCTGGTGGAAATTAATATTTTACAGAGATGAACCTGATTTAGTCACTGAAATTCAGAGCATGCCAGGTATCAACAGATACGGAATTAATAAGTTAAAAGATTTGTTGGACCCATTGGTGTCGAAAGGATTAAAATCTGTTTTATTATTTGGCGTGGCAATGAATTTACAAAAAGTTAGTATCAATGATTATGCAATCATTTTTAATTTAATTACTTTATTATGCATTTAAAAGAATAATATAATATTATAAATATTATCAAGAAAAGGACGAATCAATTTTCAGGACGATCGAGGTAGTGGAGCTGATCACTCAAACAATCCTATTATTCGATCACTGCCACTATTAAGGACATGGTTTCCTAATTTAATAATAGCTTGTGACGTATGCTTATGTTCGTATACCAGCCATGGGCATTGTGGAATTTTAAAAAGCGATGGTACTATTGATAACGATTCAAGCATTCGGCGTATTGCAAATGTTGCAGTTGCTTATGCAAAAGCTGGTATATAAGCTACCTATGAAAGTGTTTTTAATTTGTAATTTGAATATATATATATATATATACACATGTATTTTTAACATTTTAAGGTATATTAATTTCTGAAGTATTACAAAGCTAAATGTTTTAAAAAAATTAGTAAAAAATGTTTTTAATCAGTACAAATTTAATTGTACTGAATACAAATATTTGAAAGTATATTAGCGAATTATAAATTTCTTCTTTGTAAAATGTTGTAAAAAAATAGTATATATTTTAACAAATACATTAAAGAATAATAACTATACCTTATATAACAAAGTAATGAAAATATGAAAATACTAATAGGAGCTCACATTATTGCACCATCCGATATGATGGATGGTAGGATAAAAGCAATTAAAGTTAGCCTTGCCGATGTTGGATTATCGAATAAAGTTGCAGTTTTATCGTATGCTGTAAAATTTGCTTCAAGTTTTTATGGACCATTTAGAGATGCTTCAAATTCAGCTCCTAAATTTGGGGACAGACAATGCTATCAACTACCTTCGGGTAGCAGCGGCTTAGCAAGTAGAGCAGCGGTAAGTCACATAAAATTAAATTATGTAATAAATACTCTATATTTATCTTTAAATATTTATCTTCAAATATTTATCTTCAAATAAAAGCATATTTTTGGAAATTTTTTTATTGCGCATAGTTTAGATACTACTATGATTGTAGCAGTTCATTGAGTATTATATTTGCAGGCAAGGGATATCGAGGAAGGTGCTGATATGTTAATGGTAAAGCCTGGTCTCGCTTATTTGGATATTGTTAGGCAAACAAAATCTGCACATCCAGAGTACCCTATATTCGTTTATCAAGTCTCCGGAGAATATTCGATGATATATCATGCTGCACAAAGCGGAGCTCTTAATTTAGAGTCTATTTTAAAAGAAGTTCTCGTATGCACGAGGAGAGCTGGAGCCACCTGTATTATAACGTATTTTGCGCCAGTAATTTTGGATATGCTGTATCCAAAAAGTAAATGCTAATAGATTATTGTATTTTACACGAATCGTTTATTTTCTCTTATTTATTTTAATACGTGTAATAATGGACTTTTAAAAATGTATAAAACTGAAATTTTTATTAAATTTTTAAGCAGAGTTAAATATTTATAAATGTTAATATTTTTTAAACGTTGCTGATCATTGGTCTATAACTATTACTATAAATGCAACCATTTTTTAATGTATTTATTTATTTTAAAATAAATTTACCGTAGAATCAGCTTTTTTACCCTGCTTTTATTATTTAATATAATAAATCGTGTAAATTGTCAGCAAAATATTTTCCTACGCTCAAAAAATTGCTCTTCGTATATTGCGAATTTTACCGCTTTTAAGCTTATCCGATTAAAATTGTAAATAAATATATGACGTTCATTTACAGTGCATTACTGTCATTGTTGTATTTTTATATCAGAGTAAAAAAATCGGAGTAGAAGAGTCACGAGTCGCTCAACACAAAAGCATAAAATAAAAATTCCAAGCGTATATACAAAATGTGTATATTGAATATTATTTACGGATTTTTCACCTTGTCTCTATTTTAAAGAGCGATACAGTTTTCAAGATGTTCAAATATTAATAGTGTAACGAGATAAGTTTGTCCACGTAAAATTGACTCGTACTTGTCGATAAGTATTTTCAAATATTGCATGGAAAAGCAAAGGATGATAATCAATGGCAAAGGTTCAAATCAATAACAATTGTTAGATTAAAATATCGTGGTATATGCAACAACAATGATTATAACATAAAGTCAAAGCTTTAAAATTAATTTTAACGCGTGTAATGCCCATCGCAGATGATATCGACTGAAAAATCTTTGCTCCAAGGTTAACGGCGTAAGATCAAGCTAGCGTCGAACGAAAAGAAAAGAGTCGGACAACGAATGAAAATTATAGTCCTGTTATTTTATCCGATAACCGACAGAGTCCCGTTACGTTAAAGAGGAATTCCCGGAATGCCTGCCCGCTTATAAGGGTTCGCTCATCGCATCGTCGCGGTTCAAGCAGTTCTCGGCAGGTTTCCATTGCTCGGCAATATAGAGCCTGAAGAAGGATGCTAATTTAATAACGAAAATTGCGAAAGGAGAAGTAAGTCACGCGGGAGTTTCACCTGGTTTTAATCGGTACCGTCCGAAGCGGCGGCATTTAAAAGGACGAGCGCATGTCGAATTTGAGCAAGAGCAGCGCGGCAGATACGACGCAGAACAATAAGAGAACGAATAACGGAGCGACGGGGGAAGAGCTTGGGTCCCGTACCGAGTGATCGCGTGCCCTTGAGCCGCTGTTCCAGCAGCTGTTGAAAGGCCGAGCACAGCCACGGCATCGCGGCTCGATCGAAGCGCGGGGGTGGAAGGAATGCCCCCGCGAAGAAGCAGAGGGTTTAGGGGCGGTTCCCGCTCGACCATTCGGATGGACTCCCGAGGGTCCGAGGGCTCGCGAGCCTCGTTAGGAGCGTCCAGCAGCGCGGCTCGATCTGCAGTACCGATCGCGTAGAGCGAGAGAGAGCGAGAGAGAGCGAGAGAGAGAGAGAGAGAACGCGAGAGCGGGTAATTCGAGCCGAGAAAAGGAAATGGCCAAGCGCGGGGCGTGCCTCTCGGTGCGAACGGGAAAAATGCCGAGAGCGCGTTTCCTCCTCCTCCTCCTCCTCCGCCCCGGTGGCCGCGCAAGAGTCCCGCGGGCTCGGAGGCGGCACTCGGCGGACAAAGAGCACCAGCGGGGATCTCCTCAGGGCGCGGTGTTTGACTGCGGGGGGGGGGGGCTCGAGCTCGCCGCCGCCGCCGCCGCCGCCGCCTACGAGCCGCTGCGAGTCCCACACGACGGAGAGCCGCGAGTCAGTGACGTGGGCCAATGGTGGAGAGCCAACTGTAGGCTCCTCTACCAATTCCCCTTGGACTTTCCGTTACCACGTATTCGCGAGCACCAATCCGGGAAGGCCACGACAAGATATTCCCGTTAATATCCCGGCGCCGAGTTTCGTCAGCTATCAGTCACACAAGAAACACTAGGCCGCCAGCTCATTGCTCACCGAGTATCGAGCGCGCAGGAGGGCTTTTATTTATTTAGAGCCGTGCCAAGTATCGAGTCACGTATTCTTCCCAACGGTAAGTACCTCGGCCGTGGCTCCCCGGAATCGGGGCCTCTCCGGCTCCGTTCCTCCTGCTAATTCCATCCGCCAGAATAACGATCGCTGGCTCGCGCTACCTCGACGGCGTACACGCTTACTCGAGCTCCGCATCTTCCTCCTCCCCCCCTGTATCCCTCCCCTTCTCTCTCTCTCTCTCTCTCTCCTCCCATTTCACAATAGCTACATTCGCCCTTTGCCTCGCGTTCCATTCTACCCTCCTCGTTTGCCTCTCGACTCCTGCTGGTCGTCGCCACGTGTAATTAAATCGTAGGCGCTCTCGCTGCGCTCCACGAACCAAAGCCAAGATCGGAGAAAAGCTCCCTTGGCCCCCCGACCTAGCGCTGCTCCTCCAACGCTTCCTCCTTTTTCATCCTCGACGGGCGTTATCCGACGAAATTCATCGCACTCTCCGTCTATTCTATACACCAATTGTAACTGTAAGAGCCTTTTCTTCGCAAATACATTGGGAAAGCCATTTATTACCGTTACTTAGATGCCCGTCTTCTCGCGTTCTATTACTTTTCCCTCGACGCTGCTGATCAACGATCGCGCTTAATTCACTTAGCTATTATTGATTGTGATTCTGGAAGATATCGTAGCCTTTTCTACGCCCCTGTTGAGAATAATTTTAAATTTCGTGCATTGTTAACGGTTCCTTTTTTTTCTTTTTTTTTTTCTTTTTTTTTTTTTTTTATCAAAGCCAACCAATTGTCCTTGCAATTATCGAAAAATTTGTATTTTCTTACAGCTAAGGTTCAGTCGAGTCAAAATGAAGGGAGCCGTGGCTCTATTATTATTAGGGCTGGTTGCATTCTCTGCAAGTTTAGAGGATAAAAGCAAAAACAAGAGCAAAGATAAGGACGATATTGGAACTGTCATTGGTATTGACTTAGGAACAACTTATTCTTGGTAAATTTATACACCTTTATTCCTTTTTCCATTGAAAGCTCTAAATTTTGTTAATTCTTTGAATAACTTCTATTTCCAGTGTGGGTGTGTACAAGAATGGCCGTGTTGAAATCATCGCCAACGACCAGGGTAATCGTATCACTCCGTCTTACGTTGCCTTTACGTCGGATGGCGAACGTTTGATAGGTGACGCTGCCAAAAATCAATTGACGACCAATCCCGAGAACACAGTCTTCGATGCCAAACGTCTCATTGGTCGCGAATGGACCGATGATACCGTGCAACACGACGTTAAATTCTTCCCGTTCAAGGTTGTAGAGAAGAACAGCAAGCCGCACATTAAGGTCGAAACCAACCAAGGTGAAAAGATCTTCGCTCCCGAGGAAATCTCAGCCATGGTTTTGGGTAAAATGAAGGAAACCGCGGAGGCTTACCTGGGTAAGAAGGTTACTCATGCAGTTGTTACCGTACCTGCTTACTTCAACGACGCGCAGAGACAAGTGAGACATTTGGATTCTTTCAACGTTCGATTAACCATCAAAGCCAGCTGAAAATTAACGATTAACAAAATTTTGCATCGATTAGGCCACCAAAGACGCCGGTACCATTTCCGGCCTACAAGTCATGAGAATCATCAACGAGCCGACTGCGGCCGCTATTGCCTACGGCTTGGATAAGAAGGACGGAGAGAAGAATATTTTGGTATTCGACCTGGGTGGCGGTACTTTCGACGTCAGTCTGCTGACCATCGATAATGGAGTATTCGAGGTTGTGGCGACCAACGGTGACACTCACTTGGGAGGCGAAGACTTCGACCAACGCGTCATGGACCACTTTATAAAGCTGTACAAGAAGAAGAAGGGCAAGGACATTCGCAAGGACAACAGGGCTGTTCAGAAGTTGCGTCGCGAGGTTGAGAAGGCAAAGAGGGCACTCAGCGCGAGCCACCAGGTAAATTGAAGAGCAATGCCGAATAGCCTTGGCTGTGATAAAATTCAATGTCGCATTGATTGCCGCGGATCGAGCCTACGGGAGATTTAACGTCGCGAGACTAGGGAAGAAAGACTCGGGAGGCTCGGACGCCAGTCTCTTAGTTAGGGCATAACGTTAAATTGGAACGTTTGACGATGCTTGCAGGTGAGAATCGAAATCGAATCGTTCTTCGAGAATGCCGACTTCTCGGAAACCCTGACCCGGGCGAAGTTCGAGGAGCTGAACCTGGACCTCTTCCGGAGCACGATGAAGCCCGTGCAGAAGGTTCTCGAGGACGCGGACATGAGCAAGAAGGACGTAGACGAGATCGTTCTCGTCGGTGGCTCCACGAGGATCCCCAAGGTTCAGCAGCTGGTGAAGGAGTACTTCGGGGGCAAGGAGCCCTCCCGGGGCATCAACCCCGACGAGGCCGTGGCCTACGGAGCGGCCGTTCAGGCCGGAGTCCTCTCCGGGGAGCAGGACACCGACGCCATAGTCCTGCTCGACGTGAACCCACTGACCATGGGCATAGAGACCGTCGGGGGCGTGATGACCAAGCTCATCCCCAGGAACACGGTCATACCGACGAAGAAGTCGCAGATCTTCTCCACGGCCTCGGACAATCAGCACACGGTCACCATCCAGGTTTACGAGGGCGAGCGCCCGATGACCAAGGACAACCACCTCCTCGGCAAGTTCGACCTGACCGGGATCCCCCCGGCGCCCCGAGGCATCCCCCAGATCGAGGTGACCTTCGAGATAGACGCCAATGGCATTCTCCAGGTGTCCGCCGAGGACAAGGGCACCGGCAACCGCGAGAAGATCGTCATAACCAACGACCAGAACAGGCTCACCCCCGACGACATCGAGAGGATGATCAAGGACGCGGAGAAGTTCGCCGACGACGACAAGAAGCTCAAGGAGCGCGTCGAGGCCCGCAACGAGCTCGAGTCCTACGCCTACTCGCTGAAGAACCAGCTCCAGGACAAGGAGAAGTTCGGCTCGAAGATCAGCGACTCCGACAAGGCCAAGATGGAGGAGGCCATCGACGAGAAGATCAAGTGGCTCGAGGAGAACCCCGACACGAATCCGGAGGAGTACAAGACCCAGAAGAAGGAGCTCTCCGACATCGTGCAGCCCATTATCGCCAAGCTCTACCAAGGGGCCGGGGCCGGCGTGCCGCCCACTGGCGACGAGTCCGGGGACGAGTTCAAGGACGAGTTATAATCTAAGGCCGACCTTTAAGGAGGAGCTTTAAGGGAATTTACAAATTTAGACTGACAAAACATCCGTTGTCCTATTAGACAAATGCTTTAGAGACTAATTGATTAATCGTGTGCCCCCGGGGGGTTGTTGGGGGGTTCCCTTGCGATCCCCCGTGATCCACATTCTTCTAATCCGTTTGGTAATCGAGTCTTGAGATAGAAGCGGATTAGGATCTAAGGAAAAGCATAATACACGATCTAGACCAACTCGTCGACGAGGAGAAAACCGTTGAACGGCTGTGATGATGGTCCTTTAAAGCTTAAATTTTCAATCTATGAAATCTTATTGAATATTCCAACAAATGTATATAAATGAATCCTAGAAATTATATCAACAGAATTCATACTTCATAGCAATCGTTCAAATTTTGAACATTCATTAATAAATGTTTTTTAAACAAACCTTACACATAATGCGTATTTATTTAAAATCATGAAAATATTATTTTTTAATTCAATTAACGAATTTGTAACTCTGATATTTTTTAAAGTAATAAATATATATCTTAAGTTAATTTTACAAATTAATTTAATATCGACTCCTTAACAACAACAATAATAGTAATAGTAGTTATAGTAATAATAATGACAAAATCGTCGCTTCCTCCCTTTAATTTATTATGTACAAATTTTTTAATGAAATCGTGTTTAATTTAAACAACTAAAGGTACTTTACTACCACTATGTAAATTAATGGAAAAAAAAAAAATAAACGAAAACAACAATAAATAAAATCCTTTTTTATTATAATTTGTAACGAATACAATTATTAATAACGAGCGATAATTCTTTTCGCATTTCATTCGGGCATTATTATTATTATTATTATACGAATATCTTGTAATACCAACAATACAGCAGTATCATGTATTTGAGTATGAAATGAATTATTCGAATAACGTTACGGATGGATTTTCATTCGCTAAGTTCAAGAGGAATAAAGCAGGCTTGGACACGAGGCGCTGGTGGGAGTTGAGGCGTCGAAGCGATTTAACGAAGTTAGAAGGAAGAAGAAGGAAGAAAGCAATTTCCAATTGTCTAGCCGTACATTATGTATATTCAATAAATATTGTAACAATATTGGGGCCTTGAGTTAATTACAAAACAAGTCCCTCGTAAAGTTGTCCCTCGGCCTCCGACGACTCCATCCGGTTTCTCAAGTGGTCCAAGGTGTTGGCAAAGTGCTTTTGTATCTGCTCGGTCTCCTCGCTTATTTCCAAATTGGGTAGCTCGTCCTTGATCTTGGAGACGACCTGATTCAAGATCTGGACCGTGACGGAGGTGTTGCCCTTCTCGTAAAAGTATATGTAATGATTGAGAAGCTCTATGTACAATTGCACCTGCACCGATATGTCCATGCACTGATTGGCTATCCTGATGCCCTTCTTGAGGCAGTCGAGCACCTTGTTCTTGTCCTGCATCTCCTTGCCCTCGGTGCTGAGGGACTTGCCGGACCAGAAGATGTGCGAGCAGGTGGCCACCCCCCGGCACTGGTCGGGCTTCCTCAGGAGCTTGCTCGCGTACAGGGCGCACTGGTTCCTCACGGGCTCGGCGTTCTCCTCGCCGAAGCAGTTTATCTGCTCGAAGGTCGAGACTATCAGGGTTATGGCAGCGAATTGGGCCTTGGAGTCGCTTATCTCGTCCTCGTAGATCGAAAAGGCCTGGCTTATGAACTCGTAGGCCACCATTTCGAAGTTGTCGAACCTTATCTCCCCTATGGCCAGGGCCCCCTGGAGGAAGAGCCTCAGCGGCAGCTCGGCGAGCTCGACCTTTATCAGGGCCGTTATGGTCGAGTGGCAGAACTGGAATATCTTCTGGCACTTCTTCTCCCACATCTCGTCCTCGGACCGCAGGCTCTTGTAGGTGAAGGCCAACCGATAGGCTTGGAACACTATCGGCGGAAGCGTGTACCTGACCCTCTTGCTGCCACCGGCGACGAAGTGCTTCCTCGCCGTGCTCAGTATAATGTACTGCTCGTCCGCGACCTCCGACTCGAAGTAGTGGATCAGCCTGCCCAGGAGCCCCTGCTCTTCCGCGAATTCCTCTGGGTCGTCCTCCGTCGTGTGGTCGGCCTGGTCCTGGATCAGGGGCGTGATCATCAGTAGAATGGCGTCCACCTGATCGGGCGACGGTATCAGCGTCTCGTTGTCCAGTATGTTCGTTACGATGTACGTTGCCAGCAATTTTCTCCCCTCGTAATCAAAGTACCCCAGGAGCGGTCTGAAGTGCTTCAGCTTCAACACCGTCAGTATGTTCCTGTAATTGTCTATCGGTATTTTCAGGAGCCTCGATAGCTCCCTCGACACTGCGCTGTTGTATTCCAAGACCTCTGTGTGGATTTTTTGGAATATTTGGTGGGTATTTAAAAGGACCTTGTCCACGTAGTCTACTCTATCCGGATAACACTTATGAGCTAAATTTATCAGCGCCACCTGCAAAGATATTATATCTTCTAACGGCATGTCCTGCCTGGTTTGTACTATGGTCGATACTTGATCGCTGAATACGTCGAACAGTTGGATGTCTTGGGGAATTCCGTACAACTGGTTGGGACTTCCTGGCCCGCCCACGCCCTCGGATCTCTGGCTAAAGGCAGCTAATCTGTCTATCAGAGAAATTATTATGTTTTTTATATTTACACCGCTCTGCAGCTCTGCGCAAGACTTCAGGAAAGCGTTCAATGTTTGCAAGTGGAATTCGTCTGGGAATACCTGAATTATGCATTCCATGAGGTACTCCTGAGCTATTGCATCTCTGCAACTCACAACCTGCTCTAATATACCGGGTAGAACGAGCTTTGTGTACTTGTCCAGTGTAACCGATTCCAAATGACTAAGCCTAACTAAATTAGTCCCTACCAAGATTCTCAGCTCTTCTCTCTCCCTTTCTCTTCTTTCCCTTTCGCGACTGTGACCTTGGTGCTGCATCCTAACCCATAGCTTGTTCATTTCTGCAAAGTTCATCAATATAAAATCTATGCTGTCCCTGACAGTCCCTTCGTCCGTATTACTATCTTCTAAGTTGTCGGGCAGTATATTTCTTGTGCACTGAAGTAAATAATTCCTCAGGAATAAGCCCCTCAGCGGATGCTGAACTCCACGACACATCTCAACCATATCTCGCAACAAATCTCTTTTTAAACAGGGATTGGTTTTGATGTACACTATACCAACTGTAATTAGTAAATATAATCTTGGTACGATATTTCCCGCATATTGCACCAGCTCGTACAGATCAGCTACCTTACGTCCCTTTTGAAATTCATCCAATATATAAAGTTCCAGGTATCGAAGCTCATCCGTAATGGCCATGTAGAGCTCGTAATAACTCTTGGGACTGAGCAAAGAAGTACGCAATTCTCCTAACATTGTGGAAGCATGTTTCAAAGCATCCATTAATTTTGCCTTATCCAAGCAATGCTTCATCTGCAATGCTTGCACTTTGACAACCCCAATTGCATCTTCCAATAGCTTTTCTTGCTCTTCAACTCCGGCCATTATCGAGAATAAAAGATTGTATTTATTTCACTTAACTATGCTTCTCCGTGCCTTTAGTCTCGATACCTTTGAATTTCAACCATCTAGGCGTAGCATCCTACAGTCTGGGAACTCTGAGATCAAGCCTCTCCTTCGGGACTTCGACCTCTTCGCGTAAATTGTTTGCCGAACATAACCCAACTTATTTTATTAAGGACTTATGAGAATTTACCTTAGCGCACCGACATACGATAAAAACAACAAATATACAAAAAGCTGCCAATGAGCTTTGAATTACTACTATTGGATTTTTGCCCTTCTGAAAATTACATTTTATCTCATTGCTCGATAATATTTGTTAATTTTAACGGCGCGCATATTAAAAAGCTATTTTCAAAATATTTAAATATCGCGAAATTAAAATATTTTATGATCGGAATTGCTTTAAACTTATGCATTTTGCAAAAGCGCAGTATTATTCGTGCAATAATTCCGTGTAATTAAATTGTGGTCCTTTATTGTGCAAAAAGTTCAATACGACGTAACTTCTCTTGCTTTTAATTACATAACTTAAAGCTCGTGAGATCCGACCGATCGGTGATCGAGTCACTGATCGGCTCTAATCATTATTTACTCGTAATTATTCTCGTAATGGGAAAATCATGATTTGTAAGACAAATTTTATTTGAGACTTCTCCGTAATTACCTTAAATTTAAGCTATACGATGAACAGATGATGCACTGGAGTTACGACACCTTTTTTGGAAATGTACGAGCAAAAAGAATTTGTATTCTACAAAATCTGTAAGTACTTCTACAATAGTATTTCTATTAACGTTTACTTATATATATATATATATGTATATTACATTCGCGATTCAAAATATTATTTCAATACTTTTATATTTTAATACTTGGAGAACAATGCAGTTTTGCTAACACTGTGAGGATCGTGTCTAAAATTATTAAGGCTTTCATTCACAGTGCCAAAATAATATAAAGCATTTCAAATAGATCGTGCGCTTTAAAAATGGTTAACGTAGTTAATGATGGTTCAATGGTCGATAAAATGCTATTTTAAAAGCATATAAATATCTTTATACAAATGTATTTATTTCTTACCGTGAAAAAGTTTTAAAAAAAACTCTCACTTTTGATCAATGTACAACAAGAATTTGTATTACAATGATTTGAGCACTCAAAATTAGCTTACTTTAAATATTTTTCTCATTGATATAATTAAAATATATATTTTTACTCCATTCCAAGGCACGATAAAAAAAAGGCTCCTGTGTCCATAGGTCGAGTAGAAAAATTATGCTGGGTGATTTTGATAAATAAAAGGATTAAAAAAGTCGTTTATCGGTTTTTTGATGAATTTATTTCAGAATCGGGCTTTGCTTGTATCGATAACAAAAAAACAGTAAAGAATTTGTATACAATGCATTTTTCATTAAACTCTCTCCTCGTTACATTTAGTACCGGAATATAACAATAACAAAGATAATCAGAACATGACAGCATAGGTATAAGATTCGCAAAGTTCGCAAAAACAAAAACTCCATTATGTAATATTATGTACATATTGCTGTGGATGTGTAGTGGATTTAATTTTTACAAATATCCTTTTAGTGTACAATCCAATAAATTCGAACATATTTTTCATTTAGTCTTTCGAAAAAGCAGTGATGCATATTTGACTATAACATGCATTTATACACCTATTACTCAAAAAATAACAACAAAACTTTGTAAGTTTCGTTCCCCCCTTTCACTTTATCGGTCAGCTTTAATTTGTACACAATAGATTAGTCTGAACTCACCAAAGTACAAAAATAACGTTTTGGTTGTGTTAACAATTGTAGTTTTTTCAGTTTTTTTTTGTTTTTTCTTTTGATAAAAAAGGGGTCTTGTGTAGATTTGCGGCATGTCACTTGTCATATTATGTAGTTTAATACCGAGTTACAAATAATCGGTGAATTCTACAAGGCTTGAATTCAATAATTTTTTTTTTTTTTACACAGTCAATACTCATAAAAGGCGAGCAATTTTAAAAAATTATAAATTAATAAAAGAAAAAATTGATGTGTCTTGTCCTACATGCGTAAACACGCGTATTGTTTCTAATATAAGTCTGGATGTAATTTTCACTTGTAAAACAGTAAGGCCAAAAGATAGGCGTATTTCCTTTGATTTTCTTCGATTATTTTTCATGTTTTAATTCGATAAAATCCACACATTAATTTCGCACTTATATTTAATACATATTGTAAATGTCAAGGAGGAAAATTTACTCGTTTGACGCTCGATTTTACGCTGCAGTCCTGGATACACGATTTATCTCCTTTTATTTACAACGACAATGAAGTGTGTGAATATATATAACTACCTAACGCAATAAGTTTTTTCTTCTCCAATAAATATAATTAATTTCTTTTGCTTTCATTTGTACTTTAAATAATAATTAATAAATGAACAATAAAATAACGGAGCTGCGTTAGCGCCGAGCGTCTTTACGAGATGAAATGTTTTTACATTTTATATTTTCACAATTTTAGAATTATTTCATCTTTCGAAATGCAGTTATACTTTTCGTGGGCTTTTACACTACGACATAATATTACTATTAATTAATATACACTTATAATAAATGCATGTTTATAAATATACATATTATAGTTAAAATCAATACACATGATAATGTGATTTTTTTACTATTTCAAACAATAAAATATGCAAAAACACAATTTTTTTTTTATCAATATTGCTGTACTTACAATAAAAATTCATATATTATCTTTACTGCAGCGCATTTGTCATGCAGTAAAACGTTACAGTAGCTCTACAATCTTCCTGTTCCTAACATTATTTCATTGAATGGAATCAATTATAATAATTTAATTGTATCGAAATATTTTGATTGCTTATATTTAATATTTATTTTAAATATTTTAATGTTTTTTTTTTTTTTTTTTAAAAAGCAATGGATAATTCGATGCAATGCCTTTCATGAATATAAAACTTGCACAGTATTTAAGCAACTAATCCCTATTTCATTAGCATTACCATTTATATTGCCGTAAATATATATTATTTGAGATTTGATTATCCATTACCTTTAATGCATAACGTTTTATTTCAATATGAAATACGAGTAAGCAAAAATTTTAATTTCAAACGATTTAATCATTGTAAGCTTTTTTGGCAATATTTACGATAAAAATAACATTAAACAGTAATTACAGTTCCTTTCAAACAAATAAAAAATTGAAGATAACATATCTGTAAATATTCGCAGTAAAAGTGGACACATAATTGTAGTTACCAGTTTAAGTAAAACAGAATCACCGTGTGTGGTTAAATTCAATTTTTTTTATTTGCGTTCAATTAAGCTTTCGCCATGTATAACACTAAATTTAAAAAAACAAAATTTTATTATTTCTTGCATTATTCATAGATGTGAACACATTCGAAATATTGTTTTATTAAATCATCGCCTAGTTGATTAGATTTATAAAACTATTCAATTTTAAAGCAGCAAACGCATAAGAAACATGAAAGCACAATTTTCTTCAGTATATACCTTCCAAATACTTATTATCTCTTTATTTTATTAATTATTTTTACTTTACTTATAATAAGACCATAATTTTAGCAACGAAGAGCGTCGATGTGACAATTTCTTAGTTATTAACAAGATTATTTTCCATTATATTTTACAACATACCAAAATTTTTTAAGTTTTTTTTTTGTACCAATGGTGTACCGGTAAGATCCTTTAAAGTTATTAAAAAATTTTCTCAAATCTCTAAAATGTCGATTAGCTTAAGGGATCGTTTTATTCTAAGATTTAAATATTAAAACTAATAGAGCCTTAATAGAATTCTTTGGAAATTTTGACAAAGTGCCTAAAAATATATCAGTCAATATAATAACGTGATTCTGAGTATGATTCATTTAACAGTAATAGCAACATTAACAATGAATTTTACATCGAGTAAATGATCATTATGCAAAAATGAAATGAAAATGCTTGGCTAAGCCGAAGATTTATTGAATATCAAGGACAAAATAAATTTGATTAAAATTTACGTATCCGAAAACGAAAAAACGAATTAAAAATAAAATAAGAAATAAATTAATAATAATACCGTCTAAGCAAATTTTAGTTTTTGTTAACTAATTTTAGTTATTCTGATCCATACGCCCGTTTATTGCACACTCAGAGGTATAATTAAATAATTAACGTAAGATTAATAAAAAAAATTCTCACCAAACGAATAACTCTTAGATAATTGTCGCATCAATTTTGCTTGAAACTATAGTCTTATTATTCATGAATGCCCTGTTATTTTCACCAACCCTTAATCTCAAATGACTAATTGCTGACAGCTTATTAAATTCATGGAGTCTTCCATCCAAATACGACCAAAGGATATTTTCATTTACAATTTAATAATTAGTATATGTAACATTTATCATAAGCGTGCATACGTTATAGCTAATGTTAAGAGTAGCGAATTTATCGTACGTACTTGACACCTTGCAGCAAGAGTTAATTGAATAATTATACAAGCGGTTCGACGTAGTACAACAGTACCCACAGTCTATAAGATATTATGCATAGTAATTAATAATTAATTGTATTATTTTTTGTATTTTTTTTTCCAGCTTCTATTTTCTTACAAAGTCTTTGTATATTGATTAAGATTAGTTACAATCATAAGAAGCTTCGGTGATAATTAACTAGCTACAGCGTGAGGGACAGAGGGGGCTCGAGGGGAAGAAAAGTAAAGGAGAAGCTTCGCACCGACAGTCGCGTGTTATTGTTTATCGTGGCGATTGTTCGAAGGACTGGCGCGTGGCTCATCCTAACGAGGAGCGCCGCTCCTGGTCTATTTTTGGTTCGGCTTTGAGACGATCCGAGCGAAGACGAGATAAGCTACGGGCGGGCGGGGGGCCTACACAAGATAAAGAGCAGTCGAGGACGAAGAGGATGGGCTCTCGGCGATTGGAAAATCCGAGCGCAACAGGTAAGTCTAAGAGCTTGCGAGAGCGGGGAGATGCGATCGACGAGCAGATTTTGGACGCGTCGCGCGTTGCTTGTGCTCGAAAAAAAAAAAAAAGGGGGGGACAGCCCCAAAGATCCTGGGATAGCAAGAAGTCAAAGGACCCGAATCCGCGTGTCCGCTTGGTGGGCGAATCATTGCAAACACGGCTGGGACAAGGCCTTAATTTGGAGTCACGATCCATCCTTCGCTCGTTCTATCATCGATCCTTGTTATATATATATACCCTGGCGGCCGCCACAGGCTCGAAGGAAGTCTCCTTTTACTTTGGAGCGGATCTCTCGGCTCGAGGAAGGAGCGTCCGGTTCGGTTGGGCGCACCCAAGCGAAGACCGAGATTACGGCCTCCCAGAGCTTCGGCCTTCGTAGGGCATGGCCGGGGAGGCGAGGGGGGGGTGTGGCAACGGCGGTGCTGCGGAGGCGGTGGGGGGTGGGTCTCTCATTTTACGTAATTAATTTTCATATCCTTCATTACTCTTACAATTATTATTACTTTTAAATTGTTATTATTGTTGCTGTTATTATTAATAATTAATGGTCAACGAGATTTCGCCTAGTAATTCTGTATTTGTAAATAATCTCTCTAAGGGTAAATCGTTTAATATTCGGTATTTACGAAATTTGATTAGGAAAAATTTTTCTAAAAAATACAATTACCTCAGCTCCAATAACAGAATATACATAAAAAGATGTCGCGATCCTTTCGCAGCCTATAAAGCAGTCGAATGATAAAATCCTAAAATTTCCTAGCGTAAAGTAATTGTCGGCCTTTTATTATCATCGTCGACGACGTTATCGTGATCATAATAAACATCATTCGTGTTATCATTTTTTTTTTCTCGTACAAATCCTCCGTTGGTGGAAATCGCGCAGAGAGAAACCTAGAGTACTTATAAACTACAAGCTTACTTTATTCCACTTTTAGGAAATATTTATTCCATCGTTAGCTTAACTTGATTCAAAGCACTCCTTTGCAGTTGTTTATATATATATATATATATATAACTTCGTGTTAAAAATACTATTATAATAATGTTTCTCAAACAGTTCTATTGTCAAATATACCAATGAAAATATAAGAAGTAACCCCGTTAAAGAGCCGGAAGGCTACCGACAATCCACGTAAAAGAAAGACTCTACTTTTAAAAGCAGCGTGGATTTAGGAGCAAAGCTAGTAAACGAAGGGCTCAGGACTTATTTGGATTGAAGAATGGAGAAGGTGTTGTAAATAGTATTGCGATAGTATGTTATAATTTCATCGATCTCTCTCCCCCCCCCCGTCCCCTAACCCCGTCTCACTCTTGCCCTTGGAGACATCTGACAAAATATTCATAAATATACCAATGCGACTGTACGACCAATCGGTGCGAGCTGCGTTAAACCGTGAGAGTCAAGCCAAAGTCAAATAAAGACCATTGACGATATCAGTGGCCAGTCGTCGACGTTCGGTACGCGAACCGATCCGAATCGCGAGCCTGCGTAAGAGCGAATTGTCGGCGGGGACACGCCAACCGGTGCCGCTAGCGGATAAACCGGAGGAGCGGTAGGTCTGCAACATTGGGATATATATTCCGGTAAGACAATAGAAGCACTTGTTATCGATACGAAAACGAGACCGTCGAATAATTGGAGCTGCGAGTCCGGCGCCCCCGCCAATCCCGCCCGACAATTGAGAGCTCGGCAATTGCCAAAGAAGGATCGTAATAATTTTGCCGAGCGCTCGACCGCCGAGCGGAATTCCGATTCGCGAGCTCGCGAACGGGCCGTCGTTGGTTCAGCGTAGGGCGACGTTACGTCCCCGGGTCGTCAGCCAGTGGCTTGGGCCCGGTGCCGAGATCCGGCCCGGAGGCAACTGACTCCTCGTCGTCGACCGGGACTAATCGCCAATTGCACTCGATGCCAATAGCCCGAGGGCTAAGCGCAGGGGAGAGGGTCTTTATGTCGAGCCTCGAATTTGCCGGCGCAGATTTTCCGGTGCTCGATTTACCGCGAAGAGAATAAAACTGCAAAGTTGCGAATTTAGATGAATTACGCTTTAAACGGGATAATTCACCTGTAGGACAGACTTTATTTGCAGAAACACAGCCATATGAGAATCTTACGTTTTGCAAGAGTGCGTAGCACCTCGGAACAGTGTGTTCTAAATTTAAAAATTTCCTCATTGCCATCGTTTTTTTGACTCTTGTGATATTTGTAAGTGCAGCGTGACAATCGTTTGCTACCTTCGAACGAAACTATACTGAGATCGCAGTGGGGAAAAATCAATTCCTCTTTTGTAAAACCCGTCTGTCTTTAACGAAGATCTTGTGAATTGCTCATTCGTATGATTTCGATTAATTTTCTTCTCTGACGCCGAAAGAGTTTGCAGGCTTAACAAATTTTCATCGCTCGAGTCCAAAGGTCGTACTCGTAAAATTTCCTTTGCGATTCGGACACGCGATATAAAAAATAATCAATTTTACACAAGGATCGCGATATTTTTCATAAGAAACTCCGAGTCGGAACATTGAACGCTTAAGATTCCTACTTATTTGCATTGCGTACAAATTGCGCCGCTGTTCAATGTAATTTTTGTTGCGTTATTGTTGTTGTTGCTGCTGCTGCTGCCATTGTTGTTTATTTACAAACATCACAAGTTCTGAGTCAGTGCGAGTGGGTACTGTAAATTTTCTTTAAATTTTAGAACTCTATATTCAAAAAAAACACCAACGACAATTCGAGGCTCTCAATTCACAAGCTGTTAATCGTTATTGTAATTATCGTGCTCTGGAATATTGATTATCTTTTTGTTAATTTTAAGAATTGAATAAATTTTTCAAGTCAAATAAAAACACGTCAACATTAATTAACAAATCAATCGAACTTTATGCACGCCTCTGACTATATAATATGTTTAGCTTAGCCATCCCGCTTTTATTATTTTTGCTTCCTTGAATAATATAAACATTTTATTCTTGTATCACAGTATTTATCAGTAGCGTAATTAGTTTAATTCTCGTTTTCCTTCACTTTGGATATGGCAAATATGAAGATAATAGTAAATTATACTAATGTATGTCTATACTCTTTGGGGCTAAATGCATATCACAGTGGAAAAAATTTTTTTATTTAACATTCTATATTCGTATTACTTTTATCTTCTATGTCGACAAGTCAAAAATTTTTATTCCCGTGTCTTTTTTTATCGCGTATTTTATTTTTAATTATATATATTTTTTTTATCAGCAGAGGCGTGCCAGTTCATACAATGCGTTTCTTAATAAAGCTTTAAATTTTTATTTATTTTCTACTTGTGTTTCACAATTACGAAAAGCGCTTCTTTCCTTCTATTTTTTTTCCTTTTTTTTTCGATTTTAGCAGCATTTCAGAGAAACAAAAAGCTACAAAAATCAATTAAAATCTGCTCCATCCCTCCTTTTTTTTTTTTTTTTAATTTTTATATTTTAAGCACTATACTAAGAAATGCACCTATATTGTTACCGATATGCTCTACTCATCTAATATCGAGCCTTAAATCTAATAATCTGCCGTGTTAGTGGGATTTTAACTTTTTCGCTTCAAAAGACAAAAGATTATAAAAACGCACATATTTACATTTCTGTAAAACATAAGTAATTTAAAACCATTAGAAAACAAGTTTCGGCAGCTTCTTTGTTTAATTTAATAATGTTATGTATAATTTTTTTTTTATATATACATATACTAAGGCAGTCTAATTCTTAACACTCGTAAACTAATAAGTATAAACATTAAAAAATAACATCGGACCAGACAATTTAATAATCAGGGAAAATTGATTTTACTTGTACACAGCTTAATTTTAATTTTATGTGCTATTGAACGTGCAGTTATCGTTATTGAGTAATTTTACAATCGTAATGTTAGATTATTCCAATATGTCAATACACAATTTCATAAAGTTTGAAATCGCATTATATATTACTTATGCTCACATCAAACTTTCGCTAATATCGCTATTAGAGTACGATGCGGATTTAATTAGTGAAAATCAGAATTTTCATTTTTCAATTTTCTCATTAATATAAGGTTTTGAAACTCAATTATTTTGAAACTAATTGCAATTGTAATGCATTGCTCAATGCTTTGTTTAGTTTTGCATTTAGAAAAAAGTTATTCGATATTAAAATAAGTTTTTGTAATAAATTTAACAAATTTTTTACTTGCTGAGCAGCTTATTTTGTTTATCCTCAAGGTTTGAATCGAATGGTTAAATTGATTTTTTTTTTACTTCGAAACCCAGAGCTTATAAGATTATATTATATTCAGTGCAATAATAAATCACATGTTAACCCTTTGATGTTACATAATAACTCCGAATTATCACTTTTTAGAGTTGAATTTCGAAAATAATAACTTATATCTATAAATTTTCAAATTGATTTTAGCCAATATTGAATTTAATTACTACTTAATAAAAGCATATAAAAATTATATTTTTACCAAAAGAAATACTTGCAAATAAATAACAAGGACTTTTAAAAATCTTACCAAAAAGGGTTAAATTAAAAATTATTCAATTCTATCGATAATCCGATCAAATAATATTTACCCAAGGATTATTCAACCTAAACAAAGTCTATATTAATTTTCGAGCGCTATCATAAAATTGTAAGCTAATTACGAGATACTATACCGTGATTAAATGAAAATAGGCACAAGTTATTACAAATAACGAAGGTGAAACGAAGAGTGAATCCTACGACCAGAATGAATTAAAAAATATAATTTATCATAAGTGTAAGGTTTAGCAACGGGAACAAAGACAATCGAGGAACTTATAAGGTTACTGAATTATGAAATAGAAAACAGACTAAACAAAGAATCCCTGAGAAAAATCCTCAGCTCAGAAGGAGCTTTGTAAGATTATTTTTAATCGATAATTTCCTACTCTAATCTTTTGTTTCTATTTTAATGATATTTGCCATAAATTGGAAAATTAAAATATTTAATTTGATATTAACTTAGAAGCTAAATTATGAATCTATTTATTCAATGTCATTATGCTGTTTTTTTTTGTAATAATAAAGCGATTGAGATATGAGCAAAGATATTAATAATAGCTTGACATTATTTGATAAATTATTTTATGAGTATTTATCTAATTACATATGAAACTATATTCATAATTAACGAACCAAGCATTAAACTAGTTAGGTTGAATGTAATCCTAATTACAATCCTGTCTAAAACATCGATCTCTCTAATCAATTTTAATTTGGTAAATATAAGCCAATATAAAAAAAGGTATAAAAAATACTTGCAATGAGTACGTTTAAATGTACTGACATTGAAATTGACGGAAACTTAATGTACATATCAATTTTTTCTAAATACTGAATTAAAAACTAGTACAAACAATTCAAAATTCTAATGAAATTATTTAAAATTGAATATAAAATATCTGTATATATATATATATATATATATATATATATATATTCCTTAATGAAATAAGTGTATCGGAGATTCTTAAATCTGGATATTTTGAAAATAATGCACTAGTTGATTGAAGTTTTTTTTTTCAAATTATAAATATTTGTTTTTAAAAATAAACGGAATAATTGCGGGTGTCAATGAAATTCTTGTAAACATAAGACAGTTTACCGAAAACCATGTAGAGCTTGATAAAAGCTCATTTAAATTAGCCTATCGTAACTATTCTTTTTTACATGCAATCAAAATTCATGAAATATCCATAAATGAATATAATTTAGGATTGAAAACAAAATACGTTTTTTTGAACACTTGTAGTATGACTTTCTGCTTTCTACTAGTTCTTTCATACTAGTTATTGTAGCATTAATGTTTTAATTAAAAATTAAGAAAAGAACTCTTTTACTAAACATATACTCAAGATTATTTCATAAAGTACTTTCCCTAACAATTATTATTTAACATTATTACAAAGAAAATATAATAATAAACAATCCAATTTTAATGAAAATGTTAAATAATTATGATAAAAGTTTTTACTTTCAATTAAATACTTAAGTCAAAATCTTTATCCCTTTGAAGAAAGCAATGCAATTTACTTTATATAAAATACCAAAAATTAGGCATTCCTAGGAAAAATATAATTTCGTGCAATCTTTGTCTATGTTTAATAAAAGATAAATTTTTAATGTCATGTCAAAAACCATTACCTTTTTCAATTTAAAATTGAAAAAGATTTCTTCGAGTCGATTTTTTAATCAAATAATGCTTTAAAAGTATGATCGCGCAAAAGCTTCTATGATTTTAGGTACCTTTTCATCGAATCCACATATGGAAAGAATATTCTTATCGTAAGTTTCCTTGTTATACGTTGATGAGGCACACATGGCACAATTCACCAACCTGAAAGTCAAAGCGCATTATAAATAATTGTTAATAGTTTTCAATGGCTTAGATTTAAATGTCAATCAATATGTTTCGTCCAAAATTTGTGCTAAATATTTTTTGCAATTTTTTTCCCACAAATTCATCGCTTGGTCGTAATGAATTTATATAAATGATTCTTGTTGTTGGTTTTTCTTTTTTTTTAAATTTAAAAAATTGCTTTAATTTTATTCGAAAAACAGTTTTTTTTGTTTAATTTTATGGAAGCATTGAAATTTACCATAAATTATTATCATTCAATTGTCTGCTAATAAGATAATAATGAGTTATCGAGATACCATAGTTAAATGCAATTAATAAAAGAGATTGCTAAAAACAAAAATCCTCAATTTTCGTTAAGCCGTGCATTGGAAAAATTGTAATAACATTACTTTGCATTTGGCAGGTTCATTTTTGTTCTGTATGATTTAATGCTCTGCTCGGATGAATCGGACTTCTGACAAATTTGATCAACGATATTGATGAAAACGTCAATGCTCTTGTTGTTTTTAGCGGCCCATTGCATTGGTTTTCCCAAGTCTATAATTTCAAACGATTTTGATTCTAATTTCCTCATAACTTGCAGAAGCGTTGAATTTGCGTCAATGTCGACGCACTGTATTCCGTTATTGACGAATATTGCCACAGTGACGTTCTTCTCCGCCCGAAGAAGAGAGAGTGCAATCAAACTGCCGGCCTCGATGGGATTGACGTTACCACATTGCCAACAACCATTGTCAATCATTGTTTTGTTCGTATTGATGGTTATGAAATAATGGACGTTGGTAGGCTGCAGTTGCTGAAAGTTTTTTTTTTTATCATTAAGCTTATCAAAGCCTTCGATTAATTAGTGTGCGTGCGTGTGTTGAATAATAAATAACGTATACAAACTAACTGAAAATGAAAAATTCAGCATTTTATTTAAAGCATCTAAAATCTTTTTATTGACTTTCGGAGGTAATGGTAGCGGTTTCTTTGTCTGTTCTTTAACTTTTCGTTTTTCATACGATAACGGTCTGTAAATTAATATACAAATATATCGATATATATATACATATATATATACACATGATAATAATTGCTCGTCCAACGGCTTAATTAAAATTTAAAAAAGCCTTACTTTCCAGAGTTCTCGTAATTTTTTACCGCGACTAAAAACACAGCTGGGTGAATTTTTTCGTTTATGACATTTTGTTCATTTAAATTATCTAAAACCTTCAGTGTAATTGGTCCATTTGGTTTCAAAAAATCTAGGTTGTGAATTCGTTGAAGGTTTTTCAGAAGCTTTTTCAAATTCATCGACGACACCAACAAGTTCCAAACCTACGAAATACGTAATATTATTAGCATTGAACGTAACATTAAACGCAAATATTGTAAATGATTTCAATTTATACTTCTTCCGATTTCAACATATGTCCTGGTACATGATCGAGTGTAAGATTGAGAGAATCGATTAACGCCGATGATCTTACTTCATCCTCGCAATGTTTAAAATCTTCAATGGATTCAAAGAATTTAATTAATTCTTCAACTGTTTCGTTTTGCATATTTTGATCAGATTTTGTTTCGTTTAATTTTTTAAAACCATACAGTACGTACTTGAATATTATTTCTTTATCTAGGAGATGAAATATTTATTAATCGTACGAATATATGCAGCCATTATGATTTATCAAATGTATTTATTATACCACTTCCATGCGTAGGTACGTGTGCCAATTTTATTATATCTTTATGTTTCCAACCGTATCTGCTTTTGTATTGAGTAACTATTTTAGCAAGTTCCATCGGTGTTTTTGAAAGATACCAATCGTGTACTGCTTTTCTCCATCCATGTCCCCAACCATTTTTCGGAATAGCTTTTTGTTTATTAATTTGAGAACAAAATTTGTTAAATAAAATAAAGTGTTTTGGAGATTTACAAACTTCTTTTACCGCATCGTATGCTTTTTTACGTAAGTTTTCAGCTACTTCTTGTTGAGCGCAGACAGCTAATGCAAAAATCAATGTTTCAGAATTCTGCACAAGTTCTTTTTTTTGTGCCTAAAAAAATTAAGTTTAGTTTTAGTTTAGTTTTTAATAAAAGTTGAAATAACTTTCACGTTGTACCTCTATAATTGAAGAAATAATAGCATCGTGTTTTACTTGATTGACAGCTAATTCGTTGATACATGGAATGTTTTTTGCCAAGTAGTATTTATGAACAAACCAATTTCCTGGTTGGTAATCAGGTTTTTCTTTGCCGATATAAAGAAATCGGCGTAATTGCATTTCCAGTGCAGTATCATTGAAGTCTGGCATTTGTTCTGTAAAAATAAAAATCCATCCTCTTACAAAGTGAATTAAAATTAAAATTGGGTGTTAGATTTTAAGGGTATTTTATTAATAAATAAAGCATGAAATTTGATTTTTATCAAAGGGATTTAATAAAAAAAAAGGCTTTACAGCCATTATTTGTCGCCGTTTCTTATTTGACTTGTATCGATTTTTAAAGCAATATTTAAAAAAAAAGTGCCACAAACGTGACAATTGCTTTATACTAATTTATATTCAGAGACGGATGAATTATAATCACGTAAAACTTTCAATGAGTTTTAATCTACATGGAATATGGCTACCTTTGATAGAAATGGAATGCCAACTTTTATTTACTTTACAAGCAATGATTTGATTTGCTCTGTGAAAGATAATCACATTAAAATCCCGAATCAATTTTGTAGAGTAACTGTATACTTACAAACAAAAAGCACTTAATTTCTTAATTGTTTTCCTTACTTTTTCGGGGATCTCTGTCCAACATTGACAATAGATAATTCTAGCATGGATTGCGTTACTTCTCAGAGGAGTGATTAGAGCATTGGAGGATTCGAGCTCGCCATATAGTTCAGAAACGGAAGTTACTTGACTAGCGGTAAGATTTAAATGTTTATTGCAATTGTTTATGCACTGTGTACATTTTTTTTTTTTTGACATTTTGTAGGGCAATGAATTGAACAGGACATCGAATACTGTAGCAAAGCATTTTTACGTATGTAAATTAGTTAAAAATATTACGCTTATGTTTCTTGCAACTATTAAATATTTCGTAACGAATACTTCAATTTAATACGTTCGTATTTAAAGCCATTCCGATTGTATATCAGAACGCAAAATGCTTAAAAATAATTTAGAAATGTTGATTTTAAAACTAAAATAAAAAAAAATTTGTTGGAAATTATTCAAAATATATCGTTCCTGGTTCGTAAAGAATCGTCATTCTTTCGGATTTAAAGCTATGACAATGGACGTATAAGTTTTTTTTTTTTATTAATAATAGCCTTTATACCTGAAGCCACTTAAGAATGAATCGTTTGCCAGGAATATTTACTTGTTTATTTCAATCGTATCGTATGCTTTAGTTGTGTCATAAACGTCTAATATTAAAAAATTTCTAATCTTTTTACTGTAGAATCTATGCCGATTTATTAACGATATTCAACAAACATAATAATATTTTAAAAAGCTTAAACACAATATTTATTTTATTTTTAGTTTGAAACCATTTGCAGTGTTATTTTACTTTTAATGAATGATACTAAAAACTGGTTTGAACGATACGAATGATACAAATGTTGATTTATGCTTTGTATAAATTATTGAAAGTATGTGGTTCTAGTTATCCTTGTTATTACACATAGTTATGATTTCTACAAACATTTATTATTATGATAGATTTTATCTACAAATGTCGATTCACCAATGACTTAGTACCAAATGATGAAATATGTGCATAAGTCACGTAAAATATATATATTTGGTTAATAAACCTTCTCTAAGGTTTGTCGTGACTGCACATATTTGTATAAGGAATTCACGGAATGTCGTCTATTTTTTTATTGTCGTGGAGGCGTTCTTACATATGAAATTGTAAATAATATTCTTAAATAAGTACTGCGATTCCAATAGTATGAATTTTTCGTGATTTAACTGTAATCAAAGACTAATGTCACTAGTCAACGACTGCATTGCTACTTACCTACAGGTATTGTATGCAAGTTGACGACAAAATTGTTAGCTTTAGTAAAATATCATCTGAATTTTCCTTTATCATAAATATTGGTGAAATGATTGTCAATTACATTTTTTAATTGCATTTAAATATATTCAAAATTAAGGCAGAATCTGTTTTTGAATGTTGATTTCTTAATCTTAGTGTAACTTTTTATGGATTATTATTGTTATTCCTAAAATTTTATTCTTTCAAAACCGTTGATAATTAAACTTCAGACTTACGTTTTTGTTAAATTAACGTTAATATCTTTAATACAACAGAACAATAAAAATTTTTCTATATTCTGATCAAACTATTTTAAGCTACAGTAATAACAGTGATTAGATTGTAGCATAAGGAATACGTAGGCGAACAAAATTTTATAATACAATTGGATAATTATTATTGTATAATTAGAGATATTGATTTGAAGGCATTTGAAAAACATTGGAGTGCATTTATGTTACGATTTTTATTATTTTACTGCCGGTGTATAGGTAAACAATAACAAATAAGCATTCGACTGGCAATCAATATGATTATTCAAACGTAAATCATTTTGAAGAATCACGCGCTGATTAGCATTAATATTGAATTTTAAATTGGTTTTAAATTAGAATTATATTTTTTTAAATGTATTAAAAAAGACAATTTTTATGATTATATATGTATATATATAAACATATGGAAGGGGAAAACAAAATCAAGTAACGATCGAGCACGTACAAGTAGAGAAAATACGAGAGTATAGGCATTCGATGTTCTTATTAGTGTGTATAATGCCAGAGATAAGTGCAATTTTATTAATATGTATTCGCTCATCGGTATTAACAATTTGATAAGATATCGCGCGCGAAATTGATCGCGAGAGTCAGCTATGAAAATACGACCTGGTTCGAAAGGTGGCTACGATTTGAGTCGGAGGCGCTTGAAAACTACGCAAAGCTACCCGATAACCCGAACTCCAAGTACTCCAACTTCTCTACGAACTCGTTTCCTATTCCATTCCGGCGCTTCTCCTCCACTCGCGTGTGCCGAGCTTCCTGAAAGATCCGCTAGGCTCGCACTAGGATATTTACCTTTATGACTGTTTACCATGAGATCCGGGATGGTAGAAAGAGAGATAAACGAGAGCAATTTATAAAACAATTATATATATATACATATATATTTATTAAATAGCAATATTGCTTAACGATGGCCAAGCATCATCCAGATTTGATTTTCTGTCGAAAACAGCCTGGAGTGGGTAAGTTTAGCACGGCATTGGCATTCCAAGCCAATGACAACATAACCTGCACCTGATTTAATAAGATTCTCATTTTAATATTTTAACGTTTAAATAGCCATAGGACGCTTGTGTGAAAAATGTGATGGCAAATGCGTCATTTGTGATTCATACGTGAGACCTTGCACATTAGTGAGAATTTGCGACGAATGTAACTACGGTTCGTACCAAGGCCGATGTGTCATCTGCGGAGGACCGGGTGTATCCGATGCTTATTATTGCAAGGAGTGTACTATTCAAGAAAAAGATGTAAATACGTGTCTCTTATTTTAAATATACATCGGGGAAAGGATCGGGCAAAAAATTAATCCAACCTTGCACCTGCATTGACAATAAACTCATCGCAATAAAATAACAAATATGAATTGTTTCGACAAATCTTCAATTGGAAAATAAAACAGAATTATTTGCAGCTTGATCAATTTTGAAAGTATTAATGCAAAATAGTCTCTTAATATTTGCGCGTTAAATCTTAATCATACAACTTAGTGGATATGGTGAAATGAAGGATAAGACAATTGACCATTTATATTTAATTTCTTTTCTAAATATTATTGGTTTGATATCGAAGGGCGTTAAATAATTTTGTTTTCGAAAAAAAAAAAATGTATAGCAATTAATTTATGAAAAAATTATATGAAATTTATATTAACAGTATTTTCAATATCAAACCATTCTTTTTATTTGACACCAAAAAATTAAATTATAAAAGCATTAGAACACTTAACAATTTCCTATGCTAAACGTATAACTTTAATAAAATAGGTCTGTTTTGATCAAACTATTTTAGTCAAAAACTTACTTTAGATTTATTAAATCTAAAATTTGTTATTTTTAGAGAGATGGCTGTCCGAAAATTGTCAATCTTGGAAGCTCCAAAACGGACCTCTTCTATGAAAGGAAAAAATATGGATTTAAAAGACGATAGAAAAGCCACATTCTTAAATTTAGTTTGTAAAAATAAATTATGTAAAATAATCCTTTCATCTTCTTTTTTATGTGAAAATAGAATATTTAGTTAAGATGAAGCATAATTTTATTATTCTTTTCAATTTAATTCATAATTTTAATTAATAATTAATGATATGCGTACAACTTATATGTTTTATAAAGTTTCCTGTATTAAAAAAACCACCTTGTTTAAGGAATAATAAAATGTAAGACCTTCGATTTTTCAATTCGTTTATTTTAATTAATGAGTTTTTTTCTTTATCACATTAAATTGTCATAATGAATAGACTTGTACTACAGTTCCAAGTGAAGATATTTCGTTCACAAATAATTTTTACTACAAACTGAACATTTCTCATAACGAAATAGTCAAATTTTTTAGCCGTATTTAAAAAATATATCATATAAGATGTTATATGTTGCTTCCTTTAAACGTTAGTTTAGTAATAAACGCAGACACTTTTTATTCAGATAACTTAATTTTCTTGGCTATTAAATGCAACTATTTGTCATTCAATTATATTCATGTCCTAAATTAGCCAAAAACTTTGTTTTCAAGGCTACTTGTCTAAGATAAAACTTCTTCAATTACTTTACATCACACTTTGAACAATTTGTTTCAAAAAGGAGACACTGTTCGTAAAAGTATAATTGATCATTGTCATCTTTTTCTCATACAATATATACATCACATATTTTTAACGCTTCAGATGTTTCATCATTTTTGTACAACTTTCCTAACGAAAATATATTTTAGTTTGACTTCTTTTTAATGAAAAAAAATACAATGAAAATACTTTTTTTTTTTATAATAATGAATAAACGGTGTAAAAAGTATCATAATTTTTACGTTTTAAGAGACACATAAGAATTTAAAGATACAGTTTTGTCGGCATTTAAAAAAATAAAATTAATGTTTAACTTCAACAATAGAGAATAGGATAATACAATGGTAACGGGTTCTTTTTTTTATTTGCTGTAGCGATAATATTCCCTTGGAAATAAATCTAATCTATGTTGACAATAAAATACGCCAGTGTAATACATATATTAAAATTATAAGAGTATATATGAGACATAAGCATAAGAAAGTATTTTGGAGTGAAAGGCGGAGTTCGGACGGATTTTTAAATTTGGAGTCATTGAATTTTAATGCGAAAGTTACCTAAAACTGATCGATAGCATATGTAATTGACTCCTCTTAACTGATAATTCACACATTTTGCTTGCCGAATTGCCGAAACACAGGAAACGCTCGCTTATTCTTAATAGCTTGTAGCGATAGCCATTCTTCGCTCGCTTCGTTTAAATGCCGCTGATTTATCGAAACGCATTGGCCAGGATAACGATATCGTTTAGCCAAAGGACAATCTTAACGAATACCTTGAAAATCAATGGTAATAAACTACAATGGGGGGGGGGAAGCGTGCTTCTAAGGCTTTTGAAAACATTTAGCGGCGCCGATGAGGAATCGGGTGGGAAGTCTTGTCCAAGTCGCGTCAAGCTAACCGCTAATCCAAAGAAGGAAAGGTGGAGTTCGAGAGAAAGCAACAGGGCTCACGAATGGCTACGATTCGGTTTGAGAGGCTGATCCGAAAAGTACGAAAATTCGAAAAACGCGTTTTTAAGGGCGCCCAAAGGGTATCATCATCGGTCATTCAACGAGGGCGGATCAAATTCGTGCGCTTGCTTTTAACGCTAGATCCTGGGCCAAGGCTTGGTCGATCGGAGCTCAGGCTAAAGGGGACAAAACGCGCGAGTGGGCGGGCATTAGAGCGAGCAAGAGGATCCCGATCGCGTCTCATTAGCCCGACGAAGATCCGGCGAAGTGAGCGATCCTGGATTTTGTCTCGACTCCCCCATTTCGAGCGGTTCGCGTCCCCAGCCTGTAAAGTAAGCCCGGGCTAATCGCGGACTCGGGCCCGTGCACCGATACACTCGTAGCAAGACTTCCTAGAGCGTGTCCCTCGGTGAAGGGTAAAAAGGCGGCCAGTGCGCGTCTCGTCCCACTCGCCGGATTTATAGTTACGAGGCGAAGAAACGAAGCGGACCTCGTGAAAAGTAGCGAGCCTTTAAGCGGCTGAAGTGATTGCCATCGATCGACGAATTGGAAGAAACAGCCTCTGCTTCGGGGGGGTAGGTGTGCAGGGCCAGAGCCGGTTTCGCTAGAGGGGGGAGCCAGAGAAAAACAAGAGCAGCCACTGCGAGGCGGCTGAGGATTACCCCAAGGCGTTGCGTCAGCGGCTCGTCGATCCGAGACCCTGATTGGCATTTTGTTTAGCCTCGGTGTCGTTAACTACCCGGGAATGGAATCCGCCTCCGTGGCCTCTTCTAGCTACTCGGTCGTATCGAAAGTGCCAGTCGACGATCGCCAAAGTACACTTGTGCGTCAATCGTGGCCCTAGTTTGCTAAGCTCGGTTACCTACTCCCCCGCGATAAGTTTTCCCCTCGGAAGAGAGGGATCGCTAAGACTGCCGAGACTTTTTTTTCCCCCCCCCCGGCCTAAGCCACTGGAGCGGAGCGAGCAAAGTCTCGCACTCGATCGCTTGTGCGCCTCTCCGCCCTCGATGCAAGCGGGCCGCCCGAAAATTCCGAGACCATAAGAATCGAGGCGATGCGCGGGCCAAAGCGGCGCTTCCGGGGCTATCGGAGCGCAGGGGGGAACAGCGGGGTGCATCGGTAGCGTTGATTCAAAACTACGCGCAACTTTTTATCGAGAGCAGCAATTGCCCATCGGTACGATAGCAGCCGCTTAGGGGGGGGGGAGGCGGTGGAAACGCAGGCAGCAATCGGCTGATAAATCGCGTCGGCCAACAGCGGTTGATTTTTAATAGAGAGCAGGGGCTTTGCAAGCGTCGCCCTTGAAACGCTCGAGCTGACGAACGATGATAAGCTTAACGGCGATGATTTTGACCGGCTCGGCGAGAGAGATTATTATGGGTGGGAGTGCGGTCTGGGAAAAGCCGAACAGAAGAACTTGCGTTGCAACGAGACGCGGGAAAACCTTAAATAATCTGCATTTTCTCGTTATTATTAAGAGCGCCCCCCCCCACCTAATCCAATAAACGATCAAGGAGATAGAATTAAATCAATGGAGATTAGATCAATGGAGATAGAATTGAATTACCCGTGAAAGGTAAAATAAGCTCCGAGCACTGAGCTACGCAGAAGTGAAAGGAATAGTGAAAGTCTTCTCAAAATAAGCTACTTCCGAGCGTCAATGGTACCTAGTGAAAAGGAGTTCCGCCATCAACGAGGGTTATACGTGTACGTAAACGAGGATTTATTTATTTACGAGCTCGCGAGGTCAAAATTCTCTAGCAATAAGCGACTGCGAGGGAAATTTCTTAATGATTCGTATGAATTATAGAGGAAACGCGGTATGCAGCACCTGATTAGATTAGAGAGCAAACAATCTATGACTTACTGGCTTTATTCCGAACGCTCTATTCGTTTCGAGTAAAACGTCGCTCGCGCTCAAGATCATGGCTCAGATTTGTCAACGATAAACATTGCAGAATAAGGTGATGCAGCTCTAATAGGGATTAGGCCTCGTTAGGGCAATAATGAACACGCGCGCGCACACGTATAAGAGAGTGACGCTGATCGCCAAAAAAAAAAAAAAAAATTTTAATAGCAATCGTATTATCATTCAAGGATTTGAAAAGTAAAACGGATTAATCTTGGATCAGTATACGTATATTACAAGGGTGGATTGAACGCAATCGTCAATTGTGATAGTAATGCACAATGGTCGAGTAGTTGTTTATTATTTTTTGCGCAGAGTTAATCAATTTTCATTTCTAAAAGACGAAATAAAAATGTTGTGTATCCTTTCGGGTACGCTGATCTATAGCTAAAGGCTTATATTTCTTTGAAACGCAAAAATCCATTTTAAAAATGCGTGATAAGTTCAATGTGTTTCCTAAATTTTTATCGAAAGCTGTTTGAATAAATAAATAAACATATTAATAATATCGCGGTAAATTGTTTTATATTTAATACGCTAATACTCTTGATTTTATTTGTGTTACCTGCAAAAAAACCGTAATTTTGTTCTGTTAGGTAATACGTCATTTTTTTCGTATGGACGAAAAATTAAATAATCCTGTGCTCCGGAAGGAAACCTAAATTATATTATTACAAGGACGGACTAATGTTTTTATTCATTTTTTATACATTAACTGCATCTTTCGCATAAAAATAATACAGATATTCAACGGACAGAAGAAGAATTTAAAAGGATCAATTTAAAAAAAAAAAAAGCCAAAACAATAAGTAGGTACGATTGTAGAATTTGTTAAATTTGCTAAAAGTGTAAAGCTACAGAGTGAAGACGAGAATCTTAGATAATCTGTAGCTGCGATCGTGTATTTCTCTGTACTATCGTTACTGCCGCAAAATAATCTTTGGAAATGCAAAGATAACAGGTTTTAGTATAGTAAACAGAGTATATACTTCTACGTATATAAGTATTTAAGCATTAAAATCTTCGAAACGAATCTTAATCTATGCAATATGTTAATGTTGTAAAAAAAAAAATTATACTACTCATTTTAATGTAAATATTTAATACTCTTTAGACTTGCAAGAGGCTCAAGGAAATAGTTATGATTCATAATGAGTAGGTAGCTTTTATCAAAGGAGACTGATGACTAATAGTTTCTCGATATTCCGCTGGTATATTTCAAGTTAACGCACGACAAAGTCGATGTGTTTCAAATCAAACCAGTTTTTTTTTTAAGTAAGCTACCTAGAATGTATGCAATTACGGGTCTATTTGGTTTTTATATTGCATAAAATTCGAGATATTGGCGAGACTTGATATGTACCCATTCGGACTATCCTATAATTCTATGAAATATTGGGTATTATATAATTAAAACTGGAATTTTTCAATTTTATTTAATACACGAACTACAAAAATTACTTGCGGTTTTTAAAAATCTAACTAGTCTAAAATCTCAACTTCTTTTTTATGTTTATTTAATATAATGCTTTAAATATATTTTACAGGTAGCTTTGTTCACTATTTATTTTATATTGTAAAAGATTGTATGTATATATATATTTTTTGGATAATCTATTGTAACATGCAATTTTTTACAACTCAACCACATTACCTATACTACGTATAAATCTACTAAAACTTCAGGAAATATTGTTCTACGTGGGAATGTCTACGTATGCTTTAATCCGAATAAATTTTCAGCATAGATAAGATGTTTCCACAGTACGAATATTGAGTATTAATAACTTGATTAATTTTTGTTCTACATTTTTATATAATTATACACTGAAGTATTTAACACTTTATTAACTACTAATTAATAATTTATTACTTGTAAAGTATAGAAATATGTATTAACAATAAATAATAAAAGCGAACTTAATTAACGATGAAACTGAGTATAAAATAAACAAGATTTAAAAATTGACCTTTAAATTTAAATAATTAATTTGTTATTTGTATTCGATGACTGAATAATAAATAATTTAACTCAATTTTTTGAAAGCGTGAAATTTATAATAAAGCAATTACTAAATAATTGAATTGCTTACCACCTATCGATGGTAAATAATATTACTTGCATGTAAAGCAAAGAAGAATAATATATTAACTATATTTCTATTAAATTTAAATATAAGATTTCATTTAAATGTTTAATTCGGGTTCATTCTTAAAATTGATCGTGTTTTCTTCTTCTTTAAATGCACATAATACATTGCAATTATAAAGCAAGGAAATTTTAAGATAAGGCCTAACTCTATTTGACAAATTAATTTAAATATTTGTTTAAAAGCGATACACTTAATTTACAAAGTCCTTTTAATATACATTTATAAACAGTAATTGCTCTTTATAACTAGTGTAATAAAGTACAACAAGTTATTATTTTAGTGATCATCATTTGGATCCCTGAATCTCAATAATGATAATTATATGTTATCATTGTATAAATAATTTAAGATGAACGTATTTTTGTACGTTCGTAATATAAAATAATTTTCTAAAGACATTTTAAAATATTTTTTTTCTGTAAAAAAAAAACTTTAAATTGGCTAAAATCGCCTGGTTTTGATATTCTAATAAATATGAGAAACCATCCTACATGATGATTTATGAAATTCGCGCAAGATATTTTACGTACCAAAATAATTTTTAAGGCAACGACAATGTTACACTCTAACAGATTCGTCAACGATTATAATCCTATAACAGCGAGTTGATTATTTTCACAGGTTTTTGCATAACCTTGTTTCTTGGACTATTGCTTAGATTTTCGAAACTGTAGGGAGCAAATCTGGTAAAAATTTGGCTTACTAAGATGATTAATACGTGCTTTGAGATACTGATTAATTATCTTTAGATTACGTCTTATCATTTGGTTCAATTTTGCTCGTGCTCGCACTTACTTCTCATCTAGACAAAGAGGAACTTGCGACTGATCGTCCACTTTTTGCTGATTGTAAGCTCATCATAGAGCCTCTGTAAATAACAAAATATATATTTATTTAATAAGCGATTTAATGGAAAAAATATTATTAAATTTTAGAATCTTTTTTAAAAAATTGTTTTTCATAAAAATTTTTTAATACATATATATATATATATTAATAATATTGATAATGTTATAAAATACGAATTATCATTTATACGAAGTTCTTTAGTCAAACCAAAAGCATAACAATTAAATAAATCTGTCTATTATTAATAATATATAATTAAAACTAATTACTTGTAATTAGCTGATGGTAAAGTTTCATAGAAATACATTAACTGTGCCTTATGAGAACTTATCGAAGGAAGAAATTCTCCCTGCTCTTCTGGATTCTGCCATTGTAATATATAAATCCCTGCTTCTTGCATTATATGAGTTCCCTATAAATATTAAGTTCATAACAATAATTGTTAAGTAAAACATATACTTAAATGAAAATAAAATTTTAAAATCATGCTCTTAATACCTGAATACTCTCCCCATCGTGGCAAACAATACATTGCTCAACCTTTACACAATCAATTCCTTCTTTCCATTCTTTATGACTTGTCACATCTTGTTCAACAACTGTTGTAATCTCCGGAACGGCTATAAATGTACATAAATTTTACAATATACTTGCATAAAATTGTGTATAGATCTTATGATCTTATGAGCTTCAATAGTGATTTTTTTTCTTTTACACCCACCCACACTCGCACTTACACTTAAGATAAAAAAGTATACAAATGGCTACGGAAGCTAAAACAATAAATATTATAAATACCTAATCCATTAGAATCACTCGATTTTGGTTTGTACAATACAGTAAATAAAACTTGATGACGCATTACATCGAAATCCCAAGTAAGAACGGCACGTGGATCATTGCAGTTTATCGCAATATTGTGTACTTGACCACGACTAAGACTGACAGAGTGATATAAACTATGTTCGTGTTCGGTAGATGTTCCTTCCAAATCAGCTTTGTAAAGATTTTTTGGCACAACTCCTCCTTCCATGACGTACGTCTAGAAAAACAAAGTTAACAAATAAAAATTTTGTTTGACATTTTATACTTATTTTATTACAAGTGCGCCGGTGATTTTTTTTTTTTTATTTATGAATTATTTTAGTAATTTATATAATCAATTTTTTTCAAACAAAATAAAAACTTTCTCGTCGTACTAAATTTATTAGTAAATTACATATCACTTTAACGAGTAAATTTAAAGTGACTATTTTAAAAGCGTTAAGAATTATTATCTGAAAATTTATTAAATACTTAATTATAATAATATGTTAAAATATAATTAATTATAATATATAGTAAAATATAGTAAGACTATAGAAATACAATTGTGGATTAATTATATATTGAAAGATTAATATTTATGTTGAAAAGAAATAACAGAAATAAATTATGTATTGTATAAATAAAATTAACCGTAAATAAATTATTGTATTTAATTTTATCTTTTGATAGTATTTATAATTTAATAATGCGAATTTATATGATTTAACAAGACAAGTGTAAGACATTACAAAGGCACATATATTGAAATATTGAATAATAGACATAGAAACTTTCAAAAATCTGGTTTAACAAATAATATAAAATATTAAACAAAAAAAAGAGTTGAATAAGTGCTTAAAACGTAGTGCATCGCCACACTTATTTGAAAGACGTCACTCATAACGAATATGTGTTCCTTAAAGAAGTGAATTTTAAAAAATTGGGATTTTTTAATCATTAGTCTTACGTCACTGGATGATTCAAAAATGTAAAAGCTTCGAGGAATTACACGATACTCTTCGCTAAAAATGCCCTGTTTATAAAAAAGTAAAAGCCAACTAAAAATAAACTTATAAAACTTATATATATAAATTTATATATGCATATATGTATGTGTGTTTGTGTGTGTGCGTGTGTGTATTATATATATATGTGTGTGTGTGTATTAATAGATATATTCATGTGGAGTCAATTGATTTTGTATTTTATTTAATGTAGCTTAAAAAATGTTATGTAATAAAAAAAATTAATAAAACTGTTAATGAAATCTTAAATTTTAATATTAATTTTATACCTCTGATGAACCACCAAGGAAATCTGGTATATATTCAGGATCAATATAATCAGTAAGGCCACCAGATCCTTGCTCTTGATAATTAGTACCGCAATAAAATATAAATTTCTTCCTTGTATTTTCATCTGCAATTTAAGAACCAAAATTGAAATTTTTTAAAGTTTCTTTTTTCAATTATGATAGGAACGTTAAAATGATTACGTACGTATAAATGTACTAATAAGAGTCCATAAAATTGGAAAACATCTCGGAGCTCGTATTATCAACACTCTTCCCATTGTTTCGGGATAATTCGATTCAACAATTTCAATGATACGAAGAAGAGCCTTTAATACAATTATTGTACTTATTGGTAATTTTAATAAAATCGAATAATAATTGAAAATAAGGATGTATCATACCTTTATACCCGGCCTCCACAGATGACGCATATTCAACCCTTCTAAATCAATTAGCAATGTCCATTGTGAAACTGGATGACCGCAGGTATTCGTAGCTTCGTCCATTAAGGAAAGTCCTTCTTCGCAAATATGCAAGGCCTGTTATTATTACAAAAACATAAGATTAAGTAAACTCTAAATTCAAGAATAATGCACGTTAAAGGTTCTATAATTTTTAAACAAAATAAAGACACGTACCAATAACAATAATTCATCTTCACCAATTGACTTTAATAATCCTTTAACGTCCATTTGTCCTAATCTTAAAATATATAGTGGTCGACCTTCTAAAATGTATAAATGTATACGATAAGGTTAACATCGATGAAAAAGCTAATTATAATCATAATTTTTGTATATACATATTCATACGTGTATTAACCTTTATCAAGATGATGCCAGCCACCAGGGAAATAATCCTTCACAACTTGGGGTGCCTCATATTCTTCTAGTAACTTATCAATTTGGTGTTTTTTTCGCCAATGTAGCGACTGCGTTAACATTTCCCTAGCCTTTTCAACGGAGAATTCCGTAGCTCGTAAAAAGCGCAATAGAGTAGCATCTCCTGGTACAGAACTGCCTCTTAACTCTTCAATACTGTGTCTTAATTGTACTAATTTGCTTTCCTGCATCATATCGAGTTTTCCAAGATACCTCTCAATATAATCGGAAGATAATTGCATTTCTGAAATAACAATTTCCACAGAATCTTAAGAGAGCATTTCAGTATTTTTCATAATAGAATTTTAAAATCTATTCAAATAATAGTATCAAAATATGCAAACATACTGAAATAATGATATTACTCATAGTTGAGCTCGGCTTATAGCTCTTTGTAAACAAACGGACTCAATTTTATGCAGCAGTGATTCTATCATTTGAATAGTTAAAATTAAAGATTTTTACTCTACTCGATTTAAGCGCTTTTAGAAATTAAGAGAAACATGTATCTATACCTCTAGTACTAGGAAGTTTTCCATCCGGAGAGCCATGGTCATTGGCTTTGCAAACTATTTCTTTCTTTTCTTCTTTTGGTGAAATCCTATAATAATTTCAAAAACATTAGGTACCAGCATAAAAACATATTGCAAATACTAACTTTTTCTCGACGATACTGGTTTGTTTTACTGTATCCTGCCATGGTTCGACAAATGTTATTCCTTCTTCTTTCAATTCATTAACAAAATATTCAATTATTTCCTTTCCCTATAATACGTAATAAGAATTGTGATAAAAATAAAACATTAATTGTAAAAAATTTGTTTTACCTTGGCAATATTCTGAGCATACTGTTTCATTGCCAATTTTTCCATCGAATTCTCAAATCCAAAAAAGTTTTTAATATCTAAACTAGCTGTTTGCTCAAAGCAGGTCCATTCAGAATTTTCTGGATGAATCTACAATTATATTTTAATACGCATTATTATTTAAAAATCACTTCAAAAACATGTTTTACATCGTCGAATTTACTCACAAAATATCTGCACTTTTCCACAACTGTAACCCTTGTAGAAAAACTCTCGTTATATGCTTCAATTTCCAATACATTATTACGTCGATCGAGAACATTCCTTTGTATGAAATATACAAAGTCTACACCAATTATCTATTGTAAATACAACAAGCATTAATATTAAATTCATTAGTATTGAATAATGAATATTAAATTTTGTTTTTTTTTTAGATTAACTTTGCTAAAAATTAATCATATACAACTTGAGCAAAATTATATATGTGAATGCTCACCTTTTTTAAAATATAAGGAGCATCAACATTCAATTTACATCTTCTTTCGGTTGTTCTAATAGCTCCGTCCTCACTTTCATTATCCATAGTTACTTCGCATCCAACAAAAACAGGTATTTGTGGACACGTTGGAAACCGCCTCTCGTATGCCTTAAGAGAACACCCAATCAAATATAAATGAAAAATTAGCGGGGAAAATTGTTAATCTTAAGCTACTTTTTAATTCTAATAATTACAATTGATAACTGAAATAAGTAAAAATAAAAATATTGCGTTAATCAAATTTAATCCGAATACCGAATTTTAATATAAAATATTATATAATTATTAAATATACCAAATGTATATTAATATCGTACAAAATTCTTATTCACTTTCACTTTGATGTTTATTATCTAATAAAATTTCAATCTTCATTCGTAAACCTCGTACGAACAAAAAAATTGATGCTTATGAAAATAATATTTCCAACAAAGCAACTAAAACTAACTAACGTTAAAAGCAAGTAAAATATTTGAACTAAGATTTGCAATTACACTTGCATTATTAAATTTCTATACATTTATATGTTTAAAGGTTATAGTACTTCAAGGTCACCATGTATGTAGTACTACTTCATATTGACCAAGTCAGCTGTAATGACTATAATAATCCTTACACAGCAACTTCACAACAACTCAATGTCAAACTCATTATTTTAACGTATCAATAATGTAAAGAAAAGGAGATAGCCATTCCATTGATTAGCACACTACGTACGTAATAAGTGATTTTAATCGATCGATTTGTTTTGAAAATTTACATTCATCATTAAACAAAATACAAAAATTTACCGAAAACTACTAAATTTACGCAAGATTAAAAATAAACAGAAAAAAAAAAAAAAACAATTAATAAGTAAAAGATGGTCACCAATGTATAGATTATAAGATATTGTGTGCTACAAATGGAAACGGAGGTATTGATTGCCAAAGGAGAATTGATTTTTTTCTAATAATAATAATAATAATAATAATAATAATTGAGCATTTGCAAGCGTACTAAAAGTAGCTCAAAACAAAACAATGAATGAAAAAAAATCTTTAATAAATACATTAACGTAAATGATACTGCTAACAATAATAATAATAATAATAATAACAACAACAACAACAACAAAAGAATAAAATTAGAAAAACCAAAGAAATGTTGCTTTACAAATTTGAAATGTTACCAATACACAATATTCATAATAAAGAGCATGTCCCCTTAGGTATGCGTAAAGAAGAATCGTGGAAAATATCACGAAATCAGGGGATAATTAATTCGCGAGTAATATTTCCAAAATATAGGAATGAGCGAAACACTTATCGAGGTAAGTATGTAGGAAGGAGGAAAATTTTGCTGAAAACTTAATTACGCTTAAAATTATACGGGCATTATTCTCGGAAAAGGCTGTTTTTTTTTTTTTTTTAAATCTCTTTTAATTCGCAGCACAATTTAGACGGGTTATTAAATGAATTTGATGACAAGTTTGATTCGATGATAATTGATAATTGGAGAGAAGAGGGAAATCAACTGGCTCGTGAATTGCGGGGACGGCGCAGCAACAGCAGCAGCAGCAGCAGCGGGAGAAAGGAAGGTCGAGAAAACTTCACCTAAAATATGGTCGGAGAGGCACGGAGTCGGGGGCCACTTTTATGGACATTGTGCCAGGGCTCGGACGCCATGCAAACGCTAGGGCGAAGAAAGGCCAAACAAAAAGGCCAAACAAAAAGGCCAAGCAGGCACGTAAGCACGACGGGGCATTTTCATGCGCAGCGAGAGGAGAGCAGACACGGGATTAGGAATAGAGGTGTGTGCGTGTGTGTGAGAGATAGAGATAGAGAGAGATAGAGAGAGAGAGAGAGAGCTCGGGAAAGCGAGCCCGGAGCTCGTAACGGAAGCTCGCAACGCACCAGCATGACGAGGGCGAAGGGGTACTTGTAGACGCGGACGGGCGACTGGTACTGCTGCACCATGATGCCGCGAGTCCCGGTGGAGGTCGCAGGGCTCGGCCAAGTCCGTCTCGGGCGGCCGAGGATCGGCGCGCCTCCCCCTTGGGCCGCAGCGACTACTCCGAGGTGGGCGAGGGCGTCCCGCCGTGGGCTCCGCGCACTCCCCGAGCAGCTTAGCCTCCGCTGGCGGCCCGCGGCGCCGTCGGCCGCGCAGTCCGGGAGCCCCGGGCCGACTTCCAGAAGCTGCGAGGGAGGCTGCGAGGGAAGCTGGACAGGCGAGCGATCACCGAGCCGAGCATAGGCGGCCGTCCTCTCGAGCTCCAGGAGGGCGTCCCGACTACGACTCAGACAGCACCCGACTCCGGACTCCGGAGGCACAGTCCCGAGCGACGCACTCCCGAGCCAGTCCAGAGCCAGTCCCGAGCCAGTCCAGAGCCAGACGGGGCAGACTCCCAGTGGCGGGGGCGAGGCAGCGCCTCTCGCGGCCGAGCGCCCAACCTCCAGCCCCGACTCCGCCCCTCGCCCCCCTCGTAGCGATGACAGTGCGCGAACGCTCGGATCGAGTCCGCGCGCCCCGAGCAGCAGCAGCAGCAGCAGCTGAGGCCGAGCCGAGCCCTCGCCCGCCGCCCCCTCCCCACCCCCCGAATAGGGCCACGCACGTGCAGACGGCTGGCTTTTAACGGGGCAACCCCCCCCGCTCGATCCTCCGTTATTGGATTTTCGGTCACTGTCACCGAAACCCTCGACGGCCAGCCTCGGCCCTCGAGCCGATCGACCTCCCCGGCCTCCCTCCTGCGCACCTGCGCGATCCACCCACGCGACCCCGCGTTGCCAGAGCTACCGGGAACAACCAGTGCCTTCGCCTCGTCCACCTTCTCCGACTCGCGTATCGCGACGGCTTCGCGATCCCGAGGCTCTGTCGAAAAGCCGTGTTCCTCTGTCTTCGCCTATTCCATCAACGCTTCTCTCTCTCTCTCTCTCTCTCTCTCTCTCTCTCTCTCTCTCCATTGGCTTGTTTACCCGTTCGCTTCAGGACTGCGATCTTAAAATACGCTTCGGCCAGCTTATTAAAATTCGTTTAACCCGACCGACTTGTCGGCATTGTTCCTAACCGTCCCTCACCTCCAACGCACCGAAGACAATGGAAGCTAAATGTCAAGTACTAAATCTGAAACCGATAAGAGTCTCCTGTTATTTTTAAAAAAAAAATCTAGGACGTTGTATAAATTTATAACTTTATTATGTACGAAAGTATAATTACCCAACTAGATATTGTATTTTACAACCTGACCTCACTTGCTATTTAATGAAAACTCGTAACACCAATTTAAAAGCATTTTCGTATTCTTTGTAAAAAAAAAACGCGCCACTTTATTTATTATTTTCAGAAATAGATCGTAAGCCTATCATTATATTAAGTGGTTCAATAGAGGTTATATAAAGCGATTATATACTCCTAGTTCCGGAATAATTTAGTTTGTTATAAATGTACTTTGTTCCGAGCCCACACTTTCTGTGTATGCACGATAAATTTAAAAGCTACTCATTTCGATTCAAAGATGCTTGACAACAAAAATTTTTTATCCAGTAAATAATGTATAATAAACAATATTGCATAAGCCTTTTTAATAAGTATCTATGATCTATAAATGTTTGCTTGAAAGTTTATTAAAACATGATTTATCGTTATATAGAATATTCGGAAAAAGTTAGAAGAATGAAGTCATGATGGTTTTTTTCACAATTTTCAACATAAATTTAATGATTTTTTAACCAAGTTTTTGTTTCAATGTAAAGATTAAAAAATGAACGTGTGTTTTCGAAGAGGAAAGCTTTAAATTAATTTTTGCGAAATCATAAAATAATTATTAATCGTGAATAATGCAATATATATATATATACATAATACAAAGTTCTAATTTTTTTATGATTCTGTTATTGCGCATTTTTTTTAATTAAAACTAAAAGCAATATAATTATCAATAGGATTCCTACACTATTACCTTATCTTATTTATCAACAATTCCTATCACGCAATATAATTCAGTCAACATAATAGAAATATTAAATTTGTAAATTAACTGCATAAATTATACGTATTTAATTAAACGTCCAGCTAATATGACTATATTTTGAAAACAGATATCTGGAATGCAATTTTGACATTTTTTAAGGTACGATAACGCGGATAATATTAATGAAAGATTTGTAAGATATTCATATATCAAATGAACATTTACAGAGCAAAAATATTAATCGTGCCAACTTTTTTACGAATATAGAAAATTATAAATTTAAAGCTTATTATAATTATGATTAAAGTAGTGGACATTAATGAAAATTTATTTAAAATAAAATTTTATTCTCGACTAATCTTCAGATAATCTTGATTATTATTAGTTTATTTAATAACTAATTTAAAATATAATATTATTGCTCTAAGACTTGTATTCTATGAAAAATATATAGGAATAATCAATGTCAAAAATTGTAAAATTAATTTTTCATAAAAGAATGACTATTGCATAAATTTGATTTTATCCAATATGATTATAGTTTAAAAAAAATTTTTTTTCCAATTGCGCATGCAATATAATATAATATTAATCTGTCAATAGGGAGGATACGAGATACTGTAAAATTATAAAAATATCTACACATTTGTATATTATATAATATTCGTGTCACCATTGTTTTATGTCAAATATGAAAATGTGACATTTACAAAATATTTTTTGCTAAAGTAAACACATGATGAAAGATAACTATGTGTTTTTATTAATGTGGAATACAAATTTTTATACTTTAAATATAAAACCTTTAAAATTCACAATCATATTTATGAAGTCTTCGTATCTACTATTGTCTCTAATAAAGTACAAATTTTAATTTATATCCCTAGAAAATAAAAAAAAATTTAGCCGAAATAATTTACAATAACAAAATTATGAAATTAAATTAAATAAAAAATAAAAAAAAATTATAATTAAAAAAAATTGTGCCATGAAAAAATATGATAAAAATAATTTTTTAGTATTATAATTTTTTTTACTAGTATTAGAGAATATAAGATGAATGAACTTACCGAAATAACAATCAATATAAGTAATTGAATGTTATTTGTTTAAAATTTGATGTCTAGGCATCATAAATAAGGGTAAAGAAATATGAACACTGACCAGAACAATAACTGCATTGTCAGAATTAATTATATAATGTAAAAAAAAAAATTTTTTTTTTATAATCAAAAGCAACAATTTAATAACCTGCTTATATTTAAACAAGCGTTCTTAGTTATATTATTGATTATACGTATAAAGGATATACATTTTTTAAATATCAATTAAATAATAATGAAGGTATTGAATAATTTATTAAAATATCAATTTCATGGTTAGTAAAGTAAATAATAAATTGGTCAAAATTAATGTTAAGTATTTAACATATAAATTCATAATTAAAGAAAATCAATATAATTTTTTAATTTTCAAAATGTTACATTATTAAATAACTAAATCTATACCTAACACATGCTAATATAAAGCAATTGAGAAAAAGATAAAATGCGCTGTTAAAATTCATTAGTAAATCTAAATTAATACCCTACCTATAACAGTATTTTATTATTCTTTAGGGCCATATATTCTTTTTATCAATAAAATTTGAAACTTCTGTAATGTTTGATCTTTATTGGTTCGTAGACTTCATACAAATCATTATTTGTATTAAATATGTAAACTTCTCCTTAAGTTCAAGCAGTGTTTTAATGGATATACAACTTAATGCGTATAAAATATGTAACTTTAAGTACGTATAAATGAATATTGTTGCGCAATGAGATTGATAAGCAGCACATTAGATATAAAGTTCATTGCTAAATATATAAATGTGACATTCTATGAGAATTACTGCATTTTTATGCATTTTTAAATTATGCACTTTCTCTGTTCATTAATGACAAACGTTGAAATATAGGCCCTGGTGGACCAGATTTAACAAGTAAAAATCAGCTATGAAAATACGACCTGGTTCGAAAGGTGGCTACGATTTGAGTCGGAGGCGCTTGAAAACTACGCAAAGCTACCCGATAACCCGAACTCCAAGTACTCCAACTTCTCTACGAACTCGTTTCCTATTCCATTCCGGCGCTTCTCCTCCACTCGCGTGTGCCGAGCTTCCTGAAAGATCCGCTAGGCTCGCACCATCCCTTCGACAAATTTGCAATAGACCTTCTAATTCCTATTTCTGATTCATTATCGGTGCTATTAATGTATGTAACGGTGCGCGTTAAGGAAGGGAGGGGCGGGTGGAAGGCGATATATATTTACGGTTGATGGTTTTGGCAGAGCGAACGTTTTAGTTTTTGATTATTGAGGATATTGGTTTTTAGAACGGTGACTATCGTTTGTTCACATTCCTCGAGCACGTACAGATCCGATAAAATGCTCTAATATTAGTTTGAATTGCGATTACAAGGGTTTTTTTTATCGTTCTAGGAAAAGGACATGTTATTAAATATATGACGCGCGCTCCAGAGTTCTTGGTAATATTTAATTACTCGAAGAAACAATTTTAAGAATATCGTCGCAAAAATTATCGTATTGATATTTTACCGATGCGATAATAATTATCGACGGTTCAAAACGGCAAAATCGGTTCTCGTTCAACTATTTGTTTTCTCGTTATTTCCACTCGTTTTATGAGTTTTATTATCCGATTAACTGGATTTCTCTGTAATATTCCAATGGAAATCTGCATCAACTCGAAAATGTGTTTCCACTCGCTGATCCTTAAACAAAAGTCATAATGGACTTTAGAATGCACGATGAATGTAAATTATTCTTTTATTCTATTCCAACCGATTACCGGAACAATTACGAATTTTAAATTTAATCAATTAACGAACAAATATTTCTGGATGAGTCGGACACGTAACTGTTTTAAACTTGACAGGACTGCAACAATGGTAAGATCCAAGGATCCGTGAAAAGTAACGCATTAAAATATTATTGGCTAAACATTGCGGTAAATCGCGAGCGTGACGAACTATGATGATAAATCAGGTACAAGGCGGGGAAAAAAATTCCTCGTGAAAAGAACACACAGCATACGGTAAAGCAGAGTGCGCTAAAAAAAAGGAACAAACTTTAGCCGAACGAACATTCGTGGGGGGATATTGTTTGGCCAGGATCGAGTCTTTCGATAAAGTCGCCGTGATAGGGAACAAATGGAGTGCGAGATTTCAAGATAATATTGCTCATCGTAATCGATACGCGTTGATTCGAAGGCCTTGGCAAGGCAGCAAAGTGCGCCCAAGAATCGAGTAATTCGGTAGAGAACGCGTTGCCGATCGGGAGGATTGGCGATAGCCGACGCACTCGATATCCCTCCTACGCAGATGCAAAAATCCAATCGTAAAATCGTTGGCGGAGACTCCGACGAGAGGGCGATAAAAGGAAAGCGCCAGCAGAGGATTTCAGCGAGAGGGAAAATATGTACCCCCGGGGGCCAACCAGTGCGCAATCCGGCCACCAGAGGGCGCTGGGAGTCGCGGCCGGAGAAGCGGCCGAGGGTTGCGTAACGCGAGCGACCGGGGGCGAAGGCAACGACGAAGGCAGCGAGGAAGGCAGCGAGCCGGGAGGTGCGCGCGAGAGAGCTCGAGGACCGCCGGGGACAGGAGCAGCCCGGGCACGGGAGCGGGACTCCGGCGGTGCCCTCGTCCCTTCGAGATCTCCTGCGTTCGCGGACGGACGACAAGATGGCGCCGCGCGCGCAGCCTCTCCGCCGCCTCTGGCTGGCGCCCCTCCCCGCGCCGCCGGCTCGGAGCTCCGGTGGCTCCGCTCCAGTCTCCCTTCGGTCCGCGGCGGCAGTCGTGCGTGTAAGCCACAATCGTGCACAATGTGCAGCGGCGAGTGACTCCCACGGACTAGTGTGCGACCGTGACACTAGTGCGGCAGTCGGGCTCAGCTCGAGCTCTCAGAAGCTCCGCGGACTCGAGGCGATGCGGAGCCGGACGTAGAGCCCGAGGACGCGCCTCCCGAGCCCCCATGAGTGGCTGCACGCTCGCGGCGACCCTACCCTGCCCCCTCTGCCCCGCGTAAAGAGCCGAGCTCCGAGTAGTATATCCCCCCGAAGGCCATGGTGGCTCGCCCCGGGGCCGAGTGTCCGCTGCTGCCAGAGGAGAGCCGAGTCCCGGTGTGAATCCTCCGCGTCGGCCCGCGGCACCTCGCTGCTCCCTCGCGAGGTGAGCACCGCTGCTTACCGAGGCAAGGCCGAGAAGGTGGACCCTCTCTGGCCGAGAGCAGGAGAGCAGGAGAGCAGGAGAGAGAGAGAGAGAGAGACTCACGGGACTCACCGAGAAGGGCCGCTCGAGGGAAAATGACGTTCACAGTGGCGGGCGGAGGAAGGCGCGACTACTCCGCTCTCGCGGAGTCTTGAGTTTACTCGCTTGTCCCTTACTTCCTACCTTCCTTCCTTCCTTCCTTCCTTCCTTCTTTGGTTTGTTTATTTATTTGTTTGTTTATTCGCCGTCCCATTGCCTGTGCCTGTGTGTGTGTGTGTGTTTGTGCGCCTGGCTGGCCGTGCGCGTGTGCGCCCGCCGCTCAGGGCGGCGAGAGGAGCGACGGAGGGAGCGAGAGGTAGATGGAATAGTCTCCTTTCCGCACCGTCCCGCCGTACACGCGCGCACACGCACACGCACACGCACACAAGTGCGCGCGCAGCGGCTAACGCGTGTCTTTCGGAGAAATATTCCTCCTCCGAACGCTGAGCCCCGTCTGTTTTGTTTACGCCCCTCGTCATTTTTTCACCGGCCATCATCAACACTCACCGCAGCCGCTGCCGTCGCCCTCGCCGCTTCCTCCTCCTCCTACAACTCCTCCTTACCCTACCCCTCCTCCTCCTCCTCATTCCTCGATCATCCTTCTTTCGACTGTATTTCATTTTCTTCCTGCGGTTGTCGCCCCGTGCGATAAGTACGCGGCTCGCGAGCGAATGGAGTGAAGAAGAAGAAGAAGAAGAAGAAGAAGAACCGCAAGGGAGATACAGAGAGAGAGAGAGCGGCAACGTACTTTGGCTCGCTTAGCTCTCAGGAAAATCACGACTAAGTTGGCGCGAGCCAGCAAAACAACGACAAGACCAAATGGAGCCGACGACCACGAGGACGAGCCTCTTCGTCCTGGCGGTGACGCTTCTCCTTCACTTGGGTACGTACCCATCGCCAATATCGTCATTTGATTTACTTTTTTCTTCGATTCTCCTCGGCCCTTTTCTCCTTCTTCCCTCATCCTCCTCCTCCTCCTCCTCGTCTCGGTCCCTCTCTCGCACCTACTCTCCTCCTTCCCCCCCCCTACCCCCCACTCGCCTGTCCCAGCGCTCGAGCGAGCGCCGTATTTGTCTCCTTATTTTTGCCCGCGATCGACGTAAGATGAGTCGCCGATGGCCAGCGCTGACAAGAGGAGCTCTCGAGAAGGCACCGGTGGATAATATGCCCGCGCGTTCTTAGGGAATTGTCTAGCCGGTGATCGCCCAGACGGAAGGTCATAAATAATTGATGAGAGCCGCCCGGATGGGACTCGTGATTTCTTTCCTCTTCTCTTAACTTCTTCTCCTCTTTCTTTTTATAATCTTACGGGAACTTAGGACTTCGCGAAGCAAAGGCTCTTATTCCAATGGGTCGACACGATGTACTGAAGTTCGACTGGGAATAAGATTATTCACAATATCTGGTCTGGCCTACAACCTAACGATTTTCCATTTTTTATTTTGTTTTTTACTTTTTACCTTTACTTTTCACGTGTCTCCACCAATCGTTTACGAGCCCTTTATTTATTCATTCTCCCCCTATACGCTATTTCTCGCCTATTTTCGCAAATCCTTTGCACCAGGAACTACATTTAAATATAAACAAGTGTAAACATAAACAAGTCCACTACCTTTCTCCTCGCTTTAATTAATTTATTTATATATATATATATATATATATATATTTTTTTTTTTTTTTTTTGACACCAGTCGTACGTTCAAAATGTCGGCGCTGCAAGGATCTTAATTGATATTGAAATGCTTAATCATGTCGAAACACTTGAGGTTGGAGGAACGTTAGAAAACTCTGCTGAAAAGTTACACAACTTCACTGTTTCTCAAAGTGCGAAGCACTTGTTATGTTAATGAACTTTGTTTTATGTAACACTTCGGCTTTAAAAGAAACTAATCTTATATAGATATAAATAAAGCGAGTATTGAACCGCCGTAAAATTTGTTTTACCCAAACGATTTTTCTCCAGCGCGAAACCAAGTATTCAATTTCACGCGAGATTGCTAATTATCGATAAGTGTGCAAATCCGACGTTAAAAAAAAAATAAAAAAAACCAAGGATTTATACAAATTTTTATAAAAGGAAAAAACAATTTTATATCATTATTTCTAAGGCGCAATCTATGCATTTACATTAAAAAATTATTTCTAAGCAAAAGAACAAGTTTTTTTACATAACACATCTGTGTTCGGCTGTAAATGCTTTTCTCTCTTTGCCGCTTAACCTATTTCCTTCTCAATTAGCCATTCAATGACTTTATTATAACTCGAATACAATATAAATCCAAGTAACATTGCCACAATGGCCTAAGAATCATTGGCAATATAAAATGCACGATGCTCATTACTAATGTAAAAACTGCCGATACAATGATGTTGCATTATTTCTTAGGGCACTTGGAGCATTTCGTATTATTTTATTTATGCCGCCTGAACTTTGCATGTGTACGCGCCGGCGAAATAATACAAACTCGGCACCTTGTAACAAAAACATTACGTACGTATATTCGAAATACGGTGTGTTCCCTCCTCCGTAAACGCAGATGCATCGCGCGCCATCGCTAACGAAAGGTAAGAGTGTGTATTGCGGGGGATGGCGGGGAACGGCGAGGGCCAGGAGGAGGGGTGGGGGGTGAGGGGGAGGAGGAGGGCAACGGAAAAAACGAGTCTGCCCGTTGTACATCTTTCTCCCTCTCTGCACGCGACTGCACACTATTTTTCTTATAAGGCAACGTTCTCTCCTTCGCGAGCTCATCTTCGACGCCTTCGTGCCACCGTGGAAACCCCTTACTCTTTCTGACCCCCTCGACCTCTCGATCCTTTCTTTACCTGGTCTTTCCCTTCCTTCTCGCTCCCCCACCCCCTCACCCTTCTACTAACTACCGTCACTTGTTCGACAATTCCGCACGCACTTTCGTGGTTCACTCTCTGTTCGATTTTTGTAGGGGGGACAAAGAGCCGTTCCTAACATTTCTCACCAACAGTTCATTTAAAAGAGAGAGAGAGAGAGAGAGAGAGAGAGAGAGAGAGAAACATCGCACGAGAATATCGAGGCGCGTGACCTTCGCCGAGAAATTACTGGAAATATTTTACGTGATATTTGTCAAATATCTTCTTTTTTTGTTTTCTCTCATTCGTTTCTATTTTATTTCTTTTCTGGGCCGGGGGTCGGTCACATCGCTTCTCGAGCTCTATTCTCCTCGTTCTTACTTTAATTATTGTTTATGTTCGGGCAACATTCATATTTTTTATTATCGCTTCAATTGGAATAGTAACTCTTTCTTCGGGTCGAATATTACTGTAGTTAAATCTTTGCTTAATTTTCACGCCCTACCGTGGATTATTGTAATATCTTGTACGTCTCAGTTTAAATATTTTTAGGTAATAAATTGGAAATTTGAATGGTATTAAATACATAATGTAAATACTGAATTGTCAGTTAAGTATGCGAATAGTATTAACTTTTTTATCTAGGTCTAAAAAAAAAAGCGATAAATAAGAGGGGCATTCCACAAGGTTTTTACATATTTTAATGGCCTATGTATTAAAAAATTGCTAAATTTACATAGTTGTCAACAGTGACCAAATCTGCAAAATTGTATCACGCTAAAAAATATTAAAGCACTAAATATGTTTTAGTCGTATGATTGGAATATAAATATGCGAAATTTATGAATTGAATACGAGTTGGATAAAATATTTGTAAACAACAAATGTGGAAATAACGGAAATAATGAAAATTCAGCGCGAAAATATGCCGTTGGATTTTTACGATTTTACTTTAAAGAGCCTGTTTAACTTTCTAGCATGAATTTATGCACAATAATGAATAATTAATAATTGTCGTGCACATTCGAGCCACAGCTGATTTTTGAAATAGCCTTACTTTTGTGTGTCGATTAGGCCAGGCTTATTATCGAATCGGCGGCGTCTCTATTAGCGCATCTAACGTTGAATGAATAGCAATTGAAGCCGATCGTCGTCGTCGTCGTCGTCTTTGTTATTACTTTCATCAATTGCGAATCCCTTTGTTTACTTCACGTGCTCTTGCACTGTGTAGGCCTGTTTTGTGCCGTTCCTCCTCTTCCGTCGTAGCCTCCTCTCCGCCCCCCCGCCCCGCCCCGCCCCCTCAGCTACACCAGCGCTCAATCATCATTCCCGTTCTCGCTAGTAATTAGCTGCGAGCGAGGGACGAGCGTCGGCCTCTCCTCCATTCATCGAGTCATTCGTTTTTGCTTTCTCTCCGGGGCGCGCGCGCGCGACTTTGGTGGCAATATTATATCTCTGCAAGTGTGCACACGGCAGAATTCGGTCCTAGCACTGCAAGGAAAATGTCAAGTACCCGGCCTCTCGTGTACAGCAGCCGTCTACAACAGTGCGAACACCAACGCGAACCCATCCGCGGAGGATGAAAATTCAATTTTTAGCCGACTGCTTGATTAATTAATTACGTCGGCTGCATTAAATTGATAATTAATTTACGGTATTTCCGAGGCGCTACCTTACGTATTCGAAAATTTATTAATTCATTTTAATTCGGTTACAATCGGCCGATATTTAACTTTATTTCTACCCGTTTTTGTTTTGTTTTGTTGTTGTTGTTTTTTTTTTTTCTTTTTTTTTTTAAAGCAACTATGCGCGATAAGAATTTCTTTATCTTCTACATAATACGACTATATATTTTTATGATAATGGAACGAATAGGAGACTGCCGTAGCCGGCGAACAGTTTTCTTCCTCCTTTGCTTAATCTTACACAACGAACTATGAAGATTTGTTTAGTTCTTATCTTAAGAAGTACGTTTGTTAAATTTATTAATCTGCCTTATTAAAATTTATAGTATGATTCTTTATAGCAAATTTTTCTTAATGAGTGCGTTGTTATTATTCAAATTGGTCTCTATTTCTTCATTACGTATTTTCTAGACATATTATATAGTTGTGCTTAGTAAATTTTACTTTAATGTTTTTAATTTATCTCTTTGAGCGCTCTTAAAGTGTATTTTTACAAAGTTTATTTTCATAGTGCAATCAAATTCAAAATAATGTCTCGAGTCTGCTTTGTATTATACGATTCTGTATGTGCGTTCCACTCATTAAAAGCCCAATATTTTATATTAATCGCTTATTATGAGGTATCGTAAGATAAGAGACTGGCACTAAACTAATTATTAATTTCAATTATTCTTTTATTGCATAATATTGATATATATATATTTTAAAGTTGTCTGTGCTCTGTTTTTAATATCCTTATTATTGGTCAGTGAGTTTCATTCATGAATTTGATACCTGTTCTTTGTTATTGATTATATACAGTATACATTAAAGAACCATGTATCATTATTGCTCAATGTAAAATCAGTTAATAACGATTAGTCGGTAAAAATTCCTTAAGTATAATTTCTCCTGTACATATTCCTTTGAGTGGACGCAGTACCTATACAAATATTTTTAATCAATCGTAATTATTTTTTACACAAATATTATAGTCATTTAACATTATAATACTAGGTTGTCGAACACCTTCGCTTATGCGAGATTATGTGCCAATTAAATATACTTGAGTTTCCATTTGCTGTAATAAATGTCCCGAGAAAATTTTTGTACGTACTACTACAGTAATAAGAAATTTTTCGAACCTATCCGTTCAAACGTAATCAATTAATGTTTCATGGCTATAGTAGTCGAATAGTTAAATTGCGATTTATATAATTTATTATGACACAACAAAAAAAAAAAAAAAAAACATTGTAAGCCTCAAACTAATACGGCAAGATGTTTTTTACCTAGTGCATAGAATATAATAATAGCTGCTCGAGATGAGACTTTATTGTGGCATCGTCGTCGAGACTTCATTGAAAGAATCATCGATTTTTAATTAGAAATCTTGTGCCTGGGCCTTCGGATATCCACGGCTTTGTCAAGTAAGAAGCTTGTCGACAGTTCGTCCAATCTGTCTCTCGAGAGTACTTTAATTCGTCCGACAAAAGTGAGAAATGGTTTATCGCCTAGGGCCTCGTACTCTGAAAGCTCGGCTCCGGGCAGCCCGGAGTGAAGGGTCCAGAGAAAGATTTTCGGGGTGGATAAGAACGAGCGCGCGCTCGTGTGGGCGGGCGGACGCGTAGCGAATGTCCTTAGACAGGCATTTAGCGAGACTTGGTACGGGATTCGCCAAGTCGCGCGCACTTTGCCCCGACGGTTATCGGGAGCGGGGGTGGGAGGGCTCTACGTTGCCCTAGAGCTCCGATCGAAAAGAATCCTCGGCATTGTCCATTTCGGGGCTCCTCTTTCTAATCTCTCTTTCCGCTTGTTCGACAAGTGACTACTGAACGTGTGCGAGGAGGGGGGGGGCGGGAAAAGAGAGAGAGAATGCGAGAAGGAATTATAAACTTTCCTCTAGAAATTCTAATTTAAATACGCCTTTGCCCGATCGAGTATTGGAACAATTTTGCGGAGGTTCTGCTCTCGTAACTTGGTAAGCCTGCCTGCGGTCGCGTATATCTCTTTGGTATGCAAGCAGATTTTATTTGAATACACGAGCCATTGCGATTGGATTTTTTCTAGTTTCTCTTATTTTTTTTTTTTTTTTTTTTTTTTTTTGTACAGCTGGTGCTTTCATTCGTACTTCTGAAAGAGTTTTTTTTTTCTTTTCATTACTATAGTTATTCTGGTTAAGCAGCTACGTGTCAAACTTAAAAGGCATCGGCTTTCTGCGGTAGTAGTACCTTTTCTCAAAACTTATTTACTACGTGAGACGAGAGTACTTTTTTCCTTGGTCTACTTCAATATAAAGTTTCTCTAAGTCGACAAACAATAAGATATTGCAGCTTACTTACTTAGAAAAAAAAATATATATATATATATATATATATTTATATTGCATTAAGTATCACCCATTAAAGCCGTATTAGCTATTAAAACTAATAAAGAGCTAAAATACACATTTTTCAATTAATACACATCGATGTGCGTTTGATGGACATTTTTTTTAATACACATCGTATTTATTATATTATATTTGCCACAATGCACACCATAAGGACTCGCGTGGACTTGCAAAGCGAAAAAATTAACTTACATTGTGGTCCAATGCTGCTCACACGAGGCGTACATAAAAAATGTCTTCACTGCTAGCCACATTGATAATCATCTTTAATTTATCAAATCAATTCGAGGACAACTTTGAAATATTTATATTAGTCAGCAGCACGATGACCGTCTCTCCTTTTTCGTTTTATTCTCCGAATGTCATTTACAATTAGGGCAATAACCACACAATGTTTCTCTGGGTACATAAAGAAATACTACTATTATATCCGTCTCTCTTCTAATTGCCACAATTATTATAATTACCGTTTCGATTCATTATTTTATAAATAGTCTTTCGTTGGGCTCTCTCAAGTACATAATTAAATTTACCTTCCATTAACTTATCGTTGCTTGCAAGATTCAGACGCAGCTAAATAACGCCAGGAGAGAAAATATGGTTCCCGAGACCGAGAATGTCCCATGGTGACCGCCTTCGCTTATTAATTTTTTTCCCCGCTAAACGAAGTGATTAGGTTACGGTGATTTTAAAAAGAGAAATTAGTTCATCTGAAATTTGCACTTCTTTGAATTACACGTGCATGCGATTGTCAAATGGCTGTGGGGGTAATTGCACTCTAGCTTTTTCAGGCCGTGGAGTTCGCTTATCAGGGGGAGACGCAGTGGCCAGGTATTCACAAAGTGAATATTTTCCTCTGGCAAAGCCACTGGGCTGAAAATTTTTATGCGAAAATGTTCAGATTTCCATTGATTGGATTTGCCATGTTTCTGCACTGAGCGATGAAACGAAGCGCAATTCCCTCGCTTTATTGAATTAGCGGGTGGGACTGGAGTTGCAACGAGTCTCGAGACTTGTTATGGTACCATCCATGGTGCCCGTTGTTGGTCCAGTGGTGTACTACGGTTTTTCGTAACGACCCCCCGTAGCCACAAAGTGGGCCGTGCAGGTTTGGGATTTCGATCCGTTAACGAGGCGATTTACGAGGAGGAGCTCGACGCGTGACCGCAAGCCCTTTAGATCTCGCTTGTTACTTTTGGTGAAAATTAACGCACGGTATCGATAAATAGAAGAAAAATATACGGAAAATTGCAATGTGCCGAACATTGGACATGGAGATGCCGAGGCCGTATCCGCGAGCCTCCTGCTCGCAACGAATACGATCAATATGACAACAGGCGGTTTATTAAAAAATACATTTCTATACAAACTTGTGCAGTAAACTTTTGTCGATTGCCCCTTTGTATATTATGCAATTGTGTACCTTGATCGATATCAACGTGACGTAACAAGAAAATCAGTCGCAGGTGAAATTTTTGCTCCCCCGTGATACGCGAAAAAAAAATTGGTTTTCTCCTTATTTTAACCCTACATTTTCCTTGCCAAACTCTTCCAGGTTTCTTGCTAAATCACAGTATTAGTAAAAATAAGAAGTAATTAAAAGTGCATGTCTATACATCGAGCAATATTAGAGAATTGGATGGCGTTTCAATGATTTTACAACTGCCATTATTTTCAATTTGACGCTTTAGCACACAAGGCACAATTGTTATTTTTAATACTCTTTCTGATTCTTAGAGTTTTAATAAATCTTTTAAACGAGCTTGATATTTGTTTATAAATATGAGTATTATAATAGATTTAGCGAGACCGTTCTCCCTCCATATATTATAGAACGTATTTTTGATGCTTCGATCGTAAAGTTGACGCTAATTTTATAAATATACGTATAAAATTTAATTTAATACCTATGATTTTGACATAATTTGCTGGAATTAACATTCATCAACTTCGCTATGCCATTTTAATGAGGTATTTTATGATTATTAAATGAAATGTTTTTCGGCGTTATAAATTTATCATAAATAATACCCATTTGAGAATCAATCGAATAGTAAATCTAAATCGGGATCTAAAATTAAAAGATTAAGATCAGGTTAGCACGAGATTTGATAAAGTATTTACTCAGTTATGCATATATAACGTACTATATAATTTGAAATATTAATAAGGTCGTATAAATTTTATTATACATTGCAAAAAAAAATTATTCTTGATTTGTAACGTACGTAGTTAATGCTTTAAGAGTATATATTAATATTTTATGATTGCTATATGTATCAAATGGGCATTAATATTCAGTTTATTAATTAAAAGATTGAATTTTAAAAAATATAAAAAAGGCGTATTTTAGTAGTTTTTGCTAGCAATATGTAAGATAATAACTGCGTTTTTTTTAAGTATTTTAATATCTACTTAGCAATATTGAAAACAAATAACCCATCATTTATAAACATGATTTTGATTATTTACAAATAAATAATATTAAAATCATTGTATATGGTTAATTGTGTTAAATGAGGTAGAAAAGATTTATTTCGAGATACATTCAGCTTTCAGTATGTGTAAATCTGTACTTGCACGTATTCTATAGTATAGTAGTTTTTAACAATTGTGTATTCAGATGATATGCCATTACTGATTTAATTAGCGTGTGGTTTGTACGTGTTACAGTTCTTTCAAGTTTTATTCATGCTTGAAGTTGCAGAAGAGATTTCGTTTGTTTTTGAAAACTCATATATGCCGAGATCGCTCATATTTTTTTCATCGAGCGCAAACGCCCGGCTGTCATTTAAATTGGAAGTATTTTTTTCTCATTCCTTGCTAACGTAGCAAGTAAATTTCTATTGGCGTATTTACGCTTTTGTTTTTCTAATTAAAAGGTTTCTCTTTCGATATTTGTCTAATGATATACATATATATATATATACATATATAGAGAGAGAGAGAGAAATTCCTTTTGTTTAGGTTTCTAGTATCAGTCCCGAACGAAATTAATCGATCGAGAATTTTTGATTATCCTCCGCGGCATTAGTCGATTCGCGAGTCTGGAACTGCACTCGACGGCATTTCGCACTCGCGATACCGGAGTTATCGAGAAAGCCCCGGGGGGGGGGTCGCGCTGGTCGGCGGTGGTGGGAAGGCGGCGAGGGGGGTGGGGCGCTCGCTCGCAGGGGTTCATAAAGAAAAGCAGCAACGAATGTGCGCTCCACCGCGCGCAGCATTGCTCACGCGTCGCTTGGTCAATAATTGTGCTTTGCCCCGGTGTTTGCGACGGGTTGGGGGGGGGGGAGAAGGAGCCGGGCATATTCTTACCTCCATTGTTCGAGCGATAGCCGGCCGCTATTATAGACCTCCGGCTTCTCCTACAGCAGCAGCTCCTGTCTCTCGAGTTGTCGAGCAGCAGCGCCGGTAATTAGGCTAGTGTGCTGACTACGAAATCCGTGGCGTCAATTAAAAGTCGGCTGTCGTTGTCGTTGTCCTCGCGCTTTCCCACGCTTTAGGAGCGTATACGTACCTCAATCCTTTGAGCTACGTGTATACGCAGGCGCGCGCGCGCTCGCGATTCTGCCTCTCTCTCTCTCTCTCTCTCTCTCTCCGTCTTTCCCCGGCGCTCAACGACTTTATTCCAAAGTTCTAAGCAGTTGTTGTCGTGCGCCACGATTCCTCGAGCGACTTCGGAACTTTTATATTTAGATGGCTTGTGACGCTTTCGGATGCGCGCACGCGAGATGGACAAATTAGATAACGGGGCTTGCTACGGCTCTCTATTAATTTATGACGGACTGCTCGATTTTTCAAAGGCCTCCGAGCTATATCCATTAATTGTCGTGCCTGTCGAGCTCTGGCCTGTGAAAATGATAATGAATACGAGGAGGAGGAAGGGGGACTGGAATGACGCCCCGGATTACTAAGATATCCTTTCGAGTTTTATTCAAAATCAACCCGGATGAGTCTCAACGGCCGCGTTAACGTTCTTTTTCGAAATTCAATTGTTTTACAAGTAAATGAACTTCTTCTCGTTGAGAGACAATTGGTATGTTTGAAAAGAGCCTTTAATTGTTGAAGATCTTATCACGTATCTCGTATTTCTTTGTGTAAAGGACCTTAATAAAAAAAAATTGATTGGCTTTTTGCGAAATTTTTATAAATAAAATTGGCTTTCCGTTTTGCTTGGAAGAAAACTCCAAATCTCAGCCTTCCTACGTTATTTTTCTAAAATCTTAAATAATTGTGAATAATCGTGTAAGCGATGCTTTTTAAAAATTCCGGAACTCGATATCCCTTCTCCCTTATATCCCTGTGTATTCCTCTATTATTTTAACGAGTGCCATAAGTCATTATTTAAACCTACGATCTGTGCCAGCTTACCGTTGGTTCGAATACCCCACAATGGCAACAAAAATTATTAAATTTGTAAAGAGGAGCAGCATTGGCGCAGGAATAAAAAAAGCTTTTAAAAACGATTGCATCAAGCTTTATTGAGTGCAACACAATATGTCAAGCCTCTTTTACATCAATTGTAATTGCTTGGGATCTCGATTTATTAGCCGATAAAAAAAAGTCCGACGCATCGTCAAACGAACGTGTAATTGCATAACAAACGACGTTTCTTCTGTGAAAGCATTTAAATCGGCAATTAAATCACGAGCTCATTTCAAATCAGAGAGGAATAGGAATGATCCGCTCTAATAGGAGAGAGGCCCGCTGCGTGAGAAAAAATACTTGTGCAGTAGGCGGAGGAGGCAGCCGGGACAGGGGGTCGGCAGCATGAGGGTCCGCGGGGAGGGGCACCGGGTCCGGTGCATCCCTAACGAGATTACTGCTCCTCGGCCGGGGACTATCGTCGTGGCTCGTAGCATGCGAAAAACCGCGCGCCCTTCGCCGCGAGCATCGTCCCCCGGCCCTTTGACCGGTGGCTCGCGACGTTCGCGCGCCCCTCTCCCCCCTGCCCCTTCCAGGCCGCGGGCCGGCCTTCCCAGGCGCTCCTCGGCCTTGGGGCGAGGGGCGCTCGAGGCCTCGAGCGCAGGGGGAAGCGAAGGGGAAAATGGCGCGGGCCCCCACCGAGGAGTCTGCACGCACCGGCGGAGTGCACGGGGTGCAAAATCAGCTTCGCAGAAAATCGCGAGCCACCCCCGCGGTCTCTCCTCCTGCTCCCCGGAAAGCCCCCCGCTTTAGGAATATGGCGGCGGAGGGGGGGGGTGGAGGCAACAGCCGGTCGGTTAAGCGAGCCGCAGGGGGCCGCGAGGCTGAAAATCTCGGGAAGGGTGAGTATCCGTTGATGGGCAAACCCGCATTTCGCCGGCACGGATTTTCCTTTGAATAAACTATTGATTAAGGAGATTGGTTCCGCCGATGATGGCTGGCTGGCCAGGCAGCGGGCCGGAAGGGGAGACGCAGAGGGGCGGTTTTGTAAAACGCTGTCGAGGCAAAGAGTGCATGGCAAATGTTTGATTATAGCTCGTACCGACAGAACAGATCGTCGGCTGATTATTGATTAATCCCTCTAATGAATTCGTTACAACATTGAGGAAATAGGAATACGAATGGATTATGGACTCTGTTTTCCCCCGTATACTTGTGTTGTCCATCTTTGTATATACCACTTACGGGGGGATTTCGTAAGAAAAGCAGATAATATGATTTGTAAGCTTGTATATATTATCGCTCCTTGCGTATTTCCTATTAATATATATATATTAGTTATAGAAATAGTTTTGCTACACAAAGGAATACCAGTACTCGACAAATATTTGTTTCAATAGCGTTCAATAAGTGTAGCGCTTGTTGGAGGGGAATGCACATAATTATGTTTAACCAGTGGTGAATGTTTGGAAGAAATAGCATTGATAAATTTATGAAATAAGTAATTACAATAATAGGGCAATATGGTGTACTCAATCATATTCTGAATATTATGTTTGCAACGATCGAATATAAGCGTAGGAAAACAATTAGTGTCACCCTTTTTATTTCCAATGCTTTATTACACCTTACGTGAAAATTCTAAAACTTAGCTCCTTCCATCCATTCAATGATATATTGAAAAATATTTTTATCTAAGCGACTGCAGCTTAAAGGATTATTATTTCATATTCGTATACTTGTAACAAAAATTATTTGGAAAAAAAATTTTCAATACTTTTATTACGTCTTTTTTCCATTACTTTTTTTTTTTTTTATTTGTTGTAATTTTTGCAGAAAAAATATACGATTAAGTTCGTTCTTAAAACCATGTTTTACGTAAAAATAATATACCGTCACTTCTAGCCTCAAATCAAGATTTCGATATAACGTAAAACTATCAATCTTATTAATTTACATATTAATTTGCGATTATTTTCATAATTCTTTTTTATTTTATTTTTTAATCGAACATAGCTATTTTTATGTACCTAAGTAATATGTTAAATTCGGTTTAAAAATTTTTATGACACACATGTAACTCATAAATATTTTAAATATTAAAATAAAAAAATATTTATACGTTTCTATTTAATCGAATGTCAAAATTTACATATTTGCGCATTGCTTTACATAATTTTCTTGAATTTTAGCGAGAGTGTGATATTTTAAAAGCCGTACTGAATAATATACTTCATAGAGCATCTTCATTTTTTTTCACATTGTCATTGAAAATATGTTTGCTTAAATTAAAATTAGAAATTTTGTAAAAGTATTTGTCATTTTTTTCTTTATTTTTATGTCTTACACCAGAACATAAATTATTTTGAATTTCTTTAAAAAAAAAAATGTCATTCATCATATCTGCTTTGTGGTGCAATGTGAACCTTAACAATGAACGATATATGAATAGTGAATCGTGTTGATTCTAATTATTTGCCTTTTTCTCAGTTGATTTTCTTTTGTATTACGGAAACTGATGTTGAGAAGTGTATGATAGTTTTAATAAAAGAAGGTATTGTAAGGAATATGATTCACTTAGAGTCCAATTTATATTTTAATATTCTGGCTCTGCTGAGAAAAGTTGTAAGATTTAAATATTCAAATATATATTTGACGATCGAAGTCAGCTTAAGTTATATAATTGCAAGTTTGCACGACTTGTGCTTTATATTACAAGTCTTGGAGGCATTAAGTAACTCATGGTTTGTATAAACATTTTATTTAATAATTGAGAAATATCAGGCATCTCTAGTCATTAAAAATAATGGCAAAGTTTTCGATTCGAGAAATTAGCTATTATATTCTTTATTTTGCTTAATTATTAATTTATTATTTATGCATTTCTCTCTCTCTCGCAAATGTCAATTATTTTAACGAATTCGTGCAATTTTTCCTTTAGCAATATCAAATTTTTTCCTAATAATAAATTTACATTTTTAAAGAAGTGACAAACCGTGCATTTCCAGAGATAAACAAAAAAAAAAAGTAAAAGAATGCAAGAATTGCTCGACTCAAGTTGTCTCTGGAAAATACAATGGATATAGATATACATCTACACTTGTATAACATATAAACTCTCGTATTTGAGAAGATGATGAAAAACGAGAGCATTACAAGAAGCTTTGGAGGCGTCGTGAATGGAACGAGGGTCGACTATTGAATGTAAAGAAAAGTAAAATCTTAGACGCAATGAGGCAGAGTACGAATATCCTATTGATGCTTTGAAAACGTATTCTTATTTTTTTATTTATTTATTTCTTTTTTTTTTTATAAAGGAACCATTACGATTTTGAAGAGCTATGCAAATAATGACGATCTTTTCGAAGCGTTATCGGAATCCAATATAAAATTAACAATAAACTTTTTTTTGAGCATCAGGGCTTCGCTGAAAATATATACGCAGGTTGTTTCATTTTGCATCGATTTTATTGAAACCGAACAGGACGCGCAGCGGCGCAAAAGGGAAGAAAAATCATCCAGCACCAGAATAGAATTTGTTCGGCATTTGTTCCGTTTAAATTTTCATCGATCAACAAATTGATTGCGGATTCCGCTAAAAGTGAAACTGCATTTTCTCGCTGGCAATTAAGCGCCGATGGATTATAGCATCCGCAGGGCCTAATTCGTATTATCGATGTTTACAGGAGTACCGATAAAGCTTGGGGGAGGGCTAGTCGCATTAATTCACGAGGGTTGCGTTACACGCTTCGATTGCGCCAGACTTCTTTAGTAATTCACAGCAACGCAGCCGCGCGACGGCTTCCATGTGTTTCCGGGGGCCGACGCTTTCCAAGTAGGAAAAACATATTTGCCGACGCCACGGTTGCGCCCAACGTGCATTTACAAGGCCGAGAGACAAAAGGCAAGGCGCAAAACGCAAAATGCCCGTTAGCCGGATCCGGACTAATCGTTATTTGCCCGCCCTGCTGCTGCACTTAAGCGTTGCAATGTAAATTGTAAGGGCGGTCGGGAAGCGGACTCTTGCCAGCAGGCCAAAGGAAGAAGCGGCTCCTTGCCGACGATGCGACGCGCCCACCCGTGGGGGTGATTCTAGTTTGGGGGTGGTGGTGGGGGCTGGGCTGGGTGCGTTTCCAATCGGTCACCCTCGAGAGGTCCTCGATCAGAGGCGCTGCTCGGTGCTTTATTACGACGCAACGGCAGTCCAGTGCCCTCGATACGAGCTGTCCATAAATCAAGGGTCGATCGGGGAGCGCGGAGTCCACGCGGATACCTCGACCACTTGGCTGCGCCGGATTCTCCCCCCCCCCCCTTCCCCCAAAGGAGCCCCCCTCGCACGCGGCCAATACTCCATGTGTGGTCGCGGTCATTTCTGCTGCTGCTGCTGCTGCTGCTGCTGGGGCCATTATGTCGCCCGAGCGCCCACGGATTATTATATTGCCCTTGGACTCGGGCTACCAATTGGAGGAGACTCGACATATCGCTCCCTCTAATGCAGCGCTTGCGTAATTACCCGTGCGGCCGGATCGGGAGCTTTTTTGCCAGCAAGGCCTCGATTAATTTCGCCGCGATATGTGGGATCCCGGAGCGGGGGTGATACCGTGGGGGCCCCCCCACCCACCCACCCCCCGACTTATCGTCTTACGTACAATTTTACGCGCCCTCAATAATGAAGCTTATTCTATTCGACAACAAGTTCCCGATGCATCGCTTGTACCGATACTTACTTGAAAAATTGTATGGAAACCGACGTTCGGTTTTTATCGCCCTTGCTCAAGAAGCCTGGGCAATTTATGAAAGAAACTTTTCAAAGGCATCTTAATGGATCGTTACTTGTACAAATCCTTATTGTATTAATTTATCGTCCACGAGCTCCATCATTTTATACATTTCAAATGACACCATTTCTTTAAATTAGAAAACATGTAGCTTTTATTTGCAAGCGTATAAAAACTAACGACCCCATAAATACGTATTTAATATAAGAAGTATTGCGCGGACATTTTATAATGTCGAATTATCCTGTACGTGAAATACAACCGTACAGTAAACATGCAGACGTTTCATTTCAATGCGCTTAATTTGAACTATCGGCACGGGCAATGTCCAAGATACATATACACATTTTAAATAGATTCGTATTATATTTCAATATTACCTTTTCCGGTTACCTCGTATAAAACTGCCTTTGATTGAATTATATATATATATATATTATTATTATTTTTTTTATTATTATTCGAATGTTTGTAATAAACGTGCAGTTTTAAAGAATCAAAGTAAAAAATTTACAACGCACCAGATCAATTGTTAGCACCGAAAAAAACATAGCGTTTATCATCGGCTATGAAATTTTGATATTTATACGGATAATAAAACATTTTAAAAAGTAACGTTCAATGAATAAAATTTAAATGGATGTGTTTTTGAAAGCGGCTACACGCCCGCTACACTGAAAATATCCGATAAGATTAGTAAGTAATGCGTTACCGAAGTCACTGCAGGATGTTTTTTTTTTTTTTTTTTTTGGAGTAATGCACTTTGGGTAATAATCAACGATGGCAACTTGTACGCGAGAAAGGCTCGAGTGGGAAAAGTGTCTTTAACGTCACCTCGCCGGAGCGGCTTCGTAATTTTAATGCATAATGAATCGATGGATATTATTTCGGCTTACTAAGCCCACGTGCCTTAAGCGAGAGGCACTCGGCCAAACGTTAACCCCTTGTCGCGCGTAAAATTAAGCCCTTACGAGGACACCGAGCTTTCTACGGGGCTTTAGCCCTTCTCAGCCACGTGTGAGCAATAGGGCTCACCCGTAGGGCCGCTCCAATAAGGAGCAGAGCCACGAAGGGCAGGTGAAATCGATTGGAAGAGCCGTCGATCGTGTGTCGCCCCAAGAAGCCCCCTGGAAAATCAAAGAGACCTCGGGCGAATACACGGAGACTTTTCCGCTCGCGCGGCCGAGCCAAACCGAGCACCGAGTAAAATATCTTTCCGCGGCCGGAGCAATGAGCATACATTATCTCGCGGTGTTGCGTCGCACGCCCAACAACACGTGTGCGCATACCAATGGGTGGGGGGGGGGGGCCCCCCGACGGACGGCTAACGGCAGCCCGCGCCAGTGGTTTATGGGGCTGAGCAAAGAGATTGAAAGCCAGCGGGGCTGGGGAGGGTGGGGGGGGGCCGTCGTGCCACTGACATCGATGCGTTAAATGCGATCGCAATTACTGCGAGAGAATAATGTATGTTGGCACACGAGCGGCGGCCGCGAGAGATCGTTTGTCAAACAATCGGGAAAGCCGAATTCCCTAGTGAAAATTGAGTGCGCGCGCGCTTGTCGGGAGTGGCGGCGCGGGTGGCGGTGTGGATGGGGGGCGGGCGGGAGGCCGACTCCAAGACCGCGAATTCGCCCGCTCCGTGAGCGAACGCGCGCGTAAGCGGCGACGCCCGTGTTTCTGCTTAGCTCCTGCGCTAATGTCGCGGAGAGAAGTAAGTGTACGTGCTGATAGGGTGCCCGAAGAAATTACGCTTTGTTTACGGAAATTGTTTTTTTTTTTTTTCTTCTTTTTTTTTCCTCCCCTTAAAGCACATCGACTGTTTACCGGGCGTTCGTGTGCTTTCAGGAATTGCGTACTAGCGTAATAGTAGCAGGAGTAGTAATAATAATAATAATAATAATAATAATAATAATAATAACAATAATAATAATGATAATGAGCGCGTTGAAATGAGTCATACCCTTACCATTTATAATTAAGATTTTCGAAATTCTCACATTGGCACTTTTAATGCTTGGATTTATTTTAAGAAAAAAAAAACGATAAAAAATGATTTTTCCAACTCGTATAAAGTTTTATTTAATGTTAATTTAGCCTTCGTACGAAATATGTAAATCCTTCTATTCGACATAAATTCATCGTTAAACATTCATATTCATAGTGAACAAATCCATGTTAGAAATTTTATAAATTTTAACGATTGGATTATACAATATGTGCATATTTTCATGTGTACCGCTCTAGAGTGCCTTACTTGTTTTATTAAGCGAGATTTTGTGTCTGTGTGTATGTAAATAAATAAATAAATAAATATATATATATATATATATATATATACATACATATGTCGTGGGAAACCGTTAAAGCTCACTCATCCGACCCAGTATAACGTCACTTTTCATTACATGAATAAATAGTCTTACCGAATTTTATCGAGGGTAATATTTCCGGTGTTCTGTGCAGTCGACTATGAGCAATCGCTTTTTACTCGATATGTATTATTATGCGATGTCCAATATATGTTGTGCGTGTATCTTTCAGGATCTTAATATAGTGCTTATTAGTTGTACAGACTAATAAACATTTCTTTCCTAACCATTTCGTGAACCTGTACACCACACCCACCCATATACGTCTCTATATACTCTCTCGCTCTCGCGACTCTCTCCCTCTAATTGCACACAGCTCAATTTTATTACGTAAACTTAAATAGTTTAATTGGCATTCGATGGCAATATTATTTTTCACAAAATATTTTAATAACTTATAATGGCATGCTTAATTTTTTAAAATATTGATAATTAAGATTGTGTGGCAGCATGAACATTTTTGCAGAATAAAACTTATAAATTTCATATTCTTTTATGAATATGTAAATAAAAATACGCTTAGCTATAAATTCGACATATCAGACATTCTAATGCTTTTTTACTCGTTATTAAATTCTTAATTTCAAAGCTTTATATATAATTAAGCATAAGCTATATTTCAATTTTGTAATCAATATAGCATCCGTACAAGCCAAAGTAATAAGAGGTCGATTTCTTTTTTTATTGTTTGTCTACATACAGTAGAAACTACAAATTTAGTAATGATTAATGCCTTGCGATTCGCTGATTATTTTACGGGGGTGTATAATTAGTAATACAACGTAGATTGAAAAAGTCGAGTAGTTACGATGCACCGAGTCAATATTAATGGCCAATCATTTTGCCCCTGGTTATCAAAAAAACGTTTACATTGATACGATTCGATTGGCAAGTCCTATAAATAATAAATACATTTAAAAATTGCTACAGCAATTTACGCGAGTCTTAATCAAAGGGCTTCCGACTAAATCAAATTCACAACCGCTTGAAATACCGATGCCAAAGCCTCCGAATTGTTATATTATTCTTAGAATCATAGAGAAAGGGATAATAAGTTGAGAGAGAGAGAGAGAGAGAGATAGAGTGGGCGAGCGCGAGATGGAATCAAAGCCACCCGCGATAAATTACACCGGGAATATTTTACGAGCAGAAAGCTAATCTGCTTAAAATTTCACTATCTCGATCGATGTACACGCGCGCTCTTCGTTAACGCCCACGCGGGCACGCACTTTATTTGCACACGCGTGGAAGCGCCCAGAAGAAGGCTCGGGCACGTTAACACTTAAATGGTTTCGGATTACGCGGATAATCTCGTTGAAGCACGCGCCGCTCGCCGTTCGTTACAAGCACGCTCGGATGTGTTTTAACGCAGGGTCCGCGCAATATTAGCCGCTACCCAACGCTATGGTAAACGATTCCCCGTGTAAATTCGATTAGAGCAATACGCCCGGAAAGCACCTGGTTTGCTCCTGTCAATCGAGTTGCGGCTCCTTGGATTTCCCAAATTAATCAACGTGTTTTCATCCATGGCCGACGACGAGCCTTGGCCGGCCATTCCGAGACCCTCGTCCATGATACGCGCCGAGGCCCTCCTATTTATGGAAAACGGATCTACGAAAAAATTGCCTACGCGTGTAAGCCCGGCTAATTCATTCCCATCGATACGGCGAGTGATCGTTCATCGCGCTTCCATCGGTAGATCGACTAACATTTTGAAAAGTCATACCTTAACACTTGTATCATTTCCATAAAACTCAATTTATTAAAAAAAGCGAAGCGAGCGAAACTGTTCGCGTCTATTCGCGTACTGCAAAGTATTTGTGGAACCTTTACGTTTGCAATTATTATTATTATTATTATTATTATTATTATTATTATTATTACTAATACTATTGTAGATATTAAACATTTAGATTCATTGTTTTATTTATTTTTATTCGGAGGCCGATTGTTTTCATTCTTCATTTGTGAATTATTAATACCGTATTAAAATAAATCTGTAGGAGTTCTACAGTATATTGAAATAGTACAAAATATTACATTATCAAAATATATGCAGAAAGATACTGTTTTACTCATTTTGCTGTCTATTTCGAGGATTTTATTCTGAGCTATTCTTGACATCGTGTTATTGTTGGCTTATTCTAGAGTCGCATTAGTTGCTGGGGAAAATTTCGTTCGGTATGCTTCAGCACAATTTACTTGCTCGAAATACAATTCATTTACAAACTAAACATTCGCTACTTTGCGCGTGAAATTTAATCGAGGTCCAAATTAATATCAAATATATATTTTACAGTTGTCTTGTTGAAAATCGCACGAATTATTTTCTTTACACCGAGGAACATTGCGCAGCTCTTGTCAGTCCTAATGAGATAAAAGATTCTCAAACGTTGCATATCGTTTCAACGATGATTTTACTTATGATAATTTGAAGTTAAGAAATCAGCCAGCATTCTTTGAGAGCAACCTTCGGAGAGTTCTTAAAGCTCCAAGGGCGGGCGGGGGGGGGAAGAATCGCGTTAGCAGGTAAGCTCCGCGATGAAAGAAATGCGCCCCGAGATTTTTAGCAAATTTTACGAAGAAATTTTAACTCACCGAATACCCGCGGACTCGATGCGCACTCGAGGTATTCGCAACTGCGAGTTCCCCTTACGTGCCGGGACTGCCTCGAGTGCGGCTTACTTGGGTGGGAAGTTCAGGGGAAGTTCGGGTCAGGTAGTTAAAAAAAGAAGAAGAAGAAGAAGAAACAAGATGAGGTATGTGCTCGGGAGGATTAAATATTTCAACGCTTGAAATTGCTCGACAAACCTCGTCCGTGCGATGATGAAATTTGAAAAAGCGAACTGCGATGAGGGCCGCAACATCCCTCCTCCGAAATGACACGCTTACGTCTCCAGCAGATGGAGAAACTTAAAGGGAGTAGGAAGTCGAGAGACAGGAAGTTATCGATCGTCGGGAGCAGAGGTGTTTCGAAGCCTACGGCAATGCCAAGATTGACACAGTGCGGTGAGTGGTGAAAAGAGCCGGGGGCGGGGGAGGATGGGAGATATTTTCAAAGCAGCTCTCGTTACTCGTATGATCTGAAGCGAGGGACACATGCACCTACGGGGTGATCGAAAAGCTCGAGGGATTTATTACCGCTCCAACTTTAGATCGAGTATAAATATTTGGATTCGAACGAGCCGTGATAAATTCAAATGGTCCGGAAATATAGCGTGTTCATGTCTTGCAATTACTTTAGCACTTGTTTCTCCGTATTTGACATCTTCTTGTCGCGCGCTATAATTTTTACAATATACTTGTCTCTGTCTGTTTATATATATACATATTATATTATATTTTCTTTGTGCACATAATTTATTTATGGCCCAAAGTGTAACATTTTGAAAATTTCTGTATAAATATTTTTCAGAAATTATAACATTATAACGTGTGATTTAGCCAGAGTTTTATTCTATTAAATATTTTATTAAATATTTAAGGTACGGTATTATTACATTTTTGGAAAAACATTTACGATTCAATTTACCTTTGAGAATAGCTATTCAATTCAACTTTTTGCAAAAGCAGCTCAAAACTTTATTCACACGTGAATAGTTTGTATAACTACGTGTTTATATATATATGTGTATATATATATATGTATATATGTATATATGTATAAGATACGTCTAGACATTTCGTTAATTATAACTTGTTGGCCTTTTGTAATGTTAACAGAACAAAAAGTTTATTGTTTATTAGAATACTGTTAGATGGAGTAATGAACAGCAAAAAATAGTTATATTAGGTAAAATATTAATTTTGTAATTCTGGAAAGAGTAATGATAAACTACTACTTGGTTCGAAGATGAAAATTGTGTTTTTGTGCGTATGAAAGAAACTAATGAGAATAAATTTTAATTAACTACAAGAACTTTCTCCGTATTTACTATATTTTGCTTCTAAGTAATAAGGAAAATGATGAAAATGAATTATAATCCTTCCTTAACATGGGCTTAACCAGAGTAAAAATGCCCTGTGCTTAGCGAGCTCGTGAAAATGTTCTCGAATAAATGAAAAATGTAGTGCTTACTGATACACGCAGTTAAAAATTCCGATAAATTACAAAAAAGGACATTAAAGACGTTTAAAATCTTTATTGTTCTTGAACCTTTTCAAATAGAATCGAGTAGTTATTGAATCGATCGGTATGTAAATGATTGTATCTTTTAAAACTTCGCGTTTGACGCTGAGGATGATATGGCGTATCAATGGAATAAAGCCCGTAGTAGGTATCGTGAACAGAAGAATTGATAGCTCGAAATGTGAATTTCATTACAATGAATTGGCGCGTGTAAATAAAGTGCCTGAAAGCCTATATTAGCTATTGGCGAAATGAGACTTTGTAATTAATATTAGTATTCAGAGGAGGATCGTTGGGAAGAAAGCATCGGCAAACGAATCGAATAAAAGAGTCAAAGGCAAAATTCGACACTGACTAAGCGAATAAATATTTATAAGGACGCCAACGACTCCTCGCGCAAAACTTAGCTATCCTCCGTTGTCGACGCGCTAAAATACACTCCATGCATGAAGGCAGATATATATATATATATATATATAAATGTGCGTGTGTGTTGAGATTTCGAGCAAAATCAAGATAAAGCTCCGTTCGAATGGAGCTATCGTCGAGGCGCGAGTGGTTGAGCCTCGAGGGTGTGCGTGTCGGTGGAGATGAACAGACGGCGCATCAAATACATAATTAACTTTCTCCCGCTGCACTCCTACGCGTAACGCCAATAATAAAGATAACGGCGGTAATAACGAGGGCATAAATCAGACTGTCGCAGCAGCGCCCCAGCTTTAGCAGCAAATTCCATCCCGATTTTGGCGGGGACTGTATGGAGTTAACAGCCCGCAGTCAGTCAACCCTTCGATGGCAACGAAAAATCCTCTCCTCCCGACGCGCGCTCATTAATTGCATCAGACTGGCTCTCCTCGGCCGTGCGCCACCGCCGACTTTCCGAGTTAAATGGGAATAAAGGGCGCGTAAAAGCCTTCGGTTCTGCGGACAATTTTCGCTGCGATTCCAGAGCTCGCTTTTATTATTTTGATAAAGAGGATCGCACCGCAGTGCTGGCAAACTCGCTCGGTAGGCGTCACTTTATTAAGGTCTCCCGAGCCTTTTACTCGGAACCCTCCCTCCCATTTGATGCAGTGTATTTAAAGCGGAAGCGAGGCACCAAGACGATTCGTTTGAAAAATTTCGTGTAAGACACGGCGTTACACCAGGCGTAAATAAACACTCTCGTACAAGCTGTCCGATCCTACATTTAAATATTCTCCTTTGAATGGCTTTACATTGTTATAGTGTAAACATATTGTTACATAGCGTTCTGAGGCAGGGGAAGAGAGAGAGACAAGGAGAGGAGTGTCGTGCGAAGCTCACCTTTTTCCTTAATACCTCTATCGTAACGATACATTAGGATATTTATCCGAAGTACCATTAAATATCCATTAATAATTCCCAATTCCTTGTAATTTCCCTAAATTCTAAGCCAATTGAAGCCCTTAGGGACATTTGGTTCTTTTATTTAATAAGCAAAGCTTTTCTAAATGCTCTATGTTTGTTAAAAATTATTAAATATAAACTATAGTATCGAGTATCGATACTCCCTTGTAATATTATTGAAACTGTAAAAAAAATATTCAACTTACCTCAAATTTTGTAAACATACGACATTTATAAAAAAAAAATGTATACTAAAACAACAAAATCTTTCTTTTCTTTATTATTAAACAATTCCTTATTGTCCTATATTATATTTTTTAAAGCTGTACACTATTTATGCGAACTGCTTAGTGCATCTTTTATCCAGTTAAATAACGTTGAGTGAAAATTAATTTGATGAAAGAGTAGACTTCTATTCCGAAGAATTATATATGCATATATACACGAAATGGGTTGGCCAATTATCGTGGGTTAGCCTAGTAATGTTATTAGGAAAGATTAATCTAGTAAATTGTCTACTTATCAAACACAATGTAGATGATGTTATTTCATCGTATATGTAAGAATATTTTCTTTCTTACATCTTCGATCAATTCTGTGAACGTAATGATATTTAAAATGATCCAGCGTATTTAATCATTTAGAATTGATTAAAAATATCATAGCATGCTAAATTTTTTTTAGCAGCTCGCTGTAGATATCAATCGTGAAATTTTGTAGATGTTCATCTTATGGGAAGTGTAACGTTATTTAATTTTTTACACTAAAATAAAAATATTAAGCAACGTCACTTTTATTAAACATCGGATAATAAAACAAGAAATACTCGCTATTTTTCCACGAATATTCGATATTGTAACTCTCTCTTGGTCTTAAATACGTTTGGAGACACTCAAATTGTAATATCGAGAATTACAAAAGCATAAATCGTAAATTAAGACAATCGAAATAAAAGGATATTTAGTATTTTTAAGAGCTAAATTATAAAAAGAGACGGATGTTGCAAAAATTATACAGTTTATAGGATTCAATAAATCATTAGTCTTTGAATGTAAGTGTTTAAATTTAACCTAAAGATTTTGCGTACTCGCATTATACGCAGTGTCTAAGGCTCTTATCTTAAAACGGGATTCGCTTATGATTTTTTTTGCCTCACTCTTTGCAGGCTCTTCTTTATTTTTTAATTGCGTGCGATGCGACACACGACATCCATGATATATATTTCACATTTTGCCTGTCGTGTTCGATGCTTCAAAGTGAATTTAAAAACTAAACGAGATATCAGGGCTACTCGTGCTTCTGCCGCTCGATAAGTAATAAGGAGTCTGTTTATAAGCGCCATTCCTCTGCCTTTTGCTCGTATAATGGCATCCGTGATACTCTCTTTTCTCTCTTGACCCTTTTATACTTTTAATTCAATTAGGAAAAAGCTATTGGCACCCGCTTTATTTGAAATTTAAAAGAAAATCGAGGCTCTCGGAAATCTTAGTTCGACATTACAATTATAAAGAGTTTGCTTAAGGTGTAATAAAATAAAAAATTGGATGTTCAGATCATTTCTAATGCATCGATGATTGTTGGCTTCCCTGAAGGAAGAAAAAAAAAATCGCAAAAAAAGTAAAGCTGTTTTATTGTTTTTCTTTCATATTTAATTTAAAATAAAGACGAAAAATTGACTAAAATAATTTAAAATAAAAAAGAATTGTTTCAAAATTTATTTATCGTAATCATAAATTGTAGCAAAAAATTTTGTTCTTAGGAAAATAAGTAATTTCTTATTTAATAAAAGAAATAATATTGGCAATAGCACTAAGCTTAAATATTTAAAAATATAAAGTAGTTAAATATGATGACATTCAAACCACAGAAATTTGAAGAAATAGTAATCTATCATTATATAAAATAATGCAAATGAACTTCGATATTTCTACTATTTCTTTGTACTAATTTTCTGCAAATTTTTTATATTTAATTAAAAAAAAATGTATTTAATTCTTTTTGAAATTGCGACTGTCGCTTATCAATACGGGATATTGCTGGAAATTGTACGGTAATTTCATTTTTCTTATTTACCTTTTTATGCGCAATTGTTAACATTAACAGACCTAAAGTCTTAAATTAATATTGAAATTCTAGCTAAAATAAAACTTTTGACAAATGCATATTTATGTAAATAGCCCTGTTATTTAAAGAAGTAGACTAAATAATAAAATATGATTAATTACTCTTATATACAAATTTATTACGTTACATTTCATTATAAATCTTTGCACGAAGGAAGAACGAATAATAAACTTTGACATGAAAAAAATTGTGCGAATGTGAAATATAATATTTCAGTAAATTAATCAAATAAAATTTTTTATTTATGTGGTACTGCATATGGCAGTACTTTAATATGGTAATATAATTGTGTTTATATTTTGATCGATTTTACAATTTTACAAATGTAGAATATATTTTTAAAAATAGCTCAGACCTTGGCTCACGACATTATATGATAGTTCTACAAACAAAATGGTTTATTAAACGAAACGAATGTTGTATTGGTTATCTTTTCATCAACTCACGGCAACTACTAAAGTAAAAAATCAAATACAGGATAGCAAGATCCAACAGCAGCTTTGAAAAATGTCAAGTACTACATGTAAAGAGCCATCGTGAATTTTGTAAAAGAGACGATGAAATGCGTACCTTTAAGCATAATTGCGCAGTAGCATGTGCTTGACGTTATAATTAAAGAAACTTTGTATCTCAAATGGTTTTTCTCTACGCTTGAATTTGTAAGACAGCTTAAAAAATATAAATAAATATAAGGTACTAAATATTTTAAGGTACCACAACTACAGAAAACTGCTTTAACTTTAATATATTTATTACACGGTTAAAACAGTAACGAGAATGTAATTATTAATATTCAAAATTATTTCCTGTTTTTAATTGATAATTTATAATAAAAATAATAACATAGCAAGAGTAGGTAAGATAAGCAAAAACAATTTTAATGTTAGTACACTGTCAAATTTGTACATAAATAATTTTACAATTTTGCAATCTCTCAATTATGCACTTCATATTTTCAGAAATATAAACATCTATATTGTATACATATTAAACCATGATGTATAATTAGATTTTTTCTGTTGATAATCAATTTACTACTAAAAAAATTTTTAATTTGATTTCATCACTAAAACATACATATTTTCGAAATTAAATTAAAATGTTTTTAATGTCTCTTTTTTACTTCTTAATCAAATTAATAATGAATTAAAATTTTTATTTAATTTACGTTTATTTTTTATTTATCGTAAAATGATACGCATATGTACTAGAATATTAATTTACAAGAGGAATTATAATAAAAATTGTAATAAATAATATATATATATATATATATATATATAAATAATACATAATGATATATATAATTATAATAAATTATAATAATTAAAAGAATTTTTAAATAAAAATTAAAAATAAAATGTTAAATCGTATTTGAAAGTTTATTACAATTAAAATAGTTATGATAAAAGTAATTATTTAGTAGATGTACTTCTGTAATTACAAGGTACTATTTGTTAAATAATAGATTTACGGATTGTTGAAATACACATTTCACGCATATTTTAGCATTATTTTATTTAAAATAATTATTTATTTGCTAATAATAAATGATTGTGAAACTTGATTTAATAATTAAATGTTTAAAATATTTATGCATGTGGGATTAGTATTATGAAAGCCAAACAAGATATTTGCATAAACCAATGAAAGAAAATTTTCTGCTCGTTTTTGCATTTAACAAGAAAAAAACATTCATTAAAATAAGAAAGTAAATGAAATTTTATTAAGTATTAATGTTAAAATTTTATCGCTATATTTTATTGATTTCAGAAAGACAATTTCATTAATAACTTCTGCTTAGACTTGACACATTTGACAAAGTCTAACTACTTCATCATTAATTTCCAGCATTCGAAAAAAGTTTAACTACTAATGTTTATATACAAGTCATTTATAATTATTTTTTCTATCACTTTATTATTTTATCTGTTACTACATATTCTCACATACATATTTAATATCAAAAACATGTTAAACAAAAATTTCTTTTTTTTACAGGTAAGCTAGCTTTTTCTTCAACTTAAATCATACAAGGTTTATTCTCACAGAAATAAGGTCAGAGATTTTTTTTCATTAACAATTTTTTTTCCTATTAAAAATATATTACAGTTCAGCAGTCAATAACAGGAAACATTTTTTTTTGTAATAAGAGCACCTTTTAAATAATAAATTAAAATAATTTTCTACTATTATGTATTTATTAGATTTACAAAAGGAATCACAAGTGCGTGAATTTAACTACTCGATTGTAATGTTTTATTTGTACAATTTACTATAACAGAATGAAAAAAGGCTGTGTCAATGTTGTGAAAATTGAATAAAGTTTAAGTTCATTCAGTGATAACATTGTTACGAGCAATTCCATCGTAATTTACATAATTCTCAATTCTCTCTGTAACGCCTTGCTGTCACTATATTTACGCTCTATAATATAATGATGTTCATTAATTAATGAAATAAATATTTTCAATTCGTTTGATTTTTGTAGTTGCATCAATGTAGTTATAATTAAGTTTTATAAATTTGATTTGATTTGATAACAGAAGGCTTGATTCGTAAAAAAAGCTTTAATAATTTTGTTTTTAATATTCTTTTATTGTATATATTTAAAAGACAAATTATACATTTAAAAAAAAGCATACGTTGTGCTACAATGTATTATAAAAATATTATAATTGTTTCTCGCGATGAGAAATTAATCCTTAGCATTTTTATAACATTTGTTATTCCAAGTAAAAAAGCAGTATAATTAATTGTCATTAAATGTTATTATATATATATATATATATATATATATATATATATCCCAAAAAATATTTTTCTAGAAAAACGCCATAAATTTTTAGCTTACTTTTAAAAATAGATGGTAATTGTATGATATAGAAAAACTTTACTCTAGAACACTTTGCTTATCATAAATTCCGTTTTTCTTTTTTTGATTTGGCTTTTTTATATTTTTAATAATATTTAAATCGTGAATAATAAAAATGTCTATCTTATGTTTCTACATAAAATGAATTAAAAAAATGTATAATACCAGATTGTAAAATATTTTAACAATCTTCAAACTAAATGCATTAAATTTTCCTCTTTACTAACGTAGCTACAAATCCGTTAAAACATCGTCCGTAAATTATAACAAATGCTGAAAATTATTTTGAGTTTATTTTTACGTACAAAGTTTTTATATGTGGGAAATTTGTAAATATAAGCACTAGTAAATATACATTGTATATGTACTTATTATATATTTATATATGATGAGAACCGAATGATAAAAAAAAACTTAGGGTGCAGTATCTAACGTAAAATCTTTTTCCGATATTTATAACGACTGCACGAAGAACGCATCATCTTAGTTTACCTACTCTGCTACTATTACAGTAGTGTAATCTAAAAAAAATATCTCATTTTAGGTAAAAGCGAAGTATACGAAAGTAATAGTACAATACAAGGGTATTTTTTTAAGAAATGTCTTTTGAAAAAGTATAGATGAGCTGTTTTGCATGAAAATGGTTGAAAAATCGTGTTTTTGTTTTTTTTTGTTTTGTTTAGTTGGGAACTTGTTTTTAGAGCTTTAAAGTGATTTTTTTATTGGCTATAAAAATGCTTCGGCGAAATAGAGCAGGGCTTTGACATCTATCAAGCAACGCTTAATAATATTCACGGATTAATCGAATAAACAAAATATAAATATTACGGAGAAAGTAATAAGCTGAAACGTTCAGAATTCGCCAAAGGCGCGTCGTGTATTTTCAATTAACAAAGTTGTCATAGTGAATGCAGTGCCGCACAGTTAACGCATTATTCAAATGAGAATTTGTAAAACTAGAATATTACAAGCTCGTCTGCTTCCTACCGGGCACTTGTTCTTAAAAAGTCAGATTACAAAGTCGAAACTCGAGAACGAGATAAAGCCCCTCGGGTCGAGCGCAATATACATATTAAGGCGGATGCAGCATTGCAGCTTGACTATGCCGATAAGGAAAAATCTCTCTCGAGTTTCGGTGTAACGGAGCTTCACCGACTCGGCCAGTGGGGTAGGCACGGGAGAGGGGGTCACGCCTCGGAATTCGGCTCTTTTAAATAATCGCCCGGCTCGACGTCAGCAGGCCCGATCTCCTGCCATTATTGCACAAGTGGCGCATTATACGTGCGCCCACGCACGAGCCGCTCCCGATCGATCGTAGCCGCCCGTTAAATTGCGCTACGCCGTTTGCAAAACCTGGGCCACCTCCGACTCCTCCGACTCCGCCACCTCCACGGCAGCTTTGGGCGTTGCGTGTGTGTGCCCCGCCCCCGCCCCGCGACTTGGGCCGGGGAACCACCGCCGGATTCGTAAACTCGATCCCCGCGTCTTTTACGCCGAGCGCACGACGCCGGCTCCTTTCACTCACTCGGAGGAGTCGATCTCGAGAGCGGCTCCTCGGCCGGTTCCATTGTAATCGCTCGCTCCGATAATGGCCGGGCACGCTTTCCGACCGGGAGAGCCTTTTCGCCTTGTTAGTACGAAAATGCCTCTGGCGCTGATTAAAGCCCGGACACGTGACCGTGTGCTTCGCTCCCGCCCCCCCCTCTTTCCCCATCTTTTCGCTTTTATTTTTCAATGACTGTCAGTCAATACAGCGGCTCCCCTTATCGCTCGAGAATTGCTTGATTTATTTTTCCTCGCATTCTGTCAATGGCGCGCCACGAGGTAGAAAAAAATATCCTATTACCGATCGAAAAATCAATGTCTGAAAATTAATATTTTATTGTCGATGAGCTGTTTCATGCCTCCGCTTCGTAAAGTTTTTACCTTAATCCCATCATTTATCATCCTCGTTCGTTTGCGTTTCGCAAATCCGTCGTTAAATTGTTGTTACACATCTAACAATGAATGCACCTTAGCCGTCCTGATCGTAATCATCGTTGTTGCGTAATCGATAAATAAATATTCCCTCGTGCATGAAAATAATTCAACGTTCGCCCTCGCAGTCTTAATGTTTAAAGACATATGTTTTTTTTTTTTTTATTTCATATCTTTACAATACTGATGGTTATTAATAATAGCATCATAAGTTACTGGATTATCCGGTCGATAATTGTAATGAATAATGATTTGGCCGATAAAAGATGTGCTTGTACAAATTATTAAATTAATCCGTTCGTTCTGTCCAGTTTGTAAAAATGTATTGCGTAAAAGTATAAAAGCCATTGGGGGTGTAGATAAATGTCATTCTCTAGCAAGATAATAACATATTAAGTAGTGAAATTAATTTCAGCTGCACATATTTATATATATAGGATAAATATTTTTTTACACGTGCATTTGCCCAGCAGATAGATATTTGTTACGATACGGCATGTCTGTAACAATAAATATTATTACGTGTCAACCTTATATGTTGACATTTAAATCAATTTAAACCAATATCGAGCTCTATCTCTCTCTCTCGCTTCCCCTTAAAGTAGATACTCATGCAAGTATAAGCTTTCCCGTTCTCTTTCTCTTTTCTCCGAGCGAATGATTCCAGCCACATTTATTCTGTGCTGAGTTGACTAATTAAGTTACTTTGTGTCGAAGCGTGTGCTCAATCGAATTGCTCAAATCACAGAATAATCGAATTGCTCTTTCCAACTCTATGCTGCGATGTAGTAGTGTATTTTTATAAGCATTTGAATGCTGAAAAAGTTACGCTATCCGAAGGTGCTTTAGCTGAAACACGATTACGGATCGCATCTACTTGATGCCTTGTTTCATAGAACCTATTCAACCTATTATATGTTTTTTATTTTTAAAAATATCGATCTATTTCAAGTGAATTTTTTTAATTTTATTTTACTCTATATAAAATAATTATTAATCGTATACTTTCTGAAGCATTACCACACTTTCAAAAATATTTTATTAACAAAATGTACATTGAAAATTTCTTTTCATTATTTTTTATTGTTATTAAATTGGCTGATCGATTGTATGCCCTGATTATAAGATTCAATTATAGGTCTTGTAATTATAATATAAGAATTTAAAATAGATTTTTTTCATATCTTACAAGAAAGGTTTTCTAAATTGATCGACGTATTCTAAAAATTAAAAAGAAACTTTTCCATTAAGAAATCTTTAGTGTCTTCAAGTACTAATTTTCTACTATTATGCTATTAAGCTTTGTTTTAACCAATTCAGGGCTCTCTATTTTATGTGTAATAGTTCCATTATGATTTGTAATCAAATATCTTTCAGTTTTAATAATAAATGTGCTTTGAGTAAATACAGCTTTAATAAAATTGTTCATAAAATGTTCCATTTAATAAAAATTTTTTTTTTAATTCATATTGCCAGGATTTTATTAAAGCATTTGTGTGTCGAAAGTTGTTCGCGGTCATTAACGAGTATATGCATTTCTTTATTATCGAATCGGATTCTTGATATAGACGCTTGAATAGTTTCTAAAGACATTATATTCTCTTTAATCGATAAATTAAAATTATCTTTAGTAATTAAAAAGTTATAAATAAATACATTCGTTTTATATTAGTGAATAGTTTTTGTAAGTGAATTTTTAAGTTGAATGCAAAATGAAATTTTTGCTTTTTCTATTTGTGCAAGTCTTATGTATATATAAAGCAATTAAAATATTTTTTACAATGATAAAGCTTTAAATTTATTTCGCTTAATGTTTTTTTTTTTTTTAATTTAGTTAGTTTTCAATTTTTATAATTTAATTATTATTAAATTACTTACACGATAATTTACAAATTGTACTAAATTTCTATGTATCATAATAATAGTTATTTTATTTCACCAGTATAACTATTGGATTGGATAAGTGTTACACCGGCTTATAATAAGAAAAATCAATTTCAAATTATTCAAATTATTTAGAATAAATGTTTTTGTTTTGAAAAATGTAAGAAAATTCTAAAAAGAATAATTATCTTACTTAATCTTTAAAATGACATTAACAAACTTTTTACTCGAAAATTGTAAGTCGAAAGCTGTTGCCAAAATTTTATATTGCATTGAAAAATCGAAACGATCGTAATCGACAAAATGATAAAGCTTTATACTATAAAACTTTATGCTCAAGCTGGAGTTGTATTATCGAACTAAAAAGGAAGTGCGATTAGAACGTTAAATAGTGATGGCGTTTATATTAACTAGTTTAAAAAGTTACATATCTTCACGATAAGAATTTTCTCAGGATAAAGTTCATAATAAATGCAACCAAGTCTATCAGCTGAAATTTATGTATACTGATGATCACTGTTCATAACATGATTTGGAACAAAAAATGTTAATGCATGTATTTAAATTATTACATACGATAAGATATCATAATTCATCGAAGTGAATAAATACAAACTTCAAATGCACGTACTGTCAAAATCGTAGATCATAATCAATCACATTTAAAATTTTTTAATGGTGTTTCGATTTTTATTTTTATTTTTGGTACCTATTGACTCTCGATTATGTTGTATTTTATAGTCTATTCAGATGATGTTATGATAATTGCATTTCATTTTTAAATACGACAATATAATCAATAATATTATTTTTAAATATATTTGACGGTCGAATTAGTGTGACATACCGAATTTGATTTCTATAATATATTTATAGAAAATAATTTAAAACATATGTACGAATGATGGTAATATTATACTGTCGATAATAATTAAAAGTACTAATTTGAATATTAACTACTATCGAGAGAGGATATTTTTTTATAACTTTAGCAATGTATTAAAGTATAATATATAATATTCAAAAAAAGTGATAAAAAAAATTTGTATTCTTTAAATATTTAACTTTTTTAGATGTTTCGAAGTAAAGAAAAAGTAGAAAAATGTATTTTGATGTTTTGGGTTAACATAGTTTTACCAAATAACCTCTTTGTCTGAATAAAAATAGCAAAGCAGCTAAATTGCTTGCAAAAATTTTTAAAATAGTTTAAAAATTTAAATATTTTAATATATATATGTATATATCTTCGTAAATTTGTATCTGTACTCTTCAGATTTTTTTGAATAAACAGGTATGTATCTGTACAATGTTTATTCCTCAACGTCTTGTATCTGGAAGTTATCAGTTTTTTAATTTAATATATTTTTTATATAATCACCTTCTGTTTTTATCCAAAGGTAATATTTTTCACGCCTTGTGTTGTCAAGTAAGAAAAAAAATGACTTTGTTAAATGAACTATAATTTTAAATATTCTTCATTTGGATCATGAAATAGTTATAAAATATTTTTGCATCGTCTAATATTCATCATAAGTGGTGAAAAATTGAAAGTAATAGTGCATGCTATTCGAGGAGATCGTTAAATTAAATATTAAATAAAATATCTGTAACGGGATCGAGAGAATGCTCTCTTTAATACATTAGCGTAAATCATTAGAGATTAATATGTGTTATTTTTTAACATTAATAAATTCATAAATATTATGAAATAACTGATAAATTGTTGGGGAAAATGTTACATTTATGAATTAACTGCAAATATCAAGAGTCTTAGTAAATCTGCAGATAAAGTGCATAGTTCGTGCTCTGTTCGGTTAAAGCCACTAAAGCTTTAATACGTACAATTAAATTATCTACGTAATACGATTAAAATAAACATGGTGATATCCGCCAAAGAGACGTTTCGTGGATTGTGTTGTCAGAACGTCAACATGAAAGAAGTAGCGCAACGCGCATTCCAATTGCAGTTTGCCGTACATTGTACTGACAATGAGTCGCAGATTTTCCATTTTCCGTTGTCCTACTTAACCATGACATCCTTGTAGAAATTAGACTTGCCCTACGTAAGCGCGCAATCGCGAGTAGGCTAAGGGTTCCAACGTTAACCCCAGTCCATTCGATAAACGTTTCATAAACACGGAAGAGCAATAACTAAAACCAGGCGTCGATCAAATGCAGCTTGTTCATATCAATATTACAGACGATACCGCTACAACTTCAGCTTTTTTTCTGCGTTTAGCAAAATTGAATCGCTAACAGTCTCGCTAAAAGTTATGCTGCATTGTAACTTTAGAAAGATTGCTCGAATCGGATTCATCGAAGGAGCATCGTTATTGGTTTTGCACAAATTGAATTCCATGTTATGTATTATTGATCTAGTGGGACCCTTCTTACAGGGATCTGTGTATTAATTGTTGTTCGTCGGGAGAAAACATTATTGTGCCCCTTCAATTCAAAAGTAATGACCGATACACGTTACAAGACCTACGAAAACCAGGACGCTCAGATCGTTCGAATAATGAATTTACAATTTAAATCAGTCCTTACGTGTGCATGTGAAAACACATCGTGCCATTTAAATTCGAATCGCACCCTACGACGTAGGCATAAAAGCATAATTATATAATACATCAATGCATATCAATAAAACAGGCCTTGCTCGCAACTCTTGTACGCTTAATCAAATAACTAGTCGGCTTCTTTGCTCGGTGTCTTTTGGATCTTTAACCTTTTCTACTAGAATTGCAACTAGAATAATCTGGATCCCCTACATCAGAATATTGGCAGAATATGTACAAAGAATATTAATGGAAGTAAATTTGTGTGGCTACCATTGGACACGTGCATCGTGCGTTGATACGCATCGATACTTATGGAAAAAGGGCGTTCGCGAGAAATTAATTCCTACTTTCCATTCAATTTAATTCAGAGGGACGTGAATTTTCATGCCGTCTCTCAATTTTATATCTCGTGCAAATTCCACAACATATGTGGACTTGTCTCATACGTAGCGTAACCATAAGTGTGCTGCATGCTTTATAAGTGATTACGGCTTTTATGTCACCTCTCGTCATGAGAACGAGGCTTGTTCACCTTTTTATATTTTTATTTTCTTCTCGTTAAAGGGAAATTCTTTGAGCCATTCTTCATTGCCTTAAACACGATTTTCAAAAATTGTCGTCACAGTTCCATCGCAGGCTTTTTAGATTTTAAAAAAAGCCTGGATGATATTTAAATTAAAATAATCGGAAAAAATTAATCCCAAATTATTTGCATTCGTTTTTTAACATTACATTAAGAATTACAATAAGAAATGCTTTGAATTGCTAATATTTTAATATGATTCACATCATATAACGAGGATTTCAATTACTTCAAATTAAAATAAAAATTTATTCACATTTTACATAATGTGTTTACATTGAAAATATTATAAAATTATACGTAGAAATTACCCAATATTGTGGTTCTCCATTCATGAGAAAAGCTTATTCTATTAGGTTATTTTATTGCTGTTTCAATATAAAATTTTCAACTGCATTAACAAATGAAAATACAATTTTTTATTATAAAAGATGTAAACAAATTAAAAAAAAGGTGAAATTAATATCTTTTTAGTATAATTAATTTACTTTTATAATTTTGATTATAAAATATATAAATTTATATACATAATTACAAAAATAAAATCTCTTTAAAGTTTTAAATTGATTTTAAAGTTTACTTTCAAATAACTTTTTAAAATTATAATATACTTAAAAGTTTAACACGATTTTAATAAACTTGCCAGCCAAATTATATAATAAATTTTCAGCAAAATTTATTTATACATTATAAAAATTGTGTTTAATACTGAATCATATCTCTACACAAAAATGTATTTAAATAAAAATAACATATAATTGGATATATTTTTATGAATACCTAGTTTTATAAAAATGAGCATAATTATATAATTATGAATATATAATTTTAGATTGAATATGAATTAGTCACATAATCTATAAAACTTAAAGAAAAAAAAACAAAATGCTAAAAGTAGGTTATTAATGACCTGTCACTATTTTTATTCTTTCTTAATATCATTTTATGAATTCATTGTAATGTTGATGACATCGATCAGATATTGTCAATCATACAACTAATATCAGAGTGCATAGCTTAGAACTATTACACTTATTATAGGGTATTAGTTTATAGATTGGGAAATTGTGCAAATAAGAATTTCAGAACAGAATTGAATAATTAAGTAATCGTATATTCTAGTTTTTCGGGATTGTGTGCTTATGCGTAATAAATGTTTGTCTGTAATATAAAGCTTTTATAGCTTTCTAAAGTTAAAATACATTTTCCTATTTTCTTATTTTTTTTTTATTAATGCATCGTACTGTAAAGTAAGAAATACATTTTAAAGATTAAATCAATCAAAATTACTTGCAACAACTATGTTTCTTTAAATATATTCTATGGCTTCTTTAATCCGATAACTTTCTTAGTCCCTCGTATAGTCCTCGTCACTTCATAGTGAGTATTCGTTTAGAATCACAACTCATCACATCACGATTGCGGCGTTTCCGGTACTTTGTACATTCACTCGGATTAAACATTGAAGCTCTTTTTTTCTCTTCGTTTCTCTTTCTCTCTTATACGTGTTTTTTCGACCTTACTTTTTTCATTACTACAGCTTAACATATAATACAGGACGAGGAAAAAATAGATGACAGTATGCATATATAACTTCTAATCCTTCCTGCTGCTGCGTATTACTTTCTCTCTTTCTCGCTCACTCTCTCTCTCTCTCTCTCTCTCTCTCTCTCACTCCTTTTTACGTGACTGTAGTCTATTTTTCCACGTAAATAAGGTTTTTTTTGCTGTGAATTGCCCTTTGGATTGATTTTATGACAGCGCACAGGTGTGTGGCTGCATATGTATGTTCTATTATTAATATGTGCGCTTATAGGGTATAAAGTTACGTAGAATCTCATAAAATTTAGTTTATCAAAATTTAACAGTGATTTCAAGACGAGGGCATTGTAACAAAAATAACCACATAATTTTTTCTAATAGTGCGTTTGTCAGTTTTTGTGCCCTTAGAGTAAGATTTGTTTTTTTACTAGTTAATTTCATTCAGGGCTCACAAGAAGTGTAGGCTACGATATATTTTGTTTTTTTTTTCTCAATGTTATTTTGGTTTTATAGCACATGTAAATGAACTCTTAGCTACAGTTATGCAGCATAACATCAAATAAATGTATTCTATTAAATGTATTACAATGTATTCTTGTGTTGGATAACAGCATTGAAAGCTCTTTAAAATTATTATAATTCTTTTTCTTCTTGTTTAATATTGTTGTTATTGTTGATGCTATTTTTATTACTATCATCATCATAATCATCATCACAAACATCATCATAAAAATTACCAATAAGTATTTCCAACAAAACTGCAAGAATATGTCTTAATAATATTATGATATCTCTACTTAGATCTACCATAAATATTAAAATGTAAAAAAGACTTTTTATTCAGAGCCAAAACACATTCTGTTTTATCTTTCCGATAGAATCATGTTTTATATAAATTCTCTGGAGGCCGCGTCATATCTTGTGCCAATATTCTTTCGTATTATTTTTATGTGTGTAATTGCAGTAACCAGAAATAACGATATGTTTGGTCTTTGAAATTTAAAAATTTTTAAAAGACCTGTTTGTCTTTACATGGTAAATTAAGTAAAAAAAAAAAAAGGGGGACAGAAAAAAGGCAAATTTTCAAATAAAATAATAAAACGAAACTACGGGAAATTTTATTCTAAAATATTAATTATTTTTTTAGGGTAATTTCCAAAAATTAGCAAACTGAAATATGGGAATAAATATAAATTGTATGTTACATATAAATGGATGATCGGCTAAGATATAAGGAATAAGGAATAAGGCAGTTATAAAACAATAATTATTGTTTGTTAGCAAAATGATTCATGCGTTATATATTTTGATAAAAAGGGCGTAAACCTTTGGCTCTAAGGGATGCAACGATCAGTGCCTTGTATTTATCTGTTACAACACTAGCCTTAGGTCATGTGTAATCCGCTATAAATAGTGTGACGCATAATCCCTCTCGTTTTCTCTTGCTCTTCGCTCTCTCTCTCTCTCTCTCTCTCTTTTCTCTTTGATTCTGTTATTTGCACTAACCACCCCATAATCGCAAAACAATTACAATAATTATCATTCGCTATTAGGCCTACTTAGAAAGTAGGCTTAGAAAAACTATTGCACTTTATTTGCTCAATGAAACAATGTCCAATGCTCCTTACGAAGCGAAACGTAAGAAAATTTTTTGCTACGAGAGTTTTTAACAACGATTACGAGTGTCATCTGGGGTTAGACCCGTGCTTCAATGCTAATGCTAGTAGATATTGGTAAGGACGTTGTTAAGAGCGCGCAAAGTCCTTAATTAAGTTTAATGCCATCCGAAAGAGCGTAAAATACATATGAGGCTGAAACTTACCGAAGCTTTACTTTGGCTTTAGAATTAAAACTTGGCGCTCTGTACAAGGAGGGGATTTTCTCGATCTTCTTATTTTCTACAAGTGCGAATAGGAGTTTACGGGATCGCGCAGGCACAGCAGCCCTTTCGCACAAAGGGCAGCGAGCGCATAAAGAAACGGCTCGTGCCGTTGGAGGGAAAAAAATCGCGCGAGGAGGGAGGGAGGGGCCGGCGGGTGCGGGGGAAGCTGTAGGAATAACGAACGGCAGTCAACGAAAAACCGATAGTACTCGTACCGAAATTACGTTTTTCGTAATATTATTGCCCCCGGGGGGCTGATGCCCCTCCCCGCCGCCCGATCTCTCGATCCCGGCAAATGTCAGCCAGCAGTCGCCAGATGTCACTCACGTACGGCATCCACTGCACAAGCACGCGCGCAACCGAGGAGATAAAGCCGTAGATTACATGCGCCTATGCCTCCCCTCCTCCTCGTGCTCTCTCTCTCTCTCTCTGTACGCGTTCGTGAAAAGGTTAAGCGACGCGTGCGCGCGCGTGGTTGTGCATGTGTGTTTAATGAGAGTGGCCGGGGATGGGGTGGGGTGCAACTGTTTTTCCTCATAGCAGTAGCACGGCTTTATGTACACTGCGCGTGCACTGCTGTACGTCATCGTAGCAGTAAACGCCTGTAGCACGCGGTCCAGAACACCGACGCAGACTCCTATAGATATAGCCAGCGGGAATGAAAAAGAATAAAACGGGACGGTGGAGGAGAGCGATGTGCTTCGGAAGGGAGAGAGAGAGAGAGAGAGAGAGACGGAGATGCCAGTGAGAAAGGAAAGAAGATAGAAAGATCGGATGAGAAAGAGTCCGCGAGTCTATTTCGGTGTGTCGTGTGGTAGGTTGTCGCCGTGCCTCGTAAATCAAACACTCGTATATAGGCGGCTTATCCCGCTCTCCTCTCCCCCCCCCCTCCTCCTCCACAAAGAACACCACCACCCCTTTACCCCACTTTCCTCCCTGCCGCTCGTACCCGCCGAATCGCCCCTGCTCTTTCTCTTTTTTGACAAGGAGCTGCTAAGACCAGAGAGCGACCTAAAGTATGAGAGGACGGCTGCACTATTCTTGATAAGTTGAGAAAAGGCTGCGAGATTTCTTAGTGAAATAGAAAGATAGTGAATTGGAAACATAGGCAGAATAACAAACAAGAAATAATGGTGAACTTATGGAGCTCAACAAGTACGAGAAATGTACTTAAATACATTTATATATATTTATGTCTTTGTGTGTATATATATATATATGAATGAAACTGATTTTGCCGAATAAATCGTCGACTAACCTTGCTATTAAAAGCTTTTTATTATAAAAGCTTAACCGTAACATTTCAAATTGAAAAACCACACATAAATATATATATATATATATATATGTATAAAATAAAAAGTTTTCTTATTAAAAAAATTGATTTCACCGATATGTCAAGTATTAAGCGTATAAGAAAATACTAAAGTATTCGTATTTGTTCATTAGAATGTACTTTTAGAATGCTTGATAAAAAAAGATTATTATTTAATTTTTCTAATTTATAATGACAAAATTAAAAATCCTACTTAATCCATGTTCACATTTGATGCCATAATATATCAAATGTGAAAGCAACGTTTTGTTAATCTAACTAATTTGAGCAGTTATATTTGTTAGGCAATTCACTAAAAAGCCGCGCTCGATCGTTATTTTAAATAATTATTCTTTTTTCTATCTTGATTGATAATCAAATGTAATGCCAAGGTATCATCATTGGCAAAGTAATATTTTATATTATTATTAACGTGCTTAACAATTAATTATTTTTCTAGCCATGTATTTTTTCAGTTTTATGTTACCATCTGGTACAAATAGCTTTCTCTTAGCTTAAAAAAAGTTTGTTTAATTATAATAAATCTTGAGCTAGTTTCACTCTCCTTATTTAATTTCGTACGTATAGAAATTTCTTCATGAGAATTGACGTTATTGAATGAGAAATTGTTGTACGATGAAACGGCTATTCTAGGCACATTAAAGCTAATTGTACTATGATGGAAATAGAAAAATTGGATAAACTACTTTCCTAATATTATTTTTCGTAATATTTTGCTGTTATAAAATGTCACATGTAATAATACATTGAAAATATATATATATTTTTTTTAATAAATTAAATTGTAATAAGACCTAGATCAAATGCTAATTTATTTGCTTGATTAATCTTTATTTTACAAATATAAACATTTTATTTTGAAATTTTTTATTGAATTACTAAAATGAATATATGATTATTAAAGATTTTCAGTGCAATTGCAATAATATAGAAGAAAACGAAGATTGCGGCATCTTTAGGCTGTATTTACGGAAATTATCCTCTATAATAGGTTAAAGCATGCATTGCCTTATGAAAGCAGTAATATAATTTACTTAATCTCCTTTATTAGACTCCAATGCTCATTTTAACATACGGCATTGGAGATTCGCTAACAACTGTATCGTTTCCCTATAAATTACTTTCGTTCTCAATCTGAGTCTCAGTCTGAAGAATATCATCAATTCACGTAAAGACAACTTTAGTTATATATGTGAATTTTTAAACTCTATTATATCTCTACTTTTATAAACTCTATCAATATTGATATATATATATATGTACATATGTATTAGCAAAGAAAATTTTATTATATTACAATGATATTATTATTTATGAAAGCTTCGTGGTATAATAGGTGAATATAATTTAATACCCACTGTTAGTAATACTTGATGTTGATTTATTTTTGTAGTACTAAATTTTATTTCATAAGACATAAATTGAACAGAAAAATCTAAGCTTACTTATACTATGTAACATATGCGTCTTTATTAATTTTTCATATGAATTATAGATTGAAATAAAATATTACATTGAGAATTTACTTGTTGCGCAATACCAAAATCATAAATTTTCACGATGATCATGCATTCTCAAACGAGAAAACGGAAAACGAATGGGTTGAGAAAATTTATTTTTATGCAAAGACGGTAATAATTCAAGATTTACGTGTTTCGTAGTCAACCGAGAAAAACTGTTTTGCGAGAAATAAAGTCAACGTATACGCCACTGTTAAAATTCATGGTATTTTCGTAAAAATTTCGCTTGAAAATTTTAATTATAATTCAAACGTGTACGAAGTCCTGCGCAGTGTAAACTATACAATTTAAGAGATAAAAATGTAATTACAAATGGAGGAAGAGAAAATGAAAAAGGTAAAAAAGTTAAAAAAAAAAAAAAAAAAAAAAATCATAAAAGATAGAAAAACATTTAAACGAAGTGTTCGAAGTAGAACTAACGAAAAAAAATGCCGGAAATCCTAAAAATGGCTCCTCGTAGATTCTATTCATTTTCTCCCTATCTTTTAACCTATTTTCTTTCCTTCATTCCTTTTCGTTTCCTTCAATTTAGAGTCTGCGTTGCTCTGAAATTATGCATTTGGCCTGTCAATATTTGACGTTCCTTACAGACAAACTATAACTAAGCAAGTGTGAAAGAAGGTGAGTCAACATACGCATCTTTTCCGTCATTACTGTTTTCTTTATTTTGCTCTCTTTCATCCTCCTCCTCTTCCTCCTCCTCTAATTCCTCCTCCTCCTCCTTCTCTCTCACCCCTTGTCTTTGTCTTTGCCTGTACAGTTTTTATCTTATCATTTTATTGTTCTATTCCGAGCTGAATAAGCTAGATGTGCAAATTTTTGCCAACGTGTTTATATTTATAAAACTTCTTTGTCTCAATTGGTAACAGTTTTCAATGAATATTGTGATGCTTTTTTATTAAATAAACACTTATTTTAATTATGTATGATTTCATTTTTGTAGCTTAATAATTTTAATCTTCAAATAAATGATAATTTTATCATTATGTTACTACATAAAAAGTATGGTTCGTAAATGTTCATCATTTTATAAAAAAAGTCAATCGATGAGGATTTTATTTTATAAAAATTAAAAATGTTTGCCTTATTTAAAGCTTTCTGTTTCAATAAAATATAATGATAGTCATTGCATATGAAAGTTAATGTAAAATATTAATAAAAACGGTTAATGAATAATGCGTTTTAAATATCTTTGATGAATTGAATTTTTTAAATAAGGCTCTTGATTGAGATGTGACCGGCTATTAAAAGTGAACGTCAGGGTTGAAATATAAAACTATGCATAATCAGATGAAAATTTTTTAACGAGTAAACAATATCGAATAAACATTTTGAATCCAATACCATAACAAGTATAGATTACAATTGTGATTACTCCTTATTGTCAGTGGTATCTATAATTAGTAAGTGATTATATATAGAAAAGTATATATTTAAATATGCATAGCAACTTTTTTACGTTGTAAACGATAAGAAAAAATTATTCAGGATGCCATTGTAGTCAAAATTTATTTAGCTCAGCCAATGAATCAAGTTACGTTTTCAAGTTAAAAATATACAACTAAAATTGTATTGAAATTAAAGAATCAAGAAAACTATATTCGTTGTTCAAATGACATTATTATAAATACATGGTTTGATGATTAAAGCATACCAATGGATTATTATGAAAATAATTACAAAGTTAAAAATAATTGGTAATTTTAATATATATATATATATGAGTCACAAATAAAAACTTATCGTTAAATTAGATGGTCATAAAATAATATTATAAATGTATGGAAGTGCAAGAAAACGCAATAAAGTTTTAAATGACAACAAGTATTAACTGTACTAAGGAAGTTTTTAAAAGTAAATAAAAGCAAAGATAAGATAAAAGTAGTAGCTAAGTAATGAATATCAATTATTTAATAAATAGATAGATATCCTTATCGATGCTGAAGAAATGCAATACTAGAAGAACACTTAACGCCAATTTAATTATTGATAGTATTTAATAGAAGAATCTACTTTAGAATAATGTACATTATTGCTAAATAGAACAACACAATGAATCAACAGATTCACGAAATAAGTGAACTTGTTACCAATTAAGGATAAACGCTGGTTTTAAGACATGATTAAACGTATGTCCTAAATAAGAAATAAAAAATATGTGAGATATAGTTAAAGCAAATTACAATTTCAATCTTAAAAAATAGATAAAACAAATTTCTACAATTATATTGTGGTATTTTACTGCTACTACATACTGTAAATTTTATCTGATTCTTCATTAGTGTTTTTAATTTACTGTATAGAAAGGATTATTAAATATTATCAATAGAGATTCATATATTATAATATAGAGTTCTGCATCTTACACGCGCGTACGAGCGAGAGAGAGAGAGAGAGAGAGAGAGAGAGCGACAGGCAACAGATACGCAAAGAGATTGCGGATGATGTTAAATACTTTTCTAAAAAAAGAACTCAAAAAGATCTCGATTTTGTACGTGTACGTATGGTCGAAGTGGAATAAATTTGTCCGACTATTAGCTAAGTTAAACGTACTGGCAATATTCATGATGTAAATACAAAAATATTATCATAACAATTATAGCATATTTACAATCACGTGACTGGCCATAAAACATTAGATAACTTGATAATTCAATCATTAAGGTGTTTGATATTTTAAAAGGAATGGACTACTAAAAAGATAATAAATAATACAAAACTATCATATTTAATGGCAATAATATACAATGAATCACAAAATATTAACCGAATGATCGGCAAAGAGAGAAGAGAAATTGAAATATAATATAAAGCAAAAACATGTTAAATTAATATAACAATAATTTGTGCCTGCTATTATGATAGTAGACTGTAATTATATGATATTAAATCGTAAGTTTATAAACCATGGTAAGAGAAGAATCGTTAAGATTCAGATTGTATAAAATGAAAAGGATGTAAAGCGATAGAGATAGAGAGAGGGGATGCAATTATAACAAAAGCGTATCGCTATACGATGCTTGCCCGGAATAAGACGCGAGCGTTGTAAATTAAAATCATTAATTGGCGCTGCTCAATTCGTTAGAAATGCATGGTCTCGTGCTTTTTGTGCCACTGCAGAGCAATTGCGATTAATTCGAAGGGGCAAAAAAGAACGCAATGAAAAAGAGCCTTCTCGTGTCAATTTGTCAGGGAGCTGCTGCTGCTGCTGCTGCTGCTGCCCGCGTTTGGCGACGGCGATTCGAAGGAGCAGCTCAAAAGCTTCCGCCGTCTCGAGATCCCCTCGAGGCCCGGGGTCCGGCTTAATCGCCGTGAAACTCGGGGCGTCGGCTATCGCCGCTGAATGGTAGGACGCGACGGTGCGGACTCCTTAGGTGCCTCGTCGTCTCGGGAGCCCCACTGCCGAGCCACTCCCGACCCACTCCCGAAGCTTCGGCAGAGCACTGCCGGGGATTCTTATCTCTCGGACTCTGCACTTTTCCGGGGATTTACGGCCCCGTGCACTCCCACGAGGTACGGGGGGGGCGGCGGCGGCGGCAACGACGTACGTGTGTCCGGCCACGGCCACGGAGGTGAAAGATGTTAGGGGGCGAAACGTGTAGGAGAGCTGTAACGATCTTCGGCACGTCATAACTCGTCTGCACTCTCCTCTTGTAAAGAGCGAACGAACACCTTCTTCTACTTTTTCCTCTTGCATTTCCGATGCGATGAACGAGAAGATCGAGATACGGCATCTACGCTTGATTATCATCTCCGGGTCGATTTATGATTATTGTTTGCTTTTCCAGCTCGTGTCCCTCTGCCGGGGTGCAGTTCGCGAGAGCGGAAATCTTATTAAACTGGCAAAGTTCATGAAATTCTGATGGAATACATCGCATACCCGAGATAACGCTCCAACTCCTCCTCCTCCTCCTCCTCCTTGCTCGCCTTCCCATTCCACATTCCGCCGACACCGCCGCCGTCAACCCCCCCCCCCCCCACCCCCTCTTGCAACGGATACGGCTCTGACTCGCGCTTCGTAAAATTTTATAGAATACGAATTTTTCGACGTGAAATCCCAGATAGAGAATGTACCGTATTACACGATATTTCGCTTGGATGCGTAAAATCGTAAGACTTGCGCGGGTCTTTGTATTTCATACATCGGAATGGACTGGCACCGGCTATATCGATAAATATTGCACACGTGAAAAGCTTTTACTTATATGTAGAATTTAGAGAAGGCCATTCCCGCAAATGTGTTAAAATTTTACACGAGCAAGCGCATCGGATGCGGCACTTCTACTCTTTACCGGCTTGACGAAAACGTAGAGCGTCTTCTATTTTATATGGAATTGCTGCACCTAATGAAATTTATATCTTGTAATGAGAGGACCGGGATCGACGTTACTTATTCAGCTATTGAGCACTATTGGGCTCTGCTCGAGTGAAAAAGTTTTATATCGTCAAATCTATATAATTGACGATGCTTAACGCAGAATAGGTATTAATTTTATATTATATTATTAGTTAAAGGTCTCACCAGCGAATAGATAATATTTTATAGTTATCCTTGTATTTTACATCAATAATATACTCGTATCCGAGGCATTATTCCCACTCGAAATCGAACATTCCACTTACAATTTACCATTAAACGTTTCTTATTATTATTCTGGGTGTACTGTATTAGCATACTTTGAATTCTCCTATAGCGGTAAAAAATATTCGGAATTACTTTAAAATAATCGAGTGCTTTAATTACAAATATAATTGGCTCATATTTGTAAACTATGAGATCAGTTTTATATCCTATTAGCTTGAAATTTATTTTAATGAAACATTCAGCGTTTGCCTGCTTAACGTCGAATCGTCACAAATAGCTTACGTCTTCTTTTTAAAAAAAAACACGAATTGGTTTTACATCGATTTATATTAATAAACATTTTCAACTATTAAATTTTAACATTTCTATTAAATAAGATTTTTATTTTACAATGGACAATCATGTACTTTGACGCAATTTTATTAGCTCGTTATTAATTCAACGTGAAATAAACTTTTGACAGTGACTCTCAGTCTTTGCTTGATTGCTGAACGTTTATAATCAAAGGCAAATTTCATGGATTTTTATAAACGTAACGTCTATAATGACACGTAAATTACATTACCAATGACAAACGTTATCAAATTAGAACAAGGCGTTTATCGTCTAATTAATAAAAAAAAATATATATATATATATATACACATATTTTTCGCCATTCGACTTCGGAATATTTTATTCAAGCCCGTGAAAAAATAAATAATGCGTTGCGCAGTGCGGTGCGCGAGAAGCTTAGAGCGTACTTTAAAAAATGTACAAATAGAATATTTATTAAACGAGACGGGTTAAACTAGTTAGTGGCGAGCGCCGGGTTTTATTTATTTACTCTTGAAAAATTATGGCAGAGCTGTTGTCGGCAGGAAGACATTAGACAAGTGTAAGCCTTTAGGTTGAAATCAGTGCCATTAGTCGACATCGACGTGTCTAATGGCTAGGCAATTTATATTGCGAGCCCGGCTTAAGAAGAAGAAAATGCTGGGAACGAGAGGAAAAGCTCGTATCGGGGGAGCGAGCGAATAAAAAATAATACACGTCTTCTAATACCGAAGCAGGGAATAGCCGCAGTGACGAGACGCGTCAAACGCAATGCTTAAGGGAGGACAATTACTCGAGACAATATAGCCGGTGATAATGGCGAGTGAAAAAATAAAAGCAATCAAAGCGTCGTGTTACTGTCGCGTTAATAGTCGAGGCATCTAAATAGATAAAGAGGAGTAGGAGGAGTAGGAGGGGAGGTGGGGCAGCCGCCGCCGCCACGCGGGAATACAATCGTTGAAGTGGACGCTCGTGTCGGGATGCGAGGAGCCCTCCTGCGCCTCGTTCCCCAGGGCCGATAAACGGCCAGGCTGAGCTTCGATAAGTGCGCGGCGCGACGGCCAAACGAGCGTGAGAAAATAGGGGAGGAAGAGGAGCCGGAAGAAAAAAGAGGGTGGAGCGTTGCGACGAGAGAGAGAGAGAGAGAGCCGGGGTGGGTAACCCAATAACCGCAAAGCCCTGTTGCCCATTCTAGGCACGCGGTGGGCGCATAAATCCTGGCCAGCCCGGGAAGTGTATCGGGTATCGAGGAATATTCAATCCCTGGCCCCCTGGCCACGGCTAACCGAACTCGGCCCGACCGGGGGGCGCAAGGTGCCCTCGGTCTCCGCTTTCAACGGCCCTGTCCTCTTTGTCCCTTTCGAGGATCCTCCTTCGTCCTTAACGAACCCACCGAGCCCCTTCCTCTTTTATTGTCCTCTCCGGTAAAGAGCTCGCGCCGGCCTGAGTTGCCGGCCGATCGGCAATGGGCCCCCCCCCCGCCCGCCTGTATTTCTTATATGCCGCCTACGCCATAGACGCGGCACATTAGATACTCCCTATGGCGGCTAATCTATTACTCGATTAAAAGCTGTGCCTGCCGTCTGAGTCAAAGTTGCCCTTAATTAATCCACGATCATGCGACGATTGTAAGAAACGATCCGTAATGAACTTTGGCGCGTAATTACCGTAACGCGTGCCATTATTATTATATTGTCGAAAGAAAAAGCTCCCGGCACTGGCAGCAGCAGCGGCGGCGGCGGCGGCGGCGGATCCCTTAAACGACTCTGTCCTATGGGCATTCGCCCGCCGATAAGTATACTTTTAAAAAATATTGACAAGCATTACGGTTATTAATTGGCGAAAATGGTCAATTTTAATGATAATGCTTTATCGATAATTATTATCCTATTACTTATGTATATGTGTCGATTATGAAAAGCCAGTCATTAGTTACACTAGATGAATAAAAAACATTGCGAAAATTAATCGTGAACCGCGATATAAAGCCAATATATACAAATCAATTATAATACGGATAAAATACGAATTTAGCCTCTAAGCCGTATTTATTATTCCCCATATTGTTCTAATGCAATTACTATGCGTTATTTTTACCTCTTAAGCCTTGATCTCTTATTTCCTATGCCTTATTCAGCTTTCTGATTACACTACTTAAATTCCCCGCACTTTTCATTTATATTGAAAATTTTATTTATTCATGTATGCATAGAAATAGTTGACTCGATAATTTATTATAATTCACCCTCCAACTCGTACTCTAACTAAAGCTAAGATAAGTGCTTTTAATAATGTCAAATTTCATGGCATTATATCTTTATTAAATTCATAATTCAATTGACTGCCACAATAATAAAACCTTGCGATAAAAACACTTTAAGCGTCCACTGGCTAAAAAGTTTTCTACATTAAGATTTGTATTTAGTTTACTGGTTATCCTTAAAATTCGAAGAAACCTCTTAAATGACCCGAGCATCATAAATTTATCCAAGTTTTTATCGTTAGGCTTGAAATTATTTTAGGATTTGTGCTGCGCTTCACTTGGTGCATTAATTTATAGTTAGATATACACTTAAAAAAGTATTTGCGTTTGTTTCAAACAACCTGGAATTCGCTGAAACTGATCGAGGCGCTGTTTGTATAAACAAATAAATTAAAAAACTTTTTCAAGACTCGCTCAAATTCATCGATTATATTCATGGCTCGCAACATTTTAAATTATTAGCGGTGCTTAAAAATTAACAATTAAATAATGAAATGTGTATTGTATTGATCATTAAAGAATTCAATGGTTAAAACTTTCAGAAATGCAAGCTGAGAAGTTTATATTGAAATAGCCATGGGAAATTGTAAAAATACATTTATATTACATGTAATTCAAATTGCTTTCTTTATTCACTCGAATCATTCATAGTAAATATTTTAATATGCGAAAGATATAATGCTTGCATTATAAAATTCCTTTCTGCGACAGTCAAAATTATATAGCATTTAAATTTATTGCGTAAACTAAAATTATAAGCGATAATGTTACAGTTATCTACTCTAGAATTTGTTGTAACCATTCTCCAATTACGTAATTTATTCGATAATTTATACGCGCCATAAGAATACAATATTTTATTCGTCAATCTATACTTATTTATTTCTCGTTAATAAGGTTTATAATTTGCGTGCCATTTGCTTTTAGAAGACGATAAATTAAAAATGTGCAACGTGAAAGTACGTTGGAATATTTAAAAAGTCCGGCCATAATAAAGATAAAACAAAATGTTTTTCAGTACTCAGGTAATAAATATGTGCGTGGATTTACCTTTTATTTATACAAATAATTGTATGTTTTTTTATTTGACTTATAAACTTCGTAAATGGATTATTGAATTCCGGTAAATAATTTAAGGGGAAAAAAATTAATCGTACTAATTATAATTTAATTATCATGCGATTAATGAAAAAGTTTAAAAATGTTTTAATGTTCATTCGAAAGATCTTTCTTGAAAAAAATAAAAATAATGTATCGTCCTTAAATTTAAAGACGATAAAGCACAAATATGTAAGTTCTCTTCCAAAGAAATCCTCAAACGGGCTCAAATCCGCTCCGTTAGCCAAAGTTCTAGCCCAAGATTCGTATGGTAAGTAGGGGTGGGGGGGAGGAATTTCCAATCCCGGCAATAAAGTCGCAATACAAAAGCGGCAATAAAAAGTTTCGAGTGCGCATTAATAATCCGGCTCGAAGCGCGGCACTCCTCCGCCGAAAGTAAAGTAGAAAAGGCTCGGAGCGCGCGAGGATAATCGAAGCGAGGCGTAAACGAACGCCCGACGAGTTCGCTGTCGATGGGCCACGAGCGACAACACGCGTGTGTCTTTCTCTTCGGACTCGGGCCGATAGCGGGGCAACGAGCCCGAGGAAAAGCTCCGATCGAGGAACTCCGCAAGCGCCGGCGGTCTCGGCGTCTGCGGCCCAAGGGGGGGAGGGGCACGCGCTCCTCCAGCCACTAGACCCGCCGTCGTCCCCGCGACATTGGCTCGAGCGATTGGGCCCGTGCACTTTACGCCTCGCTGGCGTTTCGCGTTAGTCGCGTGGGCGCGTAAAAACAAACGCTCCTGCCTAGCGCCAGCTTTTAGGCCGGTAGTTAAGACGAACGGGGACTACGGTCGATGGTAGCCCGCCCACGAATCGCGAAACGGCTCGTCTCGAGAACTGGATTTCGATCTGAGCCCCTCCTGCTTCTCCTCACGCGCAACTCGCCGGACAAATTTCCCTACCGGCCAATGCGATTCGTCCCATCGGCAATTACCGCGACTGATTCTTTCACCCCTGGCACCGGCAATTAAACCGTGCGCACGAGGGGACGCTTCTTTCGAATGAAAAATAAATACACGCTGCCTTTCCATGTTTTTTGAACTCTGCCCGAGCTTGCAAAAGCGCCTATTAATTGCGATTGCGCGAGGCCAAGTCATTTACCAGCCAGTTATAATGGGACGCGCGCACCGATAATCACGGGTTGTCCTGTAAATTATTAGGGATTCGACAAAAAGTACATAAAACTTAAGTGTCATTTTATTTCTTGCGAGTAGCGCCTTTCATATTTTACTCTACTCTGTAGTTATTCGCATATTTTATTCGTTATAAGCGCACAGCTTTATTATTTGCGAAGCATTTCAATAAATTGTCCTACGACTAATTGCATTCAAGGCTTCTAGAACGGTCGACTGAATTTTGACATACTGTTTCATTAAATTTGCTTTTATCGTTATTCTCTATACCGAAAATGTGACGTTTGAGTGATTTTAATGCTCAATAGTGTACAATGTTTGTACACTAGCGTTATTTCGCAAAAACTCGTTTCTTTTTTTTTCTTTTGCAAATAAACCGATGTACAATTACGTTAATTTCGTCTTCCGGTAAAACAATTTTCGAGATAATAACTATTACATTGAAAAAAGAATGTCCAGTGATAATAAGTTATTAGACAACGAGATGCATATGAAAAAAAAAAAAATATTGTCCAAATAAATGAGGTATAAGCATCGAAGAATTATCTAATAACCGATGGGTGGCATTTATTGTAATCAGTTTCACAGTTTCAGATGCTGTTAAAGCGAAAAGAAGCATTTTAATAACGTGCCTATGTACGTATAAACACACACGCGCGCACGCACACGCACGAGTCACCTTAACGCTACTTTGCAGAAGCTTTATAATTTCGTAACGAGCAAATGTCGCGGGGCGCGATAAGAAATACACACTTCCAAGAGGGGCTTTCAGCTTCGAGAAAATAATTAATTTGACACGCGTTTGACGGAAGCGCTCGTTAAATGAAAATCTGCCGAACGCGGGCAGAACGAGTAGTGGTGGTGGTGGTAGCGCCGAGTCGGCGCATACAATCGAGCCTTTATACGACACCTAGGCCGCGAATCGCATTCGTTAAACTTTGACCGGGGCGAGGGCAAGAGGCGGAGGAGAGAGCCTGCATTCGTGACCCCAAAGATAAGGAGCGCGGGCGCGCATAGGGAAACAAATGGAAGGCGAGTCGAGTGGCCGGTAAAGCGTTTAAACGAGGGCGAAAGATAAACCAGCGGAGGAGAGATTCTCGAATGGGCGAGCAGGCGCCGGAGCACTGAAATCTCGGTACCTTATTTCTCCTCCTCGCCTTTACAGAGGAAGAGTCCTTTTTAGGAGGCCGCGCACTGCTTGGCTAATTGCTGCCGGCGGAATTAGCAGCTCGTAAAAAGACGGGGGGGGGGCGCCGTTAAAAGTGGAAACGCCGACTCGAGTTTTTCCGTTGCGAATGCAGGAGCCCCCCGCCCGCCCGCCGCAGCAGCGAGTACGGCTAGGCCCGGAATGGACCTATCGAGGATTCTTTTTAACGAGCCTTTGCTCCTTTCTGCTGCTGCCTCGTGCCTCGCTACGAGCCTCCACCATTAGACGCCCCGAGCAGGAAGATCCTTTTCGCGGAGTCCTGGAACCGGGCGAGTCAAGAGTCGGGAAAACCCTTCTAGGGCAGAGTTTTCCTTTATCCCTCAACATTGTATTCGCTAATCTCCCACCTAATAAAGCGGGCATCCTTCCGACAGTCTAGACGCTGGCGTCTTTATCATATGTATATATTAAACGTTTTCCACCCGTCTAAGGACCTTATATTTAAAATTGTAACTCTGTAAGAAAGGCTTCGAGCCCTTCCTCTATTCTGACTGTGATTGCAGCGAATCAGCGATAAGCCACGGAAAAGAATTAAGACCGTAAAGGCCGATTGAGGAATTTCGTTAAATATTTATACAATAGTTTTATTGACTTCTAATCTCCAAAGCCTTTGGAAAATATTCTTCTACGAAGGCTCGAATATCATATTAATGCGCACTCGAGCTTTCCTTCGACTAAATTGATATTTTTCGCTTTAGCCTACATTCCTTAATGATTTTTTGTACCATTTTCATAATTGAGCGCTTACCGCTAAGAGTCGTAGTAGTAGTAGTAGTAGTAGTAGTAGTAGTAGTAGTGAGTAGTAAAGAAAAACGAAGATTATTAATATGGTTTGTGCTTAGGAATTAAAATTGTTCACCAACAATATTCATTTGTTTGAGTCTTGAGCTAAGGCTTTCAACGCCGCGCTAATCTCAAGTCTCCCGATACGTATTAATTCTGTGTCTCTTAATTGAAATCCAAGTGGAATAAATTAATGAACCGAGCAGGATAACAAATGAGCCTCGCTTAGCGAGAAGATGCGCGACGCTCGGCCCATGCAGATGCAGAGTAGTTCATCATCGCGGTGCTCGTATAAAAAACACATAAGTCCGCGGCGCGCGTATGTGAATTTATTTGCGCTCGAGGCTCGCTCACGTGTATATTATTATGTGCTCTCGACCTACTGCCGTACACACTATGCGTTCTAATTACAACTGCCTTTTCCAACGCTGCTCACTTGCCAATGGAGTGGCTCTACCCATTTAATCGAAGAGAAAAGATAAATTCAGAAAAGCAAAATAGATGCGCGCGCAATTAAAAGTCACGATACGATAAGTTAAGATTCGCATTCGTGCGCACCTGCATTTCAGATTCTATATTATCGCTATTCATCTCCTCTCCCTTAACCCTCGCTTCTTACATACTTAGGTGTAAATGGACACGCATACTTTCTTATAATTTATCCTGATCTTTTGACTATGGAACGTACGAGATGCATTAATTTCAATACATTATGCAGGTCGTTAACTTTTTTTTAAGGTTCTAAATTTTATTGCACTATAAAGCCGCCAAATGCCTTTTGAGGCTCAGCCTTGTACAATTTATTAATATTAAGCCAGCATCAAAGTCCTACGCTTATCGTGACTTTGTATGTATATTAACTCACTGAGTACAAAATAATTGCTTATGATTAAAAAGAACATTTATTTGAGCATGATAATATAATAATGACGTATACCCTACATTACTATAAAACCCTTTTACATATAATTTTAGACGAATATTTTAAGGGCAGAGTAGGCTTTTACTTATTTATTCTAACAGTTTTGCAGGTTTGCCAAATACATAAATATACGCACATATTGTAAAACATATATTTTCATATCTAGACCTTAAAAATAAATGGTGCTGGCTTATTCAGTATTATATCGATATCTATACTTATATATATAAATATTCCATAAATGGTGCGTATTTTCTTTTTACCTCGTTTACTTTAAATGATTAAAATATGAAAACGAATAAAAGTAAAATTTTTTTTTTTTTTTTTTTGAAAACAAAAAAAATTTATCAAATTAATTAAAAACACTTGACAGTAAATTTACAAGCATGCCTATTTATTGTTAAAGATGAAAATTTTCATTACAGATTTCTTTTATATTATGAAATTATATGATAAGTATCCGGTGTATGTATTTAGTATATTTTCTAAAACTTCATTCTTCGCTCGGACAATTTATCAAAATATTAACGCAGTAATTTATATTTTATTAATTTCAATGTTTAACATTTGTAGACACATGAATATAAATATATATGATGTACGATATTTTTATGTTATTGATATACTTTTGCTTATTTACCTTTTCACTTTAATGTTCAATTCATACGATTGTATGAAATGTATTTTTTGAATTTGTTTAACTGTTAAGAATGCTTTTAAAATTTATGGTATAATTAAAATTCTTTCTACATATAAGTGGATAGTGTGAAATTCAGCGAAAAACTTTCTTAGTTACTGCACGTTAAATATAATACATTAAAACAGAGCTTGGATCACTTTTTTTTTTATTTTCAAAACCATCGTTGCATTTACTTGTACTTAAAATACATTAAATATAACTATTTCATCATTAATTTGCGTCAATGATTGTGAATATTGGAGAGAAATTTATGATTTTGAAATATAATTTTATTTTCCTTTCGATGAAAATAGTAAAGTTTTTAAAAACTTGATATTCCTGTGCCAATTATAATTCGAGATGAAAAGTAAAAAAAGAAAAGGATCTGAAATTTCATAGGTATAATATTATCATTTACTTTCAAAAACTTTTGGCAGCTTTGTTTCGCGTACTTGGAAAGCCTACAATTTTGAAAAAAAAACCGATGGAAAATATCCTTTCTCTCAAAACATACGATGTGTGTGTGTATAATATATATATATAAAGAAAATATATTCCGAGATTCTAAATATAACTGCTTATAGGAGTATTTAAAAGATGAAAAATCCTCGATACGCGGCCAAGAATATAATATGATTTTCTAATAGGGACAGAGAGCTCATGATGTAGAAACTATTTTTAAAGCGAGCTGCAGAACGACCAAGCATTGAAATGAATTTCAAACAAAAAGCTCTCTTTACGATGTGCTTTACGCATGGCCGTGGCCAAAGCAAGCACAAAAGTATAAAAGAGAGCTTTGCGAGGCTCTTTCGCGTCACTCGATTGCGAGGGAGAAAGACGCTACGCGAGTCGTCCTTAAGGCCTCGTAAAGCACGCGCGGCTGCGCTTTATACCCGCGGGGCGCCTGAGTACTGAAAAGTGCTGCCGCGGGCAGCCGCGAAATCACTGGGAGGCGCGCCAGCCGGAAGCCTCCGCGGGGACTCGCGAGAAGGGGGGGAGGTAGCGATTGCCGGCGGACAGGGGAGCCGATGAAAGAGCCGCGCGTGCATTCCGCCGTTCTAAGCGAAATTCAGAGAAGAGGGAGGAGACCCTCCGCTAAATGTCCCTAGTGGTGCGCTCCCGTCTCCTTATTCGCGACGCTTAATCCACTTAGTGTGCCCGGGGCAGGGGAGCCGGAGGCGAATATGCTAATACGCCTTGAGCGTCGTCGAGCCGATCGAACCCTGGCTCTCGGTGCGGATTGCAGAGATAAGTTAAGGGTGCATTTATTACGAATATTCTAGGGAGGTTAAATGCCTATTAGGGAAGCCTCGATGGCCAGTCCGTACCTGGGCCTCGCACTGATTTCACCAAGAGGTGCGCCTCTAATTCGAAGCTTTTAAGCGAGCTGCATCGAGGTCAAGCGCCTGGACGCTCGATGCCCACTTAACTTATTACTCGGTTATGTTCTCGAGGGAAAAATTGAGGCTTCATTGACGCGTAACTTCCGAGGAATTATATTGCCCAACTTATGCAAAGCACCTCGAGGGAATCACGGTTTTAATTAAAAATCAAGCCTCGATTGCTTGTTCAGTATTATAATTAACGGTAGTGCAGGATCCGAGATTGGCAAAAAAAAATTTGCTTTCAAATTTAAGCTAGCTAATGTAACTTTCATTGAGAATCGATTTCTCATATTAAAATACTTAAATAAATGTAATTCTTTGATATGAGCTCTCAATTACAGAGGCTTAGCCAGTGTACGAAAAGAATAGCCAGTTTTTTGCATCCGAAATTGCTAACAATGATTTTAACGAAGAATTGAAAAAAAGACGACGTATATTAGTGTAATTTAATCGTAAAATAGCATCGCTTATAATCGTTAACTTATTCACGGTATAATATTGCAATGTCAAGCTCGTCGCGTAAGCGCGATCGTACCGGATTGTTTTCGATGAGCCGTGATCGGACAACGGGAGAGTTCGGCTCCTCCCCTGCAGCTGGTGACGGTCTACGAGTCGCAAGAGCAGCGAACACAGGCCGAAGGTGCATAGGCTACAACTCGCGCTCGGAGTGCCGATATCCTTTCCTCACAGTTGGGGGCAGAAGTGAATCTACCATTAGACTGGCTAACGTAAGATGCTGGGAGAGGCTCGTGGACGGGATTCGGGCCTGGTTCGAGCTTCCATTGTGCCCTGCTCTGTTCTCGTTAAGCGCAAGGGGCTCCTCATCGCCAATAAGAGTCCTTGGAAAAGTACGAGGCCACTACTGTCAACATCTTCCTCGAAGGAGTCTGGCTTGTAACTCGTTTCAATCCAGGGAATTCAATGCTCCCTCTGTTTCGTCCATCTAAATGAGTCTATTTCGCGACTCTACGCCTACTTCTTTCCCCTCCCCTCCCCGCCCCGGTTCCTTCGCGACTCTTGCCAGGTAGGATATTTTTCTGCGACATAGCTGCTACCTGACCTCGTTTCCCCTTCCAAGGCAGTAGTCGACTCTCTTTTGAACTCCGTCCAAAGCCCAAGTTTGAATTAGCATTTCCGGCCCTTAGAGCCGGATTCCTGATACTATTAATAATTATCTCTTTGATAAGAGCAGCAGCAGCGCGAGTGCGAATTGCTCTCGGAGCTTGTATCATCGAGGAGCAGCGGAGCTTTTCATCCCACGGAGAAACTTCGGCTACTCTATCGCGCAAAGGGATCTGTTCCGGTCCCTTTCTCCTCCTCTCTCTCGCTCTCTCTCGTCTTTTTTGCCGGATTACAACGTTACAACTGTTTCGCGGCATCCACCGATTGCCTGTTTTTGTCCTCGAACCCGTGTCGTATTTTTGAGCAACTGGCTTGTTGCCCGTTCGACAACTTGCTGTATCCTTCGCTAAAATCACGGCCATCCAGGGTCCTGGATTCTGCTGGATGCTTCTGCACAGTCGTCAACACTGAATCTCGCTCTGCACGCGCGACAATGAGGAAGGTCCATCGAGATTAGGAGCTACGTCGAGGTCACGCGGTCATGGAGCAGCCGCAACTTCTCCCGGAAATTTAATCTGTCGCGTTTGAGCGATAGCTCAAGCTCCTCGATTTAAAAAAAAAACGACGCGAGGAGATTTCCTCGCGCCCAAGATCGGCAGGCATTATTACGATTCTGGAATTAAATGGCGCGCCCCTTCGAGCCGGAGCTCGGAGCCTGTGGATAGTCCAGGATGAGTCGCTTCTTCTGCGGAAAAGAGCGGGAACGTAAGTAGGGTGAGAATCACCGAGATGGTTAGGAGAGATTTTGAAGAAAAGTGGTAGTGCACACCGAGCAGAAGGATCTCCTTCGCGTGTGGCCGGAAAGTTATTTCCGCAGTCGTGTTCTTCGGGCGTAAGGAATGCCGGAGGTGGGGCTACAGTCGAATCTTCCACGAACCAGAATCTCTCTCTCTCTCTCTCTCTCTCTCTCTCTCTCTAATTGTGTCGATAGGACTTCGTCAAAAGTGAATTGGACCGCTATTGTGTGAGCTGCAATGTCAGGCGCATTCTGGGTGGAATCATCCAACCAACTCCGGTAGACTGAGCGACTAAACTTGTGCCAAGACTTTTGCTCGTATCAATTCCAAAATGATTGGCGTCGGTATCTGCCCCTATTTAAGTAACTCGATGCTTTGTCGAGCTGACAAATGTATTTTTTTTTTTTTAAATAGAGGCTACGGGTATTTTTTAGATTACCAAATTTCTTCCGTTTATTTAACCGACAATATAAAATACAATAGACGGCAATTTTAACAATTACAGCATTTAAAGTGATTTTTATTCACAGGTAATATTTCAAAATAAACAGGAATTAATTTCAAAACAAGATTCCGCACTGCGCAACTTTTAACTGTTTTTATTTGCGTGTATGCTCGTGTGACTGGATGTCTGCGTATACACGACAGTAAACAGATGCACAAGTGCAAAATGCGAGTTTTCCTACGAGTTTTTAGTAAATATTTTTGTGTAAAATACGTCCAAAGAAATTCGTATTTTTACTATGTAAAAATTGAAGAAAAAAAATTGCTTTTCTTTTTTTGTTTTAAAAACGAATTAATTGAAAAAAGCTTGTTTTTTAAATAATATAATTAAACCATTGAATGCTTTGAATGCCTATAGCATTGCATGTTTTTTTTGATTTAGTAAAAATGTAGGCCTCGATGTATTGTGATTATTCATTTTAAAACAAAATTTCGAAATGGAAAGTACCCGTAAAAATACAGTAACCTTCACGTTTAAAAAAGTTTGGCCATAATGAAAGAAATTGACTAGATCATTAATAATGAAATATTAAGATCACGTACACAATATGATATTAATGTAATGAAACTTTATAAGTTTCGGTTAAAACTTTTCTACTTACATCTTAGCAGGAAATTCATTTAAAAGTTCAAATATTGATGTATAAATCTAGTAGAACATTAGAACCTCGGATAATTATAAGGATTTGTATCAGCATCTTCATTATAATTATAATAATAATAATAATTATTGTTGTTGTTGTTGTTGTTGTTGTAGTTAAGAGTTTCTTCAATCAAGGAAAAACATTTCTCGTCGAGTAAAAGCTACTAATTAACGAAAGTTTCCTAATTACCTAAATATCAAAAACTAGAGACGTGGTATTATTTCCCGGGAAATAATCGCGACGATAGAATTATTATAGATATTATATAGGATTAGTCGATCAAAGAAATAACGCCGGAGGTTTCGTTGGGGCAGCTTAGGTCGTATCCTAAGCTTTTCCTTCTTCTCTCCTTCGCAGCGCAGCCGCCCAACAGAAGCAGTCCGTCTTCTTCTTCCATTGCTTTCACGTTTATACCCGGTAAAGTTTCATGGGCGATGATCATGGGCAGAGCGAGTGGGCCTCGGTCGATGAGCGCCGTTGGGAGCTTTCTCCTCGCGGTTAATAAAGGGAACAGCCCCGCTCGATCAGAGGTCCGTGAGTATCAATTTATCCCGTCTGGTGCGACGGGGAAGAAAGAGAGACGGTATTGGGGGTAGGAGGTTGGCGGAGGGCATCGGTGGTCGGGATAGATTTATCGTGGCTCAACGTCGGGATGGAAATTGATCGATAATAAAAATTGATAGCCCGCAGCGCGTTGGCCTTAGTTTTCGTGCGCGACCGGCACAGGGGAGAGGAGGGCCCCCAAGAACGCGTAGACGCGAGCGCGTGTGCAAGCCAACAAAGGAGGAGGAGAGACTTAATTCGAGCCGAGCGATGACGCTATTGTGTACCGATGCGTAGCTATGCGAGAGAGAGGCCGACTGTTTGTCATTGGTAAACTCCTTTTGACTCCACCGTACGCGCGCGTGCCTGTACTTGGTGGGCGGCTTATAAATTTGTGTGTGCCTGGCCCAATGCGCGTTTGTGTGCTCGTACGAAAAAAAAATTGTCCAATCGATGAAAGTGGCTGACCTTTAAATACCTTGGGCTGCTGCTCCGCGGGCTTGGCTGTTCGCTTTCCTTGGCCTCTGAAAGATACTACTAGCTTTTGTTTGCCCTCCGTACACAAGCCCTGTGTATTTAATTGATAATTTGTAAAGCAGCCTTAGCAGACAATGTCCACGGAACGTGTAATTCGGTAAAGTTTTTCTTATCGGAATGTAAATGGCAGGTCGTAACCCAAAGCCTTCCGATTGAACGGAAGCCTTTTAAACAAACTGTCGCGACTTAAGAAGGTCCCCTTTCAAAATGTCGAATACGTCGATTTACAAAACCGAGCACACTCCCATTTGCAGACGCGGCAGAGGCGCGCTCCGACTTTTACGGACATTTCCAAAAATTAATTTAACGACGGATTCCCCGTCTCGAGCCCGAGGGGCGGGGGTTGAAAGCGCCAGGAGAATAGCGAGACGCCGGGCGCGCCGGAGATATCGACTCGGGCGGCGGCGGGGGGGTGGGATAAAGGAGGAGGAGGAGGAGGATTGCATTTCGGGGGCTCCTCCGCCAAAGGAGACGACGCGACGCGTGGAATAAGGAGTGGTCCTCCGGTAGGCGCGAGTCGCCCCTCGGCTGGGGCTCCCAACCCCCTCGATGATAAGAGGAATGCGCGGGGGCGCGTGGCCCGTCACCTTAATCAATTACACCTAGCAAGATCGTCCACCTGATCTCTCCCCTAGGGGCTCGGCCCGGGCTAGAGGGTTGAGCACTCGGGCTTAAGGGGGTGGCGCGCGCAGGCCCAGCGTAGACGTAGACGCCGCAGAGAAAGGATGAATCGGCCTTTCGAGCGAGGGTCGCTTAACCCGCCGAGCAAGCCGTAATGCCAAGGGGGAGCTTTCGCGACGAGGATCTTGATAAGCGCGGCCTTTGTCGGAGTGCGTGCGACCGAGCGAGCGTAAGGTGCATAATGAGCTGGCGAGCCGAGAATGGGGTTGCAAGTGCCCGAGTGCCTCGCCGTCAAAGGGAATTCGCGGTGCTCGGGAGGCCGAGCGCGGGGAGCCCGAGTGAAAGGGTGGGTGGAGCCAGGTTTCAGTGCGTATTATGTAGAAAGGGGGGGGGGAGGCGGCGGCGGCGGAGGTCCCGAGCGAGGCGGCCCAAATAACCCCGTGAGCATGAATGATGAACGCGTGAAAGGTGAGTCTGTGTGCGGAGGGGCTCCTTTTGTCCCCCTTGGCCCATAATATCCTCGCGCTGCTCTCGGGGCGCCGAGATTCGCGGCTTCGACGTTGGACGAGGGGTAAATTGATTGGACCGTCTAGGCGTCGTGCATAACGCGCGGTGGCGTCGGCGGGGGGAGGGGGACAGCGTGGCTCCGGAGGGATCTTTTATATTATCGCCTGCCGATGTGAATCGCGAATGTATACGAATACACCGAGCGGACCCCTGCTTTATTCCACATTGCGAGACTAAGCCCGCAAGGATTACCATATATCACGAAATTGATAAATGCCAAAGGATTATTACGATTCTTATGGATTCGCATTTCGTGGACAAAAACCAGCGCCTTGTGCGAGCACATTTTCTCAATTATTTTTCGTTCTAGTTCTTAGGGACTAAGAAGGTCATCGACTAAAATATTCTTGCGGCAATCGCAGCTCCTACTGATTCTCATTCCTCGTAAATCCGACAGTTTTGCAATCGATCAATGCATATTAAATGAATCGAATTTATTCAAAAAGAGATAAGTTGCAACGGCTCAGAGAAGGCCATTTTCTTTCGCGCCTCGCCATTATCTAAGAGCGCCGAGTGGGAATCAAACGTTAAGCTCTCGGCTCGTTCAGCGAGTAACGAGAAAACGTCCGCTGATAGTGCGCATAAAATATAAAAAGAGAGGCGCATCAATAATTTTACTCGCGTAGCTCCTTACGCTCTAGGAAAAAATATTCCTCTTCGAGATATCTAAGCCGAGGACGAGAGACAGGCTCGACAAAAGAAAAACCGTATAATACGTAGAGTATCGTAAGATGTGCAGGCATAGGCAGCAGCATTTCATTGCAAGCGTTAAAGATGTAGCCATTTTTCCGGCGGCTCTTGTCTTGCGCTTTGCAGAAGAGGAAAGCTCGGAGCTTCGAGAGGGGAAAAAAACCTTTTTTAGCGATCCGTAGTAGCTACGGCAGCAGCTGCGCGATTAAAAAGTACCTTTTATGGAAAATATTTCATTGTTAAAGGAATCGCAATTAACGGTTAATAAGTATCCGGTGAGGTTATTTCACTAAAAAGTTGGCGTTTGCAAATGAATTCCTAGGAACGTGAAAAAGAAATCCGAGATTGGATTCATTGTCCGAGAGTCTTCGTGAATGCATTGCTTAATAGATTCGAGGAAAAAAGCGTCGCCGGGTATCCCTGGTCGGCACGGCGGAGATGCCAAGCCAGAGGTTATTATAGAAAGGACATCGTCGACTAAGCAGAATCTTGTAATACGAAAATCATTGCTTCGTGACTCTCCCTCGCTTTGTGTAAGCCGGATACCGACAGCCCCTGGAAAAATGGATTCTCCTCGATTAGAGGCGAATCAAGATTATTCGGCGAAAAGTCGCTGCAGCCCCACCACCACTCCCGCACCCCCGAGAGATCGGACACCCCAGAGCGCGTTTGCCCGGCGTCCCCAATGCCCCCGTAGATTCTCCAGCCGTGAATCACCGCCGGACGCGACGAAGTCCTGCATCGCCATGCGGCCCCGAGGATGAGGCGCCCCCCCCCCGTCTCTCTCTCTCTCTCTCGCGGCGCGGCAACTCCCCGGGGGCGGCTTCGAGGAAGCGCCCGGCGATGATATCCAAGCCAGCACCGGGTGAAGGAGGGGCCGAGGCTGCTAGCCAGCTCCCGAAAAGAGTCACGACACCGAGCGACGAACGGTGGTAACGAGCAGCAACAGCGGCTCGAAGCCGACGCGCGGCAGTGGCACCTTCCTTTGTTTCCCTCTCTCCTCCGCCCCTTACCGCGCGCCCCTTCCTCAGCCAGACGCGCCGAACCCACCGCTACCGTACCTACATTGCACTCGCCCACAGCTACGCTTATCGTACCTACACCAGAATACGAATATATTCCGTTGACCCACGCTGTCTCGTGCCCGTAGTACGCGTACGCGCGCGCGTGTATTTCAAGTAATGGCGAAGCCCATCAACCTCTTCCTCTGTCGCCTCCCGCTTCTGTTTAGGTTCTACGCGGATTGCCGTACGTGCGCATTCGTTTGCCAGGGACTCGCTCCTGAAGGAAGGACTCCTGTCTAAGCAAAATCGATTCTTTACGTTTTTTACGTCCGATTGTTCTCTTAGCCTTCAACCTCTCGTCTCTCTCTCTGTCTCTCTCTCCCTTTCATTAAGCATAATTCCAAGCGTACTCAATACGTTGCGTCTTAGTTATCTATTTGAAATAGGCCATGCTGCCATTAGCTCGCATATTTAAGGCTTTTCATCGATTAAAGCGTGGAAGAAAGCTATTTCATAAGTTAACGTATTCCTTCCATTCCAATGGTACTTTCATAATTAAAACGCCTTGCGCATTCTCTGTCTCGTCGAAAACGTTTGAAAACCCAAGGGGGGGATATCCTTTACGAAAACGGTTAAGCTTGTAAAATTTTATCCTTCCCACGAGGTGAAATATTTCTACGTGGTAAATTATTTAATTCTCAATCGCTTATTATTTAGCCTTCGTTACCTTCGGCATAAATAAATAACGCATACGTGGCCGTGTGTATTCAAACTTATTTCACCAGCTTTTACAAATTACCCTTACAAAAATTTAATCCAGTTTTAATCTTTCGTGGCGTTTACTTAAGCAAAGCACTTTCGCAAGGTTCGAATAAGCAAAGAAAAAAAAAAAGTCTTACGCGACGCCAATTTCGGACTCGCGCCAAAGGGGGATTTTCATGATTTTTATGATCGGAAGTAGATTTGCAGTTTATAAAAGCTCAGGTAAGGAAATCTGCTTTTGCGTAGCTTCTTTAACAATAAATATTTATAATTCTCGCGCAAGAATGAAGTTTTAGAAAAGAGCCGCATTAGATCTAGGCGGAGTGTCGAGGTCTGAAACGGAGCCATGAAACGAAATAGGAAATGAAGAGAAGGTGTCTCGACGAGGGACGGCTAACGTCGGTCACTCGGATCCACGGCCAATACCGCAAGCACATACTAAATAAAGGACTGCGAGAGTGAGAGGAGCTGGCGGTGGTGGCGGGGGTAGAGATCGAGTTCAACCATAGCCACACGAATTTCCGTAACGGCGGAGGAAAGCCGCGCGTCGTCGTCGTCGTCGTCCGCGCCGCTCTCGGTTTCCCAAGAGCGCCACGTCCGTGTTGCATTTTATAATGCACGTTCCGGGACTGTCCTTTCGTCTCAGCGCCGTATTTATTATACCCGGGCGCTCGTACGGCTAGTGCGCCAGTATTATTGCACGTGGTGCAGCGCGGCTAAGAGGCGAAATTCGATAGCGCGGATACTTTATTGTCTCTCCTCTCCCATCCGGCGCTCCGTCTCCTTCGCTCTGCGTCTCTCTCTCTCTCTCTCTCTCTCTCAATTTCTTTATTTCACTCTCGTGTCTCTCCCTCCCACCTCGGTGTAGTACCCCCCTGTCCCACGTAGTCCGATTCCCTGGGCGCCTTATTCTTCTTCGCCAACGACACGAGATATCCCCCTCTTCTTTTTCGCTCGTTCTTTTCTCCGCGCGACTCGTACCGAGTGGATCACGTGTGCTATGGGTGTCCGCGCCATCATTAACCCCCCGTCGGCCCCAACGACCTCGAAACCGAGAATGCAAACCCAGTGAATAAGAGAGGTAGATACGGAGAGGGAGAGAGAGAGATACGAAAATGAGAATAATAGCTCTCGTACTCAAATTGACATTTGAATGTGTGACGCTTGTACAGCCTCGATTTTCTAGCTTTGTTTTATTGTTGTTTGCTTAAAGCAATTAATAGTGCCGTTGTCATTTTTCAAGCCGTTACTGCTTAATCTCGTTTTAAGCTATTATCAGTTCTGTAGTAGGTTTTCGTACAGAAGTCGTTGCGCACTTGATTGATAAAGGCCTCTCAATTTGAATGGATTTTTAGCCTCGAGCAGTAATTTAGTAATATTAAATGCTCGGAGCATAATTTTGACCTTGCAATATTGATTTAGTACAAATATTTATAAATCATTTAAACGCGCTTTTAGTACGATCTTAACATTTTAAGCAATTCAATTTAATTCATCTCTCCAATTCGTACGTTGAATAAATTTAAAGCCGGGAACAAAAAAATGTTGTATTCTGGCGCTCTAAAGGAATGCTTTGCATCTTTTGTTCCCCAATTGTAAGCCTTTTCATTTACAAACTATTTATTAACGACAATGAATAAGGTGCATAATTGAAGGATTAATTTTTTTAAGAATCTAGCGAATATGCCAGTTGCTTATATTTAAACAAAGAGAGATATATAAATAGAAAGGTGACTTATGTCCTTTATTAATAAATTATACATATTCAAAGGGTGTGTGTACTTTAAAGAATTTCCCTAAAGAAGTTGAAAATGCAGAGAATTTTAATAAACGTAAGGTGGCAGCTTTTAATCTAAGCAAACATTGCAAAAATAATTGAACCGAGCAAAAATAGCGCACGCATGCACATGGTTAGATATAAAATATAAGAAACTCCGAAATTCAAGAATTAGACCGCGCAAAGTTAGTATTCCACGAGTCGGTGTATAAAAATCTATAAAGTACAGCGCGTCGGTGTGATCGACTCGAGCTTTAAGCCCAGTCAAGATAAAAATAATAAATAACGATTGTTTTAGTCGCTACTCTAAGTTGCGAGAAACGAAAATGTGGTTTCGGAGGAAAAAATTTAGCACGGAGTTTTTATTATTATTAGAGGCCAAATGAATCGGTATTTCAGGAGGGTAATGCAATGTACGCACAGACGTGTACGCCTGTAAATTATAATCGAGAAAAAAGAAAGAGGCCCAAAATAAAAGTAAAAATTAAACGAAGAGGAGCAAATTTCATATGGATAACGATGTAGGACTTTCAAAGCAGGAGCCGAGAGCCCATGGAACAATGTCGAATGGTAATTGTTCCCAAGAAACGTAGGGAAAAGACGAACGTGGGATCGGGAAACACGGCGTAGAGGGAGAGAAAGCACGCGCCAGGAGAAGGAGCATCCGATCTATTACTCGGGAAAGGACATATCGTGCATTATCGGCGCGGGGGGGGGGAGCCAAGTCGGCGAGCGCCAGTACGCGATGATGAAAATGCAAAGTCGAGTGGCCGGGGCGAGGCGAGCGGCGGCACACATCGTCCGGGGAGTGGATGCACATACTTTTCTCGTGACTCGGCGCCTCCCCCGCCCGGACCCAGAATGCCATTAAAGCAGGGATTATCGGCAGCTATCGTCATGATTGCCTTATGCTTTCAGCCTGGAAGCCCGCGCGCACGGCTTCGGCAGCAGCTCTTTTCTCCAGCAGCCAAGGAGTTTTCTCCCTCTCTCTCTCTCTCTCTCTCTCTCTCTCTCTGCCGGTGCGCCTCTGCGCACGTTTATAATATCCAGTGCGTGTGCGTGTGCGTGTAGAGAGGGAGAGAGAGAGAGAGAGAGAGAGACGGGGAGAGACGCTCATATTTTATTCTCGCGCACTTGCACGCATCCGTAGGCTCCCTTCGCTCGGCTCGGCTCTTGGGGATTTTTCTCGCTCGATTTACAATGCGCGACGGTCGTAGCTGCCCTTCGATAAGCCGTCGTCGATGACTCCGGTCCCTCGACCAGCTTTAATTGGAATATTTATAAAGGGACAGCGGTACAAGTGTAAACCGCGCTCTACCACCGATCCTCGCGCGTTGCCCACCCCGACTCGGGGCTGCCTTTGGGGAAGTCAATTTTCTTTCTGACTTTCCTTACTAGCCGCCACCCATCCCCACCTCACCCCCCCCCCTCCCTCAGACCGTATGCTCTCTCCTAGTGCGTGACTCATGCCTCCTCAGCATCCGCTCGGACGCGCCCCCCCATACTTTGTCATTTGGCTTAGGCAGCCTTACGTTTTTGTCCGCTCGCGCGAAGAATTCCTCCCCTTTATCGTTATTCCTGAGCAAATTACTTTTGCTAATTGTTAAGCGTCTAACGTTTAAGCCCTCTACCACTCCCGCCCCCACCTCTCCCAAGTACTTGCGCCAATACGCGAGTGCGCTAATACTCCATCTAAACACCGTAAGAAGTAACCGAGACTCCCGATTGGTAATTCCCATTGAGCAGAGTAAGAATAAACCGATCGCGTAAATATTAATGCGAGGGAATTGTGTGCATCGTCATTTATATATATATATATATATTGCGTTATACATGTCATACTAAATAATAGGTACATTGAGGTAATTTAACTGACAACCTTCTATTACTGAAATATAACAAAATTGTAGTGCTTGTACTTAAGACTGACTATCTTATTATGTTATGTATAATTTATCTGGTAATTGTAAGAATTCTGTACAGTTACTTTGAATAGGATCTCTCTCTCTCTCTCTCTCTCTCTCTCTCTCTCTCTCTCTGTACTATAGTTGCGGGATGGCTTGTATATGGTACTTTCAAAAGTAATTGCTGAAATTAAAATAATTTTTAGCTTTTACAAACAAAAAATAGTAATGAAATTATAAGAATCTTTGGAAAATATCTATTCAATTAATATTATGCACGACTAATGACCGAAAATAATGAATATTAATTAACGTTAATTAACAATCTTATTCTGTGCATTAAAACATTTCGAGTCTCCTCGTCTCTTAACATAAGAGTATACGTGAATACAGATTTAATACCCCGCCAATATTATAATAAATCGTGGTCCTATGGTAAAAGCAAAAGACTTCCCGGTTATTATGTTTTTAAAATGGTAATAGCCATTGCTTATCATAAATGTGTTATAATTATTAATTTATAAAAAGGCTTATAAAAGCATTCCGATTGCTGAAAGAGCGAAAAAAAACTTTTTTTTTTTAGCTTAGCAATAGACGATGTTTCTTACAAAGCAAATTGGCTAAAATGCAAAATATGTATCTGTAAAATGGTATTGTTTGAGCACCGCAAAAGTAAAAATTTGCCATTACCAATAAGCAGGAAATTGCAGGTTATTTTCTCGTCTTGATCGTTGATTATATTATACTGTTTGCGAGTATATTTATAAATTTTTTTTTTCCTGCAATAGCTTCTATATTATTATGAAAAATTACAAAAGGGCTAAGTCTTATTATTAAAAGCGGGCAAAAGAGAGCACTTGAAATTTTAACCTTTTGCATAATTATATTAATCTTCACACGTGCATATAATACGCATTCAGGCGTATTCGATGTTACAAAGTGTATATATGATACTATAGAAACGAACGAAACTCGCCTGGCAGCCGATCCTTGGACAACGAGGGCTTAATCCGACTATGATCTTCCGTAAGGATTGATCTGTAAATACAAAGGGCACGTACAGAGAGAGAGAGAGAGAGAGAGAGAGAGGATGGGTGGGTGGGGGGGGGCAAGGAAAGAAGAATTCGCGTGGACGGCGAAAAACACGTGTTTACTTTGGGAGGGCCGAGAGCGAGCTTCAGCCATCATCGGATCCGTCCTCGAGCTCAGCCGGGCATAAATTTCCAATTAAATACCGAGAGTCCAAAGCCCATTAATTTCATCGGGCGGTGGATGGAGCGAGGCGGGCTGGGTGGGGTGGGGGGTGGGTTAGAGAAGCCAGTCGAAAAGTGAAGTGCGTCCGCGTGCGAGTGGACGCGACGTCGGGCTCGGGGCGTCTCCGAGCCTCGCGGGAAAATCGATGCCGGGAGGTGGCGGCGCTCGGCCCCGGGGCGAATCGCACGCGCGCGGGCCTGTTGTATTCGGGTGAAGGATGATTAATGTAACGCGACCGGAGTGCCGAGGATCGCGAAGGCCGAGGCAGAGAGAAGGAGGAGGTGGCCGCCGAAGGGGGAGGGGCGGACATCGCCCGTGTACGCTCTCCCGAGGGCTTCCTTCCCTACCTACTTGCGCATGGTTGAGTGCTCGGGAGGGACGGGGGCGGGGGCGGCGGCGGCGTCGCTCAGCGCCGGTAACAGGCGGCGCCCTTCGTTATCCGGTGCGCGTCCCACGGCACAACTCGCCGGCGCCTCCTCGCAATTATGCCCGCTTAAAGCAATTTCCGATTTTATTTAAAATTCTACATGCTCGCCCAGACTGCACAGGGGGTCTCTCACCCAACGAATATATTTCATTTCGGTCCGCCTCAATTTTCCCACTAATTTCCTCCCGCGAACTGAGAAAGTCGTTTACACCTTCGTGGCCCAACTTGCGACACACAGTCCCCGACTAGATGCAAAAGGTCCCCAACTACATCTTGGTCCAAGCTTTATTATTCAAAGTAATTTGTATTTATGAACTTTCTCTTTAAATGATATACTGCCTCGTCTTGCGTTCGGAAATTTCAAAATTTCGTCGAATCAATCGGATAACTATCGAATTAAAATGTAGATTCGAGCCACTTCTGCAAAGCTTGTATATTTTTTTAAGATTTTCAATTCTCAATTATCGAAGGCTCATTTAGTACGCTGAGCCACTTTCAAGACAATATTGTAATTATCACGAATAGAGTAAAAGGTTTTTTTTAATGAAAAATGGTTAGGTTTTTTTTTTTTCTTCAACATTTTCGTTTACTAAAAAACGTAATAGAGTACAGTCACAGCTAAAGGAGTCATGGACTCTGTAATCAACGACATCACCGATTCTAATAGCAATTAAGAAATTGAAATAAAAGGCGATGATACGAATGTTGAATTGCGATGTAAAATGTTATAAAACGAAGTGTTAACAGTTTCAATAAAGGACGAGGTGGAGGGGGAGAGAAAGGGAGAACGGTGGATAAAGAGAAGGAAGAGATTAATATAGGGGTGAGGAATGGATGGGCGCGGCCCATCTTGCCCATAAAATGAAATTCGCAGATCTACTTTAATGCCATTTCCTTAATTTCTATTTTTACGAGCAAATGTCCGCTACTTTTACACGGATTAATTAAAATTAACGAAGGAAAGGCTTAGCCGACTGGCTCGGTAATATTCGGATGCTAATGCTCCGAATAAACGACCCTATAAAAAAGAAAGCCTCCCGCCGCTTGGAGGGGGGGCGGCCGGAGTGGGTGTTGCAAGACTCGCGCGCCAAGTCGCCAAGGGCTTGGGGGGTGGGGGTGGGGAGAGCAAAAAGTGACATGGAAATTAACGGCAGGGGATGATGGTTAACATTGCAGACCGGGGAACGAGCGGACTGCAGTTCAGCCGGGAGCCCGAGGATCTCCTGGCGGAGCCGAACAAACCAGGGCGCCTCGACTGCCAGGCGCGACTGGACCAGACCTCCGGGGGCCTCCTGCAGGACCTGCCAGCGATCAGCTGGCGCTCCGACGACGGGCAGCCCCTCAGCTTCATCGGGGACAAGTACCGGTGAGCAAGGCCACACCCGAGGGACTCGCCTCGATCGCTAAGCCCGAGTCGAGGCCGGAGCCCCTTAGTCTCGGAGGCCGCGTCACCTCGCGCCCGCGTCCCAAAGCCGAGTGCACGAGCTCGAGGGCTGCCTCGAGTCCTTTATTCGTGCCCCGGACACATTGGCTCCCCCACCCCAAGCCCCCAACCCAAAGTTCAGCGCAAGAGGAACGCTCCGACTGGTCCGAGTCCCTTGTTGGCGCTTTTAACATTAATTACCGATGGCCGCTCAAGAGCCCCAGGTCCAGGCCCCGAAGCCCTAAGCGCGCTCGAGGCGAACTTTTTATAACTGATGGACCGATTCCCTTAGCGCCTCCAAGGCTACCTGCCGACTCAGCCTTCGTCGGCCCGTTACCAGCTAATATCCAATGGCCCTCATAAAGGCTTGTTTATTTTCCATCCGATCGATTCGGCGACTCATTCTCGTATTTACGAACAATTCCAGCCGAGCCTTGCCTATCCCTAACCCAACTCCAATTCGAGATAGAGAACTATATGCAGCTCTTGCATTTATATATTCAGCATTGCGCGAACTCTGCGACGACGTAATTATGTACTAAAATTAAATACAGAGGTAGAGAGATAGAGAGAGAGAGAGTCCGTACATATAAATGGTCCTATATAGCACACCCCCCCCCTTCCTCGGGATCAAAGAAAATAAAGTTTTATCCCCCTATCAATTCAATATCGTTTTGTTAGCATCGGGAGATGCCGTAAAAGAAAAACCATCAACGGCAATACCAAGAGCTCTTTCGAGCCGACAAGTGCCACCATCGAAGAACTACAGCGTCTCTCTCTCTCTCTCTCTCTCTCTCTCGATATTTCTTTCACTTTCTTCCCTTCCCTTGGCCCCCAACTGACTCTCCCGTGACCCCTTATCGCTTATCCGCTTATCTTCGTAACAGCGTTCGATGGCTGATGCGTATGCCCAATGGAAATCTCTTAATGCCCTTCCCCGGAAGATAAATGCTCGCCGGTATCTTCGACAGCCACGGCGCGACGGGGCGCGACGGGACGGGGACGGGGGGGGTCTTTTATAAGTACGCTTTTCCAATCGCTTGACTCCTTCTCTGCTCTCCTCCATCTTCTTCGCCGATTGAATACCAGTAGTCTCACTAGTAGTGACTTTAGCCTAATTCCTTCTCGAACGCTTACAAGTCTAGGGAACAATGAACTACGGATTTCTAGATTAAACCTGCTTCGTCTCGGCGATTTGCTAACATTGCCAATACTATAAACTAACTCGACGACTCCGATGTCGTTGCGATTGCCAATCTGTAAATTTGTGTACGGCGTTGATCCTTGTTCATTCATCCTACAGTCAATTCGCTTCGTGCGATTTCGATTTAAGCGTCGGAGAATTAGGTCAGGAGCGGTATTTTTTTTATTTTTTTTTTTTTCAGTATTTACCCTTTGGATACAAGATAATCTTTGATTGAAATTTAATATTCATAAACGCGGATCGGTACACGATACACGCACGATTACCTAAGTGTACGAATATAATTGAAATATTAAATTTTACTTCGACGGGCACTTGGAAGGAATTTCATTTTTCAATCTGAAAATGTCCATTGCCAGACGACCACAGTCACTGATAACTAGTCGCTAAAATCAGTTTCGATCGTTTAAGGCCATAAACGATAGCAGGATCCTTTATTTGGGAGCGTATCCTCTTCGAGAAAAGCTTGCGACTTCAAAGAAATTTCAAAGTCCCAATTATATATTGGAGGCTGAAACTGTGCCCTCGGTGTCCTCTTCCTTCCATTAGCTTCTTAATCCAATTAAATACCTTGCCGACAAAATTAGACCAATTAACAAAAAAATTGCTCTTTAATATATATATATATATATAACAGTATTTATTTTGAGATTTCGATCTTAATTAAAAGAACAGTACGTTCGAGTGTAATGCTTCAATGTTTTATTGATAAAATACCCGTGAGCATGAAAATTAAGTAATGCGTTGATATAAAATCTGATTTATGAAAGGAATTTAACGATTTACGCATTAGCTCGATCAATCTTCAAGCGCGATTGAAAAGATACGCGAAAGAAAAGAATAACTAAATTAATGACCCACTCACTTCTTTTACAAGCTTTATTTATAAGCGGGCGGCGCATATTTTTTTACATTACTCCGCGCTCCAGTCGACGCTTTGATACACAATATATATATGTGTACGTGTACGGGCTCTGTCGTGGCTCTGTCGTATATGCGCGTGTGCTCGCACTCGCACTTGTGCGCGCGTGTTTAATAAGCCGCGTCAAAAGAGTACAGCCGTTTCCGTTAGAATAGGAAGGTAAGGAGCGCGGAATGGAAAGTCCTTTAAATGCTCTGACATTAACAGATTCCCGATTACTTTCTTTCCTCCTCAAACACGGCTCTATTTGTTTTGCTTGATTTAGAAGCCAATTGGAGAATGGATCGCTGTACATTAGCTCCGTCAACCAGGAATCAGTGGGCAGCTACCAGTGCCTCGCCTTTATCGAGAACGTCGGGGCGATCGCCTCGAGGACTGCCGTCGTCAAACTCGCCAGTATGTATCTTAACAAATAACGGTCCGGATAGCATTTCATTTACCTCTCGCGTAATCTCAAGGATGAACGCTCCTCTCTCGCTCGGTTTCTGATATAATATTCTCTAGCCTCGATGTCTGCGCAATAATTTATAAATAACGCCAAGAGTAGGTAAACCGTCCACGATATAAACCCGGCAGACGATGTGCAATAACTCAATGCTGGAGGAAAAGTATAATAATAGTCCAGCTCATTTGTATATGACTTCCATTTGAAGTTTCTCTCTCTCTCTCTCTCCCCCCTCTCTCTCTCCCCGTTATATATCTATTGGACAAAAGTTTTATGTTTCTGTAAAAGTAAACGTAAAATTCTATGAAGCGCCAATGATTCATGCCTTTGTTGCGCCTTGCATCAATATTGGAAATTCAAAACCTACGCTACGATTTCTTGAAATAAATGTAACTTTATCCGCTCGTCCATATAATACTTATAATATCGATTTTATTTAATAACCAGGCAAACAAATACAATTGATTTAATTACATCGGAGGATGGTTTCATTGCTAATTATGAGCGACGGAAGTAGATGTACCGTAGCCATACAAATTTACTTTCGAAAAAGTTTTAATAAACCAATTGTTACAGAGGGTGCGTTATTGTTTTGAAAACAAAAGGTCAATTACCGAAGTTGCGATGCGCTTCGTTGATAATTCTCGGGTAAAGGAAAAAATTAGTCAGGGTCGCGGGAGGAAGAAGGAGAGCGAAAGAGACCGAGAGCGAGAGCGAGAGAGAGAGAGAGAGATAGAGCGAAGACGGATAAATACTATTTAACGGGACTGTTTTCGTAACGGCCGAGCAAACTTTTATGGAACTTATTTTTCGCATCGAAGGTTTGCCAAGTTTCGATCGCGAGCCACAAGATACAATGGTCTACCCCGGTCAAATAGCCTATTTGAGTTGCAAATTGGCCGCCACCGAGCAGGTGAACATACAATGGCTCAAAAACGAGCAGCCACTTATGGTGGACGAGAGCCGAATGACGATCCTGCCATCAGGTAAGCAGTCCATTAAGCGCTTATTCATTTATCCAGCCGGATCCGATGTTGAATGGCTCGAATTCATTGATAATATTGCCTGAGTTTCGCTTCGATAGGCCCGAGTGCTTTAAATTTAAATTGCACGAGCTTGGCTCCATGCCGCGTAAATGTTTTTCTTTTTCTTTTTTCTCTCTTTTTTTTCTTTCTTTTTTTTTTCCCTTCTCTCTCTCGACAATCTAAATGCCGACACTCCTTGTCTCCGAGCTTTGCAAACGGCACTCGGTTAATCATCTTAGGTGTTTATTATCGAGCTTCCAGAGATAACTTCATCGTGCGTGTAAGTCTCCAATGCATACTCGCATAAGTCGTAAGATAAGTGGCTGGAAAAAAAAGAAGTAACGCAGTAGAGGATAATCTTATCTTTCACTTGCACAGGAGCCCTGGAAATCGACGAAATACTCCCGCAAGACGTCGGCTCTTATAGATGTAACGCAAGCGGATTTGGCCAGTTCAGGCTCAGCAACCAGGCTCAGCTTACCCTACAAGCCAGTGATCTCGGTAAGGATCGAGCTTTATCCTTAAATCTTATTACACGGCTAATATCCCTCCATCCATTGTCTCAAGGTATTATTGTTGTTTATGAATGCTACGCACTCCGGGCGAGTACAGGCTAGGAGATATTTATTAGTCCTGGACTCGACTCCATTCTGTACGTGCTTGTAATAATATTATTGTCTGCCTCCTCGTACCATTTAGAACAAAGTAAAAGAAGCAGCCCTTGTCGAGTTTATTGAAAACATATAAATTTTACCATTAGACTCGCCTAGCGTATCCTTACTCGCTCCCTTGCAATTATCAATGCTTGTCGTTCGCAGAAATTTTGGCATTGATTTTACATATAATATATATATATATAATAAGCTTCGCGTGTACGATCGATGCCGTCGATCAGCTTCGTGAAAATTAGCTCCTATTACTTGAAAAAGTTTGGAGGCTAAATGAATTTACCTCCTAACACGCAATCGGAAAAAATTTAATGACATTTTATATGCGATTTCAACGCTTTTCACAATTTACTTTTTAAGTTTTTTCTTCTTTTTTTCTACTTCTTCTTCTTCTTCTTCTTCTTCTTCTTCTTTTTTTCGGAGAAAGGCCAAGGGTTCGCTGAGGATTGAGAACTTTTCTGCTCGAAGTAAATATTATTCAAGCCCCAACTGAAAGGGCAAAGTTTGATAAAATAAAAGCTGTACAGACTTAAAAAATTGTCGTGTGTGTCTATGTGTGGGGCGGAAATTTTAAAAAAAGTCGAAAAATAAATCTGGAGCTCTCATTAGCGTAGGGAGCCGGGTTTTAAATTTAATTTGTTTCGTTAATTACGGGTAAAGGGTGAAAAGATTTTTACCCGAGCTAAGCGTGCAGCTTATGGAACGGGAGTACAAAGGGAAGGTGTGCTTGTGCCAGGAGAAGAGGAAGGGAAGGGCTGACAAGAGCAAGGAATGCGCAATGGGTCACCGAGTTACGATTCAATAGGGCGGATCAAGGGTCGAGGGATCGCTGCCAAAAGAGCGAATCCGATCGCAGGTAAAAGTAAGAACAAACGCTCGAGAATATGTAGAGCAACGGCCCAGGGGAGGCCGGATAGAGAGGAAATATAATGCCTCCAGAGGGGGGAGGGGGGGGGAGAGAGCCCCTTAGCGCGATCCATTTACGAAAGCTCTCCATGGACCCTTATTAATTCGAGGCCGTGTCCTTCCTCGCTTCCGCCGAGGCTCATCATAAGGCACTTTTAATTACGCACAGGCGAGGGCGAGAGCGCGCCGGTTTTCGTGGCGAAGCCCTTCAATCAGGTCGCCATCGAGAAGTCGACGATCACGCTGGAGTGCGCGGCCAACGGCAGCCCGAAGCCCGACGTGTACTGGCTGAAGGACGGCATATCCATTGATCTGGCCTCTTTGGACTCCAGGTAATACGACGCACCTCGCGCCGCTTCGCCATTGACTGGCCGGAGCCTCCCCGGCCGATCGTTAATCCCGGGCACCGAGTTAAAAGCTCCCTAGCTTTCATCCGCGCTCTCTTTGCGCTTTTTTACCCCCTATCCTCTCCTCTGACTCTCTCGCTCCTTCATTTTCCTTTCGGCTTTTTTTTTTCTCTCGAACGGACGAAAGTCGAGCGACCAAAGTGGCCCCGAGTGCTCCTAGGCTCGTTCCGCGCCGACACGGGGGTGGCCGGGGCCAACGCGATTCCCGCGGCCCATAAAAATTAGCCGAGAATCCATCCGGCATAGGAGGAGGACAGTAATTTGGCCCTCCTCTGCGTCCTCCTCGGTTAAAGTCCCGGCCGCGAGAGACGGAAAATTAAGGCGGCATTGTCGGCGGCGCCATTTAAAAGCCCATGAGAAAGCCCAGAGGGGAAACTCCTCTTCTCCTTCCATCCTAGGTACCAGACCGTGGCGGCGTCCAGCCTCATGATCAAGGACCTTACGGAGGAGGACAACGGCTCGTATCAGTGCCGGGCGAAGAACGACATAGACACCCTCGACGCGGTGGCCGAGCTCGTCGTGCAAGGTAGGCGGCCCTTTTCCCCTAATGACCGTAAGGCCATAAGTAAGGCCACGGTAAGAAAAATCTTTAGCGAAACCTTGTCGATGGTTGCGCAGTGCCGCCGAGATTCATGAAGCGGCCCCAGGACAAGGAGGCGGGCGAGCACCAGGATATGGAATTCGAGTGCGAGATTTACGGGAAGCCGACTCCGAAAATTGTCTGGCTCAAGAACGGCGAGAAGATCAAGCTCAGCAATTACTGGCAGCTCATCAACGGGTGAGTGGCCTTTTGCAAAATTATGCAACTCTTATTACCCTCGGGGGAGGGGGCCGCCACGAGCATTGGCATTCCTCTCTTAGGGGTTAGGACGATATCGTTTGACGCTTTAGCCCCAAATCGAGAAATGCGCCTCTGCCTCTCCTTTGCTCCGCACTTGAGAAATCTCAGCTTTAGGGGAGGGCCACGACGGCACGTAAATATTCAATTAATGCCCACTACCTAATACTCAAATCGTTATACGTAATACGATAATTGGATTTTGTCCCTTAAGCTTTACCATTGTTGCTTAAAATTCAACTCGCTTCCGTAGTTCGAATTTTAGGACTATTATTACCACCGCTATTATTAATATTCGTGCAATTTGAATCGGATTATGTTATTTTTTTTTTTTTTTTTTTTTTTTTTTTTTTTCAGAGTTATTCCGAGCTATGAATTAATTTAATTAAAAATTATTCGTGAGAGGATTTTTCGGAAAAATTCTAGGAAAAAATTTCTCCAGGGAACGAGAATTTTCGAATCTAAAATGCAACATCGTATTTTTATCCAATGAAAAATGCTGTTTAACTTATGCGGTTATTCTTTCGATTGATTATTAAGCGTGCAGTTATATTGAAATTTATGCACGCGCGTGCTTGTATGCGTATAAAAATTAAAAAGCATTTATTTTATTCGAGGTAAAGCAGTGAATACGCCTGTTTTATAATAATAAATTAAAATATACATTCTATTACTACAAACCTGATACTGTCCAATAGCTGGTTATTTGTCATTATCGGGACATAAGTATTAAAACAAACTGCGCACCATATTTTTCAAGCAACCCACTGAATTTTTTTTCATCAACTACGTCAAATTGCTACGCGAAACGAAACCTTAGAGCTGCCAATTTATTGCATTATAGCTGCGTACGCTATATGTAATGGGATCAATATCTACGGATGGGAAGATGATAAAATCTCTCTTAAATACAGTATCCAATTATATTAAAAACAACGGTCGAGAAAAATTGAAAATATACAAGTAGATGCTCGACGCGCCATCGAAGCTAAGATATTAGCCAAGCAACGCTAAAGTTCTAAATTATAAGCTACTCTTTTTAATTCTTCGGTGCATCGTTTCTCGCGATCGGCAATGGATTCGATCCTTGAGAATTTAAATTTGCATTTTGGCGGGCCTCTCGATCTTGGAGACGGTTTTAATTATCGAGGAGTGCGAGCTGATCCGAATATTGGATATCTGTAATGCCGTTAAACGACTCTAAACACTTTAAATTCAATGTCGCTAAACTTTATTCCGTCGGAGTTATTGAATTCCAGGATGAGGAAAGCTCGTTCGTTATTCGTGTCTGTTCATGGATATAATGATGATTCGAAAAGAAAATGCACAAGTGTTTCGACTTCCTGCTTTGGTGAGTCGCGGAGTCAAATTGCGCGCGCATCTGCTCGTTTTAACACAGAGAGATGGATAGAGAGAGAGAGAGAGAGAGAGAAGAAACGTCAATTGCAAAGCAGTGCTCGGCATAATAGTCAGGATCGGTTAACTAGATAGCGAGTACATCTTTTATAAGCGCCATTTCAAAGCTCCTGGATATTGGAATAAATTTAAAAGAAAATTGTCAGGGGGAGGCCAGGCTCTCTCCGTCGCGACTTTGAGGAAGAGAGCAGCAACTACCCATTGGCGTATTATGACAAAATGACTAATTTGCCGAGAATCGAATGCTCCTCTGGGGGTGGGGGGGGGCGGGAAATGCCGCCGAAGGCAGTTATCAAGCGCGTCGGGCGTTGGAAGAGCTCGAGCCCCTGCGAGAGGCCAATTAGGAGCGAGGAAAAATGCGATGCTCAGCCAAGGCTCCTTAGGAGCTGCTCATCGAGCAAGGGCTCTAAGGGCGGCGGGGGGCGGGCGGGGACGGGCGAGGGAGCAAAGTGAAAAAGGTCGCTGTAAGGCTGCCGATAAACGAGGGCGCTCGGGCAATAAAGCCGAGCCCCAGGACTCGAAAATCCGCAATCCCGTGAAATGGGGCAGTGCGGGGAAGCTGACTGACGGCGGGGCAAGGAAGGTGGAGGAGCCCTTCGCTCCGAGCTCGCCCCCTCGAGCTCGCCCGCGCGAGCGAGGAGCTAACGGTAACCCGTAAGAGCCTCGCCAGTCGGGCATCGGAGCCTCGCTCCGAGCCGGCTGCTATCCAATTGAATGCGGAGGATTCCGGAGGAGCGCGCGACTCCTTCGGACGCGTCCTCTCCACGCTTATTTTTTTCCCCCCCCTTCCTTTGCTCCAGGGACAACCTGAGGATAAACGGCCTGCTGAACATCGACGCGGGCATCTTCCAGTGCATGGGCACGAACCAGGTCGGTAGCGTCCAGGCCTCCGCTCGGCTCACCATCAATCAACCGAGTGAGTATCTCTAACCCGAGCCCCCGGTGCTCTTCTTCCTTATGCCTTCCTCCTTACCCTTTACCCACTTTTTTTACTTACGTAACGCGGTTTTCGAGGCTCACGCCGGCCCCCAAACTAAGCGGGCACTGAGCGAGAGACAGAGAGAGAGAGGGGGAGGAGGAGGAGGAGGATTGAACTCGTTGGCGTGATCTTTACGTGGGACGCGTGTGAACGAGGAGTTGCCAACTTCTCATAGTTGCACCAATTGTACGTCGTTGTGTAGACTTTGCATTCTTGTTGTATATCCTTTGTTTATTTGTTTATTTACTTTTTTTTTTTTTTTACTTTTTCTTTACATTTTCATTACGTCTTTTGCATTCTAGTACGAAAGTTCTTACATTCTTATGTGTTGTCTTATAAGTTAAGTCTTATGATACTATTATATGTTGTGCGTAGATGAACTCGTTTTTGTATAATTAAACTTGGCATTACGTGTTAAGATATGCAAGTTATTTTGTAACGCCCAATAGTAATTCATGATACAATTTAGATTAGAACTTGTTTTTGTGTCGTAGATTGTGCATCGTAAGCTCTCGTAAATGCATACATTAAGCGCACGCACGCACACACACATTTATGTTAAATGTTACCACGATATTTTCCAATGACGTTTAATTCCAACGTATAGTTTATCCCGCCTCCAAAGCTTCTTCCCATCATCTGTTTTATTCGCGATGTTTTTCTTAGAAAAAAAAAAAAAAAAAAAAAAATTTGTACACCTATAAGTATATATTTATATATATTTATCAATGGCGCAAATTAATATTATTGAGATATAATATTCGACTTTGTAAAAGGCACCGGGGTGAAAATTTATGTGCATCTCGATAAGTGTATTTAATTAATTCCGTTTTAACCCTCTTTACGAATAAAGTTTTTCATTATAAATCGATTTAATCAATTGATCAAAAGAGAGGATGCCTTACCACGAGGCCGTAAATTCGCTCGCGACTCTTAATAGGTCTACGAGTATTTCCTACCGACTCAAGTAGTGCATACCTCATTACCCTAACCTTCCGACTCCCTTGATTATTATCATTTTATTATTTTTACGCGGGAACAAATTCTTACGTTCAAGGCCTTCTCAAAGCTGTGAAAAGACGAAAAGATACGAAGACGAAGGGGGGGGGGAGTAGTTATCATAAATTTCGCCACGGAGAGGCGGTTCCGAGGCGGTTCTCGGTCCCCGGGCTAAAAAAAAAAAAAAAAGGCAGAGCTTTGAGAAGGACCGCTCGGCATTACGACCTTGATTCTTCAAGCATATGATTTTATTGTTTCTTTATTTTTTGTTGTCGCTCCTGCTCTCGTCCCACCTACTGCTCCCGGCCCCCCCTGCGCCACCCGATCACGACGCCCGCGACCCGCACGTTAACGACCACCACCACCACCACCACCACCACCGCTGCCTGCTGCTGCTGCACGTCTCTGCATGCGCGCGTAAAGGGAAGGAGCGCAAGGGTGCCCGTAAGCCGAGCTCCAGCCCGGGGAAGGCCGCCTCGAAGAAGCGGCTGCTCCCGCACCGGCTGCTCTCCAACAGCACCTGGCAGCACCCGAGCACCCTCCTCGGGCACACCTCCTCCGCCTACACGCCCAACCCGCCCCTCTCGATCAGCCCCTCGGACGACCCGGCGGACCTCCTCGGGGGGCCCTTCGCCGCGAGGCTCCCGGGCCCCTACGAGCCCCCCCCAGCCCACGAGCCCCGGCCTGTTTCAGGAGCCGCGGAGAGCCCCGAGGGCCTCGAGGAGACCGAGGCCGGCGGCCTGCCCCCGGCGCCCCGCAACCTCAGCATCGGCCTCGTCAACAGCCGCTTCGTCGCCCTCCGCTGGCAGGAGCCCGAGCCCCCGAGCAGCGCCGAGCTCTCCAACTACCTCGTCTACTACAGGCAGGAGGGCTTCGAGAGGTGAGTTCGACCTACGACCAGGCTCTCCGGGCAGGAGGCTCCTCCTCCTCCTCCGCGGCCTTGAAGCCACCCTTCCCAGTAAAAACGTCATTGATGCTCCATAACTCGAGAGCCCCCCTCGGCATCGGCTCTTCGTTATTGTTCGCGTGCAGTTCGTTGCGCGGGCTTTTTCGTTAGCGGCCTTGATTCCGGTGAGCTTCGGCCGCGTTAAACCCATTGTACTTTCGGATTATCGGTCAAGGACGATCGCTGCGCTTTTTTAAAAAGAGGCGGCTCTGGTGCATCGACAAAAGCTCCAACGCCCATACGCGTGTGCCCATTGTGGCTTTGCTAAACGGGTCCCCAAGCCTCCGCTAGGGAAAAGTCCTGGCCTTGTAGCCAAGCTGACGCGGCACCGACGTTGCAGGGAGAGGATCGAGAGGACCCCTCGCAAGGAGACGACGGTGACCATAAGCGGACTGCAGCCGGGCACGACTTACCTCTTCCGGGCGGTGGCCAACGTCTCCAACGTCCTGAGCTCCTCGAGCAAGGTCCTCCAGCTGACGACCGAGTCCGAGGTTAGTCCCTAGATTAGACGACCGCTTAGATTTCTCGGTCCAGCTCTTGCCCTCGGCCGACCTCGCTTCCTACCTTGTTGTCGATCGCGCGAGCACCTCGGCATCGTTATTCGCGCGACTCGTCGAACCGAGCGGCAGGCAAGCGCTGCGAGAGGCATCTGATCGCGTTGGAGGGGGGAGGGGTGTCGAGTTGACCTTGGGCAAAAATCTCGTTGCAGCCGAACGTGCCGAGCCAGCCGCTTAACCTCAAGGGATGGCCGACGAGCAGCGAGAGCATAGTCCTGACGTGGGAGGAGCCCTCGATGATCAACGGACGGATTTCGAGTTACCTGATCACTTACGCGGAGGTAAGCTGGCGGGGTCCGACTCGCGCCCTCCGATAGATCCTTGTAATGATAGAACGCCGCGGGGGGCCCTTTCCAGGGAGACAACGAGGAGTCCAAGAGGAACACGACCAAGACCTCCTACGAGCTCTTCGGCCTGCTGCCCTACAAGGAGTACAACATCTGGGTGCAGGCGGTGAACGACAACGGGCCCGGAGCCTCCACCGGGGAGATCAGAGTGCGGACCTACAGCTCGAGCCCCACGAGTCCGCCCAACGTCACCGTCGAGGCCGCCAGTTCCTCCGTAAGTTTGCCGCAACCCCCCCCCACGTCGACTCCAACCAAAAGACCGAGCTCTTAAAAGCGGCCCTCGGGTACTCTTTCAGAGCGTCATCATACGCTGGGAGCCGCCGTCCGAGGGCCAGAACGGCATCATCACCGGCTACAAGATCCGCTACAGGCCGGCCGACCGGCGCTCCCACCCCACGGTCATAACGACCGAGGGCAATCAGCGACTGCACGTCCTCACCAGGCTCGAGAAGAACGTCGGCTACCAGGTGCGCGTCTGCGCGTTCAACGTCAACGGCACCGGGCCCTGCTCCGAGTGGCTCGACATCGAGACCTACGCCAACGACTCCTACGAGAGCGAGGTGCCCAGCGCACCGACCAATCTGAGAAGTGAGCAGCGCCCCTTGTCCACTGTAGGCCCGACCCATCCCGATAAATCATCCAATTGTAATCCAATTGTAAGCCTGCTGGCTTTCGTTAGTTACTTTTAATAAGGAGCTTTGCTTCCCCCTCGCCAGCCAAAGCCATGTCCGACTCGATATCCGTGTGGTGGGGACCGCCGAAGGATCAGAGCATCAAGATAAGGGGCTACGTTCTCACTTGGGGCAAGGGCGTACCGGACGAGTACAAGAAGGTCCTGGACGGCAAGCAACGCTACTACCAGATCGACAATCTAGGTAAGTCACCCGCGACTCTCCTCCTTATCCCTCGCGAGCCTCTGCCAAGGGGAACAACCGTAGCGATTTCGTACGCCGACCCCCGTGCTCCTGGCCGCAGATCCGAACTCCGACTACGTGCTGACCCTCCGGGCGAAGAACGAGGCGGGCGAGGGCCTGCAAGTGTACGAGAACGTGAAGACCATCGAGAGGCCGACCTCGGAAAACGCGGCCCCTCTTACGCCCCCGGTCGGACTGAAGGCCATAGTCCTGAGCTACAGCACCGTGGTGCTCTACTGGACGGACACCGCCCTCTCCAAGAACCAGGTAAGCTCTCGGCCCACCCTTGGCTTTGGCCCAAGCCGCCCACTACACGAGACTCGCGACGCTTTTCAGTACGTGACGGACAACCGGCACTACATCGTCCGCTACACGTCCTACCACTCGAGCAGCAATCAGCGCTACAAGTACTACAACGCCTCGGACCTGAACTGCATGATCCACGACCTGAAGCCGAACACCGAGTACGAGTTCACGGTGAAGGTCGTCAAGGTAGGGCCCCGCCGAATACTCAAAGCCCCCCAACCCCCCATTCGATTAAGCCGTGGAGAAGGCTCAAGAGTACAGCAGCCGACCTGCGTGTGTGTGTGTGTGTTTAGGGCCGGCGCGAGTCCCCCTGGAGCATGGTCGTCATGAACAAGACCATGGAAGTGAAGCCGGCCTCCTCGCCGCGCGACCTCGTCGTCCAGAGCATCGACGATTACCCAAGGTCCGTACTCCTGCGGTGGCTGCCCCCCAAGCAGGCCAACGGCGAAATCAACGGCTACATCATATCCTACACCACGGACAACACGAAGAACGACAGGGACTGGAAGGCCGAGGCCGTAGTCGGGGATAAGACCGAGTACGTCTTGTCGACGGAGCTCCAGCCGAGCACCACCTACTACTTCAAGATTCAGGCCCGGAACACCAAGGGCTACGGTCCGTTCTCCATGACCGTTTCCTACAAGACCTTGGAAAGTACGATTGCGCCCTTCTTCTTCTTCTTCTTCTTCTTTTTATCCCCCTTTGCCACTTGACGATTTGAGATTTTTTTTCCCCTCCCCAACCTTTCCAACCGCTTAACCCGTGCCAATCTTAATTACAGACGGCCGTGGATTATCGTATATGCTGATCTACCTAATAGTCGGATGTTCCATTTTAGTCCTGACCGGAATATCCGTCGTTTTTGTCTTTGTCTGCTGTAGACGGAATTCCGACTCGACCGATGGAAAAAAGGGGTAATGGGGGCTCTATATTGATTTAGAGCCTCGAGCTCGGCTCGCTTATTAAACGTATCTTATAAGGTGCCTTGCTTATTTACATATTTATTATTAATTTGCCTTTCGCCGCTTGCACTCCGCAGATATTTGAAGGACACGAATATCAAGACAAACATTAAGCCGCCCGATCTTTGGATTCACCACGACCAAATGGAATTGAAGGCCCTGGAAAAGACCTTGGGAAACGGCGAGGTGTTGGCTGGCGCGACGGCGAGCAATACTTTGCCGAGATCGGGCAATTCGGAATTTAGCCAGGACAATATTCATGGAAATTCTAGTTCATTGGACAAACGTACTTATATACCAAGTTACATGGGTAAGTAGTAAATACCCCCCCGTACAAATGGGATCTACGAAGGCACTCCCTAAATTCATTGTCAAATACAAATGATATTTTTTTTAGAATTGCATGTAGTAGTACTCTTCCGATATTCATTTACAAGTAACATTAACAAAATTGCTTTAAAGAACTCGACGGCATTGCTTTCGTACGAGTAGACCTTTTGAGTAGAAGCAATCGTTAACATGATAATCTGACGAAATGCTCACACCAAACAAGAAACATTCTTTATTTTGCTCATCCCTATTGACCAGCAATAAAGCGGTCACTTGGGATGAATTTTGCCGCCTAGCGTTATCATTATTTTTGTCTCAATTTTTTATCCTTGGTTTTCTTTGTATCCACAAAAACACCAGATAAGAGCGAAGAAAAATGCTCAACGTTGAGCAGGCAACACAATCGAGGGAGTCACAAACCTAAACTCATAACACTACCAGTTGACAGTGCGCCAATGCACCAGCGTAAGTAGCCAAAGCTGATCCATCCTACCGTAAAATTGACATTTCGTTGCGCGCACCAGAGTCTCCCCCACCCCCTTCCCAACTCTCCGCATAATTATACGAGTCTCTTTCCCTTCTTTGTTCGATTGATTTTGACACGAATCGCGCTGCAGAGGCGCGCTCGTTACGGGAGCGACGCCGAGAGCCCGCGGAGGCTCCCCCCTGACACTCACCCGGTGGATTTTTCCTTAACTTTCAGCCATAGCGACGGCCACGCCGATAATAAACAGCAGCATGTCCCAGCAGACGATTCACAGCTCGTGCTCGGACGTGCCCTCGATCAGGCAGAACTACCCGCGCTCGGTGGCCCAGTACAGCTTGAGCCGGGCGCACATAACCCTGGAGCCGACCCCGGAGACGAGCCCGGACTCCTGCAATTTGACCAGTAGCTACGAGCCGCTCCAGACCCAAGTGAGTCCGCCCGAGGGCAACCGATACCCATCACCCTACCGAGCAGGAGGGCCCACTGATGACGAGCTCCTTGCCCTCTCTCTCCAGCTGTACAGCTCCGGAGGGGCCCAGTCCTACAACGCGACCTCGCAGTACGGGCCCGGCTCCTACGGGGACGGGGCCCAGCCGACGGCCACCTGCCCGACCGGCCCCGAGAGCAACGGCGGCTGCGGCGGCGGCGGCGGCGGCTCCAAGCGGCTCCAGGGCCACCCGCTCAAGAGCTTCAGCGTGCCCGCGCCCCCTCCCCAGTCCGCGCCCTCGACGCCGGCCCAGCAAAAGCACGGAGGTCTGCCCCGCCTTGACTCCGCGCGCACACCCCTTGAAAATATCCCCGGCGGCTCTTTGCCTTCCTAGGCCAGTCATTGTCCTTTTCCTACGAACACCTGGGATTAACCTCGCTCTCGCGCTAACCGTCCTAGATCTACGAGGGAATTTTTTCTAACTCGCCATTCCAAAATCACCCCCACCCACCACCACCACCACCCCCGAGCTAATGCCAAATTGTTATTCTCCTTTGCAGTGTCCCAGGTCACGGTCAGACCGACCATATCGGGCAGTCCGTTTAAAAAGTCGACGGCCTCGAGTCAATTGATAAAGAACAGACTTGCCTCTGTGACAAATGCAAATCATACTCCCGAGGAGATTGAGAGGCTAAAGGTAAAGGGCATTTATTTTCAAGACTTTACAATTATTAAGCGAGTCTTCTTAACCACCGGTTTTATTGGCTGGAGAGCTCTTGTCTTTAGCTCGTCTCGTCAAAATCAAAGGCTACGCTGAATGTATTTGCATTACGTTAAGATAAAAGTCTTAAAGAGCGATGCACGATCTGGCTTTGATTTATAATTGTTTTGAAGTTTTTAACTTTATCCCAAGAAATTTCTTTTCGTGTTCATGCGCAATGCTTTAGATGTGGGTAGACAAAAACTTTGTAACTTAGCCTTGAATAACGTGTGTCTAACATAAAAAAAAAAAAAAAAAAAAAAAAAAAAAAAAAAAAAAAAGATTAAAAACAAACGAACAAACAAACAAATAATCGATAATCGCTTAAGCAATAACATTTGGTGTGATCCCTTTCTTTCCACAGCCGTCGTACAGCACGGAAGAGCTGAACCAGGAGATGGCGAATCTAGAGGGACTCATGAAAGACTTGAACGCCATAACTGCATCCGAATTTGAATGCTAAGAGTGAATTCCTATTTAAGCACGTGCCATCCCCCATTAATCGGATAGCCTGCGTAAACTCGAATCGCCTTGACATTTGAATTGCTATCCGGGCGATCGAGATAACGAGAGCCGGGCAATGATTTGCGATGCATTGGATTGCGCTTTAGTTTTGAACGAGTTGCACGATAATACGATCGCCCTCTGGCGTCGTTGTCCCTAAAAGCAGTGCCGGCACGATCGAGAGGCACCGCCGATTCCAACTCCGAGTCTCGGCCTCCTCGCGAGTCCGAAGCCTCCCAGGCCGGCAGGAGCTCCGCCTATCGCTGCTTGGCCTACGGGCGGGCGAGGGCGACTCCATCCTTGGTGGCTGGAACCTCGTGAAAATCCATAATAACGCCCTACAATCGTGTGATATTGTTGCAGCTTAGTGCGAGCGTCCGTTGACGCGAACCGGCTTTAGAAGTTGGCCCGACGCGCCCCTCTCCCCGACACCGACGCAATTCCGCTCTCAACGTAGTCGCGGACGATTATCGACGAGAAGGATTCGACGATGCGCTGATCTACGCTCGAGCGTAGGGCCTTCGCTATTGCGCGGCCCTTCGAGTCCGACGCCTCAAGACCAACATCCTGTAACCTCGTAACCTAAAAGACTAATTCGTAGAGAATTTACAAACTGCCATATTTAAGCTTTCTTTTTAAGACTATCAACTTAGGCTAGAAGGGCAGAAGGGGAAAAACCTGTCCTTCTCGATAAAACGATCAAAACTCTTGCATTGTCGCTTCTCTCGCGTATGCGCTTTTATTTTACAATAATGATAATCGCAATTATTATAATAACCATAATAACGAGACAAATTATAGGCAATTGCCATTGCCAAAAATACAATTATAAAACTGAAGGCGCGCGAGGCTCCTTTAGGGAATTTATATATATATATATATATATATACACACATAAATTAAAAAAAAGCAGGAAAACAAAATAGATAGAGAGAGAGAGAGAGAGTCAGGGCGAAAAATTAAAATTTTGACGGCCTTAAAAATTATTATACGTACTATTGAACTGCTTGTCTCTTTCAACCATATATATATTTGAAGCAGTTCGGCCGAAAAATTTAGTTTATACATACATATATATACATACATATATATATATATATATATATATAATTTACTTTTTTCATCGTAAAGTTAGTCATCTAGTATTATGATCTCATTGGATTAAAAAAAAAACACAAACAATTGTTTCTTAGAAAAATAATATCATTATTATCATCGACCATCGAGTATGGATGTAAAAAAGTTCGGCCGCTTAATCGAAATGAGCGTATGTAGATTTTAGTCGAAGAGGTTTGGTTTCATTGTAAAATAATGTATAATAAACGAAGCCAAGCTTTAGTTAAGAGTTGAGTATTATTAACGACTAATTGCGCATCGTTTACTTTCTAATACGTGTGTATGCTGCATGTGTTGTGGGGTGGGTTATTGGGTTATTATTATTATTATTATTATAGTATCTTTTGAAGCCCTTCAGGCGTTAGGCGCTCAATCCTATCGCGGTACCCAAGAAGATCCGTATTGGGCCGTCCGTTCGATGGAAACATGCCGGAAACAGGCAGAGGTTTCCAGGCGCCGAAAACATGCGACTGATTTTGGTCAACGGTTGCCTGCACTAGTCTAGAAGTCACGGGGGGCCGAAACGTAACACTCGTAAGCGTTATGGTTCGCAATTCCACACACGCCAAAGCCCCCGATGACTCTTGCTCCGGAATATATATATATATATTTTCTTCGTCAGCGTCAATATGCGTATTGGGCACACGCCACCTACGGGTATATTCGTACGCACAAGGTCTCTCCCCGTGGTGTGCTCGTGTTAGCAATATTTTTAATAAATTCCGCAATTGGTGGCGGAATAGTGCAATCGTCGGGCACTAAATTGATCGGGGACTCCTCGTCGCTATAGCGGTCTTCCGCATTCACGCTCTCTTCGTGTGATCAATAATAGCGACGTTTAATAGACTGGCACACGCGTGCTGAAACGCGCGAAATGCTATTTCGCGTCTCAGCCGTGGGGTTAGCAATCTCCAAATCGAGGAAAGTGCGCGTTCGATGAGGAGAGGAAAAGACGAATATTCGAGATTTTGAGCATAGATCCTATTTATAGTATTTACGCTTAGAAAAAAATCTTTATTAATTATTGCCACGGATATTTGAGCCTCAATTTAATATTGCATTTTTACAAAAGTTTTTATGTAAAAATAATACGGCAATGAAGAAATTTTATATAATTATACGAAAATTATTTGTATGAATCTACAAACGTAAAACACGAACATGGCTTACATTTTTTTACCCAGTAGTAACGTAGCAAGTGTAAATTACTATCTAAACTATAAATAAATTATTACGAGAGTTTAAGTCCATAATTAATTATGTATTTGATTAATTGGGAAAATTAAATCAAGCTCTAGTTTATAAAGATTGCAGCAGCTTTCAGACTGCTGTCAAACGCATTACCCGATAATTCTCGACGGTTGCCTATTTTATATTTTTGTATTGTTATACGAATGAAAAATTACAGGTAAAGTTCGCGTATAATTATATATGATTTTTCTTATCGCGACTGACTTCGATACTAATCGTGAAAGAATGTTTTTATATTATAAATGCAATTTAATAACAATTCACAAATGGATAATGTACGTAGGAACAAAATATACTTTTGCGCAAAGCGAGCACACCTTTGCTACTAAATACAATGTTTGTCGTTAAGTGTCATTGCTGCATTTAAAAGTTTTAAACTATATTTATAATTAAGCGAGTGTTTTTTAACCCAAGCGACCAACTTTTATATAATTACAGTGGCAAAAAATTGAAAGTGATCGTTGATAAGAGGCAAATATTCCCAATTAGCATAAAACACATCGAAAAGTCATAAACACGAACACGAACGGTACATATAGTTGTATATTTGTGCCTAAAAGAAGACTGTGCATTTTCTCTTCGTATATATATATATATATATATATATCGAGTGCCAACGCTTGCATTTTCGTACGCATTATAATCACCGCGATAGCCATTTTAAACAAAAAAAAAATCAAAATTGAATTCGATGCTCGACTATGATATCGAGTTCATAGAAATTGTGAATCGTTATATTGGTCGTTTCAATTATTCGGAGAGCTTATGTTTCTTTAGAGCGAGTCAATGTATTATTTGTTGTTCCGAGCAATATTGAATAATCATATTTATTAATTAATTTTAAAAAATGCCATCCACACTATTACATTTAGCCGCGCGTAAATTTAAAAATCAATATAAATGTGCTGAATTCCATGATATTAAAAGGGGAAAGAAAATCCATTCAAGGAAACTATATACGCTCCTTACGAACTCTAACGAAGATAACAATTAATTTATAAAATCAAAAATGTTTAAATACGTACAAACGAAGCGGGAAAATCACGAGTTAAGTGCTATTGTTTGGAATAATGAAAGAGCGACTGCTTTACCTATGACAGGCTTTTAAAATACACAGGCCTATATTTTACCACAAAAGTATAATTAGTCTAGTGGCGTATTTATATTTTGTTAAGAGCGTGACTTGGCGTCGGTAAGAAGACTCGCGTCCCCGACAAGGTGCGAGGTTAGTGAAAATTAAAATTAATACGATTACGGGTGTCTCGATTATTATCCGCCTGCGTAAGTCTGCAGACTCTCAGTTTGATTTGCGACCCGAGTAAAACTCTGTGTGCCGATTCTTTTACAAAGCATCGGACTTCCGACGCGCAAAGTCAGATGCTGCATTATTTATATATATATATATATATATATATATATATATAATTGGTGTGCGGTAATACGCTAAATTAATTTGCTCCGTTGCGCGAATTTGTTAGGCGGCAAATAATCCGATGTTATTATTCTGTAAATAAGGGCCGTGATAAAAATTTATTCGGACAGCGTTACATCGAGTTTCTTTAACAAATCGTATCTTAGGCGAGCGATCGCTCGCAGCTTCGACGCTTAAGCTCCGGTGTTATTCCTCGAGGCACTCGTCGAGATAATCGCATCGCGCAGTAGAGATTATTTTTTCCGGGATAACTAATCGAACGGTCCGCGATTATCGGGACAAGGTACTAGCTTAAGTAGATTTGACAACAAATTTCACGTTAGGAATAACTTGGCATCGTCCTCTAGTGAATTTCATTTTTATCCGAAGCTACGGTAAATATCATAATAATACTGTTTGGAAGAAGACACGCTATTTCGTTCTCGATCGATAATTAAATATATATTTATATACACATATGTGTCCTTACTTTTTTACAACTGATACCGACAACTGAATAATTTTTCATTCGAATCGTTCTTGAAACCAATAATATCGCGAAACGGAAAGTGAAAGTAAAAGTGAAAAAATCAAATTATTTATCGATTCTCTAAGTACGCCAAGAGTTGCTAAGCAACGCGAAAGTTTATTATAAAAATTGTAACGAAAAACCTTGCTCGATGATAGTTTTATATTATTATTATTATTATTATTATTATTATTATTATTATTATTATTATTATGAAGAGGCAATTGATCCGCTCCGAGAAACTACGTATTACTCAAATTCTCTCCTCGCGACTCTGCCAAGTGGTTTATACTGATGTACATAATAATAACGAGGACGCACCATTTTATAAGTAAACAATTATTTATATATACATATATATATATATATATATATATATATGTATATGTATATGTATATGTAGTCACTTAATATAATTATTATATTTGTACAATATACAATACAGCCATTTCCCGAGAACATTCATTAAAAGACGTGTGTGATAATATTTGTAAAACTTGATATCTAATAAACGATCCTAAGTTCTGTATAATTTTTATATTTCATATTTTATTATTTACTCCTGGTTGTTCTACTCCTCCTTCTCCTCCTCCTCCTCAACAAAGGAATTGTTATTGAAAGCATTGTTATCAATTGGCAAAAACTTTTGGCATTTCGTTTCTAGTAAGTTTGTGCACAATTATCGTCGGTTTTCCGATCAGTATACTTGAAATGAATAATAATTAAAATAGCATTTCTTTCGGGCGTACGATTTAGCAAAGGAAACAAGCTTAATTATATTAATTACGATTGTGTATTAAGTAAGAGAGTACCCAAAATTATGTAAATTTCAAGGTTTTTTTTTAAAAACAACATCTCTAAAATTAATAAATTTTTTTCTCAATATCATACCATAGATGTGTCCTTTTTTACCAATATTGTAGTAAATATCTTGATAATTATGGAGCACCTTTCGTGCTTAATGCATACGACAACAAAAAAACTCCTATCATCGATGTAAAACCTACAAAATACAATACTTGTGATCTGCGTATCTTTTTAGCATATAATAAGTTGGGTAGGTATTCGTTTGTTAGCTTACGCCAAACGTGGCACTCGACACGATACAACCCTTCCAGATATATTTATTCCGTTCGACGAGGTTCGCCTCCCCGTTCACTTAAGAAATAATTTATATTTAATAGTGCTAGTGGTCCTTGATATAACGATTACAAGTGGCTCAAACGTATGTCGACGAGGGCAAAATAATAAAATTATTCCAAATGCAATTAGTCATCGGCTAAGGAGCCCAAGAATTCTTGGTGTCTTTGCAAAAGAATACCAAAATAGCTAATTTTAAGTTTTATTTGCTCTCGATATTATTAGTAACGTCTCTTAGTCGTAAATTAACTTGTGTATTTAGATTTAATTGTAGATATAAATGTTTCCAATGGTCATTACCAGAGCTTTTATCGCTTGAAGTTCCTGCAGAAATGAACCTCGCGACAAATCGATACTCTGGGGCAAAAAAATACTATCGGAAAAATAGCCATTATCCTCGCTAAAGGTCGTTAAGGAAATTCCATCCGGAAAAAGACTACGAGCGGGGCCATAAGTTCTGCCACAAGTTTTACAGCTTGAAGATTTAATTTAAATTGACAGTGGAACTCATTGTTAACATAATTTGAATAATTTTTACAACAAATATTTCCGAAGTCGATCAAGCTCGACTCGAATATTTATTTTGGAATTGTAGCGGGATATATTTCCTTTTTAAAAATAATTTATCGAATTTTTGAGGACGTCGATCGACACGAGGTTCGGATAATGTTGAATTTGTTAAATCTGCTCGTAAAATTTCGTCTTTCGTTTAATAAAACTCATGTTGTCTCCTTTTTTTTTTTATCAGTATGCAACAATTATTGAAATTCTGTCCCAAGTGTGGATGTATGCTCAATATAATAAACAGTATTTGAAACGTTTATATAATTTAGTTTAGTCTTAAGTTTAATTGATTCTTTTTTAAAAATTATTTACAAAAAACAGTATACTAATATTCAGTATATAATATACATTAAAATTTGCGAGGAAATAAATAATAATTACGCTTCATGCAATAAAAAATATAAAGGAACGGAAAGCTTGTACGTTAATATTTTGTTTTACTTATGGTTTTTGAAATTATTATATAAGACGACTCCACAAGAGTCACGCTTTAATGTCACGATCATTTCGGTACAATGGATCGCTTAAAAAATGTACAATCGTCATTTAATTCGTACCCATTATAGAGTACATCTACATTGTTTACATATTAATCGCTATGAATTTGTTTTTAAATTACGTATGATTAATTACAATTGCTAAAAAGTTTCTTTGAAACCCGATTCCCCCAACATTTAGGTGATTGAAAACTACATGACAAGGGAAGCTGCGCGATAAAGTAAAAGAGAAAAATATTAGAATCTTTCTCGGGCATCGTCGAGTGCTCTGGCAAAAATGGTTGGGTACGTTAGTTTAGAAGACATTGAAAACATTTTTAGATAAGAGCAACGCGCAAAATCATTTCAATTTCACTCCCGACAATGAAGTATTTGAATTTTCATTCAGTTAGGAGTTATATAGATTGTCAGATATTATTTTTACAAAGCTGAAGATTAATTTTCTCTCAAAAATACAAATGTCATTTTATTAAATGCACGTCTAAATAAATTCTTCCGTCGTCTTTAATTTAAAAAAAAAAAAAAAAAAAAAAAAATAAAGTATTAAAGCAATCGGAAATCTTGCGGAAATTCTGATTTTTTCAAAGAAACTTTCCCATCGACGATTATCAACGTTGACATATCTTTCTTTCTTATTGTACTTAGTAAAAACAGTGTACATGAAAATTTACAAATCGCTTCAGTTTCTAATTTACATATTTAAACGCAAAGAAATAAAAACGATCTACATTTAAACGTCAATTACGAACTAATCTTCGCCACTCCGACATTCGCAGTCAGTTTTAAATTTCATATTAAATTAAATTGACAGTCTCTCTCATAGAACGAAAGAACACAGTTTTAACACTTAACGAGGGCTTTCACATTAATTACAGTCGTATAATGTAATACATTTAGCAAGAGACCGAGCTACTGAATGATTCATATTAAAGTACTTAATAAAAATGGCATTGGTTGAAGAGAACATTTTTCCAACAAATGTTGAGGAAAGTTTAATTTTAGTAATCTCCGTGCGGCTACTGAAACACCTGGCATTAGAATTTCGTCGCCATAATAATCACAACTGTAATTTCATTCGTAAAACGTTAGTAGATTCTGCATTCGCAAGCCTACGTTGCGTTCGGACGTAACATACGGGATTCTATGTTTGCACTGGGGTAGAACAAAATCTTTTTTTCATTATTCTTCACGCATGGACTCTTCTCTCTCGCTCTCTGAGTATTTAATTTTATTTTTTAATTATATGAAATTATAAATATAGACGCGTCTACCGACGTACGCAGAGGCTGTGCGGGCAGCCAGAAATGATTTAAACGACGATGGTTTATCGGAGTTTGGGGGTGCCGAGGCTTCGTATTTAAGAGGCCTGGCATGCAGCCGTGCAGCCAAGGTCATTGAAGCCAATAAAAAAATGTAAGGATCGGAGAAGCGCGGAGGGGCTCCTTCGGCGAGCCTTGAACCTTTTTGACCAGGGTTCGGAAGGGGTCGGGGACGAGGTTGGAGACGGGGAGGACCTCCAGGAAAAATTGGAGGGAGAAAGAGCAAATGCACGGCGAAGATTGTGCTTCGCACGAAGCTCGTTGCAGCTCGAAGTCGGGGAGGAGGTGGGCGAACCGGAGTTCGTCCCCGATAGGGAGTGGGTAGAGAATGAAAGTTGGGATTAGAATATTTTAAAAAGAGAGAGAGAGAGAGAGAAGAGATGCAATAAAAATTTATTGTTATTTTCAACTTTATTTTATTATTTTTAATTTTTATTTTTATTTTTAAATAAAAATTTATCTTTCAAATATTGTTTTTATTATTATTATTTTTTTTATTAACCCATTTTAATTTTCCTTCCCCCCCATTATAATATAAAAATTTTTTTTGAAGTTTAAGAATAAATAAATACAAATTAATATAACAAATAAATAAGAAGAGGGAGCGCGAAGAGAGTAAGCAGATTCATACCCGATGTGGCGGATAAGGTCACACGATCTACTCGAGCCAGGGTAATATCGCAGGGCGGAGGCCCGACCAAAGTTATAACAGGCATTGCCGATGAGAAGTCCCGGTGAGCATCAGGTCGACGAGGATGGCGGAGCAAATACTTCACCGCCCTGCCCGCGCAATGGGAATTTTGGCAAGTGGCGGCAAAAATAGAAGCTAAATTCCAAGAAAATCAACGATGCAACATAGAAACAGTGGGCGTCGCGCTCGCCCGACACCGGTAATAACGATAAAAACCCAGAGGCACGAAAGGTCCATGGTGCCAATTGAACTGTGGGCAAACGGCGGAGGATCTAGCGTAGCCGAGGACGATGACGTCGCTTACGAAAGCGATATCGAGTCAGTGCCCAAGGGCCCCTATCGAACGTAGCGAGGGCGATAGAATGCGGGACGAAGACTGTCTTGCACGGGACAATTTTCATAACATTGCTTATAACCAGCAAATTGGCTGCACCTTCCCGGGATGACAAGATCTGCATTGCGTTCTGTATTTTTGATCAACTCCGCGACTGTTCAGGGGGACACGTACATAACCGTGATAGCAGTAAACATTATCAATACAGCGATGACGATTTATACCGGCGACTCGAAACCGGTCTGATAAATAAAGGATGGATCGAGGCAGCGGCGATAGCACGTAATAGAGAAATGCATTCGACCAATGGAAACACTGATGTACCGGACGATCGTACAGAAGGTCGTATTAAATCTACGATTAGATGTAGAACATCGTATTGGGATAAGCCCACTATGCAGGTAGACCCCGTGGCTCGTGAAGAAGACTCTCCACTGAGGTATATAAGGAATGTTTCTAGAATGTTCTTTACGAGGGATTCAGAACGTGGCTCTCGGTGCTTGGCTACCGCTGGGACATTACATCAGTATTCGGGAGATATCGGACGGTTGTCAATATGCGACGACGATGAGCAGAGTTCGGATGATACCACCTACTTAGAGAGTAGTACTCCGAGGACGGTACAGCCGCCGAGGAATAATATTCCCAAACCCATGGATATAGGCGATAATTTACCGAGATTACCGTTAGAGGATTCTGGTTCGTCGTCATCGTCATACATTACCAGATCCACGCTCGATACGCGTGAGAGTGATCCTAAATTAATAAAAGAGATGGCCAAATCCTTGTCAGCAGTGGATGAACGCGTCGACAAAGGAAAGGATAACCCGCGGCCGGTGACTAAAGGGCCCGTAGTACGGCAACATCTCCGAAAGGCAATGAATATCTCAAGGAAAACATCGAGCATTGCAAAAAGTGATAAGAACGTGGGAACATCGCGCACACACATATCGATCCCGGTCCGTATATTACACCGTCAAATGAAGGGCAGGTACCAATACCAACCGCTACTGGATCGGGCCAGCACATGGATGCCGCCATCAATCCATCGCCGTCCGTTCCCAATACGCTTAACCCCGCAAAAGCCAAAATATACACCTATGGCTATCCGTCGAACGTGCCGCTGCTGGCCTCAGGAATACGCAGAGCGATAGGGTGCGAGCTACACGATTACCGCGCTCTGGCCCTAAAAATAGATCCGTATGATGAATTAAGGGAAGAGCGATGCATGCAGCATACGGGTGCAGACTACGCATGGTCTGAACCCGTACAGGCTGACCCTATTCCAATACCCCTTAACACCAACAGGGGGTTGGCATTGCGATTCCACATTCGTGTCTGCAGACGTAGTGGAGTGGGGTCTGCGCAGAGGTGGTGGTACCTTGACTGTTGGCGAGGGAGGTAGTGAGATTTTGGATTTCAATAGTGCCGACGTTCTCGTCACAACACTAGGAGAGAATGATGACCTCACTCAAATAGGGATAGATCTTTGGATACTTAGTCATCCGACTTGCCCATTGGCGTGGGTGGCAGAAGAAATCAACGTGCACACCATCGGTGATAGTACGCCACAACGAGGTATTTTTGCCAGGACCGCCGGTCTGGTGGATATACGCAATCGCGCGTCCAGACTAATATTCACGACTACAACCAAGACTACCGGGAAAATCAATCTGGTAGACGATGTTTTCAGCGTAACGACTACAGATCATAGAGGCGGCCCCTTCCAGCCAACGCAACGATCAAGGTCCACAACATATAATATGGCCAGGGAGAAGATGACTGGCAGCTCGAACAGATTTTACGTAGAGCAGACTTAACGCAGCCGAATAAAACAAAATTATTATTGGGAAAATTTAAAAAAGGATATAAACAGGCGGATACGACAATGTATAGAGTGTCAATTGAAGAAACTGGTTAGACTAAAAACACGTCAACCAATGGCCATTACCGATACCCCCGGAACCACTTTCGACAAGATAGCAATGGACATATAGTAGGACCACTACCAGCAACTCGAAAGGGAAACGAATATATTTTAACCATGCAGGATCAACTTTCAAAATATTGTTTAGCAGCACCTATACCCAACGCTTTAGCGTCGACAATAGCAGATGTTTTCATTCGGAAATTTATTTGTATTTTTGGATCACCAAAAACTATTCTAACGGATCAGGGCAGAAATTTTATAAGCGAGTTACTGAAAAAGGTTGCTAAAAGATTTAAAATAAAACAAATGCGAACGACAGCTTTCCATCCTCAATCAAATGGATCTCTTGAAAGATCACATCATGCCCTAAGTGAGTTTTTAAAACAATATTCATCAGCAGACGAAGAATGGGACGATTGGGTCGACATCGCCATGCTAAATTACAACACTTGTGTACAAGTAAGTACTAAACATACACCTTATGAAGTAGTTTTTGGAAGACTAGCAAGGTTACCATCTGCAAATCCTTTACGCGAATCAGAACTTCAACCCACCTATCAAGGATATATAAGAGATTTAGTGGCTCGATTAGTAGTCATCAGGAAAATAGCCTACGAAAATTTGATAAAGGTTAAAATGAAATCTAAAATTTATTATGATCGGAAAATTAATGAGAAAAATTTTAAACTTGGGGATTTTGTATTTTTGTTAAAAGGGACAAATACTGGGAAATTCGGAAACCAATATTCAGGCCCACACAAGATTTTAGAAATTATCGATAAAAATAACGTTAGAATCCAATATAAAAAGAATTCAAAATTAGTTCACGCTAATCGGCTAAAAATCTCTTATATAAACCCTAATTAAACTCTCTGTTACCGTTTTCGAAGAGTAAAAACATTAATGTTAAATTAGTATTTCTACACACATCAGCTGCATGTAACCGCGATATAACTTTGAATGTTGAGTAGCGTAATTTAAGTCGTAAAAATTTAGAATTAAGAATCTTATTTTGTTTTATTACGATTGTACAACTTTTGGCATTCGTTACTCAAAAACCGTATTAGGCTTGTAAACTAGATACCTTTTTGTGTTTAATGAATATCGAGTGAATCAGTTGCAAACCATCAGGGGTAAAACAGATTTGATAAAAATTGACATGAGACCACCCCAACAGAACGATCGTATGCATCGCAACCTGTAAAAAGAGAGGGGCCAACAGAAAGAAACAACTTTAAAGAGGAAACACACTCGAACCAACTTTCGAGCATATGTTTGACTGTGCATGCATGTGTTAGCCCTAGTTGACGGTTGAGCGCTGTTTTCGTCTAAATTCCGCGAAAAATAATAACGGTGAAAAAAAAAAAACTGATCGATCAACGATGCAATTTCGCGACATTCGCACCCGAGATTTCGACAGAGCAGCCACGGATTTTTCTAGCAAAGATATATATATATATTTTTTTTTTACCGGCAGAAAAGGATTACAGTCGCAATTAAGATTTTAAAGAAAGCAGACAGGGATTCTTCCTACATCCATACATACATTATTTTTTCTATTTTTACCGGCTAAAAGGGATTTAAGGTAATTGAAAACTATGTTTAATTATACTATTTTACTATTATTTCTTTATTTTATCTTTTAAAATTATATATATATATCCCCTTCTCTATAATTAATAAACCTTTCAGAATGCAATTACTAACGAATTTATTACCCCTCCTGCAAGCTCCTCCCCATCCCGTGCTATTGCACTTCAGTGTGCAGGCACAAAACGGAGATTTTGCGAGTGCGAGTCGGTATGGACTCGCATTCGCAAGCCTATGTTGCGTTCGGACGTAACCATTCTTTTGTAAACAATTATAGCGAAATGTTATTTAAACACATGCTGCTTAATTCCGAATACAATAGAGCTATTTTAATAATTAATATAACGGAGCTTCACTTTCAAAATGATATTTTCACGCGACTCGCTTTACGTATTTTTGTAATTTCATCGAGCACATTGTGGCAGGATAATTAATTTTTCATCCCTTTCGAGTGAAAGTCAATTATGCCGAATTGGCTTATGCTCGTTTATAATTATTCTCACTATATGCACTTATTTTATTGAGGAGGAAAGAATGCTCGTACGTGGTTTTTCGCGTTAAAAAAATGCCTACAAATTGAGCATAGCCTTGAAATTATTTTTCAAATAACATCGACAAATCGGGTTGACTCCATCCGGTAAAAAGTAATTAATGTAAGTTCGATTCACGTTTGGCCTACATGTCGATAAATTCTCTATGACAAAAGCTCTAAGCGAGCACGAGAATCAGAATTACAGTGAGGATTAACGTTAAGATTGGCTGTACTCCTCCCATTGCGACTCGTGAAAAAAGTCACGAGAACAGAATGAATCGAACATCCGCTTTGACGAAAATGAAACGAAACTAAGGGAAAGTATTCGCGTTAAGGCATTGAGTAAAAATCCCTAAGCTTTTGCAGTAGTCGGAGACGCAAAGGCTGCACTCGATCGATCCATTGAATTTTGCAAAAGGGTAGGTATAAAATAAATGGTCAGAGGAAATTCTTAAGCCTTCTCTCTCTCTCTCTCTCTCTCTCTGCCTAGCGGAGAAAAATGAGCCGAGGGAGCAACCAACAAGTGCAGCCACGGGCCAGCGAATTATCCGGAAATCGGGCGAAGGCGAAGCGGCAGAAGAGGCGCGGTTGGAGGGGGGGGGGCAACGCGACGAACCAATTAATTCGGTTCGCCGAGTAATCGTCGCGAAATCGTTGGCCGTCCCTTTCGGTCCGGCATCCGCGCCGGCCGGGCAAAGCTTCGCCCGAAGCTTCCTCCTCGCCGTAAATGGGACGACGACGATGGAGGAAAGCGCGCGTATCCGACCGATGGGGCGGTGAGAGCCTCGAGCAAGGATCCCAAGTGCCGATATAAGTACCAGGGCGAACCTCGTCGATGATATCGATCAACGATATCTGGCTGTCGACCTCCGATCGATCTCGAGCCCATTCGCATCCGTAATTAACGATGGGAATGCGAGAGAGATCGCGATCCACCGAGAACTAGGAAGGAAATTATTACCAACGGCCAGCGATACTCTGCGGCCGCCGGTCCGGTATGTCGTAGCGCCCAGGCTTTCGTTACAACAGTCGATCGACAAGAAAAACATCAACAACTCGATGCTTCGATATATCGAATTGAAAGTGCTCCCTTGCGCTTTTTATTCCCGATGATAGCGCCTTCGTTGCTCGGCTCATTAGCTCCCAAGGCAAGCGATACGATTGCCATTGAGTAAAAAACAATCTGACTCGAATTCACGATCGGCCGCTTTATAACTTATATCCTCCAACTTCCTCCTTTTCTAAACAAATCATACTTCAATAATACGGATATGGATACAATTTCGTATACGTACAATAGCTTTTTAAATAAAATTCCCTAACAATTACGAGAGGTAACGTCTTCTACGATTTAACTTTAAATTACGAATGTTATAGAACTTTCCCCTCTTCTTATAAATCGTCCTATCGACACAACCTCCTTTTCTCCTTCGCTTAAGCTTAGAACTCGACATTACATTTGCTCGATACTACCGCGCAAAGGAATGAAAAAGTTCGCACTCCTTCCTTATATATTTAATTCCCAGCCTATATCGGCATTATAATATTGTATTACTCGATTATGGGGGATTATTATCAAATGAAATGGCAATTAATGGATATTTACAAATACACGATAAAAACGAATGTCCATTGTATTTATACTACAAGCAAGCAGGGTAGGTAAGTGCTGTTACTTCCAGGATTACTAAAAAAAAAAAAAAAAAAAAAAAAAAAAAAAAAAAAAAAAAAAAATTAATAAATAAAATCGTACACGAAGCTTGTGTGCACAGTAGAGTTGAAAGCTCCCGCGATTGTGCACCGGGAAGAGAAAAGTTAAGCGAGTATTCGTCCTTCTTCCTCGAGTCGACAAATAAAACGCCGTGTGCGTATCGGTCGTAAAAAAAGCTGAAGGATTTCGACATTTATAAGCGCGGGCTCTTCTACATTCTGACCATTTGATTAGTTTCGTCCGAGTATTCGAGCGGAGGCTTCCAACGCACTCCTGTAAATTTCTCAAGCCATTGCCGATTGTTTTTTTTTTTTTTTTTTTTTTTTTTTTTTTTTTTTTTTTTTTTAAATACAATTTGCCCGTTTTACAAACAACGTAACTTAACTATTTATCGCTTTATCATTGCAGCAGCAGCGCCTGCCTCTTGCCTACCGTCGGCTTCGAATGAATAAAGTCTAAAGTATTTTATTGGTTTAAAGCAGAAAAATATATTGTCAGAAGATACAAACTCAGTCTGATATTTTTACCGAACGTACAATTTGCACTCGCACGAAGTGAGTGAAAAGGGAACTTAACGTTCGCGGAAAAATTTCGTATTAAACAAGCCAAGTCAACTTTGAGAATATTGTTCGTCTAACTAATGATTTTGTATTATCTTGTGATCGAACTGTTTTTCACGCGCTCCTTTGTTCGTTTAAATTGACACAATGTTTTATAACGTCAACATGGAAAATTAGCTATTCTGCACGGCTTTTGTCCGTTCGACATTTACAATTTTTATAGATACTGTAATGCAAAGTACGTGTATGACACCTCGAATCTCTCATCTCTGTAAGAAATATTGTAATTCAGCAAGTCTTTGAAACGCAAAAAAAAAAAAAAAAAAAAAAGAAAGAAAGAAAAAAAAACACGACGTAAACAGATGTGGTGTCAAAATATTTATGTAAATTTAGTATTATAAATTACTACGTTTAGTATTATAAATTACTAAATTGCTACAAATTTTTAAAACTACAAACACATTTAATTTTTATCAACGTCATCGTTACTTTTAATCCTTTTGTAATAATACCCTTGTACTCTCGTTCGTGTACATCGATAAAAACATCGTTTGTGTCTATGTTAAAAATATTTTATTGCAAACTGCTTAAAAATAAATGATTACGTTATGAATATATTTTGATTTCAAGCAATCCGTCGTTACAGGCATGCGAAAGATAATAATCTTATATATCCAACGTGACGTTTCTCACAGCATATTTCTATGTCAATAAATAAAAATTATTCTACTAGCTGTCTTATAAATGTGAAATGTTTTTTTCTAAGTACGCTTTTTATCCGGTGTAATTTTCAATTATACGAGCTAATAACTGTATTTCATTTTAACGTACGACGGGGATATGTTAACAACCTTCATTGAATAATGCGGTATTAAAATAGTCTTTCTTTTCTATTTCAAAACGAGATTTAGATCAGAAGCTACTTATGTAAATGCAACATTCACTAGAAGTATTTAATTGAAAACTCCTAAAACCATTTGTTTTTCTAATTTACAATCTTTTTATGCGAATAAAGTTTTACTCTTAAATCCAATAACTGATTGTTCTGGCTAAAAATTTTTTTTTTTTTTTTTCGATCGAGGCACAAAAATTACAAAGTCGTGAAAATGTTAATAATATCGCAAATCGATTAATTATAAAAGCAAAATGCACTCTCATCGAGTATTAAAAGTACATGTGTAATAAATAACACGCCAGTGTTAAAATTAAGCAAATTTTGTAATTATTAAGAGACCTGAAACATTTTGAGCCAGAAGAATTTATTAAGATATATATATATATAAAACGTGTTTTAACAAGAACCAATCCTTGCATTATTTACAGATCAGATAACCTATGGTATACTTAAATTTGGTCAACCGGCTTTAAAATTTACTTTTAAAAAGACATTGATACGGTTTTTAGTTAACGAGCTACTTATATGTCCGGCCCTCCTTTAATCACTCAAGTTCATTATTATTAATAATAAGCGTGCAAGCTTACATATATTTGTTGCAACGTTGGAATTCAATAGACACGCATTGTCGCCTTAACGTTGCAGAGAATCTCGCGGTTTCGATCGAGAGGCTTACAAGCGTCGGTGTGCGTTTTTCAATTTCATTTTAAAATCGAACCCAATATAATACCTTCGCCTCTAAGTGTGTGTTTTCAAGTCGGGATTATTTTATTACAATGCGGAGTTTTTGCATTGAGCGTAAAGTCTATTCCAGGCGAAGTATCATCATCATCACCATCATTATTATATAAAACTAAAAAAAATAATAATAGAAAAAAAAAAAGAAAAAAAAAAAAAAACGAGTAATTCAATCTGCTTCTGTTAAGACTAATATAATTTAATTCCACTTAGCTTCTAGCGAAAAAATAAATTAGTTAACATTTATCATGACACTACTCTATGAACTTGCAGCGGGATAAAACAAACAATTTTACAACTGGCCGCTTGCTTTGTCGCAGCTCCCAATGGGCAACGACCGATCGTGCCCGACTCTCGACAAAAGCACAGACGAGGATCGAAGGCTCGTCGCTCGCTCCCCTGGCGTCTCGACGTCGTCGCCCGGTGATAAAGAGGCTCGAGTCGAGAAAGCTACGCAACGTAGGAGGAGGGCCCTCTCGAGCCTCGTGCGCCGCCTGGGCCCCCGGCCATCGCCAAGAGACGGAGGGGACTGGGGATCGATCGCTCGACCGAGGAGTCGGCTCCGCTCGGTCTCGAATATTCTCAGGACTCACCGCTATCTCGGGAGTATTCCCCTCGAGGAGGGGAGCCCCCCCCCGCCGCCGCCGGCGCCTCGACCCTTGAGCCGTCGTACCGAGGGCCGGGGGGCTTCTTTGGGTAACAGAGAATATATCTCGGGGGGCTTCTTCTCGGGCGGGCGGCTCCCTCGCCGCTGCTTACAGGAAGACCGTGTGGGTCTGAGGCAGCTTGAGGGTCGCTATGCTCGCCACGAGGAGGGCCGCCGCCGTCAGCAGTGCGGGCGCTATCAAGGGCGCGCCGACGAGGGTCTGATAGGTCGCCGTGCCTATCAGGCCCGATATCCGGATGCCGGCTGCCATTAATCCGAAGCCGGTGCACCTGCGAACGGAGAGAGAGCGAGAGCCTTTAGTTCGGGCCAACACGATGACGGGACATTATTATTATTATTATTATAATAGTCGTCGCAGCCGCTGCTCGTGAGATCCCGAGGCCGAGCAGCGGAGGAAAGGCCCGGTGGTGGATCTCAGTACCTCAAATGCGTGGGGTAGCACTCGACGGTCACCAGTGCCAGGGTTGTCCAAGCGATGGCGAAGACCGCTATGAAGCCCCCCTCGAAGCCGAGGACGGCCGTGCTGTTGGTCTTGACCAGGAGAAGGCAAAGCGCAGCGATGGAAGAGAGATACAAGGAAACACCTGCAACAGCCCGACGGAGTCCACTGGTCAGGTAAATTATCGGACGGCGAGTGGGCCGGCTCGCCGGAGGGAGGGTCGAGTCGTTTTGCCGGGTTCGCTCGGTCGGTCGGGGGTGGGGCAATCGACCGGGGCCAGATAAAAGAAACGAACCGATCATTTTTGGCCGCTGGAGAACGGTCAGGGCTAATCCAGCCAGCGCCGCCGCCGGGATGAAGGCCAGCTGGGCCGCGAGGTGGCCGTAGAGGGCCTCCTCTATGTAGATGTTGTAGTCCAGGTCCAGGGTCGGACAGGGGCCGCTCAGGCTCAGCTCCGTGTTGTTCTCCAATTTGCATCTGGTGAAGACTTGCGCCGAGAGGTCGGTGTCGATGAATCTGAGCCAGGATTAAAGCAGTGCGCTACGGTTTTGGGGGGGGTGGGAAGGCTTAAATCTTACGATAAATCAGAGCCGGGCGGCACCAGGCCGCGATACTTACTTGGAATCGACGATTATGCTATCCGTAAAGTGCGTCTTACTGGACTTAATGCTACTGAACTCGACCGATTGGAAGGAGCAATTATTGAAGTCCACGTGGCTAAATACGATCTTGGAAAATCTTAAGAGAGAAATCAGAGATATTTCTTAACGATGCTTAATATGGCGCAGTGACGCAACGATCAAGGTTCATTGTAAAACACGTACTTGCAGTTTTGGAATTTCGAATCCCTGTATTGAATGTTCTCCAAGGAGCCACTGAATAGCTTGTCCATGTACTCCTTGTCGACCACCTTCTTTGTTTCGGACTCGTATTCTATAGATCTCAGGAGCTTCAGGTACTCCGGGCACCAGACCATTAATCCGTACAAGCTGCAAAAGGTTAATCGTTAATCGGGTCCAAGCGCGGCCTCGATTTGATTTAAATAATGTTTTTATTCTGCTCGGTGACTTGCCCGAATGCCGTAGCTGACCAAATGACTAGAAGTATAATCGTGACATTTAAATGGGGAGAGGAAAATAATTCCAGAAAGGAACTCCAAAACTAAAAAAAGAATACGTTCGTTTATTTACTTACAATTGTTAGGATGAATAAATTCAGAAATAATTCAGAGAGAGAGAGAGATAGAGCCAATAATTATAAAGCCAGAAATAAGGCAGAGCGCCGCGTACTTACCATTGATATCGAGCGCATAATGTCTGCCAGGACGCTCGTGCTGCGATTGGCTGGAGAAGGTGGAGGCAAGCCACGGGGCCTCTTATTTGGAAGCTCTAATTCGGAGAGTTGGTATTGTGCCCCAACGGCGCTTTTTTGCGAATTGTTTTTCTTGTATATCTTCTGCAAGGTTAACGATACCGTTAGAATGGGGCCGATCGGTGGCGACGGCGGCGGAGGGGGACCGATAGCTCAAGGAAGGCGGCTATCGTGGGCAAAGAGGGACAAGGGGGTCGAGCGGGCCCAACCTGGTAGACCATCATGGCCTCGACGTCGCGGCCGACCTCGACGAGGTACCGCGGGCTCTCCGGCAGGAATACGAGGCCGACGGTGGCGCAGAGCGCGGGCAAGCAGCAGAGCAGGAGGAAGCGGTGCCAGGCGCTGAAGTGCTCCTTGTTCTCGAGTACGACCATCTCCCCGGTCGTGGGTACGACGGCCCAGGCCAGGAGGGCCGCGTACACGCCCCCGAGGGCCCCGGCCCCGACCAGCATGCCGATCCACTTGCCCCGGGTCGAGCGGGGGCAGCACTCGGCCAGGTAGGCGAAGGCCAGGGGCAGCGAGCCGCCAACCCTGTCGATTGTTCATTACCGTTAGAGAATGGCTTAAGAACCAAGGGAGCCCCGACGCCGGGCCCCGTTGCCAAAGGTTCGCCGCCCGCTGCCAGAGGGACGAGGCGCCTCCTAACTCGCCTCCCCCGACGCCGCCTCTCCGAGCAGCCTTCGCTCTTCCTGGACTTACCCCTTATTAGCGCAGCTACTGAAAATATTTAACCAATGACGCTCCGGCCTCGTCCGGCTAGAGAATCTTTACTTCGCCTCCCCCGTTACGATCAACCCTCGAGCTCGCTATTATACGAATAAAGGCCTTATCGCTCCTACGCAAAAATCGTATTCGAGCCTTGCCACGATTCCCAATATACTCTCGTAGATTAAGCAAAGAATAGTGTATTCACCCGAGAGCTGAGCAAAATCTAGCTGTCATGAAGGTTCCGTAAGTTGGCATGAAGGTAGCAACGCCACTGAACAGCGCGTGAACCGACATTGCCGATAGCAAAGATCTTCTCCGTCCCAACCGATCTCCTAGTCCTCCCCAGCAAATGCCACCGAGAGCCAGGCCCATCAGCGTAATATTTCCTTTGAGAAAAAAAGTCAAATTATTAAAAATTGCTCCTCCCGTCTACTCGGGTGAGTGGGTGCGTGGCACAATTGTACCTTGTAAATTAAGCCTTGCATTCGATACTTACCGAGCCATCCTTTTTCGTTGTCTTCGATGCATAATTCAACTTCTGCACTAGGGAGTATGTACGGCACTACGAAAAATTCTACTGTATCAGCGGCAAGGCACAGGCCAACGTATAAAGCAGCTAGGGCTTGAAAGTATCCGACACCAGCCTAAAATAAGATAATTGTACAATTAAGTCATTGGGCAGAGTTGGAAAAAACTTGTGTAATACAATTGCTTATTCGACGAATCAACTGGAGATTATATAATTGATAATAATTAAAAAAAAAAAAATAAACAACATTAGATTGATATTCGAACATTTTAATTCTGGGCCAAAACAATGGTAAGACTTATATATAAATTAAGCACATCGTTATTCTGGCTTGAAGTGATTTTCACAAAAGAAAGAATCATTTTCTTTGTTTGTATTAATATTTCTTAATGATCAATTTATAATTCTCATTCGGTGTACAATTGTCATTAGCGTACAAGTAGTTATAGTTGGCAATATACTAGTAAAATTAGTCTCAAATCTACAATGGTAACTCTGTTGAAAAAAAAAAAAAAAAATAAAAAAAATGCCGACAAATTAAGTAAATACTTATAGCTTAAGTGGATAACAAAGAATTGAGAATCTTGAATGAAATACAAATGTCAATGTACAATAATATCAGTGACTATTTCAATGAGCCTTCGACGAAAAATTGCTTTTTTAACCGTGTCTGCACCACTTTTATCATGTAAAATGACTCGGCAGCATAAAAAAATAATTAAACGAGTCTTCGGATTTTCATTTTCGCATTTCACTCGATTTGAGTGAATCACCATTACACGGTTAAAAAAAAAAAAGTTTCGAATAAAATTGCTCGACAGTTAATGCCGTGGGCGATAATACGAACAGAATTTTTTAATAATTGTTCGGATAAAGTTGATGTAATTGGAGGAAGGGCAGCAGAACATGTATACAAATTGTTTTGCAATATTTTGAAATTCCGCGACATTCATAACCTCGATGTTGAACTGAGTTCGGAGAAAGAGACAAGAAATAAGAGAAGAAGATAACAAGGGGAGAGAGAGAGAGAGAGAGAGAGAACGTAAAAGAAGAGAAAAAAGAAATGAAAACGACAGTTGGTGCACGTGTAAAGGTGGACGGTAGTGGACAGGAGGGGTAAAAGCGAGTGAGAGTGAGAATGAGAATGAGAGTGAGAGTGTGGTAGTCGTGGCGGCGTTGGCGTGGAGGGGCTTTGGGGGGGGGGAGGAATGGTCGAGGGATTCATGGTCGAACGGTGCAAAAGTTTGTCTAATATTTACGGGAAAATCCTGCAAGTAGACAGAGAGATCCCGTGGGTAAAATTTGGACTTGACAAAGGAGTCGTCGAGGACCTCCTCCATAGCGGCTCGAAGCAAAGGTGGTGGCGGTGGCGGTGACGGTGACGGTGACGGTGACGCTGACGACGACGACGACGACGACGACGGTGGTGGTGGTGGTGGTGAGCCGATCGGCGGCAGAGGATCTGGGGGTAGGCGGGGGAGCAGCGGGGCCGAGGAAGCAAGAGACCCGGTGAGAGGCTCCGCTCCGGGGCGGCGGCTCAGGAGACTCGGGCCAGCGCTGGAATGGCGTCGGCGCGCGGCCAAGGGGGAGGAGCGCACCCGAGCATCTCGGGCCCCCTAATATTCCTCGACGGGCTGGACACCGAGCTCGGCGGGCGGGCGGGGGCGAGGGGCAGCCAAGTTCCGAAGGAGGAGCGCGGCACTGAGAACGAGGGGCGCGAGTCGCGGTTCCGTCCTCCGGAGCCAACTGGCCAGCCGCCGCTAGTGCTGCCGAGCCGTTGGGGAGGGCTCCTCGGTCTTCTCGCCTCCTAAGCCACTTTGCCCATTGTGCCAGTATCCGGCGGCCGGATTCTCGTTTCTCGCACGCGTCGCGGCCGCTTCTCCCTCCATCCCACGTACGCACGAACACGCGCGCGCTCCCACTCCGCTTCTTCCCCTCTTTCCTTCGGCCCCCTAAGAGCTCGCACAGGGCTCCTCGATCCTCCGCGGTCCGCGATCGCCGTCCCTCCCGGACTTTGCCACCATTAGCCGCCGCCGCCGCCGCCGCTCTTTACCCGCTTTGCGCTATTTGCACACCCGAGTGCGCATCGGGTCCGCTCCGCGGGCAAAATTGAATCGAGCCCTCGAGGCGGTCCACCGACTGTTCGCGCGACTCGAGCAGTCCCGATCGCGCAAGCTGACCCTTCGATTGCCCTTCCACCGGGGGAGACGCGCGACCTGGGAACCGAGCCTATGCCGATCCGAGGCTCTCGTCTGTCGCCGTTGCCGAGGCCGCTCGACAGCCTCCTCCTTCCTTCCGTCCCCCTGCTAAATTGGCCCCCGCGGCTCGGGTGGCCGAGAGGAGGAAACTCCTCGCCCGCTGCCCTGGCTCGGGGTAGATGCGTATCGAATCGACCGGCTGATATCGGCCACCGTCCCCCTGATGCCGCTCCGAGAACTTCCGACTCGAGCGATCGCTCCCGTGCCGGGGGACAGGGAGGAGGCCCTCGAGGACCCTGAGAACCGCAGAGCTCTTCCTCGCGGTGCTCTTTTACGCGGAGGAGCGAGGAGCCGCTTCCAAGCCCTGGCCGCCGCTGGGAATCCGCAATCGCGAATCGCGCAGGACGTCGAGGCTCCCCCGAGGCCGTAGCCGGAGCCCTCTAGTGCCAGTCGCATCGGTGCTCCTCCGTCCGATGCGGAATCGGCGATGAAAATACAACTCGGGTGCGTTGGGTGGGGAAGAGCCGCTTCGCGGGGGAATCGCGGGAAGCGAGGCTCTCTCGGGACTCGTGTGCGACTCTCGCGGCGTCGGGCGGCCAGCGGCCGAATGTCAAGGCCCGGCTCGCGGCGGCCGACGAGCCGGAAGGAGGCCTGCAGCCGGGGCAGGAGTAGGTAGAGCGAGGGTTGGGGAGCGGAGGGGGGGAATTGACACTTGACAGTGGCCGGCTCGAGGAGCGATAGCTTTGAGGTTATGTCGCGTACGGACCTGCTTCATGGCGTCGTCGTGAAACTGGCCGAGCAGGTCGATGCTGCCCGCGGCGTCTATGAGCTCGTGCTCGGCGAGGTCGGCGGCCGAGCTGCCGATGGTCGCGGCCGCGGACTGGCCGCTGACCCCGGAGCTGGCCCCGTTGCCCGCGGACGCACCGGGACTCGGCTGGCTCTGCTGCATCTCCTCCGTGTATAGCCTAGCGCTGGTGAGGGGCCGATGCTCGCCGCGCTGATTCGGCTGCTGCTGCTGCTGCTGTGGCTGCTGCTGATGATGCTGTGGCTGCTGCTGCTGATGACGATGGTGCTGGGGGCGATGCTGGTGGTGACGTTGGTGATGCTGGCCGCCGGCACCCTGGCCGCGGACCTCGCTGCCCACGAGCCACAGGCTTTCCTCCTCCGACGAGGGCATCACTGCCACAAACCATCTGCAAAAAGGACGCGCGCTCTTCTCGTACACTGCGCTCACTGCCGGGGCCTGGGAAGCCGACTGAGCGGGGCCCCCCTTAGGGGCGCCGCGCTCGGGCCCTCGCGAGCCCGCCTATTCGGTTACCCTGGGTCCGAGTGTCGCCGCGACCCTTTGCCCGCGGGACGAGCCTCCTCGGCCCCTCGGACCTACGCTTTTACCCCGGAGGCTCTTACCTGCGAGGGCTCTCCCCGACTACTCGCGCTCCGAGCCCAGCGGAAATACCTGCTTTATCGCTTGCGAAGGACACTCTATACCACCGTCTATTACTTGGTGAATCCTCTCTCTCTCTCTCTCTCTCTCTCTCGACTAATCGTGTTTTTCGGAAAGGCCGGTACGCGCGTCGTGGGGCTCGACTTACACTCCGAATACCTTCCTATCCCCCCACCCCCCCTTCAATACCCGCCCCCGCCCCTCCACGGCACATCGTCGCACATTCCCATTCATTACCATCCGGCACAGTGATATGTCACCGTGTCAATTTATTTCTCTTCCCCCCCCGCCCCCCGCCACCGGCCCGACCCGCCCCACTCCGCTCCGCAGCGGCCGCCGCCGCCGCCGCCGCCGCCGCCCTTCGCTCCTTTGCCGTCGCTCTCCTCGTTTCATTCGCTCTGTCGATCTCCATATTCTCCATTCCCATTACTTCGTATCTCACTTGACAGCGTATCAACTCCCGCTGACGTTACTTTCGTTTCGATAATGTCATTTCGCGAAATCATTCCTCTTGTCAATCGCGAGCATCTCACGGATGATCAATATTTGCACGTCCCATTGTTTAGGCGCCCCCTGACATTTTCCCCTTATCATCCTTTATTCGAGTCTTTCGATTTTGGGTGAAATTATTACAAAATCAGTCAAAGCTTTAAAGAGCCCAGCCAACGCTTTAATGAAGAATTCGCAATGAATTACGCAAATGAAATTAGACACCGAAGTCAATTATTGAAACGAGTTTAAATGGTTGTGATCGCGCGCACACACACATACGCGCACGAGGCGCGAGAAATATGTAATCGTCGAAAAGGCACGTTGTTTATGCATTCTGCTAAGTCAAATTTTTACCGCACGATTTTGAGCAAAGGCTTAATGATCGATGAATAAAAATAAAAGACTTCAGCCGAATGCAGGGATTTTTATTGTAAATAATCGGTCGATCGTTTATCATTCTTCAATATATTCTGCTCTAACGATTATTCAGCGGCCAACAGTCGTACGATGGCATTGGAGAAATATTTAATTTACGATGCATCTTCCTTGACCTAAGTCGATTATTTGGTAATCTTGTATTAATTGAAAGATTACCACAAACATTTTTGTCGTTGTACGGTAAAGCCATTTTAATGAAAATGTTCAGCGTATTGTTATCTATGAAACTTTAAAGTCTCACGCGGTTTTGTTTAACCTTTCTCTCTCTCTCTCTCTCTCTCTCTCTCTCTCTCTCTCTCTCTCTCCAGCGTATACCCGTGGATTTATTTATATCGAATTCGTATTAGTACAGATTTCAAAGATTTTACAGATTATTTTAACAAATCAAATTTGATTCAGTAATGAAACGGGATTCGATTAAGCAACGTGCAAATATTTTACTTTTTAATTCGCATATTTTTTCTGCGTATTTTTTAGGCTACAGCGAAAATTATTATTCAAATCGCGAATAAGAGCGTCAGCCTTAGTTGTGTGTTTTTTTTTTTTTTTTTTTTATCATAATTTTCCCTTTACGTAAAAACAAATTCCGCAATTTTCGTGCGGCTGAAAATTCCATGCGGAAAGTAATGTAAAATGTCTAACGATTGTCACAATCGTGACCATATTACCAAATGCAAATTTTGATTGTATGCAATTTTTATTTTTTTTTTTTTTTATAAATTCAAAATGTGTATAAGATTTGTTAATTGCTATTAGATTCGATATCTTTTTATTTAAAATGATTTATAATCAAGTTCTGGAATGCTACAGTTAAATCGATTTTCTATTCAAAATTCTGTATTTAATATTTTTAAGTGTTTGATAAGACACTCATGATGTGTCATTATCAATGTGTTCTGATTAAAGCTTTTTATCATCACTAAAATATTATATTGTTAAATGACAAATAGAAAACAATGCTTTTAAACTTTCATTAAATAAATACTTCATTTGTTTGCTATTATTTACCAACCAAATCATAATATTTAAACTTATATCTTATAATTAATTGCAATTAATCACGAATTCCTTTTTGAAATTCACATCAAACGAAATAAATTAAATTAATTGACTTTTAAAAAGACGCGATTAATTGCGAATAATCTTGCGATAAGAAATATTTTTGAATTCTAATCGGAAAACCATATATTTTAGTTTAATTATGAATATTTATTAAGATGCAATGCAGGAAAGGCTTTATGATCGTTGAATTACGATCTTGATGCAATTTAAATTTTTAATATTTTTAAATGATAATTTCATGTAAATTGAGGAGTCATTTATTGTACTATTCATGGAAATAGCATATTACAATATTAAAAAAAAATTAATTTCTCAAAAGACAATCTCTACTCCCTAAGAGGCGAATGAAAACACATTTTTTACTTTATAATATTTTGCAAAATCTATGCTGCGAAATTATACTTTTAAATAACACGTTTCATTTTTAAAAACCATTTAAAAGAAATCTTTCGTTCAATACATCTATACATGAACTTTATTAAAAAAGCATACAATGAAATACAATACATACAAGTGTACAAGAATAATAAAAACAAATCATCTTAACTATATTAACATTCAAGATTTATTGCATAATTAGCGCTTTAATGGTTTCTTTTTATAATAATATAAACTATTTTTAATATTATAGATATTTAAGTAAATAAATACGAGGAAATAAGTTTATTTATGTTAATTTTAATTGTTGTATAAAAATAATATCTATTCGAGCAATATATTTATGATTTATATATATATTTATAAATATATATATATAAGATCAATAGTAGCCACATTAAAACCATCACGATTGAATGTTTAAATTTCAAAATATTGATAATCTATTTTCAAACCACTTCAAAAAATGTTAAAAATAATAACCGATTTCGTTATTACTATTGCATATTTTCGTGCAGTGCAGTTATTAAAGTTTTAAATAATACATATATATAATGCATATAAATAATATATAATACAGTTATAAAAGGAAATAGATGGATGCCTATTTTATGTGTGTATTGTGTGTGTGTGTGTGTGTGTGTGTGTAGACGTGTATATGCATATGTGTATATAAAAATATAAATACGACCGTTTGAATGGAAGTGTTAAATTGTATTTTAAAAATTTAACAAATCACAAATATTGTAAATCCAATTAGGTCGAGATAAATAAATAACAATACCCTGTATCAATTTTGATAAATGAATATTCTACACTATACGTCACATATCATTTGAAATTTGTAAAATAGAGAAATGCTTATCGGTCCGTGAAACGTATAAAATGTATATTGAATTTCGATAATTTGTAATTCGGTTGGAAATAGAAATTAAATAATAAAGTTAATAAAATTGTTTCAACGGAATTCGACCTTTAACACATTCTAACTTTTTTTTATTAATTACTATTAAGTCGTAATTATTATTAGTGGCTTTATATCAACGCAATAAATTAATTTTGCGCTGTATTTATTCTAAACATCTTGTTTGCCAACACGTTATTGATGGAACTCGGTATTACTATAAAGGAAAAAAAGGTGTACTTTTGATAAATGAAACCAAGTTACCAGGAAAATTGGTTTTCCATCATATACGAGCTATTTTTAAACATCAAAGAGAAGCTCGAGCCTTATCTCGACTTTGGCGCTGTAATAGACGACACATTCGCAAATAGTCTTATTCGTGATCAGGGATCATCGGTTTTGCCGTAAAAAAATATTTTCCAAATGCCATAGCAATTGCTCGCATTCGATGCTCCCGGGGATCAATCGGCCGAAGCAGTTCAGTTTTTAAAGTATCGCTCCGGCGGTTCTGGTTTCTCTTAGCGGCGGGTCGGGGGAGGTGGGGGGGGGCGGGTTTAACCTCGGCATTTAACGAGCCGCGAAGCTCGTTATTCGGTGGCCACCGTTCAACGGTGCTCCTTTAGCTTTAAGCACTGCCCGCAATTGTTTAATGGAGCATTGGCTGTTCGCGGGCTCGCGTCTATCGCGAGGCGAGGAGGCGCCTGGCCGTGGACGAGGGATGCCGACGAGGAATGCGGCTGGCACGGACCTAAAGAGTTTTTTTAAACGCTTGGCAGGAAGGAAAGGTTCGCCCGGTGGTTGGCTTAAATCGCTTTCCGCGCTTCTAGGGAGAATCGAAGAGTCTTTCTTTGCCGCGCGATCTTCTGGCCGACGACGAGCCGAGGGTTAACGGCCCCATTTTTCCTGGCACTTTGCGCGCGTCACGCTCCACCCCCCCCCACCTTGATACAAGATCATTGTCGCAATCGAGAGAGATAAAGAAAACAACTTCCCTTCGATTGAAAAGCGAGATTCTCGCCCCCCCCCTCGACTCGGAGCTCTTGTACGCCGCGAGTACTCGAATGAGAAAAGCCCCTTGCCTGAAAATAATTATCAACCTATTAATTAGGCGCTGCGGACTTATCGACAGTTTGTTTCGCTTTGAATAACAGTACTAACTACCCGATGTTGCTCTCTAACAAGGCGTTGCTTGAATTTTTTAAAATTATGCTTCTGATCTCTCTAGGGGTCGCAAATAATACCAACCGCTATCGAATTATCATTGAGCCGAAGCTCAGCTAATAGTCGTGGAAATGCGGGTAGCTTATTTATCCCTTAATTGTACAAGGTAAATTAAATACAAATTGGCCAAAACTTCCCAGTGTACTGATTCGGGATGTTTTTGACTTGGGCTCTTTAGTTCTACAATATAATGTAACGACAACTCGCAATATTATTTTTTAACCGTCTTGTCGCTCAGTAATTGCAGTAGGTTTGGACAACTGAGATCTGATTTTTATCTATCATATTTACAATATTATAGAATGGAGGCAATTTTAATTGCTGTAATAATTTTTATCGATTGCCGGTAGTTATCGAGCATAGAGAGCTTACGCCCATCGGCGAAACTCATTTTAAATCCAGACGCATGTCAGTCATGTCCGGCCGGTGTTCGGGATCGAAAATTTGGGAAAAGGATCTTGGAAGGCATTTAGTTAAAAGACCTTAAGTTTGCCGTACTATTTTCCAATAAGCGAAACGTCATCGAGACCTTTGCCGATGAAAGTTCGGCATTATCGAAGTATCAACAAGGCACGTGGCCTTTACACAAGAAAGTAGTAGCATTCAATCATAGGGATGGGAGATCGTAGCTTTAGGTAACAACTACTTTCCGATCTTAAATTTCAGCTGAATCATTATCATCGTCGGCTGCCGGCCCGTAACTATAAAAGTCCAGTTGCTCTCTCTCTCTCTGCGCCAGTGATTCCGATGGCCGAGTTGCAGGCACATAAACCGGGCATAAAGCACCGAGTTGTACTTGTAACTAGGCTGTGGGCGCCTGATTCGCCGGTTAAATTTTATTGCCAGCCTCGACGTCGCAATCGTTGATAAGTGTACACGAGCCATGTGCATTAGGTCGACGCTTGAATGCCATTTAGCCGCGAGTCTTGGAGTAAATTTCAATGGGACCCGAACGGGTTTCTCCTCTTCCGAGCTCGGCACCCACCCACCCTACGCCTCCTACGCGCTCTTACTCAGAGGCGACGCTCCTTATCGACACCTTTGTTTGGAAATTCGGATGGCGGTTGACTGCGAGTCCAACGAGGGATTGAAAATTATGAAAATCTGCTTAGAGTCTTCGACCTACTACTTGCGAAAGGCTTTGATCTTGGCATAATAATTTGTTGAATGCTCCGACCACTCGTCGCCTTAACTTTTACAAACTTTGTAATTATTACCAATACTCTGCACAATATTTGCTCGAATAAACATCTTGGGCAAACACATTTTTAATAAACCGAGTAAAGTAAGTAGTGCGTGCATATATCGTTCAAAAAGCTTAGCTTGTAAATGATTTTTTTTTTTTTTTATTTATTTACTTCTTTCCCTTAGGCGGAACTTTGCCATTTGTAATTTAACGCCAATTTTCTAACTTCGTAATAAAATTACAAAGAGTAATGATTTAAGGTTTTAAAAAAAACAACAATTTCATTCCGAACATTTCGGATAAACTATTTAGTTAAAAATAGCGTAGGGAAAATACCGCGCAATATTAATAGATTGCCAATATTGCTCAACGGTAAATATTACTGATAAGTCAATGTGCTCTTTTAACAAATGATAAATGACAAGGCTCTTGTAAATAAGCTGCAGCGGACATCCTAGAGAGCTTTTATCTCTCTGCACAGGTCATGTAGCGAACAACGGGCTTGACCCTTCACCCAACGACGGCCGCGTCGTTGCGTGTGTCTCGGGGTCGCATTAAAATCGAGAGATGAAACGAAAATCCCGATGGCGTCCGAGGCCAAGAGGGCGTTAAAGCTTTAGCCGGGGCCAGATTGAGTTGGGGCCTTCGAGGGCCGGGCCCGGAAGCCCCGGCGTTGGCGCTTCTACAGCCGAGCGAGAGCTCCGAGCAATTTTGTGCGCTACTACTTTCTCCCATCGTGTTGAAGGCGATGCCCTGCTTTGTTATAATTTAAAAGAACCACCGTGGAAAATGCGTCCCTTCGTTCTTATGCCGGATCCCGAAAATATTAATAGGAAATAAGCAATTTACCATTAAAAACCTGCGCTTCGCAAACGTAAATATTCTTAAAGTATCTTTCGTTATCATATTGACATTTCTTATTTGTTACCAGTAACATTATTTAGTCTATTATTTTTCTCTCATATGGTCGGTGTAAAGTTGGCGCTACTTTTTCAATTGGAAACATCACATTTTCATGTAGTTAAAATTGTAATTATATTTTTGTATAAAATTTTCTAATTTATACGTTGTACATTTTTACAAATTAAACAATTCTCTAGTTCCTATTAACTTGTTCATATTCACAAATGTCGCTTGCTATAACATTCAAATCGAAAATATTTGCCAGCATATTAAGTGTGTAAGAAGGAAAATAATTCAATACAACATAGTAAAAAAACGTTTCTTAACTTAGATAATTTAATGCTCCCTGCTGAGTAGTCAAATAAAAAAATTTTATTGGATTTACATTTGCTACCGAGTGGTCAATGGCCAAAAATCTTTCATCGAAACTGACGAGGAGCCGCTCGCGTTGAATCAGCAGGAGCAAATTTTTTCAGCTCAGAGCAACGTCGCCCTAAACAGGAAAAACGGCAGAAAAGCTAACGTGAAATTGCTATTAAGTACACAAGTATCTGCGAATGCGCGCGCGTGTGTTTATGAGAGAGAGAGAGAGAGAGAGAGAGAGAGAGAGAGAGAGAGAGAAGAGAGTAATCGAATAGGTTCGGGGTCATCGAGTAAAAATTACGCATAAGGACGATTACAAGCACGCGTTTGTAAAATAACACGCGTAGGTAAAAGAGAAGGTGAGGGCTTCGCGTTTTTATACACAGCAATGATTTGCAGTTGCATTTTCACTTAATGTATAAGGTATAAGGAATTGCACCTTACAGGTAAGTAAAGTGTACTGCAAAGGGAAAAAATTCAGCATAAGAACAGATGCCAAAAAAAATTATGCATATGTTGTAGTTTAGTTTATTTCGGAAGAAATTTAAAACGACATTCAAAAGACAACTAATACAAAATATGATACTACAAAAGTACTAATACAAAATACTAATACAAAATATGATTCCTACAAAAGTTTAAGCTAAGCACGAATTTTTTTTAAAGTAATAACTAACATATTACCTATATCAGTTCAATCCAACCAATACTCATCATCTGTCAAATATATCTCGCATTAATGTGGAGAAAATTAAAATAAAAAGTAAACGGAAAGGGTATTAAATATAATATAATCTAAATGTTTTAAATATTATTAGATACACACACACAGACACAGTATATATAACAGAAACTTTGAGAATAATATTGAATAAAGATCTATTTCGGTAGAGTAAAGAAAACAGCGTAAATCAGTTATTTTAAATAAGAATACTATTAAAACGCAATTATATCAAAATTGATTGGTTTAAGTTAATACTTTGAAACAATTAATAATATTATAAATGTAAACAAGTATATGAGCTAAGCACGAGTGTATATTCCCGTGTCTAATAATTTTATCTTTTTTTTTTCCTGAATATTTGTAAACTAATAATTAATGTGCTTTGTCAGGTAATCTTTACTTATTTTTATGTCTTGTCTTGAGTAAATTATGTCTGTTAAAATACCTAAAATAAATATAAATATATCATACAAATAGTACGATATATATAGTTATGAGTTATAATTCGTAATTATTTTCTAAAAATAATAAAGTAAAATATTAACACGGAATATATATATATATATAATAAAGTATATTTAAAGTGCGAAACTCACCTAATAATGTAAGTAAAGAGAAATTTTTGCTGGTCGATGAAATTAATGAATGAAACATAAATACGAGCTTAAGTTAAATTTGAAAGTTAAAAAAATATACATACTTTAAGATTAATTATATATGAATCAACTTAGATGATTACTATCCTTTAGCGACGTTGGAAGTCTTTCACGATAATGTTAAGTCTTATATAAACGTCAAATAATTACACACAATACAATGTCGTGTTATAAATAATTATGACCCCTAATATAAAGGATACACGCGAGAGATCTTAAAATAACAATATTTCTTTTTTTTCTTTTTTTTTTTTTTCACGCGATAAGTCAAAGTATCGGGAATATCGATTTAATTAATAATAAGAAATGAAAGTGGATACGATAAGTGGTAGAATCTAATTTTAGAGAGCATCAAGACGAATAAAAGTCGGGTAATATTTGTGCGCGATTGGATATCTAGGGCCGATTCGGGGACAAAATGCTAAAATTTCTGGGTGTAAAAGGATCTTCCGAATAGATTGGCAGGATGCGACGACGACGGATTATCGAACGGTCGCAAATGTTCGAACACTCGGGGGAATGTGGAATATGCTTAGAGCGGGAAGATTGTTTAGCGACAGTCGTATTTTTAGCGGACGAGGGTTGATTTTGACGAGAATTCAACGAGCCACGCCTATCCGTCAGCGGCTCCGTTGCACCAATCGATTCGTACGGTGATCGCAAACAAGGGAAAAGATCCTCTCTCGAGGCCCGTTGCGCCTAAGACCTCGAGCGATCGTGTCAGCCTCTGCCCATTATATTCCACATACGTGGACGGCAAAGAAACGCAATCGGACAATGATCGACCTTTTAATCGAGGGCCGATCCATCAGCGTGGGCAGTCTCAACGAGAGGAAATAATGGAAAAGTAATGCATGGCCGTCGGCCCTCGGGCCGAACGAGGTCGTACAGCGACGCAAATATTTTTGGTAAGGAAGTAAGAAGCCCGTAAATCCCTGGCCCTATTGCTCATGACTGCTGCAATTTTCGAGACTCGTTATAAGAGAGCAATGGGCTCGCGTGGTTCCCGAATACCTCGCCAATGGCCATTAGAGGAGGAAGATTTATTAAAGCTGAATTTTTTTTCTCGGCGAGCATTCTAATTTCGGGTAAAAAGAACGTCCGCTCGAGGTATTTCATCTTTCTCGGCCTTTATTTATTATTCGCTACGTGACACTCGCCGCTTTCGAACCTCAAGGACTAAATTTTACGTCGTCGCTAAGATATTAGTCAATCCTTATACTACGTACGACTGAGTAAATTCTTAGATTATACTTTGCTTATTTATGATCATTTTGTCTTGATCCAAGCGCTACGTATTATAAATTGACGCTCGACACAGTTAAAATTCAGTCCACCAGATAAGGAGCACAATCAGTAGAATGCGATAATGTTCGCGTGCTATCGTTGAAAGTAATGTGCAGGCTTGGATTGAAAAGTAAATAAAATGTAAAATAGAAGCCGAAGGGTGGCTTAAACGCCATTGCAATGATAAAGCGAGGGAAGCAAAGGACTCTTGGCGAACGAGTTCCACTCGCGAATCGGTAATTATAAGAGGAGCCTAGCGTAGGTAGGAAGTAAAAAGAGGAATCGTTTTTTTTTTTTTTTTTTTTTTTCTTCGAAGAAAAAACGACCACCAACCTGAAATTAATATTTGAATAATTAAGCTCGAGTTGCGACAAAGATCACAGGGGATAATTAGGGTAGAGCGATTGCGGAGATCGAGGCTCGCGAACGAATTACAAGTACGTCAAAGGATCAAAGACGATACAAAGGGATCAAAGGAATGCACATACATTATTTCCGAGCCCGCGCATATCCTTGAATGATCCGCTCGGTCCCTCCTTCCACCCACTGACAAAGAAGAGTCGAGCAACAAGCGAGCTAGAACTCGACAGAGAGAGAGAGAGAGAGAGAGATGAAAGCTGCGGAGGATACAAAAGAAACTCCGACGCAGCCCTTCAGGGTTCCTTTAATGTCTCGCGTAGTTTGCTCCTCGTTCTCCGGCGTGTCACTTCACCTTTCCCCCATTGATCCCCCGGCCGAGGATACGAAAATTGGCCGAGGGGAAGAGGAGAAGAGGGCCCGAGCGGGAATCACGGGAAGTACATTTGTCCGTCTAATTAGTCTGGCAAAGTCGCGTCCAAACGCTCTTAAGCCCGGGCATCTCGTCTACCCTCGGCTCGGCGACCTCGCGGTTGTTAACAAACGGGGGATATTCCCGAGCCGCGACGCGGATGCGCGGATCCACGAGGAAGAGCCACGGCTCTGGCAGCGCTGGTTCGGGCGCGCGCCTCTTTTTACATTCACCAACGACGTTTTCGGCTCTCCCTCCCCGCGGGCTCTTCGTTTGCCGGAGAAATTTCATTGCATCCCAAAAAGTGTTTGCGACGCTCGCTATCCGCTCCATTGAAATTAGTCCGATTCGCGGCTAACTTATTGCCCAATGACATTCTATTTCTAACTAATGCAAGTCCGATGTAAACACTTTTGCTAGAAAGCAAACGATTCAATCTCGATGAGCTAACAAATATTGTATGGTGAATTTGCAAACAAAATTTTTCTAATTTATTCCCTAAGCACATTTTTTAAATATGTTTCGCGAATTTGCCAGAAATAATTACAAAAAGCCTACAATCATCTATTCTAAGTGCGACTCTAAAGCATATGGAATATCTTTCATTCCAAAGAAAGAAATAAACTAATGCACCTAATTAGAAAGACAAGCTAATGTATAAAATTTAATTTTCCTCGAGTAAAAGTCGTGCTCAAATTTTACTGCTCGTAAATAATACCAATCGCGTATCATTTGATTAATTTTAACACTTGCCACTATCTAATAAAAAATATATAATCAATTCAAATTTAAGACGACATTTGAGAAGCATGCGTTGATATTAGATTTCAGACTTGCAAATTTTACGAGTTGATAAAGGATAATTTACAAACATTCTTGAGCATCATTCGAAGATAAATTTTTATACTAAAGATTTATGGAATGCACCATTGCAGAATTAAATAAGATTTTTGAATAGAAGTGAAAAATGTTAATCTCCTTATTAACATTATTTATGATTTGCAATGATATTTGTAATTGGCAATGGAAATATGTACAAAAATTTCCAACGAATAAATGAGTTCAAAAAAAAAGGACTGAGATTTGTTGAAAAAAAAAAAAAAAAAAAAAAAAAAAAAAAAACGATAAAGTACATTAGCAAAAAAAAATAATGCATTTTCACCAGATTCATAATTAGAACGATAAAAAAAAATATTAGAAGAATCGAAGAGGTGAACTCGTTCTAGCTTAAGGAAAATGATTTGCAATTTAAAAATATCATCTTGATATTCACAAATTCGCAACAGCTTCATTGAAGATAACCTTTTTTTCTTTGTCAACCTATCTTCCGCTAATTAGCCATTCGGAGAAGTTCAAATTCACTGGTACTTAAGCGATGAGGACACAAAGCACACACGCGCGCGCGCACAGAGAGAGAGAGAGAGAGAGAGAGAGACGCAATGCTAAGGTATACAAAAAACCTTCTTATGAGAAGCGCCCGAGGAAGGAGGCGAGGGACCGCGCGAGGCAAAAATTACTTTCCCGATATCTTTTGAAGTGCCGCTTTTTGTGCGTCAATCGGGATTAGCTTTTAATTGTAATGGTGAGCTCTCGTAGCCTCTCGCCCAGTGCAAGTAAACTTTCCCTCTCAGTGGGGCGCCCTCGCATTTCCGACTCCCTTTAGAGGCAAATTTAAAACACTAGTCCATTGCTCCTCGTTATCTTTTTTCGCAGAGCGAGGCAGATTGCGAGCCCGGAGAAAAGCCGAGAGTTGGACCTCCTCCTGGGAACCCCTTGATCTTCCCAACCTTTTTATCCTGATTCTGAGAGCCTCCATCCCTATCTTTTACAACGTGCACTCGTAGGATTTCAGCGCATCCATTCGAGACTCCGGACGTATTGTGTATCCTCGAAATATCATGACATCGTCGTGCCTTTATCTTCATTCCGTGCCTCATTTACTTATGTTTATTAATAAAAGTTATATGCCCCTTTATATTCTTCTCATTAATGGAGAAGCTTTTCAAGTGCCGCTTGTGCTTGTGTAAAAACTTACGTTGCGTCTTTTATACTTCCTGTCCTCCACTTGTGTTGGAACTAACTGAATTATTTTCCATCCTATTTTTTAACGCATTTTTTCTTTTCTCAAAATTGTATATTCACCCCACCCTCGCCATTATTTTACTAATGTTTTTGAATACATTGCAAAAAAGTAATTTCGACTATAAATATTAATTTGCAACATGGCATATATTTACACAAAGATACTTTAACAAAGGCAATCTGAAAGTATTTATTGGTTCTTAATTGAATTAGTAATGATGAATTAACAATGACGAATTAGTAATGCTTTATGACTAAGAAAATCAATAAGTTTTTCAATGAATTTTATTCCTTTTTTACATATTATGCTTCTTAGCTAAGAACCTATTATTATCTATTTGAATTAATAAAAATAATCACATGTATTACTAATATTTTTATAAAAGTAATTATGATGGAGATGATTTATTAACAAAAAAAAAAAACAGTTTAGTAATATAGGCATAGCAAATAGTACAATACTAACGTTGCAAATACAAAATAATAATTACTTAAGGTATGATAGAAAATGGTAATACTAGAATTTTTGCCCCTTTAAACGCACATAAAAATTTGACAAATCCACAAAAGTAAATTAATTATCATAACAATGAGAATGTTTTTTAATAATGCGATAAAGCTTATATAATCAGTTTCTTCATACATAGTTAAAAATTGGTATTGGATTTACTTAGCTCAATACTTATTTATGCGCAATAGACTAAATTAATATAATATAATTATTTTAAGAATGTTCATGTTTATAATAGGAAATATATAAAAATTTATGCCAACAAGCAACTAACAAAATGAGCACTGAAAATATACATAAATATATATTTGATATATTTAATAATAATTATAATGAAGTTAATAAATTATCCTTTCATTTGTATTAAGCTATAGGTATAATTACAAATCGTTTTTTTTAACAAAAAAATTATTTTGAAAATTTACCTAATTGGTAAAGCATTGTAATATTTTATGGAATGAAATCTAAAATGAAGTTACCAATTTATTGATATGATTTAATAACAAGTTATATACGCATACATTTAGCAATAATTGTTTTTTAATTGAAATTGTTTCTTGTGTAGTGAGTATAACATATGCATGTTGCTATCGAAGTATGTCAAAATTTTCAAAGCTCGAATTTCATTTAGTTAAATTTATACATTGACAAAATCAACTTCATATTTTTTCTCTGAATATTATCTTATTTAAGGATTACATTGTAATGCAACATTACTTAGACAATTATTAACGATCATTTTAATTATCATAATTAACAATTATTAATAACAACTTAAACAATTTTATAATTAATTAAAATTAATTAATTTGTATTAATAGTTTACAACTATTAATACAAATATATATAACTTAAAGTGGCCTCAATAGACTTCTATTGCAAACTAGGAATAGTGTTTCATTCTGAAAATCAAGTTTGTACCGGGAGCTTGTTGAGATTAAAAATGGTTTAATTAAGATTATTTGTTTTAATATTAATACAAATCAATGAGTTATGATTATAATAGAAAAAATTTGATAATTATCAAAAGACAAGCATTTTTATATTCGTGTACACATAAACACATTTCGCCTATCGTATTGTAATGTAATCGATAATGTGAATTATCAATTTGTAGTATTATGTAACGCGAAACCGTACGTTTTGAATGTCGCCTAAGTTTAAAAGGAAGCGGAAACATGAGAGTTTTTTTTATGACAGTCATAAAAATTCTTTATCTCATTATCATATGAAAAGTGCTTATATGATTTCTTGAAAAAAGTTTTCAGAACAAACACGATAATGGGAATGAGAAGGTGTAAAAAAAATTAAAGGAAAAAAAAAACTAAAATGTAAAGATAGTTGTCGAGGAGATGAGCATTTTTTAAAATATGCTATAATTTGACACGCAAGTAATAAATTGTTCGAAAGTCAAAGTAATTTTACTGCTTTTATCTCAATTAACGTTTTAACTGAGACACTGAAATATTTATTACATCTAGTTTTGCGCAATATTGTGTACGCAATGAAGTTGTAGCAAAGATAATCCAAAAAGGTTGTGCGTATGAATTTTTCACAAATTTAAGAAAAAAAGTCAAAAGGTCGACGGTGAATATTAATCGTGCTCGCAAGTGTCGCAGGTAAAACGAAGGCCACTTTTCTTCACATTGAAGTTAAATCGCTTAAGCGATCAAACGAGAATAAAAGAACTCGAGCAAAAGCTTCGCACATTTAGTCGATCTCCGAGCGCACGCGGAGAGGAAAACACGGCCTTTTAGAAAGAAGGCAAAATACCTTGTTATAAAAAAAAACGGTCGAACGGATAAATTTAGAACGGCCGTAGCGAGGATTGCGTGTGAAAATGCGCTCGATCGGAAGTGAAAATTGTACCATAATTGTACCTACCATTGTAATTAAATAGAGTTTCCGCACGGTATATCGGCTAATGCGCCTGGTCGGCACTAATTGCGCAAAAAGTGCGTCGAGCGAATGCTTGCCTTTCAATGCAAGGCGATTCGGGAGCTCCCGGGCCGAAGGGGCGGGGGCGGGGCGTCCACGTGAAGCGAGTCCGGCTGAATTCGCCCAGGACGTATCGATTCCCGTGGTTAACGAGGCTCGGCCTTGCATTAGCCGTAGGAAGGCCAGGCAATCGAGGGATCGCTTTGGGGAGTGCGAGGGAGGAAGGACTCGGCTGGTCTCCGATCCTCGGGTCAGGATCGCCGAAGGCTCGACGCAAGCGGAAGGAACGCGGCGCGACGCGAGGCAACTTTGGCTCAATGTCGGTCTCGAGGCGTCGCGCGAGCCAAGCCGCCGACATTCGCCAGCGGAGAGAGATAAGGCCTCGAGTCGTTGGCTGATTAGGGCCGAGGGGACCCTCGGCTCCGGGGCGGGGGGGGTGGACAAGGCCAGGGTCCCCGAGCCTAGGTCGCAGAGGTACTCAACTCACTTCTTAAGCGCCTCGAGGAAGTGCATTCTGCCGACGGGGAGGCCGAACGTCGGGGGGCTCCGGGCTCCTCCGTGGATTGCGTGCGTCCTGGGCCGCGTGCGCCGATACACTGGCCGGGCTGCTTTCCTTGCCTTTCCCGCCGGGGAGGTGACGACCACGAGCACGACGACGACGACGACGACGATGACGATTACGGCGGCGGCGGCGGCGGCGGCGCCTTAGTCGCACGCGCGCGTCTCAGGCGTCACTCGGATATCGAGGCAAATATTTGAGGAGCGATCGAGCTCCTCGCGATAAGGCCTCGGCACTCCCGGGCCCACCTACGGCGGTCCGCCCTCCCGCTCTGGGAATCGCCCAGGAAGGGCCTCGAGTGCCCCCGGCCGGCCGGGGGGTGGGGGATTTCCGGATGACCGGCCTCGGCTCGGTTTATCGCGAGGACACTCCTCGCGATGTTCCTCGCGATATTCCTCGACCGGCCTTGCCTACCCGGCCTACCCTAACCGTCCTCTCATGCGGAAAATTAACTTAGCTACTTTCGGATCGATGATGCAAATTGCGGTGGCTTGGGCTTCGATTTGACGCCGTATCGCCTATGCATCAATTACCTATAATTTCCAGTAATACACTAACCAATATTAAACCGAGCCCAACGACGACTGGAGTAAATACGGAATCTCCCTATTTGAGCCCTTGCATCCAGCCGCTCGCTCGCTCTAACGAAACAATCATTATTAATATTCTTTACCGAATAAAAATGCCCGCTCTATGTAAATAAAGACCTGCCCTGGAAATTGATTATTTTCTCTCTTGATATCCAATTCGCGAAAACTTCACATGCCCGATGAAACGTGTTTGTATTGTTATTTTGTAAAACAATTGGATAATGGTTGAGCCAGTGTAACGCGAAAAAGAAAACTCGATTGATTTTAACGCCCAAATCCATTAAAATTGGATTATTTTTTTTTCCCTCTTGTATACACACTCTAATACTTATATGCGTTGTCAGCTATTCATTAGGTTTTATTAGGAAAAAAAAAGGTTAAAAGTAAATTAATAACTTTTCTGGTAGTTCTGCAAAAAGCTACTAAAGATACCATTTTATAATGCACAAATTACATATAAAAACTTTAAGAGTCGCGTCGACAGTTTTACTTGTGGACAGTTTTACCTTTACGTGTTGTAAGTTGAAAATGCGGTTATTTTAAATATGTACAAGACTCAAGTTTATTTGCCGTGTAAAGTAACTTCCTTTAGAATTTCTATCATAATGGCTGTTTTAGCATTTGAGATAATCGTGCTTTACAATCAGAATATTAACGATAAATTTATTCCTAGGCGATAAAACCAATAAGAAATTCTTTTGTTAAGTATTTTTTTATTTATTTTTTTTTTTCAATAAAATTTTTCGCGCATTAAATGTCTGGGCTTAAATTTAAAAAAACCTTTTTCTATACTAATAGCATAATGTTAACTACTTACATATTGATTTAAATGATAACGTGGCACGATTTATTAAATAATATTATATATTTATACGTCTTAATTGCTTGTGTGTAAATTATCACTAAGCACCCACGTTCAGGCTTAATTTCTAAATATTGTAATTAATACCTCGAGCCTTATCATTCGTTCGAATTTCCAAAATGTACTTTAATTGATAGCTATTTGTAAACATAATGTAAAGTGTGTGCTTCGGATTCCCTACAGGCATTTTTTTTTTTTTTTTTTTTTTTTTATTAAATCCCTTATGAAATAAAACACGAAGCAAAGTGTCTTGTGTTGTTACGTTTTACGTACGTGGCCAATAAATGTACGAAGAAGATGAAATACTTAAATACTGATTACCCGACACAAGTTTGAATATATATTTAATATACACATGCGCCTAGAAATTGATAAATATTGTGCGAAATACGTGTATAATGGATACAATGAGCATGCGACTTTAAGTATAGATTTATTCGCAATTAGTACAGCTTTGGTAAACAATGTACTTGTGTAGGAATAATATAAATGGTAATGGTTCATTCGAGTTTTATACGATTTACAGTATAGTCTGTGGTATTAATTTAAGCGCTTACTCAATTTTATTTCCCTATATATGTGTATATATATATATATATATATATATATATATATACATACATGAATGGCTTTGAAACTTAAGATATTTATATATATATTTGATCTTTTAAATTTATTTAGAAATTGAAAAATGGAAAATATTTAGAATTGCGCATACTATTTTCAAAAAATCTTGTGTACATAAATAATTGTTCATTCGAATAGCAAATCACGCGAATTGAAAATATTGTTCATCTTTAAAGTGAATATTGTATAAAAATATTGAAATTAAATTTAACTCTTAAGGCTCGCTCTTGAAAATGTTCTTGAGATATTGAACCAAGGCTGTATGATATTTTCAAATTTAATATTTCAAAAATCATATTGAACGTCTGTTCAATGTAAAGATGTCATGATTAATTCATAATTAATTCATAAAAAAGAAGCATAGCCATTTATTAAATGAAAATGTAACATTACCATCTGATTATGGACAATCAACGATGCGAGTCTACTGAAACGCGCTTAAAATGTTATTTCTCGTTAGTATAGATGTTCAGGGAGACAAAATAAAGCGGTAAATAAGGAGTGTGTGCTTTTGAACAAGTGCTCGAAGCGTTAACGTGCACACACACACACACACACATATATATATATCGAATAAAGAATAATAAATCGTGAATTATAATCTCCTCATCGCGGTTAAAAAGTGCGATGCTCCAAAAGCAGATGATGCACCGATAAATGAAAATATTTTTGTTCGTCTCTGTCTTGGCGACGGTGGCACTGGCACGAAGGGGAGGGGATACCAGCCAGGGGCTATCGGGTGCGAGGCTGTTCGTCAGCCGACGCGAGTCTCGGTTAACATTTCCATTCGATAAGGCTCGCTTAGCTCCGATCTGTCCCGCAAAAAACAGGAGCCCGAGCGCGGCTCGAATCCAGCCGAGGTGATCGTTGTATTTATTATCTGTGCCGAGAGGCAAGGGTGGCGCCATCTGCGCTCTCGCGGCCGCATCAGCCCTGACGAAGAGACCGACGAGAGATAGAGAGAGAGAGAGAGAGAGAGAGAGAGATATAGAGGCTCGCAGTCCGCATTAACGAATAAACGGGAATTCTCGCACGCGATCCCGAGCCGCCCCTCGCCGCCGTTCCATCCTTGCCGCACCGGCGATCTCTCGCCAAACTGGCAAAACTAGGCTAAAGCTGGAGCTCGACGAGGGGAACGGAGCTTCTCCGAAGAGGGACTCGCCATCTCCTATGGTTGGATAAGAGGGGCCGGGCCTGGTCGGTGGTGGGAAAGATCATTAGCGCAATGCTGGGCGGCCGCTCCGAGCGACCGAGTGGAAAAGCCGCGACCCGAGGCTCTTTATGCCATGCCAATTAATCATTCGCAGCGGGCGTAAAAAGCCCGGCCGCGGCGGCGGCGGCAATAGTTTTCCCCCGGGAGGCGAGTAAATTCGTAAGGCGTGTTTGCTTGGCCCGGAGGCTGCCCCAGTTACAAGGGGTTTTCCTCAAAAGTCGGCCGTATCGCGAGCTCGACTGTTACTAGGCGGCGATCGCCGGCGCGGGACCTTGATTTCTCGGAATTGTTTGGTTTTCCACTCCAATATCGAGGACAAGGCTGCCGCCTGCTGCTTTTCCATGACACGACTCTCTCTCCTTCCTGTTCGCGAGTCCGTCGACGCACCTAACTTCCCCCCCCCCCGCCTCTGCCGACGGCCCCCAGTCGGGTTCGCGGCTGAGGTCAGGCGGGGGGGGGGAGCAGCAGCAGCAGCAGCAGCCCACCGAGTCCTTGAACTCTACCCTCTCGCGAAATCCGCTTCCTTAGCCAAGACTTCCAATGACGCATTTTCCCCGATACTACTTTTATACAGCGGATAAAGGCCTTTCTTCGTCGATCCTAACTCGACTCTTCCCATCGAGCGAATCGCTCCAATCGAGGCCACCGAAGACTGCACTTTTTATAATGTATTTTTTTTTTTTTTTTTTTTTTCTATGTACTTTCGCCATTTTCCGGATTATTTTTAATTCGATTTTGCGCAACAGCGATAGAAATCATTTGCGCTCCTCCAATAACTTCGGACACTGCTATTGTGTATTTTTTGTTCATTTTTTTCTTTTTGGAAATACCTTACACTACAGGCGGCCGCGATGTTGCCGATCAATAATTGTACAGCTCTGTACGTCATTATTAATATCGAGACCTTGTGCACCTTAAATCGCAAAAAAAAACCATGCGGCTACTCTACGCCCAGTTCCACCCACTTTCACGCACGCGTGTGCACCTTTGGCGTCGCACCTGCACGCAGAGGAGAGAAGCGAGAGCGCGCGCACATATGTGGAATTTAGTTTTTGCGGGCTCTTGTAAAGTCAAAGAAATAAAGAAAAAAGAAAAAAGAAAAAACCAAGGCAGGCAGGCTCGATTCGGTGCGCGGACGGATATTGCGAGAACCGACGATTCCTCGATCGCGAAGCTCGTCGACGATCGCTCGCGGGCGATACTCGACGATCGGAGGATGAAATCGTTCACGGGAAAGGGAATCGACGGCTCGGTCGCAGTCGTCGGCTGGACCAGGGAGGACAGCCGGGGAGCTGCCGCCGCCGACGAGGAGGGGCCGCGCCGACGTAAGCCCGAAATAAGACGCGGGGGGAGACGGGAGGGAGCCTCGCCGAGCCGCGATGCCCGCGGGTGGAGACGCGCGCCAACCGCGCGGCGGGGAGGAGGGAAGGTCAAGGCCTAGACGAGTCTCGCGACGTCAGGGCGGCCTTGGCGCGATCTGCCAGCTCGTGCCTGCCAGTGCCCCTCGCCCCCGACTTTTTCCGGCTTGCGTGGTTAGCCGCGCTCCCCCGCCCCCTGGGAGCGGGCTCGACTCTCGGTTGCCATCGAGCCCTGGCTCGGCCACCCCGAGGAAGCGCCCGCCTATGCCGGTGACCGCATTCGTGGGGTTAACCCAGTCCTTTTTTAGCCGACCGAATCCCGATGCCCGAGCCTCTGCCCATAATATTATCCCAATGGTTCTCCCCGAGCAATCTTCCACGGAGGTAGAATTACTTTTGCTCTTACGAGCGATCGATTGAATCCGACGATTGTTGTTTTCCCTTCTTCCTGCGAGTACCTCGTTAATTTTGCAAAAAAAAAATCCTCTCTCTCTTATTACGAACTGCCCCGTGACCAGTCGGTCGATTGAGAACTCGTTACCTTTAAAGTAGGAATGCATCCAGGAGGCTTAGCTTAAATTTAAAGTTTCATCGATTTTGCACAAACGCTGCCCGCTTTTAGAGGATTAAATTTGAATGCGGGTTATCTACATTGTTGGCAAAATTATTTTTGCGCATCGTAGGGTTATTACTTTGCACACTGGATCACCTGCATATCGACCAAAGCAAACAAGATATATAGAAACTACGTAGAGCTTATTATCTTTTATAAATCTGTTCTATTAATGATTTCAATCTCGTGCTTTGCTACTATTTGTCTATTAAGCGACGAGTAAAAGCCTTTGCCTTGCAGGCTCTTTATTAATTATTTAATTGCAGCATTCTTGTAATTTCATGAAAATTGTTATACGGACAACGGTAAAGTTTTATTGCTAATAGTAATGGACAAGGTTTTAAAATGTTTCCTTGCTTCTTTTTTACTTTTCTCGCGCAATTACTTTTATAGAAGTACATTTTTGTAATATCTCTCATTATAATACCTCAAATGTATACCACACACATATGCGGAAAAAAAAGAATGTAGTTGGACTAACGAAGTTATAAAGCTTAGCAAACACCGCTTAAGATAAAATTTAACAACTATTGATACAAATACTTTATTAATATATTATTAATATCTAAATTAGTAAGGCAAAAAGTGTAATTAGGTTTTTTTTTTTGTTTTTTAATATCCATATATTGTACTGGAAAATTAGAATAAACGTGTATTTTGCAATCTTAATTTTAAGAATAGATTTTATTAAGATCGCATGTCGAAACGAATTTGTTTAGTAATGCTTTAGCGTTACTTCAGAAAGTTTAATCTGATACATAAATTCATAGTCGCGAAATTTTGACCTCTAGTCAAAATCTTTTAAAATGGAAATACCATTCGATGAAAACCGACCTGAATAAATATTTAAACTAGAATTGCCCGGCTAAAGTAGTGAAATTACATTACAATAACGATATTTCTGGGATTTATTATGAACAGATAAAAATTTTTAAAAATAAGTATAAATTATCTTCATCGATCATCATTATTAAAATAACATTGTATCTTGTAAGGTTTTCTTATAATATTTCAATAACAAATACGTCGATGATGTTAAAGTTAAGATTTTTTAATTTAAGACGCTATTTTTTTTACGAAATTTTAAGTTATTATAGACGCTATCTAACTGATTACATAATATTCTTAAGAAAATTTAATGCAATAAATCTATTAATTTCTAAATCTGAAACAGTTATGTAATATGCAATTTAATGAAAAGTAAATTTAGATCACACAAGCATTAGACCACATCTTTAGTAATAATATTTCTTCATAAAAAAATATGTATTTTAACTCTAAATATGTGATTAAAGCGCAGCAAAGAATCTAAAATTATTAGTTTTGTAAAATTTATGTAAAAAGCCACCTACATATATTCTACACCAATGAAATTTACTTCAAAATCATTAATTTATTAAGTTTAATTATTTTAATAAATTCATCTTTTATTGTGCTTTCTCATTTAACTTTTTTTTATATCCGACTAAACGATTTCTACATACAATGTATACTTACTTTCGTAAATATCATAAGAAATACAATCAACTAATTATAATCATTATAATGGTATAAATATAAATGAACCGAGCCATTAATTTAAATTAAAAAAAAATATTTGTATTAGTGATTTCATTCAATCGACAATATTTGAAAAAAATTTTTCATTATTAATACTTAAAAATGACTAATAGTAATGAAAGGTTAAAGTTTTGATGTATGAAAATGCTTTCACTATCTTAAATGAAGTTTCTGGGTGAAAAAATACACAGTGACAAAATATCATACAAATATTTGCCAACTTTGATCCTACAACTTTAACAATACTTGCATAGAGAGTTTTAATGTATATTATAGTAAAGGCTCTATTTGTTTGTTTGTTGGCTTTACTATAGCGTTATTTCTATTCATCGCCAACATTTTAATGATTCATTAAAGCTTATCTATGTAAGCTTGTTTTTTTTTTTGTGTAAATTTCAAACAACTATAAAATTAAAATCGTACTAGTTAAATGTACTGCATGAGCATTTCATTACAAATTTAAAGGTAAATAAATAATGATTTTTTTTCGTAAGAATTTGAGGAAAAAAAATAAAACTTATTTTCTATAAAATAAGTTATAAAATAACATCACCTTGATGTACAACGTCACAAATGAGCAATTTATAATATTTAAATCCCCTCGCCGAGCCACGACGAATACACATTTGCGTCAATAAATCAAAAAAGTATTTTATTCAAATGTCATTCCTTTAAAATATTCAAAAATACTTTAACGAAGAAGAAAAAAAGCAATCAGTTGAATAATAGAAGATTCTTCTTTTTTTTCAAGCAGTGGCATTAACAATTTTTTGATTTGCGAAATACTGATCAATGTTTTCTATATAATAATAATAGTTTGTAAGTAGTTAACGATTAAAATTCTTGACGATTCGAGGTGGTTTTTTTAACTTTTCAGATAAGTTGCTGGCATCGCTACAATATTCTCATTGAAATTTTATAATCTTTGGCTAAAAAAAGTCGTGCTTAAGTTTGGGACTTTCTATTTTCAATGTAAATGATGATATGTATTTAAAATTTAAACGACGCTAAGAATTATCGGAAGCATGGATTGCATAAAAAAGGAGGATAAATAACTAAGTTCTAAGCTCGCTTATCGGTATTTACTTAGAGCCGAGATTAAGCCGGTCGATGTATTTACTCCTCAAATGAATAAGATCTTGATCCATGCTCTTGATTAGGCGTAAGAACAAAGCCGTCGGTGAGTAGTTCATTTCAAAATTTGAATTCAAAATTCATTTCAATGAGAAAGCGGAAAATTAACGAGGATGACACGAGGGTGGAGGATAAGATACGAGAGGAGCTGGAAGAAGTTAACGCTTGTATCTCGAATAATCAACGGTTGATGCGTTCAATCGGCACTTCTTAACGCGGGTGACTCTATTCGGGGAGTCGATGCTGCTTTAACGATAGACCGATAGTCGACTCGACCGGACTCTGTTTTCGTTAAATTTAAATCGTCGGTTATTATTGACGCCGAGGAGTCGCGGGCCGCCAATCGCTGCCCCCGGGCGTCCGGGTCGACGGCTCGCGAGCCTCCTCTGGATAACTCGGGCCTTGCACGGGCAGCGCGGATCTCGGATCGGGTCTCACCTGATTGGTTGCGTTGGTCTCCTCGATGGCAGCGGTGTAAGGAGACACGAAGTAGAGGACCGCTTCCTCCTCCCGCAGCGGTCGTTGGTCGACCCTTTCCTCCTCCTCCTCCTCCTCCAATCCGCCAATGTCCTCAGTGGGCTCCGTCCCCTGCACCGGGCCTCGGCTTCACCAGGCGCCTCCGCCGGAGCGCACGCTGGGACTCTTCACTTGTCTGGCGCAAGCCACGCGCCTCCTCATCCCTCACGACGCTCCGACTCCTCCTGGACAAACGGGCACGTCTACAACTTCCTGCTACTGGCTCTGCTTACGGAGCTCTTTAGAATTGTGCCTCTATTTTGGCGAGCTCGTAGGCAAGCTACCCTACTCTATCGAAGAGCGTCCTTGGTTCTTTCTATCCAACGCTACCAATTTCGCTCAATACTAATCCATTCGACTCTCCTTTCATAAGCGTCAAATTTTTCGATTTTTTTCTCTCTCTCTCTCTCTTTTCTTTTCAACCGCCGATGTTTGCGTAAAATTTCTTTGCCGTAGATTAAATTTGCTCAACGCATTGAAGGCGTTGAATTTCATTCTCTATGAATAACCAAATATTTAACGGAATTCGGATCTTTTTTTTTTGGCAGAGAGCGAAGTTCAACTCAGTGGTTATTCGTTTACTTTATTAGACAAAATGGCGCGTTTGTTGTAAAAATATCGAAAAATTCAACGAACTTTAAACACTACGGGAAATTGTTTTTATAATACTTATCTATGAATTAATAAACTTTTAAAAGTAATCTATTTAGATGGATATTTTATGAATGTAATTAACAAGTTTACTTTAGTAAATTATGCAATAGTACAATCTCACTACTTATACTATAAAAATATATTTGATTAAACGTGATGCATGTACAATAAAATTTTTATAAAAAATAGAATAAGTGATGTGTACGTATATATATAAATATAGAAATTGTCTAGAAAAACATAAGCATAAAACTATCGAATACGTCTACAGTAAGAAAAACTCTAATTATAGCTAAAATTTGTTTTACACTATCAATGTTATCGTAATGAACATAAATTGTTTAAAATATTAATACTCGTCGTTTGAGAAAATTATTGCTTATACGTAAATAGCAATAAATACAACGACAGTAGTAATAATGGTGACGACGAGGACGATTATGATAAAAAAAAAAAGGTGTAAAGGTGAATTTCAACCACTACGCGTGTGTGCGTTAGTGCAGGTAAAAAGAAAGTATCAATAGAGTCCTATGTTAATAAAAAACGACAAATGAAATTTCACAATAAAGCAGCCTATCGTCGACGAAAATCAAGCAATAACGTAGTAATTGTAAAAAAGGTAGCTAAGCTACGTCGTGGAACAGGTGAACACTGCATTAATGCTCGTTTGGCTATTCCAAATTGGGAGAGGTAAATTAAGCTTGGCACTAGGATTAATAAAAATGCTCTCGATAATTGTGGCCTATCAAGTTAATGAATTGGCGAGCTAGAAAACAACGATGGAATATAAAGAACCGTTTGGAAAATTGTGACAAAGCTCGGCGCACTGTGCATTGGTTTGCGTGAGAGGAGGCAACGTGCCGGGAAGAGGAGCTGGAGGACTCAAAGAAATCGCACTATTATTGTAGCAAGAGCATTAGCAGCAGCAGCAGCAGCAGCAGCAGCAGCATCAGCAGCAGCTCCTGCTGCCTCGACTGTTCACAATAGCGGAAGCACTAGGGACTCCGGTGACTGTGTGATGCGCGCGCGTGTCGCGTACCCCCACACGTACACGCGCGTGCAAATGTACAGGCAAGCGCCCACGCAGGGAGGGAGGGAGGGAGAGAGAGAGAGAGCTTGTGCACGATCGAGGATCCAAGTGAGGGATGCCCGTGCGGGGGGAGGGTGCGTGTGCGCGCGGCAAGTGCATCGAGGCGAAATACCGCTCCCCAATCGAGACGAGCCGTGAGAACGAGCATCGGCGGCCGACATGTTTGCGAAATCGGAGCTGCCCTCGAGCGATCGCCCCTCACGGGGAGTCATCGCCGCGAGTCTGGCTCGGCTGGCGAGTCGAGGAGTGATACGTGCCCCGGAGGCCTGGAGCGGGGCCGGACACTACCGATAGGTCGGCCTGCGTCCCTCGGTCTACTCACTACTGGCTCGGCGCTACGCCAGTTGGCTCTTGAGTCCGGGCGAGCCGCCGCCGCCGCCGCTGCCGCCGCCGCCGCTGCTGCTGTTGCTGCTGCAAGGGGGGGGGGAGAGGGGGATAGGCGCCCTTCGCGGGGAGCCGGACTCGGACTCGCGGGTCCGAGGAAAAGGGCCGAGGAGCGGAGGACGGAGAGCGAGGCTACGGGATGGGCGCGAGCACCTCGAGGGCGTCCGCCGAGCTCCTGTGCGCCTCTACGTCGAGGCGAGCTCCGCGACTGGGCTCGCCGCGCTGGGAGAAGGCCTCGCGTGTGGGGCGGCGGACGCTTGCGCCGCGAGGCTCGGCCCCCCGCCGGTGGCTGTGCTGCCGCTGCCGCTGCCGCTGCCACTTTGACGGCCGCCTCCGTGGCCTCCGTAGCCGCCGTCGAGGACGTTGCCACTGCCGTCAGCCCCGGCGCACGATGCGCGCGCACCGGTTCCGGCCTCGGCGCAGCATCGCCAGCTGGCGGGCCTCGCGCTCCCGGGCGGGCCGCTTTATGGCCGCCACCAGGCTGAGAAGGAGCCCCACCAGGAGGCCGAGGAGCCGGCCGAGCGGTCGTCGGGTGCGCCGGGCTCCGAGCCTCCGACGGCCGATGCACCTCGGCGGCCCCCCTGGCATCGGTGCTGCGCCCGACTCCCCCTCAGGCCCTAGAGCATCGATTCTTTCTTTTTTTCCTTTCTCTCTTCCATCCTCGGCGAGATCGCTCGGCTAGGCCTCTGGCTCCTGAGGCCCCACAGGCTTCCTTCCTCCCCTCTACGCTCCCAACTCCCGCCCTAGCCTCTTCTCCTACGGCAACGCCACTTTTCGCGAGGCCAGTACCGAACGCTCTCGAGCTCCGCTTTCATGCCAATACCCCGGAGTTCCAGAGCCTTGAAATGCCTTGAAACTAAAGCAATCCTGGGTAGCCCCCCTTGCAAAGTTAAGCAAAATCTTTACGACCCTTGGGTCCTCCTCCTTCGGGTGCCTCCACCGGCTCCGATGATCACGCGACAATAATTTTTTATTTCTTTGCCAACGATCCGAGCTCTACTGGCCTGTTGCGACAAAAAAAGCACTCCCCGCCAATTGGGCCATTGGGATTGAGAAATCAATGAGCGCAAGGAGGCCCTCAGCCCCCGGAGAGTCCTCGAGGCTCTTGGCTCGAGCGGGGACGCGAGGACGGCGGATCGTGCCCTGACAAACGAGAGGAGCCAATTTGAAAGGGAGCTCCCACCGCCGAGCCAACCAGAGTCTCCCGGTGCGAACTCCCTCCTCCGCGTAGACCAAGTTAGCATCCCTGCCGAAAGGGGTAGGTATCGATTGCCGGGGAGTCGCGATGCCTGTTCGCGCTCCCGTTTATGCCGTAATAGGGCCATGAGAATAATCTCGGCAACCGGACAATCGTTGAATGCGCACTGGGACTCGAGCTCTACCCTGATCCAAAATCTTACCTTCTCTCTCTATCTCTCTCTCTCTCTCTCTCTCTATCTCTCTCAATTTATTCTCACGGGTCACAGCAGCGGTGTTTTCTATCATAATCATTTCGGACATTTTCTTTGAAGCCTCGGCGTGAAAAGTTTCTCCGACGAAAGTTAGAAATAAAGTTCAAAATAACCTTATCAAAACCTTTGTCCAAATGCTCGTTAACACGAATAATAATTAGAATTTGAATTTGAGGATGAAATTGCAATTGACTTGCTAATTTGTCTTTTGAAATTTAAACATTTGTCCAGTCAATTACAAAGGTACAGAGTAATTCGATCTTACTATTAATATAATCGATCTATTTGTTAATATAAAAAAAACGACTGACTGGAATAGTCGCTCCCTTTTATCGTGTAACTCTATTTTTAAGCTTACTCATTTTCAGATCACGGACAGATGACATTGTAAGCCTATACAAAATCGATGACTTTACTTGTAAAAATTGTTGCAAACGATGATATTACGTTTAATTTTTTAAACCTAACGATTCGCTTTCGACGACAACTTTATGTCCAACGATTTCGATAGAGGCAGTCAATTCTTAGGGTATATAACGATAGGATTCAATAAAGTCTGATACTCGTTTTTGTAGTATTGCAAGAAGTTAAGCTACGATTAAGATCTTCATCCCCAAATTTAGAAACGATGATTATGCCAGCCTCTCATAATTTATCGGATAGATAGTATAAAAATCAAGCAGACTGTGCAAATCTGGATATTTGCCCATTTATGTTCGATATCCGAGAAGATCATCGATCGGGACGATGCCGACACGAGGCTCGAATCCTTAGAAGCCGATAAGCCTTCAATCCTATACCGTCGTATTTTAGCTTTCGAAAAATAAGTGGAGTATAGTCCACTGATGTCCCGGGCATAAAAGCGCACGCCTTACAAGCATCGGCTGAGTTTAAATTTAATCCCGACCGTACAATGAGCATCGATCCAACTCATTTCCTTTGATAATGCGATTTCTCATTAGAGCATTATGCTTGTCCACAATGCCATAACAAATAATATCCCAACCGTTGGGTAAAATAGTTTTCCAAGTGCTATCTTATAACTATTTATATTTCCATGAGAGTCCTCGACGCTTCTGCAGACGTTCAATTGTAGCCGAGAGCTTATCGAGGACCGCAAATGATGCCCCGATCAATCCTCGATGCTAAAGACGTAAGGCTTATTCCCTTAAAACGAAGGCAATAAATCGATGCACAAGCATCGAGTGCAATCATTTTGGAGCTTTAATGCCGTATTCGAAAGTAATGGAGAAGAAACAACGACAAATTATTAACTTCGGTTGCGCATAAATATATATATATGTGTGTGTGTGTGTGTGTGTGTGTGGACGTGGTCGAGTAACTGGTGCGAGGTTCGAGGTAAATAATTTCCCAAGATCAGAGCTTAACCTTTGTTTAAAGTAACAATTTTCAAAGTAAGGCGAATTTATAATTACGATCGATTGAAAAAGTATAAAGCAGCGAGCTCGCAGTATATCGCGTGTCACGTGGAGCACATTTTCAGGTCCCAACACCGGACTTATCGAGCTCTCGGCGAGCCAATAAAAAAAAAAAAAACGAAGGTGCGAGCCTAGCGATATCGCCACGAACAGGGAAAGTAGTGTCCTCTCTGCCTCCTGGCAATTCCCTTAATATCCTGGTCGAGAGGCTCGAAACGGCTCCGTTCGGGGAAAGCAACGTGTAATTTTTTTTTTTTTTAACCTTTCGTGAAAACAAGCAAGTAACGCGTGGCCAAGGGGGGCCAAGACTCGTGCGGGACGACGAGTTAGAAGTAAGCACTCGACAATATTAATTTCCGTAGGGCTTGAATTATTTCTGCCGGATTCTTTTTTATTGCCAAGACTTTCAATTTTTTTTTTTTTGTGTTTCTTCCTTGCGCAAAGTAATTGCAATTCCGTGTGGGTAATTGCGATGCGATTCACTCCTCGGAAACTGTGCAGTCCTGCCTCCATAGTATTCGCTACTTCGTGAAACTATGACTCTTTTGGCATCGCAACTCGCCGAAAACATAATTTGCAACTTTTGAATAATAATTTTATCCAATGGAATTTGTATTTCTATAAAAATCCTCCCTTTGCTTTGGATATTCTAGCATTTGCTGGCCTGCGCATTCGTACGTGAATTGAAAGAAATTCAACAAAGCAAGGAAATGAATTTGTATGCAAATACAACATTCGTATTGTTATTTATTTACATATATTTACAATGAACTTATTTTCAAATAGGGCGTGCTTCTTCGTTTTTCATAACTTCCGATTAAACTGATACTTAAACAATCGCATATCATTTTTATACGCAATTCAAGTTCGGTTTTGTATTAAATAATATGCCACAAAAAGTGCGTTATGGATAAGTAGTCGAACTATTAAAAAATACATTGCCATAATTTCTCATTCTATTTTATTTGCCTAACGTATCGATATTTCATTCCCGGTATATTTATCTTTAATAAACCGGAGTGTTTCCTTTGTGCGCGATTTACACATTTGTAGGTTAAAATAATGCGTCGAAGAAGAAAGGAAAAAAATTGTGTAGATAAATGTGCTTTGTAAAATCGAAAATATCGCCTTAATCGAGCGTAATCTATAAACAATAGTAGATGACTCTAGAGTAATGTCAATAGTAGACAAATAGTAGACGAAAGGGAATTTGAATTTAAATAAGAATTAATGCGATGATATTCAAATTTAAAAAGGCTTTTGATATCGCGAGCTTTACAAGAGTGAGTATTTGTAAACAATAGACTTGATATCGTGCACGATCGGACATTTAATATTTGTAATTGGAGAAAATGTCTTTATCGATGATCTCTTATTTTATGCCTCGATAACAATGGCGATTACAATGGCAATATCAATAATAAATAAATAGATAAATAATTGATCGATCGATCGATAAAACAAATGGTCACATATGAAATAAGAAGCTTTAAAAGTACCTGATGTTTAAGTGAGCGAAATGTCCATAGTATCGACTGATCGGGAGGCTGAAGTGTTTGGCGTACTCGGCATTGCACTTCCGATGCATTTATTTGGGAAAAAAAAGAAAGGAAAACAAGAGAAAACGCAGGCAGCGTACCGGTTAATATTCACGGATCGCTGGAATACTGATGGCAAATAAATCCCCCTTGGGCCGATCCGAGGGAGAAAATACAGAGGGCCGACGCTTAGGGTTGGTCGGGGCTCGGGAGGTGGGAGTCGCGGGAGGGGGGGCGGTGCAGGCCAGCAGGTCCGGGAAGGAAAAGGGGGACCGGCAGAGACGAGCAGGTGTCACAGGAGCGGGCGCATCGACGACGGGGACGTCCAATCCTTCGGGCAGCTCGCGCGAGAACTGCGGCACCGCGGGCGGAGGAGCGGGCGGTGGGGCGAGAGGCCGCTGGGAGTGGGCGGGTGGGCTGGTGCGGCGGAGCGGGGCTGTGGGTGGGGGGGGGCGCGCGCAGGGGCCAGGACACCAGTCCCCGGAAAGGACTCCGAGCCAGGGAGCCTCGAAGCCGCGCCTCGACCGGAGCGGATCTGGAGCCGCGAGTCCGCCCCCGCCCCCGGCGAAGCTCGCGCGACACTCGCCAGTCTCGGCTGCTGCTGCTGGAGCACCGCCGACTCGTATCGATCGCGCCTCCTTTCCTCGCCTCCTCGTCGCCCGTTCTCCACCGGACTCCTACCCCCTGGCCGGCCGAGCCCGAGCCACCTCCCAATCGGAAGCCCCGTCCGAATCGATGCCCTCCCTCGAGACCCGAGGCGACTCGCCTGACTGCCGCTTCTCCGAGACTCGACCTTCTCCGACCGACCTAGACGGAGAGAGAGAGAGAGAGAGAGAGAGAGAAGAGAGAGATTCTCTATTACCGCGCCTATCAACTTTGCCCACGGCCCATTATCGCCGTCGTCGCCTCTCCTCGCCTCCCGGTGGCCTTAAATTATGAAATCCTCCCGGAGCTCCTCCCTCGGCCCACCAATATACATTTGCCGACGGCAGGCCGATGATTTAATTTTAACGCGCGTCCTTTTTTAATCCAGCATCTAAATGCCTGGCTTGTGCACGATACGTGGCCGGATTTATTCGCGGGCTCCTGCTTTTGTCCAAGTCTTCCCCGAATGGACTACTCTCCCCCTTCCTCTTTTGAAGCCCCTCTATCCAAGCTCCAAGAACTTCGATAATAATAATTACACTTGGCACTGCTTTGCAACAACGTACCTTGTCACATTGTTGAACAACGGCTATTATATCATTGGTTTTTCTTGCTTTCAAATCCAAATGCCCTCTTAATAATTACATAATTTATATACATAATAATTACATATTAATCCTGATTATTTTCAGAGACGCACCAATTCTTTTTTTAATATACCTTCAGCTTTATGACCTCACCTGGTAATGCTCTGCTTAACATTGCTTAATCTCTAGCATTTATTTTACACTTGCAAACAGGTCGTGAAATTCATTTCGTTAGAAATCAATTTTAATTCTCATCCGTCGAGAAAGCTTATGAATTTTTATTCTTATTTTTTAGTGCTACGTACTCGCTTCGATAATGTTTGTAATTGTTGAAAAAATTCAACGAACACCATTGAAAGTATCCGTCTACAATTTGAATGAAATAAAAAATTTCTGTATCGATAGTGAATGCGCAAAACGTGTGTTTTTTAATATTTTACATAAAAATTGTCATTTTATTTTTAAAACTCAGTCGTTACAAGCACTTTCTATAATAATACTCGGTATCTATATACACATATATTTATATATACTATATATGTACATATACATTATAATTTACATTGAATTCAGTTTTAAATTGATATTACAATAATGTCTTATTTAAATAATGTAAAATAATTCATTGACCTCGTCGCTTCGTACGCATACAAAATTAATTCTTATCAAAAGTGTCTCATTCGCTTTCCGATGCTGCTCTATCGCTTTCTTCCATTTTCTTTATAATATCTTTAGCAGGATTAAATACTCCGTTCGTTTGGGTATTGCAAATGAAACATCTGGTGGTTTTTTTGTATTGCATCAAAGCACATTTTTCACAAAAATAGTGTTTACATCTAAAAGACAAGTTATTAAATTAAATTCAACTCTTAGATCTAGTACAAGACAGCTTCTGTCAAATAAGTCAAGCTTTTAAGTTACGAATGCAACCAACGTACTTTGTCACGATAGGGTCTTGAAATCTATTTCTGCATATGAAGCATTTAAATGGCAGGTGTTCCTCGTCGCTTTCAATTTCATATTTTGTGTCATCTTCGTCGCCACTGAGATCGTGTGTACCAGTCGCTGCTTCTCGTTCTAATTGCCAGCCCAACTTATAGTCAGAGCGATCGTGAAGGAATTTACAACTGTCTAAAATGAATATCAATGCTCAATTTTGTTAATAATATCACTCGCTATAAGCATTTTACGATTGCAGGTGAGTTTGCAACTGATTTATTGAATTAATTTATTTGTGACAATGTCTTCGATACAGACCTCCAAAACCACAGAATCCTGTTTCTTTATAATCCTTACAAATGTCTGGTTGATAATCCCATCGAACGGTTGCTCTCAAATTAGCAGGGGCTCTTATAGGACCCTTTCGAACCATGCCACTAGATGCATTACCAGCCGCAGTGTCTTTTTTCTTATAATATTGCGCATAGTTGTTCATGCCTCTATAAATTTTGTCATCTTCTTTTCCTTCTAATTCCTTGGGGGAAAAATTGCTTTAAAAAATATAGGTTTCATGGATTACCGCCGTTGAATTTTAGTACCAAACGTCGAGTACCTCGTTTATTTTTTGAGCTTTCTCGAATAAGGCTTGCGCATCTCTATCAACTTCGGTCTCCGTTTCCAAAATTGCAGTAGCTCCTTGATCGCTAGGGCCTGACGGAAGTGGTGTTTTTTTACTCTTGTACGATACCACGACTGAATCGTCTTCGCTACTGCCCTTATCTTCTGGTTTTCCCTGTCTTTTGGAGTTTGTCTATAAAATGCTAAATATATATAAAACCTATAACTGCCCAAACTCATTAGAAAGCTAAGATATTTTACATAATACGTGAAATACCTTGCGTACTTACACTTTGGATCATGGGATTTAAAGTGTTTTGTTTTTTGTCCTTTTTTATAACGGTGGTGTCATCCTCGCTGCTGTCTAGAAATAGCAATGAATTATTCTCACTGGTTTTCAATGTTTTAGCGTGTAATATAAAAGCAGGTGAATGGAATCATTAATTAAACAATTATCGTGTGGACATTTACTAAGATGGTGATGGGTAAGCGACGAATAAAGACGTTTACTTTGTTAGAAATCGTGCCGTCTCAGCAGCTAAGCACAATTGCATCGAGTGCGATTCACATCGATGAACGATGTTTCAAGGAAGCTCGTATAAAAAAAAAGGCGACGGGGGCAAGAATCGCTGGTAAATAACGTAGGGGTTGCACGGTAGGGAAGGGGAGGGTGGGTGGGTTAGAAAGAGTTCGCAACAAGGGGCAGATCGAGGAGATCGAAGAGAGCTTTGGAATCTGGATTGGCTTAAGGAGCCGAGGGGGATAACCTGCAAAAGTGGTCTCGCGGGCCGAATGTATCGGCGAGCCCCGGGCGGTCACTCACCACTGGCGTCCCTCGTCTGCCGCTTCCGCGACATTTGCTTCTTGATGGGGCGCTTTTTGAAGAGGAACTTGCAGGTGTCGGCCTCGCCGCGGCAGCTGGGACGCTGGCCCTCGGAGCCTTGGTCCTCCATGTTCGTCGTCGGGAAGATGCGCTCGCTCCTGGGGCGGCTAGGGGCCGAGTGGGGGCCGAAGGCGAAACGAGAGACGAGGAGAGCCTAGAGGGCCGCGACGTCCCCCCGTACAGCGCCGAGTCTTGCCAACGGCCTGAGAAGGAGGCCCCCCCTGCCCCGCGTCGACGCACGCGCGTCCGCGGTCTCTCCCTCGGGCCCTGGCCGCTGCTCCCCTGGACTCCCCGCGCGCAGTCCGCAGCACTGGTCCGCAGTCGCCGCCCTCCCCGGTAACGCGCCTCCGCGAATCCTGACGCTCCCTCGGCTTAGTCCCTACCGCTCGCTCGCCCCTTCGGCCGTCTCTCCGCTATTCTCCCTTGCGCAGAGCAGCAGGGCTTTTCGATCCTTTATCATTGGCGACGATTACCTCGGGTAAGCGGCGGCCCGAGCCTTCGCAGGGACCTCCGCGCTCGGTTTTTCCCTCGAATTCGCGGCTCGATCGCCCCCTCCCCCTTCCGCGCCGCCGCAGTCCGTTTCACTCCGGAGTCAAATGTCAACGCAGTATTGTCGAGCGCCGAGGACATTCGTTCGGGATTTTTCAATCGAGGGCCTCTTATCCCCCCAAAGCGCCGTTGGCCTCGCCGAACGCTCGTCACCCTCTCCTCGACTGATCGTTGCAAAAGCTGAGAAAGGATTACGATTCAAAGGGCCAGGCTTTTAATGAGTACCCGTGACATTTTTCAACGCGTTCGTTGTTCCACCGCCTCGGCACCAGGATTCCAAAAGTCTTTTCTTTCCTTTTCCTTTAAGGGAGTACGTTGAGAGACAAATGCATTTATTTACTCCCTTGCGAATACCCCGTGCTGCCTCTCCGCTCGAGTCAGTCGCTCACAATTACCACTCCGCGTTATTCGTCTGCTGCTACGCTTATCTGTTGCTTAATTTGTTCTTTTATTTTATTACAGAGTAATAATAAAGAGGGAAAATGAGCAAGAAAAACATGGCAATCTCGTTTCACAATCATGACAACATGATCATGCTAACGAGGAAATATTTGAAAAGGAAAATCATGTGCCCGGAGACAAAGTTTAGAAATCATATTCAAGAGCGCCTCCATGTTCTTGAATTAGTCAAGCGCACCGTTGAAATAGGCGAAAGTAATTCGGCTCTGTTAATTGGGCCAAGAGGCAGTGGAAAAACTACGGTACACATTGAACAAACTAGTACAATTCTCTTGGGGAAATTATGAAACTTTTAATATTTACATTTATTATTCGCTTACAAGTGGAAAATTCTAACTGTGTGACTTTGGTCTCTTTACTCGTTAAGCTTCTTTTTTGTACTAATTTATACGTATATACAACACACGTACACACACGTATATATATACATATATATATATTATATCCTTAAATATTATTGCAGCTGATCAATAGCGTATTGAAAGAATTATCGTGTTCCAAAAACTTTCAAGACAATGCTCTTATAGTAAATCTTCATGGTCTGGTTCATACAGATGATCGATTGGCTTTGAAAGATGCAACCAGACAAATGCAATTAGAAAATGTTGTCGGAGATAAAGTTTTTGGTTCCTTTGCTGAAAATTTGAGCTTTTTATTGGAAAGTTTAAAATCCGGTGACAAAAAGCATTCTAAACCAATAATTTTTATTTTGGATGAATTTGATTTATTCTGCACCCATCGTAATCAAACTTTGCTTTACAATCTTTTTGATGTTTCTCAATCTGCACAAGTGAGTATATCTATCTTGTCGCTTGTTTGTTTCATAATGTTTTCTAATTAAATTAAACAAGATGCTAATACTTGCTGAAATTTCAACGTACAAAATCTCTTGCTTTTAGGCTCCAATTTGTGTAATTGGAATAAGTTGCAGGTTAGACGTCATAGAACTGCTAGAAAAAAGAGTTAAATCAAGATTTTCTCATCGACAAATTTTTCTGTATCCTGGTGATACGTCGGGCTCTGAAACACCATCTTCTGCCTTCGAGGACCGTTTGGAACTTTTTGAACGTTTGCTTAGTTTACCAAATGACGAAAATGTTAATAAAATAGAAGAAGAGAATACAGAATGCAATGTAGATGAGAAATTTCGTGCAATTTGGAACGATCAGATTAGGAACTTAAAAAGCAATCCCACAATTGTTAATGTTTTAAAACAAATGCATAAGATCGACAGAACTGAAAGAAAATTTAGAAACTTTTTAGCAGTAGCAATATCATCGCTTTGTACAAGTCATCAACAATTAGAAGTAGATGATTTCGTTCAAGCAAGTAAAATATTTAGCCAAAATGATAAGGTTTTAGTTTTAGAGGGTTTATCTATTTTAGAAATGTGCCTGGTAAGTAACATTGCTCATCATCCGTTCTCTATGCAGCTTATTTTACTAAATTAAACATATTTTTACAGATAATAGCTATGAAGCATGAAACAGAAATTTACGATGGCGAGCCACTGAATTTTGAAAAAGTAGTCGGTCGTTACTTAAAATTTGCAAATCAGAATTCTGCAATTGCCTCCGTCCAAAAACCTGTAATAATGAAGGCATTTGAGCACATCAAGGTAAGGCTAAATTTAAAACTCTTTGAAAAATCTTCTAAGTCCTAAGACGACTTTTTATTAAATTCAAATTCTGATTATATTGCAGAACTTAGAATTGATCATACCAGTGGGAACAAATCAAAGAATTGAAAAGGAATATCAAGCTTACAAATTTACTCTAACATCGCAACAAGTTATGGAAGCAGTTAAAAGTTATCAAGACTTACCGACTGATATTACTCAATGGGCAGACAGTAGTATTATGTAAAAAATAACGCACAGCCTCTACGTTACCATTTTTCTTATATTTCAAACACTTAATTTTGATGTTTTTGATTTGGTTCCTCTTTTATTTTCCATACAGAACATACTTTATAATATAATAGTCTTTGCTATAAAAAAGGCTTCTCAAATTGTATTGTCCAAGTCAAGATTATAAATGACTCCATTGAAGTAAAAAACGTCTTTTACCAGTGCCATATTTATATATTCGAAACCATAGTAATAAGTGTATATTAGCGTGTGTGCATGTGTGTATGTCAATTTCATATAAAGATAGTGAATTTGATTGATTACTGTACGGTGACGTAGTGAAGAATTTATTTATTGTAAAAACACTATGTGTTCAGTATATATAAACGTATGGATTTTTATGCCATAAAATTGTTATAATAGTTAGAGTCGCTCTGTTTACTTATTTATAATGAATATGTATAATTAATTACTTATAATGAATCTAAAGAATTGGCTAAAAATAAATTAAAGATTTAGAAATATATTCTTTTGCACAAATGGATCTATTGAAAAGATACAGATTAAATATTTTAAGATTAAATGAAAGCATTATCGAATTATTGTATCATTTTTCGAGGGAGAAGAATCGAATACTGATTAATAATTATGTATTATATAATTTTTTGGCTATATAGTGTATTTGTAAATTATGATTGCGCGTACAACAGATTTAAATCTTTAAAATCTATATTTTTACCCAGCCAAAACGTATCATTCGTTTTTAATATTTTGTGCGATATTTTTAACAGAAAAAGAAAACAAAAAATAATAATAATGTGGTTCAACAATTAGAAAAATGAGTATTTTTTTATGTTCAAGGATAATCTTTTGAATAATTATTATGTACGAAAATTGTGAAACAATACATTCTTTTTTTATTGATAAATTAATTAATGCGTTATAATTTACTCGAAATCGATTTACATGTATTTTTTAATTACTTAAAAAAAATGTTAAAGAAAATTATTATATATGTAAATAATGCGTCATCAAACCTGCCAAAAAAGTATAGATCGTTAATAATATTAAACAATAATTTGTGTATGGGTGAGAGTGCATGTCCGTGTATTAACAGTTAGTAGAAATTGCACGGACGAGTTCCTTAATTAGGATACAATTGTGAAAACTTTTTGACAAAGTTTCCAAATCGATTTTGATAGTATTTATAAATTAATTCGGTGTAAAATCCAGGCTTAGGTAATCTGTGTAAATTTTATTTTACACATCCGACGATAAGCTTTCGTATATTAAAAGTCCATAAATCTTATTTAATTAATTATTAAATCGAAAATTTTAATTATCTCTTTAATGCCAATCACTCTAATAGTATTGTAATGAAAATTGAAGTTTTTTTTTATTCATTAATTTATCAATAAACATGCATGTTCATTATAATTAATTTATTTTTAAAATGAATATATATATATATATGTTTGTGTATATATATATATATATATATATATATATATCATAAGGTTCATATCATTAGTGAAATAATAAGAGTAGAACACATACTTAGGTATTATAATCATCGTATAATAAGTGCTAATAAATAAATATATAATATATATATATATACGAAGACATAAGTAATAAATTAAAAGTATACTAGAAAAACTTAATCGGTCCACGCTAGCTTAAGTGAGCTTAAATTGCTCGAATCAATCGTAGGAATCTGTAACTTTTGTTCGGAAACATTTTCCGTTTTAATTATTGGTCGGCGATGAAATATTTTAAGTCCATTATTCAAGCGCTTTAAGCGAAGGAATTTCAAGATAAACGAATCATGCCCTTTAATATAAACATAACAGTGTCTCAATAAGTTGTAATTTAAATTTCTCCTCAACGCGAGAGAAAGCTGTAGTTATATTTAAAAGTGACCGACGTGTGTGCGTAGCCGAAGGGAAAAAAAATCAACGGAAAGGCTTAATAAGCGTTGGAAGTAGACGAGAACCAGACGATGCTAGAGAGTCGATGGGAAATAATTGATTTATGCATTTGAGGACAATCGTTCAAAGCCAAGTTGACGCGCCTCTAACGAAAAAAAAAAGAAAAAGAAAAAACAAGTCTAATCTCAAGCATTTTGAGTTGAGTTTAAAATCAATCGCCGGAGTCGGATATCAATGCTCGTCAGGGGGGCAAGCTCCGTGTTTTGCTTTTGTTCTTAAGACAAAGCCAAAAGGACAAGGAACGATCCTTGGATCGATCGAGGGCGAGCGCGGCCAATATACATACATACATACATACATATATTGTCTCCTCTGGATCGGCCAAGGGCTATTAATTATAACTACAGGCTTTTCTCCCGAGCGTCCCTTACCTGGATTGGTGCCCATCGCGGGGACGTCCATCAAGCTCTGCTTTTTGCCGGGCAGCGGTTGCAGAGCGGACAATGCCCGACTTACGCCGATCTAAAAGCAAACGAGCACCATTGAGGACTCCTGTGCGCCAGGGTGTCTCGCGCGACTGCACACCCGCTCATGCATCCGCGTGCCTGTGCCCTTAACGGCCGTAAGGTTTTTTAGCTTAAGCGTGTAAATAAACCGTAGCGTACTTGCGAGTGGTGTATCCTATGCTCCACCAGATCGGCACCGAGTAACTCCTCGTGCTCGTTCATTCTTATCGGTATGATTTTATCTATTATCTGCTCATCGTCATTATTATTATTATTATTATCATCATCACCGTCATCATCGTCATCATCATTATTATTATTATTATTATTATCATCATCATCATCATCATTATCATTATAACGAAAAAATAAAAGCCATTTATTATTAATCACGTGCAGCTGCTGCTGATCGTTTTATTTCAATATTAATCAATTACCCATAATAGCGCAACCGAGGATGTAAAGCTCCATGTGGCTAAGGATATGGCTGTCAATAATTGAACCCCGAGTAAGTACCACCCCCCACCTGTTGACATATAAAATTATCGATCATTCGCAATAAATCAGGACAGAAAAGGAAAAAGAGAGAAAAAAAAAAAAAAAAAAAAAAAACGAAAGAACAAAATCAATCGTCTACTTACGAAAGTTCCATTTATTATATTTTGTAGAAACTTGAATAATATTTTATTCCTTACGTTTAATTGTAAATAATTGCACAAAGTATGAAAATGTTTGAATTTTCAGTTCACCCTATCGCTCGTTAACAAGAGTTTTTCAAATGAGAGTAATAGTAATGAATGGCTTCAATGATATATGTGTACGTGTGCGTGTGTGTATATATATATATATAAAATTATGTACCTTTGAACAAACCCTTTCGACCGCTGGTCGTGTCGAGAGGATACGGATTGTCGGCAAAGAAACCTATGGCCATCACGCCCCAGAATCCACTTATCCCTGGGTGGGCAGGTCACACAATTGAATATACTCCAATGACTATACGCGCCAAATCATCGAGCCTAATCTTAAAAGCTGGACATACCATGAGTTGCGGATGCTCCTACAGGATCGTCGATTCCCAATTTATCCAATAACGGCATTGCAAAGCAGGCTATGAATCCTCCTATCATACCAATTAGTATCGATTCCCATGCTCTGTACAAAAAACAGCCACCTGTTTTGTAATTAAGCATTTCGATAATTCGACAATGTCCATTAGACGTTGACGAGTAAGGAGCTGCTACGCGCTATAAAATCATTGGTAATCATTATTGTGGCCTTCGCTGCTCTTCGTACCGAGGAGTATTTTTCCCGACCTTAAAGCTAATTCAGATGTATAGTCGCTTATTAGATCTATCAAATTATTATCAGCTACTACGTTTTATTATTATTGGTATTTACTTATCAGCGGTGTGTACTTTATATTACGGAGGATCGTTGCAACTCGACCAGCAAAGCTTTTCCACTTTTTCCGTAAATTCGTATAAACTCTCAGGTAAAGCTCACAGGCTGTGGCTTTACGCGATAGGAACGAGTGTAAAAGTACTCGCGAATGCCATAGTTTTGATAAAATTGAACAGACGAGTGGAAAATTCTTCGAGCCCTATTGATTTTTAACCCGGGATTTCATCAACATTGGGATACTCGAGGTCGTTGATTTTGTCTAGGCTAGCTATATGTGTATCTCGCTCACCATCTCATCTCGGGCAGCAGGGGGAAGGGGGAAGGGTCAGGTAGGCGAGGCTCACCGGTGACGGCGACGAGGGCCCCGAGGATGCCGTTTATCTGGCTGAGAATGTCGATGCGCTTGGGGTTGGCGAGGCTGAAGACGAGGCCCACCAGGCCGCCCCCCATGCTCGCGAGCATCGTCGAGACCGCGGCCCTGGCCGCGTACTTCCACCGCATGCCGCTCACCCCGTAGGTGCTGCCGCTGTTGAAGGCCAGCCAGCCCCACCTGCGGCATCGAGGCCAGCCTTTTTTTACTCCCCTATTGCGGAGCCCCCCCCCCCCGCCACGCCCTCGTCCGGGCCCCCCAACGCTCACCAAAGCACGAAGAGCCCCATCAGGGCGTTCACGGGGCAGCCCAGCGGCAGGGAGTCCGGCCCGTGGTCGTACCTCCCGAGCCTCGGTCCTAGCATCAGTGCACACGCCAGGGCTTCGGTTGCGTCGTTCCCGTAGCGCGTCCCAGTCGTCGTCGTCGTCGTCGTCGTCATTATTATTATTATTATTATCATTGCTACTACATTTCTCTCCAACCCCTCCCTTCGCGCTCTCTCTCTCTCTCTCCCTCTCTCTCGCCGAGACTCTCATTCTTTCGATCGACCATTTTACTCGTGCACAAAGCCAATCGGATCGCTCGTCCCGTTCTTTCGAGCCGTTATCATTTCTCTCGTTGCGTTCGTTAAGGCCGCTATCGCCCAACTTTTATTAACTTAACTCTACGCAATCGCATTGTTGCCCAATCTTTTAAAATCCTGCCAAAAAAAAAGAAGAAGCATTTTCTCAATCCTTACCCGGCTCCATTCTTCTCTCTTTTGGCTCTTAATTTTTTTACACGAATAATCTCGATAAGCCATCTAATGAACAATTGGATTTCAAGCGGGCTTCGAGGATAAAAATACACGACCAACCGTTGTAATTTTTTCTTCAATAATAATCTCCGGAGCTATAAATCAACGACTTTTTCACGTCGACCGCTGTTATTTTACGATTTACTTCTTTTTCTTCATTCCTCGTTACTGTTTGAACAATTTTTTGTTTTCATTGCTTTATCAAAAAGCATCAGCCTTATTTACTGACGTTTGCAAAATGTTTGCGTTGCTACTGTAGCCAGTTTCGATACGCAACTATATATTACATGTTAATGATGCGATAAAAATACTATTTAATTTCAAGACTGCCTCTACGAGCCACAATCTCTACTTCTCTGTGAATAAACTTTATACGCTATTCATTACAATTCTATTAACTCTATTAATAAACAACATTGCTTACATTTTTAATCCACAATTATTTTAACGAATGAAAATTTTCACGCACCTCTTTGACCATAAAATATTTATTTTTCCTTCTTTCCATCCTATTTATGCCACGCTTCGTTTATAAATTACATCAAATGCATCCATTGATGACATTGATGACACTGCGTATTTAAATAAATTCAAACACACCGCTGTACGTATTTTCAAATACAAAATATTTTCAGATGCAAATACTCTACTCTCTTGTTTATTTAATTTTACGAAATATAAGTAAATAGATAGAGAAGTCGTTGTAATTCTTTACGCTTCTTAACAAATTTTCATAACAAAATTAAAAATTATGATTCAACAGAGTCAATATTCTCAAACTGTCACAATTTTTAAAATTTGTTTAGTTACCACGTCAAAAGATGAATCACGTCGTATTATTTTCCCGGAAAATGGTTAGATATGTGACCGAGTAAGACATAAACAGCACATGTCATTCATTTGCCTCTTAACTTGTCTCTTGTGATCAAACTGATAACGAGTATCGAGAAAACAAGCTTTTAATAAGTCCATACAATTTTAAATGTTATTGCAAATAATTTTTAACAATTTAGCGCAGAAATAAGGTATTTTTTTTCAATATCGCACGATACGTAAGATTTTCAGGATATAGTTTTCAAAGTTTCACGAAGTTTACAATTTTGTAATTTATGTTCAAAATGTGTGTTATACGTATTAGTTACCTACGCAGACCAAATATGTACCAAATATGGTTGATAATTAATAATTAAAATAAAGCCATTCAAATTATTATTTATATATAATATAATATACTATGTATATAATTTACTTTTTAATTAATTTCAAATCATAATAACTCTTTGTTAGAACAAACTAACTTTGGATAAAATCGGCCATTAACCATTTTTAAATGTACAATTTTTCGTTTGATATTTAAATTTGATATTTCTGATGTTGTCAATGGTAAACATACATTAATAAGAATCTAAAAAAATTCTTTAAACAAATTCATTATTTTTTGAAAAATGACATTGAATTAATAATACAAAATCTTTTTTCAATGGGCATAACAATAACAAACGTATTGTATTTACAAATAATTATTGGCTAACTTAATGATTAATCGAAAGGATTAATAGTTTTTATTAAAAATTAATTGCCTACAATATTAAGTATTTAAAAGTAGACTAGAGCCTGTAAGTTTATTTTATGTTACTTATCGAAATAATTCAAGAAGAAAGAATAAATACGTTTCCATAGTTTAAATATTATTATTATATAAATTTAACAAAAAAAACGATACTCTTGCAGCTGCTTTCAAATAATTCGGTAGCTTATGTTATTGAATTATTAAAGTAATATATTGAATAATTGGCAGTTATTAAAACATAATTTCTAATTAAAAACTTACAAATTTAATATTTCATTATCTAATCTATAATTACGTACCTATAATTATATGGTTAATGTCATATCAATTCAAAATAATAAAAAATGTGCCTGTAAAAAATAAACAGTACTTCAAATGTTAGCTATTATTTTACATAAAGCTGACAGCTATATTAGTCCTAGGTGCTTATTAAAATTTTCAATGGCCATTTCTGCTTTCGATTCTAGAGTTGGTGATCAATTTTAGTGTTTTGTTGCATTTAAATAGCATGTGTACGTGGCATTCTGCTATAAAATGAACTTTATGGTCTGGCTGCTCGCCATTTTCACAAATACATGTATGTTATATATCGTTATACAAAAATTGTAATGTTATTTTTTTCTTTTATATCAATTGCAAAGCTATTTTTACTGTAATATTCTGAAATAATAAAATCATATAAATTTGGCTGCCACAATAATTTATTCACTGTACTGCTAATTTGTATTCTTATTATTTCGTTTAGTATCAATTGAAGACCCATTTTTAACAAATGCGGCTTATGTGTATTAATATTTATATATACCATTTAAAGATACACCCACAATTATATTTATGTGCATATAAAATTTATACACACACGATAATTCATGAGTATATAAAATTTTTTCTATCTAAAATATGTTTTTTTTGTATTAATAAATTAAAATTGTATCGCTTTAAATTTTTAAACTTAAAGATTTTGTACGACGACGGATAAGCATTACAGTGGCAAATAACTTTAGAATTAGTAATATTTTCCGGAAATAGAATTAACGTTTCTTACATTTATATTTTTAAAAAGTTTTGTAAGTAACGATGAAAAGTCATTTGCCAACATAATATATAATACAATACATTGTATGATATATTAACGTGAGTTATTCGATAACTTTATGAATACCAAGCTTTGTTTATTTTTTAGCATACAAATTTTACAATGTAATAGCAATTTAAAGCACGAACAAGTGGCATCTATTATTTTTTAAGGTTTCTCTAGATCATACATAATAGCGTTTATCGTAACATTTTGTTTATTCATTTCCATTACTTCGATATATTGTAACGATCAATTTTTATTCTTGTTATGGTATTTATTTATATCTCTGTCTTTTCATCTACATGCGGCATTTACCCAGAACATATGATTTTTAAATAATTAAAATAACCTTCTCTAGCACCAGGCATACTATTATTATCGAACTCGACTTAATTATTTTCTAAATTTGAATACAGAGAGAAGGCAAATCATTATAAAAGGCCAAGTATAGAGTAAACTAAAGGGTTTTCTAACTCTTGGTAAGAGATTCGATAATTAATTGTTTCGCCAAACGTAGTATACGCACGCGCACACGCGTAAAGCACGTATGTAAAAATATTATTTATCAATATCATTTGTTGCTCAAGCCCATATTAACCGCTCAGGCTTTGAGCTCCAATGTTTTAAAGTATAGAAACTAAAGCCGCTTTTAATGGTAAATCGAGCACAAGGTGGAAGAAAACATTCCAAGGATCGCGAGGGTGTTTTCGTGATTTTCGTAATGACCTTTGGCCACAGCAAAATGGACCGTACGAGGGGTTAAATAAAATTGCTCGAACGCTTTTCCGCGGGGCAGGGCTCGCAAGAGAAAGCGGTTTTGGCTGAGCAGCGTGGGGGGGGGGCAAAGGTTCGCGGCGCTCGGGGAGGCTTCGGATGGGCCGCGAGGGCCAAATCCTCGTCCAGCTCGAGCCTCATTTACCGGATACTCCGCCGACGAGGTGAACCACGCCGGAGCCGGCTATGTCGACGGCGCCCAGATTCTTCAGGAAGCCATGGTCGCCCCAGACCCAACCCGCCGGCATGCAGTAGACGACGGTGTTGAGCAGCGAAAATAGGCAATAGGCCTTAAAGTTACATCTGCAAGTAGACGTTATGGCTTCGTTGACAAGGAGCCGATTTAACGATCGATCGCATCGATCGAGCCTCGGCCTGGCCAACGATACGAGCTTCTTAATCCCCCTTCCCCTTGCACGAGACTTACAACCAAGCTTTTCCACTATCCCCTCGATACGAGCCCAGCTCTGATTCTCCTATCTGACTTTGCTCCTACAACATTTTTAAGCGACCTGCCTCTTTGCGATACTCCACAATGCCAATTGCATTTACTTAGATTGACTTTCCTATCGATTATACTTTGGCAATTTATCATAGGCTATTGTTCGGGCGATATGCCGAACCGCGTATCGATAAGCCCACCGAGCACCAAGTTATATTAAAGGGAAGCGGTTCGTTTCTTTAAAAGTGCGATATTTATTGTTTACGCTGACGTTAATAATTGATGGGACTCTTTTATTTGATGCTCATTGCGCGACACGTGTTCTGATAAAATTTCAAAAACCTCCGAGTTTTTCAGCTCGTTGCATTTGCTCTCTACCCTCGAGCTAATTTAATAAGTTGAGAATTTTGTTTAACTTCATTAGGCATAGAGAACCTCATAAATCCATAAACCAACATAATTGACTCTCGATGCTAAAATACAGCTTATTTATTACGTATCAGCGATACTTGTTTCAATTTATACGACGTGTGTATTGCTCCAATACTACTCGCTTAAAAGAAGATTCCACTAAATTAAACGTCAACCGAGACCGGCGTAAATCTTCGGTATATCCAAGTGTATTTTGTTCGTTTGATCGGCATCGGAGTCTCGTTTTCCTTCTATAATAAAAGCTGTTTTTTTTTTAATTTTCAAAATGACAATATATATATATATGCGTAGATACGTTTAAACAAGCAGGTTATTATTAAGGCATTATCTTGGGAATAACGATGCATTGTACCGTTCAGCCATGGCCCCGCTGACGATCGTCGTCGAAGTCGTTGCGAAGCTCAATTGGAATAAAAATGCTGCAGAAATCGGACCGAAGAGCTCGTCGTCTATCCCTGGATCAATGAGGTATCCACCGATGCCAATAAACGAATTAGTCGGCTCGTCTCGGCCGAAGCTCATGCCGAAACCGAAAAGCCAATAAGTCAACCCACCGAGGACGATGTCGACGACGTTTTTCATCATGATGTTTACCTCGTTCTTTAGGGACACGCAACCGGACTCTAGCATTCCGAAACCTGTTCTTAATTTAACTGTATTTATCAGGGTCAATCGGATCCCTGCAATTAAGCGGCAGGATGAAGATGAGAAAAAGAGGCATCCGCAGAGTAAAGAATTTGCGCCTCTGTTACGGCAACATTGTCGTTCAATGTAATTACAGTATTGTTACGGAGCCGCTTATTCGAGAGCTTTACGGCGCGAAGGCATGAAAAATGAGCGCCCATACCTGTTTGCATCGTGAATATTATGAAAGCGTTCGAGACGATCCATGAACTGTCTTCCTGATTGAGCTTATACTGGGAGCCAACGTAAAGTATCGTCGTAGACGTAATGTTACTGCTGTTTGCTTTAAAATTTTCCGATTCCATGATTTACAGTACAGCGGATCGTGAAAAGTGCTTAGCTTCTGATACGGCAGAGAAACGAAAGAAAACTGATTGAAGATAGAAATGGATGGTATCGTGACTGCTAAGGAAAGCAAATTAATTATTAAAACGAGTCAGGGGCTCTTACAAGTTTGATTAGAATAAACAGAGAGAGAGAGAGAGAGAGAGAGAGAGAGAGAGAATAGAGCAGGCTACGAAACAAGGAAAGATTCATTTCTCTTTTTGAAATTTTTTTATTGGCCCACAACCAGCCGTTACATTATTTTTCTTATCGTGTCGTTTGCAAATGTTTCCTTTACGTTTTAAAACTGTATTTTATTTTTAATTCGTTAATAAAATAATCTATAAAGTAAAGTTAGGAAACAGTATCACAAGGATAAACTTATAATTTGCTTTTTAGTCGTTGGAGAATAAAGTACATATTAAAGGAATACACCATGAGCATTCGAATGTATACATGTATATATATATATAACGTAGAATCAATCCTATTTAGTAAATAATTATGATAGCGTATGCTAATTATTTAATCAATAATCACTTTTTTTTTCATTCTGACACATTTCTGATTTTTTTTTTACAATGTCAATAAAATCATTGCGGACAATTACAATGAATTTACTTGGCTTATTTCGTCTTTTTTCCATCGCATACTCCATTTTATTTTCTTCTTTTTTTTTTTTTTTTTTTTTTGCTTCCAAACGCGACGTAACTCAAAATCTTGAGAATATACACGTTAATTACGAGAAAAAAAAAAAAAAACAAATAATTACTAAAACGCTTATTTTGATAAACAAGCTAAATTAATACATAATGTTGAAATTCTTAACGCTTTGACGGATAGCAATTTTTTAAACGCCATCTTAAGCGCCTATAAAGACTACAGTGTAGATAGTAGACCTTTATTCTTATTAGTTGCTGTCAATCGATTTTCGTCGCAAGAACCTTATTTCCTTTGAATATTAATGCCCGTACACGTTTTCGTCGCTATATGCAATGTACAGAAAGAAGTCTTCCTCGTGATGTTCCTGTTGAAAGAAAGAAGACCAAAAATTATCTCAATTAATTTTCATTAATATTCTAATAACTTTATTATTGCTAAGCGAGCTAGTGGCGAAATTTTTCGTCTCGCCTCCCGAACACTAACGAGTATCGAATAAGCGTTTACTTAATATTCAGATTCTGATTAAGAATTGTCACGAAAATTCCTCTTTCCTTACATAATTATTACGAGCTTAAATTAAACAATTAATACACAAGTAATAGCTGTTTACAAATATGCTCTTATCAATTGTATGTTCAGTGATTTTTCATGGTTTTAGTCCTGATAAATACAAGTGAAAGAAAGGAAAATAATTAAATTAGTATCTTATCAACTTTGGTTCTTAGGCATACAAATTCTATGTACATCTTTACACTAAACATACATAAAATTTTAATAAGCAATGATAGCTATTGAGAAAACCGTCACTGCAATTTTAATGCGAATTTAATTTAAAGAAGGCCCGGATAAGTAAAATTGAAAATAAAAAGTAAACGCGAAGATAAGAAAACAGGAAAACGCTCGAAATCGCTCGAGCGGTACTCGTGTGTTTATAAAAAAAAGTCCAATCACGTGGAATTGCCGTAATTCCTTGTAATTTCTTTAATAGCGAGTCCCAGCGCTAAATTAGCAACGCTCAAATGATATGCGAAATTGTAAAAAAATACGCACGCGGTCGGAAGGCCCCGAGCAGTTGAGTACTGCACCGTGTTTAGGGAAGTAATTAACTAACTGACCTCAGGAAGGTTATTATTATTGTATAATCAATGCGAGTCACGTACTGGCACGGCGCCCAAATTAACGTCGAGCAGTTAACGAATCCAGATGCGTAAGCGATAAAATGAATGAGAAAGGGGGCCGCGGCCGAGGCAGGGTCGAGGGAGGCGGGGGTCTCTTGAAGCAGCCACTCGGGCAGCAACGGCACCCGGGGAATCGGCCTCGAAGCCGGTCGCAGCTTGCGAATTTACGCTTAGGGCAGTAGGGAGGAGGGTCAATTTTCCCCCGGTCCGTGCGTGCCGGTCGACGAGACCGAGGAGATCCAACGAAAAGTAGCCATTTACCTGGTAGAGCGAGCCCATGGTTGCGCTGGTCGGCGGTATAATGTTATTGACGAAGAAGAATAGCGCGTCCTCGGCGCGGAGATGAATTCGCTTGCGTATCAAGAAGTAGAACTGACCGACGGTGAGGTCCGAGGGTACCAGGAACTTTTGCTTGTCTAGGTCGCTGATTTTCGCTTTGGGCGCCTTCTCAACGATAACCTGTTGGACAGAATGCGGATGTGCTCGGTCAGGCCGAAGGTATTATCCTTAGCTGTGGGTGTGCCGAGGCTTCTTAAGCGCACGCGCGATAAATCAATAATACCGGTCGCGATCCACTGGCCAACGTCCATCGATAAAAATTCGATAATTAACGTAGCCAGGCGCCTACTCTTCTCTCCAGTGGCTTTGTTCTCCAGCCCCGTCCTATATAATATCCAACTCGCGATTGGGCATTCGTCTAATGCATTTTTTGATTGTTGAAAATTCGATTAAAGGAAAAACAATTGCACATTAACGCGAAAATGTGCTTTAAACTTACACAAAGGGAGATTCGCGTATTTATAATTTTCTTCGAAAGACGTAATAATGACATGTACGTCGGAACTTAAAGCCGCTAGTCCGTAGATTATTGAATAAATACAACAAACAATAAAAAAAAAGAAAAAGAAGAAGAATGCATTGGATATAGCGCTCGGAGAAAACGAAAAAAAAAAGAAAACGTCAGCTGAGATAAAGGCGGAAGTAGTCATTAACCGAAGCTGCTCAGAGGCGCATCTGCATGATTTTAAAATTGAATTCGTTTGCAAGTGCTTTAATGGCATTTTCGTTTAATCGTAAATAATAGGGGGCCGACTACAAAAATGAAAGAAATGCCACTGATTCGAGAGCGACTTGGCCTCTTTAAAATTACTCATACGCAGTACGCGAACTATATACTTTTTTGTCTGTCTAAATTTGGCGGAAATTTCAATTTTAAAAATAGTTTATACCAGTGTCTAACTATTCAATATCATTTTTGTAAATGTGGCAATAATGTGAAAAATTAATCCTTAGCTTATTTAAAGAAAGTATGCAGAGAGCGGCAATTTGTTTTTTGGAACAGGATGACAAATATAATTTATTCGATAAACGCAACCTAACCGTTATTACCTATTATCAAGCATTATTTCATAAAGCTTCAAGTACACTGCAAAAACATAAAATCTAAATTTATCAATAGACATTATTCCAGAGGAATGGTCAATGTGCATAATTAGTTTTGATTTGATAAAGCTTGCCGACGTTTAAAACAATTTTGTTCGCTTGATAAGCATACGTCAGAATGAAAAAATAAGTTTGCACGAGGCATAAAAAATTGACGAAGTGAAAAATAGATCGATGCGATTTATTGTTTAAAAGGCGAATTTCACGCCGCTGTAATAATTGCTCTTAAAAACTTAACAAACAGGTGAAACGCTTTAATTTTTTTTTGTAGTCTTTGAGGCAGGAGTGGAAACAAAGTCACTGCCACGATGAGATTAAGGTACATAAAAAAAAAAGTAGGCGCTTAAATTTTTAAAAGCATTGTTAGAAAATATCGACAATAAATATTTATTATCGACAGTAGGCAAGAGTTTTTAATCAAAATACTTGTTTTTATTTTTCATTTTAGAAAGGTACGGCAGCACACTTTTTGTTCATTTTAATGGACTAGTTTGAGGAGTTTTCAACTCGTTGTGTAATAACAACAACAACAACAACAACAACAACAACAACAACAGAGTAAATTGTAATGACAGTAATAATAATAATAATGATAATAATAATGATGATGATGAGAAGAAAAGAAATCGAGCTCGTGAAAATATTTTTCTCCGCGCAATACAATTGACTTTCTTTAATGGATACGCACTAGAACGAATCGTAACTTCTTTAATAACAAAGTTTTCAGTTTCAAAATAAATTCAAAATAAATTTGCATTAGCAAGTGGCGATGATAGTGCCGTTGTTAGTAAATACTTTTGTTTTTGTCTTTGGTCATAGAAATTGAGTGTACGAGGAGGAGGAGGAGGAGGAGGAGGTGGGGTGGGATATTACGAGAGAGAGAGAGAGAGAGAGAGAGAGCTCCTTTCTCGTATCGTGAATAGCTCGAAAACGTAGAATCATCGGCTTAAAGATTGAGGCGCATATACGCTAACACATACGAGTGCGCGCGTATAGGCGCGTGTGCACGGCAATGATAATCGAGTACCGCGGAGGGGAAGGAAGAAAAAAGATTGTTGCAGAGGCAGAGCTCGTGGGCAGGTAGTGAAAAGTCGGAGGGAAATCAATATATACGCGCATATATATATATATATATGTGTGTGTCTGTGTGCGCGTACTCGAGAAACGCGAACGCGGGGTAGGCGTGGGCCGCTCTGGCCGTTTAAGCCCGTTTACAAGCGGAATAACGTCGACAAGGATTGCACACATGGGCGGCATTGGCGGACGAAGTCGATCTGGTCGATGGCACAAAAATCGAGGACTTCGGGGTTGGGGTTGGGGGGGAGCAGCAGCGGCCAGGCATTTAAAACTCAGCTTCTTTAAAGGCCTCCTCCTCCTCTCTGGCCGACGCGAAAAAGCGTACGACGCAGAAAACGTCAGGCGTTGCGCGCGCGCGCTCCACGAGGAGCGACAGAGAAGGAGGGCGGCCGGGGGACGGGGGGGGGGGAGACAAAGAGATAGTCGGTCGAGCGGGCTGCGGGAGAGCGGCGGGGGGGGGGCCAAGCGCACGCACACGCGCCAATGCATATACGGGGATGGACACGGAGCGGACGGGCGGATAAGGAGGGGGGGGGCGGGAGGACGTAAAAGCGTGTGCGTGCGCAACGGCAATAGCAGCTGGGACACGGCCTTGGGGCTACTCGAACGAACTTCTGCTGCGTTTAATTTTGAGATTGCGACTTCTGGTCGCGAACTCGCGTCCAGCCATGATGAAAAGCAACGCTAGAATGAGAGTGAGTGCGGGCAGAGGGGGCAGCGGGGGCAGAGGGCCCAAGGGAACGGAGCGGAGCACCAGCAAGAGTCAGGGGAGGGAAAGAAAAGAAAGACAAAACGCGCGGCCTCCGCTGGTGCGAGGAGACCGACTGGGTGGGCTCGATCGATGACGACTCGGATGGCTCGAGGCGGCGACGAAAGGGCCACTTCCTCGCCTCCTTATTTACATAACGAGCATCCCGCGGGCGTCGTCGGTCGCCTTTGTCGTACGTCGTCGTAGTCGTCGTAGTCGTCGTCGTCGTCGTCGTTGTTGTTGTTGTTATCGGCCGGGGGCCGAGCTCGTCGAGCGATACTCACGGGCACCCGATCCGGGTACTTCCACCGGATCCTCTCGCCCTCGAGCTTCCTCCTCTCGAACGAGTGCTCCTCCTTGTATTGGAACTTCATGGCGCCTCGGGCGCAGCCGCCCCTCGGGCCTCTCCCTGACTGAGTGGCGCCCCGGACTACCGGACCGACGACCGCGGCGAGGTCCAACCACTGGTGCGAGGCGCTGGCCAAGGACGCTCCTGGGCCAAGGGCAGCGGCTTCGGGAGGACTCCTCTCGGCTGCTTGCGAACGACTGACGAGCCGAACCGAGTTCGCTCTCCCTCTCTCTCTCTCTCTCTCTCTCCTTGGAGCACTTGGCTACCGAGCAACTACCGACACACGACTGGCTGGCCAAGTGGCTACCGAGCGAGCAGCACCGACGGCGATGGAGCACCAGCAGCAGCAGCAACGCCGAGACTCAGCTCGCTCAGCCGAGTCGCAACGACTCGCGCAGACTCTCTAGAACGGCGGCGGCGGCGGCGGCGGCTCGCGCGTCACGGCCAGCGGTTCTTTCTCTTCCTCCTTCTACCTCCCCACCGCCCGCCCGCCGACAGCGGCGACAAGGCGGCCGGGCTCGGAGTCGCTCGGGACTCTGCGCGCGCCTCTCGGCCTCTTTAATCCCCGCACTGCGAAAGGCGGTGGGGAAGCGCCGAGCCCCCGGACCTACCAGGACTACCGGGAGGACTATTGCTGGCTACTCCCTTGGCGAGGAACCGGTGTCGAGTCTTCTCGGAGCTTCCCTTGACTCGGGCTCTCTCCTCGCTAAAGTTCCCCTCCGGTCCCCGAAAACCCTTTGCTCCTTATCCTCCGCCCCGATTTTCTCCATCGATCGGCTTTCCTTGCTTTCGTTTTTCTTTTGTTTTGCTTAATCCTCCGCCCGCCCCGACTTTTCCCTTTAAATTCTTCTTTTACCCTCCGTTACAAAATCATGATCCACACCTGTTCGTCCTGTTGACCCGGCCCCTGTATTTAGCACACGCCCCCCCCTCCCCCCACCTTCATCCCTCGTCGCTCTCTCACCTCTCGCTGCTCTCCTTCCCATCGGTCGCGAAAATTCGACGATTCTCAACCGTTCCCCCAACGCTGCTTACATATGTAGGGGCATCGATCGCTCGCGACAGTTTGCATTTTTACGGACTTGTTTCGAGCTAAAATTATCAAAATTTTAAGCACGAGCCACTGCCTTTCGCGAACAATTTTTTCATTACTCCCACCTTCTCCGTTACACCACTGCATTTAATCCAACGTATTAATATTTCAATGTACGTGCGATTATTGCTCCAATGGCAACAAACTGCTTCTTCCCAATGATCTCATTATTATCATATATGTATTATGCTTAGAAAACCGGTAATTTGTGAATTGTGATTACGGAATGAAGCAAAGTGTAAAAATTGAAAGATTTACTCGATTGTATATTTACGTCGAATGATTATCACGTTTTTCGAACTCCTTTTACATTGATAAACAGTTTTCTTTCAATTTTTATAAATGTTTTTACACGAATGTACTACACAACTACGAATAACTTAACATTAAAATCAATTGTTGTTTATTAGATATTTATTTATATCCAAAATATATACAGACATTGGAGACGTATAATCCATAAATGAAAAAATATTTACTCAACATCTTCTTCGTCGTCGTCTTCTTGACTATTGATCTGGAAATAACGAAGTTCGTACGTTTCCTTATCTTTAGAAACTACACGAAGCCAGTCACGTAGCTTATTCTTCTTCAAATACTTTTTCGTCAAGTATTTCAGATACCTATAAAATATGTTTTTTTTAATTAGTGCAAATATCGTTCTTATGCATTGCTTAGTTCACATTCCTTAATAATACAAAATGGTCTTTATATATTTTTAAAATTACTTTTAAATGAAGTATATTATACTTTTTCGAGACTTCTTCGAGCCTTTTCATTAAGCAATTTTTATATTAATAAACCATAATACTTTCTATACTCTTAGTTATGCCTAAGGGTCTTGTGGAGTATAGTTTTATTACAAATAATTGCAAGATACGCACCTTTTAGAGAAGTCAATGTCACTGTTCACGGTTAATTTCACTTTGTTTCTCTCAATATTAACGTTATTTCCAAAGTTGCTTGTTTTTCCATTAACTTTAATACGGTCGTGTAAATACTTTTCCTGTAATACAATGGTAATATTTATGGTGCAAAAAGTACATTCGAATAAATTTTAAATTTGTAACTAACATTTTATCATTTTTATATCGTCGAATTTCTACTTAGGCCATTGATACAATTTTACTTTTTTCATAGATAAATAAATTAATATTTTTTAGAAATATAATTTATCAAGAATAACATACCTGATGCTAGTTAATTATTTTAATTAAAAAAAAACCAACACATTGTTATTAATTTTATAACAATATAAATGATTTCTTGTTATTCTTTTAACATACAGTGTTTTGAGATTGTTCTTAAAAATTTATGCTCTTAACCTTTGCACATATAATTTAAAAAAAAAAGTTTTAATAATTTCTATGTAATTCAATATTGAATATATTTTGTATTACAATTAATAAAAAAGAAGCCATTTTTTAATGCTATGTAATATAATATATGCAACATAACAATCCTATCAATTCAAAAAGTTTCAGTATTTTCTTTTACTGCTCGTCATAAGATTAGACCTAAATAAAAATACTTACAAAGTTTGCCACATCCATGATATCGTCTTCGACTGGATGTGTACAATCAATTGTGAATTTTAAAGACACCTTCTTTTTCTGGCTCTTGCCTCGAAGGTGTTGTTTTTTACTAACTTGTGCCTTTGGCACATTTGGCTTTTTGGTGGCCTGCAAAAGAGTAATACAATTTTACTAAAACTGATATTTTTTAAACATCAATATAATGTCTTTTTGGTCAGATAATCGCATATACTAGTTGACTTGACATTAAACTTCAAACATTAAAATATTGGTAATACTTTCGTTGAACTAAATTTAGATACTCAATTTTTAAATAATATATAAATTATCAGTGAAAAGCATTATGCAGTAGGATTGAGGTTATACAAAAATACAACTTATCAATGACCGCAAAGGTGTTACCGAGTATTATCTATTTAATCAAAAACCATCAGAATAATATGGAAAAAAATTTACAACACATGATGAATAAAAACATTTTCACCACCTGAATCATGTGGAATTTTAATCTAACTATATAATAAATTTCGTAAAAATTGATTATTTTCAAAGAATGAAACTTACAACGACCATATTTGCTTCTTTTACGGCACGAAGAGACGTTCCCTCAAGGTAACTTCCATTGCTTCCGCAAGAGCGCGCAACTGTCGTATTAAATTTTTTAATACTTCTCGATTCCCGGGAAGCGGAAATATTTTGAAACATATGACAATTTTTTTATTATAACAATGAATTAATTAGCTTTTGAGTGAATAAGGAGACAAAAATGCTTGGACTTTTAATCAGGGCGGAATTATTATAGGCTTAAATATAATAGGGGTATAACACTGAAGACTAGTCTAGGAATTAATTAGACCCATTTTTTCGGTAAATTTTTGAATAATCATGTCCGTTATGACATGTTTATAAAGAAATTGGATAAATTCTTAATTTTGTTCTATTATGTTTCGGTTTTTTTTCTTCTATCAAGACTGTTTGAGTCTGCTGGAATGTTTTGAAAAGAATAATTAATAGTGGATTGTGAGTTTAATACTCTATCCGTAAGACCGTAAAATAAAAAGCTTATGGCAAGGGCCACCAGATGGCTATTACCCTAGTTGTAATTGCATATGGCTAAGCCAGTACAAAGGACAATCAAAACAATTACTGGTCATTATGGCATTCATGGTCCAAATATCCAAATAGACATTTCAGATGAATAAAACATACTATTAATGGGGAAATTTCGTCACCCGTTGTACACGGATAACTTATTATGCTTCATCATCATCATCATTAATATTATTCAATCCATTCGAACCACAAAAATTATTGGTACATTTTATTGTCTCCCTGGACATGTATCGTTAAAAAATAATTATTACCAGCTGTTAAAAAAAAAGTGCCATTTTTCTTACGTACAAGAGCTATTACTTTTTGAATGCTCGCGTTGCTTCGGTCATTGGACCGTATTATAGATCTCATTAGGTATAAACAAAGTAAGTACAATTATGTTCGGGGAAATATCATTTTCCGAGATAAAGGGGTTGCTTGTAGCTGAAGGTACGTGTTGTGATAGTCGCTGGACCCATATTTCGTTCGTGTCGAGTTTACGCGATGAAAGAAATATACTTCGATGTTATCGATCATTTTTCGAAGATTTAAAAATGATCTTTCCATCTTGCATGAGCTAATGTAACCCGAAAAAGAGGACATTATCGACGCTCAGCTTTTTCTTTGTTGTTTTGACCCCTCCGTAGAATTCATGCACGAATGAGTGTCCGAATTTGTAATAATAAGATAAGAGTAACAATGTACGGACGAGTCCTTAAATATTGAAAATCTGTAAGATTCGGGCTAGTTTCACCCATAAGTCCCACCGACGAAGTTCATCGAAACGATCCATAGAGAAATCCGAATAAAGCACTTGTAGAACACAACTTCATAGTCCACTCGTTTATCCTTAAAATTGGATTTCCTTGCCTACAGCGAAGAGGTCAATACGAAGCAAATATAAAGCACATGTATATAGTATATACTGCTTCGTATCACCCCGCGATAATTAATATACATTTTTTACAGTGCAAACTGTACCTTCGCGACGTAACACCAGCGATAGAAATGGATCTATTAAGAAAATATTTATTATTATTTATTAAGAGATTTTATCAAAAATGAGGCACAGTTATAAATTTATATCGAATATAATTTTCATATCAAAACTTATATTTCTAAAAATAAATTAAAACAATTAGTTTGTCCTTCATATTTATGATGTACAAATTACAAATATTGAATGTGAAAGTTGGGATTTTTTTACCTACTCAGCTGTTTCAACTTTGAATCTGTGTCAAAAGTAAGCTATTGAATTAAGAAGAAAAACGACAATTGACAGACGAAGACATAGGTCGAAAATATTAAATTTATTATTAATTAATTAATTTTTAATACATTTAGTATTGCTTATTAGTTTGAGTTATATTTGTGTTAATTTATAATGTAGATCGATTGGATTTAAAAAAATAATCTAGATTTGTTTTTATTCAGCTCCATTTTCAGTTGAGGTTGAACAATTCTTTTAAGCGTCAGAAATATTTTTTCTTTATTCAAGAGTTTCAATGATTAATTATACGCTTGTTATTAGTTAATATGTATTGAATTTTTCAAGAGTGTAATTTTCATAAAAAAAAATATTTTTGTGAAAACTTAACCTAATTTGTGATAATGAACAATCCGTCCATAAATCTAGAAACAAGATTTCTTAGTTAACATTGTGTACTTAAATAATGAAAAATTTGTATATTTCCGAATAAGCTTTAAAATGTCTGCAAATGCTTCAATTTCAGGAGTTAAGGTAATAGGTTAAGAAAATCTATTTTGAGTATGAATTTTATTAATTAAGCTTGTTATTCCCTTAGAGTGATCCTAGTTCTGAAGATGATTTAAAACGACAAGGATCATTCAGAAAAATATTGCCAGTTAATAGTAATGAAGAATCTCAACTCAGTACTGCTATCAAGATGATAGATCGACCCAATGCGTCGCAAAACAGTAAGGGATATTCAGTATATCTTCAAGAATACAAAATTTTTGCAGAATAGTAAGTTGCACAATTTATTATTATTCTTAATAATAATTGATCTTTCATGCTTGTATGAATACATTTGTATTAATATGTGTAATGTATATTTATATATACTTTGATTTATTTTAAGCAATATGTTGCGTAGTCAAGATTTAAGAGGGATTTATGTTATTCCATCTGCACAAAATTCTTTTAGTAAGTGTATTTTTTATACATGACTCAAGTTTGTTATAAAGGAATTCAAGTAATAATTTGTGCTGTTATAGTTTGGTTCGGTGTACAGTTTATTCGTCAAGGAATTTATCAAGGTGGTGTGTTCAGATTTACCATAACACTGCCTCAAAACTTTCCAGATGGAAAATGTCCAGTACATGACTCTATTTACTATTCAACTGAACGAAGAATAATTTTTATTATGCTTATGATAAAATATTTATATTTCAGAGTGTAATTTTTCAAACAAAAGTCTTTCATCCTCTAATCAATATTATATCAGGAGAACTTAATACAGCATGGGGTTTCCCCGAATGGAAAAGAAATAATAGAATTTGGCAATTGGTACAATACATAACCAAAATTTTCACTAAACTTGATACAAAGATGATTTCTGTTAATGACGAAGCCTCAACATTGTAATATATATATAATACTTTAAAAAGTAATATCATTTAATTTTTTAAAGCGATAACTATTTTAAAATTCTAGGTTGGAGACAAATTTTGAAAATTTTAAAGATCAAGCCAAAAAATGCGTAAAGGACAGTTTAAGCGTTGTTTATGATCCACCAACAACTGATGATGCACATTATATCACATTTAGTCCGTACGATAATGAATTACACGATCCTGTAAAACAAGAAATATATAAACTAAAGGTAAATTATGATTAAATGAAGTCTATACAATTTTTGTTCAACTTAAATGTTTGATTATTTTAAAATATAAAAATTAAACTGTTCGGATTCGTGTGAGAACGCAAAAAGGAAATTCGAATTATATTGTAATAAAATTTTAACTTTTTTAACTAGGATGACAATGAGAACAAACCGACAGGATACTCATGGGTGCAGCCAGGTTATCTTCAACCATTTTCAAAGCCAGAAGCCAGATAACAAATATTAAGAATCTTACTAACTCCGTTTGAAACTAGAATTATTTTACGTTTCCTATACTTCTAAAGTAATACAAGAATAATGAAAATTAATAACTATTTTTATAACGCAAGATTAAAACGTAAATGTAAGGTATTTTAATGAATTGAAATATTGTGATTTTTGTAAATTGGAGATTTTTACCGACTGACGTAAAATTAATTTTGTCACAAAACTACTAATACTCATAACTAATAAGATGAAATGAATAATTGGCTTATTTTACTATTACCAATTAATAAAAATAAGAGATCTGAAAACTTAATTTAATAAGATCGTGTAGAATTGGTAATTACTGATTTATTGATGATGATATCAATGCATTGCAAGTTGAATTTTTCGTTATTAGAAATTATTAGAATTGTTATTATATTTATGGGAACAACAAGAGATTGTTACGCATTAAATTAAAAAAAAATTATCTAAGTTCATTAGTGTAGATTAAGCAAAGGAATTAATAGAAATGTTTTTATACATTTTAAATATTACAATAACAAACTTACTTTTATATTTAACAATCATAATTTTATTGTACGGAATATTAAAATTAGTGCAATAATTAAAAAGCAAAGTATGTGGTATAATTAATTTACATGGCTTGTCTTAATTATAAAAGAAAAATGTATAAGCATGGGTATAAATAAAATCTTACGATTAAAACTGGACATGTATTAAGCACATTAATTCATTTGCGCTGAAAATCATTTCAAGAATTCATTTTCTATTCATAAATAATAAGTATTTGTGCCTGAGAAATTAATTTTATAACTTTAATATTTGTAGATTATCAATAAATCATTGTATACAATTTTTGATAATAATTTTATTAATAGTTATTGTATTTATAATATTTTTAATGAAAACCCGTAATGAAAAGCTCATTAAACTTTTATGAAAACTCATTGTACGAGCTAAATAAATGATAAATATCTTCTTTTGTATTAACAATATATTAAAAATGTTTTAATTAATAACATTAAATTTAATGCACTTCTTCAAAATTTTCTAAACTTGTAATTTGGTATTAAATTGTAATGAAAATTTTTTTCCTCGTAAAACTTAGTTAGTTTTTGTAGTTTTTGCTAGAGTTAAAACATGTTTTAATCCAACTATTCGCTTTGCTCAAAATGAGCTTATCTTATACACGTTTGTTTCAAAACAAATTTGAGACCATTCAATTTGGATTTATTACGTTGTATACATTTGACGGTTTGACGTATGCCCCTATCATCTGCTGCTCTTTAAGGCTTTTATTTATATTCTCGGGTCTTTTAATGACAATAATAATAAAAAGTAACGGTATGAGTTTTGTATGATGTCGCTGTTTACGTTCCATAATCCGTAATGCTGGAATAGGGCAATTGGGGACATAACCTGTACATTGGCAATGAGTAAGTAGGTGGCGACCTCTGTTTGAAAATATTGATACAATACTCTGAATCCGGAGTCCGGAGTTGCGTCGTCTCATTCCGATATTCCGATATTCCCATTCTTCACGATCCCACGCTAATTGATCGTGTAACTGATTTGATTTTGATTGCAAGCGATTTGCAGTCGGTAGATGGACTGAATAGTGATTTTTTTTTTTGTCGCTACCTAAATAAGCTTACACATTTTTATGGTTGAAAGCGAATTTTATAAACGATTACCTTGCAATTGTATTACAGATTTTTAAATTCCATAATATTGATTTCTATTATTTTTGAGGTTAATTTTGAGTGTATCCAACAATTTGCATCACAAGACTAGTTGTCTCAAAATATTTTCATGTAAATACTTGCTACCTATTATTATTAAATTTATCAGAAGAATTCGTAATAACGATTATCTGCTTCGATACTGTCCTAAATTTTAAATTAGAAGTAGCTATATTTGGCTAACATATTTCCATCAGTGATATATTTTAAATAATCTTGTGTACATTTAATAATGTTATTTTTAGATAGATTGCTGCATTAGAGATGCAAACAATCAAGTGCGTAGTTGTAGGAGACGGAGCAGTAGGTAAAACCTGCCTACTAATCTCCTACACAACTAATAAATTTCCTTCAGAATATGTACCTACTGTATTTGATAATTATGCAGTAACAGTTATGATTGGAGGTGATCCCTATACCTTGGGATTATTCGATACTGCCGGCAAGTTCTCCCATTCGATCGTAACTTATAAAATATTTTTATAATTTTGGATGGCTATTAAATTTACTTATTGCTATGTATTATATTGTTTAATAGTATTAACGTTAATATTTAAGAAACATGGCTTAAAATGTCAATATTTTGTATTAATAAGTTGTAAATTTAACTTGTTGTTTAAATGAATCCAATACAGGTCAGGAGGATTACGATAGACTGCGTCCTTTGAGCTATCCACAAACAGATGTATTTCTAGTTTGTTTTTCAGTTGTGTCGCCTTCTTCTTTCGAAAATGTTAAAGAAAAAGTGAGTGCATCTTTGTATTACATTGATTATTATGCTTGTTATGTTTACATTATTTTTCAACTCTTTAATATTTCTATAAATTTTAATGTACTTAATAGTGGGTGCCAGAAATCACACATCATTGTCAAAGGACTCCATTTTTATTAGTTGGAACTCAAGTTGATTTAAGAGATGACGTTGCTACAATTGAAAAATTGGCAAAAAATAAACAAAAACCCATTTCAGTTGAGCAAGGTGAAAAACTTGCAAAAGAACTGAAAGCTGTTAAATATGTTGAATGTAGCGCGCTAACTCAGGTAAAATTAATGGTAATTACAAGCGATGAAACGTATTGCATATTAAATTATGACAATTTTTAGAAAGGGTTGAAAAATGTTTTTGATGAAGCAATTTTAGCTGCATTGGAACCACCGGAGCCTCCTAAGGGCAGAAAATGTTTTATCTTGTAAAAATCACTAGTCGATTTTTCAATCAGTCATGCGTGAATAGGTAATAATAATAATAATTATTATTATAATATTAATGCTCATAATTATGAATGAGTACGTTGAATATTTATTTTTTTGGAGAAATTTTTAGTAGTATCCAATAGCACTTGAGCTTACGAGCAATTTATATTTATATTAAATCGTAATAAAGGCTTAATATAATATTATCATACATTTCAGGAACACAATTATAGCCGCTGTGTTCGACGCTACAACATCGATTGTCTCTCGCGCGGCTAAGCAACTAACAATTACGACATCAGCGACAGACACATTCCGTAATTTTGAAAAAAATATAGTAGAGATTTTTAAGACTAATTAACGTAGTTCGGTAAAAGGTTCGGTAATTAGCTTTTATCGAATTTTGTTATAAACTTCAAATACATACGTATATACTCATTCGTAAACATAAGGCATGACTTACATCTTTTGACAGTCTACCAAATATATATTAAGCAGCATTAAATTTTTGGGACCGTATTTAGCTCTCTTATATTTGGCGAAAATGTTGACGAAAATTCGTCAACTTAATTGACTGATTTAATAAGTGATAGAATTATTACTCCAGAATTGCAGTAACGAGTAATAAATACTGCGCGATGTCAAGTAGATAAATGATAAAGATCACAATGTTAGCGTTTCGGCAACTTTTAACCTTAGCCATTATTCAGATTTTATTTATGAAAAACTTTAGACAGTATTCTATTATATATTTTAAATAGATATCGCGAAATTTGCATTTTTGAGATGAGAAGATGTTTATTATATTTATTGATATATATTCTTATATCATCGCAATGTCTGATTTTTTAAAAATTATACTTTAAAGAAATTAGAATTTAATTGTATAGCCCACGTGTGGCACTGTTATGTATCAAATATTCTTAAATAAACATTAAATTGCATTTCTTATACTGCCTGTACTTAGATTTTTAATTGAATTAGATTATCATTATACGAAAGCAGTGAATATAAATATGAAAAACAATCAACAATAATGACACTGCTATACTCATTTCTCATAAATACACCTAGCTCATTTATTCAAGTAGAATTATACGGTTCAAAAATCAAAAAGATAATATTATAAATTTGTTTTGTTCAAGGGATCGGTTTCGTTTAAAATGTATTTCGTGTATTTTTTTTTTTTTTTTTAAACGCTCATTTCTAAACTTATAGAATTTCCCAGAAATAATATCGACTTATCAATTTTTACATTTAGTGCAGTGACTTGATTCAATCTACAGTTGTCGCATTTTTGTATTTTTTAAAATCATTATAAAATAAAATAAAAAAAAAATAAAATTAATAGATGTATACGAAACCTCAAATGTGTATGTATTTAAAGCAATATTCGTATTTTTTTAGGATTAAATGGTATACTTAAATAACTTAAAAGCAATGAATGATAATACATTTTTATGTATATTATGATATCATTGTTTTACGAAAGTAAAAAAAAAATTTCTTTTATTTAAAAGTCTTTACGAATCTTATAAATATTAGATTACTTTACTAACATACAGTTTTAGATATAACTTCTATATTGAGCATTAAAATAAAAATAATCACCAATGTTAACAATTTAGTTTAAAATAGTTATTAAATTTATGTAATATCTGTCTTAATTAGAAAAATTATCTTTTTCTTATACGCTTAAACTAAATTTTAAATAATTTTTCCATCATATTACTAATGAAGTGTGTTATTATTAATGATTATTTTTTAAAATCGAGAAACATTGAGTAATAAATATCATAATATAATGTAACAAAATATGTAAAAAAATAACATAAAAAATTATTATTATCACTATATTTATATTCTATTTAATTTTTTAATACAACTTGAGCGTAATTTTTTTAACTTAACATGTATACATCTTCCTTTTGAATTTTAGTTTAATATATATTTCAAAATTATACTAAATTTATAAGAGTGCAATTGAAAACTCTAAGCATTAACATTAGACAATGTAAAAAATATTAAATGGAATTTATAATTGTACTTAAATAATATTTATTCTTCATATAAAAAGGTTTAATTAAGTATACATTGTAAGGTAAGGAAAATTTTAAAAATTCTTTCCCAGCAATATCTTTAAATAATTTACAATCGGACCATAAAAGCCTAAATTTTGTTACAATGTAATATTTTTATAAAGCATAAGCAGTGATTTGAATGTTATTATAATTATGTTATTTTAAAAAATTCTTCAATTCTTATTTTATATATGAAAAAAAAACCACGATTCGAATATGTATCTAAAAAATATTTTTTATTAAATTGCATGCATTATCAGCATAAGTTTAAAAAAAGTCATGAAAGTAAATTTGGGAAGTAATTTTTTTTTGTATTAGTTTATGTTTGATTGAGAATGTAGTATTACGTTTGGTAGTTTTATTAATTAAAATTGACCAAAGTATTTTTCATAAATAAAAGGTGAAGGTTTGAAAACTGTATTTATTACAAACAGATAATACCAAATTAAAATAAAAAAAAAATTAGATCTTGAAAGTGTTGCTGATTGCACTTGGTGATGCTTTTTTGCAAGGACGTTGTGTTTAAAGTTTATACAACAATAACTGTAAAACGTGTCAAACCTAAGTTTACAGTTGGTGGTACTATTCAATTGAAAACATCTTTCAAATTGAAAATATGTATATCTTATGAGAAAAATGCCACAATTTTTATAGGGAAATCAGTATGATTGTGTTAGTTGGTTTTTTTTTTATTTTTTAAATAGCTAAATGTCATTAGGAGTTTCATAAGAAATGCAGGTGTATAAAAAATTTGTTTTAAAATTTTCGGCAAAGCATCAGTTTTTTTTTAATTTCACAAAGACGGTAGAATGTACTCGTATATTAATTATTTAATTTTTCACTCTGAATCGTTGAGTATTATGTTTTTTGAATTCGTCAATTTAATTTTAAGTTCCTTCCAAGGCTTTTTTATCTTTCAAAATCCTAATATACATGTATATGTAAAAATTGATTTGTGTGCGCGCGCGCGCGTGTTTCTATATATATACGTCACGCATATATAAAATGTATATACAACTTTATTGGTATTGTATCTGCAATTAAATTTTTTTCAAATTTACTCGGTTTTGCAATACCTCTGTGAACAAGATGAATCTTTAAATATGCAGTGTTGCTCGTTACACGTTCTATCATTACGTACAGGTAAAAGCGGATATTTTATTACGCGTATAAAAATTTGTACATCTTTGCAAAGAATAGATGTATAAATCGTTACGGGAGAATGTAATTAAACCCCCCCCCCAAAAATTAATAAGCAAATAAAATAAAGAAAATTAAACAATTAAAAAAAAGTCAATTAGATTCGTTACGCGAGACAAATGTGCCTCGGTCGTATTTTAGACGAGGCAGTAGATGCCGAGGTTCCCGATGAGGGCGGCGATAATCCTGGTAAGGGTGGGTTCTGGTTCAGGTTGTGGTTGGGGTTTTTTTTTTTTTTGAGCGGGGAAGGGGGAGGAGGAGGGCGCGCGCGCGCATAAAAAAAGGACGTCGCCTCTTCTCGGCGTAAAAATATTTCGACAAAAGCTCCAGCCGAACAAAAGGCGGGCGATGCAGCCTCAATCCAGCGGTAAAACTATCGCGGCGAGGATCGCTCCAGCGGCAGAGGAATGGGATATCGATCCGATTGCCACAGAGGACAAAGCCGCAAACTCGTCGCCGTGGGCTCGGTAAGCTTTACGCTCGTTGTGCCCGCGACACACGGAGAAATCGGGGTGGGGGGGGCCCTTCCCCTTCCGGTCTTGGTTTTTCCCGGGAGGTCCCGGGGGCGCGGGGCCTCTGCCGGAGGAAGAGACTTCCAGTCCTCCGGGCCCTATCGCCCTCGGATCGATCGATCGGTCCGGGGCGAGCCCCTCCCGGGCGGGCACCTGCAGCCGCTTCCCCGAAGCCGGGCCCTGGCTCCTCCTCTCGGGACGCCCGTCGAGCCTCCGTTCTCTCGACCTCTGGCTCTCCTGCAGCTTGTCCCCGTATTTCCGTCGATTTATCGGCGATCCGGGGCTCGGAGATAAGGCTCCAGCGCCGCCGCCACCAGGAGGGCGCGTGTCGGATTACAGATTAAGCGAGCGCCTCTTCCTTTGTTGATTTCAAAATTAAGAAATCGATGCCCATTATTCCCCACCCCCCTGCTGCTGCTGCTGCTGCTGCCCCCCAACCCCTAGGGCCGGCGCAGAGCTGATTTACGGGGACTTCTCCCGAGCCCGGCTTCGGTCCCCGCGCCTAAGCCCAACAGACCACAAGCCATCGTTGTCTCGAGCTCGCGCGATCATCCCCATTAGAGAGCACTATTTCTTCTTTAATGAATTTATTAGCCGCTTTGAAAGGAGCCCCCCTCCCTCCCGGCCTTCCCACACACTTTTCAGCGTCTTCGGCTTCTCATTTCACTCGCGCTTTTCAAACAGCCTGCAAATTAAATAATCGCCTTTCGTAAATTCCGCGCTCTTTATTGCTCTGACCGCTGCTCATCGATGAGTGGATCAGAAGCTTTACAAATATATATATATATGTATGTGTTACAGAATCATTCGGCAGCGGGCCTTTACTGGCATCCCTGCACTTGCCGTTGGGGCGTTAAGAAAATGATTAGAAATAACTTTTAAAAATACCGACTATCGAGACTCCGCGTGCGTTACGAGATTAAAATAAATGAAAGCTCGGACTGGCCGACTGACTTATTTTACATCTATTGAGTACGTGGCCTTCGATAATAATAATAAGGAGGCTCCCCCGGGCTCAATTTTTAAAATCAATACCACTACTTCCTTGTACTGCTACTACTACTACTACTACTACCTGTGCCGCTCTACAATTCTATAAGACTATTATTTTCCATAGGCCTTCTTATATCTTCGTAAGTAGCGCGGTGAATTTTTCAACGACAAAGTTTCCATATTGTTATTATACGTTGTAGCTCTTTGTTTCTGGAGAATATATATATACTATATGTATATATATATAATTATTGCACTGACATAACCGCCGGTGGTTTTGCGAACGAAGAGAGAGAGAGAGAGAGAGAGATTCATTGCTTAAACATGTACGTGTAATAATTGACAGCACTAACTTTATTTACGGACTTCTCCTCGAAATAACCCTACCCTCAAAAATTCACTCGCGGTATACAACTCACGGCCTTCGTATCGACCGTAGAGAATATCACCGTTAAGTTGTCGTGGTTGTTGTATTGGCCTTAAATTATAAAACAATTGCCATCGTTTGAATGTAAATTAAATGCGATTATACATTTTTATCGTTAACAAGCTCGCGTGTATTTTGTACAATAGTTCTTGTCCAATCGGCATCTTTAATCCATTGATCTCAGTGGGCGCTTAAGCATCGGTACTAGAGCGCTTAAAATACCTCACAGGGTACAATCCTCTCGCGATTGTAATTACCCTTGAACATTATTTACACCGCTTTGTTTATCATTTAGAAAATGCAGGACGATGCGTCGTACGCTTGGTTTCAGTTTCTAAGGGTTACATTGAGTCAGAGGTGGGGGGGGTGGGGGGAGGGAGGAAATCGCACGCTAAAAGTGTAACAATTAGATTATCACGGCACAAAGTACAAATAAGCGGCAGAGCTCGCTCGTTGAAAATAAAGGAGAGCGCAATTAATGGTTGGCATCATCAGAGTTCGAAAAGTTGGTAAGATCACACATGGCCGCGTTGGGCGGCTCATCGATAAAAAAAAAAAAAAGGAAAAAAAAAAAATAAAAAAAAATACCCTCACAAAGCCGTGTGGAGCGTATCCCAATGAATCCACGAGGGTCTTGCGGACGGGAGCGGGCGGCAGCCCCGGGTAAAAAATATCTTGCCGGCCAAGTGATCCTAGACGGAGGCGTCGGGGTCGATCCCGGGAGTGGCCCTCCCGGGAGCTCCGCCCGATCGCTCCTAGGCTCTCCACCGCCCGACCTTTGGGGCTTATCGCTTTCGGCTCTTTAGCGCCCCTGTTATTTCGGGCTCAACGACTCGCAGGAGGCCGATAGCAGCGGCATCGACAGAGAGAGAGAGAGAGAGAGAGGGAGGGGGAGCAAATAATTTCCTTAGCCATAACCCACTCCAGCCACGACTTCCGGCTGCGGATCCTAGGAGGCTCGAGTGGCTCCCGGATAGCGACGTGCTCGGAGGGCTGCTTTTTTCGGGGCCTTGGCTCTTATCTCCCGGCCCTCGGTACGTGGCCGCGCTCCGTCTGCTCTGCCCAGGCTCACGAGTCCTTTTGTACCTGCACCGCGAGCGCGTCTGGAGTCGGGAGGCAAGTGCCCTCCTCCGCCCCTTTGATTCCGGGGCGCGTCGAGAGAGCTTATCGGGTACGATCTTATCGGACTCGAGGGGCGACGAGCTTTTTACGCAGCCGCGAGGAAAAAATGATCCTGTACTCGAGGCCATTATTCTTTCCGTGGGACTTTTTTTTTTTTGTTCTTTTTTCTTTCTTCTTTCGATGTCGCGCACGGCCAATGCTCAAAATTATAAGCCTATCCCTCTTGCGGCCGTGTCCCGCTTTCTTTTTATCGCATGTCTTGTCGTGTTATTATTGTGCTTGCGCACTGTTCAGTATAACTCGACGAACCTGGAATGTTTCACTTCTCCGCGCCCTTGTGCTGCTGCTGCTGCTGCTGCTGCACAATCGTGTCCAATTCTGAAAAATAGACTCCTTGGCTTTCTTAGCTTCCTACTTTGGATTCGGCGTGCAGGCACTTGAGCGGCTTCTCGCTCGTTGGATAATTATTAAATTCTAATAGCTCTTCGATGATCTCGCCACTTTGTTATTGCTCATTGTTAATACAGCCGGCACATTTTTTCGGGAGATTTTCTTTGTCGTGATTATTAAATTTTACACTAAAAACATTGGGCTTTCGCTGTTTTTATACTATTCGCATTTACGGACGTACTTATCTAGGAGTGCACGCAAGATTTAAAATAAACATTTTTTTTTTATGCAGCATCTATTAGTTCGATGGCTTTCGATCATTTTTAAATATCAAAGGTCCAATCGTAGAATTTAATTATAGACGTATCGATTGTAAGCGTCGATTACCAATAGTAAATTCCGTACGCAAGATTTTAATGCCAAATTGAGGTTGAAGGTTTAAATTTTCCCCTGTATTGGGCTATTTTAGGTTAAATATAGAAGCTGAAGTATAATATTCGTGAAATTATTAAGATCTTTTGAGAGAGGGGGGGGGGAGAGGGGGGAGATCTTAGCACCGTGACAATAAGCCTTGTAAAATGTAGAATAGAGAATATTATTCCCATTCGCGTCGTTGTGTGAGCGTCAATTCCAGGAAAAAGGCCGATGCTCCATCTTGCCGAGTAAACTCAAGGGCCGAAGGGCTCGAAGTTCATCGGAGTCGGTGACCTTTTCCACCCTTCCTTTCAATCAGTCGTAAGAGCTCGGCGATGCTTTTCCGATCTTACCTTGCCGCTCAACCGTTCGCTCTCTCTCTCTCTCTCTCTCTCTCTCTCTTATAAAACAAATGCCCGTCGGCGGACGGCAGCCGGCAATTTTCCACCTCCGCGTAAAGTAAAGTCAGAGGAGCGAATAGGACAGCGGTCGGATGGTGAGGACTTTGTTGGCCGTAGAATGCAATGGATCCGAGTGTCGATTAGCGAGATAATACGTCGGCAGCCTGGGTCGAGAGGCACATGCCGGCGGTGGCTCGGGGAGGCCCCGTGAGCGACACCTTTGGCCTCCCCCTCCGGCCCAGCCCCCCAAGTTCCGTGTTTCCAATCTCGTATTATTCTTAAGCGTGGGGCCATCTTCCGATGGTATCTTGTCCTCTGCCCCAGAACTTCGGATGTTTGGCAATAAAGTCGCATTATTTATGCCTTTCTAGAGGGACACAAGAGACCTACAGATGCACGAGCCACGTGTTAGCATGTGGGCTACATTTGCAATTAAAATTTAATTTATCGGTGTCCCCGGCCGATATTATCCAGTACATTTTTCACAATCGTTTAAACTGAAGGATATTTATGCTTCTCTTATCGAAATTTAGAACTCTAATAAAATTAATTCTTTTTAATATTTTATGCTTAACGCGCGCGCGCGCGCTCATTGTTTACGATAAAGGAAAAAAAAAGACCGTAAAAACCCAAATTATCACTCTTACCTTTCACTTTTTTAGTTCCGTAGTGTATAATACGGATCGGGGCTCCGCACTATAAATTCAACGCATTCTTTACTTTTAGATATTCGTACTATTTCTTCTTCTTCCTTTTTTACCGTTTTAAATATCGGCACGTTTTAATATAATGTTGTAAACTTGAGTAAAAAAATTACAGCGGCACATTTCTCAGCCGGTATACCGAAATTGGCGGAGGTGAACGCTCGAGGGAGAAATTTTTTTATACATATCGTTTGCTTTATATAAAATAAAATCAATATTTTATTATTATTATCGGTTTACGCATTATTAATGCACCGTCCTCCGAGCTTGATTCAGTACGAATAAAATTAATTTTAATACATGCATGGCTACTCGCAATTGTCACTTATTATTAGAACTATAAATTATTTAAAAAGGGTTTTCTTTTATTTAAAAGAGCCTTTAAAAGAAGTGTACGTTAAACCGATACTTTAATGCTCGCTGCATGGATATTTATTACTCAAAAAGGTCTTACTTAATGAGATTGCTATGGAAAAATACAGAAAATAGGAATAATCACGTATCAGCAGTGTAGAAGTCGAGTACGTCCGATGCGGTCGTGGAATAATCCTCAACCTTATTCCATTCGTGCCGAATACGTGGACCGTTAATAAGTCACTTAAAGTTCTCAAAAAGATTCAGGCCGAGTAGTTAATGCCTTTAAGGAATTGTAAATAGAAATGTTTGGAAGAGAACTTTCTTATCGTACATTAGCATCGTTGATTAAAGTCGTTAAATCGTCTGAGTGATTCGATGTATCGACTCTGGCCCGTGGTATGGAGAATCAAAGTCTGTAATTCTCTTGATCGAAGCCTTCGAGTTGCTTTAAAATTAGGAAATACCAATAACTCTAGCAAGATTTGTTTCCTGTACCGAGTAGATTGGAAGCAGGAGTCGCTCGATCGGTCGGTGATTCCATGTGGTCAGTTGAGGATTTTCGTTATCTCCGAAGAGTTTTATACACAGCCTTTATATATATTTTTAACTTTGACTTTTCACAGCTCGGAATAATCGCCGCGGCGTTTTTTTTTTTTTTTTTAATATTGTGCACCGGGCTACCTAAAAACTTAAAAATAACGATAAAATTTTAAAAGCACGATTGCACAATGTATGCGTGTAAGTATGCTTCATTTCTTCTAGAAATTTTATATCTCGCTCCTCGGAGAAATTTATTTCTTAAGAGTATGAATTTTTGGAGAAAGACTAGAAGGCGCGTCTGGGCGAATGGAATTATTATAAATTAATTGTACGAAATAATGTTCGGACTCGAATTATTCTGTAATAAATAATTGTTCTGTAATATATATATATATATATATGTATATGTATATCCTATGTAAAATGCGGCAGGATTTGCGATTGATTTTGAAAGACTAGCGAGGATCGGAGGGACGAACGGTGGTCGAGCTGGCAAAAGTAGCCAAGAGTCGAGACTTTTGTCCAGGCGATGTCGTCCAAGGGAGGTCAGCCAATCTCGAGTCGCGTCTTCCGATGCCGCGCTCTCGGGGCCTCGGAGTCCGTCGGATCGAAGGATCCCTCGAAGGCCCGGGCGTTGGTTCAATTGCGAAAGCGCCGCGGTTCGAGAGCCCTTCGTCCCCATTGACAAGCCGAGGATAAAGGGCGGAGGGGATGGGCCCGGTAATGACGAGGGGGCCCCGAGTTCGTTCGCCGATTAATCCGCATGCAAAGGGGCAATAATTTTTTTCCAGGCGAATTATAGCGCCGAATGAAATTGAAATACGTGACTGCTCGCGCCCCCGGTAATGAAGTCCCGGCTGAGTTTTCTCGGCCGAGCGAACGGGGAGCTCCCCTCGCCGTTATTACTGCCCCGCCGATGCCGGGGGCAGATAAGAGCGAGCAGCTCATAAATAAGTTTTAATAGAATATTGGCACTCTTGTATCCCGGCGCATGGACGCGTACGTGGCCTCGCGAGCCTCGCTCCCAGGATCAAAGGGACTGGCGATGCCTACCGCCAGGAGCAGCACCGCACCGGATGCACGAGCAAATCCTGTCGGCTGGTGACTTTAGGCGCCAAGGCCGCGGGCCCACTCTTGGACGGAGAACGACAATCGTTTGCACTGGAGTCGATATCGGTGGTAGCTCACGAGCCGATATTTATCGGCTTGGAGCGACTGATGACGCGTTGGGCTCCCCCAATTTGTCCCTCGGCTCCCCGATCCTTACAACGTCCATTCGCCACCGGAGTCCACCTCGCTAATAATTAAAGCGCTCGGGGGAGTTCGCGAATCTGCCAATCCCCCCTTTGGCCCGGAGCGGATCCAATAGGAGTATCGCGCCCTCGAGGAGATCGAGGGAATATATAAATCGACCGAGGGTCGTCGATCGGTCGGGAAGCGCAGATCTCGAGCCCACGCGTGGTCGGCTAATGTACGCCAGGGTCCACGCGTGTCCAGGTGAGCCGGGCTCCTTTCCTGAATTCGGCTGCTCCGGAATCCTCCGCGAGCTCGCGACCTGGAGGCCCGTCCTTATCGGCGATCTTCGCGCTCTCGGACCACTCGATCGGGAGTACTCGAGCGAGCGGACACAATGTTTCCTAAGTGTTTCCCTCCCTCCCGGCCCCGCCTCCCCTCGCCGAATGGAAATCTTACGATGTGCACGGCGCGTTTGCCCATGAGCTCCGCGGGTGGACCGAGGAGCGAACGAGCAGTCGGCGGAACGATCGGTGGAAGGAATCTGGCTTCGCGATGCTTTGCCTCGCTCGCCGCTCGTATTTTACCCGGCCTTCCATTAGATAAGCTTCCATTAGATTCCACGGATTAGCTTTTCCAACCGAGCATCATTAAAATCCTCGGCCGGCTCACAATGGGAGATGAGCGTTACAGTGATTCCGGTTTCTTATAATTTCACGGCCCGCTACACCCAAATAAGACGCACCCGCTTAGAGGAGTACATAAGCACATTGTAAACATTATTAAATCAATTAAAAAGCCAAGCAGGGGTAACGACGTGGATGAAATAAGCCCGCACTTATTAAGGATGATAAATAAGAACGGGCTTATTAACATTAGGCCGATATCGGCAACAATGATCATCCTTATCTCTCTTATCTCGTTGCAGTTTGCCCGTTTTTTTACTCATTCCTCACTCGATGCGCATGCATTTGCTTATATTTGCGAAGAGAGTATTATCCCGCTCTTATTACATTACGTCTTATCTGAAAATTCTCAAAAGATTTGCAAATAAGCCGAGCAGGAGTCTACATACGTATTTTGAATGTTGATTGCGGCCAACGAATTAATTTAAACTCTTCGCGCGGTTATAACGCAATCAAAGATAATTTCGCACTTTGAATAGTAACTGTAAATGTAATGGATTTGTATTTTCTATTTCAGTGGCTCTAAAAGTTAAGACGTACCCGAGCCAAGTATTTATAAAGTAACAGTTGTCTAAGAGAAAATCACGCAAGAGCATTACGGATTTTTTACGCATTTCCAATTTAATGCGATGGTGGTTTTTGTTGGCAACGCCTTTAATCTTATACGATACAAGAAGCTTACCAAATACGGAATATTGCCGAAATTTGTATATTACAACGTTAAATTGATAATCACAGAAGAATTCCCTGGGCGCAGAACGGATCTTTGAAAATTATTTATTTTATTTTCGCAGCCTTTTAAAAAATATCCCTACCTCGAATCGCACATTCAATAACGCTTATTCAAAAAAAAAAAAAAAAAAGAAAAAAAAATCCAATATTTTAAGTATTGCCTTAAAATGAATGGGAATATTCATTATTGAGAATGGTATAAATTTTTTATGCCAGTTCTCCAATGCCTATCGAGGCGATGCGTTCGACGGCAGCCTAGCGGCAATAGATCCGATATTGACAGGCATCTAAGAGGAAGCTGACGATCGTCTTGTATGTGCGGGCTTAGTTCAGGTAAGAACGACACCCTTCGATACGACAATCGCAGTGGCAAAAATATCGACGATGCTGCTCTTGGCAGTGCCGCTTTATCATATCACTGTGTCGCTTATTTGTTTGCCGCAACATTTAAAGTACGAATTCAAGCGTTTAACAGTTGACGATTAAATTTTCTACCATTATTGGTGCAAATCAAATTCCAATACGGAATCCTCTTAAAATTTCCAACCACGAGTAATAAGGTTGGTCAAAAAAGAAAAAAAAAAAAAAAAAAAAAAAAATTGTCACGCTGACTATAATTGTTTTAGTATTAATTTTGCTTTAGTTGAATTCGTAATATTTGTAAGAATTTCCTCAATTTCTTCGTAAATTTCATCGTGTTTTTCCGATTATCTTTCCTTGGTCGAGCAAAGGTTAGAGAGTCAAAGACTGATCAGCGATATGATAAAGGCCCTCGAGTTGTAAAAAAAAAGGAATGCCCAGTTGCTGCTCGGGCGAGGCCTTTTTCCGAGGGAAAACGAAAGAAGGTGTTTAAAACGATACTCGCCCGATATTATCTTGGAAGGATATTTTCTTTCATTGTAATACGACCTTATCCCGGAGAGGAGGCCGGAGGTGGAAATAAGCCGAGGTAATTTTTAGGAGGGAGGCGGCAATTTATTTGAAATAAAATTCAACGCCCACCAAGGGTCGAGTCGGTCCCCGCGTGGCCCTGCCGCGCCGAAAAAGCGCGAATAGGCGAGCCTGGGGGTGGGTGGGAGGAAGGGAAGGAGGGCCGCCGGGGAGTATTCAGGCGAATTTACAGAAGCCGGTCGCCTAAGGCAGCGGCGGGCGATAAAATACGGACGAGGCGGCAGGCTCTGGGAGGCTCGAGTCACTTCCACCGGGGAAGGTCTGGCAGGGCCTCCGCGGAGGCCCGGGGCATCGCCGAGGAGGCCGAGGAGGACCGAGGAGCCAGAGGAATGCGCGGGAGGCCGAGCTCGCGGCGTCATCCTTCGGCGCTCCCCCGCGATAAACGAGCGGCGTCAAGGGGCGCGCCGGGAGGAGGGCCGAGGACCCCCGGGGCAGGCGTCACCGGCCGCGGGTGGTCGCTTTTCCCGCGGCCCGCGGAGCCTCGCCGATCTTGGCCAACTTTCGGCTCCCATCCTGATTTCGGCCACGCGTGGAAGCCCAAGCGCGATTCAAGGTGGTCTCGGGTACGTCTTGCGTGGGTGCGGCTCGTGGGTCTCTCGCGGGCGCCCACGAGCGGACGGGGACGGAGACCCTCGGAGCCGTCGAGGCTCGCGGCTCCGCTTAATTGTCGCTCCTCCGCGGCCTCTCGGCTCCCCTCGCCTCCTTATCCTCGCGCGAGGCTCGGGCCTCCTTCGCTCTGCGGGAATTTTCATCCACCCCCCCCCCGAGGATCCTACGTGCTTCCCACGGATTCCGCAAGGAAAATTCTCCGTATTTTTTCCAATATTCCTGCCTTTCCAGCTCTATTTTGATATCCTCTTCTATAATAATCTCCTCTCCTACTTGCTTATGAGTCGGTATCGCTCTTTATCTATCTTTTGTATCTATCTCTCTCTCTCTCTCTCTTCTCTCAATCGTAAATCAATCGATGCTTTTGACGGAGTATCGAACATTTACTCATAATTTTGCTTTCAATTTTTCCTAGTCATCGTTGTTTTCGTACATTTGTTATACATTCTGTTATACCGTTTCGATTCAAAAAAGGATCTTCTATTACTTTTTTTTTGTTTCAACAAATACCTGGGTAAATTTACAATAACCAGTAGCGTAACATAAATAGATTATTTAACATAATCAATACTGTAATAGATGATGTAGCATTTAATAAACAGGATTACTCGAGCACTTAATAATATGATTACAAACAAAATTAAGCATATACAAGCAATAAGATTAATACTTTTTTGATGCATTTATTAATAGATATGTAACTTATAATAGCAGTTTGCAAAATTTTTAATTAAAATATTGTCGATTACGTTGTATTATTATTATTGGCAACATTTCACAAGTTAATACTGTATTTCTACGTATCTATGATTTTTGTTAACAAGAATTCATTTAATTGTAAAAGATTCAAGGAAATATAAGCAATTAAATTTCTCGTTTGCATTGAATATAGTAAACTATAGAGCTCGCATGTTTTCTAATTTTTGATCACGCTTTACTATTAATCGGACAATAATAGTTTTACTGTCAGAAATTTAATTTAATTAGGATTTTTTTGACGCTAGACGAATTCACATGGTGTTCACGTATTAGGAATAATACGAATTTTTGCTCGGTCTTTGCCATTTCGAGCTATTATCTTTTAGGCAAGGGTACATCTTATTTCCGGTAAACTTATCTAATATATGTATATCGTATGCGAATTAGCATAAGCGTCACAAATTTTCTGTGAAATTGACTTTCTTCATTAATAAGCGAATTAAAAAGCAATCGGGTAACTATTCCAAATATTGTATTTGTTGCTTGTAGTCGTCGTAAAATTACAGTAAATTATACATATACATTATGTAGATACGCATCACAGCCTCGTACGTTGAAATTTATATCAACGTTTAGTTGCCGAACCTCCGAGTGAGTGAAAGAGAGTCAGAGAGATAGAGAGAGAGAGATAGAGAGCGAGGTCGCAAAAGAAGGAACGGAGATACTTGTCTTTATAGTTTGTCAAAGAATTATGACGAGGCATTTCTCGTTGGGCCTTCTTGCATTATTTGTAAACGTAAGTCATAATTCCATGCGGGCCTCCGATCGATGCACACTGCCGATAAGAAAATTTTTCAACGCTGTGGCCCATTATCAACTACGCGTGCATCGACGAAAGTGTATCGGCATCCGAGATGTGCCTGCATTTGTCCCTACCCCTCGAGGTTCTTCTGTCAGCTCGACAAAAATTCCCCGCCGACTTCCTTCCTTCGGCGCTGCGACGCCCAGTGACGCCACGATTATAGAGCGACGCACGTGTGTCGTCGTCTCTCTCTCTCCTTCATTATCCCTCAGCACGTTGAGTGCTTTGTTCGTGCGAAGAGGATCGGGCTGCTCTCGTTCGAAGGATTCGATTAAATTGATAGCAAAAGGCAGGGTGGAAAAGCAAGGAGAAGAGAATATTAATTACAAAGTATGGGAACAATAGCATAAAAAAACCTAATAAGCGGTCGCTCATATATTTATAAGCAAGTATCGTTATGTGGAAGGCTCGGGGAGGGTCGCAGTTTTAATTTTCGCATTAAGCATTTATCGAGTAAGCCGCGCTTCGACCTCGGTAAGACAAAGCTCCGGCCGTAAGCCAGGAGCTCAATCGTCTGAAAAAGTCCTGGCTTTCGGGCGGAGAAAATTTAGCCGGTGCTCGTTAAGCGCGGAGCGAGCGAAAGCCGGGCGGGGGTGGGGGGGGGGGTGGTGGAGAGGAACTCTCGCACAGGAGGTAAGGTCGTCCTCGCCCTTGTACCTCCGGACACGGCTGGGCTCCCATTCGGCGTGAGGAGCCGCGGTAGGGGATCGAGCAAAGTGCACCGAGTTCGATCCGCGACGGGGACCTCCTAGGCGAAGCCCTCCGGGTCACGCGCGTACCCAGGCATCGTCCTCCTATTTGCCTCTCCTCGGAGTACCCGCAGACGCCTGCGCAGTCCGAGGGTGTGGACCCTCGTCGTTCGGCTACGGATCAAGAGCCGAGTGGCTCCCAGCCTCCGTTCCCTCTATCCGCACCTTCGCTCGCCTCTCCTCGCTCCTTCTTCCTCCCTTCGACCCGCGACTGCCGATGGCTGCCTCGCGAGACGCGGCGCGATACAGGGCGAGTAGGGGGGGGGAGAGAGAGAGAGAGAGAGAGCGATAGGATCGGCGGATGGGGCGAGAGACGAGGTCGACGATGTTGCGCGAGCTAAGGAGCGGAGAGACCAGCCAGCGAGGAGAGGGGAAATCGATGTCTATCCTCGCGCAGGACCGAGGAGCGAAAAGAGAGAGAGAGAGAGGACGAGGCAGAGGACACACGTCCCTCCGCCTCGGTGCCGGCCCCCCTCCACTCATCTCTTTTCTGATCGATGAGCTTTTTACGGTGCAGCGGCGGGAGGACCGAGGAAGCCTTTGGCGAGCCGTGGGAACGAAAATTCTATCGCCAGGGCCTCTCCGCATTGTGGCTCGGATCACCGCGGCCCGGAAGGTCCTTCGGCCGGGGTTCCGTAGAGCCGCGATCGGGCCGCTGATCAATCGAATCCTCGCCGAGGACCGAGGCTGGTCGCGGATTTAAAGGGAAAGAAACGAAAGCTCGCGGGTCCGCGAGTCCTGCGAGGAAATCCTTGTGGGCCGGTGCCATTGCCGGGCCCCGAGGAATTTCACGGGGGCGAGGGTAACCGTCGTCCTTTCGAACCCTCTTCCTCCAACGCCAGGCGCGAATGATTTACTTTCGAAGGGTAGCCCGACGACGACGACGACGCCTCGGCTACTCTCGAGCGCATTATACTTTGAAAAGGATGCGGCCCGATATCGTATATTCGCCAGCGGCCCGGATGATAAACGAGGAATAAGAATATTCCGGAGAGGTGCCACGTACGTACGTACGTATGCAGACGACGGCCCCTAACTCCAAAGTTACAGCTTTGCGGGTTGGGATAATACTCTCGGGGGGCGGAGAGGCAGCCCGGAATGAAAAAGCCGACGGGTGTCTGTTATCTCGCGAACATTCCTGAATATAAAAGATGCAGCCGGGCGGGCGTTCGCAAGTGCGCCCGGCAGGCGCGGGGATGATTTTCCCGGGATATTTTTTACCTCTGCCGAGTGCTTTGGGGAGGAGTCGCTTCGTACTACGGGAGCCCTCCACCTCCATTCATAATAAAGTGGAGACCGCAATGGGGCTAATGCGCCCCCTCGAATATAACCATGCACTCGCTTCCTGTTCGTCGTTCGATTAATCTTCGATATTGCGATGAATTTTGAAACCAAGGCTCCATCCGATACTCGGGAGGCCCTCGGAGCGACGCTCTTGTGGAAAATCACTGCTCGTAAGGATGCCACTTTTTTTCTTTGTTTTTATCATTCTCCGCGAGAGGAAAGCCATAGGAACGAAGAAGTTTTCACACGAGGGCAGCCTTTAACAATGTCGACCTGAAAAAATGCACGCCGAATTGCTCTGAAGCTCGAGCGTATGGAAATTACTGGAAAAATTCCACTCGGCGAATCAAATGCGTAGCCTCGTTAATTTATCATCGAGGGCTTATCGTGCACTTGTGCCAAGGAGCCCAACCTAAACGCAAGTGCACACACGCGTAGTCCCTCAAAGACAATCACGATAGACTAAACGTCGTCGGAGTAGGTATGAATTTCAAAGTCCCGAACAGCTGATAAAAAACGATACAACGCGAAAGGGAAATATTAAGGTCGATCGGTAGTTTTGTCGAAGGTGCGATAATCCGATGGCAGCAGCATCCATGATTTTGCGAGTGGATCGGGAGAAAAAGGCCGAACGGCACCGGGGCAACGGTGGATTTCCCCGACCGAGGAGTCCTTGGAAAAAAGCGAGCGGTGCATCGCACGTGTTTCCACTTCTCACGGCGGCGGCGGCGGCGGGGGAGGAGGGAGCCCCTCCAGGGCCCAGGGGCAATCTGTCTAAGTCAGGATTTTTCCGAAGCGGCCGAGCGGCATTGGGGCCATCAAGGGGCAAGGGGGAGCTCCGCTCCCAGGGCCATTCATTTGACGAGTTGCAGAGAGCCCGAGAAGGGAACGGGGATGGCGACCCCGTCCCCGGTGCCCGAAGAGGCCGAGGCGACCTAGCGAGGCCTTCGCGGCAGCTACGCCACGTGGACGCGTGCGCCCGCAAAGAGCTCGAGCGAGGGGGGGAGGGGGCGCGTGCGCTTATCGGGGGCGCGTTGTTACGAGATAGCGGCGGGCTCTCTTTGATCCCCGGGCCGCGGAGGGCTCGCTCGCTGCCGGCCTCGGGCTCAGTACCGCCTGACCCGGGGCCCTTACCCGGGGCCACTTGCGGGGGGAGCCTCCTTGCGGGGTCTTTGATTATAATTTCCATCTTATTTTGTCCTCTGAACGGCGCTCGACTCATCGGCCGGCGGCTCCTTTTCCCGGGCTCGAGGCCAGGCCAGAACAGCCCTCCTCGAGCGGGGCCACGGCCGAAAGGCTTCTTCTTCCGGTCTTCTCCCCGACGAGGTTATCCAGGCCTTGCCGAGCTCCTTGCCGGCCCCTGCACCCGCCTAACTCGCCTCCCTCGGGGGACCGAGGAAGCGGCCCACCCTCTCCTTATCGATTGGCTCCTTATCGTTCCTGGGATGCGGCGGCGGATCGTTTTTATAATTCGAGCCATGGCGTTGCCAAGCTCGGCCTTTCTACATTCTCCTTATTACATATCTCCTCCCGATTTTAAGCCGAAATACTCTCCTCTTCGCCAGGGTAGAGCTGCCTGTCGCCCAGCCCAGTCGACTGTAGCGACTCCCTTCAAGGAATTTCCCGCCCGATTAGCCGATAACTGTCGATTCGAATTGCGGATTCTCCTTTCTTCGTCCTGTCGTATCATTCTCGATTACCCATGATTAATGATCCTTCGAGATCTCCTATCCTTTCTTCCTACTTTATTGTGAATTATTAATTATTGTAGTCGTAGGAGGGCCGCATCTCCCACCCAACCTTAATTACACGAGCTCAATTCCAAATTAAGGCTTCTTTTACGGCTTCGCTTAACGTGTCGTTACCTTGCGTTAGACTCAACGACTCGCTAGTTTGTCTTTTTTAGAGCATTGCAATAACGAATGCGACCATTCGATGAAATCTCGGGTGATAGTTAGTTGGGGGGGTATTGCAGGATAAAAATGGGCACGACTTTATAACAGTACACGGGGGATTAGCCCTTCGTCCGTTGACCTTCCGCGTCCCAGCATCCGAAATAAAAATTAATGACACAATGCATTGCGCGAGCTGCTGCTGAATTCGCTCTTTGACCGATAATCTAATAATAGCCGAGGCCCTGGAGGCCAAGGGAAAAAAAGCGGGGCCGCTAAGTATTTATTTTGAGAAGAAGATAAAATCTCATTTGGAGGACGGGCGCGCTCTTGTGAGAATTAAGTAGAGCCATAAGTTCGTTACAAAGTTCGGCTAGAAGCCATTTCGCGCGCGGGGCGAGGAATCTTTCGCAATAAGAGAACGAAAATCGAAAGAGGCGCTGCGGTTTCTGCGTGGCCTGCGCTGCATTAATAACACGAGATGCGCACGAGGCATTGGCTTACTTAGTTTACACGATAAGTAAATGTCCCGTAGAGAGAGAGAGAGGGAGAGAGAGAGAGAGTGGGTAACTTATTTAAAAAGAGAAGAATCCGGCGAGGTGGGGTGATCGAGTGTTCCCGAGTGAGCGATGATCCTCTTGTTGAACAAACGTCACGGCTAAAAAACAAGTGCGCTACCTCGCGTGGCTCGCGACTCTCGCCTCCCCCGAGGAGAGACAACGCGGGCCTGCCCTCGGAGCCGGGACCGCTCCGGGCTAGGGGACCGAGCGAGAGATAAATGCCCCGGGCCAAAGGAGAAACATCGATACGCGAGCCGCGCCACCCGCTCATCGACACTCGGGAGGACTCGACCGGCTCGGGGGTTGGCCCCGGGTCCTCGAGGAGCCAGGGGAAGGGGCCTCCGTGGGTGGCAACAATAGCTCTCCCAGATCTGGTCGCCGGGCTATCGTTAGTCCTCGTGGATGATCGATCGCCTGGGCCGGCGTACGCGCGCCAACTCCCGCCAACTCCTCGCCGGCTAACGACGATCCGACGTCCTCGTGTTGTTGCCGCCGCCGCCGCCGCCGCCGCTCTGGCATTCGTCCCCGGCGGTTTCTCGGAGATCGAGATCGATATCTCACGTAGCCTGGATTTCGACGTCTCGCACTGACAATGAAAGGGAGCCAAGGGCTCGCATCCTCACCTGCAGTTGGCGCGCACTCGAGCCGCCGCCGCCCCCGCCGGAGCCTCGCACCTATTATCCAATTAGTCGATCTCGAGCCGGTGGCCGAGGCCCGGAGGACATCGATCGGGGCCCGCCAGGGCGAATCGCCAACGCCGGGCCCCCGCAGGCCTCGGTGAGTTATGGGACCCGCAGAGTGGCCCGAGAGCCGAATTCTTACTCCCGCCTTACGGCAATTGGCCTCCCCCCCCCCATCTCGAGACCCGACCAACTCCCCCGGGAGATCCGGGACCATCGGTGTTTTTCCTTTTCTCGACCGCGTCCGCCCTAATGTCCACCTCATTAGGCGGATAAGCCGCACGAGCTGCCTTCGGAGGCTGCATCGTTTTTACCCCGATGCGCTTGCGATGCGCCTCTCTTGGGAATTTTTGCCCCTTTGGCCCCTTTTCGACCGCCTCGTGAGATTCCTCCGCTGCCTCCGCTTGGCCCGACTTTTCTCATTCTCGCCACAATTTTACGGCCCACAGTGACGCACTGGTAGCCCGAGTCCTGTGCTCTCTTTATCCTCACCTTCTGGCGGATGATCCGATTTATCGAACGGCGCTCGATCAACTTGCACGATCATTGCCCTACACTGCAGGTGCGCTAATACTTTTTCACAAACGCTTTCCCAAAAAAACAAAATCACCTTGGCGTCGTTAAAATCTCACGAGCGATTCGGGAATCTGACGAATATGATTTCTACTTTTTCTTTTCTTTTCTTTTTTTTTTTTAATGCATTGTATAAATATAAAAAAAATATTTTCGAGCTCTCGTTGGGAATACCACGAAGCCTGCTAATTTATCCTCTAATTTATCTTAAGGAAAATCGATATTCCGAAAGGCCAGAAGTTTCTCAGCTTAATAATAATACATTTCAGTTTATTAATAGTCCCTTATTCAAATAGATCGGTCTTATCGAGAAATAATTATGAGCAGGATATTGTAAAAAACGCCTTTCAAATATAAATTACTGTGTTGCTTTAAATAACAAAGATATATTTAATCTTTAAGAAGTATTCAAAATGCGTTTTATTGTATTATATAAAATTAAATTCTTAACGTCTTTATAAATATTGCGGGGATAACATTGATGAATCTTCTTTTATGAAATAAATTACATTTCTATTTCGTTATTTTTTAAAAATATATAGCAAAGAGCAACTATTATACGAACAGTGTACTATTCAAACTTACACGCGTTGCATTGCTTATATTCTAATACCGTTATTGTAAGCCGTAAAATGTGTCGATAAAAAATTTTACATCAAGATAGTTAATTTTTACAGAAAGACTTCTATTCTGGCTAAACTATACTAATACTCGCATTGCATTTAACGAAAGGTAATTTTTTCTAAATGTAATTGAACGAAGTGTACAAATAATATTGTAGAGCATTAAGATTTTTATTTTAATCATAAAAATATATTTTTAACGACGAATAATTATTTTTCGATTGTCAACGATCCTGAATTGCAGATATATTTGAATTGCAATGTTGCTTTTAAAAGCGAATTGAGAATAAATAAGAATTGATTCGATGGCTAAATCATATAATTATCAACTATTAACGGCGTAAGGATGCAGAGCATTAAAATTAAATTTAAATTTAAAGAAAAGAATTAAAAATAGTATAATTTTCTAAGAGTGCAAGTTAATTAAAAGCTCGGTAATTAATTTAAAGCATTAAGACACCGTAAATATTATTTACTGGATATATTCGGAATAAAATAATACTTTATATTTAATAAAAAAGAAAAAAAGAGTCAAATTACTATTTATGTATAGGTTAGGAAGGTAATTCTTTTAAATAAATTTGAAAGTCCGATTTTCATTGAAAATGTTCTTTGCGTTATTTTAGTAGATATTTATTTTACTTTAAATGCTGGATTATTGAAATCCTTGTTGACTCTAAAAATGTTCCGCCTATTTTCAGGCAAGATACTTGAAATAATTTCACAATAATAAATATTCTTAATTAACGATTACAGAGCGATACAATAATTATAGTAAATTATTGATTATTTCATTCTATTCGGTAGGCGACTAGCACTTTGTCCTTAAATCCAGCTATCGATAGGTTATTTTTATCTTTTAAAACAAGCCCCGAAAGCGGTGAAATATCGTTTTTGCGTATGTGCGTTCTTGGACGAGAATTGCGCAGAGTATGGAATGGAACGTTAGTTAGATGTAAAGGCTCATTGCAAGTGTACGATTGATTATCATAAGTTTAAGGGGTATTAGCAGGGACTTACGGGAATAGCGAGGAGGTAGCTAGAAATCATTAATAATAATATAGCCAACGCAATGAACGAAGATGCAATTAGATTGGGAAATCGGAGCGCTGTGTCTTATAACGTGCATAAATCATGAAAAGTACTAAGGTGGCTTACCGGCCTGTGGGGCCTCGAAACTTCCTCAGCGCTCGGGGGGTTGCCGTCCAGGAATGGAGCCTGGCCTCGGGCTGCTTTTATTCTCAGCAGCCCGAAGCCAAGGCGCGCGAGGACCGCTCGGGAGCCATCGGAAGGACCTCCGCCGGTCCGAGCTCGGTCCCGAAAAAATTATTGCAAAAATACAAGGCGGCTCCCCTCGTAAAAAGTCCCCGCTCCCCTGTCGATTGGCAAGGCCGTCGACTGCAGCGCGGCCGCGCCTTTTCGATCAATCCACGGGCCGCGAGATTGGACTCCGCGCTCCGAAATTCCCGATGCCGCTTTACGCGGTGGCCCCTCGATTTTATCGGGGCGGTGCTCCTCCTGCCGCCGCGGCCTCGAGCTGTCGATGATAACCCAACGAGGGCCTCGCGCCGCTCCATCCGGCTTTCCGGCCAATCTATCCCCCGGGCTCGCCGAAGAATTCGCTAAATTCGCAGTTTTAATGATGCACGAGCCTCCCCCCGGAAAATGATCTACGCTGTCCAGGCCGAAGCAAAAAAAAAAAAAAAAAAAAAAAATGAAAGAAAAAAAAAGCCGCTCGAGCACGAAATGGCCTTGTTACTCGGTTAATTTAATGCTTCATTATGCCGCGCTTTAGGCTCCTAATGGCCGTACAACAGCGATGTTTCTTAAAACCTAAACCGAAATACGAACATTACGTGCACTTGATTCGGTCATACCCTTTACTTCAGCTCTGTTTGTAAGGGCTTTTAATTTTTTTCATGCTTAAATTGCAACACTAGTGCCGGGGACCTGAGTGATCATGAGCTGAAAAATTAAATTGCCGCTGTTGCGGAAAAAATAAAAACAAAAAAAAAGAAGCTATTCTAAACTTGGCAGAACGGTGACTTTTCAATTCGATAAATTATTCATTCAATTTGTATTCAACCGTCGTTTATGTATATTATACATTAAAGGAGATTCGATGGGCTTATAAAATAATAATTTTATCTCTCAAGATAGACCTCTCATTTAGTATAAAATTAATTAATTATACATATGTGTGTGTGTGTGTGTGTGTGTGTGTGTTATACACTCTCAGTCAAATATGCATTATTGAATAATAACTGTAATAAAATGAAATTCTCCACCACGATTATTTCTATTTATAATTTACATTTTATACATGGGTGTGGGTGTGTACGAACTCGCGCTCACACACACGCACACACGCACGCTCGCGCACACACATATATTTCCTACGAATACGTATTGCACTTTCGCCGTTTAATTACTTAGATGAAATGCTCGTATAGTACAAAAAGCCATTCATTTAGCGAGGCCAAATTACATTCGAATACGTAAAATACCAATCTGTTATCTATCGCATTGAAATATGCATTCGCATACATTATTAATGTCAAAATTATTAGTACAATCGTTACTACTGTATTACATTTACATAAATAATATAATGAATTGAGAGTTAAAAGTTCCGACGTGCTGTAATATATTGTTAAAAATTATTGAATCTGAGATTTATGTATACACTAATGAAAAATTGTTGGCCCAACTCCATATTTTCCACGTTAAGCTCATTTTCACGCATAAACAATGCAAATTCCCTCTATTACCTACTGAATTTTAATGATAAGATTTAGGGAATTTTTTCAACAAATACAAATTTTATCGTTGATGTACAATATAATTTAAATACTTATGAAATACTTATATTATCGTTATAAGGTACTCATATTAATTTTTAATTCTTTCGGTGGATGTTCTCCGCGTCAGATTACATATTAAAAAGCATTAAATTCTAATATATAGGTATACAAGTTCCTTAATTAAGTCATGTGCATACCTATGAAATTTTCAATTAAGCTTTAAGTACCATTCAAAGAGCTAACTTTTGGATTAAACGAAGATTAAACAATTATTTATAATATTTATCTTTTTTTTATGAGACTATTTTCAAACATTTACACGCAATATATCTTAATAGATCCTGATATTACGAAAATCAATGTTTAGTGATAAATGTACTTTTTTTTAAAAGCTCAACAAACAAAATTTATTCGTAGCTTTAATCTATGAGTAGATATTGAGATGTTAGCCAACATGTTGTAATAGTTATTTTATATATTTTGTAGGATAGAAGGTATTGGTGGTTAGGGGAATTTCCATCGTCGAGCTTGTAGAAGTACAGACTCCCCATTAGTGGGTCGCTTGTACAATAGCACAATATAAGAATGCCAAGCTTTGTGTAATTATCAGTGTGTCTTTTTGTTCTATTCGGACACGTTGTTAAAAATTAAATGTACTGATATCTGACATTGTATGTGTAAATTAATCGTAGTCGGCTACCCTATAGTATATATACAGATGTATATATATATTATTTTAAGCAATAATCTGATTCACGACGATGAAACATAAGAATATAATATTTGATTATACGGTGCAAAATTGTGTTAAAAAAAAAAAAAAAAAAAATGTTTTATAAATAGAAGATACATGAATTACTGTGTTACACCGATAGAAGTGGATATTAACTTATGGGTATATAATAAAAACACCCTTCAGTGAATATAGTTCGATGTATGTATTTATCAACAACTTAATTATGCTGCAAAAGCGAAAAATTATGTTGCATAAAAATCAAATGAGACTCTTGTTTATTAATACTTAACTGTAATACGAAATACATAAACTCTAACTAACTTTTTGAATTACAATGTAGAATAAAAAATAAATTGTGGCATTTAAAGTTTCAAATCACAAATAGAACAGTTGTCTTGTAAATTTGCTTATTTATGCGGTTTATAAAGAATTTAATTTAAAATAAAAATAAGAAAGATGAGCTGTATTACATCGTATTGCAAAAATTAGAAAAAGTATTTTTTGAAATTTTAATTGTTCACGCTCGGTTATCATATAGTCGTGGGATTGAATTTGTTTTTTATGTTTAAGCTTCAAGAGAATAAGCAAGACAACGACGACAGTGGTGTCTATCTTTATTATTAATACTCCTCTATAAACAATATTAAATATTATAAGCAAATTCCATCCTCTGATTATTACCCTTCACAATCGAAGGCTTCGATAAAATGAGTTACTTATAATTTTTTATCTCTCTCTCTCTCTCTCTCTCTCTTAATCCAGAACATTAAAAAAAGCCGAGTAATCGCCAATAATGGAAGGTCTTTCTAATTATAAATGCTCAATGATGGACAATTAGAAAAATTCCATAATTAGGGGCGAAGAATATTTCGGCAGTGGTTACGCTAATGGGGCATATTTTAATTGTTGTTGGGGAGCAAGTGGAATCTCGTTCAGATCCTAACCTCCGTCACCTCGGACACCACCAGGAGAAGAGAGAGAGGTCACCTCGCCAGGCTCCGTTCACGTCCTCTTTTTACTAGCTGGTAAAGGCGCCTCGGCATCCGGCGAGGCTGCCACCGAGTGTATGTACATTTCCTCCCTCCCCAGCCCCGGCAGCCCAAGATCGGTCTAACCTACGATACCAGCGGCCTTCCCTCTTCCCGGGATAGATGCACCCTTGCTGCTTCATCGGTAGCAACTGCCGGAGGGTGAGCGGAAGAGGGCCCCAAAGAGAGAGAGAGGGAGAGAGAGAGGGAGTGAAACGTCTATCTCGACTTCTTTTGCCGATGGTCCAAGTTAAGGCCGTCGTCTTGTCTCTCGCCTGAATTTTGCCGATCTAGTCTAGGTAAGCTGTTTTTAGTTATCGCAAAAGTGTTGAATCGTTTATCAAAAGTTCATGCTTAATTGACTTTTATTCGCAGCTGCTCCATTAAGTATTTTTATACTTGACGCGGCTTCAATGCTGCTATCGATGGTGGCTCCATTCATATAAATTACTCTGTTTTTTCGCCAAATTTTCCAAACGAAAAAATTGGTAATTATTTGAACTCTGACGCACTTAATGCCTCTGTTTATTTTCTATATTTCATAAATAATATTTAATCGAGGTTTGTCAGTTTAATATTTAGTATTTTTTATTCAATAGGACTTACATTCAATGATGGATAATGTATCGTTCCGGTTTATTTAAAAAAACCTTGCATTTTTCAATTATTTAATGTAGGTGAAGTTGAAATTTTATTTGATCTCCTGGAAATGTTTCATCGTGCAATTTATTGAGAAAGGATTTTTTATTTATTTAAAAATTTGATAAATTTCGTTAAGCCTTTCCCGTTTTACACCCTTGGCATGCGTAATTATACTTCTCTTCTTCGAATTTACTATTTTTTAAAAATTTATTACAGTAGTTTATAGTTCAATATTACTCGTATAAGCTACTATTGCGCAAGTTGTATGAATGTTTACACTTCACAAACTCATTCGATTTTAATAAAGTACTTGCTGGTTGTTTTATTATCCAAAACGAGTGTTTTAAAGAAAATATAAAAATAAATAAACTTGGAATTTCCATTATTTGCATTGCTTGCTAGTCAAAACCCTGACCTTAACAAGTGTATGGAAATAAAGCCCAATGCATAATTACAATTAAATAAAATCAAACAGATCCTTTGACAACGTAACGATGCAAATTATTTAAGCCCTACAATCCTGAAGGACAAATATTAAAAATGTATGAATCAGTGCGCAATCCTCCTAAAATAATTAGTTTTATGACGGAATAAACCCGAATTGAAAGAATTTATATCATTAGAAGTTAGTTAAAGCAATAGGCATAATTTTTCAATAGAAGTTTACGTTATTTGGGGCAGTCTCTAAACTATATGTAATTTTTTTTTTTTAAATATATCGTTGAACAGTTAATTAGCTTGAACGTATATTATTTAGAAACACATTTAATTCTTTCATTAATGATCAGAACATTCCAGATTAGTGATGGTATTGGTCTTGCGGATATGCATTGGAAATTCCGACCCTCGAGAATAAATTTACAAAATACTTATTCCTTCGATCCAATAGTATCATAACTAAACGTACAGATTAATGTTCTTCGCGAAGGCTACGGAGTCTTTTAAAATTGTTAAATTATGACGAAAATAGTTAGAGGACCCCATTATACCGAAACAGATTGATCAGAAAGAAAATCTCCCTTTCTCTGGGTCTGGAAGGCATCGATAAAAGCTTATAAAAAAACTTGCAATAAATTATAGCGCGCATAGATTACAATAAAACGTTTGTCACATCGCCGTGTGGTCAATCAATATCATTTTAATCTTAAGGTTCATATTCTAACAATACATAATTTATAGTATATCCAATTGTAACAATTTTTAAACGAATGGCCCCTAATATTAAAATGAATAAGCGCATCGGGTAATTTGTATTATATACAATTAGCAATATAGGATTAAGCAGCTTTGAAGAGCTTGCCGAGCAGTTTATTGTTTATTTACAATCGGAAGTGAATTTTTTTACAGTCACATATTTTACCGTCGCATAGAAATGGTGTGCTTTCATGGTTTATAGTCAAAAAAAAAAATAACTTCAATCCGTTATGCCAACTTTGCTCCGTTCTGTCGGCCAACAGTCGTGCGAGATCAGCAACTCTCAGCAACATAACTATTGTGCCCTCCACCAGGCGTTGCTCTTCTCCGTCTCTCAGCTCCTCTCGTTTCATCCGCGCTCTCTCTCTCTCTCTCTCTCTCTCGCATGCCGACACGCTTCGGTCCGGAGCCTCCATCTTCTCGCGCAGAAGGAAGCTCTTCGACGTTTCATCAAGCACAGGTTGACGAGCCTCCAGGAGCCGCGCGGAAATTTCTCGCGCTCCTTCTCCCTTGGGATCCTACGGCACTGCTCCTTCCCCCGGCTCTCGCCTTTTTTCTCTTCGCCAGCCTCTCCGAACAGTTCCGTATCGCCCTCCCCTATGCCCGAGGGCCAAGCCCCCCGCGAATTCTCCTGTTCCAGCTCTCGCTGCTTGGCACTACAGCGCGAGACCCGATCTTCAGGCCGCTGACGCGCCTCGGTCTGCCTTCGTCGGGGGCCTCTCCGCGAGCAGATGCACGTGTCTTCGAGAGAGAGAGAGAGAGAGGATCGATAGTACTCAGGGTAAGCAAGCCAGTGATCGGAGGCTGTCGCGGTGACGAACGATGCAAAGTAAACACGCCTGTTAAATTTATCGATAAATTATTATAGCTGAGAACTCCTACCACGGCAGTGAATTCAATTGATTTTTCGGCCATTCTTTATTCTGTCCTATTAGTCTAATATATATATATTAAACAAGATCAATAATGGTGTGCCTTATCCGAAGTCCTCTAATTCCACGAAGGACTTGGTCTTGTGCACGAGTAATTATTGAATTCTCTTCTTTGTGATTACGATCCCTCGGCTCTATTATTTATCATTACGGTCTGCGAACGTTTACTTCCGGAGCATTTCATTATTATCGCGCCTGGCTTTTTCCGGAGTGATAACTGCTTCGCGTGCATTATTAGGATTCGATGTCGCGAGATTTTTATCATTCTCGCCTTTTAAATACGCTACCGGTTTTTAAAGTATATCGGTAGGAGCGCACGAGCCGGAGGTTTCGAGCGTTTACTCTGTGCAGCATCGATAAAGCGCCCAGATTTATCACCATTTAAACGTAGGCGCCGTAGGAGCTCAAAGGAATTCTCGCACCCGTACAAGAGACAAAGTAGCTCCCATTGCATTTAAAGCTCTTGTGGAAATTTATAACGCCCCCGATGTAAAATAACAAAAATAGCATTTGATGCAGAGCTCCGAAACATACGTACGCAATCGCTGCGCGGTCGCAAATATGCGCGCACGAGTGTACATACCCTACGGTGAGATTAAGTCGCAAATGGATTCGTTACGAATAGCGAGCGAGAGCAGCAGCGGCGGAGGAGGGAGAGGCGGCTCGAGGTAATAAAGAGGCATCGAGGATTCCAAGGTGGCCCGATAATTTAGCCATCGCTCAACGGCAGCCGAGAATCCTTCCCGGGAAGGGCTCCTCCGGCCTCCTCGATCTGCCTTATCAAAGGGGCCCATTATCAAGGGCCCGCCCACTCCCTCCGGGCGCTGGCGCCGATCCCCGAGAGCTCGCTAAGGAGCTCGCCACCGAGGCGGACTTTTCGGCCGGCGGCTCGATCCCTACTCCCCGATGGCCGACGCCTTTTCCAGAGCCCTCGACCAGCGAATTTCCCTTCCGAGCTCGGGGACGCGAATCGCGAACCTCCCCTTAGACGGCCGTTATTCTCCGTGGAAGCCCGATTCAGACCACTTTCTTTTGGCTCTCGGTCGACTCACTCCTTTGTTTCTCCGCAGCTCCCTTATTTTCATCCGCTCTTACTCCACACTAGAGTAGTGCTATCTATATCCATATACACATATATATATATATATATACATATATATACATCTACGTATACATATGTTGACGCAGAACGCAGCGGAGGCGCTTACGGGCGAGGAGGGCTCCGAAGCACCTGGCGAATTCCAAACTCTGCTTCGGTACTGCCGCTGTCAAATGCGTGCACCCCCGACCAACCCCCCGACAACAGGCTCTCTTTTTTAAAGGAATATTCGACTGCTTCTGCAAACTCGGAGGAGGATCACGGCTCTCGGCAGCCTTCTAAGTTCTAAATGTGCTCGCGGAACTGGCGATTAAATCTAAAAAGCAAGGCATATACTCGCGCCCGAATATTAATTCAAAACTTACCGAGGTGATGCGCCTCGCCTGGTTTTAAAGGCCGATCTTATCTAACGCGTGCTTCGTTGCCGTATACGCGTGTCCCGTATTGAAAGAAATGACATAAAAAGTTTACAAAAGTTCAATGCGATTTACGAAAATTCCACCCGCGATGAATATCTATTGAATCTGTAGGCACGCTTAGAACAATACATTCGATATCCGGTAAGCGATGCTCTCGAACTCGGGCGCTTCTTTAAATATATTTTTTAGCACCGAATGACTTTGACTTGGCGCTGCTAACTTAGAAAGTTAGTTGGAAAAGTTTCCTCGAACTCCTACGTAGCTTAGGCACTAACTTAAGCTGTTACTTTACACAAAAAAAAAAAAAAAAAAAAAAAAAAAAAAACCAATAAAAGATCAATGCTTTGGAAAGCCGCTTATTTACATTAATGGCAAATTTGTATCCATTTTAATTTCGCAGATAAAAAATTTTCTCAAAATCAATATTTTACCTTGTAATAAAGACTGCCAGCTAAAAGTAAATACTAGCTTTACGCTGCTTTAAGTTTAGAAAGTGGCACGAATGCACTGCCGTAGAGTAGAATTCAATTCATCGTTGGCCTTTTGAACGCATCGCAACTTGGCCAAAGCAAATTCTCTCTTCGAGCATTGCTATTGTAAAATCGAGCGTTTGTACGTATGTTTTATAATTTTTTTTAGGACAATAGAGCACTTTATTGTTAATAAGATGATAAATTCGATGACATTTATTATTTGTTAGCATCCGATAGAATGGCCTTTCCGTGTTGTCGTATTTCATCAAAAATGTATTTGAAATTTTTTAGCGCTTTTCCATTTGAGCGGCTCGATGTGCGCAATAAATATTGCCGCGGTAAATACATTATGCTTAATAACGCCTGCATGTTGGTAAATAATTTTTTTTCCCCAACGATAAAGCACCAAACGTTCTTTAATTCCACTCTGAAATTTATACCGCTATTATAGGCTACTGCGTAATGATTTCAATGCCATCGCGCAGTATAGAGTTGCTTTATCGAGATAAAAGATACCGATTGGGCATTATGCATTGGCAGCAGAGCCACCGCTGAAAATTGCTTTAAATTCCAATTGGCCTTTGGCAATGGTAGACTCGACATTGGCCTCCCAAGCGATAAATATCAATTTCGGCCGATCCTTGGGTATAGCGTGGGCTACCGCGAGCCCAAACACAATATCGAGTATAAGGCTTTTAATATATCTTAGGGCGAATTTGTTCCCAACTGGCGCGCGTACGTCATCGGGGCGCTCGCCGTGCTCGATATTAGCCGGCTTTCGAAGCGGTGCGCCCTCCCTCCCTCCGCGGACAGAGAAACGAGAAGAAAAATTTTCCAAGAGTTACGGGGGGGAGGGGGGCCCTCGAAAGCCGCTGAAATGTAAAACCTATGCGGCCGGTGCTCCATGGTAATGGATGAAATCTTTCGGTGACGAGGTAGCGCTCGAACGGGGCATTAAGGACAAGGCGCGCGCGTCCTCGTGCCAGGCGGCCTCGGCTCGAGCCAGACAGAGATAATGTTTTAAATCTAAAATATCGTGAAACAGTTTTCGTATATATTGGCCGCTATAATTTACTTCACGCCATATTACTCCCGGCAAACGGTCCAAGCGGACAAATCGGCCTCTATCTACCGCCATAACTTTGCCATCCCATCTTTATTGCCTCGGATCGATTCTCTTTCCTTTCCTCCTCTTTTTTTTTTACTGCACTATTATATTCGGGGCTCTCCCTATTTCAGGAGGCCCGGCGTTTCTTCACCCTTTGCAAACGTTTCACCGCCATACCGCGCACCGAGGGCTTTACCAAGGCACCTGTTATTTATATTTGACGAACCTGGGCACAATAAGGGCGGCTCCAAAAGTCTAAGCCTAGCCTTGTCTTGAAAGCAATTGGCTTATCGGCACAGTGTCGGGCACAGTGGAACAAACGAGCAATCGATAATATCTAATAATATTGAAAGTACAAGGACGAAATTACGGCTCGCTACAAGGTATCGCGTAAAGTGTGATTTTAATTCTATCGCTCCCCGCGGATAACGAAATGCATTAATTCACAAAGTTGTAATGTCTGGAGAGTGTCCAGGGAGCGCTAGACGGCCGTCGGAGTGATAATAACCGCTGTGGCTAAAACGGAAAAGAAAGCCTCGGACAATAGTGGATATTTAGTCGACCAGGATAATTGGATAGAGGGCTAATAATATTGGCGACGCCCACGAGTCAGACCAGAGGCGGCCAAGCGCTCGGCCAGCGGAGGCCGGACGAGCGAATCGCGGCGGCTATAATTGGCCCGGATCGCGATCAATTTCCCTGCCAATTCAACGCGAGTGTCAGGCCACACGGAAGCCAGTTGCTCAATTAGCAAATTGGTGTCATCCGAGCGCGTAGGCCTATCGGCCGTCGACTGCCAGTTGTATCGGTGAAAGCACATTGGCAGCGGCCGGGGATCGATACCCGGGCAAGGGACTCCGATACGCCCTTGTACCCTTATCGTATCGATAGGATCGGTCGGGAGTTTTTCCCTCCCCCGGATCGCGAGCTCGAGCGGCCCTCGGACGATTTTCCCTGCTCCCGAAAGGACTCGGAGGAGGGAGCGCGAGTGACGTAAGAGAGAGAGAGAGAGAGAGAGCAATAGAAGACGTAGTCGCGGGTGGCCGTTCTGGTGGCGGAGGGCCGGGGAGGCCAACCGTACCCGCGAGCGCAGCTCGAGAGACGCTCGACATCGGGGATCCGTGAGCTCGTAGTGGCGCAGCGATAAATTCCCCCGCGTTTAGCGACGATAAAAGAGTTCGCATCGACGCGCGTCCCGAGGATTTGTGGATTTATCTTCTCGAGGCCGCGCTCGCTCGCGGAGCTTCGGCCGGCGAGCAAAAAAGGTCCCCGAGCCGTGGCCTACGCGGATTCCCTCGGGTTTCCAAAAGGGAGCGTTCGAAGGCCGGCCCTTCGTCGAGCTCGCGGACTCGGATTCGCGGGCCCCCTTCGGCCGGTGACACGATTGTCGCGTGACTCCCTTTAACCTCCGTGGGCAGGGGGGGGCCGGAGGGCCAGGGAGGACCGTAGAGGCGACGCCGCCCGTCGGCCATTGCCCGGACCGACGGCGCTGGTCGGGAGCTCGCGGGAGTCCGAGCTCGGGGCTAATCAACGAGGATAATAATCGAGGATAATGCCGAGGATCAAAATGCCCGATGCGCGATCGCGTTGGCCGACTCGGTTGAAAGGAATTCGTCCCCTTCGAGGGCCGAGTTTGTTCGCCGCTGGCTGGGCTCGAGCCGCGAGAGCCTCCGAGCCGAGGCCGACGGTGCGAACGCGAGCCCGGCCTCCGCTTCGAGTCGACCGGGCCGAACGTCGTCCTCGTCCACGAGGCCTCGAGACAAAGCCCTTGTAACCTTGGCCCTGTGATTTCCCTGCGCCGCGAACAATGTGACGTTCTATGCAAGGAACAATGCACTCGTCGATGGCTTTGGCCATTGATTAAGTCGTTATCCTTCCAATATACCATTTTTCCTTAGAGAACGTCTATTGATTATCTTCCTTTCAAATTTTTAATTTGATTGATTTTTTAAAAAACGGCTCCTTCGAATAATCCCTAATCGCATCTAATTGTGAACGAATGGCCGATGCTCGTGACGAATCAAAGCTAAATCGCTGATCGATCATTTTTTAACAAAACGCGAAAGTTATCAAAAATTTGGGCTATTTATGAGTAAAGACTAACTGTTTTAAAGAATCGCATCGGTACTTGTCCCTCGCGTAAAATGCATTTTACTTTAATCGCAGCTTGTAAAGCTGAATCGTAATTGAATTTAAATGCTCTGATATCTTGATTTTTAACGTAATTCGTAAGTGAAGCTAATCAGCGGGCGATGATCAACATCTACAGCCAAAACTAGATTAGTAAATATTATGCATGGAGGTTTAGCCAATTGGAGCATTGCAAACGTTGAATTCTTACAATGTGTTAAGAAATCAGTTGGCGGTAGTTGTGAATTTGAGTCGAGTATTTTAGGTTTGTGAAAAAAGCGTTGGGAAGGTTGTCGAAGCGTAAAGGTAAGGACGAGAGTCGAAGGCGGAGGGGCAAACGAACGTCGAGGCGATTGCGGGAGTGGAAGAAATTTTGAGGTCGATAAATTTGGGTAAAGGCGAGGTAAGTACAAGCGCAGAAGCGTAAGCAGAAGTCGCCCTCGGAAATAATAAAACGAGCGTCGGAAGCAGCTCGTCGTTGAGAAGAGGAGGCGATAAAAAAGGGGTTAAGTCTTGGGTCTTACCCTCCGCTTCACTCAGCAGGAGCAGGAGCAGGAGCAGCAGGAGGAGGAGGAGGAGGAGGAGGAGGAGGGGCGCCGAATAGAGTCGAAACGTAAGGGAGTTAAAACGCGATCCAATTTCTCAGGCCATTGAGTGCGGGCGACTACCATCTGTCTAACGCGCCCCGGCTTTTTACAGGCCAACCGTGAAATGCGCAAACAGAAGGCTCTCCGCTCCTTCGGCTCCTCTTTAGCCCGCCCCCCCCTTCCCGATTTCTAGACACGATCCGCGCCGGGCGCTTCTTTACATTTTAATCAAATCGCTTGTCCGTTGGGCGCCCCTCTCCGCCACCCCCCAAGATCGCCCTGGGGCCCGCGCGGGCAGCCCTCCGGCTCCTGGGGCTGCGTCTCGTGGGAGAGGCAGCGCGAGAGCCGCGCATTAGAAGGGGTTTAATCCCGAAGGCGCTCCTTGGATTTCTCTCGGCCTCCTTTCCTTTTTCCCGGGGAATACAAATGAAGCGTGCCTCCCGCACTCTTACCTTTGTCCTCCGCACTCGGCTACATAGTCTTTGTTATTTCGAGAGCGCCTCCGGCTAAATGTCCTTATCCTTAAGCCAGACACTTCAATCGAGTCATTACACGATTTTGCCTGTATTCTTAAATTGCTTCATTATTCAATGCGCTGGCGAGAGTCGCATGCATTATTTTATAAGCGAGTGTAGCTGTTGGCCAATTTTCGAAAATTCGCAACCGCCCACCTTCGCATTCTTATTTACAGGAGTTGGATTTTTTACGTAACTGTTTATGTCCTTTTTCTTTTTCATCTCATATATATATATATATATATATACATTTAAAGTAATCTTACGGTAAAACGATAAATAATCTGACTTGGCTTTTTCAGTTTAAACAGATTTTTAACGAATGTATCGCATGATTCTTAGGGCTCACACGAATATTGCATTGACTTTACCTTAAACGAGTTTAACAACAATCCCTTTCCTCTATAGCCTTAACATTAAGCCTTCTTATGTACTTATTGTACGATTGTAATTTGAATTATTCTTCACTTTTGTTTTTTCATTCATTTGCGGGTAAGCGGCAATCTTACACTGTTTCTCTTTGAAAATGATCTCTCAATTTCTCTCAATAGGGTAAATTTTATAAACATTTTGTAAATTCGAAAGATTATTGTTTACAAACAAAAGTAATCAATAATAAAAAAGTAATCAATAGTAAAAAGTAATCAATAATAAAAAAAAAATGACAATTAATATACGATCGAACATTTACGGAACCATAAACAAATTGTCTCGAGATAGATAAGAGTGAAAGCTATTAAGTAGCTATTTTCTTTTCCTTTTTTTTTTTTTTTTTTATCCTCAAAACGAAGAGCAATAAATACCATTAACGAGTGAATAAGAAACGAGGAGAGGAGAAAGCACAGGGAGGCGCGGGTATAGATTAGCTGGGAGGGATCGCGACGCGTAGGCGTAGGTATCGATCGGACTCTAGTGGATTGCGGGTGTAGTTGGAGAGGGTCTAATTCAAAGCGGGTGTCCTCGGACAAGGGGCGCGCGCGCGCATTTGCAGAATCCAAGTGTTTATCGGGAGATTGGCGGTCGCGAGCTCAGGAGGGCGCGCGAGCAAGCCCGAAGCCCTCGCGGGTGAGGTGCGAGCTGGGGTAACGGGGGACGAGAGGGGGGGGGCAGGAGGAGGAGGGAGGGTCGGTACGCGGGGCGGCTCGGGAGGAGAAGGGAGGAGGTCGGGTTCCGGGCGCGTCGGGAGCCGCCGATACGGCGTCCGCTGGCAGGTGTCGCCAAGGGCGGACACTTCGGCCTCGGCACCGCGAGAATAACGTCGGGGGTGGCGCCGAGGGACGGGCGTTCGATAAAGTAGCGATCGCGTGCGCAAGTGGGACCGCGGGGAGGGTTTCCCCGGGTCCGGGCGACGGGGACGCGGACGCGGCGGCGGCTTGGAGCGGGGACGGGACTCAATTACACGCTCCGACGCTCGATCGCTACCCTCTGCCCCTCGGCTCGCCCCTCGGCTCGCGTGGAAAACTCGCCATTTCTCCCTCGAGCTGCCGCCCGCGTTCTGCCGAAGCTCTCCCCCGGCCCCCCCCCCCGCTCATCGCTATCGCCCGTCCTTCGGCAGCCCCGCGTGCAGCATCAGTAGCTCAGGGATGAAAACGCCCTCTCTGTTTCGCCATCTCACCCTCGCTTTCTCCATACCTACCTCCTGTCGCCGCCCCTCTCGCTCTTTCTCGCCGTATTTTTTACTCTCCCTTTGTAGGAAACCCAAAGGATTCGCGTATTTTACTATCGTGCTCTTGTCTTTCATTCGATATCTTTGCAAGCATCTTGTTTCCTTAAGCTTATCCCAGCAATTGTGACTACAGCTCTTCAAATGACGAAGGATATTAAACAAATTTTTACTTCAATTTAATAAGCCAATGGGTTAGAGCAGCTAATTCTTCCAATATTAAATTCGTGAAATGGCTTGTCTTGTATCCGTCATCGAGCGAACAATCGGATAAAAGTTACTGCATCGATCCATATCATGAATTATTACAGTTACTTTTATGATTACCCGATTGACTTATCTTCCTTCATCTATGGACGAGACTCACTGCATCATTCTTACGTATAAATCTATTCTTTTTTTTGTATTCGCTGCATAAAACCATCAACGATTCTTCTCCACAAATTATTAACACGGATAGCGATAATGATTTCTTATGCTGGCTTAATACTCCAATTATCGAAATGTTGCTTAACTTTTTTCCAACGAAGCATAAGTGGATTCGTAATCCCTTTCAACGACACTTGATTATACTTTTCGCAAAATAATTTGTAACGTTCAAAGCTTTAAAAAAAAGGCGATATCATTTTTCGGTTAAAATTACGAAACAATGTATTTAATGATACGAAGAAATGAATAAAGAAGCTTTTACGAATGCTGCAAGTCGTACACAATATTAATAGTATAATATTTACGAAAAATATATTTAACAGTTCATTAGATTGAAATATGTAAGCCCGAAGTACAATTCCAATATAATTGTACTATAAATCTTTTTATAATTAAGAGAAGCACAGCCCTATGTACTTTATTTATTTCAGTCATATTAAAAAAAAATTATGATCATTAAAGTAATAGTGTGAGTGAGTATTTGCCTAAAAAGGAGAACGAACGATATTCTTAAGTAAAATGATGCAATGTAAAGAAAAATAAACGGAGAGTGAGAGAGAGAGAGAGATAAAGAGATACGAGGTTGATATACATAAACATTATAATAAAAATGGATGTATTCATTCACATGACACAAGGTTGATATTACTAAGTAGAGTTCGTTTATCTTCGGGCGATTATTTTTTAATTTATTTTATCGCTTTAATATACAGTTTAGTAAGGCCGTCGGAGTTTAAATGAAAATAACAAAATATATGTAGAAATATATAACATTAAAATAATTCGATTCCTGCACTTTTACAATTGAAAGCAGTAAAAATTTTACAGCAAAAATGAAAACGCATTTGTCATTTAAAATAATGTAAATAATAGTATTATGGTTGATAATTGTTAAAGGGCATTGTTGGGTTTGTTAACTTTTAAGCGTTAAACTGATTTATAATTAAACTGATACATCACTATAAATTGAACAATTTTTTAAAAAGCTGAAGGAATAAAGCAGCAAATGAGTAGTGATGTCCAACGTAACTTCATTATATACACACACACGCACACACACACACACACACACATATATATATATATATCGGAACCTTATTGGTTTATACAAATGTTCGCAGGTAAGCAGAGATTATTTGTGTTTGTAAATTAAAGGATAGGCCCCATAGTTTAGTTCACATACGTTCGTTGCGTTCGATGTAGCACAGGCGCAATTAATGACGGCAGCCTCGGCAAAAGTATTAATTTTCTCTCGATATTTAGTCGAACGGCAAATGAGAAGATTTCCTCGATTATTCAGGGAAGAGTCGCATACGGAGAGTCTGTTAGAAATTATGTAAGTACCTTTCAATTAGTCATTGGGAATATCAATTATGCGTTCTAGAGCACTTCCGCTCTTCGGTTTTTTAATACGAGATTAAAGATTATTCATAATTCATTTGCTTAGCACTTCTTGACTTTTTACAATATTAAAATTATTTCATAATAGCTGCATTACGTATCGACACCGGATATCGAATTGAAGGGATTAAATTTAGGCAATCAGTGATTGGCTAATAAGAGTACATTCGAACAAATCCAACATCATTAATATTATTTTTATGTAAATTTTAATCCCAACATTTAGAACATATTCTTTTAAAATGATTAATATTAATAATTACAGTTTGTGTTTTTTAAAGAACCTTTAAAAAGCTTCAAGTCTCAAAAATCGATTAATGCTTAATTAAATTTCGAGTCAGTCATAAAACGAAAATAAGATCGATATTCATTTTAATAATAAATAGAAATTCAGAGGAATAAATGTAAAAGTGTAAATAAAAATAAAATTATACGTTTAAACATTTTTCTAACTACGCGTAGCTTAATCTTTGAAATTCATAAAAGCAGACAGTCTTATTGTATAGCTTTTGTTTATTCGATATCTTATTACATTATTAGGGTTAATTTTACAACAAATTCATAATTCAAAGGTACATTAAATTGAAGTCCTTTTTATTGTTATTATTGATTTTTTTTTTTTATCTTTAAAATATATTTGCATAATACACATATTATAAATGATTCATTTATTACGTAAGCTTTCTAGTTCATATTTCTTAGTCATAAAATAAAAATTCACTTCTCCCATGTTATTTTTTATTCATTAAATTATACTACCGAAACGATTTATTAAAAAATGATTTGTTACCTCTTTTGTAAGCTTATGTGTTCATACAAAATAAAATATGTTTTTAACGAGTTTTAGTATATTTTATCCAAAATTAATTAAACATTGCTAACTAACCAGAATAGATGAAATAACTAGTTGCATATGTTGCCAATAAACATAGTCCATTGTACATGATGAATTCTAATGCTAATTTTTAAATAAATGTAATTTGCAAATTTAATGCATTCAGAATTTAAATAAATTATCACACTCGGAAATACCAGGGCCACAAAAATGTAAACGATAATTGAGCATTTTATTTTATTACAATCATTATGTTATAAGCTATGAAAATAAAAATTTTTCAGATTAGAATTTCAGTAATTTTTAATCGTTGGACTTTATATGTTTATTGCATTGATATTCTTAGTTTCAGCGTGCAAAGTTTTTAATAGTTAGATTTTGTTTTATTATGCCCAAGTACAAACGGAAAATGTGGATTTACATTGTTTGAGATGAATTTCCATAACTAATACAAGAAGATTTATATTGATGTACGTAGGCAAACTTTTTACAGGTGTTATTAGTTATTGTTCAGATGTATTTGCGAAGCATATATTTTGATAATATTGTGAAGAAGTAAGTTTTCAAATTAGTTTTTCCAAGACCTACTTAGAAAGCGTAAATTCATAGATAATAAATGTCTAGCAGTTAATTTTAGTTATTATTTATAATTGAATATATTTTATAAGGAAAGACCTTGCCGTATGATTACGGTTAATATGTTTGGCTTTTGTTAGAAAATGAATTGCTGAGAGTACAGGTGAAAGGTATGGTAAAAAATCGTTACACCCCCTTGAGAATAAAGGTATAATTAATTGAGATTATTCATTAAGGGCTTTGATGTTTAGTAAGCGAATTTAGGTTATCCAATTGGAAGATGACTAAAAATGTTTGCAACGGGCTTCCACACCGGAGTTCGATGCTTCGTTCAAAGTATACAAAAAGTTTATAAGGAGTACGCATGAGCGGGGGCCTATAAAAAAAAAAAAATGAAACGTTAGGCGATATCCACCGTGCGCGGTAAGTATATCTCGAAAGCTTCCATGGTCCATCACAAAGAGTCCGCGTATACATTGAGAACAGAATTTCACTTAAGCCACTTGGGAGAGATCGGCTCGCATTTTTCGTCTTGCGAAAATCGCTCATACGAACGCAGGGATACTCGTACATTTGTACTTATACAAGGCTCGCATTCACGGTTCGTGCTCAGGTGCACACCGTGCAGGGCAATATTTCACATGCCGCGAAGCTAATTGAATGCTACCACGGTAGTTCTGGGCCCTGACGGGTCCACAGGATTCCCTCTCCCTCTCTCTCTCGCCCTTTCGCCCCTCTGTCTCTCTTCCTTTTCGAGGATATCGTCGAAGAAAAGGATTTAAAAAGGAAAGGAGTCAGAGAGAGGGAGGGAGGGAGGGAGGGAGAGGGAGTACAAAAAGTCGGAATAAAAAACCGAGAAAGAATCATCGAGAAAGAATGAGAGAGGGAGAGAATTTTATTTGCACATGAGAATTCTGGGCGGTCATAAAGATTGTTGAAATGTAATTAATAAACAAAATACTTATGAATTAATAGGGACTCTAATTATTTTTATTGAAAAATTTATAAAAGATAAAGAATGACCTGTGGCTTATTTTCAAATTATTTCATATTTATATACAGAGATACTTGCGAAATAAATTTATATACGAACCTTATTATAAATACGTAGTATTTCGCTTGAGAGTATAGGCCAAGGCGGTAATGCGCTACACAGCGAAATAAAAATTAAGCTTATTAATACAACATTTAATTTAATATATTTTTTTTTTTTCTTACATCGGATTATTTATGCTTAATAAATACATCTTCGTGCGGAGAGATTTGAATCGCGTCTATTTTTGTAAAAGAAAAAAAAAAAAAAAGAAAAAAAATTTCAATTTTATTAAAGAGCCTTAACCGCTCAAAAACTGCAATTTCACATGTGAACGTGCATGTGACTTCGTATAAATTTTTCTCCGAGGAAAACGCTTCTCGAGTTGGGGAAATCATTATATTTATTGTAATGGCCACAAAACGAGGAACGTTCGTGGTAGGTGTGCATTTTTAACAAGCATTACGATGTAACGCAAGACTCGCCGTTGTGTGGGTGCAATTTTTACGAAGAGTCTGCACGTAACATAGATTGTCGTAATACTCGAGAGTGTTTCGTAGCCGCTTGCTCACAATGTTTCTATGCTAATAAATTCTTGTACAAGTGCTCAAACTGGATAAAAGTTCGTTCAATTCAAAACCCAGTGACTTCATCACTGGGATGATACAACAGCCCGGCGGAGCTCTGCTCTTTATTCTCCTTACAGAATTGAAAGTAAGATCTTTGCTTTTATGCATTCGGAAGCTTTTTCAGGTTTCTCGATTGCGCGGCGCAAGATTCTAGCCCAAGCTTGTACATATATCGAGGAGAGGAGAGCGCCAACGTTCGGCCGCATAATTGAAAAGTTCATCCCAATTTAAGAGACGAGGATATCCGCGCCGTGGGACTTTGGAGAAGAGATACAAAAAATAGCCGCACGGGCAACTGATAATTAAGTGAAAATTTTAGCGATTCGCCAAGAATTTGCGACGAAACGGAATAAAGGAAAGGGCCGAAAAAGAATAAAGGCCTGGCAGGAAGAATAAAAGTTTATAGTGCCGTACATGGGCCGAGAAAAAAAAGGGACAAAAAGAGACAGAGGGGCAATAATTAACGGACGGTTAGTTTACCTCGGCGCCCCGCGGATCCGCAGAATGCGCATAAAGATCTCCACGGGGCCACGCGCGCGCTTGTGTGTGTGCGCGCGCGCGCGCTGGCCCGCAGGTGTGCGCGCGCGTAGGGCCCGAGGTGCCTGCGCAGGGCCCCCTGTAACACCTCCTTATAATTATCGGGGCGACAAATGACCCGACGCGGCTCCTCGGTCTCCACCGTCCACCGGATTATTTATCTCCGGGAATTATAATCCGCGCTTCCGAGGCTGCTGCCGGCGGGAAAGGCGCGCGCGATATTCTCGGAACGCGGAGCCGGCCATTACGCCTCCTGGCCGTTCCCCGCCGCCGCCGCCGCCTCCTCTCGCCTCCTCTTCGCCGTTGGCGTCCTCCGCCGGGAGCGCGAGGCCAGGACCGGAGTCGCGGTCCGCTGTCGCGCGTACGTCGGGCCTCCGCCGACGGCAGCGAGACTCCCGACGAGCTCGTTGATATGAAAAATGCCCTCGTTGCGCGTACTTTGTTTACTCGCGGTACCGAGCACTCCGCCCCCGCCCCCGGCCTAAGCCCGCGCGCATTTATTACGCGGCCGTAAAGGTTTAATATCAGGCGTGCGCTGCTCCCGACCGACCACCGGCCGCTCGCCTCCTTCTCATTTACCGCTGGGCGCTAATCTATTCTACCTCGTCTGCACTTTTACGACGGGCGCGAGGTATTTTGCCTATTCCTATTCCTATCGCCGATGCCGACTCTGCTTTGCCTGGTCGTCTCTTCCCTCCTCGAAGGCCAAAAGCTCCTCTGCCTCTCTCTCTCTCTCTCTCCTGTACCTGTCCTCCACCGGCCCGTTACACGAGCATTTTCCCTTGAAATATTTCCCATCGTTTACAAAGCCTCGATTACTTCTTTTATTGATTTCTCCTGATTAAATTCGTTTCGACCGCGACTCAAAGTCGCCGTTGATTCCGGATTCGATTGAGCTGTAAATTGGTCGAAAAGGCCTGTGCATTTTTATTGTAATTACAACTTACTTACTTTACTTTTTATATCGGTCTCATTTGCATTTGAATACAATTAAGTATTCGAGTATTATATATCTTGTTATGCGTCAGCTTTTTTACTTCATAATAATCAAACTCTACAGAATAAATATTCATGTATAAATAAATAAATTTATCAATATATATATATATATATATATACATTTATGTACATACATACGTGTGTGTGTGTGTGTTTTTTTTAAATGTACACTTTGATAATGAAAGCTTCGTGTAGCATGTAATTTTACTCGAATAACGTCGGATTCCGCAGTACCTTTATAGTACAAGTAAACGCTTTTTACTACAAGATGTCAATTGGTATAACGCGAATAAAAAAATACTTATAAATATAATTAATTAAATTGAAAATAGATAGTAAATTTTTAACGTATTCTCGGAATCGAAATATGATTCTCTGAATACATAGAAATCCTACATACGCAGCGATTTTATTTTATTGTAATTTATTTACAACCGAGCCGTTTCCATTATTAATATACCTATTTGTATGAAAAAAGGTACATACGCTATTGTCAACGGCATTACTGGAGTAAAGCATGTAAAATAAGCGAAAATTTGACAGGCCAAGAGTTTTGTTGAGTGCTCGATAATGTAGAAGGACTCGAAGAATGCAAAGAGGCTACTGAATCACAAGTTAAACGTTGTTTGATAAGAATACCGATGATAAGAATACTGATAGAGTGAGCGAATGAGTGAGTACGAGAGAGATAGAGAGAGAGAAGGAGGGGAAGACTCCTCTTCTGAACACTCGCAAGTTGGAGAGTCTCGAATAGCCGCGTTCGTTGTAACGAAACAAAAAGTATGCGAGAAAAGAGAGAGACTCGTCTCTCCTGCTACCAACTGAGTTCTGCATACATTATTCAAAATGTCCGTCCTTGTGCGATGAATAATATTCAAGTGCGACATTAAGTTATGACATTTTCAGCGTCGTATTTTTCTAGCCTTATCCCAATTAATAGCTCTTAATGCAAAATGTCGTTGATGTTGAATTTCATTATGGGAATAATTTCAAAGCTCAATGGCAAAGAAAAGGAAAGCAGTTTATTAATTATTTATGATTCCCTAAGGTTGAAAGTCCCTGGCAGGAGAGGCGGGGGGAGATCTCGTTGTCGGTAATCGTAATCGCATATCGGCTCGGATTTTAATTTCAGGTATCGCAAAGAGCGAGGGAGGAGAGGAGCGAGCTAGGAGGGCAGTCCCGGGGTGGAGGCGAAGCACCAGAGGACGGCAAAGTCGAGGCGTCGGCGGAGGCCTCCGTCCCGCGACGGAGGGAAGGAGGCCACGAGTCCAGGCCGGCGGATGAGTCGCCGGGCGGGCCGCGGGCCCGTGGCGGTCCCACGGCGGCGGGCCATCACCCCGAGGAGCTTCGGAGGCTCTCGGCTTTTCATCGTGCTCGGGAGCACAAGAGCCGTCGTATCGAGTCGCTCGCGAATGGAATAAGGGCCGCCGCCGCCGCCGCCGCCGAAGCCGCCGAGGCTGTCGTTCTTCTGGACAAGCGCGAATGAGAGGAGAATTTCAATTAATGCATTTCCATAGGCATCTCCGCTCCCCCTCCTCATTACAGCCACTGCCTACTTTGATGGATAGGTTGATTGCGCCTGTCTCCGCAGCCGAGGCCGAGCCGGACGAAACATAGTCGGATAGACAAATAGATTGATAGATGTACGGGTGGCTCGATAGAGACGAAATAGAGAGATAGAGAGATTGTCCGGGAGACGTATTTACTGAAAATGCTTGGGTATATTAATTACGTCGATTTGCGGTAGGTGAGCCAACGGATGCGCCTGTTTTATTGGAATCCCCTCTACGAGTGCGCGCGAGGAGAAGCCCGGCGTCGCACCTACTGATTCCTTCGTTAGATTATAATATCGCGAGTACTTTTCCACGTTGCATCGCCTTTTGCTCCTTTTAAATGTTATGTAGTTTATTTGCCCGGCCGACACATCGGCAATCGGTTTTAGCGAACCCCGCAGTCCTGGGGTATCGCGGACTCAACGCTGAACTCCTTTTCTTCCAATACCATCCATTCTTTAAATGTAAATAAGACCTCGTGCCGTGTCATTTATTGACCGAGGCTATAGGCATATAAAAAGAAAGTCGACCAACAGAAGGCACGTTTAGAAGCCATAAATAAGAACATTGGATCAACTCAGGCCGAACGAATGGTTACGCGAATTCAGTATATTATGATAATAAAAGCAAATAACGGCTCGGGGAAATACCTTTTATTTTACCTTTTTTATCCCCCGCCCCCCGCCCCATTAAAATTAGAAAGTGGCAAAACCAATCATTCTCTTAACATTTAAAACGTATCGAAAAAATCGAATCGACGCGGCTTTTATCGCGTTTGGATAAGGCTGTGAGAATAGGACTTATTAAATGTCCGAGTCAATGGCCTCCCGTTTCAATGTACGCGTACGTTTATACTAAGATTTACTTTATTCGTACCTTCGGTAAGCTCTCCCCTCGCGGCATTAAAATTAAAATTTGTCTTCCAATCGATTATCTGCCTCCGCTATGGTGTATTCATTTAATGTGTCGAAATAAATTTTGTAATTAATTTTTTATCAAAGGAAAAAGGAAGCAAAAAAATCCGATATTTATCACACCACAGTATGGAAAAATCTTTCTCGATATTTAAAAAATCATTAAAGCTCCTTCGAATGCAGAATTAATTAGAATAAATAAAATGCCAGGGTACTTGCTCGGCTGTCGTGTCCGATTGCGATACAGTAATATCCGAAGTATTTCCTTGGCGATTAATGCGTAGGTAGGGCTGCAATCTTTACGTTTTTTTTTTCTTCTTTTTTCACAACGATTAACCATCATCGGTGCATAACGTTTGAAATCCGTTGCGTTTCGTCTTCTTGGCAACGAGTTAGCTCCTAGAGTTTTTAAAATAAGGCGAGCTCCGATCGAGTTCCATCGAGTGAAATAAGCAGAGCTTCCGATTGTTTGCACTGATTATTAAAAAAAAAAAACAACTCATTACACTTCTAGGCCGGAGAGGTCGCACCACTCGTAGCATTGAATTGGCTTGAGTGTACGTCCCCAAAGAATCGATTCCCTCTCTCTCGCCTAAGGACGTCGACGAACACGATCTTGCGCGGTGATGCCAACACCTTTTCTCGGAAATATCTATAGGACCGCATATTATTCGGCTCGGGCGATCATTTTTCGACCAATTTTGCCACCAAGACAAAGACTCCCCCCGCCCCGCCCCGCTTCTCTAACCGAGGAATTAATTACGGCGCGCTGCGAGGGTCGTCGCCACTCATCATTTATTTTATTGCGATCCTACTTCATTCCTTGGGCCGACTTGAAATCATCTCCTGGGCGATTATAAACGCGAGAGAATCGTAATTTTGGTCGTTTTATAAAGTGTGAATGCGACTTTTTCCTTAAACATTCAAATTTAAACACGGAATTTTTCGCAGGCTCGCCACGGGTGTTTATTATTTATAGGACGTTTCGCACTTAAGTCCTCTCGTGAAGGGTAGCCAGGACCGATCGTTTTTCATATTACGACGACTAGTATACATTAAAATTCGAGCATAATTTACAGGAGGTAATTTCTTTTGATCGAAAAAAAGGTGAAAGAGTTGCATTTACAAAATTATTCTCTTGCAATGAATAAGCTCCCTTTGTCACAAAGTCAAATTCATTAATAATACAACGAAAAACAAACAAATAAATTTCTAAGCCTACAGCCGGACTTTTCTTATTTTAGCGCGTAAAAAAAACATTTTCTTTTTCTTGAGCACTGGTAAAAATTCAAGCATCCCAAGCGTTGCGAAAACTGCCTTGTATCGTAAAATTGGTATAATTAAAGGAATTACATTGACGTGTAAAATAATTTAAAATTATAAATAGAAAATAATATATATATATATATATATATTAAGAATTAAATATTTTTAGATCCGAGAATTCATAAATTTTGGTCAGAATAACAATAAAATATATGTCCAGAATTTCAGTCATATGTTCAGTTTACTTTCTTATTATAATCAAACATCAATTTTCTTGTTAATATGAAATGAGACATGTGTTATTCAATTAGTGATTCCTATACGAATGCTAATTTTTGTATATTTGATACTTTGTAAAAAGCGAACGCAAAGGAAGCGCTGACAATGGATTTTTTATTTTCCATTATTTACGGGAACATCGAATTTCAATTAATTACCATTCTTTCAATATTACTATTAATTGTATAATTGCACTTGTTGAAATTACTGTTACTTGTATTGGCTACATAACTAATGGCTAATAATGTAATTAATTAATAGCGCAATAAATTCAATTGTAAGACATTCTTTGCTCAACGGTACTATTTTAATGAAAATCAACAGATATTTAATATTGCAAATGATATTAAATAAATGAAAGAGTTTAGTTTACTAATTAATGCCATTAGATTTTAAAGTGTAATTTCATAAAAGAACATCATTCTTAAATTATAAAAAACGATATCTTACTTCAACTTATAAATAATATATAAGAAAATTCTAATTTTGTTCAACGAATGGAGTATTAAAATTGCAAATTAATTTACTTTATAATAAGCAGTTCATAGTTTATTTTAAAAATAACTTACTTATTATGTGTACATTTTGAATTTATCATTTTAGTACAATGTTAGAAGACAATAAAATGGAATATTGGAATTAAACGGTCTTGCTCAACATCGTTATAATTATTATGGTTCACGTATATAAATGAAAGTGTGCTTGTATTAAATTTTTTTTTGAGTTACATAAGTAGGCACAAGGCCTATGAATATTTACAACATTATTATTACGCTTGATGCACATATAAACAAACACACGGACATAAAAACAACTCGTTGCAAAATTTACGTGGAAGCGCGAATATAAAAGCCAAGTATCGAAATTAAATAAGGTAAGGAAAAATGCTTTTTAAGGCTCCTAAACGCGAAAGACGTGAAATTTTTGAAAAGACCATTAGATAGTAACCAGACGAAATGGACTCGTATCAGGGTGAATATCACTTCCTCGAATGTTCATACGTATATACGATAATTTTGCGAGGTATGATTCTCGGGGCAATGGTTTATTATTATTTTTTTTTGTTTCCTTTACAGTCGATCGGAGTAAAGAAGCGACCAAAGGTGTGCCGAGGCCCGGCGCGGTTGCACCGGATGCACCGCGAGGGCGAGGGACGGCGGGGCCTGGTTTCGCGTGTGCGCGTGGCGGAGCCGTCGAGCAGTGACGTGGCCGGGGCCGGACTCGGGTAGACGCGAGTCCTTCTTTCCGCTTTTCCCTCGTCGCGCTCTCCTCGGCTTTCAGTAGCGCCGGCATATCGGTTATACGGCCGAGGCCTCGGGCCAAGAGCCCCATTGTCGGGGGTGTCGACAAAATAAGCTTCCCCCCCCCCCCGGCGCGAGGAGTCCCCGGAGCCCCTCGCAATTTCGAAAACATACAAAGGAGGGCTCCAAGGTGGACGAGGCAAGGATGCCTTGCGGCCAGAGTCCTCGCGGCTCCTCCGCTCACAATCGCAAGAGTCCCTGGCTACCGGGGGCCCGGCCGGCGGGTGGCGGGGGGCGGGGCGGGGGCCGCGGTCCCCTGTCGACGGGGGTCTCGGGCCCAAGAATGCGTGTCCGCGCGAGCGTTGCCGGCCATCCCGAAGAATGGCCGCCCGCGCCTCGCGCTCCCGCCGCTAAATCATCGCCCCTGTCATCGGCTCCGTTATCTCCGCTCCCTGCTCCAGCTTCCCGATATACCGCGACTCCCGTCCGCCGCGCCTCCCCGCGCGCGCGCGCGCTGACTTTAACGAGCTCCGTTGGCTCCCGGACTCTCGCGGTCCCATTGTACGGCCCCCGGCCCCTTCCTCCTCGCTGCCGCCGCCAGCCCGGGTAGAGGCTCCGTCGGTTATCCCGACCGGGTGAGGAGAGGGGGACAGAGAGAGAGAGAGAGAGAGAGAGGATCGGATGCCGGCTCCGGTGAAACTCGCATTTTCAACAATTTTAAACGAAGAAAGCCTTTTTGCCTCTTGACGCGGCCACGACGCAGCCTGACACAGTTTGAATACTGCCGACGAATAATGTTTTCTACTTTCATCCGCTGGGCTCGTCTACTTGCTCTTCTATGACTTCCGCTACGCTATTTACCCCTCGAATGAAAGCAACGTCGAACTCGCGTTCCTCCGCAGCCGGAATAGCGATGAGCCTTATCGATCCTCTTTTACTTGCAGATTTGGTATTATTCAAAAGCGGAACGAGTCGTCTCGGTCCATCGAGGGACAATACCGAAAGCCGAGCACTGCCAGCACTGCTTTTAAATTCTTCAGCTCGCGTCGCCATTTTCATTTATATTATTTTTATATATTTATATGTACGCATAAGCAGCTCCTGTCCTTTGAACAAAACTACAAGTATACTCTGCCTATTGCTACCCTTGTACATTTCTTGACGTTGAGGCTATTCAATGTAGGTTTAATGACCGATTATCTTTATAAGACACGTACATTAGGCTCCGAAGCATTGGTTCTCTCGTCCTAGTTTCAAAAATTTTCTACAAGATTGCATGGGATTTCTTATATTTTCCAAACGAGTTTTAAGATTCCCATTTTGAAATTGACTTTGCCACCTCGAGGACAGTTAAAATAAAGTATCCGTACAGAAATTATTACAAATAAAGTTTATCAATTTTGTATAAAAGTTGTATAATTTAGCCCGTAAGATTTATTAAGTTATGAAACGAGGGTATCACGCGCTTAAGAATTAGTATTTTGAAAATTGAATACTGATTAATTGCAGAATAAACGTCAGATATTATCAATATATATATTAGTATAGACAATTTATTCGGTATCACATGGCTATTAATAAAATCAGAAAATCAATTCCCGTGCGCTGTTAATTCTTAGGTGCGGCCAAAGTTAACTCAACATGAATCTTCAAATCTCACTTCCAAGATAGTCTGATGACCTTTGGATACAGTCTGAAAACATGCCGATGCCCAAAGATTAAATCATAAAGTGTTTCACAAGAGATTTTTTTTTTATTAAGAATTTTTTCCCGCAGGTTCATATCCTTAAATATTTAATTGGAATGAAGTACAATGGGCAATTTTATTTTTACTTTTATTCCTGTAAATTACTATTTATAATTAGCACTTGAAATAATGGTCGTTTGCTTATAATTATATTATAGGTAAGAGAAATATTATTAGGAGCCGTTGTTAAGTTCATTTTCTAATTTTTAATAAATTAAAAAAAGAAGTCATTATTGAATAGAAAAGCGAGGCTATGGCTAATAGGTTATTTGTGAATTTATAAATTTTATTTATACGTAAGTTGGCACAACGAAGAGCGTATTATTGCAAAATTCAAAGATAATTGTTATAATTGAGAAGAAATTTTTAAAAACATTCGCGGCCGTAATAACCGAAGCTTCCACGCGAGCACACGTTTATCCTTATAAAATGTTTGCCTTTTTTCAATTTCATCCGTGCTCGTGCGCGTACAAAAGTTTTTGCGAGCCTTTTAAAAAAGACTTTCGGCGAGTGTGGGTAAGAGTTCGTGTAGGTGGGCCGCGCATATTTGGATACGAGAGATAATGTGCTCGAGGCGATAACGGGGATTAACTTAAAAGCGACAAAGACAGGAAAACTCACTCTCAATGCTAAAAACTCGTCCTCTGCGAAATCGCTTTAATTATGGGCTATGTGTCCCCTCCGCCGCCCCCCCCTCCCCAACCGGGCCCCATCGCGCCACACACGCACGCACACGCATCCCCGCCGCCCCTCCGCCACGAGTCCCGTGCCCGTCCAAGCTGCCTTTGGACAAAAATAAAAGTGACCGGCCAGGGCGTATTAAGCCATAACTCATGTAATAATAAGCCGCAATAAATATATTTGTTAATTCGCCGAGTATAGTCGCGCGATTCGATATGTTGGCGTTGCGGGGCCCTCGGGTTTGTCAAATACGCTTTTTGTCGCCCCTTTTCTCTCCACAGGTGCCGTCGATACGCTTCCCTTTCGCTCCTTTCCCTTTTCGTTCCTCTACTCCTCCTCCTCCTCCTCCTCCGCTTTCGCGGCGCGCGAGATTTTTTCCATAAAAGCCCCCGAACACAAGCCAGCGGATGAGTTAGAGCGCGAACGGCGTCTCCCCGGCATATTTATAAAGTGATTTTTTACTCCTGGACCGGCATTGTGCTCCTTGGAGCTCTCCTTCTCCCGTTATGCATCCCCCCCCCCAACCCCCGGCTCGGGCTCCATTCGCAGCTCGAGAACTGCCCCGCGCGATAAAATATCTTCCGAGCCGATGAGCTGCTCCGGGGAAGGTGCGGACTAATAAGTCGACCTCACGGACTCGCTCGGACCGCCAACTTAAACTCTAACCCCCCGCCCCCCCGGCCCCTACTATAGCAAGGCTCACTCTTAAAATCCAGCCTTTGTCCGTGGCCCTCCGCCGGCTTCTCGTCTTTCCTTGCTTTTCCCACTTCGCCTTTGCGACAAGGAGCTCCTTGTGCAGCGGCTCTCGTCGCGCTCTTTCCCGCTTTCTCCCATCTCTCCCCGCGTACCCTGGCTTATAAATACTGGGCTCTCTCTCTATACATACATATATATATATATGTGTGTGTGTGTGTACACCGAGTTCGCCGTGTCCACACGTGTAATCGCCCGATGCTTTTAACCGCGTCCCTCTAGCCTCAGCGGCAGGAGCAGGAGGAGGACTCCTGGACTCCTCGGGCTGCCTTGGCATCCTCGGCCTTTGGAAAAAGGGACAAGGCAATGGCCCACAGGCCGGGAAAGTCATAACAAATCCTCGGCTCGATCGACTAGGTTAATCCCAAATTCCACTGGCCCTGTGCGGTACTTCAATCGGGTATCTCGAGCCCGATTCCCGGACAGCGAGAAGCCAAGTCCGGCCTCTCGCTCAACATCCTCCCGATCGATTCTTCACTTTCGCACCTCTTTGATTAGCGACAGGCGCCGAGCATTTGATAAGCATGATTTATTACGGCAGCCTATCGCTTGCAAACCTACTACCAATGATAATAGAATCGATAACAGATTAGCATAGAAAACAAATTTCCACGGACTCTTAATACTCGTGTGAGAGCTTCGGGCTGCGGCGATGCGTTCGATCCATCAGGGCTCGAGCGGTCGTTGATAAAATTCTTGTTCCGGCCATCCGTACGAATAACGAACACCCAAGCGGCTCGCGTCTCAGAATGGAACATCAAAAGCGGATCCAAGCAGAGGCGGACATTTCGTATCTCTCCGTGGGGTCGATAGACAAGGCCCCTAAACTTTGTTCATACAGCGAATCCCGGCCAATGGGTGCGTATTAGCGGTCGGTAACCGACTCGCGGAATACGAGGGAAAGCGAGGCTCGGTCGAGGGCTTATTTTTATCGTGCGGCCACTGTGGCGAACCCTTTCACCTCGAACACACATAACGAAAGCCAAAAATGATGAAAAAGTCCTCGTACCTTAGCCACTGCCGGTCTTGGCGTGCACGGGCGCAAAAGCGCATCGGACGACGACTAGCACGACGACGACGACGACGAGTTATCTCCGAGTCCGCACACTTGTACGTAGGTAGCGGATTTGCACTCACGACTCACACGGACATGAGTAAATTAACGCGAGGATCTCCGCGGGGGGCCGCGTCACTGTCTCCTGCTAAGGCCGCGCGAGCCGGAGCGAGGGGCCTAGCTTGGAGTCGAGCTGAGTTGGTTGGTCGAGCAGGGGAGGGGAGGGGCCGAGAGGGGAGGCGAGAGGTGAGAGATAGAGAGATAGAGAGATAGAGAGATAGAGAGAGAGAGAGAGAGAGAGAGAGCGCCTGCCGGACACCGCATTCCTTCGCCACTGCTGCACCCTCTTCTTCTTTTTCTCGCTCCTTCTTTCCTTTTCAACATCGTTACTCGCGCTTTTGTCTTTTTTACCATCTCCTCCCTCCCGCTCCTCCCCCCGTAGCAACCCCCCCCCCCCCGACTGAATCCCTCTCCCTCCGCCCCGATTTTGCCGCCTCCCTCCGCCCTATCGCTCTCTCTCTCTCTCGCTCGCTCGCGATAACGCTAGTTTAAAGCTCGCTCGCTCGCTCTATTCGGAGAATTTTTTGATATGAAGAGAGAATCTGAGAATGAGTGCGATAGAGGGAGAGAGAGAGAGAGAGAGAGAGTTATTCACGTATCCCTTTCGAGTTCTCTGACGCTCCGCGAGCCCGCGCTGTAGCCCTTGGCTTTTTTATCCCTCATCTATACAAGCCAGATAACATCGATCCACTCTCTCTCTCTCTCTCTCTCTCTATTTCTCTTCACCTTTTCTCAATTATCATTTACTTTCCTTTTCATTTTTGTCCATCTGTAGAAATATTTTATTGATCTTCCTCATTAGCCTCCTTCCGTCCTTGCACCGTTTTCTACTTTCTATTTAACAGTTAGAAAAAGCTCTTCCTCCTTGTATCAGAATATATTAGTATTTGTGAGATTTCCGTTTTATACTTTCGATTAATAATACGAAACGTACAGTCCTAAACAGATGTTGTCCAACAAGTGACATAACTCATGATTTGCTAGGTTTTTTTTCTTCTACTTATTTTCTTGGTAAATTTCAAAAGCTTGAATCAGCAATTGTCGATCAATGGGTCATAACTCCGATCTGAAAAGATAAGCTTCGAGTCCGGGCACATGATTGGTATGCCTTGTACATATTAATTATTAATTGTCGTGTTTCTTAATATCCACATCTCACTTATCCAACACTGGCATGCCTGTAATATACGATCCGATACTCTAGTCCCTGAGCCCATTTCCTCCTCCCACCTCATTCCCAATGATATCTCTTCTCAATGTTAGGCAATTTTTATTCAATTCAACTCTTCACATATTTAATCCTCTAATCCCTTTTCATTTCGCCTTGGATTCCTGTATCTCTCTCTCTCTCTCTCTCTCTCTCTCCCGTCTCGTCTTTCTCAATCCGTTTCTCTTCGTCGTTGCGCGCGACTCTCGCGTTCTGCGAGAGCAAGAGCAAGAGCAAGAGCAAGAGAGAGAGAGAGAGCAAGAGAGTCCGAGAGAATAAGAGAGGACCCCACTGCGCGTCATAAGAGACGCGGCGGTGGGTATATTCCGGTACGACCTGCCACTCGTCAGCCCACCCCAATTGTGCTACGTACAGAGGCGCGAGTAATGCTATCTTGCTCTCTATCTCCGTCCTTATTTTTTGCTCCCTCCTTCTCTCTTTGTGTATTACACACGTATATATATATATATATATATATATATATATATAGATGTATGTATATGTACATGTACGTGGATGTGTATATTCCTCATTCAGTCGCAGGAACAAGCAGAGAAAAAGGATAACGGAGAGTGAAGCTGTTCACTCGCCATTCCGCGCCGATTGGTCGGACTCGACAGCAAGACTCGCCCCTCACCCGTCGACTCGTCCTTTATTACTATCTTTGCTCGCTCCTTCTCTACCTTTATTATAACAAGGGCTGGGAGATAGAGCGGAGGGACACGCACAAGGAGAGCTGCATCGGCTTTTGGAGAGATTCTCTTTCTCTATACATACGTACATATACATACATACATATATATGCATATATATATATATACACATATGTATAGGTACACATGTAGGGGTGTGGGTGGGTGTGGGTGTGGGTTTATGCGTGACAGACAGCGAGAGAGAGAGAGAGAGAGAGATCATCGACTGATGGATCGAGGTGAAGGTATGAAAGGAGGAAATTTCGTTTGAAGCATGCTGATCGAAGTCAGCAGTTGGTAGAAAGGATAATACAGTGACGCATTCCTAATAGGTTGGACAACCTTTGAACGTTATGTGCGATTCTTTTCTACCTTTCGAAGCACGCGATAGTTAAGAATGAAGAGCGGCTTATATTAGGTGAATAATTGAATCTTACTCGATTCGTAACTATGTCAAAGCATCGGGATATAGTATAGAAATAATGGTAATTGGTTGCAACAAAACTTTCGTTGAATTTATCATTTAATAATGTTTGCGAGCGTAAATAAAAATTAATCTTCAAAGCGAAATTCTTATCCATATTAATAGGATATTCTTCTTGTTTTTAGCAAGTCTACATCATGGACTAGAGGTTAAATATTTTCAGGAATAATGCTGAATTTTTATTTACGGAACGCTTGTAAAAAACTTCTTATTTCAAAATACATTTTAATTTACTTTTGATTTGTAATTAGGTAAAAGGAAAGTACGAACAAATGGAAACAGCATAGAAAACAACCTAAATGCGAGGTTTTTTATTTCAATTTTATCTTGTGCTTGTAATTCCCTTTTATCAAAACGGAAGATTGTAAGAGTCTCGTGTTAAATTCCAAAGATAAAGCGAGAGCATCTTTAATACACATTTGAATTTCCGACAATCTACATAACATTAATCTCAGTTAAAATATTGATACGTATAATACTCGGGGCATAGATAATCTTAGATAATCTTTCCATTTCCTTTTTCCTCGATAGCAAAAAAAGTCCATGTTTCGGTTATTCTGATCTTATTTTAAACACCGGGTGCGATAAAATCAGTCCGCATTTTCGCGATCTTTAGTGGAATTCCGATGACGCGAATGATTTATGAAAATTACGGCAAAGCTCACTCGGTGCCGGGGCGATCAAAATCAAATATTAATCGGCTAATCGTTAATAACAAACGACGGGGGCACGAACAAGCAGATGCAGATGTGCCCGGGCGTCGTGTAGGCGGTGCGGGGGTGGGGCGCAGGCGCGCGCGAAAATCCGAGTACTCGCGTGGGAGTAGAGGCTGGGCAGGGAGACGAGGGCGACCGACGGAGCGGGACAATGATCGTCGGCTCTCGCGAATCCCCAAGGAATTCTCAGGACGGATTCGGATGATAGGCCGGTAACCGACTCGAGGAAGGAGTTGATCATTAATGCGGGCACAATCGATGGGAGCTACATTTTGCCCCGCGCGATTAGCAATATCCGGGGAGAGGCGTCGGTGAAAAAGTCGGCGCTGGCGGTGGGAATGTAGCGAAGAGTCGCGGATGTGCGGGAGGGAGGGGGGGGGGAGAAACGTACGTGGCAAGAGAGCGAAAGGATCGAAGGTGTTCTAGTCACTGGGTGGAGCTCGCACTTGGGCGCCTTTTGTCCACTTGTACAAAGCTAACAAGATGTTTCACGGATCAGCATAGTGCCAAGAGATCAGATATAACACGCTTGCGGAGGTCCCTCGGTCGCGCGCGTCCGGATTTTTAGCCTCTCTCTCTCTCCCTCTCTCTCTCTCTCTCTCTCTCTCTCTCTCTCCGAGTCGGTCCAAGCCCGGCCTCTACGGACGGTGTGTGACGAGCTGCGTGGCAGGCAGAAACTCTGCATAACATTAATAATTCCCTCGAGGCTGTCGCTCGCTCGCTCGCTCGCTCGCAGCGGGCTTCGGGCATGAATTTCAGAAAAGCAAATCACCACGTTGCTACCTACTCCTTGACTCTCCTTCTCTCTTTATCCTCTCTTTTTTTCCGCTCTCCGCCATCGCCACCGCCGCCGCCACCATCACCACCGGTATCGCCTCTATTCCACCTCCACGCTCGCCTCTCATTTTTCGAGATCTCCTTACTTCTCCTCTTCCTTTTCTTCTCCTTTGAGATACGTCAAATTTCTCTCTCTCTCCCTCTCTCCCTCTCTCTCTCTCTCTCTCTCTCTCTGTGTGCGTGTGCGCGTGTGTGCACCAAAGGGAACAAAATTAAATTCCATTTATTTGTTGTCACTCGAGCGCGTGTCCGTGCACGTAGGAGACGAGAAAAAAAGTTATCTAATCGAGCGGCATTTGCATCTCAGTTTCTTTGTGCTCTGACGGATTCGCTCAATTATTAATAAAAAAGACCGGCTAACGGAGGATGAGCAATGGGAGAGAGAGAGAGAGAGAGAGAGAGAGAGAGAGAGAGAGATAACTAGAAATAGGCACTATACTGAATTTAATGAAAACGAGTGTTCCATTTGTACGCACCTACCATTATCAGCGTTATTCATTTTTTTTCTTTGCGCATTCATTATTCAAAGAATTTCTTTACAAATTAAGATGATTTTTTAGACTATCGTTAAGCAGTGGTGCTTGAATAATTTACAACTCAGGAAGCGTATTTAAATAATTAAAAATCGTTTTTTCATTGACCTACTCTCTCTCTCTCTCTCTATCTCTCTCTCTCTCTCTATCTCTCTCTATCTCTCTCTCTCTATCTCACGCTCGTAGGCATACACTCTTCATTTCTAAAACTTCTCAATGAGCTTTTAATAAAAGAGTAAAAATTTTAATCTTAATTGAACAACTAAGTAAAATATTTAATCAACTATGAATAATTTGACACGAAATTATATTACGCCAAACTAAAGCTAACTTAAAAAAATATTTTTATCGTTAATATGGAGTACGTATATTGCATAAAAAATTTCCGAGCAAAGGTATGTACTCTTTTAATTTTTAATTTAAATAATTCATTCTTTGGAAATTTAATGCAGATATGTACGAAGATATATATACATATAGGTTTATAGGTATAGCAAGTGATTGAATAAGCGAAACGCGTATCAAAATTAGAGTTTTTAAATAAAATATGAAAAACATTTTTAATGCATTTTGACGTTGTAAATTTATGACTCACTGACGTAATATGATATGGGAGCTAGCGAATGTTACCGAGATTCGTGATTAAACTATCCGGATAAACAATGCCCACTCTGCAGAAGAATCTAATATGTAAATAAGCGTTTCGTCATTGGAATTATAAAATAAAGCGCCACTTTTCGAAACGATTGCAACGATGCGAGCATACATAGTTTGATCAGTGAATTATGGTGAGTTTGCACTAAGAGAAGGAGAATGTTAATGAACTTGGGAGCAATGGTTGGCAAGGCGTCCGTGTATTGATTTAGCAAAATCCGCAAATTCGGAATGACCGTAGTAGTTAATTTATCGCGTGGCAGAGCCGAAAGAGCCGAGTAAATTATCGGCCGAGGAAAAAGTCTAGCGGTCGAGTCGAGAGCGGCCCCGTGGGCCGCTGGAGCCGCCACTTTGGAAGATGCGAAGGCGCGTCGAGAGAAGCTCCCGCGACAAAGGCAGGTTGTTTTATTAACCCGGGGCAAGGAGTCGCTTATCAAAGTCGGCAGCAGCTTACAAGGGCTCCTGCTTAGGCCGGCCCGCTCCCGCGTACAAGATACATTCAATTATCGATAAGAGGGAGAGCGGAGGCGGCCGAGGGAGGAGGAGGAGGAGGAGGAGGCTCGGCCATTGAATCCGGTAAAGGAGTAGTAGTGGGGGAGGGGGGCCGGCTATTGGGTAGGGGTGGGGTGGGTGGCGGTTGGGTGGCGCGAACAGTAGGAAGCGCGCGATCGGGAGGCGCTAGAGAGATAAAAAAAACGAGTCGCGGCGGCGGCAGGGGTTGGGCGTTCGAGGGAAGCAGACGTTTAAATATGATTCGGACGAACTTGTTTCTCGCTGCGTTCTTTTTCCTCTTCTTTTTCATGCCTCGCGCTCGTAAAAAGCCGAGAATGTATGTAAAGCTAGTCGAGAGAGAGAGAGAGAGAGAGAGAGAGAGAGAGAGAGAGGAGGACGGCGAGCGCGAGATGCGGATTTACGAGTGGCTCGGTCTTTCTCTCGAGAGCGTGATTCATATCGCGGGGCGGCGGCGGCGGCGGCGGTCGGAGGGGAGCAGCCTCGCAAAAACGAGTAGAAACAAAAATCGCTGACAAGAACTTGAGAGGCGCGCGCGCTCGCGACACGGCGCAGGTAGCTCCCGTGAAGTAGAAATCAAGCCGAACGTAGAAGTAAGCTGTGCGTATGCTAATCGCCCCTGGAGCCCGCGGATGGACCGAGCCGGAGCTCAAGTGCGCCTGTTTGTGCGTTTAAGTGCGTCGATGAACTTTTATTCCACTTCCCGCTGGGAGACCGAATTTCTTTCCTTTTTCATCCTCTGCCCCCGGCCCCGGCCTCTGGGCCCGGCCACCCCCCCCCCCCGACCGCCCCCCGGTCCGTAGTGGCCGAGAGCTAAAGAGACGGGGCAACTTAAACGCCTCTTTCGTCGTTGTTATTTATTGGCGTAATGATTCATTTCTTCGTCTGCTTTATTTTACTCTTGTTTTGAATAAAAATCATATTTGTTTTCCGAGCAGGTCGTAACGTTAATTTTCGTAATATTTCCCTGTCATTTTTATATTCGTAAGAGACTCCTTCTCTCCTCCCCCTGATGCTCCGCGCCACCTGAATCCTACTCTTTCCTTCGTTCCTTCGTTCCCTCGCTCCTTCCTTCCTTCGTTCCCTCCTTCCTTCCTTCGTTCCCTGCCCCCAACCGCTCTCTCGCTCTCTCTCTCTCGCTCCCCCTAGTTCATCTCTCCACACCCCCCCCCCGCCCCTACCCGCTCTACGTTTATATGCCTTGTCGAGTCGATTTTTAAATACCCGGGGAGATTTTTCATTTTATATTCTCGTCAAATAACTTGCTTATTTTCGCGTTCTCTCGCCGGAGAGCGATCAATGCTCACGTGCGACGGAGCTCGCGAGGCGCGCTCGCGGCGCGGGCGGCGGTGTGCGCGCGCGAGGGGGGCGGGCGGGCGGGGGGAGGCAGCGCAAAAGGAACACTGCAACACTGACCTGTAAATTTTCCTCTTTACAGCATTCTGCGCTCTTGCAGGAATACATTCTTGCGAGACATTCCAGAATAACGCTTAAATGCTTTCCGACTTAAAATCACTTTTGATTACGCACGAGATTGCGCCTCCTAGCAGATTTATTATATTATCGAATTTAAATGAATTTTAATTAAATGCCCGTTTTTAATACAAGCTCAATGTACCTCTGAAATGTACATCCTGTGTGATTAATTTCATTTGCCCATTTATCCATCTCTAGCATCGAGATTTATTTTTCTCCGCGTCTCCCGTACCGAAAAAACTACTCGAGGGCTCCAAAGGTGGGGATATACTCTTTCTCACGCGCACCCTTAGCTCGTCCTTTAAAATATCTTATTGGCCATCCCATTAAATGCAGAGCGTTATTACCCAAAACATTCGATCCTTCCATGTGATGCTGTTTCAAGAGCTTTTTTTTTTTTTTTTTCTTTCCTTCTTTTTTCTTCTTTTTACATAAAAGCCGAGTGATCAATCAAATAATGAATATCCGGAGTTTGAAAAATTTAATAACTTAATATTGCAGAGCCGTTTGCGAGATTTGAAATTATACCGAAACTGATTGACTATCTCGAATCGTTGCATAAATTTTCCACCCAATTGCAAATAAAATGCCCTCGACCACAGTCTAGTTTTCCAGTGGGTAAAAAGTAGGGGGTTTTTATTTATTTATTTATTTATTTTTTTATTCGTCAAAATGTTTTGTCGATCCCATGTTCACTCGATATTGCAATTTTGTAAATTTCCTTATGAAAATTAAAATAAAAAATCCCGTCCTAATCGGCGTTGCACTGCTCGATGCTGAAAATTTTCGTAGTTGTTCATAAACGCGAATAAAAATTTGTGAAAATTCGTGACGCACGTTCTATGAATATGGAATGATTCATATGAAAAATTTCATATTTATGAACGTGCAACTTTAGCCTACTCAATAAATTTATTATACATCGTAAATGAATAGTAGAAAAACTATGTAATATAGCGGAGAATATTTTATACGAATGACTTTCTAATGTAAACGACTTTGAGTGCCATTCAACATATATGACCAAACATATCCGTTTTTGTTTAAATGTCTCTATGTATATTAAAATATAACACGTTTTTGCAGTTAAATAAAATTTCTTCGCCGAATACATGATTTTACCAACGATAAACACACTTGGCACCGCCAAATTTGTAGATTTAGCTCGTATATTATAAACGATACCAAGAATACAATATATTACGAATTTATAAGATTCTTATAGAATTTTATGCACTATAATTATTATTAAGCCAACGTAGCCGCGATAAATAGGCTTAAATCTTGGTATTTGGCGACTCGAGCGCGAGAATAATTCTTAAAAAAGTATAAAAGCATCAAGTTAAACGTCCTCTACGCGAGCGTCGGTCGGCTAAGTCCCGAGCTCGAGCAGTCGCGCATATTTGTCGGATTCGTTCGCAAGTATCGAGAAATATCACTTGCCGGCCAAGTGAGCTGCGCCAATGTGTGGGTGGGTATGTCCGCGGTAGGGAGAGGAGAGAGAGAGAGAGAGAGAGGCGCGATCGTATCATTCTTAGGCAGCGAAGAGCGTCGGAGGGGTTCGGCAGGAGCCGCTCGTCGTTGGGCAAGTGTAAACAGAGTAAGCAGCGGGGGTGGGTGGGCGCCCAGGAAGCCCGGGAAATCAGTCCTCGATGCCGCGCTCGATCGCCGTCCCTCCCCCTCGGACCCCTACGTCCGATCGCCGCTCCGGAGCCTCGCGGCCCGTCCGCGGCAGTCGGGCATTAGAGACGGACGCTGCTCATTACCTCGCCGCCTAATACTTAGGGCTTACGAGGGCGGCCCGGCTTTATGCGAGCCTCTTACGCCCGGGATATTATTGCCCTCGGCCTCGGGCGGCCATCGTCCGTCTGCGTCCGGGCCGCGCGTTCGTTTCTCATCATGTGTGAAAGTAAATCGCGCGCCCGACCCTAAATGGCTCAATATCGCGCGCGCTCGCATTTTGCGCCCGACGCCCCCTCCGCCCGGCCGCCCGCCCGCACCCCGGCCACGGGGACGAGAGCACAGGTGGTCTCGGCCTTGGCGGGGCCCCTCCCGCGATCCACTCTGAATTTTCCGGGCTCGGACTCGCCTCGGCTCCCGCGCTCGACCTTGAATCGCTGCCCTCGCGCTCGGCCGATCGATCCCTACCCCCACCGGCGATTATTTTTAGGGGGCGAGCCGAGCCCAGGGATCAAATTGCCTCGACGACGCGTCCCGCAGAACTTTGGCCGACTCTTCCTCTTGGGGCCGCTGCCCGACCCGCGACACCGACAACCGGAGAGGCTTCTCCTCGGCCCTCTCCATTTAATCTGCTTATGCGTTCGATTTTTTACCCATTCATTGTTTTGTTACATCGAGTCGGAGGGGCTCCTGGTGCTCGCTCGCTCGCTCGCTCGTCCGATCTCGCATTCGAGATCATTCGTCGCGGTGGGATTATGCATTTGTCGGGCACTAAATTAACCCTAATGACATTAGCGCGACGCATTAGCGGCCCAAGGGATCCCCTCGCTTCTGACTTTTAGCGGGTCTGCACTTTAGGCTACGGCCGTGCATAAATGCTTCAGCTGTGGACACGACGGATGGAGAGCCGAGTCGAAAGCTCGACAGACGCGAGATATAAAACTGACACAAGACGAAGGAGGGAGGCGGCGAGCCAAGATTGTAAAAGGTACGATCTCTGGCTCGACTCATTAGAGCCGTCGCTGCAATTGGTATTGCACACGTACACGGCACGCACACCAGGCAGCAAAGCACTCGTGAGAACTGAGATATTATTTTATTTAATAACTCAGCAAGTTATGGACAAGTAACTAACATTGGCTCCTCCGAGCCTACGGTTAACATTCTTACTTGTACCTGTTAAAACGTTTACGAGTCAAAAGAACTCGATTTCATGAAGCAGTAATGGGCAAATCCGCAAAATCTACGATTAATTCTTAAAATGGTTGAGCAGTAATTGCCCGCGAGTGAAAAGAGCCTTCGCCTAGTCGTGCTTGCATGGATATATGGCCATTAAGTAAGACATCGAACTCCTATTTTCGAATCCTTCGTCTATCTTTGTCACAGACGTCAAGCCGCACTTTCACGGGCTGTGGAGTACAATACGCCGAAGCCTTACCGCACCGATATTTCGAATCTACATAGCTGCAACAGCGATCGCCTTCCTCTCCACAAAATTACAAAATTAAACACGGCCATTGATCGTTGAAACAACGATTACAAGATTTCCAGCTAAAATTCTACTTAAGGATTTCCACAATACCCAAGAATTTCACTATCACTTTTCTTGCCACGCGTGATAATTCGCGCAAGCCAACAAATGCCTGGTTATTTCCACGCGATATTTCTTTTATTTACGTTAGCAAGTCTGCTTCGTTATTCGGCTATAATCGATGTCTAACCGCGTGCAAATCGCGAAAGCCGAAAATTCATGTATTTGAGTAGCTTATCAATTGGAAAGAATTTTTTAATTCGAAGAAAATGAATTTTCCCATTAAAGTGTCTGGGTTATTTCGTAGTCGGTGAAAACGAATATAAAAGAAAAATGTCGCTTTATGCGTGCAGCCGATAATAAAAACTCTCTTTCCCGCATTAAATAAATTAACGAATACGTCTGCATCGATCGTTAGAGGAATTTCAGATAGATGCTCGAGTAATGGATGTTAAATAATGCCGTTCAGGGTACAAATGGTGAGATCATTAATTATGGAGGAGAAAAGAAAATCGAATGATTACGTGTATTGTATTTGTATTGTAACGGAGTATCGCGGGAAATTTGTCAATTATAATCGCTGCCAGTAGGAAACAAGGATTGCGTTATTAGCAAAGTATTCGGGCTCTGGGCTGGGGAAAAGAATTTTGTCACTCGGCTTAGATGCAACACACGCGGTGAGTCCGAGTGCTTAAAAGGCACACGGGGAGTAATTATCGATTCGACGGGGGCAAGTCAGGAGGGCAATAGGCAACGCAGCCGTAAGCACCGGGGAAGGGAAAAGTCAGTGGCTACGCACACTCGAGCCCCGGGGATGTTGATCGATCGAGAGCTCGGGCTCCGAGAAATCCTAGGGATCCGCTGCCGGCGCGAACGAATGCCGAATCTCGATATTTGCGTATAATTTGGGGCAGCCGTGCGCATTCGGTGTAGGAGCGGCTCCGAATCATCGATCCCTGTAGCCGCGGCTCGCGATCCTCCGACCCGCGGCTATTCTCGGCCAACGGGGCTTCGTCGCGGCTTCTCGGAGGCCAGGCTCGTCGCGAGGAAGCCTTCCGAGGCTCGGTCGGTTTCGGCCTAGGAGGAGCGCCCAGGTGCTTCCGCCGGAGCCCCGCTCTCCCGCGAGGTACCGGACCAAGGAGAGTCGGCCTCCCTTTAGGAGAATTAGCGCCTTTAGAAGAGTGAGCGCGGCGTTGAAAGCTCGTCGGCGCCCCGAGCGCCAGGCGCCATCGGCCCGGGCCGTGAGCTCGGCCGACTCCTGCCAGCCGATGGCAGCCCGTCCCGGGTCTCGAGGATCGGGAGCCGGCCCGGTCGACTCCTTTTGGGAGTCTCTCTCTCTCTCTCTCTCTCGCGAGTGCCCGCTTAAGCCCGCACTCGTTCGACTGGTCGATCGCGACCGGAGCCGAGGTCCGCTACCACCCGACGGCCGATCGATTGTATTAGCCCCGAGCCAAGGATGATGTTTCCGGCTTCGAGGATGGCTTTTCTCGAAAATAGGCGCCTTTCCTCCTCCTTCTCCTCCTCGGCTTCGTTGGCCTTCGATCGCTCGAGCGCGAGAGCCGTCGAGGCTCTCCTGCTCCTTCCCTACGACTGCTGGAAAAGTTCTCTCGTTTATTTTGACGAACGTAAATTGGCCGCTCGGAGCCGCGTGTGCGTACATAAAAGGGAGCAGCAACAGCAGCGGCCCAACAAGGAGAGCAACGATAGTGCAAACGATATATGGATCCGGTTAAAGCGACTACGGGGGAATTCGTTCGATATTTTCCTCTGCTCTCGACCCCGCTCGCGCGCGCGCGTGTGTGTGTGTGTGTGTCAGCCCCCCCCCGCCCCCGGCTGCCCGGCTACCGCCGCGCCCACGACCTTTTAATCCGTGAGCTCGCCCGCGTCCTTTGTACTGGATTATTTTATAGGGCGTTTGAAAAATTGCGTAGCGATTTCATTAAATTCGCCACGGGTCTCCCGTTCCCCTTTACAACTTCCTCCGCCGCCCTCGCCCTCGACAACCCCTCAACGATTCCGATCAAGGCGGCAGCGGTTGCTTGCCTCCGGCATAAATCGCTCAACGATGCGATCCCCGCGAATAAATCCCACGATCGTGAAATTTACTGCTGCGAAGCAGGTTTTCTATTGTGACCGCACGTCGAACTTATCGCGATATCGCGTCTAGGCGGATGTCGCGTCGATTTTTACACGGGAACCGCCTGCAAACGAGGCCTCCGATGATTTTACTCGCCGGCTACACTGTTTTTTATTTTAATCGCGGCCAGCATCTGGCTTTTCTCCTGGAACTACAGATACACAACAGGTTTTTTGTCAATGTCCGAGAGAAAAATGAGCCTGCGTCATTATTCTCTCTTTTATTAACTCTCAACATCGTATGTATATATATATATATATATATATGTATTTATATTTATGCGTATATAAGTGGTTTTTTTTAACCCCCTACCCGCCGCCCCTCGTCCGCCGTGTAAGAAATACAAATTAGAAAAATTAACAACTTACAACGAAAAAGGTGGGGTTTTCCTTTCTTCTCAACACTGATTTCAATCTCGATAATATTACTCTTGTTCCTTAAATTATTTTCGTTCCTTTCATAACACTCCCAACTATATAAATTCAACTACTTCCTCCTCGTCCACTTACATTTGATTAATAATTTTTCAAAATATTTACATTTTCCTTACATTTTATCCATTACGCGTAAGTTTGATATAAACATTTGCCCACACGCACGCACTCACTCACACACACACACACACATAATGTGTGTGATTTTTAAGACACAAAAGGCACAAGTACCGAACCGAAATCATTATTTTTAGGTTTACCAATGAAGTATTCCAGAAGTTATTAATTATGTGGCATTAAACAAAATTATTATAAAAATGTTTTAAATTATAAAGAAGAACGTATAATAATATTAAGATAATATTAAAAATGAAATATTGTAAAACCAACAAACATATCTGTTTGTACAGAAATTCAGTTGTTATTTTGATTAAAAGCCTTAACAAAAACACACAAGATACAAGATGTATCATAAAAGATTAACAGACGAAATCAATCACCGTGAGGCAATGCAAGAAAGTGCTTTCTGTAACTTGGTTCCCATTCATTTGAATCTTGTATTCTCGTGTCAAGTTTTGCATTCGGATATAATAAAAAATGATTGAAAACATTGCACATCGATTTTATAATTTCATTTTGTGTATTTTCGCTTTTATAAACAATAGAAATTTCAAAGCTTATACATACATATGCAGCATCCACGGCTCGTTGACTATTTGTACGAAGAAAATTAATGCTATAGCTTCAAAATGATGAAAGATCTTTTGAAATAAATGACTCTAATTTAAAAAAATAAATATCAGAATAAATTATCAAAGTATTTCCATAACGACGTCTTTTTTGATTCTGGAAATAATTACAATAACATATTTAAAACGAGAACACCGATTCGAATAGTTGCAATAATAATGTTAATTTGGAAAGAGGAACTGGTTTTTAGGGAATACTTTGGAAAAACATTGTCGAAAATAACTCAAGCTTTCTTGACTCATCGAAAGCGACTGACTGCTTGCTTATCAATTATTAAAGTTCGAGCAAGAATAGATGGTATATTATAATATATAGATATCGATAGTAATATTCACTCGAATCTGCGATGGAAATTTTTCAATAAACAATATATATATATATATATATTTATATTATATACATATAAATTTAACCAACACATATTAAAAAGTATCATTCTAAATTAGAAGAAGGGAATGCTTTTTAGATTTCAGTGTAATATCTTCATTGCGCATCGAGCAAGACAAGCCGCTAAATAATTAATATACCATAATAACAAGAGCTAGGGTAGCACTAATTCGATAACATAATTTTTGTGATAAAAATGTAAAATATCACGCACGTATTTGCCCTATTGCTAAATAATTGTATATAATTGTCTAATAGAAAATTATGCATCATTAAATTGAGGAAGGTACGATAATTTATAGTTACTATAAATCAATAAATTGAAAAAATGACGGTCAATTATTAACGTACAGTTGGACTCCTTTCACTTTGATGCTTCATCAATTGTGGCTTAAGGAAAGGTCGAAAGACGGCCGAAAGCAGATATTAAGCAAATTTCCGCTTTAAAGACAAATGGGCGCTTAAAGGAAGGCTAGTCGAGGCTGGCTTTTCGTAAAATTAAGTATTTTACGGCCGCGCAGTGTGGGTCAGAGGGAGGGAGGGGGGGGGAGGCCGACGCCACGCGGGTAAAAAGTGTCGAAACGCGATCATCGATCGCCGATCGGAGCGGACTTATGAGTCCGGGCTTGGGGGGCCAATGGCATCAAAGGGGGCGGGGGCGGGGGGAGGGGCGGCGGTCCAGGGTTCGGAGGAGCAGGAGGAGTCGGCGAGGGCCTCGGCGGATCGATTGCCACCCAAGAGCGAGGCGGCCTCCCCGGGAAAGGCCCCGGGCCCCGGTAATGGCAGCGCGAGCCAACCGGGGGTGGGGGCGGGAGGGGAAATCGAGTGGCGCGTAAATTACGGGAGGCGAGGCTCCCGTGAAGAGGCCGAGGCCCTTCATCCCCTCGCCGAGGGCCGCGAGCACCGGCTCGATTCTCCACGGAGTCCTTCTGCGCGCGGGCGGCTCCCGATCAGGGATTCCGGGGGTGCGAGGCCTTCCCCTGCGAGGATCCTGCAGAGAGAGAGAGAGAGAGAGAGCGAGCGAGCTTAGGGGGCAAACAGTTTGATCCGCGCCAGGCCGAGGATCGCTCCGATCGGTCAAAACAAGAGATTGTTCACGCTACGGGGGCGAGATTTATTGGCGTAACTATTATCGTTTTAGTGGGCCCCTCGTTTACGCAACCCTTTGGCTCGATTCGCCGTGCGAGCCGTTCGCTCGACGACAGCAGCAGCAGCAGCAGCAGCAGCAGGAGCAGGAGCAGCAGCAGCAGGAGCAGGAGCAGGAGCAGGAGGAGGAGGAGGCAAGGGCGCCCTCGGACGATAACTCGGCCTCGCATTATTGATTTTTATCCACGGGATTCCTTGGTGCCTAATGGCCCTTTTAGTATGTTCACGAGACTCGGTTAAAATTCACGGCGGCCGCAAGTACTGCTGGCAAACCATTAGGATGATGTAGTGCTACGTTTGACGAATAATTAATCACGGCGAATGAATAAGAGCTCTTTTAAGAACTATTTAAACTCCCGTCTCCCCTCTCTTGTCCCCGTGTCCCGATATCGTTTTAAAACTCGTGTCCCCGCACGGATGGGCGCCGAAGCGTCTTATTATTTTTTTTTTTTTTATCCCGAAGCGGCTTCAATTATTACGTACACGGGCTCTTTTGGTCGCTCTTTCAAATTGCGCTTCTTCGTCCCGTGAATTGGGGGGGGGGGCGCGCGGCGTTGGAGAGGAGAGCGTCGCGGGGCCGATAAATCTCATTGCTCCCTCCGGACCCCGGGCAGAGGAGCCCGAGAGCAGCCTAGTCTCGAATTATAATGAAATCAGCGGTGGCTCTTTAAGGCCGTAATCGCTAGCTCAATGGCAAGTACGAGAATAGGGGAGCCAAGCAGCGGCTCGGCCGATAATTAGTGACCACCGAGGAACGTCTCCGCAACTTTGGAGGTCGCGTCCCCGGACCAACCGGGCGCCCATCCGTTGGCTGGCCATTAAAAATTACCGGCCAGCAGGAGGACAATAATGGCAGCGTCCTCCTCGGCTTACTCCGCTTGCGGACTCTACTCCGAGGATTAAACACTGTTATGAGGGGAATCGCCGACGGCGGCTTCCGTGCGAGAGGAGAGCAATTGACACGCGACAACTCGGCCGGTCCTCGGCTCCGGGGAAGCTTTGCCCCGTGCTCGGGTGGAAAGCGCGACCGGAAACCCCGTGAATTCGCCCTCAGGATCGAGGACGCGCACGAGGTGGCGCACCGCGAGGCCTCGGCTCGACTTCGCCCACCTTCTGTTTACCGACGATGCGCCTTGTCGCGTTCCTCGATTTTCTTACGACGCCGATCTGCCCTCGGCTGCGCCGCTCAGCCGCGCTCCCGAGCGGCCAGGTTTATTGTCAAAGTTTCGCTTGTACTGTCTACCTGTCCATATAATTACGATTCGTTGTAAGGCATTGTAAGCTCCGCTGCCAGACTTACCGTTTGGTTTTGCTCGTTCAACAACAATCCCACGGGTCTAATGCACTTTCTCTCGCTTCTTTAGAAAGAATTATTTGCACAGAGGATTAATTGGATCCTTGTAGCTTTTGAAAAAAACACGGCGAATTTATTTGATCGACGTTTACTTTCGAGTACACTATTGGCATTCGCAAGACATTGGCTTTGTTTTATTTCAGAGCTACGACTTGTATTAAAATCATGCCGTTTCCCAAAAGACAAAAAAAAAAAAAAAGAAAAAAAGAATTATAAATGAGAATCACGTTTATAATATGATATGTGTCTACATTGTACAATTTGAAGTAATAAGCATTATTTAATTAGGAGGGCAATCAAAATCCCTCATACGGTCGCAATGAATGATTTCGTTTTGCTTAATTTTTTAAAACCGTATCATTATTTTATACGAACAATAATAACGGTATGGTGTTGAGAAAAATTTCATGGAGCATTTTTTAATGGTGCAGTATATTAAAACATTATGCACTGTGTACAAAGTAATAATTTAGTAATGTTCCCTTGCCAAAGAGATGCAATAAAACAAATATGGGTATTTTAAATTGAAAAATTAGGTTCTCTTAAATATTAAGAGACGGTAGAAGATGTAGTTTGCTATCACGAAACGCGGTATATCATTATAAAGTTAAAAAATTGACGTGTCCCTTTTCATTCCATTGTATTTTTCGGCGTTGGTGAATAAAAAAATTGACTCATTACAAATGATGATTATTGCATTTGTTGCATTTTTAAAAAGCGATGATAAAACGAACGGAGCTTAAATTATTATCTATTCAATACTGTATGGCCTTCGATGGATGAAACGCGTATTCTTTAGAAGAAATAATAAAAGTCCTAAGGAAAGTCTGTTCGAGTGGGGAAATTGGTGGGTGGGAACAATTTGTAATCCGAAGGAGGAGATTACGAAAGTAAAGCAAATGAATTTTCATCGTAACGCGTGAGGTACGAGAGTACGGCAAGCTAAAGAAGTATTTAACTTTGTGGGTAACCTATCGGAAAATCATAAAACTCGGTGGATAAGACGGTCGGACCGTTATTGGAGAGAAATCGGTGTTGAAGAAAGCGCACGAAAGTCTTGGAATCAATCTCGAGCGTAGCGCGCAAGTGACAAGCCACGCATTAGACAGAATGAAAGCAATTGCAAAATCCCGCGCAAGGATGTCGACCAATAGGGCGTTTATAAACGAGTGGAAAGAGCTTCCTCGGATGGGCCAAAAAGGGGAAAAGAAAAGAAAAGAATGAGAAGAAGAAACAAAGTGGAAAGGAAGGGAAAAAAAATGCCTGTCCCGTGGGGGGGGGCAGTGTTGAAACGTCGTTGTAAAACTCGTTTGCCGGCAGTATCCGTTGGCTCCGATGCCTCCGCGACTAAATTGCCGTACACCGTGAGCGTCCCTATATTTCCGAAGGGCTGGCGTCGTTATTGGATCGGCCCATACGTGCCGCGGGCGTCGTCTGCCCGAGCGGACACCCACTTCCGGAGGTCGATCGGACTTTTGCCCTTTATTGGAAGGAGGGCACCTCCACCATCCGCCGACTTATGAATAATGCGCCGCGCAATGGGCCGCTCCCCGCCCGCGCATTTTTATCCCCCCGCTTGAGATTCAAGCGGTAGCCGCACCCGACCACCCCCGCAATGGTCGTACCCCGATAGGCGCCCCCCCGCCGCCCATTATTGGGAACGGAGGGCTCTTTGGCTCGGGGCGCGCGACCGAGCCCGAGCGCCTCTCCGTTGCTTTTCTCTTTTCATCCGCGTCCACACCACTACTGCCCTTGACTCTCTGGCTTATCGGGCGCCCTTAGCGGAGCCACCGCCCCGCTATTGCCCGCACTTCGATTTACAAGGCCGTTCTCGGCCGCGCCACGCCTCGATGGGCTTCGATCCGCGCCTCTGCTCCGATGCGTGCCGCTGCACTTTTATCTTAAGCCCCGAGTGCCCGTGGTTTTATCGCGCGTCGAGGCTATTCTATCCGCGTCCACCCTCTGTTTACAAAGTGGCGCGGGCTTTGGCTCGGCTTCCGAGGCGCTGATTGCCAGTCGAAATAGGGCTCGCGAATACGAAGGAGAGCGCGAAGCAAAAGAGGTGGCACGGAGGTGGCTTGGAGCGGGAGCTTTGTATTCCTTGGGGCTTTGAATCGAGAGCAGAGAGGAGGGTTAGGAAGTTGGGCAAGCCTGCAAGAGATACAGAACTGGCAGACGAGGCTCTCGGCCGAACGTAACCCGGAGGGATCCCGTCCAGTCACAGCTTGCGGCTATAATACAACCGGGCGCACGCCCCACGAATGTTAACGCGTGGCATTAGCCCGGCAGTGTATTGGTGGCAGGCCGTCGCGACGCCGAGCAATAATTCTGATAACGCAGCATGTTGTCATGTCGACCGGCATACCAAATGTCCTCTCCGCCGCCGCCGCCGCTCCCGTTTCTCCGTTCGTTCTCCACCCTCGTCGCTCCGCTCTATCTCTCTCTCTCTCTCTCGCTCTATAGCTCACTGCCTCTGTCCTCCTTGACGGGACGTACGGGCACACGCGGCAAGATGGAGGCCTTCGCCCGGCTCCGCGTTTCCAGTGATACGCGTGGAATTCGTGCTCGCGCGATCCCGCAGTCTCGTTTCTTTGTTCCAGCTTATGGCCGGCAACTTCTGTCTATTGTTACTCTCAAGGAAGTTCGCCCACTGGCGCTTCTCATCGATTCCTAAGCTCATTCTCGACGGTGCTTTGCTCGGGCAAGGTCCTCCTGAACGTTTCGTTATTGGGCAAAGGCGGCAAATCGACCGATCCTAGTTACCCTTGATCCGCGTGCCCGAAATTACAATACTCTGCCGGATGAAAAAGTCATTTAAACAATATGCAGTCCCGTTCGGTTTCGAGCCCTCGTTGAACAATGTTGTCCACCGCGTAAGCCGTAGAGAGTTGAGAGCGATGCGCTCGAGCTTTGTTGGATAACACCGAGGTTACATCGAGATAAGATCGTAAATTTCTGCTGAGTTTGGCTATGAATGTTTTCAAAGTTTTTATCTAACTTGCTACTCTCGTCCAACGTTACGCGTGTCGTCAAATTTTAATTCCAATTTTTTAAAACTTCCTTTCTCCTCTCGAGCTCTCACAATACGCACGTTAAACCATGGCATGGACAATTGATTTTCAGGTGACTTTTAATTTTCGCAAAATCCTAATAATTTTTGCAGATCCTTTCAAACGGCCAAGGTTGTTTTGTAAAAAAGTAATAACGGCACACTGGCAAATTGTTCGGAAAGAGTTTCGCATTGAATTGGAAAAGCTGCTTTATTGGATTGTTTTAATAATTTTTCCTTATGCACCTGTATTTTCCCTCGTCTTCCACGATTCGTAGCATTCGCCTGGCGTCGCGTTATTTCCTCGCGGTATCAATTCCCCCCCCCCTTACTCTCTCTCCATCCCTGTCTCAATTTATCCTTCTACCTATACACGCACGCACGCATACACGCGTATGCAGGCATCGATCCGTCTATTTATCCGTCTATCAATCTATCTATTTATTTCCCTCTATCGTCCTGGTTTCGTCCTTCTCGGGTAGTCACGGCGGAGAAGGCCATTTCCATCCCTTTATTACGCAGCCGTATCTTACGAGCTTATCCCCTTGAAAAGCGTCTCCGGCACGTACACAGAGATACCGGTCTCGCACTCTCCCCCCATCGCGCCTCTAATGCAATACGCACGTCGAAGGGCGCTCTCCCCTTTCCGCGGCTTTCGCGCAGCTTTCGCCCGGGCCCCCTCCCCCCGATCGTTGGCTCCCGCCGGCCCGGCCAATTGCTCTCCGGCCGCGGAGACCGACTCGGTCAGCCGTGCGTGGCTCCCGCTATCGGCACCCCGGCCCGGGTGGGCGCCCCCGGCGACTCTGTCTCTCTATATATACATATGTGTATATATACGGGCGGCCTCCTGCCTTTTCTCCGCGGGTTTTCGAGCGATTTTCGGTCCCCTCCTCCCGCGTCTACTGCCGAGGCGCACACCTTCGGCCCCTTCGACCCCGACCTCTGACGTCCGAGGCCGGACGGAGGAGACCCCGTTAAAACAGCTTTTATCGCGCAACGCGAATCGTTTACTACCTCGAGCTTCCGTTCTCGTGGTCCTACTTGACTACGCACCAAACGTTACGCTTTCCCATTAAGCCGAGCATTTTCTAGCTTCCCCAGCCGTAGCTTTCGTTATTGGCTTTGGAATCAACAGCGAAACGAGATTGATAATAAAAGCTAAGCGCCTGGCTTTATCGATTGCGCCGGTAAATTAATAATCTTTGTCGAAGTACCCAAGTATGCAGGCTTAGCTTTGGGCTAGACTTATCGGTAAACTCGACAGGTCGGCGACCAAAAGCGTTGGAGGTCAGGAAGCCACGGGAGACTCGCCAAAGGAGTTTGACCTGGGGCTGCTCTGACCGGATGGATCTCCGAGGAAGCCGGGGCGACGGATTTGGACGGGGTTCGTAGGCGGAAAGCTCGCCGAGGCCGGTTGGCTGCGGGCCTCGGGGGGGGGGGGCGGCGACGTAGGAGGACGGAGGGAGGCGCGCGGGAACTCGGGGCTACCTGGGGCCCCTCGGCCTTTCATCGACTTCCGTCATTAGCGCCGGAGAAAAATCACGCGGGCGGTTCCGCCCATCGGGGCCCGCGAGGCGCGCGCCGCAATTACCGAGCCGTGCAATCATCATCCGGGCCGTGCGCAGCCTCGGCGCTCACCCCGAGTGCACCTGGTAGGCGGGAGTTGCCGCGCGTGTCCCCGCGGCTCCCTTCCGCGCCCCCTCGACCCTCTCATAATCGCCCGGCTCAATGACGAGCGAGAGGTAATGGGCCTCGGCTGTTAATCGATGCCCCGGCTGATCGAATCCCCGCCCGATCGGGGCTCGGCTCCCCCCGCCCCCACCCCCGCCGACCTTTCGACCGTGGCTCTGCCTCCCTCCTTCGCAGGCTCCGATCGACGAGGTCGATCCGCCGCACCTCCGCCTCCTCGGCCTCCGACGAGGCTCGATTCCTCCTCGGCCCGGAATCACCCAACTTCCCTACAAAATTGAAACCTCGCTAGTCCGTTACCGATGCAAATCCATTGCAATATCGCGGCTCGAAAGAGCGGCTTTTACGAGGTTGTTAAATTTTAGTGCACCGAGAACAAAAGAAACAATAAACAATGCAAAACGAAAACGGATGGAAAACAGCAAAAATATTAAAACCCCGCAAAAGTTTGCAAGCTCTTTCAGGTTTTTTGGGACCAATGTGAAATTAATTGTTTCGTTCGGACAATAAGCTTCGCCTCTTTATTTTTTTACGATGGATGCTCGGGCGAAGGAAGGCGCGCCTTATGAAATCCCAATGATGATTTCTCCTGTTTAGCGCCCCTTTGGCTCTGCACCATTCGCATTTAGCGGCAACGTAAATATAATTTTATTTCACAGTGATGCTGAGAGCCGTAGCCTGTAGAAATAAAGTACGCGAGAGGTCGAAGCCTCACCGGGGCAAGTTGCAATTGCAAATTATCCTCGATGTTTCAATGAATTTCTTCCACCTTAGGGGTATTTATTTACAAATCACATTGAGAGCGATAAATTCGCACGATTGTTATTGAAAATTTCAGTTTGTTTTTCAGGATCGCTCATTGGCTGTTGGTCGGATTTTCCGGATGAAAATAATTCGGCTTAGCGCACAAAATGCGGTGCGCGTTCCACTAATTTAATGCAGCGTTGCTCCTTTTACAATGCAGCGATTCCTGGTAGAATAAGGAATGCCCAGACGTTAAGAAAGCTTAAATTTTATTCCAACGTCAAAATTATAGGAGCGCAAATTACCCGCTACATTTATTTTTCATAAATCATAATTTTCCATAAACACTCGGAGTGTAAGGTTCGCCCAATGCGTATTAGCTAAGCCCTAGTGGAGGCGAGAGTTCGGGGGCCTTGGAAATTAATCGCGAATTCGTATGATATTACGAAAGTCGCACAACGTATTCGCCATTATAATTAGCCGGTGTGTGTCCGTTATCGGTCATCGTCGCATTAAAGCCAGCCATTAATAATGGGAGCAACGAGGAATTCGACCGAGCGCAGTCGGGCCCTCGGCTCACCTCGGATCCACACTCCGTATCAAAAGGAATGATCTCGCCGAGTCAACGCGTCCTGGCCAATCATTAAATTCTAGATCCCTTGGCGCGCGCGCGTAAGTGCTGTTATAAAATGCGCGCGCGGCTCTCCGCCACCTCCGTCCGGCAGTTAAATGAATAATTTTTTACGAGCGATCGCCCCTGCGCAAAATCAAGCATCGGCCGATAGTCATTACGCACATTCGTCGGCGACTAGAGGCGGACTCTTTTACTCTAGAATGGCATTACGCCGGGGCTCGCGCGCGCGTGGGTATACCGACCCGCGAGGCCATAAGGAGGTAGCCACCATATGAGTAGCCCTTCTCTCCCTGTGTCCCCCCCCCGACCCTTCCCTCGTTCGGGGCTCGCCTTGGACTCGCCGCCGCCGCCGCCGCCGCCGCCGCTGACTTTAGTCTCACCGCCCTGTAATCATCGGCGAGTCAGTGGCGGCGCTCTCTCGCTAATTATGTTTCATAATACTTCTTACCCCCGGTCCTAATATCTACTCCCTTAAGGGCACCTCATCATTTATTTACATCATATTCATCCTCGGCTCACGGGCGTGCGAGGGACCGGCCCGTATATTTCAGGGCCCGGCCCTCGCTACCTGCGCGCACGTACGGGGCCCCTCCCTCTGCCGCCGCCGCCGCCCCCCCTCCAGCCCCGACCGCCCGATACCTATCGATCTCCGTACGCATTCCGGGCCTGCTCGAGTTTCCACGGCCGGCTCCGCGCGCCCGTGAGGAGGCGAAACGACTCGCGCGCGAGTCCGAGCGCATACGTTACGTCGCGCAATTATTGTCCTCATTACGGGGGACGAGCGGCATCCCACCTCCCTCCTTTTTTCCCTCTCCGCGGCAGGTCATTACGGCGAGGGGCCGCGAGCGCCCTGCGAGACTCTCCTCGGCTCTGGCCCCGATGATGCGCCGAGTGCGCGCCTCCGCCATTGCCGACAAAGTTCGACTCGGCTCGATTGGGCCATTGCGCATCGGCGGTGCCGCGAGTTCGTGGGGCCCCTCGCTCCCAGGCAATAATGAGCCCCAGCCCCGAATTCCCTCCTCGTTTTCCGATCGGCTTCCCTCCCCGCCCGCGCCCTCTACCTCCTCTCGGTCGGGCCCTTTTTCGCGCTCCCCAGTCTCGAGTCGCGGCCTCCTCCTCTCTCCGATGCGGCAGCGCCCTAAGAAATCACGATTAAGTATCGCTTTACACTGCGCTGCCGTCTGTAATGGGCCTTGCTGCGAGCAAGGCCTGTCATTGCTCGCCGTCCACTTTCCCCCGGCCCGCCATTTATTACTCTAGTCGCCGTAATAAGCTTGAGACAATACGACAAGTCTCGATTTACCGCGTCTCTCTGTTAAAGCCATTGCCGTTTTAATTTTTCATGAAACGCAATTTAAATCATTATTCCGCAGCATCGCTACATTTATTACTTCCATTCAATTTTAAAACACGTGATAGCTTAATAAATCTATTCACGCTTCGCAGATTATTGAAAATAGCAGGAACATCGCATTCGCGGATAATTTAAAAGTGATTGGCCTGTCTGAAACAACATTGTAAAAGTTATTTGACTGCGATTTCCAGTTTTTTTCCCCCCTTTATTTTAAATTTTCATTATTTTGAGCTAACTGTCGATTCTTTACGAACTACATCATCATCATCATCATCATCATCATCATCATCATCATCATCATCATTATTATTTTTGTTATTATTATTATTATTATTATTGTTGTTGTTTGTTGTTGTTGTTGTCAAAATGTCTGCTCGAAGCAATTTTACATTGTTGTTAAATTCTGGATTCTTAATTTGCGATCTTTTAAATGCAAATGCTCCGCGATTCGTGCTCTTTCGATATCAATTTAATATGCTTTGATACGCAGATTGAAAATAACCACTCGAGCGTAGCTTCTTTCTTTTTAACTTCGTCTCTTCAACCATTTTGTATTATTTCTCTCTGTCTACCCGTCCATCCCGGACCAACTAACGGACGAATCATCATGAGCAATTTGTCGGCATTAGGTAATATCAATTTGTGGGGTAAAACATTTAAATTGTCGTTTGATTTCACAGGCAGGGTTAATGAAATGAAATATTAAATAAGGAGGATGTGCGCGAGTCCTACTATTGCCGACTCTTTCTACTTGCTTACAAGGCACCGGGGCTAATTTCATATAATTAAAAGTGTTCCTTTGACGGAGAGGGTAGGGTCAAATTTTATGTTCCAAAGTAGGAAAGGACAGTGGGGTGGGGTGAGAATCGGACGAGGATGGGAAGGTCGATCGGTGGGGTCCGCGCACAACCGAGGGATCCTCATTAGTTTACATGGTCGTATTATTGTCGCGCAAGATAGCGAGAGAGAGACCGAGGCCAGGGTATCTCTAAAAATAGTCGGCCAGCAGCGTCGTAAAAAGCAAATGGAAAAAGCCCGGCGAAGACGGTGAAATAACAGGAGGGCAAGTAAGCGCTTAAAATGCGATCCTAAGCGTAATCAGCGCCGTTATTCTCAGTTAGAGCAGGGCTAATGGGAATTTGATGGGTAAATATCGTAATCCCTCGAACCCCGGCGGCTCGGAACAAATGCGCGATACAGGCTCGCCAAAGAAGGGAGTAGAGCAAAGGAAGCCGGTCGCATAAAAGATTAGGGCACTTTTCCTCCCCGGGCGCGTCTACTCATACGCGTAAGCCCCGCCGTTATCTTAGCCGAGGCTTGAGAGAGTCGAAGCCTCCTCCGCGAGAGACTCCAGTAATTGGTGGGATTACCGCTGGGGTGGAGAGAGAGAGAGAGAGAGAGACTCGGCGGCAGTTATTCGGGCTCGGCTTAGCCCTCGGCTCTATTGGCTCTCCGCGCCTCCTGTCTCCTTGCTCATTGTCTCCGGCGTCTGCGTCTCTCGTCTCGATTGACTCCTGGATTAGCTGCTCAGCCGAGTGCCAACTGTGATCGCGTGCGGTCTCCGGCTGCCCTGCCCCCGGGGAATCTCCCCCAATGGACGTCCTTTCCTCCTCCCGATCCCGTCCTTAGCCACCCCGACCACCACCACCCCCCTGCTCCCTCACCCGCGACCGCGTCCAGCCCGAGACGGTGGCACTTCTGCGGCCGGGCGATCAAGTTCCTTCGGCCGATTCCGCCGCCGCTTCCTGCGAGTGGCGCACTCCCGAACCATCCGCCGAGCCATGCGAGCCCCCACGCCCTCGCCCCCGCCCCCGTCCTACCGCGGATTCGCTACGGCGAATTGGCCGGAAGCCGAGGCTGCGGCCGACTATCCCGGAGTCGCGGATATTTCGGGAGTCGATTCCGCGAGGAGCGAGTACCATTGTTCCGGATTTATTCGCGATTCCTGTCCCGAAGCCAAGTTCCTTTCTCGAATTCCTTTGCGGCTCGCCTTGGCCTACGCTCATCGGCCGATTTTCTCTCTCGTTGGCTCCCCGTCCATTTTCACTCGACTATTGGCTCCATTTATTGCAGCTCGCCGCAATTTTACCGGCTACACTCCTTTATTAATACAAAATATTCTATGGTCTTACTTTGGAGGGAGGGAGGAGGGCGCTCAATTTTTTCGGCAAATCTTCACTACGAGTCTTCGGGAAACCCCAGTGAGAAAATCCGACGTTCCTAATGCACAAAATCTACGTATACGAGTTAAATATTAAAAGTATCAATCTAAATCGATAGATTTGCTTTTAGGCTCTTTCATTACTTTGTCCATTGTCGGGCTTCTAATTAACGAGGGAATATCAATATTTTTAGAATGAAATCATTTTCAAATACGCATTTTAAATATTGATTCTATTAAGTAATTACTTCCTTTGGGTAATTATTATCTATTAAGTTATTAAAGCAAGTTCTACCTTACAGAAAATAACTTACAGAATTAACGTAAAATAATTGAAAGCGTGTATAAGTAAGATTATAAAAGCGTTCTATAAATAAGGTCTCTGCTCGCCTTTTCATGTCTTTCCAAATAGTTGAATCAATTGTACAAAATAACGATACTTTTGGGAGTCACTGGCTAGATCTATTCCATTGTAAAAAGTGCTTACTTTTCTTTTAAGTCCATCTATTTCCCGAATGCTTGTTTGTAAATAATGTATGCTTTTTAGTTTAGTAACGCCGATGCAAGTACGCGCACATTTTGATTATAATTTCAAGCTTATTATCGAGTTTATTGTATAAGTAATTAGTTATTAACATTGCGCACTAAGTAATTAATTACGGATAAACTTATTATACTCGTAATTCTTCTAGTCCTGACGAAAAAGCTTAACATCGTTATCCGTCTTACGCAATATATATATATATATATGTATACCGGGTAATTCATTGCTACATGATTTTTACATTTAATTCAGAATAAAAAATATCCATCCATGGTCAAAAAGACTGATTTAATGAATATTATTGATATGACTCGCTTTACATATAGATTCTAAATCAATTAGAAATAAAGGATTATGCGAATGAGTACCGAAGAAATATTATATTACAATAGAATGAAAATATATTCCGGATAGCCGTTATAAGAAAACCAAATCAATCATATTCCCATTTGTAAATTTTGATCTATCTCATTTGTTAGTCACTAACACAAGCTTCCAAATGGAAGGATAATAGCCGAAAGTGACAAATACGATGTCGAACGGGACTCGCTTTTAGTTTGATTGTAATATTAATTGTCTGCGTGTGTAGTACACGATTACATTACAAATAAGCGACAATAAAAAATTATTTCCGTGCAATACGTTGTCTCCCCTTCCCTTTACGTAACGGCTACATTTTAGGCTATAAATAAATAGTTTCTACGCTCCCGACTCTAAAGCCAAACAATATTGCTTGCACATATTGAGGTACACAAATTTTGTTTATTATTTTGACACTAGATACTTCTGTAGTATGATTATAAAACTTTGGTAAGAAAATAAACTGCTGGAATGACGAGGCGAAATTTTTTCCTATGTATTTAATACGAAAACCAATTAACGTCCAATTATGAGCGATAGTTTTATCGTATTTCGTAGTTTTGTAACGTGCATCTCTTTTAGCCCAAAGTAGAGAGAAAAAGCATAGAAATTAAGAGTCGTTGAATATAGTAGTGACTCAATATTATTACGGATTCGATAGATTCAGCTCGGCATAAATTATACATCAAGATATTCGAGTAACACAATTCAAAATGATTTTTACGCGTAAGAAGATTTTTTTTACAAATTCACGTGTCACTTGGATTAAAAATTTTGAAAAACATAAAATCGAAGAGAGCAATCTTAGCTCTTACTTAGCGAGATTATATTTTTTAAGATGTGGAAAAGTAAAAATATATATATCCAAAGAATGCACCAAAAAATCTCTTCTCGCGCGTGTGCGTTGTAGGAAAGTTTTTGAAAATAAATATCAATGTAATGAGGAGTTGTACGTCGAGCACTTGTATTATAAATGTAGCAATGTTTTTAATGGCAATCGTGCATATCTATCAATACTCTGGCCTATCTGTATAAATAAGAATGAAATAGCCTTACGTTCGTTGTACTAATAACACCATGTGCTTAAATAGATCGATGCTCGCTATTTCCAGTCTAGGTAATTCAATGACTTTTTACTCGACTATTCCCTTCGAGAGGAGAAGAGAAGCGAGGGAGGGAGCGAGAGAGGGAGCGAGCGCGTGTGCGTAACGGCGAGCAAAGCAATGCCCGGATTTACTGCGATTTTATAACGGCCAAACAGGCGCGCGGGGCAGCCTAAGGCGCTAAACCGCGCACCTAATGGCCGATCCATCATCGGCGTTTTGACAGAGGCCGATTCGTAAGTCGATCGTTTTTGGCTTCGGCGCGTTTTTACCTATCGAAGAAAAGAGGGAGGAGGCCTTGATACCGAGGCTCGTAGGCGGGCGGGGGCGGGCGGAGGAGGAGGGCGCAATATAATTGACGCGTGCGTGTTCAATTTCATCGGAAATATACTGTCCCTCGGGGCTTTTATTATACCCTTTACTCGCGGGGGCCCTTTTGGTCAATTCGAGTAAGTTATTTTTTCGTAATAGCGTCCACGCGACGTCGTAAATGCCGGAGCCGCGGCCTCGCTCCCTCAGTCGAATTATTCCGCTAGCCGATAAACCCGAGCCGAGCTCACGTGCCCGATCCGAGGGAGAGGCCGAGCAACTCCCTCTCGAGGGCCCATCCTCGGCTCCTCGGCTCCAGGCCCCCCTTCGACCGCGGGGAGGCTCCTTTTTCTCCCGGGCCTCGACGCGTCCAACGCGAAGGGCTCCTCGGCCCTTCCCAGCCTCCCGCACGGCGAGGAGGCCCTCGCCGATGCCGATGATATTCTCCAAGGAGTCCGCGAGGCGCTTCCTTCGCGTCTACCGGCCCTGGAAGCGTTGGAGCCTCCCGCTCGAGCTCGCCGTTTCGGCCCCTTTCGATCATCCGAGGCTGTCCACCCGCGGGAAAAGGCCAAAAAGGGACAAATTTTTTTTCATTCCCTCTCTCTCTCTCTTGCCCCGTAATGACGAGCCTGCCGGAGGATTCCCTCAGAAAATGCAAATGGTACTTTTATTGTTCGACCCTTTGCAGCGCATAGGCATCCAGAAGCCAGTCATTAGCCCGGCTCGAACGTGTAATTGGCAAAAAGTGTACACGCATGCGGATCTCTCTCGGGCGGGGCATGACTTTATAATCTTGAAGTCGCGTCGCCAGACTTCCGACAAAAACCGAGACCAAGCGCCTGAAAAGCCGACAGAAATTGAAAAGATCATAAGTGCACGGGGAGGAATACGATTCCTTTGTGTTTCTTGCTCTCGTCCTCAAAGTCGGCATTTAGCCTGGCTGAACTGGGCGCGCTCCTCTTGCATTTGCGGACGAAAGAAATCTAGAAGGAAGACTTTGTAAAAACGGCTTCTATGAAAACCGCGAATCCGCATTATCCGGGGCCCCTTACGCCTCCTGCGATCCGGATGATAAAATACTTTTGTCCTGGCTCGAGCGAGGCTTCATAAGCAATCCATGGGCAGAGGCGCGCCTACCCGCTCGGACACTTGGAGCAGCAGCTCCTCGTCCTCCACCCCCGCGCCTGCTTACGAGCTCCCCGATCGTGTGAAGCCTGCGTAGGAATAAAATCTTTAGAAAAAAAATATCGACGTTCTGGCCTGTGCGATAAAGTAAGCGGATATCAAAGGGACCAGAGGAAGAGCCATGGCTGATGAATCTTGGGTAGAAGAGGAAGCTTTTTATTGGATATCAATTGGACCGATAAAGAGTTGGTTCGATGTTAATTGTGCCGTAGGAGAGAAAGAGCCCAGATCAGGTCTTAAGTATCATTCGGTAACATAAAAGCCTCTCGGCAAAGGACAGTTGCCTACTTTATTTGCTAAAGAAACGAAGCCTGCCATTAGCGTTCGAATGCAACTACCAAAGTTCTGTCATTACCTTCAGTTCCGTAAATTGCGACTCGTTCTAAAGTATTATTCTATTTAGGGGAAGAACAGTGTTCTTCGTAAAATATAAGCTCCTTACGTGCCCGACCGGGACAATTAGTCGGGCGATCGCTGGCTTCTCTACATTCTGTGTTCTCGCTTTTTAAGGAAATTTCGCTCCCCGAATAAGGAGGACAGGGTACTCGGTACAATGAAGCCTCTCCTTTCCCTCGGCCCCATCGTATCGCCTTTCCCTTTTGTCTTTCGGACCCCCTCGTCCTTCTTTGTGCGCACGCGAGACCGACGGCACACGTGCAAGGCGGCCGAGAAACGGGCCCCGAAAAGCACGTGATTGACAGAGTCCGAGTACGAGTCGGAGTCGTTTTATGCGGTATTGTCCTGGCCTGGAAATGCTCTAGAAGTCACCCCCCCCCCACCCTCTCTCTCTCCTCGCATTCGTAAGCAAGAGGCGAGCTCGCCCGGGTGGAAGGGGTGGCTGCTGCCTCTTATATTTTGTGCAACATTTGAGAAGGCGTCCAGGGAGGGCGGGGGGGGGGCAGGAGAGAGCGAAAAAGGGAGTCGTGGATTTGTTATAAAAGAGTCGACAATGAGCGCTAAGCAGACTCGCGTGACGACCTATTTTTTCTCTCCCTTTTGCTCTCGAAAAGTCAAAACAGAGCGGACGCGAGTCCGGGCCTTTGACGAGATGCCGACCTCTTTCGATCGCGTTCGGGGAGTTGACTTTCTGAAAACGCGGCTCCCAGTCTGTGCATCTGTGGCTAAGCGAACGAGATGCGAAGTGATTAGTACGTCACGGTAGTACCCACTGAATTCTCTCTCGTATTTTAGAAGCCCGAGCGAACGGCTTCTTTGACTCTGTTTCTCTTTTAGTTCCTCTTTCACCTTTTCTGGCCATTGTTCCCCTCGATTCCTCCACGCCGTCTTTTTCTCTTCTTCTACCATAACTTGCTGAGCTTTGAGCTTTCCAAGCGTGAAAAAGAATCCTCTAAAATATCGAATGCTGGCCAAATTGTTAAGCTCGCACTCTTTTATTTCAATATAAACATCTAGTCTTGAGTTTCGTTTGAAGTCTTCGACTTCTATATTTTACTCCCGGTCTATTTCATAAATATTTCAATCCTTTGATAATATTTTCTCTTTGCTCTCGTAAACATTCTAAATTATAAATAAAGTGCCCCCGTGCATTTCCCTTAATATGCTTGAAATACTAACAAATGTAAATTCACACTTTGCTAAAATAACAATAATTGTCGGCATGCGAACATAGAATGGAGCTAATATATATATATATTTTTTTTTTTTAACTTCTATATGTACATACAAACTTCGAAGTTCATTTAATAAAAAATTGAGCCTATGATTTTATGATATAATCTTTCGGATATTTATCTACTAATAAATAGTTAATGTTCTCGATCGATGCTTAGTTTTCATTCCAAATTATTACTTTTATTACAATTAATTACTTTATAAATTGTAATTAAATAGGAAGGTTACGTTCTACTGGATATCTGCGTTTAGCATTGCAAATACTGTTGTTCATTCTATATTATATTATAATTTATTCAAGCTCTATGTTAATATAATTTTAAGATTTTAATAAAATTAACATTGAACGCGAAATCATTTGAACGATTCTGTGCTTTATTCTATACGATTACATTAATAGTCATTCGTTAATTTTGAAAATAACGTTTTTTTTTCGATAATTTAAATTTCATCATATGAGCTTTATATACGTTGCGAGTATGTATATTTTTGCATCCAAAATATTTACACTATAATTAAAATATTTTATACAAAGTTATCATTGGTATGAAAAAAATTACTTAAAACATATAAGCTTTTAGGTAAATACAATTATATTTTATACACACACGCATATATATATATATATTATATATATATTATATTTATATATATATATATGTACATATTCAATACATATTATGTTTATATGGATTGTGAAAAGTCTCTTATACAGCCAAGTATAGACCATAAAAGCAGCGAACTTGTAAAGGTCTGTCGAGCTCGTTTTGCTTAAATGCCCAAAAGCATTCTTCCCGACGTCAAATTTCGAAAGACTACATAAGAATAACTGTATAAGAAGATTTGCTTACATATACTAGTAAATGAAAAATGGAAATAAGGGTCAAAAAAAGGAAGACGATAAGGAAATGATACAGGCATTAAGAAGCGTAGGGGGAGATATATATATACTGAGAGAGAGAGAGAGAGAGAGAGAGGAAAGATGAAGAAACTTGTTATCTTTGATGTGGTAAAGAAGTCGAAGCAAAAGCGTCGGCGTGCTTAAAGTTCGTACAAAATTACTTTTACTGTGTTTCTGCTTTGGTGAATGTTTACCGATGAGCTTTTATTGATGCTACGTAATAAACTGACTTTTAATAAAACAGCTCTGATAGAGTTCAGCTGATGCGGTATCGTATATTATTTACGGGAGTAAGAGGGACTGCGAAATAAGTCTAGATCAATAGGAGTAATGGATGGAGAAAGTTTGTTGAAGCGCCTAACTTGTAAGATTAATGGGCAACTATTTTTAAAATTCGTAAACGTATCTGCAAATGATATACATTATGATTTAATAGTCCTCTGCGTGGAAAGTAAGTTTACAAAGCATTCAATGTCACTTTAATGAGGCAACTCCATCGGGTAGCAGAGAGCGTTGATCCTTCGGTAGCGTAAGCAATTGCATTTCGTCGGAGGCCAGGAGGAGCGAGCAAAGCGCAATCCAATGGCTTAGCTCCGAGGCCTGGAGCAGGAATCGGTAGTTGATTTTCATTAGCGAATAACGGGGATGCTAGAGAGAGCCAAGCCGTACGCATCCGCGAGGAGGGTGGGCCGATTTTGGGGGATCGTCGTCCGCTCCCATCGGTACCGGAGGGGCCCGCGAGCTGCCGAGGGAGGAGAGGAAGGGAGGCAGGCCAAAGCCATTGGACGGTTGGCCAGACGATGCCGAAAGCTCATCGCGGATGGGAAAGGCCGAGGCTTTGCCGATCATCGGAGGATCGGCTCCGGTTGTCTCGGCTGCGGCGCGCGCGCTCGTAACAATTTACCTCCCATTTTCCCGGGGTCCTCGGCTCATCGGCTGCCAATCGGCGAGGCCGCGAGGTAAAAGTACGCGGTGGACGGGCTCGGAGCTAAGTTTTATAATGACATAAGTGAGCGCGTGCGCGCGCCCGGTAATGATAGTACGCGCGATTATTGCCAAGCCGTTACTTCCTCTGGCTTTTCCCACAAACCATCCTTGGGCCGTATTGGTTTAGAGGAGCCCGGCGCCGATCGGCCTGCCGCCAAGTGCATTCCGTGACTCTTTGTAATTGCGCATTGTGCGCCGGCGCGGAAGTCGTTCGGCTCTCCGGCGAGGGCAATCGCCGAGATTAATATTGATTGCGTGGCGGGCCTCCGAGGGCTGACCTCCCGAGCCTCGGCGGCGCACCTGCGGCTCCTATCGAGTGTCTCTCCCGCGGCTCGATCCATCGGGAAAAGAAGCTCGCGCCGCGCTCCCACGTGGATTATTATTCGCCCGGGGCTTTTTTCTCCCCAGCCCCGGCGTTGGCCCTACCCCTACCGAGCAGGATCCCTTTTCCGTTTGGCCTCTCGCTGTCTCTCCACCTCCGGATTCTAAGCGCCCCAGCGGCCCGCCGATGTTCACCGGTCAGGTTCACCGGGCGGCCCTGTCTCCTGGAGGATGCACCGAGGCCGGCACCGAGGCTCGACTCTAAAAGCCCTGGTTCGCGTGCCCCGGCGGGGGCTATTATTGTCCGGAGCGGGGAAAAAAAATTTGGAGCCTACTTCGCTGGCCTCCTTTCACGCTCCGATGTTAATGCCCGTGATCGATCGCCTACTCGGCGATAGGATCGCCAGCGTAAAATATTTATTTATATCACCGGGCGGGACAACCTCCGAGCGCTCGGCCAAAAGAGCTAGGACTAATCTCAAAGAAGATATTAAGGAGGAGAGGAGGATCCGAGGAGCATAAAGGCTCCTGACTTTCTCGGTAGACGAGTTGACGTTCATTATCACAATCTCGAAGTCATTCACACAATCGAGTCGATCTGAGCCACGGCAGCGGAATGCTTCTTAAAAGAATCTCCATTCACGATATCCCCCCTCGCCACCCCACCCCTTCTCTCGTCTTGCTGGCACGTCACTCGTTCGGTAGCTAATCTCAACAAAGAGCCAAGGATGTACCGATCTAAGAGAGCAGCCGAGTGAGCGAGACGAATTGGGGGGTGGGGGCGGACACATCGGTGACTAAATCGTAAGTGGTGGTAGGGCGAGCGAGAAAAACTCGTGACGCGGAGACTGACGAATTATCAGATAAGAGGAGCATGACGAAACACTTTTGACAGAAGGTAATTCCTGCCTCGATATTACGCGCGCCTCCGTCTTACGATGTTTTCATACGAGCTCACATAATGCCGCATTACACCTGATGGCTCCGTTACGGACTGGGCTTTTAGGGGAAAGCGCGAAAATAATCACAGCCCAGAGCTTCGGGGCGACTCGCGAGCTCGGGTTTTCCATTCGCGGCGATTCCCCGTGGGATCAATGCTCCGGCTTCGAAGAAAAAGTCTCGCGCTTGTGGCTTTGCCACGGGAAGAAAGGAAGAAGTGGCGTATTTTGCGTAGGCTGAGCTCTGCACCATATAGAGCATAAGTAAATAAGAAGAGGCACTGGGGCCTCTCCCCTATTATTGCTCCGGCGCTTGCATCGAAGGAGGGCTGCTACGCGATATTAATGATTTATCGAAAGTGCGGGGCCGTCGGATGGAGTAAGTGAGCCATTAGTCGAAGGTGAAATTCATAAATCACTCGGGTGCCCGAGCCACGCCGGCCCGATAAAGGCTAAAAACTGTCCGGTAAATTAAAAATCGAAGGCTCGATTCCCGTGGCCAGAGCATTGCCGGGCGCGGAGAGACGCTCGCGGAGGAGAATCGGCCAGGAGAGTCGAGCGCGTTCCCATGGCGGGACCGGAGCCTAAGTTCGGGTGGGGCAGGGAGGGAGGAGGCCCTCCCGAACGGAGCCCGAACAAAGGAGAGCCAGTGGTGATCGGCCCTCGCGTTGGAAGAAGAAAAGCTCGGGGGCTAAGAGATCGGGCCTACTCGCCGATGGGAAGAGACGCGGCGAATCGCCGAATTCAAGGGCCGCCCTGTCGGCTGGGGAATTACCTGGGCCGTAAGTGCCGCGTAACCGCGCGGCGATTCGTTCGGATCAGCGTCAGACGGGCCCTAAGCAGATTATAGCCGCGATCGAGGGCCACACCGCGCGTCTCCTGGGGGATCGCCGACCGCGAAATCGATCGCCCCCGGATGATACACTTATTATCGACCTGGCTCCTTGGCCTCGGTCCCTCGTCTCGGCCTCGACGGAGCTCCTCCTCCCGAGGAGTCCACCCGGACTCCCGAGCTCGCGGCCCTCCTCCTCCTCCTCCACCTGGGATTGATTGCCGAGGACAGCCGCCGCTCTACCGCTTTATACTTTATTTTCTCCTCTCGACATTCCCCTCGCCCTCCGGGGACGATGGCATTTTTCCACTTCCTTCACTTGGCGCTTAATTACCGCGGTACACGCGTCTGCCTGCCTCTGCATCGGCTCGAAGCTTATTTATACCAATAACGTTGCCCTGTTTGACATTGACCGAAAAAATGCCGAATAAAACAAAAATGACCGTGACTCCTTTTTGGGATCCCATGGCAAATTCGGAGAATGTGCTGTAGACCATGGAAGATAGTTGCCGAGTGTTTCTAGATGTAAAGTTCAGTAGTCTTCATCTGTTGTGTCCAAATTTCATGGCTTTATTCAAAAAATCGCTTTAAGAATAATACACCATTCGCCAAATTTGAAAATTGTAAATTGATTTCTTTTCTTCACTTGGCTAAAATTTTAAAAACATTGCGTTGAAATGGTGGAATTCATCTATTGGAATAAAACCTTTAACAATGGCACTCGCAGATTAATAACTAGATTCAACTCACGAAGCTTTAGGGGTAAAAGGATTAATTAATAATAACTGTAGATTGTACATAGAAAAACATTTTTTAAATATCGTTTCTTGGTCATCGATAAGACAAATTACTTTTAATTTTAATTCAAAGATTCTTTAACTAAGCCGATTATAATAACTTTTTTCATTTAAAATACTGTCAATGAGCTAAGGTTTTGAATATTATTCATATATGCTCACATGGCTTTAATCGATGTACTTAGGCGTTTGCTAACTTATGCTTAATTATAAATCAAGGATATTTTCTCACGGACGATAAAGCATTTTTTCCAATTAATCAAATCTTAACGAATGCTAAGACATATTTAATACTACAATCATGCATTAATTAGACAACGTGAGCTACATTTATAAAAAAAAGTAATCTAAGCGAAAGGCATGAATTAAAATATAAAATCATCTAGCTCTAGCTTTTTACTGACTCAGATGCTTATACGAAGGGTAAAGGGGGGCCCGAATTTGCTGGAAGCTTAAGTAAATCACGAAGACGCAACGTCGGACCGTATTGGAGAACAAGAGAGCGGGGAGGTTGGGATAAATCCCAGTGGCCGAGGGCAGGATAAGGTCCGGGCTCGTGAACTCGTCCATAATTCACACATTAGCGAGCTTACAAAGGCAATTAATCGAAATTTCCATTTCGACTGTAGATTGGCTAATTAGTGGGCGGAAGGTCCGGGAATGGCCAGGTCGGGTGTGGCCGAGCAGTCGCTGGTTCGGGGCTCAGGAGCGTCTTCTCGCGTCGAGGCCCCGACAAAAAAGGTGGCATCAATTTGCTAAAAGACGTTTCAGCGCGTTTCACGGGAGGCCGTAAGGAAGCGTCATCGCTCGGTGCTTCCGACGTCTCTAACGACTCGGCGAGTTGGTGCGGCGAGTAGCGGGGGGGCGGGGAGGTTGCAGGAGAGGCGGAGACTGGCCGTCGGATTTTCCCATACGAGAGGAGCCGAGCACACCTCCATAAAAGCTCGGAGCCGGGCTCGTCAAAGGGAGCCGCCCGGCCACTTCCGGTCGTTTCCTCCGGCCGCGAGGCCGCTCGCGCCCATTAGCCTCCTCGTATTCCATTTTCCCTGGCTGCCGCTGCTCCTGGCGCTTCCACGGGGGCCGGGGGTGGGGCAACTCCCGGACGTCGGACGCCCGAGCGACAGGAGCGAGCGACAGGGCTCGGGCACCTGAAGGGCGAGGGAGGAGGAGGAGGAGGCAGCGGAGGGAGGCCTGCACCTGGGATCCTCGGCGCAGATTGGCCGGGCGTAGGCTGGTGTAGGAGTCGGCGAGGTTAGCTCGGCGGGGCTCGCGAGCGCAGCTCGAAAACCACTTCAAAGGGCGGCCACGGCCTTCCTCGTGGCTCGTTGCGCGCGGACGCCTAAACGCCTCGGCCGATCTTTCATCCGCGCCGCGTTCCGCCGAGCTCCCATGTAATATTGACGCCGGCTGTACACACAAGAGGATAATGGCTCGCGATGTTGGCTGGCCTGGCCGCGGCTCTACCGAGCGACGGTCCGGCAGGGAGAGGAGCCTCGGCCGATTCGATCGAGCCGCGACTGCCGCCCTCCTCTTTTTCCGATCCCATCGATTGTTTGATGATTGCCACCATTTTTTCCAACTGATTCGAGGAATTTTAAACGGGGAGGATGTAATTTCGAGGCGAATTCATTACGCGGCCTTTTTTACCTCGTACGGCTGGCTACCTCCATTAACGAAATGGAAAGATTTTCTTTATCGATCCCCCTGCAAATTGAGCATATCGCTAAATGATCCCGACCTCCCCTGCCCACCCTCCTCTTACACGCTCCTACTTACTTTCAGCACAATACAGCCACATGTGATACCGCTGCCACTATTTTTTTTGCTCTCCTTTTCTCTCTACCTCCGACAAGTCACGAGTCCTTATGGCCCATGGCCGATTGACAGCCAATTTATTCCCACCGGCTTATTCGGACACTCGACCACTTTATCTTAACTTCCTACGAGCATTTTTATAATAAACACGCTATTAAATTATGCTATTCCTTATTTTTCACAGCTAATAGAAAAGCCCGCACAACTCATAACTTGGCCGCTATAAAACTTTGGCCTGTTTTATTAAACCCGTGATGCAATGATCGACAAGAATAAAATACTTCTACCTATGTATATTCTTATGCTCGATGTTTATTGTGTTGGGCAAGATTATCGTTACTTTTAGTTCAGAAGCTATCTAGGTGATATATTTGAAACACTTTTTAAATTTTTTTTCAACTCAATACAAAATACATTTTCTGATCATTGGTCATACCGAATATTGCTTCTATCTTCCGTTGCCTAATATGATTTTTGAACAATGTATCTATATTGCGATTCAAATACAATGCATTTCCTCGTATTAACTTAATTTTCTAATCTCAAAGAATTATCATTAGCCAACAGCCAAAATTGAATCATTTTCTTTGCCTAAATTTCCTCAACTAATAATAACATAAAAAATTGTTAAACATAAATTATTTAAGTTAATTCTAGAAATCTATATTATTTAGTTAATATTGTAAATTTTTTTTCTAATGTAGGTTGTTTATTTATTACTTGAAATTAATTTTCATTTGACTTAAATACATGAAAATATTATAATGTTTAAGGAATTGATAGTATGTCATGGCATATTACAATAAGCAGCCTTTATATTAATTAAATGAACCCTATTTATAAATATGTGTGTGTGTGTGTGTGTTTAGGTGTGTATACAAATATAACACATGGAGGGAATGAAATTCAATAATATTTCTAATTTTACAATAAAAACTATTGCTTTAATTACGACCCTTGAAAAATTATTAAAAAAAAATCTTTATTGCTTTATTTTATGTGTTATAACAATGTACAAATACTGTTTTTAAATATTATTAAAAATTCATAAGCATTTAATGTTTGAGTTAAAAAAATCATTTAAATTAATTGCGAGACAATACATGATTTGTATATTACTTAGATATTTAGAAAAATAATTGTATAAGTGGAGTAAATAAAATTGCATGTATCAAATTCAAATTTTTATTCAAATGAATCATTAGATATGAGAAAATGTCGTGAGGAGAGAAATATTGTATTAAATTGCAGTATGTTATATTGAAATATTCAATATTTTGAAAAAGTGTGTGTTCGCTTATGGGTAATGTAATATAGTTACAGTTTCAATATAAGATTGTCACCCCAGAGGCATCGAATAATCTAGTTGATGAACTTCTCGTGTTCTTAGAAATCTGTTCTCCATAAAGAGAAGCTTTCTTTAGCAGAGTTTTGTAATATATAAGAGAATATTTGGAAGAGAGAATGCATTACTAACGTGCAGACTTGAGCACATAAGTAGGAAATCCTTTAAAATTATCCAAAGCACCGATTCCTTCACGTCACTCTTTCGGAAAGAGTTTGAGCCTCTGAACATTTACTATAGTAGTTGGCATAATTCATAAATGGCAATAAGACTGTGGAGAAGGGAAAACGATAATCGATATATATATATATATATATATATATATATACATATATACATATATACTCATTGTGTGCGCGCGCGCGAAGAGTCCGCTTGAATTGCACTTCAATCTGACTACCGTGGGAACTTGTATTTTATACGAAGATTGACGACGTAGAGAAAAATGGAGGATGCCTTTAGAAAAATGCCACGTGCCTTCACTCGACTGGGCTTTGAATATGGAAGCATCCATTTTAGCGACGAGAATCCTTTTAAGTCGGCTAGCGATATGCGTATGCGCAGCCCATTAAGCTCAAATCTTCCGTACATTACAATTTTACCATGAAACCGAACACCGATGCTACGTCACGCATATGTTATAATAGATAGTTTATTTCAATCACGGTTTATTATATACTTACGTCTCAATTGGATGTGTGTTTAATTGAATGTCACATAGAACTGTTATTACGTTGTAATGACAAGGCTTAACTCAATTAGAGATTGGAAATTCTTTCCGTTTCTTAATTATAACCCGAAGTAAAAGGAACAATGACAAGGTTTGGTCGCAATGAGAATTTTTTACCAAACGATTATTCATTTGCGTATTAAATAGTTCAATCGAGCAGTTGGACGATGGTTAATTTACTTTTTATATGCATGACACTTAAATTGCAATGGCAGTTTCGATAAAATCATTTAGTAGAAAATAATATCGTCGTTGCTTGTATAAGCGCACGTTGTGGGCTTATACAATCGAGGACAACTTAAAAATTAACATTCAAGTGAATAATCATAATCGACATTAGCTTATTCGGAAAATAAAAGTTACAATTAGTTTTGTTTTGTTTTTTTTTTTTTTTTTATTGAATTAAAGATAACTTAATTATAAGCATTGACCATCGATTGATGTAAATTTATAGAGGTGTACTTTTAAAAAGCAGACATTTGCTTGTATCGACCGATACTTTGATATGAATTGAATTTACAAACATTTTAAAGGGGTTCGTGCAAATGCTTCTATGCGAGTCTCACTTATGCGCGAGAAGCGTAAAAATCTCGTGGCATTGGGACAGTTCTTTCCTTAAGTACTATTAATTATCAAGGATAATTCAAATCCAGTGGGTAGGGCACAAACTGCGATTTATTAATTTCTTGTAAGTGGGAGGAATTTCTGAAAACGCGTGTAGCCATTATAAATACATAATTTGTTTGTAATAAGTTGAACAAGAAATTGTGGTTCTGTCCATCGGAGGAGAAGCATTAATAATGGAAATGGATTTAATAGTTACGATGACTTATATAGCTTCATTTAATCCTGAGCGGCTCATTATTATTGTTTGATTGGTTTATCGTTGTCGGTAATAATGGTACTATAAAAAGCCATTGACTACCATACATTCTTTTCCTTATTTATGAATGATTTGTGCGTCGATTATGACTAATTTTTACACAAGTGAATCATTGTAATTACGTAAAAAATAAGTTATTCACGGGCAAAGCTGCTGCATCGATACGATCGTAGGCTTTATTATACGCTTTGACGATTGGAAAAGCTTTTAGCATGGGTTAAGTTATCGAATCGTTTACTTCCGAGCTTCTGGATGATTATATCAATTAGCCGGTAGTGCAATAGAAGCAATAAACGAATTCGTTATTATAATATCATTCGTCGAAATAAATATTCTATAGCAACGAACTAATCGCGAGGTTAACAGAAGAATGAACAACATTGTCGATTTAAAAGAGAATTAATTTGAGGCTTGGGGCTGTCAGCATTGTTTAAATTGCGATGAGGAATTTATTTATCATCGATTGCGGAAAAGTACGAAAGTACATAAAACACGTTAAATAGAAAATGCGGCTCTATCTCGTTAGATGTCATAAACCAATTTTAGATTTAATTTACGGGGTAATCAATTTAAGCGCATTCATCTATACTTTATTAAATACACAATGCCACAAGGCCTAAAAAAAGATCCTCGGGTTGGCTTTATAAATCGAGGGGCTGCATCGCGTGTGTAATGTTTATACCCGGGGCACGCACGTTTACTGAAATAACACAGTTTTTAAAGAATATAAAAAGGGAAATTAAGCTATTCTTTGTAGAGCCGCCATTTTCAATAGTTTTTATTATTAACATGGTAATATTGCAGGGGCAAAATGGTCATAATGCTGCGAATGGCACTTTTACGAAATTCTATTTAAATAGAGGTATAAAAAGTTGGGCGAAGCTTTCCTTCTCTTATCCGTGCGACGCCGGCCTTTTGTTTTTGCAATGCGCCACAGCTGATTTGCATTGAGAAACAAAAGAAAAAAGAAAATAGATAAAGGTAAAGGGAAGTCGAGCTATTCATACATTTTGCTAGAAGAATGGCTAAAACAGAAGGGTACAATTATATTGATTTCAATTAGTATTTCATTTTCAATGGTATTTTGCGATGGTAACGGCTGGATGATATTGTCGTTTTTTTTTTTTTTTATTTATTTTTTTTTTTTTTGTCAAAAAATACCAATCAACGATAGCAATCGGAGTGTTTAATAGGAGCAGGTACATCGTCGCTAGTAGGGGTAAGCTTTTGGGTAAAGAATTCAAAATAAAAGTCCAGGAGTGAAATAGAATCGCGAGGGAAATAATGTATTTAACGATATGCTAATAATTTAATTTGCATGGCAAAAGATTGCGGCGGAGTCAGTGTAACTTATTGATTGTTTAAAAAGTCTATTATAATGTAGCAGCGAGGGGTAATGAATGCCCCCGGTAAAGCGGCCGAGGAAACTTACAAGGAATAGCAAAATCACGAGTACACAAATTAACGAGTTAAAGTGCTCGGCTCCCCGGCGAGGAGGAGACTTTTTAAAGGCAGTCTTCGGTACATTTACGACCGGAGTAAGGAGGTTGCGGCCTTTTCCATTCTCCGTCCGCTGGAGAGAAAAAATTCGTCCGATAGAGAGTAGTGGCAGTGGAGCATCGCGGATAAGAGAGAGAGAGAGAGAGAGAGGAGCAAAGGAAAAGGGCTGGGAAAAGGAGGAAGGGGGAGAGGAACGGAGTCGAGCAAGGAGCAAAAGAGAAGAAATGGAGCGAGGACGCGTTCATCCCCTCCGCGCGTTATTCTTATCCCACCTGGGGATGGGCAGGAGGGGGCGCGAGCGCGGGAGACGTCGGAGGAGGCGGAGGGTGGCGGGGCCGCGAGGGAGGATCGCTCGGCTCGCGATTGGCATGCATCCCCCCACCGGGAGAGAGAGAGAGGGGGGGGTGGAGAGGAGGGACTCAACGGAGTCCGGTGGTAAAACAATAAATCGCCGGAGGGGCCGAGGCTCGGCGATGCTCGGCCGCGGCCGCGGGCCACAGAAGGGAAAGTGGTCCCTGTCAGCAATTGCTCCCCCACCCTCCGACAACTAGGAGAAAAAAATGGCAGCTGCCGCACCGTAGATGGCGCGTACGAGAGCGTAACGCGTAGACACCTGCCCAGTCGGTGGGCTGCCCCCCTGCGCCCGCCCCGCGAGAGGCTCGCGCACGCAGGCACCGAGGAAGAGCCGCCGTCGGGAGAGTCGGAGGACGCGCGTGGCCGAGGATTTTCCCGCGCGCAGCGTCCGAGGCCGGAGGCACCGCGCAGGCGCGCACCGCCACCGGCGCCGCGCGCACCACCGGGTAACAATAGCGGGCTCGGGCGTGGCCGGGGCTCGGGCGAGCCCGGGCGCCGCTCGCTCCGGCCGGGACCAATGGCCCGGGCGGGGGGCGGGGCCCAGTCCCGGAGCCGCCCCCTCCTTTCGCCGCCCGCGCTCCGAGTCGGGAGTCGGCTCGCGAGTGGCCTGCCGCTCGGGCTGGGAGGGAGCGAGGTAGGGATAACGAGCAGCCCCGGCCGGCGAGGGAGCGAGAGAGAGCGAGAGAGACCGCGCGCGTTGCGGTCTCGGGGTGGCGGTGTTGGGGAAGGGGGGGCCGGCGGCAAGAGCCATCCACCGCGCGAAGCCAGCGGTGGCGAGGGTCAGTCAGTCTGTCAGGCAACCGGTCTGTCGTTTATACGTGCGAGCAGCAGCAGCAGCAGCAGCAGCAGCAGCAGCAGCCGCTGGTCGTTCTCCGCGGTTCCGAGGCGCCCCGCGAGCCGCCCCCCCACTCTCTCGCCCTTCCTCGCTGGCCGACTTCGCTCTCCCTCTGCGCCCACCCCTGGCTCCTTTCTCCGGCCGGCCTACTCGGCTCCCTCTCCCGCTCGTCCGCCCGCGCGATTTTTCAAATCGTCGGGGCAATCGTCGCCGCCGCGGCCGCCGTCGCCACCACCGCCGGCGCTGCCACAGCCGCCGAGGCCGCAGCAGCAGCAGCAGCAGCAGCAAGAGCCGCCGCCGCCGCCTTCTTCTTCTTCCTCCTCCTCTGCTTCTTCCCTCCTCTCCTTTCTTCGGAGCCGCGCGCGCTCGCCTCGGAGATAATACTTCGCCAGTGGATATCGTGCGAGCCGGCCAGACGCGACAAGCGCCAAGCGAGCTTTCGGCTGTCGTCGGACGGCTGCGCTCGAGTTGGCCGCGCGAGTGCGGCCCCCCTGAGGCCGAGTCCAAGCCCGCGAGCCTCCAGCGGATGCCCAGTCGTGTGCGCGATGCGAGCGAGGAGGAGCCCTCGGCCGAGGAGATAACCCGGGGAGCCTAGTCTGCGGATGCGGGCCAGCCGGGCCCTCTAGTCTGGATACCCGTCGGGGGAAGCGAGCTACCGGGCCGAGCCCCGACCATGAGGAGGCCCCTCTAGTCGAGGCCCCGGAGCCCCCGAGAGAGCCGACTCCCGGCCGCCCGGAGGTGCGAGCGCGGCTGCCCGAGGCCGCCCCCGCCGAGCACCGGCCCGACGGCTGCCGGCGGGCTCGGCCCGAGGAGAGGAAGCCCCGGGAGGAAGCTGCTGCTGCGAGGCCGGTCGGGCCCGAGCCGACACAGGCGAGGTGTGATGTTGCTGGAGTCGCGCGCCCTCGCCGGTAGGAAGCGCAACGGCCTGACCCTGTCCGCCTTCGGGGCTGGATCACCGAGCGAGGAGGACGAGGAGGACTCGTCGCCCTCTCGGGTTCTCCTCGCGGGCAAGATGCAGGTCGCGGCCGAGGCCGCCGCCGCCGTCGCCGTCGCTGCCGCCGCCGCCGCCGCCGCCGCCGCGGCCGCGGCACCCGGGGCCGCCAAGACCCCCGCGACTACGCCCGGCGACGAGCAGACCGACAGCTCGAGCCCCTCCTCCAACAGCAGCCTCCTCAACAACCTCAACAACAACTGCTCCAACTCGAGCAGACAGTGCGCCACGGACTTTAGCATCGCCGCGATAATGGCCAGGGACTCGCGCCAGCAGCAGCAGCAGCAGCAACAGCAGCAGCAACAGCAGCAGCAGCAGCAGCAGCAGGCGAACCTCTCCTCGACGCGCTATCACAATTATCAGCAGTCGAAGCAGCCCAGGGATCAACAAGCCGTCGACGGCGGCAAGTTGCACCAGCACGGTGAGCACCTCCTCTCCTCGGACTCTTGAAGTCCCCGCTTTAAACCGCCGCCCCCCCCCTCCAACCAAACGCCTCCTCCGGAGGAGGAGGAGGAGGAGGGCGAGGCCTTTAAAATCCTCCGCGAGGCCCGCTGCTCTTGCTCTCGAGCCTCGAACAGCTGGCCGCCCATCGATGCTCGCCGCCTCGGCCTCCCGGTCCTCCGTCTCAAAGCCAAAAGGACTCGGAGCCATCGTCGGCTATCCATCCGCTCTCTTTGCCCTCGATACTAGGTAGGAAAGCAGCGGCTCGGTCAAGCTGGTCGGGAAATTCTTTCGCGCTCTCGCGACAATCGTTAATTTCTCCTGCTATTGAACGAGCCAAAGTAATTAATTGTCAATGCCAGAATCGATTATTCAGTGTTCCTCGACAATGGGACAGGGACAATTATTCACAATTATATCTATTAATTTGCGCGCGCGCGCGCACAGGCACAGTCCAGGACAAATGCCCGGGCATTTTGCACGCATCGCGGGCGAATTTTTTCCATGCCCGATAATGGAAGCTACTCCTTTTAGCACTAATAAATTACAGTTGCGCGATTATTGTTAAACCCGACATTGTTTGTACAAAGGTGATTGATTTTATGGCGCTTCGAGTGTAAAAATAATATTTAATGTTCTCTCTCTCTCTCTCTCTCTCTGTCTATCTCTCCTTTTTTCCCCTCTCTTTTCTTGTTCCTTTTCGCGCAACCACTGCTGCTGCTGCTGCTGCTTCGAATATCACAATGAAACGTGCGCAGATCTAACTGCGGTTGAACGTTGAAAGTTATACCACTTGAATACGTTTGCCAGCGATAAATAATTTCTCCTAGTGCAAATAGACTTCTGCAAATGCCTGTAACTCTTGCAGCCACATGCGATCGCAAGGAGTTCCATTTATCAAACCCGATAAGTTATTCATCCGAGTTCAAGGACCAATAACGGCTTATATCGGTATTTGAGAAATCTTACAAATGCTTTTTTCCTCAGTTTTCCATAAAGTTTTTCAAGCTTTAGACCTCCTGCTCGTCAGAGGCTTTTAAATATTCAAAAAACTCTCAAGCTCACACCGACCATTTTTTACTATCCCAATAATACCCATTGAAAATTGTCTATAATATCAATAGGTCTGGAAAACGACAAATACGTGTATTTTAAGATTGATACTATACATTTTTAAGTACTTATTGCATCTATACGAATAAAATAATAAATGCAAGATAATCTTTCGTTTATTTCTTCTATGATTTGTAAGCGACCATCCAACGATCATCGTTGAATTGTAGAGGAGTTATAATAGATTAATGAAATTAATGAAATCCTTCGATTTCTTATAATTACCCCAGTAATTATAAATGATTAATATAATTTCTAACTAGGAAAAATTCACAAGCAAAACTCAGATATGTAAGGGATAAAAAAAAAAAATGAAAACAATTTACTCAACAATATTGGGGCCGCTACATTTAATTCGTTGGTAAATATAATCGTCCGATACATATCTTCTTTACATTTTAAACGATTATTGTAAAATTGGACTAATTAGTTTTAATTTAAAGATTTAATCGCTCGAGCTCGAATAGAATTAACATGCGAAAAATTCGAATAAATAAATAATATACAAATACAATGTGTAAGCTCACGTGTAGCCGCCAATGTAGAGCTGCTTAGTAGAGCAAGTAGCAATTAATTTGTTTTTATGCATCGTCGCCGCTAGTGCGATTTCAGCTTTCGTTCGCTAAGTAATAATAATTACAATAAGACAATTGTTCTTTAATACTGTGTATAAAAGTACAGTGTATAGGATGAGGTTAAGGCCTCGTAAAAACGCTAACAAGTCGAATTCTCGAGAAAGGAGACTGAAGCATTAGGAAGGATCATCGGGGCATGATTAAAGAAAAGGCCGAAATGGGGGAACAGCCCCGGTTAATCTCCGGCCGCAATTAGAAAATGATAAGCCATCGAGGCCAAGGGACATCGTCGGGGGTTCGGCGATCGGCTCCCAGTTTGGCTGCGCTCGCGAACCTTAACCCCTTGTCGCAAGATGTCAGTCCACGTACGAGACTCGGCGAAGCGAGCTCGGCAGCGAGCAAAGCCAAAGGAGGAGAGAGAGAGAGAGAGAGGGAGGGAGAGCCCCTGTCGGCTGTTGGCGAAGGAGGGGGGGGGTTTGGGCACGGAAGGGGGTGAGTCTCGAAGGCACGTAGGCACGAAGGGACAACGCGGCAGCGGGCAAAGAAAAGCCCGGCCGGCCTCGAATCGGCTCGTGTATAATAACAGCCCGGCACTCGAGGTGCCCTCCCCTCCCGCCCCCCGTATATACGTGTACGCCAATTGTCTTCCATTGGCTGGCAGGAGGCTGCGCCGTACAGAAGAGGCGAGATGGCAATCGATAAACGATGACCCTTCGCTTTTATTCTCGGGGCGCGATTGACACACGATATCGGCGGGCCTTGGCTCTCACAGCGGCCGAGAGTCCGCCGAATGCGCCGTTAAGGCGCGAAATTTATCATTACGCGTGGTAAAAAAATCGATAAGGGGCCACCGAGTTTTTGCACTCCCCGGATTCGTGGCCCTCCCGTACCTTCCCTCCTGTCCCCCTGCCCTCCTTCGAACCCGCGGCCTCGAAGTGCGCGCGCACGGGGTTTGCCGCTCGGCCGGGCTGGGGGAGGGGGGGGCAGGGAGGGAGGGAAGGTGTGCGACGAGGGTGAGACGAGCGATCCCGGACTTCTCTCTCTCTCTCTCTATCTCGATTCATCGGTTTCCTAGCCTATTGTTGAGAAAGATTTTCTCTCTGGATCAAAGACCAAGCGAGCCGCGCTTCACCTTTAATGACGATTCCTTTGGATGATCGCGTGCCTTGCTCGCTGCTCATTATTTTCAGCCAAATAATATTGCTCCTCTTTGAATTGAGAATTTTCTACTTAACTTCTAATTTTACTCGTTTAAGCAATAACGCGTTTATCACTCGGGCGTACTGTGGACTGATTCGGTTCAAAATGTTAGATAATTCAAAATGTATAATTAACGATTATACGATGAAAATCTTATTCTCTATTGGGAGAGTGAATTTAAGAAGGAAACGGATGAAAGCACGTATTTAGTCAATCGATATGGACAAATTGTACACGTATACATATACAAATATGGAAAAATAAAAATTCATTGTCGAATCATTATACCATATTGACTCTTTTACAAAAGTATGTACGATAGAAACAAAAGAATATACATCAATTTTCAAGCAGTCGTGAGCAAATGTAAAAAGACGCAATGTTAAGTAGCGATTAACTGTGACACTTAAAAGACATTAGACCGGAGGTAACTGGAAAGTTATGCGATTGAGCTCTTCTAGATTTACCCGCATGCGAATAAAATTATCAATGGATTAATTATTAGCCGCGCCCAAATATGGACTCATCGACGGAAGTTCATTCCTCGATTCAATAGGGATTCCTAATACGCTGTGGGGCCGGGGCTAGTCGAAAGTCTAGGTATGCTCAGGTGTATGGGTGTGGAGAGAAGGAGGGGGTGGTACAAAGAGCGAGGTAGGGAGGGAGTGGGAGTGGAGAGGAGTCAATTTTCAGCTAGGGTCTAAGCGGGAGAGTCGAGAAAATAAAAATGATCGCGTGGCCGCCTCGGGTTTCATTAACGTGTCGCCTCGACACGCAATAAATAGTCGACGACGTTGGTCGGAGCGACAGGGGGTGCAGCCGGAGGAAGGGGAGATAGAAAGCCAGAAGCTGCCGCACTAGAAGTGCCGGTGGACGGCGAGGAGGTACCGCGGCATCGCTCCTGGAATTCCCGGGCATTAAAGGACTCGCGGCCGATCTTCCCTCCATTATCCATTATTATCGTTATCATAAAGTCGTGGTGTCCCACCTTCCCCCGAGCTACGCCTGATCCCGACGCTTCCGTGGAGCGACGTCGATCCTTTCCCCCGGTCCGGCTCCTCCTTCCTTCATTGGCTTTTTTCTCCATCCCCGAGCATGGACGGCACTTAACTTCTTAACGCCCCTTTGTAGCTGCACTAATAAAGGCGTTGCCGCGTCCACAACTCGGAGCCCGAGATACGGCTCATAAAATTATCCGCTCTATCAGCTGGGGAAATCAGTCGCTTTTCCACCCTTTGCCATTGGGACATTGGTTTAACGCGAATTCGACGTTGGCTCAACGCTTTCGTGCATTCGTCCCTGGCCCTAAGCCGGCCCTGACTCTGCTCGCTCTTCCTCGCTCTGGCCCTCAGAATTTGCAGCGGCTCATTTCAACAAGAAGAAAAAACCAAGCCTGATAAATACTTATTAAGGATCGAAACCGAATCCAATGCCGATGGCTGCGCTCGTGAAAATACGCTCAATGTCCTGATAATCCCATTACCAGTCTCCTCGTCGCTGCTCGGGGTTAACTTATAATTGTCAGGCAGCGGCTGTTGGATCGAGCCAACTCAAGCCAGTTTACAATTGACGGATCGGAAAGGCTTGTCCGCGCTTGAGGTCGTGCAATAACATCCCGCGAGAGCTCATCCGGCAGGATGATGTTTGCGCCCAATTTTTCCGCAAGGAGCGAGAAAAATGTGTGCATCGTCGCTCCATTGTTGCGGAGCCGAGAGGCGGTACAGCCTCCGGGCATCCGTTGAAAATTTAAACGAAGCCTCATATACATATATATATATATATATATATAGTTAAAGTACGATAACGCGCAGTTGCACAACATCGTCCGAAGCATGTCGAGGCACGCGTGAGACGAGTTGGGAGAGTTTTTCTCGGGGTGGGTGGGGGGAGGAGATAAAGGAGGCAGAGGCGCGGGGACGAGAACGAGCGGCGTCATTCTTGGCCCGGGAACAAAAGCCCTCCGAGGAAAAAACAAACGGCAAAACGGGGGGGAGCCGTCCGACGGCCACGCGAGAACTGGAAGAAACTCGAGCTACTCCGGCGTTGTTGTGTATACGGAAGCGCTGACGATGATGTCGCGGGCGGTTGCCGTGCTCTCGTCCTCTGAGGTGCGGCTCTCGCGCTCATTCTTACCCCGAGCCAAGGAGGAGCCGAGGACCCGAAGCGACCTCCCAGGATGAATTAATGTCTCCCTAGTGCGCGTCGCTGCGGGACGATCGCATTGTCGTATCTCCTACTGCGACGAAGCGACGCTCCGAGGCTCGTCTCTATTCCAACCTTCCTGCCCATCGAGCGATCGCTCGGCCGACCGTCTTAATCAACCACCGGGTGCCCTTAGAAAAATCGCCCTCGAATCGTCCTTTGCCATGACTAGGGAATATCGGCCCGTCGAGGCAACGCTTCGCTACCGGTACTGCACCCTGGTCGTCACCGTTACGCGCGAGTGAGCCATTTCTCGACCTAACAGCCCTTAACCATCTCGGGAACAATTAAAGACTCCTTCTTCTACCGAATCTCGATGTGAAAGGGATCGGGTGGAGCTCCTCGCGCAAACAAATTACGTCTACCGATGCGGTGCAGCTTGGAATCCGCGAGAGCGAGAGAGAGTGAGCGAGGGGGGGGAGAGAGTGAGGGGGAGACGGCGGGAGGTGGGGGGTGGGGAAATAGATTATTAAATAAAGTAGCACATGAAACAATGTATCTGCAAACAAATAAATCAGCACTTAATGATCGTCGGAGCTAAAAGCCATTAAATCAAATGGTCGTCGGGTCGCGCCTCTCTCGTCAACGATTTTCTCGATTCTTCACATCTTAATAATACGCTCATAGATATCGTATGTCATTACCGGAGCCACAATGGCCATCCCCATCATCGTCGACTGTCGCGCGCTCGGATGAATCAGCGTCTGCTCGACAGGTTTCCCCTGGCTTCCCGTGGCATTTCCCCGCCCCCCCCCCACCCACCCGGAGGGCCCCGCACCCACCCCCAAACCCCTGCCAACCGACCCCAGCCACCCCGCGCCGAAAATATCCTCGCCCCCCCCTTGCAGCCCGATGTTTTGTAAACAAGCCCGTCGGCGTCTTGTCGGCGATCGCCGAGCGGAGATAAGGACCGATCCAGGCTCAGGCTCGTATCTACGCCAACCTACGCGTGGCAGTCCCTCGCGGAAATCGACGCTCGTCCTCGCTCCCTACTCCGGCTGACCTTCTTCGCTTTGCTGGTATTTCTCTCTCCCGGATGACGCGGAGGTGTCGTCCTTACCTTCGACTCGATACTTTCTACGCGCTCTTTTCCACGCGTCGAGCTTTTTCACCTTAGGGAGGCTCTTGACACGCGAATCTGCATATTTTCCTTTCAACGCCATTATTAATTGCGTTTATCGAATGATGCTAAGATTTGTTGTTGTTTTTTTTTCCTTTCTTCTTCTTCTTCTTCTTCTTCTTCTTTTTAACTAAATAATAATAGCAGGAGTTGCGAGGCGCTTTTGATTCATAAGAGCCTTTCTTCGCGCATTAGCAAATTGACGAGTATTGCCGAATGCTCGGCACAATTTCTATGCAAATTTTTTAGCTATTAGGAAATCATTAAGTCGTTATAAGTTCGCTTTTACGTTAGCTGTAAACAAAACTATAATAATTTAAACATTACTTCGTAATTCCTGTTTTCGTTTTCCGAAATAAAAAAAAAATTGATACTTTCGCAATAATAGCGCCAATTATTGCCCAGTGAACAAAAGAACGAAATTGAGTATTATATTATTTAAATAATTGAAAAAGTTAAAACATATCGGTCACTTATCGTATTAATAGGTTTAGCTCGATGCCGCTTCTTATTATTGCAACGGAGAAGGTAATTCTTACAAATTGTGTAACTACTAAAGAAAAGTCTACTACTATGCCAAAGAGTTTATTAAAAAACGAGCCTTCACATTGCAACAACAACAACAAAAAATTAGTATTTCGATAATTGCACGGCTTTAGCACGAAATTACTGATTCCCTTGCCATTGCGTCTGAATCCACATGCACGAGGCCTAATAAATTTAAATGCTCGTAACCGTTTTTAAAACGCATTAAGTAATTTATACTTAGTCCACCGGTGCACGGATTTTTACAGTTTACAATATATTTAGGGAGGTAAATGCCTCTTTAATACGAAACATGCCAATGGCCATTGTTGACATAGATCGGAAAGTGTTTTTTTTTTTATTATGAAAATTTGATTCAACCTAAACAGTTATAAAACCAGTCAAATGGACAATAAATTATTAAACGAAGGAATCAGAGAAAGGAGTAGGAGCTCGGGTAATTATTGGCCAAACAAATCTAATAAGCCTTGGTAAAGTGGAGAGGGGGGGGGTGAGGGGAAGATTAGATATTCCGCAACTCTCTTACGGCATTGGGCCTAATTTCGCGTGACCATAAATTGCATTATAATAATGCACATCCAGCTTTAATTACAATATAAAGCCTGCGGTGTCCAATGAATAAGCGGCAATAATGGCTTCCGCGGAGTTGCTTAATATCCTGAAATCGTCTTAATCGTCACCGGCAATAAAAAGTAAGTACGTTTAACCTCTCGAGGAGGAGCAGCAGCAGCAGCGGCAGCATCGTCATCGTATCTCATCGATACGTTGATCTTACTCCTTCATTCTAAACGGTACGTACTCGTAAAACCTGAATGAAGCATCCGGTCGTTTCTCGAAACACACGTAAGTGTGTGGCTTTCTCGTTTTTATGAATGAATTAATATATACGAAGCGCTGACGCACGATGTTCGCGCGCTTGTTAATAGGCGCAGGTGAGCGACTGCTCATAGATCGGGAATATTATTGCCGGGCCGCTGATGAGGCCGAGAGGCGAGAAAAGGGTCAAAGCCTTCGGGAGGGAAAAACGCGCAGCGACGGGCGCGAAAGCAAGCACGTGCGCGCGTGGGTCCGGGCCCGGGGACCGGCCCGTCGGAAAAGACCGAGCGGCCGCGGAACCTCTGGCCGCGCTCGAGGAGGGGCTGCTCGGCGCGACAAAGTCCTCGCGAGAATTTTCGCACCGGAAGGTGCGCCCCGCTCAGCGGGTGACCGACGACTCGCTCGGGTGCCGGGATTGGCCGGTGGCTCTCGATCGAATGCCGGCAGCCCGACCAAGAGGCGCCTAGGCACGGAGGAGCCTAGCGAGGCGACGCGAGGCTCGCCGCTTATTCATCCGTACGTTAAAAGCCGACTCTCCTATTTCTCAATGCTGCGGGATATTTTATTTGAGCAAGCGCCGATCGCTACGTCGCTCGCTTCGGCTTAAATTATTCCTAATTTTAAAGGTAATCGCTTTACGAATGGCCTCGACGCTCGCTTAGCGGCAGCTCCTCTTCGGACAAAAATACTCTCCTGCAATAATCGCCTTATTTGCCGGAATTCATTGCGATGAAACAGTCCTTCGAGATCAAGCCTCGAGCTCAAGATGATACGACAGTTTGAAAAGGTTCTTTCAATTGAGTGCTAAAATCAAAGTTTCTACACGCGAAATACAATTCCAGGGCAGGCACCGATGATCGCGAGGGTGAACCTTATTCTTTTTTATTTTTTTTGCCAATAGGCAAAAGCAGCGGAAATCATGCGGAATCAGCACACCGAATAAATCCAGCCTGTAATCGAAAATTTTAAGAATATCTACTTCTACTTGCTGTCGCTTCCCTACTAAATATAAGTTTCGAGCGAGTAAATCTCCTATCTCAAGATCGTCGTAAAATTCAGTCCCTAGGAGTGCATCGTTTTTCGGGTAAATTACCATTGCCGTGAGCCCCATCGAAGATCAATCCATTCACCGACTTTTTTACGTAATGCCCACTTCGGAGGTCAAATCGTATCGTATAACTTGATTTACGATGCCGATGTTCAAACTCTTAGCCGTACTTCAAATCATTTTGCTTCGGAGCTTATCCCTCTCGTGTGCCCGATTACGATTCGCTCTTGGCTTCGCTAGATTTAAAAACACATTTTCATTTCGGTTTGCTTAAAAATCCAAGCCCACAGCCTAACAAGTTTGTCAATAACCAAAGTAAAAAATAACATCAAACTTATCTCCGATTGGGGGCATCCTTGACCGTAGGCCAAAAATAGTACGAGCAATGAAAGTCAACGCGAGCCAGGAATTTAATGCCAACCCAATTGGGGTAGAGTTTTACAGGACTTTGATACGAGGAGGGGGGAATTTTTCTCTCTTAGAAATGCGAAATCGAATGAGGATGTAATTAAGAAGGCATCCGTCGGTCTATTTAAAGAATAAATAAACAAAGTAAAACGAATTCGCCTCATATTTTAAAGTGTCCAGCATTATAATAAACAGTCATCCGCTGCTTATCAAGGCGCGGGAGAAACGTGGGCTGTAACGTGCCCACCATTACAGCGTCACGGATCTCGGTGTTCTGCTCGGCCGAGGGTAGCTTTACGTCTTCCCCGGGTTATAAATATAGCAGAAGCTTTCGATGGCTCGGTCCTCAAGCTCCCGGCCGCAAAACGCCCACATGGACAACATAAAAATAAGTTGCGCGATACGAACTGCTCCATCGAGCCGAGGAGTGGCTATGAATAAGGCCCTGGGCAGCTCTTTTATCATTAATCAAGCGGCCTCGGTGAGAATGGCCCGAGGGCCAGACCCCGACGGCCGACCTCGAGTCGAGCCCGTCAGAGGCGCCCCTCCTGACCCACTAGAGTACCAACCCCTACAGGCTAAATCAGCCGCGAAATCGGCCCGCGACGGCGATCGATAATCGACCTTGGATCGAGAAGCTCTTTTGCTTTCCGAGAGTCCTCGGACGGAGAAGTCGAGGATGCGCCCCTGTGAGCTTTGCGGAAGGATTCGGCCTGTCGATAGCGACTCCTGCCGACAAGTTCACACGAGCTGCTCTCTCTCTCTCTCTCTCTCTCTCTCTAAATCGCAATAGAATTCCTCGCTAGAGCCTCCCCTCGGCTCGGTCCTTCCTCGCGATGCTCGGGTACTTTGGCATGAATCTTCGAAACGCGAATTCGGCTTTGGAAATCGAACGTAGAAATCGATTTACAAAGAGCACATCCACTCGATTGCCTTTTCGTTTTTACATTTTCCATTTATTGCGAAACTAACGATTACGTCGTGCCGGGAGAATTATTACCCATTGAAAAATGCATTTTTGCTCTTCTTGCCTTTTCGGTATTTGCTTCTAACGAATTGCATCCGAAAACGTGGACACTTGGATCTGGAAAACAAATAGCAAACGATGAATAATAATAAAAAAAAAAGTAAATAAGCAAAAAAAAGGTTTTTCAAATTTATCTTTCAATGCATTCGTCAGTAACAAATAATGAACTTGAAGGCTAATCTAATTTTTCATAAATCCAATTGCCTTGATTTTTTTTTTTTTTTTTGTTCTTTTTACAAAAATTGCTTTGCAATTGAAAATATATGGTTGCTAATCCGACTTGGCATTAGATTAATGTGTCGCAATTTATATATATATATAATAATAAATAATAAATAAAAAATAAAAAGTAATAAATAAATAAATAAAATAAAGAGGCAAATGAGTAAATTATTCAATGCTCTGCTCGCAGTTTGGAGGATTGAATAAGAAAGAGTCGGAAGTCGAATGTAAGGCGGAGGGCATGGCGCGGCGCAATAAATAAGCATTAAAAGTCGGAGTGGAATAAAGAATCGAGAGCGCCCGTAATAGGATACATCTATTGCTTCTCCATTAATCAAAGGCCAGGCTCATTTTTAAAGCTTGCGTTACACGCGCCGCCGCTCGAGAGAGGGAATCAATTTGAGGGCTCGCATGTCCGGCCGAGGGGAATGAATCCGGAGGGATGAAGAGAGTCCGGGCCCGGGCTTATCAGCGAGGCTCGTACCGCTACGCACACGAGACAAGGTACGTCGCAGGGGCAAGGACTCGCCGGGTCGTCGTCCTGTGCGTCGAAAAGTACATCGCGGACTCCCGCCGAACTTGCCCGCGGATGGACGGACCCGATGGATCCTCCCGGGCAATGTTATCCGCGAGTGCCTTTCTTCTCTTGGCCCCTGGCCGTTTCATTACTCGTCGCGTGCATTATTTTTACTTCCCGGGTTGTGCGCTCGTAGACTCCGGCGAGCGTCAACCGAATCGCAGCGTCGCAACACGAGCCCATCTATAAATGCGCGCTCGTATAATGGCCTCTGCGCATAAGTACCCCGATTATTTTTAATTCAATTTCAAATAGGAGTTACCTTTTTTCTCCCTCGAGCCACCTCTCTCTCTCCCTCTCTCTCTCTCTCTCTCTTCGTGACAGGGTAAGGCTAAGCTCGGGCTCCACTGCTCGCGGGCGCAATCCATTATCTCCACTTACTCGTTGGATAGACCAATGCTAGGCACGCCCCGACTGCTAAATAAACCTTATTCGATTGATTATATAATTGGCTAAATTGCTAATGCCATGGAGCCAAGTCGATTCTTGACGCTCTCCATTCGGGGACAAAAATCCCCTGGCTCGCCCTGTCAGTTGAAAGATCGACGGGAAATCGGGGCATTTGCCAGTCTCGACTCTGATTCTAAAGGACTTATTGCTCGCCAACAATATCAAATATTATTTGAAGCATCGTCGTTGGAATTACTCTCCGCTAGTAATTCCCTTCTCCCCTCTTGATTTAATATAACGAGCTGTATTTATTAATTTCCATTGCGCAGTTGCAGGCTCCAAATTTATCGAAATCCCATAAAATACGTGTACGCGCGCGAAACAATTTCACGCGCGCAAGTAATTAATGCGATAAACAATTCGCTAATATTAAAAGGTTCAGTCATCTCTAACGAATCCAGAATGTACAAATCCATTTGCGCTTTACCGAAGCAGCAGCAGCAGCAGCAGCAGCAGCAGCAGCCCATATCGAAATTAAAAATTTCAAAAGTCCATTTAAAAGTAGCAATAACTGTCAAGAGGTAAAGCCGCGGAATGCAAAGGCGGCGCAAGAAAACGTTGTCGAGCAGGAAATACCTACAACGCCAGTAGATCGACCCTCGACAATGATTGTAAAATATTTTTAATCTAGTGCAGAACTAGTTTAACCTAATGATAATTAAGCACGAGTCAAGAGCCAAAGCTTGAAAGATCAACGTCTCGTTAACCCGCGCTCTCTGAAATCGTCTTAGACTTAAAGCTACGTACTATCTAACCCCATTTTTTACACATATATACGTATGGAATACAGAAGCGGGCATGTCGTTACCTTTTTTTCTACTTTTGCCAACGCTTACGTGCAAATGCGTGTGCATACATCAATCGGGAGGCGATGGCGGTAGTAACACGAGGAAACCATAATAAACTTGGTAATGGGTAGTTACGAGGCTGGGTCCCTCTCTCTCTCTCTCTCTTCACTCTCCTAATCTCTCTCACTCTCTCTCTCTCTCTCTCTCTCTCTCTCTCTCTCTCTCTCTGAATGAACGCGCGTGCCAGGGTCAGGTGCCGACTATTAATTTCGGGCACACACGTTGATGCCTTCTCCATTTACCCGTGCGAGGAATTAATTGCCTGTCTGGTGCCCGTCGACTGTCCAGGAATGTCGATCTCTCGACGACGCCATAGTTCATACGTCGAAATGAGCGTCGCGTTGTATCCTGGCCCTCCGCGCCTTTCCGCAGCCTTTAGCACCTTCCATTCTCTTTTGGTGAGCGGATAAAGAGCTTTTGGGAATTTCGAAAATTCCATTTTTTTCGGGAATTTTTTTAGTCATGCACTGTAAATTACGAGAATTAAGCCCGTGCGGAGATAAATTTGGCAAGAAATTGGGCGAATGAAGATTGCTTTTGAAATTTTTGCCGAAGGGAAGAGAAGTCCGAGTATCGAGTAGTCGTAAAATTTTAAAAGCTGCGAATAGATTATTTAGGTTAATTAATAAAACACTAGTGAATAATTTGATTATTACAAGGCGCGTAGGTCGCTTAATAGTTTTCCGACAAAAGCTTAATATTTAATCGTCTTGGGGAGACTGACATTTACCCACGATGAATCCTGGCTTCACAGAGTAAAGGCAACCGTGGGTTTAAAGTTATTTTATAATATATTTTTACAAATAAATTTAGATTATATATATATATATATATATGTGTATAATCGAGTAGTTACGAAAAAAATGTATAGAATCACCTTAGTAGATTATTTTTATCTCGCTTATAGTTTTAAGGCGACTCTGTCTTCCCGAATTCCAAAGCTGACAAACGGTTCCCCAAAAGGTACACTTTTCGTTAAAATGAAGTGCACGGCTCGGCAATTGGCGATTTTGAAGAATTTCCATGAACGTCAATGAGCAGTCGAATGATCATTGGTAGCTTATTAACCAAGCGTAGGCAAGCATCGGAGGATTGCCGTTGGACCTCCTGAATTCTAGCCTAATCACAATGTTTATAACTGATTTCGCGAGTTGCTACTCGGTGATATCGATGCGAGCAAAAGCTGGCCATTAGATTGGCGTCGTTTTGTTCGATGGCCGCTTTGTATTAGAATTAAGTCTCTCCAACTTGAAGGATATTTCCAACTTCTTGTGAAACCATTTCATTCCATAGCTATTTCTTCCTTTACACATATTGCGAACTTGCAGTCGAACTCGTTATTTTATACTTACGACGTCTATTTCATCTTGGCAACGATATCGAAAAAAGTGTAATGCTAAAAGAATTCCGCTCGGGTACGGAAAATTATAAAAGATGCAAAAGGCCAATTATCGCCTTATGCCTCTTGCGAATTGAATAAATTTCTCTCGTGCAATTATTTAAAATCTTGAGTCGTATTTAAAAAGAAAGTCGATGAGCTTCATTTATTTGAGTTCGGTAAGTAATTATTTTTTAACGAGAATGCTAATAAAAGTAATACATAAATTTCATTGCCTTTCGGAATAGCCAATAAATATGCCTTCGCATTAATGGTTAATATTTGTTAAATAAATGTGTATTATAATTTTGCATTTACTGCAACAAAAGGTGCATTAATTTTATTGCCTAATGCAACTGAGTGAACTCACAATTTTCAATGCAATCTTTTTGACGTAGTACTTAAAGATAATAAAATGAATAATAATAGGTAATAATAGATAATAATGGGTAAAAATATACTCTAACATTTGTTCATTATATAAAGAAGAGGTCAGAAGTATAGCGTAAAAATAATGAAAACACTTGTGGGCGGCTGGTATAGTAACAAAAAAGAAAATGTTGACTTACCGAAGAAAATTAATCGTGTTGCAAATTTTCACCACTACAACAAATCCATTCATTAATAAAACTCTGGAGAATAGTAAACAGGAAATGCAGAAAGCACCGCGTCATCCGAATATCTTGAATGATAAAAGCTCTTTTCGGAGTACGAGAGGCCTGGATGAAGAAGGAGGCCGTTCTCGAAAGATTTCTGGTAAAATTATTAAGCAAAACTATTCACGTCGCATGAGAATGAATAAGAAACAGAGTAGAGTATTGCCATATAATCATTATTAATCTTCGTTTTATTTTTAAAAAAAGAGGGGGTTGGTTGGTGGTGTTGGTGTTGGTGGCAGAAAGGGGGGAGAGCACGAAAAAACGAAGTAAAGTACGAGAGAGAGAGAGAGAGAGAGAGAGAGAGAGAGAGGGGAAAACCGAGACCGAGCGATAGCGCGGGGTTTGGGGTGGGGGGGGGGCAGGGGCGCAGTGAAAAATAAGAGGAAGAAGGAGGGAAGGGAAAAACGGAATAGAAGAAAAAGGAAAGGGACGAAACACGTGTGAAATATAGCGTTGGCTCTCCTCGCGCTTTATTCCGGTAACCGGAGACGAGAATCTCGAGTACGACGAACTCGGCGAAAACGAATGAAAAATCGTCGCCGCTGACACGTAGATGCCCAGAAAAAAGGCTTCACGAGCCGGGATTTCCTCGGGAGCCGGTGTCGTTAAGTATTGCCGCTCACGAATGGACGTCGATCCATAAATCCCGGCGGTGAAAGAATCCCAAAGGGAGCCAACATAACCGGGCGCTGCTCTGGCTGTTTCAGAAAGGGAGCCGAGCGTTTCCGGGGTGGTCTCGGCCCCGGCGGCCGCCCAGCAGGTCCAGGAGTCCTCGTCGGTCGACACGGAGGACGAGCCCGAGACCGACGACACGGGGAGCACCATCGGCAAGGCCCCCTCGCCCCTCAATCCCCTGCTGCAGGAGCGCTCCAACTGCGAGGAGCTCCGACACGTGGTCTGCCACCTCGAGACGAAGGACCTCTGGGACAAGTTCAACGAGCTCGGCACGGAGATGATCATCACCAAGACCGGCAGGTTGGTCATCGGGCGCCCGCGCCCCCCCTCCCGCTCCTCTCGCTCCTCCAGCTCCGCCAAAAATCGGCCACGGGCCCGGAGCGGCTTCGGCCTCCGCGCCCCAAAGACGAAGCCCCCCCCCGCTCGCCACGAGCCGAGTGCTCGGTCACCCATCACTCCCCGCCCCGCCCCACTCCTCATAAACTGCCTGTAATTGTTATTCATTTGAGATGTAGTGTCCTCTTGAGCTCTCAAGGCTTGGCTCGCTCTACGCTTGGCCATTCCAAACTCCTATCAATCTAAACGGCCGTAGTAAGTCACTCGTACGTCCATTTATGTTTCATATAGTACTGTCAGCCGCTAATTAAATGCTTGTTTCTAATCCAATCATTTATATACGCACACACACACACACACATATATATATATATATATATATTTACTTTCTCAATGGTAATGCACTTGCACAACTCTAAACAATGAGTCTTTGATGCAATATTATTATCACGGAGGAAAAACAATAGTAAACTAACGTAGAGAATTGCCGTTAGTTTTTGCGAATGAGGATGGAGACAATTTTTCCAAATTCAACACTTGTACCGGTACTTAATTAATTACTCGCGCCGCCAATTGTTAATTGGATTCCTTTAATTTATGCGCTTACAGCTCGACTTCGCGCACCCCCGCACCCACATATATATATATATATATATATATATATATGCATATATATCGAGTCTTGAGAGTATAAATTTTCTACTATCGCGTAAAGTGACCGGGGGAGGGGGATGAAGTTTGTAAAAGTGCTTGAGGTGGTTGAGAGAGAGAGAGAGAGAGAGAGAGAGAAGCACGTGAACCGTATGGACAGTATTGGCGCGGGGGGATCTCTAAAAAGTTCCTTCCCAATCCCAACTCCCAATGGGGTAAAGACTCAATTTGGCCGTAAGCATAATTTTCTCGTGACAATAAAAATCATTGCCAAGGCTGCGCGTCACGCCTCGCGTGCGCGGGTGTAGGCGAGTCTCGATTTCCCAATTTATCAGTCGGTCGAATCGGTCGGCGTGGCCGGAGAAACGAGGGGGGATTCGGAAGAAAGTCGGAGCGAAGGAGCTGGAGAAGGTGCCGGGGCCGGGACAGGGGCAGGACCGACGCGATCGCGGCAGAGGGAGGGAAAGGGTTAGGGGCGAGTCCCCGCAGACCGAGAGCGTCGTTGCGTCCCTCCCCGGTGACGCTCGGACGGCAACCGAGCGACGCCTTCGGCGAGAACGAAAGTAATGATTTTTACCCCGGCTCCCGTTCCTCTCTCTCGCCCCCCAACAACCCCTCTCGCTCCTCTCTCTCTCTCTTGCGCGTCATCTCTCAGCCTACGGCGCAATGCTCATTGTCTATCGCAGAGAGCCGGCTTTCCGATAAACGGCGGGAGCCTCGCGATACTCCAAACTCGAGCTCGCTCTCTTGGCACTGCCCTCGCTTTATTTTCGCCGAGTCCGAATCCGCAGCCTCGGCCGCGGCTCAACGAAAATCATAAATAATCCCGCGATTGTAGGCTTCGCTTAAATTCACGGATAATTATTCGTCCTCGCTGCTGATAACTGATGCCCTCCTCGTAAATACTCGTTTATTCTTGAAATCGAAGCTGATAATTTTACGACATCTTTCTCCTGTAGGCCGCGCGATAAAAATGCCCCTCAATTTATTTCCTCAATCGTATTTTTCCTCGCCACGTATAAATCCCGCCGAAATAATTTTACTCGATGCGCATTTTGCTCCGATAATCAATGGGCGTATAGTATTATATCGGGCTCGTGCTCGCTTCGTATTTAGCAAGGGGCGCAGGGGGTTTTTATTCCTCCGTTCCTTTATCCAACTCGGACCTGCCCGAACGCGGACAATGAAAACGTTAAAAGCGAAAGCCGAGGAGCTTCCCTCTTAAAGCGAGCTCCTCGGCATCAGTCGAAGGACAACGAATGACAAAGTTGCCCAAGGAGAGATTAATTCGTCGGCTCAAGAACCTGGGCGTCGCTCGAAGGCGCTGCGAGTGTTTCTCCTGATTGCACCTCCGGACGAAGGCTCAACACGAGCCTGTAAATAATTACAAGGCTACATCAAGTTCATTACTACTCGGCCTGTATACGATACGCATCTCGTTTGCGGCATAAATACTTAAGCCGAGGCAATCACATCTGTATCCACTCTCGGTCTCGGACCCTCCGCTCCTTAACGCCCGGCTTTCTCACTTCCCGCTCGCCTGTCGAGCCCGACGACGCCCCGACGGCGGCGGCCCCGAAATCCTCGGCCAGGTTCCGGACGCCCGGGCTTCCATTCGCTAACTCGGTCAGGGGGATTCGGTCTCGCGACGCTCCGTCGCGGGTCGCCCACCTCCGCCGACTCGCTCCTGTCGCGATAAGCCCACCCGGAATCCTGACGGTTGAGGAGGGCCAACGTCGAGAATTGATTTGTCGGCCCACCGAGTCGGACTGGCCCTCGACAACGCGCGATCTGCCGGGAATCGAAATTACCCTCTGTCCTCGGAACAAGAAGTCCTCGATTCGCCCGTTTCCCTTTACCCCCCAAAGAACTCATTACGACAAGCCTACAAGAGGCAAAGGACGCGAGGATCCTTCGCCGCGGACATCCGTAAAATAAGAGCGAGCGAGCACCTACTGGTCGCCAGACCACCGACTTGGAATATCCAAGAGCGAAGAGGCGCCGCGACGCCTTTGGTAAGGGCCGCTTTCCTCTCGGGGCAGGGAGGGGCTGGACGTCGCGACGCCCTCGTGTAATCAGATGCGGACTGACAGCGACTCGGCAGCCGCTGGTCGTCGCTCCCTTCAAACGTCAACTTAGTCGGGAACTTTACTGGAGCAAAGTGCGAGAAAGAGAGGGAAGGGGAGAGAGAGAGAGAGAGAGGGAGGGAGAGGGAGAGGGAGAGAATATATATCCAACAATGTGATAATGAACTGCACGCGTCGGGATCTTACCGAGTTCCATTACCGACCTCCAGACCAGGAATTTTGTTATTTATTTGCCTTCCTCCCAATTCTCGAACCTCCGCGATTTAATATTACGTTCTTAAGCTTTTTCCATAATTGTGCGGACAAAAATTTACCGACTCGTCCTTATCCACTGCCACCGAGATAATCGATAATCATGATCGAAGTGATGAATTTACTTAGTTAGCTTCTCCTCCTAGGCAGCAGGTGGAACGTTGCTTCGAAAGGATGATTATTATCTCGTTCGTTTTCACTGGATTTCGCAATGACTGGAAGCTGGAACGCGATTCCCTGAATATTTCAAGCTGATTTCAGTTCGAGCACCGAGGGTCGTTATTAATAAACTGATTATATTCGTATAGGAGTTTTTTGGCAAAGGATGGAGTCTCTTTTTCATCCTGCTGAGGCTTTTTAAAATATTAAGAATATTGTTTATGCCAATGGAAAGCATATTAGGTAAATATCTGACGGACGGACGATCATCGTAAAAACCTTGTCGAAAAGGCAAAATAAATACGGGCTGCGGGATTTTAATTTCGAGCTCATCACGAGAGCAGCAGTACGTTAAAGCCCCCACGAGGCAAGGGAAAAAAGAGAGGACCAAAGGGGAGGGGAAAGAGAGCAAGAGGGAAGAAAAAGGCAGAATTTGTCGCAATCACTTGGCACAAAAGTCAACGCGATAGCACGCAAGGAACGTCGTCGTTCGTGTCTCCTTTCTCCCGCGTACGTTTTCTTCGATTCATTAACAAAAGACGTTTTGATAAATAAAAGCATTACTCAGTCGCGCGAATAAACCGAGCACGGAGTCCGAGAGAGAGAGAGAGAGAGAGAGTAGAAGGGAGATAAGATCGGCGGGTGTCCCCGCGTTTTAGTGGTAGGCCCAGCGGGATGTCCGACACGGCATTAATGCCTCGCCTCCAACGCTAAGCTTGTGTCTCTCGGGCTCCCCTCCGCGCCGGGGCCCCTGCCCCCCGCCCAGTCCTCGCACGGCCGCGCTCTCGGGGCTCCGGGAGGCGCGGGACTGTCCTCCGCGTTTGCCCGCTGTGCGTGCGATTCCCGCGCGAACGCGCGCGACTCCGGGAGAGGAACGTGTTGTGGGGCCCAGTAGGTAGTGGCACTGCTGCCGGGAGGCCGATTATTCCTGGCCCGCGAGAGAAGGACTCGCGCGACGCGCCTCGACCCGAGGGCTATGAGGCACTCGCGGGTACTCGGGGCCGCGCCGCCACGGCCACCAGAGATCGAGCCCGAGATTCGCCGACGGGATTCGCCTGCCACGCGGCCTACGGACCCTGCAATAATTAATACTGAGATTGATGGATAGACATCGGGCCCGGAGGGAGGAGGAGGAGGAGTTTGGCCCTGCGCTCTCTCTCTCTCTCTCTCTCTCTCTCTGCACTCGCCGCTCTCTCCTCGGCTCCCGCCAATACTCCGGGCTCCATTGTTTCACCCGCCCAACCGCCACCCTCCACCTCTCTCTCTCTCTCTCTCGCTTTGCATTTAACACCCAATTCGTCCGCAATTCATTTTTTATCGTCCTTTTTATGCCGATCCCCTTTATTAATAGTCCATGCACGGGCTGCGGCTCGCGCGATTATCGATTTAGAGACTCCCGCATTTTCATGCTAATTGATCGATGTGTGTCTCTGTGTGTGCGCGTCTCCGTCTGTCTGTCTGCCCGTGTGTATTTAATTATACCAATCGACCTAAGCCAAGCCGGAGCGAGAGTATTCCGACTATTTTCAATTAAATTAGGTTCGTTACTGATAGGCTAATAGATTTTTACCCTCGGTATAATCATCATGATTCGTTAAATTTTATCTTGGAATCGCATTCTAAGAATAATATCATCAGCCCACCGAGCCATTCGCGGCTCGGGTGCATTTAAATTGTACAAAACACTTTTCCTCGCGGTCCCGATAAACTTCCGCTCGTTAACTCAGTACGCGAGCGATAATAATAGATTCGTGATAGATTTCAATTTCGCACCCCTGCCCAATCCAGAACCCTTGGCCTACCCCCCCCCCAAAGGCGCGATTGCACTCCAATATAAATCAAGCTTAATTTTGTCCTGGAGGAAGATTAGAGCTTTGGGCTCGATGAGCGAAGCAGAGTGAAATTATCACAGCACGGTATTAGCAAAGGTATTTTTAGTGTGTTTAGAACACGGCGCTAAGAAGTCCCTGTAGTCCGCAGGACTAATAATTGTAATTGAAAAGGAGGAAACGGTTTGCTCGGTTCGGTATGCAAATGGTCGAGGGCCACCCCGTGCAACGCGAGTTTGGGCAGCTCTGGAAGGACTTTGTTAAACAATCTGCAAGGGAGGGCTCCTCGTTCCCCGACGCGAGTCTCGCGCTTTGCATATTCATGGGGCCGCAGATCCGAGCGCCCAGATAAAAATGACCGACCGCGCGCGCGATTTAATAAAAAATTAAGCGATCGGCAGCGTTCTAAGTGAAAGGACGCTCGCGAGGCACAATTAATAAATCACTCCCTTTGGGATGGATAATGCACAAATGTGCTAATTAAATGTCATTACGCTCGGTCCGGCCAACCCCCGGATCGCGAGATAAAGCGCGTAACCTTCCTTCGCGGCCTCGTGATTAATCGTTAAGCCATTGCCGTTTTAGCCGAGAACCGTCAATTAATTCACGGCTTATCAAAGGGCCGCTTCGGCTCACTTTATCCATAGCACCATGCGTCCCAACTCTCTGCTATCTTTATTTTATCGGTGCTCGCAATGCGTATTCTTACCTGATAAATTATTTCTTAATTCATCGAGGACGCGCCTGTATTAATTAAGGAAAACTTTATCTCAGCTCTGAACTTACGGAAAATTTATCCTTTATTAAAAATTATTGCACATCCTTAAGGGTCATATTTACTTGCCAACGGCCAATACCTCGCGATCATAGCAAGACAGAAATCCTTGGGAAACTAATTTTTCCCAGATTGCCCGAGGGAAATCTGTTATTATTAACATGAATATATTCCGCAAAATAAAATTCTTTAGGAGACATTTTTACAAGTTATACATATGGAAATCGATTAATTTTGTAATTTAATATTCCCATCCGATACTACCAAAACAATAATAGTGAATTTTCCCGTGTAAACGTAAGCTGTTTTGTAAATATTGTATTTTACGAAAGGCTCACTTTATTCTTTTTTTATTATTAATTATTTCAAAAAGTTTTTAAAGTAGATTTTTAACTTAAAAGATACAAAGCTATTATTTTTATTATTTTTACCTGTTTTATTTTAAGTTGCATTAATATTTACAGAATATTATACGTTACAAACCGTTTCAAATTTCAATCCATATAAGTACTTATATACGTATAAAAATCTTATGATTTTCCAATAATAAAAAAACTCTTCCATTGGCATTTAAAATTTCGTAATATTTGAGACAATTGTACTTCTATTTTATAGGTGGAAAATATTACAAATACCAATATTTTACCTTTTCAAATGTCTTTTTTTCTATTTTAGTTATCTATTAATGTAGCTTAAAATTAATTTTAATAAGAAAGGTGATAATAAGTCGCCGTTATCTAATCTACTAAACGTATCTTTACATATGTATTACATGTTATTACTAAAAAAAATTTTATTAGTAAAACTAAATGATTATATTTATAAGCTTAATTAAATAAAAATTGAACATATTTAACTCTCTTTTTGCAGCTTTACATGCATTGAAATAAATATAAATGTGTTTCGCCAAATACCTGTTTTCTATATCGCAATTAATTTATTCAACAAGAAAATTTCAATACTTCCCGAGTTATGGCAAACTAATAAGCAACTATATTTTATAATTATTATTTTTAGTAAAACAATAAAACTTAATGAATTTTACTGGTTAAATATTATGCAAAAGTGAAAAATAATAAGATGATCGATCTATTGGATATCTTTTTAAAAATATAATTAATTTGTATTTTATGCATGTATATATATATATATATATATATATATATATGTATATGTATATATATTTATATATGTGTATATGTATGTATATAACGACTTCTGTAATCTTATACGATGTAATAGAAGTATTTTCCGTTCAATGCGCAATTTAATTAAAAATTATTATTAGTTAAATATGATTATTGTTTTCATGACTTTTTAGTAAAAAAAAGCTTACTTTTGAGCATTAGTAAATGTTAATCATGTATTTTAAAAAGCCATCATAATCTTAATTTATGTATTAAAAATGTTGGTATTATTGTATCGGTTTATTTCAGTAATTAATTTAATTATGCGGACATTCGTGCAGAAATTCCTTTATGTTTAAACATTTATTTTTAATATTAAGGCTTAGAGGAGGAGCACTATTTATTACCTTTATAGCATTTCATTACTTATATATCGTGACAACTGTCTTGTCCCAAAGTTGATCTGAATTTTTATCCTCATGCTGTTCCGAAGTAGCCTCTCTTCCTACGATAGGAATTTATTGATTAATTTTTTTAAGTTTACCATGGTGAATGTGCTTTATTTATTCGATTTGACATACCAATAAGTAATGAGCATTCGTAAGTACAAATTTATACAGTATCATGTCATAGATAAACGCAACTTGTCCGAATATTGATGCTCTTTTTACGCTGATTAAGAGTTCTATCGTTAAGCTTTGTTGATTCGTTTCACTATAAAAGAAAGTATACTTGCCCGAAGCCACAGAGTCCGTATCTAATAATCTCTTCATGGACTACTAAAATGTAATGATTACACGTACTGCTACACACGAGTCTTTTAAAACGCAGCCTCTCTAAAGAACACATCAATATTTTGCACGGAATACTTGATATCTTTATCTTTCTGTAACCAGTCCGCTGTTCAGCGATTTTCTCGATAAAATGCGGGCAAAGAATTTTTATGCTTTTGAATATTCTACTTTGTCAGATTTGTATTTTCTGTATGGGTAATTGAACTGGTCAGTCTTCTTTTTCGTGCCTACTATTTATTCTTTCAATTACGTATTTGTGCATTTGTCTCTCTTACTTTAAGGGTAAAAATATAATCAAGGTGTAATTAAAATTGCGCACAAAATGATTTTGGACGACAAAGGAACCATAGTTGCAATATTAAATAGTAATCGCAAAACTCATTTATTATTATTACAAAGGTATATAGTGTTAAAGTATGAAACTTAATGGCAATAATCAATATCATATTCAAAAAGATTCAAGTCAAATTTAATAATTACAATTAGTTTTCTCGCGCGTGAGTACTTATTATGGAAATACCAGGATGGGCATACGTTATTAAAACGAACGATTTTTTAAAAAAAGTATTACGTGTATTAAATGACGATTATTGCGCTTGTCAGGATCTTTGAAGATCGCATTTAAATAACTAATTGTCGTCTGCGAGGTATTCTGAAATTTTAGAAACGATAGCATAGGTCGCTGTTATTGAATCGACGATAACGCAGTTATAAACTATTTCAAGTAAATTACAGGAATTAAAATTCTACAGCGGTCGGTCGTTATTCGCGAAAAGAATCATGGATGTTTTCTTGCAATATGCAGCATCGCGTAAATCTTCGGCGTCTCAGGAGCGCATCCTTAATCATAGCGTTTAATTTTAAATAGAATCGAATAATATATGGTATCAATCATTGGTAATCTGCTTTATTTGCCATCGAACGAAGTTACTCGAGCGAGTGAATAATAGACAGATTCGAAGGCGCGCGCGGGCGCGTTTAGCACGGGAGACAAAAACAAGGGGAAACATAAGCACATTCGTATCCTCGCGATGCGTGCGGTTGGTAAACTTATCGCGCGCTAGGCGTAAAATAAAGAATTCAGCTCCCGGCAGCCGTTGGAGCGTCAAGCCCGATAAGATCGATCCAGGCTTTGGATGGGATTGGGGCGGTGGGGGGGGGGTGAGAGAGAGGTGGAGCCGGTAGCGAGGTAGCGAGGGAGAGAGAGGAGGAACAAACGAGATGGAGAGCGGTAAGGAAAAAAAGGGGGAAAAGCGCGACTCCCATTTTTTCATAAGCATCGGGATAATAATCCTCGGCGCTGGTCTGCCCTCAGGAGGATGTTCCCGACTTGCAGAGTGTCGTTCAACGGCCTGAGGCCCGAGGGCTTCTACGCCGTCCTGATGGACATCGTGCCCGTGGACGAGAAGCGCTACCGCTACGCGTATCACCGGAGTTGCTGGCTGGTCGCGGGCAAGGCCGACCCCCCGGCCCCGGCGCGGCTCTACGTCCACCCGGACTCGCCCTTCAGTGGCGAGCAGCTGCGCAAGCAGGTCGTCTCCTTCGAGAAGGTCAAGCTCACCAACAACGACATGGACAAGCACGGACACGTAAGTTGTTTCGCTTTTTCGAGCCCGGAACTCTTAGCTCCTGCTCCTGCTCCTGCTGCTGCTGCTGCTCTCCGACTCTGCGCGCGAGACGAATCCGGCCACCGGCCGACGTCGGGGGGAAACGATTAAGCCTTTGCTAGGGATCGATACTGAAAATCGGCTAGAGCTCAATGTCGAGCCTTCCCCTCGATAAACGGGACTCGTCGACGGACAACTAATCGATAACGAAGGATTCAGAGGCTGGGGCCTTGGCTTATAGAATACAATTGCCTCAGTCAACGATTCCTCCCTCTAATCCAATTTAGCGAATGCAGGTAAACGCATTAAGTTTTCTCGACTTTTGGCTAGTCGACTCGGATTCGGATCGGAGGGTGCGTCAGGATTATTATTATTATTATAATTATTATTATTATTAAGGTAGAGAGAAAGCAGGAGAGCAAGAGGAAGGATAGTTTCGCGAGTGACAGTCGACTCGAGGCTTCCGCGGCCGAGGGCCCCCTTAATATGCACGCAGCGCCTCGCTGCACATCTTTCCTTTTGGCGACGCATCGCATCGCGCGCTGCAGGGCAAATCTAAGCAATTCGATTAGCTCCTGACACACCCCCCTTGTCAGACCGGCGTTCAATGAATTATCCCGGGCTGCGCGCAATTCTAGCCGCAACGCGATAATGGCCCGCTCCTCGAATTGGAGCTCCGCACCTCGCGTAAAAATAGCAGCCTTCCTCACTGGTGAGAAAAGATTAGACAGGCGAAATATCTGTGACGATTTAAAACTTTAGCAGTCTGGCGACTGCATTATGAAAGCGATCGTTACGTCTCTGCCTCAGCCGATAGGAGCTTACAATAGTCTAACTGCGACCCGATGAATAACAAACTCAAGTTTTTACACCAATGACGTTGATGGATATAATCAGAGAGAGAGAGAGAGAGAGAGAGCGCACCGAAAACGAGGGTACAATTGCAGCTTATTTTTAGAGAGGCAAATTATTTATCGACTATTTTAGATCCTTGTCCTCTCTACCGCGGCATCTGATACGAATACCGTCCTTCGCTTGTTTTCCCTAAAAATTATCTAACTTCGCAAATCATTATTTCATGCATCGGAAATTCTTTTAAAACTCTCCATCGATTGGCGCGAACCTTACTCAACGCGAATAAATTAAGTCGCGCGTTTAAAAGTCCTGCAAAAATTGATATAACGAAGCTGTCACTAATAATAAGAGAGTTAATTTCGGATTTATTCTACATTTATGCAGAGATAACGAAACGATTGAAATAACTCTACCGCGAGATGCAAACACGGTCTTGTCGTTGCGAATTAATCAATTTTCCAAAGCTGTTATTCATCGGCGCGAACCAGAGCGGTTACAAATATCCCAAAGAAATGGACGCGCTCGTAACGAAACGGCTTTTGACATAAACGAAAGCCGCGCGCAGCGCGTAATTACAAGTTGATTTATCTCATTTGAAAGCTAGAATGCCGTTTATCGGGGGGGGGGGGGTTAGGAGGGGCCGAGGAGCGACGCGCCAGAGGCTGCGTACGCGGAATCCTTCCAATGGCTTGGATTTTTCGAGGGAAGCCGAATATAAACATCGGGCGCTTGTTAATTTTCAGTTGGTGCTGAACTCGATGCACAAGTACCAGCCGCGCATCCACTTGGTGAAGCGGCCGGACGGGGAGAATCGGGAGCCGATCGAGGACTTGGAGCGCGAGCCTCACAAGACCTTCGTATTCCCCGAGGCCATTTTCACCGCTGTCACCGCCTATCAGAACCAGCTCGTAAGTTGATCCTTCATTTGTCTTGTCTACCGGGCGGGCTGCTCGATCGCACCTCCGAGGGCCCGCGGCCCAAGCTCGGGCCGCCTTTGCCGTCGCTGCTCCTCGGGCCCCAGCCCCCCCCCCCAGCCAGCCAGCCTGCGAGCTCGGGGCCGAGGTCTCCTCGATCGGCATCGACGTCTCTGGCCGAGTGCCCCGAACAATCGGGAGGACGCGGAGACGGCCGACTGTTAAAAATAATCGCCGGGTCGGTCTTCGCGGCAGTCGCGAGCAGCGAGGACAAAGTAAAAGCAACGGACACCGGCTGAGCCCGGTGATGTATATATTGACTATGTATGCACACCTACCCCCCAATGACTTTCTTTCATAAATTACTCGCTTCTCGCGTCTCGTGTCGTTAAACGCGACTTTTTAATCTACATTTTTATATCATAAATCAAGCCTAGATTTACGACGAGCGCTGAAAAATAATGGATGAAGGAGACCGGAGGAAGCGGAGGCAGGAGCGAGAGTCAGAGAGACAGACAGAACTGACAGAGAGAGAGAGAGAGATAGAGAGAGAGAGAGAGACGGTTCGGGAGGGGGGAATAGGGTAGGGGAGGACAGAGAGACGGAAAATAGACGGCGCGGAAAAAGGCCGAGGAAAAAAGAGCGCGTTCATTTGCACTTGTGTAGACAAGAGCTGCGAACGTTTCGAGCCCTCGGCATTATCATATTTCACGATACAGTCATTTCGGCTCCTCGAGCACGCCTACATGTGTGGTCTCACTCTCCGGCTCCGTCACCATCCTGACGCTCGCTCCGTCTTCCTGCGCCTACGTCTTACTGCATTCCCGGAGCGTCGCGCTGCCCCCCCCCTCGGCGACGAGCAGCCACCGAGTTGGCCCCATGGATCTCGCCGATCTGTTAGGAGGGCCCGACTCTGGGGAAACGATCCTGCCTCTCTGCCTCGGATCGAGGGCCCCTCCAACAGCCGGCAGCAGGATCTAACCGACTCGAAGGATTGGCCAACTGCCGCCTCCTTCCTTCCCTTCACTCGTCGCCCTCTTTCACGGATCATTCACACCGCCCTTTCGACATCCGAACTCTTATCGCGACCAGAGGCTTTTCTCGATAGGCCTTCTCCCTTTCCTCCGATAGCTTCGACCTACGCTCGACGTCGCATTGGACAGGGGCATTTATTCTCAGCCACTGACTCCTAGCCTTGCCAATGCCGCGCACTTTGCCTATCGGCTGTGTCGAGTGCTTTGAAATTCAATGGGGACACAATTGCATTGCCTTCCCTTCGAGTCTTCTGCCAGAGTATCTTCGTTTTCACGGAAATCCATTATGCGCATAACAAGTAATACCGTGAGCGGATTACAATTACCAATCGGGTTTCGTATCAAGGTATTCGTCTAATTAACGTTTTAGACAAAATCTCTCGAGCTCCTTTCTCCAATGATTTTTACAAGGATGCACCCGCGACAAAGCATAAGAATACTTGGGCATTAGAAGCTGCGATACTTTTATTTCTAAATTCTAATGTATGCCAAATCAATTGTAACGCGACTTTTATCTATTTTACTGAATTAATTTTAACCGAGCGTTCGATAAAACACTCGTAAAAGCTTTGCGTTCGATGAAAATAATTTTTAATTTGGCACTTCCTTGCTCACTAGGAATTTAATAACGTGCAACTTAAAAATTTCATCTCTATTATAACGATGATGTGAGTTTTTTTTTTATTATTTTCAGACATAAAAGAATAATGCATACACACGCGTGAGCATTTATACATTTTATATTATATTTTAAGTCTAAATGAATTAATTACTGGCAAAGATTTGGCTATGCAAACGAAGTTTCCCGCTAAGCAGGAACCATTGGTAAATAAAATAGAAGGGACGCAGACCAAAATTGTGCTTTGTCTCAGGGATGACTTTGTAAAAAATCAGCAGCAACGAGAACCGGATTATATACTCTCGTATGATAAAGTGGGAATATAAAGTCGCATTAAGCAGGGCCTTACCGACCTCGTCCCGCAGTAAAACCCGAGGATCGGTAAGAAACGGAGCTCCGGGGTAATTTTGGCCGGGGACGCAATTGAGGTCACGCAACTAATAAGGAGTAAAAAATGAAGGATAATCAGGTTGAGCGCAGGAGTGGGGTGGGGCGAGGGAAAAATTCAGTGTGGCCGAGGCTCTTTCTTCGCACCTCCGGGGCGTTAGCAGAGATAATCCTCGGGAAGTGTCCGGTGACGATGCGTTGGATTATGTGCGCGTATCCGGGCAGCTCGACTTACGGCTTCTTAGCGTCCGGGTGGTCCTCGCGTTCGCGCTCCCCATCGCCGCCGCCGCCGCCGCCACCACCACCAGCAGCACCGACACCAATAACGACGTCGACGACTGCGACTGCGACGACTACTGCGACTGCGACGACGACGACGATGATGATGATGAGGTGCAAAGAGACGTCCCCCGGCAATTACCTCGCTGTCCAAATGGCTGCCGGGCCTCGACACGTCATTATCGGCGCTCCTCTCCGTGGGCGGTTCATCGCCTCGACGACTTTGCAGCTTCGGGAGAAAGAAGATTCCAGGACCTCCGAGGCGACGAGTGTCTCTCTAAAATTACACCGGCGATGCGTGGCAATGGTGTGCGCCGGCCGATCGCCGAGGCGCAGGCCCATCCGGTCCGCGAGCCCTGGCCGATAGAGGAAGGCGAGACAGGCCTCGGCCGGGATTTAATCGCGGAGCTGACCTCCTCGCCCCCCGCGGCCCGGCGATCGGCCGCCGCTCCGATGCCCACCAACCCCGCGGGAGTAAATTTAAACATGGGCAGGCGCTCGAGAAGACACTCGCTTACCCGGAGACGGCGATAAATAAGCTTCCAAGAGTCCACGATCCCCGGTAGTGGTACGCAAAGCGAGCCCCGGTGCACTCGCTAAAAGCTTGCCTCGGCATTGCCGGCGCATTCCTGCGCTCGGCCGGCGTGCCTCAATCTCCACCATCGGACAGTTACGTCCCGGCGGGGCTCGGGACTTTTTTTACGAGAGAGAGCTCGCGCCTCCGAGGCCGCGTCCTCGGCTTCGAGGGAGGCCGACAAAAGCCGGAGGCCTCAAGGAGCCGATCGAGCGGTCGCAAGCTCGCCCCCGAGAAAGGGGGGAGTCTCCCCGCCAGGAGAACTAAGAGTCGCCCGGGCTCCTCCGAGTCCAAGGGGACGAAGCGGAGCAGCCCGTCTAGTGTAACTCGGAGTCAAAAATTACGCAGTTGGTCTCGGGCGCAGCTACCGAGGAGAGGCGTTTCAGCCCGCGCCCAGCCCCATCCGTCCTTCTCCCTCTGCCCCTCTCGAGTCGCTTGACACTCGCGCGCCTCTCCTCATAATTCATAACTTAACTGCCGCGTCTCTCTCTCTCCCTGCCGATCCCCGGCGGCCTCCTCGAGGCTTTCTCCTCGCACTCTTTTTCACACTTATGACCGTGGCTGCGCGCCGTGAACTCCTAATGGGCTGCTCTCCAGTTTTTGCGGCCATAACGAATATCCTCGCGCGGCCTCGACGAGGGGACCCGGTGAGTTGGGACCCGAGGAGAGCGGGAGCCGCTCGGCTTTTTGCCGGCCGCGCGCGCGTCCGCCCTGCCTCCAGACGAGAGACCCACTGACAGAACCGTTGAAATTATACGCGCGATAATTACGAGTCCGTTGGATTTCGCTGGCCGGCTTAGAGCCCGAGCCGCGCGGATCTCTTTAGTGCGAGGAAGCCACCGAGGAGAGATCCTAATGAGAGATACGCGACGCCCACGGAATTCCGCGCCGAACACCACCGCACACGCACGTACGCCTGCGCGTATATATAGATTTTGGACGGCCCTCGGCCGATACGCGAGCCTTGCGCTCTTAAGGACTCTCCCGAATTTGGCTCGGTCTTTTCCCAATGTCGGTTCCCGCTGCGCTCGATTCGGCTGCACTTTACGAGGCCCCGAACAATGCGACCATTGTCGATGATACTCGAGTTTCAATGCTAACCATAAATTGAGGGAAAAATTATTCGACGCCAAATTCAAATCTCCCGCTAGAGAAATCTGAAAACATTTTTACGATTGGCTCGTATCTTGTCTTAAGCTTATCGTTAATATTGATTTTTACATCTCTAATGCTCGTAGGCCATCGTTCGGTATTAAACTGTGATGTGCAATGCGTTGCTTCTATCGTAGCTCATGCATTAATTCGATGCAATATTAATGAGGAGCCGCTGAACTAATCCGTTTAATTTTCATACGTACTTTAATGGAAGCGTTAAAAATATTTCTCGTGCAAGGAGCAACAGGCATTGCACAAAATCTTTACAACTATTATCATAATTTAATAATAATCGACGTCTTCTCGTCTTGCTCCACTCGATAACCATTTCCACGCTGTTCGTACTGCTGTAACATTTTTCAGGTCCAAAGCTAATCTCTCTCTCTCTCTCTCTCTCTCTCCATCTCTCTTTTCTCTTTCAATGTCTTCTCTCGGGCACCCTTTTACATCCCTTTTTTGCACCCATGCTGCCGCTACACCAGCGTCTTTATTACCGGGCTTCTGGCGGCAATTAACGATCCTTACCTAAATAAAAGAAACACTTGTGCAGGGCGACTCGTAATGTGCAGCCTCCGACACACACGCATACTCATCGTCTCCGATTCCTTTTCTCTCTCTCTCTCTCTCTCTCCTTCTCACTCTCTCTCCCTCTTACTCTATTTCTCCATCGAACAGACAGGGCGACTCGCTTCAGTAGCAGAAACATATAATTCCGCGCGCCTCTTCTCCCAACTCCCACGGCTTCTCATTACTCCTTTCCCCTTTCCTATTCCTTCTTCAACTTCTTCTTCCTCCTCCGCCGCCACCCTCTCCGGTCTTCTTCTTCATCTTCTTCTTCCTCGGCTCATTCGCGCGTGTCCTTAATTACGGCCTCTTTCTTTCTTCCTCCACTTATCCTTCACAGGTTCTTATAATTTAAGGTATTATTCAGCGCTGCTGCCTTTTCATTAATTTCCCTCCGTTTCCTTACTTCCGTCCCACCTTATTTCCGTTCGGCGGGGATAGAGACCTCCCGGGCCCCTGTCACCCTCGCTCGCTCCCCCGCCCCCCCCCGTCTCTCTCTCCCCTCCTCGAGTCGCTGCTCACCTCCCCCCAGCCTCGTATCCGCTGTACCGCATATCCTCACACTGTCGAACAACCGACGCCGCCACCCGAGCAACGCTCACCGGATAAAATACGACATCGTACGTTTTTCGTGTCGAGGTTTTCATTTTGTGGGCGCATATATCTCCGACGACTCGTGTTTCATACTCGCATCCACGGCGCGCTAAGCGTGTAAGCGACGCCGACGTAGCGCGTCCTCGTCGCGATCGTCGTCGTCGTCGTCGTCTTGGTCTTGGTCTTGCTCTTGCTCTTGCTCTTGCTCGTCGCCTGAGTCGAGGCTGCAGTTGTCTGGCTGATCCTTTTGTCTCGGGCGGCGGTCGCGGCTGACAAAGCGGCCCCGAGACTCCGAACACTTGTAACGACTGCCTCCTCTGCGCCTCCCGCCCACTACGACATTGTTTCGGCTCCGTGTTTACGTTCATCATCGGGAGGAAGCGTCCCGAGGTACGCGTTGGACCGTAGCCAGGAGGCGACAACAGCTACTTGCACAGCGCCCTCCAATCTCTCTTCTTATTGCTTGCCCAACTCTTCTTGCTCCTTAACTTCTTCGTGAAATCGAGCTGCAGCCCCCCTCTCCGCCCGGACCCTCCCGCCGCTACTCGGCCCATTCCTCCCTCGCCTTCGCGACTCTTTGCAAAAATTCACATTTTCAAGATTCGTTACCATCGAATTTTCATTCGGCCCTCCTCCTCCTCCTCCTCCTCCTCCTCCTCTAAGAATCCTCTAGGAGTCTGCCCCAGTACCATCGCCTACATTTCTCAATAGTTGCGAAAAAAGACCGTTCGATTTAAAGTGGAGTAAGAAAGAGTCGAGAGTATAAAATAAAATACGAGAGAAATAATAAAATTGATTCGATAAAATCTTTTTCGTTCGATAGGCTTTAGAATACTTTGCAATTGTATACGTATATTACACGCATATTTGCGAAGCCAAGTGAACTGTACAATAATTCTGGATCTCGTTGTTTGAACAGAATCTCGTCTCGTATGCAATATCAAGCGCAATATATTTAAAAACATTTCTCTTTCTCTGAGGCACTGAAACCCTCTTAATGAGTAGCAATATAAATAATGCGTCTCCGTGGAATTGTGCACAATGACTGGCTACTGCCTGAAATGAGACATTTTTGCTATTTGCGAGGTGGTAAAAATCGATTTAGCCTTAAATTTCCTGCTATAGTCATTACCTACAAAATAAGCAAGAGATAAAGCCATTGTGGGAAGCTTAAAAATACCTCGAGAGATAAAGAGAGAGAGTCGTATTCGACTATTTCGCTGAAGGAATGCTGTTTGGCACCTCCCCGAGCACCGGCGACTGAAATCCTGTCCGTCAGCTGTTCGCAGCAAACGATGACAACGGCGACGATTCGGGCCTCGGACAATTGCGGAATGGCCATTCATGCCTTCCGGTATATTTATCCGGCGGCACTTGTTCGGTCGGCTCGTGCAAAGCAGCGCGCGTAAAAGAGGCGAAGGAGAGGTAAAAATCGGCAGAGGATCGAATTCAAGCGACGGCGGCCGGGGAGGAGGAGGAGGAGGAGGAGAGGTGGCAAGGGAGCCGAGAAAGAGAGTAAAAGGGAGCCGGCTGCGAAGGAGGCGATGGTTTTAGTGGCTGCAGGCGTCGGCGGACAGAGTCGGTATATACGAAAGAAAACATAAATAATCGCGTTCAAATGAGACAAGAGTGAGCCCCATAGAAGGGGTGGGGTGGGAGCGCGGCGAGGAGGGGCCCGGCGAGAGGGAAAGAGAAGCCACACACGGCGCAGAGGAAGGCCGATCGTCGCGAGGAGGGCCCGAGCGGCACCCGACGAGGCTCGCAACGTACGCGAAGAGTCCCGATAGCCCAATTCTATCGCCAATTATTCCGGTTATTGCTCATTGCTGAGATCTTCGGCAGGCCAGGAGTCGAGGCTCTATCCCCTTGGCAATCTATGGCATTACTTTAATTTACGCATCTCAAATTGTTTTAGCTCTCCGACACGCCCGAACCGAATTCCCTCCTCGATTATGAAACACTCGGACTCGGTATATCTCTCCTTTATTAATGCCACAACTCGAGCCAGCGATCGTCCTAACTTGGTCCAAATTATCGATATCTTCCTCCAGTAAAGAATTTAATATTCTCGCGACAATGGTCGTCGTTATCATTATCGAGACATTGTTTAAAAATCTCTCTAGCGCCAACTAGATTAAGTCGCCCGAGTCGGGCAAAGCCACGCATCGGGATAATCCTCTAGCGAGCAGCGGCTCGATCGGCGGGCGGACCATTGAGCCTCGTCCCCGGCGTAGCCTCGGCGATCGGCGCTCGGACCGGGGCCCGAGAGGATCGCTTCATCGGGGTGAGCTGCTGGCTCGGGGGTCAGCCGAGTTAGCCGAGCTCGTAATTTCAGGAGCCCGACTCCTCGCCGAGCCAGGGAGGAGCATCGGCTCGAGCGGGCGCGAGGCCGACGCGCGACGACCTCCTCTATGAGCGCGTCTCTATTAAAGTTATTATTGGAGCGCCCGAACTTCCGAAAGCATCCCTTTCAATTACTTCGCCGCGCCGCGCGGAAACCGTACAACGCAATTACTCCGAGAGCGAGCCTCGCCCGCCGACTCAATCGAACTTGGCTATTTTTGCTCGGCCTTCTCGGCTAAGGGCCCCGACCCTGCGCCACCCCGAGCAGCGACAGGCCCGCCTCTTTCCATCCGGCCTATCGCTATCCCACTTACGGCTAAGACGAGTGTGTGTGTCCCCCTTTACTCGCCGTTGCTCGGTTATTGGGTTAAAAGCTTCCGCGATTGCTAAACCGGCTCGCTATTGCGCCCGGTTTCCCCCTTCAAAAATCGATGCCAGGCCCCTTTCGTCCAACAAAGTCCTTGCGCATCAACTGTCCCCATTAACGATAACGTCGTCAGGCGCGACAACTGGCTTACAAACACGTAAGCGCATGTCGAGACGCGTAGCGAACATGGGAAAGACTCGGTAGGGCTCGGGAGGGCCGCGCGTCAAAAAAAAGCCGAGCCTCCGCTCGAGTTTTTCATTTTTCATCCCAGGAGTTGGCTGGGTAAAAGTGCCCGCGCACTTTGTCCCCGCGAGCCCGACGCGCTAACGAGAAACAAATCGTCAACTCGGTCAGAATTCTCTCGAGCGTTGTGTCGTTAAGTTGCCGAATTCCCTGGGACGACGCGCCTATTTCCATCGGCACTCGTTAACGATAAATATAAATCTCTCTCTCTCTTCCCGTAATTTAAAAATACTCCTCCGCATTCCGGGCAAATGCTTTATCGTTCATTGCGAAAGGACACCAAAGCCCGATCCGGTCTCGAGGTACCCTGGCCCACTGGGTAGTCCTGGCCCTTGGGGGCCGAGCTTCGATAATTAGAACGGACCTAAATCAAAGTATCCCCTACAATCGAAGCTGCGTCCACCGTTCGCGAGTCCCTTTTGCGGGGGACTTTTTTACGATAGCCCGCGATTCCTCAACTTCCGGGCCACCGTAGGCTGACCGGGGCGGATCCGACCCTTATTTATCAGCTCCCGATTTCCAAGTGCGCCGAGGAAGTCTCGCGGGTGCGCGCGAATCGTTCCGGGAAGCCGGCCAAAAATCGGGCCGCGGCCAGGGGGGGGGGCCGACGAGGCGACAACGAGCCGCCAGGCCGTCGCTTAAAAACTCGCCTCCCGCTCGGAGTAGGAAATCGAGCCGAATGCCGGAACATCGGTGCGAAAGACCCGAGGCTCCGGGATACTCCGTGGGCCTCATCGACGCCTCTCCGGTCAATTAATTGATTCATCGTTCGGCCCCTCGCTAAAGCACACCACCTCCTTAACTCGACCAATACACTTGCGAGCCGATCTTCATTTTTATAGCCCGTTGAATAACCGATCAAAATGACTCGGATCCTGATTGATCTCACGCGTTTATCTGCTCCTCTCAAAGCCAGTCGCAACCTCGTCACTGCAACGTAAAATATTTATGACACGACCGACATATTTTGTTCTCCAATACTTTGTAGCTGTTAAATTATAAATTCATAAGTACGCCATTTACATATACATATATACATATATACATATATATATATATATATACATATCTCGGACACACGTTAGATAAATTAAGATAATAAGCAACCGCGTTATAAATTTCCCCCAACTGATGTACGCCACATTTTATCCAAAAGTAATTGCATTACCACCACATTATAAAGCTAGAGAGCGTCCGAATAACGATCATCGTGAAAAAATTATGTCTCTACGTTGATACATAAATCGTTGCTAGGACAAATAAATTGTGCACAATTATCGAAACTCTATTCTCCACGTTTCATGGAAAATAAATTACTCTTCGTAATGTTTGCTCACGGCTCATAACGTCATCTCGGCCTTTAACGTTTATGAATCGCTCCTATTTTATATCGTTAATTCTATTCGTTCGTCTTTTTTCGCCATTCTGCGATTCAATTTTTAAGATAACTCGCCTTTTAATTAAATTATTAAATAAATTATTCAATTAATTATGCGAATGAGGTAGCGTTGATGTTTAATTGCTTTAGAAATTTTACTCAACAATGCAATCGACGGTGGTCCGACGAGCAATTGAGTAAACGATAAATCAACGGGAAAAATCGATATATTTATTGTGAATTAGAGAAGGTTGGGTTAAAGTCGCGCTCGATGGGGCTTTCGCGTGGTCGCTCACTCGATCGCCTCTCTCTCTCTCTCTCTCTCTCTCTCTCTCTCTCTCTTGCTCTCTTTCTCTATTATATTTCTGCTAATCGCGCGAGTCCCCTCAACACATTACCACTTTCGTTTCCATCTACACTCGTGGTTTGTCATCACTTCTAGGCCACTTCAGGGCAAGTGCCGAGTGCGTGGGCAGAAGGAGGATTTTATTTAAAAATTACTAATTTGATGCTGAGCAGAATTTCAAGAAGCACCTCAGCGTTGAAGAGCCTTTTGGAAAGGTTAGGAAAATAGTTCAACTATACGAGAGACGTGGCTCGTTCTTCGTCCTGGGATCACCGTAATCGCGAGCGGTAGATCCTCGGCAGGGAGATAAAATAAGCAGGAGGGGCGGGGGGCGAGGGGCTCTCAGAAGACAAAAGCAAAGCAAAAAAAGGCAAAGCAAGAGGACAAAACAAGAAGGCAAAAATGATTTTTAAATTAAATTAAGAAAGACAAATAAGTATCATGTCTGCAATAATAGATTGCCATCTTCCGTGCAAGTCGTGTAAGTGTAGTCCTGAGCAACATCCTAATAATACCTTACAATTAACTTAATTTACGATCCGCGCGGTAACATAGACTCGGGTGTATAGGAGAAGCGCCGTCTCTCTATAATTAGTAGCCGAAAAATATGAAATTTACGAAAAGTCGGTGGTAGGAAGAGGCTCGGGCCGGAGCATCGGCATCGAGCCGTGGAGCTCGAAGAGTAAATAAGAGTTCCCGGGGCCGCCCGCGTCGACGCGCGCGGGCCGCCGCGAGGGTGGCGGTGCACGAGAGCGGTGGGCTCGCTCGGAGCCGTGCCCGAGGTCGGAGCCTCGGCTCAGGTCAGGTCGGACTCGGCCTCCCAGCGCCCGGGCCGAGGAGAGTCAGGCTCATCACCGGCGGTGGCTCGGCTCCCCCCGCCCGGGCCGCGGCTGCGCACCGCGCGTGTTTACTCGGTAACGGGAGCAGCGACGGCAGCGAGCCCCGGAGGGAGGAAGCCGAGAAAAACGAGCAGCGCTGCGCATCTATAACGGGCCGAGTGGGTGGTCCAATTACCCCAAGGTTTTCGCGCTCGCACTCCAACACGTGCATCGCCGGGTAATAAGACACTCCTCCCACCCTTCGGGCCGAGACCAAAGCCGGGCTTAGCTCCGGAACCCCGGCTCCGAGGGCCCCCCCCCTCCAACCACCCCGCGCCGCCGCCCCGGCCCGGGGTCGGACGACCGACCGGCGGTGCCCGCGCCGCACCTCGCCCCCCCCCTTACTTTCTCCACTGACATCATTAGCCAAACATCTGGGCCACTTCCCGCGAGCGAGACTCGCGAGACTTTACGATCGCGGCGCAGCAGCCGAAAGAGTCCCGTCGCCGCCTTTGATCGTCGCGGGATCTCGGCCTACGGCCAACCCCGGGCACCCACGCGCCCCTACCGCCTAGCCGATATTCGCCTTGGGCCACGACGGGCTCGGACGACGCTTCCGAGGCCTCGGTCCACGGGACTCCCCCCTACCCCCTTGGAAAGTCGTCCCTCCGCCGGGCACTCGCTCGCTCACCCCGGATATGCTCGACTCGGAGAGCGGCCCCGAGGCCGGCTCGAGCTGCTAGAGTTTTTTTTTAGCTATGACGGCACTGCTACTGTCCTCGACTCGCTCCTCGCCTCTCCCGCCTCTCAACGGTAATGGACACGAGTCTTATCCGCGACCTTACTCTTCCTCCTCTTTCTTCTCCCGTGCACCTTCCTCTAAGCGAATCCAAAGATATAATAAGATACATCGACTCGCGATCGATCGAAAGCCAAGGCCTGCCCACGGGGTCCTGCCTTATTTCAATTTCCTATCATAAATCAGCATTTGTATAAGTGCTCGCATTAAAGTGTTCTCGTAGCTCAAAGTAGAAAATATGCCAAACCTATATATATATATACATGTGTGCGTGTGCGCGCGTGTGTGTAAAAGAGCTGCGCGAGCTCGAGTCCGTCGATTCGAGTGTGCGAGAATGAAATGAAATGCGCGCAAGCGCGAGGCTGTAATTCATACGGGGAAATCCAAGTAATGAAATACGACTATCAAAGGCGCCTCAACGGCAAGCGAAGTTTCAACCTAGAAATCGGGCGTAGATTCAAAGGGAAGGATTTTTGCTTTCTTCCGAGCACTCATTGGTGCGTAAACAGCAATTCACGATAGAGGCACATAACAAATACAGGCCCGCGCCCATTGAATTCAGAGCCAAGCACGCCACGGAAAAATAATGACGGCAAGAGGCCTTTCCCGAGAGACTGCGAGGGTGCATCCGCAGCTTCGCCCTTTGTTCGATAAGCGCGAGAGAGAGGGAGAGAGAGAGAGCGGAGGAAAATTTACCTAAGCGCACAAATTGGCTCCGCGGCCTTATTATCCTGGCTTCGCACCGAGGCTCGCTCGCTAGCCCCCGGCACCCAATCATCCGCCCGGTAATCCGGAGCAGTCGCTTTCCGTTGCCCCGCAGCCCCCGCAGCCCCCATCTTCCCCCTGCACGCGAGCGCGTGATTCCGAGTCGCCGATCGGAGGAGGAGTCGAATCGTCGGTGCCCCGAGCCTCGACCTTACCGATTGTCTCCCCCGAGCCCTTTCCGCCTTCCGCCGGCTTCGCTCTTTCCCGCGCTAATCTCTGGCAGCGCCCTCGCTTTCGCTTCCTTCGGGCTTCGAGCCCCGCCCCGACCCCGACTCGCCCCTCTGTATTCCTCCCTACGTGCGACCGCAGGATCCGGCCACCGCGGTTGCGCCAAGGCATCCCGGCCCTACGATTTCGTAACCTCGACGAGCGCATCGGCGCCCGACTGCAGCGAGTCACGGCCAATGCTGGTCTTATCGGTGGGCCCTCGATCCGATAACTTTTGAACGTAACCAAAGTTCGGCTCTTAGAAGCCACAGGCACGCGTTCTAACGGCGTTGGCAACCGTTGGATGATGATGACCTTTGAATTTTTGAATTTCACTACTCTTGCCCTCCATCGCCGGATTCGTCGGAGTCTGTGCAATATCGAGCTCGCGAGAGCCGATAATATCACCGATAGCACCGCGTAGGCACCGTTGAGCGCCTATGCCCGGGCATCTCGAGAGCAGGGAGAGAGAGAGAGAGAGAGAGAGAGAGAGAGAGAGAGAGCAACAGCAGGAGCGTCAGCTGTACGGTCGAAACGTACGAAATGAGAGAAGAGAGCGCCGAGTTTGGGCTCGATTGAAGCCGAAGAGGCTTATTTATTGCGAAAGCAAGGAGCCGCGAGAGATTTTAAGGCCGCTCTTCCTTCTCACCGGGTAGCGAGCCTCGAGCACTTCCTCCGCTCGCTCTCCGATTTTCGACTCTCTCGGCCCGATCGAGATCCCGACCGGTTGGGCATTGGTCGAAGCCCCCCCCCCCATGGGTGGTCTCCTCCCCGGCAAACAACGCCAGACGCGCAAACCCGAGACCCGGAGGAGCCCACAGCCGACGAGGATGAGAATCCATCCCGTGGCTGGCTCGAAGAGCTCCGTCGGCTCCTTCGAGGCCGGACCGTCGCCAGCGTCCCTCGCGAGGAAGGTGTTCGCCTTTGCCGGGCCCTCCGCTCCGCCGGCGATGGAGCTTACGGCCCAGCCGAGATCCGGACTGTCGAACGCCGAAGGAGCGTCGCCTGCGATCGGTCGCGAGAACTTACCCGAGGGCCAGATACCCGCCGGGTGAATCTTAGGAGGGACCGGAGTCGCGGGAGCCTCGAGGCCGCGGCATTCCGAACCGGATGAGCGCCGCGCGCTTAACGACGCGAACGTAAAACCCGATAATTGATAGTCGAAAGTGGCGCGGACCGCGAGGCTTGTCATTAGCGGCTCCGCCGTCCACCTTTTTTCCTCTCCCCTTTGCGGGCCGACTGCCGAGGAGGGCCGCGGGGGTCGCGCAGCACCTTCTCGCGTTTCCATGCGGATTCGAGGAAGCCACCCGACGGGCTCGCTCGCCCCTCGCCTCCCGCTCGACCTTTGACTCCTGGTCCCTCGTTTGCGCCCCTCTATCCACTCCCTGCAACTCGTCGCCCTTTCCCGTGTGACGCTCTTTTTATAACGTGACACGCCTCGTTTACTTTGGAGCCCCGGCTTATTCTTTCATAACTCCTCTCAATTTCTTGATTCCCTGCTCCTTATCTCCTGTTTACAATCTAACCCAATCTATGACAAAGTACTATATCGCTCTCTCTCTCTCTCTCTCTCGACTATGGCATGGATAATGATCTTGCAATTATGCATGGCTTTAATCTAAATGCGAGAAAATTAAAAGAAAAAAAAAAAACAAATTTCTCCTGCGTTACTTATAAAATAGTTATTAGCCAGCTAGTAAAGAGTATGCGTAGAGAGGAAAAGAACTTGGATTGATCATCGCTTCAAACAACGTCGATTTTATGCGTGGCTATCCACACTTCAATTATCGAGTAAGCCCGTGAATTTTGGCCGATATCATCGACCGCCGGCAATATTGCATCCAAAGATTCCTTTGGATAGATTCACTTGTAAAAAGCAAAGTCAAGCATTGATCGGTGCTGCGCAGCTTAAGAATCGATCAAAGGGGCAAAAATAAATGGGCAAAAGTCGTCTGAAAAAGGATGAAAGTTCGCGTCGCGAGGCCGTAACGTCGGATGGAAAGCTCTGGACTCTCAAGATCCAGCAGATGGGTGAAATACGAGGGGACCGTTAAGGATAGGGTCGAGCGAAGCATAAGGAAAATTCGAAAGAGTCGGCGGGCGCTCGTAAGTCAAGCTCGCGGGGAAATGAATTGTGGCCTGCACCAGCCGGAAGCATCGGCTGGACGGGAGGCATTATCCTGCCAGGAGAGCCAGGACGGAGTCCTGTCCGGGATAAAGCCGCGCTAATTTTACGATCCGCTGGCTCGGGGTTCGATCCATTGCCCGTCGACTCGGGGCTCGGCCTCGCCGCAACGACGCGAGCCGCTGCAATTTGGACGATTGCCGCCAAGCCAACGGCGATTCGTCCGACGGCGACCCTTTCATCTCTCCCCCCCCCAACTATTATCCCCTGGCCCAACCCTCGGATATACGGTACTCCGGCTAACGGCTGCACTCACGCGGGCTGCTCTCCCTTTTTTTTGTTCCAGATAACCAAACTCAAGATCGACAGCAATCCCTTCGCCAAGGGCTTCCGGGACTCCTCGAGGCTCACGGATTTCGAGAGGTTGGTTCAATTGAATTTTACTTGGATTTATTTATACGATTCTTTGGGCCGCGGCCTTCTGCGAATCAAGCGAGTTGATTTTATCGGCAAATCACCTGGCTTAAGCGCTCCCGTAAGCGCAAGTGCTATCCTCCTCTTTTGTACGAGGTACATTTAATTTTTATAAGAGATCTTATCGGACGCATGATGCTGAGCTACAACGCGTGCATTTATTCCAACAAAGCTCTCGTTTTATTATCTCGTTGCTCGTTACGCGCGAGATTCATTGTCTAATTAAATTTTAATTTCGAAGCCAAGCCAGTACAGTGTTCGCTAATGAACGGCAGATAAAGAATAATGTTTAGATTAATCGTATTAAAGAGCTACACTGTAAGACGAATTCTAATGCAGTACAAGCAAGCCTGCCTCGTTCTCGTCCGTCGAGCGGGGAACTTTTCTGCTTGTGTCTGCTCTTTCGGGGCTCTAGAGCCATTGACTCGTGCCCGAGCAGTCGTACGATGCCGAAAACGAGCTAGAATGGAGAGGTTTTTAAAAGCAATAATCTCAGTCTTCCGGCCCAACGTCAAAAGGTATACGCTCAATGTAACGCGGCGTAATGTAAACATTGAACGAAGAAGCAACTTGAAAGATAACTCCGTACATACATATATATATATATGTATTTGACAGAATAAGGAATATTGGATAATTCCAAGGAATGCGCGGGATCCGTAGGCTCCTCGGAGAGATGCGGGCGGGCGCGCGCGAGTGGGAGGAGGGCGCGTAGAAAATTAGGAGGAGTCGATGGGTGAGCTCGTGGCCCGGATAAACAAACCGAGTAAGCCGAGTAAGTGAGTAACGTTGGCGAGGGCCTCGTCGAGAAGGACAGGGAGCGGCTCGTGACGCGAAGCGATTGTCAGAAGTCGATGAATCTTAATTTCGTGGCAGAGCTCGTTGAGAAAAGGAGTCGGACAAGAGTCTCGTCATGGCATTGGGCTGGGGGCTGGGGGGGGGGGCAGATCGGCTAACGCGGCGGCCTCTCTCTCTCTCTCTAAACCAAGAGAAAAAAGTGTGTTCGGTACCGAAAATAGAAAAAGCCCCGTCGTTCGAGCTCTTCGGCACTCGGCACTCGGTGGCGAGGACTTCCGCAGGGCATCAATCGCGAGCTCGGGTGTTTCGAGGGAGCATTAATAAGGAGCCGGGGGGCGGGGGAGCCAGCCAGCCATCCGCGGCTGGACATGAAAGAGCAGCGCCGATAATGAAGCACAGTTACCCTTACAGGGAGACCATGGAGTCGATGCTCGCCGAGCAGCAGAGCCTGAGGTTCCCCCACCGGTTCCCCTTCGAGATCGAGCAGTCGAGCGCCGCCGCGGCCGCGGCCGCCAGCAACCTCAGCCTCGAGGAGAAGGCCATGTGGGCCGCCCGCTCGCAGATCCTCCTGAGGGCGGCGGCGGCCGCGGCCGTCGGGCCCTACGCCCAGCTGGTGAGCCCGGCCCTGGTCTACCCGGGGGTGGCCGCCGCGGCCGCGGCGAGCTCCAGCCACCAGCAGCAGCAGCAGCAGCAGCAGCAGCAGCACCAGCACCAGCACCACCACCAGCAGGCCCAGCAGCAGGCCCAGCAGCAGCAGCAGCTCGGCCACCTCTGGTGGGCCTCCTCCTTGGGGCCGACCCTCTTCGCCGCGGCCCACCACCACCAGCAGCAGCAGCAGCAGCTGGCCGCGAGCAGCGCCCAGCAGCAGGGCTCGGGGCCCGCTGCCCCCCGGGCCCTCTACCCCTCGGCCCTCAGCGGCCTCGGGCACCACCGGTTCGCCCCCTACGCGAGCTCGAGGCCCCAGCTCGGTAAGTCCTCGACCCAGATCGGCTCCTCGCACCCGGGGAGCCTCAGACGGACGACGACGCCCTCGCCGACCGACAGCCTCTGCAGGGAGGCCCAGGACCTCTCCCCCTCGTAGTCGAGGTCACGGCCGGGCTGGAGCCTCGCCGACTTCGGCAAGCCCGAGGAGCCTTCGCCGCTGGGCCCGGGCTCGCTCCTCCCTTCCCTCCTCTCCTGGCTGCCTTGGGAGCGCGATTAGATCCGACGCCGTCGCCGTCGCAGCCGAGCGTTTATATTTATTAGTGATTTTACTTATCTCTCTCTCTCTCTCTCTCTCTCCCTCTGTCTTGCTCGTCTCTCCGCGTTCTCGTCCACAGCCTCGGCCATCGGCGACGCGCCTCTCGGATTGTGCGTCCTGTAAATATGTGCATTTTTCCCCGGGAGGATTGGACTTTCGGTTGACCGAGTGGAGGACTGCGAGGCCCTGCACCGGGAGCCGAGAAGGGAGAGGCGCCGGCGGCCTCGCAAGGTGCACCTCCTACGAGCTCTCCTATCCCTAAGGACGTTAACGAGAGTAGGATTGAGAGGTGGGAGGATCTTAGGCCGAAGAATGTGTCAATATCGTCTTGACGCCACCCTACACTGTATATAATTACCCGATCGAAGGACAGGTTGTTTTACCAACGTTTTCTGTACTATAAGTTGTAAATTTCGCATTAAGAGCCGTATTGTTATAGTTATTTATGTTAAAAGACAACAAAGTTAATAAGAGAACGGCCACTGGCCACGTGCCTCGTCTCTTTAAGTAAGATACGGCGCATCGATGGCATATCGCCAGCTCCATCGCTTCGAATTTATGTGAAATCGGGAGATTGGCGTTCGGATTTATTTTTACTAATCGGCTTTATAACGATGAAACGATTCATCGAATGAATTACAACAAATGCAAATCACGCGTCAGGAATCAGGAATACAATGCAGTGTGCAGTTATTAATGTTATATCATTGTACTATTAAATGCCTCCATGCGCTCGTTACAGCGATGAAATTTCGCTGGTAATTGCCAACAAATTAATTCTAATAAAGCGATACTGTATGGCGTTTATTTCTAATGATAAAAAAAGAAAAAAAAAAAAAACTTTATTCCGTGTTCTGTAAGAAGGAAAAAAATCATTATCTTTACGATGCATATTACATTAGTAGTATAAGACGTTATTATATTGTTGAATAAATGCTTGTATCGTCTGAGGAACATGAATGGATAGCGATTGCGGGGCGGGCCGCTGCCATGTAAATAAGTCGCCAATTTGAGGATAATGAAAAGAAACTCTCATACTGAGTATAAATAATATGTAATAGCAGGACGATTAAAACAAAAAAAAAAAAAATAATAATAAAGCTGAAGAAAGTGTTTCCTGAAACATAGAATGATAGAACGTTAATAACCTTCATAATTTTTATTACACATCTCCTATTAAATCAAGGTGGAACAAGAATTCTGAAGTGCAATAATCTATACACAATTAATTTATAAAAACAATGGAAGCAATAAAATGAGTATAAAAAAAAAAATCGTAACACTGTATAATTTAACTCTCTAGCATAATAAATATAAATTTATTCCTCATTGTCCTACTTAAACAATAAATAACTCCATTATTAAAGTAAGTACAATTTGCTAATGAAATTCATGGAATTATATGATAATATGTAATATATATATATATGTTACGATAAGCACACACGAGTATGGATATTTAAAGCAAAAAATAAAGAAATTTTATTTTTAAGAAGATTCGTAATATCGATATTTTTTTATTTCAATAAATTCTATTATTATTATTATCATTGTTGTTGTTTGTTGTTGTTTGTCGTTGTTATTATTAATAGTAGTTGTAGTAGTAGTGATGAATAAATAAAGTTGCGTTGCAGAAACAGTGAGAACGGAAACGTTGTGGAGGGCTCGAGGATCTAAGTAGAATTTGATAATTTTATGGGAAAAGAAAGGAAGAAAAATGAAAAGAAGCGAGCGGTCGCTTAGAGAATTATACGAAGTAGTAATCAAGTAGGCATCGTGGGCCAAGATAGCCGAGCTAAAGGCTGAACGGTGAAAGGAGAATTTCTCAAAGGTCTTAATGATACAGAAGCAGATTATAGAAGTAGTAATTTTTAGATAAAGCACCCTGAATTATTAATGATACTCATTTAAATGTCAATGGCGTTCAATGCTTTTGAATTGACGCCAATTGCCGAAGAGACTTAGAGCGCATAAGTGCTCGGTTAGCGAAATGCGGGATTAGAAGGAAGGAACGGTGGGGGGGGGGGGTCTGGAATCACGGGGGTGGAACAAACGTAAGCACAATGGTCCGTTGAGGGAACGGGGCCCGAGCGATAATCACAGTACGCCGAGATAAATCAACGAGGAAAGTCTGCGCGACAAGGCACTTTTTCCGGGAGGCTCGCGCCAACAAAGCCAGGAAGAAAAGAGGTTCCGGGGTGGGGGGGGTTGTCCACTTAAATACAAATTGGCACGAATCGGATGATAAACTTTTCACGAGCCGGGGCTTTCTTCTGGCTCGGCTTCGCCCCCCCCCGCCCGCCGCCGCCGCCGCCGCCCCCGGCATGTACGGGGATTACGTAGGATGCACGTGCCGGTCTCCTCTCTGTGCAAACAGCGCCGGGGCCCGGTCACGAAGAGCCTAATGACCGGTGTTCAAACAGAACTCGATATTTCCGGCGCTGGCCTGTGGAATAATCGCAGGGGCGAGCGAACGCGATCCCCGGCTCCGATGCCGTTTCCCTATCCTCCTGATTCTCCGTCTCTCTCCCTCTGCCTCCCTCCTCGGCTCCTCGAGGCAGGTTAAGCGCGCACTTGCCCTGAGAACAGCGCCTGCCCCGAGGACGACGATTCCCTCGCGGTCGATTGCCTTGCGCATTGTCCGGCCCCCGGTCGATCCCCGCGACCGGCGTTCCTCCTGCCAGCTCCTGCCGCTTCCTCGGAGCGTCCTGCCCGCAGGAGAGACCCTCGCCCCGGCGTGTTATTTACGCGTCGAGTGTCCGCTCCCCACCCTCCGCTGCTAATTATCGAAACGAACGCCGCTGCGCCTCCTAGTCCTTTATGTCTCTCGACGTAACTTGTCATCCCTCTCCTGGCCCCGCCCCGCCCGCTCCCCACGAGACCATTTAATCTCCGAAGAATGCCTGCTACGTCCAGAACATTAATTTTTACGATACTCCTCGGGCATAATAAAAGAAGTAGCACATATTTTCACGAGTAATAAATCGTTAAGAAAACTGAATTCCAGTCATTACGAGTCAAGTATTTGCCAACCTATACGCACACATGCCTGCGCATTCGGATTCTTACTACTCCGGACTTTATGCCTAAAATTATATATACATATATATATATATACGCAGACGCACACGCACACGCGCGTATCGCGTACGCGTTTATTCTTTTTGTCTTTTTTTTTTTCTTTTTCTTTTGCTTTCATTCGATAGTTATAAAGAAAGTTCATCGAAGCCATGGCCTTCCGCGAAAAGGCTTGCAATTCACAAGCAATACTCACTCACGCGCGAGCTGGCAAAGACGAATGCAAATCCCCGCAATATCCCGGATAATTTCGCTTTGCCCAAAGAGCCAAGGCTACACAACGTAACTGTACACCCTTCCATGGCCAATTAGACATTTCGTTAAAGCGACTAGCGCTAGGAGCAAAGGTCGCCTCGGCACGTGACGGGTGACGCGTTTTCGTGGGCGATTTTCTTTCCTCGGTGTAATTATATCGTTACCCGATTGGAAAATTGAGGCCGCTCGAACGGAAGACAGGAGACGCCGGAAAAGGTTGGACTTTGGTACGGAGTGAAGCCTCGGTGACTGACTGGCGTTGATTTAAGCTTACGTGATAATTGTCGAGAAGGAGAGTAGTTACAAAGATAGATGGACGGTGTGCGCGCGCGCGCGAGAGAGAGAGAGAGAGAGAACGATTCACATTCAATTGAAAACCAACGTTGCATAACTCAGTCCGTGACTTTTCTTACAAAGGCTTTCTACTCCTTAATATTAGCCGGACTGTGTTTTTCTTTGCAACACTATGTACAAATATAACAAACAATGTGCAAAATGTAATTATCCGATTGTAGAGTTCCCTTTCAACTTTGTAAGGTTGGGCCGTACCGACGGAATATTTACTACTCTGTGATACGCTTAAAATAATAAATCGAAAGAAAGGTAAAAACTTTTTAGAAGTCAAATGATTATTAAACGATATTAAATTAAAAATGCTTGGGCTTTAAATTTTTACGATCAGCCATCGGTAATAATTACCTACTATTGAATATTAATAAGAGTAGGTCGATAAAAATTATTCGTCAAAGACACATTCTATTAGAAAATACCAGGCAACGAATGTTTCGGCGAGCAGCTTGAAATTAATTAATTTTAATTAAAATACTTCATTAAAACAAACGACGGCCATTAGTACATCGTAATAATAATCCAGTGTCAATGCGATGCATAATTTATCAGGAGTTTAAATGCGACTCGAGCCGAAATTATTCGGCCGCCGGTCACAGAAAGGAATGAAACGTTAAATACGAATGCCTTGGCTATTGGTATATTTCGTCATTTGCCTATACTTGGACTACATCCACACAGGCATGCATACGTATTCATAAAGAAATGTATATATATATATATATATGCGTGTACGCAGGCACGCACGCATGTACGAATGCGTGCATGTGTTTATCATAAAAGAAAATATAAAAAGCCAGCCACACCAAAGTTATGCTTAAGCTTTAATGTAGCCGTTGAGAATATGGCAGAGATATATCAAATTAAAAAGCAAAATCACCACAAATCATTCTTTCCCATCCATTGTCATCATTTTACTCGCAAATTTCCTCATTTATGACCTCACGCGCCGTAAATCACCGTCGATTTAACAATGCCGATGCGCCGCCGTGCAAACCATCGCTGCAGCTCGGCTCCGGCCCTGGCTACGACTTTAATTAGAAATTCGTCACGCGCGCGCATGAACGTTCCGAGGTTTCGAAAAAATCGCGTGACATTGCAAAAATTGCCATTCCCGCGTTGGAGCCGCCGCCAGCTCCGGCCGGGCTCTTTAAATAATCAATCGCAATCCCGTATTCCGTGGGATCGAAGCCGGCCGAGGGAGCGCCCGCCGGGAGTTTTACTCCTCCGCGTCGATACGCTCCGGTGCATGGCATTGGACGAGGACGGCCATAGGCTCCGGACACGGCTGCGCTCTCGCCTCCTCACTTTTCGCGACTCCTTTTTCCGATATCTTCAATCGGACGGCCCCGGCCCTCGCTATTGTTATTGGCCCTGCTCGAGCTCACTCCTCCTCCTCCTCCTCCCCCGGCCGCCCTCGGAAAATCAACGACGTTTTAACCACTGCGTTGTTTAAACATTGCGGTATTGATCTTTGCCGGGCATGGACACTCCACTCTAGCAAATTGGAAGTTATTTATTCAGTTGATATTATTGGGTTATTGCCCGCGCGGTCAATAGGAGCACGATCAGTAATTAGGTATTTAGGGAAGGACGATATTTTCGGACAAGGAAATGCTTCAATTGCGGATCGAGCCAATAAGGAAGAGGGCCACGGCTTAAGAGCCCCGACACTTGGAGAAATTGGATAAAAATTAAAGTTGGGATAGGGGCCTTCGAGGGCTCTGGGCGACTCCAAGCTATTTTGCTCGCAGAAGTGAAATGTCCGAACGGACGAGATATTCCCGGGAGGCAATTGCGGGCAGTCGACGCAATTCGGCGCGACTCTCGGACGGCAGGAGGAGCCCCAGAGGCCATCGGATGCTGCCTGCCGGCCGATCCCTTGGAGCGGGCCAAGAGCGGAAGCTGGGTCCAGCGGCGGGGAGGTAGAGAGGGCTCGCCCGATAATGGAGCGCTTTCAATTTAGGCCTCCCGATAAAAGATAGGCCCGAAATCGGCGCCGAGGCCCACTCTCGGAAGGAGGCCGCCGATTCCTAGGGCGTAAGTCACGGGGTGATGCGCGCCTCCCCTCGGAGAGCCGAGGGACCCTCCAGCCCCACCCCCCGAGAAAGCCGGTAGCCGCCGCTCGGCGCTGAAAACCCCGGGAATTAGCATAACCTCGGCATAAATATCGGCCCTCCGCGCTCCCGATTTCGCGCCCGACGCTTTCTTCTTTCGCGCCTCGGTGGAATGCCGGGAAAGGGGGCGGGGGCCTTTCTCCGGTGGCTCGCCAAAGGAATGCCGATAGGCCTCGAGCCACGCGTGAATCAGGCCCCGGGGCCCTCGCCGCCTCGGTCCCGACGCGCCTCCTCCTCCTCCTCCTCCTCGTCGACTCAAGCCTCTCCCGCCGCTCCTCGAGGCCTCTCGCGTCCGAGCCTACGCCCGGGACCGGCCCTTTAAATTCCCACGACAATTTTCAGGAACGGCCGGCTTCGCGTCCTACTCGAGTGACGCCCTTTTACCCGGAGCCCTCGATGCTCCCTTCGACTCGCCCTCGGCGGAGCCTCGACCTTCGATCCTGGCCCTTGGCGTTATTTTCCAATGCTCCTATTTACTATTTTAGAAGCCGTTTTTCAGGGCCTTTGTAGCACCTGAACTTTTCGCACCCTCGCATTTGTCCTTAGTTAATCGACTGCTCTTTCTCAATCCTGCAAATCTGTTGCTTCGTTTCGTGCTTAAACCGTTACAGTAGGCACAAGATGTTTTCTTTTCCGTCCAACGAACACGCGATAAAAAGAAGATGATCGACCCTGTTAGATGACTTACAATTACATTTTGTTTTATACCAGAGACTCTGTCTTCGCGTTACATTCGCCAAACTCTTAAGAAATCATTATTATTAATAATAGCGTACTCTTACATGTATTTCATCGTGAAGCCATTTTGAAGCCTGTAAATAACTTCTCAATAAGACCGCAATCATTGTCGTAAATTATGAATTGGCTTACGTGTCCTTAAATAAGTTGCCTTAAATTACTAAGCGTGTAGCGTAGTAAGTAAAATGAATTGTGAAAATATTGTCAATATCTGAAAGTCACGGATCAACATAATAAAAGCCAGGACTTTATCACACTTTATTTATCATCATAGATCTCGGTGGAAGAAGATTGATGAGCAATCGTAGGACAAATTATTTATAAATAAAGCATCTCGTTTCAGGTAGTTTTGTTAAGGAGCTCGCTTAATTCTCAATAGGATAAAGGCATTTATTTCCCTAGTCGATCGCTCGAGTCTTTACAGATCTCTTTGATATTTCTAATTCGGGAATCAAATGGCAGCGTAGGAGAAATATCGAGACTATTTTCCATTGTTAGAGATAAAAGGAGCAGTGGTTTTTTCGGGGCCCCGTAAGAGCCGCAGCTTTATTTCCGACGCGCTTCGGGCTTTTAACGAGTGGAACGGTGAGGTTTCGAAAAACGAAGGCTTCCCATCCCAAATCGAAGAGCGGACGACGTGGGCGGCTTGCGTGGAAAGACGAGAGGGAGGCTCGCGCGAGGGAGGTAACTCATCGGGGGGGGGGGGCCGTCGGGGGTGGGAGCGAATCTAGGTCGGATTCGATGTCGGGAGCTCCTCTTATTCCCAAGAGCGGAGCCGGGCCCTGCTCTATTTCCACGAGGCCCTCAAGCCTTTCCCTCGTGACTCTCCCTCCGTAGGCCCTTCCTCGGTCCGGCCGCTCCAGGGCACTCGAGCCTTTTTACTTTAGCTCCCCAGCAACGATTCTGCTTTAAAGCCGCGCACCTCGAACGTAAAAGCGACGTGGATGCGGTGCCGGGGCCCTCGCTCGGGCCCAATACTCCTACGGCGCGCCTTAAATCCTTAATTGCCCAGAGGTACGCCACAGAGGTTTACGAGATGCCAGGCTCGCGTATAAGCCAAGGATTCGACTTTTAGCGCGTGCCGAGGCCTACACCAGGGACAGCGAGACAGAGAGAGAGAGAGAGAGAGAGAGAGAGAGAGAGACAAAGAGAGAGGCAGGCGCAATAGGTAAGTAAGGCCGTTTCTTGTTTCACTTTAATTTCTGTCGATAGGTTCGAGACAGCCGCGAACGACTTTGAATATTTATGAATATTCTTGAGGTGCGATTACGTCGTTATACTCATTCTTAATAGAGTCAGTGTGCCGCCTTACTCGTACAAAAAACTACTTTACTTTTACTACTGGCGATAGCCATCTGGCTACATTTTTTTTTCCTTCGCATTTACTACTTTTATTGTTGTAAGCTATTGGAAACTCTAAAAATGTTTAGGGTTACTTTTGTAAGGGGGAGCATTGCTGATGCTTCAATTTATTTTCCATATGGCTACCCTACTACTCACTTACCACTCTCTGTTTCCATATTTATTAAGGAATTTCAGATCGCTCTTTACTTCAGCCTTATCCTTATCGTCAATTACATAAATTATGATTTTAACGACGAAAGAAAAACCGAGCGCATTATTGGTTCCAAAGCTATTGGTTAATTAATGTTTTAGCCTGTCGCTCACTTACTAATATATTATTATTATTATTAGAGCAATTATTATAAATTCTGGATTAATGTAATGCGCGTTTAGCATGAAGGCAAACTTTTTCAAAATTTTGTTGAAAAAAAAACATATGTATATACATATATATATATATTTACAGACATCATTTGTGACTTTTGACTTTAATTCGAATAAACAGAAATAAATTTGAATAACAGTATTCATGAAATTACGCACCGCTAGTCACTATTATGAATAATAAGTACTTTCTATTCTAGATTTCATTAAGATTGAATTAAAATTTTGAATAAACTTCTCTGTTGTTTGAAACAGGATTTATTTAAAAATGTTCTTATTAACAGCAAAATAGGCGTAATGAAACCACCGAGTACATAATTCACATATTCATAGCGCACTTTTTCATTCGATAATAAGTGAATGTTACTAAGCAGAGAATATTGAATTTTAATTACGAGGTAATTAAATTAAATTACTTTTCTTGAAATAAAAAGCGAAATTAAGAATTCGCTATTTTTCTTTCGGCTTGTGGTTTTAGTTATTATGAAAATCGAAATTCCTCCCATAACTCCTTGATAAAATAAAAATATTTTCGTTATCCTTAGAACGTTTTCAGCTGAATATAACTATTGTCTCATTGGGCGAAATTTGATTTCTCGGCAGTAAAAAGCGGAGTTTAGAGTTTTCTTTGAATCAGTGATTAAATTTTTCCGTCTCGAAAGGATTACTTCCTCTTGCCCAAGACATTGATCCGACTGCTAGTTAGGCTTATTTCATTCAATCGTGTCTCTCATCGATGCACCTAAATAATATCGATTGGCATTGCGAGAGCGCGAGCTTACGCGTTGTGAGTAATGCTTTTAAGTTTTCCGCAGTTATGCCCTTGCATAATTGTCGAATGTTATTAATGTAGGCTGGAAGCAATAATTTTATTCTCAGCTAATGTACGCACGTATGTGGGATCATAAATTATCATTCAAAATTCATGCCTCTGTTGCACCAGATATTACACGATTCTTAAGTTTCCTGTTAGAGTGAAAATCACCTGTTCCCACAACTGGTCTCGTTCGCGCTGGTGTTTAATTGTTTCTCATTAACATTACAAGAATTCTTTTAGTTTAACGATCGGTACGCCTAAAAACGACCTCAGCCTACCTCGGCGCTCAGGCTTTCGCAACGCAAATCGCGGGCACTTCTCGCAACCGACAGTTTTACAATTGAGTCTGCTTTCTCACACTTATCGAGGCGCAATTTTTAATTCGCCGCGAAATGCTAATGCATCGGAAACAATTGTAAGCCAATTGTGACCGCTCCTCGGTTAAAATCTCAGTCCCTTGCCTTCTATCCTTCAATCAATGAGTCCATCGACTTGTCTCCGCGCTCTTTCGTGAATAATTAACGTAGAGGACGCGAAGCGGAGTGGAGAAGAGGTGGAGGGAGAGAGAGAGAGAGAGAGAGAGAGAGAAACAAAGAAGGAGACGGGAGGCTCTTGTCGGGGGACCGCCGGACGACGCGAACCGCCCACTTCCGGCGATACACTTGTCTCTCTCTCTCTCTCTCTCTCTCTCATGCTCTTAAAGTCCCGCGCGGGCTTTACGTCTCGTTCTCGCTCGGTGGTTTGCAGCTCGCGCGAGGCTCGTTTAGCCAGACGAGGCGGTCGCAGTTAAAGACGAAACCACAGAGCTTTGGAGAAGATCGCGTTAGAATTAAGGCTCGCGTCGGATCGTATCTCGCTTTACTCCCGTGCGGGCTCTCACCTGCCCGCGGCACGCGGCCCTTTGTTAGGTGAAAAAAGGACGAGGGGGCGAGAGGCGAAGAGCAGAGAGAGAGAGGGGGGGGGCAAGCAAGGGAAAAAAGAGGAGGACCGAGCCGAGCGGGAAGGAGGGCCGGGAGCCTTGGGGTGGGCAGAATCGATCTGCGCGAGATCTATTTCGCCGGGCCCACTCCTGTAGGGATCTCGTCGCGATCGCAATCTACGCGACGCCTAGTTCTATTAACTTGGCAGGGCTGTTAATGGGCCCGGACGGAAGCGATTTATTCGAGAGGCGGCTCTTCTTCTGTTGCGCGCGTCGAGTGTCGTTAAAATTGAAGGTGCTGTCGGCCTCTTCCTCTTCCCCTTGACCCCCCCCAGCCCTGCTCCTCCTCGGGCGCGCCTTCGACCGCAACGATCGATCGCCCGACTCCGGCCTCGAGTCGTTGGGCAACCGAGAGCCACAAGCCGAAACGACCCTGCGCCGATTAATTATCTCCCCCGTGCGCATCGATCCGCGCTCATTTTTACAACTACCAGCTTTCGTCTATTGATACTCGCACCACGGAAACGTCAACGATGGCGCTCCCTACCTCCGGCCATAATAGCTATTGACATTGACGAGTCCGGGGCTCCTGTGCAATTGTTCATTAGAATCAACAGTCGCCAGGTCCGAGGAGCAATCGCTAAATGATAATGAAAAGGCCAAAAGTTCATTGTTCCATAAGAGCCGGCCTTGAAAATCATACTCGTGTTCTATTCAGGATATCAATAGAATTCGGAAGGACAGGGGGAGGGGAGACAGAGAGAGAGAGAGAGAGAGAGAGAGAGAGAGAGAGAGAGAGAGAGAGAGAGCGCGCGAGGTGCTATCAATCAAATGCAATTTTTCAAAACACGTAACTGAACCCGCGCCTGTAGAGGCTCTCGCCCTCGCTGTTTTTACCTACACTTACGCGTGAAACGTGAACTTTAAAGATTTACGACGAGGAGATAATATTACATTATTCCTCTTGAAAGAGTAACTTTTTCTCCCTACCCCCGCCCGCCCCTCCCCCCTCCCTCTCTTACACTTGATTTTTCTTTCTCTCCCTCTTTGCCCCTCCTTCTCCCCGTCCCTCTCGTTCGCTAATTTTTCGTCCCTCGACTCCTAAATAAAGTACCTCGATGGAATGTTCCAGATGCGATGCATTTGATCCTTTTAATCAAACCAATTTACCGGTGTCAACAACTCGATACTCCGATTCGAGCTGAATTTTTATGCGCGCATACGCAAGCTATAAAATCGTATCGAAGACCGCGATTCATCATTGGCCCCTTATTCAAATAAGGAATTCGTCGAGAAGACGTGGCAGGACGTCACGAGAAATAAAGTAGGCGAGTCCTTTCTTTTTTTTTTTTTTTTTTTTTTTGGGGTTATTAAACATGAAGAGCCTTCAAGAGTAGTAGAGTACGTAGGCGTACGGGATTGGTGGAAAAATGTTCTTTTCCTGGCATTAGTAGAGTACATTAGTCGTAGGGTAAAGTCGATGATTGTCAAGTGTAGTGTATTACCTTGCGGTAAATGTAATGCTCCGAAATTGTACCCTTAATATTTTATTAGAAAAGTTGTGGAGGGTAAGGCCGAGACCGGGACTGGTTGCGCAGCGGAGAAATGGAGAAGGAGAGATTGAGAGGCGGCGAGAGGGAGAGAGGGAGAGTGTGCACGTATAGGCGAGAGCGAGCAAAGTATGAAAATGCAAGACTACGGTAGATGGCTCCCACGGCCTTTAATTTTATTTACAAAATACAGGGGCCATCCATTACAAGGCAATCGGCTTTTTTATCGAGTAGGCCGAGGTGCAATTTTGCGCAAGCGGGGAAGGCGGCACAGGCCTTAAACAGCGATTAAACGCCGTTTTCCGTTTACAAAGGCCGATCGCCGTCCCTGGTCGATGCACCCGCGCGGCTGAAAAAGTGGGAATAAAAAACAAAACAAAAAAAAAACAAAAAAAGGGAAACGAGAGTCCGCGGGCCGGGAAAATGACGCCGCCGGGCTCAAGAGGAGGAGGAGGGGGGAGGAGAGAGGCGACAGTGGGCGGCCGACGGGGGAGGCCCGATTTTCCGGGCTCGCGAGTGGGACCGCGCAAGGCCTCCGGGGAGGCTCGGGCTCGCCGAGCGTGAGAAAGGACGCGAGCGAGGAAAGTAAAATGGCGGAAGGCGACGAAAGGTCCGAGTATCGATTGGAGCTCCTGTGCGTGCACTGTGGCGACGCGAGCGACCGAGTCACGTAACACAGGTGCACTCGGGGCGACGCGGGATCAGCGGCTCCGGGTCCAGCATCTCCCCCCCGCCCGCCCGCAGGGGCGTCGCCTCCGGCCGCCGCGGAGGAGTCGCTCGAAGGGCGGCGATAACGAGCTCCCGAGGCCGCGTCCGGCGGCTCCTCGCCCCATCCCCGGACTACCGCTCCCCCTGTAAATTAATCTCTCCGACATTGCGTGAAATTACCAAATCGTCTTTACGGATGTACTTCTCGATCGCTCCTTCTAGGGCCGCCTCTTCTTCCCCCAACAGCTCGAGCGCGAACTCTTACCCTCGCGGCTTATTTAGCATAATTTCCTCGGCGAACTCCCTTTCGCTGCGCGCAGCCCCACTCGGTACGCGCGCGCCCGCTCAACCGAGTGTCCGTCCTTGGAGTCGAGGAAGCTCGGGATAGCCGCTTTTTCATCCTGCCTCGATCCTCAGCGGTCCCTTTCATAACGCTCGAGCGTAATTTACAGCTGTAGCGCATCGAGCGGATTCGTCGGCGAAGAACCAGGGAAGAAAGTACCGAGGCCTCGATCGCCCGGGCCGGCGTTGCTCGATCGGCCCCCCCCCTCCTCGCGATACGATGCGAGTGAGTCGTCGCCGAAAGCCAGAGGATGGCTTCTGCCCCGGGAAGGGGCGATGCGAGCCCCTGAGGAATCTTGCGAGAGCCGTGGGCTGCCGACTAAGCGAGCCCGCTCCTAAATTAAGGGGCGATCGTAATTTCGCAGAGAGAGAGAGAGAGGGAGCGATGGAAGAAAGGGAGAGGAACGGAGCGAGGGTGTCGCGCTGCCGTTGGAAAGCGAGGAGGCCCCGGAGAATGAAAGCCCGCGAGCCGCTCGTTCGATTGGAGGCCCGCGGCCGAGCCCACCCGAGGCCCTTGCGAGGGCAGCGTTCGACGGCCACCCCGGCCTCTCCCGGCCTTGGGCCTCCTCCGAGCCCAGCCACGGCGGGGGCACCCATCGAGGAGTTGATGTTTCTCGGCCATAAATTGAGATTAGCGTCGCGCGGTAGGTAGACCTGCCCGGGAGCGCGCGAGCCGAGGAACTTGGCGCGGCTCCTCGGCCGGGCCCCGGCAGGGACCGAGGCTGGCTGGATCGGGTTTCGCCGGGGCCCTCCCGCACCCCCTGGCCCCTGGGCCCAACGCCGACTCCCGGTGCTCCGACCGAGCCGAGCTCCCCTGGATCGGCCTCCGTTCTACGACGCCTCCCCCTCCGACCCTAACGAGGCCCTTTCGGCGTCCCTCTTGACCTCCTTCCATCCTCCCTTCCGTCCGTTCCCTCCTCCGAGAAAGCGAGCCAACCTATTTCGGGGGACCTTCTCGATCGATATTTTTAAGGAGTGAACCAATTCGCGCTCGGTCATTTCATAGAAGACCTCGAGAATGCATTCGGATAATAAAGAGTGCCACTGCAGGATCCGGAAGGTTCGATGCCAGTCCCCCGAGTCCGATCTAAAGCCATATAAATTCACCCGTGCCTTTAGAAATAGCCCGAAAGCGTTAAATATCCGCGAGAGATTTCCATGCGATCCTTTGGAGCCAAGTTGAAAAGCTTTTTAACGTTCCTTCCTATACTTACTTACCTCCTATATCGCGTGATGGATATTCCTTAAGGACTCGTCATTGTAGATTTTTCAACCAATTATTTGCCTAATGGCAATCCTCTACCTTTATTATTATAAAGAACAATAATGACATCGAAAATTTATTATTTCATTCGTATGATAAAATTTTGTACGAGCCATTAGCTTATTACGCGCCCGTTACTTCTCCTAGTGCTCCTCTATTACGAGCCAAACAAACGCAACACTAGTAATCAAAAGATCATTACTAACGCTTTCGCATCGAGTGCTCGCTCACTAAAATCAATAATTCTATGATAGCACAGTGTCGAATATAAACGCCAAAAATCAAACTTTTCGTATTGATGTAGCAAGCGATTTCAATTAGTTTTTTAATTTCGTTATACGTTGCATTATTTCTAGTGTGTAGTAAGGAAAGGAACATTTGTAACAATAATAATGTCTTTTGAAGCCGGACACCATTTTTAAATTCTATACAACCATTCGAATATTATTTCCCAGATGATTCGTAACCATAATAACTGTATTCGTATCGACGTGAAATTGATGACACATGAGAATGGCCTTGTATCGTCGCTCTTTGATTATGACTCGAGAACAAAGTTTACCATGTTATCGAGGCTCCAGATGATTATTATAGCTTACATCGACAGGAGTTGCGCCACGAGTGATAAAAATATTTTCGATATCGAGAATTTGCAGAGTGTCCGGCCGATATCTTGCATCGATTGTCTCCGATGGCTTCCAAGGGCTCCAAGACGCGTGCAATATTGTTTTTTCAACGGATTATTAAACGGCACGGTCCCCGATAAAAGAAATGGAAAACCGAGAGCCGGCAAAATGAGTTGCCATTAACGCCGGGAGGAGGGCTCGAGGTCGTGAGCCGAGCGCCTAAAATTACGCGTAAAAAGAAAAGGCAAAGGCCCTTAATTAGGGGTTTCCTCGGCACATCCGCGCTCCGCTTCCAGACGCCATCCATCAACATCAAAGTTGACCGCGAGGTTTTTCCCGCGCTCACTGCCCGCGGGCACCGATCCATCAATGCAATCCGTGTCACGCACCAGCCGAACTCGGCACCGTACCCCAACGGCGCAGACGCGCTAAAAATTCGAGGAAACCGAGAGCCGACTTTCCCTCGGAGAGCGGCCACACGAGCTTCGCAACGGCGATGCGCATTTTACGAGACGCGAGACAAAATGCGCTGCCACGATTTTTGACAAGGATGACAATGGCTCGACATTTAGACGGGACTCAAAATATTTTCACAGCCACGCGATCTCGCATTGTCACGGCATCAGTCCCTTCATTATTCCCCCATTTTTCTCTTCTCCGCTCTCTCTCTCTCTCTCTCACTCCCTCTCCCTCTGGTAGCCTCCCCAGCCTCGACTGTCTGCGCGTGTATTTTAACCTCGCCTCTACGTCGGCGATCGACACTGGGATTACGCTCCATGAAAAGCGATATAATAAACATAGCTGCTCGTCACCTGGGCGGAGTTAAAACTTAGCCGGTGTCGTATTTTCCACTTTCCCGGCTCTAGACGTCGGATCAGCGCTCGGTCTTCTTTCGGATTATTCGCTCTTCCGACATTGTAGCTTTTGATCGATCAGCAGCTAAGAAGGACTTTAGAGACAGGCTTTTTCGAAAACATTTCTGACACGGATTACAATATTGTCAGTTTACCGAAGTCGCCTCCGGCAATTGTCATATTTTAGTTAAGTAGGAATCGGTACATAAATATTTTTCCCTCCTTTATTGGATGGCCAGCAATAATAATAGGATCGCTCAACAGAATGTGTTCCGACGTACTTGGCTAAAGTAGCTCCCCCCCCCCCCAACAGCCCCTGTACAACCAAATAAGCAAAATATACAATTGTGGCTTTGTTTTGCTCGTGCTTTTCTTTAAAACAGATCTTATCCAATCTTTCGACGCAATCTTTCGACTTGGAATAAAGATGCCCTGAAATTATGATATCAAAAAGCTACTTAGTTTTTAAATCTACGTCCTGTACTCATCTTGTGCTCAAACAGTATACACACACACATATATATACATATATACATATATATGTGCGTACGTATGGGTATGCATGTGTTTATGTATATATGTTAATGCGGATCGTATGGCGGAATGCGCGTGTGCACGCCGTAACGTCCGAGAAGATGACGAGCTCGTATGAGAGGACGGGGCATCGTTAGGAGCCATTATAATGGGAAACTCGACGATCGTAGATGCACGAGGCTAAGCAGCAAAGGAATGGCTTGCGGGAAAAGCTTGGAATACTGTTCTTATGATCGATGCCAAGGGCTCCACGTAAGTGGACACCACTTGTATCAACTGTCAAACAAATTTTTTTCATCGGCTGTTTGATCGATTGGGCCATGAGGCGCTCGCCGGTGGAAATTTTGATTGACGCAGCAGGTAGTAGTAGTCTTCGGTACTCCCAGCGGGATTTTCGGTAATCTATCGAGCGCACGGCTGACCTTTTAATTTTCTGATTACGAAATTCAAACTATCCCTTCTCCGAATAACTCCATCATCTCTCGCGTGCTGGCATCGATCGATGGCGGCGGCGGCGGCGGCGGCGGCACCTGCACGTGGATATATTGCTTTTACTTTTCAGAAATGAAATCGTAAACTTTGTAGAGTAATTACGCGCGCATAAATATGTGCTCCTCGCTGCGAAACGAGATTTTTATACGTTCGATTGGCAAAGCCATATCAATGCTCTGAATTCCTTCGTATAATTTTTCATCTACGATGCAGATGGAAGTTTTTATTCCCTCTCTTACAATGAACGGGATATGACAAATTCTTTTTCTCTTTTGCTCTCTCGCTTTCCATCTCCCTCTCTCTCTCTCTCTCTCTCTTTCTCTCTCACTTTCAATCACTCTCTATATCTATCTCAACTCAAATTTAACTCTGCCAAAGATAAATTAAGGCATTGAAAAATGAAATCCATGACGAATGGATTGGATATTTTTTTTAAAAGCGTTCTTTACATAAGGTTGAGTCATTTGAATTTGAACTGCGATGGCCAACTAAATAAATGAATAAATTTTTCATAATTTTAATTAGAGAATATATTACGAGAATAGTTTTTGATCAATACGCAGGGGAACTCTAACAGATATCTAAAAAAAGGTCGCAATTACCGTTAAACTAATATTTCAGGCTATCTTGTATGCTTCTTTCTTTTTATGGATAAATCCCGTGGCTGAGTTTTGGTTTATCGTCTGCTATTATAAATACAATATTTGAAGCCATACGAGTGTAAAGTAAGCACCGGTACGATAATTAGAGTGGGCAAAGGCTTCGTATAATTCTTGAGTATTCGTTGCTCGTCTCGTATGCATGAATCGGAAAATCCAGAATCGGACACATTTACCGCTGGAATAATTAGAAAAACCTTACAAGTGCTCTTCTGTATCGCATAGTAAACGTCATGTTTCGCACATATGCCATTTTATGTGGAATTTTCACAAGAGCTGCGCACCGCTCGTTCGAAATTGAAGGAGCACGAGTCGCGAAACAGAAGATAAGAGCTCGAAGCTTCCGAAAAACAAAGGACTGGTGGCGCGTCGGCTCGGGCGAGGATATTGACCATGAAATATGCAGGTGTCGATAAAAGAGGGGGAAGCGCATGGAAATCGGAGGAGACTCGGACTCGGAGCAGGATGAGGAGGATGAGGAGGAGGAGAGAAAGGAGAGAGAGGGCCATCGGTGCGAAAGCAGCCGCGGGGGGGGGGCTCCTCGCAGAGGAGGCCGAATCCTCGCGAGGATTCGCCGCCGTCGCAGAAGACGCGCTCCTACCTTTACAGTGGGATCAATATCCCTCGGAGGGATAAAGTCCCGTGATCCTGCCGGCATTTGCGGACCACCTGCAGTTCCGCGCTTCGCCACACGCACGCTCCAACCCCGCCCTGGAGTCCCGGAGGCTCGCGCGCAGACTCGGGGACGCGCGTGGCCCAGGCTCTAGCGGCGGGGGCGCCCGCAAATATTTGGACAGCGGCCGGCATTAGCCCGAAAAGCCGGAGGTGCCGATCCCGGCGCGCGCTCCACTCGGCTCCCGGTCCTGCGTTTGTTCTCCGGCTGGCCGGAACTCCCGCCTCCCGGGGGCCAACCGACCCCTCCTTCCTCGGCCCCTCGTTGCTCGCTTCGAAATTCGCGGAGCCCCGGGGACTCTCGCAGCCTCGGCCAACTCGGGCGGAAGCGGAGCTCCCGGAGGCGAGCTCGATTCGCGGGAATGGCTGAGAGCCCCGGTATCTGGCTTCCTCCTCCGGGGAGTCGAGAGAGCGTCCCCGGCACCGCCGCTACCCAACCGAATCTCCTTAATAACGAGGCCGCTCCTTTTCCATTGGCAATTTAGGGATACTTTCCCGGGCTAGCGAGGCAACCTCAACTCCCCGGCTGCGAAAAAGAAGGAGAGCCAGCCTCCGACCCGCGAGGAGATTGGCTTCGGAGCACGGGGATCGCTCTTAATGCGCCAGCCCTAATATCTCTAATCGCGAGCCTCCCTAATAATCGGGTGGCCCCGTCGAGGCTCGGCGGGGGGACGCGCGAGGCTAACCGAGGCCTCGATCCTCGATCCTCCTTCCCGGCGGCACTTGGCTCCAAACTGCTCCAGCCCTTGAAAATTGGATAGACAGCTTGGGCAGCTATTAATTTTCTCCCCTAGAGCAGCCGCGGAGGTGCCCTCGGCTCTCATCGAGAATCGAGCCTCTTGCGGGGATTTTTCGAGGAGCTCCCGGAGCCGCGGAGCCTACGGAGTCTCCGTCCTTCAGCCGACGACGATCGAGGAACGCTCCCCGCAAATGGAGTGCAGCGGCGGCAGGAGCGAGGCTTCGACTTTTTTTTTTTGACCCCCCAACCCCCAGACTTTATTCCCCAGGCAGCGAGTCGTGACCTGTAAGTTTTCGAAAATACGCGACGAGTTAATATGTTCGAGGCTGGCTCGGAAATTTATGTCCCAGTAGTCACATTAGCTCGGCGAAGAGTAGCTTACTAAGCTCTTCCCATACCTGCCTCGGATCTCACAAGCTTTGCTCTTGCCGTTCAAATTGTTTTTTACGACAATTGCTCTTTCTGTTTATTCCTTTACCTTTTCTTTTTACCAGTATTTACGAGAGTATTTTTGTTTCAATTACATTTGTGCGAAAAGAAATTAGTAACCGCTATTTTCAACTCGTGTTTTATTATTCGTTCGAGTTAAGACTGGGACTTACTTTGCTCATCGTTTGTGTAAAGGCTTATCCAATTGATCCGAAAAGAAGAAGCGACAGATACAATATGATAATGATGAAGAAGAGATTTTTATAAGGATAATCGACGTTATTGATGCTTAGACTAAATGGGGTCGCCGATGCTATTATTATCATTCGCTCTTAACTTTTAGCTGTCATTACCGAATGCCAAGATTACAATACTCCGGATTGACGGTGTACTCCATTTTTCAGGCGTCAGCGATACATACGTAATGCACTGAAACAAAAATATTAATTATACTCTGTTATTTATGATATAAAGGACAAAAGATTCTGGTACTGTCAATGGTTATAAAACAGGTCTTTTATTAATTAGGGTACATTCTTAGGAGAATAGTTGTATACCTGGCCTATCATTATAATAATAAGCTAACGTTAAAAGCGTTAAAAAAAAAACCAACAACACGTTAAAAGCACCGAAGTCGCTTTGTTGCGGATAAAAATGAGTTCTGCACTGTTTGATAAAGTATTAAAGTTACAAAAATGTAAAACTTAAGTAAAATAAATGTATTTACGGTTATAATAAATGATGCTTTTATTAAAGATTTCATTTTTACATGAGAAATTAAAGCATTCCAAAATTAAAATTCCGAAAATTTATGCCCCAATCAGAACATGCAGTTTTATGAAAAGTATCCAAAAGACAGAGCAGTAGGGTAACCATTGTATACTGTTAAAGTAAATTTACAAGTGGTCGAATTCAATGCTCATTTTTTTAATGTAACTTTCAGACTCGGTCAATGGTGTATTAATTTGTTGCGAAAAATTTATTTCAAACAAATGCAAAAATTATTTAAACGACGATGCATCTTCTTTACGATTCTATAATATTGAAAGTTGGTAACGAATGCATAAATATATACGTTAAACTTTGGTCGTACGAACATGGCGATCAAATTTTTCAGCGCAATACAATTATTTTGCGGATTTGTATCGTACGAAAAAAATTATTTTTAAATTTCACATCTTTTAAATTTGTATTCTTAAGAGCAATCATATTTATGGCTTTATCGAGGTTTTTTTACCAATACAATGTACATATTAATATGAATGGGCTTGGGTATATGGGAATTGGTAGAGAAAATATCGAATTTTAATTTACATGAGAACAAAGCACTGATTTCTCACAATAAATATTGGGATTTAAAATATTTCCTACGTACTTAAGTATCTTGTTACCGAATTAATTTCTTTTATAACAAATAAAAGCTGTTGGCCAACAACATTATTATTACCATATGTTAAAAGCAATTTCTATAGGCGACTAAGAATAACATCAATAGAGTGCAATAATTCAAGTTTAAAAAAAAAAAAAGCGTTTCCAATAGCATAAAGGATGCGTTTTAGCCGAATAAAATTTATAAGTATTACGATACAGTACAGGCGCATACATAATTCAAGAAAGGAAACATAAGTAGTGAGAACAAAGGAAAAAAGTTTCTTTTCAAGATTGAAAGGAATCAGCGAAATGGGTATTGGAATTTTATAAAGCTCTATTAATTAGCGGTTTTTCATACTTTGCTGATACAGCAATCTCGATTAATGCCGAAAACACAATAGAGTAATCGATATTGACTGAACGTGAAATCGCATAAAGGCAATTGGTAAATCAAAAGGAGCAGCCAAGCATTGGAAATCGTAATAGTGAGCCGCAGGTGAGCATAGTTTCGTCGCTTGGTACAAGAAAGTTCCCGCTCTCCCTCTCCCTCTCTCTCTTTGTTAAAGTCCTTCTCGGGCTCTCCCAGCGGGCAGCGAGAAACACGGCGGCATCGCAAACACGGCCTCGCACGTACGGAGATCAATTTCAGATAATGGCCGCGGGGTTATATCGATTCGCGGCGCGTAACGCGGGGCCTTATTTCGGCCGGGATCTCGCGTCCCGCGCGTTCATCCGGCCGCGGGAGTCCGCCTAAGGTCCGAGGCCCAGCCCGCGAGGCCCGCCACCGGGAAGGGAGCCTCGAGAGGAGTCCGAGCGACCTCGGGCCCACCGGCTCCGGGAGAGCCGAGGGCGGTCCGTACCTTGGAGGCCGAGCCCCGGGAACTGCTGCTCCTCGAGCCTCGCTGGCCCACTTGGACCGCGACGACGATCGGCTCGGCTTCCGTAGCCGCGCTCCTTCGCTCCCGCCAGGCCTTGGCACTAATGATAAGCTCATTGTTTTGAAATGTGCACTTGGCATTGCGCCTTTGATATTTCAACCTGAATTCTTTCGCCTCGAGTCTCGCGTTCAAGAGCGCCGGCCTCTCGGGACTATTTTTTTTTTCTCTCTCTCAAATAAAAGTGTGTTCCTCCTGTCGAGGACAGGCAACTTCCGCCCCGCCCCGCTTCCCGATTTCTCGGGGCTTCTCTATTCTCCATTGCCGCCTTCTTTAAGAGCTTAAATTCAAGTCTCTGGAGGGTCCAAATTGAAGCCTTTTGCCGACCATAGAGCACAGACCACAAGCTGCTAAAGCCTGGCCTTTCCCTGCACAGGTAGGCTTATTTTTATAAAGCACAGAATTCAATTGCGCACCGACGTCCAGCATTTTGAAAGTTGCTCTCTATTGCTAAATTAAAGCGAGGCGCTCGAGGATCCCAGGGTGCCTGCTTGCGATTTCTCAATTCGGCGTTCGACTCGAGAGGTGAAATTTTTGGGAAAGAAAAAAAAAAGAAGAGGAAAAAAAAATTAAAAAACACATAAGTCGGTAGGTAAATTACAGGTAAGAGGTACTTGGTACGCTCGCGGCAATTAACTTGAAGGAATGACCCAAATCCTTCAAGTTAAAGGCTTTCCTCTCATGTTGCAATTGATACCATCTCATTTTATTTTCCTCGTGCTCGAAAGGTATCATTTTATATTGTCTTGTAGATTATATCACAGGCACACGAAAATCGCCTTCTAAATACACTTTTACGGCGGGGCGGGGGTGGGGGGGTTTTGTTTTTTTTAAATATTTTTCTGGCAATGTCACTCGGAGAGCCATTAGTTCGTATCGGAAGGAAATTTCAAAGGAAAATTGCCAGCCCCGGCTCGGAGATGGCGATTGCCTTCAAATCAATTTTCAAATTGATAATTTTTAATTTAATTTATTTCCGCAGTTTCACTTATCTGCAGCGCTGCAGTAATAAAAGCCCAACATATCGAAAATAAATTCAAATTAAGCCTCCGCGCTAGCCGATCAGGAATCGGCTCCATAAAATTGTCCGTGCGAATGCGGAGCGCACACACAAATATACCGATAATGGAAAAGAGCTCGATACGAGGACTAGTGCTCTGCAACTGAATTTTAACGCCTTGCCGCCTTGGCTCGCTCATTGGCTTGGCTTCGTTATTATATGGGGGATACAGGGGTCCAGGTGAGTCTGGTGCCGAGGAGGGCTCCTACTTTTGGAAGCCGCCGGAGCAATCGGCCCGCGATTAGCGCGACCGATTTCACCGAGAGCTTAATAATCGAGGCGACTCGGAGAGGAACCGGGAGGAACGCAGGTATCGGTCCCGCGGGTACTCCGAGCGGGGGGCCGATCCTCTGGGTTTCGCGAGAGAGCGATGATGTATTCGCCGGTGATAGGGATCGCGGGCGGGGAGGGGGAAGCTGTCCATTGGCACACGGGCCGGGGCGAAAAGCGAAAAGGGAGCGGGTTGGGTTGGGGGGGAATAAGCCAGGCGGCGGATGCGTTGGAGCCGATCGAGGCCCGGGGTCACTGGGGTCGCCGGTTACGAGAGTCACGAGTCACGGAGAGCAGAGCCCCGGACAGGAACAATGCAAGAGCGGCTGCTCTCCCTAGAGCCTCCTCTCCTCTGCCGCCGATGCGTTATCGACGGGAGAGGGAAGAGCCCGGACTCTCGGCTCGCCGGCACTCTAACCGATTAGGGCACTTCCCGTCCCGCGATTGCTTTAATCGCTGGGGCTCGTGCGTCGGAACGCCCTCGGCGCGGATGCGCTCTCGTTCCCGGTCTCGGGCTAGCCGAAGTCGAAGTCGAAAGGAGCGAGGGAGACTTTTCCTCAGCCGTGAATTGGCTTTGAATCCGCTCCTCGTAGAGATGCCAAGGCTGCCCAAGGCAGTTACGAATCAATGCGCGGAGCGAAGGCCCCCGCCGAGATTGGAAATCAGTGGCGGAGGAAACGAATCGGAAAAGTGCCCGAGCTCTGAGCCTCCGTTTATTCTCCGTCTACCGAGCCGATAATTTTCCGTTGTATTATTCATACCTCGCGGAAATAGCCTCGGCGCTCAATCGGCATTTTTCGGCCCTGAAAATGTCCGCGACCTAAAATGCTCGGCTTCTTCTCTCTCCAATGGCTTTCGCTCGAGTTCGATAAAAAAATATTCGAGCGCTTACGCCAGCAGTTCTTATTCTCCAAATACAAATGAGAAAGGCTTAATTTCCGACCGAGCTATCCAATAAAAAATTATTCCAGCATTTTTCTGATAAAAAAGGCACACGTAGATCCTTTATAGGTAATGCGCGCTTACTGTGTCTTTAATTAATGCTCGAATTAATTATCACCCCGAGAATTTATTATTAAATACAAAAATAAAAAAAAAAAAAAAAAAAAAAAAAAAAAAAAAAAAACAACATTGCATATGCATGAGAACTTTTAATTAATTAATATCTTTAATACATTATAAATAAAATTGCTCGCTACCATCGAATTATTATTCGAATTTCATTATTAATGCACTTGCGCATTCTTTTAAATTAGCCATTTATTGCTCAATCACTATTTCAATGAGAAAATTATTATAAAAACGAAAATTAATGATTATTTTCTTAGCTCGATTGCATTTCTCTCCTTTCGAGCACTCCACATTCTTTGATAACTTTAGTGCAATATATTTAGAGAGCATACACTCAAACGAGAAAGATGTATGTGATTGCACCTCAGGTATTACTAAAAGTAAAGACTGTTAAGATTGGGTATCGATAATTTTATAAGTTGCATTACTAATGATACTCGAGACTCGGGAAGTTGTACAATTAAGCCCCGGCAATTTAAAACTATTTCAAGTTCAAAAGTAACGTTTGATTCGTAAAATGTTTAAAGTTTTATAAGTTTATGATGGTATTCGTTATCATAAAGAAGTAATCTCCAGGCTTGACAGTTGCAACAATAATAGACACAAGAATTTCAGCGTCATTCTTTGGGCGCGTAAAGATCAAGGGTATATTTTATATTAGGAAGCAATTCATAAGGAATATATTGTTTTCGATGGCCATTGATTTTGGAGCGAGAATAAACATTTCAATATCCAATAAATATCGAGCGTACGCGAAGGTTACTCGTGTGGATTTTTGAAGCTGATTATAAGTAAGCTTATCCGTGCATGTATTTAAATCGGCTCGACGTTACACCGAATGCATTGTCAAGGAAATGGAGTTCTGGTCCAGAGGCTGTATTGTAGAGGCAGAAGGCACCGGGAGGAGGCATTGGGCCCGATCGAAGCTCGCTTTGCGAAGGGTCTAGTTAGCGCTTACATCGTCCGAGTGGCTGAAAGGGTCACGTGTACTTGGCACGCGGTATACTACAGAGGCCGGGGCGAGGGCGAGGGCGTGCGGCGGCACATTAAATTGCTAAGCGTCTCCCATCGCGAGTTATTAGATCCCCGAGCGGCGGGGCAGCGATTGAGATTGGAATAAATATTATTTATGAGGCGCCCAGCCATTCGAGCTTGCGTTCCTATCCGCTCGCGATGACCCGCGATATTCGCAGCTCGACACGCTCATCGATTAGCTCTGACGCCGAGTCGCGGGCCTCTTAATCCTTTAATTAACCAACGGCTCTTTCGATTATGACTCTGCAAATTAACGTTAATTCGAGCTATGAATTACCGCGTAGTCCCCGTATGCCTCAGCCCTTGGCCGAAAGCTTTTGATCTTCCCTGTCGCTGGCGCGCAGCCGAGTCCAACCCGCGAGTTTACGCGGCTGAGCGCGGGCCCACCGCCGGTTCTTCCCTCTTGGCTAAGCTTAAATAAGAAATTTCATTGCCCTCCCCGCGACTCCCTCCGCCCTTCCTCCTCGGGTCTCGCGACCGATTCGCGCGCTCCCGGGCAAACCGGCCGGAGACGCGGGCATATATATATATATGGAGAGAGAGAGAGAGAGAGAGAGAGAGGAGCCGCTCGACTCTGTCGAGCCAGCGAGGAAAGGTGCGAATCGCGGCTCCTTCTCCGGCTAATGACAATGCCCAAGAGCCGAGTTCCCGAGCTCTTTACAAGGATAATAAAGCCGCTGGAAAGCGAGCGATTGAAATCAGCCGTTACTCATCATCAACCGTTACGGGATCACCCTTGAACGACAGCCGAACGGGAGAACGGGTGGCGTACGTACGCAATCGTGCGCGCAATCAAGTGCTAAAGGGGCAAAGCGATGCGCAGACAACTGTCACTAGGGGGCAGGGGAGCCGAAGGGAGATCGAGAGAGAGAGAGAGACGGAAGGAATGAATAGCGGAGCCCAACAAGCGGGAAAGAACCGGCATTTGGCGGCGCTGTGGCTTTGGCGGCGGCAGGGGACAGGGGGGGGGGTGGCAGAGAGCCGATGATCTCCCACGCCACGAGCCCCGACGGGGCAATCGAAGACAAATTAGTGTTGCGTGATGCGCGTTGATTCTCTCGATAGCGGAACATCGGATACGGTACGTAAGCATCGTTGCCCCCCCCCCAGTACCGACACGTTCTCCGTTCCTCTTCGACATCCTGGGCAACGCTGTCCCCCCCCCACCCTCTCTCCATCTCCCCGTCTCGCTCTCCTTCTTTATCTCCTGCACACGCGCCCGCGCCCCTCGGCCTCGATCTCCTTTCGGCCGATGCGTCTGCATCTTCCGCGCGTCCTGCCCGTCGACATTCGAATGCTTTACGCGCAAGATGAATATTCGCACTGGCCGGGAACGAATTGCTCGGTTTACCTTACCTTATCCGACGTTATAATCAATGGCTTTCCGACCGATTTATGGCATCAATTTTATCAAGTACTCGCCTAACTCGAATTCTAAATTAATTTTCTCGCCTTTCTCGGATTCCTCTTATACCTCGTATCGCCCGAGCAATCGTCGTTTCATCCTAGCATCACCGCTCTACCCTGCTAAATTACATAATGCCGCTTTAGTTATTAAGCGAGCGATAAGCCACCTCGAGCTGATCCCCGCGTCAGTCGTAGCGCTCCAGCTCCTCGGGACAGGGTCGGACCCTATTGGGTATTACCGATGGACTTCGGAGGAACGGTCCGAGCGGACCTTGGGCCCGGTTCCGAAGGGCGGCCGACTCCGGGTTGACAGAGCGATTCCGCGAACGAAGCCGCGATCGTCGATTATTCCCGATTATCGAGAATTCCCCCTCCAAATGTACGGCACAGCTATCGCCTTTCCTTTCCTAGCCTCGATTTCCCACACGTCGCCGCCCAGAGGAGTTCGAGCCCCTTCGTCGCCTCTCCTTTCCCATTCCGTGAATCTCCGGCAATTATCGCAACGGCGCGCCTCTCCTGCCCTCGAAGCTCAATCTCATTCTCAAGGATGCCGAGCGGCATAATAGATCCGTGATTACACTGCAATTTTTCGCTGATACGCCGCTTCCTTGACTCCGCGTTCCCTATCGCTCGGGAACAATGCGGATCCATCGAAGGGAAGCTCCTCCGATGCCGGCGATGCCTACGGGCGGTGATCTTCCCGTCGCCGACTCTCGCCAGGCGCAACGGCGCATTTTCACCTTTTGCTTGGAAAAGCCTCGATCTTTATGTCTCAATGTACAGCCTTAAAGCTACGTCCCTTCCCTATTCTATACTGTTTTATTTCCAGAAGAGGATCGTCGAGTCGCGTCGCTAAGACAGGCCACGCGAGTTTAAACTAAAGTCCTCAAAAATTTCGTAAAATTGAGTTTGTTTTGAAGAGTTTGAAGATTTTGTATCAAAATGCCGCTGGTAATAAATATCCAAAAAAACGAGCACCTTATTAATTACCTCGTTGGAATTTGATTATTACCGCTCAAAGCATAATATTTCCAATGGCTTTGCGTGTACTTTTAAGATTACAATGAAACGAATGACGCGCTTATCGTATCCTCAGCTGGTATTCATTGTTTCAGCTGATTTCATTCGATAATTCAAAGAAGTATCCCTGACGGTAGCCGGAGCCGAACGGGAGACGTTGGGTCTAGGTGAAAAATAATCCGCGTTAATAATTCCGAGGCTGAGTCGCTCCTCCCGAGCCGTAATAAACCGTATCCAATCGTAACGGAGACGCGGATTGACGTGGAATCGCGGAAAAGCCCAGAGGGACAGCCCAAGGGCCGGAGGGGGTTGCGCGGGCTTGGGGGAAGGGAGGGACACATCGAGGGGCACATCGAACGGCTACGGGGGAGGTCGAGTGGCCAGGGCTCGAGGCGAGGGCGCCCGGGCCCGAGGAAGCCCGCGCGGCTCCGGAGCTCCTTGGGGCCGAGGACTAAGCGGCGGCTAACGGGTCCGAGTGCTCGGTCGCGGCCCTCGTTTGCATGGGCCAGGCCCGACCGGGGCCGGGGGCTAGAACGGAGCTTCCCTCGGCTCGGCCGTTGCGGTGCTTTGGCCGCTCGCGGGGCCTCTTTGGCTTTTTATGCGGAACTGCAATTTCGCCTCGGGAGCTCGGGCCCTATTAGGCCCGGCCGACAATTCCAAAGCTCCGATCCGCCGCGAGGAGCCGGGGCACCGACTTTGAGGGCTTATTAGTCATCATTTAGCACGAATGGTAACAATCTTTTCGATACCTGCTCAATTATGGTTTCGAAGGCACATCGGTTTGCGCATTTCTGCGATCGAAAAAGACTCTCCATTTTCGGCCAACAATGTAAGAATTTCTTCCTAATTATCCTGCCCCGTTGGCTGCCATTCATAATAGAAATCAGTAGTTGGTCAATTACCTTTAAATTGTTGCAGAGTCCCGCGTGCGTCGTCCATTCAGCCCGTCAGAAGTAAGCATCGAATTATTAGTTTTGTTAGAATTGTTCTAATATACAGGCAATATTGGTTATATGCCCGACCTTTCATTAGCATCGATACATTCCATTGTCCATTATTCGGTCCCTCGCACGTGAAATCATTCATCTTACAACATTATTTTCAATATTTTTCTTCCTCCCGTAGCACTAATGACGCTTTAGAGTACAGTCCATTATTTGACGTAATTTGACATAATAACAACTTTTTCATTGGATATGAGCCTCCTCTACACGATGAAATAAAAAACTAACGCTTTGCTTTTAAAATAACTACTGCTTTTTTCAAACCCGGTTAGTAAATCATTAGTCATCCCACAATTAATGTACTATTTAGTCTTATAAAATTATAATTATAATATTACACTTACAAAATAATGACACTATATGAAAAACCAGCTAATTCTTATGACTTAAAATGCCTTTCTTCGATACACTCAGTTACAAAATTAATGTACAAATGATCGCTCTAAAACTCAACAACAACCCAATCCAACGAATGGATATGAACTGTATTTATGAAAAAAATTTCCACACCTTCGAGACGTCAACTTTTCATTTTTTTTAACGCCATTGCTTTCATTTGCCATCTAAATAGTATTTATAAATAAAATAGATAAATAAAAGTATTAACAAAGACTTGTTACTTCGCGTAGCAAGTTTGTAAAGATTATTGCATGATTCGTAATCGATATGATAAAAAATTTTAAATTCAAATTTATTGATTATGAACATGCTTGTAAATTGAAAATCACAAGTATTTACTTAAACCTAAAAAACGTACACTGTCATAGATAAAATGCTTTAATAATAATTAAATCCGAGCATTAGTTTATCTTAATACAATAGCAATTACTTTTTATAAAAAATGTAAGCCGTTAAGTAAAATCAATTTTATAAAGGAAGTTGATTTTTTCATAAGCATACATACGGTATCGTTGGTGAATCAAAGAAATTTCCATTTTTACGAAATATTAAACGTAGTTCATAATTATAAGCGATTTTTATCCGAAGCGTTTAATAACGTATAATTATATTTACGTGCGTGCGTTTATATATATATATATATATATATATATATATATATATATAGGTACGTAGGTATGTATGCAGGTATGTATGTAGGTAAAGAATACGCTTTCAGGATTAACGAGGGTGTCTGCGTAACTCATGCAATATTTTTATAACAATGGTAAAGGTTGCAATAGCAGCGAGGTTCCATCTTGAAGGGATAATCGAGACTATGACGCTTGAAATCTTCGTAAAAAGCACACGAACAAATGATGTAACGCGTTAGAGATAAGCCAAGAGAAAAAGTCTTCACGGAGATTTTTATCATTGCATTTTAGTTAATGACGTCGATAATGATTTAAGAAATCGTGCATCTGCTGTTCAGGAATAAGAAATAGAAACAAGCCGATGGAAGATGTAAGAGGAGGTATGAGAAAAATAGCAAGGAAGATGGAGAATGAGTGAAAAAGGCCAGGAAGAGAAAGAGGAAGAAAAAGAGGGTAGAGCATAGAGAGAGAGAGAGAGGGAGAGCAAGAGAGGCTTATATCCGTACGAAGAGGAGCGATAGGCAAGTTAATACACGAGTATAAGATCTAAGAGCCCTCGGCTCTCTCGATTAGTCCTGACAAGTGGGAAAGTCATCGGCACTCCTTATCTAGCGTTCGATCTCTCCTTCTATCCTTCCTAACAAAGTGCGCGACTGAAACCCTTCCGCCGGGCCCCTCCGCTCTCGCTCCCGCTCCTCCGCCAGAGCATAGGGCCGGCCTCCTCCCCGCTCCGCGAGAAAAGAGCCCAGTGCATTATAGAGGCTCGCGGGACTGTAATCTCCGGGTAAAGAGTCGGCGACGTCGGGCCTCGACACGAGCCCGGCGACACTCATGATTCCCGAGGAATATCGTGCAGCCCGGCCGACTTGTCAAGATCGTGTTCCACGGCTCGGCGTTACATGGCTCCGGCTACCGCCGATCCCCTCGCGCCCCAACCCCTCCCACTCCCGCTCGCCTAAGGCCGACTCGTGTTCCTCGTCAAGCCTGCAATCCTTCCTCGCTCGGCCAACACCTTCCACGGCTCTGGAGGCTCTCAAAGCCTTGCGGTTCCACGACTATTCCATACGCAGGACACCTTCGCGCTAAATCCGACTCACTCCTACTTCATCTCCTCTTAAGCCGATATTGTTGTTATGTCCCCGGACTCTTCCCTCGGTTCACCGAGGATTTTATTAGCCTACATCGGATATCCTCTTCGCAGCTTCCGCGATTTTCCAATCTCGTTGCCAAAACTCGATACACTCTCGGCTCTCGTTGGCCTCCTCCTAAAACTCTGTCTTCGGTCTAAACGAGCCGAGAGCAATACTGTTTTTTACATTTTAGATTTCTCGCGTATTAACTGATTAGCTGCCCCGTGCTTTACAAGCAATATTAAATGATTGAATTTATTATCAAATGTTTATTATTAAAAGTATATTCTCAAACGTGTAAATGCAAGCTTCGATAATCTACTTCTTTTTGTTCGGGATTTTTTAATGTGACCTACTTGATAATTTACCACTTTCTTATTAATGAAACAACCAGTTCTAAGCGAGTTTTAATCGTAGGTTAGGTACAGACGCAATTCATTGTTTTTAAAATACTTTCCATCTGTATTATGGGTGCCTTACAGATGCTTACATTTTATATTATATTTTCGTTTATTTGAACTTCCAGAGAGGAATTGACTCTATATTTATTGTTAAAAAATTACAAAATTCCATCAAAAGTATTTGGAAATGGCATTACAGTATACCTAAAAATAAGCTGCTTAAAATTAAAATTAATGAGACATTAATATTCAAGATATATGCATATCTGGATAATATTAATTTTACTATTTTGAGAACAGTTAAATTATGAAGAAAAGCTTAACTACGAATATACATTCATGATTGTGCATTAATTAGATTTGAAAATACATAATTGATTGGCGAATCAATAAATTGAAATATAATAAGTAGTTAAAAATATTTAGCGAAGTGTTTGAGTCTCGTTCTTTATATTTATAAAAAAAATCACTTTATACTTTTTTTATTACAATTAAACGAACAATTGAAATTCTTATCTATCTGGGTACGTAATGTGTTTCGAGCATTTATTTTAATGAAGCGCATTTAACGACGTATTAATAATTACAAAACTGCATAAAATAACAACAGCAACAACAAGAAACGGATTGTGAAAACAAAAATAATAGTATTTAATAATGTAAAAGATGGGCAAAGAGAAAAAGAGACAAAAGAGAGAGAGAGAGAGAGAGAGAGAGAAGCTTTTTGAGAGAAATGTGACGTTGGTATGAGACATTTCTCGCATCTTTCTTTAAATACATACGTCAGCCTGAGTATTAAACGTCACCCTAAATTAATCAACATCTTTTGGACATCATATGCACGAGATCTCGACATACGTGCAAGCCATATAATAATATTCATGCGGACGAGGAGAGAGAGAGAGGGAGAGAGAGAGAGAGAGGAGAGAAATGGAAAGAGGAACGGAAAATGTCCGTAGTCGATTGGAAGGGTATTCGCTACTAAGAGCCACCTGACACCTCGGTAATTGGCTGGTCACAGAGTCAGAATGGAGCGCGCCGCGCGGAGAAAAGAATCAGGCCGAGGCATCGGTCCTGAAAATCTAAATTAGGCGCATCGAGCGTGAAAAGCTCGAATGCGCCCGGGGAGCCTCCAATATGGCCAGGGGCACACACAACAACGACTATTAAAGCAGGTGGCACTCGAGATCTCGTCATTCGCGCTACTCCTTCCTTCACGGGGACCCGATGGCTCCCGGGCAGCGGGGGAGGGAGCCTCGACTCCTGACGAGTGCTATAAGTCTCGCGTGTTGGCAGGTTATAAACGCGCGGGCGCATTAGCCTCTGCGTGCGCGAGGACGGCGGGGCAGGCCGGGGCGGAGGGGAGGGGAGAGGAGAGGAGAGGAGGAGCCCGACTGGCGCACTGGAGGACGGGGATTGGATCCGGGGGCGGGGCGGGGGGGAGATAGCAGGATGGCAGGGTAGGAGATGCGTAGGGATAGTGACAGGTGTCGGGACAAAGAGGCTCATCCTCTACCAATTGCAATATGCGATACCTTTTCGTCCTTTTTTCTTCCGCTCGGAGTTAGCTCCGCTTTTCAGTGCTCTTGTCGCGGTGGCCGCGCTCGCCGGTCCCTTTCAATTTTCTCAGTAATTGAAAGAGATTAACGGTAATTGCGCCCGTCGACCGGGTACTTCACGCACACGCTCGCGCGCGCGCGCATACTTAAATTTATATATATATACACATATATTTATTATACACATATATAATTGTACGTGAATAAAAAAAAAAAAAAAAAAATTTATACATATACATGTATGGATATAGGATAGGTATAGATAGATTATATATATGTATACGTATATGCTGCGCCGCGCAGGTAATTGAGGATTGCACGCGCCTTCTTTTAACCCTCTACCGCTTCTATGCGAACACGTGGTTATCGAATTTTTACGCGCCCGTGTGTTTATCTTCTGCACGCGCTAAGTTTTCAATTATGATTTTTTCTTATCGAACGCCGATCGTAATGACCATTTAATCGCCTTTTTTTTTTTTCATTCGCAAGGTCGGCTAATTAGGGGCGCAGTCGCAGATTCCGCACCGATGCTTTTTTCATTGCTCAAATTGAAAAGATCGAGGGAGGCTATATAACGCGTGTTAAAATTAATTTTAAAAAGGGAGCTTTGGGTGTCGGGGGGGGGGCGGCGGGAGTAAAAGAGCATCCTTGCCGCGCCGTGCCGCAACGCGTGCTCGACTCCTGGGTATGATTCCGCTACGTTGCGCATTTCTCCCGACTCTCCTCGCTCGATGTTCCAAGCCTGCGCCGCTGCCTTCAAATGTTCTCATCAACTTATTCCGATTCCTCTTAACTTCCACGAGGCGTTTTATTATAATGAACTTTTCCACGTTAACAATCCATTATATTCAAGTATCGGCGGTACACGAAAATCCTCGTGTCTTCGTAAATTTCTCCCCAACGTATCGTATTACAACTCTCGAGCGATTTGTCGCCGAGTCCACGAGGATTACAAACAATTGGCTGGCGCCCGGGCGCGCCAATACAAAAACGTAGGTAGATGTCAATGCTGCCTTCTGACAGCCGGAATATCGAGACTATTAATTTAATTACAACTCCCGATAGGTATCGTATGCTATCCAGTTCTCCAATATAGAATTCAAATACGAATGAGCAAAGAAGTTCGGCTAAAAAGCCTCTTTCTCGGCGTAACCGATTAATGCCACAATGCTAGAAAATTTTCCTCCCGGATCGTCGGAGACGAATCTTCCAGCTTGGCGGGATAATTAATAAGCCATTCGGTAGCTAAATTCAGCGCTCAATGTCATTTGTGCAGCGCTGAGGTTAACAGACATTTTCGCGTTTACAATAGCGGTCGATAATAAAGCCAGCTTGACACAATAAGGAATCGCTGCTGGCGCTGCTCCCTCTCCCTCTCTCTCTCTCCCTCCCTCGAGGTATCGTGCCACGCGCATCCATCAGCGAGGCATCAGTATCGAGTATTGCAGGGTAAAGAGCGTGGGCGGCTCGGGGCGCAAAAGCTTCTCACGTCGAGGAGGAGGAGGAGGAGGCAGTCGTGTCTTTTCGTCTAGTTTGCGGCGCGGGCCGGAGGAGGAGAGCCGGGGGCGGATTCGCACACGGAGCCAGACAAAAAACAGCTCGGCAAGTCGGCTCGGGCAATTCCCAAGGCGCTTGGAAGTCAGAGCTGGTGTTGCGAATCAGTCGTCGCGTGTCGTCTCGTTTTCGATCCCGAGCCTCGCCTTCTTTTTCTCGCCGTTGCGCACCACAATGGGACGCGCGCCCCGCTATAAAGCACGGGGCGATGCGGAGGCGCGCGTTGCCATAGAGATGCCGGGGCGAGAAAAGAGGGTCGCGTCGGGGTCTCGTCGCTCGGGATACAACCGTTCGGAGATAAATGTAATGTAATGTAACGAGGGAGGCGTCGCGCTGCAAGTGCCACTCTATTGTGGCGCGACTAACTAACTCTCGGCCCAAACAATTTGTCCACGAGGATGAGAGATGGAGCGACAGGGGCTGGCGGGGGTTGGCGTCACCAGATGAAATTACCCCTGTTTTGTCACCCTCGCGCGCTCTCTCTCTCTCTCTCTCTCGCTCTCTGGCATCCACCCCCACGTGCCAGGCAATCGCAATCTCTTTACCAAGTTGTTGTGCCTTGTCCTCGGGCGCCGGGGCCACGACGAGATATCCCTATCTCTCCCTCCCGTCCCATCCCACCGTCCGACCGCGCTCCGGCTCCCCCTCCCCCCTGTGCTTTGTACCTCGCGCTACGGTGTACACAAGCGCCGAGATATTTTAGCTCGCATCCTCTTTCCTCCTTTCTCTTTTCTCTTATTTTCTTTTTTTCCTTCTTGTTCTTTTTTTTCTTTATTGCTTAAGCGCTAGAGATGGGGCTTAACGTCATTAACGTGGCGTTGCGGTGCCACGCGACCCGCGTATGACTTAAATCATTTTCCGCCTGACGCGCCCTTCTTCGCTCTGCTTTAGAGCGACGAGACAGCCAGACGGATGGAGTCGCGGAGGGGGGGGGGGAGAGGGAGAAATAATGAAGAGAGCTCGGGGGATGAGAAGATTGATAAAGTTTTATAAAACGAGACCGAGGAGATTGTCACGAATCGCACAAAGTGGCGTTGACGCGCGACTTCTCTCGCTTCGCGCCCATCCCTCTTATTTCTCCATGGACCGCTCTCCTCTTTTTAACGTCAGCGTGAAGCGTGAACTCTTATCTGCTACACGCTTATACGCTGTTATGCTAATTTAGCAGGACTTATCCGATATGTAGAAATTTTCTCAGCGACTCCTAAAATGATGCGCGCGTGGCTCGGACATTATTATTCCCCATAGCTAATGGCCTGCGGAGAATTGGCTTTTTATCGCAACAGTAGAGAAATGCTACCAATCTTTCCGTCCTCGGATTCCTGTTTCGACTAAAGAGCACTCGGCTGACTCGTGCTCTTGCTGCTGCTGCTGCTGCTGCTGGTGGTGGTGGTGGTGGTACCTCCAGCATCGAGCACCAGGGCAAGCGCTCAAAAAATCTTACAAGCGTATAAATCGTTGCCCGAGACAAAAGAACGCGTAAGCTTGTTTGTGCTTATTATGCGAGATGAGACTTCTTAGAAAGGCAGGAGACATCTGTTCTCTCCGAGCAATGCAACGAGGAAAGGACAGCGAGTGCTCTTTTAAAAATATAGCGGAGAGCAGAGCGCTAAATAATAAACGTGGGCGCAAAAATTCTACGAGCCCGAGTTAATCTTAACGATGAAAGATTAGAAATGAAGCCGGATTTATAGGAAGCAGGAGCATTGTAAGAGCGTGGAAGTTCCACACAAGCGTATTTTGACATCCGAACAAAGCTCCTATTATAAAGCTATGGAAGCCCGGCAAAGAGGATCATTAACTGAGATTTCAAGGGTTGAAATATCGAGCCCTCGCCCGTGATTCCGGTATTTATACCCTCGAAAAAGAGCCTCGGCCTAACCGGTGATTATCTCTCGCGTCAATTCCGACACCGTAGCTGCCCGATTTTCCCCGTCGCTCGCCTCGGCTTTGCTTTTCTGCGCCTCCGCCTGGCCGAGGGCCTTTATGCGGTAGGTAAATGCCGCTGGTGGGACGGGACCTAAATCACTCGCTCGCACGCCCTTCTTACACCCACTACTGATATAACTACCTTGGCTTTGGAGGCTCGGCCTCCAGATCTGACAGGCCTCCTTTCTATTCCCTCATTAGGAGCCGAGTAATGAACCCCGGGCGAATCTCGCCTCTCGGAAGATGAACTGCTCGGATATTCCATTTGTCTCTCGCGGCCTTTTTTGCCCCTTTTATCGAGGCTTCGACGCATCGACTGGGCCCGCCGACACTCGGCTCCTAATCTCCCAAAGGTTGCGACGAGTTCTGTTATTAATAGCCGATCCTGGCCTGCAGCCCTACGCGTCGCGCTTCAAGTTCAACATATTTCAAGACTGAGATAAAATGCAAGGCGCGCGAGGCCTTTTATCGCGAGGCACGCACTCCTTCCTCCGTTGGCCCTCGCCGATGGGCGCACCCGCACGACCACCGAGTGGCACCGCCGCATTCTTGGACCCTCTTGCGTAGAGAAAGGCGTGTGCCTTTGAGGCTACAAAAAAAAAAAAGAAAAAGAAAAAAAGAAAAAAAAAATACACAGCCAGACGATTATTGCGCTGGTGGTAGCTAATGCTCCCGTTAATTTCCGCTGAAATTTAACGTACTTCGTTCACGGATAATAATAATCGGCATCGGCGTATTGCGCAGTGCATTTTCATTGGGCTCGACCTCGTTAGGTAAGAATGAGGTGACAATTCATAAGGCCGGGCGTTTATTCTGCCAGGAGTCTATAGATATCGCAAAAATGGATGATTTACCGTTTGCACTAAACGCCACACTGGCTAATTACCGTGAAAATTTATTTTCCTGCGCAGCATTTATAAAAGGCGCGTGGACAATAACTCGCCTAAATCAATTTAAAAGTTAATGGCAATTAAAACGGGCTAAATCGTCGATACGTGAATTACAAGCTCGACGTGGCAGCGCATTTTAACGCAATATTACAATTTCCCATCAAACGCGACGATTATAACATTATCTCGTAAAATAAATCGTTTTCGGCATTTTGAGCGCTCGGGCCGTTTATCACTAAATACCACCTCGGTCGCTTTTGCACGTCGGCTATAAATATTTGAAAAGCCATAAATACGGCGTTGGAGCTTTTTATCGATAATCATAATCAATGAGCTAATGGACACGTGAGGGATTATCGCGAGCTCCGGGGGGAAGAGGAAAATTAAGCCCGACGTCGATCGAGGGCTCGGCCTCGCGATGCCCGGAGATCCGAGCCGAGCGGACTCGGGGCGGGGCGTCGACGGGCACTCGAGGAAAGGCCGGGATCGCGGCCTCCACCGTAGCGCAAGGCTCGTCGGGCAGCTGCCGATCCCGGGAGGAATCTCGCTATCACCGCCGAGCCGGGCCGCTAATCCGGAGCAGCGGGCCCGGAGGCACGCGCCCAGGGTGCCAGGGGGACACTTGACTCGCGCCGAGTTCCGCGGGAGGATCGCGACCCAGGTGTCCGCGAACAATGGCGCCTCCTGGAACAAGGCACGCGCCCCGAGTGGAGCCCTTTCATTAAGTGGCCCGACCGCGGCCGAGACTCGCGTGCTTCATTGTTGGCTAATGACCGGCCGGGGGTCCCCCGCCGGATTTCTAAGCCGGCTCCCCCCCCCTCCCCACCGCCCAGCCCAATCAACCAACCGAGCCGCTACTCCTTTCTTGTGGTCTGCGAGCTCCGAGCCACGGGCTTCCAAATCCGATGCGCAGGGCCCCGCATAATGGGAATCGCAAGTGCGCCGCCTTTTGATTTCGGATAGGGAGCCATTATCTGCTTTGGGACAGCTACGACGGCCGGGCATCTGCCGCTCGTTTGAGCTCGGTTCGCGGTAGCCATCGATTGGCCTCTTCTTTCTTTTGTCCCTCGGCCTTAAAAGCCTTTCTGTCCCCCCCCCCTCCTCGCAGCGCCGGGCCAAAGCCGCTCCGCACGCCCGTACATTGTCGCGAGGATGACGCGGCCAGCGCTCGGAGGACGCCCCGTCCCCAACGCCGGCAATCAGCGCGGGATGTTCTTTGCCTTGCCCTGCCCAATCCTCGGCGTTTCTCCGATGGCTTATTCCGGGGGCGCACTTGCGTTTGGGCATTATGTATTCTCTCTAACCCAATACTTTCCGACCGATGCCCGGCCCGAAGACTCAGCCTTGCTCGGAGATCGATGTCCCGTTCTCGGGGACCTAATTCTTATCGCTCGAGCCTCGATCTTGCAACCGACGTCGCGCTTCGGAACGCTTCGGGGATCACTTTTTGATACGATTAGCCTTGTCTCCTTGCATTGGCATACTCGGCTTAGCTCGGCAAACGCGATGGGCAATTTTATCCCACGGAAATTTTAACCAATATCTTCTTCGCCTTTGATAATACCTGCGCATTAGAGTACTCGTCATTGATTGATCAACGAATGGATTTGCAGTCGTATAAATTCAAACGAACTAAAATTTCAACCGAAAAACAATACTGAACAATTTTACTTTTCCCCCATAAAATTAATTAATCCAACTTTTATCTATTCAAATACATTGCACAATTAGTAATTTACAATATACATCTAATAAATTTTTCTTTAGCGTGCTTAATTATTCTAATAATCCTTGAAAAACGATACACGATAACTTCTTTTCATCCTCTCTCTCTCTCTCTCTCTCTCTCTATAACAATAATAATAATAATAATAATAATACAAATTTTGATACGAGACAAGCTTTTTGAAACTTGATACAGGAATAAGTAGAAACAAATTATTCATTGAAATAGTTCAAGGCCAGTTACAGAGTTTAGATTCGGTTACATGAATTGGTACGAGCAATTTAGTGCCGGTTTACTTAGTGATTAATATATGTTTGCTGGAATCGACATTCTGCAAATTACAAAAGGTAACGATAAATGAATAACGCAGACGTAAATAAATTGTTATTGAGCCTTCACGATTACACAAATTATTAGAATCGTCATCGGAATATCAAATTTTTGTAATTTATGCGCTAATAATCCATGCATTGTGAAAAATATAGTCTAAAGCGCGTAAAAATGGGAAACAAACAAAATCCGTGTCACTGTAGTAAAATAATAATATTGAAAAATTGTTCTCAATCGAGCAGGAGTTTGCAAATTGTAAGCTTCAATGATAATAAAGGTTTTAATCATTTCGTGACGACGCACAATTCGCGCTGGTAACAGAACGAAGTGCTGCGAGTCTTTAATTTAATAAAATTTCAATAAGCCACGGAAATTCAAATGAAGGAAAATGGGAAGCGGTAGAAGGATGCATGTAAGAAGGCAATTTCCGTGTTCGGAATAATAATCCTGGGTAATAATGCCAGGTAAGACACATTAGCCCGAGGAGTAATAATTGCAGGGTAGGCGCTTATAAGCTCAAAGCCAATTAAGGAGGCCCTTAATAAGAGCGAGCGGAGGAAAAAGCGGCGGCTCGGCGAAGCTCGGGTGCGAAAGTCGTCCGTGTGCGGCCCAAGGGAGGCGTAATATATACACCAGTGTACACGGAGAGGGACAAGTACACTCGGACGTACGCGCCTCGATGGACCGAGGGCCGGGGGGAGGGGCTCGGTCCTTGTCCTAAAAAAACAAGGGAGAGGAGCGGGGCCGACGCGAGTGCCGGGCATGTCGTCCGTCTAATTTAGAGCTCCTAAGTATCGTGTAAGCCGGTAGTTGTTGGCGCTGCTGCTTTAGGAGCCCCGGTACTTGACCGGTGGCCGGAGTCAATATCCGGCGCGGGGATCGACGGCTCGTTATGCCGGCGGTTGAGGAAAACAAACATAAGGACGGGAGGAAAACTCTTGGGCGAAAGATGGAAGGGCGAAGAGGAGACTAGGGCTGCTCCGATAAGGGCGACGGGGCCATCTGTCCGCTGGCGGCGGCTCGTTCCGGTGGAGGCTCGCCTGGATCCAGGAGGGGAGGACTTCTCCGCGCGATTCTCCTCCCGCTGATTTTCGTCCGCCTCTCTCTCTCTGCCCGCCTCGGCGAGCGGCGCCTTTTCACGATAAAAGCGCGATACCGATTAATTGGCGCCGCGCAACGAGGCGCTTTTTCCTCTCTGGGCCTTAATGACCCCGGGCAGGGCCTCCCTCGAGCTTCGATGCTTTCGAACGCTCGGCTTGTCGAGGCAGGACCTCGAGCCAGCCGAGCAATCTTACTCGCTTTATTGAACTTTTTTTTTATGGGAACTTTTTTCAAAATCATTGGATAGCTCGATTTTTATCGATTATTTTATCTACTTTGGCGCAGTTCCAATTATTCAGAATTCAATTTCATGCTTTTTTAGCGCAATATTAATGCCCTGCAGCCAATGACGTATTCCGGCCTTTCTTTTTTCTTTTTATTTTCCTTCTTTTTTTTTTTTTCTTTCTTACTAAACTTGATAAAATAATCGCCTTCCAATGTCACATATTTAACCGATGAAAGTGTTGCGCATCCGATAACTTAATTTTCATATGATTATCCAATGGCTTTATTTGAGCTTTGCTATTACAATAAACTCTTTTCAATATCTATTTCAGTTTTCATGACGTTGGAAATCATAAGAACAAACCTCTACAGCTGCCTACAGGTGGCGTATTTTCTTTAGAAACTTTTCAATTATAATTTAACGCTTTGGCAAATATGTTTTCATTTTAATGTATATATATGTACACATATGTATGCCTGTGTGCGCGCGCGCGCGCGCGTGTGTGCGCCTATTTATACACATGCGTATATTTATATGCGCGTAGCTTATGCGCGAGTACGTAAACATTTTGAAGCATTTTCAGTATAACTCAATTCCTATTGAATAATATTATTATGTTGTTATTTATTTCCGCCACGCAGGTCTGTTTTCTCGCTTTCTCTACTTTTGCGGCGACACGTGACTCAAATGTATGCAGTTGAAATAATCATCAAGCGATAGTGTTTCTAAATAATGCCTAGGCGTATTATTTCCTCTTCTACAAGAGTTCAATTCTTAAATGAATAAATACAGAGGATTATCGTTACACTTATGGCTTATCATAAATACGAGCATGCGCACGAGCTCGGGGTGTAGACTACTTTTCAATGAATACGAATAAACAAAGTATTAAAATTTACGAGATCGATTGTACGGTTTTAATAAAATCAGGAATAATCAATGCTAATTAAAAATAATTTTGTCCAACTCGATGACTCAATGAGATTAAATGCGATCGAGGTAGCTGAATTCAATTATAAGCGGGTATAATTTACTTACTTTTATACAGCGGTAAGAATATTTTCCCATGTGAATTCACGTATCCATCCAATTGCAGTGTAGAGATTAAAGCCCCCAGTGTCGAAAATTCATATAAATGGTGCTATGCCGATAGAGCGCACACATCCAATAATAAAACGTGACTCTTGTAAATAAGGAAAGTAACGAATTTTTTATCACTCCGACGGCTGCCGCACATAATACAAATGTATTTCCGCACAAGTGGCGAGAAGGAATAGCAGCGGGTTAACGCTTATTGCCACATCGCTTTCAATTTCATAATTTCTGCACGAGCCTCAAGACGTCCTTACTACCCAGCGGAGTCCCGGGGAGGGCAATTTTTCTCACCGCAGGAAGACAAATGGACTCGATGCTGCTTTCGGTCGCGCACGTAGAAATTCACTCGGGAAGCTCAAGAGCGGCGGAAGAATTTACGATTTCGATTGTCGCAATTGCAATTTCGGCGAATCCCACGGGGAGCCGTAGCCAGAATCGACTACGGACGCGTGACCATTACAGTGGCACCGATCGCAGTCACGTGCTGCCACCGGCGATTTTTCTCACACTTTGCAAACTTTTTTCACCATCCCTGATATCTATTGGCCTTGACAACGACTGCGCGGCTACGGGGATCCCTGGCTTATTACGGCGAATATTACGCACAGGTGTCAATGTCCAACGGGATTGGCCACCGCTGCCCGATCGGCGACCCAAACTTTTAACGTGATTTACCGTTTCACCTTACTAGAGGAAAGTTTTATCAACTTTTTGACCCTAGCGGTGTCTGCTCACCGGGAGAAGCGGATTTATCAGCATACCGCCTACTAATGATAAAAATGGCTTTTTACCTACATCTACACGCGTGCTTACCAATATAATATTTTCTAAACTAATATTATTGGCATTCGTTATTAATGATCGTTACAATGAGATACAATGTTTACTATTTTTTATCCGTACCATTACGCAAAGTACTCTTTCCAAACGCACAAGAATCTCCATTCCATTCTCACAATTCCATTACGTACGGGCTCGTGCATTCGTCTATGTACAATCGAAGGAGACTAGAAGGTTAGCATCGATAAATTTTATTATTAATAGCTTCTAATTTATTTTACTTGCTCGATACGATTCTTATTCGTAAAACATCCAATGATAATGCGTCGTTATAATATAAAGATTCAGGATTAATGATGTCCTCCTGAAAATGCAAAACTCATCCTATTGATATAAATATCAAGTGCGTTAGCAATTGATAAATAGATCAGTTTCATGCTGCATTATTGATATCAATGTTAAAAGTATGTTATTTATGAAACCGATAGTCATTCGTATTAGCGAGAGTGAAACTATACGATGAAGTAGTCAATTTTGCTTTCCTAGCAAAAAAATTGCTTTCGTTCCTTAAGGTCCTAAAATTGATTAAGCGTTTGTGGATCGTTCTCGTATTCCTTGATGCCCTCCTTTTCTCATTCGGCTCATCTCTCGATACCAGCTAACTGGATAGAAAAAGTGAGAGAGAGAAGGATAAAACAAGCTAATAGTGGGACGGGACGGGCAATAAATAAGGCATCGAAAAAGTTTTTCCGACACCCTTCGAGCCTCCTCCAGTTTAACACGAGGAAAAGCTCTCGAGCCGGAGACGAGGGTTGGTGCGTAATTAGCGTAACAACGCACAAAGCCAGGCGTAGTACAAGTAGGATAACTAGTGTGGGGGTTGGGGGGATACGCGGCGCTGACGCGGTGTCGTACGGGGCTCGGGCCCTCAGCCCCACGCATATATATCTTGATTTCACGACCCTTCGCATGGGTATCAGGTTGCACAGAAATCGGGAAATTACCGACTGCTCTTTATCCCGTAATCCAAAGCCATGGGAACGACTAGGCGGTGGGCAGCCGTTGATAATCATTGTAAATTGCCGCGCATCTGCGGTGGGCTCGTTAACGCGGCGGCGGCGCGTGTCGCGATCTCCGGGCTTTTCCGGGCCGGTCCTCGACGAGTGTCGGAGATCCGCCTCTCGGCCGAGAGAGGCCATTATTCCCTTTCATTAGCCATCGGTGGCGGCGGCCACTCCCCCCCATCCCCCAAGCTCGCCAGGACCGACGGCCTTCCTCAGACTCCTCTGGCTCCTGCGCGCCACCGAGCACCGAGCGATTAAAGTTACTGACTTTGGAAAGCTCGGGCCGATTTGCTCTAGCCGTCGGTTCGTTGTGCCCGGTCTATTCCCTTATGCCACGATGGGCCATTGATTTGCCCATGCAACAGGGGTGAAGTCCGTGGCTTTAGTTTCCTCCTAATGTATATCGCATCGATAATTCGAAACGAATCATTCCTAAGTAATCGGTCAAGTACGAAAATGATACTTTTAATCGCCTACGAGCTGTTGCGACTGTTTCATCGGCCTCCCTCGGAAAATAAGTCTCCTACGGCGAAGGCTACCTTCGAAAGAAATTCCTCGCTAATCAATCATTCGTTTATAAGAGAGTCGGGATACTCTTTTCACGCGCTTTTTCAGGCTGGATAATGCTAGGCTTTAAAATTACAAGCTTAGCACTGACGTTTGCTGAATGCAGAACGTTGGTAAAAAAAATCAAATACATACACGCGCACACACACACATATATATATATGTATATATATATACACACATATATAGGGGGTGTTGGTGTGTGCATTTGTTATTTTTGTGCGCGTATAGATTCTTAGGCTTTTAAAAATAAAGCCGACTACCAAAATGCTTAAGAATGAGCCTAGAAATTGTGGCCCGAAGGAGGAAGGCGATCGGAGGATCTTCGAGTCGCAATGAATGGCCTTACAATATAATACAATCATGGCCATGTTATTAAACGGCTTCAGCTTGCCTATCGTTAATAAAACGCCATTATTGGCAAGCAAAAGAAAGTCATATTATTTCCGGTAACTCGGGTCAGTCCAACAAAGGGGGCCATGTAAACGTCCTATAATGAAAAAAGAGGTCCCCACTCGTCCGAAATTCATGAAAATCCCATGAATATCCGTAAAAGCCTCCGTGTCTCATAAACCGGTGTTAAAAGACTGAAAATCTGGCCACGATGGCCATCAGCGAGAGCCAAGTATACAAACTGAGGGTCAATAGCTGAAAGGAGCACAGCACGCGCGCGACGCAAAAGAGGGGAAAACAGTGTCGCATCCCATTGAGCGCCGCCGGGCCCGACTCGGTGTGTGGTGTCTCGACTCCCTGAATCTTGTGTTTTGCTAACCGCGTGCTACAGGAAGTCACAATAATGAGGCCGGCGTGAAAGGGGCCCACACGCTCGCTCTCGGTCCACCGATCCCGGGTAGCCTGCGCCCGTTTCGTGGGGGCAGCTCCTGCCCGGGGAGGGCGTGTGTTATTGTCCAGAGAGAGAGAGAGAGAGAGAAGAGGGGAAGTCTCACCCGGACCGACATTGTGGGCCGCGTGAAAGGCGCGAGGAAATCGGGAAAGCGCGCCGGGCCGAAGGCGGCGGGCGGCTCGCCTCCCCCGAGGCGCGTCGACGCGTCCTCCGGAGAGCTCGGCTCGGACTACACGGGCACTGACACCTCCGACAACTGGCCCTCGGAGCCGCCTCCTCTCCTCGACAACAGCCCCGGCCCCTCCTCCCCATTGGCTTTTCCACACCATTCGGATTAAGAGCTCCGACGCCGCTCTCCGGCCTCGCTTGCGACTCCGGCATCGTTTTCTTCGGCGCTGCCCCTCTCACTCGGCTGCAATCGACTCTCCTTTATGAATTACGGTCCTCAATCGTATGCCTTTTTAATTTATCGCCTCCGTTCGTAGTAACTGGCGTGCGTTACGCGTTCCCTCCTTATTTATTCCCTCGCTCCGACGGCTGCTTTTGATGCCCGCCGAAATTCTAAGCTGCCAAGCCTCCGGCCGAGAAACATATGCCAAACGAGCCAAAGTACAATCATCGATTCTAAAATAAAACGCGCATTCGGTTGAAGAGCACCGACGATAACGGGAGTAAAACCTTCAAAAGGACTCTCCTCCCAGTGGCCTCGGCACAGTGCTCTTGTACCCTTGCAGGCGATTGGCTCGCGCCGTTGATTTGTTACGATTAAGATGATCTCTCTTCCCAGAGGCAGCCCGAGGTCTGTGCGAGGATCATTAGCAAGCACAAACATATTTACATTGGCCGAAAGATAGGGCTTTCGGGCCGTGGACCCTATAATGGACGGGGTAAACGGACAGGCTGACGTCTCTCTAAGCGTACGCTAAGCCGCGCCAAGTGAAAAAAAGAATTCGTCATCTCTAAGCGTTGCTCGCGAGCCCGATGAATCATCCTTGGCTCTGCTTCGAGGCAGAGGAGCCGGGTCCAGGAGCTCCACCGTGCCCGTCTTGAATTGGCTCCGTCCTAGACCGCATGGAGGTGGAACCCTTTTCTCGGAAAAATCCTCAACAATGCCTGAAGTAGGCATCGATGGCATCTCAGGTAAGTCAGCAGCAGCAGCAGCGGCAGCAGCGGCGGCATTAGGATCGGGCTACCAACGCCATTCAGTAGGATAATGGGCCAAGGTTCCTAAAGTGTTTTCATTCCGTGTGAGCTTTCCTAACACAATGCCCCAAGGAAATGCCACTCGGCTGAGTCAGACGGACGGCGGAGCCTCGCGGAGGACCGAATTGGAGCCGCGTCGATAAACTCATCGGGAGTATCGAGGCGCAGGATAGGATAATTAATAAAGAAAAAGCGCGGCCTGGCCCGGGTGCCTTCGCAAGGGCGGACTGCGGCTGGCCAAGGGCGCGTAGGAAGCCACGAGCAGCGGCAGAGAACCACGGCTGCACGTATTGGGCCGGCTAAGGAGCGCCGCCGCCGCCGCCGCCGTCGTCGCCGTGGTGAGTGGCTCGGGCCGGCCACCCACGTATCACGGGCACGCATTCTTTGTCGTACGAAGGTGGACCACCCTCTGGCTGCTTGCGTCGCTTTTTTGTCCGGGGCTCGGTCTTGGGCCCGGCCCTGGAAGGCCTCGGCTTGCAGCTTGCATTAATGAGCGACTCGGAATTACGATTTCCAAGCGAGCGGGCGAATGGGGTTCGGCCGGCCGGGCTCGCGGAGCCAGGGGCGAGAAGCGCTCGAGCCACGGCTGGGGCGGGGCGGGTGGGGGGGGGATGCTGACGGGGGAGAGGTTGCCCGGGGCGTTAAATGACCCGTGAATTTCGGCCCGGTCAGCCGCGTTCGCATTCACGCACTCGCGTATGGCTCCCGAGGGCTGATCCGAGAGTCGAGAGAAAATATTACACGCCGAATTTACCCGAGGACGACATGCGGGAGCTCCGAGCGTGAATTACGAAGGCTTAGAGACTACTGCTGCCCTCGTGTTCTCTACCAGGGAAAAATCGGATACAGTTTCTTGTGGACAAAGGCATTTTAGCAGCGAAGGGACGCCGGCCGCGCCTTCGGCAGCCAGTTTGCTCTCGCATTTTCACAGTTTAATCGTGGCTCGCTTCGTTACCGAGTCCGCGATTTACAGTCATGAATAAAGCCATAATCGGCAACTGTATTATACTCGAGATTTTAAGCCTCCAGTTGTACTTTCTTCAGCCGACCCCAAGACCCACCGAGCATTTTCGTTGTTTATTAATGTCAGTCCAATGTTTTTACACCTAACGATTGATCAACTGATTTTCCATTTAAAGCTCCATCTTCTTTCTTAATATAAGTATTTACGTTAAGACAGTCTTCGTTTTCTTATCTTTATTCTAATTTTAAATAAACAAGCTACACTTTTCCTTCGCCATGAGCTCACAATGAATATTTAATATTCTCGTACCTTATGCTTCCGTTAATTCAGCGCAATTTATTTATGGGTTAAATACTGTATATTGCTGCGTCGAATATTGAATTGTAGAATTAATGTCGATTGTATGCTTTTTATTAATCATAAACATTAAAACGTAAATACAAATTTTATAATAATTTTACTTTTATGTCCTTTTCGTTTATTATATGATAATATAAAGTATGAATTTCATTTTATTTCAATTGATATTGCAGGGGTATGGAAACGTTTTTACAATGTTCTCAGACCTAATATTTATATTTACAATTAATTATTTTGCTTTAAAAAACGTTCTTTGATAATAAAAGAAAAACTTAAATTTGAATCAAAATTTTTAAAAATTAATAAAAATTAATGAATTGCAGATGTAAAAAATTTATAAAAGCGGATGAAAAAACATGTTTTTGTTAAAAAACGTTCATACCTGCAAACGAAAACTTCATTTCCACACATGTTTATCACGAAATTGCCGATGAATCACTTTGTTGTATGTACTCGTACTTAAGCGTATTTAATTGTACGGATAAAAATTTACTTCTCTGATAGATGTAAAATTTTATAGCTCGACAAATAGAAGATAAAAGAAATATTTTATGGAAATATAAATACAGATGTGTAAGCTTGTTATACATATATACATATATACATATATACATATATATATATATATATATACATTTATTTTTGTAACTAAATACTAACAGAAATATAACAACATCGTATAATAAATAATAGAAAATAGCATTTAAGGCGGATATTTGAGAAGAAAGTACTAATGGAAACTTTACGGCAAAGATTATTTTTAAAAGTTAAAAACGAAATTGATATGCGTTCATTGATTGCAGTTCTTTTAATACTCATACGTAGATTTGTAAATTTTCCTAATATTATTAAAGAATTAAACACGAGAACTAAATTAAATTGTTTATTTAGATTTAAGTTAATTGATAACCTAGTTGGCATTGAAATCCAAGGTTACAATCAATATTAATTTGGCTAACCGAGGATAAATTCTATACAACTAATGATCAAGTACATCACAGAACAGAGCCTGGTGTTAAAAAAAATAAAAATAAAATTTGAAAATTAATAGTTTATTCAATATTGCGTATTATTCAGTAGTAAAATCTCTTTAAGCCAGGGTTAAAAAATTCAATGTACATGTTTGATTTTTGATAGGTAGTAGGGAGAATGTCAATGAACGTAGGTAGTAGATGTCGAATTAAATTAAATAAGCGCTTTACCTATGAGACACCGAAGCGTACTTTATAATTTCCTTAATCGCAATTCGACAGGGAGTTTTCGATCGAACGGAAGAGCAAAGAGTATATTAATTGGCCTTCCCATATAAATTTAATCAGCTTAGAAACAGAGAACTAATTATCGATAACACCGAGGTAGCGACCTTTGAGAGATAGACTATGACGCAAAAGAAAATAGAGGGTCGGGCATATGAAGCTTTATTATCAAATAACCATTTACGAATGAAAAGTTGCCTAATAGAGAAAGTTTGTACCTATATCTCAAAGTTCATGTAAGAGAGGAAATCGTTCAATTTTACAGCAGAAGACGTTAGGACATTTATAGGCAAATGAAGGGGTACTACTCAATATGTATATCTGTAAATGAGATAGGAATTCAACGTCTGTGCTTGATGAGTTTATAAAATTACTGACTATATATACTAACTATATATATATATATATATATATATATATATATTGAAATTATGTATTTACATACAGACGTAGTTTAAAGTTAGCATAAGAAGGTAAATATGGATTAAAAAGCCACAAATGATGTTAAGACGTAAGAGGAAAGGCTTAAAAATTAAAAGGAAAATGCATTTCCGATAAATGAAGTCGTGTGCAAGTATTAAAGACTTTATAATTGTAGGGTGTATTTCCTTTATCATCTTTTGCGATCGTGTACAGGTAAGCGCTTAAATACAATATTGAAAGGTAATAAATAATAAAACGACAATTATTATTATACCGAGTAATTTTTGTTAGGTTTTTAGGGGAAAAGCACCAGATCGATAAAGCAAAATTTTGTAAAAAACTGAGACGTTGACGGACAGTTGCATCGGCATTAGTAAATGCAAGTACGCGCATCAACAATTGTTTCGTAGTATTGAATATTGAGAGCGAGTGCGAGGCGCTCTTTAAAATCTTCCCTAGACAACAAAATCATATGAAAATTGAACTAATGGGGGGCATAATTTGAGGCAATTTTAAGCGTCCTAGTTAATAATGCCCTCGTTGTTTAATGAATAGTGCAAGCAATATTAAAGAGAGCCGTCAAATATGGGGTGGGGTGGGGGGAATTTTTCACTCGCTCGCATCTCCTTGAAAATGGAGGAGCTCGAGAGTCGAGAGAGTTCCGCAGAAGACAGAAGCTTGACAGCGAGGAGGAAAGGGAAGAAGGGAGTCCGTTACCGAGGGCTGCTGCGGTGGCGAGAACGCGAACAAGAAGTGTAGTAATGCCTGCGGCGCACCGGGAAGACTATTACCACTGCATGAATATGAATGAGTCGGGACGGGTACCGACTGGTGGCGGTGGAGGAGCGGGCCGGGGAGGAGGCAGCGAGAGGGAAAGCGCCAAGAAGGCACGGCGACGCGCACGAGGATAGAGTACGAAATCCGCGGCGCGAGGAGGAGGAGGAGGAGGAGGAGGTGCCGGTGGCGAAGGAAGAGACCGAGGACGGTCGAAGCAGCGGCGGCATTCAATTAGTATCCCAGTAATTAGCTGGGAAATCTTGGGCTTTGTCGGCGCTCCACCTCTAGCAGCCCGTCGAGGAGGATACGCCTCGTCCTTTCAACCGTGCCGCTCGCACAATGTGCGCATTGAGTAAGTTGCAAATTTCCCGCGTCGGGAATCGAGCCTGCGATCATTACCTGGCCGCTGATTGGATTGAGTACCTGCCTTTCGATCGCGGCTCTCTGGCCTCTCTCCGGTCGCCGATCCTCCCCAGGTAAGGCACCGGCCCAATTACGCGCGCCTCCCCGGACTCTGAATTTCGCCCGAGACTCGGCCTGCATAGCGAAATTCTAAGGCACGTCCCTATTATGAAATGCTCCTCTCCTCTACTCTTGTATTATAATTTGGCCTACGAAAGCTATTACGAATCGCAGTCTACGCGTTAATATTTTCGCATTGTCTGCTCTCGTCGCGCGTGAAACTTATTAAAGACCTGGCTGAAATAACAAAGTTATTCTCCTCCTACTCTTATGCATTTGTACTCATGCCTACCCACATGTATATATACATGTACATAACATACATATAATATATAATCGTATTTAATCATATTTACAAATGCGCTACTTAATAAGTGTAAAGCGAGAAGCCCCTAAGACAGTAAGAAGTATCATAGGCATGCTTCACGACCGTATTATTCTATACAATGACATTACGCATTCATTTCAGTAATAATTAATTATTTCGCATTTGTCCAGTGTTACTAACGACATGCTCGATGCTTAAACAATACTTTATATACTTATATAAATGCTAAGTTATTGTAATTTTTTTTTAGCTTCGAATAAATAATGCATCATCGACGGTAATTTATGTACAACAATGTATTTTTCATCAATGTCAGACTTTGTAACTTCGATAAATGCAATTTCCAAATCGCGCACAGCTAAATCTTCTGACTTAAACCGGTAAATGCATCACTTTCAATTAGGATGTAGAATTTGATGGCGTCGAAGAGCCATCAAAGAATCCATATATCTTTTCATTTAAAGGGCAGCCAGTTATAGGAAGTAAGGCCACTATTCTTAACTTTAAGTCCTACTGTCCTGGAATTAAACCCGGAGAATTTTAATTTATTGACCGAAATTTGTATTTTAAAATTCATTTCCATCTGCAATTATTTATTGATATTATGCAGCATTACTAACGCGACTGGCATAATCAATGGTTTATAGGAGGGAAAACTTTTAAGATTTGTTATTTGTAAGCTAATGCAGATTTTCATATACATATATACTAAGCGGTGAAAAATCTCACGAGCGTTAGCATTTTTTTAGTAGAACGGACATTTTGCGGGCAGAGAAAAAACTGATCCCACGTTGGAGAGGAAACGAGGGATTTCGATATACTTTTTCATCTAAGCTTTTATACACGAGGATGATTCCGATCCGATTTTATCGCCGATTTAATAAATGCCGAATGGTATTGACATCTCGGTATGGTACTAATGTTTCGTATTACATTTGATAAGAAGCACAAAGCATAAGATGAATGTAATTTATACGACCGAATCAATTATGGTTAAGAAGCTTCTCACGCTTTATTACTTAAAATGCTAAAAGAGTTTGGATGTCGATAAAATAATTAAAGCGTCGAAGAGAGTTGTAGCACATTTATGGCTCCTAACATCCAATACGTCCGTTTGTGCATTCAATGTTAATAAAGGAGCCTCCTCCGTGCTAATCGATTTTTGGGATCGACTGTACTCGAAAATTGCTACAATTTTTGCGTCGAGCCGAACAACCGTTGCGTGAAGACTGCGCCGCGCTCCGTAACCGATGCCGCTAAAGATCCTCAAAGATCCTCGAGAGTGACTAAAAAGAGGAAGGCCAGGCCAAATTTAATATAAAAGGGCAGTTATATGCCTCTGGCATTTCATATTAAACGCAAATTTAAGCTGAATTTTTGCTTTGATATACGGAGTGCCGCACAATGAAATTCTGATGCGCATTTTTCAAAAAATCAGCTCTATTATTATAGACAAGAAAATCACATTGTATGACGTTTTATCTATTTTTTTAAAATAATTTATCATTTGTTGCTATTAAAAATTATACATTGCAATAATAAGTCTTATAAGATTATGCATAAGCACATGCACACGTATATACATGTGCGTGTATATATACATATATATATATATATATATACATGTGTGTGTGTGTGTGTGTACACGAGTGTACAGTTAAATTTTGCAAGCCTATACATTATTATCAAAAAATGAATGCTCAAAGGTGTTTTTTTTTTGTAAAGAAACGACAAATCCTATTATAATTTAACAGTCTATATATTTACAGTAGTATGTTAAGATATTGTCTATTACTATAGGTATCAACTATTTTTATTTCAATTTATAAACACTAAAATTAACCTACAATTCAGTAATTTATGACAAAAATAAATTATAAATAACAGATTGTACTATGTTATTATTTTTATTTGCTCATAGTTATGTAAACATGATTTTTTTATGTTTATATTTCGTTTTTTATAATTATAAATAGAGAAAGCTGACTATAACATTCGCTGTCATAAATTTTATAAACATATTTATTTTTAATAAATAATACAGCGATTATAATTGATATTTACGAGAATAATAATATTAAAGAATTATGATAAAAAAATTTTAATCAGACTCATGTGTTGTTGAGTATAAAAGACTTCGGGCAAAACTTATTAAAAATTATAAAGGTTAAAGGCAGTTATGAGTAAGTCTCAAGATGTACATATTATCATCTTACCTTTGATTGAACCTTAATAACGCATAAAGCAGTAAAAAAATGTTAAAAATTTTACCGTACCTTTTTTTAAAAATCTTTTAATTGGTTAAGTATCATAATGACAATTTGCTTACTCGTCAGGGTTTACTTCATTATGCGAATACATGTTTCACGTAATATTTCGATGAAAATATGATGACGAAATCTATTTTAGAATAATGTGTTTATTTAATGCTTAAATTGACTTCATAGTTGCTTCTTCTTTTCCTGATTCTTCTATTCACAAAATTTTCCTGGAACTTGGGAAAGTATTTACAGACTTTCTGGAAAATGTTTGACTCATGTCCATTGACTCAGAGTGCTGAAATATTCCTTGTGAGGACAAAATACTAAAATACAATTTATCTTGTAGTTTAAAATGTATTTTTAAATATATGAGTCAATTCAAGCACTTTTTGACTATATGAAATCTGATTGCATACATTAAAATGTCATAGCAGCATAGAGTAAATACATAAAATACTTTTATGAAACGATTTTTAATCCAATCTTACAAATAAGAATCGAAAGTTTTTAATTTAACTTAAAATTATAACCAGATTTGTAAATAAAGCTCTGTCTTCGTTTTTCAATTTAACATTTAGAACAAGTGAAGTGTTCGGTATGCTTGATAATGTGAAAATAAGAGAATTTCTCGCTTTCAGAATGTATACGTTATTTTATGATTTTTGATTTTCCTAAATCAAAATATGTAAATACAGCTTGTATCTTGGCTGTCGATTGATTTTCTTTTCAAATATATATATATATATATATATATATATATATATATATATCGATTCGGGCAAAACTTTGACTTTCTATACGGAAAACAATTTTGCACTCGGGTATGAAAATTTAAAACGTATCAGTTTTGTATTTTTAAGCTATCTCGATGCACAAATACTTGTGGCGATGCCTCGTAGATATCTGTAAGCCATACATAACGATTAGTTATTCCTCGAGTTATATGCGCAAAATAATAATTATATCTGATTGGAGAGAATCGCGAAAATGACAGCCAATATCCGGTGATGTATAATGGAAATTGCGCGCAGCCCAATTCGTATTGTTATCGAGCCGTTTGCTTTAAATACGAATTGATTCGAATTATAGATCCTTATCGGAGCTAAAATTTACCGAGTGTACAAGTAAGCCTGGAACATGTTGAAGCCACGTAATTTCCGGCTTATTGCTCGGCCTATAGATGCGTGCACGCAACCCAGTTTCGCGCGTGGAACTATTCCAGTGCCCGCCAATGCGTAACCGCCTCTATGAGAGAGGGAGAGAGAGAGAGAGAGAGAGCGACTCGGGATGGAGCTTCAATGACAGAGACGAATCCGCTAAAAAGGTTGCGCCGATTATGAATCCTATTAGCCTTAGAGTTTCTCACGTCTGCTCGGTATATTACTCGGCCTTTTACGGGCTGCACTCGCCTTGTACTTTACTCTCGGTATCAAATTACCCAAGAATCCCAACGTTTCGAGACCTTGGGCTCGGTAATGCTCCCCAGTTGCACTATTCGACCATTGGGCTTTAAATCGGTCGAAGCAGCACGGGGTCGCCGATATTTCCGGGATAAGTCCTGAAAATTTCGGATAGAGAGCGCCGAGGAAGAGGCCGAAGGCAAAAATTGCCGAATCGGGTCGAATGTACGTGAACGAAGGAGCAGCAGCGCCGGTATTGATCGCATCTGCCGAGGCTTTCGTCAAGGCGACGCACAGCCATTCGAGAGGCTGCACGCGCTGCGTACGAATGCTTGGCCTTACGATCGCACGGCAGACGACATTATTAAGGCATAAAGTGTCAGAAGCGGCTAACGGGTAGGTATTATGGGTCGCGGTGCGCCAATAGAAATAATTACGATTCGCGAGCGAGAGCGAATGGCAGGGACCGCAAGAGAACTGGGCTCGATGCTTTGGCCATTAGCGAATCCTCCATACGATGCCTCTCCCATAATTCCGCGCACTAGAATTCTACGCGAATCATTTTCTACGGAAAAATTCGAGAATCGCAGGCTCGTCTTTAGTTGGAGGCCAATCCCCGTATTTTACTTTTGCTCTCGAGTAGTCCTCCAGCGAAATCGGACGGCTTTTAAGGAGAATGGGAGTGTGGCACTGGCAAGGAATCTCACTTCTCTCTCTCTCTCTCTCGTGCTCGCTCCTTTTAACTCGCTGCGAAAGTGTTACGAGCAGACTTGAAAATCCGTCGCGTTCGAAGGACCGAGGCGGAGTATTTTTGAAACTATGACAAGATAAGGCGCTACGAAGATGCAGAAATTGGCAATTGCCGGTCGGTCGTCGCTGTCGCGCGCCCAGGATATTTCGCATGGCGGACAAATGCGCGATTCCTGAAGCACTGTTAAACGTTAATTGAATTGGATGGGATCCAGGCTCTCTTCTCGCTCATTTTATTATCCTTCCACTGTCGAGGACGAATGGGCTTTAAAGCGCGGGGCCCAATACGGCCGACAATGTAACCAACGCGCGGCGAAGTCTCCCTGCTACAATCGGATCGCCGGATTTTTCACTCGACCGCAACGTACCGTACCTACAGGGGCAACGCGACGGCTCTTAAAAGCCCCCCCCTACCTTCCCCTCCTTCCGACCACCGAAAGACGGACACTTTTTTCTCCGCGCCAGAGTCTTCCTCCGTCCCTGGCCAATCTTTCGAGCGCTAAGCAAATACGCAAAGACGAATAGCCTCCCGTATTATCAGTACAATTTAGTCGGACAAAGGAAATTTATCGTTGAATTTTATACGAATGGCAGAGTACTGTCGCCCCGTTAAAAATCTCAGTTTTATTGCCCGCGCGAATACTTTCAGCTAGGTTGTAAAAGCTGTTTATTCTTTAGACAAACTGGAGTGCTAATACTACATTACTGCTTTTTTATTCATCAGTTGCGAAGATTTATTTATCAGATCGAGCTCAATCACTTTGCATTTGCATTTAAACGCACGCACTCGGAAGCATGTACACACAGTGTGTATGTACACACGTCTCTTATTTAGGTATGTAGGTAGGTAGGTAGGGAGGTATGTAAGCACGCGAGCAAGTATATGTGTACGAATTATTTTCAAGGATCATTGTGTAAGAAGGCATTTAAAAGGCTTCGTACTTGGTATTCGATCATTATTCATTCGCCATTTTAACTCCCTGTGAATTTAACAGATACATCTGTGTTACTAGAATTACGAGTATTCATGGACTAGTGAAAACTGTGAGTAATCGCTTTTGTAGAATATTTGCCGTTCATCTGTTTCTTTTTTGGGCTTTTGGTATTTCTTCTCAAAAGCGACAAAGCTCATTTTTCATTTGAACCCCAATTTTTCCATTAAGCTAGGAAGAAAGTCAAAATTATCATAGTTTCAAAGAAGCCCAATCATCGGTGGAGCGGCAGCGGCATTAACCCCATTCGGGCCGGAAGAGGCAGCTTCAGTTTGTTGACAACGCTAATTGAATTTTCCCCGAGATCCCATTAAAATAAAGTGTCGAGCCCTTGCCGCGGTGCCCAATGTTTATGCGCTTCGAGCACAACAATGCCAATAATTTGCAGCGCCTCGCGCGGCCCGTAAAAATTGTGTTCCCTCAAAGCGCGTGGCGCACTTTGTCGCGCTCGCGATAATAAGCACATGAACGTCAATGCTTAATTGAATAAAGCCTTTACGAGTGGGCCCGCCACTCTCGCCCGGCCCGTCCTTCATTTTCACGAGGCAATTTCTTACGATTGTCGAAATTCAAGATATACCGCGCGTCGTTAGTCTTACATCGATAGCGCAAGCGAGAAAAACCCATTGCGCCGAGCCAAACGACTTACGTACGATTGCTTGACGTGCCACTAATGAGCTTACTCTTTGCCAACTGACGTTTAGAGTAATGGATAAAAGATAACGCATTTATGCCCACTGTATTGCCTATATTTTAAGCCCGCTCAATCTCATTTTTACTTTTACATTCGTTGTGATAAATTAGGCTTCCCGAGCTTTAAGCGCTATTTTTTTTTCATCGCTACCCAATACTTTTGACAACTTATGCCGATCGTTCTGTGCATTCTTTTAACATTGAATAATAATTGTCTCGCAGACCCTCGGCCACTTTTTGACTATGCGAAATCTGATTGCACACGTTAAAACGATAACGTAGCATAGGGTATTTACCCTATGTATTCTTCCATGTATTTACATGGAATATTTTTATGAAGCGATTTTTTTTTTAATTACGCTGATTATTCACGCGCATAAGAGCGAACTAGAGGATTGAAATCGAAAATAATAAAACGATAATATCACTATCCGTGTTTTCCTCGACAAAGTGAACGTCAATTGTTTAACGTATCGTGTGCAATAAATTCTTAATAACTTCATCGAAAATTATTTCTCAATAAATAGAGGTTCCTGCAAATTTTGTCCTTTCATTTCGATTCGTTTCATTTCAATATGCCATTTAAGTGTTTGTACATTTATTCAAATTATGTATTTTTGAGGCTATATCTTGTATTTCATTGATATTTTGATTATTCTATTTACTCTTTTGTAAATTTATTATAATTAAACTTTTTAACGAAATATATTTTCTCTTTCTAACACAAATTGTATAAATATTTTAAAAATTGTTTTTTTTTTTTTTTAAAAAGAAGAATTTTCATACTTTAAATTCGAGTGATTTTTTTTCATATGCTCATTAATATTGCATACGTTTAAATGCATATACATTCGTATTCGTGAAGAATTTTATCCAAGCAATTATTGTAGTCGACATGCTTTCCGAGTATATTAGTTACATCTCTATTGTTTCCTATAAACCTCAATTAATAATGCATGTAAAAGGTTATAAATAATATGAAAGCTAAAAAATTTCTGCGACATTATACAAGAAGTATTTATAAAACTTTTTCTCATATGAAGTTTTTAATAAACTAATGCGAATTTAATAGTGTTTCGTAGATGAAATAAATGTCATTATAAAATTGAAGTAAAGCTTTTTAATTATATATGACTTATTCGTTCATTAATAAAAATAAATTGTAATCCTATGACTTTTATTTAAATATAAAAATAAAACAATTTTTGTAAAGCATTACAAGTACAGCGATATTAATAATAAAAATGTAGAACATTATGTAGAGTTATATGAATAGGTGTTGGCTATTTGTCTCGATAAATTAATTCACCGATAAACGGAATTTAATTTCGCAATTCAAAGTTACATTGAAAATTCAAACCCATTGTGTGAAGTTCGTCAGCGCGTTACAGGTGGACAAATTTGATATTTTTAAAATTAAGTACTTTGAGCCGCAGCGTAAGCTCCGAACGAGAAATTATCTAAAGTATGAGAAGTAGAGTGAGTGTAATTTCACGATTACGGGATAGGGATAACCTTTCATTTTCGTGCAACGACTGGATTCATTCATTTCCTCGACACTAATGGTTAATCGATCCTACGTCACATCTCGAGTACTCCCACTTTCAATATCGAGGCTCTCTCGCTTAGTTCACAATAGAAGCGCTAATTTTTCACGCGGGCAGAAGCTTAAGGCGCGGTGCCGAGCTCGCCGGTGGATTCTAAGGGCCTCCTCTCTCCACCCTTTTCCCGGCAGCCCCTGCGGCCCCCTCAGCCGAAACGCAGAGCGGCACCTATTACGAGGAACCAGTCGGAGGAGGGAGAATCGTCTCCCTCGGTGACTTTTTTCTTTTCACCGCGGTCATGATTCGCCGTAGAATCGGCGGAAAACGAGGACGACACGCCCATCTAGCCGGGCAAGATTGTTGTCTGTATCTCTTACCTGTTGTCGACCCGTCGAGGTGTGACCTCGTCCCCTCTCCTCGATACTTCCTTGTTCGCTATTTATCTCCCTCCCTTGCGCGCACAGAGGCGCGCGCGCGCGCGCACGCACTTGCGAGACAATGCGGTAAACACGCAAGCGAGCCCGCGCACGGGGACGGAGAGAGAGAGAGAGAGAGAGAGAGATGGGGCAAAAGCAGACAGATTCGGAGAGACGCCTGGAGAGAGAGAGAGAGAGAGAGCGTAAGGAGAGTCAGTCGGCGGCTGCGGGAAGGGCGAGGAAAGGACGCAGGAATAGAGACGGAGAGCAGGAGTCTCCGGGAAGAAGAGGAGCCAAAGCAGTACATCCTGTACGTATGGAGCACGGGGAGTTCGGGTGCGCGGCTAACGTGCCGTGAAGTTGCCCATGAAAGGGCCATTTTCCTACTCGGCGTCTTCCTCGCCCTCGGGAGCGGAGGAGGTCCGTTCGGAAAAATTTATCTTCCAGGAATTTCCTTCACGTCGACACGACGCTCAGCGACCAATTAACACAGTTTTGGAAAGCTGACTGCGTCATTGTCGTCGTTGCTTCGGGGAAGGCTCCCTTAAGAAGCCCCGTACGCCGGGACCCGAAGGGAAATTCCGCTCCTGCCGGGCGGCGACTGCCGGTAAAACGCCGTCCGTAAAACGACGATAAAAAGCCAGTATTTATGTAGGTGACGAGACTCGGCAAGTGCAATGAGAATAATCGCACGGCCAACGTATCTTTACGGTTGCACAATTTCCGAGCCGGGCCTCCCATTATCTTAAAATTATCCACGCTCGTCTATTCAGAAACAGAGTTGTTCAACAATGGATTTACTATTTATTTAAGTACCTATACTTATATTTGCGCTACCATTGTACGAGGGATAAATATACAATTAAACATAACTCACCCGGGTAATGTCTTGTGTCCCTCTACGCGCACGATCACCGATGATTTAATATTGCTGGCGTCATTGTCGCCGCGCAGGGCTTTTCATTCGTTGGCTTACTCACCAAAGTACCCTCGCACTACCGAAGCATCGTTTAGGAATTATTTTAAATTCAGTCTTGGATGATATTGTTAAGGGAAAAGAAAATGTTCGCGTGCAACGAGCACAACACGATCTCGTCTCGAGTATTCGATACTCGGCAAAAAGAAACTCTTACGATATCGGTTGTTCTTCATCGCGAGCTGAAAGACTATAAATGTATTAAGTAAGTAATTTGTAGTCATGGTGGAAGATGTCGTTAAATATCAATGAAAAGCAGGGCGAGTTATTACGAGGCTTGTAAAAAAAGGAGGCTCGCTTATACCTAATGGGAGTAATAAGTCTAGTGATATCGGGCGATGCGTGGCGTCTTACCTCCGGAGCGGCCCGGAGGAGCATTGAAAATATAGTTTTTGCGAGGGCGCGTAAATCAGTTTTGCCGAATTCAATTGGCGATGGGGCCCCTCGTGGGCTCCTCGCTCCTACGCGCCGGGCATTACGAAGTCGAGGCTCGCGAGCGAGCCTGGCATCATCCGGGCATTGCTCACGTGCGCCATTACACAGATGAAAGGGATTCTCACCGAGCGCGAAACCGTAAACGATAAATCATAATTCTCTGGGGGGGGGGGAGGCCAGAGGGAGAATAACTCGTAGTAGGTCCAACTCCTTTCTCCGCCTCGAGAGGAAAAGATTGCGCCTCGAAAGTGGTCAAAGTCGCAGCGGAGGCTCCCTACGCGGCGGCTGGTAATAGCGAGGATCGCGAGAGATTAGATCGAGCCGAGGCTGCGCGCGGGGAGCGGAGAGGCCCTTCTCCTTGCACATGTCGTCTCTCTCTCTCTCTCTCTCTCCCCCCATAGGACGTCGAGTTAACGGTTCGTTACTGAATAGGGCCAACAGCATTTGTCGAGTGAAAAGTTTGTTTGGCCTCGTCGCCTCGCGTCTCCCTCCTCCTCGTAAGTTGGCGAGCCTACGAAAAAGGCACGAAGGCATGAAGGTCCAGCCGGGGCAGCAGCGAAAATACGGAGCTCGTACAGTGTACATCGACCTGCGAAGTCTTTTAGGAGTGCATAACGAATCGAGGGGTGGTTTTTGTCAATCCCGACCGCAAGGCCCAACAGTCAACATTTCCTTCTCAGCGGGCGCCGGGGATCCGCTGCTGCTCTCGGCTCCGTCTCAACAATGCGCTCGACTCGGAAAGTCAGTCCCTCGAGGTGCTCCCGAGTAGGAGACACAAGCGAGATGCGAAGGGAAGAGAGAAATACGGACGGACCGGGGCTCCGGTGGTCCCCATGGGTCCGTTTTTATACGCGCAAGCCCAGAGTAGGTCGACGAGTCGACGACGAGTCGAGCGACGAGATGAATAACTCCGAGACTCGTGGATTATCCCTCATTCCGGCGGCGTTAAAATACTTTTAACTGCAGCGAAATTGCGAAGTTTTCCCCGGCTTAGCCGAGTTAAAGGCTGACCTATGGAAAATTCGGCCTTTCTTTTTCGGCTTATAAGCTTTTGGCTAAGAGCACGCGGTAAGTAATTGCCCTTGTTTATCCCGATACTGGATAACCGTAAGCGGCGCAACTCCGCGTAAGTGACGATATTTTCGTTCCGCTGACTGGCTTTCACTTGCTCTTCCTTTATTTGCTTGCTTCGTTAAATAACTCGAGCCGATGCTCACCTAAATTTGCGGAGAAAAACTTTGCGCAAACAGGGAATATGAAAGTTCGAGCGGTAAACGTCTTATTTATCTAAGACATTGGCCTTTAACTTTTATTTCCCGAAACTGTAAAATCGTAATTGTTGACAGTTATGCTCGAAAGAAATGTCTACTCGGTATTTATCCTCTCTTCTCTCTCTCGCTCTCTCTCTCTCTTTGTCTTTTTCACTGAACGCGATTGAAAAATAAAGCCTTTGGCCATTTATTACACTTTTATTTCCCAGTCGTCAAATATTTTTATCGCCATTCGCATTGTAATGTCTCAGCGAGGCTTTGATTACACTATTTCATTGTTATTATTCTAACAAAGCTTTTAACTTTGCTCATTGAAGTCTGACCGACGGTGCGAGAGACTGGACAATGTTATATGTAGCAGGGCTTTAAAACGGATAGTGGATTTTGCGACGCAATTAACAACAATGAGACGCTCTATTTCCAAGCAACATTGAATATTGAAAGACGATCGAGGCGACCTTTTTCAAGGCCAAGTCAATTCCCCCGGCTCCCGGCGGAGGAAAATCGGATTCCCGAGCAGGCGTCCCCCTGCTTTATCGGAGCGAGATGTAGTAAGGGAAGCGCAGATCGTAAACGCGTAGGGGTACAATGTAAGGGCCCGACAAAGGAATTAGCTCGAGCCAATAAAAAAATAGCGGACAAAGTGTTTTTCCCCGAGGGAAAGGGTTGGGGCGTCATTGGTCGGCCGGTGGGGGGAGAGAAGGAGTCGAGGACAAAATGAAATTCGTTCCACTTTTCCAGATGACAGGGCGCACCTAACGGATGCATCGGATTGTTGGGCATCGCGTTAGCGACGCTCGCAGGTACGGGGGGCCCTCCGATCTTGGGCCGACTAGAGACGGCGGGACCTCGACGGGGGTGTGGATTAGGTCACGAAGACTGTAAATAAACCTCGTTCATCTGTAGGTCTCTGGGCTCGAGGGATAAAAAGCCCAAATTTTCGGGTGAAAATATTTGTGCCACGGCCATGAGCGAGGAGCGGAGGCCGAGAGGCCGAGGCATCGGGAGCCCGAGGTTTCCCATGGAGGGGCGAGGACGAGCCTGGGAGGGGTTGGAGGGGGGAGGGGAAGCCAACAGCGGAGGAGGAGGAGGAGTAGAACTGGGATGGAGAACAGGGAGAACGGAGGAGGAGGAGGAGGAGCAGGAGGAGGCACGTTTATCTACTAGGGAAGCGTGCGCGAGCGAGAGCGAGGGTGGCATGGCATTGACAGTTTTGTTGAAAGTTTCGGCCGTAAATCCCGGAGGCATTGTCCGGCATTCAAGAGGAAACCCGCAACGCTTTTGTGACACGCCTTGTGCGAGCGCTCCATGCGCTGTAAATAATAAAGAAGTGGGTGGAAGCACGACTAGAGGATCTGCTCGCACTGACTCCCACTCGTGACTCCTACTGCTCCTGCCGTCGCTGCCGATGCCTCTTCTTCTTCTTCTTCTTCTTCTTCTTCTCTTCTTCTTCTTCTTCTTCTTCTTCTTCTACTTCTACTTCTGCTTCTTCCCTTTGATCCGGCTATTGCAGCCAGCCCATTTCCCGTCGGGCTATGAATTCGCTTCTTTGCGATGCGATTATCTGATTTTCAGCATTATTTTTGTGGATGCCGCAGACAATTCAGGCTCTGGACAACGTCACCTCCGTGGCGAGGCTCTGCACATTTATCAGGATACACAGCTTTGTTCGACTTTCCTTCTAGCCGCATTCCATCATCCAAGCTCGCGGAATTGTCTTGCCAGGGTCGGGAGAGGCCGTTCGTGGCTCCTTCCCTCTGTCCGGGCATAACCATAATTACGTAATGGTAGCATTTAATAAGGCACAATTCCATTTCGTAAAGCCCACTCGCACTTTCCAACTCTTGGCACTCTGCGAGCCCAGCGCCGTTCGTTTTCACGATTCCACGGCGTTCGATAATATTGCACCGGCGTCTTATTTTCCCTCGTGCAAGTCCCTCGTACGGCACGAAGGCTTGTGTAAAAAAATTAAAAAATGCTCTCCGGCAGAGCCGACCGTCGAATAAATTGTCCGGTGTTTTCTCCAAAGCTCCTTTTCACATTTTTAATTTGTTTTTACACCTGCCAACGGTATCGTATAACCTGGGTAAATATTTAAAAACACGTTGAAGCCTTCTTATTTCCCGAAAAGACAAATATACGCTCGTAGATCATCCTCGAGAAGCGGAGAGAGAAGGAGCGCTTAAATCCCGATTTCCACGTTAGTGTTTAACTCACCTGTGCTACCTGCCCGCCTATCCGTATACGCGCATCCGAATACATCCTTTGTCCGGCAGTATCATCGTGATCCGTGACTCCGGGGACCGAGGGCCGTGGCTCCGGGACCTCCTCGAGCGGCCCCGAAGAGGGAAGAGAAATGCGCCCGCGGAGCGGAGCCTCCGCTCCTCGCGCAACCTGTTGAGTTTAAATCCCACGAGCGGGCCATAAATCTGTCTATCGCGCTAATCGCATTATTGCCTCGCGTATGCAGCTAAGGCCGAGCCCGTCGCTCGCTCTGCAGACCGAGAGCTCGTGCAGGAGGAGCGCCTGCGACCGGAGAGTCCCGGAGCCGCGGCCGATCGAGTCCCCGTGAGGAGGCCTCGCGGCGACCCTCGGCCCGGCTCTTGCCTCCCTCCTAGGATAATTCATTTCACGAGAATGATGAGCCTGGCTCATCCGCCCGCGTCTGCCCCTTGGGTTGTGCGCGTGCGCGTACGCGTCCACCGGCTGTCTCGCAGCCCCTGCAGCCCTGGATCTCGATGTGTATATTCTATCCCTGTCGCTTCCGAGGGCCCGCAACGTCCTCGACTCGAGCGCATTCCACTTATCTGGCCAGAGGACGCCCGGGAAAATACGAGAGAGAGAGAGAGAGCTGAAAAATCGACGCCACAGGGTTGCATTAGAATTCGGTGCCTGCAGTAGTCGAGATATATATCGTGGGCTAAAGCGTAAAGCCGAGGCCGCGTAAGATAGAAGACGCTTTAAAAAAACACGAGGTCCCCGCGGAGGAAGGGGGAAAAAAAAATTCCATTCTTATTTAAGGATCGATAAGTCGCGCATCTGCGAGTCGGAGGCAGCTGTAAGCCGATACGCGCGCTTTGGAAAAGAAATGAAAAATAATTAATAAACGTAGCCAACTGTAATAGGCAATAAAATCCGCGAGGATTTCAGCGCATGCCGGCGGAGAGAGAGAGAGAGAGAGAGAGAGAGAGAGCCCGTCGAGCCGGGGCTCGAAGAGAGACGTTAAAATTCGAGAGCTTGGGCAACGAGCGCAAACCGAGCAGCTAATCGAAAATCGCGAAAACCAGCAAAAACTCAAGGTGCTGCTGCGGCCGCGAGCTCGCGGCCCGATTACCCCGACAATATTCAACGGATAAGCGACGCGCTCGACGGCCCATGCATTTGCTTTACGATCCGGCTAATTTCCTATCTGCCAGCTCGAGCAGGTGTCGAAAATGACTCGCGTCGCGAAGCGCGCGGGTGTCTGCCTTCCTGCGATTACCTTTGCTACCCTATCGGTTGCGCGTGTGCGCGTCTACGCGTCCGCAGGATAACAATAATCGATATCGAAGAGCATTAAGGATTGTATTTACGGGGAACAACGATAAGGGTGGGCATCGGCAATAACAAAACAATGCAGCTGTTGCGGATAAGTAATAGTAATAACGATAATAGTAGAACGGAGGAGATATTGGTGAGAGTGCCGGTGGCTGTGTAAGGTCGAGCCTTGCGTCGGCCGAGGACCGAAATCTTCGGAACAAGCATCTATAAAGTCGTAATTAATAGCTGGCACGTAATTGATTCCGATCGATCAGCAGGCCCTTCGCGAGTCCCTTCCTCATTGTCGAGCTTAGGGGGGTAGACAAGAGGCTTTCCGAGGTGCAGGACGCCGAGGTAAAAAAGCCAATCGGGTCCGGCAAAAAGAGGCTTCTAATTTAAATCCTCGGTACTCGGGGACTTTTTCAAATTGCAAATTTAATTAATCCCTTTTTTCCTCGGCACCGGCGGGACAATATTCAATTACGCCTCCGTATTTATTTATCCTCTGGAATTTTTTCCGGCAATTAAACGCCCCTAACGCCGAGTCCATCCGCAAGGTGTCTTTGATCTTCCTTGAGTTACAAGGGCGTATCGCGTGCGCGCCGAGGTTCGCCGAGGTTGGCCGAGGTTGGCTCTCGGAGGGCCTCGGCCCCGAGCCTCGCAAATAAATAATCCCCGATGGTAGGCAGGGAGGAGGAGGAGGAGGGCCGCAGTCCGATTCTTCTGTCGCGACGACTTTATTCCCCTGAACGACAAGGAGTATAATTGGGATTTATACACGAGTCCGTTGGGGCGAGAAGCCCGAGGAGAGGAGCCTTTAAGTGGCAAAAGCCGCCCACGAGGTTGCCACTCGCGTTTCCACACGAGCTCGCCCTCGGCTCGAAGCGCGGGGCACTTGATTCCCGAGGCCCGGATCGGCTCCCCCCCCCGCCCCCCAACACCTCTATTAGGGCCATCGAAGCCCAGACGGTCAGGGGCACCCAAAACCTCGAGCCTATCGCAATCGCGTCCTCTGCGGTTTTCGCGTCCTCGGCACGTGTGGGCTCGAGGGGCAAGGCGCTACTTACTGATATTTATTGCGACTAGAAATGCGCGCGAGCCGTCATAAATCTCGGCATTCACACGAAGTTTCTAATTTACATATCCCGCTCGGCGGCCCCTCGCGCTCCCGACTCCCTGCTCCCCTTGGCTTTTTTACTCCCGTTACTCTTGCGGTGGCCTACGCTCGCCCCGCGGACCTCCGCCGCCTCTTTTCGCCCGTCCACCCCCTCCCGCCCCCCGCCGCTCCGCACCCACGAGGCCCCGAGAGAGCCCGACGACTCGTGGGTGCGGCTCCGAGGAGGCGCTCCGAATTATCGGCCCCGGGACTTTTCGTTCCTCCTCCCGGAGAGGCTCCTAGAAAATATCTAAGGACTCCGAGATGGGAGCCCGTCGAGCCTCCCCCGCTCCCCTCGCTGCCAGAGCCAACTTCCGCCCGGGCCTTTCTCGAAACTCCAGCCCGACGGAGGGAGATCCTCGGCCGGATCTCGTTGCCCTGGTGCACTTGGGCCAGGGGAGCCGCGACGTCGTGGCCTATTGCTCCGATGGCACTTGCGCCTCCTCGCCCCTTCCCCACACCGCAAAATTGTCATTCTTTGAAAAAGCTGCTCTTACCGCAGAAGCTCGAACGGGGGAAGAATAAAAACAACGATCCAGATCTGAGAGTTTTGCCATGTGATTTACCTGCTTTCGCGCAAGCTAATATAACGACAAGATTCTTCAAGGAGTCTCAATGGATATTTACCCAAGAGCTTTTATTTTACCAGCTAATGGCCTGTCGCCTATACTCCATCGTGCTTATTTAGATACTGGAGTTTCGCTGCATCCAATTCTTACATCCAGAATATTTAGATAATGATAAAATATCCATTGTATATAAAATCGCTGTTTACTCTCTTTTTTTTTTTTATTTCATTCATAAATAATGCAAGAATTTCTTTTCGAGCCTTCTTTTGCCTTTGCAAATCAAACAGAAATTATATGGGTAAATAGTATTTGAAGTGAAGAGTAAATTTCGTTATTTAAGTCTATAAATTCGGATCTTTAATGAATAGAGTTTCTTAGGTAGCATTATAAGATAAGGCATTGATGTAAATGACAGGAGAGACTGCTGATAAACGAATCGCTTTATGATATTGTTATTGAAAAAGTTTTTATAGCTCCGGAAAATGCAGAACATCGTGTTGCACGAAATGGAGAAAAATAAAAATAGGCAAACTTTATTAAGCATAATTCCTCAAGAATTTTATATTTCTAACTAAAATGAGTCAGACCGAGACCATCTTCGGGTTTAAAGAATTACGATTTAAACAAAGATAGTATTTTCAACTTTTTCCATAAACTCAAGGCTTTTTGAAAGATTGGCTAAACTTAAATTTTCATTTTTAAAGCTTCTAAAACTTCAAAATATCACTATTATTACATTAATAACAAAACCAGTATATTGCGACTAAGATTTAAATACCAAATGATATTTTTTGCACAAGGTTATTATATTAAAAAATTATTATAAAATTGATTGTTTGTAGATGGTTGGAAAAAAATTGTGCCAACCGGTTGAAGCACTCGGGCAGCTCGAAATTGGTCAAATTCTTTTCATCAAAATTCATTCTAACGTGGCAATTTTTTATATAAAATCTGATCCAATGTACGAGTCCGCGTGGAAGAAGAAAAACACACTCGTCTCGCCTCACTTAAACGTGCAGCTAGCAATAAACTCGCACGGATGCTTAGAACAGTTGGCTAGGATCTATATCTTTCCCTCCGTGTCGGGCACAATGTCACCAAGGCTCAGAACAAATTTCTGCAACATGACTCCTTTTGAATTCCTCTAAGGCCATTCGAGTAAGCCAGACCTGTGCCATATCTAATAACGTTTATTTGGATAAATTTGATATTCACCAACCTATCCAACGTACGCGGGGCGCAGTTGAATCTTGGGCAATTAAAATAATTTTACCATAATTTTACATCATACTCAGAGGCCCACGGAATAATTTTAAATAAATACTTTCTCAATGCCAGATACCCAACAGTGCAGTTGGTTATCAAAGATATTAATGGAATATTAATTTTGCAATTTTCTTTCATTAATACTTACGCGTTATGCTTGCCATCCACTTGGATACCCGATTGATCACATTAATAGTCTTCTAGATAATTCAAATCCACTTTTGGAAGGTGCATGCCCTAGGATCCAACCTGTTTATTGATTAATTGTTTCGTCGTTACTTTATTTTGGCTTTAAAAATATTAATCCTTGTTGGAAAATAATAGCTTCTGCTGTTGCGCGATTGGTAATGTACTTCCTTTACATTAAGTCGTATGGGATCACGTAAGGCATTGAGAATCTATTATCTTTCGGCAAAAATAAAATATCACGATTATTACTAAATTAAATAAAATTAAGCCCGGACTTAGAAGGCAATTTATTCATTGCCTTTTAGAAATGCAATAATTATTTAACGCTGGAATGCCAAAGGAATTGATTTTCTTTTCGTAAAGCGGATGAAAGGAACAATTGAGGAACTTTATGCCAACTAATCCGAGAGTCGAAATTCGCGATTATAAAAATAATAAGGCCGATGAAAAAGCGACGTCGTCTTGGTGGGTCCTACGGGGACTCGGAAAAAGTTACCACTTTAAAGCGCTGTTGACTTTTTTTGACTAGCTCTTGACCGCGCTTCATCTCTCCTCGTTACATATTCATTCATTAGTCTGGAATATTCTCATAATAATAATCCTTGGCCGAGCTTCCTTACATATTCATTCGGGCCGTCGTACCGACATACCCTGGCACACTCGTCCGTGCATATGCGCGCGCTGGAAGAGAGACGGGAAAAGAAAGGGCAGAGAGCGAGCAGAAGGGAGAGAGAGAGAGAGAGAGAGAGGCAGACACTGGAGATGGGCGTCGCGGGCGTGCATAATTTGATTATGGCGCACGGTGGCCTTCTGCGCATCCTTTCATATTTATGACCCTCCGCAGGTGCTAATTTTTATTGCTTCCCTCGCAGTTTTGCTTTCGCAACAAAAACAGGTAAACCTGCACTTTCGGATTTCGAGTAAGCTCTGTGCTTTTTTCTCTTACTACTTTAAATCCACAGCGTGCAGATTACATTTACTTAATATGCACATATTTACTCGGAATACCCTTAAGCATTCGAATTTATTTTAATAACGTTGGCACATGTACGCCTCCGGCCCGCTGATGTACTGATTTTCGAGAAAATTACTAATCACCTTGATCAAATACGTTTGTTTCATCAAAGTATCCTCTATTCTTCGCCTTGACAAACAGAGACACGCAAAGCACGTGTCTTTATTATCGGTACGAGATGTTCGAGGGCCGAAATTGCCAGTGAACGAAATTTGTCTTTTTTTTCTTCTTTTTTTTTTTGCCTTCCATCGTGAAGAACATTCAACGACAATTTCATCCTTAAATTGCGAATGAAAATTAGATACCTTGACCGACCAGGGTATAAAAGCTTTTCAAACACAATAAAGACCGCTTTTTATCATTAGCTTGAACTTACGAAAGCTTATTTCAATGGAATTCATTGATAGCTAATTATTGACCGGAGCTCGATTTATTACAGCTTATTGAAAATTTGCAACAAGATAACACAATTGTAAATCGTACATAAAACCGAAATCTACCGCAGATTAGCCAGAAAGGAGCTTTCTTCGGCGATCATTTGTAAATCTATTTATGAATCTGGTCGCCCGTATTAAGTTGCCTTTGAGCGAGAATATAAATTAATAATTTTCTGCCATTAAAGTATGAAATATCATGGATAATGGTCTAGTATAACTAAGTATGAGAGAATATTTCGAAAATTCAATTTAAATGCATTGCTTCAAACACTTACATCTCAATATGCTAATTATAAAAAAAAAAATTTCTGCCTTTTGTAATCTCAAGCGGTTGAAAAAAAATATCAATTAAAGTACTCTTCGCTCGGCGGATAAGACAACGAGTAAATAATAAAAGCAAAGAGCGCAAGTATTAAAAATTAAAATTATCGACTACATCATAATATCTTTATTATAAAGTCTATACCCGATGCTTAAAGAATCATGCATAATAAAATCTTACATTTAAAATTTCAATATGCGATTGAATATCACCGGTATTACGCGTTACGAGGGCAAGTGCAGCATCGAACATGACTTTCCAACGTCACTGCATTGCACTTTCAGTCTCAGTTACAGCAGCGCAGTCGAGCGGTGAAAACGGCATGATTTCATACCGACTATTATTAAGTCTTTCGAAACATGAATATTTTCAACAGCCTTTACCGGCAACCGACGAAACTTTTACAAAATCTCATCGGTACCTGGGCCTATCCGGTTACAAATAATTGCAAATTAACACGCCTAGCAATGCTTTTGGGGATTCCTTCTTTACTCATTTCAGTAGTTAGTTTAAAAACAAAATTCCAATTATTTTCTTACAAAATGATTAAGAAAAAAATATAATAATAAAAGAACGACTTACAGATTATTCAACTCATCGAGGGAAATTGACGTTCCCGTGGACATTTTTATTGAAAACACAGTCGGCGCTATGTTTCTAACTGCTGCCATGACCAAATACAGTATCTTCATAATGTATGAGGTGATTTAAATAAAAATTTCAAGCTATTCGTAAAATTTGCCTTACCATATTTTATAATTTACCTTGCAATTAAAGTGATTTCAATTTTAGTTTCAACTGAAACATACTCTTAAAATTTATTTAACATATTGCATTCTGCCTTGACCTATAAACTAATGTCCTTCGTTTTTTAGCAAAAAAAATCATCATGAGTCTGGATTGCATTAGAAATAATTGAACAATGATAACCGATAAAATGGAAATAAATCTTCTAAGAAAATTTGCCTACAATGGCAAATTATTGACTATAATACATTCAAGTAAATTAAATACTTCAATATTTATTCGAATCGTCAAATTTAAGAATTCCAATAAATATATACCGTACTAAAAATATATTGTTTATTTTCAACAATTGACCATGATATTACCATTAGTATTTCATAACAATTGATTAGTACATTGAATAGAATCTTTTTGACAAAAAAAAAACACAAGCATAATACCCTCAAAACCAAGAATGTTGGCTATAAATAAAAAATTTATCTTTTCTTCGTTAATTTTCAAACGAGGACAAATAACGTTTCTTTAAAATGACACCTGTTTAACAAGTACAATGGTTTTGTAAATATTAAAATAAATATTTTTACAGTGAGATTCTACATAATTTAATGTTACAATAATATTAACGAAGGTAAATGAGCAATTTTTAATTAAAAATACTTTTCGATTCGTAAAAAAAACTGAAATCAATGTGCCATAACGATGAAATTGCATTTATCGTATCTTTACATAATAATAATTTCGTGAACAAATATTAATGATTATTTTATTATAATGTTTCATTTGCTTTTTTCATGCGAATCTATAAGAAAGTAGCCTTAATAAAATTATAAAGACTTTGATAATTAATTTAAATTGCTTATCTTAAAAATCTTCAGTGCGTTACTTTAAAAATGTCATTACAACTACAACAAATGTTTGAATTTGCTTTGTGGTCGAGTAATTTTAATCATCCGTAAAGTATATTTTAAAAATAAATACCTTTATTCTTGTAAGTAAATTTCTCTCTGAATTATACGCACGTATCAATAGTAGCGTACGCTTTATTGTTTAGCAATTTAAATATTGAACATCTTTGTGATGGGGTGGGGGGCTAGAGGGGAAGGGCTATCCGATGTAGCATGCATTTCATAAAAAAAAAGTTTTTTGTTTCAATGTTGCGTGCACTTTCCTCGGTATGCCATTTGGAAAATATGACAAGGCCCTTGAAGCTTTCCTTTTACGTTCAATATTATATGGATCCTCAAAAATACTTTGTTCCATTAATGATTACAAGGAGTATAAGCTCTATGCTTTCTGCGATAGTATCTGTTGCTCACGATACTGCATATTTAATGAGCATATTCCATATTTTCAGTATATTTGAAATAATGATGCAAGTATTTAAGAAATAATGCGATTAAGAATTTAATGAATTTGCTTTTATACTTTTGATATATCACTGCAATATATTGCAGAACTTTAGTAGCTATATTATATTACAGTTAGTAAAACCATGATTATTTTGTAAAAAAACTAAGGCATTGAAAAAATTCCATTTATAAGAAACACATATTAAAAAAAAATTATGGAATTTTTACATTTTAAAATTAAAATAAAATTTTTCAATTTTAGTAATATAATTTTCTGATACTGATGAAATAGTAAACATCGATTTCAATTATTGAGCACTAGAATTTATTACATAATCTTATAGCTACTGCATAGGATAATGAATACAATCTATTTTTATATAAAAAAAAACATACACTTTAACGTATATATGAGACCTTTACATATGAGAGAAAACACGTAAAGATTTTAATTATATCAATTATTGCTGTTGCCATCGTTAAATCATACAAATGTTAACTTATGTTTATAATTATAAAGTTTTTTTTATTAATTTTTAGTCGCTTTTTCATCGATGGTGATATTTTTTTGAAATTATAAAAGATTTTATAAAATCGCAGTAAAATTTACAATTGCTGTTAAAAGTAGAGTGGCGCGTATTATTTTTGTGTCACTTTTAGAAATAAGCAAAGTCGCAGTAAGTAATTCAGTGTACATAAATATGAGTTAAAAACATTCAAAGAATGAACTGTTGCACAGAGTTTCGAATGAAATTGAGCTGCAGGTACCCTAATAACGATGTGAAAGAAATCAGTTGTTGCCTTTTTCGGCAACGTAATTTTTACTATCGGCACAAATAAAGTCTTCGACAAAGAATTTTGATTTTAGATTAATAGCTTAAACACCCTGATCTCTTAACTATTATTATCCAATCATCGCAAGAATAATTGCTCGACTTAGCAATTTCGCCAATGTTGCTATGCCGTATTGAAGTATGCAAAATAAAAAAATAACCGGTGTCGTATGGGTAGCATTATCAATTACAAAAGCCGATAATAAGTTAAGAGAATAATAATTGCTTACTATAGCTTAAATTTCATCAAATTTCAAATGTTACGTCAATGTATTTACTTCAAATATTATACGGGCCCTGGCGTAGTAAAAACATAGTAATTTATTTTTCTGCTTAACCTTTAACCGATTTATACGAATGGCTGCTTAATTTAACTGCTTAATTACAATGGTCAAAAATATTTTTGGACACTGATTCCCTGAATAATGTATTATAAATAAATATTAAGGGTGTCATTTGTAGCTTACGACTAAAGAAAGTTGTGGACATGAGCTCTAATATCCGTCATTCGTTAATCTACGACTACATTATACACTATTGTATTATCAAAGCAATTGATCTGCACCAATCAGTCATAAAGTACGTCAGAAATTTTGAACTTATAAAAAAACGATAATTTATTCATATTATAAATTCATACGATATTCTATCTGAATAAAGAGGAATATAAAATGTATTGAAGAAGCATTTATTGTAAGTTGGCTTATCACACTCATTGCAAATATAGCCTTCACAGGTGGTGGACTTTTCGTTGTAATATAAATATTTATACATATTATTTTCATTTGTGGCCGTATCATTTATATTGCACGGTCTGAATTAATTTTCTAATCATCATGCTTTTGAATTGAAGGTTTTCTTCAAAGGCTAAATTCGCCTATAGATCTGTTTAGATATGGAATGTTTCTAGTGATTGTCAGCTTTCATAAATACGTTATATTTCTTCCAGGTCAAATAATTATAAATTATAAATTATAATTTCGACTTATTAAGACATTGGTTATATATTGATTAGCTTGAATATATATATTATTAATTATAGTTATATAGCGACTGCCTTTTGATATATACATTCGTTTAGTTATATGTGCAAATGGTATAATTTATCATCAAAATTTAATGTATACATATATTACAAATTATAATGATGAAAAGTCAGAAGTCATATTATTTCACCGGGGGAAAATTATTCATTCTGTGTCTAGAAACATATGCATCGGTATGCCACAATATAAACTTAGCGTTAAGCTTTAGCTTACGCTATATTTTAACAATTTATTATTTTATTCAGCTGATGCAAAAAGGCATTTTATATTTACAATATTTTTTAGTACATACAAATCTTAGTTATACACACATATACATCTATATATATATATATATATATATATATAGATACATGTATGAATGAGTGGGTGGTCATTGTGGATGTATACGATTACTTCAAATCACAGTACACAAATGCATTACAAAGACAAGTATAATAAAATATGTACAAAAGACTTAAATAATTTTCTCATTTGATTCATTTATTTACCACCTGGTTCATTGATCAGTGTGAATATTATTTTAATAAGCACAAAAATTTATTCATTTACTTACAATGTGCATTCGTAAAAAATGCGTCCGTTATGGAAATGTTGGATCAAAAATGTGCGATAAAAAGTTTTCGTTTCTTATTTTAGCTTATTTTTAAATATTAGTCATAATTATTAATAATACAAATTGCCTCTAGCATTGAGTATATTTTTCACTTTTTTGCTTAAGATCTAGTTAAAATGCTTACCTTAAAATACTAATTAATATCAATGAGAACAAATAATGTAGGTTAAAATTTTAATTAAACAATTATGATTTGTTCGTTGAATTTTTTAAAATATATATATATATAAAACATCGTAATCAAAGTGCATTCAATTTAATGCCTAAATAACTTTAAAAAAAAAAAATAATAAATACAGCTATTACGAAACAGTATCATCTATACTAAAATGAAGGGAAAGCACGAGAAACTGTTGGAATAATTAAAATTTATTTATTTCTTCTCAGAAATTTTTTACCAAACACTTTATAAAATGTTGTATAAATTAAAAATGGACTTGTTAAAGTAAAGCCACCTTAACTTTCAATTTTGATCGAATTATCATTTATGCTTACTTATTTGTTTCATTCAATGTTTCGATATTGAAAAGAAATTTCACACATCGATAAACAAGGCGCTTATAAAATATTGTTTATTAAATTTGAAAGTGATTAATTGATAATGCAAAGTAAGCTTATCTGATTTATAATGTGAAAATGGATGTTGTAAATTTTTTTTAAAAATTTTGTGCATAATATATATATATATAATATATGTATGGAGTGCGCGTAATTCATTATTTATGTACAATAATACATTTGAAGATAAGCACAAATGTGCGTAAGTATACGTACACGTAATTGAAAGAGTCATATTTTGAAGTATCTATAAGTTAATTATAATTACGAAATAGTATAGAATAGTGGAATCTCGCTAAAGTACATGTAAAATGTTTAATCATGCCAATTCAAGGGTCATTTACAAATAATATCAGTTTTAATCAGTAAGATACGAAAGGCATCGCTGCACCTCTTCCAATCTATTTGTATTCAACGGATAAACGAGAGCCCGATGAAAATCCGCTGCTTTCGTTTAGAAAGTATCATTACTTTAATAATACAGTGTTCCAAAAAGAATTGCGAGCAGAACAATTCCTGAGCGAGCCCTGGAGCTAAAATAATGGCTCTCAGTTAAGTGTTGCTATTATATCAACAAGTCTCCATTGTCAAGCAAACATAGAGCCATGGGATTCAGTGGCGCATCAGGACAATGGTCCGATGGCTCAAACTCGATCGGGCTTTCAGCTTGGAGTGAATCGATCGAGCAATGCGGCGCGTTTGCCTTAATCACGGTGTCGCAAGCGACACCGTGAGAAATCGTTGGTGAATCCATCAACGTCCGTCTCCTCCTCGGGTAGCTCAGGGCATACATCATGAAATTGCCGTTAACGCATTGCCGTTGTTGGCTCTCAGGTGGCAGGAGGGAGATTTTAGAGAGGTGCCACTTGTCCACGTATCCAAATCACGCGTACGAATGCGATTTATGGGACCCGGTGCTCTCGACGGCCTCGAGGAGGGATTCAAGTTTTGCCGCCCACCAGCTGCCGCCGCCCCAAGCTCCCAAATATCGACGCGGCTTTTACAGAATTTTCATTTTCTTCCCGATGCTTCATCTTCCGACGAGTTACAGGACGTTGAACACATTTCTTACCCCACGCCTAATCTCGCGCGCTTATTAGTCTGCTTTTTATATGGTCAAAAGTTTTTTGCTTTTAACGAAAAACGTCTATCTCTTACGGACGAAGATTACATTCTAGCTGCAACGCCTAACAAATTGATGCTTGAAATAAATTGAGCGCGATGAATTTGAAATAAATACGGAATTGTTGCGCGCGAATTTTTCCCCCCAGATATTTAACAATCCTAGTCTTCCTTAAAGACGCGTTGTGTAAATATATCGATATATATATATATATGAATAATAAATAATAATATAACAGTGAATAAGCCTTGGTATAAATAGACGAGCGTACCTTACGCGACCGAGGACTCGCCTTGGAAAGTAAATTAATAAAATTGAGAGGCTAGGAAAGTTGTGTACATAAGTTTTCTTTAAAAAGAAAGGCTGGTCTAGTGTTTCGATCGAAACACTATTTCTTCTATATATATATATATGTGTATAAAAAAGCCTCTGTCTTTAGCTGAAATAGCTTCGGCCAGGCTCTTGAAGTCACTTCTTGTTTTTTTTGCAAAATAATAATAGTAGCGGTTAGAGCGATTAAAAATGTTAACGGTGGCTTTAAATTAATACTGGTTCCTTTAACTAATTAAAAGAAGCGAGCCGAGAGCTTCGGATGCTCTCATTCCTGTTGCCGGCTTAGAGCTCGAGCACTGGCTTTTATCGTTCCGAGCCAATGACCTTGAATGCCGAATGCTGGGAGAGGTGGGGGCGCGGGTGGCACGGGAGGGCCCGAGGAGGTCGCACCAGGGGCAACGAGCGAAGGGGAGAAGTCGTCGGAGGTCGCGGGCGCAGATCAGCCGCAGAGTCGGTCGGTGAGTTGGGAGGCCTGCCACGAGTCCCGGGCAGGTGGGGCCCGGGCAGGACCGGGGTGGGAGCCACGCGGACCAGGGTGTGCCCGGGTAGTTTGCTCGGGGAGGCGCGTCGAGCCTCTCCCCCTTTGTCATCGGCGGTGGATTCCTTCGCGGCGGCGGCGAAGTCCTCCCGGTGCGCGCTCGAGCGCGCATTAATTTGCGTCCGGGGCGTCTCTCGAGAGGTGATGAGACAGGTAGTAGTGCATCTCGAGCACCGCCGCCGCAGCCTCGCGTCCGCGCTCGTGAGCGGCTGCGGGGGCAGAGACGCACGGCGAGCGAGCGATTGCGTGTGCGAGAGAGAGAGAGAGAGAGAGAGAGAGAGACGGTCCCTCGTAAAATGGAAATCAATTACATCTACGCTTAACCACTTAAACTGGTTTCGCCACGGTCTCGCTAAAGGACCGAGTGAAAGCGCGCGCGCGCGCGCAACTCGCCGTGAAAGGGCCCGAAAGAGCTCTCACGCACCGAGACCGGTGAGCACCGCTGGAGGCACTACTCTCCTCCCTGATCGCTCTCTCTCTCTCTCTCTCTCTCTCGCACACGCATACGCAGTCTCGCGCGCGCGCGCTCACTTACGCACACAGGCTCGCGGGCGATTCTCTCGCGCTCTCTGCGGCTCGCCGCAGATCATTCGTATCAACATAATTACAAGCTCGGAAGCCGCCTCTCCGTTTCTCTCACCTCGCTCCACCCATCGCGGCGTCGCACACGCTCGGCCCTGTGCGTGCCATCGCCACCAGCACCAGCACCACCACCAGCGGCAGCAGCACCCCGACCCGCCCGGCGAGGCCCGATCCAGGCGTGCCCCTCCTCGGCCAGCCTGCCTCAACCCTCCCGGCCCCGTCTGGAGCCCCTCGGCAACCCTCGGGCCTCCCGCGTTCGATCTCGCGGCCGAGGGTCCGCCGAGCGGCTCCCGCGCGACTCTCGGCGCACTCCCCCCCGCCTCTGGATCGAGATGCTCTCGAGTCTCGCCTCCCTCGGCTCGCCCTCGCCCGGACGCTGGTCGGGCCACGCCGGCCCTGGACCACCGCGCGCCGGCGCGTCGCTCGGGTCCGCAGCCGACCTCGGGCTCCGCGTTCGCCGCGAGTCGCCCCGGGCTCCCGACATCGATCCCCGTCGCTCGAGCTTCCCTTGCCAAAAAGCTCGGGCGACGCCTCCGCCTCTGACTAATGAAAAACAAAGCAGCCCTCCACCCGCTCCTCCTCCTCCTCCTCCCCCGATGCATCCGAGGGGCTTATTTTTAACCACCCGCTGAAATATTAAAGCCAAGCCTTTTGCTGCCGCCTTTGCTCTGCTCTTATGGTTATTAGGTCCATTGACACGTTGTCGAACGGGGGACCCTTACATTCGTCTCGCATCGATAACCAGCCAACGCAACTAAATATCAAATCCACATTGAAGCCCAAATATCGTTATTTTCCTACCTTATTATCCTACTCTTCAATTTAATAAGTGCATTTCTCCCGCAAAGTTACTCTCTTTATTCTTTTTTTAAAGTTAAAGTTTAACTTTAATAAAAAAAAAAACATTGTTCTTAATTCAATAAAATTTGACATTGTTCATTTAATAGTGCCTTGTTTCTTCTTTCGTCTATTCTCTTTCGTCAAAAAATCAAAACATCAGTTTTGTTTAACGAACGATTTGACGAATAATTTTAAATGAAAACTCCTTTGGCGACTCAATTATAATTCTCAACTTATTAGTATTGGCAAAGGTCGTTGTTAAGTAAGAATTAGAGTTTTTACCATGGAAACAGATTGATAATTCTAGTTTATTTCGATAAAGAAAAGCGAACTGAGAATGCTTAAGAGGGTTATTTATACGAATGCTCGGCATCGTTTATCGGTAATAGTGCCATTGAAATACAAAATATCTGTAAAGTGAAAATGTGTCATTTAAAGCCAATGGCATTATAATGTAAAATAGTTGGCGATTTGATGGAAGGCCTATCGAAGATTACAGGCATGGAGAATCAATTTTTGAATGGAATCGCAATAGGATAAGGACCGGACGTGAGAATTTAAAAGCCACTAAGTCCATCAAAATATTTAAATAACCGCGATAACAAAGCGAGCTTCGCGCGTCTCGCCATTCCATCCGCAAAACACATTTCTCCTCGACGCAGATTGGAAATTTGTAATTTAATTACGAGATAGGCGTATCGGTTGTTCACGAGTCCGCAGCTCGAGAGGGAGACGAGAAGGGAAAAAAAAACATCGACGAATATAAAAGGCGAGGCATAATCTCGAGAAACGCATTCTTGGCGAGATACAGTAACCTTTTTCAGCAGCGCGTATGTTATTATCTAAATTGATTTCCGTAGAGAAGACAGTCTCTGAAGGAGCGCCCACGAGAAAGATACGCAGGGAGAGAGAGAGAGAGAGAGAGAGAGAGAGAGAGTCAGAGAGAAAGAGGGAGGAGGGAGAGGACGAGGACGACGACGGCGACGGCGATCGGTTGGCGGACAGGCTGAAAGGGAGGGGAACAGAGAGGGAGGGCGCGAGAGAGAGAGAGAGGCCGAGAAAGCAAGAGTGAAGGATAGAGGGCGAGAGGAGGAGGAGGAGGAGAAGCTACAACGTGTGCGACTACGCGTGCACGGGGATTTATTTCGCTCCGTAGCTTTCAACGACGAAGCCTGGCCGAGTGCGCACATCAGCAGTAGCGGAGCATGGAAATCGGACGTCCGTCGGCTCTCGTGTCGAAAGACGTCGCTTAGAAAATTACGAGGAGAAATGAAGCCGAGCGTGAACCTTGGCCCCAGAGATTAACGTCGACTCCTTTATCCTCCGCTCCGCTCCCCGCCCCCTTGGCTCGGTCTCGCACTCGCGCGTTGTCTCCCCCGTCCTCCATTATTGTATCCTCGTCTTCTCACTTCCTCGCCGGCTTCTTATTTTCGTCAATCGCTTCTGCGCGTTATGCATCCGCCGCGCCGAATTCAGCAACCTACGTGCGATGCCGAATAAGAAAAAATCGCCTCCTGGATAAAAATATCAGATTCGCACCCGCGATATTCCGCATACGAGCTTTGCATAATCGTCCAGAGGAAACCAGCGACTTGCCCATGCCGAAAAGTTATGTACACTCGAGAGTCTTGTTCTTTTTTGCCTTATCGCTATAAACTGTAGTTTTTAACTGCGCTTTTCGGAGTACCGCCGCAAATATAGACCTTACAGAGTAGCTGGTGCACTATATATCGGTGCTTCGAGCAATGCAGTTCCAATTATTCCTGTGGGTTCGGCAGCACAAATCGTTAAAAGCATTGCTTTCCTCCCTCGTACCAATCTCTTTTTCTAAAACCTTTTATTTACAGCGGCCTTTATTTTCACTCGGCCGTATGGGCTCTTAGGAATTTTTAGAAGCATCCATTGGGTGTTCTTAATTTCTTGTATATTTGAAAGCTGGCATAATTACTCGGTAGGCAGAATTAAAAAATTAAAAGTCTCTTATGCCGAGAGCTCTGGAGAATAATTGCACATTGCCTCTATCCTCCATTAATCTATTTAATCATTGCGTTTAGATTTAACATCGATATTTATTTTTTTTTTTCCAACGCAACACGTCTCGAGACCGTGCCTTGACGTTTCTCAGCCGCGTCGCCATACGTCGTACGTTCGTTCGCTATTCAACTTGGTTAGAATTTTACGGCTCCAAAATAGGCTAAATAGATCCCCAACGAATGAACCGAATGAATAGGACACACGTTGGAACGATCATCGTGTAAATTATCGGACCTACAAGGGCAAATATTTACCTGGGAATTTAGCCAAGACTAGCCATAAATTCATACGTTATTTATACAAATTTGCCGGAAAAGTCTAAAAAGGCAATAATCGACTTCAAGGGATCGCCAATGGGCTGCCTTTGCTCTTGACAATACGCAGAGGAGATTGCTTCTCTAAATTTGGCACGTTCAACAATGGCAAATGCTTTCATTCGCTCGAATTCTCAACGATCGGCATTGGGAGTGCTGGTAAATGGGCTCGGGCCATTGTTTCCGAGGAAAAATTCCTTTCCGAAAGGCAGGAGCGCGGCCCGAGCCGAGCGGGGTTGCGCGACAATGTCGCCGGAGAATCAAACTTGCCACGAATATTACGGAGGACGGAGGCTTTTGGAGAGCGGCGGTTCAGGAGGGGCCTTTCGAATCGGCGAAGGAGCGACCGCTGGGCGCTGACACGTTGTCGGGGGAGCCCGACTCCTAGGGAGCGAGCGGAGGGCAGACGAATGCGAAAGCCCGGGGTTCGCGGAAGCCGACCGGGTCCCGGTCCTCCTCGAGGACGGCCGACGGAGGAGGAGGAACAATCGCGACGGGTGCCGAGGGGGTGCGCGGTCCAGGTTGACGCGGAGCCCCGAACGTTCCGCTGCCCCTGCCGGTGGTCGGGCTCGGGGCCCCGCGATGGCCTCCGTCCGCCCCCAGGAAGGACGAGGTTAGTCATGCTGGGAGCGCGGCTTTTAAAATGGCCGTATCTGAAAATAATTGCGCGCCGACAAGGTGTGAAATGAATTTATTTAATTTCAGATAGGTATAACAGAATTACACGGCAGTTGGGCTCTTAAAGATGCGATGCTCGTGCGAGAGCCCGAACGAACGAGGAGGGAACTCGCGCATGCGTCCGATTTCTGAGTAATTAAAGAGATTGGTCACGGTCCATTTCGCTCTTCCGTTTGAGCTTTTGCTCGCTTTATCCTTTCCCTTCCCGAGCCCATCGCCTTTTCGCCCCCGCCTCCACTGCCCCTCCCAACCCGCGCGCGCGCGCGCTATCCTCGTGCTTATTTTCGGCGCGTTCTCCGCTCCCGATTTTCGTTATCTCACTTTCGTTCCGTTGTTGTGCTTCTTTCTCGTACGTTATACATCGACGACCGGCGTCGCTCCTCGCCGAGTCGAGCGCTACCGCTTGAAATCCCTGATGATGTAACGACCGCATAATAATGGTTTCACCGTAATCGAGAATTTTTAAAAATAAAAAGGCACCTTCGTACCTTCGCTAAAGTGTTTGCAGTAAGCCTCGGCCAAAAGATTAGCTGCTCCTTAACTAAATCGAATGAAAAGTTAATGGGCCCTAGGGCTCTCCCATCAATCTCCACCCGACCATTTCTGTAATCTTTAAGCGTTTACTCGCTCCATTAACATCCACTGCAAATAAAACATTTCTTTGGACATTGGCAAGCTCTCCGATACTCCTGATTAGAGTTTATCATTTTATTTTACTACTACGTGAGTAATGTTTTTGTAAAGATTAATTAATTTCAACATAAGGAGCCTTCGCCACCCTTCTTTCACAACAATGAAACAAATCTTGCTTCTGCTTTTTGACTTAATATTTCATCGGCATCTCTTCAATTTATTATCATTATTATTTTCATCAATATCCTAGGATTTTCAAACAAGCTTCTTACGTGAGTTTCTTTATAATATATTATCTTAAGTCAAGGACCATGAAGCTGCAAAGTTTTTAAGATACTTTAGCTAACGCGTGCCGTTGAAATTCAAGAAAAATTATTAAAATAATATGAAAATAAAAATTGTCTACCATCACTTTTCATATATAATTATGTTTTATCCAGTGTCATTAGATTAATTATCAAACTTGTATTTAGTTTCGGTAAAAAATTGAAGTCAAATATTTTAATTTTTAAAGAGTTATACATTATTCAAATTAATTATATCGGAAATAATCAATATATATATATATATATATAATTATGCTAATCCGTAATTTTCAATTTTGGATTTCAAACCTAATTTATCTCTGTTAAGAAAAAGCATTAAATTAATAAACATAAATGACGTCAATATTTACTACATAGAAAAGCTTTTATTCGAATAATATAAAATTTTTCATAAGGCCATATGGTAGGGGAACTTCTTCTTACTCTTATTGATTAATAATTTATTAAATAATGTTCTGCAGAATTGATTATGCTTACAATACCGAAGACCTTCATTTAAATTTAAATATTCTGGATTGCTGAAAATAATATCATTTAACTTTTTCTTATATTTTTAAAAATAATAAAGGATTAAAAAATTTCTTAAAATGATTAAGCATATGATGAAATATAATTACAATATGTTTAATAGTATTAAATTGATATGAGAATTTATCAACTTATTTATACGTATATTTGTTCTGTTTTTTGCTAACAATTAATTCGTATATTTCTGCGTAAGTTCTTGAAATAATTTTTCTTACATAATAAAGTGGGTGAATAAATGAAAAAAAATGCCATTTTAATCGTTGAAAATCCATTTATTTTCCCCTGGTGCTATACACAGAGTAATTTGTTTTTTAAATCTACACGACCTTTTACGACGATATTTATTTTAGATTTATATACAAATTTCGCAGCGCCTCCCACGAGAAGCTGGAATAATACTATTACGGTATGGTACAGCTATCACAACTCTTCACTTCGTCTCTTTTTCGCATTCATGCACTTTCTCTCATTCTGTATGTATTTCGCTCTCTCTCTCTCTCTCTCTCTCTCTCTCTCTCTCTCTCTCTCTATCATTCATTGTCTTCACTCAGAAATTGTGTACTAAGAACATTAACAACGCATTTATGTATTACAAGGATTATTTCTCGCTCCAACGTATTCTCTCGCTATACGCTCACAATTATATAACTATACAACAACTCACCACCAATATTCACAACTAACATAGAGTTTTGTACTATTTACAATATATATATATATATATATATATATATATATATATATGTATATATGTATATATGTATATATGTATATATATATATATGTATATTTTTAAACAAAAAGAATGGATAGAATTCGAACGAAAATCTCCATAATCCGAACGTGTGTTAAAGCAATAGATCTCCGAGGCTATTAGCGTAGTGCCAAGCCTCGTTTGGCTATCATTGAAAACTGTTCGCATAGCTAAGGTAAAAATTTAACGTTACATGATTACCCTCATAAGATTAAAGAAAGAATTTGTCTTCGAGCTTTATTCTTCGCGTTCCTTTAGATAAATTCCACGTCCCATTGGTTGAACGGCGTGCGGCCACTTTCGAGCGACGCTCAAAGTACGTTTCCATTCGATGCGAGTCATCGATTCGAGTACTCGACCGATCACCCCCCCCCCCCGCCGCCGCAGTCTGCGCCGTACGCCAAGACTCATGCGGACAAAGTAAAATATTTTGGCAAACGCTCGAACGTTGGTAAAACAATGGACGAACCAATAGGGATTTGCAGATTTACCATCTACTTCCTCATCGTGCTCGCCTCTTCGCGCCTTCAATCCTCGATTTCCCTTCCTCTATTTCGCTACAGATACACACGCTAAAACATACGATTACACGCTAATACATACTGATAGACACGGTTAGACCGCAAAACGTTGCTCGGTCAGATTTTCTTGGTGACGCGCTGCGCGGGAAGTGGGCAGGGGGTACGGGGGTGGTTGGGTTTCGAAGGGGAGGGGATGTTTTCTTTGGCTCCGTGTTGGGTATCAATCGAGGACCGTTGATGCGTGGACGTCGACTGGGGGGGGGGGAAAAAAAACAACAGCGACAAATGCTTTCGCTAACTCGCTGGAGATATCGCGTAATTTTCAACGTACATTGTAATGAAGGGAAAACATCGAAGCGGTGTTGACGTTGTTAGCGTAGACTCGGTGCTTAGCCTTGGTATTGAGATACAGCGATAATTCTCTTGGTTAATATATTGCATTTTTTTTTATTGGAAAACAATGGTCAACATCTCTCTCTCTCCCTGCATGCGTAACAATGATTTCACTCATCACTAAGGATCGTGAAACAAACATAAAACAAACAAATTGATAAAGAAACATCGTACATTTTCGAAGCATCCTACATTGTCGCGTGAGCCCGACTCGAACGAGTGATTAACCTCATTGGATGTGCAGCGGCACAGGTGCGCAAATCAAAGAATAGGATAATAAGTGCACGAGAACAAAGGGTCACGTGCCGAGTGTCGTCTCTCCAGGGTCGGGATAAAGATCGGGCTCGGCTCCGTAACCATACATAATATAATACACGGTAAATAAAGGACTCGCGACTCGCGAGGAGGGATCGCGAGGAGAAACGACGGGGAAAAGGGAATCGGGGGAGAGTCGAGGAGGGCCTCGAGGAGCAGATCGAGGCCGAGGAGCACGGAGGAAGGTGAGCGCGCGAGGGCCGGCGCCCGAGGAAGGACTGGCGAGGAGAGTCAGTCGGGGGCGCGAGTTCGCGTGCAGGGGGGCTCGACTCGGAGGCCGAGGGGCGATCGATGCCCGAGCAGGGCGAGAAGAGCGGCAGCGGAGCCCGTGGGCGAGGCGAAAAAAGCTGCGCCGGAAAAGAGCTCGCGCCCCACCTTGTGGGCGGTCCACTAATTGGGGGTGGCGGACCTCAGGGCGGCGGCGACCGGGGACGCGGAGCCCCGGGGGCTCGGGTAGGGCGCGAACCTGAGCCCGGGGACGCTCGGCGGCGAGGCCCGCCTGGGCGAGCCGATGATCGCGACGGGGGCCGGTTGCCAGGGCCACGCAGCCGCCCCCGGGTAGGGGTAGCTCCCGGGGAAGGGGCCGCCGGCGCCCGGAGCCCCCGGAGGGGCGGCCGCCGCTCCCCGAGCCGCCGCCGCGTACAGAAGAGCCGCCGACGGCGCCAGCCAGGTTTGCTGCTGCTGCTGCTGCTGCTGCTGTTGCTGCTGCTGCTGCTGCTGCTGGTGGTGGTGGTGGTGATGCTGCTGCTGCTGCTGCTGCTGCTGCTGAAGGGCAGTGGGCGAGCTCAGGGCGAGGTGCTCGTAGAGGCGCACCGGCGGCACACCGCAGCGCACCAACTGCTGCTCCATCAACTCCATCGGGTCACTGCGAACACAAGAGCAGAGTCGCATCGTTAAAGCGGAATGGAATCTCATCAAGATCATCCGGAGCGGAGCCTTCCCGTCCTATTTTCGATTGCTCAACCAGGATTGCGGGCAATCGTGTGCTTGTGTTTATAAGCGCAAGTGTGTGCGTGCGCGTGTGTGTCTAGCCTTGGGCCGAGGCTCAACTGTTTAACCCAATAATGCGAGGCTTCCGCTCGAATGGGACATTTTTCCTCTGCTCGCTTTGCTCCGTTAGGAGCGAGTTAAGATCTATGGCGTAAGGATGAATTGATAGCATTTTAATAGGCTACGACACCGTTATGACGCGGAGCCAGCGAGCAAAAACGGAAAGGGAACAAGTCTACGTTAGGTTTGTGTTTTTTGCCCGACTATCCGAACTATTCGATGAATGCGACGTAACACTTAAGTTTTCCCAAAAAAAAAAAAAAAAAAAAAAAGATAGACTCGCAAAAATAAAAGTACACCGCAGCACTGGATGCTTGTGTACAAATTAAAAAGGAAAGGACTTGACATAAAGATGCACTTGCATAACTTGCATGCAGCTTTTATCCGCTGAACGGAACAAGCAGATGGGCTATGCTAAGAAATCTTGAAAATAAGGTTGTGCGTTATAATTACAGAAACTCGTTTTTAATGCTAAATGTACACTTCGATCACGCTCGTACTATCGCACGATAATCATCTGAAGGCATGGCTGATTACCTCCTTGCGATCCTGCAGCTAATTACTTTGAAATGGAAAATATCATCAGGATTACTGTTTTATGCCCTGCTTTACAAATACAGTTAATTACTTAATTGCAACATGCGCGTTTGTGCAAAAAAAAGGCTACGATTCAAATAAAAATCTTTCACGCTAAAAAATAGAGTTAGATGCAAAAGATAAATAAACCCAACTATGGATTGTACGACCGATAATAAAGTACATTAGTCGACTATTTATTTCTGGATTTTTGCAGCAACTCAAATGCCCTTTATGCTATAAATTAATGCACGTATAATAACAAAAATACATCTACACATAGTTATTATGAATAATTGAGGCCTCGTGAAAAATTTCAATCGAATAGATATTTTTAAATAATCTTTACTTGCCTTGGCGAATCTTTAACTAAATCAATTTTAATATTAACTTACAAAAGTTCATACTGCAAGAGTATTTCGTAGTGTAATTATTCGATATCACGCTGGTAAGTTATGCACCTACAAAAATACTCAGTCCGCATTGAATTCAGCATTTGCACTTTTCAAACAGGAATTTGAAATCTAATTAAGAAATGAAATATTTAATTTTAAAAACGTCAAAAAACACCGTGAAAATATCGTTAAAAATTAATAAGCCTCGGTTGATGCCATTTATTTGAAATGAATTGTCCGTAATTGTCACTCCGTTTCCGAAGTTGTGTCATATCATGTAATAAAAATGATAAATCAAGTGCATTATCCAACATTACGAAACATTTCACTACCTGTCTTGTCGACATAATCGCACATTTTATTATTTATCTTGCTTTTTCTGTAAAAACAAGAGTAATGTGTCATCTAACTTACGTCAATGTTATTGTGCTAATAATATCCTACCTAGAAAATCTCTTGTACTAAAATTAAGTTCACTATGCCATCCTCGTGCATCGGGTATTGTATACAGTAAAGTATATATGCTTGTACGCGATTGTTGAAATTTTTAATTTTGATAAAATCGCTGGAATAAATAAAGAATTCAAGACCCGTCTTTTATGTTGTTTTTTTTTTTTTTTTTTTAAATAAAGCATGACGTTAAATTTTTAATTACATTATTGTATAACACTTGACGTGTTCAGTAAAAAAAAACCTTTTTCCCGAATACAGTGTATACAATCCGATGTGATGCTTATCCGTTCGTATCTCGATACATTATTGTTTCGTCTTCATCGTTACAGGACTCATAGCTACTAGCATATAAATGCATTAAACATTATGTAGGTAATACAAATTTAATTTTTGACAGTATACGATTAAATGTCTCTGTCAATGCAAATAATTAGCCCCTTCACTCATTAAATTAGCGTACAATCCGTAGAGTGTGCTTGCGTATGTATTTATGTAGGCAATTATCTATAGCGAGAAAAAATACAACTTTAGCGTCTCTGTGGAATTTGAACGAGGATGTTTGTGTAAATTTTAACGAAATAGCGAGGCGGAAAGGTGAGTTTATCTTTGATAGAGCATTATTGTCAAAAAATAAGATTGACCCTAAGCTTCGAACGAAGAACGTAATTTGTAAATAAAATTGCAACACCAACAGCACAACCCAATGTGTGCGAAAATGCAGTATTTAAGGGCTTGAGCTATTGAGGACTCCATCAAAGGCAATAAATACATGCTGTTTTACTCTGCGTTTAACGGGGCCTCTCTTGTGTAATACTTGAGTTCTGTTCTCTCTCACTCTCTCTCTCTCTCTCTCTCTCTCTCTCTACCTCTTATTATGCGTATCAGTCTTTTGAGTTAACTTTGCTCGAGAACTTTTCGTTACGCTTTTGGATCTATATATTCTGTGGGCACAGTTACTACGATCATACACCCAGTGGACTTAACAAAATTAAGCTATTAGAATCCTCAATATGTTCTATTTCGCGTGTATTTTTTGTTGAAAAGTTGTTGTTGTTTTTTTTTTTTTTTTTTTGCCAAATACTACTTATGTAATTCGTCCGGGTAAAGCAGAGAGAGAGAGAGAGAGAGAGAGAGAGAGAGAACTTTTTTATTGGAAATGCAATAATAGCTCGATTCCTACGTACCAGAAGAACGCGGAGCGATATTCTTACAACGGAGGCACAATATTTATAAGATTTTAATTACGAATCATATTTATTTCTTGGAATTTCCGTTTCATTAAGCATAAGCTGGTTTCGGTTCATATTTTTTCCTTAAACAGCTAGCCTTATTTGATTTCTAAATGTTTTGAGCAAGGAACTCACTCTGAATGTACAAGCGTAACTAACTGGAATTAAATTGATTGATGTACTTTTTATGGGATTACGTCAAACTACACATTAATCATTTTTTTATGATTTACCGAATCGAACTTTCTTTTTTAACTCCACCAGCCATAGCCAACGACTTTTCCCTTCCAATAAAACTTACACAGGCAATATGTTTTAATATCTAGTAATAAATAAACAAGGGAAATTTTATTAAGCGCTCGCGTTGCGAAGATTTCGCATCTGATAAAACAATCTCGGGCGGAGTATCGTGGCCGATTACGCAAGCGGATTTGTACAACAGTGTATATTGTTCACGCGGCGAGGCACAAGTGGCAAGATTATTTATTTACTCTCGAGTGCCGGCGAGGCCTGCCACCGGCGCGAAGGTCTTTATCCGGGGCCTCGCTGGCCGGGCTCGAGCCGAAGGCCCGGCGAGCGAATTCTATCCCGCGGGGGCCTCTCGGGCGGGCGCCACTCGCACATAGAACGGGGGGCCGGTGCTTCCTCCGCGAGGCCCAGGTGTTCCCTCTCTCGAGGAGCGAGATCGCGGACGCTATGCTCCCGCGGTGTCGGGGACCACACGCGCGCTCCCGGGGCCGACGGACGACGAAAGCCAGGAGTTGCCGGGCTCGAGTGCGGCCTCGAGTGCGCCCTCGAGGATCCGGAGGAGAGCCGAGATTCGCTCGTCCCGGGGCACTTCGCGCGGTAGAGCCCAAGTGGACTTCGCGGAAAAGCGGAGCCGAGTGGTTGGGCCAGGGTTCGTTAGACTTGGCCCCCGCGGCCGGCTCCTATCCTATCCTATCCGGATCCGCCCGAGTCCGCGCGTGCGTGGGCAGCCCGGCCGATTTACAGGCATCTATGGTGCGACCCGATTCCAAGCTCCGCTTCCCCGATCGATCGGCTCTGGAGGCGTACTCCCGGGTAGGCGAGCGCGGCCGATATTTAATGTCTTAATTCGACGCCGCGCCCGTTAGCGTCCATTACCGTGGCGGAGCGGGCCGCGATTGATGCTTCCAACGGCTCGGCTGTTTTCCACGAGGGCTCGATCAGCGGCCCTGGCTGTGATTAATACTCCTCGGATAAAGTGGCGCTTTCCGGGGCGATGGGGGAGAAAAGGCAGGTGGTTGGGGGGTGCAATGGCTGCGGCGTTCGCGGGGTTAAGGCCGAGCTAAACGCCGGTCCGCGATGCCCACGGATGCCACGGAGGTACAAAAAGGCCGTTTAGAGCGTGCTCTGGGTGCGTGCAGTGGCGGGATCACGCGAGCCGAGGGGCGCGGAGCCTCGGAGCATCGCCGCCGAGTCCTTCTCTCCTGACGTGACGGATTATTTCCTCGCTTCGACACCGACGACTGCCAAATGAGCGGTTTTTCTTTCAGCAATCACGTTCTCGTTTCTGCCCTCCTCCGTCCCCACCTCGCTCCTCTTTAACTTTTTCTTTTCTCCTTTCCGGCCCATCCTCCTGCTCCTCCTCCTCCTCCTCCTCCTCGTCAGTGAGACAGCGCGCGCGCACGCAAATCGATGCGTGACACACAACACCGCCGCTCGCGTAATTGCGCCAAGGTGCCTTACCCATCCACGAGCAGCAGCTCCTCTCTCCGTCTCTCTGCGCTCGCGTGTATTTTCATGCGTACCCGCAAACGCACAAACGTAAATATATATACGTGTGTGTGCGCGCGTGTGCGTGCATGCAAGATACGTGCCTATGTTGTGTATATCGGAGTCTCACACCTTGCATGGGCGGCATACGTGCGAGCGCCCATCGTCATTTGCGAACATTATCGCTTTTAACGCGTTTGCGGTGTATTACTGAGCTAACTGTACGCCTGGCCTCTGTTTTTTACTCGCTTTTTCCAACCTTTTTTGCCGCCGGGGAAAGAGAATGCGAGTACTCGACATTATCGCTGAACTCTGCCTCGGGCAGGAGGTCCTCTCCTCGCCTCCTTTTCTTTTTCATTTCCGAGAAGGCAAGAAGACGAGAAGAGCATTTTGCAATCTAACGCGATGAAAGGAATCGAGGATTGAGGATTTCCTCGGCTCGATATAATTAAACGTGAGACGTCACCGACGGCATCGCCTCCTCGACCCCCTCCCCCCCCCTCGGTATTAAGTGCTCGATCGGGGCCTGCACGCTGTTCGCACTCCTGCTATTGGCAACAAATTAGAATAAAATATAGGAATCAGGAAAAGGCTCTTCAGCGCCTGCGTGCTTCCCGTTCATTATTAATGATTATCTCACCGTAATGCTGCTTGAGAAACTTTATAAAAATGTACAAGAGCCCGCTAACGTGGCCACATAAGTGCCCGCGTACGTGTCTGATAATTGTGGAGCTAATTACGGGACTCGCAGAAGGATTTATTTCCGAGCGCTGATTTCCTCGATGCCCCTGTCTCGAAACTTCATCTTCAAAACATTATTATTTATAACGAATTCAATGGCCAAGCGTCCGAGCGATAAGTCATGCGAGGCACTTGGATGCCCCGGATATAAAGCTGCTTCCCAAATAATCGCCGCTCGCTCTGCCGCTTAATAAGTCGAGATCAATTTTTGACGAGAGCGGAGTGCAGGAGGGGAACGAGAGAGTCCCGAAGGGTGCGCAACCAGGCCGAAATTCAATACCCGTCGAAATATCGGGCGATGAGATAAGAGGGAAAAAAGGGAATGGAACTCAAGGAAGGCCCTCGCCCTATAGTAAGGTGGGCAAAATTTTGTTCGCGACGCGTACGCGAGCCCCGTCGAAAATTGCTTCATCACGACGCTAGCAAAAACCCCCGAATTAAATTGGACGCGTGCGGACCGCGAATTCGGGCCTTGTCGGGCCGAGGGGCAACGCCGCAGCTGCGCGGGCCTCCGGAAATGACTGGCCTCCTCGCGAGGAGGAATAATAACGATGGGAGGGGAGGCAGACTCGTCGGCTCGCGGATTAGACCCGCGATCCATTAGCGGGGGGCGGTGTCGTTTGACCGCGACTCCCTCCCCGGCCCCTGAGGCACCGATGCCCGGGACACCGGGACCTACCGCTCACCTTTGCCCGTTGACCAGGGGATCGCGGAGCGGCTGCGCTCGAGGCCGGCGCCAAGGTTTTCCCGTCGAACTCGTCGAGCTCGAGCGCCCGGCGCGTAGGCTCGACAAGCATCGGATTGATTTTTAATTGACGACCGTGTAGGCTACATTAATGAGCGGGCTGTTAATCCTTATCGCTCGCTTATTAATAATTAAGCCCCTTATCTGGCCATTAATATTCAAAACTGTATCAATTACCTGCTAGGGAAATTCGAGCTGCGTGCAGGAAATAATCGGTTATTTACATAGGCATTAGTTTTGTACATAGCGGCCAGATGGCTGCCCGATAAGCATTTACATGCCCAGATTGCTTGTCGACAAGGCTCCCGATATAAAATCAGCGAGCCTCCATCGGATCGCGAGCGAGCATCGCGAATCCGCGCTTTGGGTCACGTCACTCGGCGCCGAGCTCGAAAAAAAATAAAAGGGACGGGCCCTCGCCGCGCTCGACGCGCGCTCACAAAGGCCGGACGACGGCCCTCCTCCGGCCTCCTCGAGAATCCAGCCTCGACACTTGCGGCGAGCGCCGAACGGGGTGGGGGGCGGGGGGGCTAGTGGCAGCAGCTCCGTTCCGCACCGTTACGCCGCCGACGTTGATTCGCGCGGGCCGTTGGCTCCGTCTCGAGTCCTGGAATTATCCGGAGCTCGCGCAAGCACCGCACCGAAGTACCAGCGGTAAATTCCGAGCCGCGGTGGGTACCGGGGAAGATCACCTCGGTCGGCGGGCCCCGCGAAGGCTCCCCAAGCCGTCGCCTGTCCCGGAGGCCGCCGCGACGGCGGAGTAGCCGCGGCTAATTTACGCGGCAGCGACTCCGTCGAACTCGTTTCGTTCGGCGCTGGCTGCGATTCTCACGCGATGCCACACGCCTTCCCCCCAAGCCCCCGCCCCCCAGTTCGCCACCATCCGCCCATCCGAGGAAATCTCGGCGCTTCCACTCGGCCTCGCATCCACGCGAGCACACCTCCAACTGGCTCCCCAGTCCTGTCTCAACCTTAACGCGATACCCTCGATATAGCTCGGAGGTGAAGCCTCTAGAGCGAATTTCCGCACGTCTCGACACCGAGTGGCTTTGCTTGCCCAGTCGAGGATAGCCATCGTATTCGTACGTCGCATCGCAGGCTCGGACGACTCCCCGCCGGAGGCTCTTGAGGATCTATTTAAACTGCGATGGGAATTTTGCAATTTCATACCCGAGGCAAAATGCCCGGCACCCGGTGCTCGTCCGCTCGTGCGACGAGGAACGAAAGCGCCCGATAAAATGTCTGCCGTCCTACCTTGAGCACTGGCCCCTTCGCGCGAAGGAGGATTTTTCAGATTTTCAACCGAGAGCGGGCATAATTCTTGTTACGATTATTGATTCGCGGTGCATAACGAGGAACTATTTTTTACCCTTGAATTAGGCATCGTAGCCAACCGAGTCTAAAGCAATTAACATAATGTATCACCTCGTTTATTAAAGTATTACTAGTCGGGGCTTTAATACAGCGTAATTTATTATTCATTATAATTTCTTACTGGAATAATGCTCGCCTCGCTAATTTATCTTAGGCTTAGACCCCACTAAGCGTTTAAATGCAAATTGAACAAATCTATTTACAAAATGAGTTACACAAGTATAAGTTTATGCAAATATGGAGCGCAGGCTTGTTGGCTCGTGAGCGCAGTGAGGACTGAAAGCTCAGCAGCAGCGACCCTCGCCAAGGCGAAGCACCTTTCAAACGCGGCCGGTCGGGTCGCGCTACCGGGCCCGGGAGGAAATTAGACTGGATCGTCAAAAGTCGGGGCCCGTCTCTTGACACAATCACGCGATGCGCATCTCCTCGATAACAATGAGGGAAACGAAGGAGCCGGATGAGTGCGGAGGCGCGAGGGGCCCCTGGCGACGGGGGCGAGGGGTAGCAGCGAGGCACTCCGCAGGTGCGCGTGCGGCCGCGCAGGGCCCGTCAGGATCACGGGCGGAGAGGCAGGACCGACCGATCGACACGGGCCCTGGGCTCGTGCCCGAACTCAGCCCGCCGCGCTTTTTTGCTAATGGAGAGCGATCGAGCGCGCGGAAGGGCCCCGTTCGCAGGGCCCATTATCTTCAGAGCCATCTCCGCAGGCTTTCAACCCTTGGGCCTCGTCCCGGTCGGATAATGATAAGTTACACCCCGCTGATGGCCGAAGGTAGTCAACGTCAAACAAGCGCTATCCTTTACCCCGAGGCGTTCCCACCCCCCCCCCGACCCTGCCACCGCCACTTCCAGCTCGTTCGCAGAGGGAAAAAGAAGAAGGACGTGGAGAGAGAGAGAGAGAGAGAGAGAGAGATAGAAGAAAAAACACGATGCGGGCCGCGCCGCCGGGCTCTCACGGACGATGCTGCGATTACGTAGATTGCGAAACTCGCTCGCCGCGCGCGATAATGGCCGCACGATATTATGAAAATTTATTTGAACGGGCCCCGGCGATAAGAGCGAGCCGCGCGCTCTCGAGCAGCCTCGCCTCCCCCCCCCCGCCGCCGCCGCCGTCACGGTCACCCACTTCACCCGAAAATCACGGCCACCTTGGCATCCCGCGGGAAAATCTTGCCGAGCCTGCTCGGCTTCCACCACCCTCCACCCCCGCCCCCAACGTCTTCGCGAGCCGCTCCAGCGCACGTCGCGGCTCGATCGCAGCTCGGTCGGCTCGCGCGTATCGTTGCTTAAATATCGCACGCTGATTTATTGCCACGTGCATGCGAGATGCGAATTCGTTCTACAAATTCGCCTACTCAGCGCTCGGGTATTTTCGTTCCGAGCCGTAACGACGATAAACTCCGAGCAATTTTTTCCTCGCGGTTTCAATTTCAAATTGTGAGAAAGGTGACATTGGCGGCGTTGCTAAGCCGAGTCGCCGGGGAAAACCTTCATCGGGGCTGCCCTCGCTCGACGTACCTTACCCTTTCCCCCCGCCCATTAAAGTGCTCTGCTCCTCTGTAATTTTCCATCTCCTTTCTCCGATCCCGCCCGCCCCCCCTCCCTTTCCCCTGCGATTCCCGAAGATCCAACCCTTTCAGCCAAGGCATCCCGTGAAAATTCCGATTATCCGCGATCTTGCGAATGGCGCATCGACGGCTTGGCTCCGGCGAGGCGAGCGCGCGGGCGATAATTTAATATTAAGCCCCGGCCACGGAGAAACGCGAATATATATATATATAGTTTATTTTACTAAGAAAGAGGAAGTCATTGGTAACATTTCTTTCGTCTCGCTTGCCATTTATAGGTGTTGGAAAGCTTATATTCCCTGACGTCACGGGAGGCAGGGTAATGTGAATGACATGCGTGAATACCGTAGCGTCTGCGAGGACGGAAAAAGAGACAGGCAGCCATGGGAGATGTGACGGGCTCGGCTGGGCGATCGGGGTAAGGGCTGCCAGTGGCGGCGCGGCCGGGGGTGGGGGGTGGCGGTGTGGCCCGGTGGTGTTGGCGGTGGTGGCGAAGAAGCGAGCAGCGCCGAACAGAAAATAGTTACTTTGTCGGCGAGCTCTTAACGAGGAGACGTAATGGGATGATGAATATTATTACGTGGCAAAACGAATCGAGGAAAGACATTTTTATTCGCAACGCAGATAATCGACCTTGGTACTCTAGAATTTGCTGCACGAGCCGCACTGGCTCGCTTTCGATTTTGCATATGTCGAATGCTCGTCGCATTCGATGGCGGCGGAGGCGCGAAATTTTCGAAAGAACGATTCCCGGAATGGCTCGGAAAGGGGAAAATGCCAGGGCCGAGTGTCGGCGAAGCGTAATGACGATGATTATGATGAAAAGCAAGAAAAGGTGTTGAGCTCCCTCGCAAGAAATAATATTTGCGTGATGGTGCTCTTGCCAACGTCGCCTGTAATCGTTACAGCTGGCCTCCCTGCAGGGAAATGCACGCGAGCCTCCGGGAAAAGTTTTATAATTGAGACACGGCAATATCAAACTCACAGGCCTCGCCGTACGCCGGCCCGACTCCGCGGTAATGAAGGGAAAACGTTGAGGCACGATACTCGAAAAAAGCCGTCGCTTCTTTTTACAAGCGTTTTTTTTCTTCTTCTTCTTCTTCTTCTTCTTCTTCTTTCCCCCCCCCCCTCCTTTTTTTTTTTTTTTTTTTTTTGTTTTGCTATACATTTTTCCGTGGCTCGCCGACAAAGGGCCTTACTCTTTCATCATTCTTACTCGCATTGGCAATTTCCATTCTACCTTTTTACAGCTGCGACACTTTCAGCCAAAGGTAAGCGCAACGATTATTTCAAAGTGGCCTTTTTTCCTCCGGCCATTTTTACTCGGAATATTACAGTCGATTAAAAATCTCCCTTGGCAAAAAAGCATACATTTTGCGTACCGGAGGAACATTCTTTTTCAATGAATTACTCGTTATTTCAATGGGAACGATTACGATAAGCCGCGCTCGACAAATTTCCACGGCCGAGTGCATAAATCAGTCGAAGCGCAAAGGGGGTGCAATGCCGTAATGAGCAAAATAAATTTTCGTTTCGCTGCCTCGTTGTGGGGGCATATTCGCGAGCACAGAGGAACGATTAATCGGATCTCGACATCGAGCGGCCAGTCCAATGCTCGTAAGCTGTCAACTATAACGAGGCATGACGCTTAAATTATCTATTTATCCGGAGCAGCGAATGAAGAATGGATATTGGGACGGCCGGGGCTGGGGCGAGGGGAAAAAGCGCGGCGGCGGGGCGGGTTGGAAGCTCCTCGGTATTAGGATTCCGCTGGGGTCGGTAAGGAAGGGAGCCGGTGGCGAGCAGGATAATCGAGAAGGATAATGGAGCGCCGAGAGGGAGGGGAGAGGCTCGCGCACGCGAGAAATAAAAGCCGAAGTGGTCGGGGCCGGGAGGAGGAGGAGGAGCAGGGGGGGTGGGGCCGGGAGGAAGAAGAGGCCGGAGAAGAGACGCGAGTGTAACAGCAAAGAAATTAATAGCCATAAAATATGAATAGAAATTAGCAGGTTCGGGGTGGCGTGACGCGTTTGCTCGCTCATTTCCTTTCGGCGCGTTGAAAAACAACAAAACAACAAAATACCCCGCGCGCCCGAGCCTGTAATTTACCCGGCTGCCGCCGCCGCCGCCGCCGCCGCCGCCAACACCGTGTGCTCTCCTCCGACTCCTTCTCCTGTCTCCCATCGCCGCCTCCTCCTCCACCTCTGGATCCTCCACCTCTGGATCCTCCGCTCCTCGTCCCGCCGGGCCCGCCACCGCCGGCCCTAGCACATGGCCGGGATGCCAGGACGTGCGTCTGTGTACGCGCGCGCGCGTCCATGATCGCGGGCCCGGGATCTGGGCTATTCTGCGAAGCGGCGTCGGGCCGCACCTTTTGAAGTGCCTCGATTGATAATTCAGTGCCGGGCCGAGGGCCGACCGATAGCCCGTAGATCCGCGCCTCCTTCACGGATCTCGTTTATCGCTCTCCCGTGGCCTCCTTGTCGCCCTTTCCAAATCTCTCCCAAGGACTCGCGCGGATCGGCCTCGAGGTGTCGGAGAAAGTGGATCCTCTGCCGCACCCCGGCCCACTATCATCATCCTCGTCCTCGTCGTCGTCCACGTCATTATCGTCATCGTAAATATCGCTCTTATCATCCGGATCGTCCTCTCCGGCGTCATCCGCCTGCGCGCGGTTAGCTACGTGTATGGTAGGTAATGATCCGGTAATAACCCTGACGCTCGCTCGCCGATATTGAAGCCTCGGCCGATCCTCTCCGGAGCTTCCCCCGGCCCCCAGGTCCCCCCCCCACCCCACCCCACCCCAACCCCCGCTCCACCTTGGCCTTCTCCACCTTGAGCTGGTGGCGCGAGGCTGCGGTGGCGGCGAAGCCTTTGTTTTTGCGTTTTAAACGGCAGTTATTAGCTCTCATCTCTCTTTTGCCGACCCTCCTCCCTCTTCCTCGGCCTCGTGCCTTTTCTTTTTCTTCGGCCTTTCTTATTCTCCTCCTCCTCCTCCTCCTTCGGAGGATGAGACTCGTACCGGGCGCTGAAGCCCTCGCCCGTATGCACGATAATGCGTCTCGCTAATGGGGCCGCGAGAAAAAGCGGCGCAAAAGATGAAGAGAGGAGCGGCGATAGTGGAAGCACGAGAAGAAGAACGAGATGACGATGCTCCGCTGTGGTAGTGGTAGTTGTGGCCGTTGTTACGAAAGGGAGGAGAAAAAGCGGGAGGTGGAGTAGCGGAGGCATACAAGGCTGGACGGGTATGTAGGTAATGATGTCCCAAGGATTGAAATTCCCATCGCTCGCAATAAAGAAATTACGCTTTCGAGTCGATCGTTTCCCGCCGCCCCCCCCCTCTCGCTCACTCCCCCGCCTATAACCGGTCATACGACAAATCTATCGTACCTACCCGTAGTTTTATTAATCTGAAATTGATAGCCCTTATAATGCCCGGGCAAAACTGTACACTTTCTTTCTTTTTTCATTTTTAATACCGATCGGTTTCCTGCTTTTATATTAGATTCTGATTTATCGTCGCTCTCCTACGTACTAATACACCGATAGCCCGCCGAGGATCAACATACTCGTGCGTACGATTGTGTGCGAATCTAAAGCAAGAAAGAGATCGTTTTTTCATTAGGTTTTAAATATGCGTTCTCGTGTAATTAAGTACGTGCTGATGTAAATCGCTGCTTTACACGAGCAAAAAAGTAGCTAAAAAAACAATAAAGCTGCTTTTCATATTCAGTCTAATACGGTCAAGCGTTAAATAAATTTCAGTTAATTAAATAATTTTCTCTTGAAAAAAACATGAGCTCTGATATAATTATAAAAGTATTACACGGACGTGAGATCGCGATCTTTCGCGCTGCTAAAAACACTGGCTTTGCATAATGTAAAAAACTATCAGTTCGCTGGCTTGACAAGTTAAAGGAAAAGTTTTAAAAGCTCGTTCATCATTTAAGCGGCATGCCGTAAAAGGAAAGTAAGGATGATAAATATTCGACTGCACTAAAACGCTGAGCGTGAGTAATAGTGCTAACGAAACTCGCGCCGGTCTTTAGAACTTCCCGTAAGGATTTGTAACGGACGACAGATAGGAAAAAAGGCGCGATACGAAAGTCTCGGCGCGGTTGTGAAAAAAGCAATGAGCCGAAGTGACAGCCACGAGGATGGGAGGTAGGGAGAGAGCGAGGAAGGAGTGGGAGGTAGTTGATTAGCTCGGTGAAAAAAGACGGAAGCCGCGGCGAACGGGGGAAGCCGAGCGAAAGGTGTTATATACGAAGCATCGGAGAGGGTGGAGGTCGAGGAGGAGAAGAGCGAGGGCACGCATGGGAGCCGACAGGGGGTGGGGCGGGGGTGAGAGCCGCAAGGCAGGCCGGGGGAGGGATTCGGGCTCGGCGAAAGCCGAGGAGGAGGAGGAGGAGGAGGAGGAGTGAGAGAGGATTCGAAAGAGCGGCAGCGGTAATGACAGGCCGCCCGCTCTCGAAGCTAATATAGATGAATGCCCTGCCCTCCTCCTCCGCCTCGTCCTCCTTCTCATCTTCGCCCGCAGCGCCAAGGACTGGCGAACAAGGGGGAAAAAAGGAGCGCGGCGACGAGGCTCGGGAGGAGGTGGAGTGGGCGGCGGCTAAGGGGCCGGGGGGGGGCCCGGGGAGGAGAAGTAGGTGGCGGGCGGCGGTGGCGCTGGTGGAGAGGAGAGCGGCTCGGATGGGGAGGACGAGCCCGGCAGTTGGCTGCAAAGAGTCTCCTCTCTACGTGCGAGCGAGAGGGCGAGGACTCGGAGCGAGTCCACCCGGTGAAAGAGGAGCAAAGAGGGCCGCGGCACCTCTCTCCCCCCCGGAGGGCGAGGGCAAAAGGACTAGCGGCGAGGAGCATCTATCTATCAGCGCCGGCGCGAAGTGGGCGTTGCGCATGCGCTATGTATTGCCCCGGTAAGTGCCGCTCTCTTATTAACTCGGCGCGCCGCCGCCGCCGCCGTAGTCGCGCGGATCCTCGGCTCTCGGCCCGAAGAGGTGCAGAAAGTACGAAAGAAAAAGGATGCACGGACCGACTGACTGGGCGAGCGAGCGAGCGAGAGAGAGAGAGAGAGAGAGAGAGAGCGAAGGGTGGGGTGCCGGGAGGGCGTTATTGGCAAGGATGCATTAGCCGGAGAATCCGCGTGACGTGTGTCTGAAGGAGGCTTCGGGCGCGTACGTGTGTGCGAGGTGTAAGGCTTTAATGTGCCTCCGAGACCTCCCGATAATTTCGAGCCTCTTCTAGCCCCTCGGGCCCTCTCGCCGGCGGGCCTCTTTTCGACTCCGCCGGGGCCGCCGAGGTCGCCAACGTCCTCACGATCGCTCCTTGCCGGATTTCACACTATTATCGAGATACGTGCCGCTATTAGGCGAGACCAACACCGGCACCTCCGCCTCGGGATAAGAGCGATGAATCCCCGATGCGGGGAGGATTTTCCTCGAAAGTACGGGGACAAGCGCCGAATCCCCGACACCTCGTTGCCGATCGATCCGAGCCTTAAAATCAAGCGGGTCCTCCTCCTCCTCCTCCTCCTGCTGCTGCCGCTGCTGACGCTGCCGCTGCCGCTTATTATTGCCCCGAGTGGATCGGCACGTTAACAACCTCATCCACAGACACACTCATTATATGTGCTCGATACGATCGCGAGAAAAAGGTTCGTGTAAACGTCGACTTAACGGTCGTGAAGATCGAGCGGGCTCTTCACGGGATGAGGCAAAGAGATAAAAGAAAAATGTGAGAGGACGAATTACGAGGGCGCAGGGCTTATCTCGGGAGCGCGCGACTCGGGGCTTTTCCTAAGTGAAAAGCAAGGCTAACGACGTCCGTGAGTCGGCATTATTTCGCCCTACTTGGCCCGAGACGCCCATACATGGAACAGGTGTTGATTTGAGGTGGGCTCCCGAGCCGGCTCGAAAATCAAGACCTTAGAAGCATGAGTCTACGAGACGTCGGTGCTCGACACCTACCGCGACCGCATTCCTCCTCTGGCCGCAGCCCGAGCTGGCTCTCGGCTTTTCCCCCGCCCCCCCCCTCACTTTTGATTTTCCTATCCGGCCAGGACTTCCGACCGACTGCCGGACAATCCCGGCCTGGTTGAATATTCAAAGGATGCTGCCTCGTTAAAATCGGATATCGGAGCGGCCCCCGAGCCTTGGCGAACCCCACTGAATTTCATTACGACTCCCGCTGCCCGAGCCCTATTAAATTATAACAGCCATCCTAGCTGCTTGGCATTTATTTTCCCTTTCTCCTTCTCGGCTTTATTATTCCTTCTTTGATTTCCATTTAAAAATCTATTCACTTGTGCAACGAAATTCCCAAAGAATCGTATTACATAGTATTGCTAGTACTCGCTCGTAATACCGAACTCCGTGGCTTTTGATCGACAGAGTGCCCGAGCCCGAGCTCGGCGTGCACACAACTTTCGCTTTTCGCTCCGATAACAATACACGGGCGCTGCCACGGTATTAAATGGCTTCTATTTTGCCGGGGGCTCGGCAAACAGCAACGTATTCATCACGGTTAATGGTCTGCCTTAACAACGGCTCCTCTTCGCGTATCAGCGGCCGGCTCGGTCCTGCGCCACGGCGGCGGCGGCGGCGGCGGCGGCCAACAATGGCCACGGGACAGCTTATTACGGCTCTCGTTTGGCCGACCGGAGCACGGAGAAAATCAATTTTCTCTCAGGAGGATGCGAACGGGCCCATGGGGAAGCCGGGAGAGGAGCAGCCCCCGGCGGGGAGCAGCAGGAGGCAAGGGAACCGATCGCGTTTTAATAGCGCATTTAATGCGATTCTCATGGACGGCGCGGCTGGTCGAGGGCGGGCGGGAGGCCAAGACGAAGGCGTCGAAAAACGATACAAACTATGGATGGTGTAATTCAAACGAGCCGGATCGAATGGCACTTTGCACGCACTCGTCTCGGGCCTTTATGAATCTTGGAAATAGAAGGAACGCGCGAGCGAGCGCGAAAATTAGGCCCCGCGACCGACCGAGGGCGCAGAGGAGAAATGGAAGAATAAAAGATCCGAGCTGAGAGAGCCCTCGGTGAGGAGGTGCAGCGGGGGGCGCGAGCGCGCCCCCCCCCTCCCCCCTCGGCACGGGCCGCGCTCCCGACGGCGACGGCAGCGGCTTCGCCGGGCTGCTAAACGCGGACCCTCGGACATAACAAAGCGCGAAAAACGATATGCGAAGGAGAGAGAGAGCGAGAGAGAGAGAGAGAGAGAGAGAGCGAGAGGCAAATCCGAGGTGTCGGGTTTCGCAATTTCGCGCGGGGCGTCGCACGTGCGCGATTTCGGCCGCATCGATTTTGCCGTCAGCCGCGGGAGTGAGACATACATCCGCGGGCGGAAGTCGCGTGAGAAAGCCCGAGGGACTCGCGGAGACTTCGCCGGCATTCCCCGGGGAGCTTCTGCCTCCCGGCCCTTCCAACGCCAGCGAAGGAAAGCTGCTTTCCGTTGGGCTTCCCGGCCGCCCTCGGAGCCCTCCGGACGTCCATTTTCCCCTTCATGCTACCTTGCACTTGGCCCTCGCTCCCGGCTACTCCCCCCGCAAATTGCATTATGAAGAAACGTCGGCTAAATATACGAGGCTCTTAATCAAATATTTGACTGGGGAGTCAACCAAGCGAAAGTCCCACGATTCCAATCTGCATTTATACAAATGTCCGTAACGGAATCGCGAGCAATCTTGAGAAGTTTTAAAATAATACTTCCTATTTTTATTACCGAATGCAAGCACATGGCGCAACTGCCTAATATACCTTTCCCACACGGAGAAGGCACGTCTGATTTTTGATTCTCTGTATTTCTGGGCGTTTGCAACAACATACTTCACGAATCGAATGCAGAAAATTTTGTTTGCCTGCTACATTCCGATGGAATGACTCTTTTAATCCGCAAGCTGAAGCTTCAAAGCTTGTGTGCGCGAATGCGCGTACGCGTTAAAAGGTAAAATGTAACGTAGCGTTTCGTCGAAGGATAAAAAGGCACACAATAAAGCGACAAGACATTATAAATTATTGCAATTGTAAATTGGAGACTCCTTGCGATTCAAATGACGTTTGTCCAGGAAACGCGTATACGTATACGCGCAGTGTAATATTTACATAATATAATAAGGAGATAATAATGCGGAGAAAGCGAAGAATGAAAGGGAACATTCTAAATTATCGTTTTGTTTTGCATTTTATGCTCTACATTGCGAGTCACTGGTCGGGGAGGATTGAAAAATTTGTAAGTTCCAAAAGATACAAGGCGCGATACAGGCGCGTAAGACTGCAGATGGCTCGCAAATTCCCGAGATTGGCATCTCGGAGTTGGCATCGCCGGCGCCGATATTTCAATTTCCAATGTCATTCGAAAATTAAATTATCACTAATTTGCGATTAAAATCACACGCCGAGGAGGGAAAGATCGCCGAAAGAGCGGGGGGAGGGGAGGAGTCGCCGGGGCTCGCGCTCGCAGGGCATCCGGAGTCGCGGCCGAGGCCTCGGGCTCTCTCGAGTCCACCGCCGGCAATTAAATGCTAATTAAAAAAGCTCGAGTCGGCCAGAAGCTCCCCGGAGATAAGATTTCTCGCGCTCGTGTGATGACTCACGTCGGGCGAAAGGAGGAGCAGCTGCTTGCTCTCAATTTCGCATGCCCCGGCGACTCTTCGTATAATCGGGACGCGCGCGCGCATGAGCCAACCATCGCATTAAACATGTTGTACAAACTGCCTGCTTACGAGGATGCGATTTAATCGTAGGTTATTTAGTGGACACCTCCTCCGAGCCCGCCGACAATCGCACGCCCGGCTCTCTCCCTTTATGCTTACTTCAGCTTATGTGTAATTCGCGGCCGCAGCGGAGACCCGTATGAAGTTATTTTAAGGACTTTGTCGAAGCCAGTTATCGGGAATTACTGTGTATATACTACGGCGTCGACTGGAAATACGCGATCCTGGCTCTGACTCTACTGACTCCAGCCTCTCTCTCTCTCGCTCTCTCTCTCTCTCTCTCTCGCTCACTCCCCGATTCCACGCCCATGTTTTGCTGCGTGCCTGCACGTGTGCGTGCCGCGTCCAAGTGTGCGCCCATACGTGTGTCTACGCGTTGCCGCGTTAAAGTTTTCGACTTATGTTTTTACGTTTGCTGGTAGGTAAAACTCACCGGTCAAACTCCGTTAGCCGCGAAGAATCTCTGAATCCTTTGGCGAATGGGTTGCTGTCGATTTTCAGCCTCGTTATCTGAAAGTCATTTGTATTCAACGCATTTTAATATATTTCTCTCTTCATAAGGCATTTAATGATTAATTTTTATTATCGAGAATTCAATCGTCTTTATTAATTGTCTATCGGTTTACGTTAAAAGTCGACCGCTCGTGCATTCGACTGTAGCTTCGAAAAAGCAACGCAACTAAATTCGTTAATCCCGCGACCTTCTTTAATCAAAATAGAGTTTAATTAATTTGTGAAACTGACAATCCTTTAAAGCTCACTCGACGTTCAATTGAGAAGCACTTTATCGTTTCGATGTTATTCTCCACATCGACTTGAGATAAATTTAAATGTCATTAGCGGAAATCAGCCTTGTTTTCCATTTACTACGTAAGAAGCGCAAAAGTAATACGTTGCATTATACTGACCAGTTGATTTTGGTAGGCGGTGACGGCCGTAAAAATTGCCTCCGGAAAGATGAAGGTCTTATGCTCCTCCTTCTCCAGATCCGTAATTTGCGCTTTCCCGTTGTTTCTGCACCTCACCAAGTGTATCCTCGGCTGGTATCGATGCATCGAATTCAATATAATCTGTAACGTACAACCAAAGTGTCTCGATAAGTTGAAGAATAATAAAAGTCAAATATGCGGAAATTCCAAGAAATCTGCCACCGTATTATTATAATTTTTCTCTCTAATTATGTATTTACCGATTGGTGCGGAGACCTTTTCTTACGACAGTCGCTCCTTCTATCGTTCGATATCCAAATACAATATTAACGCCACTAATAATACACGCCGGGGCATGTTTTTATTATTACTATCGACCACATGCTAAGATTGTACGCGAAATAAAATCGAATGAAAAAAAGAAAAAAAACAAAATAAATAAACGACAATGCTCACTTTTTGCAATTGTCGTTTGAAAGTGTATAAAAATACCAGATTTAATAAGTAATTGGGAAAAATTATTATAAATGCCATTATAAATGTATTGGTCCTGCGTGATTCAGTATCAATAGCAATTCATGTATATATATATATATATATATATATTAAAGCCTCTGAATAAAAACATGTGTTTAATGCTATAAATTTTGTATTGAAATAGCTATGAATTCTGTAAAACAAGTTTTACTAGTTAACCACTCGTAACATCCAGTGTCAATATTTGCTCAATACTCATAAGTTCATAAATAAATGTAATGACAGCACATAGCTAAAAAAAAGGATGTTGATGGTTTATTACAGTAATAAAGTAACGCTAGTTAGATATTAGTAAATCAAACAACTGCAGTTTGAGAAAATTATGAAAAGTCAATTAAGATTTCATATATTAAAAAGTGCGTACAACTTACTTATCCGCAGAAAATTTTTATTATTCGTACGGGCTTTTATACACAGCATTATCGAGCCCACGGTATTTTCTTTAATAATTTTATTTCACGTACGTTATCTAGCTTCGTTAAATTTTACACGTCAAATATCATCGTATTTGTAAATATAAAAATGCTATTTCGATAAACATTAGAAATACAATTTCGCATAAACAAAACAAAACTGACGTGTAAGCATTAAGTATGCCGTATAAATAAGTTTTGTACAAACTTGCAAACCTAATGCTCTAAAAGTAATTCAATAATAAATGCCTAGATGTTGCCGTTGAATGCCAAGGCAAAGAAAAGTATTTTTAAGAAATCTCCATTGAAAATAAGCGAAGCCTAATCCTGCGTCGGATAAATAGTGCATAAATTACGAACGTGCAACAAAGATAATTAAAACGTCTCGAGCGTATTATAATTAAGTAAGGAAGTATAAATTGATTTAAGTAGCATTCGCATAATAGCCTAAGCTGGAATCAATGGCTACGTGTGTATCGGGACAGTTACAAGCGCGAGCCCAGACGCTTACCCTTTAGCCATTATTTCGAAGGACGCGCATCGGCCAGCATATAATTAGCGGGTATGTGCGAAAGAGCTTGAGGAGTCCTTCCTTACAGAGAACGTCGTCGCGTTTTCTCTCTCCCTCCCTCTCTCTCTCTCTTTTTTAGCGCGTCCACGCGCTGCGGCCACAATGTGGAGTAACCGCGAGGGCCCGAGAAGGAGTAAAGAAACGAGAAGTAGAGAAAGAAGGTCGAGTTCGGCTTTGGTCTTCTTCGTCCACTGCAAAAGTGTGCGCGACGCGCTTATAATTCGGCGCGGGTTTTTAAGTTCTCTTCGAATTTATGGTAATAAGAGCCTGCGCAGGGACCGCCGAGGGACGCCTGCAAGCACGCGCACTATGCTCAATACCACAAGCTCGAGGAGTAATTGCAAGCGACGAGGAGAGATGAAAGAGGAGCGAATCTCTCGCGAGGCCCGCAGGATGGTCCCTCCTTCGCTTTCTTAAGGAAGGTGTAATTGCGTTAGAGTGAACCGCGCGAGGTACGAAGTAGGTGGAGGCTCAACGAGTTAATGGTGGGGCCCTTCCAGATCGATCGCAATTGTCGTACCTCAGCGAGGGCGATTCATCATTTTGCGAGAGCCGACGCGGCTAATCCGGCCTCTTAGCATCTTCTCACCCTTGAGCGAAGGACAAAATCCAGTAGTCGGTCTCCGCGTAATAAGAGATATGAAATAATTTCAAAAACGTATTCCTAAGGGCTGTGCGGGGTTCCTAAGCAAGCTCGATTGCATCGATCGGGAGGGAGAGAGAGGGAGAGAGAGTGAGAGAGAGAGAGAGAGAGAGAGAGCCGAGGGCATCAAAGCCAGCAACACCTATAAATGGCCATCAGAACCCAAGTCGAAAATTATAATTATACTGCGATTAAGGAGAAATCAACGGACTAATACTTCCCTCTGATATTTCGTAATAATAACTCCTGGATACGCAAGCGCAACTCCTTCGGCCCCGGTATTAAATAATTACCAGGGCGCTCGGGCGCTATAATTAGGAAATTTGGGGCCGCGCGCATCGCAGTGCTAATGGAAAAAAGCCGGACTTTGGGGAGGGGTTGGGGGCTGATAAAGCGAGTAAAAAATCGCCTCCCCTCACACGACGACGACGACGACGACGACAATATGTGGGCTTCGCGCGCACGAAAAGCATCGACCCCGTGATGCGCGAGGCCGACGAGGGCCGCAGGTGCCCGTCGCAGTGGCCTCGCCCTTACTTCCCTTCCCCCGGGAGCCGATCCGGAGGCCCTTCCAGAGCCAGCCGACGACCGCCGGTCTTTTCTCCGGCGAGAGGCCGAGCAGCCGGCATCGATCGGATAAACCTGTCGGACGTCTCCAGCGCGGATAACTCACTTGGCTCTCGGTGCCGAAAGTCGCTGAAAAGGAACCCGATGCCCCCGTCCCTGCGTGCCCCTGATTCCCATTAGGTAGCCTCGAGAGAGATTATCGAGATTCCAGCCGCTCGATTTCTCCCGGTTAATGCGCGCTGGCGTTCGCTCGCTCTTACGCGTTACCTTCCTCCCAGCATCCGACTCGGACCCTGGACACCCGGGGACCCGCCCTCCCGTCGACCTTCCTCTATATTATCGAGGGCTTGGCTTCCCTGGGATCGATCCTCGAGCCCCTCGGCCCAAAGGACACAAGCATTCGATCGAGCGCGACACCTCCAATGGCCCGGAGACTTGTGCTCGATCCGGTTGAGTCGATTATCGCGCGACGGCCACGGAAACGGACATTTTCTCCCGATTCGAGCCGGCTTCGCTCTATAATGGCTAAGCGTGCAAAGAGGCCTTTTCCTCTTTTATTAGAAATTCCCACGTCCGATGATAAGGTGTTGGTTGTAAGTAATTAGACCTATTAAATTGGAGGCTTACATAAATTACAAATAATCCGCAATTTCATCTTGCGCTGAAGTGTTGTTTCATGGACGCTCGTGTCGTGTAAGCGAATAAAATTAAAGCGCTGTTTTTGCCAGGCTTATTTCAGGAATGGAATTAATGATTACTCGAGGAAAAATGATTTCGAGCCTTCCGAGACTTCTTTAAATGTATTTATTACGGAAATTATGATGATAATCGATATCCTTTCTGTATACAATGAATATATTATAATTTTAAACGGAAAATAAGCAATTATTATTTAACGTTTTAATGGTTTACATGACTACGTAAGTACATTATAATTACATTGTAAGAGCAGCAGAATAATATTCAATTATCGTAAAAACTAATAGGAGACCGGAGATATTTATCGAAAAAGTAAAACGGGGCTTTTCGTGTCTTACATCAAAGCATAAGCATTTTTAATCTAGGGTAGAAATCGGCAGAGGAGATTTTTCCTCGATTCGTCAATTAAAGCATTAACATATGGTTTTGCATTTTTGGCTTGTAGGGAACCTTCGCAGGGGCCCAAGGTGTACAAAGCATCATACGTAGGCCGTTGTCCGGGCGAATCGTCAATAAGAATTCAAATGAAAAAGTTCCCGCATTCGAAACAAGTATCGAGCAGAGGCTTACAAAAACAGTTGCGCAATTGTGCACAAGGTCCGCAGCACTGAGGCATTAGCCGGCTATATGCAGAGGCACGCACACGCACGTAGTGCACGCGCACGGTATTGGCTCGCTCTCGTTCTCTCCATCCTTGCCCTCGCGGCGTCGCTAAACGTATCGCAAACAGACGCATGCGGTCACGAGAGTAAGCCAGACATGCACTGCCGACAGATCGAAAGGACGGATAAAGAAGACGAAGCGAAGAAGAAATCGACCGCCGGACGTCTAAGTCGCGGCGGCAAGGTGCGAGGTGTGATTGCTTTGCCAACCGACCTGGGCACGATCCTCGTGCGCACGCGCGCGCCTTCCTCCGCCGCGAGCGAGCGCGAGAGCGAGAGCTGGATTTGCATGTGGCGATTTATCAAACATCGCGCGAGCCATGTAATACACGTTGATAGCGGCATTAAACGGTCGATTTATGCGGCTTTTTTGCAACTGGGGCTCGCGCGCGCGCGCGCGCACGTTATAACGGAGGCACATAATAGTCGGTAAGTGCGCATAAAACAGGCACTCGGGGATTTTGCGGCGTGCCGGCGTTACGCGCGGCCACCGAGGAATTTCTTTTCTTCGTCGCGACGGCGGCTCCTCGGCTCTCGATGCACCTCGCGCCGTCTTACTTACCTCTGGCTCCTTCCTCCCGCCGACCCACCCACTCGCCCGCGACAGATCCACCCCCCCCCCACCCCCGCCCCTTCGCCGCCCGCAACCTCGCTATTTTCTTTGCGGCTCTTTGCGAAAGCGGCCCGAGCGCTCATTAAAGCATTACCCTCGTTTATCGGCGACACGTTTGCGCGCCTCTCGCCTTCCAATAATCGCGCCAATTACGCAATATATGTCTAAGCCGATAGCGCTAATTAAGCTGCCTTGCTCGAGCTCAATTGAGCGAGACCTCGGTGATTGGCATTTATTTACTCCCTTCGCCGCCGCCGCCGCCGCCCCCCCCCCTCCCCGCCGTGACGCACCGACTCGCTCGACAATTTCGACAATTTTTCCCCAGTGACGCATTCGCCGATACTACCATTGTCCAACTAGTCGAGCGCTCTTTGTTTACCGAGGCCTCTCCGAGGCCTCCCCGAGAAATCCCAACTCCCCCGAAATTCAGCCAAACTGCTCGCCTCTGGATTATTGGATTAACCGGTCGCTGATTTATGAGAAATATTTAATTGTTTTATGGTTTCTTGGTCTCGCTCAACCAGCCCAACGTGTTCCTTTTTTACATTTTTTTCGCTACCGTAAGCCGCGATTGCCAATCGGGTTTTTATTATTATTAATTTTCGTAAGCCAATGACGAAATTATTCCTCCAGTTTAATACAATAACGAATGATTTCTGTCGCATTTTAGGCTCAAGGAGCCCACGATAACAGCCAAACATTTACGATTGCACATTTTTACGTTTTGCAAAAGTAATTAAATTGTTATTAAATCCGTTTGCTGATGGATCAATGCGAATAATCAGGTTTCAATTAAAAATGGGAGAAGAAAAACGAGGGCAAGCGATTGACAAGAAATAAAAAGAGACGCGCTTTCGAGCGATATCCTATACTTAGGAAAGGTATACTTTCTAAAACTATACTTAACGAATACGATGAGTTTGATATTTTACGTGCTTATTTGCAGGAAAATAAAAAATTGCGAAATAGTACAAAGGAAGAATGAAGAAGAAGAGATCCAAAAATTTATCGCGTCGGATTAACGCGAGAACTGTTATTTCCTCTCATCGCGGTAAAATCGCATGCGAATGGCTCTCGAATGCGCCCGAAAACTAATAATAAAGACGAATATATCAGGCATAAGCAGCCAGGCTTCTTTTTTCCTTTTCTTTCAACTTGCTTCACCTTCCACGCACAAGCGAACGTATAGGTATAAGCGTCCCAATCACGATTATTTATCGCTCATATAGACTCGCTATTTATTGGTAGTAACCTTACGCCTCGCGCAACGTCATATGCATAATTTTCTAATATCAAGACAAGAAGATTCGCTGGATTAGCGAATTCTGTGGAACCCAGAGGTATTAATGGGACGAAACGATGAAAATTAAAAAAGGCTGAAAAAAGAAAACAAAAGAAGAAGAAGAAGAAGAAGAAGAAGAGAAAAAAAACAACGACAAAGAGGAAAATTCTAATGCAAAGGAGGCTGTAGAGGCTCCTTTACAATTTTCATTTACGTGTTATTGGCGGTATTTTGTACGCGCTATAATTAAAAACGGCGTAGCCAAGCCATTCCAATAGACACAGCCTTGCTTGCGCCTCTGTGCGATTCATCATCTTGACATTTTATTTAAATTTAATACTTATGATGAAAATATCAAATAATCGACAGCGTACGCGACGGCTATATTTTTATAGCCGGCGATTTATCATATAAACACAGTGACGGAATGCTCAGCCTCTAAAATTTGATCGAAAGAGCCGCGTTCCGCGTCGATTTCAGCAGCTCTCGTAATAAAGTGAATGCGGAGGTATATATTATCGGTAAAGAAATCCGTGCAATTTCGGGCTCACAATAATGTATTTGAAGGTGCGTATAGGTGCCGAATAGCGATGCTGCCGAATAGCGAGCGAGGGACCGAGCGGCCGAGTGGGGGATAAGAGCGGGCGCGGGGCCAGGGGAGGCCGGGAGCAGCAGGAGGAGAAAGAAGTCGCGCCTCTCGACCTCTATTTTAATCCTCGAAATTATGAAAAATACGAGTCGAAGGAGGAGGCCAGGACGGAGACGGGACCGGACACTTATCACTCGTCGTCTCGGCTAAAGGCCAACGCTGAAAGCCGATGTCAGTATATTAAGGTAGTGTTAAAACCGTCGGGCCATTGGCCGCGCGAGCGGCTCTCCCAACACTGGATACAGGGTGTCACGGCACCGACCGCTTGGAAGCCCGCGATCCTTCGAAATTCTCTCTCCGAACGAGCGACTCTAATAAACATATCTTAACGACGTGTCTTCGACGATAACGAGCAGATGCGTTTCCGCGGGTGACCTCACGTCGTAATCCACGAGCGAGAGGAGGAGGGAACGAGAAGCAAGAGGGGAACGGCGCGAGAGAGAGAGAGAGAGATAATGTACGCGTCTTCGGGGAGGTGCGCGTGTGCGACCGGCCAGAGGAAGGTTTTGGCACCCGGAAACGGCCGGACGCATTTCTGCCGCATTTTCGCACACGTTGCACTCTTAGCCGTTATTTCGAAGCTCGTCGGGGGGCGAAGGAGTAGATAAGTGCCAGGTAGGATTCTTGAGAACTTAATTGTTTTCCTTCGCGTTGCGGAGGCCAAAGCCTAATTTGCCGATACTTGGATAATAGACGAGAGGGACTCGGCGATGATCCGGAGCATCGAGAAAATTGATCCACGCGGAGGAGATTGCGGCCGGCAGATTACGTTCGTAATTATAGCATTGGTAAAAAGATGAATCAGTTCGAACGAGACTAGTTTCTTTTGCCATTAAGCGACGTTAAGATAGCCGCGTAAAAAGCTGATTAAACCGCAGGGACCTGACAAATGAATATTTGTATTTTCCGAATGATTTGAGACGGAATGCGTTTTAAAAACGATACATAATGCCCAACGCTTTGAAAGCAAAGAGTCGTGTTACATCTTTGAGAGTACGTTAAAAATAACCAACAGCGATTTTAAAACGTTTGCAGTATCAGCGAGGAGCTTTAGTAGCGCGGGGAAATAAAACTGTATTCCTGCGTTTTATTGAAGTCTCGGGTATGATATGTTAATTCGCGGCTTTACCATTCGCCCAGCTTGTTTTGCATTTTCTAAGTGGAGAAACTTTATACGTTCGCCATCGTGGTGCGAATCTCGGGGAGGCCGACTTGGCTCCGAGTGCGACTCGAACAAACGAAACAGAAACGGCTGATAAAGGCGCGCGGAGGCTCAACGCCGCTCTTTTCATCGGCCGACCTTCGCGGCGAACTCTTTATTTTCGTTTGCGTTCTTCCCTCCCTACCTCCCGGAGCCCTCCCTCCTTCTTTATCGTTGCAGCTCCCGCCGTCCGTCCCTCGGGAGTCTCGCTGCGAGAATTAGCACGCGTGCGATACCAGTCGGCGGGCTTTTCCCCCCTTCCGCCCCTGCTCTTCCTCGCAGCCCGGCTCGGTTTCACCAGGGTTCTCCTAACCCCCCACCCCTCCGCCCTCCCGCAGCCAGCGCGAAACTAGGGACGTTCTCGGGAGGTCGTGAGAACGCGTTCTCGCAGTGGGCTTTGAGCAAGGGAACGCGGAAGGGGGAGCAAGGGGGGGAGGGAGGGAGACGCTCGCCGAGGTGCACCTAATTTTATTAAGTCGCCCAGCGAAACGCGACACTTCTAACTCGCGCACGGGGCTTTTCCGTTTCGCGCGCGGCAGAAGGAAGGCCAAGCGGAGGAAATGAATACGCGCGGGGCGGGTGGGGGGCGGAAGGCGAAAGGCCTCGGTGGCCCTATCGATCCGATCTTCCCGTGGAGTCCCGCTGAATGGAAACGACAGCGAGGCGCGCCGGCGAAGCCAAGTTATCGGCGTGGGCCGCGGATGGAGGCGGGCGGGCGGCCGCCGGGACGGGGACAGAAATAAAGCAAGAAGAGGATTCCAGGAGAGGAATGACAGAATCGCTCACGGGAGCCCGTTGATGCGCTCGCTCGGTAATTGATTTCGCGTGGAGGCCGAGACCACCGTGGAAGCGTCGCGAACGCTCGGATATCAAGCGCTGGGGAATCTGTTCCGACAGCGGGCCTCCCCTCGACCGCCGCCGCCGCCGCCACCACCACCACCACGCCCTATTGCTTGCACGCTTGCACACGGGCGGAGAGGCTCTCGGCTCCGCAGGTGGCGAAGGCTAGGAAACCTCAAAAACGCGCGCGGGCACGTCGTCCCCGACGATTCGATTGTTTGCCGCGAGTCGCAAACGCGTCTCCCGTCAGCCTTGAGAGAGCGTAACTTATCCGATTTCGCATGGGCTTTTTCTATATCTTTTTCTTCCCGCAGCTCTTTTTCTCCGTTTAATTTTTTCTCTCCCCCCCCCCTGCCTGCCTGCCTGGCTGCCTGCCTGCCCCCTTTTTTATTTCTATTATTTTCTCCTCCCCCCCCCCTCTTTTTGCTTTTTTTTCCTCCTACCTTTTTTTCCCCCCTTCTTTAATTTTTCTTTCTCTTTTTCTTTTTTTGCTTTCTACACAGACAAAACGCATGGATTACCGGCTCTCGGCCGTTGCGTTTTCGATCCTTTTTTTCGTCGAATTCACTTCAAGGCGATTGCCATGTGTTGGATTATTATTTTTCCCGACTTTAATAAGTAACTTCATCACCTTCGCATTAAAAATACATAATGATCTTACACTTCTGGTTATACGTAATATCGGCCGCGTATAATGAGGCATAGATTGGACATTTCGAAATTGTGCCAGGCCTTTCATTTCGCAGCGACACATACAGCTTACAAAATAAACGTTCCAGCGTTTTACTTCCATTTACGTTCCTCGTGATTTCAGGCTAATTTTATTTCTAACTTTTAACCGCTTATAGCGACAATATTTTTCAAAAGTAATTCCACACGCTGTGCCTCGGCTAATAGTTTCAAAAGTTTTTTGACAGCGTATAATTCGTACCCTGTGGTAGATTTAGTTTTCAAGAGATGTGAAATTATGGTGTTGAAGAGAGCGAAAGAGAGACAGGCGGAGAGGGATACCAAATAGCGTAAGATAGACAGAGAATTTCTTAAATCGTATCGTCGCTTCGAAATTATACCCGTACGATACAACCAGGATAGCGCGTTTTTTCTTTTGCCATTCGCCTCCATTTCATTCGAACTATTAATTTTTTCCTCCTCGTTCTCTTTTTTTTATTCGCGCGCGGCTACGTATACACACGTGCACGCACGCACACGCTTATGCGTACATATTTTGAAAATATACGTGCTTATTTTGTTTTCGATGCGTTAACACGTGCCTCTGTAATTTATTGTTATACGAGATCCTTTGTCGTTTCACTAATTGACTCGAGCTTCTGAATTATCGCATTTTCATGCTACTGCTGTATTCGATAATGTACAATAAGCGATATTACAAATTTATTTATCAAAATTAAGCCACCTGAAATTCGATTAAGTTTTTTAAATAATAAACGTTAAGCAACTATTGAGCCCCTTATTTATGAAACAAGAAACAAGTTGCGGGTGTAATATCGAAAATTATTTCACAGCAGACGTGCTAAAATTTGTTTAATTAAAAACAATAAAAAAGATGGATAAACTGAAATTAAGGCATTAAGAATTTTATCAAGCTGTAATTTGAATACAAATTTCGCAAGGAGCGTTTAAAAAAAGGCAGCAGCAAACACGATTTTCTCGTTGCGTGTAGAAGAGATTAGCAGAAAATTTATGACCAAAATCTTTAACGTTACGGCTACTTGTGGCTTCACTTTTCCAGAACAAGCAATAAAACGAATTTTACTCGAATTCCGAATTACGATTATCCACGCTCGTACATTTCGCGGGCGATAAACACGAATTACACTCCTCGCGTGTAAAGCCGGCGGCTCCGAGTTAATGATTTTCCGTTAAAAACTTAATGGCTGTCGAAAGGCCAGTAGCTCGCTAATACGGTTTTTCCACCGACTGCGAAATTCCTTGGGCAGCGCGGGGCGGAGGGCAACAAAGGCGGGGCGGAGGGGCGCGGGCAAAAATTGCCGCCTCGAGGAAGCCTTTACCCGCGAGTCGGAGCAGTCGGGCGAACGCACGCAGCCGCGCACCGGCAGCCGCGCACCGGGAGGCAAGGGGAAGAGTCTCACGCAGGCGCGGCCCCCGGAAGGGGCAGAGGAGGCCGAGCTTTGGCTCGGATTCCCGGCTGGCTTTTCCGACTCCCTTCCTGGCTGCGCGGCGGCTCCGGCCAGAGGAGGAGCGCCCGCGGCACGGGCGCAAACCCACGAGCCCGACGCCCATTCGGCCGCGCGGGCACTAGGGACAGAGGCGCCTCGCCCCTCCCTAGCCCGCGCCCCGGGTGCCCTGGACTGCAATGGAGGTCGCGAGGCTGCGTGCCCGAGGAGCCGCGGCCGCGAGGGAAGGGCCCGGCCGGGGGCCCCAAGAGGCGAGGGTGCGATTCGCTTATCGCCGGGCTTGTACCGGAACGGTAGAGGAGCGATATACGAGGACGCCATTAACGGGGAAACCGGTGACGTGGGCGCTCGCGCGCTTCGAACCTTCTCGCGTGTGCGCGTGGGCGCGGCTCCGCGTGCGTGCGGGTCCCTGCCAGCGACGCCCGAGCCGTGCGCGCCCGCGACTCTCGGCTCGCCAACGGATCGCCTCGTCATCGATCCAGTTCCACCTCGGACCTCTGCACCTTCCCTGTGGTGCCCCACCCCCGGCACCCGCACCCCACTCGCCGGGCGCAACGGCCCCGTTGTCACTCGACTCTTATCCCTCGCCGCGATTGATTATGCGTACGCGTACCGTCGGAGATTTGTTTTGCGCATTAATTTGCGAAGTGTAATTCCCCCCCGCCCCGCCCACCCATCACCGCCCTCGGCGGCTCCGCTCCTTTTCACCGGCGCGTACTACAATGCCTGCGATAATAAGGCATTCAATATGAACCCGAGGCGCGTCTACGTTAATTCGCATATTCCCTCCCCACCCGAGCTGCTGCTAGTCTTCTTATTACGAGGAAGCGGACAAAGCGAGCACTCATTGTGTGGGATTTTTTTTTCCAGAGTCCTCCTCAGGTATCAAACCAATAAAACTTACTTTTTCCCCGTGGCTTCTTACCATTTCAATGTATCAAACTATCTGCCAATGTTTTATTCAACGGATTATCTCTGGCCTCTCGCTCTTTAATGGATACACCCGGTATTTTTATTCCCGCGGCATGTGCTGTAAAATCCTTCCACGGCTTTCGAGGCTAATCGAACCACGGAAAGCCAAGAAAAATTACGAGCAATCAAACTACAATAATGGCGTGTGTATGTATCGTTGAGCCCGTGGTCATGGCTGTAAGGTTGCGCGCGCCCGCGTACAATAGACAGATATCCTCGGAGAAGAGGAGACGGACATGGAGTTTAAGCTCATACCCGGGTAGTATTAGCCGTCACGTATACACAAAACTATTGACTCCACAATGGCCACGGCGTGAGCTGCACAATGAAAATGCGGACGCTTTTCCTTAGGCTTCTTCTGATTCCGTTGTTGTAGACCCGTGAAAAATCCGATTTCCACGCTACTCACAAGGCCTCCACTCCCCGACCCTCACCCGATCAATCGCTCGAGAGTCGAACACCATTGCAACGCGTGCCTTAATTCCGGCTCACCCACCAAGAAGCCAAGCTTAAGGCAACCTTGAATGTAGTTAAGGCAGACAAACTGTCTACCTTTCAGAAATGGACGCTAATTTACCTCGACCTTCTTTTCGCGCTCAATGTTTGTAAACTCCGCGTTAGGAAGAAATCTTTTGAACCCCGCTGTGACTACGTTGAGAGCATTTCACCTAATATTTACTCTCCTATCCTATCTGTTTCAGCATTAGAGCATCGGCCCACCCTCGTTCTCTCGATCTCTTCTGGCCCCGAGCGATGAAAAAAAACCATGAGTTTAGAAGCAATCGATTTAAAAACAATTATCAAGTACTTGTAATATCATTCCGACTATTTCCATATTTAGCAACTAAAACAACAGGTGCTATTTATCACCCCAAGATTTTAAAAGTCAGATTTTCCCTCTCCCGGCAATTACTTCTGAAATTCATCTTCTTTTTTCTTTTTTTACCAGCAGCACGAGGCTAACAAGTGTTAAAAGTTTTCCTAATGAAGAAATCAAACTAATACATTTTCGTTGAAGGCAGCGCAATCTCAGGCCCGATCTCTTTCTTTCGAGCCTCGATAAAAACACTGTACTGGCCAGTGACGTCGCAGGATCCGAGATTGTCGAGGAGAGGAAAACAAAAAGTGATATAAAATCGAGCTCGTTAGATATTTTACTTTTGAAGGGCGTTGGCGAGCGTTAAATATTTAAGTAATTTTTATCAATACATCATTAGACGATTAATCACTGTCAGTTGGAAGTTTGGGAGAACGATTTGAAACGTGAAAGTAGAGTCGTGGCACTTCTACGGGCGAGCAGCAGAGCCCGTAGATCCGCGTGTGCGCGTGCGACACCCGGAGAGAGAAAAATACGCTCCAATGCTTGGGAGCTTGGCGGCTGCTCTTCGGGAAGAAGACTGGAGGATCTCGCTGGAGGTGCAAAGGACGCGGGCAGTTTAGAAGGGCGAAAGGACTCACCTGTCCGTGCTTGTCCATGTCGTTGTTGGTGAGCTTGACCTTCTCGAAGGAGACGACCTGCTTGCGCAGCTGCTCGCTCTGGAAGGGCGAGTCCGGGTGGACGTAGAGCCGCGCCGGGGCCGGGGGGTCGGCCTTGCCCGCGACCAGCCACGAGCTCTTGTGGTAGGCGTAGCGGTAGCGCTTGTTGTCCACGGGCACGATGTCCATCAGGACGGCGTAGAGGCTGTCGTTCTTCAGGCCGCTGAAGGAGACGCGACAGGTCGGGAACATGCGCCTGTCGAGCACAAGCAAAGCCATGTCTAACGTCGATTATTGTTTGCTTACCAGCTGGCTCGTGTGCATGGTAACGCCTTTCGCCGAGTTATCTTACGCCCGAGCCATCCATATTTATAACGATGATACACAAAATCCTCCTCGCTTCTTGCCCTAAGGTCCCCTCTGACCCCTTTTCTCATTCTCAATGGCATTCGTACATTTGCAGCGTAGCCAGGAATACATTTGCCGTATTTGGTTAAACATTTGTATTGCCTCGCTATAGCAATTATTATTATTATTATTATTATTATTATTATCTCGCATTCGATACGCGCCTCGAGATAACGATCCTCGTTGAAATTGCGGATAGGTTATTCGTATGATACTTTGAAATGCACCGAGTTGGCGATTTTGTACAACGACATTTGCGCACTCGAGCATATGTTCAGTTTGTATCACGACAACAAATTTTTAGTTGTATTGAAGACTGAAAATAGTATAAAATTTAATATAGTAAAGAAACCAAAGTATGAATACCGGTAAGATAAGTAGCAGCTGCTTTATTAATAATGTGTAATCATACCGAGCCAGGGTTTTTTATTCAAATTGCAGGGAGCTTTTAAATTGCGATACATAAAAAGCCGCGAATTATGGAGAGGTTATCGAGTGACGATATCCCGCAAGTCTGCTCGGATACGCTCGAGCCCGAAGTCCCGCACGATCCGCCGGCATTAAACGAATTTGGCCAATTACCCGATTATCGGATCGATGCGGTCGAGCGCATGGTAAACAATAATGAACCGGATTTGCCGCACTTTTGCAAGGACACGCAGACGGATAACGAACTGAGCTCCGACGGCTTGAGCAACGATGACCTTAAATTTATCGAGGAACTTAAACAGAGGATCCACAAGCGGAAGCGCGGAAGCTTCGTCGGTCGACGGTCCCTAGTTAACAAATTCGTCACATTTTTGATATTCTTCTTCTTGCACAGTATCGTGGCTATTTTGACGAAAAATTACCAGCAGTACCAGACATTTTTAGCCACGCAATTCTGCGGATTTATAACAATCATGTTCTGGGACAGTAGCTGATCTTCAAAGCCGTAAGTTCGCACTCACAGCCAAGTATTTCATCCTATTGCACGATAACGCACTAAGTTAAGGAGATGTGTACTGCATTACTCTGTAATATATATATATATATGTCTGTACTTGTGTTCAGTCATCGTTTAACTAGTTCTATCAAAAAAAAAAAAAAAACAGTCTCGCTATTTTTTGATAAAAGTATGTATTTATTGTGAAGAATTAAATATTTTTAAGACAAACAATGCCTACTTTGATCATTAATCTTCGTATGAGCATCCATCGAAAGAATCGTCGTTAGAAGGCACAATTGGAAATGCAGATATGGTATTTTTTTCTCCTTAATTACACTTAAAAGAGTTTAAAAGGTTGATCGCTACCTTTTCGTTAAGAAAATGTCAATGTCATGCTGCGTCATATAATTTTAATTACATGAATTTGCACAGTGGGCCATAAAGTAGCTTGTTAAATTTATCGAAAACTATCTGCTTATTAATTACAAGACGGGAAATCGAATGTGTAGAGTCCATCGGTCAGTCAAGCGATATGACACATAATGTATATGCTTGACGGGCACGCGACGATCAATTGATACTAAGAGATAACGTTATTTAGATGACAGACGCCAGATTCTCTCTCTCTCTCTCTCTCTCTCTCTCTCTAGCTATCTCTCTCTACCCTCTCCCCCCTATACACATATAGACATGTGTGTATGTGTGTGTACATTAAAAAAAACTTAAGAGCACTCTATCTCAAAATCGAAAGGCAAGGAAAATGGTAAGTAAAAAAAACATTAAATCTTTTAAACCATGTAGAATGTCAGCAAGACATTCATCGTATGTTCCGTAATAAGCAAAAGCATAATTTGACACGTGTTTTAGTTTCAAACAATGTGAATATAGCTTCATATTTGCTGATGAAGGGTTCGCGTGATGCGGACAGCCAACGAATTCGCCATTTGCAACAAACGGTCTTCTTCCCCCCCCCTCCCTTCGCTCCACTCTCTTTCCTCCTCGCTCTCTCTTGCGCACAAACTTTATTTTTAAAACCACCTCTATTATTCATTGTTTTTTCAATTATTGCTTAGCCCTTAGTATCATTAATGTAACTTAATATGAATCTATTTGTAACTATCCATACACAATTAAACAATTGGGTTTTTGCATTTGAGTCTCGGATTAAATTTTCACATGCCAAAGACCGTAATCCCTAAGCTTTAATACGTTTCTTTATCATTATTATTTTTGCACCGTTTCGCTTAATGAACTACTTGATATACATTATTAGTATTTAAAGCTAAAAATGCACGAGAGAGCTACAAAATAGCATGTGGAAAATTCCATTCAGACTCAGAAAGTTATAATTATTATAGGACGAACGCTATATATATATATATATATATATATATATATATATTATTGTTAGTAAGATTGTTATCGATTTTTCATGTATAATTCATTTTGCTACTTCAAAAACTATCTCGAAATATTCTGCTTTTCGTTTTTAACCAATATTTTATCTCCACGTGAATTGCTAAAAATGTATGCTTTATTTTAATAAAGTCTTGATGTACAATAATAATATTTTTCTACTTGATCCTAGTGCCGTTAATAGCTTAACAATGTATACAAATGTATTCAAAAGTTGAAGAGCTCTATAAAGTTGACTGAAATATCTATTTACCATTCATTAATTCATGTTTTTTTTTTTTTTTTTTTAAATTGTAATATATTCATATGAAAATATGAATTTGAGAAATTTTGTATTTAAAAAATGACAAGGACCGAAGGCAGCCATCGTACGAAGTAAAAAAAAAACTGAATTTTATTATAAACCGAAGGCTTTTTGCTCTGATACTGGAGTTCTTCATCGAATAGTCTTATTTAATTAATAAAATACTTGGAGGGCAGCATGGCATTGGTTACATTGAAGGGCGTATAATGGCGATAATGACGGTAATAAAATAGAAACGTCTTTATTATCGAAGAAGCTAAGCTAGTTGGGCCGCCGTTAGTGATCTTGGTGTCGGAGGTAGAGGCGGGACGGAGTAGTGAAGGGAACGGATAGCGACAATGGCAAAGTCTTTTATAAGTCACTTCAAAACTTATTCGTAATGATGATAGTCGTAACGATAGAGATAATGATATGCTGACACTCCAGCGCTCAAGAGAGAAAAGAAGGAAGGTGGAGAGATGAGGAAGAGCAAAGTATTGAAAGTCGTATGCGTGACATCAGCATTTAAGCAGAAGAATATATCTACGATGTATTCGCGTCTTTTAGATCTGTCGATTGTTCGTGATAAGTACGAAGTAGGCAGGTATTATATCTTCGGAGATGCAATATTTCATTCCGGGTGAAAAAGATTTCTGTTCTTGATAAGTATTGTAAGAAAAGAAAAAGAAAAGAAAAGAAAAAAAAAGAAAAAGAAAAAGAAGAAGGAGAAGAAAAAAGAAAAAAAGATAGAAAAAGAAAGACAAAAAAACCTAATGCCTGGGTAAAGGTTAGTTTTGAGTTCCCTGCTCGACGATGGCATGCCTATCTTTTTTTAAAATAGTGTAGCTATTCCGGACTTCATAACGATAATAGAGTTGAATGATTCGAGTTTAGGGAACTGAGCGTAGGTGGGATAATGCAATTATGCGGGTACTTGGGCCGAACAGTGTTTTCATAAAGTAAAGCGTGGGCAGAGGGAAGGAGGAGTCCTCAGAGGAGGTGGGATGAGGAGGAGGAGGAGGAGGAGGATAGGCAGAAATAATAAAAGGAATCCGAGGAGAGGTGCGAAAGGAGCGCGAGTCTCGCTTCACGGTCGGGGAGTCTGCGAGGGTCGAGGCTACGGCGGGCAGGGCCGGGCTGGGCCGGGCAGGGGGCGGGGACGAGGGCGAAGGGGGCGGCGGGGGGGGGGGGACCCCGAGAGCAGAACCGGGTTTCGGGTTATAAGCCGACCCCCCGTGGCACGGCACGACAATTCCACCTGATTGGTCTTCGAAATCCGCATTGTCGAGCCGGGCTTTATAGCCCGCAGCAATTTCCTCTCAACGAGGGCTCGCAAAAAGAAGATAAAAAGCGCGATCGGCCTCGTCGCCGGTTCGGGGAATCGACGCCGCGTCATAAGCCATCGAGAGATAGTCATCGGCGACGATCGTACGAGATTTCACGCGGCTCCCGTGGAGTCTCGCCGCGCCGCGGGCAGACGCCCGATGACGAGTCGGCGGCGGGCGGGGAGGCAGAGGGGGGCGGGCGGTGGCGGCGGAGGGTGGCATCCGCGCCTCCCGGCGTGGCGGTTGGTCCGCGCGGGTTTACCGTTGAGGGCGGGGGCGAGGGCTCCGGGAGGTCGAAGGAGCCGGCCTCGGCCGCAAATTGATATGTTCGGTGGTCCTCCGCCCGTTCCCGGGCCGGCCGAGACCGAGGCTGCGCGACCGCTTCGAAGGTCGCGGCGCTCGGGAAATTTCATTAGCCGCTCCTACGGTAATTAATCATCGTCTCCGATGACTCTCGAGACGCGACGGTTAAAAGGATCGGTGTTAATTATCGCAATGATCGACCGGTGCCACTGGGCTCCCGATCGGGACTGGCAGAGCCCTTCGCTCTCGTCTTTCGGCTCGGGTTAAAGCGACGCTAAATTGAATACAAATGATATATTAAGCGCGCGCGAGAGAGAGAGAGAGAGAGAGAGAGAGAGACTGCCCACGAGCAGTGTGATCCACGTGGCTCCCATGGATTCCCTCGTATTTCTCATTCCGTTTGTCCTCAGCTTCCTCCTTCCTTTCCTTCATTCACGGAAACAATACGACATTTTTGCTCCGCTCCGAGGTGGGTCCTCCTTCCAGGAATGGGGGGCGAGCGTCGTCGCGATGGCGGCTGCGGCGGCGGAGGAGGAGGAGGAGGAGGAGGAGGAACAAGAAGGGGGAAGGCGAGGAGGAGGTAGGAGGCAGGAGGGAGGAGGAGCGGAGAGCCGAGGCGCCAGGAGAATTGGCCGGATGCTTATTTAAATGTTAATGCTTCTGTCGCCGCGGTTAGCGCGTCTCGTTCGGTTAATTTCTCCGTTGTAAAACGCAGTTGTAAAAATAACTCCAGCCTTTCTTTTTTCCTCTCATCCTCCGATACAGGCAAGTTTATCGGGGTGGCAAATAAATTAGTCGTACGAGTGGCCGTTAAGTCCCTCCTCTCCTTCTCCACGCGTCTCTTTTGCCACGGCGCTCAACAGTTCATAAAAAAGCCTTAACGTTGTAAATCACACGGTAAAAATATTTAATCTCACGGCCAATAAATACACGGAAGAGACGACTTTCTCCGTGGCTGTATTTATATTTGTCGAGAGGCTTTATCGGCGCGAGATCGATCAGCCGGATTAGGAAGCCGGCGCCCGAGCCCGGCACAGAGAGCCAGAGGAGGACGCGCGGGAGACTCGTCGGAGCGGGCCCGCGAGCGTTCGCAGGACGCCCCGGGCCCGGCCTGCTCTCGGGGTGGAGTCGCGTCGATCCAACCCTCCCGGCATCGACGCGGCATCGAGCCAGGGGCGAGGCTGGAGGCTCGACAGCCGTTTCCGCCGCCGGTGGAAGTGGCCGGGGCCCGATCCGCACCCTCCTCCCGCGGCCCCTCCTCCCCCCCCCCCCGGCACACGCTCACGGCCGATTATATTTACATCCCGCGCACGAATATATCTCTCATAATTCTGACGTGGTCACGCATACTGGAGCTCTCCTCGCAGCTGCACCGAGCTCGCGCTCGAGCTTTATTAGCATACCTATAAAAATGGACGCGACACACCAGCGCGGCCACATAATGGAAAACGATAAATTATATCTAGGGCTCACGATCTTAAATATCTCGTAAAGCGCGAACGAGCCGGGGCACGGCAACCAGCGATTGCGGACGAGGGCTCGATTAAGGGAGCAGAGCTACCATCTGTGGCCCTTTAATTGTTGGCATTGGTCATTTATCAAGCGGGGAATTGGCGGCGGTGTTGCCCAGGTAGCTTTCGCCTCGCCGCCGGCTTATTTTCACCTTACGCTCGAGGTCGCCTCACCCTCCCGCCGACTAATTTGCCCAACTTTGCCCACGTACGACCGTAGCTCTCGCGCGGCTATGGCTCCCTCCCTCCCTCTCTCTCTATCTATCTATCTATCTATTAATCTAGCCTCCCCCGCCCCCTCCTCCTCCTCCACGAGGACGGATGATTCCCGTCGGCGCACGTGCGCGAGAGCAGCCCGAGAAGCGCGATCAATATCCAAAGCCGATGTGTCCTTATCAATCGGCATCATCGACCGCTTGCATGTCCTCTATTTGACTAAGATACTTATACTCGAGCGACTAATTAATACTCGTGGTGCGAGCTTCGATCCAAGGGATTCGATTAATTTTGTTGATCGAAGGTAGTATTAAAAATACCTTCTATTTCGTGAACAATTTTCTCTTGGGCAAACTTTGAAAGTCGTGCCTTGGCTCGTGAATTCGAAACGAATAAGCTTCGAACGAAGACTTTTTATGTAAATTTAATTGCTAACTCGATTGAAATTCGAAGACAATAATGTAAATAACGATAACAGACCGAATGATGAATTAACGCCGAAAAGCCGAGCGAGTTGAAATTTCGGTCTTTAGCCGATAAGGCTAATCAGTGCTTAAGCCTGCGTATGAAGTACCGAGGACAAGAAGGAGAAGGGCTTAGAGCGTCGCTGCCTATGAGTCGCGGATTGATCGCGTGCCGCTCGCACATTAATCATCCCCTTCGCTTCCTATCTCGAAATTTGTAACTTAACAGTCCGTGTAGGCGCACACGCGCTCTCGCACCACCACCACCACCACCCCCCGCTCTTGCCGCGAGCTTAAAGGTGAGCCGTCGAGCTGGCTATCGGCTGGCTTTCCTTAGGGGTCGAGGGGGGGTGGTGTCACGGGGAGCAAAGCAGCAGCCACGGGGGTCGGGCGATCTCGACTCACCTGCCGGTCTTGGTGATGATCATCTCGGTGCCAAGGTCGTTAAACTTGTCCCAGAGCTCCTTCGTCTCTAAATGGCATTCGACGTCGCGCAACTCCTCGGAGTTGCAGAGAGGCGCCGTCTGGCGCCGCTTCTTCCTCCCGTTGGTCGTCGGCTCCTCGAGCTCCTGATCGTCGAGGCTCGACCTGCGCCGCTTCAGCAAAGCCTTCTCCGGGCTGGCGAGGCTCAGCGGCGCCTCGTCGACGCTGCTGCACTCCTCCACGTCTACGTCGATCTCCTCCTCGTCTACGTCGTTCATGGACTTGTCCGTCGCAACGCTTTCCACGTCGATGCCCGCGCCCGAGACCTCGTCGATCTCCTCGTCCTCGAGAAGAGCCTCCTCGGAGACTACCGTCTCCGTCGCTATGATGCTTATCGGCGATGGCTGTAATCCTGAAAATCATTCAACGGCACGACTTTAGCCACTCCAGAATAACTGATTCTTCATTTACCAGGCCGAAGGAAATATTCATTTTGCATCGATCTCATATTTCATTCCTTACTTTATAGCGTACTCTTCCTAATATGGGATTTTTTTTTGTATATTAATCGACACATTACACGAAAAAAATGTATGCGGCACATATTACCTTTCGTAAGTGTTGATTAAAAATAAAGAAGAAAAAAAGAAAGAAAGAAAGAAAAATAAATAACTTTAGGCAACTTATAGCAAATAGTAATTGAAATTCCGTATGACGAAATATCGTTTCAAAATTAATATAATGTTGCTTTATTTTTATCAATACAATGGTGCTTAAGAATATTTGAGGCTTATGCAATACAGACATTGATTTTACAATATGTCAATTTAGCTCTGTTATTCTTAACTGCAAATAATCGGTAATGAGAAATAGTAAAAATGAAAAAAAAAAAAAAAAAATGAACGACATAATATTTTCATATCATTATTTATATTATAATTTTTCGCATCTACGAACATTAATGTGATTTCTAAAACAATATTATTCAAGTGATATTTGCCTTAGCACGATAACAAAAATAAGAATAACTTTACATGTAATATCGCTGTATTATTAAATTGGCCAAGGAATATTTATATACGTTTTATGTAAATTAATGTTTATTCAGCAATTTCAATAATGATACATTTATAAATAATATCTAATTGCTCTTCAAATTACACAGCTTATACAAATACGATGTTAATTGAATGCCATACGTAGAAAAAGCAATTAATCACAATGAGCTAAGGATATCTACCTGCCAACAGCTCGCAATTATAACGTATCTCTCTTCCATTAATGATGTAAAAATCAATACAGGAACCATCAGCCTTTATCACGCGCGCAATGCCGTTTCATTAATACAGTGCTAGTGCACACACGTGACTAGTTCAAACAACGCGATTAGCGCCGAGCTCCGTGGCCCGAATAAATCTGACTTAATCAATGCCCGGCGTATCGCAATATTTCCACGGGGAGGCTCGCGCTTGGCGGCACTTGGCCCATTAAACTTTTTAAAAGGAAAAGTCCGCGAGCGCCAGCGCTGATAATCGATACGCGGAGCGTTGCAACGCGCGGCTCTGCCTGCGGGTGGACGTGGACGTCTGTGTGCTGGGCCTGGGGCGAGAGGACGGGGAGAGGACGGGGAGAGGGAGAACGATGCAGAAAGCCAGAGAGCCCAGCCGATAAATGAGCCGCGCGATAAGGAAGGAGACGCGAGGCTGCTGCTCCGCGGATCGGCAGCTCGAGGTTATTGCGTAATGTCCGCGGATCCGAATTCCGATTACCGGCCGTACGGCGATTCTTATCCCCGGCCAGAAATGGCCAATCGGCATAACTCGGAATTGGGTCGGCCGTTCGGCTAATTATTCCGGCTAATCCTGGCCGAGCCCTACGTCCGCTGCTCCGACGGCTTTGCCCTCATCGGCTCGGCTGCGATATTAATGCCGGGCATCATAACTGGTGGCGCGCGTCCGCTCCCCCCGCCCTCGGCCATTCCGCCGTTCCGCCATGTGCAGCCAACAATGGCCAACCCGTTGTCAGCTAATGCAGCAAACGCATCGCATGCTCACACTTCCTACGAGCCTACCAGCGCCTCTGCGTACTTCTCGCGCGCTCTTCCCTCTCCGAGGGCTTCTTCTCCTTTTATATCTCTCTCTATCTCTCTCTCTCTCTCTCTCTCTCTCTCTCTATTCTCATCGCGTGAGCTGCGAAAATGAAGCGGACCGCTCTTATATTTCTCTTTTTGCGGCTTTCTTCCTCTCCTCGCTTATACGACCGAGTCGAGGAAGAGTCGAGATTTCAAACAGGAAGTCGTATTTACGTTACGCTACTCAGAATTTATTTGAGGAAATTTCAAAAGCCTCAAAATTAACGGACGATTACAGTTTCTAACGTATCGCGATATTTTTTCTTCTCTTGATTCTTTTTATCGATCCCCCCCCCCGTCTCTCTACATATATAAAGAGAGAGTCTCTTAGAGATAATGTATAAGAGCGAGCGAGAGAGAGAGAGAGAGAGAGTGAGTTTGTATGAATATGCTTGCATATGTACGTATGTATCTGTCACTTTTTTGTTGTTGTTTTTAATAAAAGAATCGACGAAGTACACCTTTGTCTTGAAAAATTACTTAACAGATTAGCAGAAAAATAAAAAACAAAAAGAAACAATTTTTTTTCGAAATACTTCTATTATGCTGCGCAACTCACAGGTATGTTTATTATTTTGCCACCCATTATATCGCGCTTATAATTTAAAATCTTTTTTGTTAATCATATTTAAGAGTACAAAATAGTATTTAACGTGTTAGTTAAAAATGCATCAAATGCCAATGTAATGCATAATTTTACCGAGAAATAATGCAATCATTTTATGTAATGTGGACTATACTTGACAATTTATTACTAAACTTCAATTTAGTTATTTCCGTTAGCTTACGTAAAATCAAATTGAGTTATTCGAGTTTTTATTACCATAATTAAGAATTGTTTGTTTATATCCAATGTTTTACAAAATTTTTAACAATATTTTAATTACCTTTGATTAACTACTGATCATAAAACTACATTCTAATTTATCCAAGTACTAATTAGTGAAGTATTTTACTTATAGAATAACTTATTAAAATTATACTCGATCAGATAATAAAAATATTTCAGACGTACATACATTTTTTTCGTATTAACAATTTAGAAATATAATTATGTAAAGCTGCTAAAATCTTTGAAATTGACAAACTGAATTATTTGACGATTAACGAAAAAAAGTATTTAAAAATGAAGCTATAAATAACATAAAATTCTAACGTAATTCAGATTTATTAAATTTAAAATGAGATGCAATTCAAGCAGTAGAGTAAGCATTTACATTTATAAATATTTATTAGAAATTCGATTTATGACCGTTTTATTAAATATAAACCTATAAAGATAATCCTAATCCTTATTTTATTGATGAGACTATTTTTTGCTTATGTTGAATTTACTTTAATGAATACAAGGACAAAACACAAATTATGATGAAATTATCAAATCCTATTCCTTTGGAAGGAATTTCTTTTATTATTTTATCTTATGATTTGGAAAATTTTTAAATAATTTGCAGAATTAAGTTTCGTTATAATAAAAAGTTAAGAAAACGTTACATTATTATTATCCAGTACACCAAACTTTCTTTATGTGTTTTACGTAATACAATTTAATTCATAATTTTACTAAAAAAAATTTTTCGTCCAATAATGAACAGCAGCATAAGTATATTTTTTAATTAAATCAAATAAAAAATTTAATACAACTCTATGAAGTTTAAGAAATTATAATTTTACAGAAGAAGTATATTGGAATAAAATAAGTCATCAAGTTCATTACTTTTTCTTTTAATACAACATTGCTACTACCTTGATAAATCAATAAATTATGCAAAAAAATATATTTTGGATCCTCGAGAAATGTGGTATCGAGAAAAGAATTGGCGTGAAATAAAATGCAGGCTCGAGAAGAAACGTTGCGCAATTAAACTAGGAAGTCACTGGCATACATTTCTAGGTTGTATAAAGACGCGAATAAGCAGCACAGTTGTTATGTGTCCTCTCGTCGCTAGCATAAATTTGATAATTCACGCCTGCCCTGTAAGCGGTGAATCAGCGACTTAAATGTTTATAGAACCAGTGGAGGAAAGCAACCGGTATTCGACACTTTGGCACGCGCGATGAATATTAATTCGTTAACAAAAAATCGTACATGCCTAGTTAAAGTATGCGTATTTTTTTATTCGAATTTAGGTAATGCTAACGCGAAATTTAAATTTCCGATAAGAATAAATCTGTGATTATTAGAAAAACGGATAGCCGAGGTGTTTGAGGAGGACAGAGAAGAAGAATAACCGAGAAAGAGAGAGTTAGAGAGAGAGAGAGAGGGAGTGTGTGTGTGTGTGTGTGTGTGTGTGTTTTTTTTTTGTGTGTATGTGTACGAGAGAAAGATGAAGAGCGTAAGAGGAGGAATTTATGAATGGACAAATATATGAATGAATGAAAAGAGAGAGCGAGACAGAGATAGCGCTTGTGTGTGTGTGTGAGAGAGAGAGAGAGAGAGAGAGAAAGAGGTTGAAAATAAATCTTACTCCTAAATCTTAGTAACTTGAAGATGATATATATAAAGAATATTTAACATCTGGTTATAGAATCTTAAAAATTTAAATCTTATTTTTATAGAGGCTGTTTGAGTACCATCAAAGAATGTAAATGAATATTACCTGAAATTTAAACAAATACAAACTAATTCAAACGTAAAATATAGCTTCCCGTAGTAACATATGTGTAAATAAATTTAGTTTTTTTTTTTAATTGGTGAGAGAAGCCTATAATGTAGCCCGTGAAGTTCAGTTCTCGTTAACGGACTAAGCTATTGAGAACAAATTTTTGATGTAACACAATCCAATTTAACTCTCAATATATAATCTATTTACCATTTGCAGTACTAATACATAATAATTTGCAGCTTGATTTATAAATAAATTTAATTTTTCCAACAGCTAGACGATCGAATGAAATATCCGGAAGACCAAAATGTCCAAAAAGATTTTTAAATTAATGCATTGATTCGCTTGAGTTTTCGCTTTTTAAGAGGCGAGTTTCTGACAGCGAGTACAGTTTATTCTTATGAAATATATCAACTGCAGTCTCCTAGCAATTCTCATTGTGGAGCATCTATTCGTGGAAATAGAGTGAAAAGAAATGTTCGCCTAAAATATGAATTCTAATGTCAAAAAGATTTACCCAGTACAAGAGAGAGGTTACCTGGAACCTTGAGGAATTCGTTATCCCCCTCCGCGTCATCCGGCGAAGAGTCTTGAAATAAAAGTAATGCAGAGACTCGCGCGTCGGTTAAGAGTTTTGTAGAGGAAAATTATCCGTCGGCGATCGAGGCTCTCTGTTCAATAGTGGCAAATAAAGCTATTTTTCGCATCCCAATCCGTTATCGATCGACAGCGATTTATCTCTCGGCACCTCTGCTCTCGCGTAACGCGATACGCGGGCTCCTATTCAGATCCAAGATCGTGATATTATCCGGGTAGCTGCTCGCGCATCCGCAATGATCTCCCGTGGCTGGGGCCGAGGAGGCAAGAAAAATCATCGGCTAGCGGAGAGGAGGAAGTGGATGAACCGTCGCTGATAGAGCGACGGCGCACCGGTGGAAAGAGAGTTTGCGGGATGGCGGAGGAGGCAGAAGAAGCGGGTCGACTCGTTGATATTAATTGACGCGGCAGAACCTGTTTGCTAAGAAGCTCTTTGCTTGTATCGAGGCAGAAGAGACACAACGGCGGAATTATCTGCGGATTATGCGGTAGCGCGTGTTAATGTGACTGGCTTTAATGTACCTGCTCGCGAAAGTGCGCGGGACTCTAAGCATTTGCCTTCAGTCCCGAACCTTTAGTTCATATTTGCGAAATTCGGGCACCTTCTCTCTCTCTCTCTCTCTCTCTCTCTCTCTCTCTCTCTCTCTGGTTGCTCAAGAATAGTACAAGCCTTCAGTTCACTTGTCCGACGCGGGTCGTATTTTTCTCAACATTGACAAATTGGAATCCTCATCGATGAAAAATGCAGTTAATATCTCCTGATATACTTCTGATATATATAAAAAAACTATATAATAAGAGCAATAGTTTTGTATACAATGATAATATATATTTTTTAGTAACCCTACCCAGATCGGTTGCAAGGCTTATGCTTAAGAAAACTAAAAAGAATATTAATGAATTTGACTGCTAACTCAAGTGATAAAAATGTAATGAAGAAATAAATTGAAGTGATTTTCGTTGAAAAAACTCCTTAAAATAATAATGAAAAAGTACGGTGGACGATAAATATTGAGGCAATAAAGAAGTAAGTAAATTAAAACAATAAAAGTGTTCTCGGAATAAATGAGTACAATCTTGTCTGAATCTTTACGAGCTTTTCATGTTCACAATCATGCTACAATACAAATATATATATATATTTATACGGACTTATTAAAAAGTGCCTACTTCTCACATACGAATTAAAGTTAATGTTGCCGATGTTGCACTTAACACGAAGATTAATTTTGACACCAGCATTGAATCTGGCATTTTATATTCCATTCTCCATTTTCAGCCACTAAGGTAGTTCTATAAAACACGAACCAGTAAATACAGTAATTAGGGTTCGATTAACTTTAAACGTAAGCGAAGGTCTATCTATAGTCAGGCCTTCGGCGTAACTGTATTCCGTCAAACAAGCTCTTCTAAGCCATTGTAACTCCTTAAAGGGTAAATTAAGGGTCCTCGAAGAAAAACGCCTCGATCATTTTACATTCCGCCTCCTCCTCCTACCTCGCCCCCACCCCCCGCCCAAACCATACTATACCCGCTCCGCACCCGACCTCCGACAATTAATCCTTGGCACATTAGTAACGGTGCAATTAATAAACATCCATAGGACGGTCTCCGTGAGTTCTACAAAACGATAGTTGTAAAAAACTAAAAAAAGACATTTAATTTCTTGTACAGGCAATGCGTGGAACTTTGGTCGCCTTCGGCCTCGAGAAAAATATGCCAATTTACACCTTTGGTGTGCAGCGCGCACTTTATATTGATGAAAAATTAATAATCGCTTTTTATCCAGTTGCTGTAAGCCGAACAAACAGAGCGATACATATTTGTCCTCGAGAATTTATCAATTTCTTGTAAAGCATGCATTGTGTCGTGTGATTTTTCACATAATTTATTAAGCCGGAGTTTTAATAATCCAAATTAAAACATATTAAAACATAAATACAATACAAGAGAAATTTCGCATAAGAAAGGTTAGGCATTGTATTAAAAATCAATAGGAATTGGTTGGGCGGCATTAATCAGTTTTTACATACTATATAAATATCTTAACAGTAATAATGACATCAATAAGTTTAAAAGTACTTCAAGCTTATTTTCATTGACAAAATATTTTTTGAACACTTGTCTAAGTTACGAAAATTAAATACAAATGATGAAACCTTTCTCAAGTATTTCACAAATACGAATTATAGAGAAAATATAATGTATTTTAAAACACTTTGAAATCTCACAATGTGTATGTACATATATTAAATAATCCTAATTTTACATAGAAAACGTATTAATTGTAATTACATTATTTTATATCGTTTAATATGGAATCATAATTACCATATAGTACGTGCCATTAAAATAATTATTTTATTTTATAGACAAAGACAAATAAATTCCCAGGTAGACTTTGTTTTATAGGAGCTTATGAAACCGTGCAGAAAAAGTCATTCTTTTTTAGTGGCTGACTGCTTTGAATGTCATTGCTAACAATGGAGAAACTCAAATTAAATGATTTCTCTTATTTTTAAGAGTCAATTTTAAAAAACAAAGATGCTTGGTTTTAAATTTAGGGAAATTTTAATTAAAAGTTACGATTTACTATTATAAATTAGAAAATTGCGTTAAGAATAGCTTAGATTGCAATTAGTAATTGTAATCGTAACTTTACTCAATCGTACAGCTTATTGAATCATGATTAAGTAATTTCTATTCTCCAAGACCATTTTCATATCAGCAAAAAAATTAAAACTTTGAGCAATTTTGATTAAATTGGAATTTTTAATTTGTACATATGTGTTGAGAAATGAATAATTCATTTTAAGATATGGAATATGAAAATGCCAGTGCCGCTCGTTTAAAATGCTTTTGAATTTTACCAACTTCCAGAAAAGCATAAATTCTGAATATTCCATCGGCATTAGTCGATCTCATTATTAATTCAGCGAAAGCTATCAACCGAATAATTTCCTTTCTGCAAAGGAAATAAAAGTTTGTCGAGCGTGTGTGTATTTTTTTTTGTTTGTTTGTTTTTTTTTTTTTTTTTTTTTGTTCAAATAAAAAGTCGCGAACAATATTTAAATATAAAAATACAATCGAATGAGGAAGCAACTGCGGGGGAAAGAACAATCGGCAAACTATTTTCGGAGCGTTTTCCCACTTGGAACGCCAGTCAGAAATACGCGGCCGTAGTTACGTGAAATCATAAGCCGTAAAATACGATCGCGCGAATTCCCGCGATACGACGCGAAACGTCTCTATCGTTCCCTTCTGAAAATAGAGTCGCGAGAGGCGCAATCATCCAGCTATTAAATCTCCCTCGACTGAGTCGATAAAGAAAAAATGGCAATAATAGGCGGCGCGTAGGGGCTGCGTTCGAAAACTCGGCACGATTTCGCCCACAAGTAACTGGAACGTGCCTCGATGCCGATCTACATGCCGGAAGTTGGACACTTGCAAGAGCACAAGCAAGCGCCCGATCAAATAACCTTGATACGGCCATTACGATTACTCGATTTTTGGCAGGAGCCTGTTAATAATAGACCTTCGGCTCAGCTCATTCCTCGTGTAATCGCGTACCTCAACTCGTAAGCTCATTAGCTTACTTTGGCTCACTTTGACAAACGAGTACTTTCAGATTTTCTAATGCTAAACAGTCTTAAATCCGGTTGGAAGAGCCCTGCGAGATAATAAATAGCCGAAATAAGTACCAGTGCGATTGAATAATAATCGACATTAATATGATGAACCAGGGGCTCATCGAATGGAGAGCTAAGTTAAAAATAATATCTACTCGCGGGAGTGCAAGGGACTGTGCAACTGACGTAAATAAGAATTACTTAGGAAGATCGCTGTTCCCGTCCAGTAAGACCTTTCGGCAATTATCGAACAGTACAAGTGCATCGTCGGTTGAAGCAAAGGAGAATTCCGGCAGATGCTGATACGTCGATAATTCCCGTGCGTGCCTCTATACTTTTTCGAATGATCGCGTGCCTCGGGCCATGCCCAATGCATCCGAGATCTGGGATAGTAGAAGAAAGTCCCGGTAACCATTATCTCCGCCGGTTCTTGTCCCCCCCCCTTCCCTCCCCCCGCTATAATATCTCACGGCTGTGCCAAGACAAAATTCCGCGGTTTTCGATGTTGTTGTTGTTGTTGTTGTTGCGAATGCGCCCAATACTTTCTCTCGAGTTGCTCTTTCGATAAACTAAGAGGGGGGAAGTTCGTTTGGAGGCGTTTTTATAAGTTGGAAAAGCTCGTTTCTCGTGCACGCCTAACGTAAAGAGTAATCGCTTGATTGCAATTCTACCAACCGACCTTTTCACCAATCGGAATGCGTGCTCTGCAAAAGAATGCAGCTCAATTTCATAGAATTAAATTCACGCTGTTGTGGTTAAATCAAAACTCTGTCTCGTGCCTTTTTTGTCATAATTCTCTGTGTCTTGATTTTGAGAATTGTGTTGAGAATTCTAAGAAGTTTTAAATCGTAAAGAATATAGTTGTGCTTTTAATTTCGTTCGAAGCGATTTGCAAATGAAGGCAATTTATTAAAAGTCATGTACATTAGAATGTGTAAAAATATCTTATATTTCTTATGCCATTCTAGAAATAATGGTTATTAATTGTTTAGCATATAATGCTGAATATTGTAATGTTGATCAAGAGATACGAGAGTATAATTTACGATGTAGAGTCTAACGAGCCGGACAAAGGAACCAAAGTGAACAAACAATAAGGTGCAACAATGTCCGCCAAGCGTTGCTCGCCAATTGAAAGGCTAACCTAATGTGCAGATGGAGCATTAGCATTAGTCCGATGATTATTTCAAAGAGGAAAAATTCCGTCCAAATTATCGGCAAACGCTCCAATTTTCCCCTAGGGATTAACAATCGTTGCCCGATCAAAGGGTAATAAACTTAATCGCGAATCCGCGTTTGCGAGTTATCCAGAACAAAAAAAGTCCCTATTCGGCTTCCGCGGAGTGGTAAGCTCGGCTCGACGCGGAGCGCTGCCGTTGCGGAAAAGTGAAGGAGGCAAATGAAATAATCGGCGAGCGAAGGGCCATAAATAACAGCTTGGGCTATCTCGTTGAGATAGCTCGCTCGGAACAAGCGAACCCAGAGGAGATAAGAAGGGCGCGAGGCCGGCGGAGGTTCCGAAGTCGGCCGCGAGGCGGAAACGAGATCGCTGCCGAGGGTGAAAAGGAAGCCCGCCACGGGGGTGGAGGACCGGCTGGAGCCCGAAGGGCCCCGGGGGCGCGGCGGCCGAGTCCTCCTCCCCGGGAAAGCGTCCCTTTCCCGGGAAAGCGAGGCAGCGCCGGGGGAGGTCGCGCTGCCGGTGGCCCTTCCCAGGTAAATCCCGCGGCTAACGGTCCCCGATGAACTCGGGGCGCCCTTGGCTCCGCGGGCCGGAACACCCCGTAGGAGAAGCCGTCGTCGACGCGTGCCGACGCGTACCTTCGGCGGCTCGATCGATCGTAAATTCGCGGGCCGGGGGTGCCGAGCTCTCGGCGGCCATTATTAGCCTTGAGAGGGCTCGTGCGCAGCTCTGCTCGCGCCTCCGCCCCGCGAAGCCGAGAGCTCGCCGCCCGCCGCCGAGCGGTAATCCCGAGCCCGGAGCCGCGCCTCGCCCTCGGCTCGAGGGGACTCTTATCGGTTGGATCGGTCCCCGCCTCGCGCTATCGGGCCCACTAGTCGTAAAGCCAGGGCCGCGTCGCGATGCTCCCCCGAGTCAGGAGGGCGCCCTCCTTACGGATAAGGGCATGGCCTCGGACGGACGCGGGCAAAAAGGCCCGGACCGGCGGGCCCCGGAGACCGGCTCGAGGCCCGGTAAAAAGTCCGGAGAGAGCCAGGCGGCGACGGGGTGGTCCGGCGTTCGCAGCACGCTCCCGTTTCCTCCTCGATAAGAAACACGGGCTGGGAGCGCGAGCCTCGTCTCTTGCTAGACGGCGCGCGACCACCCAGAAGATCCTGTCACCAGCCGCGAGACTCGCCGGCGGCAGGACCACGAGCCTCGTAATTTGTTACCCACGAGCTTTCGACCTCCCTCCGGTCCCTCGCCCCGGCCCCCGCTTTTTCCCGTCCTCTTCTTTGTTGGACCACCGCCCCTCTCGCTCTCGCTCACTCTCTCGCTCTCTGGCCCGTTATTCTCGAGCGGGCGAGGACGACCGAGGCCGCCGAGGGCTGCTCGGTCATGTGGGTGGCGGCCGCGGCGGTGGGTAAAGGAAGGGCGGGCAGGGGGGTTCCGCAGTAGGGTAGCGCGGAGGCGAGACTGAAAAAAAGGGACGAGGGCCTTCGAATATTTTGACAGTCCAATGGAGAAAAGTTATCCAACTTGCTCGCCCGCCCGACCTACGGCATCTTCCTTCTCGGTTAATGTCCCTCGGCTGCAAGTGTTATGACGTTGTGGGTCCTTGTCACGCGGGCAACGTACATATTTGTACACAGTGCGTTTAGCGTTCCTTCAGATCTTTCATTATTGCCCCTTTGGCCTTCCTAATTCGTGAAAAGAGTCGCTCTCTAGCCGAGCGCTTCCGTGAAAAACCCTAATTATCGTTTAGCTTTCCAATTGACGAGCTACAATAAATGCAATTTATCATTCGATTATGCTCAGTCGTTACAAGGATGACTTTTTACTGCAATCTAACGAATGCACGGGATAGAAAAACTTATTATCCACGTGCATTGTAATTGCAACCTGTGATTTTATGGGCTTTCAAGGCAAACCCTATTGTTGTTTCGTTTTAAAATTGTTTTCAAAATATTTTTAATTCTTAACATCCTCGGACCAATATAGTATATTGTACACAAATTAATCGTCTGATAAATGAAGCATTAGCATTATTTTAATTCTACTAAATTTCTATCGTCCGACCGACGGATGTGGACTTGCTCGTTTTGAATTACGATGTTGTTTGTTTTTTTTTGTTTTAAATTTACCAAGATCAAATACTTTTTAAGAAGAGACATGATTGATCACTGCGAAACGTATCAATGATTAATTGGAGTTTGTAAACGTTTTACAATACTATCGCTATAATTGTTCGTTTATTTGAAAATTGAAATAAATGCTGCACGAAAGCTTCCGTAATACATTATTAATGTACTTCGAATTAGGCATTCATATTTATTGATAATCTCCGTAAGCTCGATGAAAAGCCACATAACACTGAAGAAATATTTAATCAAGTTTCCATTTAATTTTGCATTCAAACCAATTGAGAATTCTGTACAAATTTACTTAAAAAAAATAATAACAGTCTAATGAGATCGATCAAGCATTGAGGAAGATTATATTTATGGTATTGTTTACGATTAGGATATTTAAAAAAAAAAATTGACTTATGAAATAATAATTAACAGATTTTTAGGATATATACGTTAAGGAAAGAAACGGTAAAATGAAAATCGAAACACAAATAAAAGGTATTCTTCTTAATTTCGAAGCATAATTTTATCGGGTAAATATTCAGGAATAATTCCTCAGATCGTTACGGTAGATAAATAGTTGATAAGTTTCATTGAAATTTTCGTAAAGCATAAAAGTAGCTTGAAAAATTCTCCTTTGTGCTTTCGAGCACAAGTAAAAATGGAAAGGAATGATGTAAAACAAGCATTGCGGAGGATATTAGCAAGGAGCAAAAGCTCGTGGTGCAGAAGCGAGAATAGGCGGCTTTGGCGAGAACGAAAGCCAGTAGTCGCTTAAGAGGCGCTAATGGTTAATGAGCGAGGAGGAAGCTGGGGAGGAGTCGGCGTTGGCAATGATGGAGCGCGCGCGGCAAAAGCTTCGGGGTAGGAGGATAGAGAATAGCCAAGAGGGCCACCAGGAAGGTAAGAAGAGCCAAGGGGTAAGGGGGAGGGGGGTAGGGAGCGAGGTAAAGGCGGCGATGGACTCACGGTGGTCGAGGGTCGGGCTGGTGGCGACGTAAGCGGCCCTGCTGGTGCACTCGAGGGTGAAGCTGGCCGAGGCGTTGCCGGCGGCCGCGGCCAGGCCCTGGAGATGGTAGTGCTCGAAGCTCGGGCCCTTAGGCGCCATTATGGCCGCGATGCTGAAGTCCGTCACCTTGTTGCTGCGCTCGCCCTTGGTCGGCATCCCGAGGGCGGGTTCGCGGGACCGGGGCAGGAGAGGCCGACCCCTCGGTCGCTCGGCGGCAGCTCGGCTCTCGGCCCGCGGCAAAAGCTCCACACCCGCGCACTCGGCACCCGGGCCGCAATCTCATTAATGCGCGTACGCGCCCGACCCAGCGGTGCCTGTCCTCGAGCTGCGGCGACTCTGCTGCGGGGAGACGCGGCTGCGAGACCGAGCCTGGCTCTTGACCTGGAGGGAAGCGACGCTCGCGGGCTATTGCGGAGCTCGCCGCGATACTTCGGCCCGCAGCTACGGCGACGACAGCGACGGCAGCGACGGCAGCGGGAACAACACACGACGCGTCTGCGCTGCCCGACTTCCCGAACTCCACTGGCCTCCTACTCCTCATCCTCCCACGAGCGGCCTCCCCCCGGTCCCTCCCCGGCCAGCGCCGCCGCCGCCGCCGCCGCCGCGCTCGGCCCCCGGCGGCCAACCGCCGGCGAGTCGCCGCACCGCCGCGGCCTCGCCCCCTCTCGCGCGCCCGGGGGATGCGCGCGCAGCCCCTCGGCCGGCTCCGCCCAGCGGCCGACGGCGGCGGCCAGCCAGAGGCGCGGTCGGACTCCCGGGCGCGGGCCGGTGGGCGGGGCCCGGGGCCCTCCCGCCGACGGCCGAGCGCGGCCCCGGCCATTCGTCCGTGCCGCCGAGGGCAGGACGTCGCCGTCGCGCGCCGATCCCCGCCACTCGAGCCTCGCGCCCGGCGCGCTCGGCTTATCGGCTCCGAGCCCCGACTCGGCAAGCGAGGAATCGATCGGCCCCGCGGCGCGCGTCTGCCCCGGCGGCGGGGCCGGGAGGGACGCCCGCGACGATTGGGAGCGGACGGCGCTCGTCCGCTGCTCCGCGAGCTGCCGGGGTATCATCGGGGGCTGCGGGCTCCTCGGCAGCGCCCCGAGCCCAGCAAATACGAGGATCGAGGGAGAGATTGACGTGGAGCCATGGGATGCTGATATGTAAATTAACTCGTAAATAATGCGGAACTAGGTGAGATCTGCCGAGATATACGAGCCACGGCGCGAGATTAAAAATGAAAAGTAAATAAACATGGTCGAGGAAAGCAGGGGGAGCTTTTGGGGAGATGTATTAAAGGGAGATAACGCACGGGTTTGCCATCGATCTGAGCCTCGGCCGCAGGGCCATTGCAGACTCACGGCTTATCGATAAGCATCGACACCGGCACCCAACTCCGTCACCAAAGTTTTTACTTCTCATCAGGGTTGAAGTTCCCGTCCACGTTCTAGGAAAATTAACAAGCCCGAAGACGAATGATCATCTGTGGAAAACCATCGACAAATTATAATCGTCCTGCATATCGAGTATATCGTACTCTTATCTCCCTCGTCAATTTTTTCATCTTACAAAAATGTCAGTGACTCAAATTCAAGTTCTTTTCTTTTAAATGCCTTTATGCTGATATCTCTAATGGCTCCAGCTTTCATGATATTTTCCTATTTACGTTTTAATAATATAATACACCAAACATAATTATCCAATGCTTGAATCATGTGCTTATCGCTAAGCGCAAGCACGAATTTTCGCAGTGAAAGTGTACTTACTAAAAATATTAATCGTCATAAAAGAAATAATCCGTTTTCACGTATATTTGTAAGTAATATTGTTTTAGTTCCATATCTTGAACCCTTTTGTGCCACGAAACTACAACGTAGGGCATAAAAACAACTGAATTGTAGAAATTTTAGATTATACTGTTGAGGTGTGAGGTTTTCTCGTTACATGCTTACAATTTTAGGTAGTTGAAATTTTAAAAACTCACAATTACATTATGAGCTTGCTACCGAAAATAAACGATCCTTTGTAGTTTTTGTAATCGTTAGTAATGAATAGATGGTCACGGAAATATTACGGTATTCATTGGACTATTCGGTGCAGGTAAAAGTATTCCTGTATGCGTAAGGTCGAAGGGCTCGTGCTGTACGTTGACGCCGAATTAACATACATATATGTGTATATATATATATTTGTAGTGAAAATTCAATAAATTGGGACTTTAAGGTGCGTGTCCCGAATGCGAAAATAGCATTGAGCATTCGTAGTAGAAACGAAAAAGTCGAATAGAAATAGAAATCCGGTGGAAGGAAGGAGGAGTGTTGCAGTGCTAACTAATCAGGTAGCAGCTGCCTGAGATATCGATTACAAGGAGGTCCGACGGGGGCCTAAATCGACCACAGATCAGTGTTCAATTAAGGGCGAAGGCGGCGCTATTGAGCCGAGCTCGTGACACGTCTCATTTTCGCCTCCGGCGGTGAAAAATGAGCGCTCGCATCCAAGGGGGAGGAGTGCACGGAGAGGAGATCGCGCACAGGTGGCGGCGCGTCTCACGGCTCCTGACAAGCCAGCAGCCTTTCACGCTCAATTTGAGCATCCATTTGTCAAACTCCGCAGCGGCTGATTCGGCGCACCGAGCGGCCTCCGGGAGACGGCGACGGGTGGCGAGGGGGGGGGCGGCTAGAGAGCGGGGGAGGGGGGGGCGGGGGCGCGTTAATTGGATTAACCGGCCTCGCCGGTGGAAAGCCTCGGTGGATCCCGGCCGCGCCTCGAGGGGCCCAAATATTTTTGAGCCGGCAGCCCGGGGCCGGGGGCGGGGGGGAGCCCCCGCGGCCGGTGCGCGTGAATAATCCGTTTCACGGGTCCGCCGCCCGCAAGACAGGTAGCTCTTCCTTGGCTTTTGGGTCAGTGGCGTCGAGGGGCTCGGCCCCGTGAACCACTGCAGCCGAGGGCCAGCGATGGCGGGGGCGCCCTCCCCCATCCCTTAGCGGCCATAATGCGACAGAGAGAGTTATGGCGGCGATTAGTGCGTCGGATTCTCCTCGCGATCGGATCCCGTCACCGCCGGGGCGATCGGGCCCCCGGCGGATGTTCTCCCTTATCGCTGAGTCCGCCTCCGGACGGAGGGCCTCCCCTTATTCGCCACCCCCTGCAACGACCCCGCCGACTGGTGACGGCTCTCGCGATCGACTGGCCGGCGGCGGGGGAGCGGGGCGAAGAGAGGGAGGCAGGAAATTATCGACAGCCGTAAAGTTGATAACGGCACTGTGCGACGATTCGACCCTGGCCAATCGGAGTCCACGATAAAACCGAGCCATTCTTGCTCGTGGCTTAGGTGCGCCCTTGGTGGATCTTCCTCTGATACGCCAGGGCGTAAGAAAGGACCGGACCAGACCCGGCTAATCGACGAAAACAATACAGAGGAGTGAAAAAACCCAAAGGTTCGGAATTTCGGGCTTGTGTTTTATTACGCTTAATCTGCTTGTATCGTAAAGTTAAATTGCCTTTTTGTTAACATAAGCGTGTAAACATTATGTGGCCTTTATTTGCTTGTAATGATTGTTGATTTTTTCCACGTTTATTGAATAGCACGTCATAATTTATTGTTAAAATAATACTGTTTAATACTGCTGATAGTTGGTGTCTCTAATCAACGCTTTTATTATTCATAAACCTTGTGAGTACGAGGGTAAACAATGGCTAGAGAAATTGCAGGATATTGCCTATATAAGGATAAGTACGTCGACAAAATCAGAGCAAAAATATATTTGGTTGAAATTTCGTTATTAATCATCACCGATGTGAGAAGAAATTTGCGAGTGCTAAACGCGAGAAGAGCGAGCTTGTTGAGCTTTCGAATTCGACCGGATACACAACCGGAGAAAATAAACATTATTCTAAAATCATCATAATAACTAGTAGGATAAAATATAATATAAACCACACACCCTAAATATGCTTAGATCCTAGCTCGAGCCTCCGAGCGAACGCGCATGTGGATGCGTCATCACCACATTTGCTTCAAATAGAAAAAAGTATTCCATAAATATTTTAAGTCTGTCGTCAAAATTTTACGAAATTTCAACGCGCAGTTCTACCGGCAACTGTCGACGAGTTGAATAAAAAATTTTATTTTAAGTGTTAGCTCTTTCTTCAACGCATCAAATTATGTGAATTTCGTTAAAAACTTTTTTTTTAAGGAAACAGATTATACAGACATTTATAATGATAACAACGAACTTGAAAAAGCCTTAGGTATGGTTGGCTTCAAAATCCTTCGATAATATTTTTATACGTCAATATTTGATTTACAATAAGTAACACGGCTAAGAATTCAGTTCGGAATTTTAACGACTTAATTGCCGTATGAATAGTTAAGCAGAAAAACAAATTACTTTTGAAAATAATATAAGCAAAGTATGAATAATAGAACGTTATTAATTCCCGAAAGAGATTATCGGATTACAGAATAGAGAGTGAATTTTTCACTGGCGTGTATTATTGTTTGAATGTTAGCGGAATACGTAATAATGTTCCGTTGTCATTAAACTCCTGAAAAATATATTCTCATTACCAAATTTCTAAAAAGATAAAACTCACTTTGTCACAATGAATTATACGTAGATAGTGATAGGTGACAAATATTAATAGTGATAAATGGCAAACTAAAGTGATCGCACAAAACCAACAATATAATGAAGTCAATGAGAACCGTTAAAAAGCATCTCTATCGGGAGATCACGAGAATGAAAGTAGAAAGGAAGGGAGGAAAGAAAGAAAGAAAGAAGAGAAGGAGATAGGGATGAAGTGGAGGTGGGAGAGCGAATAAAAGAGATGGGGAGAGGGATAGAGAGGAAGAGAAGGAAGAGGAGGAGAAGGTGGAGGAGGAGGAGGAGGAGGTGAAATAGAACAGAAAGTAGAGAGAGAGAGAGAGAGAGAGATGTATAGAACTAGTCACCCGGTACTTTAGGTAACGTTTAAGAACCCTCGGAGGTCCTCGGGAGATTTACGGCGTGTGTTTAGGCGCTTCGGAGTCTCTAGTTCGTCTCCCCACTACTCGTCCTCCTTTATTATACTAATTTCTCCCGGGTACGTCAAAATATACGTCGAGTTGACTTTCTCTCCTTACCCCGTAGGCATGATGCGCTCTGCGGTCGCCTCACTCACCGCAGAGCGGCTTTTCCGTCTGTCGGTCCCTGCTTTCTTTTCCTCCCGCCAGTGGGTTGCAGGGCCATTCTATTGGCAGGACTGGATGAACAGCGCCGCATCGCAGTACCGGTTGCTGGGCTTGGCTGGTAGAGGAGGGGCGGGAGTCGGTTGCTCGCCGGGTATCCAGATTTCATAAAATAAACCGACCAGGACTCCGGCTGCTGCTTTCCCGCGGGCCCCACCGCGCCCGCCTCCCCCCTCCCCTGCCCCTGCCCCTCGTTGCCCCGCCGTCGCCGCCGCTCCGGCCAGGTAAGACCCCTCGTGTTGTGCCGCCTCGTGGCCGAGTCGCCGCGGAGGGTGAAACCGCGTTGGATGACTTCCTCACGGCTCGGCCCCGTTGTCCCCTAGACTTATTGGCTCCGCTCCGCGCGATACTTGCCAAGCAGTCTAAGGATTACTGAATTTTCTGCCCAAGGTGGAGCACCGATATCGTGTTACCTGACACGCATGAAAGACGTTGATGAATGCTAAAAAAGGTTTTGCACAAGGCTCGTACCAATTTTTTCGAGCACAATGGCTTTCGTTTCCATTGCGTACCTGCGGCAATTGCAGGACACTTGTAAAAGAAAAACAGTCCCTTAATTCCGAATAACATTGAATAACATTGAATAATATTGAAAAGTCACGAATTTGATTTGAAATATTATTTGAAATATTTATGTAAATTTATTCTAATCCAGTGCGACCCGCGTAATAAAAAGTAACTTTTTATTACAGTTGGAAAAGTTTTTCAAAGAGATTGTAAATTTAAAGGCTTTATTGGCAGCAATATCTAAAAACGTATATTATATTCAAAGATGCGAGGACAAAGTCACCAATAATTCGTTTGCGACCCCGCAATTAAAAAATCTTCCTCCCTCTTCCTTAATTTGGTTGGCTACAGGATCTTTATGAAACTTTTAGGGAATTATGCGACTGGATGTAAAGTATTTCACGTAACACCTATCAAACATCTATCAAAGCTGTCATAAATTTCTATACATGTTGCAAAAAGTTGTAGCAAAAAATCGTAAATTTTCCAGGAACGGGGATCGGATACAAAAAGATTAAGTGCCTTTAAATCACATGTTTAAATTCCCACAGTTGTTTCAACAACTGTTCCGTGAAAAAGCAGTCATTTTCAGAAAAGTAGCACCAGTGCCAAAACTGATCGTCATCCGCAATAAAAAGAATTTCTTTTTTCTAGTCTAAAAAATAAATTTACAATTTCAACAACCGCAGCCTTCATTCCTTTTTCACTGCCGTTTATTTTTTCCCAGCTTTCTCTTATTAAACAGATTTCAAACTTATATCATTTATAAATCAAATTAGGATGAAACCGATAGTTGGGTATGTTATAATCATTGATTTTTTTCTATTTTTATACATTATAAATTTTTATTACATCGACATAAAAGTATATGGCCTTATATGACCTAAAATAGAATCTTTATATCGCAAATATTAGATTCTCCCAGGCAATGAAATTGAAACTAAACATTTTTCTACCTAATTTATGTACCGAAACATTTTTTTTTATCGATTCTTTACTCAATTTTTGTTTCTGTAGAAGTATTTTCATTTTGCTTGAAATGTTGAGCGCTAGGGTTCTTTTGTGAATATAATGCCATTATAACTTGAAATGTTATAGAAGTTTTTTATTTCAAAATAAATCGATCATGTTTGGCGAGCGAATAATAAAGTACAGGTTAGCATTGGTGGATTTAATCTGTTAAAAAAAAGCCTGGAGAACTTATGCACACTAGTCAATTTTTCAATATACAGAACAATTTTAAGTATACAATAATAACGAGAGTATAAAAAATGTTGGTACTTAACGTTAAAAATAAAAATTGGTTATGAAAATTGATTAGAAGGTGATATATTTTTTCAAAAGTCTGAAAGCGAGTTAAATTAGAAAGTTAAATATCAAGGCAATATCGTAAATATAGAAAAATATAGACTAATTTTAAAAAAAGATTTATAATTTATCCTCGAAACTGATTTAAAATCAAAATGCTTTTTTATTTATTCTTTCACGAGTGTTTTGCTCTCTTAAACATAAATGAGATTTCTGAAATAACGAGACCATCGGAGTCCTAAAGTGGCTTACGGGAACAGAAAAATTGTGTAAATGTAAATAGAACGAGAAAATTGAAAAATCATAAAAATTAAACAGGTTTAAAAAAACATTTCGTTTGAAAATGATCGATTGATTTTTAAAAGTCAGCACTCTAGTGAAGCATAATGCGCAAACAAAGGTCTTGATATAATGCGTTATGATATTATTGATTAAATATTAAAAAATAGGGTTAGAAAAAGTAAACGTAAAATTTCAGAGTTAAGGAAGAAGTTGAACTGAAAAATTGTAAGAAAAATTGCACAATAATGAAGTTCCCATTGTTCAGCCGTTGGTATTGTTGAATATTATAGGCCGACCATTAAGTTTAATAATTATCAGCCTCGTAAATCTAAGAACCCATTTTAGTCGTCGCATTAGGCTTTCGGGACTTCATTTGGAGGCTGAGCCAGGAGCGGTCAGTAATAAGTTATCGAAACCGAGGTAGTTTTCCAGAACAATCGACTGCAGACGCACATAAATATATATATATATATAGACACACTTGCACACCCATATACATACACATCATATATAATATACCTGCATGTATATTATTTATATATATAAATAAATGGGCGGGCGCGTGTATGTGTGAGGGGTTTGGTGCGTGCGCCGTGTAAAGTTGGAGCATCGTGTCACCAGCACAATGGTAAAAGGCATCATTCATTTCCTATTGAGCTCTAATAAATCAATGGGTGCGGCTGGTCTCTTAACGCTGGTTCGCCTCGAGAATGAAAAGAGGATAGCAGGAGCGACGAGGAGGAAAAAGGCGGGGGCCCCCCTTCGCGGCAGGATCGCACGCAGCGAGGACCATCAGAGCGAAAAACCGAGTACCGAGACGACGAGTGAAAGTTTGGGAGTAGGTTAGGAGTCGCCCTGAGGCGCGCGTGTATTCTACTCGACAGCGGGTCCAGGACACAGCGGGCAGCTTCTCCACGGCGGTCGTGCACTCGAGCGGTGAAATACAGAGAGATGGATGCGGAGAGATAAAGACAGGGACGAGAGAGAGAGAGAGAGAGAGAGAGAGAGAGAGAGTGGAAAGAGATGAAAAGCTGCGAATTATTACCCGCACACCGAGAGCACGTGATGCTGAGCGAGATGAAAGCTTCCCCTCAGGGGAGAGGGGCGGTTGAAAAAGGGGCGGGTGTAGGTAAAGGAGACCGAGAGAGTCGCGAATGTGTCTACATGCGCGAAATGTAAGGAATTTTTGCATGCGAGCGCAAGAGGGTGCACCCGGTGGAGAGATAATGGCTGCGGGAGAAAATTAATGCAGACAAGCCGCCAGTGGCGGTTCTGTAGAAAAGGGGAGAGGAAGCCAGCAGAGTGCGCGAAAAAGACTGTGACAGGAAGCAGCGATGTACTTTGGGAAAGTAGAGGAAAGATGGCGCGAACGATGGCGGGATAATGGAAGAAAAATGCGTCAACGTAGGATTGATAAATATCCGATCAATAAATTCATTTTTGTCTTGGAAGAGACTTGGAACCCTTGCTTGCTTTGTGTCTGTAAATACGTTATATGACATTAAAATAAATACAAATACCGCAAATCTTTTGCTTAATTATCTACTTTTTTTTTAAATTAGAAAATTTTTATCAATAATTTATTATCATCGCCAACCGTTATCAATAAATTATGCTTATTGGGCAATCAGCAATGTGAATGCACCTGGTAGCAGTAGGATTCTTTTGATAACAAAATATTTTACCATATCAATATTCTTACTTCAATGGTGACTTAGCTAATAATGATTGTAAACAAAATTTGTATTTAAAATAGGAATGCTCACTTATCAACGGTAAGTAATGGTCGAGAAAAATCTAAACGTCTCTGATCCATAATACCAAAAGCACAAAAAGAGTTTCATTGTGTGAATTTTAGAGGCAAAAAAGTGAGGATCTTTTTTAAAAAAATGATACGGGAAAGCAGTTTCATAATTTATAAATGGCACCTTCAATAATTAATCCACGAAATGTAAGGAGGTGCTTAATTTTTTAATTAAATTAAGCTCATTATAAGAGGTTAGGTAGGATTAAATTAATTGATAAAGATTAGCGCAATCAGATTAGTCGTTGGATTAGATTGAGGGCGGAGGGGGATAAGGAAGGACTTAGAAAGGCGATATAAAGAAGAGAAGTGAGAAAGTCTAAGGTCGGTAAATCGTCTAGGAATAAGGACAGCCAGGAGAGGGACTAGGGATTTAAAAAACAGTATTTACTTAGCTCTTAGGGAAATGAAAGAAAAACAAGCGCAGCCTTATAAACATTATGGACTCGGGGAACGCGGAAGATGGTGGTGGAAGGAGAGTAGTAGTAGTATACCGAGTAGACGTAAAAATAAATACTGGGAAGTTACCATATTATACTGCTTATACCGTAAGACGCACTTCAGCGGGAGCAACAACAGCAGCGGCAACAGCGATACAAGAGTAGGAGGATATAGGGAAAAAAGGAGTGACACGACAGTGGCCGATTCATCATCGCAGAAGCAGACAGAGACGAACAGAGTCGAGTGAGCGGTCGCTCGCGTCGCGTGGAGGTGGAAGAGGAAGGATGGAGCGAGGAGAGAGAGAGAGAGAGTGAGAGAGGGAGATTGGACGTGGAACGAGGCGACGCAGTCTCGTAGGCCACCCACGCGGACCGTTCGAGATCGGTTGCCGCGGCTTCAAACTCGTACGCGCCGAGCACACATAAGAGGAGGCCTAGTCCGTGGCTCGAGTATCCCGAGCGGCGGCAATGGAAATTCGCCCTTCGCGGGGATGAAAAATTTTCGGCCGAAGCCGATCCACGCGAGCTTTCCTCGGCCTCCCCCAATGGAAACACGCCTTCCCGCCCCCCCGTCCCTGCCCGGGAATCGGAGAGCTCGCGGTGGCCGATTAAACGAGGCCCACGGCCGGGGGAACGGAGGGACCGAGAGTAATAATGGAACGCGCTTCCTCACCGATGGCCAATGATTAAATTATACGCTCGGCGGACCCTTCCTCGGACGCCGAGCCTAAAGCTCCTGCGAGCGCGAGACGAGAACAATAGAAGCCACCGAGTAGCTTACAGCCTTTCTCAATCTCTCTCTATATATATATATATATATATATGTGTGTGTAACTCAATGGCCCTGCGACTCCTTTGTAATGCCCGAGCAACGAGATCATTATGCGCTTGCCCTCCTTGTTGTCCTGCTGCCTGCACCTTCGGGCCTGGTCCACCTCACCGATAGCACGACAATTGCCATCTTCTTGGTCGAACCCGACGGCCTTTAATTTTATACTAAACGCCTCTGCGAGCATTTCCTCCTCAAAGATAACTCGAGATCTACTCGAGCCACTGATCCAAGGCGCCTGGCGAGGTTCGTTCCCGAGGTGGATCTTACTCTTAGTTGGTATTAAAAATTAATCAAGCCGGTACGTTTGAGAATCTCGATCTTATCGGTGGCTCCTCTAAATCGAGCCAATTACGTCGAATCCATCCGCTAGCCGCTCAAGAAAATTCAGGGCCTTCGTTGACCGGCCATAGGAAGTGGAGGGTCGCCATTGCAGGCAGAAGGACGCGTTGTCGCTAGGGCGGGTGGTAAGCCGTTGCCCGTGAAGGGCAACTTTATTAGGCGAGTGGCGGAGGGTCGAGCAATAATTGGCAATGTCGGCTATAGAAAATCGGGAGGATCCCCGTGGTAAGAATTCCACAAGCCAGTTCCCGGGTGGTCGCATGTGCGGCCTAGAGTGTCTGGTGACATATTACTTTACTCGCCCCTTCCGGTGTCGCTCGGTTGCTCGCGGCGCGGTTTTAATTCTCCGTTCTCGAGGCTAACGCTTTGCGCGACAAGCGTAGCACGTGTTCCTCTTTCCGTGTCGCGTTCCTGACGGAGTTCGACATGAAAAAGAGCAACGAGAAATAGGCTCTAATGAACCTAAACTGCCATCGTATTAATCAAAGCGAAACCCGAGTTTTGCTACGCTTACACGTTCAGCGCCGATGATTCTCACATTTTACATTTTTCTTAGCCAGCCAAGAATTTTTTTTATTTATGAAAAAAGTACGAACGCGGCGGCGGCGGCTATTTGTTTTTCTTATTGCTGCCCGCTCACTAGAATGCTTCACCTCCGCTAAGCAAATACTGTAAATCCGACTTTGGCTCCGCTATTTATTACTCGCGATTCGCATAGTTTACACGTCGACCTTATTTCATTCGTTTCGTTATACTAATTTAGAGTACATTAATTATCTGTCCATAAATCGTTTATTAAATAATCACTGCATATTTTATTATTCGCTATTGCTTTTCCGATTTCCATTGTTAAATATTCGGCTAATTTTATTGTTTATTTAATTGCCATTATCATTAGCATTATCATTGTCTTTGTTATTGTAATTACCATTGTTATTAATTTAAAAACATTTTTTGACAGCGACCCTAAATAGGACATTCGGTATACGTGAATTATATAAACACCCACGGTCGTATGCGATCAACCATGTGAATTAGTGTGAAAAAACCGACGTACGATATTTGCTATAGTTGCGGTCTCGGGTATGTTTAATTTTGTGTAAACAAAACGTAGCTGGGCAGAATATTACGTTATTTCTTTGGAGCGTAGTGGACAGTTAATTTAAAAAAGTTCAGCTCGTCCACAGCGTACGATAGTCAACTTGGTGCAAAATGTGGGCGATCCATTTGTAACGAAGATTAATAATTGCGCTAATACGAAGCATCTCGGCCAAAGATCGCCCAGAGTCCATAGAAACTCCATTAGAGAAGACGGAGGCGAGGTCTTGAGGCAAGAGCTACGGGGGCCATCCAGTGGCAAGGCCGCGTTATAATTTTCGAGAATTATCGCGGTGGCAATTTTACGCTTCGGAAAATTTATTCTCCCGTACCGCTACTTAACATTCGTGCTTCGCAATATGGGCTTCGGTAATTTATGCTACGGGCTGCCCGCGCGGCCTCCCCTCGCTGCCCCCAGCCGCGGCGGGGAAGAGTCCGTAGCGCCTCCAGAGCGCGCATGCGCCCCTCGCGACACGCGATATTCCTGGGCCGCAGCCTCCCGCGGGTGCGCGCGTCCCGAGGGCGGCTGACCCGAGGGGCGTTCGGCGACTGGCGAGCGCGCGGGGGTGGTGCTGGCTCGGCGGCGGCGGAGGAGGAGGAGGAGGAGGCTGGAGGCGGAGGCTGGAGCAAAGCGTGAATAGAGCGCCCGAGGATCAGGGACACGAGCCTCTATTTCATTTTGACTAATTTATTGTGGGTATACTCAGGCGCCCGACCATTCACAGATCCTGATACGGGATTCTTTTATCCTCCTCTTGAATGTTTCTCGGGATTCCTTGAATTATGCTGATTGTACGGGAGGACTTGGATTGTCACGCTTCGCAACAATCTTTTGTTCCGGCAAAGATTTTTTTTATATTTATAAATATTTCTTTGATTTCCTTACTTTATTCCTACTGGACCCCAATCCGATACCTGTAGTTACGAAATTCTCCCTTTCCTCGACGCTTTCGATTAATTTTTAAACAGCAAACTCATTTTCAAAAGTTTCTGAAAAATAAATACCATCTCTCTACATTTTATCCTCATCATTGAAATTAATTACGGAAACGGCTAAGAAGCTCATTCAAATGTAATTGCACCAAGTTTCAATAGCAATTTTTTCGAGCAATCTTTTCTTACTTTACCCCAAAGCCTAAAAATCGCGGGCTAACTCCAAATGATAAAGCTTCAAGTTTCTGAAACTCAATCATACATAATTACACTTCGACTTAAGCATTACGGTAAACAAAATTTAATTATAATTTTTCATTATAATTACAGCTTCTAATGAACAATATTATAAAAATAATAAACTTAGGATTGATATCAATATTAGTACCAACACATTTCACATAATATTTGCAGTTGTTAGCTTATGTATTTTTGAATATCACTCCATTTCATTAAAAATTCTTTTTTTGTTTTTTAAGTACAGTGAAATTAAAAAAAATTCGATTTTAGTAATTATATGCAAAAAAAACTTTATATAAAAAAAATTTTGTTAACAAAAAATTGTAATTACACGTAAACGGAGGCCAATTTTCCACTGCGACTGAAAATATGAATTATTCTAACTCTTATAAATACAAATAAGAGGAACAAATTTATCCTACAAGGATGAAGTATCGAACTTTAATACTTAAATATAAATTTGTATGGGTACAAAATGATAAATCTATCGGCACCAAAGGCTAACATAAGTTGGCGAACGAAAAAATGAAAAGGTAGGGCCTATTGGAAAATACTTTAATTCCATAGTCAGCAAGAAAGAATAGACGCAGTTGCAAAACAATAACGAAATTCTCTTGCGATAGGTTTAAAGAAGCCCTTTTAATAATTTACGATATTCCTCGCGAACGTGGATATTCGGGAGGCAGAATAGAATAGAGAAGAGAAGGGCATAAACAATGGACGTATATGAAGCAACCAGTTTTCGGGAGTTGGTTGGCAATAAGCATTGGGCTCTTGCGCAGTCGGCAGCAATTACACAGCGAGCTAAGGCAAGCATCGAAGGAGTTGGCGCGTTATGGGCTGAATTTACATTCGGGTGGTCAGGATTTTACATCGACACCTTGAGAAAGAAGTCGAATCCTCGTTATAATGGAGAATCCGCTTTTAGCCGTGGCTACTCGTAAATACCTCCGGGGCGAAAAAATGACGGGAACCCGTTTGCAGTCGTAGGATTCCATTATCCGACACCCTCCCGCGTGCAAGTGGCAAAAGGCAGGGCGGTGGGCGAGGGGGCCCAGCGATAAGGAGGAAAGAGAGGAGCGAAGCGAGGGAAAAGCGAGTCAGGGGCCGGCGCGGGGCCTTCGCGAAAAATAACGATCGGCTCCGGTCGGCCTTTGTGCGAGAGGCTCTTCGACACGGCAAGTGTGGCACTCGCGGGCAGGGCAGGGCAGGGGGGGGGTAGGCCAGGGAGCGGGCAAGGAGGGGTAGCCGCGCGGCGGCGGCGGCGGGAGGAATTCCTACAAGCGAGAGCAAATGCATTTTGCAGTGCGCAAGTTGCAAAAGGCGCGACTGCATAATCCTCGGTGCTATCGGGCGCGCATGGGCGGATTTGTAAATTATGCTGATCCAGAAGCGAGTAGCACCACATTGAAGATATCGGTTCGGCAGTACGAGCATCGATATAAATAAATATTAAGAGTGGAGAAAGGAGGAGGTGGACTAAATGTCATGGCTCAGCAGTTTTTCTTTCTTTCCGTGACTATTTCGATGAGCCGAGAGGAGGGCAAAAAACACCGAGCATACCGAGAGCGACGGTAAAAAAAAAAAGCAAATGGAGGATCGGCCCAAGGTGCTGCGCTTTTTTATGACGCACAATAATGGTAGGTATCTGATCTGAATTTGAAATATCTCGCGCAGCCTACAATCACTTAGCATTTGATTTTATTTTCTTTCAGCTTTATCTCAGTGACATATATTGACGTGAGTAGACTGAAATTAAGAAGAAGAGAAAAAAAAAGAGAAAGAAAAAAAAAAATTTGAAAAAAATAATTTAAAAAAAAATATCCAAAAAAAGTCTCAAATTGCTGTACGCTGCAGTAATAAGTGGCACTTACATCTAAGAAAAACTCGTGCCTGCGTATGAGACACTTGAATAACATTTGGGGTCATAAATTACTTTGCGAAGACAATAAATATTTGTACAACATGTTGTTCCCTTCAATAGTATCATACCTTTTTAATGTGGGACCTAAGTAGTATTTATAAGCTGCGTAAAATTACAAAAATGTTCACCGACGCGAAATCCAACCTTATTAACATCATGAAGTTTTTTTTTTTTTTTTTCAAAGAGGTTCATGGATGACACACGCACACACCGGAATTTATGAAAATCTTAATATACCGGTATTGTTGCAGCTAATACATTGTAGGAGATTCTCGAACGTTCGGATTTCTTTTTCACTCGGGCTCCAATAATCCATACCAATACGATGATAAATAATAATAAGCCAATAGCGCCAATAAAGCTGGCACTTGGTTGCGAGCGTTGGCTACGTAGCCTTTGTATAGGAAACTTTTCTTCGAAATCGAATAGCCTACTTTGTCCGGATATTTAGAAAGCGATAATATCCTTTAGATTAAGAGCCCTCGCGCCAACAAAGAGATTTATAAATACCAAGGAGGAACGAAGCCAGCATGCGGATGAACACCGCGGCGATCGTAGTCGGGAGCCGAGGTAACACCTTGAGCCACGAATTCTTTCGCCGCGTACGATCCACGGATAAGCAGCTCCGTCGGCCACCCGCCCCGAGCCCCCCGAGGCCGGCCCGCGGTTCGAAGGATTGACGGAAGGCCTCTTGGTCGCGCCCCCGGGGCAGGAGCGATCCGAGGCGTCGTTAGGGCCAGGAAAGCCGCAACCCTCTGAAATGAAGTCGCCCTGGCTCCCCTTCCCTGCTCCGAGCACCGGTAGCCCGGCTCTCCGATAAAGCTCTCTCGTTCCTAGGTAGGAGCCAATCTCGACGCGGCATACATTTCCAGGCGCTCGATCAGCTCGACCTTGAATATCGCGGACGCGATCGCTGCTTCCGATTAAGCGGGAGTCTACTGACTACTGCCTACTGTTAGAGTACGCCTCAATGTTAAACTGCCTCTGGCTCTTTTTGGCCTTGCCTCGGATGCTGCATGCCCACTTGAGCTTCGATTTATACCTGCTCTTCAAACGTATCCTTATCAATGGATTTACTATGCTTCTTTCCCCTCTCCCGGCTCTGTAATTCTCGTGAACGCCGCTCGGACTAATTTGTTTTCCCACTGACTCAATTCACGGAGCGACGTCGCGCTCAAGCGTTTGATTTGTAAGTGCTCCTGAAATTCCCAGCGCACTTTTCCGCATTAGTACATTCTCATGGAATACAGTAGCTCGTGAGTCGTTGGCTTTAACATTTTTTAATTATTCATTTCTTTGGTACGCGCTACGCGATGCGAGGCCCCTATACAGACGGCCTGGAAATGTCGAGTGGCGCCAACGAACTCTTGACTTTTCGAGCTCTAATAGTCACATAACACCAGAAGCTGCGTAAAGTGCGTATCTGGTTTCCCTCTTTATTTTTCTATGTCCTCGGATCTACTTTCTACCGTGTTACACTCTTTACGCTCTTCGCTTTTTCGACGATAATTTTTGAGCCTCGGCAGCCCAACTTTCTTTTTTACTCTGCCGAGCTCATTATACGCCTTAACGCGCCAACAAAATTGCTTGATATGCTGTCAAGCGTCATTTGAACCTCGTTTGAATTATTGGCAGTCTCCTGTCAATTTTAAAATTTCAATTGTCACTTGTAACAATGCAGGATCTTCTATCATTTTTATATATTTTAAAAAGTTTCACAGATATTTGAGAAAATTCAGAAGTCATCTCAAATTTTCAAAACGCTAAGTTTTTCAGATTAAACCAAAAAATGCTAATTAACAATTGCGCAAATAATGATGAATTTTCCGACTATTGTATCGAAAGCGAATGATTTTACATTGTCTCTTAAAACATTTTGTTAAACTTTTACTTTATACGAAGAAAAGATTACGGCAAACTTACCTTGATTTTATTATACATTTCGAAAATAAATGAATATTTAAAATAAATATAATCAATTCCAATTTCAATTTTATACATAAATATATACACAAATATATATAAATATAAAAATTATGTAATATGTTGTATGAGCATGTGAGTAGCTTACACAAATTCAAAAAGTCTTTCGCTACGCCTCGTATTAGTGAGAAAAATTGAAATAACGAGTGAATTTAGAAGTACAGAAATCGACTTTGTTAGTTTTTTTATGAAAATTTTATTAAAATAAAATAGAAAAATATCAATAAATGGAGCTAATATATTATATTGTTATTCAAGATATTAAACTTCATACTTATCGTAATACAAATTCGTATAACGTCATCCAAGAAATGAACATTAGTTCGAATATCGAAGAATCATCATTACGATGCAAGATAAAAAAACGTTGGGCGTATTTTTATAATTACAAATAAAATACAGTTGGAATATTTAAGTTAGATGAGAGTCATAACGAGGAGCAAAGTTAACGGAGAAAGTAGTTTTAATCTGTATGCAATATTCTAGGATGAGCATAAGTTAGGAGGTTTGACGGCTTATGCTTTCGCCGAGAATCCGATGTACGAACAGCGAATGATAGTCATCGTCGATAGGGAAAATGTTTGCCGGAGCTTGGGTTGCAGAGTGAGAGGAATGCCGCGAAGCATCGCAGACCGATAATAAAAATGAGGAAAAAACGAGGGTGTAGCGGGAGAAGCGTAGCTGTCAGCGAGGTGATTTTCACTGGGCTCGAGGCTAATTTCCCCGAGAGTTGGGGTTGGTGGGGGGGGGCGTCAAAACTCGGCGGGGTAAGGGGAAGGCCCCTGGCGTATAGTAGGGGGGGGGGCCCGAGTAGGTCCGCGAAATTCCGAGGGCCAGCGGGAGTGGCCCGGAGTCGGGGTCCCGGGGTCCCCGATTACCCGGGTCCACAATAAAAAAGAGCCGAGCCAATCGAAAGGCATACATCATCTCCAATTATTCGCATTCAATTTGTCTGTCGAGGGCGGCCCACACGTACGTGGGGGAGCCCGGGGGGCGTCTGGCGGTGCCGGGGGAAGGTGTCTCCGCTAATTGGGACATATATAATGCGCGGGGCTGCCGGAGCGGGGCTTCCCACACGCCTCGGGAGCTCCGGGGACCTCGGGGCCGAGGTGCGCGTGGGTACCGGCTCGGGAGGACGGAATCCCCGCGGCTCGCGTCCCGAATCCCTATTTGTTATTCTAATGTCTCTCCGAGTGCGCCTGGCTCTCGGCGTGGGCGCGACTCCGGCTAGAAGTGTGAAGCCGCTGGAATTCCCTCGGATTTCTCGAGAAATCATCCGCCCGCTCGGCCCTTCCCCCGAGAAGCCAACCTCGGTCCGGGGCCAGAGGCTACCTGGTTACGACGCCACTGGGTGGCTCGGCTTCGGATCCCGCTCTTATTTTGATAGGCGGTGATTCCTCGACCGAGGTCCTCCTCCCCCCACCCCACGCCTCCGGAGCTCATCGCCTCGAACTCGTTAATTACCCGGGGCGACGTGCCGCCTGGATCGAGCCAAAATTTTTCGCTTCGATGCCTTTGCTTACTCGTTGAAAGCTCCACCGGCCGAATAATATTTCTCCGGCTACAAAGCCCGATCACTTTGCCATTGAATGCTTGAAAACTATTTTTAATCCAGAGTGCGATGTAAAACACCGTCGTAGGTCGACGACAAAACCTCTCGATTCCTTTTAAACCAATCAAGAATATTAATTGCACCATCGAAGGGTATTATAATAATGGATCATTTGTTACTCATCGTGCGACATACGAGACTCTAATACAGTAAGCTTACAAAGAGCAAAAGCCTAGTTTCCGCGGTAATTGCGGTCCGCTGTTGGTTGTTATCGCGGTTGTGGTGTAGAGGGTATCGAGTAACGGCTAGAACGGGCGGAACATTCGGTCGACTGAAATTTATACGGGGGCCATGGTAGCTCGCGAAATGTTTGATAATTGAAAAATAAAGGGACTGGCAAGGCGTTCGCAAGGAGCAGCTGCCGGCAAAACTGCCCGGCTCGTGTGCAACCGAACAAGTCCAGTTGGCCGCGAGTATCAAAGCGTCAAAGCGAGGGCGAGGACTGCGGCGGAGAGCATTGCATTTCGTTAGGTTTAAACGAATGGGGCCGGCTCGTGAAAAAGGAGGCAGAGGGTCTCGGAGTTGCGCGAGGAGGCAAAGGACACACGGGCACAGCCGTCCGTGTGCACTCCAGAGCTCGTTGTTCCTCGCGGCATTACCCTCGCGATGGCGTAATTGAGCCCTCGGCCTTCTTCTCCCTGGAGCAAGATAAAGGACTCCTCTCGGTAAAACGAAACCAAAAGGTCGTTGCTTCGGCGAGGAGGCGAGGCCAGCGTCGGATGGGCTGGCGGTAGGGCCTCTTGCGCTTTTATTTGGTTGTCCAGAGACCGAAAAACAACGAGGCGAGCTCGCGAAATTTATCTTGCCTCGTTCGCGCCGGACTCACGTCTTTATTGCGATTTTCTAGCTGCGCGCCGTGGCACGAGTTCTTGTGTTTTATTAAGCTTTCGATTTCAGATAGAGGCGCGATACCTCCCGACCTTCTGCCTGTCATTTATCATCGCGGCCACGTTTTATGACGATGTCGCGCACGGAGGGGTGGGGGGGGGTGTGGAGAAAAGAAGCTCCCCGGCTCCTCGGGATTTCGTATTTTGCCTACAAGCACACGACCGCCCAATTCAACGTGTGGGTGAGCTGATTTATTTTAGGATGCCTTTCCTTATAATTATATGGACTTTTTTCCACCGGCGTTATAAATGCGACGCGCAGAACTTCTTTTAAAGTCTTCTCCATATTCGACAGTCTGGATTCGTTATTACAAATACAGCTATTATGCCTACAGGAGCCACTGTGGATTTTATTTTTTTACTCCGACCTTCTGTTTTTTCATTCCCCGTTTAAATTGTTCGCGGTATTTCAAGATCCAAGATTATTGATTTTAATTTACTACAAACTTTAAATTCACAATCATTCGGTAGACGCTCACCGTCCGTTCCATTAATTAATACGCGCATTGTCACCGTATTATCTTACGCATCGGGCATAAAATCCTTCTCGTATGGCTCTTTTATATTTGGCTTGAAGACCTTTTTTTAATAATAACGCACTCCGTCGACTCTTATTAAAGATCATCCTCGTTGCTTCGCATTTTCCTTTTACTCTCGTAATTTTATTAAATATTTCATAGCTTGATTAATAATCGGCAAAGAAATAGAACCATTATAGATACAGAAATCTAAGAAAGCAATATGTATATATTATTAGAAATGCTGAACTACCTAATTACTTTTAATAAGACGACTCTTCAATGCAATCAAACATTTTGTAAAATGGAAGATATTTAGTATAATTGATTTTTATTTGAGAATACGACTCTCCATTACGACTCTCTTAATATTTATATTCGAGGCTTGCGAGCATGTGAATATTCTTTTAATAAAAATAAACACCGCGTATTATTTAAATAACTAAATCTATTGTCATTTAGTAAACATATTTCATTATAAACATTAGTGATACATTACTTTTGTTTAAAATTCTAAACAACAATTTTATCGTTAATTATTTAGATTGAATCTTGATTACTTATTACTCGTATAAAATATCGGTTTTTAATACTTTATTCGTTTCCTTATTCAAATTCGAGAAAAATTTAATTTAAATATTGAATTTAAAAAGGTGATAAATAAGTGATTATTTTTGCTTCCCTACAGTCGTATAATATCGTCATGAACCTATGTTAAAAAAAAAACAGGAAATTTAACGACAGCACTTATATTGTTGGTTGCATGTGCTTACATGCAGTACCATTTAATCGACTTTATGAGCTTGCATAATCCGGAAATTATTTATAGATTTCTATACAAGTACTATAGTATGCTACTGTAAATAATACAAACGAAAGTCGATATTAGAATCCCAGCAGTCTCGAATGCTTTAACGTGTCTCGTGTTTGGCGTCTACACTATCTCCACTTTTCTTGGTGATAATATACCCATTGCTGATGTATAGAATTAATATTTTATATACCTGTAGCCGTTTTATAATAAAAAAGGAGTCGGTTCGTTGAACACATATTTGCCAATATTGGAATATATTTTCTTTGTAAAAAAAAAGATTAAAAAAAAATGTATGCTAAATTATAAAAATCGAATGATTCTACTTCTTTTATTATTTTTTAAAGGCAACCCTTCGCTATAAGTCGAACACAAAGTATCCATTGGCACGTAATTTAATTATGTTTCGCATAATTCACATTATGAAAATAGACTCTTCGAAAAATGATGTTTTAAATAAGAACTTTAATCGTTTTTAATGACAATAATGTGGCCAATAAATTATTCAATGCATTCTAAATATAATGAAATTAAAGCGGGTACACATTTGACTGGTAGAATCAATAATGTGAAAATCACAAGTAGCCTGAAGCAGTATTTAATTTCTTAAAATACCAAGAATCTAGCGTATGCCAACGTAACGTTTACCTCCTCTCTGGTCGTCGATACGTAATTCGATCGATTTCACGATGTAGGACTGCATACGTTTGACAAGCGTCGTAATTTTATTTTAATCACATTTAAATTATATACTTTAGTCTCAATGAGTGAAATAAAAAAAAATTCACAGTATTTAATATAACTGCTGTTTAATTGTTTAATTAATGTAAAATTTTGAATTTTTGCTGTAGAGCTTAGGACTTTCGACTAGTTAATCGCTATTTGGAACGAGTAACAACACTTTGTATTTTTAAGAAATGTTTCCTGATTTATTTGAGTAATTATTGCAGTTTTTTTAAAATGCAATTAGAATTTCCGTAGCATTTCCTGAATATCGAATGAGATGGAAAACTCACTTTTATAAAAGAGAAAAAATGATCCCCATCATTGACAAAATATAGATACGTATATAATGACATTGAAATGCATAATATTGAAATTGCACGCCGTAAGTCGTCATCTTTTAAGTAATGAGAGTTTCCCTTCCCTCCCTCCCCCGCTAACCCCTGCCCGGCCGGCCCTTGACCGGAGTTCAAAGTGGGAACATACATGGATTCTTGTAAGATCGCGAGGGTTCGTGAAATTTCCAAGAACAACTACGAGCTACGAGGAATTTACAGCCGAATTTGTTTTTCATGGCTTTAAATACAGTTGGCAAATGTGTAAAGCGCAATGGCTAATGGAGAAATGTCGATTCGCTCGGGAGGAAGCGAAGCGAAATCAAGAGGGGGAGACCGAGAGCTCTGGGAGGTGAGCGTCTCGGCCCAGCAGAGGAATGGTTCCACTGGAAAATGGCATTGACGCCGGCAGCCCTGGGCAATAAAGTGCCGGGGTGGTTGGTATTCAGGGTCGGCGGAGAAAAAGAAAAAGAGGCGGAAAAAGCCAGGAGCAGAAGTCGATAACCAGCCCCGACGAGGCCGCAGGCGGCTTCTCCCACCCCCGGGGCTCGCGCAACCTCACCCACTCCCCCGCGCTCGCCAAGAAGGCTCGCGTCTGGCCTCTAATCGAAATTAGTTTTTTAATTGGGGGACGACTTATTTAGTCGTTAGCCCGGCGGGGGGGGGGAAGCACGGCCTCCGCGCGCACGTACACAGGAGCCATCTGCGGCGGGGCTCTTTATTTTTTACGCGTCCTCGGCCTCCCCGAGCCTCTCGACCTAATCTCCCGGCCCAGCCCCAACCCCTTCCCGGCTGCGTACTAACGCCCCCTGCGCCGAGCCCCTCCGTGGGCGAATGGACTCGCCGATGGGCGCCGGAGTGGGAGGCATGGGATGTACTCCGCTCCCTTAACGATGATTGGCTCATTAGGGAATCGACTGGAAATCCCGAGGACGCTTTATCGTCTTGAGGCCAATTTCCCATTTATTTGAATGAAGTTCCGGCAAGCTTGAGAGTTAACCGAGCCAGTAGCGAGCCTCGCCACTCGAGGCTTTACAAGACTACGACCTACTCGTGGCAAAGGGAAAAGGAAAAAAAAAAAACCAAAAGAATTAAAAGAAAGGAAAGGAAAGGAAAAAATGGCTTAGAGGGTTTATTTTTTAATTAAATCGCTTAATCATTTTACGCCGCTTGTTACACTGTTCAGTCGATGCACGCTTGGCCACCACTCCGGGGCTTACCTCAAATCGGACTCAACTTTTGCCATAAATGATATAAGGACACACGCGTTACATTTATAAATAGATAATACGCAACTTGGCTATTAATTATATTTACCGGTGTAGAGGTCGACAGTTTTGAAAAAATGCACTCCCCAGAGATTACTCTGCCAGAAAATAATTTTACTTACATTCCGCTCTTTCGGAAGTTGTAACATTTTTACGGGCAGTTTTTTAACGTTGAATTCTTCCCCCGTCAATGGTTGTTTGCTTTTAATTGTAAAAATACTCATTTCCATATTACAAAGGCCTATCGAATCCATGAAGATTTATCCTATTACTGGACTTGTGTTTGTTAATTATTGAAACTTTGTATTTTCTTTAGCAATATTTTTCCCTTCTTTTGCTTTCTTTAATCCACAAACGCCCCTTTCAAATATATTCAAATTTTATTTTCAAGACGTTCACGTTTTCGTTAAAAGAATTGCATTATAAATAATATTTGTTCACCCTTATATCTGACATAATTAAAATTAAGCCTTTGATAATCGTGGGATCTTTTTTCACGCGTTTTTTAGAAAACTTAGTTTTCATTTTTTTTTATTAATTTTTATTAATTATTTGCATAATCGGGTTGCTTCAAAATTATCGTTTTGACACAAATTTAAAAAAGCTGAATTATTAATTGCGCATTGGATCTTTATGCCGTTTGCGTTATCTCAGAAAAAAACTCCGTAAATTATAAACATTCTTTCTTGGAATATTAATGCGATAGTGGTCAATTTTTTTAACCTTCACATAAAAAAACTCGACATTCGTGTATTTATGTGTTTCCAAATTGTATTTTTGTTTTCTATAATTTAAAATACAAATTAGATACCAAATAAATTGTTGATTGCTTAGTTCATGAAAAGTACTTTATAAGATATCCTTATATGTATTAATGACGTTATTTTTACAGTATTATTGAAACTTAACTTGAAATTTATTATTATATTATCGGTACGAATTATTGCTAAATATTTATGTAAGAACATAATATCATCGACAGATAAGTTTACATATTAATAATTTAAATTGTATGAAAGGAATGAATAAAATTTCCATAATAATAAAATAACTCAATAATATTTATTAACATTTAATAATGAATTTATGGAATGATTTAATAAGTTCAGTTTCGTAAATTACACCATGAGTTTGTCAATACAATAAAAAATATGATTATTGAATCTTTAATTTAAAAAGAACTTTAAAAATTTTACAAATCGACAATATACGACAATGAGTATCCGTTCCTCAGTTATAATGCAAATTTTCAGTTACAAAATTGTTATGAAGTTTATTTAACATAATTATTGTAATATGACGTAGAATATACTAATAATTCATTTGACACGATACAAGGATTACTACAATTAATTGCAAAATATGTTTTATTTTTTTATAGGAAACTCTATCATCGTAAAAGTTGTACAATTTTCTATTATCATTGCCCAATAAGCGACAGCGTCTCAAAATAAAACGCCTCAATCTTACACCGCAAAATCAAAAATATCTTCATACTTTATTTCCTAATTGTTTGTAAACATCAAAATAAATTTATCATATCTTATTAATGAGGCTGATTATACGAATGAATTCACCGAATTTCTTAAACAAATTATAAATACATAATCCTCGGAGTGTCGCGCCAAAAAGGCATTAGTGATGCCTAGCATAGCCGCTTTCTTTAACTCGGGCGCAAGACCTCGAAATCTAATAAATCTTGCCTTGCCTACGTCCATTTCACTCAATTCAATAATCGTCGGAATTTTTAAAAAAGATTTTTCGTATTTAACAATGAATTATGGGCCTCGTATGTAGAACAAAACTTAATAAAATACATAATTCATAATGCATGAGCATCGGGTGAAAGGAAAGTCATAGCGAGGCAGAACCTTATTCGCTCCCGACGATAAGACGTTTATGCCCCTGTAAAAAAGAGGAGGAAAAAAACAAATTAGTTTTTTTAAGTCGTGAAGGGCACGTGATGCTCGGCAGAACGGAACAATCGCTTAAAGTTTCCCTTAATTGCACGCCATCTTAAGCCTGCTTACACTTGCGGGAGGTTTTTTTCGGGCTCGGATGCGGATGGCGGCGGTCAGAGGAACCATCGGTGGCTTGGGTTGGCCAGGGGCTACCCGAGCACGGGGTCGGAGCGAGTGGTGGAGGAGGGGGGTGAAGGAGGGGTTGGCGGTAGTGGAAACGTCGTCGGCTATCGTAGCGACTCGGGACTCGACCTCCGGAGGCGGGGAATCTCGCTAACGCAAGCGAGCGGGAGGCCGGCTAATTCCGAATAGAACATCTCCCCGGAGGGTGGAGAGGGACCGGATAATTTCGCGATTATCGTTCGTGGCAAAAAGCGAGCCAGCCCCTAGGAAGCGCCGAGAAATTAATCTCGGACCGAAATCAAAGGCCACCGAAGCGGACGAATAAATTCTAAGCGCTCCCTCTTTTTCTTTTGCAAACAGAATTGCGGACTTTTTGCTCGGCGCGTCGCGCTGCCGCGATTTGCAAGTTATTAAGGAGCCGCGATATCCGCGAATCGACGTTGTAAGGAATTTCAGCCTCCGAGTCCTCCCGATACTCCCTAGGAGCGTCCGAGGCGATACTTAATGCGTCATTAGCTTTCAAGCTAATATTGTGCGCTTCCTATGATCAATCCTTTGAAATTACCACCTCTGGACTTGTATCGTAACTATTGGCTACTTTCAAGCATCATAACCATAATTAAATATATATACATACATATATATATATATATATATATATAAGGAATGCTCGGAAAAGTCTAGAACAATAACAATAAATATAATGCTTATGTTTTGGCGAATGAAGCATATATTTCCTGCGGTAAATACGATGTTTTAGAGCGATGAAAATCCTAGATTTTGGATATAATCGTTTCATTTCGGGTTGCACAAGACTATACTTCCTTTCCTAAGCCTTGTCTCGGCTGAATGAATATCCCGAAATACGGCAGCATTCGATGGCAATAGCGCCGATATCGATCATTTTAACAATGGGAATACCCGAAGCAACAACAATTACATGCCCCATTTATGAGATTGGCCTCGATCGAGGGGGCGTAAAGCGTTGGAAGTAATTGGCCAGCTTATGAATTAAGATTGTTGGAGAGGAGTGCCGCGTATCCTGGCGGAGCTACGAGCTCCAATATCGGGCAATCGTAAAAAGAAAGGATGCTCTCAGCTGAGGCTCAAAGATGGCCGAACAATGGGACGAATGGCATACGTAAGATGGTGAGTGGCTGCAGCATCTTCTTTCTCGTTCGAGCCTCTGGTCCATATAACCGTGTTGCTAGGTAAAGGGGGGTGCTTTCCGAGCCCTTCCTATTTTCCTCCCGTGAAGCCCTGCTTCTCCCTCCTCCCCGCCTCCGCCGTCATTCCCTCCACTCCAAGATCTCGTCCACCGTCTTTATAAGCGAGCACCCCATGGTTGTTCGGTCGATAAAACAATTGCCGGGGGGATAATCGACATTATTTACGCCGGATTCACTCGAGTAGGAGATTTCAGCCCCTGGGATTTGCTGGCTACGCATACCCACCCCCGAGCACATAACTCCACGAATAAAGTCTGCGTGCGCGGCATCCACCGCGTCCTCGTCCCATCCGCACGCGTAGGCTCGCTCGCATCCGTCTATGCGCGTGCACGCGCGGCTCACGCACACAGCCCAGAATTGTTCTCTTTGGCTTTTGGCAATCCAATGCGCGCAGCAAGTGTAAGCTTCTCGGCCGAGAATAACGATCCCGGCTAGGCCCGAAAGTCCAAGGGAGCGCCGCTCTTTTCGAATTTAGAGTTTTCGATAAAAACAGCACATCTCGCGCGTTTCAAACAAAGGCTAAAAGATACATTAGAGTCGGCCATTTAATGAACGCAAATTAAAAATGATAGCAGATGACGCTATTTGTTTTTCTTATTGGACTGAAATCCTCTCTGGCTTTTATAACCTATCGAACGCAGATGCATAGGATATTTGAATTTCTAGATAGTGTCATCTGTGTACACAACGGCCTAAATGAAGCGTCAGTCGGTGGCTAATTTAGCATAACAATTACAGGATATGTTTTTGATCGGGGGGGAACAACAGCTTGTGTTGTCTTTAATTTTAGAATGTAAGAAAGGATGCGCATACGCACATATTTATTTGCACAAGCGTAACAGGTTTCTCGAACTCACGAGTCAACCTAACAAATATGCTTTGAAAATATGCCTGGAGCTGCATAAATTTTAAATTAATATCATTGAAATATAAAGCTTCTATCAAATACAATGTGCAAATAAATGTTGTTCGCGGACAAAGTAATTAGACTAAATGGCAATATTTGTTTTCGGCTCAATTGGCTTCTTAAGTATATAGTCTGAAAAATAAGGAATATCTATTTGTAATCTATTGAGAATAAAGTAAATATAACCCTGTAAAAATTCCACTCATTTTGGTTAAGCACCGATGTAAGTATCAAAAGCTCCAAATCTGACATAATTTATTTGGTAAGAGTGAATCATTGGCTGGAAAAATATCAGGCTCACGTGTTTACCATTCGTTCAAGAGGATATTACGTAACAATGATTGGGGTTGGGTTGGGGTGGGGTGGGGTGGGGTGGGGGGCTCCTTTTTCCTCGACTGTAGCAAAGCGTCAAAAGTATTTCTAAGCATTAGTAAGAATGCAGTGCTTATGTTACTTATAGTTAATGCGATTAAGCGATGGGGATGGAATAAAGTAAGGGAACGGTGATATTTGTAGGAGGGACGAAACACAAGAGCGTTTATCGATGGTAGCAGAGATTTCACGAGCTGGAAAGCTGTGCTTCCCTTTTATAAAGCGTATTTTAAAACGAAATTCGAGTAATTGGAGGATAGCCTTAGAGTCGGCGTCTCGGAGCAGCGATAGCGAATCCCGGCCAAGCGCGACCATAAATAGGGGGAGAGGGGCGCGGGAAAGCGGGCCAAGCCGGGAAAAGATGCAGTAGTTTACGAAATAATTAAAGCGCGCGCTTTAGCCTCTCCGCCGGTTACGTCTCGAGTCGGTCGATCTCGGCTCGGAGCGCTTTCCCTCTCGTAAGCCTCGGCTGATCTCCCGCAGTCCGACACTGGGCTTATCCACCCCTGCGCCGCAGCCCCGGCAACTGGTCCCAATTAGATACGTCACGGGATTTCGATGTCAGCCTGCGATTCGCGCTGCGAATTTTCCCCGTGGGAGCGCCGCGCGCACTTGCCCGCACGCACGAGTGCACCGTCGGACTCTCTTATTTTCTTATTCTATCGGGATGCTCGAGGACCTCTCGGACACGATTTATGGACCGGCAGGACTCTTGGGGAGGTTCCGCTGTACGACCGCCGCCTCCGAGCCCCTCCGTCCTAGCGGCTGCACCATTAGCCCCCGGACTAATGCACGAATAAGAACGGGGCCACGCTTACCCTGGCTTTAATTAAAAACGTGCCTCTAGCGCGAGGCCAATTCTCTAATCTGGAGATTGTTTTTATCGCATTAATTATACACCGAGCCGGTGCTCTGCCTTCCTCTCGCTCCGCTAAACGTGATTCCTTCTCGAGTGATTCGATAAAATTGACACTGATTTTAACGAGGAATGCTCTCCGATACGAGCACTTCCTTCAAATAATTACGCAGATGTACATCTGCCTTATTTCTGCAAATACATCCCCTGCATCCCGTAAAAGCGGTCCTCGATATTCCTTCCTTCTGCAATCTTCGCTTTCGTATTTGGACTTCAGCTGCGAATATTTAATTAGTAAATAAATTTATCTGGCGCGATACGTCGCGTTTACGCAGCAGGAAAACTCACTCGTTATTACGGTAGAGCTGCTTCCCGCGACTGGGCGCAAATTTTTCAGCTCGAAGTAACGCGCGCGATTCATTCGGGACCGAAGGCTCACCTTACAATAACTCGCGAGATGCTTTGTTGCGTGCACGTCTGGTAAAAGGTACCTTCATAAGTGGAATACTCCATCTAATTAAACTAGCCCCGCACGCGACGCAGTCTTTCAAAAATGATCCACCTCATTATATTCAGATGTTCTGCAAAATGTGCAAATACGGAAATCGGTAAGCGTGGTAAGCGCCCTCTCCTTCCTCCCCCCCCTCCCCCGTCCCCCTTTGCGCAGCTCAACCTCGCAATCCTTATTTTCATTCGCTCTCAATGGGATATCCATTTCTGCCGAGGCCAACTCTGTTTTCTCCTCCTGCTACGAGCACAGACTCGCCGATGAAACGCCTCTTACGCACCTAATCGCAATATCATAGAGTTTGTTCCTATAAAAGCAGGATAAAGAACTAGGCGGAGAGGAGGCAAGGACGAGAACTTGGACGGCGCAGACATAAGTCGTGAGATACGCCGGTAGATTAGGCCTCGCCTCGAGCGTGAAAATCTGCGAAAGTCGAGAGGGAGATTGAACGAGACTGAGAGGATAGAGAGTGAGAGAGTGAGATAGCGAGAGAAAGAGAAAGAGAGAGAGAGAGAGAAAGAGTACATGGCAAACCGCTCTGCCCGAGCCCATTACTTTCGGAGATTACGACTAAAGTGACTGGCTGCAGCCAGGGGTTGTCGCAATTAGGGTGGGTTTATACGAGGGGCGGTCTCAGCAGCCTTCTCTATTTCTCTTTCTAGTCATCTCTCTCTCTCTCTCTCTCTCTTCCTTTCGCTCGTTCACTCTCACTCGTGCTTTAGATTCGCGAAACGAAAGACGGCCATGCGTCGGCATCCGAAGGGGAATGCGGGGTGATGCGTATGAAAAGGAAGAAAAATGGCCCATGCATAAATACAGTTTTATCCCGTGTAATGTGGATCAAGATAATGTTGATAAAGATAGATTGTATCGGATAAATATTAGTTTGGCCTCTCGCAAGAGATCTTGTTTAATCTTGAAAGTACGTTACGTATTATTGGCTCTGATTAGCTAGTAAATATTTCACCGATTTCCCTCGTTGATTTCTATATAAATATGAACCACTTACTTCGGGATAAGCCATGGATGTGCCCATAATGCTAATGCCGTACACGAATAATAAGAATACTATCCCAAGCGATGCCTGCAATTGTAACGGGGAGTATTTCGGATAAGTATGCGACCGCGAATATTCGGATCGTGAGAAAGAGAAAGGAAAATTGAGAGATAACTGCCATTGATATAATCAATTGCTTTATTATTGGTAATACTATGTTTGGTAGTAATATATTACATTATCAACAGAACCAGTTGATACTCGGTGAATGAAAATTAGTTTCAGTTTATTCCATACCTGTACAGCAATTGCTGAATCATATGCTATCGTATGTTTCATACAAAAAAACACGATCTTGCACATGTTGTTCTTATGTATATTTTCTGTACTTTAAAAAACATTTTTTACTTTAAGATATTTAAGTTACAATTGTAAAATACTTCTTGCAAAAATGTCTATTTTATTTATGTAAATTAACGACGACACACTTATACAAAAGGATTTTTTTTTAATGGTTCTTACCAACCATCGTTTCTAAAAATAACGCTACCACTTATTTATCGTAGTACGGCATATAATCCAATATTGCATGGTATTGTAAAAAAATCTTACCGAATAGTGAAAATGCTGTTAAAAATCTGTAACCTATCTAAATTATTGCAGTCTACCCGAGAAACGTATGCTGATGAAAAGAGGAGAAAATTGCCTCCGTCTTTCTAGAAGCGCGAGTACCTCGACGATAGTGAGAGAGCAGATGCCAGTGTCTCATCACGATTGGTTATCTCCAAGATCGTGACGAAAAACAAACGTCGTTCTTATCCCGTGGCGGATGATCGACAGGGAGGAGGAGGAGGTCCACGGTTTTTAGGAAGTCGATGAGTTTGCACGCGACCTCCGAAAATCCTCACGTCTAAGGGGATAAATAATAAGGAGGAAGAGGACAACAGTCTCTTGGAGACTCGCGGATGAGAAGGGAAGAGAGGAAAGTGGGGCAGGAAGGGGGAGGAGCGAGCGTTTCACGGAGATCGAAGCGGAAGGCACGGACGGCGGGGCAGAGGGGCAGAGGGGGAGACTCGCGCAGACAGGGGAGGGCCGCACTCGCACTTTTGAATCGGTCGGATAGTCAGCCTCCGAACAATGGACTAATATACATATTTGCAAACGAGGGAGAGTTTGGCGTGCACTAGGCGTGTCAGTCACCAAGTCAGTCCGTTGCTGTCCGTTGAATGAAGGGAGTACTTGGGGGGGGGGCGGAAGAGGGAAAATGAATGGGTAATGAGAGCCAGGGACGTTCCTTCTCCATTCCGCGAATCATCCCCTGAAGCGGCGAAACGCTCCGTCTCTCTCTCCCTCTCTCACTCTACACAGACACCCGCACTATACATAAGTGCGCGTGTGGGTGTGTGGGTGACGCGCGGGCGCACGCCCCCGTGTACACCGACAGTAGAACAAGCTGAGATTGTGTCACTATACCAGCGTGACTTACACTATTTATCTCGATGTTTTTTTTATGTAAACAAGAAGGGAGACAAGGCTTGTATCGAAGTGGTAGATACTTTTACTGAATGCTTCATAAAAAATTATAGTTAAGGATCTGCAGGGTGCTCGGATAATATTGGGGTAATAAATTAAGGCTGAATATAGTTATAATTTTCAGCCCGATTCCTAACAACATCCAACATAATATTGGCTTTATGATTTTTAAGCTCCTACAAATTGTCCATGAGCTATGCTGTTTTAATGAGTAGCAATTAATAACTACGCATAGTGGCTTTCCGAAGTAAAATTATATTTTTATTCAAAAACCATAAAAATTGTATCGGTAAAATAAATTGAAAAACCTTTGATAAAAACAAGCAATATTTGTACACCTATTTTAAAAATATGTTGATTATTCTTTATTTATGTGCAGTTTAATACAGATAAAGCGCTCTTATGAATATTCTTCCAACTATTCCAATGGATGTAAAATTATACGACATTTTGAAATACATTTGTATCAATAGTACTGAAAAATATGTTTATACGCACGCGCGTGTCTGTGTGTGTGTGTTTGCGAGCGCGTGTAGACGCCTCCAAATACAAGTTTTTTCAATTGGAATTATATTTCCTTTTATAATAAATTAAATTATAATTAAATATAAATATATTTATAAATTATATCAGAATGTTTCAAAACATCTCAAAAAAATACAATATATATATATATATTTCACACTTTTCGAAATTCTAAACTTTAGAAACATTGCATTAACAATTTTAAATGTCAGGGAAACAAAAGTTTATTCATTTTTTCATTTTTTAAAAATAAATGATAGAAGAAAAGTTTTTAAAAAAAGAGTAGGCCTAAAGTATACTTCAAACTCTCTATCCGACGTCAATATTTTTTATCAGTATAAGAATAATGTGTTTCGATAAATTCTCGCGTGTCAATCGTCTACGTAAGCCATTAGCTGGCAATGTATGAAAAATAAAAAATGTTTAAAATAATAGCCATAAAAATGTTCTCTCTCCGCGTACAGAAGCTCGCACGCATCCTTCATTCGGCTTCCTGTCTCTTCTCCTCAGCGTCCTGCACCGACATTTTTGCTTCCTCTCTCCATCCTGCCCCCTTATCATCTGGCCGCACCAAAGCGCCGAGCAAACCCGCATATCCGCGCAGACTCTCGTCGCTCCCGTCTCTCACTCTCTCTCTCTCTCTCTCTCTCTAATTTGAATATCCACAGAAATAGGAAGCCGCGCCCTCGGTCAATATACCCGAATAAGCAGGCGTCCCGAGTTTGCTAAACCGTTTGGACAAACTGTCACCCCGGAGTCGAGCCTGGGGTGCGAGATTCCCCGGATAAATAACTTTCAATCTACGCAGCATCCCGTGGCGCATTGGGCTGGCGCTCGTTCGAGTGCTCCGCGAGGGTCGTCCAAGGACTGGATGCCTGCATGGCCCTACGGGGGCCGGGCCGGGCCGGGCCTGAGGGGGGGGGGCCCAGTAAGAAAAACGCGCATCGGACGGGTTGGAGGTGAGGGTGGGCGCGGTTAGCGATTACGGGAAGCAGCCCTTTATTGATAGTTCGCTCTGCTCGCTCGCTCGCTCTTTATCCGTCTCTCAGCCTCCGCCCGTCTCCCGCTCCCCGGGGTCGATTAGCATAACCGCAGCTGTATTGCGAGGCGCACCCGCGTGACACGGAAGTGTCGGTAATCCGATTACTGGTCTCGGTGATATTTCGTTTTTCGGCGGGGGTGTAAAAGGCAGATGAAAGAACCGACGCTTATGTCCCGTCAAGCTGTTTCTCCCGCGGAGTGGCGCACGCACTATTTAATATACGACGCAATATGGGATTGTTATTAATCCATTCGTTATTTGTCTTTGCTTTGGAGCACAAGCTATTCCGGACCTGACGGACTATTCGCACACGTGCGGATGGCTTAGCTCCCGGTGCTCGAGCACCGCTGCCAATGTTCTGCCTCTCGGCTTCAAATCGCTGAGAAAATGCATAATGCGCCCAGATTAACGTATTTACACATATGTCTTACTCATTGGACCATTAACATTTTTATACTCTTGAGGCATTTTTTTTACGCTACATCGTTAATACTCGCATATTGAAGTATTTCCCCGAGTTATAATTAATGGCAGCGGCTTTGTGATAAAAATTCTGAATAAAGCGATTATCAATTTTAACGCTGGCACATAACCATTTAACATTCGATAAGAAAATTCGATTAAACGAGGATGCAGAACTTATGAAAAATTTTCCATCAAACAGTCGCGAACATACTACAATACGAATAACAAGACGCTATTCTCACATCGTATCAGATTGCGTTAACCAATCGTTATATGATGGATTGCATGCTAACTGCACGTTGAAAACACGTAATTAAATGAACTTACGAAATACTGCTTGAAATCAATCTTACATTAATATCTCTCGATCGAACACAATATTCTTGTCATTCTACAATATCATTATGATCGTCGGTAAATTTTTATGGAAGAGCGCGGATAAAAAGATTTGCAGTCGTGAATAATTCACACTTGAAAATCGTTGAAATGTCTTCGGTTACAATATTGAGTATTTCAATTAATTGCACAATTTTTATTGCATTGCGAATTATTTTTACACGCATTCGTTGGATTTTTTAATCCGAAAACTAAGTTTTAATATATATATATTATTTAGAACAAGAGTTACGACCTATTTTAAAAAACTTAATAATTAAAATGATTCTATTATAATTAAAATTAACGAGAAATTAAATACGGTCTTGTTTTGTTTTTCCGCAATACAAATTACTCGTGGCATACAACAAATTCTAATGTTAACGTTTTTTAAAAGTCAGATACATTGTTATTACTTTAAAATTCATAATAATTTTTTTTCTTTCAAGTATAATTTGAGCAAAAATTTTACAATTAATTTTAATCGTAGAAACAAAATATCATAATATAATAAACTATTAATGTATAGGCAATTTTAAAGAAAAATAGAAAATACCACAAACTTGATCGCCTTCCTTGGCAAATACAAATAAAACGATTAAAAGTCATGGTTTAAATTAAAAGAAAATCTTCAAGGTAAAAAATTTATTACCATTAACTAAACTTATGGGGTATCAGCAATCATTATCAAGTTTATTAATTAATACAAGATTCATGCATCAAAACCGCAAATTAGATCAGCATACTAATCTTACATCTGTATCTCTATCTCTTTAAATAATACTAAATAATTCGTTTTACTAAAATTATTTATAATAATCATTTTTGTCATAAAAATAGTGCAGAGGTACAGTAATTGAATATAAGGCTCCTCAAACACCAATCATTTAAATTCTTAAGATCAGATTAGGATTAATTTCTTAAGAATTATTTCTTTGGTAGATTGAATAAATTTTTTTTAGTTTATGAATTAATTTGATTCTACAGTAAATATAGAAAAAACGTTGCAGGACATTTAAAAAGAGTCGATTTGACTGGACTTGATCCAAAAATTCCATTTGTACACCTTCCTAAAACTAATGTTGATTTATATATTAGTATTTTAAGAATCTAATACAAAAACTAACGTACAATATACAGAATATTTTAATAAGTCCTTCTGTGTATAAATTGTTCTTTCGTTTTTCAAGTTATTTATATTTGATATACAAATTAATAGTCAGTGAATTTGTACGTCACGACAGCAGAAGACGATAATCATGAATAAATATTAGATTATAAATAATACAGGCATTCAAATTATTTTCATACTTGTATAGATCTTAATGTATATTTCCTATTAATAATTTGGCGATTACGGTAATAATAACCCAGAAGAATTATATTCACATAATAGATGTATAAACGTTCTATTATTATTTTGGAATTGGAAAATTGGAATGAAAAATTTTGCAATAATATTGTCGATACTGTTCTATACACAAATCAAATGTAATTAATAAGAAAAGTAAAGAAATTTGAGTATTGGCAATAGAAAGAAATAGTAAGAAATATTTTTTTCATAATCATTACTTTTTTTCATAATTCACTAATCGAGTATGGTATGAAATACAAAATTGATGTTATGAAAAGTAATTAATCGTATTAACAGCAGCAAGTTAAAATAATCATCAGTGAAGTGACAATCGTAAGATACAAATTATTTAAGTTATTTCTTTGATTTTATTAAACAGTTTTTACGATAGAATGTAAAGTAGATAAAAATAAATGTTAGTCCTAACGATTGAGATAAAGTAGAGGAGAGGAGACATTTTTTTTACCTTAGTGGTAAATAGTAATAAATAGTCCATCAAAGCTGGCATCGATAGTTGATCCAATGATAGGAATAACAATGTGGGCTTGACTTATTATAAAAGACGGAGCGAGAAAGGTATAAAGGACAGGGATGTGAAAAGGAGAAATGGTGATTTAAAGGGAGAGTTAAGAAGGGAAGTTGGCGCAACGTCGAGTAAACGTATAAGTGGTAAAATATGAAGTTGGTGCGCCATCTATCGAACGAACGGAGTTTCTCGCTAAGAAGGACAGACGTTTACCCGGCCGGTATAGGATATTAAAAGCTGATCAGCAGCAGCCGGAGCCAGGCATAAAAGAGCAAGAGTGACGATGGCCAGAACTGGCTGAATATCGAGTAGTGGAGAAAAAAGGGAAAGAAGAGAAAAACAGGCAGAGATAGGCGAAGATCGTTTCATTGAGCTGCAGTTAGCGAGGCTTCATATATCATCGGGAGGCTCAACAGAATAAAATAAAAAGTGGCTCCCACGACACTTCCGAAGATGACAGTTGCCGAGCATTAACAATCGGGACCCCACAAAATGAAAACATCCGTCACCGACGTGCTGGTTATCGGCGCTTAAGGGTCAATCGAAGCCCTCGAATGAAAATCCAGCAAGAGGGACAGAAAAGGCTTCGAGGTCGGTCTACACCCCACTCGAGAAATCTTGCAGCTCTCCAACGCTCAGCGGGCATCGAAAGCATCGCGCCCATTTCCCCGAATTTGTGGACCAAGTAACAATACACGAGCTCGTCCATAAACGCCGCGGGCAGTTACATTAAACCGCGCGCGGGTCCCATCGAATGGTAGCCACGCGGGTAGCGCTAAACATCGGTTGAATAATGCTTCGAATAATGGAGAGCGAGGGATAGAGAGAGAGAGAAGAGAGATAATTTTGATGGATACCACGAGGTCGTAAGCATACGTGCGACGACTCCCTCCTGACAATAAGAATGTTGGTTTTGCCCGCTGCAGTCCTGGCGCTGTTTGTTATTTTCGATGAGGGATAATGGGATGGCTCGTTGGGTGTTGATGCACGGCGCCTGGCGGGGTGCCACCTTCCTCTCTCTCTCTCTCTCTCTCTCTCTATCTATCTATCTCTCAGTCCGCCCTACATAAGAATGCGTGTGCTTATATGCGGGAGAGGGAGTCATCACAGTGGAATATTTCGTAGTCCTGGGACCCCCGTAGACATACCCTGGGATCGCTACGCGTCCATCACGCGTCACGGTTTTATGTATTTAGACGTCTCCTCTTTGTATCCTCATTTCTCTTCTTCTCCGATGAGGATCTTCGAAAGCGCGAGCATGTGTACGAGCGCGTGCGCGCCCTCCCCCCCCCCTCTCACTCTCTCCTCCTCTCGCTCTCAGAGGCTCCTCCGCACCCATGCCGTTTTATTCCTTTTTATACGCAAGGTTCGCTCGGTCTGCTGTTCTTTTTCTCTTATTTATTGTCCGCGTGTACCTATTTTATCTGTAGACGAAAGACATATTTCAATTTCCAAGAGGATGTCCATTCTTTGGGTGTGCTCCTCCATGCGGTGCCTCGGTGATTTTAATTTTGAGATTAATTCGTAGAGATTTTCGAGGGCATTATTGTGGGTGGCTAGATCCTATCTGGCCTCTTCCGCATAATCGGACTGCCTGTCTCGTGTAAATTTGGGAATGGAATTCGAATCGGACGCGTCGATTAAAGTCTTATCCTTTCAACGTGCCTCGGAAGCCGGGGACAGGAGGAGGAGGAGGAGGAGGAGCACTCGGGCGAGTGGGAGCCTCGGCCCGGAATAGGAACGACTCCCGGCCCAAGAGCGACAGCCGCCCATCGACGAGCAGTCCTCGACCGTAGGAGCGGCGGTGCGGGGGTGCGCGCGTTACCCCCGGTACTCGGGGTACCTCCGGCGAGAGGGAGGCAATCATCGCCGGGAATGGTCATTAATCGCCCTGGCGAAACGAGGCCGCTCGGTGCGATCCGGGCCCGCGTCTCGCAAGTCATCCTCCGGCTGCGACCTCCTTCCCCCGAGCGTATCACCGAGGCCCCTGACGATGATGATACATGGCGTTTGCCAGCGAGTGGTCCCGTCATCGTCCGCTAGCTGACCGCCGCCCATGTACGCGTCCTTTGAGTAATCGAGCGACGGACTCGCGCATCAATTATAGCCGTATCGGCCCACGAGAGGACGAATGAATTCTTCTATTGCCAGGGAGAGACTGCCATTAATCAGCGAGCTCCTCTTTGTCGAGCTCCTTCCCCCCGTCGGCCCTCCTTTCCCAGGCCCGGTTCACGAACCTCTGCTCTCCGTTTTTTCCGAGGCTGCGCCGATTCCCTCCCGACTCGCTCGGCCCTCCTTCCTCCTCCGAATATTTGGAATTCGGCCGGCGAATCGGACGCGCTCGGCTTTTCCTTCGCCCCGGCTCGTTATCCCTAACGCAGTGAACTCAGTGCTCCAGAGAGAGAGAGAGAGAAGAGAGAGTCCTGCTGCTGCTTCCGATAACGAGCCGGCACTTGCCTTCAAGACTTTACCACCTCTCCCCACCCAAGGAAGAGCAGAGACTCTCCGCTCGCAGGGACTCAATGAAAACAGTCATATAGAACGACGAGATTTATTGTTACAATTCAAGCCGAGTCTTATTTAAAATCTAATGCCTTGGTACAACTATTTAATTAGTAAAAAATACTCTTCTTTACATAAAATAATACTTTCGATGAGTTTTAATTATCTCCTAAGCTTAATAATTTCTTACTCATTTAATACATTTAATGTACATTGTAATCCAATTATCACACGCATACCTATAATTTCGCTTTACGGTTCTTATTTTCTTGCATACACAAGAACTATATTAATTATACACTATGCATACGTACAAATATATATATATATATATATATATATATATATATATATACATACATACATATATATGTATGTATGCATGTATGTATTCAAATGTACTTATGCAAATGTATACATATATGTTTTTGGCATTTCGATTATTTGATTCATTCCCTTGGACTGTAAACTAATCGAACTAGGAATATGTGCTACTTTTACAAACAATAAAAAATCTACAAATACGCATTTTTTAAATACAAATATAATTAGTATTTCTATCTTTACATAAATTTATACAACAATATTTCGTAAAAAAAATTTGATCTAGTTGCACATAAATCAAGTCGAAATATAATTGTTATGCATATAATGCGTTATTTTCAAACAATTTTTTCAATAATCAATTACATATTTGATATATTCATTATAAATAAATTTTTTAACAATAATTGGATTTATCCTAAAAGTGATAACAAATTTCGTTCATTTCTTTTTAATTCTTCGCATATTAATAAAAAATTCGATTAGTTTATCGGTAAGATAAAAAATAAATATTAAATAAACAATTTCAAACATTTAACCAATATATAATAAATTGCAAACAATGTACTTAGCAATGTTACTTTTTTTTATGGCGTGATATTCAAATTTAAAATTTGTAATTGATAATAAGCATAGAAAATAAAAAAAGATGCTCTAATTATCTCATTAATGTTATGACCATCTATCGTTGTATTGCAGGTATTTGCGTGTAGCGCATTAAATCATTCTTTATCGAAGATACAAGAATAATACATTATTAACAGTTTTTGATAAAATAGCTGAAATATTTTCAAAGACTCTCTCATGTTGTAAAATATTTGATGAAAAGTTGCTTTTCCAGTTGTGAACATTAATTAACAAATTCTACAGCATTAAAGAATATTCGTATCAATGGATTATTAGAGGTTAATATTGAACACAAATTTATTATCAGAGACTTTTTAATACTCGATTCGGTTTTAATAAATAAATAATACTAATGAGTGATATTAACGCCAATTCTATTCTAAATTGTTACTATTCGATAAATATTGTAAACGTGGACCAAGTGTTAATCCAAAAAGTTTATAAAAAATTTATAATTCATTATGATACTTGTAAATTAGTTGTTAAACCAAAAAACCCCGAGCTGAAAAAATAAAAATTGACAAACGTATAAGCTGTGCAAAGCCAAAGAAATGTCAGTTATTGGGAATAGAAATGCTCTGGATAAAAAAAAAAAAAATCCAAGTTCGGCAGTAGATACGTACGAATCGCTGTATTACAAAGCGAAAGGGGAAGGAGTTTAAAGCTCAGTAAGGACTGTGCTTAACGAAGAAGTATACGAAACCATCGACGTCGTCGAGCTCCTTGGAGTAAAACTTAACGGCGATCGTGGCCCTGCCCGCGATTTCCGGCGTCATGGAGAAGCGGCAAAGAGCCTCGGCCCCGACCTCGACGTCCTCCGTAAGCTTGAGCTTGAGCTGCTCCTTGAGACCAGGACCCTCCACCAGGAACTTGCCTCGCTTCAGGGGAATCGGCAGCGGGTTCTCGAAGCTGGCCGTAGCCCCGAAGAGCTCGCCGAGGGTCGGTTGGCTGTCGAGCTGAAAGGCTCGCCTATTAGCCGAGCCCGGAGTAGCCGGGAGTAGTCGTCGACCTACCTTGATCTTAATGTCGGGCTTGCGCACGCGAAAGTCGTCCTGGGCGAAGTACTCAAAGTCCGTGTCCTTGACGGTGGCCAGGCAGGAGATGTTGAAGGCCGACTGGTCGAGGAGCTTGGAGCCGTACTCCTCCCAGTTCACCTCGAGGCGCACGTCAACCTTGGAGTCCGGCTGCACGACCCGATCGCTCTCCGAGCGCTTCACCGAGTCCCCGGTCCGGCCCGTGTAGGAGACCGTCTCCACCCGCAGGATCACGGACACCTGGTGCGTCTCTCTCCGGCTCTGGTTCGTGATTGTCAGCACGACGCTGGAAGAGCCGACAACTGTGAGCTTCCGCGGCCGAGGCAAATTTACCGATAAAATTATTCCTATTCTCGCGGTGGGTGCGGAGCACTTTTAGGACAGTCGCTGTGTACCCAAGGCCACCGATCACCCTGCTTCACCAAAGGGATCTGCTTTTGCCTAGGCAAGCTAGGATGGACTAGAAAAATCATGTCGCTTTGTGGCTACTTTGCTTAGGATCGTAGCCCTGGATTACTGACCTCCTTACGCAAAATAATTCCACTTATAATCTCGCTTGACTTCTGCTCGGGCCAGTCGTCCATCCAGAACGTACAATGGCCAATGTGCAAGACAAAATCAATTATAAAACAATGCACAAGCCTTTAGCCCCGGCTAAATTCATGATTTCAAAGAAGGCAATGATTAGTTGCCTCGTTGCGCAAGGAATCTGCGAACGCGTAGGTAAGCCAAATGTCAACTGGACTCTTAGACTCCTATGTAATTTACTTTAAATTTATTTATTCGATACGAGCTCTTGAGATCGTTTCCGAGCCCGAACAGCGTTAATTCCTGTTAAACGCGAATTGATATTCAATGACGAGGTAATTATTTTTAATTCGACCACAACGTGCTCGCTACTTTATTAATTATGCTCTGCATTTGCATAATGGCTTTGCGCGAGTCTGCAATAATTGCTCAGGGTCAACGCTGGCACTCTAGTGCGTACAATTTTGGAAAATTATATTAAAATAAGTCTTACCTGAATGGCTGGCCAATAACGATGTCGTCTCTGAGCTCGAAATTGAACAATACGTCGTTGAATTCGTCGTTCAGGTAATATCGGCTGAAGAGCGATTCGCTCTGGCGTAGCGCCTTCAGCATGGCAGCCCGTTCCTCATCCGATTCTGCGCGAATTCATGGAAGTATTTTGTCAGACTCAGGAGGCCACTCGTAGATTTAAGAAAAATATTACACGGAAAAAAAGGTAAAGCCTTTTTGCGCAATTTGCTTACTTTCTGGATACTTGTACGTGTGGGTGATGTCCTCCCTCTCCCAAGAGCCGACAGCTTTTGTGCTTATGTTTTGGCCAATTCTGAGCTCAGCAAGGAATACGATTAATAATTGTTGTTTGAAAATAATAATAATATTGATATCCGCTTGGGTTCTCAGGGAAGCTTGATCGGTTTCCTTTAACGGCTAAACAGTGTCTAACTTACAATGGAGTCGTTGGGGTTGCTGTTAAGGATAATTGAGCAGCAAAGCGTGCAATCAATCGAATGCATTATTTTAGCGCGGACGATCAATTTTTGTGCACTGGTAAAATACGAACTCGTAACTTCAGGCTAAATTGATTGATTAGCATAAGCGAAAGTTAAGGAACGGCCGTAGTGAATTATTACAAGATTATAAGTAATTATGAAGCAACTAATAGCAGCGTACGTCAAAGGCTCATTTGAGCTCCAAGTGCCTCAACAATGGGCACTGCTCCCACGCTAGCTCTTAGGTTCTCGCCAATAAATCGTCTCTCGATTGGATTATTATTTATGGCCGTCGCGAGCGCGGAAGCTCGGCTCCCGAGGAGGCCGAGGGACTCACCCGTAAATGTCCTTGGTGACGAGCTTCAAGGGCTGCGAGGGTCCGTTGTATCTCCAAAAGACCTTGTCGGCGTTGACCTCGGCGAAAACGAAGCTATTGTCGTAGGGCTTGAATATCTCGGCTCGCTTGACCGCGGCTACGGAGGCCGGCCCCAAGCGATAAGCGTTCTCGCTTAATTCCTGCGGCGTCGAATCGATCACCTGCCAGCCGTGACAGTCGGCCGTCAGATCCAATCTCTTCATCCACACCTCGTTCCAAACGTGAAAGTTCCTGCGAGCAGAGCCGGCAATTCGGCCAGCGATTTCTATTAGTCGCGAAACCGCCGAGTCCACTCGCCCCCACCCGACTCCCCGCTTATTATTGCCATTTGAGCTTGCGCTCCCTAGGCCTGCTGCAACGACGATGGACCTCGCAGCCGTTCGCTCGAGGGCGAGACGAGCTTTTCGTCATCGGGCAAAAGTACTCTTTCCCTCCGTGAGACTCTATTATGAATTTTGCGAAGCTGCCGCTTAGCTATCGATATTAGGGGCTTATTAGCTTGCGGCGCTTCGTTTCGCAATAAATTGAGGGCCTGATTCGTTGTAAGGCACAAGTGCCAAGAGTAAGCTTCGGCAGGAGCCTATTGAATTTGCACGCGAAGGCCCCCCTTAGTAAAGGCAGCCATGGCATAGGGACTGCGCAAGAGTATTGGCCTTTAAGAATGCAGGAACAATTATTTTGACGTGCCATGAATGAGCCCACATGGTGAAAGCGGCACAATGCAATACATCTACGAGGAATATCGATCAATCATACCATATCGAGTCGCTATTGAGCTCCTCCATTAATTTGCCGTTGTCGTCTATGAAGTAGTCGACGGTCAAGCTGTTTTGCGTGTCGTGGGCACTGGAGTAATTGGTGATGACTCGACAAGGCAGCCCGACTACCCTGCAAACGGTCGCAAGGACACCCGCGAACACCCAGCACTGGCCGTACTTAACGGGCTTTTTCGTCTCGTAATATTGCTGGAGTATCTTCTGGGAACCGAGCCAGCGGGAAGGTGGCGTCCCGCCCCCAAAGTCCTCCGACCAGTTGCCCATCACGACGCCGTAGTCATCGGGCGAATTGACCTGTCGATCGATCCAAGTTATTCAGAATCATCATTCGTCACGCTTGTCTGGCTTCCTTTGCGCTTTTTATTATATCGAGTGGCTTTTTAAGGCCTGGACTCTTTGTAATGGGTAAGAAGGTACTGCAAACGTGTCTTAAGCCCGCAGAATAGTTGCAACTCCCAATTATGCGCAATACCCCAATTGTAAAACCCGATCCATGTAATTAAAAGTTAAAATCTACAGGGATCTGGGTTAAAGAGCCCCGCTTAAACCAGTACTGAAATACGAGACTTACAGCTGCCGAAAATACACGTGATATGACAACGGGATCATTGCGAGAGGACACGCGAACTTTCCCAACGTCGGCCATTATGTATAAAGCGCAGTCCAATATATCGCGCTCGAATTGCGCGTATTTCCAAACTGAAGCTCTCATGCGATTGCACGTACCCCTCCAAATTAGTCCAGAGTCGGCCAGTACGTACTCTTGACGCTCTTCTTCATTTTCCATGTGAACTACATCCTCTGAAACATTATGATTTTCAAGAACTTAATAATGAGCCTCGTAACGAAATATCATCAGGCTCAATTATAGAGGCAACTCAAATGCTTTCTGACTAATAACGCCCATTTCATTGAGCCAACGAAGAATTTTAATGGTAATCTTACATTGACGTTTCGCCAAGCTTGATATTTTTAATACGTTTAATATCGAGCACAGCATCGCAATTGTTTAACTAGGCTTCACGTGTGCAAGCCTCGATTATTTCTGCATAAACGCATTAACATCGGTCCACATGTAGAACGATGAGTACAATATATTCCGAGTCTTACTAATGATATTTTATTTATGAAAATGAGACAAGTTCAAACATTTCTAATGAAATGCGAGTGAAGAATTTTTTTTCTGGATACAATTATAGCTGATTTATGACTATAATGACAAACTACTGTATTCTGTTAAGCATTTGATTTTATGCATTGCTAATAGCTCATATTAAAATTAACTTTAGTTAGCTTGTAATAACAATTTGCATTAAGAAAAAAATATCTTAAAATGCTGCTTAATGATTATTCGCCTGTTAGAGATTCGCAATTATTATTTTGAATTAAATTCTGATAAATGATTATATTTTAAATTGTCGAGTTTTAACATTATTTTTAGGATAGAATCTTTTTTGATTTAACGTTTTTTATAACTTACCTCGACACCATGGATTAAATATAAGATAAAATGGATTATCTACAGTGAAACTGACAGCACCTTCAGAATCTCTTCTTTTTGTATCTATTTCCATCTTCCATTTTCCAATTATAGCATCTGCCGCTGCTGTAACCTTTAATAATTAATAGACTTTACAACTCCATATGTATTTCGCAGTCACACTTTACATTAATTCCCTCCAACCCTTGTATTTAATTAAACTGAAATACTCATCTAAGACACATCTGATTTATACTTTATATGAAATGATTCAAGACACACAATTAGCTAAATTTAAATGGCGCCCTAGAATTAATCTGTTGAAGGTAAACTAATGAATCACTACTTATTAGCAAAGTGTTTGGTAATAAATACTTTCATGAGCATTGAAATCTTAAAATGTACCATTATGCAATTTTTTTTTTTTTATCAATAAGTTATTCTTCAATAGTAACATTTTGTAATTAGTGCTGACTTGTAAGAAAACATCATTCGCGATAAAATAATTTTTGTTCATTTTTTCTAAAACCAATATCATTGCAGCTTATTAAATTTTGTACAATACAGGTTTTGAAAAAAAAATTTATTTTAATTTTACGTAGACTAACTACTTATATGTTTCTTTTATTTTTCGATTGTAGTCGTACATTATTATTTTATATTTAATGTTGTATTAAATGTATGCTATATGTTATATTGAATGTTGCAAAAATTTGCAATCTACATCTCTTGTTTAGTATGTATTTTTTTGCATATAAAGAAAAAATATGTTATAGGTGTAAAGTGCAGATAAAAAAGCTTGAATCAATATTATAAAATTACTATAAAAACACAATTCTCAAATTATTAAAGTACTTAATGTTTTGCATTAATGCAAAAAAAATTTCAATTATAATTTTATTATGAAAGTATTAATAATAATTCCAGGTTCATTAATATGAGATATTCGAGGATAACACCCTTAAGGATAAAAATTGACTTTAAATTTAAATCCTTTAAGAAATATATAACTCCGAATATTGAAAAAAATCTTTCATTGTTAAAGCAAGGAAAATGAAACCATTTTATCGGATTTTAATTTATGGATCGACACACTTTTTTAAGTGAAAGAAAAAATTGTATAATTTTAATAATCCATTTTCAGATTTCTATTATACGAATCAAGTGAATAATGATGTTTCACATTATTCAAAGGTTGTATTAAATAATTAAGAATTATTGTAGATGTAAAATAGTTACATATTTAAATATTTTTATTAAGAAAGATTAATATGCCGTCATAGGATGAAATGCTACCTTTTTAAATATATATTTTACGATCCATTATCAGCCATAAAAAATACTTAAGATTGAAACAAACGTTATAACATCCCTTGGTAGGGAATAAATTTTTCTTTGTTTTTGGTTATATTAATATTCATTTTTATAAGATTCAGCATCATAAATGGAATTATAATAATAAATTCATGGCATAATTTTAATGATATACAGCGCTAGTACTTTTGTTTAAATTTTGATCAATTGGTATTTACCATGGATTACTTTTATTATAGAAATACATATGAAGCTCCATGCCAAACTCAAGGAGACAATGTCAAAACTTAACGTTGCACATCGCACTTTCATCCGTCGATAGCAAGTTGATGGCGATAGGTCTGAATTTTTATTTCAAGATTACAAAGATATCTCTCATTAGGAAGGATGTTTTACTTGTTTTATAAAATGGCTCATAAGTGAGTCGATATAAAAATAATAGCGCTCGTGGAGGGTTAGGAAGCATCGGGATGCTAATACGTGGTGGGTAAGCATCGTTGGTCTTGGCTCTGTAAATATAATGGACCGCCAGAGGCGAATGAGCGGTCGGTCGGCAATGGCCAAAGGATGCGGACGACAGACCTTAATCCTGAGGGAGTTCTCAGCGTAGGTCTCGATGACGGTCTGCCAGGCTCCGTCGGACACCTCCCCAGGATGCAGGAGCGCCGAGGCGACGAGGGTCCCGTGTCCGTACTGGGGCTTCTTCACGCCCTCGAGCGTGAACACGATGGATATGCCATCGATGGCCGGGTCGTAGTTGCGCGATAGCTGGAGGTCGAGGACGAACGGCTGCCCACGGCGGACGACGAGTCTCGCGTCCTTGAGCTCGCGGTTCATGAGGTCGTAGCGCGCGGTCCGGTGCTCCTCCCCGTTGTCGTCCAGACAATAATCCACGTGGACGATCGCCAGGACCGAGCTCGTGTAATTCTCCCCTTCGACGAGACAAAAAAAAAGCAAAGGGTTAAGCTCCTCGGGGCCTCGGTGTAAGGGAGGCTCCTCGATGCCGCTCGATGCCGCTCGATCTATCGCAAGCCCTTCCACTCCACTCGATCATCGGAGCTGCTCGTCTATTTTCAACCCAATCGAGGAGCGGCCACTGCCTATGCCTGCGAAAGGCTTCCCTCCGTCTCGGCTCAGCGGACGTTAATTACGATCATTTTTCAAACTGGCCCTCTGATAAGGTCCTTCTTTTAGATTCTAAAGCAATGGCCAAAGGTTGAATGGGCGCGAAAGCAGAGATGCCCACTTCTGTACGTCGTAAAAAATCGTTTGTCTTTCATGAGGCACGCGTGAGTGTATTGCATTGATGAATTTTAATCGAACTCGGATTGATTTAATGGAAGAAATTTTCTTTTACCCAAGCATTTCTCTTTGATAACGAAAATAGGTATAAGTACTCGCGTCACTTCGTATTTCGGTATTTTCGCGTTAGCCTTGGGGAGGAAAAAATTACTCTTAAAGTTTTGACCTGCGAAAATTGATTGCACATAAGTAGGGATGCACCGTCCATATTGTACGCATACGTATAAACATTTTCAGGCATAAAAAAGCTGATGCTTTTCTCGATCTAAAAATCAAAGCGTGGGTAAAGAATGACCAAATGGTCTTATTAAGCAGATTGTCAATGATTTGAGAAAAAATCGGAGCACAAGGGTTACGAGCCTTGAAGTATTAGAAAATTAATATCGTAGATCGAGAGGAATACCAGACAGGAGTGTAATGGAGGTCGAGGTAAGTGCGAGAGGTTCACAGAGGCGTTCGATCAAGGAACAAGCGCGAGTGTAGGAGCTTCGACGATTGGGTTAGGCTCCGCGGGCCCAGGAATAGCGACGAACCAAACTGAAGCCGAAAGAAAGCGTCGCACTCACAATAGAATCTGTAGGGGAAGCGACTCCGGCGGCGATTATTGAACACCCGATAGCGATCGTAGAATCTGTAATACATGTCGGCCATCGAGCGCCGGTCCGTTCGGCCGATTCGAAAATCGCGGCGCGGGTGCGCAGACAACTAATGCGCCTCGGCGCGAACTCCTCTGGCCTTTTGAACGGCGCCTCCCCCTCGGCTTCGGGGGACCCCTTCCCGGGAAGAGGTGCCCCCTCCGGCCGGTGGAGGGAGACGCGCCGGCGTCGGAGGCTCAAGGCTCTTGATCCGACCGAGGCGACCATACATGGCGGCCGGGCGTGGGTCGCCCGGAGCCGCGAGTGGGAGCACCAGCCTCTCGCACCCACTCCGCCGAGGCGATTGTATCACGCGGGACCTCCGCGGCGATCGACTTAATGCCGCTGGGCCCTTCCCCGAGCCCCGACGTCCGCGCGCCGCCCTCGAGCCGCATTCCTCTTAAGGACCGGCGGCCTCCGGGGACTCGCTCCGAGGGTTGCCCCGGCCGAGCTCGGGCTCTTCCTCCCTCTGCGGATCCCCTAGAGGAGTCCTAGAGGATCAGCGATCGGGCCTCTGCCCATACAATAGACGTACGAGGATTCCACGGAAATCCACCGCTCTTAACGCTCGACATTCCTGTACCAATGAACTCTCTAAATCACGTATCGAGTTAGCGTCGAAACTAGCATTTTTATTTTCGCTTCAAGCTCCCCCGAGCGTCGAATTGCTTGATAGCCAAGAGTAACGAGCCGTTTACCGAAAAATTACGCATTTGTACCAACGTACGGTAGCAATTCGTTCCTTTACGTATGTCCTTTTATATTCGGTGACTCAATAAGATTTCTCCGAATAGTTCATCCAATCATTAATACGCAAACTACTTTTACGGAAACACGCCTACTATTTATAAAAAATAATTCACTTATATAGAATCATATGGTACATTAGATATTTCGAAACGTTGTTTTTAATGAATATTACGGATAATTAACCTAGATTTAAGAAAAATAAAGCTTCTTTAGCTTAGAGATACTGTGTGGTTGGAAAAATTATTATGCCCGTACCTAAACATTAAATTGTTATTTTAAATGCAAAGTATACATTTTCAATTCAACATCCGTCAATAATGATACCTGTAGTTCATTGTTAGAGAACTCCTAATGAGTTTTATTTTCAACGTGATTTACTCTTAATAGTATATTTGCGCCTTTTCCATATGTGCAATATCACCTCTGTAATTCACAAGTGACTCTCCTCATTAATCGATCAATAATTATTCATACTATTCAACTTATGACGCATTTCCATTTTTTTTTTAACGTGTGTTTACAATTTTAGTGGTGAGATATAATCAAAGTTACTAAAATAAATAATTAGGAAATCAAGGATGTGTTAAAATTGCATCTTCTTTATCCACATAATTTTGAAAGTCATCAAATGAAAATAGCAATATTTATCGCGTTTGAGAAATACAATTAAGAATTTATTAATTACACAATTAACAAATGCTGGTATACAGAACTTCATTGTCTTAGGAACTCCTCATTATATTTCTGAAATCGTAAAATTACGAAAGAAAAACTAATCTCTTCACGAATTACAATACACAATTTAAATAGGTCGTAAAATAATATTCTAAAGTCTCATGAATAACTTTGTTTATAATGAATTTTTAAATGTACCAAGGACTAAATAATATATTTTACAATTATAATATAAATCTCTGGTATTTTCAACAAAAAAATTTTTTCCAATTAATAGGATGCGTATCAAAACAGGATCGATATGATTTTAATTCATAATAGTCTTGGGAAATTTAAAAAAAAACATCTATAATTGCACGTGTAAACATGATTATGTATTATATAAATAAAATTTTTACGTTTTGTGGTATATGCTTAAGATATTGTTGAATGAAAAAAAAAAATTTTCAAAGTATCGATACAATGACGTTGTATGGAAATAATTTTTATGAATGAAATTTCAATTTAATCATCGAAAAACTTTATTTAAAAAATTACATTTTCAATGTTTTTTTAAACTATTAATAATTATAAAAAAAATTTAATGACTTTTTATTGAATAGTTAATAAAATATTATTATTTAAATTTAATGTGTAATTTCACGAAGCAGTTAATCATTTTAATGAATTTGTAAATCTTTGCTTTATTAATGCTCACTTACATTATCAAAATATATGCAAATGAAATAAAAAAGCTCTGTAATATTTTGTTTTTAAAGAAGTCACAGTAATTTTATAGTCTTGGCGCTTGATTGGAATTTTATTACTATTTCAATAATGTCAATTGTAATATTATGGTAATGATATAAAACTTCATTTAAAAATATTTTATGAAAACATAATGCCAATTAATTTATCAAAAGTTTTGAGCGATTTGCATTTTCTTTATAAATATATTTTCTTTGTTTCAACGTTCACTTAATGGTATCATTAAGTTAAAAGCAATTCCAAATTACCGAGTATAAAATATTATTATTTGAATGCTTTTTGTCGAGGATTAAAATGTCAATGATGCAACTTTTTTTTTTTAAATTATAGTCTAACAATATTGTAAAAAAAAATATTCCAAATCGTAGTCTATCAATAGGTATCGTTTAATTTTAATATATAATTTGAATATTATATTTTATGCAGACTGAAATTTTCGCTTGAAATTCCATTGTGTCCGTCAGATATAGTTTGTATGTAGTTCATCTTTGTAACATCCATAAAAAAGTGTATCATTGTTTCCTGAAAATCTCGAATTTGTATTTTTCTACCACTTACAAAAAGTGTTTATCGTGTATTTAATTTCATGCTTAAGACAATTTTGGATAATGCTTTTCATCGCACAAATCACTCGCGCCCAGATGGGTTATTTTATAAATGCAGCTTCATTCATAGTAATGCCGATCCGTAAAGCTTTTCAGCTCGCACATTACTTATGCACGCACACGTGTGCTTAAGATGTATGTGCCACGCAGAAAAAAAGTGAGTGTTAGTATTGTTTTGCATCGCTGACGCTGCGCCTTCGCAATCAAGTCAAGGTCCTATGTACACTATTATAACGCGGCTGTAACTGTGCGGAAGCTCAAGTAAACCCATACTTATCCTATGTACATGTCCCTTAAATTTGAACTCAAATCTGATCCGTATGAAATATCAAAGCCCGACTCAATGATTATCATCTAATCAATTCTAGTATCGACTACTAACTTATTACACATAGTTCACTTATTGTGTCGAGTTTTCAATCGATCATATGATAAGGTTTTCTAATAATTACACGTTAAGAAGAAGCACAGGATAGTCTAATTATTTTTTGAGTGAACGATTGCAAATAATTTTCGGTTAAATTACAATCTTCGTTAGAAATAGACCAATGAAAATCTCTGCAAGCTGTAAAAATGATCTATTTATTATTGTAACTTTCTTCTGCAATCGAGAATTAATACTTCGTTAATAATAACATCGTGTTTTTTTGCAATTAAATTGATTTATGCGGGGAATTTTATTTTTCAAAGGAATATAAACTATTTCCAGAATGTTGGTTAAGTAGAACCGTATTATTGTCATGTAGGAGGACTTATTTTATTCTTAGCTCGAGAAATAGTTTATAAAGTTGCGTATCTAAGAATCTAAGGTTTTTTTAATCTAATAATACCGCGTTTAATTATAGGCTAAAACTTTCGGCTCTTATTCATGCAAACTGAATGCTTTTAATTAACCCTGGATTCACCCTTGTACTGGTTAATAAATTAGCCACTTGATGAAACATAAATAAATACATCTATCTCGTGTGCATAAAATAAATGTTAATAGCACCAACCTAATCCATTTATTTTATCAATAAATCGATTAAATTAAACAATAAAATATCATGTGTGCTATTTCTCTCTTGCTTCTTTTCTCTTTCTCTGGATCTATATTAGTATTATGAGATGAATTTTTATTTACTTCCTAGATAAAATTGAAGCTATTCTGAATATGTGAAAGATTAGTCATTCATATTTGCTTGCTCACATAAAAGTTATTTTGAAAAATTGAAAATAAATAAAATCTTATTTATGCTCTTATGCTATGATTTTTAGGTTATTAAAAACACACGTAATACAATAATTTATTATACAAAAGAATACACGTGTAAAAATTAACACAAAATGTGCGTCAAAGTGATATAATATCACATTGAAATGGTTTTAAAATTAAAATTTTGCAATTTTCATGAGAATAAAGTTTGAATGTATCTATTGTATTTTTCAACAAACAAAATGAATTAGATACTACTTGTTAATAATATAAAAATATAGTAACGAATATGTTAGGCTAAATTGGATTATTGTTTGCATACTAACGCATGTCCACTTTTGAAGAATGAGTGGACAAATACATTTTTATTAATTAGAAGTCTTGTGGACAGTTCAGTAATACAATTTTTATATAATTTTATAGTATATAATTTTATCTACTTACAATTTTTATACTTTAATTATAATTTAATTTATTTAATTTTAATTATACTTTAATTTTTATATACTTTAAAGTATATAATTTTATTACGTATTTTTTATATTTGTAAGTCAATGAAGAGCGAAAAAGATATTTTAAAAATGAGAATTTTTAAATAATCAACATCCTAGATGAGAAACGTGAACGAATTCTTATAAATTTTCAATTGTATAAACGAGATTGATCCAACGGTATTTTTTTATTTATTTTTTTTTTTTTTTATTGGAAGACGTTTTCCTGTCTAATTTTGTACGTTAAAATTACATCACTCTCGCGTTAGCGTGCTGATAAAGTTTCACAATTATCGTACTAGAGAAGGAAGGCGCTAGTTCATATTTACGTTTAACAAATGAAGCATCGAACTAATACGTGTAAGTAACTAATATGTAATGTGGGCGTGTACCGCGAACGACGGTATGCATTTTCCCGAAGTTCCCGAAGCTGCTGCTCTACATGCTTAATTTAATAAATAAACGTAAAATAAAAATACCGCGAGGGAGCAATCTTATGAATTTGAGCTCATTAGTAAAGTGGCGTGCAGCGGACCTTAATGAATCTCAGTATTGAGCTGACTGCATTCCATGCACGATTATGCGTATACGGATAGAGAATCCAATTGAGGGGGATAAGAGCCTACGACGATAGCAACATATAAATGCTAAAAAACATTGGTTAATTTGTAAGTCTCGTTTGCATTTACCTTGACGGTAACGGCAGCAATGATTTTTAAAGGAAGTGACAGGTGCATTAGACGATTCGGCTGTGACGAAACTTCAAAGTCCGTGCGTTTGAGTTTTTATCGTTTTAAAATAAACGCCGTAAGCGCGCCAGAGACGAAGAGATAAGCCTTAAATAGTAAGCGCTGGGCGTTTTTACAAGAGCTCTAAAGATTGGCTCGCTCGGGATCCTTGGGAGCCTCGAGAGGGACATCCGGAGGGTGGCTATCCTCATGGCCTCGCTGCGACGGGAAAATCGAGGGCGAGGGAGTGGACTCACCGTTGACGGTCAGCTCCGGGGGCTTGGGCAGGCACTCGGGCTTCCTGCAGGCGGTGACGATGTTGCCGCGGGGCCGCGAGCCCCGGCCCGAGAGCCCGAGGCACCGGGAGCAGCAGCTGCTGCACTGGTTTCCCATGGCGGCGGGCCCCGGGTGGGCTGCGGCATCAGCGGCTGGCCCAGCGGCCGGTAGCCGAGCGACTGGCGGCTGAGAGCCGATCCGGAGCTCGAGGGGCCCCCGAGACGATCCGGTCTGGCGATCGGCCTCCCGGCGAATCTTATTTGGCGCACCGGACGATCGCGCGCCGATCGCTCCTTTTCTCCTGGACCGCGTCCGCTCCGGCCCGACCGCCAAGAGCCGCTGGCCGCGTCTTCGCGCGGCTCTTCCGCCCGAGGCCTCCCTCCCTCCCTCCCCCGACTCCTCGCGACCTTCGCCCGAGCGATATTCTCCGCTCGTTACTTTGCCGCGGTGAGTGCCGATATATCGAGCTCTGGCCTGGCTCTCATCTTGCCGCCGCCAGTGATTTTTCACAATAAGCCACGTGGTTGAGCGAAACGCCTTGCCCTCCTCCTGCTTCGAAATCCACTGACGTTGGCCGGAATTACAGCTGCGATCGATGCGGTACGATCGGCTGCGTCGTGGAAGATCTTCGGGACTATCTTAGGACCCCTTTTTTGAGACAGCGTAACAATTAAGAGATACGCGCGTTTTTTATCATTTCTTTTCAATGGAAATCTCACAACATTTAAATGTCGAACAAGTGTGCTTTAAATGTATATTCCATTGAACGAAACTTTATATATAAAAGCGCACAGATATTTTAAATGATCGTCGCGAATACGTTTATTGCCTATTAATTCATTTCAATAAATATTTCAACGACCAAAAGCGACTGAAAGCTCAATGTTTTTATTTTTCTTGCAACGTTTTGTACCGCTGTATTAAGAAACACATTTTTTGTGTATATGTATAAATATCGTATTATTATGTTTCTTCATAAAAATCACATTAAATACTATTTTATCGACAAAGAAAAAAACTTAGTATTGAGATTGAGATCAATTTTCAAATGAAATTCTTTATTATTAGATTTGTCACCTCGGACGATTACTACACTTTATTTTTAATATAAAAGTAATATTTGCCATTGCAGTCATTGGCCTCAAAAACTACGACCCACTATACTATTTTAGATAGCATTGATATGATCGATTGATCGTACAAATTGTATGATTTCCTAAATCTAACTATAATTGGTTACATTCCTCGTATTAACGTCAATTTCGCTCAATCTTGTTACATCCAAGTGAGCTAGAAGACGATTCAAAGAAAAATCACGAATCAGATCGATTCTTTTAAATTACATTTTATATTCGATTTTTATAGACATTATTACTAAATATTTAATAAATAATCGAGCGAGTAAATGATAGGCAAATTAAAACAGGAGAGAAAAGCAGAAAGAAAATTGTTTCAATTATATAAATTATAGTCAATTTTAAATTAAAGATAAGTAGGCTTTGCTAGTCACGCATCAAATTTCTGAATTTTGTACCGTGACAACATTTCGAATATTTTTCAAATTAAAGCATACTTTCGTCTATAGCGAAATATCGAATTTTGTTTACAAAAATACATTTTACAACGTAGATGGTTAAAATTCATGACATTATAATTTTGAAATATGCGTATAATTAGTAAAGAAATACTATTTCATTATAATAAATTAAGGATCAATAATTGATCAGTAATAGAATATTGGGTACGAGTATTTTTTATAAATTAATTATAAACTATTTCTAAAAATAATTTCAGTGATAAAGAAACAATCATAAAGATTATTATCTATTATATTATATTATTTTGTTTAATATACAGTCGATATAAAATTTTAAAATAAGTTTCTATCGCATATTTTAATGATCGTGTAATTTAAAATAATTAAACAAATGAGCTTCATTTATGTAAATGTACGTAAAAATGAATAATAATAAATTACACAAAATGTAATTTATTATAAACAGAATTCGATACATACTTGATAAAGTGACATTTCTTGTATACAACCTCGAAGATTTACAACAATAATCGTAATTCATATTCAAATTAAATATTCCTAAATCATATAATAACTTTCTTTTATTTATTTAAGAATTTATAACTACATCGAACAGAATTTCTAAATCATCAAAATCATTAGCACGTACATTTAAAGATAATGTTACTTTAATACTTTGCTAGAATATTTATAATTATTTTAGAATTAAATTTAAAAAATATTAAATCTTATTATTTATTTATGTTCAAATATTATTCTCATACAATTGTTATCAATACGTATTTAAAAAATTAAATAAATTTATTTTCAAGCACTTCACCAGTTAAGTTAGGTGGCATTAATTCTTCTGAATCTTTAGTATCATTAAAGACATTCTTTTCATTATCTCTATTATCTTCTAATACAATCACAGATCTAGGTCTATCTTTTAATTCAACAAATAAATATCTATAACTCCATTTTCCTTCTGGATTCTGTAACAAAATTGATCGTTAAATTTATGTTAATGTTTGTAGGCACTTGGAAGAAATTGATAAAATTATGAAATAATTTAATACACACCTTTCGTACTTCTAACTGAACGGTACCTTTTCTGTTAACCCCTTGAATATAAAATTTCATCTTCATGTGTTCAACTCCATTTCTTAAGTATAAAAGATTTCTTGAAAAAAATTTTTTACGTTGTAATAATATAAATAAGAATTATTGGACCAATTATTGGATTATTACGATATGAATCATACTTAACACGAGCTCTTCTTCCTTTCGCAGTTTCTTCGCCATAAGCTTTCATGGGCAGTCCAAAAACGTCAATGATTTTTGGATCATTTATAACTTTATCAAAAGCCTTACTATAAACAGAATTTGGACTGTTACTAGAAAACAATTCTCGAAAGACATAATAAAATATAATAGCAGCGCCGCTTAAACCAACCACAAAAATACTTAAGTGCCAGACAAAGGTAGTCTTATCTTTAACTGGAAAGTAATAATGCTTCACAACAACTGTGGGGATAAAATATATTTACATAAATTCAATTGACGTAATAAATTTACCTACTTCTATGTAGTCAACTTGTAATTTATTATTATCCGATCCACCTGCAGTTGACTTGGAAATAGAATTTTTACTCGAATAAACTCGCTGTGATATAGCAAAGGGGTGGCACGCTATACTTTTTGATGAAATCGCTGGGACAATTTGAGAAAGCAGATGCTTTTGGCGAACAAAATTTATTAAAACTCTTGACATAGCCATTCTAAAAAATGTTAAAATAATAGTTACGGATGTGTTTATATTAGAATAAAATACCACTTAACATACAAAGTAGTTTGACTTACTTGAAATAAAATGAAATGATAATTTACTAGTGGAGTGTCTGCAAAATGTTGAAATATTTTCGAATTGCAAAAATCAAAACTTAATACATAATTTTGCTGAATACCCCAGGCAGTGTATTAACGTAAAACAGAGCATGACAAAAATTAAAGTACCTAAAGCGGGTATACAACTATACAACACAATCTGTACGATAATAATGATAAAGGTGAGATGAATTTCGAAGGCGACGAACCTAGCGGAATTTCTCGTAAAGTCATTTTAAAAACTAAAACGCTAAAAGGTGTGATTAAAATCGAGAACTGAGGAGTCATTTCAATGATTTTATTCGTGCATTATTAAAATACAAAAGAGACAGACGGATATTGCTAAAAAAAGGCCCATCGTACTTTTATTTAGCATTTTAATAAATTCTGTTCGCAAAGATGAATTATAATTAGATTTTCATTTTTTTCCAGCACAACATTTAAGCGATTAATTTGAATAGGCTCTGATGTTCGAAGACTATCAAAACTTCTCTCTCGTCGCCTCGTCCATTCAATAAATATCATTATAACAATTCCAGTTTCGTACTGCTCGTGCACACTTCGATAAGCTTTTACAGGATTCCGCAAGAGGCAGTAACGCATTAATAGTAGTCTTTAAGTAGAGACGGTGTCCAACTACATGCATTGGAAATATCCTTCAATTCAACGCGCATTACATCGTTTGCTCTTGTTTGTAAAACAGTGCAAGCTTACAAATGAGAAAATGAGTGCAAGTGAAATCGGATGAAATACCAACGTTATAGCGAGTAGCGACCGCTGACTGTTTCATCACTATGTAAATTATTTCGAGTTTAGGCGAGACTGCGCTTTTTAGACGAATTTAAAAGAATCAATTAACAAATAATATTAATAATAAGTATTAATTTAATTCTGAAGCGATCTTATTAATTATTAACGATTGTCAAGATCGCCTTTATAAAAATTTAATAATTAGCCTTGTATATGAAAAATTGTTGATACATGTTTTGAGAGCTTAAAAAATCAACAATTCAATATTAATTACGATTCAAAGCGTGAAACAGGCTTCATTTATCTGATATTCTATAATATTGCTTCTGATATATGTTACTAAGTTTGTATGGTTACTAAGGCATTGTGAATCGTTTCAAAAATTACTTTATGTTTTGATTGATTTTGTAGAATGTTTTTGAAGTTTTTAAGAATAAATATATATATATAATAAATTATTTTATATTTAATAGAATTTATTTTTAAGAGTGTCGCAAATTATAAGCAAATTGTATCCATCTTTAGATCTAAACAATCTGAATCAGCATAAGTTAATAATGTAAAAATACGTATTATTTGTCAATAAAAACTTGCATTTTTAAAAAGAGCTTGTACATGCACGATAAACATTAATATTTTAATTAAAATGAGATTACTCGTTTTGTATATTTTATTTTATAGTAAACAATATTATTGTAAGTGATATCACGGTTCTTTGTCTCATGAATACTTTACATCTAGTAAATGAATCGAACGATGAATCTTTCTACATTTAATAAAAAAAAATAACACTTTAATCGTGCCTAATACAGTATATCCATGCAACGCAATGTACTAATTCAACATTATCGTAATTTCGTAGTTGAGTAAAATATTATATAATAATTATAATATTATAAAGTAGCAAAGTTTACGATAAGGGCATTTGTGAATGTTGCTATTAAGATAATTGGAGCATACAAGTGCATCGGTGAATTGAGAAATGATCAAATTTCCTAACGAAGCAATAAGAACTTTACTCTAATTGCACAATAAAACAAATGCAGGACTAGTTGAGGATACTATAATCTACTCAAGTCTTACTGCAAATAGTAGCCGAACAATGCGTTGGCTGTAATCCAAACATGACCGGGAGGCAAGTTTCATTCAGTAGTCACCAACAGTGAGTCATCAACTGATTGACAGGAGGCAAAATTAAATTCATTTATGCATCATTGTGCTTCGCCGTGGTAGTCCGAGTTAAATGCCACAAGGAGTAGAAGCAATAACACAAGTTCACGAGCAAGACATGATCCAGCGATTGAATGATTTTTTTCATTAATCCATTGTTTCATTTACCTTATCGTACGATTATAGTTTATTCTATGCGATGTGTGTCGATGTGTGAAATAGCTTTATACCCAAACAACTTCAAAAAACAAAAATTAAGCTTTCTTTCGTCGTCGACAAATATTTTCTGAAAATAATTATGGACAATGATTTTCAATTATGAGTATAAAAAGGCGGTTAAAAGGCGGTAAAAGGAAAAGCATTCAGAGCGAGCAAAAAAAATTCTGATAATTTGTATAAATTAATTTAAAAAATTATCATTGTGATAATAATTTGGTAATATGTACGTTTTATAACGCACGTATTGCCATTTAATCTATATTGTTTTTTAATTGAAATACAATCTGCTTAACTCTTTGGATTTTTAATAAATTTTTTTACACAGAATAAATTAGCATACTTATGTAGCACCAGGTATTGACAACTTAATTGATTTATATTGCAAAGGCAACTACAAATCTAATACGTTCTTTTGCTATTGTATTCAATGATAAAAAAAAATCATAAAAGGAAATATTTTAGAATCAGAACGTAGAAATATAATAACGAATGCAAACATATGAATGTTTATCATGGGCTCGGGGTTTTCACATCTAAGTAATTAATTTTTGATTGAGATGACCTATAGTATTAATTAAAATAATTCATTGTATTATATTTTGCTTTAAATATGCTTAAAATTAAGTGCCATGTAATGAAAAGGAGACGCTCAACGAAAAATTTGAAACGCAGTGAATTTTCATTAATAAATGTTTTAAAAATGAGATTACAAGTGTTGTAGCTAAACTGAGCTCTTTACTCGAGTTTTCGATTTTCATTCTTCACGCGCTTTCGACATCGAAGCTATTTTACGATTTTCGTTGACGATACGTTTCACATTTAGTTATACCATTAGAACTGATCACTGGCGTTTTATCGACTCGATTCTTGTTTAATAATTGAATAACTTTATATAATATTGTAAAAAAAGCCAAAGAATTATTTAAAATTAACAATTATAAAACCCTTATAGATTTTTAAATAAAATTTGTTGTTTTCAAAACCTTCTGAGAAACATAAATACTAAATAATGTAAAGTTTTGATTATCGTACATGCAACTGTCAAAGTATGAATTTTTTATACTATCAATAACTACTCGCTTGATTCGAATTACTAATATTCGAGGAGTATATAGATAAATAATTAATCAAGAAGGTAAGTGAGCGTCGTTACCTTTCAAATACGTTTCAAAACAAGCACCTTCCAATAATAGGTAAAAAATATCCACTCGATAATAATATAATTGCCAGTCTTCGGCTTCATAGTTAAATTTGCGATCAAATATTAAAATTGCCCAGTGAACTTAATCATAATATAATATTTCACTTCAATTTTATGTATAAACCAAATTAAATTAAATTTAAAATTCTTCAATACTGTACTTCAGACAGTGTATTTATTCTATTTTATTATTAAATTTATTTTCAAAAAATCAAACGTTTTGGAGAAATTAAAAAGTTATAGAAATATATTTTTACATAAATATTACTTATGGGTTTATTAATAAATAAACAACTCGAGATCATGATAAAAGTGAGTTGTTTGTGGCCGAAGTCTGAAAACTTTATATTTTTATATGTGTTTGTATCATCTGTAATAATTACTCTGCCTTTTCAAATTTGGAAAGTATGTATGCTAAAGATAAACGATATAATATTTGTGATTAATTTTAATGATATAATTGTGGAAATATTAGTTTTCATAAAATTCTACTTATTGTGGATAAATAGAAGGTTGGTAAAGATAAATTAATTATTAAAAATAAATTTTTACTCAAATGTATTAATATTTTGAAAAAGATTTAAAACCTTTGATATAAACTTAAACAATAATTAAAAATATTTCAAAACTAACATTATACATTATTCTTTAAATAACAATAACAAGTATAACAAAAAGAATAAATTAAATATTATTCTTGTTTGTCACCATTAACACTTTTATTACTCAAAAAATTTTTTCTACTCCTAAAGACCAAATCTTCGAAAATTTATAATTTTTACGATGTTTTATAATAGAAAATATTCGATAAATTCGATAACTCAAAAAAATATAACATATAAAAGAAGATGTTGCTTTGAAATTCATAAATTAATTGCACCATAATTACTTTGCACTATTTTTTGTCCAAATTTTTATTTTTAACATTTATTTAACTTCATTTACAATATTAGTAATTTAATAATTAATTTTTAAAAATTTAATGTTTTTCAATCGAATCCTGGAAAAAGTTCTATCCCTGAAGACTTTATGCACAAATTATTTCAAAATTTTTTACACTATTTGTTTGTATTAGCTTACCTAAATATTGTAGCTGTATAAATATTAAATTTAAATGAAAATATTTAATAATAAAAAGCATAAACAAATGAGACTGAAATTGTTTTGACGGAGAAGTTTGTTTTAATTAACAAACATAATTCGTCATTAAATACTTCGATGTATATATTACTACAGCATAATTTTTTCATCGAATTAATTTGATTTATATCAATAAACTACAAAACAATTTTTATTATAAATTAATAAATGTATTTAATTACTATTGAATAATCTGACAAACAGAATTACTTAACTTAAACAAATGACTTTAATATTTAATCGCAAATTTAATATTAATTGCATATTTGAAATATTTTTATAATTTTTTTTTTTACTTACAATTAATAATACTTGAAAAATCTTTATTTAGTAGTAAAATAACCAAAAATTAATATCAATTCCTACTTTGTACATGTTTTCATAATTGACATAATATTACATAAAATGTAATATTATTATAATGAAAATTGATATTTCAATCAACCCAGAAAGCACATGTAGAAATCACAATGCATATAAGATTCTTGTAATGTATTTTTATAATCAAATCAGAATGATCAAAGAATTAATTCGAGAAATAGTCGATGATTGGAATAGGGAAGTAATACCAGACGATTGGAATATTATTGCTCGTAATTGCAATATATATGTAAACACAGAGATTTCAATTTATTTAACAACTGCAATAGCATTTATTATTAATTTCCTTAACACGTATATAAATGACAATATTGAAGACAGAGGTTTATTGCTTGATGCACATTACTTTTTTGATTTTCATAGTTCTCCGAATTATGAAATTTTAAATATAATTCAAGTGTTTCAAATGTTTGCTATGGCCAGTGTTGATACAGTAATCAAATTTATTCTGGTTATTTACGTAAGAATAATTATTTTTTTATTTATGATAAAACATTTATTTAAGATTGTTTGCATTAAGGTCTTTCCTTCTACTATTAGATTTTTCACATTTCTGCCCGTGTCACTTTCTTAAAATTCTACATAACACAATATTCAAAGAATTTTTTTAGTAAACAGGATAAAAAAAGTAATAATAGTTTTAAAGATTTAAAACTTCTTATAAATGAGCATCAACATATTTTAATGTTTATTAAAAAAATGGAAACTATCTATGGTCTTGTTTCACAAGTTCAACTTGGAGCTAGTAACATTTTAATTGGCGTGACGGGTTATTCACTCATCACAGTAAGTTATTTTTGGCAATTATACATACCTCCTAAAAAAGCAACAAGTTTAGTAAACATAGTTTTAGGCAACGTCGACTAATACGTTAATTATTATAAAATGTTTGCTGTTTGCCCTAATATGTTTGTTACAAGCCGGATCATTTTGTATTGCAGGACAGCACCTTTATAACCAAGTACATTTTAAATATATTTTACTTATTTGATAATTTTATACGTACTCGGATTTTTCTGATAAATTATATGGCATATCTGTTATTTGAATTCTATACATCAAAAATTTATGTTTTATTTTAATAGCTTTATACATATGTTTATATATATATATATATAATAAAAAAGCGTAAATATGTTAAAACAAGTTAAATAAATATGCTTTATATTAAAAGTGATTTTTTTTCATATACAAGGGTGAATCTATCGTCAACTTGTTATACAATTGTCTTTGGTATAATGCCACACCTAAAGAAATTAAAGTAATGTCATTTTTAATAGCAAGAGCTCAGATTCCATTAGCAATATGTACTAAACGGATATTTCAACTATCTAAAAACAGTTTTTTGAGCGTAAGTTATGTATCACTTTAACCTTAAATAGTTTTAAAAAAATAAACCATTTAATCGTTCGCTTTAAACGTAACTTTATATAGAAATTTGCCTTTAATATTGTACATAAATGCCATGTTTAATTGATATTAATAATTTGCTTCATTATTGTGCATACAAAATTAAATGTTTTTACTATAAAATTCAACAATCCTTCTTGATTGAATTTAATCGAATTATAATTATATCTTCAGCGTAAAATAATAAATATGAAATGCAAGGAGGTTTTCACTATTTCTATCGTAAATGTAAAGTACAGCTTTATTCAGAAATTAATTGAAAAATGTCGATTTAAACATTAACTCATCAAATTAATAGTTCAACTAAATTAATAAATAAAAAATGTTATTAGAAAATTTTTACGATACTGTTGAGGTAGTTGCAAGGTTAATAAATTAAAAAATAAATCTTATTGCCTTGTATAATATTTGTTTTTTAAAAAATAAGCAATACTTCTAAGTATCAAATCCATTTAATGTAACGTATAAAGTTTTAAGTGATGAGGGGACTCGTGTACTTTCGTTCTTACTGTAAACTACAGACTTAACACTTAATTAAGATTTTGTCTCGAAGTGTAAAATAATCGTATTTTATTAAATGTATACATTGCAACGACTTTATTAAAAAATCATAGCCATTCGTTAGAAGCCTATTATTATGAAAAGTATAAAGAATGTTTTGTCAGTAATTATTTAAATAGTTAATTTACTTGATTAAATTATACACATATATTTTAAAAAATTGTTTTTAATATAAAATATTTTACGTACAGGTAAATATTTTTACAAGACTAATTTTTTTTTTTACTTTGAAAATTTTTTGAAGATGTGCAGCACATATTGTTTTAAGCCCACGAAATTACAAATTTTTTACAATATTTTTTTTATTAAGTTTACGGGCAAAAAAATAATTTTAACATTGAGTTTTATCAAAATTCAAAACTATTTTTGACTCATCAAAATTATTATTTATATTTACGTATTATTTATTTCCATAGTTTAAAATATTAAAATTCAATTTAAAAAAACATTATACGAATGTATTTTTTTCAGATTTTGAAAACAGGGATTTCTTTTGTATCGGTCCTTCGAGTTATGAGCATGAAAAACCAATAAGTAGATAATAAGGATGGCTCAATTACGAATCTAACATAGTCAATAACGATTCTAAACTTCTTAAGGAGATGTAAACATATATTAAAAAATTTACCTATATATTTTTATAACATTGTACAAGTATATATTCAAAAATGTAAAATACGGGTGAGAATATTTTTATAAATTATAAGTACTCCTATTATTCATTTCCATGAATATTTCTTTAATAAACCTATAAGCATCCAATATATTGAGATCCAATTATTAAAGGCGTGTGTTTAAGTTTTCAAGAAATAAACATATGTCATAAAACATTTAACAAGAGATTTAAGTTAATTAAATTGTAATGTACACTTCAGTTTATATTTATGCTGTATTAAAAAAATAAATAAAATCCATTAGTTAAATTAAAATAAATTTTATATTTAATGAAATTCTTTAACGTTACAATGTACAAAATCACCATTTTCTATGACAAAGACGCCTTTTTTCTTCAATATACGAAGGAATTAAAAAATAAAAATCTCTAATTATCTCTAGTTGTTTGATTTTTAAGACCTACTTTACGAAAATCAAATGCGAGCATGATAATTATGTTAACATAGATAGTTATATTAACAGTAATATAGTCTGTCAGTTTCAAGGATATGAACATATGAATTAAACATAAGGGATAAGAGGTTTGACATTTGTTTTGTCTATTTTATATTTCAAATTTTAAAAATTATAGTTAATTAAATGACAGAAAATTTTTGATAATTTGCAAATTAACTTTACAAATTGAAAATGTTTGCTTCTCACGTAATTTAGAAAATTTCAAATAGTAGAATTTCAATAAGAAAAAGAAACATTGCAGCTATTCCACGTGTTATTATTAACGTAATGTTATGTACACAAACTTCACTGACTCAACCTATAAAACAGATTCTAGTCCATTGTCAGTATCTTATAGTATGGCAAACCATATGCATATTCAAAATAATAAAATTTGGAGGTAGAGTGACAAGTACTCAATCTTAAGATGAATTAATTTAAAAAAAAATAGCACAATATATCAACAGTATAAGCAATGAAAACAAATCAATCAACAGAAGCAAAGAGCAAATTTAAAAATCATGTACATACAATGAATGATCAAAAGCAAAGTAAATTCATTATGTTCATGCAGAAATTAATAGCCATAGTTTGAAATTACCAAATTTAAGGTTTTGGAAAATGAAATATTTAGGAAAGAGTGATTAATTTAATAGAGAAATATAAAAGTGGTATAATCCAAAATATAATATAAGCAGCGTTCGTTTGCTTTTTATTTGATCAAAAGTAAGCAAAATCATTTTTGTTATTGAATTGCTATATTGAAGAGTATATAAACAGTTTTTAAACTGCTATTAATTTTGTTCAAGATGTTTGAAACTTATGAGCAATTAACAATTGAAAATGTCGCTGGATGGATAGCCTCCGCTGCTATGATTTTTGGAGGTATAATACCATTTATTCCGCAATACAAGGAAATTAGAAAAAAAGAGGATACCGATGGTTTTTCCTTGTATGTCTGTCTTACGTTGCTCATAGCAAATACCTTACGCATACTTTTCTGGTATTGTTTATTTTTTATTCAATTTTTTTAGTTGCAAAGTTATATAGACTTATGATAGTAATATATATATATGTATTTTTTTTAGGTTTGGAAGGCATTTTGAATTGCCATTGTTAATTCAGAGCATTCTTATAATAAGTACTATGCTATTTATGATCAGGATCTGCATTAATATTAAAAATAAGCATCAAATTATAAAGCAAAAGGATAGAATATTTACAGGTATTGACTTTAAAATAAAAATTAAATTGCTCATTTCTATTTTTATATTGTTACTTCATAATATTGAATAAATTTATTATATTTATGGTTTAATTTTTTTTTCTTCAATTTATTAATTAATAATTAGATTTTGACTCTAAATTCTTTTGGAAATGGACAGACTTCAAATCATACGTGGATTTCATGCTACTTTTTGCATTTGTTGGAGCTGCAGTGATGTATCTTTTGATAGATATTCCAATATTTGTCGAACTAATTGGACTTTTTGCTTTATTAATAGAAGCAATGCAAGGGCTACCTCAATTTGTTAGAAATATTTCTAATAAGTCAACTGAAGGAATGAGGTAATATATAAAATAATTGCCCAGTATGTAGCAATAAAAAAATATTATATTAATTGAAAATAAAAATAAGACTACATTTTGTTACAGTATAGCAATGGTTGGAATGTGGACCATTGGGGATACATTCAAGACATTTTATTTTATACAAAGAAATGCACCAGTTCAATTTGAATTGTGTGGAGTACTGCAAATTTTAATAGATTTGGCAATACTATTTCAAGTTTATTATTATAAAAACAATACAGCTCTGACACGACCAGTTATTAGAGTGGATTAAAATTTTAGTTTATACGAAAACCATAAAGAGAATTTATGCATTTTTAATAATTTAAATTATTTTAAGATATTGAAAAATATAATCAACCCAACAATCTGTAATTTTAAAGAAATATGTTTTTTATTTGAAGGTAACACTTCGCTTGACTAACATTTATTTTTCTACAGAATGTACCATATTTATAAATACTTTGTTATTTTACTTGTTTCATAGAGATCATTTTATTTTGAGATAAGAGAGCACATATTTAATTGTATTTTTCAATGACTTAATCGCTTTAATTAAGTGATATTATTTATATTCAGTAAGCCAAAACTACATCATATTTTATTAATTAAAATAGTATTGTTAAGTTTTGTGTTATTATGTTGTTTTTACATAAAAATTGTCTAGATGAGAATCTACTTAAGAAGTATGAGGATTTCTAAAAATTAATTTATTGATCCAATAGCTTATAGGTATCTCTGAAGTTCGCTTTGTATGAAAATTTATTTAAAAAAACATTTTTTCACTTAAAATATAAATATCACGTCAGTTTGAGTTTTTCTTCTTGTGCTAAAAGTTGATTTTTGATCTTTTGTAACAGTTCCTTTTTTACCACATCTGGAACTCTACTTCTTGCTCTACTTGTCACCATTGCCAAAAGTGCATCATAAGTTATGTCCTGTCCATTTTCTTTAATAATTTCCTTGCAAATAAGCTTTACTTCATCTCTCCATCCACATTCAACTAATCTGCGTCTTAATAATTCTTTTAAACTGCAAAAAATTAATCAATTAATATTCACAATATTAAAAAGTTTTATTGAAAAATTAAATCGGTTATCAATAATAAAAGGTACAGAATTTATATGTTTATTATTTTTAAAGAGTCAATCAACACGTTTGTATATTTTCTTATAAAAATTGCTTACCCATCGCGATCACCAGCTTTCACTAATGTTTGATGCGGTGAAGTCTTCATTTTAAATACAAATTTAAATTCTTTGCATATCAAAAGAATAGTTACTGATTCGTTAATGGGAGTTACAGTCACGCTACAATTTAATCTTCTATTGATTATTTTAGGTTATAGCTTATATAGTAAATTAAGTAAGATTTGTAAGTAGCATCGTCCAATAGGTGATGTGCACTGTTCTGTATAAAAACTGAAATGTTATAAAAATCTCCTCTACTGATTACGTTTTTGGATCGTTCAATTTTATCTTACTCTAGCAAATTCTTCCTTTTTTTATATTTTATATTATTAGATATCATCTTCATAAGTATAGTTGGTTTCGTAATACATGGCAATAAAAATGAAATTGTATCTAATTGTATATTTATACATTTCACGCTTTTGATTTGCACCTTTTAAATTTGAATGAATAACATAATGTGTAAAATTGTAAATTGAAAGTACCTACCTACCTACCCCAAACACTTATTATGTCTTTATATAATGTAATACAGAAGACATTTAGTGAAACAATACCGCTAATATTAATAATTTGTTCTTTCTAATATTGAAATTTACAACTATCTTTCTAGTTGCTAATTTTTTTTTAAAAAATCGTTAAAGCTTTTAAATTATTAATTAGTCATTTAAAATTGCGTTTGAACTTACAACTCAAAAGTTGTTAAATAAATAAATTATTCTGAAACGTATTAAAGATAAATAGTTGTACATTGGCAAGCTTGTGTAAATCTTCCGACTAGATTGGTGTACTAATTTTATATATTTGCGAAGAGATATGTTTTACTAAATTTATTATATTTTTACTAACAATAAAAACGAGTAAAATATACAATGTATTAAGTAACTGATTATCTTCAAGTATTTTTTCCCAGCTAATACCTGCACGTATAAATATTTATTCGATAGTTAAATATTAATTAATTTTTTATTAATAAACACATTGGGGTATAATTACATCGATACACGAGGCTCATTAATAATTCATAATTCTATTGGGTTGCTTAGTTTGGTAAATATTTTCTGACTTAAAAATGTATCGCTTAAGAGACATAGCAAAAAGGTAATAAGCATATTATTCAAATTTGAGATGAATACAACTCTTTCGACAAGCTCGCAATATTATTATTCATTGTATTACAAAGGAAAATCTGTAGTCCTTAAACAACGATCTCGAAGTTACCTGACATGGAAGATAATTACGTGTTTATTGTATTATCTTGAGCTCGAGCGTCCAGCGGGGCTCGAGCCTAAGAACTCGGGGATTTTATTATGAATGTTGTGCGCGTGCGCATTACGTATAGATTGCATTTTTTAGAATATCGCAATCATCGTTTGTTTACGCATACCTGCCAAGTATTGTAGTTGCATGTATGAGGGCATGGAATCTTTGTGTGAAACATGAGTACGTAGTGACAGCGATGACAAACGCGAATGAAACTTCAAAATGATTTCAAAAAGAAAATAATTAAATGCCATACAATTAAGTAGCAACCTTTGAAGTCTTAACGACACTCTCCGCTTTGCATATGTGATTCTATAGCAAAATCATTGCTTTAAATTATGGGTACCGAGGATGATATTTGTTGGTATCACGGGAATCTGTCAAGGGAAGATGCAGAAAAGCTACTTCAAGAAGGTAAATGGTAGTCTTAACCTTTGAACGATTAGAAATCAAATTCAAAGCTTCTTTGTTAATCGTGGAATAACTGAAAATTTAGGTGATCAAGAATATGGGACTTTTCTTGTGAGAGAAAGCAGTTCCTCCGTAGGAGATTACGTTCTATCAGTATTGTATGATAATGTTGTTCATTATCAAATAAGGAAGCACGGGGAAGATGCATTTTTTTCTATAGGTAGTAAAGATTTTTATTTCATATTATTTAATTGTGTATTGGCATTAGATGCTGTTGTCTCGTCAATTATAATAGAATTTTACTGTAACTATGTATTCTAAACATTTAGATGATGAAACAACCATACATGGCTTAGAAACCCTTATTGAATACTATCAAGAGGAAAATCGTGGACTTATAACAAAATTGAAAAAGCCTTACAAAGGACTACCGCCGCCGCATGATACAAGAAGACACGGCAGGATCAATTTATTACACAGAGCTACGATGCAAGTAAGCAATGCTTTGTAATTAAATTAAATAATACATTTTCCATTTTTTATCAATATAATTCATTTGTCGTTTCCAGAAAAATTATACAATAGTATCTGAATTATTAAAATGTGGTTATAGAAGTTTAGATGCTAAAGATGAAGTCGGTCAAACAGCAGTACATTTGGCTGCTAAGAGTGGAGCAGATGAAATTCTCAATAAACTTATTCAGAGTAACGCTAGCGTTAATTGCAGAGATACAGCCGGATATACTCCATTACACGTATGTTCGTTCATTTATTTATTTATTGTTTTTGCTATTAATAAAATTATATTCAGTCTGATCAATATTATAAATGAATTTTTGTTTTCATTAAAAGCTTGAAATAATTGGATAATGGCGAATGAGGTAAAATTTATTGTAAAACTGCTTTACATTTAATTAAATCTTTACTTGCCTTTAACATGGTACTTTTAAACTTTTTGTAAAAATATTTGCTTCACTTTGTATCTGTTTTGTATTCGTCTAATAAATATTTTTTTAATAATTTAATACATGGGTTTTAGTATGCTTGTGAAAGTAACTTGCCAAAAACAGTAGAAATATTAATAGCTGGAGGTGCAAATATTCAAGCCCGTCATACAGAAACAGGTAAAATGAATAATTTCTATCTTATTAATATGATTTCTGCTTTAGCTATTGGTTTATAAATAAGATTACTTGTATATCTGGTATCAATAAATATTAAAATTTAAATGTAACGAATTGCTTTTATTAGGAATGGTGCCATTACATATAGCAGCAAGTAAAGGTCATCAGGAAGTAATAGAAATATTACTTGCATCAAATGCACCAGTAAATCCAAGGTCATTATTTGACGATGTACCAGCAGATTATGCAAAACGGAACAGACATTCCGAATGCGAAAGAATCCTACGTACGATGAATTTTTATATGGTTCGCAAAATATTATTACTTTGACCAACTCTTTTTTTAAATTATAATACCTTACAGGTACGTATACTAGAGCTACAACAGAAAAAATGAGTAATTGGTATCACGGAACTTTGGATAGAGTAGAAGCCATCAATCTATTACATAAAAATGGAGACCTCGATGGGTCATTTTTAGTTCGCCTTAGCGAAAGACATGATGGAATTCGAGTACTCACAGTCATGTACAATAAACAAACCTACCACTTTCAAATACTACAGCGGGTAATTAAAATACATTTTCCGATTTATTCCAATGATATAATCTATTTATTTAAAATTGCATTTATCAAAACAGAGAAGTTTTCTATTTATTGATAATGGGCCATATCTACCCTCATTAGAACATGTCATAGAACATTATCGATGTATGCCAGATGGACTTCCAGGACCACTAATTCATCCAATTGCGCCCATACCTAAGCCTCCAATTCCTGAAATGCCTCCATCTATATTTAATGGAGTAAGCGTAAAATTAAAAGTAAATTTTTTCATAAAATAATTAAATGTTAACACGGTTTATACGTTTAAAAGGATACTCTTCGAAAAAAGAAAAATTCAACTTCTAAGAATTTTTCTGAGCCACTAGAAGCCCCTTTTTTACATTCAAGTAGTTCAAATCGAGTAGACAAAAATTGTATTAACAATCATATGAACGATAATGATTTGCATAGTGCTGTTCCTGCAATTGTTGAAAATGATTCCGATACAGTATCTGTTAAACAAGGTATGTGTCAATAAAGTATTTAACAGATAATAAAATAAAACATGAAAATTAATCAAGGGATTTTTTTAGTATTTATACCAGGAGAAAATATAATTCTTGGAGAAGTATTGGGCGAAGGTGAATTTGGAGCTGTCTACGAAGGTCTTTATGATACACCATTGGGTACTCAAGAGCCTGTAGCAATAAAAATGCTACGGGATACACATAATGCTGCTACCCGTGAGGAATTCTTAAGAGAGGCTCGTTTGATGATGACATTTAAGCATCATTGCATAGTTAAATTGATTGGATTTTCGGAAGGCCCACCTTTATTAATGGTATTAAGGCACCTACAGTTATAAAGTATTATTACTTTTTTTTGTATTGCAAGCACTTCAATTTTCCAGGTGCAAGAATTAGTGTCACTTGGATCTATGCTAGCGTATCTTCTAGAATTTCCAGATAGAATCAATCCTAATTATGAGCTTAAAATTTGGGCTTCACAAATTGCGTGCGGTAAAGAAATAACACTTTATTGAAGAATTTTAATAAAAATTTATCTAATTTTAAATAATTTTATTTCAAGGTATGAAATATTTAGAAGAAATAAGACTTGTTCATCGAGACTTAGCTGCACGAAATATTTTGCTTACTTCGAGGCATCAAGCTAAAATAAGTGATTTTGGCCTTTCAAGAACATTTGGTTCAAATGATTATTATAAAGCTACTGCAGGAGGGAAATGGCCAATAAAATGGTATGGACTAATACCACTATTGCGTAATACTTTTCATATTTTTATAACACTCTATTGATCTATAGGTATGCTCCTGAATCGTACAATTTTGGGACATTTTCACACGCCAGTGATGTATGGAGCTATGGAATAACATTGTGGGAAATGTTCTCATATGGAGAACAGCCTTATGGAAACAGACGTGGTGCTGAAGTAAGTGCACGGAAATTGAGTTCATCTTTTTGTATTTCAATCTCTCGTATGACAGGAAGCCTTAAATAATATCAAAATATAAGATAAGTTTTTAATATTATTTTTTTTTTTTTTTTTTTTCGAAGGTAATAGATCTCGTAGAAAAGGGAGAAAGACTCGTTCAACCATCAAAATGTCCAAATCATGTTTATCAAGTTATGCAAAAATGTTGGTCATATTCTCCATCGGACCGTCCTACGTTTCAAGAACTGCTTGACATTTTCAGTAGTGATCCAGAGTATGCTAATATCCGACAACTTATAACAGCTATCGACATTAGCTGATAGTTCAATAACAATATTGCGTGTAATTTGTTTGCATTTGTTTATATAACAAAACAATTTTCATGTTGAACTGATTGATGTATACGCTTTGATCTTTTATATAGTTTTAAGATTTTTGAAGTCATTTATTACATTCTTAAAATATTTAAATATATTTTTTATTGAAAAATGTGTAATACATAGCTATAAAACAATCAATTTTAAGATTATTCTTTTTATATTACAGATGTAAAATACGAATAAAAGCAATGTTTATAAAAAATGAATTCAGCAATTATTATAATTATCGTAGATTTGTGTGATTCGCTTTTTTATTTATCGTGTTGAAAAATATTTAAATTAAATGAAAACATTATAATGATGTATAAAATTAGAGATTTTTTTTTTATTTATATTGTGTTTATGCATACTAATCATGATTTTAACATTAACATTGAGTAAAATTGGACAAAATTTTGACACTAACTTCATTTAATATTAACAATATTAAAATTAAAAAAATTACATCATATCATTATAGTTTTCATTTCAAGGAAACGAACAATTTTTTTTATTTATACAACGGGAGTTAAAATGCTACTTTTTTTAGCATTGTATAAGTAATAAATTTTGATTTAACTGTAATAAATGAACGATTTCAGGTGATTAATTGTGTGATATATGTGCATTTCATATTATTAAAACCAATTTCTTAGTCATAGATGTAGTAAATAAAAATGAATTAACTGTGAAGATTATATAAATTGAGAAAAACACGGTAATATGGTATATTATAAATATTCTGACGTAAACGTATAAATTATGCTAAAGTAAACATTTTCTAACTAAAAATTTTGTATTAAATTATATTTTATAGTTACTTCATATTCTGAATTAATATTTATTTTGCACGTATGTATTTTTATTTACCTTCAAAAACGGATTGAACTTGTACTAAAATTTATTAATTTTCAATTCTTCCAATTTTCATAAGACAAAGCTTCTGATAGGGTTTAATGATATAATGAATTTGATATAACTGCATATATTATATATATATATATATATATACACATATAGATAGAAAAGAATAAATAATTTATACATAGAATTTTTTGTTTTAGTCATATATTAAAATACCTTTTTTATATTTTCTGGAATAGCAGTAATTTAAACTGCTGCTTGTGATGCAATTTTCGTTTGTTCTCTTTCAAGAATGGATTTTATAGATAATTAATGTGTGAAAGTATAATAAAAAAACTGACAATTAACGATTTTCAGGGGTAATTAAACTTCTTTATTTATGTTTTATTTCCATACAAAAGATTACGACACACGCAAGTTCGCATCGTAAAGCGATACCTTTTTCGGTTTATATATATAAATTACACTTGCATTTAAAAGTAGAAAATAACGACAAACATAATAAATAATAACGGAGACTAACTCTATGTACAGAACATTAAATCCCCGATATAATCATCCCTGCGAGGAGTTAATAGATCAACGTATCAATACCGCTGGATTAAATTATAATCAGCCCCCATTTTGAATTAAGCTCTCAATAAAATTCTTCAACTTAAATATATTACTCGCACGCGTGTACGAATTGAAAAAAGTATACAAATAAAATTCTTGGAATAAAAAGCCAACGGGCCTTTTTTTCATATAAACTGTCATCTTTAAATTTCCACTTTTTAATCTAACGAATCCCCGCACATAACTAATTTCTTATATACATATACGCGCTCTCGAAGCGACAATGATACCAAATAACCAACTCATATTTTATGTTTTTTTTTTTTTATATACTTGGTTTTTGTGTAAACTCTGCATTTTACAATTCTCTCACTCTCGTATGGAATTTCACTCGCATTCACGTATGCACACACGCACACGCGCATAAAACACGTACAAATACATAGTCTTACATATACATATATTTTTTTTTAAAAATTTCTCTCAAAGTGCGACTTCAAAAAGCACTTTTCCTACTAGTATCATCGTATAATCGTAGCGTACAGCATATCCCGCTTCTTATTTCACCCTATTTTTATATATATATATATTTCTTTAGTAGTATTTCCTTCTCTTCTATGTATAAAACAATTGTCAAATTGAACACTTAATTCGAAGCAGTTTTTTTTTTCGTATTTTGAAAATTTGAAAATCATTTTAAGCTTGTAATAATTAAGAGTTAAGTATTTTTATATTAAACGAGATAGAATTGGATAATCTATTAAAGTTCCGTGTTAAGGTTAATGTTTAGAAAAAATACAATTTTTATATCTTGCTATACAAATATTTTTTTTGTATATTACGTTCTTAAAATAAGGAAACATTTTTAAAATTTTGATAAAATTCGCATTTAATTTACAGAAAATTCTAAACAAATTAATCGCTTAGTAACAAAATTATTATTATCAACCATTATTATCAACCATTATTATCAACCGAAATTATCGATCATTCAATCGATCGATAATTGGCGAGTACAAATACATATATAACAAATCTTTTAAATTTCAGTTTATGTAACATTAGCTTAATATCTCATTAGTAAACACTTTTATTTAAAAACGCATGAAAATTACAACAAAATGAATGGCTCCATCGATAGGTTTTTTTTCGTAGGCTGATGAGCGTCATTGTTCTTTCTTACAGCTTGAATTATGCGTATTATTCCAATGGGAGAACACCGTTAAGACGTTGTATTTACGATAAAAAAATTTGTTCGGTAAATTGTACTCTATTAAATTACATGAATATTGATAGATAAAAAATGTGTTGGTAAATCTAGCAACGATCAACAAGTTATAATATTCAATGGAATCGGCCAATTCGATAAAGCCCTCGCGAGTGCCGCGAAAGTGAACAAGAGATGCAATTCTGGGCTTGTTGTCAGATTCGATGGACTTAGCCGGCGATGAGTTATTTGAATTCAAGGCAAAGTGGGCTCTCTCTATTCATTCGCGTTTTACGCTGGCAGTAGAAGAGAATGAGAAAGAGAAGATGGAGGGTGGGGGGGAGGCGCAATTATCAGAGAGAAAGGTGGGCCGAGGGAGCGAGAGCCAGCCTACGGCCAGTGACCGAAGGCGAGCTAGGACAAACGAGGAAAGAAACGGGAATAAAAAAAAAAAAAAAAAAAACAGAGGCAAACGGTGCGGGTGAAATAGGAATCGAGGGCTGGATGGCTACTTGTACGTCGAGGCGTGGAATCGGTGAGAAAAGCAAACGACTGATGGGACCGGAAGGGGCGAGGCACGTGTCCCGAGCCCGAGCCGTCGGCGCGGTTGTGCGTGGATACGTAGGTGTGAATCAAAGGAACAGCGCGACTATTCGTCGGCTCGTCTTCGTGGCCTCTTTCTCATCTCTTTGACAAGAGGATCGGGGCAGCGGGTGGTAAGTGGGCTGGTGGGTGTGTGTGTTCGCGTATGTGGAGAGTGGAGGTGGGTCGGCGGACTCGGTGCCTCGGGTCCGTAATCGGGTTTCGTCGCGGCGAGCTTAAATCAAGGACAGTATACGACGACGCGAGCCCTCGCCGTTGTCGCGCTATCAAACCTGCCCTCCTACGTCGGCCTGATATCTGAGAGTGAGGTACTCCGCGGCATCGGTCATGTGGCTGATGCTCCGGTGCAGGCCGCGCAAGTGGCGTCTAAAGTTCTCCGCTGCGAGGTTCGCCAGCCGGTCGCTCGGCTCCTCGCTCTCGAGCCCGGAGTCGTTCTCTATGCCGGTGTCCGAGTCCGAGTCCGAGGCCGAGCTGCTCGACACGAGCGAGGAGGCCGACTGGAGGCTCTGCATCGAGGTCGTCGAGGGACACCTCGCGTGGCCGAGGCGCGCGTGCTCCATGGCAGCGACCTGGGCTTTCGCGCGCTGGGGCTCCTGCTCCTGCGGATTCAAAAAGCTCCCCGTGAGCTACCCAAACATTACGCTCGCCCCGCCCGCATGAGATGCGCTCTTTCCCCAAATCTTTATTTACCTGGAGCTCGCCGGCAAGGAACTCGGTCGGATTCTCCTGGGACCAGAGGAGCTCGACCTTCATCTGGTTAACGATATTGTAGAGTCGGTAGAGGTCGGTGTTGTACAGACTGTCCTTGACGCCGTTGCAGCCGGTTTTCTCGGACTTCTCGCAGATGGTGTCCGTGGCGTCGCCGACCGCCAAGTCCAGCAAGCGGCTTGGTACGAGGATCGTCTCCTCCATTTCGTTAACCGTACGCACGAACCTCTCCATGCTATTAAGGATGCTGGCGTTACTGAATTCCGACTCCTCGTGCCTGGCGATTCTCCGCAAGCTGCACCTATAAATAGTTGATGCCACATTTATTACGGACTTCTTTCTAAGGGCCTCGAAATCCGATCTTTTTATGCTACCAATAGGCGAGTCGCGTATCGATGGTAAAACCTATCATCCCTATCGGGTGCCATTTCATTTCGCAAACAACGAAAAGTCCACGTGAACGATTTTCCTAAGAATGCTACCGGATATTTTCTACCTATGAGACAATGGCGCTTACTAACATAGTTAAAGGACCGAATTCAAAAAATAAAAATAAATAAACGGGAATCGTCTTGTACCGAAACAACTTATTTTTTTAATGTAGCGTAAAGTTCAAAGTCTACACCAACGGAAACAAAGTAACATGAATACACTTTGACATATTTTAATTATGCATTCACAGCATTCCTATGATGTGTTAACTTGGAGCTAATAACAATAGAACTGAATGAATATTCAACATAATTTTTTCTCTCATTAAATACAATAAGCATTTTGGTTAAGCGCATTATTCTAGTAAAGCAAATCATAAAATATAAATATAATTAGTTGTTAAAAATATAAAAATATCAATAATAAAATTAATTTATTAGAAAAATTCTTTCGTTAAACATATAATATTATTATCATTATTAGCATATTTTTCTTTTTTAATTACACGTGACATTAGGTATATACAGAATAATGACACTTAATGTAGGCTAATAGCGTCATTCTTAATTAGAATCTAATTAGACCTTTGTGGATTTCAAACTATTTTTAAACCATTATAGAGTCAAGATTAAACAATAATGGAAAATATTATATCCAAATAAAAAAATTGCGAAATTTCAAAGACAAGAAACCCCATTTCAGCTGGTTCTACAACAGTATACGAATACGAAGGATGTGAATAAAAAAAGCGCTGATAATAAAATTGACATATTGTAGGATTTTGAGATTTCTGACAATAATGCGACTTGTAAAAATTCTGTGTAATATTTACTTATGAAGCGAATACAAAATATAAATTTACAGATTATGACATTGCGGTGACTTCCATATAACCATTTATAGGTACGAAGTAAAAGATGAAAAAACCCCGCTGCTGATGACATATGATAAAATCATCATTGCTTGTCATTAAGCAGAAAGCAATCAAATGCTTCTGCATTTATAGAGTATTGACGAATATACATAAAATTGTGTACAGAAGACAAGAGCTGAACAGGAAAAAATACCGCGTGACGCACAAAAATCCATCATTTATATGATTTCGTATTTGAAAAAAAAAAATTAATTAAATTTGATTTTTTCGTACATAAAAAACCCAAAACTACAATAGCTCTTTTAAAATTATTAATCGATGATATTTATCACAAATGCAAATAAGAATGATCGAATGAGATGGTGGATTTAAATTCAAAATAGTAATGCGAAAGTCAAAATTTCCAAAGGTATTTTGACTTATGATTTTGATGACAATCTAATATTTTTTATTATTATTTTCCTTAAGCTAGGAGAGTCTCGTTTATTTTCTCACTTCTATTGTTGGGAGTTAAATAATTTGCCATTTGAACGATGGGAGGCTTGAAAATTAAAAGTTAATATTTCCGATTAACTTGAAAATTCAGGAAATCATGAAAAGTAAAATAAGATCTATGTTTAAAAATCAGCTAGAAATTCAAGCGATTGGCAAATAAATATCTGCAACCGCTGTGGTTAAATAAACTGAGCGCATTTGATTTTATAATTATACGTCGAATGTGCGGGGCGGGAGGGAGGTGTGTAAGAAACAGAAGACGGTGAGGTAAGACTGAAGAAGGGAGAGGAGAGGAAAGAAAGAGAGAGATAGTCTTCGAAATCATACTGATTTGTAGTAGCGCCAGACGAAGAAATTTCGTGAGCTGACCTCGATAATATACTTCGCTGCCGAGAGAACGCATTAAATGTAATATACTTCTCTTTGCACTCGAGCACGCTGACTCAGCATTTTGCGGACACGCTAAAACCTCTCGTCATTTGATTTCGTTATAGTTTGCTTTTTATATGTATATACGTATATTCTTGCTAGAAGATCACCAGGCTATCTTTAAAGGCTAGTAACATTTATTAGAAATTCATTTGACTTGTTAATTATATTTTGCTTTCTAAGCTGATTTACAGGCCAAAAAGTCCAAATATAAAATATGTGTTAATAAATACTAACAGAATATCCCGTCACTTTCCTTTCCACATACCGAGACAAAATGTTTTCAATGTCGTTTTTGTAAAAAAGAAAAAGAAAAAGAAAAAAAAAAAAAAAAGAAAAAACAAATCACTCAAAATTATTTCGCAATTAAATTTTTACTCTAAACAGCTTTAAAACAGAATCGGAGGTAGAGTAAAAATCTAAGCTTGGAAAAGTTTATAGCCAATATGATGACATCCTTTCGCAATGGCGCATTCTATGACAGTGATAAGCGCAGCTAGTGGTCATAATAAAACCAACCTTACAGGCAACATTTTTTTCCATAAGTTCCAATTATGCGCAATAGGATGGATTTGAAGCTTTTCAGAAATACACGAGCAGCAGCTCCAGCTAATAGCTTTAGAATATTCCCTATATATTTATTACGGTCAAAAGGCATTAGATTAATCGTTGCTAATGTCTATCGTGCCATTGAACAAGGCAGCACCGAATTGAAAAGTAATAAACAAAAAGCCAACCATTCGATTCGCCGGTCTATTCAGTTGTAACAGCATTGGTAAACAAGAGCCCCTTCGTCGTTTCAAGCGAAAGCTTTTGTTTCGTAAATTTTTGCAAATTTTGCACAACGCGTTAATGTCCTGCCAATAATCTTTCCCTCTCGTGACTATATGACTCACTTGACCCTCTTCCCTCTTCCTAGTAAACCAACCCCATTTAATTTAAGCCTCCGACAACCACCTGAACACACCTCACGTGTACCTTTGCATTTGTCGTGCGATATTTGGTCGACCCCTTATAAACATACACACGGCCTTGTAATAATGGGCCATTGTACACATCCCCAGTAATTCGATAGTACCCGAAATCATAAAATCTACTGCAAACCTCTTTCGTCGCCGATTGTGGCATATTAACGATACCTAGTTCGCATTTAGTCCCATTCTTCCTTCTCTCGACTCGTCTCTTCCTTTCGCTACATCTTCATCAATATTCCACCAAGAATCGGCATTCCTTAAAAACTATCAGAAACTATTTTAAAAAATCTCCCTGCATCGTTTCGCTTATTCAGTCGGATGCGTTGGACAAATGTGCCAGGTTTCGTGTCTCATCCACGGATTGTCCATAAGACACAACCAGAGTCATGCACAGTTAAACCAATTGCGGCTGCCGATGCCAAGAAACCTCGAGAATTCGCCGAATTTTACACAAAGCGCAACTCGGATCGAAAGCTTAGCCAATCCCCGAGCAAGACCTTTGTTAATATTGTTCCCACCCTCTCCACCCTTTCTACATCGCGGAAAAGAGCCGTAATATGGCCTCGGATTTGAAAGAAGGCGGAAATATATTTGTAAGGGATGTTACGGAACGTTGTATATTTACGATGACGACAAACTAGAGAAACAGCGAATCCACGGACCTGATAACTGCTATATTATATCAACAGTAAATTAACAGCTTCTACCTCCAGCCTATGATAGTGTTTGTTATTGTTTTCTTATCACGAAAAATACAAAACTTAAGATGTAATCATACCAATGCAATATTGTCATACGGTTTTTGTTTGTGAATAAATCTCCACAAGAGTTTTTGAAATCTTTTCCTTCTTTTTAAAGTCTACCTATGCTTTGAATAAACGTGGGCTCAGGTATGCGTATTCGCGTCAATTTCGTTTCACAGTTTCCTGGAATTAATTTTACATCCTTTCAATCGTATGCGTAATTTTTGTTTTATTACTGCTTGCGAATATAATGGTACGCTACAAGTTTTCATAATAACGTATCTCATGGTCCTAACTAATTATCAAACCCGATTAAAATCGAGCAATTTGTACATACTATTTATATTTCCAATGTTATAATCAAGACTTGATTGCGATGTTTACAAACTCACGAGAATATATATATATATATATATATATATATATTCTTAAGTAATGTACAATATATTACTTAATTTTTATCAATTCCGAAGATTTTTAACTACAATAATTAATGCGATAAAAATGTGCGATTAAATTTGTTAATCTACAAAATAAAATTGACATTTAGCTAAAATAGTAGAGCTATCCATCTCTTTATTGCCATTCTATTAATGTCTTATCATTACAGATACTTTTAATTTAGGAACGAAAAAAATAGAAAGACTAAACAAACAGCTTAAAAGCTGACCTTCAATAAATACAACGTTTTCAAGAATTGGTTATCAGGTATAGGAATTAAAAAAGTTTGTACTTTGATTACAAAAATTACACCAATAACATTCAAATATATTATATAATTATGGAATAAACGTACAGCTCATTATTTATACAATTTTGTTTTAGAATACAAAGTTTTTAATAATTTAATCAAACTAATATGCAACGATAAAATCCCATTCTAAAGATGCTATTTGCATAAATTACATTTAAACAATTAAATTTAAATAAAAATTATTTTTAAAAAGTTCAATATAAAATTAAATCACATCTGTTTACAATTTAATTTAAATGATTATATATAATACTGTTGGACAAACCTTTCCATTATTATTTTTTTTATCGCAACGGCATTCGACAAAGTTCATATAACGCATTTTATATACACGAGAAAATGTTTTTATGTGTAAATTTATAAAAATCTGTTAATTATTAAGTATGTTAATAATTTGAAAGGTTCCATTGTAAAAAGGATGCAAAATTTAAAAGCTTGTCAAAAATGAAAAACTGTAAAATGCACATAAGTAAGTTTTCGCACATAAATATTAAATTCATAAACGTTTAAATTAAATGTATCTGCAATTCATCGCCTGCTTGTATAATAAATTAAAATACTTAATTACTACCTATGTTGCTTTAATTAATAGAGCTTCAATAAGTATAAGCAGCAAATGTAATTCAAATTTCTTTAATTTAAATATTGATGAATCATTATATCACAGCGGACAGTTGTTAAAAAAAATTATAATAATTACACGGTTCAAAGAGTCCATTTGATTTACTCTTTGTTTCTATACTAATGTTTTTCCTCGACTTTTATTAATGATGTGAGACAGAGAGAGAGAGAGAGAGAGAGAGAAGCGACGTTGGACGATTTCAATAAATGATTCATTAAATGAGATGGAAAATTCAACAATAACAAAGCTGCTTCGATTAAATAATACATTTCGATACGTTGTAAATATTAATGTTCTCGTGGTAAATTGCAGTAGCGCGAGGCGTTAGTCGAGTGCGAAGAGTCGGATAAAGCAACGAGGTTGTGGTCCTTGGCGAAGGCGTTGTAAGGCGAATGCGAAGGGGCGAGTAGGCAGAGAGAGAGAGAGAGAGCAGTGAGCAATCTTATCGCCGAGGGAAAAATCCGAATATCGAGGCCAATTGTCTGGAGGTAATCTTGGAGGTGGGACGAGAAACGGCCGGCTTGTCGGGTCGTTCCTCTCCGCTGCCGATAGCCATCCGAGCGAGGGTCCTCTCGAGTCTCGTGCGGCTCCGGGGCTATCGGCGGCGGCGGCGGCGGCGTCGGCGTCGGCGGGGAACTCGGAGCCGGTCCCCGTCGGCGTCACAGCCGCGCCACGTGCAAGCTTCCTCGGAGGGGCCGCGAGGGGCAGAGCCAGCCGGCGTACACGCCGAGTTACACGAGGCGAGACCGTGGCACGGACACGTGGGCCGCCCGTGACACCGGAGTCTCGGCCGATCTCCGCCGGCCCTTGGGCTCGCGAGCAGCGGGGCAGAAGGAGTCGCCGCGCTCTTCCACTGCCTCCGGCCCTCCTCCTCCCCCGCGCCGCGGTTCGCTCGCGGGCTCGTGATCGGGATTATTAATCGGGCCGCCCCTTAATTCCATCTCGGCTCCCAAAGATTGGAAACGATTCGGGGAACGCGTGAGTGTCGGGGGGCCTGTGACATTGAGATTAGCCATGGCTCGTTAGCGTTGGCTTCTATGCTGGCGCTCGCTAATTCGCTGCCGTTGATTCCCTCCCCTGGTATGGGGGAACGATCGGGGTTTGACCCTCGATTAATCATTTTTTGCCACTTCATCGCGATACAATGATCCGTATGAATTACTCGCGCCTTCGCAACTCCTTGTCAATTCGCTCGTTATTTATCGAATCATCGCCCCTAGCCGCAAAAGTGCTTATTACCGCTATTACGCCTGTTAGCGCAACGCTAATGTTCGCAGTTAATGCGTAACCATTTGATGCATTACTTAAGGTTGTTCCTTTTGGCTGTTTTTATTAACAAAATGGCTATTCGTTATGTGTCCAGCAGGGATTTATAAAAACGCTTAGAATTATTATTGATTGCGTCGCGCATCACGAGCAATACAAAACAAATGAAATTCCTACCTATAAGTTTGCAATTGTTTGTCTTTATAATCGTATAGTCCATCCACCAAGTCTAAAATTAATTGACACATGTCACAATGCGCGATACTAGATGCAATATGTTAATATTTTCTCAATTACATGATTAGCAATAACAGAATTAATAGCAATAAAAGTAATTATCAATAAATTAATTGCGCGTTACACAATCACAGGGATTATTTATATTCGCCACGATTCACACACTCTTTAACTATGAATGGAATTATTTATACTAATTAAGCTCGATTCGTATTGAACAAAAAAAAAAAAAAAAAATTAGGATATTTATAAATTAAAACTAATATTACTATGCTATTTAATGTACTTCGCAAGTATTCATAAGCAAAATAATTTTAACGATTATTTCTGAGGAATAAAATGGTTTTCGTATTATTATTATTATTATTATTATTATTATTATTATTATTATTATTGATGAAAATTAGATATAAAAATTTTCTAGTCACGCAAGTGATAAAATTTACGCGCACTTATTACTAAATATAAGCATCTCCTTGTTGTATCTCCCGATTTTTTATGATCAACGCAATACTCCTGTCCGTATCACGGCGAACATGTGGCGCCTTTGCCAATTGAATAATCCCGCATGACAATTGCATAATCTTTACTGTGTACACGCTCGGTGCACACGTACTCTGCTCTCTCTCTCTCTCTCCCTCCCTCTCCCTCTGCCTCTCAACGCTGGTTTCGCATTTTTAACGTCGGTTAGTCGATCGATGTCTTCGAGTGGCATCGCAGAACTAAGATTATGGCACAGTACCAAACGTACATACTTGTAACTGCGAGTCTTCAAAAGGGAGGTGGAGGATCGAGTATGTCATATTAGATTTAGTAGGACTATAAAGTTACAAAGCAAGCAAGCGCGAAATTATAGGTCTAAGTTTCATTTAGTCGGTATTGAACGTAATACATTAAAAAATCTTTAGTTATATAAAATTATTACTAATATTTATCAAATATACGTACATACATACATATATACATACATATATGTGTGTGTGTGTGTAAAGTACAATCAAATCATATAATTCGAATGCAATTTAATAAAAATGCAATATCTCGAACGAGTGGCAATGAACTTTATCAAAATGATCATAAATATTAAATACCCATAACTGTTGGTATTGAATCAGCAGAAAGTAATTATGACGTAATTAAGGCAATATTAAACTCGAAAACGTATTCATGCTAGTTAAAGAGTATTTTATTCGAACCCGGAACAATAAATATGCAGTTATGTTAATATTCTTTATTTTTTAATACAATCAATACTAACTAAAAGATTTAGTATTAAAAGTGTATATATATATATTAGGTGTTTTTTATTTTATCACTTTTAATTTAATTTAATTTTCTGTAAATTAAATAGTGTTTTTTAATATGATTTAATTAAATTAATTATATCAATGAGTTCATTAATATTTATTAGTAAGCTTTAATACATTCATAGAGTATAAATAATGACTTTTCAATGTTAATATTTTATATGTACATATTTAAGTTTAAGCAGCTATATTTTTGTATACTTAACAAATTATTTTAAAATATACTCGGCGACATAAATAATGCTCATATGCCAAAGTACGTAGTTGTTTCATTATTACTTTTAGCGTTTGTAATATTCAATAACCCAAAATACTTAAATATATTTTAATGCAAAAAGACATTTTTAAAATGTATGGTTAGAAGAAGGCTTTAATACCACGTAAATATAATGTTAGAGAGGTAAACATACACGTAGTGCAATTAATTACAACTGTACATTCAATGGAATTGATGTGCCATTCCATTATTCAATGGAATTCATTTCAAAGTTGAACATGTAAAATCGTACACATTTCGATTCATTGTTCAATTAATTGAATCGATATTTCCTACAAAAAATAAAGTACTTGAGTAATTATTAAATCGTAAAATAGCGAAAAATTAAAAATGGACATTCTATATGATTCCATTTTGGTTTTCGATTTGAGGTATTTCTGCGGGTTCCTACGTTTGTGCTGTGTAATATTATGTTATTTACTTTTTAAATTTTGCTTTGTGATTCGACTTCGTTGTAAATTAATTTTTTTATGTCGGATAAAGCTCGCATTAGTCCTTTTGAAAAGTGATATACGGATAATGCTTAAAAATTCGACTAAATAATAGCACAATAAAGAATGTCAATTGAGTAATGACACCTAATAATACCCATTTTAATGGTATTGAAATGCGTAGAAAGAATTTAGAGCACCCATTCAATCACAAAAAAAACTTTCAGTAAATTATCATAATTATTTTCATAAATCTAACTTCTTAAAATCTTTTCTTGTTATGATAATATTCGTTAAAAAATGTTTTTATAAATAAGGAATAATTTAACAAAGTCCCCTATTTATTATACTACAATATATTTATTTATATATATATATATATTATTCATAATACTATTATATATTAATAATAATTTAATTTGTACGTTTTAATTGAAATTCAGATAAACTGTTTAAGCAGTTTAAATATAAAATATTTAAGAAAATGCATACTTGCATATGAAGCACATTTCCCATTCATTGAAAGGTATAACCGAGTGCGATATATTAAATAAATATTGAAATTAGGTTCTCACTTGTTCTATTTCCTATGAATTCCCACTTATGCACATAGTAACTCCAATTAAACGCCGCTGTGCTATTAAATTTAAATGAGTAAACAATTAAGGTACGATTAGGTGGGCAAAGGTATATGTCAATCCTAAGCAGAAGTTCAAGTAACCTTAATACCGCAAGTAATTCATTTTTTTCTTCTTAAACTATCGTTCCATAAATTTATAAAATTTACATTTAAAATTGACGTCATGTATTTGCAAGTAAAGAAATGTTTTTTATTTAGCAATAAATTTGGTCATAAGGAACGATTATTTAAAAAAAGTTTTTGAAACAATTGCAGGACTAGCATATAACAACAATGCTATAAATTATGTATTTCTTTACATTCAATATGCAAAAATTAATAATAAATTGTAAAAATTCATCGAATTCAAATGCATTAGTATTCTTTATTATGACATTAAATTGATCATTACGTGCATTATCAAAATCGAATTTATCGCAGTTATGAAAAGCCTGAAAATTTATTTTCGAATCTTTCATATCTGTTTTGCAGATTCTAATATCTGTAAATGAAGAATTTTCAATTAAGTTGCTAACTGCAAAATAAAATTATTATTTAACAATAATATACGTATAAATGCATAATTTGCACGTAACCAGTTTTCATAATACTAATCAGGATTACAGGGAAAATTTAAAATTAAAATTTTCACAATTTTTTAGATAAGCATTTAAACTAAGTATTTACTGAAAAAGGATCTTGTAAAATTTTCATTATATATATATATTTATCATAAATGTTGGCATAAATTTGTTACATAGATTGATTACTAGAAAAAATTGTTTTTCTACTTTATTTAAAGTCACATTAATGAAAAGTTAAATCTGATATTAAAAAAACACATTGTTTACAAATAATTAAAAATTATTATAAATATTATAATTAATGTTTATAGTGCGAATAAGCAAATTTGAAAATCAGAAATAAAAATTTTTAATGTACAATTAGTAATTTCATTTCGAAAACCTATGTAATTAACATAAAGACTCCTCACTATGTGTGTTGTGTCAAAAATCTGAAGGTAAGACGTCGTTGATACCTCGAGAAAATATGTACAATATACGACCTTGACAGTTTCTATGTGTATGGCTACATCACATTGATGTTTGAATAGTTAATCAATAATTACTATTCTTATCGAGCCATCACGAAGCGTAGTTGCCCAAAAATGTAGTATGAGGTTACAGATTTAAATATACGCATATAAAAGTTATCAAAATTATGTTAGGAAGTGCGCAATTCGATACACAACAAAGAATCTTGTGCAGTTTTGTGAAATATTATGCGACCGCCGCCCGACGTAATTTGCGTTTTCATGCTATTAAGAGCGGTCGTTTCTCTCCTCCACCTGTCCCGCCCCCCCCCCAATCCCCAAAGAAGTCTGGTTACGTCCCTCTCGGCGGTTTATACGGCAGAAGAGGGCCGCTAAGGCACACAACAGGTCAGCAGCGAAGGTCCGCATCCTCGCGGGCAACATCGTCCGCGGGTAGAGCAGACAATTCACTGCTAGGACTCCGGGCACAAGTGAATAAGCGCGGCAATGGTTAATGAACGAGCGAACGAGTCAACGGCGGACGTCCCTCGTTATGTAAAATAAAAATGTAATAGAAAAAATGTGCCCGACCGAAGGAAGCGCGTCTACCCTCCAGTTTGAATGCGACGCTTGTCTGAACCCTCGGCCCAAATTGGCTCATCCGCACCAATCGACGGAGAAGGGAAAAAAAAAAGAAAAACAACGATACACTCGTCGATGCTCTTTTCTCGGACTCCCCCCCCCCGCCGCCGCCACGCAACTGGTCACTATCCATTTGCAGCGCGGTCCAGCTTCTCCGGATTTCCGGAACGCTCGAGCTCCGACGAGGTGAACAAACCCCGTGAAATTTTATGAGAAGCTCGTAAAATGATTGCTCGACCTTGACAATGAGCGCACAATCGCGCGTATAAGAAGAACCGGCCGTATTCGTCCCTTCGCAACATTCTCTTCTCAACAATTACAATGTTTCATTCCTTTATTACTATACGCTTACCGCATTGGTCGAAGACAAATTGTCTAACCAGTTGGTAATGCTAATCCATAAGTGTCGTCGTCGTCGTCGTCGTTCTATCGATTGTTTTATCTACTATTACTTAATAATAAATATAATATTGAACCATGGAAAATGTTTAAATAGCTAGAGCTTCCTTGTTGTTTTAGCATTTTTTTAAGCTATTCAACCGCGATGATAAATTACACAGGAAAATAAAGACTCTTATGTCATAAACAATGAATCACTTTCAACGCATGTTTAATTATTTTAAGAAACAAGCTCCGATCATTTGATGGTGAAAAATCAAGTTTCGACTCAAATTAACTTCTTTTAAAGCCGCTGATATCGATAGGCATTTACTACACAGAAATATGCACAGATGCAGATTATCGGGCGATCTCTTTCATATGTAGAAATAACGTATAAGCTTGTGTATTTACACCGTTCGTAAAAAATGAAAGGAAAAAATCCTTTATGATAAGAGGTGATTCAGCTCTTTGTATAATCACACCAAAGAATGTGAAGGATAACATCCGAAGTAAGAATTAAAAATTTTGCCAGTCATGCGCTAATGGCCTTCCCCTCCCACGAAAATGCCAGTGCACTTTCTCCGTCGAATACTCGTGTTCGCGTGTCTGCGAAAAATCCAGAAAAAGATGTACAAGAAAACAAAACCAAGAGACCGGACTTGGGTTTCGCTCATAACCATTACCAGAAGTATTGATATTTGCAACAACATGTCGGTAAAACCCGACGTGCGTCAATGAGTGAGCTGTTACGAAGAATCAGTTTTCAGATGGGCATCGAGATATTTTTTTCAACCGTGTATCATTTTTTTTCTCTTGATTTTTATACGTGGAAATTTCATGCCAGCCAAGAAACGAAGATTTTTATGTTTTATTCATAGTTACTTTATACGAACTACTAGTCACAGTGAATTTGACTATATATTTATTCGATGACGTACTCAAACTCACCGATGAAATCAATAAATTAAAAGATTGTGATTTTTTGTTACAATAACGTGATATTAAGCCATTATAAAGAAAAACAAACGATGAATGTAATACTTAATTTTTTCATTTTAATGTAATTTACATATCAAGTATGTATGTTTATCTTGACAATGAAACTTTGGTAGATTATTTCGAAAATTTATTGTGCAGAACCTGTAAATTTTATTGGCAACCCTCCAACAGAACTGCAAAAAAAAATTTAAGTATCTCTTAGTGCTGCAGCAGGATCAATTGAATCCAGTTGGAAGGAGTAATTCCAATGCTGGTAAATTCATAATACTTTCCGAGCGCTTACAGATATCGCAGACGCATATGAATTTCTCCCCCTCGTACTCAACGCGCAGGCATATGCGTACGTGAAGCCTGTTTTCAATGGGTTTTTATCAATTATTCGTTATCCGTCTTAGCGAGCGTCCGGTCGCCGTTTCTCAAGGTAATTTCGCTATGGCTTTGAGCCCAGGGCGAGCTTTTCGCGGTGCTCCTCTTTACCCACTTATACGGCGGCGTTTCCTGCGCCTCTAAATCTCGTTAGATCAATCGGATTTTTTCCAGGTCAGTGACGGAAGACCCGCAAGAGAGTCGTCGACGGAACGAAAGGGAAAGAGGAATGTAACGCGCTGTGGGTCGCGTGAACTGGGCCATCGACGCCCGGCCATATACAAACGAAAGCCGTGTCGAGCTCGGCTCCCGTGAAAGGCGCACGACGAGAGCACCTGTGCGCGCGACATTCTGATTTCACTGGATTATTTTGGCCGCCGCCGCCGCCCCTCCCCTCGGCCAGGTTGCGGCCTTGTCCAATCGCTGCCGTCGCGGACCATCGCCCCTGGAGCCGAGCCTTCGCGAGGACGTCACTGACCGCCCGAGCCTCCGACGCGTTCCCTTTTTCCAAGTAGGACGCACGCGACGTTAGAGCCGTCCGCGGCTCGCCTTGATCCCGGTGCTCCGGATCGTCTCTATTACCTCCCGAGGTCGGCCATCGCGCCCCCCTCCCCTAAGAATAGCCCCGCTCGCTGACCCTCATCCTCGGTCCAAGTGCACTCTGGAGCTGCCTCTATATCGGATCGTCCCTATTTCGGGCTAGTCTCTAGGCTTTGTTTCGGGTTAGCGATCGATAGCTAAGCTATCACTGGGGCACTTCGTACGATAAATCGCGTGTTCCGTTATTGCCTTATTAATGAAAAATACCGTAGGCCGTATGTGCGTTGAAAAACGACCAATGATTACGGCTGGATTGCGTAAGTAATCGAGCGTTCGCTTCTAATAATATTGCTTTGGCTGACTCTAGCACGTGCTTAGTGGTGTTGGTAACAAAATTGTGCCAAAACCTTCTACGACTACGCAGACGATTTTATTATAATAGCTAATGAAAGGAAAACTCCCGATGTGCGTTAGCCGCGAGATAAACCAAATCCAAAATAAACTGTGAAGCGCCCGAGCGGTTCGGGAGAATACTAAATTTTTCGATTCGGAATAATTGTTAAGCGACAATATGGTCGAGCGGCTTATAAAAAAAATCGACAAAGAAAACAACGAGAAAAAAAAAATTAACGTCCAAAGAGGAGCCCGAGTCGCAGCAATGATGATGATGATAATAATTTCGCGGTACATTGGGCGCTTGGGAATAGGGAAAAAATTTTAATGCCGTACACGAGCCACAGGCATGTTGAAATTTCATCAAAAATTATTGATATTCCACGGAGGATGAAAACACTATGCATCGGAACGTAAAATATTGTGTAAGCTTATCACAACAGCCTTGATCCGACGAAAACCGGCTAACAACACCGGCAGCGCACCGGTAACAATTATTAGAACTAATGACAAACATTAGCAGAGGAATTGCTAAGAGCAGAGCAAACAATTGCACATTCAGCTTTAAAATGAGCGTACGGCCCCCGATACACGGGAGCCGGTGCGCGTTCCGAACGGTGCCTCAGTACCAACATACCTCGTAAAAAATTCTCCTTTGTACAAAATGGAAACTTGCAGGCTTACTTACGGGGGAGTATAACGCATTATGTTTTGTCTTGATGCAACATCGATGTGCACAAATGCGACATTCCAGCGGATTGGTCAAGCGCCTTGGTTGCCGAGGATCGGAATTCACCGCTCCGCACTACCTGCACTCGAGTTCGGGGTTCTTATTCATTTTTTCTTTTTTCTTTTAACGCGCTGTTTATTGACTCGAATAACTCCGGGGCCCCGAGTATTGTAAAATATTTATTTTGCTCTTACCAATTATACCAACAATAACCGGTAAGAACTTATGCGATATGAATGACGGCTCGCGTATTACACCGAATAACTTGCGACAGTGTTTAAGTGCACGTGTGTGTGCGCGCGCGGGCACACACCCGCCGCCGCCCACACGCACCCGCCACTTTTTTTCCCATTTTATTGATTCATTCATCGATATTTGGCATTTCATTCTTTAACCGTGTAAAATGTCTCACCGGCAAGGAATTGTAGAAATTTAGACCCATTTATCGAGCGATTGCTTAATTTTTTTTTTTTTTTTTATTATTACCCGATACTTTATACTTTAATAAAACAATGTAAATTAAGCAAAATCGCAATAAATAAAGAAAATCAATTCTTCCCATACTCGATTGCGTTAATTAATTAACCTTTTTTTTTAATTATCAATGGATAGAAAAACAAATAAATAAGAACTTTATGATCAAATGTCTCAATTTTCCGTATTGCGTCCTTAACCAAAGAGCCTAAGGTTTTTTCTCTTTTGAAACTTTCAAATCTGCTGGAACGCGAAGGTTGACTAAAATCAGGAAAACGTTAAATTTAGTTTCTATTAAGAAATAAAAAAGCAATTTTAGATAAAACGTTCATTCATATTTATTCTCCTTTCCCGCAATCGAATTTATACAAATATGGAGTAACTCGAAAGAATGAAAATTTTAGCGTCAATAAAATTGTCAAATAAATATTATTACTTAAATTCTAAATGTCAATGATGTAAAATAATTGAATGTTTTGAAAATTGCAATTTGATGGCCGCAGTAATAATTCAGGCGATTAAAGATTGGAAAAACAATTATTTATTGTCATAAAGCTAAACAGGTTAAAAAAATTGAAAATAAGGGAATGACGTGCTTTCTCCGCTTAAAATTAAAAATTTGCTCATAATGAAAAAAACAGTAGCTCAATTATATTGAAGAAACTTCAAAATATATGATGAATTTATTCACAAGATAAGAATAAAGCAATTGGTAAAATTCTTAGAATACGAGCTATATAGTAATTATTATATCAACTTAATAAGTTGTAAATGAATCCGGTTATTATTAACAAATACTTGTATAATCCATTTTTCTCTTAGCTTAGCATAACTGTAAATTCCTCTTTCTTTAACATATGACACAATATTTTATCAATTTAAATACCTAGCCAAAATAAGTCTTGTAAGTCTAAATTTATTTCTCTAATAGTATTTGTGATTACGGATGTAAAAGAAAACAACGATATGTTATCAAACAAATATGATGGTTAGCCTCGTGTTTTGATGTGACATTGCAATCGAAAAAATTTACTGGTTCGATTCACATAATTTATAATGTCGTCTTTCTATCAAATCTAATCTATTTTATAGTTCATACATTGCACGACTAATTAAGTTCGCGACGAACTATATTTGTATCGCTTAAGCTAAGAGTTTCTGCCTGAACATTTGCGGACATCTGCCGTAATCAATATTTACGCAACCGGAGACGAAGGTTTTGTGTATTTTGATGTGCTCACTTGATTCGAGGGATGAAATATATTTTCTTCTCGCTGAAATACGAATTAGAGACGGCCTGTACGAACTAAAAAAGACACGGTAGGCAGGTAAGAGGACTCAAGAGGATACGCAAAATATCGATTGTATCTTAAAATTAAATGAAATCATCAGTTGCTTTATGATATTTTCCAACAAACATTAATCATACAAAACTAGGAACTAATGATTACTCGATGGCGCGGCAATAAACACTATTGCACGTGGATGTACAATAATTGTGGCTAAGACTTGATTATAATTTATGAAAAGGACATCTATGCCCAACTACGAGGCATTGTTTATAAAATTATAATTGCATTTCCTTTCCTACGAGTACAAGAATCAGGTCATCTGCAATGAATGCCCGCGAGGTTGGAGGCAGAAAAGGGTGTACCTTAAAACGATCAAATCACGAAGAACGATTTACTTCCGGTTACTTACATGGATAAGTAAGTCATGAACCAGAGCATTGTGGGTTGACGTATTTTGCGTATGTTTGAATTCCATTGAAAATCTCGGTGGAAATTGTTTCCCTCCCATTAAGTAGGGCAAGTGCGTGAAAATTAATTTGACTAGCTGAATTATTGGCTACGAAGCCAGAGTAAAGCAGGCAACGAACGAGAATAATATAAATCATATCTGGTAGCGTAGGGACGGATAGGAACTGCTTATCGATCGAAGGGAAGGGCTCCCGTATCCGAAGAGATCTACGCAAGGCATGCGAGAGAGCCCGGTAATCGATTGGTGGTTTTTCAGCAGCAAATTCGTGGAGGGACAAACCAGGACGACGACGACGTCGTCGTCATGCCCCTCCTGCCCCCGCCCCGCCCCGCCCCCCCGTGCAACGAGACGATTAAACGGTTCGGCATCAGGCCACACTTGCGCGCATGCGCCCTACCGCTCGCATCCATGCCCACGCACGCGCGAGATCTCGCGTGTGTGCGTGCAGCTTCGAATCTACGCACCCGCGACGAGTCGAGGCGAGGGTCTTGCGTTGGCCCTCGGGGGGTAGCGACCCTGGCGACTGGGTGCGCCAGGGCGGGGAGCCTCTGCCGGGCACCTCGGCCTCGTACCATGGTTTCGCTGTCGAGCCGAGGAGATCCGGCAGCCGACGGGGGTTGACTCCCCACGTGAAGACCGCGAGGACGGTCCAGTTGGGAGAGCCCCGTCAAATCGCTCCCCGGGACAAAAGGCCCGTGGCTTTCTTTTTTCTTGCCCTTCTCTCGCGCGGCTTTTGTGCGTACCCATAAGTGACCGTACACGCGCACACGCGCGTCAACGTAAGAGAAGGTGAGAGAAGGACAGCGTGTGCGTGCGTGCGTGCGAGAGCAAGAGAGAGAGAGAGAGAGAGAGAGAGAACAAGAGAGAGGGCGAGAGAGAGAGAGCAGGGGCTCGTCTAAGGTGGCCACCACTGCTGCTGCCGACGCCTTGCTTACTTGCTTGCTTTGGGGAATGTTTCAACCACCCCCCCGAACCCCGCCCCGCCGCGTCCGGGCCTCAGGCAGCAGCTCGCAGCAGGCGAGGAAGGAAAAGAGCCCCGGGGCTAATTAAAAATGTCGCCCGCGGTACTCGGTCTAGGTCCCCAAAGTCGGACTCACCTGTTGTTCTCCGCGGTGTTACCGTTGCCGCTGCCCATTTCTCCGTAATTCATGGTCGGATCGATGTGTGTCGAGTCGTCGAGGAGCGCCCGCTCGGTCCTGTCTTAACCCGCCTGAGGAGCGTCTGAGCCTCTAAGCCTGAGTCTCTGGCGTCGGCGATGGGCCTATTCCTAATAGGCTGGTCAGTGAGAGTCGCACGGGGACTTCGGGGCTGTTCGTGGCATGTAACGTTGGTTCGAACAGGCCGATTGACTTCCTACCGAGCGACGTCTGCGAACTGGTGAAATCGAGAGGCGCACACGCTCTCTTTCAGAGGCACTGGCGTACTGTTTGCCCGACCCCCACCCTCGTGGCTCCTCGCCGCCGCCGCCGCCGCCGCCGCCACCACCGCCGCCGTCGTAGCCGAGCCAGCGACCGCGGCCCCGACCCCGGCCCCGACACCCCGAGCCGGCGCAGCCGGAGAGCCCCGGATATCTTCGGCGGCTTTAACCATTAACGCGGCGGCTGGTCGGCCGACGACGCAGCGGCGCGGAGCGGGGGGGGGGGCGGCGGCGGCTGCCACGGGGATCCGAAGTTTTGTGGCGTGACACGACTTATCTGCCCCCCGCGCCGCGCCGCCCCTCTCCGGCTTTCGCTATCTCGCGGGCGCGCGCACGCATAGACGTACACGCGGTTGCACGCGTGCGCACAGCCGCCCGCTCGATCGTTTCCTCACCCCACCCGGACAATGCGTAGGCCGTCGCTGTCGTCGCACCCCGCCAACGCCGCCGCCGCCGCCGCCTCCGGGATCGGCGCCGCGGCGACCGTCACCCGGACAATCACGGCGATCACGGCAATCGCCCATCCCTAAGACACGATTCGGTCGCACTCCGTCCCAGGCTACTTCCGAGGGGTCGTCGCGTGTTTCTTGGGGGGGGGGGAGCGTGGAGGAGCGCCCTGCCTTTTGGCGCGAGTTGGCCGACTTTGGGGGGGGGCGGGCAGGGGATGTTGCCGGCCCGATGACGAATGCCCCCGAGGTGCGCCCTGAGAAAGCCGAGGGGTGCGCCTCGACGGTACAGACTCTTGATTCCTGATCGATGCTTCCCATCTGCCTTTTTATCGGCCTCAACTGCATTCCAGAAAAGAGCTTCATCGTCCTTTGATATCTTCGACTTCGTGCCTCGGTGCTTTGTAACGATTCTCTCCCGAAATCATCCCCGGACTGGGTACTTTCTTCGATCCTTTGTCGTTGTTCCAAATACGCTTTGGAGCTCAGATTTTTCACTTACTTCTTTTACGAAATATATTGTATCCTTGACATCGCGCAAAACACGAATCCGCCGGTGCTTCTGTCTAATTAACATTTATTCTCTCTTTTTACATATTCGATGCGAGCAGTTTTGCCATTGTGTTAAAATGTAAGCAATTTATTTTGCAACTGTTTAAGTATCATTTTGCTATTTTTCCTATCTGTAACATCGATTGATTCCCTTTAATGTTGCACGTATAAAATGCGTTCCAACTGTGCTCAAAGTTAAATTTTTTAATATCACACTAACGTGTGCATTCGATAAATTACCCGTATTTATTGCAAAATGCTTACTTTAAAAACAAACATTATTCTTGCACGCATACACGTTCAGTAGTAATTTTCCTTTTAAATTCCATTTCCAGTTAGCTATTAAATTGTCGGCCTTACCTATAAATATTAATGCTTACTTTTTATTTGACAAACATTGGGACCATTAATAGGAGATAATTTTAATAGCTTTTTTTTTCTTAAGTGTATGATAAAAATTATGATATTTGATATAATATTGATGCGATACTTCCAATACACAAAGGTCAATATTTATGTAAATAATAATATCTTCCAATAATTTTTCTTACTTTTAGTGGAAAAACCTTAAATTTAATTGTAATTATTTTTATAAAATTGTTTTATATAAATTTTTCATTCATTCAAATTATTTCTCAAATATATTTAGATAATGTCTCAATTTATTTTATTCCATTATCTTGAAAATTTATAGGATAGTATCTCTCAAAGTATTTATAAATATATGATGAAATTTTATTGCTCACACGTATTATTTTATATAATTACGTGTATGTACACATTAATAAATAAAAAAAGAAGCACGTCTTGTATTTTTATTTAAGTAAGGATAGGATGAAAAGGAATTTGATTTATAGCTAAAAAAATAATATACTGGCTAGTTATAAGAAATTTATAAGATCGAAATACTTATATGGTAGTCAAAGTTGCATTTCTAATGTATTTAACTTAATGCTTAATATACATTTAATATATGTATATTATTTTCAAGAGCTTATATTTCCATATTAAGACATTTTGGTTACTGAGATTTAATACGAATTGTTTTATTACAAAGAACCGGAGAATTTGGTATACTTAAACATTTTAGTAAGAAATATAGAAAACTACTTACCTTTTTACCTTTTTACACTTTTAACCTTGAAAATAAATATGTTTTTATTTCTTAAGGATTTTATTGTTTACTTTATTGTTCGAGAGAATATGTAATGGATATAATAAAATATTTAAAATAGTAATTATGAAAATCAATATTATTTTATAAAAACCGGCTTTGGTAACCAGAAAAATTACAATAAAAAAATTATATGCTCAGAATAAAATTAAATATAAAATTGCAAAGTATTTGGTCTTCTGATTGTTAATTGATATTAGTCATTGTATTTTTTTTAATATTAAAATTGCTCTTTAGTTTGAAAAGTTTTAAATTCTCAAGATTTTTCATACATATATAATTATATATTTTTTAGATACAAAATTTTTATTAAAATTATTTCTTTTCTGTAACGGTTATAAAATCCTAACTAATCGAAGAGCCAATTAGAGCACTATTAACCTTTAATGAATAACAAAATTTAATGTGCAGTATCTTTCAAATTATAAAAAATGTAACAAATGTTTAAAATTCATTCAAACGTTTAATAATAATTTATCAATTTAATATCCTTACATTTAAGATTCCCTATACGTAAGATTAAAATTGTTGAAATTTTTATAAATTTTGTATTCAATGAATAAATTGTAATTCATTTTGTTTTTATGCCATTTTTATTAGCGTACATATACCATATGTCTTAGGTTTGCAAGGATTTATACAAATTTATTTTCACGAAATTACGAATACTTGTAAATACAAAGCATTAATAAAAATAAATGGTTTTGCGAATACTTATTAAAAGAGTAAAGCAACTAAATCAACAAGAAAGAAAATCTTAATTCAAATACAAGTTATTTTTTTTTTTTATAATGATTTTGTTAATTTGTTTATGTTAATTGTAAGAATGGTGTACCTTTATTCATATTACGTAAGATGCGTATGAGTGATTAACAAAAAAATGTTAAATTATCAAATGAATCTCGCGTACCAGCCTGTTCGTAATATTCGGTGACATTTATCAGATGCACTGCAAGTTTTAATGTTTCATTGGCATGCTAGATATATTTTGAATCTTCGTTAATTTATTTTTTATGTGTTTTTTACATGTACTTTTAAATGTTCACATATAATCATTTGTGTGAGACATTAGTTTAACCAAAAACTGATAGTCATTGCTGTCGCATTCATCGTGTTCATATTGCGTATACAATGACATGCGTTCATCACGTTTTATAATATCTTTGCGCACTTTAAAATTCAAGTGAGCACCTCGATCGCATGTTACCCTCGTGATACCCAGACAATCTATCTGTCTTTCCTTTTCTTATTTTTGTTGTAACAGATTAGAAAGCAGCAGATTCCCTTTCCAGACACTTTTTATCTTTTATATATATTGAGTGCGTACGTACGAGGAGGATGTAATATTAAAGAAACATAACCCAAGCGTATAAAAATATTTACTCAATTCTCTATGTGGAAAAAATTTAGACTTTGTAGGTGTAATGATTATATTTATATAGATAAAAGAAAGAAAAAATGCTGTGAGTTGCAGCATAAAAAAAATTACATCCTAGGAAATGAAATTCAAACATAATAACAATTATAAAAACAATATTTTAAATATGAAAAGACAGTCTTGCAATGAAAACTTAATAATATTATTATAACGGTTTAATCAAATAATGATGTACTAATATTATAACGAAACAATTTTTGTTATAAAATGTCTTTTAAGTTTTACGTTCAAATAATTTAATTTTTGATTCCTGAATTATTTTTCAACAAAAAAAGTATCTCGAAGAAAAATAAATAAAAAAAAAAACAAAAAAGGAAATAAACTGTAATTAATGTAAATATGGTTGATTGTAAAAATATATAATAATAAATACTAAAAACAGACCTTTTTCACAATTTCTATTTTCTAGTTTAGCATTTTATTAAAAGTTTAATAAATCGTTATATATTACTACTTTTAGTAATCTGTTACAACGCTGAATTATTAAAAGCTCTAAAGTACAAAATTATATAACATGAGTAGGTATATTTCCGTAACAGTACCAGTTGTATATTTATATTTTATAAAAGTAAAACTTTATTGAACTAAATTACATAGAATTAAAAAATTAGACTTATGTACTGTACTATGAGCTTTTTGTATTATTTTTCTAATATGCATTTTATATTAAGTCTTGATTAAATTATGTAAAAAGAAATTGAATTTTTTATACGAATTAATTTAAAAAAATCAGAGTTTATAAGTCTGAATTTAGAAAAACGTAAAATTTTATTTTATTAAACTTCTATGGAAAAAATGTGTATTTAAATTTTGTTATTAAAATATATATATTAAAATATATATTAAAATATTTTTTGATATAAGATGGTTCTTTTTTATCGATTGATTAAAAAATATATATTGTAATTGATGTTAAATAAGCTGCTAATCAAATCGTGGTATTTACAGCGAGAAGGAAGTTAAAAAAAAATGTTAATTTTGATTGAATCACTCTTTTAATAAGACATAATACATAAGAGGTATGTCAATTTGTAAAAAAAATGATTTTTTTCGGAATAAAAAGAGAATAGAGGAGCTCAATATTGTTGATGCTTTTAAAAAGCAGTAATTTTCAGAAAAGGTAACCGATAATTCTTGCAAATTCGTTAACGAGGAAATTATTTTATAGCACTGTGCGTGTAGAGTGACATGTAAAATTTATTATCATTTTTTATCTATTATATTAAATATTTTATTCATTTTTAATACATTTAATTGTGGTATTCATATAGCGCATGCAGTACATTGACATATCTCTTAAGCAACTATTTTTAATATCTGTTTTAAACAGAATTTTATTAGATGAAATTTTATATAATAAATAATATCCTGATTACCATAAATCGTAATGTATTACTATATATTGAAAATTTCAAATGTATTAAAATACGCATAAAGAAAATTATTTTACTATTTTTACATAAAATACCCAAATTTTTGTTAATTAAAATGCTTTAGATATTTACTAGAAAACATTTAGGTCTTAAAAAATATTCGACCCTTCTGTTTATCTGACAATATTTATCTATTTGTATAACTCATGAAAGTTTAGGTAATGAAATAGCTTATTTTCTATATTAATTGTGAAAGTAAAGAGAAATTTATTTAAGGGCACTGCTGAAGTGAAGAAATAGATTTTTCATTCAAATCTAAGATCACATAAAAATAAAAGTAAACCATTCTTCGTGTTTCTAAATAGTACATAAATATAATCTTTATTATAAACAGTTTATATTTTACATTATGTAGCATACATGTAATACAATATAACAAGTATGCTAATACAAATTTGAATATTTACTGAGTCTTATTAATAATTTTTCAAATACTTAAATTAAATTACCACTGATTTCTTTTTTTATTACTCCTTATATGCGTTTTTGAAATTAGGGTATTTAAATTAAATAAATATATTCTAAAATGATTTTTACTCGTTAGTAGTGCATTTCTCTTACAATAGTAATAAAATAAATATTATTAAATACACGATGGTAGCGATGCATAGCCATTAAACATTTTCAATTTAGATATTTAAAATTCAATAATTTAACGAATTTTACAATTGATATTATTTACTTAACAATTTACTTTACAAAAAAAAACAATTGCTAACTCTTCTGTAGTTTGGTTATTAGCTGTACATGCAATTTAAAGATTTATAATAATTATGTTTAATTAATTTTGACAATTTTAATACTATTATAAATATCGTTTGCTAACTTCAAGAGCTGAGAAAGTTGATTTTATTATGTTCGTAAATATTGTTTTTAGTGATATCTTAATATACTTGCGTAAAATTTTGATTTTGAAACTATTGATTAAATTTCATAATGTAGCATTGAATATAATAGGTGACACGAATTCGAATGGGAATTCAATCTTTCCAAAATATAAATTATCTACTCTTTTTTAAAAATAGATTTTTTTATGATTTTAATATCTTATAATATTTATTTTAGAAACTTTTATAAGTATGTTATATCTATAATAATTATATTCATGAATATAAATTTAATTTCTGGCATAAAAAATAAAACTTGATCTAATAATAATAGATAATGATCCACGATTAATTACCCTAATTATTTACTAAAAATTTAGAAATAAACTATTTTTAAAATAATATTAGAGTAAGTTTATAAACAAAATATGTATTACATTTGAATTTTAATAATTCATTGTTTAGTTTTATATTTTTATAAGTATGAATACTTTAACCAATTTAATTTTCAAACTTTTTAAAATTAAACATATGATTAATTATAATTTATAATTCCATGATTCGAATATAAAAATGAAAATACGTGTTCTACTTATGTTAGGTAAAAAAGGCATGTTTTGCCTCAAAAGACGCCTACGCTAGTTTTGAATGTCCGCGTTCAATTTGACCGTTGGAAGTATTTTTATTTGCGTTTAAATTAAAGTAACAAAAGCGTGGGTATGTTCGGAAAATATCCTCTTTCCGAACATACGGGTCGTAACAAGACATTCGTTTGTTCAAAAGAGTAAAGTTATCGCGTTCGAAAAATACGACTACGATGTTGATTTCCAGAAAATATGTTTTCGCGATGAACCGTTTCCTTATTATATTGAATACAAGCGATGTCTTCGACCATGTGCCGTTTTAGTTATTTGATTGCGCCGAGGCAAGGCAACGATAATAACGTTCGGAGAAGGGATCCTTTTTTTTTATTGCATACGGTTCGCGTGGGACCGAAAGATGCGCAATGACCTCTCGAGGAAAAGGGCCTTTTTCTCGATGAAAGGGTCGGATTTTTATTGACCGTTTTGGGTCGACCGGCCCAAAAGGATTTTCTGCCTCGCATCCCGTTTATTCGAACAAGCGATAATTATGTTCGGAAAAAGGATACTTTTTCCGAACGTATGATGTACGCTAAAACTAACTTCAGGATTTTCGCCAATGGGTCGCGACAATGAAGTCATTCTTAAAGGAAAACAACAAGTTGATGTTTGTGTAACGGTCAAGACCATTCCGCTTTCCAGGATCGCGACGAGTTGCGACTGTAATTACTTGTAGTTTTTCTCATTGTAACCCTCCTCTCGGGAGTTTCGCCTATGCATGGGACTCCCACTCTTTGTAGACGAAAAATACGTTAACGAACGGCGAGTCATTAAATATCGGAAATGTTGTAAGACTCGGACAGTTCCACCCTAGAGTTCCATCCGAAAGTTCACCCGAAAATCCCATCCAAGAGTTCCAACGGAATCGTCAATAAAGCACTTTAAAAGGCATCACCTTCAGTCCACTCATTTCTCCTTAAATCATTGGATCTCCTTACGTAAGGTAACGAGATCGTTACGGAGCAGATATACAGTTTTGTATATTACTGCTTCGTAACTTACCGCGAGGAAGAGGAATTCTCTTAAAAGTGCAGTTGAGCACCCTCGCGATGTCTAACAACTTATTTAGCTGAATTTTAATAAATTGTTCATGATTTATGAGATTTTTTAAAACGAATCTATTCAAACAGATTTGATATAATTTTTTATGAAATAAGCTAATAGTTTTTTGATTATTTTTTAAGTACATATAATAGATGTTTAAAAAAAATAATTTGTTTACAATTACTTTAAACTTATGCATATTTACAAGTAAATCTTTTTAGTGTTATGTATAATATTATGTTGTAATCTAAAATTTTTAATTTTTTTTATTAAATACCGCTTGATACCACGTCAGCGATAATTCTTTACGACATTAAGTTGAAATAATTTAATAATTATATTAACATTGAAAAAATTGATTCGAGATATGTAGGATGATAAAAAAACTTCAATTGTATAATAAAATAAAAAATTTATTTAAAAATATGTATGTCTTTCTTATAAGTTTGTATTTAAATTTATATTTTGAATATTTAAGAAATTGTAAAAATCTGACTATTATGGTAAAATCAATGATTATACTTGAATACATCGGGAGTAACTTTTCCAAGAAAATATTATTTGGAATGTTAAAACTGCTCGCAAAGTGCATTATGCGATTGATATTATGAATTTCTCATTTTCTCGTATAATCAATACATTTATAAATATGGACAAGTTCCAATCTATCAATCAATAAATGATTAACGAATAGTTGAATAATTATGTTAGTATGAATATCATATAGTATAATAATAATCATGAATTGTGTATATAGTTTATATTTACTGCATTAATGTAAATTGAATATTTGTCATTATCGTCCAATAATATAATTCTAATCAATAATTCTAATAATATAATTATGAATTTTTTAAAATAATTATAAAAATACCAAACATTTTACGTTCAATATGCAATATGTAATATGTACAATGTGATTAATATTCATTTCGAAGCAGGTTATTAAGAATTGTTTTTTTCTCATTTGTTAAGATTTTTTTTTATAACTTGTAAGATTTGTGACATTTCTACGAATAATTATATTTTCGAGAACTACTATAAATCTAAGATAATTGAGATAATAATTATCTTTTTTTGTTCAAATGAATATCTGGACCGAATAAAGGATATATTAGCATTTAAATTCAGTAAGATTTAGAATGTCTGATTTTTCACAAATCATGTGTTATCATTAGTTTTTACTACTATTTTTAACATATAATAATAAGGAAAATGTACAGTAAGTAAAAGTAGCTGCTACTTGAAGCAATTTGACATCTGATCTATATTTTATTATCATTGATAATAGTTTTTCTCATTAGCATGGTAAAATTTACTACCAATTTTTTAAGTAATTTTGTTTACGCTTACCAATTTTACAATGTTTACAAACAAACAACTTCTATAACATTTATTGGTTAATAGTGATTACAATATGTCGTTATAATGATTGGCGCTCAATTGTATAAATATTGTAATGTATTTATACGAATTATTGTACAATGATTGATATAAGGCGTATAATTCTTATACAATGTTTACACAATGATTTGTTTATTAATTGATAAAATTACAAGTGTATCAATATATATATATATATATATTTCTTTTAAATTCAATTTTATCTGCACCTATAATCGTCAATAATATATAATGTTGCCAGTATATAAACGATTACGTTTCATTTCGCAAAAAATGTCGTTTCATACAAAAAAATGAAAAAACTTCACGTATTGTTACACATTTTTTACAAATTTTTATTTTAATCGTGTATTAGTAAAGTTTATTAAAATCAGTTAACACTTTTAATGATTTATAATGCGATCATTGGTTGTAAATAAAATATCTATAATATTTTTTTAACTACGTGTTTTATTTTTTTTTAATATGTGTGTTTTAGTTTTTGTCTTATCTTTTTTAAAGTTTGAATTTTAAGTAAAAATGATAAACTTAAGTTATTATTTTAAATCCAGAGAATCAAGGAAGAGGTCAAACCACTCGAATTTTCTCAAAATCAATTACTCGTTGAATATAAGGACAAGTTTTTGGTTGTTTTAACTATTTTTTTGTACTTGTACTAACTAGGGCAATAAAATTTGCATCTTCAAAGAAGCCCAATAAATCGCATGTGTATAGTATCAATTTTTTAAAGAATTATAAAAAATGTTTACTCTTAAAAAACCATTTAGCATGCAATTATCTGTATGTGGCAAAAATAGTGAACTAGTAGGCATTTCAATCAGTAAGTAATTCTCGAGTGATTTTCAAAAGTTAAAAAGATAAATGATGTTTTTTTTTCATTGTAATATGCATTGTAATGGATTTTTCTACCGATTGGGTACGTAATATTATTATCAAGTTTTTTTTTAAACAACGACAATAATAAGGACAATAACAAGCGGATAATTTTTTCAAATGGTAAAACTGCACGTGGTAAATTGATTGTTCCTATTCCAATAAAAATTACGTAATCGATTGGACGTTTGTTGACACGATCGTTTTCATCCATAAGCATTGGTTGGCGAATTAATACGCTTTGATTGGAGCATAGTTTATTAAATCAATCCCATCAAATAAACAAGCTTTTTAGCGGTAGGAATCGAACGCGATATTAAAGATTATTCTTGACCAAGGCAATGTGGAATGGGGGGAAAAAAGTCGCCGCAAGCGATTGCCTCGGATGGATATTCAGCTGGGGAACATCGGTAATGACTTTAGAGCTGGCTTTTCAGCCCTCGGCGAGTGGCGCATTATTCGATTGATCGGGCTCGAGGCACACAGAACGAAGTACCTCGAATCGAGGATAAGGAGGGCTCGTAGCCGGGGTTGACCCACTTGAGCCCTCGCACGCGTTGTCCCCGTAGGAGCGAAACCCAGAGGCGAGGAGCAGGGCGATCGATATCCTCCGAGCTCCTGCCTCGGGCTCTGGGCCGCAGTCGCCGGCTCCCGGTAGAAGCGATGCCCGTGGAGGGGGGGGGGGAGGGATAAAGCGGAATGCGTCGGCCGCGCGAGCCAAGCTCAAGTTCACAGCCCCATTAAAGTTGGCAGCCCTCCGGGGGCTTGGCACCAGCCCCGAGAGCCGAGGCTGCGGAGGATCCGCAGGGCCCGGGCGAGGCTCGGAGCGCCGGCGGACCGAGGCACCCCACTCCCGGAGCCCCGGTGAAATCGGACGAGAATACTCCTCGGCGATTGGCCGGGTACCGAACACGCCAGGTCGCCGTCGCGGGAACGGGAAGGCGAGACAGACGATCGACCGAGAGGCGCGGATCGCGAGGCTGCGGGCGCGCGCTCCGAGATTGAGGAGAGCGCGAGGAGACGCGCCACTTAGCCGGCGATCTTTCTTTCGTTTGACACGGATTCGCGAATTCTAGGCCTCCGGCGAGCAGCAGCTCTCCATCGATGGCTGACTTTCGCGGATAATCCGTGGCTCGGCTACCCGGAAAGTCGCGGCCCCCGGGGAGTTGACCGAGAAGCTCGCCTCTACCTCTGTCAGTCGGAGGAAGGAGGCTTCGGAGGAGCCGGGACTTCCTCCGTCGGCTCCTGACCTCGCTCGAGGGCAAATTCCCCTCCCCCCCGGTGCCGGTCCCTTGGATCTGCTCCTATGGCCTTACCTACTCGCCTTACGGACGCCACTGCTGCGCTCCGATACACTTGATGTACCCACACTTGCTTGCGAATTATCGAGTATTTTTAACGTGCTGGCTATGTATAATTTAGCTGCTCGCGCAATTTCCAGGCTTAGTAAGGGACGGCAGGAGGCCGCTGCACGCGGTTTTCAAGGTTTACTTTGTAAGTGTCGTTGCTACATCGCGCGACATTTAAAGAATGTTTAATCGAAATGCAGTACACCTTTTACCAGGTGTATTTTACACTAGAGCATTCCGCTTCCACTAGAATAATCGCATTGATATTAAATACATGCTGGCTATATTTATTAATATTTAAGAATAAATTACATTTTAACGCACGATTGTTATGCAAGTGAGCCGAAACTCGGCTTGAATATTATATTCGGAGAAGGCCTGGATTTTTAATTCTAAGTGTCAATGTTTGAGAAAATTTGGCACTGACTTATGAACGAAAAAATCGTATTTCCAGAGAGATTTTTATATTTAAGTATTTAAACGGTATTTATCTGCGAATGAAGAAACTTAAACTCTCGCACAATACATATCCAAAGATATCTTTATAACATATCTTTATAATTTGCGCTGTATTTTATAAATATCTACCTTAGTCTGTTATGCATCTGTTTTAGTCTCAGGGGATTACTTTGTAAGTTGAATGAAATTTTCTTGAAGTTACATATTTTTCGTTATTGTACTTTAAGAATTTCGCTACTCGAATATCGATACGTACTAAAATAATTTTTACAGTGAATGTATTTGAGCTCGATTACTCAAAAGTTTATTCTAATATCATTGGAAAACACTGTTTTATTTTCAAATTGTGTTTTAATTACAGCGTTAAAAATTAATGCGCATTTAAAAAGACATATTACTGATTATTAATACGACAAAATATATTAGTAACTAAAGTTTATTAGCTTTGCATGAATATAGCAATTGTGTTTAACTGACTTTTTTAAACTTTCTATTCAATTTTTCACTCAAAAGAGTATTGAATAATTTAAAAATTGTTACTAGAATTCTAGAGTTTCTGGAACTTGAATTTTTTTAATTCGTCTGCGCTTTATTCATCTATAGAATATTTTTGCAGTAAGAAAAAATTTGAACATTTTATAAAATTGTTATATGAGATAAAAGAGGCGTCGGATAATCGAACAATAAATTATATTAATTTAAAAAATTTGTAAATCACCACGTTTAAATATACACAATTTAAATATAATAAAATTGTAATAAATTGATCCTTCCAAATTTATTATTGATGCTAATAGTGTTGCAATACAATGATTTTGAATCTCGAAATAACAAAAGTTACTTTATTTTTTAAAGTTTATAATATTTTTCAAGTATTTTTATACTTTGAATACATTTTTTAGGTAAAATTAAAAAAGATTAAATATGAAATACAATTAAAAAAAAATGAACATTTCACATAATTTATTATGCATAAAATATTAAAATTTTTTCAAATAAAACATTTTTATCATAATAAAATAATTATGATGTATTAATTAAATTTTCCAAGTATACTTTTTTGATTAAATAAAAGAAATAAATTATTACAATTATAAATAAATTAAACACTTATTAGGACGATTTTAAATAACTGTTTATATTTTATTTCATTAATTATTCTAAATTAAAAATATAATAAATTGTTATCATATATTATCTCTAATTAATTAATCATCTTTAATTTTTCTTATTATGAGACGTAATTTAATTTTAACATTTGAGCGTATTTTTTCATATTTTCATTATTTCGTAAGAACAAATTTTTTCGAACGAATTAAAAAAAGCATTCAATTAAGTTGTACTTTCAAATTATGTATTTAAGGTTATCAAAAATCATTTCTTGCGAATAATAAATTTAATTATTTATAATTATCATCAATGAAATTTTTATTAACGAATAAAAACAAAAGCATTGTCAGTACTTATCATATTTTCAACGCTTCCATTTTTAAAGATAAATAAAATGATTGATTTGTATGTAATTGAAAAAAATTTTTTTATGCATAATATAAGTTTATGATGAATTATTAATAATTGAGTTGAGGATATTTTATAAATTGGAATATAAAATTTATTAACATGACATAATTGGTTGCTCATATTTAATAAATTATTTCCATTACATTATAGAGAAAGTAGATAAAAAAATTAATATTATTTAAAAAATATTCAAAAGTAACACTTGATCAATGAATTTGTTTACATTTTCCTATAGTGTTTTGAAAATATAAAGCTAGAAAATTCTAATATAAAATTTTGATGTTGTGTTTTCCATCTTCATCAATGAGGATTAAGATTACGGAGCATTTATCATGAGTCAATGTAATTAATTTAATTATATCATATATTAATAATATGAATTATAATAATTATTATCAATGCACAAATTCAAGAATGATGATAATATTTTGCTTCGATTGCCTTATTCCACGTAAGTTGTTTAAATTGTTGAATGCTTCTACTTAAGAATTTTGAATAAAATTAAATATTCTGTAACACGAATCAAAATTATTTTTTCTTTGAGCATTTCAGCAATTTAATGTACGCTTCGCGATTTTATGTGTACACATAAATTTTTGCTAATTGTGAAAGCATTAATGAATTTTATAATTTTATAACAGAAGTTTTTACGAACTTTAAGTGGAATTTAAATTAGATCGTTTTCTAATAAGTGATTCTGATACTTTTACCCATTTTGATCAATGATATTATAAACTATAATTATAAAACGACCTTTGTTCTAAGCTGTCATATACGTTATCATTTATTCTCATGCATGTGCAACAGTTTGGACTTTGACCTAAACTCATTCTTTGATCAAATTTATTACTCAGTAATTAGCGCAATCTATGTTTCAACCACAAAACTTTCGAAAACTGATATATAGTGTCATAAGCAGACATAAGCAATTCTTCTTGCCCTCTGAAACTAATACGACTGCTCAATTTACAAAGGTCGACTATATGTGCTTATCTGTCAATAGAATACAACACTAGAATAAAATTCTGTTTAACATAATGTACATATGCGAACTTGTTTACAAATTTACAACCATCATATAAGACCAATGAAAAAAATATCGAGTTGCTGTAACTGCTTTAGTATTAAATATTATTTTAACATGACAACCTTCAAGAAACAAAGTACAATTTTTTTATTCTTGGAGTCCATATTTAATGATCCATGTTTAATGAAATGCCAGTTTTTCTAATTATTAAATATTTATTCGATGCTGTAACTTCATTTTTAAAAATAAATTTAAACTATAAGAGTTTTTATCGTGATTGATTTATCATGTGCATCGTTTTTAGTATGACTTTAAATATTATTAATTGATAATGTATACAATGCATTTTTTTTATATACTAGATAAAGAAAAATAAAATGTATATTTTCCCACTTAATAAATATTTATAATTTATTCTTAAACATTGCTTTAAAATGTTAAATTCATGTTTGAATGTTAATTTTTTGTATACGCCATTAACGCAATCGATAGTAGCAAACACTTTTATAATATACACTCGTACGTATATATATTTTAAATATAACCTTATTCGTTGAAAACTTTTTTTTAATTTTTATCTTTAATGTCGTAGTGTTCGGAAATAAAATGATCAAACTCAATATTATAATGTTTAATTTTTTATGAAACTGTAATTATTAATATCTAAATTAAATTAATCAGTTAGTAGATGAAACTTTATATCGAAATATGGAACTACTAATCGAAATTTTAATTATAAAAAGATAATCGTAAAGTATTGATATAATTGCTTTTTAAATATAATTAATTAATAAGTTTTTAAATACATTTTTTTACTCGCATTAAAGTTAAAATATCTTTCTAAACTAAATGAATATTATTGATTATTTACAATTCAAGCATATGCATAATAATAAATATATTAATTTGCATAATTTTTTATTTTAAAGTAATTTATTGTATTAATATTATATTATTTAATAATATTCTCAATTAATATTACATAATTTATAAAAAAAAGTAAAGTAAATACTAAAATTCTCGTTCGTTTATTATACATTTTAAATTGTTAATATATAAATAGTCTTATCTTGGTAGGCTTTTTCCTTGCCTAAGAATTTTATTTGTAACTAAGCCTCGTTGAAATTATCAAATCGAATTAAAATAAAAATAGCAGAAAAATTGCTTTGAATTGAAGACTTTTGAAATTTTGTATCGAATGCTATATATTATTTACATGTTAAACCATGCAAAACCTCGAATATTTTACAAATTTTCACTTAGAGTTCAAGATAAAAGAATTTTAAAAAAAAATTGCGCCTCCAAATTGCTACTATAACGTGATTTTTCTTAAGTAACATTGGATCTTTACAGCTGTTGATATCGTTTTACATTGTTATGAAAAAATTTATATTTTCAATTTCTTATCAAAGCATTTATGTTTATAATAATAGTTAAATTTAATGTCAAGTAATTCTATCTTTAAAAATTTGTTTAAAAATATTAAAACTTTGACTGTGTATTAGGATCTATTATGTGGTTGCATTTGATTGGTATGAGAAACGATTTTTGTAGTATCCTTTTTATTATTTACATAAAAAAATACCAGACCTTTGAATCATGTATAAAATTTTGGATTTTTTTGAAAAAAATTATGATAATAAAAGGAATTTTTTGCTTTTGAAGCTGACAGAAAGATGTTAAAAATCGTGCAATAATTTCCTTTAGGAAATATTTATTCTTTCAATAATTCAGGAATCAAAATTTGGGATGTATTTTTTAAAACGCGTAATACCTAATAGTGTCTATTATGTATCCATTTTAAAAACTATTCACTTAGACCAGATGATTACTTAGTGACATATTACGTACATATGAGTACATAATGAATATAAAAATACATCTATCATCTCTCTTTCTCTCTTCAATTATCTGCTTATCTTTAATATGTCCGATGGGTAACAAAGGAAAACCGTTTAGACAATTTCATTAAAAAGTTTGATAATTCTTGAAGATAATTATTAGCACGATGTTAAATTTTATAGTAAAAAGATTTCAATTTTGATTTTATTTTTATATTGTATTACCAATTAAAAATATTTATAAAGTATGGCCAAGATAAATTTATGTATTCAAAACGATTATTCAAGTTTTGTTTATATACAAATAAAGTTATCAGTGACAATAATATCAGTTATTAAAATTGTTTAAATTAATGAACGTTTTTATGAAATTGTACAAGTTTATTAAATTACATATTTATTTTCTAATTAAATTTTTAATCAGTTTAAGTACATTTATGATGTTATGTATATTTTAATTTTAATTTGATAAAATATTAATTTAATTGATTAATGTAATTAATAAATACAATAACGAAAAGTGTTATATTATAAACAATAATTTACTTGGAAAATGTCATTGTTGTACAAATTAATTAGAGGAAAAATATATAGGGAAGAAAGTCGATTTTAGTAAATGTACAAATAAAAAAGATAAAATATTGAATGGTTACGTAGTGAAAAAATTCACTAACTTAAAAATAGAAAGGATATGGTTGTTTCTGTAGCTCATTCAAAGTTGAGTGATCTATTCATCGTGGATTATTAGAAGTCGTTTCTTACAAGCGTCACTGCGATTTCATCTCGCTGGGAGTTGGAAATTGCTGATCTGCATTTAAAATGCTGCTCCGTGTGTCATTAGGGTCGGGTCGATAAAAAAATCTCTGGAGTGGAAAAAGCCCAGGAGTAGAGGCAATGGTATCAAAGGCCTCTGAATTTTATGGGTCGAAAAGATTTTAATTTTAACAAATTGTCGAAGTAGTAAATTCTCTAATGTCAACCTCACCCATTCACGATGCTTTAGATGATCTCTTAAAATATAGGCAAAGTCAGATCCACTTGATGTTTGGAAACTTGATCTAATCCCATTTTTCTATAAAGTTTTATCAACATTTTTTATGAATATTAATATATCCTTGAATTGTTTTACAATTTAAAATTGCCCTTGTAAATGTAATGGTATTATAACAGTTATTGTTGTTGGATACATTTAATATGTCTATATATAATATACATACAAATATAAATTATATGTATAAATATAAAAAATGCATCTTTTATTAAAAAAAAAAAAAAAATATTTAACATATTGATGGTTCAGATTACATTGGCCAATTATCGTAAAGTTAAAATACGCAGAATCGAAATACAGTTAAAATAGTTGGCGGTTCATTCAACCTCGTAGTTTATGGAGAATTGGATTTTTTAAATTGCCCGCTTTTGAAGGCCAATGATGTTTACAGTTTCATTGCGTATGAGGTACGCGTACGCGGTACGAATTTGCGATACGAAAACGAATCCTTAACTGCGTATTTTTACGGTATACGTTGCTTTTCTACATCATCGTATTCGATAGTTGAAGGTTTTAAGACGTAAACGATTGCTCAAGTTTGCAGTTAACCTCAAGAGTAGCAAAGTAGTAGTAATAGTAGTAATATATAATAGTAAAGATGAAAATATAAGTAAACTACAAAATAACCTAAAAGAAAAAACATACATGAGTAAAATATTCATCTAAGTGGAGAAATATTTATAAATATATATATATATATATAAATAAATAAAACATGGCCAGAGAAAAAAGTAGAGACAGAGATAGGAGCAGAGCGAGAAACAAGGAATATGAAGATAAAGAAGAAAGAAGAGACAGAAGTAGAATTAAAAATAAAGTAGATGAGGATAAAGAAAGAAGAAGAGAAAGAAGTAAAATTAAAAATAAGGACAATCAGGATAAGGAGAGAAGAAGAGACAGAAGTAGAGCTAGAAATAAGGAAAATATGTATAAAGAAAGAAGAAGAGACAGAAGTCGAATAAGAAGCAAGGAAAGAAGAAGAAATAGAAGTAGAGACAAAAGTACAGACAAAAGTAGAGACAGAAGTAGAGACAGAAGTGAAGAAAAAAGCAAAAAAAAAGGTAGAGAAAAAAGCAGGAATCGAAGTAGAGAGAAAAGTAGAGACAGAAGTAGAGAGAGGAGCAGAGATAGAAGTAGAGATAAAGATAAAGAAAAAAGTAGAAACAGAAGTAGAGAGAGGAGCAGAGACAGAAGTAGAGATAAGAGCAGAGACAGAAGTAGAGAGAAGAGCATAGACAGAAATAGGGAGAAAAGCATAGACGAGAGTAGGGAGAAAAGCAGAGACAGAAGTAGAGAGAAGAGCAGAGACAAGAGTAGGGAGAAAAGCAGAGACAGAAGTAGAGAGAAAAGCAGTGAGAAAAGTCGAGACAGAAGTCGAGAGAAAAGCAGAGACAAAAGTATTGAGAAAAGCAGGGAGAAAAGTCGAGAGAAAAGCAGAGAAGAGAGTAGAGAAAAAAGCAGAGACAGAAGTATAGAGAAACCCAGAGAAGAGAGTAGAGAGAAAAGCATAGACAGAAGTATAGAGAAACCCAGAGAAGAGAGTAGAGAGAAAAGCATAGACAGAAGTACAGAGAAAACAAGAGAAGAGAGTAGAGAGAAAAGCATAGACAGAAGTACAGAGAAAACAAGAGAAGAGAGTAGAGAGAAAAGCATAGACAGAAGTACAGAGAAAACAAGAGAAGAGAGTAGAGAGAAAAGCAGAGACAGAAGTAGAGATCAAAATAGAGATCGAAGTAGAGATAGAAGTATAGAGAAAAGCAGAGACAAGAGTAGAAAGAAAAGTAGAGACAGAAGTAGAGAGAAAAGAAGAGACGCAAGTAAAGAAAAAATTAGAGATAAAACTACAGAGAAAAATAGAGACAAGAGTAAAGATAAAATTAGAGACAAGACTACAGAGAAAGGCCGAGAAAAAAATAAAAACAAAATTACAGAGAAAAGCAGAGACAAAAGTAGAGAGAAAAGCAGCGACAATATCAGGGAAAAAAGTAGAGAGAAAAGCAGAGATAGAAGTCGAGAGAAAAGCAGAGAGAAAAGTCGAGAGAAAAGCAGAGACAAAAGTATAGAGAAAAGCAGAGACAGAAGTCGAGAGAAAAGCAGAGATAGAAGTCAAGAGAAAAGCAGAGACAGAAGTCAAGAGAAAAGCAGAGACAGAAGTCGAGAGAAAAGCAGAGACAATAGTATAGAGAAAAGCAGAGACAGAAGTCAAGAGAAAAGCAGAGAAAAAAGTATAGACCGAAGTAGAGATCGAAGTAGAGATCGAAGTAGAAATCGAAGTAATGATCGAAGTAGAGGCCGAAGCAGAGATTACAGTAGAGATAGAAACAGGAACAAAGATAGAAATAGAGAAATTGGAGATAGGTACAGAGACAGGTACAGAGACAGAGAAAATGAGGATACGTACAGAGATAGGAAAGCTGGAGGAAGATATAGAGGTAGAGTCAATGAGAGCAGATATGGAGACAAAGAGAATAGAGATAGGTTTAGAGATAGAGACAGAGAAATGGATAGAAATGAAGAACTTTACGGAAAAATTAGCCAAAATTCTTATTATGGTACAGCATTGAATATGAGCGATTATAATTCAGAAACGTACAACAATCAAAAGTATAGAGAGACATATGGCAAAAATGAATTAAGAAAAAATGGACAAGAAAATGACCCTAATAATCTTGACGTCATTACTCCAAAACAAAAAAAAACAGTGGATTTGCTTACATCTAAAACAGGAGGTGCTTATATTCCACCTGCTAAGTTACGCATGATGCAAGGAGAAATAACTGATAAAAGTGGTGCTGCATATCAGCGTATTGCTTGGGAAGCTTTAAAAAAGTCAATTCACGGTTATATTAATAAAGTGAATACAAGTAACATTGCTCTTATTACTAGGGATTTATTAAAAGAAAATATAGTAAGAGGCAGGGGACTTTTAGTACGTTCCATTATTCAAGCGCAAGCTGCATCCTTAACATTTACATCGATTTATGCTGCTTTAGTAGCTGTACTTAATTCTAAAGTATGTAAACAAATTTATGATATCTCAAAAATTCTTTAAATAACACAAATTTGCTTTAAATTTCAATGTGTGCATTCTCTTTTGATTTAGTTTCCAAATATTGGTGAATTGTTATTGAAACGCTTAGCCATCCAATTTAAACGTGGATTTCGAAGAAATGACAAGACACTTTGCATATCATCGACTACATTCATAGCTCACTTGGTGAATCAAGGAATTGCACACGAAATTTTAATCTTGGAAATATTAACATTATTAGTACAAACACCAACTGACGACTCCATTGAAGTAGCTATTGCAGTTTTGAAAGAGTGTGGTATGAAATTAACTCAAGTGTCTCGAAAGGGTATTGAAGCCATTTTTGAAATGTTGAGAAATATTCTTCATGAAGGGCAATTAGATAAAAGGGTGAAACATCATTACTATACTTTAAAAAAAATTTATTTTCTTACATAATATTTAAATAATATTTTTTTGCTTAGGTTCAATATATGATTGAAGTTATGTTTCAAATTCGTAAAGATGGTTTTAAAGACTATGAATCTGTTACTAAAGAGCTTGACCTTGTTGAAGAGGAAGATCAGTTAACACATTTAGTATCATTAGACGAGGCTACGGATGGACAGGATATACTCAGTACGTTTTAATAATATAATAGAAAATAAATTTAATTTAATTAAATTAAATATTATAGAAAAAAATATTTATATATAAATAGTTGAAAATATTTGCACTTCTAGTCAATGAGTATTTTATATGTAATAATTTTCTTCTTATTAATTACAGATGTATTTAAGTTTGATGCAGAATATGTTGTTAATGAAGACAAGTATAAAGAGCTGAGTAAAGAGATTCTGAATACAGATGATAGTGATTCAGATAATGAAGAAGGCAGTGATGATGATGACGAAGAAGATTCTGCTGACAATAGTGAAACTGAAGAATCCAAAAATGATGGACTCATTGTTGACAATACGGAAACAAATTTAACAGCCCTTAGAAGAACAATTTATTTGACTATACATTCATCATTGGATTTCGAGGAATGTGCTCATAAATTGATGAAAATGCAATTGAAACCGGGTCAAGAAGTTGAACTATGCCATATGTTTTTAGACTGTTGTGCAGAAATGAGAACTTACGAAAAATTTTTTGGGTTATTAGCAGGAGTGAGTAAAATAGAAAATAAATTTTACATTAAATTGATAATTTAAGGTAGCAAGATTATTTAAAAAAATTTATATTTTTTAGAGGTTCTGTGCAATTAATAAAACATTCGTTGAACCATTTGAACAAATTTTTAAGGATTCTTATGATACCATACACCGACTTGATACAAATAGATTGCGCAACGTTAGTAAATTTTTTGCCCATCTTCTGATGACCGATTCAATATCTTGGATAGTACTTTCAAATATAAAATTAAATGAAGAAGATACAACTAGCTCCAGTAGAGTATTTATTAAAATATTATTTCAAGAGCTATCAGAATACATGGGATTGCCAAAATTAAATGAAAAATTGAAAGACGAGTAAGTTAAGGAATTAAAGTAGTTAATTAAAAATATCTAATATATAGTTTTGGTTGCATATGTACGTTCGTACACTTCTTTTTTTATTCAACAGAGAACTACAAGAAGCATTTGGAGGATTATTTCCCAAAGACGATCCAAAAAATACTCGTTTTGCTATAAACTTCTTTACTTCTATAGGTCTTGGTGGACTAACGTATGTATCTTTAATTTATATTTAAATATTTTCATCGTACATCGACAGTAAAAGTATTGATATTCTGTTTTACAAAGGGATGATTTACGAGAACACTTAAAAACTCGACCAAAGCCCGTACCAGAGCCTATGGTTGAAGTAAAACAAGAAAAATCTAGTTCAGAAAGTTCCAGCAGTTCCAGTTCTACTTCAAGTTCGTCGTCAACATCGTCTTCGTCCTCGTCTGTTACATCATCTGATTCAGGTAAAATAGTCTTTTTAAATTAATCCCCGAAATATTATATATTTTAACACGTTCTCATACATGTGCAGATTCATCTGAAAATGTTAAGAAAAGGAAGAAAAAAGTTAAAGAATGCAAGAAGAAAAAAATTTTCAAACGACATGAAGAGAAAGCGAATGTAAATAAAAAAGAGAGAAGCAAGAATCTTACGAAAATAAAAAAGCACGATAAGAAACAGAAGAAAAAAAAGAAAAAATAAGGAAATTAATTATCAATATTTAACTGATTCGTTTGCGAAAATATTGTAAATTATAATTTTTTTAAAGCGAAAATAAAATATCTACTGTATATTATTTTTAAATCCTTCATTAAAAAAGTATTTATTTACTTCTATATACGTATGTGTTTTCTTCTTTATTTAGATTTATATTGTTTGTATTAAAATTTAAAAGATTTACAGTGCTTTCCATAAAAAATAAATTTACTTAATTTAAAACACATTTAAGATGGCGCACATTGATTTTGTTGTTGCTATGACTCCTTCTATTGTTGAATTTGCTAGAAATAGTTTAGGTGCTACTTGTAGATAAAGTAATTTTATTTTTGTCATTGTTTAAGATAAGAATTAATTAAAAATGGAAGGATTCAGCTACCAACAAATTAAAGATCTTCAAAAGTTAATCGCGCCTCCTGAGGATTCTGATTCCGATTCGGATCATGAAGATTTAAAGCAACGCTTATCTCGTCGAAAAATTAGTATTTAAAAAATATTTATTGATTAAACTTATTAATCGAAGTTTTGTATTTAAAGTTCTATGTAAAATCTCATAAAATACATTTTAATGTTTTTTTTTCAAAATGGTATTGATTACACATTTATTCATCTTCAATTAGATTTATTATACAATCAATCATACAATAAGAATATTTATTTTGAAACAGTATAAGTAATTAAATGAAAAAAATGTAAATAATTTTATATAAAGGTTTTTACTTGATAGATACATCATACGGAATTTGAGATCTCGTAATAATACTCGTAGTCTTAATTATTTGTTCAGACATATTTAACTTATATCACCAAGTATAAATTTATCATATAAATCACACAATAACGCATGCCTTGAAAATTAAATTTAAAATTCAGTGCAGAAGATGTATGTCATGAATTTTATTCAACTTAATTAAAAATTAGATTAATAAATATTATAATTTTACAATATTTTAAAATGTACTTTTATTTTTTATGCATGCTTATGACAAATTTATGTAAAATGTTATGGCATTGTAAAATGGTAACTTTCCAGGCCCTGGAGATATCGGTAATTCGTACGTAAATACTACAACTTGCATATCTTCGACGAATTCTGATAGTGCTCAGAAAAACGTAAGCGATTCTAATATATGGCATCCATCAGAGGTAAATACGATAAAAAATGCGCAAACTGAAGATCCGCGAAAGGTTCCCGAGTACGAGATAAAATTCAAACAAGCTGTTGGAACTGAGGATATTTTTCTTGGAGTAAGAGCAATGAATCGCAAATAGTTTGAGTACAGCTTATGATTAAACTTGCATTAAATTTTTATCTTTAAATCTATATAAAAAAGCAAATGGATAATTTCATTTTACAAATACTTTTCAATTGGTGTAATCGCATTAATAATCGTACTACCTACGAATAAAATAACAGCACCGTAACAATCTGCTTTCGATGTTTTATCAATAAAAAACTTAAAGGAAGTAATCATTCATTTGGCAATACTTTATAGATTAATATGAAAACGCCATCAACGGCATCTTGTGAATGGATGATTTTGATCGTTAAGCTCCCCCAAGAAAAGAGAGAAAGAGTTGAGTTGTCCATCGAGTCTAACGTGATTGACTTGCGTAGCACATTGTAAGTATTTGTGTATACACGCACATTTTACTATTTGTATTTTACGTCCATCGATATGCATTCATCACTACTTTCGCCTTTTGTCCTCTATTTTTTCTTATTCTGATTTTTGTCATAAAAAGTTACGAAAATTTTGTTTCGCAGATGAAGACTTTCAAAAAGTATTTTGTCGATTTCACTATGGGGAAATTAAGTGCTATGTTTATTTTAAATAAGTCGCACGATACGATAAATACTTTGTTTTTTGGTTTACTCATTATTATCATTATTTTATTTTATTTGCATTTTTTGCATTCTTAAGTATTTAATGGTAAATAAGTAAAAATACGTTAAATATATTTCACGCTGAGAACATAATAATTTTTTCACTTGCTTGAGCATTTTTTAATATTTTCACGAGGTTATTTTTCTCACACTTAATTGTAATTATACAAAATTACATGTATGAGTGAGCGAAAATTTTTAATACAATGATTAACATACTCAATACGTATTTTTTCGTAATTAATAAGTTAAGTAACACGATATTATTCACATTATTTTGATTATTTACCCAGAAATGAGTGGATACTTGTCTCTTATAAAATGAAATTACCTTTTAATATTGTATACGATTTATTGACGCACAAACAACAATGTAAATTGCAATTTTTTTAATTTAGCCAGCACAGAGTAGCTTATAATGATGAAATTAAGATTAAAAACTATTATTTACAGGCATAATTTTATTAACTGTATTGGCATAATAATATGATGGCATCATGATTTAAAAATATTTTATTGGTTTTTATGAAAATTAAAAAAAAATAAAAAGAAAAACTTGCTTTATAGTATTAATATTGCTTAGATGATAAAACAAGTAATTGAAGACCTTCCACTATAATCAATGTCTCTGTATAATAATATTGGATAGTTTAGAAATATAGATTCATAGATATCAAGTATTAGCAGAACGCCAATCATTTCCTATCGACTCTCACTTATTTTCTTCCATTGATTGGCACGTAGATATCGGCTGGAGCTGCCAACACCTTTTCCTGTCGATCCCAATAATTCATCGGCCAAGTGGCATTGCGATAGCGAGTGCTTGGAAATAACACTCAAACTCACAAGGGAGTTCGACGATGTGAATTTTTGAAAAAGGCACAAAAGAACGCGCCATTAGCCTAAGGAGATTTTAGAAGAAATAAACGGACTGCAGTATTCGAGACTCAACTTAGATTGTATCATATATGCTGTTCATTGCGGCGAAATAATTATTACTTTTAGCCTTGATAGCCATGCGACTATTTATTTATACGCATTTATATTAACTTTCATGTACTTTAAAATCAATTGTTTTTCTATTTAAAATGCCCACATAGTTGTTTGTTGGTCACACAACAGCAGCATCATTTTTAATAAAAAATTAATCAATTAATACTCGCTTGTGATATTTTATATAATTATCGTCAGTGTCATTCCCAATTGATTATTTTTTTTAAACAGATATTAGTATATTCAACTTTCTTCGGAGCCCTTTAATTCAGGGCATTAGTTAAACATATATTGCTTTACAAGTATTTTAGGATTGATTAATTACATTTATAAAAATGCGTTAACGTAATGTCTTAAAGTTTTATTTTTTCACCCCGTGAGAGTTAATTAATTTAAAACTCGAAACTATTGCCGTTAATTAGCTCTTTCTATCAGAAAGTTAATTTGAATAGGTTTGACGGGGGAAAAAAGTAATATATCTCTCGAGAGGGCTGACTATCGATTAATTCATGTTTTGCGTGAAACAAGAGGAAGAATTCGTACCTCGGAAACTAAATTCGAGGTGATGCGAAAGAACCGGGAAAAAAATCCGAAATACTTTTTTTTTTAGGTTAAAGCTAGATTGCTAAGGAATAGGTAATAATAATGAGACGACCGTTCCAGGCGGTGGAGGCAGAAGAGGTACGCCAAACGAGGTTCTCAGGAGCCGAAACAAATCGCCTGCCGATCCATGCAAAAGTTATCGAAATAAAAGCGTTAACGAGGCTCGGACGGAGGCTTGATTGCGAAGGAGTCCGAACAAAATTGCGCGTCTCTCGCTTACAAGCCCTACGGAGATACGCTCCTATGCCTCCTATGCTGCTCATCTCAGCTCAGCTCGGGCCAATCGCGTGTCCGGCGCACTTTGTTTCGCAGACACGTGCTTCATTAGTCAAGGAGTGGGTGCGATTCGACGAAGGAAACGGTCGCCGTGGACCGAGGAAAAATATCAAATAAACACACGCTCGCACGTGCATACGCACACGCGCACACATTTATATATATATATATATGGGTATATGTATATGGATATGTACATATAAAGACCGAGGCGCCCGCAAAAACGCGTACGCGCGCTTATAAAACAGAGGTTGAAAGAGGGACGGAGATAGAGGACTTCGAGATGTCACGGTCTTAATCAAGATAAAATGTGGGCCTCCATAGCTCAGGGGTTAGAGCACTGGTCTTGTAAACCAGGGGTCGAGAGTTCAAATCTCTCTGGGGGCAGTCAGTTTTTTTACCGTGTAACATCGGGGTACGCGCCGCGGCTCATCTCAGCGCGCCTAATGCCGCGGGCTCTCCTTCTTCCTTCTTCCTCCCTATTGAACGTGTAACCAAAGAACTCTCGTTATACGTTGCTTTTGTGTCTTTCTGTTTACCTTTTATACATTTTTTCCTCTTGGTGGGGCATATATATACACACACACATGTATATATATATATACATGCAAAATGCACGTGTGTATTTTGTTGGACATTGAACATACAATGTTTTGGGTGATGTGCTTGTACATTTATCAGAGAAAAGAAAGAGAGAGGGAGAGAGAGAGAGAAACGGGGTTACGAAGAAGAGTCTGGGATGATGTATGTAGTGATACACGCGCGCGCAAGGGGGCGAGGGGGACGGGGACGGGGACGGGTAAACCCATTAACTTTTTATAGTTTTGCTGAAAGCTGTTCGAACCGATTATTCGGTAATATATTGAAAATGTAATAGTTTGGTCACATTTTACCCGATCCAAGAGTTCCGTCTACTTACTTTTGAATTTAGTTATTTATTCTTCTTTACTGTGGCTTCGGGAAAGTATATATAATTAGAAACTAGTCCTAATTAGGGCAAAGTTTTAGGGGCTGCTATATATAATGGCTGATTTGTACGCCCACCTTAACTAATTCTAATCAGTATCTGAGCGGCTTATTATTAATATCACAGAGTTTCTAAAGTATGTACGTAATCTCTGGGGTCACCATTAATAATTCTCTGTTTTTATTTCCATTTGAATTATGTGGTTTCCAATTTTTTTCATACCACGCGCAGAATAATGAGAAAGGGCTTTTGTATTATTATTTTGTACGCTTCTTATTTATTTGAAGCAAATATGTTTTTAATAATAAAAAAATTTTGTTTTTTTGCTCATGAATATTTATTTCTTAGAACGGCCGCGTATTTATTGTCGTTAATAACTTGTTATAATTATACACTGTAATTAAAGATAATGATAGTATAAGTTAACTACTTGCATGCAAGATATAATTAAAACAAAGGATGGTATATTATTTATTCACGTTCACAAAAATTCTTTAATACTGTAAATGATATATATTTTTATATGAATTAACATTAATTATTTATCCTTTATCGTGAATATATGATTAAATTCATAAATTGTAATTTTACAAAGAACAGTTTTATCAGCATTAAATGTATTATATTTTTTTACATTTTTATGATACATTCATGTTTCAATGTACTAGAGACTCAATATTTAATATAAATATATTTAAAATATTAAAGTATTCATAACTATGGATAAATATTATATAAATATTTAGAGATTTTATTTATTCAACCGATGTTTTTCACAACAATAATAGTATTTCATGAAGTTAGTGGAGATAGTTTAAAAATGTGCCACTCGGTAAGTGTACCTGATATATACATTTTAATACAATGTTTTATGAAAGCATTGAAAAGTTGATTACATTCAATTTTTATTTAATCTTTAGAGCATTCGACCTAACTTTATATAAGAATTGGGCACATATGAAATAGGGTTCTTAAAAACCCAACTAAATAATCAATTTTTGTTGTTGATTTGTCTCTTTAAAATACATTGTCAACTTTCTCCAATAAACAATATTTTATTATTATATCTAGCTATTAAATTCTGTCGCAATGGGGGATTGTAATCTTTAAATAATACTTGTATTATATTTAAATATTTATTAAATATTAATTGAGCATTGATACAGCAGCATCTTTTGAAAGCTGAATACAATACAATGAACTAGGTTATATATATATATATATATATATTTAATAAAGAAATAAAAGGTCACAGTAACTCGTGGACATAATAATTTCTATACACAACTCATCTCACCGCGTTAAAAACAACTGCGAATAAACTAATTACATTCAAGACCGTGGCTGTGATGTTGAAAAATAATTTTTCATATATTCTTACACGCCTATAACTCTTTTTATGAATATTTAATTTAACTATCCTTAGCTTTTTCAAATAGCCGAATGAAGTTCATTGCACCTTAACTCAACGGAGCATTTTAGAATAAGTCTAAAAATTGTATAATCATTAGTGAAATGTCGATAATGACCTCAGGAAATAGCAAATAGTGGTAATGAACGTTGCAGGTGTGCACGTACGAATTTCACATCTGCGCACTAAAGATAATTAGTCTTATCATTACATATACTGTTTCTCTTTCTCTCTTTTCCTCTCAGTGTCGTTCAATCTCTCTCCATCTGTCGCTGGCGGTAGAGGACGAGAATGAGAGTTACCAACTCATTATTGCGCTTTGCAAGCAAGTGAGGTATGCATGTAACCACAATAGTGTCTATAATCTATCGCGGCATCTTGATTATTGCGATACTTTAAAAGAGCGCATTTTTTGGTGATGCAGTTCTTAAGCATCCCTACTCAATATGAAATAGGAAGAATGAACGGCAATTTAAAAAACATGCTCTATTTTTCATAAGCGATTGCTTACGTTATTTATTATGATATTTTGAGAATAAAATATGGAATGGACATCCTAGTCTAGGTGTTATTGCGATGAGCCTTTGTGGAAAAAAGCTTGGATTTAATTTTGTTTAATTCGTGTGCCAGCAAAATTTTATGCTCCTCCTGAATGAAAATAAAATGAAATCGTAACTTTTCGTTACTCAGTTTCTTCGTAGTAGCAAACGCGTGTTAAATAAATATTCCTCCTCTTTTATTATTAATAATTTTACTATTTAACTTGTTTTTAATGCCATGTTAATAGATGTCAAGAAAGCGCATGATTTTCAATGAATTGTTAAAAATATAATTAATTATTGAATCTAATGAGATATCAATAGAAGCCATATCGATAGAGAATCGCTGACCAAATATTACAAGAATCTTATTTTTTTTTTTTTTTTTTTTTTTGAACAATCTCTGCATACGTGTTTGAGTAATTTATTTTTTAAGTACAATCGAACAAGTTATTCAGCAAAACTTTTTATCTTTTATATTTGAAGTAAGGCATGCTTAACGTACCGCATCAAGTATTTAAGCGGAGTGATAAGTTTGAAAAGAATTACGTCGGCAGAATAGGCTATTTTGCCTTTAAAGATAAAAGTTCGAAACTTGCATCATTGTAAAAAGCATAAAATTTTTAAATATTTAAAGATAATTTTAACTTTATAAGTGACGAGAAATTTGAAAATAGTACGGTTCAAACTGGTTTGATAACATAAGCAGTATTCATATATAAGTGTCAAGTTCTGTCAGGCAATGTCTGACCGGACTCGGTATGCATCTACGCGCACGTATATAAATTACCGCCTCTATCTCGTGAACTTTAACCATGCTTTCCTCAACTTTCCGTATTTTTAAGGGGTTAATTCTTTTTTTTTTTTTTTGCAGACATTTAAACATTTTGTACTATTTATAATGGTCTATGCTTTGCACATTTATCTTTTACGGAGAAGTAACAAATTTCGTGGGCTTTCTCGTTTATACTAACGGTAGCATCGTTATTAGGCAAGACATGCGAGCCATGCGTATATTATTTAACAAGGGACTGTAAATTTTTAAATTGTAAAGGATTGTTTTATTCCTATAAGACTTTACTGCATTAGGAATACAATCGATCCTTGAGGGTTTATTAATTTTTTTTTTTATTCGGACCCTTCCCTTCCCGTGTACGCGCTCGAGTCGTTTTTTCTTCTTCAGCGCCAATGAAATGAGCCTTCTAGCATTAAAATAAGCGATGCAGTCTCAATACTGCTAGACAAAAGTATTATTTTTTATGGTGTTGTAACGCGTCTTTGTGAATGCGCGAGAAGAGTAGTTACGACTGTCGTAAATGTTATAATATTAATATTAATATGAATGCTGTGCTCGACTTTTATGGTGGATCTGGATCAGGTGAGAAGCTACCGTTAAAATACAACGAATCATCTAAAATAAAGTAAAGACGCGTTGAATTCTTTCATTGGCCAGTATCAATTAGAATTTTGAAAGCCGCGAGTCCTCAAAGAAATGACCGAGCGAATAACAACACGCTTGTGCATGATTATTCCTGCTGTATACTATTTAAATAGCACATAATATGAATATTAATAATAAAGAAAACTCGATGATTCGTCGAAAGAATTTCAATAGCTCCTGCCTGCCTTTCTCATACGAGACGAAGGAAAAGCATTAAACATAAGCGATTACACCTTCACGATACGAAAAAGTCCTTGGTGTAATTTATTCGGAAAAGCCATAAACCTCATTACAAGCTTTTTCTGTCCTTCGAGCAAAATCCAAAGATATTATCGTAGTTGTTGAAGCGCGAAGCATTAAAAGTCACCAGGCGCGATTCTGCCTACCGGAAAAAAAGCTTACCGAGGCCGGGCCGGAAAGGGAGCATCGCTCCTATATTCGCGTATTGTCGCTATTATCGATACCGAGCTCCTCAAAACTAGCGAGGATCCAATTGATTTTTCCGCATCGAATCGAATTGACGTCGAGCAGACTCCGGCATTCGCGCGCTACAGCGTACCTACAGCGCGTGCCCGTAGCCGCCGTCGCCATAAAGCGACTCTTTCTTTCCTCTCGCAACATTACAGCGTGGCACAGTCGGCCTCGCAAGCTCGGCTCGCAAGTTTCGCAAGCGCGGCTCGGCTATGGCCCACGGAGGGATTCTAGCCCAGCCACACGCGATTCGTCGTTGTCGCGTTGCGCGCGGCCCGCGAGTCGCCGCTCGTTGATGAGCCTGGGAACCTCCAGTGGCCGAAGCTTCCAATAGCCCTGGATTCGCGTTGATTCATTTTTTCTTTTTCTCTCCTTCTTTCGGGGATTTTTCATTCTTGCTCCCCTCGGCTGCTCGTGGACAATTCGAAGATGAGGCTTGGATGCCACCTCGGTACTGCCAAACGGAGGGATCGCTATGAAAAACTCCTTTGGATTTGGCTATACGGAGAATCCTATCTTAAAAGGTGCACTTAATCTTAGCGGAGAATAGATAAAACACTGAGCGAGGAGAAAAGGAAGGATCGCTTACTCGTTAGTAAGTAGCCTCACTAGCATTTTATACTACGCTTTCGGAAAAATATGCTTTTTTGTTTGAAAATAATTGATCGGGTTCGGGGGGGGGGTCAATTTTTACGCAAACCATTAAATTATGTATTATTTTTTATCATTACATTTTCTTAACTAAATTTAACCGATGCTTCTTATAACTTTAGAGGGTAATGTTAATCATTTATCGTGTATATTATACTTAACAATTATTATTATTTTTAGATCATGAAGTTACTATTTGCAAATTTTTTTACATTATTGTATGTATTAAATATATATTTAACATTATTACAAATACACTAATATTTAGAAATATTAATATCCTTTAAAGTGATTTCCTGTAGTATTTTTCAACATAATAAAAACTCTACCAATCTTACTACATACAAATTACCACCAAAGAAAATGAAAACAACTTATTTACTGACTTATATACTATTTTTTATGTGTTTAAAAACATGTTTTTTAACTGTTACATATTTCGAAATAGAATTGGAATGATACACTTGTGGACTTATTCATTTGAATTTTATTTACTAAAATTATGATATTTTATGATACGTAACAAATTATTTGCTAATAAGAATATAACGTAAAAAATAAAATTATTTTATAATTTACATTTACAAAGTCTATAATTTCCTTTACAATCAATGTACGGTGAAAGGTGTTTAATTTTTAATGAAAATTAACTGTACATATTTTGAATGTGTATTTTTGTAAAAATATCATATTTTTTTAGTTTAATATCTAAGAAAAATTAAGAAATAAAGAAATTTAAGAAAAATTTATTTTTTATAATACAAATATATTACAAATAAAAATTAAACGAGAAATTTCATTTAAATGCAATATTCATTATATTACATGCTTGAGTAGTTTATTTAAATTTCGTATCGTAAGAATTTTTACAAAAAAAATTTTATGTTAATACGAAAAATCGATAGAAAAATGGTTTCTTGTGAAACAGTTGTTGTGAATTATTAATTTTATATCATAGTTTTTTTTACAATTTTTACAAAATTATTCGGCGAATTTCCTTTGTGTAAAAAACAAAAATTTCAAAATTTTAAAGAGTCTATTTATCTTTTATGTCAGCTCATAGTTTTTAGCTTAACGAGTTTTTTCTGAACATTTTTTAAAAAATATATAGCTAGAAAAAAATTTTAATTTTTTTTAAATATTATATATTAAATACATTTACGCGATAATTATAAATATAATTATAAAATTTATATAAAGGGGGTTCCAGTTGTCAAATAATACAAAGTTCGTTTTCATACTTACTGTCAAAGTACGATGAAAAATGTATTTATTAGAAAATAAAATTATTTCACGAAGATGATATTTCTGCTTCTAAAATTTTGCGACATTAATACTTGCAGCGTTGCATTAGGCATTGATAATGCAAGCTCGCAATGCAACTTTCGTGCTATTTGATACTGTCTAATATAATACACCGTCATGTATAGATATAAAATGTATATTTCCTTTACTCTGAGTTGGCATGTACTTATTCCTTGTGTACATTTCTCGAAAGCTTCAATTGACACTAAAGAAGGATGCGTATTGGATACAAGATTTTTTACTTCGAGGAGATGTTCATTGAAGGTTCATTGGGGGTTCTTCGAGAATTGTTACGACGTATTTTATAAAATAATGCATAAAGTAATAAAGACTTTATTCATTCTTTCTATTCTATTAAAAGCAACTTTGAAAGCAATATATGATTAATAAATTGTACAGAGTGCGATTCGTTACATACAAGTACATATTACTCATTTTAAGTTTGATTCACAGGGTGACTATTAATAGATGAAGAAAAATTTATTAGTTGATAAAGTATTAGATACATTTTGGTTAGCAAAATATTCTGTTTTTTAAACATAAATTTATAAAATTATTATCACTATTTTTACAATGTGATGTAATATAAAAATTACAGGAATAATTTTTTCAAAACTAGTTTATCGACTTATTATATCTATCACTTATAGAAATTATTATTTATCTATTAAAGCTATAGATATTGGTTATGAAATTAATATTATGTAAAACAATTAAAATTATTAGGTTCCAAATTACAGTGTTGAATTTTTATAAATTTTTTCTATCAAATCTCTTATAATATTTTAAAAGATTAATATATATATATATATAGAGAGAGATAGAGAGAGAGAGAGACAAAGATAGAAGAAATTATCCTTTAAATCATAATAGTAAACTTTAAATTAATAAACAATAAATTAATTAATAAATTAAATAAATAAAAAAAATGTCCAACAAATAGATTTTGTGATAATTTTTTTTATAAATAGTCAACTTGTTGAACTTGTTATCCAATCATATTTTTATGGACCTTATAAGAAACTTTATTACAAATTAAAAAAATATAAAGAATTTTATTTTCTCGCCTTAGAAGAATAAAAAATCAGAGTAACAATGCCTATCGGAGTAGAATTATATGTTTTTCAAGTACGGAATCGTAGGAATGCAATGCAACTCGTTAAAATTTAAAAAATAATAAACTTTGATTACAACAATATAATTTTTTTTCTTTCTAGCATTATTTGTTTTTTATAAACTTTAGTATAAATTCTATTTAAGAAGCACTTTAGAAGCTTGTTTGCTTTATTCAATTCTCGAAGTTTAAAATGTATCAATTTTTTATGTATTAATTATAGCAGTCATAAAAGCATATTAAATTTTGTTTAACGAGGCTTCTAATTTTTTCTTTTTCGTGCAATCTTTAATATGTCCAAGCCTCATCGTTACTTTCAATGTATTTTACGTTAATGTTTGAATTTATTCAAATAAATAAGTAATTTCTTTTATAGTTTATAAAGTGTTAGCATTTTAATATATAAAATTGGGCTAATTAATTCAATGCACTTTCTGATTTTTAATTTTTAACTTTAATAATTGGAGGCTAAATAATTTTGATAATATTAATCAAATTTGTATTATGAATGAGGATTTAAATATGTTCTTTAGGTATTCTAAGGCTTAGATACTTTTCGTTTTGAAGTTATTCGATATAAAAGGATTGGTAACTCGGAGCATATTAAAAATTTAAAGACTTAGGGTGTAAGGAAGGCATAGAGCATAATAATCAAATTGTTGCATATTTATATATTCAATACCTACACATTAATCGCATAAATTGTAATTTATATGTAGATTATTCTCTAATAAATACATCATAAATATACAGTTGAAATTTTTTTCGAAAATATCCAATGCATTATTATAATAGTCCTAATTATGTGATCCAATTTAATAATATAATATTTTGCAAAAAAAATCAGAGGACAAGGACCGCTGATGCTCTAAATTGTTAGTAGAAATTGTATAATAATCGCACAAAGAGAGTTTATTAGGAATCTAATATTAGGATACATTAAAATGTATTCATTATTAAAAATAATTTATCATAAATCCGTAATAATAATTATAGATTTTTTATATTTACGATAGGTGGCTTTAATTGTGGTAATAGGTTTTTCAGAATTGATAAATTGAAAATAGAAAATCCTTTATTACTATAAAGAGAAGAACTTTATAAATTTATTTATCGATACTAGTTATTAGTATGCATTAGTGAAAATGCGAGATTTCACAGGGCTTTAAACACAGCACGCCTCGAAAAGTTTATTAATTATTAGACGTTGCATAGTTTGAATTGTCAAGTGCGAATATATTAGCAACGTAACATTATGCATGATTGCTCCGCAAAAAGTAAACACTGCCTAATAAGGATCTATATAAAAGGGGTATTTTCCGTTTTTCGATAGTTAATTACGCATAATAGGCGAGCTTTGATGATCTCTACATGTAATTGGAGTAAATGTAGGCATCCTTGTGTTCGGGAGATGTTTTGGTGGCTCGCTGCATTATTAATTCCTGGATTGTGGGAAAGCAATGTCCTCCCCTACAAGGAATACATAAAAACCGCTCGATTAACCCCTCTTCGGCAACTGCAGGACGGTTAATAATCGAGCAGTCGATGGCCACGCAGGAGAAGCATTAATCAAACGTTGCCGAGGTGATCTCGAGCTCGTCAGTAAGCGCGAGATTCTCGGCAAAAGCACTTGCATCCTTAGCACGTGTGTCGACGTCGCGGTAAGTTCGCTTTAGCTGCATTTGCGCTCTTATCTCTCCCCTTACTCGGCTCCTTAGCTTATCGCGTGGATGTTCGACACCAGCACTTTTGGACTTTACGACTGTAATGCTTCACGGCCCGGTTAAAGCCAGCGTAACGCGGCTCCCTTACTTGTTTCTTAGATAGCTATTTTGTACGAGGCTCCTTGCCAAGTTAGTCACTTGTTGAGCGTTATTAACTTTTACGCAAGGCTACCCCTCGCAATATTCGATATTCTATTTATAATATTAATAAACCCTCATTGTCCTCCGTTTACTTTGATCCTTACCTTTTAATAACATTTCAATTAGTAAGTCCCATAGATAATTAAAATTGTGGCTTAGTGCCATGCTTTTCGTATCCTTCATATCTTTTTTTGCTTTTTTTCACATTTGACTCCACTTATTCGTAAGGTGAATTCTGGATTTTTTAAAATATAAATATATTATATCAATGATAATAATTAAATAATTTTAATGAAAATATTATTATTATACAAAGTAAATTTATGTGATTAATAAGTAAATTGAAAAACTTTGCATTTTTAAAACGTTATTATTCATAAAATTTGTGAATTTTAAACTAATAATCAAAGATATGAATTAAATTGTAATATTCTACATTTTAATGAGAATAATTTTTTTTATTCTAAAATTGAAAAAAGCTAGCATACTTATCACAGTTCATATACAATTATTTAAAAATTTTATACATATATATATATTAGTACATATGAATGTCTAGATGAATTGCAATTGTTACTTTAACTTATTTATCACAATAATAAGATAGTATAAGCTTTACAAATGTCTGTAGATAAAGTATAAATATAAAAATATGTACACAAAGTACTTTTCTTTTTAATTATTTTTTTTACGGCCATATTCTATATATTTTTATGCATTATCTTATTACATTTTGCATGAATCTTTTACAATACAATTTCTTGTTTCACTATTTTATTGGTATTTATATATATATATATATATATATAATTTGAATTTATTTATTTTATTGATCATAAGCATATTTTTCTTATTATTAAATATTTTTATTTTTAAATACGTTCAGTTTTCGTTACAAATATACAAATAAAATTATGATAATTCATTATTATAGTTTTTTCAAATATTTTCAAAAATTAAAATTCTTTTTTTTGTTAGAACACTTATTATTCTCTTATTATTGAAGACAAAAAAATTTTTTCTTTAAAATTCAATTTTGTGGTAAGAGAACCTAAACACTGAATCTAATTACCCAAATAAAGTTACAGGCAAGTAAAATTTGTTTTTTTATTACTCATAAAATTTATTTTAAAGTAATTTGAACGGATAAGATTTGATTTTAATATATGAATTTCCCATAATATAATAGTAAAACTAATCTACTTTTTTTTTAAATTATATTTTTCAATTTTTAATAATAGAAATAATAGAAGTCCTATGAAGAATTTAATAATTTAAGTGTACTTTTATACATAGATTTTTGCTTTATATTTACTTTAGTAAAATTATAAATGTTATGAGAAGAATGATATTCTTCTCCTAATAATTAAAAAAATTTGCTTACAAAACTGTTTGAGAATAAACATTTTTCATGTAAACGCTAATTAATCTTCACTAAAAATATCTAATTTAGAATTTAACATTTGTATTGTCGAGCAATTATTATTCAAAAAATGTTTCAGTAATTATTATTCTTATAAGTATAAATTTCGATTTTTATAATTTATGATAAAATTATTAAAAAATTTTAATAAGCTAATGTATAAATTCACTGCTTTAGTATTTATTAAATAAATTCAATAAAAATAATTTAATAAACTAGTAGAGTAATCAGGTAGATATATAATAAATATAGAACTTTTCTCAATTATTTTAGTACTATAAAAACTGGAAATGCTTTTTATATTCAATATTACGTATAGCAACTCATTATGAGATTTTTCATATACACGAAAAGAAAGGTCTTTGACAAAAATTTTGATCAAAATGTTAAATTTCATGTTATTTTATTTAATATACACGATTGTTTTTATACTTACATAGTTATTAAATTTTTTTATCAAGTATTCCAAACAATTAAAGAAACAATTATTTGACATAATGACTAGTTCGATATTTTGAATTAAGGTATTAAAAAATTTTAAGAGTTAATCTAAGAAATTATAAAAAAAATATAATCAGTTTTTATGGGAATATGATAAAGAAAAAAACAGATAAAATAAATAATATCAATATCATTAATGTATGTAAGGTTGTGGTGCTTTTTGACTCTGACTCCTTTAAAGTATTCAGAAGTTTTTCCTTTCTGATTGGATAGTTTATTCTATTTGTGATAAGAAGAAAATTTTTATTTTTTTACCAATATTTGATTTCCTTAAAGTAAAGTCAGCTTCTTTAAGCAGTGGAGAATTTCATTCGTAGGTACTTTTGTAATAACTTTTTAAACTACTGTACAAATTATTATGTTTGCATCGTTACATTTTTGTAATTATTAAATGGTTTGTGATTCTAATCGATAATTACAGATTAAAATAGATTTACTTACATTTAATAAGATATTCAAAGTTACATATTAATTTTCATATAATTATATACACAGTGTGTATAGAAAAGAATGACGTTTAATAGGAACAATGATTTTAAAAAAAATTTCAAAATTTTATAGCTGAACTTCAATCGCAATGTGGTTATTTCAAAACCAACGTCTAGAGTTGTCATACAAAAATTGATGTTATATCTTTTCACCAGAAGCTATTGAAATTTTGTGAATTTTTCAAAAGCAAGAAGATCCGCGTATTGTCATATTTTATTTAAGCCTGTTTATATTGGTTATAGCTGAATTCTATAAAACAAAATTTTTGATTTATACCTCAATTGTCTTGAGGATAAATAAAAAGGCAATAAAAAATTTGAGTAATGTATTATCGATCCAATTACAGTCGTATTGAATTGATCACAACACATTTAATACTTTTATACTTTGGTATTTTGGTATTTGTAATCATATTTAGCACATGTACTACTAGTAGGTGTTATGGATTGAAGTAATAATAAAAGGAAATTTCCTTCGCTTTTATTCCTTTACGGTTGTAAAATTGTGTAAGGTTATTTTCTTGACTCTCACCATTTTGTACTCCTGCTTAGTTAATTTAATTTTTAATATTATAAAATATATACATCGTTTTAGAAATGTTTCGAATTAGTCGCTTTTTGTTTTATTAATACAAATTACATGCATTATACATAATCATATGCGGCATCGTACTAAACTGTTACATATAAATATTCTCCATGATCTCGCATACTAAAATGCATAGCAGCTGAAAATACTTAAATATGCAAAGCTTGCGTTCCATAGCTTCAATAAAAATAACAAGTACTTCGATTGTAATAGCATTATTTTATTTTATCTAAATTTAAAAGGAAACTAATGTCTCCAGTTGAAAATTAAATCATCAAATTATGAGGTACAAAATTGTAGAGAAATTTTAAATTCGTTTTTGTAATTATCTAATAATTAAATTAACAACACATTTCAAATGCCTTTAACATCTGTGTTTGGTGATTCTCTGGAGTTTTTGTAATCAGTCAAGAATTTTCAATGCGTTTTATCAAGATAAACAAAAATAATAAATTACATTTTGATTTGACACAAATGAATGAATAGCAGTTAAATAGCAAATTAAAATGCATCACCATCATAAATTATATATATATATATTGTAGAAAGTATAATATACGTATCCGATACAGGTAAGTAAATGTGTCAGTAATATAAAATTTTACTTATACGCAGTATTGATCATAATTTATAATGAATATTTATCAGTACTAGATGTATATAATTATTGAACTCAATATTAATACGAGTTTATTAAAAAATTTATAAACGCAATTGAACATGTTAATACACCCACATGTGATATTCAAGAGAGACAACTGTTGGTTTTTTCTTGGCTCATATACGTGTATTCACCATCTCGAGGGTAAAATCTGAGCTTAGCTTAGAGATTCATCACGCGGGAAAAGTCAAATAAGTATAGATGATATTCGAATAGAGGTCCCAGCATAGATCAGTATAGATATTCGCTTCATTTAAATAAAATACATGTGCAAGGGGAAACATTAAAGTAATTTATAATCTTAAAATTGTCAGTAAGAATATCGCAAATGATATTCGCGCTAACGGATGTACACGAACTCCTTATTCTTAGGTGCAATTGCTCGCAAGAGTAGTTGTGTGACTTCGCACGAATGATTCGCACTCGAGGATATTCGTAGCTTGTATGGAAGAACTTATAATCCATGCGTAAGCAAACATTCGTTTATTTAATGGCGAGAGAAGCAAGATGCATGCACGAATGTATAAACGAAGAATAAGATTTACGGCAGGAGAAGGTGCGTACCTATAAAATTGGTCCCCGGAATACTCGGCCACTGGCTAACGGGTTCAGATAAATATGATTAAGTGCCTGAATGCAGTGCATATTCGACCATCCCTTCGACACAAGCAATCTGCTCAATGGACACGTGCTTTGATTTACATCTGAAATGGCTCCATTACGATCCCTTCGAGGTTACATCCAGGTGGAAGGATTCTTACCCAAGCCATTAAATTAACGATTCATTAATATATCGAGGCGCCACGCCATTTATATTATTCTCGTGAGCTTTTATTAGAAATTCATTTTTCATTAAAATAGTTAATCAATAAAAGTCGACCATTTTTTTTTCACCCTTTCATAAGAATTATAATTTTGCAAGGAGGGCAAAAAATACGGCGAATAAATAAGTTTAGTAATAAGTGAAAAATTTTATTCCATATATGTATATGAATGATAATTAAAAAAAATGATATTAGGTTACGCTTAAAAATTAATTTAGACCCAAGTTGGTTATGCAAATAGGTTTAATCTCACACCAGTATAGTTTGATGAATTGAAGTTCATTTAAAGTGTATCTGCTTAAAATATAATTTGCAATACATAAATAATTGACGAAAAACTAGATCCATGGAAACATAAATCAACACTGAATGCTCAGTAGTATATATATATATATTTATAAATTTTAATAAGCCATGTCAAATAAATGTACTCACTTCACTCCCGTTAATTTATTCTTTCGTGCTATGAATTCAAAAAATATTTGTTTTATCAATGTAACTGAGTTATTTAAATAAAATCGTAATATGTACCAATGAGTATTCTAATCAGTAAACATTACAGCTTAAAATTTTAGTAGTTCATAATTTTACGCAGTTCATAAAACGTAGATCAAATGTGGTTACATACTTAAAAGTATATTGAAGAGTTATTAATTTTGAATTACTAGCAATACAATATGTTTATAATTCTAAAACAGATGGTATCCCAGAAATAGTAATATTTTACGAAATCTATTAATGCGAATCCCATATGTGTAATTATTTTGCTGGCAACATACATTAAATTCAATGAATACAATTTTGAAGACCAAAGATCTATAATAAAATTGACGAAGTTAACTATTTTTATTGTTTTATTAAACAATTATTTACAAATCATGTAATTGCGTAACTTTATAAAATAACTCATTTAAACGAATTAATAAATAATATGTTTTACGTGTGTTGACAAATGACGATTATTTCATTTTAATGAAAATACTTATCTTTCATACTTTCGTTGATTTATGTGACAAAGTAATGGTCAAATGAAATAATAATTTTTTTTGTATATAATGGACGTATTAAATATTAGGAATAGTTTTGAATGTATGTAGCAAAGGAAAATTCCTATCTGTCTTCAATTTAGCCAGAATTTATTTATTTCAACTCTAGTCCAGAACAAAGTACTTAAGTATCAAATTACGCGAGCTTAGAAAATAATATAGGCTTCAATTTATAAAAAAAAATCCAAATACATGGAAAATTATGTTATTATAATAAAGTTCAGCTCTGTCGGGTTTGTAATTTAAATGCGCTAGTCGCTTAAATAATTAATGGCGTAAAGGAAAGTGACGTACTGAACGAATTAATTCAAAGGGCTTTCCTAAATAGGAGTATTAATAATTTAAAATCTTTCTGCACCTGCTTAATTAATGTCATCATTGTCCTTTGCAGGTTGAAGAGTTGTCGAAGGATCAGGAACCGCATACAGGGAAGGGACAGTCATCTTAATGATGAATCTGTCGTGGTTGGTGGTGTTGTCCGTCAGCTTCGCGGTCGTGGCCTCTTCTAAGTCAGCCGATGACCAGCCGGAATATTCAAAGCCTGGTACGTCATATATTATATAACAACGAAATGCACTAAACATCTGTTGGCCTTTCGCCTGAATCCTTTTTCACATTTAACGGTACAATGGGGTTTGTTATGTGTGGCCTAGAAATCCCTTCCCCTTCCTTTAAGGATTATATTAAACACGATTCAAAAGCTTCTCTAGTGCGTACCAAGATAATCGATTCTCGGGTGTAAGAGCTTGAACGACGTCTGTGCAATAATGATGTCAATCGTACGAAAATTAGATCTACTCTCCTTATATGCTTTGACCCAGGAACAGTATTATATAAATTATTTTTAGATGCGAGCAAGTATCGGGTTTTTAAATCACAGCAAGATGGTTTTCTTTGTAATGCTATTATAGCCTTTTATCTTTATCAAATCATATTTTCCTTATTATTAATCCGTAATTGTAGTTAAAAACGCTTATTATATGATAAATTTAAAAAAATACCATTGTTTAATACTTACCTAATAATAGAATTTGACATTAAATTAGAGGATAGTACGAAAACATAAAAATGTATGCTTTAAATTTACTTGTATCGAGATAAAATATTATGTTGAGGCATCGAATAAACTGAAAAGAAACTTTATTGCATACAACTTGAATAAATTTGAAAATTTTTTTAATTATATGCTAGGATATTAAAAAATTTCAAACATTTTAATCATCTCATTTAGTTATGTAATAAAAGAAGAAACGTTAACATTTTTTAAACAAAGTAAAAATTCACTCGATAAAAAAAAATTACCAACAATATAAAAAGTTCACAAGTTAATTCAGAAATATTCTTAATTTGTTCATGATTTTATTTTTCATGCATTATACATTTATAAATCTGAATTTATTACAAATCTATATTTGATTTATTTTTAAATTTCACTTATGTCTTCGTACAATGGTACAATAATTAGGAAACTGGTTAATCTTGTCCCACGTTTTCGTCTTTATATTATTAAGTCAATATAATATATTTTCCTATTATTCAAAACTACTTTTTAAATGTGCATTTCTTTAACGTAAATTAAATATTACTTGACATAAAAACATTCATAGCAATGTTAACATCACTCAATGTACATTTTCTCGTAATGACGTATACATAAGTTAAAATCCTTGATATATTATATCCTACCGTATTTTAATGCAAAATAATTCAAGCTTCTATATTATGTTGAACTTATATAATATACGGTAGTCTGAAATTTTTAGAATAGAAAATAAATTATTTTTAATAATAAAGTAGTTGTATTTATTTTTCAATTTTTGAAAAATACCCTTTTTTTAGTTTACATGCTTAATATTTTACATTAAGCTTCATAGTGAAAAATGCTCTACGATTAGAGTATTATAACTAAATTGTTCAGTTATATGATTTTATTAAGTTAACAAAAAAATGTTTTCAAAACTTTGCAGACCAATATATTTCTCGAACATTTTTTCTACTTAAATTAATCCATTCAACGGATAAGAGTTTACATATCATATCAATCATTCACTCGGTATTTCGCTGACATCGATGGAATACTGAGTAAACTTGTGATCGCATTAACAATGGTTAGATTTTCCATAGGGTTGTACGTCTTGATTAAATTTGCATTTACAAATCATCTACAAAAACACTTGTCACCTTATACAACAGGTTAATATAGTTATTAATTAATACAAAACAATAGATTCAGCTTAAAAAATATACTACCATAATTAAGTCTTATAATACAATATTGTACTATCTGTGATTCGTTTACTTAGTTAACAAAAATTAATGGTACTGCATTAATTAGGAGGTTGCAAAATCAGATCTTATGCATAATTTAAATTATTTAAATTGCCATTTCTTATTAAAATTTTGTTTTAATTACATAACTTTATTATTTTTTTTACAAAGTTTCATATTTTTTATTTATAATAATGCAATTGCTATTTCAAAGATCGACTACTGAGGGATGCAATTTAAATTATTTTAAACTTGTTTTGAAATATAAGTGTTTTAAAAAATTCATAGTCTGCTCTTTTCCTCTCAATTTGTTTTACTAGTTACTTTTTGATTCGTTATTTTTTTTTTGCGTTACTTGTATCATAAATTATGATATCGTCAGCTCTTTTCTTCTTTCTTGTCATTGTTTTTCTTTGGCTCACAAGCAACAAATGTGGGTGTTGACATTTACGCGAAGAGTAAGTTTTTATAACTTAGAAATCTAAGATCATTTCTTTTAATGGAGTAATAATGTTTCAGGTATAGATCTTACTTTAAACCATTGAGTCATTATATTATTTAAATAGAATGTATTAAAAATACCATTATTTTTAATAGTTCTATATACATTTTCAAATATTAGGTCTTTCTTATTTTATACGTTCCGAAAAAAATTAATGATCCCGAAGTTGGATGACTTTGAATATGCAGGAGTCATACAAAGAGGTAGAGAGAGATAGAGAGAGAGAGAGAGATTTCTTGATAATTTATTTCGGTTTCGTCCTCGTTTCAAACGTCTCAGTTTTCGGGGGCCCCTTACCTAGCGGAACCGAAGTTATCAGATTTCGGATCGCTCGAATAAGACAACCTTTTGCCTATTGATTTTCTTCTTGCTGACGCCTTTAAAATCTTATCGTGGATTGGCAAATTTGGAAGAAATAAGCGAAATAAGCATAGTGGTTAAAATTTTCAAATTCTTATTTGAAGAGCATAAAAAAGTGCGATTATTAGCGAACAAAAATTCAATATTCTAACATATTGCATCCCTGCTACTGGTACTTCTTTAATAGGTTGCGTGTGTAACGCCGACCGAGCGTTGAGTCACATGCCGAGGACTCACAGCGTCTACACTCCTTGATTCATCGAGGGGCTAAAGACTTGGCTCGATCGAGCTAAGGGCAGCTAAGATTGGGCCGGGTAATAATTGGCTCTGCTGACGATCAGCCGCAGAGTTTCGGCTTCTACTTGAGACGAATAAAATTTTAATTAGAATCAGTGCGGCCCTCGCTGTCCGCCGCTTTTTTCGCGATCGTTTTCCTTCGTCTTTTCCTTTAGGCGCTTCGTCCATTCGTCCTAAAGACGATCAATGGTCCGGGGCCTGAGAGCCCGGAGGATAATGAGCTTTCCTTCGATTAGTCAGTCTCCCGTTTGCGACGCTTTTCGTTGTGGCGAAACAAGAGAAAAATTAAAGTTTCTACCTTGAAGAAGTCGCTTTTCTCGTAATATTTCACTTTCTCCCCAACTTAGCCAATGCTCCTGTAATTTTGTCACCTAACGTCGACTATTTCACTTCTGCCGCATCTTCTTCCACTTATCTAATTACATTGATGAAGTCCTTTTTGGTTTCGAGTTTCGCTTTTCCAAGTTACCTCTATATTCATTGCGATCTTCCCTGCCTTGGATTCTGGTTTCAGTCAACGGGGAAAAGGTGTCAATACTTCAGAAGCGATTTATGTCTTGACTCTCTTCCTGTAGGTATTCATAAGGCAGCACTGTCGACTTTATCATTAGCTTTGAGCAATGTGTTCTTTCTTATACCCTCACTGCATAGTTCCTATCGGATTCTTCGTTTAACTTTCAGACGCCTCTACTGGACAATCATCAACTATTGTTGTTCTTTCAATAGTCGCAGTGAGTCTTAATACGTCCGAAGGGACGTATAAATCAGATGTCGTTTGAGAAAGCTTGTCAAAGTAATTTCTAACAATTTATTGGTGACTTTAGGAGATATTCCAACATAATTATACGTCTTTTATACTTAATAGACTATTACTATATTACTTACTATATTACTACATTACTGTATTACTGTATTACTATATTGCTATAATTATAAACTGAATATCCATTGTATAATAATACATACATTGTAATAATAATAAAATATACATTTTTACTGTATTATCTGAATGTTTCACCTGAAATACAGGAAAGTGTTTTTAAAAGCTAAGATCGTACTTCGTGCGACATGTTACGATACCTGTATTGATTCGAATGCATGATTAGTTTGTGGTCAATTTTTTAATTATGGAATCGTCTTCTATGAAAATCTTTACTTTATTAATAATGATATAAATTATTTATAAATTTACATTTAGAGTAAGCATTAATATTGTAAAAATAGTATTATCTTATTATTATATTAAAAATATTATTGTTCGTTTACGATCCATATTTAGTGTTCGGGTGGACATTTTTACATTTAGTATCTAGATAGATTGAAATTCACAGAGAGAAAGAGAGAGAGAGAGAGAGAGAGAGAGAGAGTAATAAAGAGATAGAAAGCTGTATAAAATTTTTCCATTAAAAGATTCTCGCGAAGGTATATTAATTTGCCAAGAGGAAAAGAATGCGAAAAGTAGGCGTTGACATGTATTTTACGTAAACTTTTTAAAGCCGCTAAATGCTGTTGACACGATGAGAGGATTGAAAGTATAAGAATGAAAAATAAAAAAATTATGCATTAAGGAGTAGAGGAGTACGTGGGAATAGAATTGAAGGGATGAAGGATTTATAACAAACTAGCGGTAAGTATGTTGGAGAAGTTTTATCGTGAGAAGAAAAACAAGTACTCTATTTTGAAAGTGGAAAAGTCGATATCGATTGTCAGTCAGTAGGCAGCTTCGGCCAAGCGTTCAGTCAGTTTGTAGGTAGTTCTGGTTCGGAAGCTGTGCGACAATAACGATAGAAAAAAATAGCCAAAGACAAAGCGCTTGACGGCTGCACGATAAAAAGTGCGAGACCGGCAATATCCCAAGTATAAAACACAAGAACGACCCATAAAGAAGATATAGGTAAAATACAAAGTCAGTTGGGCTCGAGAAGAAGTGAGACAAGTTTTGCCCTTTCTCTTTCAGTGCCCCGCTTGTACGGCGACAGAATTCCCTGGAGGGCCTTGAGTACCAGCGACGAGAAGGTTCAAAGAAAAATCGTCCTTTATCACAACTTCTTCCGCAGTCGCGTCGATCCTCCCGCTACTAATATGCTCGTCATGGTAAGCTTCTTCAGATTTTTCTCACCTGCATACATCCATACCATTGTAATGTGAATAATATTTGATTTTCTGGACCTCTGCCCCATAAATCAACGCGTGCTCCGCCGCTTTGAATATTAGGGAAATTTTTTTAATCCCGTTCGTATGAAATTATAACGGCAGCTTATTCAATTGTATATTTTCGTACAAATTCTTTACATTGGCTTACTGTGCTTTCCTACCATGACCTTAGTAGATAAACAAAAATCATTCTACGAAAGCACAAATTTCTCCCCGAGTAATAAAAGTAATCTCGCTCTGCATGCTAAAACTTTTTTTTATCGAAAAGTTATGTATTTCCAGTATGATTATGATTTTATTACATTAAACTAGAGAGTAAGAGTTATTTAGGCTGTATGTATATACATATTTTATTCATTTTTATAATATATATATATATATATATATATTCAAGCAATTTTTTAAATGTTTTCTGATTTTTAATTTAAGGATTAATGAGAATTCATATTCAAATACTAAAGTAGTAAAATATTACATTGAGACCCACCATTCAATTAAAATAACAGTTTTAGATTTGCATTAAAAATATGAAAGGGTATAATTTACTCGAATAATAGTTGTCTAAAATAAAGTAAATATCAGAAAAATTGCAACTAAAATAATACAAAATTATAAAATACAATTTACACAAACTATTGTAATACCTATATTCAATTGATTTTATCAATCGATCTTAGGCAGATAGCAAATAAAGTTTATTACATATATTCATGTACTAATATCTTTAGTTAAATTTGAATTTCTCATAATTCCATAAAACAATCTTAATTGTTGGAACTGAATTTTATCTATATTTTTTTTACAAGTTTTCTGATACTAGTATTAAAATTAAAACAAATATTTTTCATTAGTTTTTTTGGTACCTTTTACCTTCTTTTAAGTACTTATTATTATGTTTCTGAAGTAGTTCTATTAACATTTTAAAAGATATATTTAGTATTTATTCTTACGTCGATACTTTAACTTTATGTAAATAAAATTTATCAAAATGTGTTAAAAATATTTAGCTTAAGAGCATTATGCTTAATAATATTTTCTGTTTCTTTCAATATCTAATTCATTTAAACTGTTTTACAACAATTTCATGTTAAAATTATAAATGAATTTTTTATATATATATATAGGTATAACAGTAAAAGTTTTATACATTACGGAAAGGCTATTTTTAATTAAGCATATATTATTTTTTGAGTAATGCGTTGATGTGAATGTATGATGCATTGATTTCGTTTATTACATTATATTTTTACCATAAACTTGAAGCCTAAACGTTAAACCATCAATATTAATCAACATTCAGTTTAATGTCTGCTTTATATTGTCAATAAAATGTGCACAGATAAGCAGATATATTTTAAAAATCTAGATAAAAGCAAAAACAGATTTCATATAATATTATTATTATTTCTAAACGTAAAATATTCTTCGTTTAAAAATTTTTTTCATTTTTTTATAAGTTATTTAATGCATATTTGTGTATCGTCCTTTTTAATTAATTAACAATAATTTAAAGTTCAAGTGTGGACTATTTTTAATTCTATAAGATTGATTATCTAAGATAGTCCGAAAGCGTTATTTACTTATTAAATAATATCGGACGTTTAAAATCCTGCTTAACTTAAAGTTAGCAGCCAAAATACCTTTACTACGCCTAGAAACCAATGAAACAACTCGTGCTTTTTTTTATTTCCTTTTCTAGAGTGGAAATTTCTTAGTATGCATAGAGCATGTGTAGAGTACGACTAAATTTCAGAAAATGTTCGGTTTATGTGAGGGTAAGTCAATGCAGTAGGTAAAATGATTATTTTTATTGTTGAAAGGCTAAACAGAGCCACTCCGGGTTTGTCACGTCTGTAGCCTCGAGGGAAACTAGAACCTAGCAATTCTCTGCAAACATTAAAAATGTTTTAAAAATTTTAACTGAATTAAAAAAATTAATTTAGGTTCAATTCTTTTTTTCGAGATTGTCATTTTACTTTTTATTATCTACAATTTCATTTCTAATTATTACTGCATAATACTTGTTTAAGAAAACGTAGGCAAAGCCTTTATTTTACGTTAAAATATATTGATCTTTCAAATACACTTACTGTTAACTATAAAAGTATCACTTTTTTAGTTTGTATTTTTGAATAATTTTATAAAATCAAATCTAAAAATTTTTTAAGCCTATATTTATTTATTTGTACGTTGTAACATTAATGTAAAGGCATATATAATTAATATTTAATACAAATTACAACTTTTAACTAAATAATTATTGATATATATGTATATATATATATATGTATTATTAAACAATTAGTTACAAATATTACTAAAGAATGTGCATGCGCATCATAAATAAAAAAATATTTACCAATCTTTACGATATTTAATTACTCGATCAATCATACTTCTTTCTTTTTTGACATCAGTAATTTTACTAATATGTTCCTATAATTTTTTTAAAGTCATTTTCATTAATTTGGCTGTGTATTTTCAATCTACTGAATTGATTGTTTATCTATAAAATCTTTCTCTGTCTAAATCTGAATTTATAAAAGTAATATCAGTTTTATAAATAATTTTTATTGTTTAGGAATACGTAAATAAAATAGGGCTTTTATATTTCCTTTTTCGTTTAAGATAACTTTAACGTTTTTTTATTACTTTACATAGAAGATTTTAACTGTAGTGCATTATATGTGAAATATTTTTATTCAAATGCCATTAGTTTAATAAATAATGAATTATGCTTTACGATATCGATAATATTTGTATTTTATATTCACAATTATTTACTGAATGTAACAATTTACCCGATATTGATAGCAATTAGAAAAATAACATCAATTTAGATGTTTTTAATTGTGTTCAAGTTTTTAATATTTTTGCAATATACTTTATAGTTATTGGATTTTAATTGGACTAAGACTTTTCTATTATTTTTTTGCAACTTTACAACAAACTATATAGATTTTTTTTTCTAAGCTCATTGTTTATAACAACAACTGGTTGAAATTTAATATTTTAATTTACTTTTTTTACTTTAAAATAGGCTGCTTTAGCTCTCTTTTTTAATATTAGTTATTTTTAATCCTAATTAGATTTTTTTCTATGATAATATAAATTTGAACGATTTATGTAATAATTTTTTCAATAAGGTGCCTATAATTTGAATGAAAAATGAAATTCACAAATAAAGTAAAATCGATTTGATACGATATCAAGTACATTCTGGGGAATATTATAACGGAGTAGTTGACTGGCTGTCAAAAATTCGTAATTAATTTTCGAATTCACAATTTATGATCTAAATATGCATCGCACATTTTTAATAAGCGTTTTTAATCGGGATAAGTCTCCACTATGAATTCAGTAGGGTATTGCACGTTTGCAGCAGTGGTAAAAGCATCATGTATTTTGTCATTTGTAAGTCCTCACCAACGTAGTAGTAAAAACAATCATTGGATAAAACGAGCTTTCTGCTGGAGCTACAATTTTGTTTTCCCGTAGAAATGGCACGAGGGTGCAGCCAAGTCTGCCCAAAAATGGGCGGAGACATGCTATGCCCTAACGCACGACAATTCCACTGGATTGCACATCGACGCTTTCGGCGGATGTGGACAGAACATCTTTATCTCAACTACTAAAGTGCCCTGGTAGGTCAAAAACTATAGCCAAAAATTATTTAAACAATGCAATTGATACTTACATAATGCCGAGTCATTGTTTATTCATCATTAGCTCGTCCTTTAGAATTTACATTCTCAATTTTTATATCAAAATGTGGATCAAAATTTCAATGCAAACCTTTTTAATAGCAAACCTCAAATTTTTGTATACAGTTTTTCAAATTTTCTCAATATTTTTACGTTATTTATTCATAGAATTTTTTGAATAATACTTTTTTTACTTTTCCTCTCATTATACACATCTGAAATGTGGTTAGTTGAAATGCAGTGTATGATATCTTCAAAAACGAAAATTCAATCTCTTAAACCATTTATTGTCCAATTATAAGGTCTGAAACTTAATTATAAGGTCTATAAAACTTATACTAATATTATTTAGTAACTAATTATTTAATGACTAATTACAAAATAATAAGACTTGTCGATCTGTGCTTTCAATTCGGAGATCATACATACGCATTTTCAACAAAATTGCAATTGTTTCCTATTGAATATCCAACAATAAATTAATGCAAAATGTAATGGTTTTTAACATTTTGAAATATAATGAATTTTATTAATAATAATACAAAATAATTTTTACTAGACGGATAAATAATCAAAAAGCTATGCTTAATTTAAATAACTGTAGTAAATTTATACAATTCATCATGAGAGTGTTCATTACTGATAATATGTGATTTATTCCTCTATTGGGAATAAATCTTTTTTAAGACACGACACAATGAATCAAATGAATTTTGTTATAAATCATACGGCTATTAAGATATTTTCACTTTTATAATCACTTTTGTAAGGTTTGCATTTGTTCAGCAGTGAAATTAGTAGTTTATTTGATTATATTATTCGGACTAATCAAATTAAAAAGTTTCAAACAAATAATTGGCATCAACGATCGACAATAGCTCTTGTAATTTCAAGAAGAAAGTTATTATATAAAAACTACACGCACGTATGTGTATATGTGTATACGGTTAATGGAATTTTTATTAATTAACTTTTTTTTAAGTTGAATCGTAATAAGAAAGTTTAAATGACCTTCTATAATGATCAATTTTTAAGGATGGATTATTAAATTAAAATTTTTATACACTGGCAGTCATTAATGTTACTAATATTCATCGTACTCTGAATTTAATTCAAGGTACAAATTAAGAAAAGGATTATAGATTTGTTGAATCTAAAGATGTTGGTTAAGCATAGTTTAATATAAAACTTTTTTTAATTTGAGCTTTTTAGATTGTTTAACTTTTTTTGAATAATAATTTTTTTAAACTATTCTAATTAGAATTTATGTACTATATTAAATGATTTTATATATAATTATGTTCTAAAAAAATCGTCGTTTAATATTGAAAAAGAAAATTTATTTTTATTATACCAGAAAAAATTGTAGCATTATTTTTCTCTTCTATTTACTTAAGATTTATGTTTCATTTAATTATAACTTATGCAAAGCCGAAATTTTATTTTTAATTTTTAATCCACTAATTAAAGTATTTATACAGTTTTATGAATATATATTGTACATATTTAATTTATATTTTGAGGTATACTCATAGAAGCTATTTTAGTGATCACTACTGATTTAATTTTTATACACATCTTTTTGAATAATTAAGGATTTCCATTGTTTTTTAGAAAAAAATATTAAATTGTGAATATCATTTTATTTGTGTATCGGTTAAAATTTAAGAATATAGAGACGTTTGTAATATGAAAATTTTAACTAAAATATTAAAATTGATAATTTTTTTAATACTTTAAAAAAAATTATTGTAGTATTCATACAAAATTTAAATTTAGAGAAAACTTTTTTTAAATACACATAATATATATATATATATATATATGTATATATTATCTGTCATAAAATGATTACGGAGAGTAAGTGAAGAAAATCTAAATTAAACGTGTTTTTTCCTTATTAACTATTGTTAAACAAAATTTTACGTAAAATATGACTAATGTTTTAGATTTAAGTATATCGCATAAACTGGACATCAAGTTAAACTTTAGTATTTAATTCCTTGTCCGGGTACCAATGATTTCCATATTATAGAAAAGAATCGGGGGGGGGGGATTTTGAATTACGGCGCCTCCTGGCGCTTAGCCAAATTCTATATAACTCGGTATCTGAAGAACGTCATTTTGTCTATATTTTTATTTAAAAACGTTTAGAAAGTTTAAAAAAAAATTTAAAAACGTATAAACAGAAATTATATGTAAGTAAAATGTTAAGCATTTTCGTAAAAACTTCTTAATATTTCACAAAATGAAATGTTAATTTTTAAACCACATCTCGTATAATGCAAACACATTGAGAATTTATTCCTGGGAAACCTGGGAAACCTATGAAGTAAGCATTCTTAGCGTGAAGTTCGCGCCATCGTTTATTTTTTATTCAAAGTTTTTAAATATTATCAGAAAGATTTATATGAAATAATAAAAAAAATAAAAGATATATGTATGTATTATTGTAGATGTAGGTGAAAATATGTCCGATATTATTAGTTGTAGGACTGCAGAAATACATAACTTAATCAGGACAGGTCCTGGCGGGTCTAGTATTTGATTTTATTGACCCAGATTAAAGTTCGTATTGAGCTCCAAAATTTGAACATAAAGATATGTACCGCGAGTGTAATATTGTGCTGCTTATTATTTTAAAGACCCATGAAAAGGTTAAAAATCATTCTGCTCAAGATATAATAATAGCGTTTTAAATGCTGCCTTAAAAAAATGTGGCAAAAGCAAATTTAATTTAACAAACATTACACTAATGGAATTAAATCAAAGTTTTAACGAGACTATCAGTGACTAATGATAGTTTCATAACAGCATTGTAAGTTATCAGCTCGGTTATGCCCCATCCAATGGGCTTCTTAATAACGTGAGTTCACATGTGGACGCTCAGTATAATTTCGCGGGTGTTTCCTTACTGCGCTTCTCCAATATCTGATAGCATTGGACCAATATTGATAAGAAAATCGTTGGGGTATTTCATGCGCGCGCGATAAGCTCCTTTGACTCCTACGTCATGTGATAAGCGCTTACGACTCAGGTTCGTAATAGTGTTGCGAGAATTCGGGCAGAAGGGGAGGGGGAATAGTTTAACGAGACCATCACGATTTATCGCAGGTTCTTCGCCATTAAAACGTGGTTCTCGGAGGAGCAGCTTTTTTCCTACGGCTCCCCGGAATACAACATCAACAAGATCGGTCACTACACACAAATGGTTTGGGCGACTTCGCACGTCGTCGGCTGCGGATTGGCCTCGTGCGACGGCACACATGGACCCCGCGGAATTCCCTACTTCAGTTACGTGTGCAACTACTGTCCAGGGTGAGTAATACGCCATACTTACGATCTGACCCCCCATCGTCTGCTCGCAATGATCCGGCAGATGCGTCTCGATCTATGATGAAATCTTCAGGAAAATCGATCGATCTATGCACATTTATTTAGCATTTAGAGTTTTCGACAATTCTGATAAAGATAGTGAAATAAGAATTTTAATGCTTCCTTTATAAATAGATACTAATCAACATCTTTATAATAAGTGTGAAATTCTTGTATTCGTATTTCAAAATATCCTTTATTCGTACCTATAATTTATATATAATTAAAAAAAAGTCAAAATAAATATTAAGCAAAATTAAAAATAAGGATAAAACATCTTTATTACATTTCGTATACAACCATAAAAGTGATCTTTCAAGTTACTCAAGTTATTAAAATTTTACAGATTGTAGGAGCTTAGTTTTAGATTTATAAATCATTTATCTCAACTAAATAATGATCACCATCTTTAAATTGTTAACAAAATAAATAACAATAAGAATTTAAATTAATACCGAACCGTAAATTTTAAAATTTAATTAAAAATTCTTTATTTTAACTCGTTCTAATAGTAAATGTTGTCACTTTATCGAAAGAGGGTGGATTTAAAGAAATAGAATTCACATTCGCGAAGGTCTGAACAAATAAATATCTGTGTGGACGAATATAGGTGAATAAGAAAGTTTATTATTGTACTAAATAAATTTCACACAGATAATTTTAGTTTTTTAATGTACTTAAATTTTTTCATGTACTGTTTACGGTTTCTGATGTTTGCGATTTTAGAATTCAAATTTTTTCTAAATGCTACTAATTATACAATAATACCGTACAGCAACGAGAATCTAATTATATATATTTGACTTTTTTGATAATAAAGATGAAAATGAATTATTCTTCTGGATAAGTTTTCATTAAAGATTAATGGGTAAAAGTTGTAAATCAAGTAGATAATTACCATTGAAAGGTTCTTTGTTATAAAGAGCCAGAAAAGATTTTTTTACATTTTAAACAAGTTAAAAGGGCCTTCAAGGCACGCTTATTATTTAAAGATAATGGTACTTATAATGTAAACATTTTGTACTTGATATTCTATAATATTGCCGAGGTATAAGTTTCAAACTCATGGTCTACATTTCCGTTATCATTTAGTTAATATACGCTTTAATATGTATGATAAAAGTTTATATAAAAAGGCACAAACTGAATAGTTTTTAGGAAGTCATAATATAACGACAGTATTATAAAAAATAATTGCACAGAACCCAGTTGAATATTTCCTAAGCTATCGGAAATAGTTTTGTCTTTAAGAGTTATAAAGACGATCTAATAGAATGAAGTGATACACGTTGAAAAAATGTTAAAATCTGATGTAAGTAGCGAGGGTTTAAGTAAGCATCGATACATTAGAAATCGATCATTTAAATTGTAGCACGGAGGAAAGGGTTCGCGATGACATGAATTAATTACTACTACATTGATCCCTCACTCGACCGAGTCTCTGAATTATAATTCAAACGGTATGTCTGTAGTTTAAAATATTCCGTTAACGTTAGTTACGTGCGCTTAGAATAGCAAAGAAAGGGTGGCGTATTCCGGGTTTCGTATTTCAGGTTTTACATAGTTCGAAGGTTGGGCGTTATCATCGCGAAGTATTTGAATAACGCACCCCCGAGCAAAGAGAACCTAAGGGAAGCAGTCGTATCCGAAGGAGCTTCGGCTGCTCTGCCCGCCAAGGGGCCGCTCTACCAAGACGCGCTCAAGCATTATCCATCCGGCGGCTATCGAGCCGCGGTCGCAGGTATCGCGTTGCGAGAAGGGTTTCGAGCGCGGAAGTGGGTCTCTCCGTGAGAGTTGGGGGGGTTGGGGGTGGGCAAGGGCCCTGGTCTCACGAGCGACGGGTTTGCTTTCAGCGGCAACCGGGAGGACAAAGTCTCGACGCCGTACGAGGCAGGCCCGAGCTGCGGCTCCTGCCCGGAGCAGTGCCAGCTCGGTAAGCTCTGCGAAAACGCCTGTCCCTGGGCGGACCTCTGGGCCAACTGCCAGCAGCTGCGCGCCACGTGGCCCGAGTGGCTCTGCAACACCGAGACCGAGCAGGGCCGCGAGCGCCTCAAGTTCTGCCGTGCCACCTGCCACTGCCAGGACAAGATCATCTGAGCGCCGGGCCCCGATGACCGATCCTCTGTACATAGCTAGCGCCCCCCCCCGCCCCACTTCCGCCGTTCCCTCCTGGACAAATCCGCCCCAGTGCTGATGCCCGCGCCTGCCCCGCTCCCGAGGAGGACCTTCCATTGCTCGTCCCGCTCGCCGGCTCTTGGCCGCCGGACAATGGGAGGAGGCCCACTTCTTCCCTCGCTCCCTCTCCCTCTCTCTCCCGGCTTTTATCTTAACGAGCTGAATATGCGCATCCTGGCGCGTCTACGTCTTCTGCCCTCCCTCTAATAGTATCGCGACGATTCGGAAACCGGGCCACGATATTTGCATAACGAAGTCTCCTCCCCTTCCACGGCATCCGCATACACTCTCCTTCGGATTACTCGAATTACGAGCAAACGGTGCCGGAAGAGACGAGCGCAAATAATGGATATTCAAGCCAATGCATAATGAGAGGGATGGGTTTCGAGCACTCGGGTGCGATACGAGCGTTAAATCTGCATTTTACATAGCGCTACATTTTCCCACATTGGAGAGGAGCCACCCCTGGCCTCCGCCCTCAGCGCCCGAGAGTCGCCCTCGCGGTGCCAGCCATCGCAGGAGGACGCCTCGAGTCTGGCTCCTCTCGGGGCTGGGCCACCGAGGACCCCCCGAATTCCTAAGAGCCTCCTCTGCCCGCGATCCCTCCGCGCACACCTCCTTGGCAGCCCGACACGAAGGTACAGTGACATGTGCCTGACGCGAGCAAGACCTCCGAGCCTCGGTTGCGAACCATCCTAGATCCTGCACCCTTTTACATATCTAGCTGTTAATCGTTGAATCATTGCCCAAGCGCTTTCGGATAGTTTCAATTGGGTACGCCCTTAGCCCTAACTTACAAACCTACTCTCGTTGCTCCTTATGACGCAGCATCCGCACGCCGTTTACCCTATACTTGCTTTTAATACTCTTAGTTTAGTTACGATACTAATGACGTTACTTTAAGCGCTGCTCCGTGTTTTACTAGAATCGCGAAGAATCGCGGGCACCATTACGTAAGATATTTTTTGTATAGCAGCCTTCTAGCGGTGCCTGCATTTAAAGCTGAGATCATTTCCCCACTTTTTCTCTTTATTGCGTTTGTAAAATAATCCGCCCTCCTATATAATGCAGATTAACTTAATTAACAGCTTTTTCTCAGCCGGGCAAAAAATTATAATGCAACTATCGTTGTTAAGCTTTAGATTTTATTGAGAGAAAAAAAATAAATAGCACTGTTATAGCGAATTTAATTCTTTTTTTTTCAGAGCTAATTATCGCTCGAATTCAGTACAGTTTCATAAAAAGCATCTTATTCCTTTTTTTATTGCGCATCTCTCCTTAATGCTTAATAATATTAATACAGAATTATGTTTTTTCTCGATTTCTAAAGATTATTTGAATAATTTAACCATGAAAAATGTTAAATACCCCCTTTTTTAAAGCCTCCCACGTTCCAGATATTATAGTCATTTTGTACTTCGTAATTTTAATAGTTTAGAATATTTCGGTAATCAGTTGCTACAAACGATGGAAATTTCACTGTTTATGTATACATTAAGATAATTAAATGCTTGTCATATATATGAGTATTATTAAATTAATTAGCAAACTGTAGTATTTATTTAATTAAAAAGATTTTTGATACTAGTAGAACAATGTAATACACAAAGTGAATTTAATTAATTAATTATATTTATGCTTGAGGCATAGTGACATGGCTTAATTATTTAAAAAACAAGCATTTGTAAAAAAAATTTTTTTTTAATTTTAGTTAATTATGGTTTATTTGCAGTATTATTTGTTATATCATTTGAACATTTTATAGGTCAATAGGCAAAATTAAAGTATCAATTTTACAACCACAATTTCAATTAATTAATGGTAACCATTTCATTTCAAAGGCTTATTAAGTTTTTTTTTCAGCTCTTACCTTAAACATAGAATTTAACATTTTGTGTAAGATGGCTTATCTTTTCCAATACTGTTCATTTATTTTATTAATGAAGTAATATTTTTTATTAGTATAATAACCGAATTATATTTGTTAAATACATAAAATGTTAGAGGAAACTGACAAAGTTATGACATTTACACTTTGTTCTTTTGTGCATACGAAAAATTCAATGTGTGAATATAATTTCGTATGCAAATGTTATTAATACTAATTAGAATGTGTGCATTGTGATTTTTGTAAAATTAGTTTTGTAGAAAATTTTATCCGATTTCACCTTTTTGTTTACAAAATACACTAATACTAAAAAATTAAATGCATAAGTTACTGCATATTCAAATATTTATCTTATATATGTAATATTAAGAGAAATCAATTTAATGCATTAAAAAGCACTTTCATAGATACTTCGTGTATTTGAATATTTTTATGAACCATATCGTAATTGGCAGAGGTTTTGTGACAAAATATGATAAAAAAAAAATGAAAAATTAGAAATAAACAGATCGTTTTGAGAAGTTTCTTAATCGAAGTATCTGATTATTCGTATTGAAAGTACGCTATGAATTAAACTAAGCGAAGAAAAGTATTATAAATAGAAAATATGCATGACATAGGTCTCAGATGTAGTCGCGAAAATTCTTAAATTAATATTTGAAAATTCGCTGTACAATTAAAATACAACCAGGTGATGCGTCGTTTTATTCTTTTGACTCAGGATGGCGTTGTGTGCTTTTGTTCGCGTGCGTGTGCGTCAATGCGAGGACAAAATTGTGTTAATACTCCAAGAGCGAGGCATTGTTTCAATTTCTCCTTTGTGGCAGCTTACATCGGATCGATGAAAATGTCGAACGCATAAATAAAGAAACTTGAAATAATTAAGAGCGCCCTCCTGAGATCCGCGAGACTGGCTAAGATCGTCGCGTAAGGAGGAAGTCTCCACGGAGATTTGCGAATAGTATCAGGAACTTTTCGAGATTTCCATGTCATAATAGGTGGTGGAGGACCTGGCGACCAAGACGACGTCGGCGACGAAATTTGCTGAGAAGTCTGAAGATTGGACAATTAAGCGTGAGTTGAGGATACAAGCGATACACATGTACATTTAAAATAATCATTAATAAATATAAAATTTTATTAATATTTATACGAGAATTATATTTCACCCTTGTATACTTTCTCACCCAATCCCTTACCATTAACATTAAATTACAAGAATAAATCCCGAGTTGTAGTATTTTAAGTAATTATTATCACATTCCAGAAGAAAAAAAATTACGTTTTTATGCAGATTTGTTTCACACGAAATTTATTTTACGCAATAATGCAAGATAGGTACATTTGCACGTGATGCTGAAGTGTTTTAAGCCCTTTAATGAGACTCTGAATTGCACTTATTTAAACAACGGCTTTTTTTCTTCAAGTATATTTCATTCTAGAATTCAATTTATGTCAAGGTTTTATAGAGAAGCCCGGAAATTTCAAGGGAACGCGAAAGCTACGATTATTTCCCTTTCTTGTACATTTTATTCAACGTTTCTAGTCCATCGAAGAGAGGAATTGAACTTAGGGAAAAAATTAAACAAGAATGTCATGCTGATTAAAGATGGAATTATTTGTACTTGATCTTTTTCCCTTTATTATATTTTCTTTATTTCTTTATTTATTGCTTTGAAAGTGACACCTCGAGCATTGCCAAAAATATATATTTTAACAAGAAAAAAAATTAAATACCTACGTCTATTGTGTTATAACGAATCAGCTTGCCTTTGTTGGAAAGTGCATCGGTTTAAATTTCAATTTTTTTTTTTTTTTTTTTTTTTTTTTGACAAATATTTACGGAAGGAAGCTCAGTTTGCGGGAAAAATTTAAATTTTCGTGCACGCTTTGTAATTTCTTATGATAATAGTCTACTCCCCCGGGTACAACTGTTTAGCAAGCGGTCCACGAACAAAGAAATTCCTTGTAATGATACTAAGTATTTTTAATGTTAGGCATGGCGTAAGCTGCCAAGAGCAGCATAAAGAGTAAAGAAAGTCCTTAAAGCAATATCTTGTCATAGGCTATTACGATGACAGCCACTGCACTTGGGAATTAAGGATACTGTCACGCTCCCACGACTTACTCTTCTCTTCTCATACTCTTTCGTTCTCTCTTATTGGTCACCGACCCTGTTTTATTTTCATTTTACACTTCTTGTACGTTCGCTTTCACGGTTTTATACTTAATTAAATTTTCTTTCCACTGCCTTCTCTTCTTCTCACTTCCACTTTCTATGTTTCTCACTTTCTCTTGATTCCATTAATGTAAATAATTATGGAACTTATCCTTCGTTTTATCACGTAACTTATTGTTAATATAAAAAATATACTTACGAATGATAAAATATGAAAATTTGCATAAAATGTTAAATGTTAATTTATGTCAATTAGCTGAATGGAATCATTTTACTTTTTTTTATTTCACAATTCATTTAGCTTTTCATTTTACTCTTTACATATTTAAACCTTTTTTTTATTTATATCATTTCACGATAATGCCGCTTAATTTTGTCTTACGTAATCAAGATCTATTATTTATAGATGATACATTGAAATAACATAAGTATTGGCGTCATCGTTACACCTTGAATTTGTAGTAAAAACAGAATTTTCCTGATTCGAAATCCAAAGATTTTTCTATAATCCTTTAATTTATGTACGGTTAAGAATTTTGGTGTTGTAATATGTATATTATTTTTATATTTTTAAATATGATTAAAGGTAAATATTTATGCCATAAATATTTATTAACTTTCTCAGTAATTCTAAATTTGCATTATATGTTTAATAAATAATATCCTTACTATAAAACTGACATAAATATTAAAATCAATGTCAGCTATTTTGCAACAATTTTCTTTTTAGATATTAAATTTAGAATTAATTTTTCAAAGGAGTTATTATTAATGTGCTTATTAATTAAAAAGAGTTTGGTGTTTTATAATAAATTTTGAAATAATTCGTAAAATTTTGCTAAAAAATATTTAAGCCAAGAAGTTCTTTTTAATATTTTAGATTTAATGGCCTTAGATATATTGATATAGATTTTTAAAATAATCGCTAATTTGGAAAAAACTCAATCTTGTTGAAGAATCTATAGTATTCTTGTTTTAATATTTTAATCATATTCTATATATAAGGGATATTCAATTATATAACGAAGATACCAAACTTTCTGTGCAAAACTATAGAAAATTTATGTTAATTACAGCGCTATTCGACCAGTACAGCAAAACATTATCATGATTTAAATACGAGTATCTTGTTTCGTTGTGTGTTTATCTCTTTCACTTTTCATTATTTCCTATTTTCTTCTCGATAAAGCTAAAAGTGATTTATTACAGGACGCACGACAGTGTGAAGACTAGATTATTTACGAAATTCGATACATGATTGTAAGCACTATCAATAGACCAGAAACGGAAATCTACTTCTTTTATTTTAATATCTTAACGTAAGTTTAAAAAAGAACGTTAAATTCATTATAAATTATCAAAATTAAAAATGTAGTATTAATTTTTAATTAATAAAAAAAAGTCAACCTTATTATCCGTATTACATTGTAATACGGATATAACTAATTATCTATACTAATTTATGTTTCTGTAAATAAAGATAAAACTACAACACTTTAAGATCTATTGAATTTAACTCAATCTTCTATTATTGTAGTATCATTCAATTGATTAAGAAATCTTTTTTACATTTCTTAGCATCTGGAAGAACTTGTTATTCGTTAAACACACAATAATCAATAAAAGTATAAAAGTCCAATTTAAACCATATTATTTTGCCTTTGTAATATAATAAAAATATTATAGTTCAAAAAATTATAAAGAAAATTGAATTATGAGACCTAAAATTAGCAACATGACACAATTTATGAAAATAAATTTTAATTATACATTGTAATAATTAAGTTAATAATTTTTGACTTTCATAAATGACAATAATATTTTCAAATAAGAATATTAACAAAAAGATAGAATAAGTAAGAGATGGAAAATGACAGAAAGAGAGAGAGAGAGAGAGAGAGAATGAAAGAAGATGCTCAAAAGATATTTATTATTAGACTATCTTCTTTAATGTTTATTAAAGGAAACGCTCACATTGCCTTAGTTCTTGAAGTTGGTACATGTAAGCAGGAAATGCCAAACTTAGTGTGAGAATAACAATGCCAACTCCTGATACATATGTGCTTGTTTTTCTCTCCGAGTTTCTCCTGGATATGCTATTAAGGCTCCTCTATTATAACGCGATAAAACTAATTAATTTGCTGTTCTGTAAGACCCTGCTTTTATATGTCAATCCATTGGCAGTAACCTCACAAGCTAAATATCACGATGAAATTGAAAATCTTTCTTGCAAGAAGCTTCGTTAATTCCTTCATACAATAGCTGACGTGCAATAGGTTTCTGTCTAACCCGCCTCATTTTCCTTCTTTCCTATGTAGGCGTTCAGCGTACGTGTACATGCATGTGTACGTATGTAAACATACTCCAGAGGCAGAATAAGTCAATTTAGAGTAGTAGGTAATTACTTATAGCGCCCAGCCAAGGGCTCGGCCTTCGCAAAGGAGTACGAATAATTTGGCCTGAATTTTCTAGCCTCCACACTGATAAACCGCATTGCTTCTTTCTATTTGATAAGGCTTGCTCCGGTAGTGAATTTATTTATCAGCTGGAAAAATTGAGGCCCAATCGAAGCTCTAATTTAAACGATTCATTTGGTAAGAAATTTTGCTTTTTTCCCCGTCTACTGATTAATTAGTTGAAAGTTCAAGCGCATTTCTGCGGTAATCTAAAAAGCTCCGGGCCCTGCATTTACGAATTTATATGAGACATGTCAGTTTATAAGAATATTGCCGACGACTACAAAGTAAAACTTGGTATGAATTTGAGACTAGCAGCTGCATAATTTGCACTGAACCTTTGATATTGAGATTGCTTAAGAAATAGAATTTACTGATATATTGATTGAAACCCTTAAACCTTGTCAATTAATGATACGTGATCGACAAGGAAACCAATAGCAAATGCCTTTGAGTTTATTAATTATACCAGGTTCATAATTTATTTAACTGAAGCTCAAGTTAATTAGCAGAATCTTGTTAAGAAAAGAGTCAGCACTGTTATTGGGAATTTAATAATTAAATTTAATTGTTTTTTCGTTTGTTTAAGATGATTGAAAGAACAAATATAATAATCTTTGGAAAATATAGTACAAACTTTGCAATAATGTCAATTCATTATTTGAGAAAGTTAGCCCATACAAATCAGAGTTCAGTAATTATAAACATTAATGAAGTATCATATCAAACCTATTTTTATAAAGCCATTTATCTATTATTTATTTATATTTTAACGGCGTTCCTTGAGTAAGGATTTCAAAAGTTTAACGACCGATAATTACCTCCTTGTGTATATAAAAAATTGTAGCTATTTTTTTAGACTTGTTTATTTTTTTACACATCATTATTACTTGTACACAAATTAATTTTAACATTATTTTTGTTGTTATTTTAAAAAATAAAGACAGTTATATCGTAATACGTGCTGGTATTACGCATTTATTTTATTTTGTTTTGTTACAACCCATGATATTAGAATAAAGCTGTAACTATTCAATATTTCATTATCATTACGTAATAATAAAATAAGCAGTTCATAAATTAAATATAAAAGCAAAAATAATATTAAATTTTTTCTGGTATTCATACAATACCGGCAGATATGCTTTTCAATAATAATTATTAATAAGTACGATTTTGTATGAGTGCGGGGTAAAGGAATTATTAATACGAATATGTGCATAATAAAAGATTCCGATGAAACAGCAGTAAAATTCTTTTCGCAGTAAATGAAATCCAATTATTTGATCATCTTAATAAAAATAGTAGCAATTTTTTTCGTAAAAATGTCGAAAATTGCACACTTTAAGATAATCTTCAGTAACCTTATTCTTAATCAAGATAAACGATGAAACCATTGATGGTCTTACAAAAGTTTTCACATTACCTAATAGTGCCGTACGTCAATCTATATCGAACTAACAGTCCTTTCGCTCGACGTAATGAAAATTCCATCAGTTGTAAGTTTTTGTATTTCTTACGTGAAAGATCCTTCGTCGGGCAAATGGTGTCGTATGTAATCCTAGCGATCGATTCTGTATTCGCATGCGGCCTCTTTCGCTATTCATCTGTTCGGAAAACTCAGAGGACGATGATCGGCCAGGGGCTCCAGCAAGGCTCGAAGGATTCAGTCTCGGCTCGAAATTGCCTCGAATATACACGGGAATTCGTTTAGGCATCTCAAGTGCACGACGTTTATAGGATCGAAACACAGGTTGAGCTGGAAAGCTACTTGTTCGGCTGTGGATCGGTGTCGTCGACTTTTGGCCGGGGAGGATTCGGCAGGCCGATGTGGGTTAGGCCTGGAGAAGGGCGGAGGTCTGTCGGAAAGCCATTAGTCGTTTTTACGCGCTCTACTTCCGCTCTTCTGGCTCGACGTCGATTAAAAGTTTGGCCATATCCGCTAATCACATTCGATTTTCGTTCTGATACTTTCTGCTATTGTTAACTTACGATTTTTTTACAATAGTCTCAGTTTGATATGTACTTTAGAGAAGACACGGGCTGAAAACAAACGAATGTTTCGCTTCAGTTGACTTATATCATACAATATTGATATTCGTATGTATGTATATATATATATATATATATATGAAATTCACTAATTATGTAGTTACAAGATTTTTTATCTGACTGTTAATCATTATTATGTGTTAATTTTTAATCAAGCGCGTTTAAGGGAAAAAATAAGATTTAAATAGGTATGGTTGTAAATAAAACTATTTTTTACGTAAAACATGTTGAAATTAAATTTACATTGAAATATTAGATTAGAACTTATTCATGTAAATATATTTAAAGCATATCCTGAAAAAGAATATTCAATTTTTCAATACCAATTTTATTCGCGTAAATAATTTTTTACGTTAATTTTTTTCCAACTTAATAATGTTTATGCTTTTACTTTTAGAACTTAAGCCCAGTGTAATCGATGTTTTTGGTTCTGTAATTTATGTTTTTGTTGATATTTGAATTAAACGTAAATGATACTGTTAATTACAAGTGTCGTAACCCGATGGAACACGAGGTTAAATCTGTTCGCACTATAGCGCAGAGCATAATATTTCACATTATAATTCGTATGTTTGTTCGTCTTGTCGAAACATGTTTTAAACAAAATAAATTGCTTATCTCAGTTTGTGTTAATAATTAGCTCATTATTAATTGTGAAATATTTTACCGGGGTGCATTGATTAAAGTAAAATTGGACTTGAATTTAACCGAATAATACTGCATATAACGAAAGCAGAAGAATGAGAGTTGGAGATAAAGGGAGAATATTAGAATTACCGTAGAGGAGATTAAAGTCTTATCCTAATGTTCAACATGCTATAGTTAATAAAACTATGCGTACCACAATAACCTGAATTGCAGGGTTGTGAAACGAGACAAACAGTGATAAAAAAAGGGCTAAAAAATCCATATTAGCGCGGTATTCATTAAACAGATGCAAGTGACAAAGCTCGAGTTTGATCTGGGTCACCGATGTTGAATTTTCGCACTTCTTGCATCTTCGACTCGCTCAATCCTTTTGCCTCTAATGCATCAGGAAATTAGTTGCTGACGCCATTCTACTTTTATTCTCTCTTCAATATTGATGCGATCCATTAGATGTACGTTTAAATGTTCGTGGAATTTCAAGTAGACAGATAGGATCAAAATGTTGATTCTTAAGTTTTGAAAAATGCTGGACCTTCGTAATAGCTTACAGCGCTGCCAAATGTTGAATTAAACATTTTACACTAATACTTATAACTTTCGAATTATCCTTTTGTAATAATAACCGTGATTTTACACCCTTTATTTGAGATAATTTTAATAATGGATTCTAGAACTTTTTTATAAACCAGGTAAACAAATGGTAAAATATTATCTTTCGTATCAAAAATATTTTATCCTTCTTTTTTTCATAAATATATAGATAAGAACCGACGCTTAAAATATTATAAGTAAGATATTTTTAATGTTGACAGAATATATATTGCAAATATATTAAACGGTAATTTAGTTTCGATTATTTAAATTATTACGTGTCAAAATTAAAACAAATGACTCTAAATGTAATAAATTGAAGTTTCAGAACTTCTTTTGCCTTTAATTTATTTTTTTTTAATTTTTTTTACAATAGTTATTCAAAGTATTTTACATTAAATTCTAAACCAAGATTAACGTTATAATTAAAAATTAAAAATTACTAATATAAAGTAACATTATTTTTAAAATTATATAAGGTTTTTATTAAAAAACTTAAAACATACATACTGTTGAAGGTTTTATAAATGTGTACAGTTCTATAAGAGCTATTAAATAAACACGAGTGAATTAAATGCCATCTAAGTTTTTTTTAAAATTAATAGAAATTCAAATAGTACTAATTTAAAATTAAAAGTATTATCAAAGAAAATAAAGATCTATTATTAACAAATTACTTAAGAATTAAGAACAAATTTCATTATATTTATAGTCTTTCAATAATATTTAATTATGATTATTTCTTTAAAATATTTAACCATCCAACTTTTTCAATTCCTTGAATTAATTCAAATTTGAGAAGAAAATTATTTCAGGACTGATATAAATATTATCGCTGCATATGTAGGCAACGGAATAATTCGTGAGATGTACTGATTTACAATAATGGCACACTGTCAAAAAGAAAATAAATGTTAATTTTACACGTATTTCTATTTAAATTAATACAGCTTTACGTATATCGTGTGAAAAACTCTCATTCTCTTATAAGTTATATACGCATTTTAAGCTGTTTTTCAACTTCTTATACTGTAAAAAGGTTTTGGGGAATTTCAGAAATTTAGTGTCAGCAAATAGTGCTACGGTTATGTTGCAAAAACGACATCAATTTGAGTGTTGAATAAAAGTTGGAGGTAGAAGGTTTTATAATGGTACGAACGTAATAAGTATAAATTTAAAATCTTGTATAAAATTCAATTTTGTTTAAGGTTATTAAGATTTTTGTAACAAGTTACTAAAGTTACAAACCATAATACAGATACCTTATATTATCTACAACAATATGAAAGTCTTCATATAAAAAGAAGCCTTTCATACATTTCAACTATAGTAAGAGCACAAACCGTTGTAGAATTCATAATAATCTTTTTTAAGCGCCTTAAACTTTTAAAATATTATGAGGATATTATAAAATATTAACATATTTACATATTAAAGAGAGAACGAGACCTTGTCTTCAACCTAATTATTTGTAAAAGTTTTGTGCTTGTAAGTTTCTATAAAATGGATAATTGAATACTATTGAAATAATCATTTTAGATCTTTAAATAAATTTTAATACAAACATTACTATTAAGGATATATTTGTTTTTTAATGAAGACGTCATTCTTAAATATTGTTGTTTTAAATGATAATTTATTTTTTCCCATATATTTAAAATTGTTGCTTACCATTTTTAAAGAAAAAAAAATATTATCAATTTTAAAGGTTAAAGTGCATGTAAAATTTTATTAAACTTTTTAAGTTAAGTAATATAAATATTTCCTTTAAAAATAAAAATTATTTTAATTGATTTTTCATAACTGTTTTAGAGATATTGAAGTGAACTGAAACCAAAATATTCGCAATGAGCAAACAATATTTAATGGACTGAAATTATTATTATTTTTACAAGAGCGCCTTGATTTCTTTTTAACTTCGTCGCAAGCTGCCGTATTATATTATCGAAAAGCTGATACGTAAATAAAGTCTGCGATAAACGAAACATTAACTTATTTTTACCTTATTAAAAAGGTATTATCAAAAAAAAAAAGAAAAAAAGAACGGTGGATTTATGACAATGCAAAACACCGCAGCGCTAAAGCAAACAGAGGTAAATAAATCGATCGATTAGTTTACGAAAACCAAGTTGTCGAGTCAGTGGTCGGGTATGCACACCTGTGCTCGAGTCTCGGCGAATATCTAAAAAGTGAAATGAGTATCTCCCCGAGCCGCCGTCCAACGACTACGGCAGCGTTTCAAAGTCCATGACAGACAGGGGGGAGGGAACCGTTCCACAGGGGACGGAAGTACATCCTTCCTCTGGCGGCACATCCACACGCAGGCATGCACGCGCGCACGCACACAGGGCCGAGTCCGCGATTGCACACTAGAGCCAACCGCGTGACGGTACCCTCTCTCTCTCTCCCCCTCTCTCCTACTCCCCACCCCGTTTCCCGCCCTCGCAAAGTCAGAGCCTTATTCCGATGAGAATATCGCCGTTGGATACGCGCGAGCGCCGGTAACGCACCCAGGAGGATGTGGTCAGCCTTCCCTTTGCCTCTCGGCGAATTCGTGCCCGCGAACGCGTACGACTTGTCGCTTTTCCTCCTCGGCACGATTTTGGGTCCTTTTCTCAAGCTGCAGGTATACACGGTTGGCTCGCTTACCCAGGATACGTGAGAATCCTGATGGGAAAGGGGAACTCGTGTAAAAGGTTGGCAAGTAAATGACTGGGAGTTTCGACCTTCCCGAGGAGAATCGGCGAGCAAGAGAGCAGACAAGGCCGATATTGTGAATAAAAGGCTCAAGGAGCAGGGATAAATTGAGGATCGATAGCTACTGTTGGACCGTTTAACTTTCCCCCCCTTTTAATTTATTTACCATTTACTTATTACAATCGCACATTTTCATTCATCATAAGCCACATTTGAATGATGTGCGAATCTTTATCCCTAATGTTATAAACATATTTATTACTAATGTTCTTTTGTGAATTATAATTGAACACGTGTACGCGTAATCGATAACACAATCAGATACAATTAGATTAATCATTTAAATTATGCCCGTAACACTCGTGAAAAATATTCTATTAGCTCGATTTATTATCGGATTTTGATTAGTAACAGGAATGGTAATTGTAATAAAGGTAATTTGGTGAACGATTATTGATGATTTTTTATAAACTTAAATTTTGGCTTTCCTTATATTTATTTGTTATATATTTATTCATTTGTACCGATCATTCGCTAAAACTTTACTTTTTAAATATTTACTTTTTAAATCTGTTGAAAGTGTAACCATATTTTTAAAGGGCACTCTTCAAATGCTTATTTAATTACGACTGTGAACTACGAAAATTCAATAATACATTTAATGTAGTTCTAATCAAATCGATAGTAATAATTATTTAACGAATGAATATTTTGTCATGCTTATTCCTTATGCGAATAGACAAGTAGATTAAACATTTACAGTGATCTAATAATGTTATTTATACGATTCGATTGTTTAACGGCCCTACATATCTTATGCATCTTAGCTATTTTGGTATTGGTATCTGATGTTTCACAGGTCTAGTTTCAATTAATATGCCATTCTATGCCTTTGATTCGTAACGTATGTGAAATGTTTGGCGAAGACGTAAAATTACAAAATAGTAATTTAATTGCCAGTTTTGCTATGTACCGAGCAACTCTTTTAATGATTATATTGGTCCAATGCTATAATAATGCGTTGCGTCGCCGACTCGCTCAAAGTGCATCGAATGTCAGAAGGAGTTGGTAAATGAGCAGAAGCACCGCCGCAGCATTGGTCTGATAAATCGGCTGATTTATCGCAATAGGGGGACCGTAGGCGGAAATCGTCGATTCAGAAAATCAGTGTTTCACTGTCGTGGGCCGCCGTTGTGAAAAATGTTGGCAAAATGTCGAGGCGGCCAGTAATAGCGACACCTGTCATTAAACATACGCAAAGGAGGAGGATGTCGCGGGGAGGGAGTAGAGGAGCGAGCGCGAACCGCGCGGAGGTAAAGACGACGGGTCGGTTATTAGGCAGTAGTGCGGCGCTCGAGGGACCCGAGCGCTTCTCCGGCACACGGCGGAGGGAGGGGAGCCCGGCCCGGCAGGGGAAGGTGTAAAAATATGGCGATGCCAGGCGGCGGGGAGGGAGAAAAAGCAGGAGCAGCTTCGGTCAGCTGTAGCGGTTCGATGGGACATTAGCCAGTAGCGATAAGTTGGACCGAGGCGCCAGGGTTAGCCGGAGTTCGGCTCCCGCGGGAAGCGAAAAACCCGAGCCTCACCGGCCTAGGAGTCGATCGGAGCTGCCGCGTGCGGCACCCGCACCTGTGGCCAACAGCCGGCGCGCCGATTTTTCCCACGAGGGACGCCAGTGGCCGTTCGGCGGAGGCCGAGCCTCGAGGAGGAGTCGATTGTCCGGGCAAGTGCCTTCGGCGTAGTGTAGGACCCGTGCGGGCCACGCGAGGAGGAGATCCTTGGGAGGGAAAGCGTTTACGGATTTGTGCCAGCAGTGCAAGTGCCTCGACTCCTTCGTTTGGATTCGCCTCGGAGGTCGAAAAGGTCGGCCTTTGGAGCCGGCAACGCTCGGATGACTTTAATCGCGAATCACTCGAGAAGAAAGTGCTATTCGCTTGGAGCATAATTCAAGATGCGCACGTAACAAAGGAGGAAACTCTTTGGTTGCGTAAGCGTAGCTTTTTGCCGCGTAATTTAAGCCGATGCTGATGATTAAAATTATCATAGACTGCCGGCATTAATCCAAGGCACCGATAGCCAAGCACAAAGCGTTTATTTTTTGATTCGCCACGAGCATAGCCGACCGTTGACACAAGCGCTCGCTACCGATTTCAATGAAACGCGTCTCTGATAATAATCCAAAAGCAATAAAAAGAAAAGAGCGCATCCCGAGCTAATGGTAATAATTGCTGTTTCGCTTGAGAGGATGGTTTTTATGGGGCGCCGTTTCCTATTTCACCTGTGCAATTGAAATGCAGCGGCAATAAAGAGCCGGTGGAGTGATCTCGCAAGCAGCAAAGCCAAGAGAAAGAAAATGGTGTTGTTGAACGGGAAGAGGACCAGCCAGTGGGCGCAGGACGCCCACATAAACTGGGAGCTGAACGAGCGGATCAGTCTGAGCAGCGCGGGATCGATTCGCGATGAATCGACCTCGAGTCGCAGCTCCCTGTCCTCCAGGTCGGCAGCGAGGCCTCTCGGATCGAGCTTCGATCGGCCGAGCCACCCGCTGAAGAAGGCCGAGGCGAAGGTGGCCGCCTCCTCGACGGCTCTCGACACGCCAGTGCGGCGCCGCTGGAACGCGGCTAACGATCACCTGGAGCGAACGAACGACGCCCTCGACAAGCGGCTCTCGCTCATCCAGGAGCTCAACCGCAAGATTCTGGTCAACTACGACAGGATGCACGGGGTCGGGGCGGATAAAAGCGGAGGGAAGCCGAGGGCTTCCTCGCCCGAGGGCCAGCCGGCGGTCGGCCATCGGGAGAATCCAGAGGCCCCGCTGGAGAAGAGACGAGCTCTCGGGGAGAGTCCGGATTTCCGAGGGGCTGGCGGCTGGAGTGCGCCGGAGCAGGTGGAGCTCGGGCTCAGGGGCCGAGCTCGGGTGCGAGCTGCGCCCGAGGAGTTGGCCAGCGACGAGGAGCCCGAGCCAAGGGAAAAGTCGAGCTGCACTCTAGGGCGCGGCAGCGATCGCTCCCGGGCGGCTGGGCCCGCGAGCTCGACGCCCTGCAGCCGGACCGGGGACTCCCCGAGGCTCTCCACCGACGAGTCCACCAACCAGGAGGAGAGGAGCGTCCTGCGCGAGCTCAACGAGGCCATCGACCGGTTCGAGGAGGAGGAGGAGGACGACGAGGCCCGGGCCGACGACTCGAAGGCCACGGCGACGAGCTGCCTGGACTCTTCCTGCGACTCGGGGGTCGGGCCCGAGATCTCCCCGAGCTCCGGCTCCGGCCCGACCAAGGGCACCGGCTGGCTCCGCGTCCACACCGGCCTCGAGGGCAGCCTCGTCTACCTCACCCAGGAGACCACCGCCGCCGACGTCTGCAGGGACATGCTCCTGTCGGAAAATCTCGCCCTTTACGTCCAGGTGATTTCCTTCGCCCCATTCCGCCGCAATTTCAAATTATTACTATTTTTGCCTACCGGCGCTTCCCACCCATTGTCGACTTTCTCTCGAGAATACACTCTGAATGGATAATGCCGGCTTTGTGTCCCCGCAATTACGTAATTAATCCTAGGACAGTTTTTAACGTCAGCGGCTATGCACCTTACCGAAATTTTATTCGTTATTATTGTGCCACGGAAATGTTATTGTATCCCCTGGAATTTAAATAATTTCTCTTGGCAATTACGTATAACGTTTTAATACATCTTTCATTAAATATTTACTGCCTTTTATTCTTTAAAATATTTTACCTAAGCATACATTCTTCACGAGAAAATTTTTCGCTTCTCATATTCAGAATATCCGAGTCGATTTTTTTATTTTCTTTTACCAAACTACCTAAACCATCTACATTTATTATTTAGCTAATTTTGCATTTGGAGGACTTTAATTTGTACCGCGTATTACAATCATCGGTCTATAATTATTCTATTATAAAACAGTGTTTTTGTACAATTTACCTCTAACTGTTAATTTTTTTACTAACGATTAATGCAAAGTTCTCGCCTTAATAAACAACCTCTTTTAAAAGCAGCAACAATTCTAAATATAAATTATTTTTACACCTATTCTTTTTATTTACCCGAGCTAATTTGTCACCGTTTTTTTATTTTGTACAGAAAGATTTTTTTAACCATTAATGCTTAATTTTTTGTTACATAAATAAAATGTACATTTACGCACGTGCGCATTGATGCACTTATTAAAAAAATTCAATTTTCGAAATTTTATGTAAAAATATTATATTTTGACTAATCGTATATAAATATTTATACATTTTTTGAATGTAGATATACCCATGAAATAAATTCGAAGCAGCAGCTTCAAATACATTACTGGTATATTTTACAATATTCATATACAAAATATGTTTGACATTCATTAGTACAATCAGATTCTTTTACAAATAAATACATTGTATGTAGGAAAAAAGAAAAAATTTTTTTTAAATTGAAAAACTAAATATATTGTTTTATTAAAGATATTTTATCAGTATGATTTAAAGTTATTTTAATAATACGCATTAATTAATTAATTAATATAAATTACTAACGCATTATAAATAATATAACATATTCATTATGCTTAAATAATTATACGTGCGTAAAAGTCTAATTTATTAAATTTACATTATTGTATGAGAAGCACAATACAATAGCAATCTCCAATAGTAATAGTAATAAACATAATGCAGAACTGAAATTAGAGTAATGTTAAAATTATGACAATTGTTTGTATAATATTGTTTAGCTAACAACTACGACATAAAGAGATACCTATAATCTACAAATTTTGAATGATAATTCTATGCATTGGATGATCAAAACTATAATTAAACATATATTTTTGAACAAAGATAACAATGGGTTTGTTACGACGCCACAAAAATTTTGTATTATAGTGATAAATTAAAATGTTTTGAAAAAAACTCTCTGGTTCAGATATTTACGCGCTGCATTACCTCATTCACTGTTAGTCTCCTGCTCTCTTTCTCTCTGTATACTAATGTATAAACACACACGCGCGCGCGCGCGCGACTGCTAGTACAGTTAAATTACTTAATAAATACCAGCCTATCAAAGTTATTCTTAAATATAACGAACAATTTTAAGTTTTTGTACAGATCATTAGCTATTAGTATGCTGAATATTCTATTTGAATGCTAGGACTCGTATTAAAATATTTTTTTGCGCTTACAATAAATTTATCGTCTATATTATTGAAATAAAGTGTTAATTTTATGAAGGATGCTGGTAAATAGGCAAAGCCGAAAAAGTATTTATGTGACACTTAATAAGTTTGTTAATTAATTGAACTTATCGATGCATGAAATTAATGAGAATCGCTTGTTCGTATTAATTGCGAATTTGTAGATTTATTATATTCAACAGCTCTCGATCATCGGTTTGTTCTCTACAAACATACAAAGGATACATAAGTTTGGCCAAAATAATGAACACGCGGGCTAAGTGCTTTTAAATGCTTGTAATGCGATGAGCGATATTGGTCAGGCTTGTATGCACAGGTAGACAAAGGATTGGTACTCCAGCGAATGCGCATTCCTTTTTCTCTCTCTCTCTCTCTCTCACTCACGAGCATCGCGGCCCTTTCGTCAACGGAGCTCGCGCTGCTCGTATTTTTATCCAACGCTTTCGTTTTAAAAACTGACCTGCAGCTGACGCACCTGCTCAATTGGCTTTTCCCCTTCCGCCACTCGTGTTTTCTAAATACGCGACAACGCTCCTGACTTTTCGAAAGGGAGGAAGCATCTGTTTCGATTCGAGAGCGTTGGAAAACTGTAACAGGTGTCGCCTATGCCGGAGAGTTAAAGCTCGCATCGCCAGAGTTGGCAAACGTACGCATGTCATCCATTTGTAGTTTGTATTTTCAATTTATCGCAAACGGACTTTTGTGTACACTGCACTCGATGCAGCCTTTTTTTTCTGAAAATTTTTCTAAAAATTTTTTGATAATGCAATTTTATTGCTGTATTTGAAGGCACAACTCCAACGAATATTCCAAAGGAAAGTAAATCAGTTATGCGCCTCGCTCCATATTTATCGTGTAAAGGAGCTCAATTATTGATTTAGCCGTAATATTATAACTTCTCTATTGCGAAATAGACATTGGCAGCCATTGTATATTATTCATTAATATGTATAATACTTTGATAATTATAATATTCTAGTTAGCGTTACCTTGTACAATTACACACAGTCGAAATAAGGATTAAACACATAAAACATTAACAATTTAAAGTATAATTAACATGTAAGTTATTTGATATACTTAAAAATTGCGAGTTATAACAAATTTATTAAAAGTATACTCGCAATGTCCAATCTTCAAAACTTCTTGCTTAATTTACAAAAAAAAAATTAACAAATGTATTTTATAATTAAGTTTTAAATATTATTCTAGCTGTATATAAATATTTATAAATATTATACATACTGATAGTTATCATGGTGTTTTATTTAATTAAAAGTTTCTGAAATTAGTGTAAATAGTTATAGTAAACTAATTTTGTATTGAGAAAACTTCATTTATTAGCCATAGTTCTTTTATAATTAAATAATAGAAAACAGATTCTAAAACTACTTTATTTATAATTAGGAAAATTTTTAATTATAATACTATTACTTTTACTAAATTAAAAAGCTGTATTACAATTATATATTTTAACTACTAAAAGCAAATATTATTGATATGTTTTTCTGTTATAATATTATTAAAGATAAAAAATATTTATTTTTATAAATTTTTTACGTATTCGTATATAAATGTATTATATAATATTTAAATAAGTATCCTATTATCTTTGACTTAAAGTAGGTATATTATTGATTATCAAATATGAATATAATTATTCTATATGATAAAATATTTAGTTAACGAATTAGATTAATAAATATTGATAGTAGTAGTAGAATATGACACAAAAAATGTAGTTCCACTTCATCAAAAATTCTTACGTGTCATTTATAGATTGAAATTAATCGACGGAATCTCTAATAAAATATGAAAGAACTGTTTATCCTGTTATTTATAAAATTATAAAACTAATGTATTAAAATATTGAAATATTAAAATTAAAATGAGAAATTGCTTATTTATTTAACAGTAGACAAATATTTTTTAAATAATACATAAAATAATAAAATTTGAATTTATGAAAACGGAAATAATTTAATATGATATTCGATTGAAAGACAGATGTATAGTTTATGATATTAAAAATAGATTCCACGTTGAATAATAATACATTATGAATAGTTAACTTATATTTCTGAGGTAAATATATTAAAAAAAAATAATTAACAATAATAGAAATACTTAAAACGCAAAATGCGAATGGATTTTTCGAAACATTTATTATTTTAACTAAAAATAAAATTATATCTTTTTATATAAAATACAAAAAATCCAGAAGCGTATTAATCATCCTTTTATATTGTACATATACGGTGTATATTTGGATACTATGATTTTTTCAATGAAATTATAAATTTGTTGTACTATTAAAATTTATCTTAAAATATAAAGCACAACAGCAGTTTGAAGCCTTTATAGTCTTCACTACCCATTATAAATATGGGTATATTTATATAATAGAAACAGAAATTTTTTCATAATATTATATTTTAATTTATTTATATAAATTTTTAATTATTGAAAAATAAACTAACATGTATAAGATTCAATAATAATGTAATAATAATTCTACTTTTAATTAATTTATGAATGCAAGATAAAAAGTTTTTTAATTTACGCTTTTATTTACTTTTCTGTTTTTTTTTTATTTTATTATTCGCTTTATTTATTCATGAAATATAAGAGTTTTAAGTTGCAAAAATAAGGGTTTTTTCTTTTTCTTTGATAATATCGAGTCAATATTTTGTACGTGATAAATTATTTGAGAAGAAGTTGGCATTGTTCTGTACTAATTGGTAAATATGATAGCATATAGCAACACAGCAAGGTAATGATGCCTGTAAATCTAATTAATATAGTATATTGTGTTAGCTATAAAGAAAGTAAGAAAACATAACAATGGTTTATGAACAATTTTATCGAATGTATTTGGAAAAGATAGTCAATTGTTAAAATGTCTCTTAAAGTTCAAATTGCTAAATACAAATATATTATTGTAAAAAAAGAGATACTTTGTCTTGAATCAAATATATTTTATATATGTTTTTGTGTAATTTTTTTTATATCAAATTCAGCAGCAATTGAGTACTGCCGTATATTATAAAGAATGTTTATATTACATAATGATTGCATGAGTAAAACTAATTTAATTATTTCACAAATCTTTAACTAAAGATAAGTAGGACGTTTTAGATACCTTGAAGATAATATTTTGCACAAATTTAACTTATATAGATGTAGATCTACTGTAGGTTTTTAAATGACAATAATTTTGATACCTTATTTTTCATGTATCGATTTGTAGATTTTTTTACTTAGGATAATATAAATCTTTATCAATGGAAATTTTTACTGCTGTAAATTGTTTGCTACTCGTTGAACTTTTCGATATTGAAATTTGATAATCAAGCTTACCAAAATTGCGACGAAGAGAATTGATTGAGAATAGATCTTAAAAATTTGCCATCGAAGATGAATTTTTTCCACACGCACTGTTCATATGTTGCTTATTTCGTTTCACTTTTCACGAAAGATGCATGAAAGTGAAGCTAATCCGTGTTATTTATTAAAAGATAAAATCGAATATCCAGTAGAATTCAGTGCCAGGTATTTTTAGTACATTCAATGAGGCGATCCGTACTTATTATTAATAGTATTTCATGCTTTGTGAACTACAAATCAGTTACTTTATAACTTATACAACAAATTGATAGAGCAATTATGAAAAATAAAAATATATGATTTCTTCCTTAGCTGGTGTATTTTATTTGGCACTTTTACTGAAATGTTTACTGACATTATCAAATATTAATAAATCTAATTCTTGAAAATTTTATGAAAAACAATATTTTCTCTCCGAAGATTCGTTTCAATGAAGCAAAGTTTAGTCAAATTTAGGAAACATTTTTTATACAGTTAATTTTTAAGAGCTTGCTTTTACAAATCTATAAGCGAACAAATAATTAAATATTGCCTTTCACATACTATCAGATGACTTATAGATCCGTGGCATTTTAAGTTTATGCTCCGTTTTAGATAAAAAATCGATATTTTTTCAAACATTAAAAAAAACTCATGCATTTAAAAAGAATCATAAATCCATATAAAATAAATAATTGCATGAAAATATACTCTGCTCATTAATGCAATGAATTTTTATCCGTATCAATGTTTATGATACGTTCAGAATAGGAATAATAGAGAAATTCGCTAAGATTATAAGAGTAAATCCAAAAAAGTTCGCTTTAAATATAAACCGAATAAAAAACAGAACAAATGTAAAATTTAAAAACGACGGATTCCTCCTCGCATTGAAATCACGCCATTGTACTATATTACCTATTTTAATAGTCGAGTTAAAAGTGTGTACCGTAGGACAGTATCCAATAATAGCGAGAATCGAGTTACGTTCCTTCGCTTCGTAAAATGAGTATCAAGTCGAGTGGCCGTAAGCACATAGTTCATAGTAAATTTAAAAGCATTAGGTAAAAATGAAGGTAAAAGCCATCAAGAATCCGGAAATAACCACATAAGCCAATGTGCCAATATAAGCCATCACATTCAATCGCAGGAGCCAATCTGGGCCGCCCCCTTCTCCCACACACACACACACGCGCGCGCCATTCAGACGGAAAAGACAGATACACGAACAGAGAGAGAGAGAGAGAGAGAGAGAGAGAGAGAGAGAGAGAGAGAGAGGAGAGAGAAATGTAGATAAAGGGATAAAGATAGAGAAACAGATAGATAGGTGATTTATAACGCCAATTATTGCAGTACGGCGGCGAGTCCGGACGCAGGTTGTGCCCACGCGAAAGACCACTGAAAATTCAGGAACAGCTGCTGCTGGCTCTTGGCTACCGTGAAGACGCAAGGAGGGCTCGGCTTGGCCTTGACGCGGAGCTCAGGCACCTCATCGCATTTCACGTGGGTAAGTACGGCCACGCTGTTTTTACCACTAATGTGCCTGACGAGCGTTGAGCAGCGCCACTTCCGCCCTATCCCCGGGACGTTAACGATGATTTTACCCTCCTTTCTTTTGGATAGACAGTGAATTGAACTCCCTGAATTTTGAAGTCCCCTACCTTGCCCCTCATTCTAGCTAGAAAATCCAGCTCCGTGGCAATGCATTTCTCCGAATACGTGTAGAAGATCAGCGAGTCGTAACTTAATTTTAGGTGACCGTTTGAGTTTAAGATTTAAGCAAAACTACCCGGCGACAAAATTAAATTGATAGAGTAATGGTTAATTGCTTGATTCGTAAATCACTTTATTAACTACAAGAAAAGAGCAATCCTATGATAAAATTCTATTACATGTTTTGAGACTGCCTTGACTTTCAAAAAATAGTTATCGGAATACTAGATGCTCCTGGTCGCGATAAAGTTATCTTGCACATCTAGTGTTGTCAATCGCAAAACGTTTATTCGATGAAGTGAAGAGACGCTTCATCTGCAGTTATCCCAATTTATATAAATTGGCTTAGATTGAAAAACAAAAATAAATAAATAAGACTTTATCGCAAAATTCATAATGTACGAAATTTTTGTTTGTAAAATATCAAGTGCCAGTCATTTTTTTTTTTTTTTTTTTTTTTTCTTCCTTTCCAAAGCCGCGTCCATAACGTGAAATATATACAGCTTGGGTAAAATGTCAAAGGAAAAAGCCAGCTTTGTTTAATACGGGAAACGGGTAGCCAATGTCAGCATCCAGCTCACATTTAAATTAGGATGAAGCTAGTTGGCGCAATGGTAATATAACAAGTCTTGTACATTTTTGTGCCAATTTTATACACAGGACCGGCGGCCCCACTGGACGAGCTTCGAGGCTACAGCAGATGTGGATACGTCCTTGTATTAAAAGGATTGGTTTTCCCACAATGGAAAAAGCGAGCGTTAGCAGTTCTCGGCTCGCGACTCTTTCTATATCCAGGTATAACAACTGTATTTATTCAACATTCGTTACTCACGGCCCGTTCGAAAAACCTCGCTTTGCTACTTGCACGTACAGCTTATTCTTATGGTCCGTAATTATATATGTTCCTTTGCTGTCGCGTATTCGACGAGACATAGCGAGCACTTTTTCCAGCGGCTGTTCGGCAAAGTTAATTTATACGATTGATTAGCTCATAGACGGACTTGTGTTTCGGATTTGATGAATAAAAAGTAAATTATTTATATCCGGCTACTATTATTTTGAAAACTCAGAATATACACACACACACACACATATATATATATATATATGTGTGTGTGTGTGTGTGTGTGTGTGCAGCTTGTTGCATTTAAATAGGTATTTACGTGATTCGCTTTTGTAAAGAGATTATTCAGAGTCATATAAAATACAAAATCAGAATTTTCATGCCGTTGTTTTGTAATTGGAAAATTTCAGTTCAAAAATATATCGATGATCGATTGATACAATTTGAAATTAATTTTTTATAAAAATCACGTATTAGACATTGTCAATAAGTCAACGATAGGTCATGATATCGTGTTTTCAATTCATTTTGTGCATTTATTTTTAATAAATAATAATGCAGAAGTATAGTACAGGTTAAAGAATCATCTCCGTATATTGAATAAAAGTGGCGTAATTGTGTAAATAAAGTGTCTTGGATAAAATTTAAAATCGTCCGCGTCTAAAGAAGCTTGCCTATAAAGAGGAAGTTAAAGAAAAAAGAGTGATTAATATCATCATCTGTTGTGATAGTATGAACATATACTTTTAATATCTCGCAAAATGCATCTGCCGTAAAACTCGAAGCTCTCGGCAATAAAGTCAAGCAGTCGTTAAACAAGACCATCATAAGGTACGCATTGGGGTGAGATCGATGAATAGTCGCATTTATAAAATGCTCGGGTCGTAAAATTTGATATCCGCGAAGGAAGCTCCGAGGCTTTTTCCAGCCTCGGAGGAAGTTCTCCTCTCTTCGAAGCTCGTTTAAAATTACTCCGGGGCTTTTAAAAATTACCTCCGCCCCCGGAATTTGAATGGGCTGGAGAGCCGAGGGGCAGGCGGGGAGGGGTCGACCGTAAACGCGCGACCCCGGGGGAGGGTAATTATCGCGAGGAGTCGCGAGAGGCCAGCCGAGCTCGCAGGTACTAACGAGGCATCGGCAACAGCCTGCGCCGAGTCCCGGCCCGAGTGGATGGAGCTCGCCGACGGTGGTGCGGTCTGGTGCGCGCCCTCGCGGCTCGGAAAGCTCGTGCTGCGCGTCACCGGCTACCCGAGGATCGTCCAGCGGCAGAGGGCCGAGCATCAGCGGGGCCGCGAGACCCGACACCTCTACCTCGGCTTCCAGCGCTCCTGGGATCGCGAGCTCTGGCGGGGCTGGCTCAAGCAGGTAAGTCGCCCTCTACTTCCCTTCCGAGACGCTCCTTCTTTCTCCAGGATCGAGAGCCATGGGCCAATCCCAATCATTGTCCTCGCGAACTCGCGGGCAATATTGAGCGGCGCTGTTACTACGTTCCTACGTCTAAGCGTGAACCTGGAACTCCGAAGTTCGATTTTACATTAGCGTGCGAGACCTATTGATTGATAAGCTCTTACTTATGACTCCGCCGATTTATTTGATTTAATTTGATTTGATTTAAGGCTGAATCGCGATTTTTCCAACTAATTGACATTATCAAAAACTTGTTCACTTCTCATTTGCAACTGGGCAATTTATTTATTTACTCATAAAGCTCCTTTCGCATCAGCTGCGCTTACTTTTCATTTTTTTTTTTTAATAATTCGCTTCTTAATTTATCTAATTTATCTAATTTTTCTAATTTAGCCGAGAGCTTGTGTCGCTTAAGTTCAATTATGGTGAATTTATATATTCAAAGATAAATTCAAATCTTCGGACCATCAAACGCTTACTAGTTATACTTTTAAAGAATATTAATATAAAATAAAATTTCAAATTCATCGCAGTTTTAATATTACATCATAAAAGTTCTAACTTTTGCAGAAATCTCGTATAATTAAGTTGCATAATTCCGAAAATTCTAGATTGAGCTGGAATAATAAATAAAAAAATTCGTCTGAATGCTTTGAATTTAAATGAGCTCCGCGCGTATTTTTCAAGAAAAGTCTAATTTGCTGTTTATCGTAGAATGCTCTCTTTATTATTATAATTATTATTATTTATTATAATTTTTATTAATATTAAATTGTAATAAATTTGTTTATAACGAGAGTAGCTTCACTGAAACAAATTTGCTCTTTGAATGAATATATCAAAAATAAATAAATAATATTTATAAACTGACTGCAGAATAATTTAAGTATCAAAATACAAGTATAAAATATTTTATGTATTTTTAATAAAATGCGTTTTATAAACTTAAAAAATATTTTTTTTAAGCTAATAATAAAACGGTATTTAAATTTTTATAATTTTTAAAAATTTTTTAATTATCATATACAAAGCTCATTGTTTGTCAATATTATGTAAATTTATCTTTTTCAATGTATTTGTATTTTACTTAATTTGATAAAATTTTGTATTTTTTTACATGAAATGAATAAATATAGAACGGCTACAATTTTTTACCTGAAAAAGTACTTTTGAAGTATGCTAAAAGATATGCATTACATTACAACCAAAACAAAAGCTTTTACTCTGGTTTTTAAAGGAAAATTTTCAAAATAACTTATCTACCTGATGTATTTATTTTAAATTTCTTGTAACCTCCTCATAACAATACATTCTAAAAGTTCTTTCTACTTAAATTTTATTACATAGCGTTAAAACTATAGATTAATTTTATTTTGTTCTTATTGAATACAAGTTTGAGAGACAATTAAAAAAAAATTTCCTTCTAAATTTTAATTATTTACTAGCGTATTTGGTAAAAAATATAATTAGATTAAGAACATTTTATTTAAAAAAACACAAAAACAGCAAAGCTTTAAATCCGTTGCACGAGGGTTAAAATTTTTGGGGATGGTATAAGGGATTTTATCTTTTAATAGTCTTAGGCCTTTGATAAATTTAAAAATAAATCTCATTACGAAATGTACAGTTATATATATACTTTCTTAAATGGTTAGCTATGAAAGGAATTAAGAAATTAAAAAGTTTTCTTTTAACATAACAATATCAAAAGATCTAATAATCCAATAATATGAAACCATGTGAAATATAAAATCAGCATACGCAGAATATGAGTTTTGAAGTTGTAGGGTAATTAATGATTGATCGGTCAATAGAGCGAAAACTAAATTTATAGAAGAACTAGGAGCAGCATCAAAACTTATCTTTTGTCCATCATCTTGATACAAATCTCCCATTTTTCCTAAAATTTTTCCTAAAATTTTTCCTAAAATTTTTCTTAAAAATGTGTGATTTCGCCGGGTTCGCGGGTAGCCAAGCGCTTATGTATACACACATACACACTCGTTCATATTCGCTCATTCACTCACTGGCACAAATTCACTCGAGAAACATCGACTGGAGCGCATCCGCTGAAAAAACATCTTTTGATACTTTCAGAAGGCGATACTTGCTCCCTTATCGTGGGGATTGCGTATCAAGTCGAGAATGAAAGGGAACTGTAGAGACGATGAGGCAAAGCGGAAGAGCAGTAAGAAAGAAAAAAGCGTGCATCAAATCTTTGAAAGGCTTGGCTCTGCACTTCCGTGGTCGCGCATCTCCCTTGCCTATTATATAAGTATAGTTTTCGTGGAACTTGGCTTCTATCATCCCTTCAGCGAGATTCTTTGAATTGATATTAGATATGAATTTCTGGGGGACCCACAACGCTCTCTGCTTTACATAAAAGGGCTTTTATTTCCACTATTTCTCTGTCTCTCTCTCTCTCTCTCTCTCTCTCTCTTCAAACACGTACACACAGAGATATTTTTTCTCTGTCATTCTAATTTCCCGTTTTACCATTCTTTAGATCTTGTTCCCTTTATTACACCCTTACATAACCGTCGCCTTATACCCATTTAATTATCAATAGATTAAGTCAATAGATTACAGTAATCGTTAGTTACATTAATCGACAATTTTTGTCCATTATTCCGACTGCAAAATATAATAAGAATCAAGGAAAATATCGAAATTCTTTTTCTATCATAAGACAAAATTGCGCTATTGTAGGCGATCTTCTGTGCTTGTAAGGCCCTTCGTATGTCAATAACTTCAGACTTATATTACTTAAAAAATTGTTTATTTATCTCCATATTTTATTTGTCACTTCAATGCACGGTATCTTCAATTTTTTTTAATTTAATGATATATTCTTCTTTAATTGCCCACTGAAGATTTTTTTTTAAAGCATTATTTTAATATTTTCCATGTATGAATATTATAACATACTTATCTGTTTTACAGTTCTATATTATATCCATAATTTATTAGTAAAAAATATTATGCTTGATAAATATAAAATTTTTAATCATTAAAAAACCATAAATAGTCACTATGAATACTATTTATTTATTATAATTTATCGTTTTTCTACGTTAAATACGTATTAATTTAATGCTATCTATTTTCATACTCTGATTTTCTTTCAAATTACAAAATTGATCAATTAATTTACTTTTTTATTTTTCATATTACATTGATAATAGGTAAATATATACGCCACTGATTTTCAGTTCCACCAATTTATATAATGATTTTATATTTACATGAAACCAATTTTTACTTTGAAAAATATAAGTTGGGCATGATCTATTCACAAAAGTTTAATAAATGAAATCTACAATGGTTTTTGTAAATTAAATTAAAAATTCCCTATTTTCCAGAAAAATTTCTTTCTAAAAGATAAAAATTTCTTCCAAAATTAAGGTTGACTATTATTATTATTATCATTATCATAATTAAGGTATCAGTAAGGTTAAATTTAATATAAGCTTTTTAAATTTTTTTTTACATATTTTAAAAAGTTACGATAAGTATTTGTAAAAGTATCTGACATACTGTATTGTTTATATTTTATTTGTCTTTAGCAAACCTTATAACCATTTAGAAAAAATGATTCGGTTTATAAACTATAATCTGCATTACATTCAAGTTATTAAAATCGATTTTATATTTTCAAGCTATTAAGGCTTATTATTGAAATATTTATGTGAACTATTAATCGGTTGCAGATTACAGAATTATAGAAATGTTTTGTAAATAAATACAATTAAGTTTAATAGAATACATAGTAGAATAATTAAAAGGCAATAGTTAAATATAATATATATATATATATTATTAATTAGTTTTTATTTTTATAATGTTTACAGCTTACTTAAGTAACTCAGTAAAAAATATTAGTGAAATAAAATATTGAAACGCAATCAGATTATTAATAGCAAGTTATTAACATATTTAATTGCTATCATTGTTGTGAAAATTTGAAATAGAGTTTTAACTTTTCAATTGGCTTTTTGTATTTGTTAAATATAATAATATAAACTTTTTTACAAGGAAAGTATACTGGATTCACGGTAGATAACTCGACTCTCGACTCCAACAGCAAAAAGTTGCTCATTAGATTTGATTTTTTTCCTATGTTTCAAAATCTACTGAGGTCCTTGTAAGATTAATGAAAGTTTTATCTTTAACTTTTTAGCTTATATATTGCTTCAATACTTCATTAGCTAGTTTGACTTTATAGTAGATTTGTATATATATATATTTTTTATGTATATGTACAACAAATGTATATATAAATAACTTTGTTTTAAACAGTTGATAATTTTAGACTTTTAAAAATTTGATTGTTTTTGCATATAAGAGACAATAATATTTATTAGTATACTAAGTAATGTTGAAATAATACATGTGCCCGAATAGATTCATTGCGTATAATAGATTGATAAATTTTTATTTTTACAATAAAATTTTTATATTCCAACAAGAAAAATACTTCGTATTTTTCTTTTTTTTTGGAAAACAATAGGTTAAATTTCAATACACAACAAAAATTACACTGCTATTAATACACGATTCTTCATTTGTAATAATTCCAATTAGTTCATCTTATAATATTATAAAAATGTAAAATCAGTTTTTTGGTATATACAATATCATCTGCTACAGTCTTCACAGCTACTTTGTAAAGCTTGTAATTTTACATGAAAAAAAGTATTTTTTAACTACTTGTAGGAAATAATGCGATAGCATGTGGAATCATTGATTATTTGGTAACAAATTTTTTATTTTTCCGCACAATTTTAATGGCAATTTATTAACAGCCACTTAAAACTATCAATTTTATATCGTTCCTAAATTATAGCGTATTTTTGTATGCAAAGTCGATCTTTAACGATTGTCCAGATATGCCTGGAATACTACATTTTTTAAGCGCTCATTTCTTTTAAAATTGCCTGACAAAAAATTTAAATACCGTATAGATAACTTGAACAGGAAAATTTTTTTTAAATACTAATCATATTTGCACTAGTACACGCGACATGATTTATCTAAGTAGGCTTGCCCAATTCTATAGTTCGCAAAAAACTATTTACATGAACTTGTCTTTACATTACTCATTATTTATTTTGTAAATTTAAATATCCATCATAGTGTTCATATTATAATATTTAATCTTAATACTTTTTATTATCCCAAAAATATTATTAAATTGCTTTTAAGCATTAATTTATTGTTAAAAAGTTTATGAAATAAATTAAATAATAAAAAAATTACAATTACATTTTCTTAACGAAATTAATTTTAAAACCTAATTTTTTAGAATATTAATAAATTATTCAGAAACTGTACGTATATATTATATAATTTATGATTTTAGAAGTATCTTTGATTTATAGGATTTGCTGCTTTTTAACGGCTAATATTTTGGCATAGTTTAGAACAGTAATTATTCATTTTCGTTGCTATTATAACAACTGCTCATTATAGAGAAATATTTATAATTCTCAAAGCATTTAGTAATATCCAGTGTTTTGCACACCATCAAAATTTTTAATGAAACTTTAACAGATTGGAAAGCCAAATATATTTTGGACACTTATAAAACTACGATTAAGTTAATTTTTACAGATTACTATATGGTTGACATACGTAACGGGCATAAGATAACTAGTAATTGAACATTATATTCAATGTATTTTCATTAGTTTATAAGTATCTCATTCAACAAAAATATTATAATTTCTATGGTCTAAACAGGTTTTAGAAATATCCGTTGAAGCTTGTATAATGGCAGCAACAAATTACAAACTCTAGAACTTTAATAAATAATCGTCGGATGAAAAACGAGTATGTTATTATATCGATACAATGAAAATTTGATGTATAATTGATTAGGTTGAAATAGATTTTATGATAACGTTATAAAAAGAAATTATTGTTTTTTTTTTACTAAAATTTTAATTGAGCTGATGATAACAAGCGTTAGAAAAAGCAGCGAATAGTTTTGTTAGTAAAATGAAATAATACGAATGATTGCCGACAATATGTTCTTGGAAAGTAGCTCTGGCAGTAGTAGCTTTATAAATTTAATTTCGTAAAAAAAGACGAGATCTCGTAGAATAAAGGAACGAGAGCTAATAAACATTCAAAAGATACTTGCAAGCGGTAGAATATATCGGTGTTTTAGAGAAGTGCGCACGGAGCCGCCAAACGATTTGCCATAGGAAGGCGGACAGGGACCAGCGAATCGAGTAGAGCTAGCGAGCAAATGATTTTGTCTTGTGCGGGGGGCGTGTCGTCCTTTACGAATTACCCGGGGCTCCTTTCGCGGTCTCTCTCCTTCGCATGGTGCACGCGACTCGACGAAGCGACAACACACGCAGGAGCTCCCACTTGGACAACCGATGATTCGCCCGGCAGTTTATGATCGTGTGCTGCGCGAGGCGCTTTTAAAATACAGAACGGGTTCAATCGTCCGAGTGAGTCTGTTGTTGGCCACCCTAAGATCAGCTCCTGGTCTACTCGCGGCTCGATAAAATTCGAGAACGGGTAAGGCCAAAATGAGAGGCTGCCGCGGCAGCTCACCATTAATCGAGCAAGAAGGAGCCGAAGTCTGGGGAAAATGGGATAAAGGAAAGTTAAGGAGTGACAGGAGGGCCGCGATCGCTCTGGATGCCTTTGGCCAGAGTCTTTTCAAAGGCCGGGCTGATAACTTTCCTTTCGATTCCGCGCTCTCGGGGAGGGAAGCCTTTGATCGGATGAGTGCATCGACGGCATCGGAAAAGAGCTTATATTATCTTTTTCTGGATGAGGGCGGCTGCCCCACCCCCGTAACCCCTCCCGCAGCAAATCTTGTCGAAAGGGCTCGTGTCGGCCAGGAGAATTGGCGGGTGGTGCGCGTGGCGAGGGAGGAGCAGGAGGAGGAGGAACAAGGAGGAGAAAAATTCTTTTGAACGTCTTCTCACGCTTTCTTCCGGGATCGCTACTGATATATACGCAGGGTTCGCATCTTCCTCGTAAAAACACGTAGCTCGTGTAGCCAGTCTCCGACTCGGCTACTTATTTCAGTACTCGGGGCGCGTCTGTGTGCAGGGATTTCGGTATTCGGATACTGACGTGCTCGTGAGTTGGTTTGGCAGCTGTATTTGTTCGGTACTCCGAGGAAACGCGACGGCTGAGTCCTATGAAATGGATTATGTGCTCCTTTGAATATTTCTCGTCGACGCGGCACAAGTTTTTTCATTCCTCGGGCAATTGTTGTCTTAACCAAACGCAGAAACCTACATCGCAGTTGCGAAGAAAGAAAAGTTTCCCTGTCCGGAAGTTGATGATATTAAGTGGGTCAACTGGTTTGCCTCGTGTGCAATTTTTCAAATTTTAAATGTGCAATTTTTTTTTCAAACCTTTTCAAATGTAGTTTTCTGGTTTACTAACAATATTACAGCTGTTATTTGACTTGAATAGAACTTTCGAACCTTAATTGTTTTTACAGCTTTCGTTGCTAGACTAGAAATCTATACATATTGGATTTAAATTCTATGTCTTCATAGTACAATCCGCAAGAATTATCTTAAACTATTCACCTTTAGCAAACTTTCTTCTTATGCAAATGTTCATGTAAGGTATTGTTAAAGCACACATAAATAACTTTATAACGTCGTAAATCCTAAAATGTTGGTTTTCCTATCAATTATTTTGCATACTTGTATAAATTGTTTCAACACACGGGCAACTCGCGATACTATCATATCGCATCTGATATTTCTAAACTGAGAGTGTAATTAAAAATATGCATGTACATGTGCGCGTGCGCATGTAATTCGCATTTACAAATGCGAAGCCACAATTTTCGTACACAGAGGTTTCTAACGAAGCTTTTTGATTTCGCGTTCTTCACGCTGAAACTTTCCAACAAGTTACTTAGTTTCTAAAATTGTAATGGCATATAGCCCTTGTACAAATAGAAAACTTCTATGTAATATTATTTTAAAAAGTTTCAAGTGGTTACTTATTCATAAAAATATAAAAATTTGATTTTACATTGTATCACAATAATTTCTCATGTTAATTTGAGCTCCGATAACTCAGTGATGATAAAAATTATTCATTTTGTTCACGTTCTCATTTGATATAAAAAATTTCCATAAGGTTTTTACAAAATTTTTTGCTACAATTGTTAAATATGTAAGAATTTTCTTTGAAATTCTTTGAAACTTGTATTTGTACTCGTACAGTAATGGGAAAAATTAGACATCGACTAAATTATTACACCTTAAATTATTCTCTAATAGTTCTTTTTCTTTCTTAACAAAATGATTCGATCGAATCAACTACAGATCGACAAATACAGCAATAAAGTAAAATACATATATATATATATATATATCGTTTTATATACGACTATGTGGTTAGGATTTATACAAATGTAGTCTTAGAACGGTCGAACTGCCTTAGCTTGGGGGAATCGAGATCGTACCTCTTGGATATTGGCTTGACAAAGTTTCACCAACTGTGTGAACTAGTAAATGAATGTCATGTATGTTGAGAACTAAGATAAGCCAATGATGAATCGATTGGGGCAGGTCCGTGAAAGGATTGTGAACTATTTAAATTCCACTAGTAGTTCGATCCCATTCAATTTATTATTTTTTGACTGCAATATATTATCGGTAAGCTTCCGAATTGCATAAGTGAAGGTTCTTCGACTTAAAATAGAAAATGATTAAGGGAATATAATTTTCTAACGTAAAAAAGTATATCAAACACAAAGCTTGCACTGGCATTATTCAAATATATTTTAAGTGAAGAAATATACATAAATTGTTAAATCAGTTTTATTAATGCAAAAATAATTTTTTGTATTTTTTGCAATTTAATTAAATTGAATTATTTTCATAAACTTACATAGTCCTTATTGCAAACGTGCCTTTGATAAAAATCCCGTCCACGCACAATACACATGCATACTTCAGAGAGAAAACGGCGAAATACACAAAAATTACTTTAAGCATATTTTAATATAAATTTTAAAAATATTTCGAACTTTGTACGATAAAAAATACCAATGAAAATAACTGTACTCAGATGCTTATATTTTAATTTCTAATGATTGAAAGTGGTCCTTTTCTTTTTGCTGCGGAGAACCTCATTTACAATTTTCCTCGTTGATCTTCTTTTCTTTCCTCAGTCCTCGTAGAACATTGAATTTTCAATCGTCTTTAATCGGTACTCGAGACAATTAAAGGGAGGGGGAATAAAGAATGTAGAGAGATGAAACAACGCCTGAGTGGTTTAGCCTTGATTTATCGGGAATTCGTGACGGGCGTCTAGGCTGTGGAAGAGGTGGAGGAATCGAAGGTGCGAAGGAGATGAAAAACGAAGGCTCGGATACACATCTTCGCCTCATTTTTACCCCGACGCTTAACGCGTTCAACGTTTACAAAAGCATGTGAATTTCATGCATGTATATACCCATGATTGTTTTACTCCTTTCGCAAAGAACCTGCAAAACTCTTTAAAATACAATAATTCCCATTTCAACGCTTCCTTTGCATGCCCGCCTCCCGGAAGCATGTCTAATACGAATATTGGCTCGACAAAATAAAATACTCTTCGTATCCGAAGTATTTTAAAACGAAAAATTTATTTACACAATATTCCTTTAAAAAGACATTCGGTATTTTTAACTGTCAGGTAGGGAACTGAGGAACGATGTGTGCTTTCAACTCAGAATCATCAAGTACAAAAGAACAGTATAAGATTTTTACAAGCTTTTCAAGCTTTTATTTATCGAGGATTGTAGCATAGAATCGCTTATAAGTAGAAATGTCTTACAAAAAGTATTCGAGAGGTAATTTTTTAAAGTTAAAAAAAAATTTTATATAACCCTTTAGTGAGATTTAAAGCTTCGTTATACTTAAGAGTGATGTTACGACACATTCAACTTGTGTGCACGATTCTTAATGTACAAGGAAAAATGATTACATTTAAAAACTGTTCACATTTGATTGGCTTATTAAAAAAGCATCTTCAAAGCAAGGGCGAACTTGAGAATTCCAAATTATCATTTCTTTACGCATTCACGAACTTTTAAGGATAATGGGGGATTTTGGGGTACAGCAGCCTTTTGTTCTTTATGTAATACAGTGAATTCAAATCCGCGATACGAGAAATTGTAAGTGACCATCGCGTAACCATGCTAGAGCACGAAAAGAATCTTAATAGAAAAAAAATTTCCGCGTACACTTAATCATAAGCCCTTGCCGATACATCCGTCCGTCAACCCTCTGATCCCTCAGGAGTCGCGCCACCTCGAGGGGGATCGAGCGCGAAGAAGGCTGCACCCTGGTGGAATTCGTTGGCGAAGCCAAGCTCCGGAGGAGCCAATAATTAAGGCGGCGAAGGCGGGCTTCGGCTACTCGTCGGACGGACGCCGCCAGGCGCGGCGGTGCAGGGGCTGATCGCAAAGACGGACCGTGACAGGCACGACCAGGAGTCGACGGGGGCGCTCCTCTCGGGACCGAGGTGGAGGCCGCGACTCCCTGCCTCGGCCGATCCTCCTCCCGCATCCTTCTCTTGGCGAATAGACCCTGATGGACTGACAAGTGCCTCTACTTGTACTATCGCGATTTTGCGCAAATTTATACGTAAATTGATGTCGGCGCGTAGGGGGCCCGGGGAGGGAAGGAGAGAAGCAGACAATGAGGTGGGCTGGACTGAGAGTCTGGGAGAAGGAAATACGATAAAAGGCTGACTTCGTTACAGAGCGAGATCGCCGGCCGTGCATTTTTCATTTATTTAACGTTCTTCCGCTTTGTTTCTCCCTTATCTCATCTCTCCATCTTTCTTTATTCTCCTCCTTGACTAATACACGTATCCATTTACACGCGAGCAATGGATATGCACTATAATTGCACTGTTTTTTTTTTTTTTTTTTTATCTTTTTCGATCGACTTTCTTTCAAAATACACCATAATGTACATTCCTCTAAATGAATTTACTCGGACAATGGAGAATTCACCGTCAATATTATTTTACCTGTCATATTAAGTTAGATTATTTTTTCTGACTTACTGGTGTAAGTCAAATTTCAAATAATTACATAATAAATTTGATGACATTTTTTCTTCGGATTATAAGTAATTTATTGATGCTTTAAAATATTAAACAATTATCTTGTACACCAAAGAAATTATTTTTTTTTCTAAATAAATAAAAAATACTCCAATCCGAACTCTCGTTCATATTTCCATACTATATATAGAAACATCCCATGAATATTATTACCGATATATATATATATATATATCTAACAGCGACAACTATTAAAAATGTTTAACTCATCTTTTCTGTTAGAATCTGTTATTGCATAAAGTAAAAAATACCAGCTTGGGCTTTAATTACTTACATGCAGCTCTGCTCAACAAGCGGAAGCTAACGAGTAAAATACGAGTGCGAATGTGTGCCACGTGTAAATTCATCTACATGCGTGTGTAGTTGTTGGTCAGCAGTGTGTTGTATGCATTGGTATTTGAATTGACGTATACGAAACTATTAGTACGTAAAATGAAGATTACGTTAAACTAAAATATTTTACTTTAATGCTGTTACTTTACTAAGGTCTATGAAAATTTAAAAATAAAAAAATTAAAATTTCATATTGATTTAAGTAAGCTCTCCTAGACATAAAGGCGATAGTTTTTTGCCATATTTATTACACAGTATATTTCGATAGACAACGACAATGTATTGAGTCTCATATTAGCTCAATGGCATACATACATTGATATTAAAATAATACAATAGTATTTTCTAGGAAAATAGCTAGTAAATAAAAAAGTTAGTTTATTACGTGATATTTCGATTTTATTTCAGAAATCATTTTACAATTCGGAAGGATCTCTTACTTTTAGAAACTTTTTTGTGTCAAAATGACTCCTCCTATTAGCTATTGAACAAGATCCCTTTTTATAACAAGGTAGTTCACTTCAAAACTAATAAAAAACTTTTTCATTATAGCGCATTTAGAAGTAGTAAAATTAAACTTTGTTAATTTTCCAAAAGGATTTATTGTGTGGCTGTGTGCACGCGCGAGCGTGTGTTTACCCATGTGTGCGCATTTCGGTTTTTTTACGAAACTCATTCATTTATTACGTATTGTTAAAGAACTCTAATACATCGTTATAGACTTTACAAGAATATACTATTTCAATCTCGCGCGAATTGATAGTTTCTGTTTATTTCGTATAATGAAGCACTTTAGAACAAGGACTGCGGCTTTTGATAACGAATATATTATACATGTATATATATAGATACACAAAAATAAAATTTGGTCCTTTTAAAAATAGCAGGGATAAGAAATTTGCCTGTCGTGTCATTGTTTTATCCCTGTATTTAAATAAAAAAAAAAGTAACCCAGCATCATCAGAATTGCAAATGAGACCGAACAATAATAAAAAGCAATTGAGAGGGATTAAATAAAAATAACAGCAGTCTCAATCATTGTTGTATGAGTTCAAAAACTTTTCCATTTAATTTTTAATTTTCAACGCATTTTTGACAACCATTTACTCGAGTACTTCATTCAATTTTACTGATTAAATCTCTACCTTCGAGGACAAAGTCATGCCTTTTCAACATTTCTCTTTGAATTGAAATGGTAGAAACTAAATGAAAGGATCTCGGAAGAGTCATATCTTTTTGCAATTTAATCTATCCAAATAAACGTGTGCTCGAATGAGGCAAACCTCGAACGCAATTTCTTGACTTTTTGCAGGCATGTCAGTTGGCAACAACAACTTCTGGCCAGCCCACCAAATTGGACATGAGTGATACGGGGGTGTCAAGGATTCCGGAAGCCGCGCTTGCATACGCCGGTGTGAGGGAAATCTTTCTAGGTCACAATCAATTGTCTCCAGTTGACGGAAATCTGGAACTTCTGCTAAGGTATATTTTGCAAAACCCTCTATCGTCTTAATGCCGCACAAACGACAGGACTCTCGTATTTTCTGACTGTTATTGTTTCTTTTAAATCTGAATCCATGGAACTTTAAAACAATTGACTTCCGCCCTCCTCTTAATTATACTTCAATTATATTTAATTATTTACTTCCGAAGCATGAAAGCTGTACCCTTACCCCATTAAAATTAAACATCGATAATAAATATAATTAACGCTATTTGGATTTTTGATTTTGACACATTTAACCAGTCACATAATTAATCATCAACTTGTGCGAAATCTAGTACATCTGATCGGTTCGCTTGAACTCCCTTCTTATGTCGTCTATTTATGTAGAGTAAACTTTTTTTTAACAATTTTTACATCTAAGTACAACAATATCTTACATACAAGTTACTACAACAATATCTTACATACAAGTTACATGAATGAGCAAATTTTTTCCGCAATTACTAAATAAAGTAGAGTAAATTATTTACTAGAAACGTAATAGCATTATTTTAAGGAATCTGACAATGATTAATGTTTTAAAAGGTTACAGATAAAGCCAATGCAAATTTAATTGCCTTATTACTTTAATTTGAGTTTATAAATTATTATTCGTTAATTGGAAATGGGCTGTAATTCGAAATAAGCTTCTGGTTCTTTATTAAGTTATAATCTTTAAAGTTATTTTCCAAAATATAACTACATTATGTATTTTACTAAATTACCTTTTCATGAAAATTACAAATTCAATTAATTGATAACAGCAAGGCATAAATTTAAAAGTACAAAACCATTTCGACATTACATAAATAAAAGAAGGCTTGTATTCCAGTTCATCGTAATAACTTCGAGTCCTATTTAATATTGAAAAAATATTAAATGGCTTGTGCAATATAAATTTTTGGGATGATAAGAATATTTTAATTGAAATAGCAATTTATACATGCACTACAGCATTTTATTATCTACAAGAAATTTTTCGTATAGATTAATGGACAAATTCGAGAACTCAACTTTCACGAAACGCAAATTGGTTTTATTGATTATAATTTATTCTGTTAGCTTTTAAAATAACAGTACATCCGGTAAAATAAATTCCAATACAAATATCACCAAATATCCGAGTGCAGCAAAATTTATCACGAATCGTAATTAAAAAGTTGGGAAAGAGCAAAGGGAATTGCTCTAAGCTATCCATGATGCAGCCGTTAATCTAACAATTCTAAACTTTCTTCGCAAGCTGCGACCTGCGTATACTTATAACCGACTCACCTTTTTCCAAATTAACAACGGGTTTTTGATTTGCTTTCTGCTCCATGCAACTAAAACTTTCATATATACCTCCTCCTAAATCCTCTTCACTTCCGTTTGATTTATATTGTTCATGTATCGCGTGCATGACTTATCGCATTTCTTATCTCTGTAACTCTTTTTATTTTTTTTTAATTTTGGCATTTTTGGTCTTTTCAATGTAAAGCTTCTCCGAGCTGCAGGAGCTACACTTAAACAACAATCGGCTGCACGAAGTACCGAGGGAATTGCTATCGTTAGAAAATCTGTCTTTCCTCGATCTTTCAAACAATGAGATTCATCAACTTCCACCGGATATTTCGTCTCTCCGCAGGTCAGTATATTTAACGATGTATTTTCATTACTGTTGAAGTAAGTTTTTTAATACAATTTTTTAATGTGATCTGCAATTGAAAGTGAAGAGTATTACAGCAGTATTTGTCACGCTTAAAGCTTGGATGCAATTTTTCGATTGAGATATCAGTCGGAGAATAGTAAAATCTTCATTATAGACGCGATTGAATTTTCTTATGAAATTGAAAAATTGTTACTTGCTCAAGGAATGCGTAATTATTCGTGTGGCTTAATATGTTATAAATAAAAATTTTCCTCCTTATTAAGAACGAGTAACACGAAATAAACATTGCTTAAATCGAAAAAATTAAAGTAGCCACAAAAACGCACAGATACATGCATACATAGGAAGGGTGAATAAGTGTAAAGATATAACTAAATTGTAAACAGAAATATTTTAATATGTACGATTAGACGGTAAATTAATAATTAATAGTAGCAAACATATGGTAAAAGTCGATAAATTTTGGCTTATTTTTACTTAAATTCAAATTAAACGGCTTAAGGTTGTCCTTACTTTAAATTGAAAGCGAAAGAATGTCGAGTTTATCTGTAACGTTTCAAGATACACCATAATCTTTTTAATTACCGAGTTTAAAAACTTTTCGCCTTTCATCTGAAGCACTTTACGCGAAATTTTACGCTTACAAGTGAGCTTGACGAGTGGACGGATTCTTGAGTTTCGCTTAAAAGCACCGATGATTGGTAATGGTAGTTACGAGCTAATGAAAATTAGAGAAGCGCCATCAAAAGCACGTATTTCTATCGTTCTTGGAATTAATGAGCTGGTCCTTTTTGCCCCATATAATTATAGAGATCGCGAGTATTTTTAAGCAGCACGAAAACATCAAAGACGCGCGGACGAATGGTGAAATCCACTGAATTACACAAGGATAGATGCCAAAGAAACCGCATTCACGTTTCTCCGCCACCTACTTTCTATACTCTTTCACTGCTCATTTTGCCATTATAATGGCCCATCTCACTAATACGCAAATGATAAAAATATTGCGCTCATTCAATGGAATATCTGATACTCAACGAAACATGATACCAAGAGCTCCGCAGATTTTGCTTTCTACCTGCATGAATATTTTTCCGGTCTACTAAATGCTACAGTGAAAATTAATTTTATTACTTTGCTAGAAACTCAAGGCTTTTAATAATTCAATGATAATATTTTTCTTCCAAAAGGCAAAATTGAAACAAAATAGCCGTCGCTTTAATCTTCCATTTCTATTTCGCTTTATTGAAAATCTAGATATACGTGAAGCAAATCGAAGCACTGCAATTTCAAATTCGTCGTCAGATTGAGAGAGAGAGAGAGAGAGAGAGAGAGAGAGAGAGAGAGAGAGAGAGCTTATAATATAATTGGACGAAACGTAAGAAATATATTTTTAGGAGATAGAATTGTAAGGTGCCAAGCAATAGCTAAGAAGTGCAGCTGTTACTGTATTATTAAATATTTGAAATATCATATCGGTTTCGACTCGGATTGACTTCACAATCATCATTTAATACATTCAAGTTGGAAAACTAAATCGAGCTCTTAAATTAACTCCAATAGAGTTTAACGCAATAATTATCATAGCAACAATTCAATTTTCCCAGTTATGAAGAATGTCGATTAACATTTGGCTTTTAGCATCGTTTCACAACCCGTAAACTTTTTCGGTTAAGATAATGAGCAGCGGCTCATCTAAGCCCATTAAGCCCTCTTAGAATATCGAAGGAACCAGCGCAGAAGCTTTTTCTATTTTATCTAAAGCTTTAAAGCGCAAATAAAGACGCGGAGCAAAGTGTAAGAAGAAACGCAATACTAATGCTGCTCTTCAACCATTGAATCAAGATCGAGCGATCAATCGAGGCAGGCTGTACAGTCTGTTGAATGAGTATCTTATTCGCTACGGTGGGCACAAAATCCGTTGGCTTTACACCGCCGGGTACGCGTGAATGTCTTGTACGTCTCGAGCAGCCGACATTAAAAGTTTCCTTACACGGATGTAATTGGTTTGGCTAAGATACGATATTATTACTTATTTAAGTATAAGCTAGTGCAGACTAAGCTTTCTGGTTAACGACCCCGCACCAAATCCATATTTACAGATAATTATTTTTCCGTGTAGAACACGATCTTTTTTTTTTTTCTTTTTTACCTGGCTTCCAGGCCTAGCACTTCCCCCTAAGCATTCAAGCTTTAGAGTCTTTCTTATTCGTACGGGCTTCGAGAGTCGTTGCATTTATCGATGACGGCTTTACGTAAAATTAAGGTAGCAGATTGAAAAATTCGCGTTGTACGTAATTTTTGGGTATGCGCTGCATATGTTGCGTCTGCAGACTTGTAGCGTGGATAATAGGCTTGTAATGATTCGCAGAATTAATAATAGCCTTTCCTACATTCATAGGATGTGAATCCATGCGTAAGGCTAATTTTATAAAAATTTCCTTATTACAGTTTATTGGTTACTTAATAATATGTACTCTACAGTATCCCTAGCAGCAACTTATTAATCATAAATGATGGAAAATTATTGTAATTACCGCGAAACTTTTAGTGAAAACTTTACATAATTAATTAAAAGTTCATATTATTTAAAAATTTCATTAAATTTCTTTTCAAAAGTAAACTATAGGCTTCTAATAATTCATGTTCTCAATGATGATTCTCGTTTGATTTAAATTTATAGCTTGTTACCTCATAAAAATTTAATGTATTCATTATGCAGATGAATAAATTTATAACTAGAGAATTTCTAAGAGAACGAAGAACCTCGTTATTTTTTAATTTCTTTTGTTTAACAAAAAAAATTTGCTTGAAAGTTATAAGCATTCATTTCTCGAAACAGATTCATAAATTCCGACGCACAATGAAAATGGACAAACAATTGCAATGGATAATAAATCTATTGAAGCTTTTATTGTAAAACTGTTAATTAGATTTAAAAATTATAAAATAAAAACGATATCATAAATATAATTATAATTACAAATACAAATATAAATATTAATATAAACATATTAATATAAACATAATAATATAAAATATGTTTATAAATTGAAATAAATATTTGCACAATTTTTACCGTATAAAGTTTATAATACTTTATAGTAAAAGCTTTACATTGTTCTTAATGTCAAATATAGACTTATCAATCAAATACAATCAAGAATTCTCTCGTTTATTTGCACGAAATAAATACAAATTGTGTTTAAGTAAAGAAAATATGATACTAATTTAAAAACGGTTAAGTAGAAAAAGGAAAATGAATATAGTTTAGGATAAAACATTTTATTTAGCTTTAAATCGATTAAAAATTAGTGCTAAACAATCTAATATTTATTTATACATAATTTATCTTGTTTGTAATTTTTTTTAAAACATATATCGTCAGCTTATACAAGATGAAAATGAACGTCAATCAAAAGTCATTATAAAATATGTAGAAAGGTTTTTTCAATATTATAAGAGAAAATAAGGTGAAATCTGCTTATTCGATTAAATGCATTATTTCGTTATATTTGTGACTAAGAGCCTTGTGCAATCTTATATTTCGAAGTAAATATATTAAATACATTAATTTCTAGTATCTTATTTTGCTAATAGTAAATTGCAACATCGCACAAGTAATATAGAGTTCCTCGACGATGATTTGATGCAATCCTTTGAACGTAATTTTTAGTATATCACACGTGTTAAGTCCATGCAACTGAAAACCAAACTCACATTTCGTGAAACTATACATTATTAAATAATAAGGCTTGAATAGTTTAGGAAGGACGAGGGTAAAAAATGATCGAAAAGTAATGCAATTCCTCATTAAAGCGCTTTATCTAATAATAATCGAGGTATACTGAGAGACATTTAAGCAATGGTCTTCTTTAGTCCTGGGCACTGGATAGCAAGTGGGAAGCCTTGCATGCAGAGAGAGAGAGAGAGAGAGAGAGAGAGAGAGAAATGTTGCAATTGTAAGTCAGTTGCGAAAAGGTGAGCGACTAGAAAGAAAAACTTCGGGGGCAGAGAGTAAGACACCTGCTGATGGAGAGCCATACAAGATCAATCTATAAGTGAAGCAGGGAGCGACGCTCCTTCCTGTCCTCGGCGGAGCGAACAAAGACCTCCTTACTCTCTCTTTCTCTCTCTTTAGCTCTCTGTCTCCTTCGCCCGTTATCGGGCTATCTTCGTCATCGGTGGACGGACAAGGAAAGCCGTCGGGCCGTTTCGCCCGGCGCTCCTTGCCCGCGTCTCTGCCCCGAGATTACGCAAGCTTTGAAAAGTGGGCCTTGTGGACGCGGGCGCGCGAAAGAGGAACTACGCTCTGCGCGCAACGCTGGGCGCGCGATAAAGTGCGTGCGTGCGTGCGTGCGTGTGTTGCGCGGGTCGCGGCCGACTTGTGCCCCGGCGAATGGGCCCCAGGTGGATGGCGTCTATTGACTGGGGCCCGCCGTGGGCGAAAGGTTGCGAGTCCTTAAAGATGCAGCGTTATTAGATTACCCTACTAAGAGTAGGACTTCTGATTAGGCTTATTTTTTTCCCGATTTCAACTGCTCGGCAATTACAGCCATCGCTTCATGACGCTTCCTTTTTGGAAAATGGCCTTGAAACTTTGTCTATTGCATTTGACAAAATTATGGCCACGTTTTTCGAAACGACTTTCAGCTTGGCTGAGCCTTTGAAGATATTTTTCATCCCGATTGCGCCAACGAATGTTTGTCATTTTTAGGTCTCGCGATATATCCAATACTTTTGAACAATATTATATTCTCAATTGGCTGTTTTAATCACTGCATCGATTAAAATGATATTGAGATTCCTCTACTTCATAATTGGCGACTTCGTTGCATATTGATCCTTTAACTACATTTATGCGGTATCGATGTTGCAGCTTCTTATTTTCATTATCTTCTTATTTTACAATAATGATCTTGAATAAATTTTGACTAATAATTTTTTACTTTTACACATACTACGCAAACGAAAAAAAATGTATTTTTACGAATGTTTACTTGCTTTTAAATTATAAAATCGTTACATTTACCGTTTGATGGTATAAATTTTATCAAATAATATTAAACATATTACTTAAGTTTTATTAATAATCATCAAATTTACTCAACTTGTTTATAAACCAATTACACATATTCATTTTATTACAAATATGTATAATTAAAAGAGGAAACTAAACCAAATACATTCTAATAATAATCAATGTTCTAATAAAATCTTTGCCAAAATGCAGTTATTATAAATTTATTCTATTAATTTAATTTTAAATATTAATTAAATGATTTAAAAATTATGCGATAAATACATGTAAATTTCGCAAGTATTACAATACGTTTTTTTTAAATTTATTGTTCATGTTAATTATAAAAGAAATCAATTTTTATTCTTCTACAAATTAGAGATGAATTTAAAGATAAGCTTAATTTTTATAATCAAGATGATTAAGTACCGTCCTTTTATCTTAATATACGTAATAGCAGAAAACTGCTGAAACCTACATATGAAATATATATTAAGCACTAGTTCGGATGTACTAATTAATTCATATGATCATTAAAATATGAATTAATATAAATTGAGAATTAATATAATTTTTAGAAATCGACAAAATTTGTATAATTTCAATAATGATTCCCAAATGAGAAATAATACAATAATCATGTCATATTACGATAAAATGAATTTCAATGTATAATATTGCTTAATATACATTAGAGTTCAAGTTAAAAAAAGGAGAAAAAAACATATTTACTTCAAATGTTCGGTTATTTCATTGCAACTTGTCCTACAGTAACCGAAGAAGGCACCCTTTATTATTATCAAACTGATTGCAAATACAATTTAAAAATCGATATTTAAGAAATTATTACCATATGATATATAATATTCGAATAATAATTTTTATTATTTTTGTTTTGGCATGAATGTGGAAAAGGCAAATCAATACATTTTTTAGTACGATGTGATTAAAATTTATAATTGGCTCGAGTTTTGTTGGCCTCGGATAGTAGAAAATCTGTGGTCTTATTATATGCAACTATATGCAACTTCGAAGAGAAATGATACGATAAATGTAAATCTAATAATCAGATTTTTTAGAAAGAAAAAATCTGGTCAATGGCATTAATAATTTGACTGATTTTCCCGGAGTATCTGGCTGTTGGCTTACTTCTCCTTCATTCATCATCTATTATTCGCTAAACGTCATTAGCCGCCGACGTCATAGTTTTGGTGCAGCGGAGCATAGCCGATCATAGAGGATTTTGTCCTGCAAAGTTCCTTCGCAGATCGACGCGTCGGGCCGTTGATGGTGTGCATAGACGAGTCATTGAGCCCGCAGCTGCTTTCGTGAAATAATTATCACATGCTCTTTAGACGGGACGTGGTCAAAAGGCTCCGAGATCTTGGGCTACTCGGGACAAAGTTCTCCCGTTTCATTCATAATTACCGCGTGGTCTGGGAGTAAAGGATCTAATCATCTAGAAGATCGAGGTAGCTTTCGGCTTAGCCTTCACTCCGGTAGGACTGGTTACGAAGTTGGAAATGCCGAGGAGTTAGGCCTCGGCTCCCTTTGGCTTTTCGATTTCGGTGGCTACGGACACGAAGCGGACCCACGCATCCTTGGCCATGGCTCCTCTCCCCGCGTCTAAGACTTCCGTCTTCGCGTCCCTCGGTGGCCGGGCACGAGTCGCGCACCGCTGACGCCAGCAGTCGGGCCTCGTCCCTCGAGCTCTCCTTAGGCCTAGACGATACCACGACGAGCTGCGGCCGCGTCGCGCTGACTCCTGGTGAACCGGCCCCGAGTCGCGTGCCTGGAGGGGGCCCCGCTCCGCCGTAAGAAGATCACTGTGAGCCTCTCCGGCTTCGTGGCCGCAGAGTCTTTACACAAGGGAAGCCGTCGTCGGTCCGAGCAATTTCAACCGCTCGTCGGATTTTGAACGCGGTGCCGAGATCATTGCCATTTTTGGACCGCGTTCTGCCCCTCGGCATTTTTTACGAAATTTGTGCAATCGGAGCAATAGTTTCGGTATGCTCTGCTACTGTGAGATGTATCCTATTATGCCATTGAAAACCGAGTATTTTTAATCGGCTTCATCTGGACTTTAAAAGGGTTCAAAACATTTCTGTCGACTACCATACGAATATACCGTACAACGGAGAAAACTACAGTGTGTAAGTTTAACAGTCGACGGCAGCGAATTCTTTGTACATTTCTAATTATTACACGGGATGGACTTACGAACGAATAAAACAAGTGAAATGGTTCATTGATTAAGATTTATTCAGCTAAAGAAAATTACAAAGCTTATATTCATATTTCATTTTTCGAAAGTTACTCATTTTCACGTTATAGAAATCAATGAATTCAATTGTATGGCCAACTCATATCAATTGACTTGATTGAATAGTGTAGAAACGTGCATAACAAAGCGAAAAGTTCTTCTCCCATGATAAATGAAAATAATATAATTAACTGATTATTTAAAATATAAAGGTAAGAAGTTAACCTAATTCTTTTTTAATAAATTCCAATTATTTTCCCTTCAGTATACACTTTTAAATATTCATTGTATTAATAGAGTTGCTGATTTATCATAAATATTATTTATAAGAATCGGTATTCAAACATTTTTATGCTCAGATTTTTTGGTTACAATTATAAATTAATGCAATGCGGATGTATATTTGTTACAAATTAATGTACGTTTGTAAATGAATATATTGTTTTGTTTACTTGTGTGTCCGTATCACTTTAGATCATAGTATAAAGGAATATTGATAAAAAAATGTATAATACTTATTTTCGAGATATATTTGTTTTTCATTAAATAAAGTACCAAATCTAGTAACAAATAAATTATCCGTAGTAATATAAACATAATTTAAAAATACCTAAAAAAATATTAATATACTAAACATTATATATATGTATACGTTATGATAACATAACATTATGTATATGTTTTTTAAATTAAAATACGTAGTCGAATATTTGTATTGTACTTAATAATTTTATTTGACTAATAATATTTAATCATTTTTAATTAAGCTTCGTTACTTTACAATTACATATTTTATGAAAATATTCTTATTGTAATAACTAATGTCTTTATAAAAAAAGCTTGAGTTTCATTTAGAAAAAAAAAACATTAATTAAAAATAGTATCAAAACAGAAGAATATTAAAAATAATTATAGTGTAAATAATTTTATATATTTTTTTTAATTTCAAATATTTATTCTTAAAGTTTGAAAGCAATTAATTATTATGAATAAAATTCATTATATATATATATATTGATTTGATTTTATATTACCTGCCAATCGTATTAAATCAATTTTTTTTTTATAACTATTTTAATAATATTGCTCATTTTCAATAAAAATATTATTTTGCTTTTAATTAAAAAATGTTTGAAGTTGCTGAATGTTCAAATTGTATTCATAAAATTATATATTCGGTCTTTCACAGTATTTTATCAAAAATTAATTAATTTAACTTTATTATAAACATTATTACATGTTAATTATTTTTAAAAATTTCAAACTTTTTGATATTTTCAATAGAAATAAATGAAAAATATCATTCGCTGAAGCTCCGGAGCGTAATGAATATTTTTCTAAAAATACGAATCGGTGTTTGATTGTTTTTTTTTATACTATAAATTATGGATAACAAATTGTAATATTATAATAGTATATAATAATGACTTATTAATTTTTTATTCCATTAAAAATTACAAATTGTAATTTTACGTCTATCAAATAATTTATACTGTGCAAATGCATTTAGAACTTGAACTGGAGCATTAATCTTTTAGATATCTTTATGTAATTTTAGTTTTTTATATTAGTTCAAATCGTAAATTTAAAATGTAAACGTAAATACTTAAAAATTCTGTTAATTTAAGTGATTTTCTTTTAAAATTTACTTAATAATGATTTATTTACATGAAATCATGTTTAAAATATAAATATATATATATATATATAAAATATAAATACAATTACTCTGGTAACCGCTAACTTTCAAAAATTATGTAAGTTATGAACGTTCAATGGAGAATTTTGGAAAATTAAAGACTGTACTTTTATTATAGATAGTTTTACATAATTACTGTAGAAGATAATGCATTTCTAAAATATACGTCTGTAATTGACTGATGAAAAATTTTTAATGAAAATAAAAAAATAAAACATATATAAATATGTGGAAAGTATTGTTATACAATTTTTATCTTCATTTAACAGGATCAAGTATTGACTTTGCGATCACATTTATTGTATTTAGGATATTATAGCTATGTTTTTGTTCTTTTTACTGCAAAATGAAAGGCTAAAGTTGATCTAAAATGTAATTGTTCTCAACTTTCGTTTTCTCTTTCCGGGCATCGCTTTGGAAACAGCTTGAAAGAACTGATTCTTGATCGAAATGATATCAAGGAACTACCGGACGAAATCAGAGAATTGCGTCAATTACAGCATATCTCGTTGGCGGAAAATCTGATCGAAATTCTGCCTGCCTTCCTCCTCGAAATGCGAGCTCTCACCCTCAATGTAAGTACAATATAAGATCGAGCAAGTGTTTATTTTTCCGAATCACCGCATCGAGCAACTGCGTATCACCGTCTCTCTCTCTCTCTCTCTCTCTTTCTCTATCTCTATCTCATTCTAATCTCTTACTCTATCTATCCAACGGACTTCTTATCTAACTAATTTGTTTTTCTTTTTCTTTTGGCGACTGATTTGAACTTAATTATCAGGATGGTCCTTCTGGGAGGGCCGGAGAAGGTGACGGCAAAGCTGCTATCGAGGAAAAAAATAATTTGCACTACAGCCTGTACAAAGTGAATTTACGAAACAATCAACTCAAGGGAAACATAATTCTTGGTAACTATGGGGTAAGTAATGCTTTCTAGCTGACCGATGGATTTTCTTTTTTAATATAACACAAGAACATTATGGTTTCGATTTCGAATTTGCTCAATTTATCGGCAACTTGGCTTCTCTCATCAAAGCAACAAGTTTGATTGAACTTTTATCTCGACAATTCGTCTTCAAAAGACATCCTACAGCCATTATTGAACAGTTCCAATTTCTTATATTTAAGGATTTGCTTTTTTCAAGAACAATACGTTCTACTAATTAAATTGTTAAATTCGTAAAAATTTAACTATTTGTATACTTGGCAGTAATTGTCTACAAGGAAATCTTTCGATTAGCTGCCCTAAGTACGTATTTTCGTAAACATTTTCTAAACCGAGTGTAAATATTTCAACATTTTTGGTGAAAATTTAAGTTCATTAATTTTGATCTTAAAAATAAATAATGACAATAATTTTGAGTACTTCAAAAGTTATTTATGCGAAACATAAATAGTCACAGTAAATGTATGGTTCAGATAAATGTTAACTGCATTACCATATTTTTACAAAACGATGTAACAATTGTTTCGTAAATAGCTTTTAAATCACTAAATTTTAATACAAATTATTTTAAAAACATATACGTAAATTCAGATATTACAGGTGCAAAATTATTTTGAATGTTAGTTTTTAAAGTTTAATTATTGAAAAAAACAGGATACTTTATATAATGCCTCCCAATGAAATATCCGATTCGCAGCTCGGTGGAACGTTAGATGTGTAGCCGAAGTCTCCGGTAATGAGGATGAAGCGTTGTCCAAGATATAATATCTAAATGAAATTCGATATCAAAATTAAATAAATAGAGATTTTTTGATAGCAAAATTGTTTTGCAGAATTTGACGCATCTTGATCTGAGTGAGAACAGTATCGAAAAGCTCGACTTGAGCGCACTCCAGGAATTGAGAAGCGTTCGATGCGCCAGGAACGTGTTGACGGAATTGACTCTCTGCGGCCTTAATCTGGTCTCCCTCATCGCTGGGAATAACAGTAAGAAAAGAAATACCCCTTATGACCTACAGGCACATTTTTTTTCGTTTTTTCACTCTCTTTCTATGAAGTAAATTGTTTTATTGTTATTCGACGAGAGTTACTCCTATTCTTTTTATTCAACTTTGTCAACAGAATTGAAGAAACTGACCATTGTTCCGGTACCAGTCAACCTCGAGCATTTAGATATCTCTTAGTAAGTAATGAAAAGTTTCTTGATATTACTTTTAATAAGCGATTATATTTAAGCATTTTATATGCAAGTTCCATGTCAAGGAAATGCTAATGTATTTTAACGAATAAATATTCTACTACATTATTCCAACGTGAGTTGACGTTAAAAACTAATTAAATTTATGATTTATAGGCATACTTAAGTCAAATTGCAACAGAGAAGAATATTCTTATACGATTTATAATTTAAAATGCAATCATGAAGTTACTTAGTCAAGCATTCATGAAACAAATGCTTAAATAATTCTTAAATAAATACTTTAAATACTGTTCAATTTTTGGGGTTTTTTTTTTCATTAAAATTCATTTTAAATGTATTTAATATTTGTATAAAAGTGCAAGGTTTTTTACGAAAAGTAACTTTTTCATAAATTTAAATACGTAGACAACATATTGTCGTAAAAATAAAAAAAATATCTATAAATAATTTGTAACTTATTATACATTGATAAACTAAAAACAAGTCAAATAAACGAGCAGTAATGAAAATCTTTTTTGAAAAAACCATCACTTTATTACAGAAAGTAACGTTAATTTGCCGAATAAAAGGTAGCTTCGGGTGACACCTGCGATTTATTAATGTAACTTGTTTTATTAGAAATAAAATCGAGCTAAGGAAAAGTATTTATTTATTTAAAGGTTTTTTTACTTATCGTGAATAAGCAGCTAAAAATTATAAAAAAAATGTGAAAGTGAAACGAGAGACGCCTAAGAGAACTGATCTCGAGACTTTTTCAGTGAAATTATAAATAATTCCGCGCCATTTTATGTATTCTAATACTTGCTTCAGTGTATGAAATATGCTACTAGAGCGTAAAAAAAGTAAGCATTGCCAGTCGACAAAGAAATAGAGTTTCCAATATTCGGATACCGATATGTATTAAAGTCTCGGGAGCAGTCGAGCCCTTGCAAAGCGAGTCGTGCTCAGCGGATGGCAGCAGGCTTCTAAGCAGTTTAGCTCCGAACTAACCGTCCCCACGTCGCTACAGCAACGACCTGGACAGTCTCCCCCTATGGACGTCCGAGCTGCCGGTGCTTCGCGCCCTCTTCGCCTCGCACAACGGCCTGAGCGCACTACCGGAGCGGCTGCTGTCGGAGCCGACGGCCTCGAGACTCGAGGTTCTCCACCTGCCTCACAACCGGCTCCAGGCCCTGCCGACGCCCCGGACCCAACTCAGTCTCGTCCATCTCACCCTGCAGGACAACGCGCTCACGGCCCTGCCGGACAACTTCTTCACCAGCAGCCCCAAGTTCGTAGGCCCTCCTTCTCTCCCAGTAGTGCCACTCGTCGATGCGCCGTTTCGCGAGCTCGAGGCCGGAGACGCGATGCCCCCGACGAGGGGGAATCCTAGGCAAACGAGTGCTCGATGCTTACAATAGAGGCAGTTGGGAGGACTCCGACAGAGGCTGTTGTCGAATCATTCATGCTTGGCGATTTTAATCTGAGACTGGAATTGGGCCGGCACACTGTCTTACCCTACTAAACTAGCGTGTAAAATTTCTTACAGAAAATGGCTTCGCTTTAATTGCCCTTCCCCGCTTATTATCATATATCTGCGAATTGGCTTTCATTTTACGGTGCTCATTGTTCTTTGAGGCACTTTATTATAAAAGCACCATTAAAGTCAATTCGTCCATTTTGACGTTTTCGGCTTACTTTAGGCCAGCGGGAATCGTAAAAGAATGCAACTTTCATTACAACAAATAGATTATGTTTTTCCTAGACATTGAAAGACCGAGGCTTTGATATATTGAAGTATGAAGTAATTGAAAAAAAAGCTCGCCACAAAAGGTCCTGCGAATGAGAAAAGTTCAAAAATCAATACACTTTTCAATAACTGAAGATTAAATATTTTACCAGAATATGCCATCATAATGACTCGGCAAACGATTCTAACCGAGAAGCTCTCAAAGAATTTGCCCTCCCCATTCAACTTTTCGTTCGACCGATAAATTAAACTTGATTCAAAACAAGTTGAAAATTCTTGGGGGCATCACGTCTGTAAGCCGAATCGTGTCGGCCACGAGCACGAGATATTATACATCCTAGATTAGCGATATTGAGTATTGAGAGTGTACTCGTATTCGGCCTCTTTGATTACTCGATTTTGCCGGAGCTCGCGATGCAACGTTTTAAGTGCCCGGGCGCTTTATGTTTGATGTTTATTCGTCTTCCAGACTGAAGGTACTGAATCTGTCGAACAATCGATTGTCGGAGCTACCGTACAATTATGTGGAGCAGTCATCGGCATCGGGGCTGCGCGGTAATCGAAAGGATGCCCTTCGCTCTCGCAGTTCCTTGGAGAAACTCTATCTCACGGGGAATTCTTTGAGCAACGTCGCTCTTGAGGCACTCGCCAAGCTCAGGGCACTCAGGGTCCTGCATCTTGCTTACAATGCCCTGGACGTGCTCCCCGAAAGGTAAGCCCGCAATTTACCATTTCTTATTTTACTCTGCGAGAAAATTTTACAAATTGGCTCGACCCTTACTCTAAAGTACCGTTTAAATTTGGACTTTGTTAACCGATAGCCCTTAACTCCCTAGATATTCTACGAACCTAATGATTTTCATTTTTTGGATTTATTCGATTACAAAAAGTCATACTACGCGTAACTACGACAATATTATATAGCGATTGATATCTACTACTAAAGCGTGCAGACAAATTCATACACACGACTATGCTCTTAATTATTATGAGTATTATTATGAAAAAATGTTTACTTTTAAAATCTATGAATCATATCCATTTACGTATATTTGGAATAAAATTATTGACTACGTATTATTCTAAATTATTCTATTTTTTTTTTAATTCTATGTATTTCCATACATTTGGATGTTTCAATTTTTAATTCTATTATATAGAAATATAAGCAGTTTCTATTTAAAAAATCTTTTCTTGATCAATGTAATCAATTCGTTTACTGCAAAAATACCTTTTAGAAATAAATATCCATATGTTTACAATTTTTTAAATATATCCTATATTTAGGTCTTATTTTTATAAATACATTTAAGTTTGCATTTTGAAATATTTCTTTCATTGATTTGTCAAAAGTAACAGATTTTCATTGAATATTTATATACTTTCATATAGTCGATACAAATTTTTATGAAAAAATTTACTTAATTAATTAAGACAGATAATAAAATTCTAATTATATTTAAAGGCCAAAATTAAATCTAATGAATTACTTAACAATTTTACAACTTACCTAATCGTCTATACAAAGCAATAAGATTATTGAAAAAGACGGTATTCCTTTTTATTTACTTGCATTACATTAACAATGGATTAATCCAATCCATCCACGATAGCAGCAAACTGCACTGATAAAATAATATAATAAGAAAATTATTTTCCAAATATGACTGCCTTATAATTACCTAATAATGCATCATGTCAAATGTAAATGAAAAGTCGATTGGGAGGTATATTTATTATTTTTAAAATGATGAATATATCCTACGCACATTACTATATCTAGATATATACTTGAGTTAGTGTACAATTTCCATCCATAGGCCTTTTTCATATTATTTTTTTATAAAAATTATTAATACCTACTGACGAATGTTTATTTTCTAAGAAATTGTGCATTAAAAATATTTACTAATCTATTTATCAATATTAATCTACTATTATTACGTCAAAGCAATGATTTAGTATTTAAAAAAAAAATAAAAATTTTCAAAACATGTATTTAACCATTTTTATATATATATATAACACTGCGCTGCGTTATTAATTAAGAAAAATGTTTCACCTACTGTACAGAGAAACTACATTATCTCCCATAAAGTTTATATATAAAGCACTCACTTCTCACTTTACCCAATTTAACAGAATTTCATTCTTTGTAAATGATCTAATACAAGTTTATAAATTTAATGGATTTCAATGCTAATAAGTACAAATACAGTTATTTTATTCATTAATACAAATACAGTTATTAAAATGTTTTTGCAGAAGTTGTGAAGTTGGAAAACATTACAAACTCAATTACAAAAGCTATTTTTTAATTCACTTGTAATAGTAAAGAATTGAAAGCTATATATGATGTTAAATTAAATTCAAATATTATCTAAAACTGTTTATTAAATCGTGATATTACGTCTTATTGCAGTAAATAATTGATTAATTTAAAAAGTTTTATTATTTTAAAAAGATAGAGTTCATTTTTAAATTATTTCAAATTAAATAAAATCTCTTTTATAAAAAGAAAAAAAAACAACAAAAAATCCTAAATTTGATTTTTCTCAGTGCTCAGTGTCTCATGCATAATTGATATCTCAAGTACATAATATATATTCATATGAAGTAAAATTTATGTATATCATTGATTTACGATGTTACCTTGAGTTATGCATATAAGCATAAGCCGATTAATGTGATTTCATCCCATGCTGCCCCCCAAAATATTTATCGAACACTGGTGTTTTTCAGCTGCGTAGAGTCATGGAAAGAGTTAGAGGAACTTGTCTTGTCGGGAAACAAACTACAATACCTACCGGACAACATTACAGATCTTCCACATTTACGAGTACTTAGGATTCACTCCAATCGACTTTTGACTTGTCCTGTCTTCAACAAAACTTCATCCCTCAAGGTAAAGTAGCTTTCCATAAGACTCGAGGAGAATAATACTAAAATAATGTTTATTTAAGAAAAAATAAACCACAATAATATTGGTTTTAAATAAATTTAACTACTTGTGTTATTCAAGAGTTTTTCATGCTTTCAATTTATTATGTAAAAGCTTACTTCTTATATATATATTTATATATTTAATGTTCATTACTTTTGTTTAAATTATTTTAATATACATTTTATAAAATGTTTCTTATGTAATTTATCAATTAACATTACAATTGGCAAATTTTTTTTAAAATAAATAATCTTATTTTGAACAAGTTGAATTAAATAGTATTTATATATATATATATATATATATATATATATATTATATCTTGTTCTATGACTATTTTTGTGAAATTATTTTTTTGAAGACACGGTTTTTCTCGAAGTTTAAAAATAGTCATTAAAATTGTTAATTTAAAAATTTTCTATATTACCTCCAATATCTGATTTTTCGAAAACTAACATTAAATATTAAGGAAAATGTATTTTCTTCAATAAAATTTTAGAATAAAATCTTATATATCCGCAGTAAAAAAATTTTAAATTTGATAATTCGAAAAATTCTTGAAATCAATAAATATTATGTACAAATATTATATCTCAATAAAATTTATTGAATGAAAAGGCTTTGATAAAATATAAACCACAGCTTCAATTTATGTTTTAAACGTAATTGTATTTCCATTTGTTTCTATTTTTCATAGTCTCGTTTTGGAATTTTTTGTTTCAATTTAATCATTGTCAGATTTACTCTATGTACAAGTAAAAATAAATCTTTGTTCAATGTGAGGAAAAATAAAATTTAAATCATAATTACCTTTGCATAACAATGTATAAAATCCCTTTGAACGATATTTCTGTACTATCTTAAATTAATAAAATGAATAATAAGTAAAAATGTATCTACCGCTATTGACCTCATTAACATTAACAGAATTCTTTTGATATTCTTTTGATATTTATATGAATGCGGAATTAATGATCAATCCATACGCTTTATCATAATTTATATACTGCTTATACTCTGAAAGCACTTTAATTATTATAATGTGAATGTATTAAACATTATTTATAGAGGGGCTGCACACAATTATTGTAATAACATATTGATTCCATGAAGCCTTAGCTTATTTATAAAAGTGGAATTAAAAAAAATTATACGAATGGATTCGTATTTGGAGTATATATTTTTACTACTTAAATATGAACGGCTTTTCAGACTTCTATAAATCCATCGTTATGCGACTAATGGTTGCTACAAGAAATTGTAAAATAATTAAAGCTAATCTTTCATCGAATGAAATTCTTTTCAAAGTCGCTTACACCGTAGGAAATCTACTTTAGTCAGCGGAGAGGGCTTTAGCGCTTGGTTAAAAACGGATTCCTGTAAGAAGTATAAATTTTCTATAAGTGGGTTTAAAGTGTTCAGGAAGTAAAGTCAATTACCAGACTCGCCACACTAACGGACTACATTTTCCGGGAAGCCAAAGTCTTATCCCTTAAAGCTCGAATTTGCAACGCAGGTCCTTGATCTCGCTCATAACCACCTCGACCGACTGAACCTGGATAACCTGCTGTCGGCCCAGCTCCAGTTCCTCGACATCTCCTGCAACTCCCGATTACAATTCGACCCGCGTAAAATTCAGAGCTACAATAGCACGCGGAGGCCCTTATCCCTCGTCGATGTGTCCGGCCAGAACAGATCGGGCTACGCGTCCGCTGGGAGGCCGGCGATCCAGTCCCGGTCCAGCCACCGGCAGGACACCGAGGAGCATCACCTTCCTTGGCGACTCGGCTTCTCCGAGACCACCGGCGCTCAATCGAGGTACTTCTTTAGATTAAGACCGTTTTGCCGTACTGCTTCGGAGCTCGTTTCAGCACCGAACCTCAACGACTGGCGCTCCTCTCAATTATTAGACTCTCAGTGTCAAAGTATCCCTCGCTTAAGAACTTTTAATTAGGGAACAGCTTACAATGCCAAGGAATTTACCGCGCTCGTTTCTCTAACATTTGTAATCAACGTATAAAGACATAGTATAGGCCAAATGAATTATCAATCGATGCGTCTAAAGCCAATAGCAGTCTCTTCATAGAGAAATATCTTCTTCTCCTCATTATTATTATTTCTCGACAAAATAATTTTAATAAAAACATTTAAATCAGATTTGAGATAAAAGTTTAAACGGGTCAGAAGTTTGTAACGTGCCACGTTAGAATATTAACTTCCAAAATTAAAATTCAAAAAAATGCACGCGTTATACATCGATTTTAAGTGATTCCCAATGTAAAAATACAGCCTGAAATATGTGCTTTAATTTTTTATTTAAAGGTACTTTAAGTTTTGCGGGCTTAAACTTAACTTCTTCTATTTATCATTTATCAAATTCAAATGTTCGGTATAATTAAAATATTACGTAAGAATATCGTCCCAAATTTAATCATTATTTAAACATATGTAATAAGTATTCATAAAAAGCCTTTTATTCAAACAGCAAAACAATAAATTAGTTGGCTTAGCATGAAAGTTAAAATATGCTTATTTATTCTACGAATATAATCATGAATTAATTTTTGATCTTGTTTCTTTCGTTTTTAAGCACAAATACAAACACATTAAAACTAGCCACGAATATATATATTATTAGCATTTAGAGCCTTTTAATTAATAATTTTAATACAGCTAATCGTAAATAAAAAAAAATTGCTTAAGAATATCATCTTTAGTTATTCATTATTTGCAAATATGAATTATAAAAGAATTATTACTAAACTAATTGTATATTAAAATTTGCAATAGAAAACTATTGCCTCTATTACGTATAAAATTGGGGTGGAATAATCCAAGTTCATTTTATTTTAAGTATAAATTTCTTGAATAAGATCGAGAACATATTTTTGTATAGGTGAACCAAAAAATAAATTCAAGTTAATTGCTTCATTGCGACGTTGCGAGAACTTTTATGAAAACCTTCGTAAGAATCAAGATACGCGAGTTTTACTTACAGATTGAATATTTTTTAATTGATCTACCGTGAGGGTCAATCACAGATAATGTAAATAAATATGTATCGGCGTCGACAATGAGTTTCGAAAAGCGATTATCAAATAGGAAATATGCTACAAAAATTGTATTCTCTGGGAAAAAAAGCCTTGTAAAAATATTTCCTGCGCTGCAATGAAGAACCGAGAGTATAATAATAATATAATCGATCGAGGGACGCTTGTAAAGCTTTTTATTTCACATCGGCTCTGCTCGAAAAATGAAAAATAATTCTATTGCTTCGCCCCATTGGAGCTCTGCCCAGTACTGCAATAAGCTGCGTAGATCTCTTTGTTAATGCCATACTTGCTGCCTGCCACAGGCTTCTGATAAGTCAAGTCCGCATGCCCACCTTCTGCAACTCCGAGGGTCTCTTCGGCTTGTTCGACGGGGGCTCGAATCAAGAGGCCCCGGCCTCCCTCCAAGAGATGATTCCCCGTCTTCTGTTGGAGGAACGCACGATAAAGGAAACTCGCGCCAATTATCTGCGGTACACACTCCTGGCGGCGCAGCGGGAGCTGCGGGAGAAAGGCCAGAAGTATGGAGTGGACGCCACCCTGGTACACATAACTCGACTCGCTGAGTCGAACGAGGAGAAGCCCAGGTATCTGCTGACTGCGGCGACCTGCGGCGAAGCCAAGGCGGTCCTTTGCCGGGCCTCGGGGCCCCTGCAGCTCGCCAAGGGCTCGGGAAATCGATACCTGCCGAGATTACAGGCCGCCTTAGCTGAGAGTGCCAAAGGACGGAGGCCCGGAGTATCAAACTTCCTGCCTATTGCACTTCCTGAACCAACGAGCGAAGAGGTTTGTAACGCGGCGCTGCACGATTTCAAAATTTATCCCTCGATTACTTTGTCCAGAAATGCCTGGGTGTACATTCGTCCACCCTTATCTTCTGCAATACGTTTTTTTTCTTCAAACGATTACGTGTTTACTAAAAACAATGGTATTTTATCTTGAAATATAAGGAATTTGTATCGACGCTTCAGACTCATCACCCAACGTGAAAGTACGAAATTCAATAAGGATTAAAATAATGTATTATTTACAATTCTTAGCGATTAAACATACCCGTTAAATATAAATAAATATATATATATATATTTTAATCCTTAAGTTAATCACTTTAAGCCAGCTATTTTTTTCCATTTTATAATTTACAAAAAGCATCTGCAATTTGATATTTTCTCTAAAATATATGTAATAATATTGAGGAATACAATTTAAACATAATGTCATTGGTCATCTTAATTCTAAATTTTTTCTAAAATATCCATTTTTGTAAGTAATTATTGAAAATATTTCAAATTAAATGTATATAATTATAAATTAAATCTCTTAAATATAATTTTTTTTTAATTTTTAAATATTTTCATTTATACATGTAAATCAAAATAGCGAATAGGATCTTTCTAGAAAGTTAATTTAATAATAATTGGCTCGTTTGGGATTGCTTACGTATTATCCTTAGCATATTTAAAGCATTTAACAAATAATTAGCAATTCTATCTACTATAAAATTAAAGATTATTTATAGTATTTGCTAGGTTATGATATTTATTAGATACTTTTATATTAATTCATGGCAATTACGTTTAAAATTTTAAACGTATTACTTAAAATATAATTTTAATAATAGAAAGGATGTTTGTACAATTATCGAAATATTAATATAAATAATAAAACTTAATCAAAAGTAAGACGTACCCGGGAAAATTTGTAAATATTTAGTTTTAAATAAATTCTATAATATCATTTTATTAGCTAAATTTTATTGTTTTTTTTTCAATTTATAGCCTACAAAATTCTTAAATTAAATTGGCAAAATTATTTAATCGAATTAAAAAGAATTTCTTATACTTGACCTGTTAAATAATTTTAATAGTACAGACAATATATTTTTTGGAATAATAAATTCAGTTATATTTTTAAATTATTCACGGTGATCAATATCTTGGATTACTTTAAAAGTAATAAATGAATACTGTATACATTTACTACATTGAATATAACGTTTTCACTTCTTTGATAAAAGAATTCAGCTTGGAATTAAATATCAATACATAATTCATATAAAAAGTGTACCTTTTTGAGATTTTCCCTAGAGTTAAGAATATTGTCGTATTTTTACAACTATCGGAAAAAGTGTCTCGTATCGTAGCGGAATGACTGAACTTCCAAGTTTGAAAAAATTTACGTATTTCCTATTAAGTGCATTTGTTAAAACTGAAAAACTTTTATTATAAATTTTGCGCTTTATAAATAATTAACGAGAAAAGACGTTATGTTTTCCAAAGAATTTAAATGTCTTAAAAGTAATAAAAGAAATATAAAATGCTTTTGAAGTTTAATGTATGAGAGTAATAAATTCAATTTAAGGATTGTTTTTATTAATGAATCTATGGAAGCATAAAATTCTGGAGTGACAATAGAATATTGTCTTTAGCATTTATATTTTTAATATTTAATATTATATAAACATTTTTTTCATTTTTTAAACTAATTACAGCCTGCATAAAGGCTTATTCAATTGATTCACGAACTTAAAAACATACATGTCATATTCTTTTACTAAACTGAAATCAACAGTTGATGTTGAATTTTTATATAATTTTTTAAAATGACTATTAAGTAATAATTTATGAAAATTGTGAAACATAATATGTGTAAACAAAGAATTTTTTCTACTAATTGAACATTGTAATGCAATTTAAGGTTCAAATAAGATTTAGTTGTCACGGAATCATGAAAAGTATAATGAATTATGATATACGAAAGAAATCAATTAACCACAGTCGAGAAAATTTTAAATTCAGGCTCTTTCGAATTTCAATCAATGAAATTTTTTATTCACATTATCATACCCTAACTAATGTATAATATAAATAAATGCATTCCGTTACCTTACATATGTAACACCAGTTAAAATATCAAATTGAAAATATAGGTACATATTAATAATTCCTAAACCTGTGTATATTTTATTTTTATATTAAAAATTAAATTATGAATTTATGTTTTATTTAGATTATTACGGTTTTAGGAATGTATCAAATTTATCCATTATTAAATCAACATTAATTTTGAATTATTTCATTTATTTTACAAATTATTTTAAGCAATATAAACGAAATGAAATAAGATTAAACAATAAAATTTTTCTGTTCCATATCTAATTCAATTACCCTTGGACATTAAAAACTTTGTTTTTAATATTTTTTATTCAAATTAAAATAACTAGATACAATACTTTGGGTAAAAAATTTTAATTAAAAAATAAAAATTTTTTTTTAATTAGTTTTATTGTAATAACGTATACTTAATACACAAGTTTTACATAAAAACAAAAAAATGTAATGAAATATTTATAAGCTTATATTGAAGATAAATTTGTACGTAGAATAAAAATGTTATTAAATGATGGTAAATATATGTGTAAGGGTCCGATGTTCTATTTTTTGTGAATATAAATGGATGTCGGTATAAACTGAACGTGGATATATGTAAAGCAATATGCTAATCAGACTCTTTATCAATATGAAAATAGCCAACTTATTTTTTTTTTATTATGAAAATATTTATGATTGTCATATATCAATTACAAAACCGTAATATAATGAGCAATAAAGTAATAGTCTATGTTTTGTAATACTTACATATATACATATTTGTTCAATTTCGTAGAATGTATCCAAAATAATTAATATTTCTAAACACTAATTTTTTGGTAATTAGAAAATAACTTTGATACTTAAAAAGTTTTAATTGGCTCCAGACTGTGGAACTGTAAGGAATTCGTTTAAATAGGGCGTGATTTACAAATTGCTGAACAGCTTTAGACGATATAAAAATTTTACTAGAAAATTATTAATACAGTGTTTCTTATAATTTATATATATTATTGATTAATATGATAGAAATTTCGTAATATCGCGCTACACTTGACATTAACCTGAATATCGGTAACGTATTTCTTTGTAGTTGATTTAAATAACTAAAAAACTAATTATCTATCTGGTATTTTTGTACTTAGATACAAGCTACGGAATATGATGATAAGTCTCAAATTATATGTAATTATTAATAATCTGATTACGCATTAAAGTAATAAAATAAGAAAAAATTTTCTTTAAATGCTTAAAAAATTCAATCATAAGCATTTTAATGTAAAGGACTGTTAAAAAAAGCTAAAATAGATATAAAAAGAACAAATACAGAAAAATTATAATAGAATTAATAAATTAGAGATAAAAATGGCAGGAATTCATAAATTCCTTAAGGCTTAGATGATTCATTAAATTGTTCTAGACATTAATATTACTTAACCGATACATATTTAAAAAGAAAACTCTATAGCTATTCCCAATTAATTGGTAATGGGTAAGTCAACGTGATAAAAAAGTGATCATAAAAGTTTAATTGAAAGCAAATTCTACAAGATAGAAATGGTAGAAAGATTCACTTAGTAGACAAGTTACTCGAGCAAGCTTATCAATATTTGTAAGTGCAATCTGTTCTTTAATAATAAGAGATTTCGTTATTTCCCTACGAGGCTCTATCTCTAGCCTAAAAATAAGGAAATCCTCCATCCGCAAATGTTGAATGAAAGGTTCCGCTAGTAACGCGTACGATTTGTCGTAGGTTGTTTTGGAAGAAGACGATGAGTTTGTGATAATTGGAAATCGGCGGCTCTGGGAAGTGCTTAGCGTTCAAGAGGCGGTGCGGGAGACCCGCGCCGAGGCAAATCCCGTACTCGCGGCCAAGCGACTCCAGGACTTGGGCCAAGCCTACGGTGCCGAGGATAACCTTAGCGTTCTCGTGGTGCGACTCTCGACGGGCAGGGCCGAGCCCCTCGGTCGGCTCCTGATGCGCGAGCTCCGCCAGGTGGTGCGCACTAAGGAGCATCGGCAGCAGCTACTTGGCCAAGGGCCCGCCGGCCTCGGTTGCACCTGTCCCTGCTGTACGCCCCGCCTGCCGGGTAACGAGGCCCCGATGGCCTGCTGCTGTCACGCGGCGGCCTTTGCCAGCTCGGCCACCAACTCCGTCAACAGCTTCTACCTTAACGGCGTCCTCGGCAACGTTATGAGCGCCAGGTAAGCATTTGTTCGTCGTCTGGTTCTTGTTATCCCGTCCTACGCCGACTTGTAGGGCGCTTGCTGATTCTGGCGCATACTAATCCCGATAAACTGCTCAAGTCCATGGATTTTATCGTTGTTTAGAAGCCGTACAGGATGCTCAATGTGTCCTCGAGGGAACTTTGATAACCCTTGGCATTTAATAATATTCCGGCACTTATCAACGTATGCTATTATCGTTAAAGTAAATTGCGAGCTGTGCATCATAAAGTTTTATTTCAAAGTTTCAACTACCTTTTAAAGGAACATTCAACCACAATTAATATTTAGCCTGAAAATGGCTTAATACCGATTGAGCTATCTACAAGATTCACATTTTTGCTTAAATATTATGGCTTCTTTCTAAGCATTATTAATAAAAAGGATGTTTCTGCTAAGTAAGAATGCCAGCAATTGCTATTGATTTTTTATGTGCCCTTAAACGGACCCGTCGATTAATTAAATTGACAAATTAAAACGAGAAGCCTGACTGATTACATTGCACAATTGACGCGAGGCCGATAAATTTCTAGGTGACTATAAACGTAAAAGCTGCGGCGCTGATCCGAGTCGAGACAAATCTACGCGCGCCCGTCGTTACTCGTTCTAGAGCGCAAAGGCTGGAGTCGGAGGGCTTAAGGGAAACTCGGTTTTGCGGTCGCCGTTCAATGAATCAGAAGAGCGCGACGGTCGTATTTAGTCGTTCGTCCGTATGCCCATTAGCGCCCTATCGACGAGGCCTTGATTTCCAGTTGAAGGGAAAAAAGAAAAAAGAAATAAGCAAAATTAACACAAACAGATCGAGCGCCAAGTCGAGCAGCAGTCGACCGCGGGAGGACCGGAGCTCACCGAGTGGACAGTCGGACCAGACGAGCGAGGTTGGCCTATTCGAGCCCCGCAGTCGGCGTCGGTCCTCCGATCGATTCTGCTCCGGGAGTCGGAGCGTCTGCAAGCTCCGGCAGCAGCAGCAGCAGCAGCGAGACGAGAGAACGCCACCCCCGAGCGACGAGCAGCTGCGTTGCTGGGAGTACATGCTCGAGCAGAACACTCAGCTGCTCTTCGACAAGGAGCTCGACACCTTGGCGAGTGGAGCCAAGAGCTCGGTCCTGCGACGAGGTGGTAAAGAAGGGCTAATAATCTTAGCGGACTCTCGAGGCCGGCCCGAGGCGAACGGGAGTCCTATAATGCGCGCCGCCTCCAGCGAGTAGACTTAATAACGTGCAGTATAGCGAGGAGCCGAAACTCTCGCCATCTTCATCATCTTGCGGAAGGGCGCTACGCCCTTCTCATTGTTCGTTGTTCTTTTATTCTTTTTTCCGCCGCCCACCCCTTTTCCTTTTTTAGCATGCGGTGTATTGTAGCGGTAGGGCGGCACGACTTCGAATCCGTGTCAATAATTCACAATTGAAGTTTAAAAGCAGTGATACTCTATGACAACTCCTCTTTTGGTATTCCATGTACACTGCAATTGCGTTGAATACGGATTTTGTTTTTCATTTGAAAACTTTTTTTTACTTAAGTTGTTCTATTTTCTGACCAAACTTGTAAAAGTACCTACATACTATAGATTATAATAAACTACAAAATTGTGCTTCATTGTAACTATTTTGAGTACAAACCTGCATTCGATCAATTTGATTGCAATATTATTATATTTTCACAAACTCTCACACACACACACATATGTATGTACAGATTTTAAAATATTTGGTACCTTCTACATGTTCGTTTCCAACGCTTTTTTTTAACATTAATCAATATGCATATCTACTTTAGGTAGAGGGGAGAATTTTTTACATCTCTCATTAGCCAGAAGTACCGAATAAGTTATTTATATTTATTAAAAATATCACAACGCAACTTTGATTTTGCAAGAAGAATCACTTTTAATTATTATTACGAATGCGATAGAAACGGGCAATGATATTAGGCACAGCCTTTTGGAATGTTTATTTGAATCGAAAGTACAGCTCTATCCATAATGGCGAGCTCGGGAGCTTGAATAATAAATTAATTTGATGAAATTCGAAAAATGGTTGGCATTTCCTTGGGCAATAAAATATCACAAGAGTCCGTAAATAAAAAAAATGGGAAAGAGGGTGCGCGTTAAAAGGCTCGAGCCTCGAGCTGGGCCGGGGGCTGGACGGGGGGGGGCGGTGGCGCAGCGAGGCGCGCCGAGCTCCGAATGTGAAGCAGCAGGCTTTGGGTTCGCAGGCCAGTCGAGGTCGACGCCGCAGCTGGGGCCGAGCACCGGGGTGCCGTTCCTCTCCCGCCGCTTCGGCAGCGCCCGGTCCTTCGACAACGCGGGCCCCCAGCAGGGCTCGAGGGGCCTCCTCCAGGCGCCGACGGGCCTGCGCTCGTCCCTCGGCGGGGGCCGGGGCCTCCTCAACGGCGGCCCGAACGCAGCCTACTTCGGCAGCCTCCAGCGGCTCATGCCCTACAACCTCGAGTACGACTTCGCCGTCATCCAGGAGAGAGCGGCCCTCGACTCCCTCGAGCAGGACGCCTCGCGGATGCAGCAGTACTGGGGCGTCGCCACCACCGAGCTCTGAGCCAGGGCCCCGACGCTCCCGCCGCCTCCAGCAGCCTCCTCCTCTCCGCTTTATCTCTTGCTCGTTATCTTCCAGCACCACTGATGACCTTGTCTCGAGCAGCGACTGCGGCACTCCGCCGCTTATCGGTTCGTTGCTACGCTTACATATTCTTATTCGTTCGGAAGATTAGATGAGCATCGGTGCCAGATACGAATTTCGTGCTGCGCAACGTTTTCCTAAAGAATCCGTGCATTATTATCAACTGTGAAGAATATTTAAAAAAAAAAAACCCCTCCCTCTCCCGCTTTTCAAAAGAAGCCTCATTCGCACCGTCGTTTCAAACTTGAACTTTGCCGCACTGTGTTAACATTAAGTACGGCAGAGACATTACGTAAAGGAGCGGTCCCAATGATCATAATCCTTAATTTTCGACGAGGGCATGCTCAATTGATTAATAATCCAGTTGGCGTATGGAAGCGTGCTAACAACGACAAATTTCGTAATCTTCTGTACTACTCACCATTGATTACTATCTATTGACAAAAATCTCTGTTGGGGGTCTATCAATGTTTTGATAATGGGATTTTGAAAAGGAAAATAATTTCATTGTTGTGTATTATAGCTTGTATCTGGAAATCTAGCAATCTACTTGATATACGATTTGATTTGTACATAGAAAACGTATTTTAGTCGTTTGATAACAATTCACTGTGTGTCAACAATTCGTGACGTTGTTTTGGAATACTAGATTGTAAACATTCATAGAGAACATTTAAATTCTTAAAGATGTAACCTGCAAGCAATCTTTGATATTGCAGCTTTAATTATTTTTTAAATCACTACTCTACTCGATGTATCTGAATATTCATATCTGCGCTATTACTTAAACTTAATTTTGATTACGTTACATCATAATGTACTTGTCCTTTATAAGATATATACGAATATTTATAAAATAACAGAGCAACCTATTAAAACGACAACTTACAGAGAGGGTTTTCAAACACGATTATTTCTATTTTTCTGGTAAATTTTGCTCTCCCGCTAAATTTCCCGATGCATATGCACATCTGCAAACGAGTCATTTCAATATGTTAATCGGAACTTTGATAATTGCGCTACATCTGATAAGTAAGAACTTTTACGATTTTATAATTTTAAGTACTTAATTTACTTAAATATTTTCAAAGGAATTATTTCTTTGCGGATATCTATCTGTCATATTTTTATTAGTAATTTATAACATGCATTTATATATACGTAAGCATCTTTTGTACTGAAAAGCTCATTATACGTACCTGATCATCATTTATTAATGTGTAAAAATGTATTTTATATTTTAATTATTGTAAAAATATTATCAAATAAAAACATGAATTAGCTTTAAAGTTTGTACTCAATTAAAAGAAATATTCCCAATCGTATCTTTTAAAGTAGAGTTCGTTATCACATTGCTGAAATCAATTGATTACAATTATGTCAATTGTGAAATAACATATTTTCTTCGTATTCAATATTATGCGTTTGAGATAATTTTAAATATACAGAAGTAAATTTATCAAATGAAAATTTATTTAGATGTGTTACGAATAATTTCTTTCAATCAGTATCTACTTGATTTAGTATTTATTTAACTCATTTTCATATTTATCTACGTAATGAAGTCATACTTGCTGAGGAAAAATTGCGCAATATTGTAAACAGAATATTAAATAAATATTACGTTAAATATTATTAATATTAAGCATAATTAATTGTGTAGCATTTGCAATTTTTTTGAGTTTAAAGTACAGCAAATATATATTACTTAAGCTAATAAATAGTTTTATTGTGATAAGTAAATTACTGATTTTTTGTTTACTTTAAAACTAAATAAAAATAATTCAAGTTTTATTAGTTTTTAAAATTAAAGCCATACCTTGAATTCATATTTATTTTGTAATTATTACTAATTTTTCATTATTTCAAATCACACATAAATATTTTATAACCCAATATTTGAACAGTTAATTTTTTTTAATACATTTATAGCAAATAACATTATCCATTAATTGATAAATTAACTTCTAAATTCAAACTTACTTGAAAATGAGAAATATTTAACATGAATATAAATTGAAATAAAAGTAAGATAATGTAAATTGTCTTGCCTGAGCAATTTCAAAAGCATGTGTTTTACAAACACACACACACACACATGTATATACTTACATGCGAGCGCGTTCGACTGTGCGTGTAAAATATTAATAAGTAAATTTTTTTTAAACTTATAAAAAGCTATTAAAAAAGCCTTTTTCAAATTTTACAAACGCAAAATTAAAATGTGTCAATTATTTTCAAATTTTAAATAACCACAAAACGCTTATAATCAATAGAGATCATTGTAAATACCATCAATAATGGATGAATCGTTTTCTTGTAGCGGTATTTATTAAACATATAGGAATTTAAAATTAACTATATATTAATTTAATTCTCAAAGAATTGTTATCAATGTATTTATGTTATATATACGAGGATGAACTAATGGTAGTGCAATAGTAATTTTCATCATTCTCCATCTTAGTTGTTACTAAATTCACATTCTGATTAAAGTATGTATGCATGCGCCTAAGGTCCATAGTAAAGAAGGCATTCGAGTAACTATTGAAAGTTTGTAAACCAATAAACGATGAGAAGAATCGTTAAGAAATAAGAAATTGAAGTAATGATTAGAACAAACAGTAAGAGAGGTAAACAAAAATTGATAAAGACAATATTGTTAACTATGTTAACAACGCATTATCTTAACAAACATGTATATATGAATATTAAAGTTGAAAAGTTGCGACAAGCGTGTAACTTCTTAGTGTGAACGATGTATCTATCGATGGCTCTTAAGAAATTTTATGACTCAAGTACACGTTACACGCGTATACCCTCATATAAAAAAAAAAAACTTGATTCGGATAAAAAAATGTTTGAAAATGCAACCTTATTTACTTTTATCGTATTTAGCTATGATTTCGTTACGTACAAATTCTTTTATTTATCATTATAAGTCATAATTTTTTTTAGTTGTCTTATTAATTTACTCTAATTAATGGGATAAGACACGAAACAAAGTTTTTTGCACAATAATACGAGGTAAAAAATATTTTCTAAAAAATATTGTTACGAATGACAACTAATAAAATACTAATACTGGGAATTATTTTATCATTAATTCTTGTAAATTTCGCTGCTTTAGATGATAATAATAATAACAATAACAACAATAACAGTAGAAATAACAACAACAACAACAATTATTATTATTATTATTATTATTATTATTATTATTATAAAAAATTAATTAATTATGAATAAAGCAGTTGATATTAATACCGAAAAATTATTTCAACTAATTTCGTTTCATTAATAAATTTTTAGCGTTTATAAGTATGCTAAATAGTTTTATGCAATCGTCATCACAAGCATCAATAACATACTTAAATATTTAAACTCCGCTAAATTACCATATTGCCATAAACACTTCTTTATAACATACCGTAGTTTATATAAATAAATATTTCTACTCAAAAACCTATGCTGATCGTATATGTTATAAATGCAAATACTGATGCCATGGATATCCGTTTTAATATTGGAAAAGAAAATTATAAAATATTTTATTTTTTTTAAATAAGAATACAATTGTAACTCTTCGAAATTCTTATGATTAATCATATAGACTCATCCATATACATTATTAAAATTAGTATGAATATAAATTATTTTATTATTATTATTATTATTAAATGAGGTGGTTTTTAATTTTTTAGAAATTTAACAAAAGCAAAAAGAAAGACAAAAATGCCCATTAAAAGATTAATTATGTAATAATTAAATGAATCAATAATAAAAAATTTAATTCAATAATTCTCGAACTATTTTTGCTATAAACGACTTCTCTTAAGACGATAATTCATTCCAAGAAATATAATTTTAATTTAAACATAAACCTTTTATCACACATATCCATATGTTACTTTTAAATTAAAAGTAAAAATTAATTTTTTTAATTTATGTGTAAATTATTTTTTAATCCGATTATTAAATTCTCGTAACATTTTCGTATAATATTTTATTTTAATTCTAGAATCAAATTGTAAAATTAGATAAGTCATTAATAATAACGATAATATAATGATAATAAATAAAAACGTACATCGATACATTATTATACTATTGTAGTACTTAAATTATATTTACTTATGGAGTACTAAAAGCACTATAATATAAATGACGAGACTATAACATAAATGTTAATAAGTATAATATTTTGGCTGTAAATTTATATGAATAATGTTACTAATTAAGTATACGTTTAACATATGATATGAAAAAGTTATAGTACATGAATTTCAATAATTTAATTAACAAATATAAGTGTAAACTATTTAGGGGTAAGCGCATGAAACGAAGATATAGGAAATAACTTTTTTTTAATAATCGTATATCAATTTTAATTTAAATGCTTAAGTATCTGAAATAAATTAAATATAAGTACTGTTTGCTGCAAAATAAAATAAAAAAATTTTTGTAACTGACATTCATCATTTATGATGAACGGCGAACAGAAATAAAATCTCAAATGTTTTCAAACAACAAGGGTATGATATATAGCTTTAGTTATTTACTGTCACTATCTTTACGTGCATCATTCGTCAGTTTGAGGGCATACAATATGCGATTTTATTTTGATGGAAACTTTAGTTAAAAAGATTTTTAATATTATTTGCCTAATATATATAGTAACCTGATTGAGAGTTAATTTTTTTGTTCTAAAAGAAATTAAATTGTAGCTTAATTTTTTGAAAATTTAATGTTGAGAAAGGTAACAATAATTCTGGTAAGATCACGAACACTCATTTTTTATATTAAATTATCGCTAAAATAACATTTGAAATTACTTTATATTTTATAGACTAGAGTATAAAATATTAACAAAGATGTTGCTAAAAATGATATTTTACGAAGACATGGTAGATCAATTTTCACCAAGTGAACATAAAAAATACATACCTCACCGCTTTTGTAACTTATTTCTGTAAGAATTGCATTTTCTTTCTTTAATATAGCATTGAATAATTCTGCAAAATTAAAAAATATCGCACAGTGATATACACGCATATTGAAATGAAATATGATTTTACAGTTGTAAATTATTTTCTCAGACTTTCTTGATACACTAGTTAAAATAATAATAATGATTAATGTCTAAATTATTCCAGTTTATAAACATCTTGAACATTATTACCATTAAAACTTCAGCTATTTCAGATATACTTGCAGTGTCATCTAATGTAAGCCCCCACATAGTTTACATTAATGATACCGACTCTCAAAATCCTCAACCCTTAGTACGAGCTCAAGAATACTGAATAATCTACGTTATCGTTCTTAACATCGTTTAAATTCACAGTTTTGAAGGCGATAATGGCAAAGTGTTGTTACAGCTTGCTAGTATTTTGCTTGAATGAATTCTCGAAACCACCCAACAAAACATAATCGGTCGTTGTAAATATTTCGTTCTTAACTTTTCGTATAAGCAAAAGTTATTTTCAGTATTGATATGCGAGAAGATTTACAATGAAATTGTTGGTTAAAGCATTCATGCATATCATCAGTATCATTATTCTATATATTATATTGCGTATATGTGTATGTATACATATGTATGCGTATGCATTTGTATATTTATTTATGCATATAGATGTGCTTATATATACAAAAAATAAAGGTTTTACAAAATTCTACATTTTAAAAATAAATGAATAATATTCACATTGCATATTTTTTATAAAATTATTACTAACTAAATATTAAATTTTATACTTTTAATCTATTTTGTAATACTTTTAGTAATAATTGATGTGCAAGTAATAAGTTTAAAGTAAAATTTCTTAATTGCAATTTCATTGTCAGTTAATGTAAACTCTTAAAACAGAAGAAGATATTAATGAGTTTCACTACGAAAGAATTTTTTTATGATTGACAATATTAATCTATGAAAGTAACGAAGAACTGAAAAAATCATATCATAAAGATGGTCACTGGTGAAACTTTTACTTTAATTCATTTTTAATTTTTCTTATATAAATATTAAAACATCTCTATACATAACTTCAAATATATAAAAGTTTGGCTTTAGTGGATAGAGTAAAAATATGGCTACAGATAATATAATGAATTATCCTATGAGTTATTAAGTTTATGTTAATGCTGGATTATAGAAATAGTGACGCACTAAAAGTTAGTTTTAGTTCAAATATTTCGTAAATATTACATGAAAAATTCATGAATCATATATTACTAAGAATTGAAAATAAATAATTTTAAAAACAACTCCCCTTACAAATATCTAAAATAAATCATATTAAGTTTTATATACATGATACAAACTTAAAGAATAAACTAAGCTGAAAAATTAGGCAAAATACAATAAATTTAACTTAACATAGAATTACAATATATTGTTCAAATGAATTTTATGATTCCATATTCGTATTAAACCCGCATCTTTTGAAATTTTTATCTTTTTATAAATTAAAGGGATAATATTAGATAGAAAGAAAAAATATAAAACCATCTTAGAAAAATCTATATTACCACTCTTAGCTTGCATTAAAAAATCTAAATAAAAAAATGGAAGTAAACAAATCACCGTAAATCTCATAATGGAAATATCGCAATGAGCTTATTTTAATGCAATTACAGTACATACTTCGTACGGTCTTCGTTAAAATACATCATACCAGGGACATTATTTGGGGCATACTCTCAATTTCAAGTAAGAGCTGAAGCATCAAAATACTGGCGAGTAATTTTATGTCCTATGTAATGAAAATATTGTTTCCAAAATATTTTACGAAAGAAAAATAAGTTAGTGTAGCATTCATTAATTTAAGAGTTTACAAAATATATACTTCAACGAAAAGGGCTGTTGGATATCTGCTGATTAGCTGGGACTAAAATTATGAGTTCAGAGTTCAAAGGTACTCAGCTTTTTTGAGCTATTGTTTGATCTCTTAGCTTGAAACTACCAGAGATCTTATCAATGTTATTTTCCTAGAAATATTTCCTCGCCTTATCCATTTTCCATAGTATATATAAGTGATAAATTTATAAGATAGAAATTTCATCATATCTTTAAAACTCAAATTAAATTGATCTGCATATTTAAACATTTTATTATTACTTCATTAGATTTTTTCATCCTTTACTTGTATCAATTATTTACTCAACATATTGAATACATTTTTTAAAATAATTCAAGAACCTAAATAAAAAAGATTTATTTGCTCGAAATTATTAATAATAACCACAAATAGTTTTTACCTATAGTATTAACCTATGATATTAAAAAAATTTAGTATTTTTTATTGATTAAATAGAAAAAATAAATACAAATTATTATATGTAAATCAATCATGTTATAAATTAATGGTAATAGTAATAAATTTAATTCACCTTATTTTGTTTCCTAATATCGAATGATAATATCAATGAAGTAAACAAAATAATGTTTGTGCTTCATGAAAATTAAAAAAACTCTTCGATGACATATTTATTTCAACATACAAAAAATATCAAATATTATGCCTATGCGTAAAAAACTTTAATTGCAAATGCGTCAGAGAAATAATAAATTTATTTACCAAATTAGGTGGATGAAAGACTTGCGTCATATCGTCCTATATTTAGGTCACGTGAGAATGTCCTTTTTGTAAATTTTATGAAAAGCATACACCTATAGTCTTCATTATTCTTACAGAAATAAGAAACTGATTGGAAGTAATATATTATAGGTTTTCATCTATATTTTTGTAGACACAAAAATGAATTTTTTATAAGTTTTTTCAATATGTTTAAAATGAAATTACAGACTATTTAAAACATAAAATATTTTTTAAAGTTATTCTAAACTATTGTGTACATATTTTTTAAATACTTTTATAAATTTTTAAGAGCGTTAAAAAAAATTATGTGGACAATTAATTTAATGTTGGAATTTGTTTAAAAATGATTAAGTTAAATACTTTAAAATTTTATAATTATTAAAACTTTTTAAAAAAAAGAAATTAATAAAAATTTTTTTGTCGAACTATCACGAATTATTTTTTATTGAAAAAATAATGTTAATTTAAAACTCATATACAAGTAGTTAGCAAGAATAAAATTTGTTTAATATACCTAAGTATTCAAGAAAATTGCATTTGTAGAACAATCAAATTTTTATTAATATTTAAAAAATGAAAAATTATCGTAAACATTCTTAAAAAATTTTCCTTAAAAAAAGTCAGTATATCATGAGTAGATTATTATATGAATATATTACACTTTCTTTTTTAAATGTTTGAATTTTTAAATATTTTAATTTTTTGATATAAAAAAATGAATTTGAATACGTATTTTATGAAGCATTTTTTTATACAAATATTTAAAAAAATAATTAAAGAGTATCAAGACGCAAATTTTTTAAACTTTCATTTTCAAATGAACTATTACTTTAATTAGTATTATTATAATTTTTTTCTAAAATATTTTTTAAATATTTAAATTTTGATTAATTGTATTAATGTACGAGCGTATTATAAATTAATTTATTTAAAGCATTCATTTTAGAGAAAACTTAAAAAAAATTTGAAATAATGTAATATTTTTGATAATTTTAAATGGAGTCATATAACTCATGAAAACTTATTTATGTACAATACAATGATAATCATGTAGCCATTATCATTCAAACTAAGCATTTGTACATAAATTTGTTTTACAAAGGTAAGAATAAACTACAAAGGTGATTATTTTTTCGGGATATCAATTATAAAAATGCAATGATGATTTATCTAAATTACTACCGTGTAAGAGAAAAATAACTTCACGTATTATCAAAAAAAAAAAAAAGTAGTTTTATTATTATGACGCGTCTTATTTACTTATGGCGTATAAATCCAAATTCTTTCAAACTGCCTATTTTAATAAGTGTTTGAAGAACTTATGGTTAGTCGTTTCAATATCAGTATAACTGCAATTTTTATAATTTCCGATCATTTAGATCCTGTGAAATTATGGCTCATTAACGCAAAGTTTCTCTCCATATTAGGATTTGATCAGCTTTCACCGACTAATCTACTCGCATATGTTTCATAATATCATAAATAGCATAACTATGCATAAATTCTTGTAATTGTTAAAATATGAGTAATGAAATTTTCAAAAGTAGCAGTGGGAAGAAGTAAATAATAATTCATATTAAGCATAGAACAAAATTCTCCTATCATATAAACATTGCTTATATAAATACATTCTAAATATCATTTGTAAGTATATCGATAAAAACATTAATGTAATTGATGATGAATTATGTTCCAAAAATTACAAATATTTGCATTTAATAATATATATAAACCAATTAAATTTAATTATAATGAAATAATTATAAACAATTATATCACGTTATACTGTTAATTATAAATGTTAACTTCAACATTATTAATTCAAAATCAAATAATCGTCATTTAATTGTTTTAGTTTTATATACAAATATCAGTATACAAATTAATGAAATACATACATATATTTTTCAACGTATGTTTGAAGTTACAAGTGATAATTTAATTGTGTTCATTAAAAGTAACGCATTTTATTCTATTTAACTTTTGCTAATATGCATTTGAAAATAAATATATTTTATTGGTATAAACTATTTTTTCAAAACGTCTATTTATTTTAAATGAGCCTCTTATGAATTTCAAATTTACTCATGTTTTCAACAATAACAATAATCAAATTTATCATTGAGTATAAAGTTATAATTAGATACTTATTTTAAAATAAACTAATTTTTTTATAAGATTCCTGTATTTTAAACACACAATGGAATATAATTGTCATTTATAAGTTTTAAAAATGATTTTAACAATTAGTTAAATTGTAAGATAATAAAAGTAAACAAATTGCACCTTAATTTTGCATTTTTACACGTTTTTAGATAAGTATATGCATTTAAATTTTGTAATTTTATTACAATATGTGCAGTTATAAACCAAGAAACATTTATTTAAATTATTTTAAATAGTATATGAATGCTGTAATAGTGTTTATACATTACGGTTTCAATATCTTTTCCATAGACCTTTTTAAATTTAAATATTCATTTTTTAAGCATTGTATAAAACAAAAATGAAGATATTGGTTTATTCATTGCACTTAGAGTTACGAATATGATTAATAGAATTAATTTTTAATATATAAATAGTAATATTTTTTTTTTAAAATGGCTTATTGAGTAAATTGGAAGTTAATATTTTTCTTTTATGCATAAGAGTATTTTAAAAACACTCAAATGCAGAGAAAGTTTGTACAAACAGAAAATAAGTGGATTTAAATTTATAATAAATTCCTTTTCAAAATTCGTTATTTTTTTGCAACACTATAAATCGTATCAAAAAAATTAAATAATACTATGTATAAAAAAACAAAGTCATAAATATAATGTAAGAATAGTAAACTTCAAATGATAATTTTATACAATTGATTTCTATTCCTTTGGATTCTTATTCCTATTTAGAGTAGTTGCTTAGTGAAAATTATTGTTTGTTCGAACACAATGGTCTTCTAATTTTCCAATTGAATTATATTTAAGTATGAAAATGCCTTTTAAAAAAAATAATCAATTGTTATTTACGATACGACTCGTATTACCAAAAATTGAGTAGTGCTTGTATTTATCAATACATCGAATACAATGGTAAAAAAGGGGATGAAAGCAAGCTATAATTATGTTTATATTGTTTAAACAGGTAAAGAGAAAGGCGATATTTTCTAGGATAAATTTACGATGATCATCAAATGCTAAATTATTGTACGAATTTAGAAACAGCAACGACATCGAAATAAGATCATATTTTTGCAAGTTTTCTAATGTTTGGTATTGTTTGAAATTCAGGGGATGGAGCTTGGAAATATTTCAACTGAAACAAACAAGAAAGCGTCAGAGCTACTGTTACTCGCTCTTATTGTACTTGTAAGACTTGTTTTTACGAATCTTGAATGTTGTAGAGGCGTAAAACATTCGTGCACGTAAAAATGTCATATCACGAAATGGAGTTCCGTATTTGCACGTGTAACACACATCAACTCGGTCGCGAAAACCAATAACGTCAGTGGGCAATTTCGCGCTTAAGTTCCCTTACATCCAACGCTAAATATCAACTCCCTTTTCCTAATTCCGCATAATTGTTCAAATACACCAACACGCACAAGGATAAATAACGCAAGTACACGCACGCACGCCGCATAATTAATCTTTCTCCCTGCTTCTCTTTTATTTATCTTTCAGTGCTTCGCTTACTCAAAATACGCACAATAGAAGCGTGAATCATTCGGTTACCTTATTCGACCTGTCCAAGAGACCTACGCGCTTAACCTGGCCTCTAAATTGTTTTCACCCCGCATTACTGGAATTCGATTTTCCGATAAACTCGCTCGAAGTTTATCTATATTTTCCTTAGACTTTCTCGTGCACGTGTATGCTTACCTGGGCCTACGTATACCTACTTGACCCTCTTTTATTTCTCGGATGGAGTGCCTCAAAGGCACACAGTTCCTATTTTAAAGGGACGAGCTACCAGTAGGAAAATTTTCGCGTCATTCCTACTACGTGTATGAATCGATCATTTATGAGCTTTAGCCGGTGACAAGCTTTACAAGTGGAATATGAATTGAATAATAATAAGCCGTTACGTAAGGTCCAAGAGTAAACGATGTGTGTGATTTGACCGAGTGAAAGTAGAGCTGATTCGCCTTTTTGCATTACGGAAACCGTTTCCACAATCATACCAAACGCGTATGTTCTGCTACTTTTATTTTATGTAAGTAACAGAAATGCTTTATAAAGGGAGGACGTTTATTTGCCCTGTATGTGTTAAGATTAAATTTTGTACATAAAAGTTTATATAATCTAGATGCTAGGAACAATAATTATGTATAGTCAAATTTTTTATTACATTAGCACTAAATTAATGTTATAGCTTATGCTGTGTTGACTGCAGTATCAAATATTAATGATAAATATTTTTATGATAGTTTTGTAAAAATATAATAAGTATTAGTGCCAAGAGTAGTTGGAAAGAATGTGTAATTCTTTGAGATATTTTATAATTATTTGGGCAAAGATATCAATAATGATCAAATAAATTTTCTTAATATTATTATAAAATATTACTGAAAATTATCAAACAGTTTTTTACTTAAATAATCATAAATTAAACAAAATATATAATTTTTAACTCTTATTCTCTTATAGCATTGCATACATGCTTTCATACCCGATATAAATTTAACGTAATTACGTGATTATAAAAGAAAATATTAACTGTGAAGGTATTTCAAATATTTGAGTTGAATATTCATAGAAATTCTGATATTTGGCATGAAACGTAACACATTGAATTTTTGCTAGAAATTTTTTTTAAGATTTCACGGAACATTTGCACGAAATTTGAAATAATTTTTACAAACTGACATCTCTATTTTGCAAAAATCATCGACATGTAATTTTATCTTTTGTAACTTTTTCTGCTACATTTTTTAACATGAATTATATAACTCATGAAAATATTTCCATTAACTCATCATTTCATATACGTTTTTAATTCAACTTGATTTTAAAAGCACATTAGCATCATTGATCATCAATTAGAATTATTTTGCTATGTCGTACAAAATCAATGCAACGCATAAGAACACATCTATACATACACATTAAGGATACGATAAAATAACACGATATAAGCCGTGTAAGGTGTCAAATCTTATATAAGCCTTCGTCGTAATAAGGCAAGCAGCTATTATTTTTGACAAGACAGCATTTTAGCATTTGCTCTTTGTTCCTCCGAGTTCCATACAATTTCGCGCGTCAACTATTACTATTACAATGATTAACAGTCTGGAAAAAGTGCATCAAAAGGATATAAATATTAAGGCTATGGCTTTTATTGAAACTTGAAGTTTGATAATTAATTAGTATCGATTATTATAATTTGTTTTTAAACTATGTAAACAAGTATTGTGACGTATTCTTTTTAAATGTACATTGAATTAAATCAACAGCCGGAGAAAGCTGATCCTTCTTATTGTAGTAGATTTAAATTTAATAAAAAAAAACCGAAAGGAAATTAAATCCATAAGTAATACAATTATAAGATTAAAGATAATTTATAAATTATAAATTTTATTTCGTTGTTAACATGAGAGCTTTTCAGTATAAGCAAATAATTTTTTCAATAAAAAGAATGAATATTTACAGTGATTTTGCTGATTAAAATTTTTGGAACGAACATAGTCATGCTTGAATTAGAGCTCGCCTTCTTATGTCGTGTGCAAACTGATTTTCCTAAAAGTCTTGTTTAAAAAATACCCTTTTGTCTAATACGAGCACTGCTCTCACCTCTATGCATGCTTGCTATTCTCGAGTTCGCACTTTTGGGAGCCGGCGCTTCTTTGTCCAATTGTTGTTAAAAGTATGTTTTGACAGAGAGGCAGTGAGGAAAATAGGTAATGAGAGCGAACGAGTGAGTTAGGGGAGGGGGATTGCATATGCACGCGTGTGTACTGGCGTATGTGCCATGTAAGCTCGAGTTGATTCTTTTCGCGATAAAATGTCAAGAGAAAATTTTTTTAAGTAGTAGTAATTAAAAAGCACCTTCTAGTTAGCAGTTGACGATCGTATCTATAATTGTCAAAAAAACTTCGATGGTCAGTCTTGAATGAGGCACAATAATTTGTATTTTAAAGCTTTTACACAGAGAATGAAGATTTTCAACTTACTCTATTCCAATATTACTATTTGTTTTTATTAGCGTAAATACACTTCTTTTTTAATTTTTATGATGTAAGGCTTTGAGTCATTATGGACATAGACAATTCACTTTCAAGCAGTTATGAATAAACAAAATATTAAAAAACATCAGTAAATCTTAATCAAAATTTTTAATAAAAAACATAAAAAAAAGTTAAAACCTTCATTATTACTTAAATTGTTAAATACTCTTTTAAAAATAGAATACCAATAGAATGCTCGTTGCGTATTAAGTATATTATGGATTAGATAACTATGACAAACAATGGGCATAGACTGATGATTAATATAAAAACGTACACTAGCGGTGCACTGTGAAATACATTAGATTTACAGCTTAATTTTTTAATACGCAAAAGCATTTTTTTTTTAAATTATTTGTCGACTATCGTGTCGGTGTCTATACTTCCATTATTTTACCTAAAGTAGTAATTGATACGGACAATATGTGGTGCAACGAGAAGTAGAATTGTTCGTATGATTACTAGACGACGGTGCAGATCGATTCAAGAAATATCTGCCGATACTTATTAGGTATCACTTTCACGGCTGATCAAATTGGTATAACTTTTCAACGTAGCATGACTTACGAATATTTCAGATTGCTAATTATGATTGAACGTAAGCCATTCGACCTGTAGTCTTCAATTACTACTTCGTATAACAGAGCTGACTGAAATTATTATCAAGACCATATCTAGATGAAAACAAATTCTATGTCTTGTTTTTCTATCTGGAAAATAAAGTTACGTAGCTGTTTGATAAAATTTAAAAAATGCGGTTTAAGCTTCACTTAAGGTTTCTAAATCCATTTTATGGAATATTAAATTGGATGCTTTCAAATTACTAATTTAAAATGTTCCTGTTTCTATGTCCAATACAATATAATATTCAAAAGTATAAATAGAACAATAAAAATCAATAATTAATAAACATCAGTATAGTAAATATTGAATTACTGTACAGTGAATAGTGTATGCATGGTAAATTTATTAAATTAGATACGGTATTCTTATTATGTAGGTAATACTTTTTACATGTACTTCTTTTTTACATATCCTAAAATTATTTAGGGGAAAATATGCTCACCTTTGTACAAAAAAGTGGTTTGGCTATTTTATGTATTTCTTATGATGCTACTAATATTATATACTTCTTACGATACTAGTAATTCAATTTTATGTACTTTTAAAAAAGAAGGAGTGCAACGATCTTGTTTTTCATATTTTTTGCATAATGATAATAGGCACTTCAATTTTTCTATTCTTATATATAGGATAATTTTTATTACTGCTTTTTAGAACATAAATATTTATACCATACTCAATGATACTTGACAAAATTCTTAAATTTTCATAGTTCAAAATGAATTATAACTTACGATTTATATCTCGCTTTGTATTTCATTAAACAATCCGATTTATTTGAAAATATAATTGTTTGAAAATGTAATTATAATATAATAATCTATAAATAACAATGCCTACTAATTTATTATAATATATAATATATATTATAATAATATTATAGATATCGATACTTGAAAATGTTGAAAGACGTTACGTATAGAACTTGCTCCCTTGTAATTTTTTACCTAACTATTATTAATATATATTTGGTGTGTATCAAAATACAAATTTATATCAGCTCTATTACGTTAACGATAATAGTAATAGAAGTACAGCTGAAAGTGCTGTCATGTACTACGAAATTTAAAATTTGAAAAAAATGCCTTCTAACTTCTACCAAAATACCGTTTACTATGTGAAAATTCACACGTGAACCGGATAGAACTCGTAAGCGAACGGTTAGTATTCTAAAGTATTCCACATGTGTACGTATCTATTTTTTTATTTTCATTTATTATTATTTTTTTACGGAATAAACGATGATTAGAAGTGCACTACGCATGCACATCATGAATATTATGCAAGAGATATATCCATATTAAAAAAGCTTCTTGAATACATCTACTGAGTTTTAACTATTGAGTCATTAAGATACTGATACAAACAATAAAATATTCCTAGCGTTATTGAATCATTATTTCAAATATTTCCGGCATTACTATAATAACCTTCAGAAGCTAAACACAGATTTCTTTGTAAGTTGGGTGTCTACGTATGATGCGTTTAGTAATTCTGTAACTTTGTATTTTTATATGATAACGCTTGAAACTTTACATCTTATAAAAAAAGCTACATAAATTTAACTAGTGTTCAAGTTTTTATAGAATATGGTTGCTCTGATAAAATTAAATATTGATTAATTTTCTACCTCTTTAAAATTAATTATTTTTTTATAAGTATCTTATACGCTAATTGAAATTTTTAATATTATAATGAGTTCTTAAAACATTATATGCAAGTCAATTAGATGAATACAGTACTTATAAGTATGTATTTATTATTTTATGCATGTCATTTTTATTATAATTTGGTACTTGAAATAACAAATCACTATGTTTGGGACACTAATTTAATTAAGGCACTAAAATTAATTAACAGTAAATACATATCTTATAAACAACAAAACCTTGCAATAATATCAATTTACAATATAAATAAACTATTTTTCGTATTTTAAATAAAAATAGCAACTTAATTTTTAACAAAGATTACTAAAAAAAGCTATGAAAATTGCAAAGTTTGTGAATTTTACATGATAAAACAAGATTTATTTTACTTGAATCGTTAGAAGTATGCTAGTAAGAATTAAATGCTTTTTATTTACTTTAATAATAAAGTAATTATTTTATATTTGTAAACGGTCAATAGTAGATGCTTACTTATCACAACGAGCGATTGCAGAGTATAATTTAAATACGCTCGTAGCCTGACATTATTATCAATAATTAATAGTTTGACAAATTTTTTAATAAAAATATTATTAAAACTTAATAAAGTAAAAAATCAATAAAGTGACTAAAAATTATTCTTCTATTACATCAAGTTTTATAAGAAAATAAAAAATTAATAATAAAATAATGTGAAAGTATTGCACATGTACATATGAAAATTAATAAATATTATCAATCATCGAAAACAAAAAACATTTTCGCATGTAACATAAAGTTCCATAAGCATTAGATTAAATTTGAATATACAAAGCTGTCCACGAATTGAAACTTTGTTCGGAACTTTAAATATTTTAAGTTTCAAGTACGCATGGCAAAATGAAACAGAAATAGAGAGAAAGGGAACTAGGATCGATATAAAAAGTCCTTGAAATATTACACAATTATACATATGTGTGCATATATATATATATATATAGCTGTTTATTGTATTCTCTTTACGTATGTAGTCGTGAATAAATGATGTTCATAGGTTGTAATTTATTTCAAAAAAATAGAACGATTTAGAGCAGTCATAAATGAGGTATAACGCGTTTTACAAATATGTAATAAATGGTTCTGCAGAAAAAAATCGAAATTTCTCTTGTATATTAAATATAAATGAATAATCCTATAATGTTTATAGAATATTTAAAACAAAAAAAAATCTGCAAGTTTATGACTTAATATCCGATAACATACTTGACAAATAAATTACCAAGGACTAATATGGTATTGTTATATTTTATATATAATAATGACACTTTTTGTAAAGAAAAATGTATTCAATCATGAATGAGCTTGTACCATTTGATTAGGTACAAATTCATAAACATATTTTTCGCATATAGTGTTGATTATAAAATTATTGACAAAAAGAAACAAACGTTATAAACTTTATAATACTATCAAAGAAATGTTTGTGAAAAAATAATATTCCTCGTCATATATCATACTCAGTCAAAAAATTCGTAGCAAATTTTATAAAGAATGAGCTTTTTTCCGCAACTACGCTAATATATACAAAAATTTACATTCTTTACAATTTAAATTTACTTCCTGAGTTATTCTTACTCAGCATTATGTGCTGTTCGCTATTGAACGGCTTTCAATTAAACTTGCTAATAAAAACATTTATAAAAATTAAAATTTACAATTTTTCTTAATTAGCTGCATGGTTAGTATTTTGTTTGTATCTATTCATTATATAATTACTTCATTTTCTTGAATTACCGCGACCTGCTCGAATTTTATAGTTAAAATGGGTTTACGTTTCGTAAGTATCACTAGAATTGATAAAATCGCGGTGGATAACTTAAAACTGCGAAATATTAATAGTGACATTGGTAAAAGCTCAAAAATCTTTCCACATTAAACTGTTTCACATGATTGTACTTGTTAATAGGTGAAAAACAATTTTCAAATTGTTGTTGAGCAACAGACAAGACTACATCGTATGAGGGCGACGGACTGTTTTCTCAACGAAAGGTAAGGATTTGAAAGGCTTATGCCTCGGGGTATATGAGTTCGAACTTCTCCTTTCAGTCCTAATTTCGTCTAGTTATACCGAATGTAATGCGCTTCAATCGAGTATTGTTGAACTTGCAAAGAAAAGTAAAATTCATACAAGGGATAAATTTCTAACAGATGCACGACGAATGTAACAAAGTTATTCTGTAGCTTTTATAATGATTACAGATATGTTTGATTCCGACATTTAGGTCTATTGTTTCAGTGACTACTTTAATTAATTTTTTACAGTGAACTTAATTTTTTTCACAAATACACAGACTAAATACTGCGAATATGAATAATTAATCATAATATTAAGTTTATGCATAAAATTGAAGACTGATGAAATAATAAATATTTTGAATTTTCGATTCAAATTTGGCATGGATTTTAGTCTATAATAAATATATTACTATCAATAAAGATATTGTAATATATATTCTAATAATAATTGACATAATTGTAAAATTACGGAAAAAGTAAAAGCTTGATTTTTAGGATTATTTATTCATTTATTTATCACTGATAATACAAAACTTATCATAAGATAAAAAAATTTTTAGAATATTGTAAAATAAATTTAAAAACGGTACTAATTTTCTTAAAGCAAAATAAAAAATCTTTAAATAAAGCTCCAATCTTTACCACATAGTCACTTTGAATTATATATCAAAATCACTGAAATGGATAAAAAAATTTTTTTCAAAATTTCCAATAAAAGTAAATTAAAGTAAAAATTATATAAAAAAAACAGTGACGTGCATATTAGCAGTGAAAATGTTAATTATAATGAATCTATTCATTACCAAATATTTTATATAAACATACGGATAATAAAATGTAAGATATAAATATTGAATTTACGTTTAATATATTAATGTAAAATTTTTTACCAGCTTTATTTTACATAAAAGCATTCATTATAAATTTATAGTAATTTCCCATTCTTACATGATCTTCAGTATCGCCAACCTTACAATGTAATCATACTCTTTTTAAATTAACTAATTTAAACTTAACATTAGTGTTTCTTTTAAACAAAATAATATACGTATAGGTTACATTATAAAAAAAATTCATCTAATTTATTACTTATTCCGTATATATTGCTTTCGTACCAATTTAATTATTTCTCGTGTTCCTTATATATTGTTTATTAAATATATAATTCCATAGATGAATGAATGAAAACTTACAAATAGATGTATATTATTTAATTATTAACTTATTTACGAATTCATCAATAAAAATATATTATATTCGTAAAATATATATCAATAATAGATATAATTTTTTAATCTAAATTTTGATCTACTTTTCATGATAGTCAATTTTTTATATAAATAAAAATTATGATTTATTATTGTTTTGTTTTTATTATGAGATTACTAAGCTTAACATTTTTAATTAGTTTTCAGAATACACGATTATAATTTAATAAGAATTATTACTATCAGATCTTTAAAATAATTAGCCTAAAAAATCTTTATACGATATTAAAGAATTTCACAAATAAATAAAGAAATTACAAAATTAAATTGAATATAGGCTAAAACAAAATTATATTGAGATTTGTAAATTTTAAAAAGTTTAACATTACAATAATATAAATTAAAATAAAAATTCTATGGATGAAAGAAAACTTCAAATGTTAAAATACATATGCCAAATTTTGATTATATGATTTAATGGTACGTTTAAAATAACTCACCATGAAAAACTTTAACACTATGATTTTCGAACCTTAGATTTAATTTAAATTTAAAAATTTCTTGTACTATGCAAATATGCAAAGATTTCAGTTTTGAAAATTTTCTAATATTTTATGATTTATTTATTAAATACATTAAAAAGAGAAAATAAAATTTTTGTAATATTACTTTTAAATACAGAATTTGAAACATAATTTATATAAATATTTTAATAATTAATAAATTACGATATATTATAAATAAAAGTAATTTTTTTTATTGATAATAAATTTATTGATAAAAAGTAAATTTTAATGTTGCATAAATTACATTACAAAAATTTAATCTATTGCCACCATTAAAAAAATATTTTATTTTAAATGATTTTTATGTGAAAAGCATCTCAATGTTTTTTAGATAAAATAGAAATACAACTTTTTATAGAAATACAATTTTTTTAGGTTTCATCTTACTTCAAATTAATAAAATTGTTTTCTTTATGTTCACATTTGTTTATTTTGGCGAGAATGAAGCTTTTCTAATTATTCATAAAATTCATAAAAAACTAGTCTTATATGATTAAAAACATCTTCTTTATTAACATAAATAATCATTTATCATGTCGCTGATTTTCTATAAAACGCAAAATTATTACACGTAGCGTATATAAAAAAAATTTCCATTATATCAAAAATATACAATTGTTAGTATTTTGTAACTAGTAAATGTAAGTAGTCGGGATAATAGTATACGTTAAAAATATAATAATAATGCAAGGTAATCGTCGGTATTACAATACGAAAAAAAATTCTATATTTTATAACACTTCAAAAATGTTACAGATATAAATTATTTATAGAAAGCTAAAATTTCTTACTCGTTAAAAATGAATTAAATTAACTTTTTTTAATTTATGAAACCATACGATTTTATACATATTATAGATTTTTTATATAAATAATATAAATTACATAATTAAATTAACGGATTTATTAATTAAAATGTTTAATATTATTATTATCCTTTAGTATTACTATTTTAGTATGAATATCATTTTTTGCAAGACGTATAATAGATATATAAATTAATTTTTATTATTTATGTGGTACATTATACAAAAGTATATTTAGGTAAACGTCCTATAGTTATTAGAATTTCACTATAAAGATTATAATACTTATTTTATAATATTATGTATCTAAATGGATTACTCTGATAAATAATTGAAATATGTAAAACTAGTCGAGAATCTCAAGCTTTTTCAAGTCTAATACTAATCAAAAAACTGCATATTTTGGGTATAAAAAAGTATAGAAATAATTGACAAACAATTTAAAGTATAAAAGGTTTTAAATTAAAAAAAAACTTTTTCTCCACATAGTAATCATAATTCTACATAAAAAAGTAGTAAGTTTTACTCAAGCTCTTTTTTTTTTACGGTGGTTGTTTAAAAGGTTTGATTTTCATGTAATTATTTCTTAAAAAATTAAAAATAATTATTTGTATGCAGGTATGTTATTTGTTGCGTTTATGATATTACTGGAATTGTGTAACAATAATCTCTATTCGTTATAATTAATATTATGTATTACACTTGTATTGAAGTCCGATAAGAAATTAAAACATTTCGTTTGATTATAACATTAATATTAGATACAAGAAAAATCCTCAATTTTCAAACTAGAATAATAATACATATTATAATTATAATTATTGGAGAATGTAATTACATTTATTTACATTCTTTAAGATAAAATCAATCAGAAATATTTATTAAAATCGGTGTTACAATAATGTCTAATCGTCAAATTATGTGAGTACATATAAATTATAAAATATTTACTTTATCAAAGTAATGCATTTTTATTTACCAGTGAAAACAATAATAATTGCATTATTTATGTTTAAATGTAAAATATAGAAAAATAAAAACCAAAACTTATATTTATTTCGCATATTAAAACCGTTGTTTATTCAATGTAACTTAACTTTCTTTAAACGTCATGAAATATACTATATAATACGATTCATTAAAACGTTTATACTGATTGCACCCTTTAATTTATAATTGATTCTATTTATTTCCACGGCTCATTGTATTTACGCATATACTTGACATTATAGGCATTCGGCATTGTAACACAGAAGTTTACAGAAAGATTACGAGTTTGAAATTTATAAGTTTAAATAATTCCTTATACATTTGAACATTGTATCGTTTATTTATTGTTAGATATAGAAAGAATCCATTTGTAAAAAGCGACAATTATAGGTAAAGGCACATTAATATGTAAAGGCTCATTAAGATTTAATTAATTAACAGCACTGCTGCTTTGACACAAAAAACTTTTATTAAAAAAAATTACATATTAAAGTAAATATAATCTATTTCCTTAACAACCACCGCTTTTATAAAAAAAAAGATGCTATAAATACAGTAAATAATTTTTTGTTTTTATAGAAAAAATAATTACTGTAACAACCAAATAATGTGATAAAATTATAAAAAGATCAAATGTTAGATAGCAAAATTAATCCTGTTATATGTACAAATGATGTATTTTATAATACATTCTAACAATATAAAATGATATACTGTATTATTAATTGTAAAAATGGTTTACTTAGAAAAAAACGGTACTAACTTATATATAAAATTATTTTTTCTTTATTCGTGAAAAATTATTTAAAACGATACTATCAAAAAAGTGGTCTAATTTCGTATTGTTTTTTTACCAGTAGAACTATAAAAGTTAATAAATTATAATTTTATATCAGGAATAAACTACTTTGCTGCAGTCAAGAGATTGGCTTACTAAACATTTACTTCTGTTTGAATGTAAATGTACTAAAAATTTAATATAATTTTTCGTTTACGTGTAAATTAACATTTTCATACAATTTTATTGATTTTTTTCAACAAAACATCAATTAACAAAATATACTATATTTCATAAAAAAATATTTGAATTATACTGTTACGTGTGTGTTGTTTTAATATAAAAATTGAGCCTTATAATTAAGGTAAATGTTAAAATAAAATTATGGCCAATACAAAAAATCTCTGAGCATGTCAAAAGATCGTGTCAAAAGATTCTTATTTGATTTTATTTGCAATACATAATAATTAATAGTGATAAATGATTTAATGTCAATATAACAACATTTTTAATCTTTTAATAATAACATGTTTTATGTATTTTACTTTTCTGTTTTAGATACGCCTAGTTTCTATTAATCCATACGTGTGTTTATTGTTTTCTTATACTCTTTTATCACATATTTATCAATTTCATCGTAAATTCAAAGAATATTATATATTCTAATGATTTTGTAAATATTTATTAATACTTCTCATTTTCACATTTATATCAATATAATTTAATTCTGAGAAAATTTTTTAGTAATAGTTTTAAAAATTTACAAAGTATATTTCATCTCATTAAAAATAATAATAAAGTGACATATTTATTAATAAAACTTTTAATTCTTCTCGATAGAGATTAGACTTTAAAAAAAAACTTTTTAAAATTTTTTCATGTAATTATGCTTTTTTAAGTAAATTAATAACTTTTCTTCATAAAAATGTTACTTTCAGTGATAATACAAATAATCCTTTTGTCTATATTTTCTTTTTGAAAGCACAAAATTATACTATTTAATTATTTACGAAACATTCAGCTAATGTGTAAAGTAGTGGAAAATCTACAACAGTTATAATACTTAAAAATTTGATGAAATAAACTTGTATCCTTGATCTTTAATCGATTGCGGAAATTTTTTTTTTAAATTTACTATCATTTTAGTAATTTGTTTTGTACAAGTCTGTAAGAGTTTTAATTGATATTAGTTTGCATTAAACAATATTTAGATTTTTCAGAAAATTACATAAATTGTATAATATTTATTGACGTATAAAAAATTGTTTGAAATTTTATTATTATTAATAGATCAAAAAAATATTTTGTTAAAAAAAATTAACACAACTTTTTCCATTTATAAATTTGTAAACTATTATTTAGCAAACTATCGTTTTATAAAAATATAATATAAGTATCTCGGCAATTAAATATACCTAATACTTCGTCTAAATTTTATCTTAGAAATTGTAGGTTAAACATTATTTTAATTCATTTTATCCCATTCATATTGCATAGATTTTTAGATTAACTTGTTAATTTAAATTAATTAATTATAATTAATTTTTAGTTGTAATTAAAAATTAACTTACAATTAAGTTACAATAATAATCAAAACAACATATCTGATGTTAAAGCATATTAAAAATTATCCAAATAAATGTTTTAATTTCAAAACATTTAGTCAAATGTTGCCGTGAAAAACGAATAATTTTTATCTATTTTAAAACTTCTAAAAATTGATAATAAAATTTTAATGCATGACTGTTGAATTGCGTTTACTTTTGTTTAAGATGAAATTTTTTATACATTATAAAAGTAATTTGAATATTATAAAGCTAGTATTTAGATGAACTAGATTTTTATTCCCCATTAATCAAAAGTTTACAATAATATAAGCACAAAAATTATTATTCAACCCCTCTAACCCAGTATACGTGTAAGTGGTATTCTGCTTTAGAATCAGATTAGTTTTCCTTCAGGCGAATTCCCCTTCCTTTTTAAAGATTATAAATACGCATACCTTTAAAATCATGTTAATACAATGTTCAACATTATGTATTACAGCTGTTACTGTACACAAGAAACATAAAATTTATCACGATTCTGCGTTGTGCATTTTGTGATGAGTTTGGAAAACATTGTTTATTACCATAAATGCGTGTTAAAATGCACAGTCAGCTATTATACAGAACATTGTCTCAATTATTAATTATCGATTTTTAATGTTAATGAATGGGCGATAATAAATAGTTTTTTTTTATATCGATCGGTTTCCAAATAACGTCAGCGATAAAACAATATAAAATTTTGAAACGCAAACTAAAATTGATGTTGAATACAAAAGTCTCATAAATTTGAATTTTATGCTTTTCAGTAGTAAACATCTTGCATTTTTTAGTAATAATATATAGTTGAAATAAGTTAATAATTTTGATTTTTAATAACTTTTTTTAATTCAATTACTGTCATAAAATTTAAATTCTTTTAAACAAGTCTTATATTTCCAAATACTTAACATGTGAATCAAATTATGACAAGTAATAATATTCAATTTTTTTAATCTTCTATCGATTAATAAAAAATTTAGAAATTTATTTAATTTTGTATTTTATCTAGAAATAAATTAATTTTTATATCTTTAGTAATGGAGTTTACTGACCTGGTAAATATAATAATACAAAATCAATTACTTTGATAAATAATTTGACTTATATTGTTAATAATTTAATAATTAAAGTCATTATTCAATAAATAGTAAGTATTATTTTAATTTCCACTTCTTCAAATATTAATTTATATGGTATTTAAGTTTAAATTCTACTGCGTTAATACAAATATAAATTCAATTTTTTAAATTAGTATCATTCAATACCATTTTACAACAAATTAACATTTGTTAAAGTCACGCATATTAAAAATTCTAGTCAAGATTACATTAAAAATACTAGATATATACGCTATATCTTGTTACGATAAACATTAAATAAAAATTTCTTTTATCACAAAACTGAATACCTAATTTTTTTATAAATAAATTAGATGTTTAAACTAAATTTCCAAGTCAATGAAATCGTATTATTGAGAAACTCATGTAACAATTTTTTTGTATCAATTTAATCAACATAGATAAAAATAATACAAAATCTTCTAATTAATCATCAATTATAATGCTAAAAAAATGTTTTATTGTATATAATAAAATGTAATATTTTTAAATGAGAACAAAACACTCTGCCTAAAATTTTTAAAGTCTTAATTGGTGTGTTAGTCAAACATATAATATTTTTTTACAACTTCACAAGAAACATCATTAAAAAAATGATGATTTGCATTATTTATTCTAAAATTGACGTTGAATTTCTTATATGTCTAAATAAATACTGAAAGTAAATTAAATTTTATAAAATAAATAAAACCTAAGAGAAATTAATTAACTAAATATTTAAATAAAATAATTATTAAGAATTTGTTTAATAATTAAAAAGTTACATTTTTTAAATTAATGATGTTATTTAAACTATTTATTTGTTTGCTAAACGTTAAATGTTATTAATTTTGTTGGTTTTCTTATAACAATGTAAAATCTACTTTATTTGATTACTATTAGTAGATGTTATTTATCATTTACATATAAAACATGTAAATACTAAAATAATACAAATGAATATATCGATGTTTTGAAAAAATGTCAATATTTCAACTACTTTAATCTTAATTATATTCATATTTTGTAATTGACTGTTCCAATCAATTTTTGTAAAGGCATTTTATTATGTATACACTTCAATGTATCATATATTTATTATTTCATTGCAATGTAAATATTAGAAAAAGTTGGTAACAGGCTGATGTTTTTATTTAAAAAAATAGTATATAATTAAAAATTAATCAGTAGATGTTTAATGTATCAATAAAAATAAAAAAGTATTTTAATTAAAAAATATTTGATCGATAAATTTATCGATTAGGAATTATGCAATGTACAATTATTAACGTAAATTTGGTGTTGGCAAAAAAAAATTATAAAAATTAATGTGTAGCATTAAAAATAGTATAAAAATTTTTTTAAATATATACAATCATATAGTTTTTAGCACTTACGTGGATATGTGCATGCATATGAAAATACGTATATGCGTATAAATGGCAAAATTCTCTTATAAATTAGATGGGCACAAAAATGCACTTTGAAATATAATAAAGGGTAAAGAAAGATTAAAGCACTTGCACCTGGTGTCGTATGATTTTTACGAATAGGTAATTGTAATAAATAGTAATCGATAAGCAATGAGTTTTATTTGCATATGTAATAATAGTAATAATCTTGTGAAAAAACATAAGTTTCAATTTAATTCAAAATGAAATTCGAAAATAAAAAACAAACATTTCAATGAGCAATTACAATGTACAATAAAAAATAAATTATTATTGTAATATCAATAATAGAGAAGTAATACGCATCATTAAACTTGCGCCGTAGGTGTGGTGTAATTAAAAAAAAAAAAAAAAAAAAAAAAAAATTGAAAACGACTTTGAATAATTACTTTGATCGAATAACAAAAATAGTCTAAACGACCGCTTACGAGTGGAAAAATAGAACTAACACGTTTCAAAATAAATCGAAGGTTCGGAGTTAGATATTTTTGTCAGTAAAGTACTTTTTTTTAACAATCTGTGTCGTCGGCTAATTGGTTTTAAATGAAAACGATTACCTCTCAAACGGGTAGCTAAAAGAGAGCCGACCGAATTAAGACTCGAGCCGTAGAGGCGTGCGCGCAAGTAAATCGAGGGAAGGGGCCTGGGCTTACGTCAGGCTCTGGCGGCTGCGCCAGACTCGCGAGCACGTGTCTACACTGTACTCCACTGTACAGGAGAGGAATAAAAGATTCGGGCAAACATTGGAATAACCCCGAAGGATCGCGTGCTGCGGGGGAAGAGCTGCTCGGAGGAGTCCTCGAGGACTATCCTCGCTGGGTGCGGGTCGAGTGCTGGCAAGAGGACCGCCGCGAATCCGCGGTCGAAGGCGGGTGGCCCGACTCGAGGCGCGTCGAGCCAGAGGTCGAGAGAGCGCCCGGTCGGCGCTCGGTAATCGAGACCCAATTTCGCCGAGTAGCTCGACTTTTTTTAACGAGCTTCGAAGAGGGGCGGGCCGGAGAAGGGTGGACCGGGTCGCGGGGCGTTAGGTTCGGTTAGGAGGGAGGGATACGCGTGGAGTGGACGGGGCTGCCGCCCCTGCGGTTACGACTGGCAAACCTCCTCCCCTCCCCCGCCCCGGCCCGGCCGGCCTGACGACGGGCCAGCTCGGGGACCTCGCGGTCGATTCAAGCGCTCGGCTCGACGGATGTTGCGTGCACGGGCGCCGCATTCGAGCTCCGCTGATTCGGCCCTGGCAGCAGCGAACCGCCAGTGGCCAAGCAAGAGCGAGCACAGCCAACTGCCGAGCTAAGCTTCGCGTTTCTCACGAGGAGCGAGCGGCCGCCGACTCGAGTTGGCACAGCCCCGCCGGCCATGTTAGTTGTCTGTTCTCGCGCCCCCCGCCGCCGCCGCCTCCACCGCAGCCGCCAACAGTCGACGACAGTGCCGCTGGATTTATTATCTCTCGTAGACGTGCGCGCGCGGGCGCGCAGTCGGCTAGCTGCCCCCCCCCGGCCCCCGGCCCGAGTTCGATCGAACGACGGAAGCAAGGGCCGAGGACGCCTGCGTTGCAGAGAGTAGACACACTCGTCGCGTTCGGCCGGTGCCTCGGTCGCGTCTCGGCTCGCGCGCACCTTCGAGCCCCGGAGAGTTGGCGGCTCCGTGGAGGAAGAGGGAACGCCACCGCGAATCCAGCTCCCCGGTCATGTCGCTCGAGTCGCTGGCGACGGCGACGGCGGACAGTAGATCGCGGAAGCTGCTGGCCCGCGCCTCTGTCAAATAACGCGAGCCCGACTATTAGCGTTGCGAGCGAGAGAAGCCAGTGCTAGATAGAGACAGAGACAGAGGTAGAGAGAGAGAGAGAGAGAGAGAGCGAGCAGACTCTACCGTTGCTGCGGAAGTGAGATATTCGGAGAGGGAAGCTCGCCGACCCCCACCGCCTCCCGACAGTCTACTCCCGTGGAGTCGATGCGTCGGTGTCAGTGAGCGATCGAGGGCGAAACGAGGACCGCCGCACCGCTGCAGCAGTCGTCATCGGCCGCTCTCTCCCACGTGAGTCTCTTCCTGTGCTGCCCCGCTCTCCGCCCGCTCTCGAGTCGACGTCACCCCTGCCTCTGCTCATCCTCCTCTCACTCGCCGCCGCCGCCGCCGCCACCCTCGTCGTCTCCGTCGCCGTCAACCTACTAACCCTCACCCGTCTCGTCCCACGGCTTCCCTCCCTGTCTCACCTTCCGTGACCTCTGATCATCGCCGCTCGCGAACAACTGCTCTTCCCCGCTCGCACTCGTCGAGTCCGTCTGGAATCTCTCTCGTCCAGGGTGTGGACCTTGTGGCCCGCGTTCGCGGACAAGGAGAGGAGCGAAGACGCGCTGCATCCGTTGGCAGCTCTTCGAGCTTCGGTTTACCTCACCTGCCCTCGTCTCACCCCACCTGCTGCATTTGCCGCGGCTCTGCGTTCGAGCGACCCGGAGAAGTGGTAATGTTGCTGGGGAGGCGGGGCGGGGGCGGGCAACATAGGACGCATTCGTCTGGTGCACTTTGTACTCCGATTATCCGAGCTCGAAGCACGGCGAACCTCGGGGAAAGGGAGAAAAATATACTGGACGGTTGGCCCCTTTCGGTTGGCGTCCGCGCCTCTCGCCTCGCTCTGCGCGCCTTTTAATTGTATCGACATTGACAGATGTAGAAAGACGATGTCTTCCGCTTCAAGTTTGTGAGCTGCGTGAACGCGCCTATGCCTCTACTCGCTTCGGCAATCGATATCCCGTTAATTTTATCAGTTTCTGAAAAAAGATGCGCCGCCTAAATATACTGCGCTCGCCTCCTCGCATTTATATGCGCGCACACGCAAATATGTATGCGTATGTATATATATATATATATATGTGTATATGCATATGTGTATGTATGCCTATGTACGTGTATGCCCACACAATTGACCTTCCTTATCCTTTTCTTCCTACTCTCACCCCACCCTCCAGCGCCGTAGACCGATTCCTTGTCGTAGAGTTGTAGACTTTCTTTCCTTCCTATGTTGAATACCGCATATGTAGCAATAAACTTGACACTGCCGCTAGTTAACTCAACGCTATCCACACGCAGTATCACACGCTTCCTACCTTATACGCGGATTGTACTTCTTTCAAAAGATTAACATTTTAAACACTATTTATACGTATAGGAAAGGAAAGTTTCCATTACCAAAAATTATCAACATAAGTAAGACACGTGTCGATTTTATACGGCTTTAATTTTCAACGATTTGCAAAAATTGACGCATTTAAAATTTACATGATATTACACTGGACGACGAACGATGAATAGATTGATTTTGAACGCATTCCACCAAACGTCGCTAAATCACAAGGTCGAACCCTTGTCGGATGTGGTGCACCGTTTACTCAACATTCTCTTAATGTCTTACTTTAATTTTTTTTCATTCCCAAGGATAAATTTCATTCGATTTTCATTAAGTCTCCTTTCAATTATCTTTTCCCCTTCGCTTACACAATTTTCACTCTTTTATTTGCCAATGCTTCTTACACCAATGATTTATAATGTAATTATTATTATTCGTGTATTAGAGAACGATAGTGGATCCTAATTTAAGCCAGTCTCAACATGAGGGCTTCCAAAAGGGATTGGATGTTCAGAGTCCAGGTATATTATATGCTTTATTCGTTGCGTTGTTGTACACAAATGCATGAAAAGAACTATAACATCTCCACTTTGTTGAGTGTTAAGAATATTAAAAAAAAAATAAACAGATACGATTCAATAGTTGATGGATTTATATTTTTTCTGTATTATTATAAGAAGTTTATAAGTTTAATTATAATGTTAATTTTTGTCATGCCTCAGAAATTCATACGTATAGTAAAAATATTAATTTAACATAAAACATGTTTTGACATTTCATATTTTGCATTAAATACTTTAAATATTGTCTAAGTTATTAAATAATATACATTTATTGTTATTAATATACTTTGCTAAATATTTTTTAACAAAATATTAATAAAAAACATTGTTAAACGCAATATTCTCATTAAAGCTACACATTTTTTTTAATTGCTTATAATACAATTTTTTTAAATTAAAACTATTAACCAGATTCCTAAAAATGTACAAAACTTAAACAAGAACATCAATTTGTAGTCAGCTAATAATAATATATTTTTTTTTAATATACTTTTAATATGGTTTCATAAATAATTGACTATGATTATTCTTTACTATTTTACATAGTAATGTAAATTTTAACTTATTTGTCTAATTGATCTATCAATGATCAATAGGTACCAGGCTTGGTGAAAAATGATGTTGTGTTCGTTGTGGGTAATCTGCCTGAATTGGGTGCTTGGAATCATAATCAAGCCATTCAGTTAACAAAAGAAAATGATGATACAGACTCACCCATAGTATTTGATAATAACAGCTCTGCAGACTTTACGGATCTCTATGGGAATTCCAGTGATGGATTAGATGCCATGGAAAATAATGCCTACCAGCATTCTAATGAGTAAGGCTTCGAAAGAAATCAACCAAAAATATAAATTAAAAACGCTAATTTGATAATGGATTCACGTTTACATTTTAGAGGAGGACAAATATTTTCACAAAAAATAGCCTTACCCTCTGATGCTGATATACAATTTAGATTCTTTATAGCTGTTGTTTGCCAACCAAATGGTTCAAAAAATTCTGCCAAAACCTTGATTATAAGAAAATGGGAAACTCACATGTCACCAAGGCAAATAAACAAGAACAGTAGGTCACTTTTATTTTGTAACGTTTTATTAATAGCACGTAGTTAAATATTGTAAGATATTATTTTCAAGCATCTTATTTTATTATTATTGTAACAATTTTATAAATAATCTAATTTAAAATCGCGTAAATTATTTTTAACCTTTGATTTTTTGTTTAAAATGTATTACTCTGTTTTTTGCAAAGTAACTAATAGCTTACTTGTATATTAATAAAGCTATCTTAACAACATTTTCAGCACCGAGTAATTTTACAGAAGATATTTTACCTGATCCAGATAAATTTGGTCATCATAATGAGTATTGTAAAATTGAAAGAGGATGGCTAACAGATGAAACAGTGATTCAATTCAAGCTTTTCAATAATCCTATTAAATTATGGAAGAACAGGTTACAAAATAAAAAAGTTCAAATAAAAGTAAGGTCAATGATACGACATAGATTAATTATATCTAAAAAATTTTAACTTCACAAAATTTATTAAAAACCTCTGCATTCCAGATGACTCCGGTAAATTTGGTTAGACACAATTCATTGGAATTACAACAATTAGGAGGAGATTGTATAGATGATAGCCTTTCTATGGATACTCAAGATATTGTAGATCAACCAGCATTTAGTATTACAGAAATAGCTGTAAGGCTCTGCACAATGTGCAATTAAAAATATTTTTTTCTCTAAGTCTATTTTGCATTTCAACAACTCTTTTAAACTTCAACAGGTAATGAACGATGAAGAGGCTCATTTCAAGTATCAAGATCAGTTTGGTCGGGCATACAATGATGATGATTTTCTTATCTTCAATGTAGCTGTTCGATATCCTGAAACAGTCGTGAGTATAACTAATTTTAAAAAACTATATAACCGTATATATATAGTGGATTGCCGGGTGAATTATAATTCCTCGATGTGTTGTTTGTTATCGCATATTTTAACATTTGAGTTATACACTTTGCACATAAAAAAAGTAAAAATAATAACAAACAACAATAAGGGATAATATCTTTTAAGAATAGTTAAAACACTTTTATGACGAGTACATACATTGACCATATCATGTGAGTTTTCAGTAGACCACGAGTAAGCCAGCCACGAGTTCTTATAATAATAAATTTTACTTTTTTCAATTTGGTAAAAGATGGTTAAACTTGTTCAGCAGCTTCAAAGTGGATTCCAAAAATGATGCCTTCTACAATATAATTTGGACAATGGATGTGAAAGCTGAGAGCCTTTGACTTTTACAAAAGCAAGAACTCGATCAATCTGGTGTTCTGATACTAAGCATTGCTTTACATCATGTGTCACACATCACATAGAGATATGATGGTTTTGATTTCGTTTACCTTAATCGCTCCCATCCCTAGCGCCTAGACTCTCGTAAACTGTTTCATATAATCCGCAGATTAAGAATTTGTATCAATTGTGCGATAAAAATAATAAATTTCTTGATGGAAAAAAAAACAAAACAAAGAATAAGCACGCGAAATAATATAAATGTATAGAACTATGCAACTGTTATAATTAATACGTATTTTCATTAGTTTATTTTTTTTATTTTTAAGTCAATTTTGTTTAAAAATTAAAACACAATTTACAGTCCTTTACATCTACGCAAGAATTTTGTAATTTAGCCAACAGCGATTTACGAGGGGCCTAGACCTCCGCTATCTCCTTAAGTGCATTTGGCTGTGTGAGCAGTGAAAAAATGTATTATTTAATAATTCATTTTAAATAATAAAATGAAAAAGAAGGCGATGCATAATTTTTTTTTAAACTTTTGAAAATCTATTCAACTCATTGAAATAATAAATACTAAACATTGAAAGATAATAATAATAATAATGCTCACTTGCGATTTTAGCCCCTTCGTACAATTTAAGCAATGTGATCAAATGAAATCGATAATCTACAGTACAGTAGTTTCAATGTTGACAATAAAACTGATTTTCGTAATAACGATAATGAATGTTTCGCAGTTAAATAAAATTTGTACTTTTGCTGATTTTTTTTCTTCAAACTTTGTCTTAAGCGCCAACCAGCTCTGCATAGCCACTGTCATTTTTTTAATTTAAAATAAATCATTTAAAAATACACCAATTTCACATAATTCACGCAGTACACTTGGCTTAAAAAATATTGCGATATCAACGCTGTCACATCTCGTATACATCTGTGTGCGTCGAAAATGGTGAGATTCCCAACAGTCCTCTATATCCTACTTAGTATATGATTATTTTTCTAGCTGACTACTGAACCGCACGTGGCCATCGTTGCACGGCCAATGTCATATATAAAAAGCCGTCGAACTTCTGACTTTTATTGGAAAATTGTTTTATTTAAAACAAAATAATTATAATTAATAATTGGCAGGTGTTGCGGGCCTCACTTCGTATACCCGGCAGTGAACAGCATTTGACGTTTAATTTAGTCTGGTTCACTGCTAGATTTTCCAAGAATTAAAACTGTACTGGTCAACATTGCTATTATTCTATCAAATTCTTACAAACGCTTTCTTCTTTCGAATAGCTTGTAATTTTAACAAATATGTAGATTGGTACAGTTTATATTTTATTAACAAGCGATCGAAGATACGATTATTATACCAATACAATGATTAAAAATGTGCAGCGTAATTTAATTTTTCGAAAAAGTCAAAACATCTGTATTATGATCTTGAACTTGCATGTTTATGTAAAATATTTTCGTCACGTGTGCATTCAGTCAAAACCGTATTATGTTCTTTCTTTTTCTTTTGTGCGTTATTATTTAATTTTTTTAACAAAAGATTAAAAGGAAGAAAATAGCGACATTTAAACTAAGGGGATCTATCTATCTTCGATCGAAAAAATGCTTATGTTAATTATTTATCATTAGCTAATGTAAAATAATAAAAACATTTAAGGTACGTCAGATTTTTATGGAATATACTAGTTAAAGCAAAATACATTGAAAGGTAACTGATTAATGAATATACTGAAAAGTTACTGATTAAAATATTATCAATAATTTTTACATATGCATCCTTACGTCGAATATTGCTTAAAATAGAGTACCTTTTAAACAATTGTATTTCATTGTTAAATATTAAATTTGTAATTTAAATCAGAATCAGAAGATTTTACAAAATTCTTATTACTTTTACGATGATGAATTCTAATGTAAGCACGCTCATTAATGGTAAAATAATAATCGCAAACACAGCTAAGCACTTATAAAGAAAGCACGCATACAATTTATGCATGTTGAAAAACAAATTGTAGTCTCCCATGCCGATTTTTTGTATTTGCTCTTCCAGGCTTACTTAGTGGATTATTACGTCTACACCTCGAGATCATTTCCAGGGGAACCACCTACTCACATTGGATTTAGTTACATTTTGCCTGGGGCCTTACAAGCTAGCGTTGGACTTCTAACTGTTGCTATTACGAGTACCAAGCATAGGCCAATAGGTAATACGATAAAGTAAAAAACAAACGTGTTGTTTAATTTAACAAATTTAAGCATTTTATTTTCACCAGAGCGCAAGTAAATACAATTTTTTTAACAAAGTATTTCTTACCCAGTAAAATTGGGAACCCTTTAAAATTATTTATAAAGTTGTTAATTAAGTTAATAAGAGCGAATAAATTATTGAATAGCACAAATAATTGAAACAATACTAAGTTTTAATTATTACTAATTACTACAATTATCCTTTATAATTGAAAGTCATTTACATTATTTTACAGCTGTCATTATTATACAAGGTTTAAACTATTTTAATAAATTGATATTTATAAGCTATTTATAAAATTTTAATATAATCAAGTTGCTTTAGAATACTCATTTTAGATTATAATTACATGCTGCTTTTTACATAAATATGAATTACGATGGAAGGGAATTTTTCTTATAAATAAAACTCATATTTTAGGTCAATTAACAGTAGAATACGTAACTATAAAGCCAATACCTGATTTTCCGTGGGACATGAGTATTTCATATGCAAAGCATTGGGAGCAAAGGTGGTCTGGGTTAGATGTCGGTCATCGAGGACTTGGAACTTCTTTCACTTGTCAAATGAAAAAGTAAGATTAATCATCGATGTTTTTTTCTTTAAAATCGAATCAATTGCATTCTACTTATTAATGAATTGCCTTATCATTTTTTCCAACAAAACTCATCATATGTTAAAATACAAGTGTACACAATATTTGACTATGAAGTACGAATAAAGATTGAATGTATTATATTATTTCATAAATAAATAATATAATTCTAAGTTTACTATTATACTAAGAAATTTTTTAATTTAATACCGATTAAATACCTTTTAAATTAAAAAAACCCTTCTGCTTTTACATTCTATCATATTGTACACCAGATTGATCCATTACCATGTTAAACGGTCTTAATTTTTACATTAATCCACATTTACATTTACAGTTGCGCCAATGTTCGAGAAAATACAATCGCCTCCTTAAAAACTGCAGCATATCATGGGGCTGATATGGTCGAGTTTGATGTACAATTGTCCAAGGATTTAATCCCTGTTATCTATCACGATTTTTACGTATCAATTTCATTAAAGCGTAAAAAACAAATAGAGGCTATGGACATGTTGGAAATACCGGTGAAGGATCTTACCTTACAACAATTACACTTGCTGAAGGTAAATTTTTAATTTGCTCAGAAAAGTATCAATATCATTGCAGTGGAAAATAAATATCGCACAATTATGTACTGAATGTTCATTCGGTATCGTATTTCGTATATTTTAAATGTATTTCATTTTTAATAAGTTGCGTTATAGTCATTTGACTCTTAACTTCTGTTAACTTTTTCGAACTTTTACTCCATATTCGGCTAGATTTCTTTATTCTTGTTCCCCCTTTCTATTGCACCCTTATTTTCTTATTTATTGGTATTTCAATCTTCTATCTCTTATTAAGAGCAATGAAAAACCGTGTTACCGTGTTATTAAAAAACAGCGTCGGACTCGACCTTATTTTTGATATTTAACAGGATTTTTATTACCCGGGGGACTCCTTGGGCCAAGTGCTGTATTACCTTGATAAAGATGAGCAGGGGGTTAAACAATCGGTGAGCTTTCATATCGTTTGGGCGCCTCATGCAACAGCCATAGCATGCATAAGCAATGATATTACTTTTCTAATATCTGTCTAATAAAATAATATGATATTCATCGATCATCACTTGCCTTACAATTTCTTTTTCTTTTAGTGGAGTATAAATTTATTATATACTTTACTTCTCATAGTCTATTATGCGTATGAATTTAGCTGATGCGATATCGAAAATTTAAAGCAACTAATTTAAAAATTTTTAAACTTTACACATGTTTATGGTAATTTATAATCCTTAATATTATTGAAAATATTCATTTCTGGCGTATTTATTTGCAAAGTTGCCAGAATACTTCTAAATATGAGCCACAATTTTGTTTATATACATTAATAAAGCCGAGTTCAATTATTTGTAATTATTTTAATTAATATTTAGTATTTTTAACGTGGTTAAATATCATATCAAGAATAACATTGGCACTCGATTTTATTGGCTATTTTGTTTTTCTTAATGTGACCAGTTCTTCTTTATTCTCTGTTATCATTCATTATATTGCATATCCCCTACAAATAACTTTAATTCTAGACATGACAAATCTAATTAATTATAACATACTAAGTATTTAGGCGATTTCAAGCTGTATTATTTAAATCATATAGTTTACCGATGCTTCATTAAACATATCGAAACTAAGCCATTCAAAAAACAAATTCCAATTGCCTTCACCGATTAATCTTAGATAATAATCAAGCATGGTTTGAAGCTGCTAGTTTCTAATTTGTATCAATACTGATAATTCTTGCGTTTTGAAATAAAAAAATAAAAAATTGTGTGCAAAAGAAAATATTATCAAATCGTATGTCTGAAACAGTCAAAGGACTTTGATATTTTTCCTTTTCTTGTTATTAAGAAGAAAAAAATTTTTATTATATACATATTTTTATTTATAATAATGTTGTGTACTTAGGTTTACCATTTAGAAGAAGGTAGAGAAAAGACAGCAAAATTCTTCGATGAGGATCTGGAAGATCATCAACCTTTTCCAACGCTTCAAACTGTACTTCAGGAATTAGAACAACATGTCGGTTGTAATGTTGAAATAAAGTGGACAATGCAACTGAAGGTAATTTTAGAAGAGTTAAAAAATAACACTTCACTCAAATCTCAAGAAAAAAACACTAAATATATAATTGTCTATCTAGGATGGCACATTTGAACTTAATCACCCTTTTGACCTTAACTTATACTTGGACATTATACTTAAGGTTGTATTGGAACACGGAGGCGACAGAAAAGTTGTCTTTTCGTCTTTTAATCCAGATATTTGCGCCATGATGCGACTGAAGCAAAACAAATACCCGGTAGTTTTCTTAACACAAGGCGTTACTGTTAAGTATCCAACGTACCACGATCCAAGGTGTCAAACAATACCTATGGCAATGAGACATGCCTTGTCAGCAGATATCCTGGGTATAAACGTGCACACCGAGGACATATTACGTGATCCAAGTCAAGTCAAATTGGTCAAAGATCGTGGGCTAATTATATTTTGCTGGGGAGATGATAACAATGATAAGGATACAATACAACATCTTAAGAAGCTCGGACTGCATGCAGTCATTTATGATAAGTGAGTAATATAATGCTTGTAAAAGAGTTCCGTTTCTTTCACAAATTAAAAAAACATTTAAATACTTAATTTGGAAAGGTTTGCGTCGGCTTAACGGCACTCACTGTTATTCTAGATTGTACTTTACATTTACTCTTTTCAGAATTGACGAGTATAATGCAAAAGAGGTGAAAGAGAGCATATTCCTTGTGGATGCTCGAGAAAGTCAAAAGGCCTTAATAGCTTTGGCCCAATGTAATCAAACTTGTGCGACATCAGCCACAGCCACAGCCCCATTGGTACCGGCATTCGTTAGAACCGCCGGTGGTAGTGAAAGCGACGACAGTGTCGGAGGCACCAGCGTCAGTTTAACGAATAACTGTGATATATCACACCAGGATAAAGAGATTCGTGATCTCACCAAGGATTTCAGCGTGTGCGCATCCAGCTTCAGTCACCCGCAAAAAATTAAGTCTCTCGCGGACAGCTCTCCCACTAAAATCCGGGTGGAGGATGAATCGGCGAAGGACTGTCTTTGACTTGATGGCAGATTTCAAGTCGTGCTTATAAAAAGTAGATAGCACAAGGATGCATTGACACTTTTTATTTTGTCCTTTCCTTAAATATCTTTGTATATAAAAAAAACGCAATTTTCACGTGGTTTTTGGATAAAGACTTTAACAGAATGGACAAGAGTGAGTTATCAAAATGTAAGGGAAATACGTATTATCAGTTTTTTTTTTTTTTTATTTATCTGTGACTTGTACAATGTAAGGTTTTTTATATAACGAGTTAAATATTTATATTTGTAAAGCCAATGATTTCTGATTCATTGAGAATGGGAGGTACCTTTTTATGAACAATATAATTTTTTATAGCTCACTATTGTAACAATATAATGAAATATCTATGACAAAGATTGATAAAACAAATTACTCAAAGGAATGCAATACTGTACACAAGTCCTGGCTTTTTCAAAATGAAAAAATTTTTATGGTCAGGCTTCAAATTTGTCATACGATACCACATGGAAAAGTTATTTATCAGAACACATTAAGTTTTTTATTGAAAAGAGAAATTTTAAAAAATCTGTGCCAGTTTTTATTATTATTTTGTTTTAAGAAGTAACATTGTATAATTAAATTGGTTTTAAAATAATATCTTATTTCAAATAAAATTTATGAATTATAGTAATACTATTATAGATATTGCTATTATGCAAATTTAATGTACAAATCTCACTTTTTAAAAGTATCTCTACTTTGTTGATTTTTTTAATTTCCTATACATATATATATGTGTATATATATATATATATATATATACAATTTTAATTTAATATGTAGGTTTAAAATATTAAATGTCAAATTTTTAAAAATTATTGACTTTTCGAAACTTGATTGAAAATGATATAATTATAAACAATTTTAATTGTGACTTTAAAAAATTTCAATTAAACATTAATTAACCCTTATTAAAATTTATTTAAAGTAACAAATTTTGGTAAATATAAATATTTATGTATCTTTAAAACATGTTTAAGGTATAATTAATTGGAAGGTTATGAATGCGTAAATAGTATCAAATTAAAGAAAAAGAACTAACGATAACTTCAAAAGGAATTAGTGGATTTAAAAAAAAACTCATGGTTTCTATTTTGGATTCATGAGAATAATTATGTTAAAAATTAACTGAAAGGTGAAAAAATATGTTAAAAAACTTTAAAAAAAAAAAATAAATAAATTCAATTATGTTTTCGATATACATTTCAATTCTGAAATTTGTTATATTAAAAAATGATAAAATTGTTTGTTGCAGAAGTGCATTAACAGTTTGTTTTGCGGAGCTGGACAATTGTATCAATTGCTAGCATCCTATATGTGATAGTTTCATAGCACTTGTATTAAAAAAATAATTATATTAGCCACTACATTCTTTCAAAATATCATTTAACTGTACATTACAATTTGTTCCAAATAAGATATCAGTTTTAAATATTTTGTTCATATTATGTATAAATGTTTCAAAACAGATATGGTTACATAGTTACTAAGAAATTTTATAGATAATAAAGATAATAGCCTTGTAATTAACAAAAGTATCATTAAAGCAACAAATTTTATCTAATAATTTTGATAAATTAACTAAATCTAATTTATGCTATCTGCATAATGTTGAATGCAAGTTAATCATGGCAAATAAGAAATAATTTAAAATTTGTAAATTCAATTTTCTTTAATTCCCTCCATAACCATTGTTCCTGAATAAATCCAAAATTACTATCAAGCTTCAGGTATGGGATGTCAGTTTGTGTAAAGAGTGATCAACTAATAAATTATTTTAATATCTTTTTATTTAATTAATTTACTGATCTTTAACTTCACGTAAACGACGAACTGCTGACCTCACTGAAGCTGCAGTCGTTGTGGAAAATACCCAAGCTCCACCGGCAACTGTCCTTTTACACCGTTTGCAAGACCAAATGCCAACGACACTTCTTTTCATTGCTTCCTACAATCAGCCAATTCATTGTTGATATAAAATTAAATAAATTTTCTAATAAATATTGTAGGATTGATTGTTTACCTTTCCACAGAAAGTACACGTATATTTGCTGTGCTGTGTAATTTCCATTTTCTTAACCATCTTTCTAAGCGAGGCTCCATATCTTGTGCCATATTTACCAGTAATTCCAACTTTCTTCGTACGTTTCGCCTAACAAAAGTAAAAGTAATCTCAAATAAAGTTTAACATTTTAGCGGACCTTGAAATCATGATTAAACTTTTCCGCAACTTTTTAAAATCCCTAGTTGTTGCATCAGTTGAATGAACGTAAACAGTTGTTCAAAAATAGCACTAATGCTAATAAAAATTCAAATTTATGAATAAAACTTTTATTGCTTCAGGGTCTAACAATAAATTCTAAGCTTTTTAATATGTGATAAAGAATTTAAAAACGGACCTATAAAGATTACAATAAAAGTAGTGTCAATGGAATAAAAACATAACCCCAGGCGCGGGTAAGACAGCTTTAACGGAATATAATAAAACGAAGGTAAAGTTGATAGGAAATACAAAGTTTGATCAATGCAAATATTAAGGCGCTCGACAAATGAAAAAATTCTTTTAATATTTTGCGATGATGGGTAAAAAAATATAAGATTACTTGATTACCATTTCAACGAAGAAGGTACGCACTTGCGGACGAAACCGGAAAAGAGCTACGGAATGGAATCCCCCTTCACTTTCACCAGGCTTCGACACAACCGCACAACCACTCCAATGTATCCGTCCTCCGATCCCAAATCCCCAATAGTCAAATCGTCCAATGCCTCCAGGCTGGACAGCGATAAGTCGCGCGGCTCTCTAGAGTTTGGCTTATCTATGGACTAATCGTTTCACCTGCCCCCAAGCTCCCATTAACTATATCCAACTTTGTCAATAAATATTGCGAATTGTAAATAATAATAATAATAATAATAATGACAATGACGACGGCGATGATAATAAGACGAATAAGACCGTTAATCAGTTTGATAAAACTCGGTCTTGTATAAAAATAAATTATTTATTACACTACCTTTGATTAAATTGCCTATGCAATCGCGGGGAAAAGTAATTATGTACCAAACGCGTTGATTATTAAAAGGGCAGTAGCTGTTCGGGGTTCTGTTTTCATTTTTACTTATTTATTGAGCATAGCCAAATTAACGAAGGAAGCCCATATACTACTCTGCAATTTTAACGACTGCGTAAAAAAAAATCTATTACTTGTCGACTTGGAATTTTCAAGAATTTTGCTTTTAACGCACAAATATTGGATAATGTAACTGTGTACATTTCAGCTAGTCAGTTGTGAAAAATCGTCATTACTTAACGTAGAATTATTAAATTCCAGATCGTAGCAGTGTCGTCGTATTCGAATTTTCGTATTCACTTGTACATCTTTCATCACTGCCTACTCAAGGCTCGTTTTTTTGCAACGATATCACTATACTTACACCGCGGCAGCCAAGTAGACTTTTTGGCGCGGGTTTGTCGCCGGCTGAGCTCACTGATTTTATTCCAGTGGATTTCCAATATAATATTTTATCTTCGAAAGCAGTTTCAAAAGGAGCATTAATGGGCGACAAGGACGGTGGTAAGTTATCAGGACTAAGAGCCGCGTATCTTTCATTCGGCCTGTGTATAACTCGAGATGATGTGCCATCGAATGTAACACAACAAGCGTCGGTCAATCTCGCGAGCGCGCCAATAAGTCCCAATGGACGCTGGTGCTTTGCTTTCCCGCTATTTTTCATGTTAAAAATCCATGCCGATTATAAATTTAAAGTGCAGCCTCCACTTATGCACTATGACTCGCTTATCGTTAAAACTACCTATCATTCATCACGGTTATTTACCCGATAATGCCGCCTGAGAACTGTATAACCTGCAAGTAATATATCCTTGATCAATGGCGCTTACTTTTCACCGGCTTAAAAAGTACAGTTACAAGCTCTTTAAAACGAGAAATTTTCCTCCTCCTTTTTATAAGCTTGTGGCTCTTATTCATTACTATTCTAATTCATAATTTTCTCAACAACGTGTTTCATAAATTTATATTTTCATGTATTCACTGCTCCATGAGTACATGAGATATTTTCTGGCATTCCAAATGCTGCCGATAGAAAGGCTCAATCGCATTTATTCCTTTAAATTGTAAGCAATGATAAATTAATTGAATTTTAATTTTAAATTTTAAACAAAATTTTAGAAACCTTCGATGATGCCGTCGAAGAGCGAGTTATCAATGAAGAGTATAAAATTTGGAAAAAAAACACACCATTCTTGTATGATCTTGTTATGACTCATGCTTTGGAATGGCCTTCGTTGACTGCACAGTGGTTACCAGATGTGACTAGACCCGAAGGCAAAGATTATACCGTTCATCGTCTTATTCTTGGGACGCATACTTCGGATGAACAGAATCACCTTTTGATAGCTAGTGTTCAGCTACCAAACGAAGATGCTCAATTTGACGCCTCTCATTATGATAATGAGAAAGGTGAATTTGGAGGATTTGGATCAGTTAGTGGAAAAATTGAAATTGAAATAAAAATTAATCACGAAGGCGAAGTAAACAGAGCTAGATATATGCCACAGAACCCTTGTGTTATCGCTACAAAAACACCTTCTAGCGATGTGTTAGTTTTTGATTACACCAAGCACCCCAGCAAACCAGATCCCAATGGAGAATGCCATCCAGATTTGAGGTATAAATCATTTTCTTGCAAACAATTTTATCATTATGAGAAAAGTAAAGACATTACTTTTGTTATATAATTATCATTCTTGTCTTAAAATAAGGTTACGAGGACATCAAAAGGAGGGCTATGGTCTTTCATGGAATCCAAATCTTAATGGATATTTGCTTAGTGCATCAGATGATCACACAATTTGTCTTTGGGATATAAATGCTACGCCTAAAGAAAACAGAGTAATCGACGCTAAGACAATATTCACTGGCCATACAGCTGTAGTTGAAGATGTTGCATGGCATTTACTTCATGAATCTTTGTTTGGTTCTGTTGCCGATGATCAAAAGCTAATGATCTGGGATACCAGGTAAGCAAATTCTCTTTTTTACCGATTATTCCTTGTAATTATTCTATGCAATAATTATTCAATAATAACATCTTATAGATGTAACAATACAAGTAAACCCAGCCACACTGTCGATGCCCACACAGCAGAAGTAAATTGTCTCAGCTTTAATCCGTATTCTGAATTTATTTTGGCAACTGGTAGTGCGGATAAAACAGTTGCTTTGTGGGATTTAAGAAATTTAAAATTAAAATTACACTCATTCGAATCTCACAAGGATGAAATTTTCCAAGTCCAGTGGTCACCTCATAACGAAACTATTTTAGCAAGCAGTGGTACTGACAGACGTTTACACGTTTGGGATCTTAGTAAAATTGGTGAGGAACAATCTAGTGAGGATGCCGAAGATGGACCACCGGAACTACTGGTTTGTTCAGTTTTTATTCTGTTGTAACTTAAAAGATTATTAATTTACAAATTTCTGTTAAATTTATCAATTTAATATTTCATTGTAGTTTATTCATGGTGGTCACACTGCTAAGATAAGTGATTTCTCTTGGAATCCAAATGAACCTTGGGTAATCTGTTCTGTATCAGAAGATAATATTATGCAAGTATGGCAAATGGCTGAAAATATTTATAACGATGAAGAGCCTGATACACCTGCCAGTGAACTTGAAGCAGGAGCTTCCTAAACAATCATTAGCTTTATATTGTAATCAATTTTTAATTATTAAACTTTAGTTACTGTGTTACACTCACTAGAGATTTCAATATTCATTAATGAACATCAAGCATGCAGGTACATTGATTTGATTATTTAATAAGCACCTATTGTAATAATATTCTTATAATTGTTAAGACTGTTGTGTAATAATATCTCGTACCAATAAGTACTATTACTATTATTCTGTACAATCAAGTGTCTATATATTTTTTTAAATTATATCAGTTTCAAAAATTGAAAAATTAATAAATGATGACTATATTCTAATTATTAAAATTTATTGTAAAAGAATTTCAATAGAAAGGTTTTAAATGCGTAAACAAATTACTTTAGCACTTTTACTTTATTAATAAAAAGATGTTTCCATGTACACAAGCATTTTTATGTGCATATACATGTATGTATATATATATATATATATATATATATATATATATATATGTATGTATGTGTATACATATTTATGCATATACGTATTTAAGTGCTTCAACAACGTGACGAAGCTTAGTTAAACAGATGTAATAGAAAGTTCCTTATATATTTGCGCAAACAATAAACCATTTTCTTTGCGCTCACTTTCAGGACTACTAAGTGATATCATATCTTCAGTATCAATGTTTGATAATCTGTGAACAGAAACAAAATTTGATATCAGTGATTATTTATTTATTTATTTTTCTTATGAAGATAAAAACAGTTTTATTGTTGAAAATCATTATTACATTATCGATTACCAACTTTTGGTGTTGAAAAATTATCTACATCGGCTAAGCATGCAAAATCAAATTAATATTATACACTTGATCAGGCAATCATTCATCGAGCAGCATTCATATTATATAAAAAGCGTATTACCGTTTGACAGGTGCTTTTTTTATACCATCAAGAATCTTCGATATGGGAATGGTTGTGTCTGGACGGAAAATCTACGAATCGAAAGTATTATAATTATTATCAGTGTACCTGTATTTGCAGGTTGTATTAAGATTAAAAAATACAAAGACTGACATTGATAGAAGCATTTCTCATTTCACGAAGATCAATATTGCGAAAAAGATCATGAAGTATTAATTCTTCTATATCGGGATAGTTGAGTCCTTCCGATTGTCGTTCAAATATAAATTTTAGGCATTCTATCACCTAAAAGTTTAATGTGCACGTGAATATGTTTTACAAATCCTGTATTAATTTCCATAAAAAAAAAATTAAAAGAACTTTCTAATAACACACGATTATTAATATCAAATTAATGACAAATAAAAAAATTTGATCTAAAAAAAATAGTTTTCGAAAATTAAGGAGTTTAAGAATACAATCAAACGATAAAAATGTTTAAGCGCACCTGTGGATATTTATGAATATCTGCAAGATTATCTGCAGTTGGTTCGAAGCTACACAATTCATATCCCGCTGTCATTTCGAAAAGCATGTGACCTGCAAAATATTACCATAGCATTTTTATCAACGTTTTATAATCTATACCTATAATGATAATATAATTCGTTAAATTTCTTATTTGTTTGTGTTTTATTAACATGTTCAATTTTTCTCAATTTGTACCATTAAAATTCTCGTCATAAAAACGTATTAAAAAAAATCATCTCTTTAAAAAAAATTTACAGTAAAAATATTGGAGTTTTAATGAGTAATGAAATCACCCCAACTACAAATTTATAATAAGTTCAGGCGACGAATTCTTATTTTAATGTGAAGTTTATTTTCACGAAATTCGATTAATAATAATAATTCGTTTATATAAATTCATATTTTGAAAATAATTTTATAAGATTGGGGAAAGTTTCCTCTGTATTTGTTACAATCACGGACGCAGAGCGAATACAGGAGAGCAATTTTTTAGGTTTACAAATTAAAATTGATATATAGCGAGTACAGGGTCTCAATTCAGTTGTAAGGGGATTAGGATAAATCGCTCTCCCCATGAATTCCATAGGAATGATTCTGTAAATCATGAAATGAGAAATAACGTTGAGACCGTACCGAAGCAGATGGTGTCGATAGACTCTGGCGCCAATTGATTTGTGTTATTGCGTAGACGCGTCGCGATGACTGGATAGATACGGCTGGTGAAGCCTAGCAAAGTGTTTTCAAGGGCGGCAAGTCGAGCGACGCCGTTCTGGACGATGACGTTCCCCGAGTGTAGATGGGCCACGGTCGGGAAGTCCCTCTCCTTCAGGAAAACCAAGGCCTCCAGTATTTGACGACCCATTCGCTGAATTTGCGATATAGGCAAGCCTTTACCTATCGTATCATATTTTAGAGTCCAGTCTCCGTTCCAGCAATTTCGCTCTATCTGCGGGCAATCGATACGCGAATACGCCTTCAGTTCCCTTTCTTTCCTTTTCATTGATTTTCGCATTGGATGAGCGATTTCAACAAATGAAGGTCATTCGACCATGTTCGAGCATACTTACACCGCAATATTTATGGAGCTTTCCTACAACTATTGTGCAGTAAAAAATACTTGAAGGATCTTTTATAAGTACTATTGCAATCATTGATTTTGATTTTATAATCGCGTACAACGCCGAAGAGCGCTCTTTAATCAATATTTTACTTTATTTTATAAAGCCTTGTTTCGAGATACCAACACACGCGAAACGATAAGACACATTTTACATCTATTGCAGTCATGTGAAATCGTGCTATTTTCAATACGATAAAATTATATTAAAATTGAGAAGTATAAAGTTTTTTCTCAATTTTGAAATGCTTGAAACATAATAAGTTCAACTTTCCTAAATCATTATCACAAGCGTTTTATGTCTGATGCACAACAACAAATTGATAGCTTTATTTCAATTTAATAATATTTATAAAGCATTTATATTCATGGATAATACGTTATATATATATATATATATATATATATATATATATACATGTTGTATTTTTAATTGTCAAATATGCATACATTCATTATACCACCTGAATACCATACGTGATTGAAATATTTAATTGCTTCTAAGAAAATTTTATTGAAATCATACAATTGGTCTTTCACATCCTTTTAATATCTTCGCCAGAGCTACAAATAAATAATTTACTTATAGTTCGAAGAAATTACTGTATATTATTTTCTATTTATATTAATCAGAATACATTTTAGTAAAATATATTAACACAATTGTCTATTAGAATACATATAAATAAAAATCGATTTGACTTTTAACAATTGTTTTACAAATCATTTAAATTAAATTTTTATATTAATTATTTACATTAATTCGGTATAACTACCACAAAATTGTTTGATAATGTTTAAAGGGTTTGTTTATAAAAACTGACAGACAAGTTAATAATAATAATAGTGACTAAATCAAATGTTTTCATTAGTTGTTTATGTTATATCTGCCCAAAAGAGCTCGGAGAACTTCTAAATTGTATTTCACTTTACGATTACGTGTGATTTTATAAATACTAATCTCTATTGAATCCCCTCTTTAGCATATTTATTATGCTTGTTAAAAAGTAAATATCTATTTCGTATCTTACATTAATTTATTGAAAAAGCATATAAAACAGTTGCAAACAAAATGAAGTCAGTTTTCTACGTTGATTAAAGCTCATTTAAGTCCCTTAATGTTAAGCATTGAAATTATTAAAATCATTAATGATTAAAATCATTAATTGAAATTATTATCCCCACAAAGACTCATTAAAATATATAAAGTAAAACGTTTGAGAAGCCCAAGCTGTAGGCGGCCTATTCGTAAATAAAGCACAAATTATATTAAGAAATCGAGAAATAATTGAAAAATCAAGTGTCCAACTTACCCCGTAAATCATATCCTTTAAACTACCCTGATTGAGTGGCTGCACCAATACCACGTAGTACTTGTCTTCGTATTGGATAAAATCTATCTCGAATATTGGGCATACGTATGGATGCTGAAGTGTCAAAAAGAGCTTGTTGAGAACATCACGCGTTGCCGGGGTTATATGGAGGAAGCAGTTGCGATTGAGGGGCGCCAGAGTGAGGAGTCGATCCGTTTTCAACAGCGTGTCCTTGACAGCGAACCAGTGCTTGTCTACGCGCGATCCTTTTGAACACGACATTACGACAATTTTGATTCATCGAAACATAACCCAACTGACCTAAAATTCTTAGGCTTGCGGCAGGTGTGCGTGCAACAGGTATTGCAATTTCATTGTACTTTTGTCGTTATTTTTTTTTACTGCGACATTGCAACAGAATTTCATTACCAGTACGTGTCATGTTAGCTTTAATTTACTTTCGGATAATGAATATGGAAATAATGAACAAAGGGATTAAAACAAATTGTTTCACAGCTCGAATATAAAAGAAAATATCCAGGATAATAAGGAGCTTTACGAGTTTTGTTCAATTTTATATTAAATTTAATAAAGACTTTTCTTGTAGCTAATTTCATGAGATATAATATCTTTTCACAAATCGCATTGAAATTTAAACATTTAATAATAATTTTTTAATTTCTTCTAATATCTCTGATATAGTCACGTCATAAAGCTTCGATAAAATCGATGTTCTGCTGCCTCTCTATCTTTTTAAAGTACAATGAAGTACATGCACCTAACTTTGCTAGCTTAGTATATAATAAATAATTATGCTTTGTTAGACCGTTTGTTTAATAATTAGTAGAGTATTTTTCAAAATTTCAAAAATTGATCAATTCAATATTATATCTGCCACTGCGGTTTAAGTTTGCGCTTAAAATTAATTAATTTGCATTATTATTAACCTTGAATACTCAGAGCAAATATTATTTTAAAAATTGTTATTTTAGTTTAATGTACTAACAATACCGAATAAGCCATCTTGACGATAGTCTATAAGAAATTGTAGGTCTAGTTTTAAAAAAAGAAGTAAAATATAGAAAGCGTGAAAGTCGGTGATGGAGCGGAAAGCATTACACTTAAAATTTTGCCTTCATTGTCTTAAGCCAAAGATATACACTCTATTCTCTGCTCCAATTTATTATTATTTATTATTGCTAATAACAGGAAGAAAGTCTATTACCGGGAGCAATGTATTTATAATTTAACAGCAGCGTAATATAAATAAAATTCGAGCTCCTATAATTTTTCCATAAGAGTTATTCTTCGGACAAAAAGAAAAAAACGGGAGCGCGTCCTAAATAACGCCGGCAAATACGGTCGAGGTGAAAATGATATTGGGCAGGTTACTGGTAAAAATGAAGGCTTGATCCGCGGCACCCGATAGACGCGAATCGAGCCGGCTATTAGATCTTACGTCGTTGCCTCGAGCGATAGAGCCTGTCGTTCTTTCAAGCTTTTTCTTTTAATTGCAATCAGTGTCCCACATTCGTGGACAATTTACACCCCCATTGTCTCGCTGGGTACGAAACAATGCCGAGCAAACACGCACACGCAGGGCTTGCGACCTCAAGCCAGTAGACAAGTGCACGGGCACATGCGATCCCTACCGACATTGTTGAGATGCTTCAGGAGGCTGAAGCGCGATGTTTCTCGAGTGTAGATGCGGCAAATCGATAGGGCACGATCTCTCGATCTCTTCTCCATTTCCAAGCTGCCGGGGGCGAACGTCGCAGCTCCGGAGCTCGGCGAAAGCTCCCCGTTGGTCCCGTGCCGCCGGCGCTGATGCTCGAGGGCCATGTACTGACGTCCATTGCTTCTGGAATTTTTATTCGACGGAAATATTTATCAACTCGGTCACTGCAATGTATCGATGTGTGGCGCATTTGGGCTGGCATTTAATGCGAGGCAGAGCTATGAGAGCAGTCTTAATGTTCAATCCTATTGAAGACTTTGCTGGTCCTGAGATTTTCTATCCGAAACAAAAGGGTCTCCCTCGCTCAAATGCAATTTGCATTAAGCCGTAAAAATCTAACCAACAATCGGCATAAATATTACTATTTAATGGTACTTTTCACATTAAACTAATAGATTCACTTCAGAATGCTACAATAATTCGCTTATAACATCTTAAAAGGTTTAAATATTTTAGCCAATCGTGTTTTTTGTAAATAGTACATGTTACTATATGTATATTACTATTATGTTTTATAAAATATTTATATTAGCAAAAAACCTACACAATAGCCACGTACACCAACCATTTTATTAATTACATTATATACTTTCGTTTGAAATAAAAAGTTGAACTCCCATATTTAATATATATCCCATATACTTTTTTTTAATTTCTAAAAATTTTTAACCAAGTAAAAACAGTTAACAATCACATTCCTAATTTAGGTTACAAATGACATTATGCATATAAACTTAGTATTTTGTCACTTCAATGTTAATACTTGGAAGCTTCAAAACTGATACAGAAATCGAAATTAAAAAGCACTTTAATCAAATCACATATACCATTAAAAACATTAAAATGTACTAATCAACCCATCAAAATACGTAATTTACTAAAAAACCTGAATAAAAGAGGTACCGGTTATGGAAATAAATCAATATGAATTAAACAAGGTCAAGGAAAATAATTTACTCTCTTATATTGTAAAGAGGGATAAACGTATAAAGAAAGAACACAAAGGAGATTTTATACAGCGATTTAATCCATCTTTATGTCGAAAAAATAAAAACTGAGTTTTGTTAAAACCATAGTATTGCCGTAGTGAGTATAGCATAACAACAGTGTAAGACAAAGCGTAATCGCGAGGTATAAACGGCCTTCGATGGGAGAAGAAGTACAACCGTGATATGATTATTGAATAAAGATTTTAAGTTGACGGCTATAAATATAAATAAAACAAGGTATTAGCCTCGGATTCAATGTTCTTCGGCAAGACGATTAAAAGGCCTAGTAGGCATCGAAGTCTCTGTTATTGTTTGTAAGTGCTAACAATAGGAAGTGCAAGTTAGAATAAACAACGTCTATATTGCAAAGCTATTTCTTTCTCTGTCTCTCTCTTTCTTCGGCAATTAATTAATCACTTATTATACTTATTCCTCTATCACAATAACTACAAGACAAAATTTTTTTCAATCTTTAAATTATATAATTTATCAAACGTCTGTATATAATTTGACTATGCGGTGTTAATAAAAATCATAAGATAACGGGGTTCTTGTATAAAACATGTTTATTTAGAAATTTTAAGAATACTTTTACAAATTTTGAAGATTCACATTTTTTTTTGGTTCCTGTATTAAATTTTTAATTACAAGAGTTTATCATTGAATACTTCAACTAAAAAAATCTGTTATTCAAGTTATTTAAAAAAATTATTATTCCATATGAAATGAATAGGGAAATATAACAAAGTAATTATCTTACGATCACAGCGTTCTTAGCTCTATTTGATTAACTAATATATATATAGTTTTTATAAAATAATAAATAGCACATTAAGCACTATTAATAAATAAATTTTTTGTCTATGCATTATTTTCTATATTACTATTCATCGGATAAAATTGTTTTTAACAAGCGATGTGTTAATTTTTTATTAATAATCATTTTAGCCGTATTGAACATTACTGCTAGTCAATATTGCGATAATATGTTATATAGAGTGAAAACAAAATTTTAGACAACTTCAGACCGGATTTGTACCTTGCAATTTATATAATAAAGTATCAATATGTGGGTGACATTTTTACAGGGCTTGTTACGTCTTCCTTCGCAATAAGAATTGTTTCCGGGAGATCAACGAACGTGAATTATATAAACGAATGAAGAATGAACCAATGTTAGTATCTTCACATTAAATTATATAACATTATAAATGCCGGTTATTGTATCAGGGTTGACATTTCTACCCAAAGTTACTAAACTTCAAAGGCTTCATCCAATAACAGATGGTCGTACAATTGTTTTCAAATAATTATTCTTATTACGAGGGTCGGGAAAAATACGTCTTTCTTGACTACAAATACAATAAAAAAGTCATAATTTAATTATACAATTAGACATCGAAAAATAAATGTCATAAAAAGTTCGTTATTTTAGTCGTTTGCTAAATTTATTAATAGTTAAAAAGAATATAAAGAAAACGTATATAGAAACAGTTATAATTGGTTTAATCTAATTGTAACCATTAAAATTTATCTTAAAACATATGATATCTTTAATCTACTGAATGAATACTTTGTATTAAAAATAAAATGCAATGATATGTAAAATCTTATGTCATTTACTTTGAAAATAATGAAAATTGAAACAAAGATTTAATTTTATATCAACAAATTAATAATACATATTAATATATATATATATGAGGCAAGTTAGGAATTTAATTTTTTTTTAATAATTGACAAATAATTTTATTCAATTATTATTTTTTAAAAATAATATACATTGTATTAATAATATCTACATCTGAAATAAATAATTTGTATTTCAAATAAAATTTCATTTAATTAAATTTCTTTTTCTTTTCAATATATGATATTCACAGATGTACAGGTGCATTATACCATAGTTACATTGAAAGAATACATCTTATATTTTGGTAATACGCGAAGCATTAATTTAAAGTATTTATATTAGAAACTAGTCGCTAATCAAAACGTTTAGAAGCTATTAAGATTTGTCAATCAAATCATACAATATGGATTAATTGATTTCCTTGTTAGAGAAATGCCAACGAGAAAAGTCTTTGAAATAGTCAGTTAATCAAACTGTTTTTTTAATCTTAAGATAATCGTGGTACATTTCGTATTTGTTTTGAAATTAAATAAAAACGTTTTACTGGTTTTTGTTTAACTTATGATAATTAAAAATTATCATCCAGCATGATACCACATGTAGAGTTTACATAAAAAAATGGACTCATTTTATACATGTAAACTAAGTACTATATTGTAGATAGAAACTTGAGTATTGTGGGGTGAGAGTTTGAACCGAAACAGGATCTTTATTGATGTTTAACCAGTACTTCAAAATAAGCATACGGCTTAGCGAAATTCTTGAAATCACAATGAAAGCATAAAAGAGCTAAAATTGGGTTGGACACGCATAAACCAAATTAGGAACTTTGCTCTTTGAAGAATACATGCGTGTTAGTGAAAGCTTGACTTCCTCCCATTCTTCCACATCGAGCTCTCGTCCGTGATTTATTTATTCGTCTTTTGTTCACTACAGAATAAAGTTCGTCTCTTATAAAAATCAGGTTTTGAGACACATGGCTTTGTGACCTGAATTTCGATAGCCGTATCAATCAACCACGTTCTTCTGGATAAATTCAACGATAGGTAAATAGATACGCGGTATATTTATTCTGGAGTAAAAAAATTCAATTTAAGCAGCACCATGTTTTCTTAAAATACCTGTTTTACTTTACTTTGTACGCTATAACGATTACTCACTGAACATTGTAAATAAATATCGAGTTCATTAAGGCTGAATATAAACGCTAGTTTGATACACACGCACACACCCACCCATACATTGAAACCTATTAATATTTGATAGCCTCGTTAAAATATTATGAGAATACCCATGAAAAATAATGCAAACTATGATTTTCTATATTTTATTAAAAAAAAAACCTTAATTTACACAATTAATTATTTCATTGAGGATCGTGATAATTAATTGGAATTAAATAATCAATGTTTAATACAAACAAACATATCATTTGTAGAAAATAAATTCTTCCCTTTCCGTTTTAATTGTGAAATTTCTTTTAGGGGTCAAGTTTTTTACAGCCTCCGCACAGTAAATCGTCTGTGTAAATATGTTTGATTATATGCATTTTATATTAAGACGTATTTGCTCACGATTTAATTTTTGAATGCCTTATTCTCCTCTGAGCATTAAATTGTATACTAATCTACATTTTTATTATGGTATCAAGTTTTCATCACGCTAGGTAGTAAGAAAAACTTATTTTCTTTTATTCTAATATAATTGCTGTTCTATTTTACATGTTACCAAGTGCAAATATATATAAATTTAAGTAGATGGTAGACGATTTATCAGAAAATCTCAATAATTTCGAAAGTATTTGTTTTGTAAAAATATTAATATGCTAGTCAAAATTATTATACATAGTACCTTTCAAAGTTCCTCAGTATAATATGTATTTTTCTTATATTCTTCTAATTAGTATAAGTATGTATTTTACATTCGCAAAACTTTTTCCTTGCAGCAAAGTTAATTTTGTATTAAGTATTGGGTTATTTATTTGTACGCTTATCAACGTTAAAAGTTACTTTTAAAGTAGGAGTTAGCTGTTAAAATCGTGCTCGCTAAAATTTATATATATATATATAAAGAAGGTCTGGAATCAATGATCTAAGGGCTGGTCTGCCGTCGATGTCAAACCGCGATAAGCCCGATTAAATACCTCGTTCCGTCATTTTGTTCCTTGGAGCCTTTAACAGCGTACACTCGACTGAAGAGGATCTTCGCCAAGTTGTCGATTTTGCTCGTCAGCTGATAATAGCCCTTGGAGTCCTCGTCCTGTCCGGGGCTCCTCGCGAGCTCCTCGTCCTCCTGCTGCTCCCCCTCCTCCTCGACGCTCGCGCTCTTCTCCTTGCGCAGCAGAACGCTCCTGACCGAGGCGAAGGCGTCGTTGTTGCACTCGATCTCTATGGCGCTCTGAGTCCTGCGGTTCGCGGGCCCGCGGCGCTTGCGCCTGTTCGCGGCCCCGGGACGGTGCTGGCAAAAGCGGTCGTGGCCCGTCAGCTCGGCCTCCCGCTGCTGCTCGTTCTCCTCCCGGCGGGCGTTGAAATTCTGATAGAAGGTAAACATCCCGACGAGTGCGCTCCCGGCTCGGCCGCTCCTATCGAGTCCTCGCTCTTCGTCGCCCTCGCTGGTGCATTGCGACTCCGCAGAGTCAGCGACCCTCTCCGAGTCCGGCGGCCCAACTTATTCAACGGCCGGGGCGCACCCAATGGACCTGGGGCATTCAACCGGAGTGGATCTGGGCTCCGGTGAGCCTGGACACGAGAGAGTCCGTGCCGTGAGCATCCTAAATAATTGCACACCAATCGCCGCATCTTTAACATGCTGGCTGATATGACGAATAATCGCGCAACAGAGTTGGCTCCGGTGGAAAATAAGAGAGTCTATCTATTATTAGGGCACGTTGCCACAGAGCAAATTTACCTCGTGGGTGGATACTATGTTGGTCTGTTTATAATAACTATCATTTTATTGCTACTGACTCGCGTTTATTGTTACCGTTAAGACTTAAATCCAATCACAACCGATGTAAACTATGTATATTTGAATTTCGAATCACGACCAGAATTCAGAATCGAGCTTTATTGCGGTCGTAAGCATCGGCAAAACGGAAATAATTTATAATAGGAAATAGCTGGAGAAAACAATAGCTGCACAAGAAGTAGGCGAGTCTACCGCGATCGACGAAGACAATAATTGTTTTAATCTTGTAAGCGATAAAATTCAAAGGCAATGTACACAAATTACACTTTCATAAGAGGCGCATAACGAGCTTATTTCAAACATTTCAAAATTTATTTCAAATTTATTTCAAAACTTATTTAAAAAAAAACAGTACTTATTTTTTCTATTAAAATTGAAAAAATACGATTGCATACCATAATATTACTTAATAATTTCTATACACATCTTTCTACACGTTCTATAAAAAATCTGTAAAATCAACGTTGACATACCTTATGTTAACAAAAAATGGCACATAAATTCTACAGAAAAAAAGTAGAGATGAATTGGAGTAGAAATCGTATTTATTTTGTAGGTATAAATTTTGTTTTTAATGCAACATTTTTATTATAATTTGTAGAGAATAAGAATAAGTATTAAATGTTATTAATGGTGACTTGTTTTTATTAAACAGTGTGGACTGTGAAGGCTTTTTTTTTAAATTTTCATTTAAAAATGATAACAAGTTTTTCAAAATATAATACATCAGTTTTTTAAAATTTTAGAATAATTTTTAAGCATTAAACTTTTACGAAACTATACTTTTTGAAGAAAAATTCAATGATTAATGTATCGATAGTGGTTGAAACTATTTTTTAAACTGTATTAAATCAATATAAATATTTTAATAAAATTTTTGAACATTATTTAAAAGTATACGAACTATTGATAAAAACTCATTATAATGAAAAAATGCTCAAAGCGATTCAAAATATCAATATAATGTTTTTATATTCAATTATACCATGTAACGTTAGGTGTAAGGCATTTATTCAGCTAAAAGATAATTTTTCAAAAATTTAAATTGCCTTCTGTACGGTAATTTTACTTGGGGTTTTAACATAAACAAGGAATCATATATGTATTTAAAATTGGAAAATAGAATTTTTACTTAATTAAAATTTTACAACAATATTATGTACACACACACACACACACACACACTCTCATATATATATATATATATATATGTATGTATATGTATCTGTATAATATTATCGTAAGAATGAGTCTTGTAAACAGTTTATCAATTAATTTTTATGGAGATTTATAAATAAATAAATGACTTTTGACGGGAGACGCTTTCTTGATGTTCATTTTTATAACATTAAACCACAAAATTGTATTCATATATAGTACGGTATTAATAAAAACAATGATAATATAATTTGCTTTACTAATTTCTTAAATAAGCTTTTGCACAATGATTAGTGTGTAATGGAAAAAGTGCATTAGCTCTGCGGGAGAAGCAATCGCTTCGAAATTCAATACTCAATTACTATTAATTATTTGAATATTATTAGAAAAATTCCAACCTCGTAATATGTTTCATAAGCAAAAATATCAATTATAATAACTGTATATACGTGGGGCCTTGTAAATTTATATTAGAATTATTTATAAAAAATGTCGTGACACGATATTGTTTTTTTAAGCTGTCAGTGAAATCGCTTGTAAATAGAAAGAAGAGTGCCTTTACCAAGTTAAAAATGATGTTCCTCACAAAATCATGAGCTATTGTAAGTGTTGGTGCGTCCACGTTAGAAGAAGGCGATAGTCCTAAGCGTTGTATCTCATAAGTGGACTATTCGCGACAGAAGACTCCCCCGCGTACGTTTGTTCTGTACGAATGCAAGAGGTAAACTGGCCACTGCTTACTACAAGGTGTTTGCAACCCCCTGAAGTGGTTTGCGCGCCTGCGCCTCTAAGAGTAAAAATAAACCCGCACGTGTTTACTACGGCTCGATTAATTTTTGCCACTTATTATTTTGATTATATTTAGTACTTAAGAAATATTATTTGTAATATCAGACTTCCCACTAGTACAGAACACAAAAAAGTGTATTTATGCTTTATAATCTACATTTGCATTCTAATCTCTTTTTGCATTTAATCTTATGTATGGCTTCTTCAGCAAAATATAATTAGGTTGAAGGATATATTGTATGTAGGGCAATATTTATGTATTATTAGTATACCTGTAATGTTTATATAAAACTTATTTATTTACTTATAATTATATAGAAGGAATTATATAAAATAATTTGTACTGAGAACAATATTTAAATATTATTTTATGATATAAATAATAAGGGATATTCTGGGGTTTCCCTTATGCAAAGTTATTTCTATCGATATTAGCACTTTGTTCTTCGTTTAAACTCTCCCTTTGCAGCATGCCTTCATATTGCTGAGGCCAAGTTTTCATATCTATATTGCCATAAATCTATTAATATAAAACAGTATATTTAAAAAATATGCCCTAATTTTAATAATAATAACGACTTTTTAACATGTCCAATATGTGATTTTAAATTAATATTTACCTTACTTACAAATTCCATTACCGATCGCAAAGATAACTCTTCATAAGCTCGTACACCCCATTTTAACTCTGCCTCATATTTTTCATTATTTTCAGTTTTTTCAAGGATTATGTACTTTTCCTTAACAAAAGTCTAAAATAAAAATACAGCATATATTTTTAATGCTATTGAATACTTGTAACGTTTCAATAATATGGATTCTCTATACACTTACAACTGTTATTAATTCTAGGACGTTACCAAATGTATCACTCATTATACTATTCTCACTTATAATACCTAATTTTATCAAAAAATCTATAAGTGAACCTAAAATTGGTATAAAATAAACATTTTTTTTCATTTAAATTTTTAATGTAATGAATTATTAAAAACAGTACCTTCGGTACATATTTCTCCACTCATGTAAATATGTGTAAGTGTCAAGAATAATAACACATAATGATTTTCGATATTCTCATTAAAACGTAAGTGTGGCAAGTCATTTTTTATCATATTACATAATATGTATTTTCCATTTTCCACATCTATTAATTTATAGCCAAATACCTATTTAAGCATTTAAATTATTACACAATTTTTAATTAAAAAAATAAAAAGTGTTACAGTTTTTAGATAGAACGCTCTTACATCTTTTAAGGCCTCTTGAGCACTAATCATAACTGCGCGAAAATTTTTTCCTTGACAACCTATTGCTTTACTTATTGCTGATCTCATAATTGGTATCTTAGAATGGTCAGCTGCTAAAATGTATTTAACTGCATTGCCTACATGATGAGCATGCTCTTGATTAGTTAGTGTTTCATTAAACGGTACTTGTGTACATGCACGATATTCTTCATCATCATTGTTATTAATAGCAGTACTCGTGCTTGGTTGTGAAAAACATTTTCTTATATTTCGCGATCGTTGCGACATATTAAAATGTAATCACATTTAATATTTTCTAGACAAAGTTTGCATAATTTAAAGGTTAACAATGGATTAACACAAAATTTCAGTTTTTGTACACTCAATTTGTAAGAATTAACTTTTATAATATTTCCTTTCATAAAATTAATGATTAAAATACTTATTATGATTTGAGTTTAAGTATTTATATTAGCATATTTATATGCATAAAATTTGTTAACTTTCAAGTTTCAATATTTCCCGCTAATAATACTCTGTTACTGGCAAATTGATGTTGTACTGTTTACCTGTAAAAAAAAAACATAATAAAGTTAAACTCTTTAAAGTAATTTTGTTCACCTTATATTTACAATAAGTATAAATAATTACAATAAGTAATTATAAAATAATAAAATAAGTACAATAGGTATAAACAATAATGCGTCGTAAAATAAAAGAAAAAAAGCTTTTTTAAATTAAATAAATCGCTTTATAAATGTTGTACCTTAAACACGATAAAACTGCTGCAAAAAAAACTAAAAAATTACATAGTAGAGTCTCAAATCATTTTATTTTTAAATTGTAGCTTTAAATTTGAATAAACGACGATATTTAAATGAAAATTGGAAGTTCGAATACACTATGCAAGTATGCACTGTAGCAGTTATGCACTATGCGCATGCTGATGATGAGGTCACTAATTTTGACGAAAAGTGACCGAGTCTCCAGTTCAGGATCCCGACTAATAGTCTAATACTCTTTAACCACTTCATTGATTTTGAAATTAATTTATTTCGATTATTGACGCTATGAACTAACACAAAAAATAATTACTAATAATTTCAAATTATACGCGTGTCGTATTATACAGTAAGTATAACGAAATGAAGATGGCTGGGATTATAGGACTATTAACGAGGACTTTTTAAAAGCATACTGACCGTAGATACATTTCATTTAAATTTAACCATTCTCCAAGCTAATTCTTGTAAACGATTCTTGAAGTGTAGAGTGTATAGATTATAAAACATAGGAGTATCAAGCCACGTCCTGCTTATGCAATAGCAATATTGTCAATATTGCATAATTTAAGCGTTAGATCTCACGTCAGAGATGCGTCAGAGATACGTCAGCTATACGCTAGAAATATGTCAGATACGGTCTTTGTGGCTGGACGTCTAGGGCCACTGGGGGTTAACAGTTTAACACCAACGAATGCGCAGTGAAGTCCATTGTACATGTGTAATTGTGTATGCTCGTACGATCGTGCCTCGCGAAATTATCTAACTTTACGTTTTCTCGAATTTCTCTCAATGATTTGTTCAGCATTAGCTTGCAGCTGGAAGCGATGACGGTTTTAGAGTAAATTTTCAAGCACGGACACTGCCGACTGTAGAAGCAGTCGGTAACATCTGTGGAGTACACCTAAGAAAAAAATAAGTGCTTGTCGAAAAGCGTATTAATAGCGTATTTTGCTCTCGTGTGATGAACAACGTGTTGGGAACTACATATGCTTGGATCGGCTCGTTAGTCGAAGCGATAAACAGACTTACCTGTGACGTAGTAAATTTAATATTTGCCAGCCTTAGTATAATTCCCAATTCAGGTGAGAGAGACACTACCAGCAGCAGCGCTAATAATCCGACAGAGTCTGGTGAGAAAGCTGTGTTAAATATACCTCAAGTACTGCATGAGGCAGCATCGCTATTTGCATTTGATGATTTTCAACTTCTGCTGCTCAAGATATTTGCAACTATTTTTATAAGCAATATCTGCCTCATTTATATCGTTTGGTACATTTACGGGACTAGAATTACCGAGCGGTTTATGTCACCAAGTAAATACATTAAGATTTTATTCCTCAATCCTTTATTTCGTATATTTATGCTAATATATATAGATATATTGATGCGTTATACGTTTACGCTTAAGGTACCTCTTCGGAAGAACTTAAACAGAGTGTGTTAAATCTTAAACTTCCAACTGAACATTCTCAACGCTATTCATAAATCTTGTTTAAGCTTAAAGATCGAAAATATTTTATAAGAGGAAATGGCAGAGCAAATAAAATCCTTTTTTCGAAAGAAAGTTTCCGATAAAAAGTTTAAGCGCGCTGGAAAGGGATACAAGTAAGCTTGTTTCCATTACTATAATAGTTTTAATTTTTCAATAGATTTAGATAGTATTTATTAAATTCTTCTATTGTATATTATCTAACAGATTGAACGAGGCATCGACTCCATCTTCGTCTACATCATCGAAAGAAACTGAAACACCAAAGAGGCACGAGCCAACTATGGATGCAAAAGTGGCTGGTCAAGCTACTTTAGCAAGAATCGAAGCAAAGAAAGTGAACGATACCAAATTTAATACGTAAGTTTTAATGAATACATTTGACTTTATCAAATATATTTCATTTTAATAATATAATTTCATTTTAATAATATAATGCTTCGTTTATAAACAGTATGCTTTATTAATTTATTAGCTTTATGAATCAGATTTTATTTTTTATATTCTATGAAATAAAAATAATTAATTTATTGAAATTTAAACTTAAAATGTTTTAAATTAATGTACATTAAATTATTTCATTGAGCGAATTGTATAAATTTTGATAGATCGTATGCAGCTATACAAGCACATATAAAGAAAGAGCTACAACAAGAAAAACTTGCTCTTATGAATCAATCTGCACAGGCAAATAAAAGATTCTCCAATGAATTAATGAATACTGAAGAACCAGAAATAATATCTCACATGTCCGCTGTGAGTGGTATTTATTATCAATGTCCTTTAGTTTCTGAAGAAATCTTAGATAAAGAAACATGGTATGAAAGAATTGAAGCTTTTTTTAGTACTCAACTATTAGATGATGAAATAGGATTGTCTGCTTGCTTAGTTATTCATAGTTGTAATGATGGGGAAGAAAGAATAAGCAATTGCGTTGAAACACTTTGTAAGTACTTAGATAATATTATAAAGAATCCTACAGAAGAAAAATATTGGAAGATTAGAATGTCAAATAAAATATTTCAAGTATGCCATGACTCTATTATTTTATTAATTGATTTTTAAACAATTCATAAGTGCACAAATAAATTATTTTTTTTAGGAAAAGGTTAAAAATCTAAAGGGATCAATGGAATTACTAAAGGCAGCTGGCTTCATTCAAGAAAAATTGGTGAATCAGGATAAAGAAGAAGATTTTCTTATATGGAGTCCTGAGAGATCGAGTCTTGATAATTTAAAAACATTAATTGATGCCTTAAATTCTGCTGAACCTGTTCAGCTAATCCTTGATAGAAATGTACATGTATTGTTACCAACTCAAGCGGCGGAAAGAACTGAGTTACCTGCAGAATTTTATGTATTTTCCCTAGATGATTTGAAATATGAACAAGCTACGCGGTAAAACAACAATAATAATATTTTTTAGACACGCATAAGTATTTATATTTCAAATCTAAATTTTTAACATTTTTTAGAAGCAACTCTTTGAAATTAAATCAAGTACTAATGACTGCATCAATGAGAGAAAAATTTATGAATAAACCAGTTAAGAAGTATCGATTTACTTTAATAAGAATAAAATTTCCAGATAACATAATATTACAGGGGACATTTGACGTGACGGAAACTCTCAAGGAAGTAGTGCAGTTTATTAGAGATCATTTATTTGATAAAAACATTATGTTTAATTTAATTACTGATACAAGACAAGTGCTAACTGAAGCAGACTACGAAAAAACCTTAGAGACACTACAATTAGTACCAGCTATTATTCTTACGTTTTCTAGTAAACACAGCACAGATTCTGCAGCTCCATCACAATTTTTGAATGAAAAAACACTTAGTCTTTTGGAATCATAGTAAATATCGCTGGCGATTTTATTATACATTTTATTTATATTTACGTAAAAGTGCAGCTGTTGACAGCAGAACTTTTTCGATTATTTGTTATCAAGTATTTGTTTTTGCTTAAAATTTATTCTCGCAGAATTTTTGTATAATACATAAAATCTTTTCACATAATACAATAAATTTTAACCTACTACATTTAAGATAATAACAATTTTGTAATTTGCTTAATAAATAATTGCTAATTTAAGAGGAAAATACGTGGAGAAATTAATATACACTGACTTAATCGAGACATTGATGCTTAAATTAAAAATTCTATTAATATATGTTAAATTATTATTAGGTTTTATATTGATAATATTTAGATCTAATTAATATGGCTAATGTTTTCATCACAAATGCAAGTTTAATTTATTTTTAAAGTACTACAAATAAAATCTTTTTTGATATCAATATTCTTAAAAACAATTCATTTTTATAGAAGAGATTTTTGTTTCTCATTTTCTATAAAATAAAAAAGTATAATAAAAAAAACCCCTTTTGAGCATTAACAAATTAATAATAAACACTATTATATTTTTTATTCAAACATGTTCTACACTATACATTGTCACAGGCGCTTTTACAATATAAATATTTCAGCATGTAGCGTGCGTAAATTCGTGTAAAATAAACAATGTAGCTTTACGCTATTAAGGGTGTTTATAATTGATAGTTATAAGATAATTTTTTTATTTGATCTAATTATGATTTACAATTTTCTTACCAGTACCACCGAAATAGTTTACATTCATTTTAAGTAGCTTATGAGTATGTTTTCCTGTAAAACGATCGTTTTAATCAGCACTTTCAAACAGTGTCATGAGAATCTACTAGCTAAAAGACAATATTACCTTACATATTATGATTTTTAATTATTGCATATATTTAATATAAAGTTCAAAATGTATTTTTGTATAAACAGAATTCAATTGATTTTTTTTGTAATTTAACACATTATTTCATACTTCAACAAATGTAATGTATATTTAAAAATAATCATTATTCATTAAAAAATGTTTCCCATTAAAATAAAATCCGTTAAAATGTATGTTTTTTTTAAGTATATAGTTTTATCTATATACTTTGTATTAAATATCATAACAATTAAAAAAATTTAATATTATTAAATTTATATATTTAAATTAGGAACTATTTTAATACAAAAATTTTGATTTTTACACGATTTTATACGTTTTGAAACTAATTGTGTATACTGATTTTTTTATGATAGATATTTAGCTTTTTATACACAAAAACTTTATTTTTTATTTGATACTACTCATTTATTTATAATGCACGTTGACAATATATAAATTTTTTTCCATGAATTATCACGAAATAATGTAATGAGAAATTTTTTTCTTTAATTTCGTTCGAGTATACAGCTTTATTTATATGTAACACAATAAAAAAAATAGGTATATTTACTAAATAAAAAAATTTTAATTAAATAAAAACAAAATATTTTCATATTACATTATCAATTAAATAGTAAGACTAGAAAAGGTTGCATATGTTAAATCGAAACTCTTACAACTTTAGATTCTAGTCTAACCTCCCACATACTTAATGAATACTATCTGAATTTCTAGCAGTATACTCTCAAGCATCGAATATTTTTGTAAAATTTCTATAAAAATCTCTAAGTAAAAATTTTAATGCGTTAATGAGTTATTAAACATTCTGAAGATATAACTGTTAATCATTCATAACAAGAACTTTATTATGTGCTTAAGTGTATCGACACTCAATGTTGTAGAATGCTTAAAAATATGATTTGTAATACTTTTCGATACAGGCATACCAGAAATAAAATACGCATTCATTTCGCTTCTTTAGCATAAAGTCTGGCACTGAAAATTATTTAGCTATTAATGGATTTAAAATTTTTTTCCTTTGTTTTTTTAAGAAGATGGAAATACATTACACAAGTGCCGTGAGAGTCAACTGTAACATTATGTATATTGGAATTGAACACTTGGAAAAGTGTGTTAGTAATACACACACGGACGGGAATCCACGCATGAATATGCAAGGATGTTAACGCGGCATTTATGCATTTTAATCTTTAAATGCTTAAAGGTGAAATATTGGTGTCAACGTTGTAACTAGTTTTCAACTAATAAATTGTACAATACTACAGTTATATAGTAATACAAATGACTTTCAAGTTAATGCATTTTACTTTAAGAAGTTAGGTTTATAAAATTTTTTGAAATGATCGATTCGATTTCTTTTTAATCATCAATGAAATTCCAAGTTAAATAACATATTAATAATTAATGATTTTCTTCTTCAGAGTAAAGGGCATTTCAGTCTTTTTTAAAAGCTAATGTTGCACTTTAAGGAATCAATTTAAGGATTCCTATTACATCTAAAATCTTATCTTTTGTTTTGATGATTTATATTTTAAAATTGTATTTAGAAGCTAATATATAATGCGAAAAAAAAAATAAAAAACGTTCTACGAGTATGGAATTCTTATTTCAAGTTTTTGTTCGTAAAACTGCTGTTGCGGCTTAAAAAAAGGAGAAACGAAATATCATCTACATTGATTACTAATTAGGTCGATCGTTTAAAAAGTTGAAAAAACTTTTTAATCTGGGTTCACTCGTAAGTTTGCAGAATATATCCATCTTGTTTATTTAAATGTAGATGACCGATAGGTAAGCACAGCTGATTGATCACCTCATTCATTTAATGTGTATATGTACATATTCTTAATACTAGGAGATACAACCTGTTAATAAAAGAAAACTATGTATCCTGCTGGCTAGAGAAGTAGTCATTAATTTAATAATCTCGTCAATTAGATTAGTAATAAAGCGTGGCTTGTGCGTTTTTCGGGAATTCCAGTACTGTTAAATGGCCGGGTGAATGACGCTTAATTTTCGAATACACCGATATATGATCGCAGTAGCATATCACTGCTAGGGTTTTCTCCGCTCGCAAGGAAGGTCGGAAGAAGGACTTCGCCTGTCGACTAATGTCTCGATTGCTTCCGCTCCGGTCCAGGGGCCACCTGCTTCCACAGGCCCGTTATCAAGGGCACGTCTCTGAAGCGCTACGAGGAGCAGACGAGGTCGAGGGAGCGGGATTTCGTCGTGTCCGACTCGACGTCTGGCCAAGTGCACGGGGACTTGGTACATTGCGGCGTCATCGCGAGTCCACCGCAGTCCGTCGTTGACGTTGGGCTGCTGCTCGGGGACTTGAGCTCGCTTAAGGCAATACCTTCCGTGGCTGTGCTCGGGCAGTCCTCGACCGCTACCTGGAAACAATTAATGGCTCTCTTGGTCTAAATCAACTATGCCGTACCGGAGCGTCTGTGGGGTTAACGACGTTTTTGGAAGCTCTTTTCGTATGCTGATTAAAGATTTTTCAAAGCCATTGACGATATTGTCGAATATTGACTTCTTTATTTATACATTGTTAATAAGGTAGGCAAATAATGCGACAAAACATTAGTTTCTGGTAGCTTCAAATAAAATTAACTTGTCGATAAAGTGTTGGCATTGAAGTGTGAAAGTTTTTCTTTATAATAAAAGGGCTTTTTATTTTTTTACAATTTTCTGAAAATACTTTAGACCGCTAATTTCAATGAAATCACAAGAAACTTTATGAGTTATTGCTTGTTCGGAATATCTATCCCAACGAAACCAGGATTTTCTTTCAAATGGAGGATGATGTAAATTTATACGTTTCGAGTCTCTCACGCGCAATTATTAATATATTATAAAATTACATTATTAAATTAGATTTAATTTAAATTAATTAATTTATTTATTAATAAATATCATCATTTTTTACGAGAAACTTCTTTAATAAATTTTTTTTGTATTTAAATAGCCTAGCACCATTAAGTTTAAATTTATTGAAAAACATTTTTTATATATTTCGTAAGCTTATCTCGTAAGAAGAATATTATTTAACACGTATAAGATAAAAATAATAAATTATATATATGCGTCTATATATATATATATATACATATGTGTGTTTGTGCGTGCGTGCGTGCGAGTGTACGCATGTAGATAAGTACGTAAGTAAAGATATATAAATTACGTACTCAACTATCCGTTGAGGTAAAATGGTTTTCATTGAATGTGATAAGACAGTTCATATTATCTAGACCAAGATCATCTATGTCTATGCACGTGGAATCTCTATTGTTCTGTAATTATTAAGGAAATTTCAATACTATAGCTGGGAGCACATTTAAGCATGGGCTTTTCGATATTTTAAGAATCATCTTATACGAATTTCTTCATTCAAAATATTTTAGTATTTTCATCCAAAGAATAATCTGATTAATGAGGGAAAATCATGTTTTGGTATACGCTATTTACTATTTAGTAGGTTAAATGTGTCTATGATTTTATTATTTTTGTAGTAATATTAAAAAAAATTTTTTAGATATTATTCTAATTTAGAAAATTTTTAATTCAATGCAACAACAATTTTATACAATTATAATATTCCAATTCACATAAAATTAGTTACTTCGAAGTACTGCTGAAAGTATGCTTTTTAATTTTTAATAAAAAACTTTTTTTTTAAATTCATAGTCAAAAAGTATCCTTTAATAAGCATTCTTTTTATTTTTAAACAATGAAATTAATATAATATAGAATTATAATTACCCAGGATTCGAGATCTGCCTGCACCGGAGTATTCTTTGTTATGTCTATAATTACATTTGTTTTAACTTCATTCTTCCGTTCTGAGTTTTCTTTTCTCGTGGTCTGCTCCTCTTTTGTATTCTCATACACTAGTAAAAAAACAACAATATTAAAACTATTCTTTATTTATAAAAAATACCTTGCATAGACATTTTCATCCATGCAAAAATATATAATGTGATGTATCGCATAAGTCTTAATGTATTACATTTGCTTCAAAACACAAATATACATATTATACTACAACACTTTTTTTATTATTAAGTATTTTGTATGTTTTTGTTTTTAAACCTCATACTCTATGATAATCTTGGAAAAAATTTTATCATATATTTTATACCTGTACGTAAAACGGTATTATTATAATAAAATTATAAATCAATATATATCATTGAACTAAGCAATCATTTACATTAATTTTTTGTAAAGGCATAATAAATCATAGCTAATTTCATTGTATAAAAAAATTATTAAAAATATAATTTATAATATTTTTAATAAATTTTGTGTCAAGTAGTTTACAAAAAACATACAAAAAAATTTCCATTAAGAATTTATTATTAACTATGAAATTATGTTATTAAAAATTAACTTTAATCAATGAAATAGGTTTAAGAAAAAAATTATAATCTGTCATCTAATTTAAACGAATTGTTTTCAAGAAAACGTTGTACAAAAGCATATTATATTACTAAGTTAAAGGAATTATTTTACTGCACAAAAATAATCGTCTAAATAAACAAAAAGTGTTTTAAGGTTGCAAAATTATATTAAAACGGTAGCAAAGTTGTATGCAGGTAGTCTAAAGTATATATGTAGACTTTAAAGTAATTTAGATATTTAATGTATTCACATAGAATTGCATAAGATGCCTAATAGATAATAAATTCACAAAATGCACGTAAATGCAATGTAAAAATAATCTTATCGGAAATGTATTTTTACAACAAACTTTCCAAGCTATTTTATTAATATGTAAAAAACAGTATTGCTATAAGTATAAATATATAAATATAATATAAATGTGAGCTTTATTTATACAAATTATTGCTAAAATTTCTATAAAATAGATGAAAAAAAATTTAATAATACATCTGTTATTAAATTGTATTATTCTAAGATGATCGAAGTTGGATATTCCTCGAATTCTTTAATTAAAAGTGCTAATGATTGACAGTAGTGATTTTAAGAATTTTATAATTATCATCTTGAAAGGAATTGAATCGTTATATAGGAGGGTAATGCGAAAGTGTTCCGTAAAATATTTCTTTACGCCACTTATCTTAAAAAATGTTTTCCTCGATCATTAGAATCTGTCAATCTTCGAGGACATTTAGTTTTTCATTAGCAGGCAAAAAAAATTTCACAATTTTAATCTGCGTTTACAATGTTTGCAATAAGTTGACTATTACTATTAACGGTTTTACTATTAAATTGTCATTATCATAGGAAGCCGAGACAAATTAAGGTGTAAGGTTTGGGAGTGCATGGTAAAAGCCTGATTGAAGGATTCTCGAGCTGCCGTAGCTAATGAGTCGTTTTGTGTTATCAAGCCCTCGAGGCAGATTCAAGATTCCAATGGCCATTCTAGACCGCGACAATAGGGCGATTCCGGAGGTGCACTCGAGACCGACCGTCCGCACCAAAAGTGGGAGCCAACCCTCGGATCTCCGAGCGAAGGGAGTCGTCCGGCTCGGAGTCCGGGCCAAGCAGCGACGGACCCTCTCCTCCCACCCCGGCCCGCCCATCGGCCCGTCCGCCCACCGTACAGCTGCACGCCAGGGGAGGATTAACAACGAGGACCACTAACCCTTCTTATCATCGGGCGCTGGAGGATTCTCCGATTGGGCGTTGCAGTCCAGCTGCGAGAGCTGCCAGAACTCGTAGGCCGCGTTGAAGGTTTGGGCGACGGTGAGCGTGACAGTCTGGGCGACTTTGCGCTTCGGGCAAAGGTAGGCGTGGCACTCCATCGTCTCGTCGAGGTTCGTCGCTATAAAGGCGAAGACGTGGTCGTGGGCTCCGTCCGCCGAGCAGTAGGAGATCCTGTTGTCGAGCACGAGCCTCGGGTCATCGTTTAAAAAAGACTCTCCGAGCTCCGATGCCTGATCCCTGACTCGAGCGCTTGCGATTCGACGGCTTATCGATTCTTGGCCTTCGCCGGCACATCGTCGAGGGAAAGTCCGCCCGCGACAACTGCTCGCCGCGACGAGGAAAGCCGGCGATAATTGTTCTTAAAGGGGATCCCGGCAATAAAAGGCATCGGAGCTCGACAGGCGTCGGGGAGAGGCGAAGAGCACTTTTAAGCCTGAACTTTCGGAATTGAGCCAACAGTTTTAAATTCTAGACCAAATGCCGCAACTAAAGAGTGGCTTCGGTTCATGCCTTCGCTCAATGAATAATGCAATTAATTCACATACTAGATCAACGCCTTTTGATTAATCAACTCATTTCTATCTCCCTACTCGCCCCTCCGATTGCTGCAGCCATCCTATGCTCGTATATTCGGAACGTTAATTCTATATTATATATGCATTAATTAAATATTATGAATAGAAACAAAAATGATACCACGGCAGTAGATTTTCTACGGTTTGCGTAGTGAGCCTTCTACTGGACATTTCTTTATATATTTGAAGCAATGCAATAATAATAGCCATCCTTTAGAAATGGAAATATATACATCCACTTTTGCAGTGAGCCCGGTAAAATAAAAGTTTCAAAACATTGTCGTGTCCATCGATTCTCGACTGCGATAATTAATCCTTTAGAAGCTGTTTTACCTCGATACTTTTTAACCTTTATTCCTTTTTTACCTTTCTTTGAAAAAATAAAGTCCAATTACAAACCTGTATATTGATACTCGCAGCTGATCCTCGTCAGTCGCCAAATCCGTCATTCGAATGCCCCGCAGACTCACCGCCAGTGAGACTCTCTGCAGTTTTTTTCCACTGGCCTTTGCCTGAAAGAAATGGTGCAATCCTACAGTCGACGACTTAGACAAAACTCGATCGCTTATTCTACATACGACAAGAAAATAGAAAGGAGATTTTTTTTCGCCTTTTTTATTTACATTCCTCAAAATGCAAAGTTGTAAAAGGTCGAGCTAGAAAATAAGACTACTGATTTTTTTACAGTTTTCGAGGAAAATTAATTAAAAATATGAAAATTCAAGTTCTGTTAAAAATTCTTTTCACTTATTTATGTTAATCTTTACAAATCTTCAATCGAAATACATCAATTGCACACTTTAATATTTAAAAGCTAATGAAAACTAGTTATATACAAATATTGAAATTCAGAACATTAATTCTCGTGGAATATTAAAGTAACTATTTGATATTTTAAAACCGCTTGAAAAATTTAATTCAACTGAAAGCAACCAATTCTTTCAAGTTGTATGACGTTTATGTTCTATTGTCGTCATTAATGTATTAAAATTTTTCTGAAAATATTTACGTCGTTGATTGCATTAGTGATATGCTTTATAAAAGGCATAGTTTATAATATTTGACCCTTGAAATATTTAAATATTTTACTAAATACAGTTATTATCTTTTACATTATATATTTATTCGTTGAATGCTGAAAATGTATATAAATATATTACACATATATACACACATATATATATATACAAGCACTATTACTGATTAACTTTTAAAAAATTGAAATTTTACTGAAATGGTACTCAAAGCTCAATGTGCCTTTGCAATATCAAAAATGAAAAATATTTAATAACTTCTAATAAAACATTGCTTTTTCATGATATAAAAATGTTATATAAATTTTTGTAGATGTGTGCATAAATTCATTTTAATATTAATAGAGTTGAACTAAATTGAGATTCTTTGATTTGTATAAACCTAAAACTCATTCAAATATATCTTTATTATTATATAAGTCACGATGAACTCTTATAGATAAGTAATATTTAATTAATCATTAAAGTTAGTTTTCAGTTTGATAAGTACGTATGTATACAAGTTTTATGTGGCTTCTGAAAACTAAGTTAAAGATACTGTCGTCTTAACCTGTTTCGTTCGTTTCCATTTACCTTAATATTTTTTTATTCGCGCCCAATTCAACGGCAGTTGTGAAAAATAATGACTCACGTACCGTGGGGTGGGAGAATGCGACGTAGAAAATTAGCTGCAGACCTATGGAGGGATTTAGAAAAGCGTCATCTCCGGGGTCAAGAGCTTGGCTGATAGGGTTAGACTCGAGACTGAACTTAGCGAAGGGTGAGAGAGAAAGAGAGAGAGAGAGAGAGAGAGAGAGAGAGAGAGAGAGTGAGAGAGGAGAAATGAAGCGGGATGTCGATCCTGTTGATAGTTGTGTGATTGTGCGTGTTTGTGATTGGTGAGCGAGGCCCCTAAAAACGAGCTCTGCTGGTCAGTTACTTCCTGAACTTCTCTTTACCACCGGCTCCAAGGTGACTCGGTGGACCCCCCCCCCCCCAAACACACACACATCCCGTCAAGGACCAGAGACTCTGGAAGGCGTGTGCTTCGGATTTCGGTGTGGAGTTGCTCCCACAGGGGAAGAAGCACCTGAACTCAAAAGCAAGAAGCAGCACATAGATGGGGAATAGTGAATAGGGGAGGAGGATTGATCTGCACAGTCCGACGTTGAATTAATGCGAGCCTGCCTCTTAATCATTGTATCGTTATTGAATCGGCATGCGCCCTTTTTTCCTTATCCAAGAAGGTATTTTTATGTCATTAGGCCTTATCTAATAAAGCTACGTGTTGTTATTATTGTAGTAATAAATTGTGTGTCTTTTATTTGTTCATATTACCCGAGAGCTCTTTGACTCCTAAACTCACTCTTTTCCCTTCCCTTATTTATAATAAAATTGTCTCGACATTTTTAAAGAAAAAAAATTTCGACGATTTTAGTTCATAATTTAAAGAGCTTTATGCAATTATTTATTCCATTCTTTTATATTTGCCAGTTTTTTACTAAGCTTTATTTCGAACGAGGCAAGGATGATGAGAAAAAGAATAAATAGAAGGAGAAGAAAATCTTTTTTGGTGAGCAGAACGCTTGGCGCATAGTTTTTGTAGTTTCAAAAATTAATTTCGACGATCTTTCAGCTTATTTTTATATAAGCATTTTATACAATTTCAAGAAACCAAGTACGTTCATGATGTGTCCTTTCAATGGAAAGAGAGGATTTTTATCGATTGTAGAACATTTTTTTTTAATTATTGTTTAATTATGTCTTAATTGTAATTAAAAATTAGCCGGTTTAATACACGCTTTTATTAAGAGTATAGTCTTTTATTTTTAAAATTCTGTTATAATGTCTGATTATATATAGTATTCATGTCGTATCTTAATTATTTAAACAGTTCTTTAATCAATAACTTTACAGGTAAAAGGCCGTGAATCTATTCTAAATGACTTTTTTTTTATCCAAAATTATCATTTTTAGCATCAGTATTTTATATTTTCTATTGTCAATTTTTTAAAAGCCTTTAATTTTTTACCCCCGATAAAATTTAACTCAAATTGATTATATTGAAACACTCAATTATTATTTTTTGTTTTATCTTCTCGCTAAAAATTAATTAAATTCATATTGTATTTACAATAATCATACATGAAAGCAATTCAATTATTAACATATAGAGGGGTTTTTTTAATCTACATGCAAATGTATTTGCATGGATCAAAGTCAATCTTGTAATTTTAGTTACAAAAAAAATTTATTAATTTACATTATATTTGATTGAAGACAAACCATTATTAGACAATAATTATGTTAAAAGTATTGTACTTAAATTTACCATGTAAAATAATCCAGAAGGTTTGACTTTTTCAAGAAATATATATCACATAAGAACAGTTCGGTAGTTGTACACTATATACACTATCAAGTTTATTCTGCAAATATTAATTATAGTGTAATACGCTGATTACAGATTGTATAAAAACATTTATATTATTTTGACATTTGAAATGGATTAAATTTACTATTAAACAAAAATTTAAAAAATTCATTGTCAATGGTACTGTATATATATATATATATGTATCATATGAGTGCATGAGTTTTTTTATCTTTCAAATGATAGCTAGACAATGGGTCGGTTGTAATATCGCCAACGTGCTAAATTGTATGAACAATAGCAGGCCGATATTGAGGTAGCACTTAAGTTATATGTTCAGATGTTTTTATTAGTAGTGTATTTATCTATAAGTAACACCGAATAAAGCCGGTAATAAGTAATTACTAATCCTACAGTATATACGTGCTGGTAAATTGAGCGTCTTTTCATAATCTACAATGTATAAAATTGTACTTAGGCACGTCAAGTTTGTGAGGCGGGAGGTGTGGGGCGATAGAAACGAAATAAATAAAAGAGATGAAAAAAAAAATTATTATTTTAATATTTCCTTTGGAGTGTCGTCGCGGGGCGGGGGAACTATTTATTCCTTGAAATCAATAACAAATAACGAGACAAAATTAAAAATAAAAAGAAAAGAAGTTAATACCTAAGGCAATTCAAAATTTTCAAAATTTTAATATTTAAATTAAATTAAACTAACAGCGCGTTCGTAATATAATTTCATGATTTTGAGCGAGTACGCGGCTGTCAATAGTGTCAGAAAAATATTTCGTTATGCTTCGATCGCCACCGATCCGGCGACGGGACGGGCTTTCGCGTCCTCCCTCGATGCCCCCCTTCCCCTCTGATCGCAGTCTTTAAAACTAGGGACACAATATTTGAATCGAAAACCAATACGGAATAACGTAATAGCGAAACACATGGAGGGAAAGGGTTCTGAAGGACGAGCATGGTTCATCGCAACTTTTAAGTAGGATAAGGTGAACAAAAGAACAAATACATTAAAATCAATAAAAAATCAATAAAGTTTAAACAGTAAAACTTACATCTGGTATTTTCATTGTTCATTGTACTGAAAAACATGTGGGTTGAAATTTTAAATATTCAATTAATGAAGTCTCTACATATTTTAATTAAATTACGTTAACGCCTCAAAATTTATTACATTGCTTAATATTCGATAAGATAATTTTTTAATCATTTTCTCTCGTTAAATTTTCTCTTAGGTAACTCGTTACGTTATAATAATTGAAATTCTACATTTTTTTATTTAAAAATTTAATAATATTACTTATAGTACAATTATACTTTTTTTTATTTTCAAAAAATTATAATATTTAATAATGCTATTAGTCGTATAAGAGCACGGTTAGAATATCGATTTAAGCGTAGTATTATACTTCAATTAATAATTTTTTTTTAATCTCAGCACATGAATATACGAATTATCCCATATCATTGAATAAAACCCATTGAATTTTAAATTGACGTTTTATCATTAATACTTACAATTACTTCAAATTTTACAAGATTTAATAAATACACAAATTGAATAAGTTTAAGTGTAAACAGTTTAACGTATTTTTTATGGTGTACAAATAGATCGCCAGATATTTTCATGATAAAATTTATTTCCATAAATGAGTAGATTCGCCATTATTTTCCTAGTTTCTGTACGACGTACAGTCGTAAAGCCATTTTACTACCATCCATAAAACGTATGACCCAAGTTATCGTATACCCAAGTTATATGCGTAAGCATTATTTACGAATGTGTATTTTTCGATCTTGTGAAAGCTGACACTTATAATTTGAAAGTCCTATGCATTTTCCCGATAGCTTAAATTATCTTTTTTTCAAAGTAATTACTATATACGTTTTCTTTAACCCCTGTATGATTATTTTCGTTTCTTGCTTATTGCTGCTTCTAATTTTGCTCACTAAAAAGAAATGAAAAAAAAAAAACAACTCTTATTAATATAAAACGGAAAGTGCGACTACTTTAACTCAAGAGATAAATAGGATGTTTATACATTCTATGACAAACGACGTGGCTAGTAGTCAAAGAATTTCCTCTTCTTTCAACTTGTTTCATTTTTTAGCATTTCTTTAAGGCATTGAACAGCACGAATTCTATTTTTATAAATGAGCCTGGGCTCACTTATGCGAAAAAATGATATGAGATGAAAAGTCTGCAGGATGGATTTTAAGGCACGGAGTTACATCGCCGAGGATACGGGTGCGGACTGGAAAGATAGCGAATAAGGATAGTCCAGAAGAGGGAAAAGAAGACTGACATATTGGGGCCATAGGACAATGCAAGTTTCGTGAATTCCTATCTCGGGTCCACTGTTTTTGAAATCAATATGAAGTAATTGAATCTCTTTAGTCTTTGCTGTTTCCACATTGAGGATTTTTTCCCATTGATTTTTTTTGTACTTTGGTAAAGCTAATCTATGAGGATGAAAAATGTTTTGTTTATACATGCGTGTTGAAGGCGTGACGAGTAAATCCTTTATTTCTTAATATCAATCAGCATTGCTGAATATATTTTTTCAACAAACAAATAAAATTTAAATTGGGTTTGTGTATCCGTGCTTACGTGACATACTGTGTATTCACGACCGCTTTTGACAATGCCATTTAATTTAAATCATCGCACGCTTTTCCTCTTTCGACTTGTGTAAGAACACTTCAACAAGCTTGTTAATTACGTTATCATCAAACTAGAGATCTGGAAATTACCGACATAACTATACTATTTTAAAAATTTGTTGGAATGAATTCATTCGAAATTATAACTGTTCGAACGCGCTTAGAATATTTAAACATTATTGCAGCTTTAAAGCTCCTATCGATAAAGCAGTATTCTTATTACCAAATTATTTTGTCGTATCCGAAGAATATGTTCACATTTAAAAGCCTAAATAAGGAAAATAAACACATATTCGGCTATAAGGTTCATGCATGTTTGCCTATCAGTACGATGCCTGGATTCGTTAAGATTAAAAGAAAAGCAATCGTATTATTTTCTGTAAGAATTGTTTATTTTTAAAGTTGTTCTTTAATCGAATTGAAAGTTATTTTTCAAAAGTTATGAAAACCGTTGATATAGTTCCACAATATGTAGTCGTGCATGCATAATTATATATTACATTTTTGTTCAAAGATTTTTTTCCTATTAATATAAAATTATAATACTATTTATGTTATAATATTAGAAGTCAGTTATTGTTTTAAAATAAACCAGCATCGTATAACATAAAATTGAATTTTAGTATGAGAAGTTTAGCATTGAATGGTATCTTTTGTATTTTCGAACTAAAGAATCTCGAATATGATGCTAAAAGGACGATTTCATTTGGTGTTTTCACGTAAAAACATAATACATGTATTATATTGTAAATAATATTGCAAATCGTAAATGCGAATTCTAAAACAGAATAACATGAAAAATCTTTAAATAAATAATTTACTAGAGATTTGAAAATCAATAGAACACAACCCTACAAGTTAAAAAAATACAACCTAGTTAGAACTAGCGTAGAAAATTAATCTCATGAAATGAAAGAAAATATCGTTTTGTATTTAAAATGAAAACAAATATTAAGGGGGAAAATATACTATTGTTTCAAGGAGTAATATAAGAATAATAATAATAAAAGTCGTCTGTTATATAAAACTGTCCTCAAAACAAATGTATAAACGTAGATAATTAAAATATGATAGCGAGTAAGTCGGTAAGAGCCCTTTATTAATTCGGTAGGTTTTTTTTTATTGATTATTCAGAATTCTTATGCTACATACAGAAAATTGGGAATTTTTATATAGTAAGTGATATAAACTAAAAAAATTACCTTTTTAAAACGTTATATAAATTATAAGTATATATTAGCAAGTATCGAATTCAAATTATAAACAAATTTAAAGAACTTTTAACGGTAGAGTAGAATGCAATGTCTTGTAAATACCATTAAAAGTATATAGTAATTGTATAAAATAAAGTTAAATATAGAAAAACGTCAAAATAGAAACCTAAATTATTTAAAAATTGTTATTCAACTAGATTAAAAGTATCAATATTTGATTGAGCTTGATATCAAATAATGGAGCTCATGGGCTTCATGAGAATATAAATAATTCAAAAGAATTATTTATCTTATATCAACAAAATATTATTTTATAGCGAATAAAAAATCTCATAATCAATAAATTGTCTATAATTACGTAGTTTCATATTGAATTCCAATTATGTTGTACAGATATAGTAAATAGCTTATAACTTTCATCTTATTAGAAGATAATTTTATATTACAATTTGAATGTTTTATTAAAGAATAAAAATACTCTAGCAAGTAATTATTTAAGAAGTTTTGTTCAGGATCTGTAATTTTAAATTCTGCTTAAGTAATAGATTATTACGGGAAAAGTAAATGCTTTGCAAGTTTGTAGACTCAGTGAATTTTGCATAATTTGAGGCTGTCTGAAATGCTAGATGATGATATTACACATCATTGAACAATGTGATTTATAAATAATGTCCTAATTCTGTGATGATTCGACTTAAACGACTCAACCGACAATTTAAATATTATGCGACATTTAATAAATTTATACATTATCAACTTGTCTCAATAATAAGCTTATTAACAATCGAAGTTTATTAACAATATTTATTTTTAAAAGACGAAAATTAAAAATGTGTAATTTCTTATAGTTAATGATATATTTTTCTTTTAACTAAGTTATGGGTTAGTGAAAACCAGGTAAAAATTTTTCTTTTAATATAATAGGCAGCCTTCATATATGAAGATAAAAACGATGTTCTTTAACTTTTTACACTTATTAGAAGATTATTTGGTATTAATAAACGAAACATCGATATTCTTAAAACCGAAGATTGTAGTATACATGTAATTTGTACTAAAATTATTATACTTGAATTTTTAATGAGATTCGTAATTTCGGAAGCTAAAAATTATACTAAAGTAATGAAAAAAGTAGAAAAATATTTATATTAAAAAATTCAAGTGTAAAAATACTGATTTCTAAGGAAATAAATTAATGTTGAAATAAATTTGAAAAAAACTTTTTGTACGAAAAGTTAGAATATTTTTATGTGCATAGTAATGCATTTTTTATAAGTGACCAGTACCATTGCACATTTTTCACGTCATTGTTAAAAAGTATAATAACTTTTTGTTCATATTCCAGACTGTTTCACAATAAATGTGAATGTTTCCGTATTCATACAGCTGAAAACTTAAAAAAAGTACAGCTGAAAAATTAAAATCGATCAAGGGCACACTATCAAGCGATTATTAGAATTTGAAAATAACGTAGAAAATGTATGGTGGGATAACATCGAATGGACGATCGCTCGGGCACTGAATAGGACCTCAAATGCGAGACGCGATCGATAGACTCATTATCCGCGACGTGCAAAAGAGGAGGCCGCTGGTCAAAATAAATATTATCCGCACGTACCATACTGATGATGGCTCTTATGGCGTTGGCTGTTTCCTTCTCGCTCGATGGCGACTCTACCGGAGTACTGCCGAGGTACTTGAGCGAAAAGAAGGTCTCGGGTGGGACTTCGACGTCCTCCGGTCCGGTCCTGCTGCTGCTGCTGGCGGTGCTGCAGCTCGCGCTCGATGTGCTCGGACCCACGGACTCGCAGCTGTTGGCCAGGGCCCATTCTTCGCATAGTTCTACAATCACCACAGTTGACGTTTCCAATTATGTTCTATTCGCCAACCATCATTAATCGAGGTTGATATTCGCTCGGCCGATCTCCATGAAATCAGCCTTTAAAAATGCGATTCACTTTACAATTAACACAATTAATCGCAAACACAGGATTATTCGTTTGTTTATGCTTTGAGTTTATTATCGATCAATAATTAAGTTAATAGAATAATCGCAATCAATTCACGAGCGTGTATTCCTATGCGTGTATTTTTCTCATTATTACTTTAAACTAGACAATTTCGAATAAGATACGTAACTGCCAGCGTTGACTAAATTAAATAATGCTCCAGATACATCGTTACAACGCTGTTGAACTTTTATCGTGGTTTGTTTGATTTGAATTGCAGTTTGGTTTATTTTTTAAATTATTACAGAAAGATATTTCTGAAAAATCGCCTCTCTTTTATTTTTAATAAAATCCCTTATGCATCTGAATTTAGTTTAAATTTTAATTAATTGAAAAAAGAAATGACAGATAAAATGTTGCAGTAAATTTTGTCTTTAATATTATATTCATGTCATTCTTCATAATATAAAAATATATATTTTAAATGTATTTCAAATATTAAAACTATGCATGTTTATTAAACTAAAACATTAATGATAATTTTTTAAAAGAAATTTATATGCCACTTTTTAATGTAATTATATATAATATTTTTTTATTGATATAAGTCTTTTTTCCATTTTAAATATGTATATGCATTGCTTTATCGTCTGTCCAAATTCTACGTTGATTCTTTAATACTTGTAAAAAACAATTAAACTATTAAGATGGTATAATAATTTAACTCCGTTTCTTAATTTACCTATTAAATAGTTTAAAAGGAAACAATCTTCTAAAGTATTTTAATGTAAAAAAAAATATTACAAGAGTTATAGTTTTTGTTATATAAAAAAATAAATATAAATATTTATTGTAGATTTCCATATAAAATAGTGAATTAAAATTTATACTCATTAGTCTTTTTGACAAAATATTCTCTAATTTTCGATTCCTTACGAAGATATTTTTAAGAGAGTATTAAATTTTTTTTATCCTGCAACGGCTTTCGCGATTCCGCTTTCGTAAGTGGCTACTTGCCAATTCTCGAAGCTGTTCCCGAGGGTGGGTCAGCCATCCGCCGGTACCTTGACGCGCTAATTTCAACGAGCACAATATTTTTCATCCATCCTTAATCACTCGCTTCTTTTGGGCATCACTTTTAATTTTTTTTTAATTTCCACGGAGAGCTAGATAGAGAAAGGTAGAAAGAGAGTGAAAGAGAGAGAGAGAGAGAAAGAGAACAAGAGAAATTTATAAAAAGACAGTATAGAATGAGAAAGTAAATTTTATGCTTCTTATTTTGCATAACTAATGACTGGTAAACGGATTATCGTAAAATACTTCTACATTGTTCATAAATAGTACAAATATTTTTCAAAAAAAAAAAAATACGTTAATTAAATAGCCGATACTGTATATACTTATTTTATATATTTATTCTTTTATGTGACTTATCTCACGGCTTAACCACGTCTTTAATTTTACCTACGTAATGAACGCATGAATCCGTATACAAAGCTTTTTATTAATTCTTCTCAAATAAAATTTAAATCAGTCGGCAAAAGCTAGACATACATTATATCATAAAGGGTAATTGTTAAATTTTTTTTTTACGCGATGTTCCTCATCCTACAGATTATTAATTATTTTAATCAAATATATATATTTTAAAATAAAAAATGGTCATACTAGAAAGAGTTGTATGCAAATATTACCAAACATTTTTTAAAATATAAATTAAAATGTATAGCACAAACCACGTAATTGGGTTATAAATCGGCTTAAAGTTCGATTATGTTATAGTAAAAGTTTGCAAATTATAGTTTTATTTTTAACTATCTTGTAAACTGAGCTTAGAAAGAAAGACTAAAAATATCGTGCACATGTGTTTGATTCTTTTGCTTATATCTTATTTTATGCGATTAAAAGAATAAATTTAGTTTTGTTATATGTATAATCATCATAATACTAATAAGTTAAAAAATATTATTGCCGAAATTTTTATAGAACTATTTTATGTAGCTTTAATGAGATTTGTTAAATGACTTCTCACTGTATAAATATAGTGTAATTTATTAGTATTCATTTTTTATTCTAAAAGCATACTTATTTTTCATTTTCATATCCAAGACGTATTGACACTTTTGAATACACCTTTTTTTATAAATTTAAATTTAATTGTTTACGTTTTTATCCATTTTAACTCGCTTATTAAAGCTAGCATTAATTTTGACGATTTATGATAGGCTTGAGAACTTTATCCTTCATGCTTAAAATTAAATAATATTTAATAAAATTAATTAATTGTTACAATACATTACAAAATCAATGATAGATAAAAGGTATCAATCAAAGACTTTTTACACAATGTCTTAGTTAAGTTTAAAGTTAATAGTTGATTAGTGTATATAATGATTTTTTAATTAAATCATACTTAGAGCTCCATTTATCAATAAAATGTTTACAACCCAAGATCCATAAATGCATAATACGCGTCTGCCGCAATCGCTGAGTAACATATTCCTCGGATAAATAAGAATTATGAAGAAGATGGTCCTTTGAGATCGGAAGATGAGATAACGAGTATTTCGGGCCCCGATTTTGCAATTTCTCATACTTATACTCTGGTAAGTAACTGAGTATAAAGTGCCGTGAGCACAATGCAATGAAAAAATGAGTGCAAGTATTTTTATCGTCTGCTACGATGCAAATGTGTCAACAGTAGAGAAACTTAATAGTACTGATGACGGATTGCCGGGTTTAAACCATTTATAACGAAAAATATAGCTTTTGTAATTTTAATTTTGTACGTTGAGGATTTCATAGGATATATGTTTACGTTTTAAACCATTAAAAATTTTGATGGTAACATAATAGGGTGAAACTTACAAGTTGTTGATTTGAATCGTAGCATTTTGAATTGGACGTTTAAATCAATTAAGTTCAAGGATAATATATTCTACTATTGCTTAAAAATATTATTAAGAAAATTCAGTATAGCTTTAGATAATTGTTTTTAAAACGAAGAAAAATTTATTGATGTACTTATTTTACGCTCCTATTTATTAATTAAGACGGAGTATCGGAAGGCATTTATTGCCGGCCCCACTATACCATAATCTATCTCATGATGCATTACAATTTCATTTGAAAATTTACCGATTGACGAAGAAAATACGTGAGAATTTTCATTTCGCTGTCCGCCTGAAAGCACTCAATCAGTCACTTCTGTACATGTTCCGTATTCTCAAGTAGTACAACTTGAGAACCTGGTTCATCAAGCAATCATACAAAAACTTTCCCATTTATCAATTAACAATTTTAAATACCGAAATGCAATAAATTTTCATCAAATAAGTTCGTTATCTCTAATAGAGGAATCGAAGAGTTCTTTTTAAAAAAATTTGCAATTTGCATTAAATACTCATTACAATTTACTTTATAAATCAATCTTTTTCTTATTTCTGTCAATGTATAGTCTACTATCTGATAAGACATTCTATTCGACGCATTTACAGATAGTCGGCCATGAACGCTTGTCATACGATTTTATTATTATCATGCACTCAGAAGCTTTCTTTCTATGAAGCTGTGTAGCTATCGAAGGCGTTATCTTAATCGGATCACAGAATGCTCGGCAATTTGCTAAATAAATTTGAAAGGCGTAATTAAGAGGAAGTGCGGATTGAAAAAAGGTGCTAATTTAAAAAGGAAGCATTTGATCAACAAGATTTCAACGAGACATAATTTTTCAAGGCATATTGTTAATGTTAACCTTTTCGAAGAGTGATAAATGCAATATTGCAATTATAAGAAAATTTTATAAATTATTTACGATCAGGGTCTTAAACAACAATTATTAAATAAATTGTATGGTCACATATATTATTGTATAGTGTACTATATATTTTGAGCTCATTTCATAAATTTATTTAAATTGTTAAATGTAATGTCGATGTTAACATCAGTATGGAATTTTTTTCGGAAATTTTTAATGAATCTGTCTATTCTTTAATAAAAGTCCTTATATATTTTTATCGAAAATGACTTAAAATTGAATCAAATGATAAACATTGCTCTTTTGTACTAAAAGTAGTAGAAGGTACTTTTGTAGTAGAAAGTTTATTTTAAAGAGTTTTTAAAAACGTATTAATTTTTTAAGCTACTTCATGCATACGTGCATTTATGTATATACGTAAATATATATGTAAGCACATGTATAAACACATGTATATTGTATTCGCTATGACCTTACATCAAGATATACCGTATTTTAGGTGCTTTCTGTGAACATGAAGATGATAATACGCAGAAACGGAAGTCTTTAACACTTAATAATAGTACAGAATTAAGATTTATAATATAATATAATAGCAAGTGTTTCGGCTAATTTTATGAAAGACCTTAATAATATTCTTCATTTTTTAAATATATATTTATAAATAAATATTGTTTATAAGAAATATAAATATTAAAAAAAAATCTTATGGCAATCATGCGGTTTATATAAAGCTAAAAAAGAAAGAGGGGCGGAATTCACTACTCCAACGGTTTCACAAAAGCAATAAATCGTACTGGAGCTTAGCTAACGAAACGCTACTAGTAAAAAATATACACGGGAACAGAAAAGGGAGAGTTATGGACTTTGCATTCTTTGCCTTCAGCTAAAATGTATACATATTCGATTACTAACATTTAAGAGAATCCACCTAATTTCGAAGAGTAAAATTTGGTCTCAGTAGATGAATGTAATACAAAAAAATTCCGTCGCGTGTGCACCCGCTTTCAGCTCACGTCCTTTCATCACTGTCGAAAGAGGTGAACGAAAATCCCTGTGGAGCCTACATAACGTTCTTCCTTACAGCCGGGTAGCTTCGCAAGCTTTCTCCGAGTCGATCGAACTAGTGACGATGTTAAGGTTAGCACCGATTCAGATGGGAGACTTGTAGGAGGATGTCTTGTAAGTCATTCGATGGCTTCTTTATCCATTTTCATGTACCTTACACATTCGGAATGTTTCGGATTATTCCCTTGAAGCGATATCGATTTTAAAGAGATAACGATATAAGGCTGCATTTTAAGTCTTGGAAGAAGAGACACATATGTTACCGTATATTATTTGAAGTACAAAAATTTGCCTTTAAAGGAGCATATTAATTTTTTTTTAACAATAATTCATAATTAAACTGTAACTCTCTAATATGCAATAAAATTAATTCTTGATAAGTTGAATAAAAGACCTCCATATGAAAAGCTTACTTAGCTAAGATATAAATAATAAAAAACGTAACGAATCATTTAATTTATGTGATTTTATAAATTTAGAGTCAATGGTAAAAAATGTAAAAGAAAATTTTTTCTAAAAACTATTAAAGAAAATTTAAAAGTTCCATTTTTTTTAGTTTTCATTAGGCTAACCTTTCGACCTATAAAGATCTTTAAGTTTTGAATACTGAAGATCAAACATTTTATGATAACCAATTTAAAATACCTTTACTTGTTCGGCATTTATATTAAATATTATATAACTTTTATTACTGATACTTACTTAATTACTATTTCTTTTTACAAAATGCGGATACTTTAGTATATTTTATTAAACTTCCAGAAAAAATTATAAAATTATAAATTTCATGAAATGAATTATTTTTAAAATTCTAGCAAATAGCGCGAATACGTATACCAAGTAAAATTTTTTATTCTAACATTAACATCTAATCGTTTTTATTTTAATGTTATCTTTAAGGTTTTGATAAATTAAAAAAATTGAATAAACTTACTTTATTGCGCTTATAAATTAATTAAAAACATTACTGTAAATATTTGTATTTGCTATATATATATATATATATATATATATATACATATGTTTGTATTTGCATTTAATTTTTAACGAAACTTCCATTATTTTATTTTCTCGTATTTTAGTAATATCATTAACTTTTGTGCAAAGAATGAACGACACGTATAATTTAAATTATATTATATCAGATGTAATCATGAATTTAAAAAATTCAAGTGATTGTAAAAGTGAGTCAATATGAGTATCTCTTTTTATATTATAAGACAAGTATTTTCTTCTCTAATGATTAACTTAAATCGATCTTCTTATAAATATTTCTCGATGCTACAGGTATGTAGTATTAGTCTAAATACATTTTTTTAATGGATATATAAATATTAAAGGATTTCCTCAATTCCAATTCGTCTTAAGTGTAAGAAAACATAATTTCAATAATGATTTTGCATAATTTTATTATTTACTATAAGCAATTCTAAACAATGTATAATTTTAAGGACAGTTATATAGATATTGTAAATACAAGACGATTTTAATTTTAATTAGATATTAAACATAAATATTTCCTATTTTCCTAATTAGTCAGAAATTTATAACGAAATTAGTTTTATATTTTTTAAAATATATTTTTCAATTTTAATATAATTTCTGAAAAGTTTGTTCTTAGTTCATAATGTTTTTAATTAAAGGACAATTTGATACATTAAAAATATACAATAAGTTTTATTAACCTTTTTATTTACTTTTTAAGATTATAAATAATATAAATGAGAAATAATAGAGCTACAAATTGTTTTAAATCCACATAAATACTTAAACGTAAAAAGAAAAATACAATTTTTAAAAGTACAAATTTATCTATGTATGTGTTTAAAGGTAATGTTCATTTTTTCATACATTAGTTGTGTAATAACAAAAGGTACATTGCACATATGTAAAGAAAATTAGTTCTTTTATTTAAATCTAAAGTAGAAACTATTTTACGAATGAGCTTTAAAGACTAACATGGCTAAATAAATAAAAGAAAATACATTGCATAACTTCTGATAATAAAAGATCACGTATACAAATTTATTAAATATTATTAAATTTATTATTTTATTTATGTTTATTATTAAATATTCTTTTACTAATCAATTATTATTATATTTTAAATAAAAAAATATGTATTATGCATATTTTATAAAGTTTTCTAATTATTATTATAATTAAAAATTACATAGCAACTTTAAGGTGGTTTATATATATGGTAGATAACCTAGAAAATTGAAAAGTATTCTCTAATGTATGAATTTCTGAAGAATCTTCATTTTATTCTCTAAAATATTTCCAAACAATCAATTTTAATTTTACAGTTCTTATTTTATTTATGTTACAAATATACAGTGCATTGGAATTCTTGCGGGTATTTCGAAGATTTAAAAAAAATAAAATATAAATAAAAAAGAAATTGCAATGATAAATAATGAGTTATTTAAGTGTATTAAATGCGGTAGAAGTTTTAGTTGCATCCAATAAAAAAATAATGGTTTTTATAAATTTCATTAACTTTGCTATAATATTTATTTTTTCGAATGTATATTCTATTTTACCCTGAATTTCATAAATGAAAAATGTATTTTAAAATTTTTAATCATGTATGATATTATAAATTTTGAAGATTATTTTTAAAGAAAATTTAAGATTTCGCTTTTACGAAAGAAAAATTTAAAAAAATAAAATTTACGTAAATAAGTTTCACGCATTTTTGTAAGAAAAAAAGAAGTCTTAGAATCAGAAATTAAATAAGAAATTAGATGAAATTAAGAAAGAATATTAAGTAAAATTTAATTTTTTATCATAAATAAAACATTTGATTTAAACGCGTATACTACTGTAAGGTAAGTAAGGTGTGTATAAACAAGAATAATATTGCTTTATCATATTTTATTATAATTCAATGTAATATCTTTGAAATTAAAAAAATCTTGCATATATTTAATTAGTATTGATTATAAATTGTATTGTTATCTTCATTGGTTAAACATATACCCAAGTATATATTTTTTTTTATATCGTATCTGAATACATCGAAAAAAATGTATTTACTGTGAATAGATATTATAGTATCCATATCTATTTTGTGGTATTTTATGAAACAGTAACAATGACTATAAATAATTTATTTTAAGAGTGCATGCCATTAAATACATATTTAAGTATTATATGAACCCATTAACTTATCTAAAATACGTAATAATGTATTAATGCCATAGTAATGTGAACGAATAAAAATTAATTGCATTGGAAAAATAATTAAAATTCGACCATTGGAGAATACAATAAAGTCTAAAACTGATTATTATATCTGATTAAATCTATTATTGTAGTTTATTTTTTTAATATCCTTCTATTTTATACAAATTGCGACTGAGTATATTTTTTTTATAGAAGAACATCTTTGTAGTTTTTTTCGTCGATATTAAATAAAAGTATGACCTTACCAATGATATGCAAATTTTAAGGCATGATTAAAGCGTTAAGAAATTTAAATTACAGTGGCATTCATTAGTACATTTAATTACGCCAACGATATTATTATTCATTTTAATAGCTTTTCTGAAGCTGTGGAACCGTGGAAGATATTTAAGGAATGTGGAATTTGTGAGAGGATGTCCAGGTCCACGCGATATGTACTGGGTATACAATAAGACAAGGCACCAAGACGATTAAAAAGAGTTAAGAATGAAGCATTGGATAGTTTTTAAGACTCTTTTATAAATCTTTTTTAATTTACGTTGTGACTTATTATTTTTGCTTATTATTAAGATTCTTCTTCCAAACTAATAAATTTCGTTGTTTCTTGCATATACATATAGATACATTTATATTCACATATTTCGGATAATTAATCTACAAATTTATATACAGAAAGCTCCAATTTTCAGAAATTAATTGGTAATAGATATTTTAAGATTATGAAGTATATTTTATTATACAATGATTTGTTAAGTTCTCAAGAAAAATATTATTTTAACCATTAATTGTATTTAATCGTATTGCTTAAAGTATCCATTATGAATTATTAAGTCTTTAAAATACGTTTGGACATAAGTTACGTGAATTATCTACTAATGAACATTTTAAATATTTGTGCCAGGTAAAATTGTTTTAAATCGTATATAACTAAAATTGATATAACTGTATAAATAACTAATTGTATCTTCACATATATATTTTTGGCTGAATCCGTAAAATTTTTAAATGCAATTACTCAAACAATGAATATTTTCTCCTTATTGATTTTTAAAAAGCTTGGAAGTGACGACTCATTTAAAATTGTTTAAGAATAAACTAAAAAATAAAATGCTTAAATAAAAAATTATTTTATAAAAGTATTTCTTCTTTGATAGAATTTTTTTTTCTTATTTTGAATTTTTTAACTTCTGGATGTCGATAAGAGTTTTGATTAATATTGTAATATTAAAAAAATTGTTAAAATATAGAACTATATATTGAAGGTAATGTAGATATGTACATATTTATTATAAAGTTTGTGATATAAACTTATTTATGATAATATAAAACTATGATGAATCGTTGATAATTAAAGAGGAACTGAGATAAGGTGCTGTGAAAAATTGTTTTACTTACAAATCCACACCTAACGCAATACTCACATTCACTTATCGTTCGTCTCTCTCTCTCTCTCTCTCTCTCTCTCTCTCTCTCTCATTCTCTGTCTCTTTCTATATATATGTGTGTGTATGTGTTTATATATATGTATATATTCTTCTCTATCTCCTAACCGTATGTCTGCAAGAAATTGAAGTGTCAATTACTCTTTATAGTATTGTTCTCAGAGGACTAGAATATTTCGCGAACAAAAGAAGGATTGCGAGTCTGTTTTCATAGATTTGCTGCGGAAACCGATAGAACCTTCTCGTTCTTTCTTGATTTACACATTTTCTAGAAAACGCTGAAGGCTAGAAATAGATTTTGAATCAAGTTGATATGGTTTAAAAATGATTCTTTGTTACATTCTTCAAACAGCGAAGCAACAGACAAAATAGGGTTGCATGTCTAGATTAAAATACTTCTAATACAGGAATTTTAAGCTCAATGGATAATATTATTTTTATAAATGCATTTTAAAAACATAATTCTTTGACATCAATTTTCAATACTTTAAAGTACTTTGAAGTAAAAATTCGTTCGTTTTTCAAACATTTTACATAGTAAATAAACAAAAATAACTTTTAGAAATAATAAAAAATAATAAAAGTCTTACGCAACTAAAAAATCTATGCAATCAACAAAGATTTTTAAAAATTTTAATTAAAAATAATTCCATATAAATATTCATAAAATTATAATTACATTAGAAGTATTGTAATAAAATTAAAATTAAAAAAAACAGAGATAAATTTTTTAGTATTTTTTTAACTTATGTTATTATTAATTTATTATTATATTTTTTTAGAATGTATTACAATAAAAACATTTTTTAAGTATAATATAAAGACAGATAATTTTTTTTCTATATTCTAGCTACACTTAAGAAAAGTGGCTATGTCAATATGACTATAATTAATTATATCTGTAGAAAGAACAACAGTGAAGCTTACGTCAGAAAACTCGCGGAAAAAAATATTTATTGCTACTTTGCAATAAAGCTCGGCATCAAATGATGGCATAGAGTATTGATATAAGAAGATTAGATGAGATTATTATTTATTATCTAATGTTTATTGAGAATTTTTGTTTAAAAATAAAGCTTAAAAAAACTGTATTAAAAAATAATATATATATATATATATGTGCATTTTTGTAATGTTAGTAATGCTACAATAAAAATTTAAAGTGTCGGAGTATAATTTGTATACAAATTTCTCTGTAAATATATTAAAATATAAATATAAAAATGTAGAAATATGAAGACAAAATATAAAGGTTTATTTTTTTACCACACTTGAATAATGATTGCAAAAACTTCTAAAATTTTATCTCAAAAATGCCTTTTTATGATTTGAAGGTAAGTGAAGAATATAATTTCTCTAGTACAACGTCATTTTGTTTTCTCTCATAAATATTATAATCTCGTATTTTTGGACCTATAAAAACTCTGTATCAACTAGATCATAACACTGATATCGATGCAAAGGCAGATTAGTTTTCGAACGTACGTATTAACATTTTAATGAAAAGTGTATTATATTACATTAAGTTTTTGTACTTCATCAAACCTTTCGTTTACATAAAGTAAAATCGGAAAATCAGCAATTTTAAGTATACAATTCACTATATGAGCTAAATATTTTTTTGATTTATATCGATAATTTAAATCAATGGCTTCTTCTTATATAGTCACATAGGAATATACACGAATAAAAATAGATTATTTAATTTTAAAATTAGACGTAATTAGAATAAATTGTTAAGCAGAAATAAATGAATATTTGTAAGAAATTTCAGAGAGCTTTTAACATAATTCCATTATTCATTAGAAAAACCTTGAAATTAAGCGAACTGCGTAAAGGTCTAAGTGTTAATTTAAAAAAATTAATAATGTTATCAAAATTTTAATATCAATTTCTATTACAACTCAGCCAAGTCACAATTACTCAACTCAAACATTTCAAGATATTGTCGAATATATTCTGCCGTACTATATGATTCTATGCAAAATGTATATATATATGCATGATCAAAGAAGCAATAACGTAAGCAAGTGGCGTCATAAGTCAGCCTGCCTTGATCAAGGTATCACGAACATTTGCACTGGTGCAATAATATTGCAAAAGTTGAGAAAAACACGCCACCTCGCGCTTTTTCATACCTACAACTGTCTAATTTAAACACAATTTTATTTTTGAATAGATTATTTAAATTTGGAATTATCTAATACATACTTGATTTCAAACTATCAAAATACTAAAGAAACGTAAGCATAACATCTATACGTACTATACGGTTTCATTTAAAAATATTTCTGCCAGAATTTATCAAAAAATAGCAGATTAAATAGAAAATTTTGATGAAATTATACTTTGCAACTTAATTCGTGTAAAGATGTATTCTAACATATTACATTCGAGTCGCAATGTACATTTATTAAATTTCATCACTTTACGGAATATGATAAAAAGGGACCGAAAAGTTTTGAAATTTAAACTAGTTCCTATTTTACGACATTAAAGTAATATAATATTCATTCACATCGATTACATAAGTCGTTTGAAAATATTCTAATTGTTTATTGTCCATTTCCTGTGTTTTATGACTATGTTTTTTCAACAAAAAAAATTGGTTTTTTTATACAATTATTTAAATTATAAAAATATTTTATTGTATGATAAATCAAATTTTATTCTGTAAACCATAATATAAAATTATATTTAAAAAATTTTTTTTATTCTTAAATTGAGTCTCTTAAATATTGAATTGATTATGTGGCATATCATTATCGAATAATATAGTTTAATATAATTAGTAATGAGAATAATGCATGTTATTACCTCAAAAATATAATATCTTTTAAATAATTATAAACTGCTTTTTTTCGTTACAGAACTATATATAAATAATATATTTAATATGCAAATTTTTATTTTGTAATCATCTCGAATTTTCATACTTTCTTTTTATTATAAGGACAACAATCTATTATTATGTTTAACTAAAAAATTGTTTCGCTCATTAGATTCAATGTATTATTGTAATTATTCATTTTTAATCAAATGAGCATAAAAATTTAAGCTTCTATTTTCACTTTTTCTTTAAGAAAATTAATTAGGTTTACTTAAAATGATAATTTTTTACTATACAATATGAGCTTAATATTAAAATAAAAGTTAAAAATGAAAATATTAATGTAACAACATTAAACTATAAAAAAAAATTAGAAAATATATTACACAAAAAAGATACACAAGATTTTAAACTCATGATTCCATATTTAATGATTTTGCAGAACTTAAATAAGCTCGTTTATTAATTCATGAAAAGTGTTTTATAATTTATTTATTAAACTTTTACCTTCTTTGAGTTTCATTATTTTATAAGTTGCAAATTCTGTTGCAAACATATTTAAAGGAACTACCTGATTCATCAATTTATTTTTCTATCAGTTTATTTTCTCTTAATTCTCAGATCTGTATTTTCTTTTCATTTTACCTTTTTTATGTTTCGAAAAATGTGACGTTTTTATTTCACATTAGGTTGTAAATATATATATATATATATATATAATATGTATATTCATTTTTTTTCTCTTTCTATGTTCCGGCTTAGGCATATTATTGTTTCGCGTACTACTATTGAAAAGTAATTAGTTTTGTAAATGATGATTTAATCAATTTTCCTATAAGTTTCTAATTTCATTGTAAATAAAGTATTATCCTAATAAAAAATTGTAATAGTTAAATTATGATGCAGCATTGTGTCAAAAGCTATGCTTGCATATTACATGGCTAAAAAAATGCAATCTGCTAAATATTTAGAAGAACCATTTTCACATTAAATACGTAAACCTTTTTAATGCAATTTATACAACAGTATTTTATATTACATATAAAACTGTAATTAAACACAATAAAATTTTACCGAGTTATTAGGTTGCGTAAAACCAATTCTAAAAAGTAGTTTAAGCATAATTTTTAATGTTTAAGCTTAAAAATTTTTAAATTGTTTGAGCAAAATTAATAATTTTTGAATTAGGATATGTTGTTATATGAATTAATTTAAGTCACAAGGCATTATAAATTTACATTAAAAAAATTATGTCTCTAGTTACTCTTCATATTTCCTTTATTAAAATTATAATATATATTATATATTTTTTAAATATTTAAAATTATTTATCTAATAAATCGATAAATTTTTTATTTCCTAAATATAAGCAAAAAATAGTCAGCGTCAGAATAAAAATTATTTTCTAATAAAAAAAATGTTTATAAGCACAATGATCGATGATATAAAACAAAGTAATACAATATTATGTGGATAATAAACACAAGAATCAGAAGTGTGTAATTTTCGTGTTATTAAATAACAATATATTTCATTACCTATGTATAAATAATTTTTGCTTCTTAAGAACTTAAAAATTTTTTTTCTAAATATACCTCTTTACGAAATTGTTAAAATTGCTTTTTTGCTGATAGAAGACATTTTTCCTTAAGAAAAGAAACAGGGTACTTGGAAACTTTTTATGCTGTAATTTCCTAATGTCTACGATTATATATTCATATTATTCCAATATTATTGCTATTTATAATAAATTTTTTTTCTTATTTACATCACTGAAACTAGTATGTACATTTGGTGCTGCTTTTTGAAAGCTGTTTTATAACAGATCAATAAATTGTATTTATTCAATCAGTAAATTTGATTGCTTTAACCGTGCACCTCAAACAGTAAACGTATGAATGAGAAAGAAAGGGAGAGGCATCTATTGGATGTGAAACAGAGCTTCAATACATAAACGAATAAGAGAATGCTTCAACCGTAATAAATGCGAGGGTGGTCAACTAAAAATAATTGACCGCGCATGGGTAAAAGTACCAATTCTAGCGACTCCTATTGTACAATGCTATGATTGTACTTAGGTGATTATATTGTAGCACTGCACAACAATCTAGAGAAAGGGATAGCATTATTAACAACTGTTGCCGCTGTAACGAGGTAATGCACTGAACTTATAGAGGGATAGATATATAGATAGATGGATAGATAGATAGATATAGAAAGTGAGAGAGAGAGAGAAAGAGAGAGAGATGCTATGAGATACCGAGATTGAGACAATAAAGGAATCTCCGGAGAAAAGAACGTTACCAAGTCGAGTAGGTGACCCCTTCTTATAACACAAAGTCGAATACTCTAACATAGTTTTGGTTAAACTATCCTATTCTTGGGAAAATACCGTAAAGAAAGTTTTTTTAAACATTTTTGTTCAATCTAAATAATATTGATAAATTTGTAACAACTGTAGGATGAATCGAAATAATTTACATAGTGAAAGCAATTGTTTTTAACCTTGACTCCATGAATACACATGCAGAAATTACCTCAGCATAAGAAGAAAATTCAATATTTATTAACTTATGTACTACAAAATTTTTTTTACTTACACATTGATGATTCCTTTTATTGAAAAAAATGAGTATATTCTTATAAGTTAAAGTTTTTTTTTTAAATCATGGCTCAATTATGTAATTAGTTCATTTTTCTCAATATAAGCATGGATTTACCAGACCTTAAGCCATAAAATGTGCATGTAAAAGCATTTGAAATAATACAAGCATACATAGACGTGCAGGCTCCCAGAGAGAGAAGCAAACAAGGGAGAGATAGATAATATATGTGTGAAGGAGTGAGGAGCTCCTAAAGCTCGTTGCTAAGCGACGGCTCCAACAGAACTTGAACATCTTCTTTTTCCTCCCACTCCCTAATGCTGTTCATCTCTTCTTTACTTCTTCGCTCTTTTCTTGAAAGTCATTTGAAAGTTTGCGCGCATAGGAGAGGAATAAAACGGCTTGTATCGTACAACTTGTATACTGCGCAATGAATGTTTCTCAAAGAAGCATTTTCTACTTGCACGCAGCTTTTATTTTTATAATTGTCAGTCACTACAATATTTTAAAATCGTTTTTTTATTACAAACTTACATAACATTCTGCAAGGCCTTTATAGTATTTCAACTACTGTTCTTTAGTACAAAAGTGTTTTCGTTTACAAAAACAAACTCAATTTTCTCTTTCTATCAATATTATCACTACCTTGATAATAGATTTCTGATTTTCGACCATAGACTATCTATTCAAGAATTAAAGGAACGTTAAAACAGAAATTTGTTTACATTTATTCAATTTATTGGAGTTTATTTTTGTTTTCTAACGAACATACATGTATCGGAGTTACGATTATTTTTTAAAAGGTTTTACTTTTGCATTTAAGTAATTAAAAAAGGTAAGCTAAAAATGAATACCAGTGAATATTATATTTATTATTATCGAAAAAAGATTTTGTGAAATTTCTTTAACATTAATTTAAATATCCGGATATTATTATTATTATTATTATTACTGTACTTTTTATCCTCTTCGTGAAACTTTTACATATTATTCAACAATAGTATTTTTAGAACTTAAAATTGCTTGAAGCAAATTCTTTTTTTTTGTTTGTGAAAAATCGAACTTTTCGTTAAAAAATTATAAAACCAATCCTGTTTTATTATTAATGGAAAATCATTAGTAATAGTAGATATAATCGAATATTATTGCTTTTATAAAAGAACCAAACGTAGAGTTCCTAGTGTGACGTTCCGAAAAATTTTAAACATCAGTATAATACATTAATAATGTTACATTCGAATAAAACTATAAATCTTTATAAAAAAATTGTCTCTGATTTCTGTTAGTAATAATTTTATACGATAAAAATATATCATTTAAAAACTATTGCAGTTATATAATATTTTTGCACAACGGCCTATTACCAATAATATCAGTAGTATCTTTATTTATCCTAGAGTCGTACAACAAGGTATTATCTAAAAAATTCGATCAATTTTTAAAAAATATGCATGCATGTCACATGAGCACAAATGAAAATTAAATTGAGAAAATAGTGTTGAATGCAAATTATACTCATTTGTTTTATTTGAGACGTTTTTATTTAATATTGAATTTTTAATAAAAAAGAATAAATTATAATTTGAAATAATTCATGTTTTATCAATAAATTATTTATGAATATTTAACGTGAAATTTATTTATTAAGATATTAACATTGAAATGGAAAACGAAACATGATGTATAAAAAGTGATTCTACATGATATTTTTTACTACTTTCACTATACAGTTAAAATTTGAGAAGTTCGAAATATTTAATCTATAATAATAATCCATTCATATGAGAAAATTAATTGTACAAACATTTTGAAGCTAAGAAATATTTTTCATACTGCAGTTACAAGAGTAAATTCGCTATGCCGCAATATGATAATTTAAAATTAATGATCAACTTTAATGAATTATGCAAAAAGCCAGTCACTTACTAACTAAAACATTAAAATTATTGATTAATTAATAAAAGTAATAATTAACTATCCAATTTTTTTGGGAAAGGTTTGCAGTTATTTTAAAAAGTTTATAATTATCTTATTTGTAATTATTTTTCCTTTTAAAATCTTTTTTCCTTATGAATATAAAAGTCAATGATAATTTTATGTTACATTAAATTACATTACATAAATTTGGACTAATGAAATTTATGTGCTTGTATATGAAGAAAATATCCAACAAATATGTTAATTTTTAATGCGTCTCGGTATAAAATATTACAAACGTTGAATCTCAAGCTGTGATGTCGACTTGTTTGTTTTATTAATGAAAAATTGGTACGTGTATGAGTATTAGTATATTTAAAAAATAATATATTTTATGTAATTTTTAAAATATAATCAATAATGTATTCAATAATATTTATTCGAAAGTAAGATACTAAGGCGCATATATTAAGACAAACGTCCTGTCACTTACTATTTACATTTTTACCATTTGATGTCTAATAGATTCAAAAAAAAATAATTACTAAACTCACGTTACTAAATCAAAATTCAATAAATTTTAATTTTGATATAAGTAGTTTTTATAATTTAAAATTTATTTTTTATTGAAAATATTTTTGTCTGAAAAAAGGAGTAGAATATTGTTGTTGTTTTTTTAAAAGAATGTTAAAAAAAATATATAAGGTGAATGTAACTGAAGTTTTGTTTTGCAATTTATGAATATTTTTTTATGCTTATATGTTTAAAAAGAAAGTGATTTTAAATTAGAGCCTAATAATTTGCTTTTACTGATACTTATATTAAGCTGAAATTATACAAAAAAATGTTATAAAATTTATTATTTCATGATATATCCAAGTATTCTTATTAACATTAAGTTAACGTTAAATTACGTAAACTAATAAAAACAACTATATTTGATTGAATTTTCTTTTTTTGAAAAATGAATAAAATAGTGTGAAATATTTGTTCTGTCAAATGAATTATCTTTCAACTGAGTAACTTTAACCAGCATAAATTTTTTTACCTTCTTTTTTCAATCGATTACAATATTTCATTCAACTATTGTCTACGTATTATTTTGAACTTAATTAGGAAAATTTTTAAGTATGAAAACTGGTAATATTAAATGGAGTTTGATTGTAAACACTCACATATATATAAATATGTTATTGGAATTTTTTAGATTACATGATAATTTTTAGCAATCTTAAAAATAATAAAAAATTTTTTAATCCTTAATTTTTTTAAATAAATTTTGACGTGTAACAAGTGTAGTCGACGTAAAATAAGTTTTATAAAAATAAGTTAAAATTTGGAAAATGAAAAATCTTGAAAATGAAAATTCAAGCATAGAAAACAAGAGGTTAGTTTTTATAAGAATGCGTTTCTTGTGAAATTTTTTTTTTATGAAATTATCACTATGATTTAGCCATGTAATAAATCTCAATAACATTAATGTATTGTTTTCTCTATGCTTTGTGCGTCTTTATAATTTATTATTTTTTTTAATGATGTATATTTTGTAAATTGTATAATAATTTGCAAACTCTTTTGCACTATTAAATTTTTCATAAAAAGTTATATAACATTATATATTCTGTCCAAATTAATATATAAGTACCAACTGACTCAGTATTCAGTAAATTTGAATGAATAAAAATATTTATGGAATATAATATAATTAATTATAAAAATTCTTTACCTTATTAGGAACAGTAAGATAGAAGTAAGAAATGGTCTTGTTGATCACTTCATGTATCTATAATTAGTCGTGAAACTAAATCATGAGGCAATAGGGCCAACCAGCAACTAATTAGATGGTTTGCAAACCGGAGAATATTGCAAAATCATATAGAAAGTTTAAAGAGAACTATTTCTAACTAGTGACTAAAACGACAGAGAAACAGTATATAATAATAAAGTTAGTCATTCATGTACGTGCAATAATTCATTTAAGCATCCTGTAAAATGTATCCTGAATAACTGGCACATATCGAATGTATATTTATGTATAGTTCAAAAAACATGGATTTCAGGAACGACCAATAAATATCATTAAAATAAGATGTAATTAACGATTACGCTGAGAAAAATATTTTATAATTTTGAATCAGAATTTGGAAGAACCCATGATTTACCAAAATTTTAATAGTGACAGAAAGCTTTTTATTTATACCTTATTTTGATTGAAATTGCTATAATTTTTTATATTGTCATTGCATTATTATGCTAAAATAAGTTTTGGTATAAAATAAAATGGGTTAATTAAAAATATTAATATTATATAATGATTTTTTAGGAAAATGAATCGTAAAATATACTTTATATACTGAACATTCGTATCACGTTTTATGTGAAAATCTGCTATTTAAGATGTGCAATATACAACAGATTTGATTTCAAGAAAATATACATTTATGAAAGTTTAAACATTTTAAAAATTTAAATAGAAAATATTCATACATAAATGTTAAAAGAATAAGAAGCTAAAGAATCACTTAAAATATGAGTCAAGTTTATATTAAATAATGTTCAGGTAATGCAATAAAATAAGCTTTTTACAGATATTACAAAAATATTCGTTTACTAATATTCATATCCATATTTGTATTTTACATAGAAAAAAAATAAAAAAATTACATGTACATTTCAATATTCAGTATGGTTATTTTATACCTACATCAATTATATTTTTGTTACCTTAATATTATTTGATATTATTATTCATAGAGCTATTGAGCAGATAATGTTCATAAAAAAAATGTGTAGATTAAATAAAACATTATAAACTATACTTCAATAAAGAAATGAAAATACAATGTAAATTATATTCTATTTATTCGACAAAAATTTTTAAGCATGTCAGAGTTTGAAATCCAACAATAATAATTTATCTGGATTAAATTGAAATATCGAAAAATAAAACTCGAGTACAAACAAATAAATATTTACAAATACAGAAATTAAAGAAAGCTTTTAAAACTTATGCTTTGTTTTCTGCATATAATCAATTTGGTTACACAATTTAAATAATCAGTTTTTGCATAAAGTATTGAATGATACGTGACGTAAAGGAAAATTATAATAAAAAAATTTATTATAATCAATATTTAAGTTCGCAAATAACAAAATAAAATACACTTTTTATTTCTTAATTACTTTTAACATTATTAATTTATTTTCACACTATAAGCTGCTAATATTTTTTTTAATTAAAATAATTAATATTTTAAAAATATTTTGTAAATATGCCATTTTGGAGAAAAACATTGTTTTTGTATAATTTTATGTCTCAACTTTAAATATGACTATAAAACTTTCAATTTATATAAATTTTCATTATGAAATAAAGGTTTGGTGTCAAAATATTTATATAGATATCAGCTATAGTTCGAATATAGTATTAAACATATTTTGCAAATTTTTTCATTCATACAATAAAGTTTGTATTTTTAACAGAGATTTTTCACCAATACCGTAGGAGTACTTGTAATAGGTAAATTAAATTAAAATAAAAAATGACTACTTTGCTGAACTAAATTTAGGTAAAATTATTTATACTTTAAGTAATAAAGAACTTTATTTCATTTTATAGATTAAAAATAATTAAAATGCAACATATCTTAAAATAGAGTATAAAAATTTGGTTTAATTTTTTTTTAATTATTTATAATTTTGAATAATGAAAGTTTTATCTAAATTAAAAAAAAACTACTTATCACGATCATATTTTGATTATTTAAATACACATACAAAATTGCTTTTTATTGTAATAAAATATAATTTATAATCCACAGCATACCGTCTCTAATACCCTTAAAATTATCATAACATAGTGTTTCATCTGATGGAGAAGTTTTTGTATATTATTGAATTTGCAATAGATAAAATGAAGTACTTAAAGAAATATTTCTTTCGCTACGAGTTATTCTTTTAAGGTTGAATCGATCATTCAAAAAAAAATTTGATGATTAGATAAATTATCACTTGTTTGACAAATCAAGTCGAGTATCAAGAGTTGTATGGCTCGCAAGTTTTAGCGTATGCTTTTTTTATATTTATTAAACCAAGAGTTTGTGTAACGCTTTTGTGACTCCTTTCTCGTTCGTTTATGTATGAAAATAATAAAAAGTAGCGGGAATCGCCTCACACTATAGTAGGTTGGAGAGCGGCCATTAGTGCCAGGTGTCAAAATGTGCATCAAATAGTGCAGACGTTAGACACGAAAATTATCGAAAATAAAAGAAAAAGCCAGAATAATAAGAGAGTTATGTAAAAGTAAACTGAAATATGAAAGTTTAATTGGAATTACCATCCATTAGTTTTTAATCTTAATATACATTTATACTAAAGGTATTATAATTAAGTAATTGTTGAGAGGTTATTAAATGTAATTTTGTTTATGCTTAAATTTGATTGTTGACTTTTACTCGATATTTGATTTTTCACCTCAGTTTATTCTATAATTTTATAAATGATAAATGTCAAAAATCCAAGATATTTTCTTACTTATAAAATAACTTAGATATTTTTTTGTTAGTGTTCATCTTGAAAAAAATTTTTTAGTTACAAATGCATATAAGTATTAAAAAAAATAAATTTTAATCATAAAGACGACAATGAGAGAACAAATGTAAAGAAATGAGAAAAACATAATGGATAATAACTTTAGAGTAGAAGTTTTTAAAATTCGAATAAACTATTTAAAACGAAAATAATGATAAGGCATGAATTTTTACAGAGCATCTCTTATAGAATTGTTGCACCTCAAAATTTCTTCAAAATTTTAAAAAATTTTAAGAGCATATTTTTCGAAAATTTGTTATTATAAAGATTTGAGGCTCTTATTAAATACTGTTAATGATTTTAAATGTTCGATGTATTAATATTACATAATTAATCTTAACATCTTATCCTTAGACAATATTATGTAATAATATTTAAACGAGTGGATTAAGAAATTTCGAGTTTGAAAAGTTACTAAAGACAGAATATTAAATTAACAAACTTTGAAAGTTATATAATAACATAAATTATTTTTAATTTATTTTATACTATTAATTCTTAAGAACAAAATTTATTTATTAAAAATAAATTTGGAATAAATCATTGCTAGGCATATATTAATTGAAAATACTTTTAATCGATTTATTATTTCAAAAATATATTAAGAAATCGTAATGTAGTATTTATTAGTATTTGCTCTGCTATATTGAATTTAAGGTGTATTTAATTGCAGTTTATCGGGAAATTAAATATATAAATAAAATTTGTACATAAAAAACAAATAAAATGTTTACTAGGCATGAAATGGTTTCAAAACTGTAGTTACATTATAATAATGTAAATCAGTATGGAATATCTATGACGGTATAAAATCGAATAATAGCTGGACGAATATTACGAGTACACGTTAATTGTTTTATAAAAACTTAATCGAATTCAAATACAGTTTACTGCGCTTTTGGATTTTATCAAGCCGACAAAGGGATTATTGCCGGTCATCTAATTATAGGCAAAAACATCCGCTTATTGGAAATTTAAGTATTTTCCAACATATCGGCAATATCTCGTTCGACCCTATTAACCAATGATAAGAGAGTAATAAAAATCAGCACTCGTTTTATCGAACGATTGACAACGCAGCCCGCTCCCCGCCCCAACGGTCGGGTAGTTAATGCTTGCTGACTTATCGAAGATAACATCCGATATTTAGTATTGTATTATATTTCGATAAATTAACCACCCGGGATAAATGCTTGGTGTGAAAGTTACGGTAGTGGAAAATCTAAGGCGAGCGGTCCATGCGTGCAAGCCTTAGCGATGAACGTTTGGCTGCTCATGCGTACAAACATTCTGAAAATGTTCTGAAATTGTGCGCGTCCCCGATAATACGGCGGTAAGGGAAAAAGGAGCATCATGAAGCGGCAAATGCTCTGCATCGACACCACTCTACATTAAGCTCCGCTGCACGTTTACGTAATGTATATTGCTCTGGGGTTATTGCACGTCTGAAAATTTGGCCTCGAGCTCGCGGCCTGGCATCATTACGCCTTCGGAACATCCAGTCCTCGGATGCGTATGTCTATCTCGCAGTTCGGAATCAAATCTAGGATTGGATTGACCACCCTATGTCTTATCAACTTACTTCGACAATGCCGCCGTGACATTGTACACGGACGTTTCATTCGTGGCACGGCAGAAAGGAACTTTTCGACCGTTATTGACAAATTTAGGTGCAGCGAGAATTGCTAGGACATACCGTTGATTACAAGTTCTATCACGTGTTATTGATTGATCCTTGATTCAAAATTACAAATTATTAACATTTTTTAACCATTTCTGTAATTGGCTTAAGAATCAAAACTTAAATCGCACACATGTCAAACGTGAAATATCACTTCAATCTTATTCGGACAATTTATTCGAAATATAATCTTTCTTTCCCCGACCTCAAAAATCACTATAACTGTAAGTATAAGTTTTAATTAAAATAAATAAGCTAAGCTCTCGACTTTCTACATTAGATTTTAACTACAATTTTAGAATTCAACGTAATATTTTTTTAAAAAATTCTTAAATTAAAATTAATTGATTCCGTAAAAGCTTCTGCCTGCCGAATGAAGTAAGCATAATTTTTCCTAAAAAGAAGTTTTTTTAGTTTTTTGTTCATGATGATTTATATACATTGTTCTACAAATATGTAAGGAAATTTTGACAGACAATAATGCCAAATATATAGAAAATATACAACAAATTTTTCCTCGTGAAATTCTGATCTATTCAACTAGAGACTTATAAAATATAAGTATATTTCTAAAATTTAAAGCCTATAAATTTTAACAATTTTTAAATGCATATTTATAAAATTTTTTTTTAATTTATATAAGCATGAAACGTTTTAAATTTTTTTTTGAAAAATATATAAGCATTTAAATTTGAACGAGATTTGTTATATTTTTATTTAATATAATATTTCAGCTAGATTTTAATCTATAGACACAAGTATAAAAAGGATTTTATAATAAAATGATAAATTTAAATATATATACTTGTGATTAATGATATATTTTTTCTTTTTGGTTTCTTTTTGTATTATGTAGGTACTAATTATATATATATTGTCTTTAATTTGTCATTGTTTGATAACAAAAAATCGCGACAGAGAATCATTGGATGATCTCATTTTATTATGTGCAGTTGCTACAATAACTTATATAATAACTGCATTTATTTCATAAAATATATTTCTAATATAAATATTTACAATACTGTATACATTAAATACAAATTTTTTTTTATTAATATTAATAGGATTTAAATTTTTTAAAAATATATTACAAATAGTGTTATAGTAGTTACATTCATAAGTAATATCCGTTCCATAGATTTTTATTTAAATTTAATTAATGATAACATAAAATAATAGAATCAAATATAGGAAGTATACAAACAATAACTGTTTATATGTTAAAAAAATATCTTATCTGTAAATATGACTAAAAAAAAATATTTTTTGGCAAGATACATTACTTTGAAAATGATAAAAAATTGCACATTTAGTAATCAACATATGAAAGTGAAATTAGAACGAACAATTTTGAGTAATAATTTTCAAAATATGCTGTATGGTAGTATGTATAATGAATTTAAAAAAATTAGTTTAAGTTTTAGTTGGCGATGTGTATTACGTAAATTCCTTTGAAGAGAAATTAACCAATGAAAATTTATAAATGGTAATAAAGACATTTGGCAATTGAAGTTTATGAGTTCATCCAGGACCAACTAATACCGCTTTAGTATTAGATTTTTAAATTAATGCTCCTTTTCCCCAAGGATAATTTAAATTGCAGTATCAACTGCGCATTAATTACAATAGCATAGCTTAACAATAATCCAGAGGTTCCATCAGGAATTTTGACTTTCTGATTGTTCGTTGAATTCTAATTATGCTTCAGATCTTTATGTGAGAAATTCAAGCCTTTAGTAATTATGTTGCTTATAAGAAAACAATACCGGTAAATTTAACGAAGACGCAGGGCATTAGCTTCGTTATTCGACTACACAGTTTCACATCCGATTAGATAGCATCAATACAAGCAGTTTACCCAGTGTGCAAACATCGAACGCACTGGCGGAGCTGAAAACTAGCAAGTATTGCATCGATAGTCGAAATTACGGAAAGTTCAATGATTAATCGAATAGTTTATCGAAGTAGATAAAAATTTTGGGGGGGGGGCGAGTGAGGGCCGATAAAGCTGGCATCGGAGCAATTGCTTCCATAATGCTTATACAGGATCTGCCGAGCCACGTTGGTCTCGATGAGCACCTGCTTATGGGCACAGCCACTTCTAATGGAGCTTGCGCTTACTCCACCACTTCCACCTCGCCTCGTCACTCGCTGAATCCTCTGGAGAAACTTCTCCACGGACGCTACTCCCCCTGCCGTCTGCCAGAAACCTCCCTTATCTCCTGGTGTTTGGTAAAATGTTTAACCGGCTGTAAGGTAGGATGGAGAGTTCGAGCCTTGAAATTACGTCGACTGCCCCTTCCGCTTCACCTGTGAATTCATAACGACTTTGACCCATTATGCTAAAGACCACGCCTTTAGCTTTATGGCCGTTTAATAGAGTCCCATGACAAGTGCTCGATCGTTACTACGTTCATCTGCTTCTTATTACACTTCTTACGAGCTTAATGACGCTAGATTCAACTTCGTTCGGGCTGTATTATTTGCACAAGCGTACAATATTATTGTCAGATACTTATCTCTCCTCTTCATTGTTTTGAAAATTTCGAGAGCTAATTAATTTAATGAAGTATTATTGGTTGTTTAAAAAAGAAGAATTTTCAATACTTGAGGCAATCAAACATCGCTTAATTACTAATTATTCTTCATTGTTATTTGTGAATTTATTTCGTGCTTTTTAAATAAAAATATTTTATACGTGCTTACAAGATAATATTATGCTGAAGAATTGCCCTGTGTGGGATTAAACCACAACTGAGAATTTCTAAAGTGCGAGACCCTGCAAGTCCGTTGTTTAGAATAAATGGCATTTCATCCAAGTTAATTGCAGCCATGGAAAATCAGCTGCACTTAATCGTAGGAAGAAGTCTCATCGGGAAAGTCTATTACTTTCAATATAAATTTATGTTAAAGTTATACTAAAGGTATCTATTTTATTTATATTAATAACCACTTATCAGGTTGTGGTCCTTGTACGTATTATAAAACTAAATTGCTCGTTACAAGTATTTTGTTTGTATGTAAAACACGAAAAATTTCTTTTTTGACCTGACAACGATTAATGAACCTATTTAATACACTAATGTTTTTATTGAAAGTTACTGACTTCAAAGAATTTAATATTTCTTTAAATATATAGTATACTTTTTTTAATTTTTTGTAATAATTTAATAATGCGTTTCTGAGTATACAAGGAAGATTTCAAATTTTCTTCGTCATCAAATGATGATTAAAATGTTTACATTGTAGTTTATATTAAAAACGAACTGTGGAATGAATTGCAAATCTACAATAATAGAAAAAAAAAGTAATCACATATTAAATAAATTTGGTAGATAACGAATTTTTTTGGTCACGTAAAAAATATTTTTGTTATAGCTTTTTAAATCAGTATCATTGTTTATATACTACATATATTTAGATAAAGAAGTATGATAATATTATTATATTTAAAATACTTTCTATTTTTTGATATTTCCAAAACATACTTGCTAGAAATATACTTAATGAAATAATTAGCTTGTATATGTATGTATATGTAAATATTTATACATATACATTGTGAGTTTACTTATAATATAGTTTTAGCATAGAGGATAAATTATTTCTATGTTTATCAAAAATATCTGTGACCCTTCATTTTTAGTTTACACTTCATTTAGAGTTTTTTACGATCTTTTGAAAGTAAACCGATTTACAATCTCCTTAAATTCACAATTTAAGTTGATAAGACGTTAGTAAATTGTCTTAATGGTATAGGCCGAGTTGGTTCTCAACAAAAATCATAAAATAACGTCCATGGTTCAGAAGTTGAACAAAGGGTGAAAGAAAGACAGTGAACCCAATTAAAAAATTAAGTTTAGATACAGCACTTGTACAACCTTACCTCTAAGCATTTATTAAAGAAAATTTTTTACCCATATATAGATTTTTTTTAATTTTATAACATTTGACGTTTATTAAAATTAATATATTGTATGAAAATTTCCTGAAATCTTATGAGTAGTATGTGTAAAATAAAGACCTTAAATGTAGAGTCGGAATTTTGTTTTTATTATGCCTATACTATTACGTATTATAATATTTAAGGACAGGGTTAAAAGCATAAATTAAAAAAACAATTATTCTGTAATTTTTTGTTGGCAGAAAAGGGTAAATTTCACGCATGAAACGTGTCGTGTATTATAAAGACGAAGTATTGTTCTATTTTTTCTTATCAGCAGGCACTGTATTTACAAGTTTTCATTGTCTTAAATCTGTCTTAGGTAGTGATTTCTGAAAGCCCTTTAATTAACCGATACTGCTTCAAATATTAATACTTCATTAAAGTATTTTTAGCTACACTGATATGAAGATTATTGCCCTCAATGTTGAAGAATTAATATTTTAAATCTTTATAATTGCAATCTTTTTAATAAAATATGTTGGGTTGCTTTTTTTGAGCTAACAAAAATATTTATTTTACTATTTTATTTTATCAATCCTATACTTTTTGCTATTTCACTATGTTCACCGTGACTAGAATTACATTTATAAGTTTTCGCAGTTTGCTACTTTCAACATGAGTGACAAATTATGCTGATGGAGGTAATCCCTCTAGCTTCTTCCATCTTCTTAATCATGGCTCATGCCCGCACTGTAATTTGCTGAATCTAGCCCATCTTCTTTATTTTATGCAAATGAACTTAAATATTGTCCAGTGTTTGATTCTATTTTTATTATAAATTTAATTACCAATTTTTCTGATTTATTACTTTTTATCTTATCATTGAGATTTAATTTACGTTTTTAGCTACTCATGCTGAAATATAATTTTAAATAAGTTTATTTTTAATGTAACCTTAATTCTCATTTAAATATTCCAAAAAGTATATGCAAAGGAATTATTTTGAATCACGTTATAAGTCTCATCTTTTTTTTCATTTTGTTTAAAAAAAATTAATATTATTAAGTTAAATTATTATTTAAGTCGCGTATTTTCTTTTTTTTTTTAAAGGGAAAGAGTAGATGGTGTAATTTTATTACTTCATTACAATTTTCTTTTAATTAATGAATTAAACGATTTAAATCATCAAAGCAAAAATATACATAGCCTGTTTAATTTACAAGAATGTTATATTTCATATTTAAAATCTTTTTGATTATTTAATAATCATTATTCATGTGAAAATAATAAATTAGGAGCTATTTATGCTTTATGAGAAAGTCGCAGGTGTTGTAAGTATTATTCGTCTCAAGCATTTAAACCCATGTTTATTTATGTACACATGCTTAATGAAAAAAAAATTAGTTGCCGTTCCATTCATAATCAAATCAAAATGTGTTTACTTACTTATTAATGTAGTTGTAACAATGCAAAAAGCAAAAACCATAGTTAGCATATTTCTATAACATCACGTAAAAATACTATTTCAATGCCGGACAAAATTAATTTAAATTTGTGTAGTTATTTGCTGTAAAACTAACCGACACTATTTCGAAGTTCGTAATTAAAATTGCTGAAGCATAATAAATGACCTTTTTTGTTTGAAAAACAAGTTTAAGCGCAACTTATGCAAGACGAACATTTAATTAGATAATTATTTTTTAATATTTTTGTAAATACAATTTTATTAATAAGATGTATTACATTCTAATTTTTTAGTAATAATATAGCAAAATGAAATAAATTTGCTAATTCGTTATAACGTTTCTTCAGAAATAAAGTAATTTTTGAAAAATTGTTTTTAAAAAGAAGTTAATAAAAAATCTATTTTGAATATCAACATTATTTTCTTATTTACATTTGATGCTTGAATATGTTTTATGCATTATACGTATGATCGTATCTACATTGAATTTCTACCTATAAAAAAATATAAAGTCACTTTATAAAATATAAATATTTCTTGTAACATAAACATAAAATATTTCTTCTTCGTATTTACTTGTGTGGTGAATATATTGATAACGTAATATAACAAAAAATTCCCTTTTTCAAATAATTTTTACTAGATAAGCTGAATTTCAAATAGTCGTATAGCTTGTATTAAACATTAAGTATAAATATATTTTTTACTTCAAATTATCACAATTTAAGAAAATGCATGGTCTGCGTAGTATCCATCTGAAGACAAGTTTAATAAATTTCCCTTTTTATGGAAAAGAGATTAAGTTTTCTTTCGACTTATTAAATTATGTTTCGCATTTTTTGCACATTTTACTTACTTTATGATTGATTTTTATCTTTTTTGAGGCTCCATTTTTTTTACAATAATCTATGCCTGAAATATCAATATTTCGGAGAGAAAATATTTATGTATATCCTCAATTAATCGGAGATATATTCGTTTATTGAAATTTCATATAACTTTGTTCTTTATTTAGTTTATACGTACATCATTTTTATAATAAATTGAATAAAAAAATTAATCTTAATGTTTAAAAAAATATTAAAAATACTTTAATGCCTATCAGTGTATAAAGAAGGCTACGATATTTTATGATTTATGCATCAAATTGTCAGAAATAAAAAGTTAAGTTGGATAATAATCACGAGATCGTATAATCAATCTAATTGCTTTCCCGTTTATTTTTTCAAAATGCAAATCCGTATAAGTTGGTTGCATTAATAAATGAAGTTTCATTCATCAAATAGGAAGCCGGAAATTTTTCAGTTACTTATAATTAAAGAAATTGAACATATATAGAAATATTATGTTATCGAAAGTGGTGGTGTACGTAGTTATAATTAAAAATGAAACGTCGATGAGAAAGCACATCGGGTAAATCATTCATCAAGGTATTGTCACTTGTGGTACCAGCATCATTGTACACTCATATCTATTCGGTGGATTAAAATAAAACTTGCATCGATCTATTTCTTTTGGATAATAATGAAAATTATAAGAGGATTTAGATAAGACGAACTCCGGATTGTCATTTGTCATACGAAGCGTTAAATTCTTAAATTTCCGAGGACTTGTCCCCAAAGTCCAGCTTCTCGATATCGTTACTTTCGAGCAAGGTGAAAAGGCGCGACCGTTTAAGATGACTCGTGATGTTGAAATTGTAACCGAACTATGGGATCGCGTAAAGAAGTAGGGCTCCGATTAATTGGAGAAAAGCACAATCACCGCCGGCGAATCGCGCGGGCTCGTGCTAAGCTCGATGTTTGGCTGTTAAAAGCGTGGCTCTAGAGTGTGGCCAACTGCACAGGGGCGCCTTTGGAGTACTCTAATTAGATAACCCATCGGCCGAGTCGAGGAGGAGGCTGATAGAAAAGGTCCACGAGGACAGCCACTTACTTTTGTGCTTGGAGCTGCTCTTCCAGAGATCCCTGAAGAACGACATGCTAGCCCGACCTCGAACGTTCTCCGAGCTGCTCGCCACCCTATATTCGAATCTGATCGGGCGAGTGCGGCTCGGCCAGGACGTCCGTTAACTATTAACTGGCTGCACGTCGACGCGGACGGTCGCGCTCTGATAGTTGCAGGAGGCTGCCACTCGCGGCTCGATCCCACCAACGACGTACCGAGTTTGCGCATCCCCCCGCGATCCTCGCCAATAGCGAGCTCGATTCCGGGACGCCAGCCGAGGGACATGCGGACGCGACTATTAGCGCCCCTGTGCACAGCTCGGCTGGGGCTCGTCCGTCGCTGGAGTACGACGGAGCTCTTCCTGGGCGAGGTGTTTCCGGCCTAGGTTTACCGGCATCGACGGGTCCGCGTCCTCGACAGCCTCCTCCCGAACCGACCTCCGGCTTTCAAAGCTCTCCAAGATTTGCCTTCCTCTTTTCTTCGACAATTATTAGCAATTTTTTTCTTATTTTGAATGTCACTCTTTACAATGCAGTTGCTGCTACGCTAGTTTTTTTTTTTACAATTTTTCACTCCAAAGTTTTCTTATACGCCTCTCTTGGCAAACTAATTATACGTTTCAAACTCCTTCCATTTACTGGCAATGCATTTAGCGTTGAATTAAAATTAGCTTTAAAATACATTATCATTTGCACAATTTACAACTGCTTACTGTAATTACGGATATCAAGTCATTTTGATTATGAAATTTTAACACTACCTTGACATTATGAATTTACAACGATAACATCAAATTGTACCTTAAATCCTTCATAGTTTTTCGAAAATTAAAATTCATACTCGAAAAATTACGTTTTTATTAAAACTTAATACGATTAAATTTTTGTTAAAACACTTAAATATTTTTACTTGTAATTTAGAAACTCAAATAGTAATAATAGCAGTTAAGAATAATACAACATAATCAGTTTTTAAATTAAACGGATTTGATTTAAATGACCAAATACACTTTAAAGTCAACATTGAGCTTCTAACTTTTATTTCTCTTTTAAATTCTTCAGTTTAAACTTTATTGAAAGTTAACACATTTTTTCTTTGAGAAATGTCGTGTACTCTTTGAATGATATGTAATGTAATTTAATTATTATTTGTACTTTTATTTAAAATGTCAATTTTTCCAGTGATAAAATTCTATAATTTAAACATTGAATTTTATAAACACTGCATATGATCAGCAGCTTAGCATTGAACCACACATATTATGACTCCTTCGTTTAAATATATTTATCTGCTTTCTAAAGTTTTATTCAGATTCTACAAAAGTTTTAAAGTAAGAAAATACAGTACATATATTGCATAAATTTCAAATTATATATAGTATAAACATTGAAAAGTAATATAAAACAGAGTATAAGAAAAACTTAGATCGTTCCTAAGTTAGAATATTATAATTTTGTAATTTTTTTTATCTGTTAATTCTACTCCTCGTAAAAATTGCGGTATAATTTCTAAGACATTAGAAAGTTATTACAATATCACAAACATATTGCATAAAAAACAGTCGATAATAAGTTCTTTATTTAAAGATGCGATCACTTTTCTAAGACTTCAATTGCATATGACAATATTTATGAGAATACTATCATTTTTCAAAAAAATTTTTATTTATAGACTTTTATATTTAAATGTTTTTAAAATATTAAAAGAGCTTATAAAACATTTTATAAATACTTCTTTTATTGACAGTATTTCAATCTAATTTGAATATTTCACTTAATATTTGTTAAAAATAAGAGTTGTTATATAAATTATTAAAATTAATATGTAATAAATATCAAAAAATATATTTATTATATATATTATTTAATATTAATCATAAAAAATATGAGAGTATAACATTAATAGTATACAAACTTTACTGAGTGCTTAAATTATTTTATATAAGCATGAGCAAACAAAGATTATTTATTGTAAGTGAAATACAAAAAATTCACCATTTTTATTTAAAAAAGTTAATGAAAAATTTTTTTTATTTAGATTTTTTAAATGTAATATAATTAGGTTACAAAACTAATAAATCTAATAATTAGTAGAATTTGTTATCATTGTTTTAATATTGGAATATATGTAAAAAAAATAGTAAAAATAAGAATAGATTAATTTCTTCGAATAACAATAAAATTTAACAATAGATAGAAATTAAATTAAAAATAGAATTATTTATATGCCAGATATAATATTCTTAAAAAATAATAATCAGTATTAAAAAAAAAAGTTCGTTAGTTTAAATAAACATGTTAATTACCAACAAACTTCAAATAAAGAATGCTTTTGATTATGATAAATATTTTGAAACTTTAAAATTCATAAATACATTTTAAGTTATTTTGAAGAATAAATAAATGTGAAAGGATTCAATTCCACGGCTTTTAATGCGTTACGTTACTTTGCACGAATGAGTTTTACAAGAAAATTTAGAATTTTGTTAATAATTACAACTTTATAAATACTTAGTAAACAAGATATTTTTAATACGATATTTTCATACATAATGTTTCGAATGATAATTTAATAAGTAATTAAAAACATTATCAGTAATTATAATTTATTGTATTGTAACACATATTGTACAATAATGTCGTATATTGTATTAATATGTTTGATTATAATTAAATTGTAATTTAAATTTCAACATGCGGATAATTACATTAATTATTTATTTGAATATAATTGTTTTTCACATAGGATACCAAAATACGTATTAATTATATCGATGCGAGAATTTTATTAATTATATGAAATTACAGATTTGAATTAATATTATATTATTAAAAATTCATTTTTCATGTATTCTATTAAATTAATCAAAACACTACACCCTAGTGAATTCCTAAAAAATATCTGAGAATTTTTCAATTTTTGTTTGTACAGTTCAAATAGCATTATATATATCAAATTTTTGTAAATTTTCGTATTTGACAAAATACATTAATATTTACAAAAATTAATTTACAAGTTTATGAATGTAATATCATTTTATATTATAATCAAAGAGAAGTCATAATTGATTCTTGCAATTTATTTTTTATCTATTTAGTACATTAAATATCAATGTATGAATTTGCGAAATCAATATTTATTGTTCAAAATTGATTGGACCTGTTATTTTTAGTATTATTATATTCGAATTATATCAATATAATATTAATTATTTCAACGTAATTATCATAATTACATTATTTATTCATTGCTTTAATTTATCCATACATAGTATTTGTATTGAAACTAATTGGCATTTACATTTCTAATAATATGAATGAGCGATAGATGTTAAAAAGAAATTTTATTTATTAATGCTAAAATTAAAATCATTTCACGAAGAAAACTTTTTTCCGAAGGATCTTTTATAATTTAAGAACTTCCTATTTATATTAAAGGTACTTTATATTATTACCTTTTATAATTGAACAATAATGAGAATTTGAGAACATTATAAAAAATTTTATTTTTTAAGCATTGTTTATATTAATATCAGTAAATCGAAATATTTTTACAAATTGAAATTACGATGTAGAAATTTATTATTAAAAATGTTGTAAAAAGAAATACAATTCATATACAAAATCTAAAATACATCATAATTAAAAAACAATTTTAATAGTAATATGCTGGATAGTTGTGTATATGATCTGAGTTAAATTGATAATAAATAAATTTGTACTTTCAAAACATGAATCTTTTTAACTAATCTTTTTATTTATTAAAATCTGATAAATATTTTTTCGAAAATTAGATAAGCAAATGACGTATAGTTGATTTCATAACTAATTAATCTATTTTATCAATAGAATCATTTTTTAAGACTGATGTAAAATTCGAGTATAAATTATTACTGGTTACTCAGATCTGAAACCGATATTTATTTGACTTGATTCCAGAGGCCATTTTTTCATTGAGAAATAATAAAATACTATACATATCACGAAAAAGAAAAGACCAATGGAATAGAAATGAGATTTGGTTGGTCGTGATTTTTCTTTTTCCACTATACTACAAAAATCATTGCTCTTGGAATCCCCAATTTTGCGTGTAGCTTGATCGCAGTGACAATAAAATTGCTTTACACGAGTACCTATCTTTCAAAAACAAAGTATTCTTCGATTTTCAACGGTTTTTTAGTCGAAGCACCGCGACTGACAATTTTCCGATACAGTGAGCTTTTTCATTACTGAACAATAATTATTTGAGGGTTATAATAAAAAAAATCACAATAATAACTCGTTGCGGGGTACAATGATCTGCAGTAGTTACATTGATAAATAATTTAATTATAATATGAAACAAAAAACTTATTATAATTCATAAAGAATAATCTCAATCCCTACACTTTTCATACATATGATTTTTAATTACAACATACTCTTATACATAAATTTCAGTAATTAACACAATTTTTTTATAAATAAAATGATATTGTACAACATGAATAAAAAAATGTAGTAAATATATTTTAATTTTCATGTATGATTTGTATTTTAAAATTTCTTCATTTTTTAATATTTTGTATTATTTAATGGAGTTTTTCCATAAACAGTAAAATAATTAACTTGTGAATTTATATTTCTTATGAAAATTTCATGCATAATTACTACAATATTATATTAATACAATATTGTATTGCAGATAATTCATAAATTATTATAATTGTAACAATACTTTAATTTTTTTTAGTTATTATTAATGTATGTATATTTATATATAAAAAGGTATAATTTGAAATTAATAAAAATGAGCTACTATAATTTTCTATGATAAAATCTATTTTCATATCATTTTAAGTACATTTTCGAAATATTCAGACTTATAATATAATATTATAGAAAATTGTTGTAAGAGTTTTAACATGACTTTAATTATTACGTTAATGATCTTAAATTTTTCATTAATTTTGAATAGTAAATTATTAATATTAAGGATTTATTGTATACGGATTGTAGCTTGTACATAAAGAAGTGAATTGCAATTTTCTTCCTGATAATATACAAGTATAGCTGTTACTACACTAGCACCTACGTTAGTTCGTTCAAGGAAATTAATTGCTGCAGAATTATGTTTTTTTCACTCGGTCAAAAGACATAATTAATAAAAATCTATTTGAATAAAATTCTATATTATGGTTTTATTAATTATTAGTTGACAATTTTTAAATTGCAATTTGCAGTTTTTTTTTTATTTAGGATATGAGTTATAAAAATTAATAAGCCATTGCCGAGCACCAGTGATATGAAGTTCTGGTACATTCTTCAGCAGCACTGAACCCGCGTTATATGATGCATAAAAGGCGATCAGATAAAAAATGAGAAAAAAGGTTCCGCATCAACTGAAAGAGTACACGATTGTAGCTCAGAGCATAAAGAGAAAATACGCAAACTAAGAAGGCTTCTTGTTTGAAAAAAGATAACGATATTTTTTTTACTTTTACAAAATATTAAATACCTTTCATTTCAGATCTTATTCTAACATTAATTTTTTTTTAATTTTACTCGTTTAAGTAATAAATAAACTGTGATATAATTGTTTGTACTATAGAATTCAAGAGAAGCAAACAAACAAAGAGAACAAATTTATAAAATTAAACTTATTATAGTATATAATATGTTACAAATGACTAATAACACAACAAATAATATGTAAATATTTATGAAGGTCATATTAAGAATAATCTAGTTTAATGAAATTTTAGTAACTTATAATTAATTAATAAAATTGAATTTTTTTGTAATATAGGTATGCATGGTAGAAATAATATAAGTATACTTAACATAGTTAAGCAAAAAAGATGTAATAAATTTATTCCCAATAGGGAAAACGTATCGCCACGTGTACGGAAACCTGCGGGTGCTTTAGACTTGGAAAATATTTTCTCTCCAATCGTGACGATTCATCATTGAAAATCTGACATTGTCGTTCAAAAGTGGCAATTCATCTGTTTTTCACTTTTATGAACGACGATAAAATAAAATTCTACGATAAAATTATTATGTAATTCAAAGATTAGCAAATAAAAAAATGAAGTTTGAAATCAATAATGAATACCAAATTTATAATTAGTAATTTAAAAAAAATGATAATTGATTTACATAATAAAAACAGAATAGAGATTTTTATTCAATAACTGAATTTTTATCCATTAGAAGGAAATCATAAGATTTATTACAGAGTATAGAATACTAATTCATTTAATTTATGCGACTGTATCACGATTTAGATTCGTTACTAGAAATAGACTAAACTGTAAAACATCGCTAAAGCTAATCGCTAAAAGCTGTCAATATAAATACCAAAGATTATTGGATCGTTTAATTTGTAAGTAAATCAGTTGCTTTTAAAGTTAACTAACTAGTCTGTTCGTTTTGGCTATCTTAAATTAATGTATTGCGTTTTCTTTATCGGAATAACAATGATGTTTTTCAAGGCTTAAAAAGGTAAACCTTAGGTTTAAAAGAACATGAAATTGTCCTTATTGAAGCTTGAAAATTGAATTGAAAATTTCCAAATTGAGTGACGCCGATATCGCCACCCGCGGTGCAGTAAGGCTAGATGGAGTGATGCTGGGATGGAGCTCACGGCGGAAAGGGGGGTAGCGGAGTGAAGGGATAGGTTTCATGCGACAAAATAAAAAAAAATAAATTAATTCAGAATGTCCTTCGTTAGGAGGTACGAGGCGGGTGCAACAATTTATTTAGCAACTAAATTAACAATAATATAACAATTAAAAAGTAAATATTAATGATAGTAGAATATATGAGTGTCACGGACATATTTTACTGTAAATAAACGAGGTAGAGCACGGTATGATGTGAAATAAATTCTAGTACACTATAAGGCAAATATAAGGCTCCTTCCCGTAAGGCATCCGGAAAGATGCATTAGTGTGTAAGGACCTGGGGCCGTCCCAAGGAAAAAAATATAAGGGACAACTTTATGAAGGTCTTGTACCTGTAAATACGCGAAAGCAGTGGGTGAACAGAGTAAATTTGTATAAGATCATAAATAAAGCAGCTTGAAAAAACGATATACTGGATTGACAGACTGGATTTAGATAAAAACTATAAATATACAAAAAAAAATAAGTTTAAAATAATAAGAAGCAAACAAAGTTAACGCAGCGGCTGCCAGAGGGCGAATGAATGATTAGAAATGCCAATGCTAAAGACTGGCGCGCAGATATAAAAGACGTGCTAAGTCTACTACCATAGGAATATGGATAAATAAAAAGTTCACAAATCAACCGCCAGAGGCCGAGTACCAAAAATTATAATGTCATAGGTGCATAGATAGAATATGATCACCTTAGGCCTTAAGTTCATCGGCACCTCCTACGCACTGAGAAAGCGGAATGGGACATTTTACTAAAAATTTGGCTCTAGGTCAGTGACTATCATTGTATTTAACTTAACTTATAATACATACAACATTAGTTCACTCTTTTGCTCTAATATTTACACCAGTCCTCGACAATTGGCTGAATTAATTGGTTTTCGAATTTCAACTAATCCTTAGGTCCTCATCAATAGTTACATTTTAGATTTTGAACCCTTGATTTTAATTTTCGTTGTTTTAATATGTTATCATCGCAGTTTGAACGTGGTGGCCTTCAAATCAAAAGGATGGGGGAACAAGAGGCCACGATGATAGTAGAGCCTTTCCCCCCCTACCCTAAGGTCGGACGTCAACCAAGGCGGATCACGAGGCGGTGACTTTTAGGGCTGTGGTGGTCCAAGATCTTGAACCGAGGCAAAGAGCCTTGTCTAAAGCTCGAACTCTACCCAATAAGCCCAGTGCTGATAAGTACGACTCCTTATCTAACGAAACCATCTTAAGGATAGTCTTATCTGGGTTTGTAGAACAAGGCGCAACTCTGCGCTTTTGCATCGATGCTTCAATGTTCATGCCATTGATTTCAGCCTCATATGCGGCTAAAAACTACGTTTGACCGCAGATTCAAAAAGTTTGCTTCTCCGGTGATATAAACCTATAATACTGTTTTGTTACTGTGAAGAAGATTTGATTATATTTTGAGCGAAATGGGACAACGTTTAGATGAATTTGATCACCTAAACAGGACTTGGAACTTTGACTTAGATCAGTGGATTTATCCGAGTACCTGAATGGCCTGGAGAATATTCTCGACCAGAATGGAAGAAACTTCAGCCTGGACCTTCAGGCTATACCTGAAAACACCATAACCGTTTACGGATTAACAGGTGCTTTTGGTATACTTTCAAACAGCAATAAATTACGAAACGCTCATCTCACCTTTCGTGTGTCTCGAAAGAATTAAGGCAAACTTGGACTTAATAAAAAACGGCGCTGCCGAGGACTTATTGCGTAGGATTATCCCTGACCCAAAGTTGAAGATAGGGAACCCTAACGCTAACCTATTATACATACGTCCAGCTTAGCGCCTTACGAGTAAGCAGCTTGATACCTTAAATCGATTCAGCATAGGGCACCTCGAACCTGTAAATGTGCTTAGTCTCCGAGTGTCGACAGGCTTGATAATTCGAAGTTTTCTACGCAGGCAAATGCGAGCTTGTCGCCCATGAGATCGGATGTAATCGTCGGATACAACCAGAATGACTCTGACTCAGGAATGATTGGGTGCAGTTACACAAAAGCTACAGCTCAGATAACATCAAGGATCGAACTGATGCATTATAACATTCGGCGGACTCAGTGATCTTGGGCAATCACTGTGTTTCCATTTCCCAGATGTAGAAAATCCTACACGTGGCTGGATATTGAATGAGAAAGCAATATTCAGTTCAGGTGATGCCCAGCTATGGAACGAAGATCAATTACGTGTCGTATTTCAAAAAGGGGTGGTTGGTGGCTAGTACTTTTGCCTCTGAAATAAAACGAAAAGTTACAAATTAGCTTTGCAAAGTACTCGACGAATGTGGACCAACTCTTAGGGGAAAGGACGAGCATCGGTCTGCTATTCTGCCTTAAATCTGCGCGCCAACTAACAAACGAACGAGCGAATTTCGACTGGCCTGATGATAATATTATTATCACCGGAAAAAGACAGCGATTAAACTTATATTAAATAAATTATGTTTGTTCCCTTTGCGCCTACTCGCCTCACCGGTGGGGCAAATACTACATAATTTTATCTGTAAAGTATTTTCTAGCAGCGCTTTTTAAAAATAAGCTCAAATTTTCTTTTGAATTTTATTGTAAATGTTTTTTTAGTTACTAAATTAAACTGACGCCCCTACCTCGTACCACAAACAACAAGAGACATTCAGCATTAATTATTTTTCTTTTTTTTATTTTTCCGCCCGAAATCGATCCCTTAACCCCGCTTCCCCTCTTTCCGCCGAACCTTGGAGCCGGTGAGCTCCATCCCAGCATCACTTCCCTCGCCCTTACTGTACCATGGGTGGAGACATCCGCGTCACATAACGCCCGATCAGGAGAACACATCGCCTCTTCTTTAAGCGAATTCCCTATTTTGACTATGTATTAGCTAGTTTCCAAAAAATTAAGGAAGCAAAATGAGCCAAAGTAGACAAAACATTAAGAGATGGACGTAGCTGGTATGTCTTTTGTATTTATCTACAGTGGGAAATTTCCTAGGGACGAAAATATAGATTCTAAGACTCCCTACGGCGAAACGGATCAAAGAATGTTACTCTTTAACCATGCGCAAACTTCCAGAAAATCCGATTTTGTGGCTCTGTAGCCCCCTTCCCTTTAGCATTTTATTTTGGCTTCAAGTGAGACGCATGCGTATGCACATTTTCACAGATTATACGGGGGTGTTCGATCTGCTCTGCACTTTGTGAGTTCTCCGCTTCGCCTCCTTCTTTCACGCTAAATTTTTATTGCATCTATGCCCACTCACACACAGGTGAAGAATAATGTGCTGAATCCCTACCCACCCCTGCCTCATATTTTATGCCGCCGGCATTTGCTATACCGTAACCATAGCCAGGGTTAGAAAATGCGATGTTGCCATTGTTGGCTAGCACGGGGTTTCGGTAATACTGGCTCGGATGTCAATGGAGTCTTTAAGATTGATGTGAAAATTATATTATGCTAAAATTTTTTTGGAAGCTTAAAATCTGACGTATAATCGGAGCAGTCATTGACATTGCCATTAGTGATTTTTACGTTGTGATTGGCAAATATTTCAATTAATTACGTTATCATTTATATTTATTAACGATTCCTACTCAATCGGTAGTGAATTTAATTATATCGAACACCCACTAACGTAATCTACAAAATGCTTAATAAATATAATTTTAAGAATAATTTAATTAAAGCTTAATAAACCTGAATTACTATATCGAAAATTCAGATTATTTTTTAATTTCATCATAAAATCTATTTCATGTCATCTATTGTTATGCATTTACATACGTAATAATATATTTTGATAAATAGACTGGCAATTAAACGCTTATTACAATAACTGTTTTTACTCTATCGTCTTAAATTACAACGAATTGTATATGTTAAATTAAAAAAAAAATTTTTTTTTTAAATGTAAAATAATGCTATATCAGTGTTTCTCAGATTCTTTTGAATTATCTCTCATTTTTCATCGAGCGTTATTTCAAAACTTTTTAATTTATCTTTCAAATCTGTTTCGGATTAAATATAGATTTTGACCAAATAAATGATATAAAATAATTCATATGAAAATGTCAAAACACTGTTAATTAAAACATAAGTTGTACAGAATTTGCATTTTCAGAATAAAAGATCAGAAGTTTTGCAATGTTCGTACTGCAATTTGCAAATCAAGATGGCGTTAGGGCAAGGCGAAGGACGAAGAGGATGCATTGTCCCTGTGGAGAAGCATGAGCGTGTGTAACCCATGAAGGGTATAGAAGAGAATCCAACTTCTCAGCCCCTCTCCACATGTTCAAGATTCCCGGAAAGACTATAAATTGGTAGAATTCTTTTTTCCAAACGATTGTTCGATAACTACTTAACTACATATTCAAATTCTTCTCATAAATTCCATATTATGTTTTTTTATAAAAAATAGCATAATAGCTAAGATACGAGACTATTCAACTGATTATGCACGACGAACTTTATTTCAATAGGGTACGAACTTCTTTCAAAAAAATTTTTTTTTAGTTTTGATTATAATATTTATCCGATACCAAACCCCTCTCAAAAGGTTCCTTAATAAGACAGGGGAGCAATGCCTGCTTTTAAAAAAATAATATTTTGTGTGAAGTTCTTTCTATAATTTTAATTAACTTATTTTATTATACTTTATGCAGATTGTGTAATAGAAGCGGGTGATGTGGGTTTTAATCTAAATGATTGTGGGTTTTGAGTCAGCATTTTTATCCTAATAAAATCCTTTATTGTGTTTTTTATTTTATTTGTCAGCGTCATTTAATCTAAGTCAAAAAATATTTACCACATTTCCAATAGTATATAATACAATATTTTGTTCGAAAATCAAATTAGTTGTTCGTTTCGTTTAATATTTTGAATATTAGTTAAACTGATTTGACATGCGACTTATCATTATAATTATTATGCTTATCGTAACCTGGATTTTTTTCTTATAAATATTATATAGAACTAAAATTATTACTGAAATCAGTTTATTGAAGACATCCTAGACATCAACCAAAATGTAAACTATATAATGGTGTACAAATGTGTTCTTCGAATACTATGTCCAATTACTATTTTTAAGTAGTACCAGTCAGTTTCGATCATAAGGGCGATTTCTTTTAATTTAATACCAGTATCTGTAGCTTCTAAAAATTTGCAAATGTTTATCATCTTTCTTTTTATATAAATAGTTCAGGTCATTTAGTTCCTTGTTTTCGCGAAAATTTTACCCAAGTATCGAACTCCTATAACCTTTGTTTTATAATACAACACAAGATGTAACGTTTTGCAAAATTCAATTTAAGGACATCCACTGGAACACTTATGTTTTGCAAAGTTAATATGATTTTTAGTTTGAAAAGAATTATCTGGCCTATTTTTCATGCTCTCAGTTAGTATAATTTTTTTTATATTGTTTAAATGCAGAATGGTGTCGATTTTACAACCGCATTATCCACTATCTATCAAACAGTTGAATATTACCAAATTGAATTGACGACAGTGCCGATTTTATTGATATCAGCTGTCTCCTCAAAATAGCTTTTCCGCGGTAAATTTTATATCTTAGAGGTCTTTGAATGCTCAGGTCTATAGACCTGAAAATTGTAGAACTCAATGTTATATCTTTTACCGCTCTACGTATGTTGGATATAAGTACATAGTAATAGAATACAATAATATCCACCGGAGATGTATATTTTAAGCATACTTGATATAGTAGTTTGCTAGATAGATTTTTTAGAAGATGCATTTACGTTTTTTAGAACAACTACTGGGCGTTATTTCAAAATTATGAAAAACATATTCTCTCGCATTCTTATTTTTAGAATTTAAGCTTTAAAATAGCTCCATAAATTGAATCATCATATGGTAGTATACTCGGAATCGAATTCGCATTTTCATACTCGTTAATCCATAAAACAGTCTTTGAGGGTTTCAAGAAAACACTAAGAAATAATGCATTTAATACTTTTTCATAATTTATCGTTTTTTTTCAAGCTATCAAGATGGATCCCATAATGCTAAATCTTTTTTTATATAACCGTTTGTATTTGATTTTATGATTACATTTTATATTCCTTGCTTATCTTTAGACGATTATATTGAGTAATTAGTAAAAATACTAATACGAAACTGTTTGAGTAAAAAAATATTCTATTCAAGCTAAATATTACTAGGATTTTTTTCAGAAATAACAAAAGTTTAAAAATTAGATCTCCAAACTATGTATTAACAACTTCAGAATGCATTCAGAAAAGTACCGTGACATCATTAAATTGCTTCTAAACTATTTATGTAAGAAAAGTTATTTAATTACATTTTATGATGGAGTAAATTAAATTAAAACGAACAGCAAATCTATACATACGATTGAATAAAATTATAATATATATGAGGTGTTTTCATTCATAAAGCTATTGAAGATATTAAACTTTTTAATAAATTTTATTAATCAATGCTCTTGTCTATGTTTATTTATATTTCAAACATTACAGTGATTTTGTAATATTTTTTAAAACTTTAAATTCATTACTTCTATTAACGAAACTCAACTAACGAAAATATTCTAAAAAAAATCCCAATAATACAAAAAAAATGATAAGTATAAATATTAAAATATAAGCTGAAGTTCATTTCGTGAAATTAATGTAATGCATTTTTTTAATGTTTTTTTTCTTGACCCATATCTTAAAAGAAAAGTTACTTATGTTGGTGAAGCTAAATATCAAAAGAATTAAGAACATTTAAGCTATTCATAAGGTATGTATAGAGAAAAAATATTATATACTATGAAATAATCGAAAAAAGAAGAAAAAAATTTCAGTTAATATACAGGCATTGAAATATATGAAATATTTAATAAAAGTAAACTTAAATACGAAATATCTTAATTTTTTTATTGACAACAGTTAATGTTATTGAACATAAGCAAAAAAGTACGACTTGAGTCATACGATAAAGAGTTAATATCACTTTTATAAAATTGAATGAATGGTAATTTATAGTCTTTTTATTTTTATAAAAAATGAATCGATTGCAGATTATATTTACGAAATTATTTTCAACGTCCATTTTTATTTTGTATAAAAATTTGCTTATCATAATACGGCTTGTAGATTGAAAATGTTTTCTTTTTCGTTATTGTAAAATTGCTTTATTATTCGACTGTACAATGGCTAATTATTAATGATCCAATCATTATTAATTTCAAAGTAGAATAAACTTATTTTACAAGCAGTTGGGACTGTTTAAATTTTAGTCAGCCATAATAAGGATGTGTAACGACCCTGACTCGTTACCGCGTACTTTCGCTATATAAAAAATAAATTATCAAAAAGTTAAGTAAATTTAGTTAAATTTAAAATTTAATTAAATCAATATAAGCAAGGTCGGTCCGCGTCGAGGAGAAAGAGCGCTGAAAAAGTCAAGCGTCGAAGAATCGCGCCCTTGACGACATCTTTGAAAATTCGCGAGCTTTTCAAATAAGGCCTCGCGCCTCAGCGGACGCGTACCACCCGAGGAAAGATTGGAAGTAACTGTCCGTAAAAATGCGGAAGCCCGAGTTTCCGCGGATGCCGAAGGTGCAGCAGAAGAGCGGGCTCGCGGAGGTCCGGGGGCCTCGTCTGGGGGGAATCGCAATGCGCCTCCGGCCTCTCGCCCTCTCGTCCTGGCTACGGCGAGGTGCGCGGCGAAGAGCGCACGAGCTGCACAGGTCAAGACCCGAGCAGGACGCCGGCCAGGAAGAAACTCGAGACAAGGGACGCGGGATGCTCGGAACTCAGCTGCACCCCCATCGAGCCCTCCCCTACAGGGGACGTCGGATACGAGTGGCCCTCCGTCTCTCTTAGCCAATGCTAGCGAAGACCGCAGCTTTTTCGCGCTCACGAACACGCGGCTCGACACTATTTTTTGCTTCTTTTTTATATACGCGTTCAGCATTGGGTAATGTTTGCGAGCTCGCCTGCGAGGTTTTCGTATTATTTTCGATTATTTTTTCTCTTGACAATTTTTTATTGCTTTCCTTTTTAATAAAAGTAAGTTTTTCCCAGAGGAAATCATCGTTAAAATTGCATCGTTATTATTATTATTAATTTTTTTTTTTATTTAGCTTTTCGAAAAGTTCGATCAGAAAACCCCTCCGATCATTTCCACTTCTTACACCCGAATCCTGGCACCGCTGAGCTATCTCGGCAAAAATTACTCCTCCCCTTGACGCAAACGTCCAAGCGTGGGCCAACCAGCGTCACACGTGACATTTTTGAGTTATTTGGATGATTCGGTTTGAACAATTACACCAAGAAGAAAAATATTTTTGCAGGAATTCCGAAATATTTTTAAAATATACGGTTTGAAAAAATATTTCTCCGTACGATAAGCGTGAAGGGTCATTCAATTATAGATATTTGATCGAAAAGCCGTCAGTTAAAGAAAAATAAATACACCCATATAAAGATATACATTTATTCACTTTAACTGTAAAAGTGATTTATTTTTCAGACAAAAATGTTTTATTTATTTTCACATTGCACGTAGAATTTTTCAAACATTGACGTTGCTCATTGAATATGTGCATTATTATCTAATTATCTCTTCATTACTGATGCTAAGCCCACAGTATAGAAGGACGTAAATTAGAATGGAAATGCATACGTTTCAGATAAAAGAACCATCGGATTTATAGATGTCAATGACGGAAGTAGATGGTAGTTCATCAGTATGAATCAAGACAAGACTGTTTTCCTTCTTTTTATCGCTTCTTCTTGGCCTTCCTGTATTTTCGAGAACTTGTCGACTTGAGAAAGTCGCCTTCCGGGAAAAACCGGAGCTTTATTATGTGATTCTTAACTTGACGTCGCCACTCGAACTCTCACGAACCAAGAACGTGCTATCGTAAATAATTGATTTTTGTTTTTAAACTGATGTTAAATATACGTAAGGAATTAAATTATTCGTTTGTTATAAAAAAAACATCAAATTCCTCAAAATTTTTACAGAGATTTCGAATTTAATTTTATCAAACCCTTATTTAAATTATTATCCGAGGAATTGTATATCATTATATAAATTACTATAGATGAATTCATTAGAATTTAAAAAAAAAAACTTTTTTTTTTTAATACGGTAATAATTTGTAATTAACTTTATATTTCATCATCACATTAATTTCAGTATTTAACAGAATACTTTTTCGTTCTTCACTGTAAATTTTATTTTTCTCAGAAGTACGCAGCTGGGGTCTACTTTAAAAGAAGATTTTTATAGAAACCATGTACATTAAGAAACCAACGACTTAACTAGAAAGTCTCAATAAATAAGGAAAAAAAGAGAAAAAAATTCATCGCTACCCATGAAATGCGAGATAAAGAATAATGCTAATATTGATCAAAAAATAAAATTACTTTAATAAGTCTTATATTAAATAATTAATGTTATAAATTAATCATAAATCACAAGATTGAATACATGTGAATACTTAAACAAAAGTTTTTTTTTTATAAAAAATGGTTGAAATTAAAAAAAACATTTGGTTTTATATTAATTGCGACCTAATAATAATTATTTTCAGACGATACAAATTAATTCGTTTGATTGATTTTAATAGAGTAAGCGAAAATTTCTTGAAATTATTTACTGTCTATATTTTTTTCAGTGACTTGACAAATTATGTACTTAATAGTGGAAATTTTTTTTATAATATTATAAAATATTAATATTGAGAAAAAAGAAAGTTTTGATAATATTGAGTAAAAAAAATTACTTTAGCAGAGTTTTCGTTTAATAAATAGAATTTCGTCTGTACTTTAAGTAAATTCATTTACTTAAATATAATATATGTAATATTGGTGGTAACAATACATGATAATGATAATTTACTATCTAGCTGTTAGGTTAGTTAGATAGTTTAAGTTCACAACTGTGGATGTGGCTGCAACTGCAAACAGTGCATTTTGCAAGTTAAGAGTTTGTTGGCTACGCGATATCTATATCCAAGGTATACATATAATAAGCGTGTAGTTACAATTTTTGTTCAAGTTACCCAGATGCTCAGATTTTTTCTGAAACTCATACACAAACAACATCTTTAATATGAAACAAAATGAATTTTCAGTTTTGCAATTTTTAAAAATTATCTGAATGTATTTCAAGATCTTGTAATTTAGTTATTTTGGAATAACTATATATAATAAAATTAATAATAATTTCATGAAAATTATACATTATACGTATTTTTTAGTTCTTAGAATAATATAAGATAAATACATATATTTCAGTCGTACTGAATCCGATAAAAGTAATTAATAAATTGGTAATCAAAGTCTTTTTAGAGCTTATTAACAACGATTCTAAATAATTATTAAAAAAAACAAAATAGAATTTTTTATTTTTCTGTAATACACTTTTTATAATATAATTTTTCGATAAACGTTTGGATTGAATCTATATCCTAAGATTTGCACCTTTATGAATATAAATAACAAAAGCATACAGCACAGGATTTCGCATTCTCACATATAGACGAACAAAATTTGGATAGCGTATTTTTGAAAATAAATTTATGAATATATTCGAAAAAGTTTTTTTTATCGGAAATGCTACGTAAGAAGCAGCGCAAACTTAATAAAAGATAAGAATTTTACAAGGTCGAACGCATAAAAAATTTAATAGCAATTTATATTAGAAGAAAATACCGTACGTGTAGGTGCTAATTCGCTTTGTATTCTTATATTTTTATACTCATATTTCCAACCCACAGTTTCTTTTAATTCCCAGTTTCCACGTACAAATATTAAGCTTTATAATTTTATAAATTAGTATCAAAACTTTATATATAACCAATTTTCTATTATGTTATTTTTAATTCAATAATAATAAAACCAATGCAATATTTTACTCATAGTGTGATTAATAATAAATGCGAATTTTAATTCAAAAGAAGAAGTCGGATTCAATGTGCTGTGAAAAAGTTAATTTTTTCAAAACTTGGTTTTCCACAATATTTTAAGGAACTCTGTCTAGTTATTTAGAACAAAGTATGGGAGCCCTCATTTTCCAGAAACAGTAAAATATTATAGAAATAACTTACTGAAGTACTTCTCTAGTTAAATACTGAATAGTGAAATAAAGAAACATCGTTCATTAAAAGTATATAATTTTGAATCATAAACTTTGGAATGATGCTATTGTAATGTTTATTCATATTTTAAGACACTTTTCATACTTCTATTTCTAGCATAATTCGAGTTGTGACTAACATCCCGTACTCTCAAATATTATTTACTATCTATCTCGGATTTTACGTCTCTCTTAAACAATTCGATTTGTAAGATAGTGAAAAATAATAGATGTAACTGTTGATATCTGATTTGTCTTTATAGAAATAGAAAAGGAACTTTGTGCAACAAAATTTGATTTATTCTCTGCAAATTGTATGAAATGTACCGTATATGGCTAATTGTGGTATTTTTACAAAAAATTCTAAAAAATGTTGTACCTACTTTTCCCATGAAAAGTTAAAAAAAATTGTCTTGTAATTTTTATACAAGCTGTAAAAAATAAAATCTCATGAACATCATTGATCATGAAAAACATTTTCATATGGTTAATTATTTTACAATAACGTATTAATATTGATAAAATTTGAATATTTAACTTATCCGACGTGCATTCTATCGACATACTATAAAATTTTTTTCATGCATCTCATTCCAAACAATGTTTAATCAAAATTACCAGTGAAAAAGCTTTCTTATACCTTATTTGAAATGTTTTAATAGAACATTTTATATATTCTCTTTCGACGTTTCTCTATCACGCGAGCCATTTTGGGGTTTTAGATAGTGGGATTCACAGAAATATTGAAAAACGTCGTCTCTGTATTTTCGGCTATCTATGATTATAGTACATACATCAGGTCGTGTAACGTTGTCATACCTCTACCTGCATCTGGGATGATACTCGTGTTTCCGTGCGAGTACGAATACGCGGATGCGCGTGTCAGCACATCGTGGAGCCTCGCTGGTGTACGCACCGAACAGGCCTAGCAGTTTCAGATTTCTGAACATAGCCCAAAGCAAACGGCGCATCATATAACGCTGTTCCACTTCTACTTCGGGCACGATTGAGTAGCAGTGTATACAGGAATGCCGTATAGCACCATTTGTGTTGCTACCCGTAAACTATGAGCTCGTATAATACGATACGACATATAACGACAACGCATTGCACCTTCAAATTTTGATCAGGTGAACGAAAGCAAACCGAACGACGTTACCCCTCAGCCTTTGATATCCTATGCAGAAACGCTATGCAGTATTATAACACGTCTTACAACCCTACTGCTCTAATACTTAAGTGCTCCTGCTCCGCAACCCGATCGACATCCCATTCACCAAACGAATGGCCTATCAATATTTTATATTCAATTTATGATTTCGGTCAAATGTAACTTGTTTGACAGTTGGTTCTCGATAACCTCTTTGCCTTTTTCCACTTACTCTGTATCACGGCAATTTTAATATTTAAAGTGGAATTACACAATTACATACAAAAATATCAGCACAAGTAGTAAAATATTTAAACTGTACTGTTAATCCGTACATATTTGAAGAGTACAACATTTCTAATTTTTTGTTATACTAGGTTTCGTATTCTTTAAAACATCGAAGCAATTCCTTAAGCAGTGAAAAAGGCAATGAAAAAAAAATAAAAAAATTCAAGTATTTTACGAGCAAAAGAATATAAAAATTGTCTTACGAAGCAAATGAATCTTTAGATTATATAAATACCGTTACCTAATATCGTATAAAATAAAGCGACTTAAGATTGTTATATACGGAAAAATAAAGAGTGCGTGTAGATAAAATAAAATATGTATTTTCATCAATAGTAACTAATTTTCAATAATATTGACTCTATGACTTCACGATACTTTTTCACGAAAATTGATCTATTTTTTAACATTTTAAATACAAATATATAAAAAGTACAATATTTTTTTGCGCGTACCTTTAAAAATTTATTAGTTCAATAGGTCAAATCAAAGTTGTAACGATCTCACTTGCTTCTTATTCCGAGTTTCTATTGGTCATTCTTACACTTCTGTTTCTACAAAATGTCGATGAAAATAATCGGTAAATTAATGCAAAAGCGAAGGCGGCGATGGTGAGGCTCCCCGTTCGTCTAGATGGTCTCAACGGAGCCCGGGTTCTTCTGTACGGGGATCTGGGTTGGTCAGTCAGGTCGGTTCGGTAGTTGGCTGTCAGCGTAGGTCCTGTTGGTCCGGTCGGTCGTCGACGTCATTGTTCATATTGCTTTGGCTTCGATCGGCGCGCCAGGTGTTGTTGCACCGAGTCGACGCAATCCGGTTGGGCTGGGTCGGCACACCGCCTTGCCCTTGTCTAATCGTAGTCAGCGAGTACGCGCTCGAGGAATGGAAGGGGCGGGAAGCTCCTGGGGGCCACGGCCTAATGCGTTTTGCGCCGGTTGGTCAGTCGCCTGACCGGAGCTAGCGTATGCCGGGTGGCCCAGCGTGCAGCGTGCCCCAAGGGGCCCACCGTAAGGGGAAGGAGCGGCGGAGAAGTCGCTTCCGACTCCCCCAGGGACTGGCCCAATACGTGCCCCGAGCTCAACGTCGGCGGCTCGAGCTCGGCATCCCCGACGGAAGCCCCGCGTGGCCGCGTTTCTCGCTCATCTCTGAACTGTGGAGGTGCGCGGACCGCCGCTGTCTCCACTCCTCAAGACGCCGCTCGGGTGGGAGACCTCCGTTGGTAGAGGAAGTGGTGGTGACGAACTATCAGCGACACGTCACGACACGCTCGAAGGAATAAATTGGCCCGTCCACGTCACGCCAGGAGGCAGATAAACAATATTGAAAAAAATATATTATACGCGTCTTAAGCTCAATTCAACATAATAATATATGATAGGCTGTAATTATCATATAATGAGTTAACGAAAAAAAAAATTTGTATTTAAATTTAAATTTATTATGAAAATTTAACAGCAAACAATGAGATTATAGTAACAGAATAGTGCGTCCAGTGATATAGTAATGAAATTAAAAAAATTTTAAAACAATTCTACTTTTAAATATCTTAAGAACTTATTAACAAGATTCTTATCGTGTGATGGATAATCCATTTAGAATATTTGAATAATAAATCGAATAGTAATTTAAAAAGTTAAATAAATAAACTATTCACAATTTTTTACCTTCTTTCTCAAATGGTTAAGGAATACATTACAAGAAAGTTAGAATATGAGTGTTACTTTACAAATTTCTCGTAGATATAAACTTGATTTTAAATTTCATACGATTTTTCTCACTAAGTTTAAAATCTATAATATTAAAACTATAAGATCAAAGTTTAAATCAGTTCATTTGAAAAAAAAATCTATATTTAAACATGACCTGTAAGATACTACTGGTGAAGACAAGTTTAAATTAATGGATGTAGAAAATACGGTATGAAATTTCATGAAAAACGATTGTTTTCACATTCGCTATCTTTGCATTCTTCTAATGTTAGTTCAAAAACATTCTTCTAAAGTTTTGTGACAGCTGCTCTTATATCTTGTTCAACGAGCACTAGTTTACTTATCTGCTTAGTAGATATGTCTATCTTATGCTGTTTGTAATGAATCAGCTGTTGATTTAAAAGACATTGACTGGATGCTCATGCATGTGGATATGTATGGGGCATAACAGAACTTCTCGACAGGTAGAGGCTCAGCTTACGGCTCAGTTCTCGAGTAATTTAATCCATCTCGGAACGGATCAATCGTTTAAGCACTCGGAACATTTGCCTTTTAAATTTGACGCTTTGCGCAACTATACATGTACGTTGACAATATGGAAATTGCATGAGAAGCGTATTACTCTTCATTAATAGACAATGTCTATTATGATCTCGATATTTAGCAAACGATGTACATTATCCTTTTCCGGATACAATTTTATCAAAAAACATCTTGATTCAATACAGGAATGGTTAGAAATATTACACATTCTGATGCTGCACTATTTAGTTCAAATTATTTGATGTGTAAAATTATTTGTAAACCAGCATTACATTTGTATTTATATATTATATTTGTAACGTATGAATAGTACTTATTAAAGTAATAATACTGTGCTGAAAATATTTCACAATTGACATAATTTCTTTAGATTGATATATATATATATATATATATATATATATATATATATTATATTTATTTTTTTCTTATTTATTTATGTACAAAAAGTTTTTCCTTACAAGTGTGCAACATTTTATTTCAAAAAGTAAACATAGTTTTAGTTTTCAATGCTAAATGGTTGAAATTACGTTTTTCTATTTTAACATCAATTAAAATTCTGTACAATGAAAATCAATTTCTTCATCAAAAATATGACGATTGAAACTTAAATTTTTCGATTAATAGATGACTAGTTAGTACACGAATCTTAGAATACTTATAGTTTCTATTGGATTTTTTCCCATATATGTAATGAAAGCCTGTTTTCCAAAGTTGGTATCAACTTTTTATATATCAGCGAGAAGTCACATTTCTCTCGTGAAATTCAAAGTGCCACGAAACGATGCATCGCGATTTTCTCACGATAACTCAACAGTGATGAGGAGCTGCTTAAAGGCTAAGGGCTTCTTAGATCCTAGAATAATGAAGACTTTATATCGACTGATGACTATGATACGCGTGACCAAAAAATAGATAGAGAGTAGGCCTTGGGATAATTTCCAGAATAACTCTGTTGGTTGGCAGTCGTTCGGGAGAAACTTCGTTACAAGTAACGCAGCCTGCCCTCCAAACCAGAACTTTCTATGCACAGAAAAACTAAAAAGTAGTTGAAGCCCTTTCGTTTTCTGTTTTGATACTTTACCTATTCCTTCTCTACCACTATCGAATGACGTTAGAAAAACTCGACGGATTTTTTTACAAAGTCGATTTTCACGTTAATACGAGTCATTACAAGGTCCTGCTCATATTTATTACCTTGTGCTCTTGTGTTTTATTGAAAGTTGCCGCAACTATTCTTTTAAAGCTCGATAATAATGTTCAGCTTGTCGAAATTAATTTTTATAAAAAAAAGAGTCATTTTGAGGATAAAGCGTATGATCTTTCACTGTAATTTCGTTGAGTCAATTATGAAAATACTGAATGAATTAAGAGTGATCGAAATGCACTAACATAAAAAACACTATATAAAAACATATTCCTTTGAACTATGCTTCTAAAAAATGAAATATTTTAATTTTGGTGATATATTAAGAAATCGTAGCAGTTTAAAAGAAGCATCAGAATTTTGTTCCGCTATTAATTTGTACAGATGTAAATTAATGCCCATAATTGTAAACATTTTTCAAAGCCAAGTAAATGATCATTATTATTCGTATGCAGATACAAATTTCAAGCATCTATCCTTTTACAGATTTAAACTTTACAAAAACAAATTATAGTGGAAATTTTGTTGTCATTATTTTATTAATCTTCAATTTTACTGTGCACGTGCATTTTAATTTTGAAGTACTTATTAAATTGATATTGTGGTTTAAATTGGATATGTAAATAAAACCGGACTATCTATTTTATCTGTAATATATTTTATGAAAACACGTTTCGCAATTTTTTAACTTCACGCCACAATATACCGTGTCTTGCATCTTTAAGCTGATAGAAATTGATGAATTAAAACTTTTCTATTTTGGCAAGTAAACATTTTTTAAATTAGCTACGGTTTAATGAATATTCTTTGAGGATTTACTTTATGTTGACATATTGTGGTTCAGAACTCTTCATTTTCTTAAAAAATAGCTAGTATTTTAATTATTCATGAGTTTAATATATATATATATATATATATTAATATATATATATGCATCGGTACTTTATATTAATTAAAGTATTTATCATATTTAACATAATTATTATTATTCTTGTATGATCCATTAATTTAAACGAGTATAATTAATATGAAATCCAATTAGTTAAACATAGAAATTCCTCAAAAAATTTTATTTAATATTAGATACACTTTGCATACCTCATAAGAATCAAATTTTACTCTAAAATACAATAATTCATTAATATGTAGTAATATAATCTACTTACAGAATATTCCTCATATAACTTATAATGAGCAAAAACATTAACTCAGTTCATATTTCTTAAGCTGTTTAAATAAAAAGCTAAATTTAAAATATAACATTTATTTCACTTTAAGATTATCAAAATCGAAACGTTTATCACGTAAAGTACATTAATTTTTTTAATATTATTTTTAATAAATAAATGAAATTAAATTTTTTACAGCCTAAATTTGCTCCACATCTTTTAATAATTTGATAGTTTTATTATAATAAATCAATAAAACTTTAGGCCAAAAACTATTAAAAATTGACGAACGGTATTTGTCAAAATAAGTAATAAACTAAAAATTGAGTACAATTCTGTCATTAAAAAGTACTCATTATTTCACGTTACATATGCTCATACATTATAATTGGATGCTTTGCACAATGAATGTCGTTTGAATGTGTCGAGCAACAGCCCCTCTGACAATCAGGCAATTAAATTGCTTAGATCACTTAACTCCCTCTGCCACGATTGGTCAATGTTGAAGGGCTTGATTTGTATGAGTATTAAATTCAAATTTAGTGGAAATGTAACTGGTCTTATTTGCATTCCTAATATTTATTATATCAGACAACATTATTTAAATTTAATTGTCGCTACAGCTTAATGTGATTTTTTTAGCAAAAGATATAATAACGACAGCACTTTTAATTTTGTAACGAAAGCCAATAGATTGATAAAGGCAAATTATCATTTTCTTACAATCATCCTAATATCATTAATTTTGGTTATTATTATATACTTTTTTATTGTTAGACATTTAGTTAATTAAGGAAACCCTGATGTACGTAAGATTCTTATTTTAAATGCATATTTATTTAAGGAAAATTGTCTAATTTTTATTAAAAATTTATTTTATAAACTTTATTTTTTACCAATATCAGTATTCAAAACTCATTTTTTTATCTCTTCATAAAAATTACTTTTTCCCATACATTTTCATTATGCATATTTCCGGCTGTGCTCCATTTTTATAATAAGTACTAGTTTTTATCTTAAACACCGCAATACTCTTTTGCAAAATAAATGGAATGATCCTTGAAAACATTTACAAATTACAGTGCTTATGTAATTATAGGTATAATACAGATAAATTAGATACTGTTTCAATCACGAAAAATCAGCATTAAGTAGAATTCATCTATTTAATGCTCTTTATAACACTACAGATTAATATTATCAAAAATATTATAGAAAACAGCAAGTATAATTGAAAATAAAAATGAATAAACAGTTAATATTTTAATGTATTTTTAATAAAAATTTGGAAATAAACCAATATATTTATTATGCATAAATGCATATTAATATGTTAAAAAATTTTTCCAAAGTGTAAATCTATTACCTCAAGTTTTATTATAGTCTCTTTTTAATATATTAAATTATGCTACTTTAATATAATTATTTTTAATTCTTACTTGTTAAACGGCTTTTTGGTTACCTCATTTCCTTTAAGCTCTAATGTTCAATGGATTGTCAGGACATTTTGCAACTTCTTGTGGATTGTCTTTCATAAGTTTCTATTTACAATATAATAAAAACTTATCGACCATAGATGATATTTAACAAATATAGTTATTCTTTAAATACGTTTTCAATTTCTACTTATAAATATCTTCTCAATATGTATTCTTCACAAAGTGAATATTTCATGAAACTAAGGTAATTAATATATTCCAATGCATCAATATCAGTAATTGAGGAAAATTATTGACCTTTTTGTTTACCTATTTACTTAAATTGTATTTCTTATTAATCAATGTTACATTATACACATCCTTTAAGAATTCTTTATTTTGTTTTTTTTTTTTAATTCAATGTAAAATTCTTTTGATATTACATATATATTAAAAAAAATTTTATGCGATTAATAATTATACACTTTAAATCGATTTCATCCAAGAGATATAATGATTAGCTGGTATTTGCGGAGTATTTTAAATAATATAATTTATAAAAAATAATGTGCTTACGGTATCAAAAAAAACATTGTAAAGTGTACAATAATTGCAAATATCTTGTAATAAAATAGAATAACATTCGTAGTGATTAAATTTACAAATGGCATATTGTATAGACTCAGTAAAGGAGATGATAAGAATGTATAAATGTACCTTTTTAACTTTACCAAGAATATCTGCACTCTTAGTTATACATTGTGTTCTCCCCCTCCAAAATATACTTATCGAATTCAGTCATTAATAGATGTCCTTAAACATTTGCCATGTATTATTGTGTAAGCAAAAATTACCATTAAAACAGGGACGCCTGTATTAGTCGAGCAATGGAACATCGCATGGTCGGTGAGATTTGAGGAGCTGTTGCCGAACGACAAGAGCGTTGTTTCGAAAATGGAAAAAACATTCAGAAGCTGGCCACTGCACGTTGCGCTTATAAGTAACTGTAATTCCCGGATTGTGTGTCAAGTCTAAGTGAACAGGCCTAGTGGTGGTGCCCAAATACGATCAGCTGTTCATTGCGGTTCGCACGGCTTGGAAATGGATTACCGAAGGAGCCTTGTCTCTTTGTCGAGGTGGTTTCGTAATTCTATACTCATTTAGTTGAGCCGACGAAGGTTTAAACTCGTGCTCGTGGCAACGCAGGCCACGTTCGAGCAACCCGCAATAACGAATTCTGAGCAAGCAATGCATGTGGAGGGCGAGAACCTCGATGCACTGTAGGCCCTATAGGCTATATTGCACGATATCGTACGACATACGGCGTCCCTTGAGGGAGACGATGATAAAGTGCTCGAGGATTATTCGAAAGCGAGCTAGTCATAACGAGAACCTACGCGCAAAATCGCTCGAGACTAGTGAACTTTAAGCGTTAAAAAGCATATTACGCACGAAGGTTTATACGTCGTATCTATTGGTACTACCGTTCCTTTATGTGTGTCACGCCTGAGTACGTATAATTGGAAACGACAAAATTATCGTTATCGCCTATTGTGAGTCGCACGTTTTGTGTGTCGAATAAATAAGGGTCGTTTTTGTATTAATTATTAATAAAGCTTGAGACTTACTCCCTGCTTTATAAGTATACAAGGAATATTTGTATTACTTAAAAATTATTTTACTCAGGGTCTATAAAATAGATATAAGTTTGAACTTTAGTACAGTGTACCTTTGTTGGAGCTGGAGCAAAATACATTAATTGATAAAAGCAAGCTTTATCATAGTAGATCTAAAAAGTAAATTATCAAGTGTAATCGTATAATAATTATACTAAGATATTATTATTTTACCATTCTTTAAGAATGTAAGTGTTTTATAAAAACATATTATCTAACTGCAACAGTTTACTTAGAAATTTAGGCGCTAGAAAAGTTTTAAGTAAATACTTTTTAAATAATATTAGCATTTGTGCATAAACCTGAATGATGCAACGAAAAGATTTTATTAAATTTACAAAAAAATCTCAATTCGCGTAAAAATTGGTATGTACATTATTACGTTTGTTATTCGTCCTTATTATGCCTTTTCAGTAATACTGAAACCGGATATATTTAAATGTTACCAAAAAATATTATTCTAAAGTACACTATAACTACACTCATAAGAATTATTCAATTAAATATGTCAAATAAAGGACGTGAATCGCGATGTTGCTACAGCCTACCATGTAAATACAAGAGTTCAAAATACCGATAAAAGCGGCTAAATTCACAAACGAAATGTTAACTCGAGATCAGTTTGGAACTTTGCAAGTACAGAGAACAAACTATCGACGGCAGAATAGTCTTAAAAAGGGCTGTTAAACAGATAATCAAACAGGAAATCGTTATTCGTCGTTACACTTATTGTTGTCTTAATTTTAAGGCCTTTAACGATAATATTACGCCAAGTTGAACAATTTCATCGGTAAAACTTTTCATTCTATGCTAAATGCGAGCTTTTAAATTGCAGCGGGTATGTTTCAAATTATCACGTGCTCGTTATAAGTGCTAAAAATAGATATAGTATAAAAGTGAAAGCCTATTTACTCGTGACGTTATTTGCAATAGCTTAAAATGTTTTGGGGGTTCAACATTGGATTGATAGGCTTAAGGATAAGCATTTACTATTGACAGTAGCGAGAAGGTACCACATTCCATCGATCACGGTTGAACAATTTTTTTAAAGACGACACTCAGCTGCATATGGAACGATGACCTGATTGTATAAACATTTTGAATTGTGCACAATAGCGACTTTAATTTTTACTAGCTCTTGCATTAAACATTATAGAATAGTAGGGATATTTTTTAAAATGAGCATTAGAGCATAGGTAACGGCAGCAAACGAAAGCTTTATCAATTAAAAAATTGCAACCTTTTAGACTAATTTACGTAAAGATCGACGACGTATCGCTCTATTAATTTTGATAAGTAATAATAATTGTTCAATGCTTTGGGGGTTTCGAATGATGAAATTTGAAATAATCTGCTTACGACAATAAATGTTTTTGAAGTAAAAATTATCGGCTGCAACGTTTCTGCGCAACGAATTCGCACTTTATGATTTTTGCTTATCATTTCAAACATTATTGATAAAATTAAAAAACATTTCACACGACTGTTTTTACTTTTTTAAAGAACAAATCAAAAGTCATACAAGGCATAAATTACTATCAAATATTACAATTTTTAAATTGGTCTAGTTTTCGCTTTGTTGCAGTTATTTCACTTATGCTCGTTTAAAAGTGCCCACACAATTCCACAATTTCGAATACGGAGAGCTAGTAAAACGTCAAATAGTAGGTGCGAAGTGCTCGCAATAAAAAATTTGCAAGTCTCGCAATAATTCATCGCTGAAAATTGAGCACATTTTCACAAGCTACACAAATTTATAGTTATAAACTTTTACTACGTGCTAATAATCATTCTGCGTTGATTTTATTTTGCTTTGTGCGCTTTCTGCTCGAAATTAATCAGTATTTTATTATACAACTTTGCTGAAATTTCAAAGTCAAAGTTTTTTATTAGAATGGAATCTCGTATGTCATAAAGCTTATGTATATCTTATCCTTTATCGTCGAGAAGGCGAGTTCGAAACACAATAATCAGTGAAAGTTTCTTATTTTAATTAAATCAAAATAAAAGCTATGAATATTTAATTCCAATTATAGTATCCATTTAAATTAATTCAATATTATTCATATAAAATTCTGTTCCTTAGATTTATTAGTAGACCTATGTATAGTATAAAAGTTAAACCTTTAATTAAACCAGTTAAATTAATAAAAGCAGTTTCAAACTGCTGGCATTATTTATAATTTTTCAATTTTAAACAAGGTTTTAATGCTTAAAAATGTCACAAAATAATTAGGCCAAAATTCAATTTTTCGTTTAATTCCCTATAACATAATGTACCTCTTCTTCAGAGTTTTTAAAGAATATTCAGCCGTTTAGCATTTTTTCCCCCGGCGAAGCATCCAGTCAAGGTAACTCAAATAACTCCTTTTCTCCGAAATTTATGAAATTTCTTGATTTATTTGGCTCTGTACAGTTTTACTACAAATGTAATAATGTTAAAAGTAGTAATACAATTAATAATTGTATTTATTGTAGAGATCACTGCGTATGTGTGGTACAGTTAATTTTCAAATAAGTGCATTACGTAACTGCAGTTTTTCACCTGACTTTTAACACTTAGCTTTTTCATACGTTTTATAAAATCGATTAAAATTTTGTGTAGATAATTATTAAGTTACTTTTCTTAATTAAAAAGCTAAAGCGTTAAGTTTTTTTTTATGAAAAATACTGTATGAAAGTTGCACAAATTTCTTTTTTAAAAACCCATTGAAGACATTATATTGAAATGTTTTTTCGGTAACACGTAGACTTTGCTATACGTTTATACGATCACGATTCACAGCGATTAACATTACTCAATATTTATTGATGCAGATGGTAAAAAATTTACATCCGTAGTATACCTTATCTCCTCTTAAGACAGACGTTGCAAAATTGAATTTACTTTTTTATTTAAACTTTACTTTATGTCCCCCTGCTAAATACTGTAGAGTAGTGTCGAATTATATAACTAGCTAAAAATACTTACAAATTCTAATGTCCTTATATTTGAGAGTTTTTCCGATTCATTTATGTGTATACATATATATATATATATATATATATATATATATATATATATATAGCTTATAATAAATTTTATATTTATATATAAACATATTACAGAAAAGAGTTATCGATTATTGTTTACATTATATTATAATCTTTCATGTACTCAGCGCTTATAGTAATATGCCGTATTGTTTTTTGAATGGAAAAAATATACATGTCGTTGCTGATGAATCAATCATATATTCACACATTGTTTTCAAACTTGTATAAATTCTTTGACATTCAATGCACAAAAAATATTAATATTCACACATACACGTAAAAATAAAATATAACTTTCATAACTTTCATTCATTAATTCACACAAAAACATACAAAGATCCAAAAAACAATGGCCTAGCCAATATAGAAACTCTTTTTCAAAGTCGAAAAAAGGACAAAAGTTGAAAATGCACGTCTCCATAGGAGAATAACCTTCAACTACGTATTTTTTAAATCTTTTTGTTTTCCTTAAACATATAGCGAAAATGCTTTAACAAATGCTTTTTCATAATTGGATTTTTCAAGCAATAAAAATCCCAGCTTTTAAGCTATAGTATCGCAATGCCTCTTTTCACTTTCTTCTTTTTTTAAAATGTACGTTTAGCGTTACTCCAACATGTAAGATTATGTATAATCTTAACTATCGATATAATATATTTCTTTAATATAATTTTTCTCATTTGTATATTATTTATACTATCGCTAGAACTTTGTTTCCAATTTTCATTTCTCTTAATTATACTTGTCTGCCTTTTTAACTAGTTTTATTACTTATTTCAATTTTTTAGCAACATCGATGCAAAAGAAATCACAATTGTTTTGATTTGTTCAGCAAAGACCATTGATACATTCATGTTCAGATCTTTCCTTTTTTTTTTGCATTGGCTGAATTCTAAATGTATTATTTTTATGTAAGCACCCACACGTACATGCTCACTGCATCTTATCATAATCAATGGAGTATTTTGGTTTCACTCTACGATTATTTAGAAACATTTTCAAATCTCTTTTAAAATTAAATATATTTTTTGACAGTCGCAATCTGCATTTCAATTATTAATTATATAATGTATATATTTTGAAGTTTCAGATCATTATCAATTATAAACACACGGAGATTAGGTTTGTAATTAATAATTTATTGAAACGCGAAGTGTAGAATGTGCTAAGCCAAACATATTTTTCGCCTCTATTTTTTGTCACCGTTCATTTTAATTTATTTTTGAGAAAAATAATCGCAATTTCTTTTTTAGTTATTCGCGTATAAATTAATTACTTTACTAAATTAGGGAATTTATTTTATCATACACGATAACCAAGAAAATTGGAATGACTTTCCCTACATTAAAAAAAGAAACAATTCACAATTCAAATTGGTCACTTAGTGAAAAAATGAAAGCTTATTAAAATTAACATAATAAAAATAAGTTTTGTTGACTTGGTTTTTATATATTAAATTTTTACCATTCTTCGATCGTCGATTTTTACCATTCTTTACCATTTGAATAAAATGAGCACAAACAGGCAGACGCCGCAAGCACTTCCCGATGGAATTCCTTGGTTGAATAGATCTGCGAGGCGGATGTTTGAATACAACATGAAGAAATATAATAATGCGCCCGCAACGCAAAATTGGGCTGATGATGTAGAGCCACAGCCCAGACCATCTGCGAATCGGATGCCGAATTCCCGATCGCCATAACGCTCGCGAGGTTGGAAGCTTAAACAACAAGCTAAGAAGGTGGGAGACAAAAGAGACGCACCTGCCAGCGAAATCTCTGATCCCGCAGAGATTACTCTCAAGGTAACAAAAGCACGAACTGAGAAGTTAATTAACGAGCCACTTTGGCAGGAAGGCCCTATTTGCGGAACTCATCCTATCAACCGCATCTACTCTCAGAACCTTGACTTTTCTTCCTTTCCACTATTAGTCGAACGTACTTTTCTCGACTTAGAAATAGAAAATCCTCGCTTGAGACGAGAAATTCCGTTCTGCGCGTTTCAACATGTTTGTACAAGTATGTTGAACATTGCCGTCATTGACCATGTAAAATGTGTCAATGCTGAAGACAGGTACGCAGACGAAGAGTCACCGATGAATTTTGGTGCCGGATGACTGTGTGATACCATCTCCAATTGCTGAGTACATCAAGAACATCGCGAACACTACAACACCACAAGGTGATCTAGTGAGGACGAACATCCCTATCGGTGGTGTACCAAATACTCGAATTGATGAAGATGAAGATCTAAATGTACCAGAACAAGATTCTGGTGGATTTGGAGTTTGTGGAGCAGCCAACCACAACGCGTATGAATGTTACGTGTCTCCACTTGTAACATCACGGTTGATTCAGGCAACCGTTGAACAAAACGTAAACCATGAATTCGGTGCGTGGCAACCGTTACCTGAAGAGATGACACCAATGAACGGCCACCCGAATACGAACCTTTTAGGGTATCGTGATAAAGTCGAAAGATTAACACCTGAGGGGATCCAGAAAATACAGGATATCACGTTCCCAAATGGGTACGATATGCAATCGCGAGTAAAATGGAGTTCTGAAATAGTTGCTCGCGTTTCTGGAGTCATGAAAACAATGGAAACGAAGATGAAAATACATGTCGGAAGACCAATCCATGGACATAACACGTCTGCACTCGGATGGATCCATGTCGAACATGTTGGCGGTTCAGCAACTGAATGGAATACCCGAAGACTTACTGAATTTAGCGGACGAATTGACAGCTCTGCCGCATTAGGCAGCTCTCAAACTTATGCTGCATTTGTACTTGGTTTGAGAAGAGAAAGATTTCATAAGGACGTGCATATACAAGATAAAAAACATATTAACGTACAAGTTTAAAATGCGCCAATTCATGAAAAACTTTCGTAGCTCTTAGTCGACATTTCAAATCACTTAATTTATTAAAGTAATTATCATAGATAGTTTTCTTCATATGTAAGAGTAAAAAAACAATACCAGCATTACTTTGGTTGTTAATTAAGGTCAATCTCCCAGCTATAATACGAAGCTAAAGCATAGTAAATTAATGATTCGTTTATTCGTCACCTAAGCAATGCAGACATTGACATTTTTGTACATTCACCACAATTTTTAACTTTTTTTCTTTCGTAAATAAATAAATACTGTATAGTGAGTTATTATCATGAATATAATTAAATTAGGATTTAAGCACCCAAATACTATCAAAGTATTATTTTCATCATAAAGTATAAATTTGTTTTAAGTATTACAGTCAGCATTAGATATAATTCTGATTAATTATCTGTTAAGGTAAATATTAAAGTTTGTGCATATATGTATGGAAAAATATTTTTATAAATAATTTTTATAGTAAGAAAATTAATATCGGTAAACAATTGCATTAAACATTGCATTCACCTGGAATTTATTAAACGGAACTAAAATAATATTTATACTGAGCATATCTTATTCCTGATAGTATTAAATATGAAATTAATATTACAAATCATCAATGTTCTCATGAAGCTAATACATAGTCATTAATTAATTAATAGATGAATACAAAGAGTGGCCAATAAAAAGTGCGAAAGCCTCGGGTGACTATTTCACGGTGGAACGACATAGAACTCACGTGTTTCATTGCGAATAATAATGAAAAGACAAGATAATCGAAATTTATAGGAGCGGGCAAACCAGCTGCCACGGTTTCATAGTATTTTCACCGTAGCGGTCGCCGGCAAGGAAGCGGGTCACGCGGCGTTTGTCGTGCTGGTGTTCTCTTGCTCGCCCCAACCCTCGCTATCGCATTCGCTTTCCGAAGCCGAGTCGCTGTCGCTGAATTCGACCGCGACCCTTCGTGCCAAAATCGAGGCTACGTCGTTCAGGGCGTTCACTCGTTCCACCTCCTTCTGCTCGATTTTTTCCACTTTGCGCAGCTTAATACCTGCACAAGAAATTGAACGAGTCTCAAATTTAAGAACAGAACTGCGTGTTTATTACATATCAATTACATTCATTTTTTAATGCTGCTAGAAGCGAATTTCATGTAGTCAATCGTACATTGAGTGCTCGATTATGCAAAGAATACGATATTCGTTTAAAGAAGTAACTGAATATGTGAACAAATATAAAAAGCATATTGTTTTGTTATTAAAATAAAATATATATAGAAACGAGTAAGCTCGGGGAAATACGATTCACCAACTTAAGATACTAGCTCATTGTAAGAAAGAATTTTCGTATTCAGATTACGAGCAATACGCACCGTCTCTTATAGCTTTAAGTAGATCGTTTCTGGGATCAACGGGTGCAGGAAGGCTTGAATTGGTCGACTTCCTCAGCTGTCCATCAACTATGCTTTTGAGCGGCTTAAGCTTGGGTGGATTGTTAACGATCATCTTGGCGATGTCTCCATTAGTTATCGGCATTTGAGGCGCGAAAGGTGGTCCGTTAGAGATGGGGGGCGGCGGCGGAGGAGGTGGTGGAGGCGGTATGTTGCACGGAGGCGAAACAGGCCGCGGTGGTACTGGATCTGGTGTAGGCGGGGGTGGTGGCAGGTCTTGGTTAACTGACTCTGTCTCGTCGGTACCTATCGGCATCATCTGACCAAGGTGAAGATTGGTGGCTGTCGGGGTTGGCTGGTGATTCGGTAGTGGACTGTTCGAACGGCTGCCATTTCTAGTAAGCAAATGCGACGGTAGCGTACCTAAAATTCATAAGAAAATTTTAAATACAAACGCTAATTCTTTTCGTTTTATATGTGAAAAACAAAAGGCTTTACTAATATGTATTAGTACCCTATGCATTGGGTCTTGCTAATTGCCAAATTTTTTTCATTCTTTTCATTTCTCCACATAAATAATTGTATAATCGTAGTTGGAGTAAGCAATAAATCATCTAATAATTATTAGTTTTTATTTTATTTACTCGAATAACTATGATTATAACTAAGTGTACTATAAATTAATATTAAAATGACAGCGACAAGTTAAAAACAAGATTAAATAACGTAAATAATTAAGCGGTAAATCGTTATATGATTTTTGAATAATATAATTGATGAATGAAAAAAATTATCGTTTCAAAATTAATTATTACAGGGCAAACTTTTTTATAATGATTATTGCATATAAAATATAAATTGAATCAATAATTTATAATATGCCAATAAAATGTGCATAATCTAAGTGATGCAAATCAAAAAGTTATTTTAATATTAGGCGCAACTTGGCTCCTTAAAAAATATATTTGAATATTGAATCGTAAGTAACCGTTTAGTTTCAAAACAATAATGATAAAATTCGATCGAAAATTCCTATTATTTCTATGGCTGCAGAAATTTTAAAAGGCCTGCATAAATTCACATGAAAACCGACCGTTCATCGACGGCGGGGACATGGATTCTCCAGGAGGTGGAGGAGGCGGTGGCAAAGTATCTCTGCCAGTACTCATGGATCTGCCTCTCGTCGGGGTATTATTCGCCGAAGCTAATGTGGGTGTCGAATTGCTAGAGGCGTTGCTGGGCGGTGCAGGTGGTGGCTGGGAGGGTCGGTTCCTTCCAACTCTGCTAGGAGTTCCGGGCCCTCCTGGGCTCTGGTACGTATCGCTACCAGATTGTCCCTGACCTGCAGCATAATGCGATCCATACGCACTGTCCTCATAACCTTGAACCTGTGAAAACACGCGCAACAGCATTTATTTGTGTTTTTTTTTCACTTTCGAATGGTAACTTTAATTTTTACAATGAATCAGACGATGGAAAATTAACAAATTATTTTTATACGTACATTCTATAGACGGATCGAGACTAAAGTATACTATGGCATGGTGACCGGTGAATGCTTATGCCAATGTGAACTTGAGCATGTATAAAATTTACATAATAGTATTGACCAATAATGCTGCTTGATTATGATTACGACTAATAGAGTTTACTTCTATTGAGTTTTAAATTAAAACCATTAAGTTAAGTTAAGTTTTAAATTAAAACCATTAAGCAAGTAGTTATTTTAAGGTTTTCGTTCGGGAACAAAGTTAAAAAGTCCGTTATCAACATATTATTAAAAGCTATAAAAATGCAATCGTTAAGCCAATTATTAATAGCGTAAAGCATTTCATGCCCTCAGTTCTGAATCCGTATTCCATTTCGTTAATAGTGCACAAGAGTTAGCGCTTGGAACAAGGGCAATAACGAGATACGCCGGCTGTAAGGATGATAAAATGTCATTGAAAATCGCACCTGGCTTGCGTAGTTTGTTGCACGGTAATGATCGGACATCGGTGGACTGTAAAGCTGATGTTCCTCGGGCGGGTAACTGCGTCGCAGCTCGATACTGTTGGGCCGCGGTGGCCTCGGCTCTGTCATCACCATCCCCAAGAGCGCCTCGTCCGGTATGCCGTGGGTCGACCTGTACTGTATCCCCTGGGGCGGCATGATGTACTCCCCGTGGCCGACGGCAATCTGTCTCTGGCGCTCCCGCGTATTGTGTGGCTGCCTCACGCGCTTCTTGTGCCGACCTCCGCCGCTGCCCCCGCCGTCGTTCCGAGGCCTGTGAGGCTGTTGTCGGGCGAAAATGGAAAAGGGTTTTTCAGGTTAGTCGGTGCTCCAGAGGCGACGGGCGACACGAGCACTTCGTGCCAATTTAGGAGAATAGTGCAAGCTCAACACGGGGAAATTGTGAGTGTTGTGAGTATTGCGAACCAGCGGATGACTGCTCCCGTACAATCGTATTATCGTGCTTTTCCGAGTTACGCAGCTTTTCCTGCACTCCCCGCCCTCTCTCACTCCCCCCTCACTTCCCTCCCAGCCCCGCTCCGCCACGCTCGCCATCTCTCCTCACACCAAAAGGTACAAGTGCACCTACCGAACGCTTTAATGTTACTTAACAACTCATCTTTCCTCTTTAGTGCACTCTAACCAAATCACACTTTACCCCGTGGACACGTTAAGACTACCCGTTGATAGTATTTGAAGCTCGGTTAATATTTACCTTTTGTTAGTTTCACACTTCTATATTAAATAAGAACTTTTTAAATAAATAAGAATTCATGTCTGAGCTATTTCCAGGTTAAGATTTAATTTCAAATAAGAATATTTAAACAAAAATTTAGTTAATTAAATCGAGTTTAGTTAAATATACAAAAAACATACATTATTTTCCATAGTTTGTAAATTAATGTGCACGGATCTATATTTTCAAACCCATCAAAATTAGTATCGGTATTTTATTTATGAATGAAAAATTGTCGACTGCTGGTAATCGATAAATCGGTATATTAAAATTGAAAATAATATCAAGTATTATACGTAATCCGTAGATAAAGCAATTGGGAATATAAAATAGTTTCAATTAATATGTTGTGTTTAGCAGTCATCAGGTAGTTCAATAAGCAAAATTTTTCTAGAAAATAAAAGTAGTCATTTCTTCGTATCGTATATTGAAGGCGTCCGAACTATATTGACACATAATCACTTAAGTTAGGCACGTGCTCTAATCTTATGAATCAAACTTTATAGAAATATGACTAATTCAATTTCCTCTGTGCAAAACGATAACAAACAGGGGAATATGTAAGTGTCACTGATCGGAATGAAATGTGACCGACATTATGAATATATCATAATTATTTACAATCACGTGAATGTATCCATAATAGTGAATAGATGAAAAAAGAAGTGAATTTTAATAGAAAAGTTGTATAAATACATACTAAGATACATCATTTATTAACTAACACTATGATAGCAATAACTATGAGTAATCTGAAAGCGAGCATCTAAGGAAATTCGTTAAGTACGTATATATTAGCAGAAAAGGAGAGAACACTGGTTAATAAGAAAAACCACGCACAAAAAGGGTGAGCTCGATATTACGTAAGTGATTAAAATACGATTAATTAAATTTGTAGAATAAAAATCTTTTAGATGATGGGTCGTAAAAAACTACAAAGATCCAAACCATCGACTTGCCTCTCTGAACGGTTCGGCATATTCGGACTCGGTCTATAACCAAGGGGAGAGTTTATGTTGTTATAATATTGTTTTATATAATAATTCTATTATAAAGATTTAGTAATTAAAATATTTGTTTTTAATATGTGATTCAAGATTTATTGAATGTTCTTTGAATATCTCATATAAAAATTTCTCATTTTAATTTACGCATGGACCAATATATTTTATAAAATAATGATAAAGAAATGACTTCATGAATTCAAAAATTATAATGAAAAGTTTTTATAGTGAGATATATATATCTAATTTTGATATTTCGAAAAACATAATTGTTGCTATTACCTTCTTGCCTCTGTCATGCAACTTCTTTTCGGTATCCTTGAGCATTTCTTGACTCCATAAATCGAAAAAATAATTGGGATCCGTATAAAACTTCAATCCATCTTTTCCATCGTCCCTAAAGGTAAAAACAATATTTTAATAAGTGAGATCACGTTTAAGAAAACTTATTAATGTAATAAACATTAATAAAGTTTTATAATTTTATAGTAAAGTGGAAAAGTAATATAATTAATGTTTAATTTTTAATCCTTAGTCGACTTTTAATAGCGATTGAATTTTAAATTGAAAATAAAATATACGCCACATTTTTTCCTCGTAATAGATTTAAAAATAACAATTTGCTAGAAAATTTTTTCTATAAATTAAAAAAAAGTCTAAAGCTTGATCTGTTATTGATATATTTGTATCTGGAAATTAATAACGAATAAATACGTATTACATTTTATTAGAAAATAAATCTTTAAAAAAATAATTATACCTTAAATTTATATGTATATATATATATATATACACACATGTGTATTTCTAAATCAGTAGATTTTATATTGTGTAAATAGTAGCTGAGGCTTTCTGTGCAAAATGCATATACTACTATGATAAATGTAATCAAATACAAAATTAATTATTTACGTATAGCTGGTTATTCATAAATGTAATAAATGTAGCACCTGTAAATGTTGAGTTTGTCGAGCGGTGGTGGAGAATCGCACAAATGATAAGTTTCCATCATTGCGGTCGGCATTGTGTCTCTGGAGACGACCTGCTGATCGAAGACCACAGAACTTTTAAAGGCTTTCCTCATGTGAATGTCTTGAAGTGAAACTGAAACAAGTACCCATGGATTAATGAGTAGATTCATTGAACGGGATAAGTAATCTGTTTTTTAACAAGTGCAACCTACTTTAAAGTTAAATTCTGTTAGTAGTTGCGGAAAGACTTTTAACAGTACTTTAGTCAACTTGTATTTCATTTATGTATACGTAGCTTAAAAACATTCTCTCATCGTTGAAAACCCTCAATAAATTGTATTTTTTGTTTTGAAACCTCGTGTCAATAATGTCATTTTTGAAGTTATATTATTTTTAAAATATGCATTTGCAAAACAAGTTTTATAAATAAACGTGTAAAACATTTTTTTCATAATAACTGATTAATTACAAATTTGCTATTACTCGATTTACATAACAAGCTTAAGTTTTGTCAATACAGCAAGTTGAATTTCCACAATTCCGTGTGTTTTCTGTTCTCAGTAAGATTGACTAAATATTGAATATCTAAGATAAAAACGATAATCGTAATTGGAAACGTTTTATCGACTAATTATACCGTAAGACTGAAAATATTGAATGAATAGCTTTGAAGTCCGGCCTCATATTTCTCTCTCTTTCTCTCTCTCTCTCTCTCTCTCTCTCTCTCTCTCTCTCTCTCTTTATCCTTCTGGCGTAATATTAGACAACGAGCAAAAACCGAGGGCCAGTCTCCTACCTTCTTCAACGTTGCTATCCAGCTGTATAACCTTGACCGCGAGCCTGTCAATCCTGGCCTGGAGCGAGTTGGCCCGGTCGCTGAGGCCATGGGCCTCTTTGGCTAGCTCGCCGAACAGATCCTCAGCGTGCCGCGACAAGCTCGATAACTGTCTGATGGTGTTGGCGAGGGTGCCGTTGGTCACGGCCTCGAGCTCCGAGGGTAGGGGGAAGTCCTCTGGTATGGTGCCACGCGTCACGTGCACGGGCTCGACGCCTCGCTTGGGCAGTGGCATGACTCACCCCGGAGCAACCCGATGTGGTCTTGCTAACCCAGACCCCTTTAAGCTCCTCCTCCTCCTCCTCCTCCTCCACCGCCGACTCACCGATCTCGCGACACCTGAACATTGAAACGAGCGAGCTTACTTTAAGGACGTTGTCAAAATTTTGTCTAAAATAACTCTCGAATATATAACAAATTGCCAACATCTGCGAAGCATATGTTTTTGGTTTCCTGTACGAAATGCACACCCTAATTTAAATAAGTTATAGCAGTGTTTGTAATAAGTTAATTTACTATAACTTTTCTTATTAAAAAAGACATTTGATATTCAAAATAGTAACTTACGCAGAACTTATACTACATTTTTTGTAAGAAAAATTTATACATTTTTTTTTTAAATCTGGGATGTTAAATGTACTTTATACTAAGAAATTTATACTTTTTTTTTTACAAAATTGTACAAATATAATGATTGTTTTTTTTCTAATTTATGTACGAGTCACGGAAATAATATCACGGGAAAATAATTAATGAAGGATATATATATATATATATATATGTGTGTGTGTGTGTATATACACATATAAGAACGAAAGGGAATACAGTACCAAGTGACATAAATTCTCGGTAAAAGATGAACGTATTTTATTCTGCGCTAGATACCGACGCCAAGAAATCGCGTTGAAGATGATAAGAAAGAGATTACAGCATGCATTTTAGTTATAAACATATCAATTCTCGAATGAATTTTATATGACATTATTCTTCTCAACGAGATTGTTTTATAAATTTCTCCTCTCCTTGCTCAGAGTGAAAATCACGACAGCTATGAGTCACACTTGAGGGAGTCGCATACTCTTAATCGGTTATCACTAGCTCGTATATCGACGAGGTATCGTCGTGTCGTCATCGTCATCGTCTATTGGCCAACACCCACGTGAAACGGAAGGCAGCGCGCGTGCGTTGGCCTTGGCCGGTAGTGATTTTATTTCTCCCGCAAACTCTGGAGGTCGACCACGTGTGTCTTGCAGCAGCTCGCGAGAACTTTAAGACGCTACACCGATAAGACTATCGAGCGAATTTGCCTCGGAAAATAATGCTTGCATACTCAGCACCAAACAGATAATTGTTTTCTATGCTACCCCTGTAAGTTGGGGCAATACCATAAAGTACCCCCGCGTCCATCCGAAGAACACCATGGGTTCGAACAATGCACCCTACGCTAACCCCTTACTTACTCAAATGTCAATGAACTACAGGCATTTTCCTTATAACGATTTTATTTGGTGTAAATAATTTGATTGGATGGATGAAATTGTGAGAGTAATAATCGTCTTTAAAATGCAATAAAAATAATAACCTACGTAATAATAATGAATTTGTTGTTTACTCGACGTTATAGAAAAATCTTACAGGAATCTATTGCATGGTAAAAGTAAATATTTAATCACAGATTACTATTCCTTGGTACCTAAGTTAGTTTGGATTGATAATGGGGCTTGATTTTGGAGGAATAAATATTATAGTATATTATAAAATTTCAATTTATTTTGTTGAGCCAATGTAACTAAAAACTAAAATATTGAGTGATGATATTTTTGAATATATATTTCCTTGTATAAGTAGTCACATTGCAATACGGAAAACATAATTATACAAATGTATAGTGTCCATGACAAGCACATGAAGATATTAAATTCTAGTACCAAAATTTACCGTACGGTACGTTAGCTTATGATTATTATTCCACATTTTTTTTCTTCTCACACACGGTTAACATCTTTACGGTCATTGTTACATTTAATATCGAAAAGGTTTTTAATTAGAGCATGTATGAAAAAAAATGATAAAAAATGCTATTTTTAGAAATAGTTCATGCGATGACCAAACTGTGTTTTTAAAAAATCTTAATACGAACTTCACAAACGATTATTAAATCATAATCAATGATATGGAGAGAGTATGTATGTTTTTTAATGTGTAATGTCTAAATGTTTAAACTTCATAAATTGTCCATTTTATATAGATGAAAATATTGCCTTTCCCTTTTCTTAAGCGTTTATATTATGTTTTGTATTTGCAAAATATGAAGATAAAAATATCACGAATAATGAAATAATCGATCAAATTTATCGATGATAAAATTGTATACATTATAAAGATTTCATGTTTTATTTTATGAGTATTTGAATTTTACCTAAATAATAAAATTTTTATTTAATGTTGGATAAATTTCATAGTGTTTATAAATATTTTTTATATAATACAAAAAAAAGTTGAACTGTAGTTATATAAGGATCAATTACTTTTAATATAAACGAAAATGTTATAAATAAACAAATTTTTAAAAATGATTTCAAACGTGGTTTTATCTTGTGCAATTTTTAAATTCATGGCTTAAGTACAATGTTATATAATTATAGGCATTTGTATCGTTATTAAATAAAATTATTTGTCGAGTTTATCCAAAAAATCATTTCAATTTAAATAAAATATTAATACAACTTTTACATTGAAATGGAGATGATACACACATACGCGCGAGCACTCACGCACGCACGCACACCCACCCACCCACAAACCTACCTACCTACCACCTAAAAGCAGATGTTAAACACATGAATATTTTCAAATAGTATGTTTGCTTGTGCTAGCTCAAAGCTCTAACGAATCTTGGTCAACGCTTGAAATATAAGAAACTCGCTCTATTTCTCTTTTAACAGCTATTCTAAATATAGTGTATCGTGGAGAGAAAAAAAACTAAAATACCCCAGGATACTGCACGAGGCGCGTATGTACACTATTGCCGCTTGCTTCCGTAAATAACTAGGCGCACAAAATAGAGGTCAGGTGGTCGGCGTGGTTGGCAATGCGAATATTGTCACGTCTCTTTTCAAGTATCTCGACTAAGTCTTATTTATTATGTGTAATTGAACGTAAAAAGCGATGTCACGAAACTTTGGAGGAAATGTGTTCTAGATAATATTGTCTCTTCTTTTACCTGAGACGTACGACAAACAATTGTACGTAACTATTATTTTTGTTATCTGCAACGATAATGTGCTTTGCTTGTACATGTAACAACAATTTTTATTGATTGAAATGCGTATTAATATACTACGTAAGCAGCACGTATCCTTTTAATATTTAATAGTATTTCGATTTTCAAAACTCTTTTTATAGATGTATGTGTTTTTAAAATTTTACATCTTTCATTTCTTTTATAAGTTCAAATCAAAACGGATTTATTTAAATAATTAAATAAAAGATTAAAATGATAAGGCTTTGTCGAACGCCCTTGTAGATACGTTTAGTTCTATTTTCTATAAATACAAATTAAAAATTCTTACCTAAGCTGCATGCATTCATCTACCCATTGTAATAGAAGTAAAATTACTAGTTGTTTTATTAACGTATCACTAATTAACTTGAAAGCAAAATTTTATACTTTTCATAGAATCATAAACTTGTGCGTAATAAATTCGTTGCCGATTCTATCAGTAAAAAATGCTTACTCTATTCCTTATTGTGACCAAAAACATAGCATTTTCATAAAATTTGAATATAAATTGTTTGGTATGTAAGCAAAAATTTATTACCACATTCTTCCCTTATTGTTTAAAATTTGATAGATTTTTTTTAATATCCGCATCCATATCAATGAAATAATTTTTCTACGAATTCAATTCGAATCACGAAATATTTTTGCGATATTCATTGATGTAAAGATATTTTCAATGTTTGTTTTCATAATATTGTGTTTTACAATAATTAATTTTAATTATTATTCACTCAAAAAAGTTTGTTTAATGTTTCCTATGTATTTTTTTGATATGGCTGCAAAATGTGTTTACTTTTACGTCAATTTTCATGAGCATATAACGTACTGTCTGCTGTTATCATTCTTGAACCCTAAGATTGTGCAAGCATAGCTGAAATTAACAGATAAATTATACGAATGTCAAAATAACGTTGATACATCTGACACTACGAATTCTGAAAGGTTGCTTTCAATATCTTTCAGGGGTTTTCCGGCGCATTCTGCACTACTATTTATGAATAATTTAAGCGCCAAAACTAGAATGACCTCTGAAAAAGAGATAGAAAAGAAGAAGAATGTATCCGAGTTACAGCATAATGGACGCTGAGGCCAAGATGATGACGAAGTCTCAAGTGCATCCTATTATTAACCTCTCATCGGAACGCTTACTTCGTTAACGTAAGGCCTGCACATATACTGCGTCGACTTTATGACTTATGTTACTTCAGTAACTTTTGCCAGGTACGCTTTCTTCATTCTTGCAGTGTTTTCATAAATATAATTCTATTAGTTTCTTCAATCATTTACTCTGATCAAATCGAATGAATAATTTTCGTTGTTGACGAGGTGCTATATGTTTATTGAATTAATTAATAAATTACATGTATCATACATTATTCCATTAATGCTTAAGAAAGTTCCTCAATCCACTTACTATTCATTGTACTTAATTTAAAAACTTTTTTTAATCTGTGTCTATTATTCTCTAAACTATTTTTGTAGCTACTTTTTACATACTAATTATAAAATAGGATATGACATTTATTGAAAAGACTGTTTATTTAATAATAAAGTGTATGTAAACGAAACATGTTTTTTACGTATAATAAATTATAATAAATGGTTAATTCTTTACATGACTACAATAAAATTTTTGTAACTAATAGTCAGATTTTCAATAAAAGGAAGAAAAGACTTTTACATTATGATAAGATATAAAAAACTTTTTGTTTAATCTCGAGCTAAAGAGAACAAGCGAAATGATCGTTAATGTGCATGGGATTATTATACTTTTAAATTCTCCTAAGTAAAGCTTCCCTTTTAAAACTATTTTTAAAAGAAAAATTTACTTCGCTATTAATGATAGGTCGAGCCAGACGAAGTTATAAGTAAATAAAAAACTAACGTATTAATTACACCAGCTTCTAGAATTGAAGACTCGTGTTGTATAGATTTAAAATTCATCATTGATCAACTGTAATGAAAATGTAAAATCGATCTACAAAAGTTACACTTTCCCAGTCAAAGTAAAATAATCGAAGTGACGTCCCTGTGACGACGTAAGTGAGCCGTATGATATTTATTCTTTGTGTCGGAGCGGTTAACCCAATAAGTATAATAAGAGAAAATTCCTCAGGGGAAGTATATCGTTCATTATAATGCTCGGAATAATAAACGCGATTCGTAGGCCTTAATTTCGTACTTTGGGCTCTGGCGGATATTTGCTGAAAGCGCATCGGAAGCAATGGACTTTATTTACCGATTAAGGGAAGTTAGTTGAAGAAAACCGCAAAACGAGAGAAGTCGAGCTCTCTAATCGTCTCTGCAAATCTATTATTGAGGGACATACAACACAATTGGCCTTAGCAGAAAAGAGCTCCGTGACAGGGGAGGCGAAAAAGGAGACGAAACGAGCTTAGTTTGGAGGTAAGCTGCCTTATCCTGCCGACATAGTATTGATTGGCAGACCGAGACGAGCATTCGAGAGACAACCGACACATTATAGTTACAAAGTGAATTGATCCACCCGCTGTTTAATGATCAATTCGACCAGATTTTTACTCTACTGAGCAGTAATAAGAGTTGAGACACATTGCTAATAACGAATGTCATGATTATCTAACTACTGAAAGTCCGATTCTTGAATTCACGCGTAGTCCACATATGATTTCACCGCAATTTTTTAATCAACACAACGTACATTTTAACTGCAATGAATGCAAAAAAAAAGTTTAATTTTTCTTGACAAATAATCATAAATAATAATGTATCACGTGTAAATTATTAATGGTGTCTCATTCATTAGTATGTATAAAAGTAGAAGATACTGCATTTTTAAAATTTTCAAAAGAGTATTCAAACTCATTCGGTTATTCATACATGTACTGAGTTTCAATAAAAAACTGTTAATATAGTATGTATAAAATAAAAGTTAAATCTGCATGTGTATTTATAAGAAAGGCATTATTCTTTGATAAATGCATTTTCATTTATTGTATTATTCATAATTGTAATGTAATATTAATGATAATAGGAAGAAAATATTTTGTTGAAATTTACTCATCGAAGCTAAATTCTAGTTCACATTTACTTAAACAAAAATTAATTTAATGTGTATAAAAAAATTAACTTTTATTTTTATTAAAACTTAACACTTAAGATTAAATATTTTTTTTTGTTAAACCGTTAGATCTTGTGAGAATTTTTCACTTTCAATTGGCTACACAATTGCATGGATCTGATGACGACCTCCTTATTGATCAAGCCTACTTCCAACTCTTGGGGAGAGGCTTGTATCTGCTACTGTCATATCAATGTTTCTCTCTCTCTCTCTCTCTCTCCCTCTAGCCACTCACTTTTTATGTGCAGAAAAACGGGAGGCTCTAAGGGAAAAATAGTAGAGAAGGTAGTACAGTTGTACTAAGCAATACGTTTAGGCTTTTACGTAAAATGATAGCTACTGAAAAAATCCAAGCAAAATTTCACAGTAATCATTACTATTTTTTATTTTTAATCTATTAATTGAAAAAAATATTTAGAATATTATAATGAAGTGAGAAACATAAAATTTGTTTAATGTATTGCTTCATGTGAGATTATTTTTATAGTTTGCAATAGTTATTTAAAACCACATTTAAATCTAAATAACATATAATAAAAACACGTATACTCTTGATATTCAATGCTTCAGTGAATCAATTAAAATTTTCAATAAAACGACAATATTCAAGTCACTTCCCGCAAAATTACACCTTACATTTTGACTTATAGTTCATAGTACAAATTGTTGTACAATTAAAAACGTATATCTCATTTCTTGACGCTTTTAGATGTATAACGTAAATAAGAGAATCACTATGGACATTGTATTATTAAATATTTCGATTACGCGCAAACTAATCCAGTAAGATATTTCTCACTTTAAAAACAAAATAATGCTCAATAGTCTTAGGTCTGTTAATGCTATATGGGTGTACTTATAGAGCCTGAACTCATACTTGCATATACTCTAAATTTTTTTAACGCGTTTTTACTCTGAAAATTCTCTTAATCAGTATAGCCATTTTCTATTATACTCTATTACAAGTATTACCATCCGACTCATGTTACTGAAAGGCAATTCATTTCACATTGCATTAATGAAATCTTAAGGTGTTCGCTAATAATCCATTGATTCAGACAGTTTTTTGCCGTGATGATCAAAGGGGTGAAACAAAGCAAACTCTAATTGGTTTAAAGTAGTATTTCAATAGTCTAATTAGAGGCATTGTTAAGGTGCGGTAAGCGAAACTATAATAAAAACAGTGCATTCGTCATGCTATATGAGAAGACGTCAACCTCAAAAGGAGAATTCAAGCAATTTAGTCTTCTAGGTCAGCGTTATAAAAAACTTTTACATATTACCAATTTATAATTGAAAACGGTCGATAATTGCCCGAATGAGAATAAAATAATTGTAATTATCTATGTATTATGCATATTTGAAAATTAAAACATTGCCATCTTTAATATACATCGTAATCTTTACTTTCATCTTTTTTAAAGTATTATAAAAATCACAATATTAAGAGTATAAACTAATAAACTTGAATGTGAAATGTTATGAAATTAAAATTATATATAAACTTTTTAAACCAAATTTATTTAATACATTAATTACACGTAATTATAAGTAATCATAAGTTCATAAAAAACATTTTAAGAAATTTAAATGATAAATTTTATTTAAATCATAGTTTCGGACGCTTGATCAGCTGTAGCAATCAAGAAATAAAAAGTAAAAAAATCAACACCAATTTGCTGAACAATTAAAGCAATAAATATAATGATAGGTAAAGCCAAATAGTCCCACTACTTTTTAAATTACGGTGCTGTATCCTTTTTACGAATAGGAATCGCTTTCTTATACCATTTCATAACATATGTTAATATATGTATATATTTTTTTATTTAAATAGGAAAAAATATTTGCGCTCCATATAAAGTCTTAAATATTTATTTACCTTTATATTACTACCCTATTTTGTTAATCACAATTTATTGTATTGAATAATAATTTCAATTGATTATATAAAAAAAAACTTTTTAAATAAAAAAATTAACATTGACAAATTGTACAAAAAAAAGCATAATAATGGGCAATCGTATAAAATACAAGGAAAAAAGTAGCTACGACTACAAAAGTCAGGCGCTGCTATCTCACACATTGGCTAAACAACACTTTAAGATATGAGATGAATATGACCGTTGATGCAAAAATGCTTTGCGCATAGATGACGAAACCCAAGGTGCATTAAGCAAAAATTGAAAGGCATGTAGCTTGTGAAAAAAATTATAAGTGATTCAAAAAATGAAAAAAAAATTTCTTTGCAAATTGGCAACAGATTTTAAGTACTTTGTAGTACTTATACGTCCATAGATTTTGTTATTCATTTTTAAGAAGGATTGATTTATATCTTCTCAGCAACTATAAATGCGAATGAAAATGTTCACGCACACGTGTTATCTTGGTTAATGAAATAACATTTTAAAACAGACTCACTCAGTCTTCCAATAAATTCCCGATGATCTATGTATGATGTAAGAGCCATATGGCAAATCGTTTAATTGGCAGAATGCAATTCATATTATCTGTGAAGCTTGTAAATAAAATGATAATCCTTACTTATTAACATACATTTCCAGTTTTCAAATTTATTGCATTGTAACTCTAAATTACGATCAAGCCATATGATCGCACTTTTGCAGTGTTAATTTAAATAAATGTATTCAAATTTTAGGCCTTAATTACTCAGCTTTCTCTATTTATATGTATATATCTTAAATTTAACGATTATAAAATTAAAAAATTTTTTTTTAATAATTATTAAATAAAATGTTAGATAATATAAATACATACATACATAAAATAAACTATTCAATTCTAAAAAAATCAATTTACATAAAGTAATTCCGAGATTATATTCAGAGAGCGTCATAAACAACGAGATGTTTGAAAATATTGTGATAAAAATAGATTTAGGTCCTTTTAATGCTTTGTTAGAAATTCCTGGACTATGGTATAATGGATGAACAATTTAACGGTATCAAATAATAAATAACGTCACAAAATCGACTAATAAGCTGTACACCATACGAAGACTCAATTTCTTGGACTAGCGAATCATTCAACCGTGCAATTCTGCTGCATTGAACATTTCTGGTTCAGTATCCGGAACTTCTTGCCTTTATTGCGACCTTTACCGAGTACATAGTTTGCAAAATACTTTTAATAGGTATAAATGGCGATTTTGACTTATAATTAACAATTAAAAGTTTGATGTAATTTTATTGGTATTCTTTCTCAATTATCAAAACTGATTCCAGTCAGATATGTCGTCAAATTTACAGAAAGTATAAGTATGCGCAAAATAAGGCTTTAAAATAATTTTTTGATATTAATTATTGTATATTCGAGACTTAGACGAAGAAGGTAATTATTTTTATTTAGAAATCTTAGACGATTGAAAAACGACAAACCGAATTTAAAACAAAACGCATGCATTGTAGTTGCGCAATATTTAATTAAAATGAATTAAATCAATAAAAAATATTTTTTAAGTTTTGCAATCCCTTTGTGTAAAAATTTTTTTCCGTTCTAAAAAATAATTATGCTATTAGTGTGACTAATGTAGATAAAATTAATTTATTCGATAAATACGTGCTCACATTATTCTACATCATAGTCGACTGCGAATAATTTTTTTTATGAATTATGCGGTAGAAAAAAGATAATACGTGATATATTCAACTAAAATAACTCAAGAAATTTTTTTCCTTGATGTGAAACATATTCTTTTGATTGGAAGTATGGACTCCTCTCTTCCCTAATAGTATGTTCTCTTGTACTTTCAGCTTATTCAAAGTTATTAAAAAAAAAAATTTTTTTTAAAGGAAGAACACGTACGTTGGAATATTATAAAATTTTCGTTCTTTGTATTGATCAAACGTGGCGCAAGAATACCCCAATTAACCATCATATCCTCATATATCATCTCATCATATAAATACAATTTACATAATTGAATGTACAATAAATTGTATAAATATTATAATGAAAATGCTAATATTGCTCAATCGGCTGAAGCCGCAGATTAAGTCATCTAGAGCATCCGCAGTGGGATGAGCGAGGCAGAATTGATCGCTTTGCGCGCAATTTCATGTGCAAGTCGACGGCAAGGGGTTAACGACAAAAAACACGCCGTTGTATTTAATTTAGTCAGTATTCTAAATTCGCATTATTACATTCGTAGCGGCTCGCGCAAATTTGGCCGTGCCTAAATTTCGCTGCGTTGGTACTAAACGCTAACAAGGACACGCGACGTTAAATTGCTTATCTCAGAGCGCCGAAATATTAAAACAAAAGCTGCGCGCAAATGTAGTGCACGAAGGAGACCCGAGCCCCATCGACAAAAGGAGTCCGCATTTATGGCGCTGCGTGCGCGACAGCTACACCAGCGCGATGATGACGCGTACGAAACGATCGGAAACGCGGCGTCGCGCTTTTCTCTCTCTCTCTCTCTCTCTCTCTCTCTGCCTTGTTCACTCTACATATACGTAAGTACGTGTGCATGGGTGCGTGCATGCTCGTATATTTATATATATATATATATATACATATACATATTTGGTGCACAGCACAGGAATCGAGGATAGACACACCGGAAGAGAAAACAATCCCATATTGAATGGTCGCTAGATAGACGATCCGAACTCGGAGAAAAAAGTACGCCTCTGGGGCCAATGGGGAAACGGATCTGTTCACTCACTCGTTCACGCTCTTGGCACTCTTCGTAAATTCAATGCCTGTTTAAAATAGTTAACGACTAAGTCCCTAATAAATGAAAGGCGACCTTTCTTTTCCCGTATCCGCCAACAGCAACCCAATTCTTTTAATGTCTCTTACAGTACATTAGATTTTATGCGCTTTTTCCTTATGCATATTAATTTTCTAAGAAAGACATTGTATGAAAATCTATATTCACTTTTCAAATTATAAATTTTAAGTAACATCACGTTCAGTGACATCGAAACAATACCAATTCTCCTATCTCATTAGTTTAATTAATTAACACATACCATCATTCAAGAACATTAAATACAATTTACATATTGAATTCGTATCAGAATAATTGAATTAAGAAAATAATTTGTGTGTGTGTTGTGTGTGTGTGTGTGTATGTATGTATGTATACATAAGAATTTCTAAATTAATGATTGGATTTTAATTTACTAAGCCACAGATAAGAAAAGAAATAACGAATACCAATAAAGTACACACTAGTACAATGATTATTATTGCAATGTACTTGTTTTACTTTAAGCGACTAATATGTTAAAGAAATTTTTATTTTAAACTAATTCATTTTTTAAAAATTCCACATGATATATCAAACACTATTACTTTAGTAAAAAAAGTAAATAAATAAATTAAAAATTTAGTAAACTATCATGGAAATAGTTAAGTACATCTTGAAATAATCATGTTATTATTGTAATATTATTCTGAACGGAAGAATACTAAATTCTGTTGTAAGATTGTAAAGTCCATTCAATAATATAATTTAAAAAACATTATTCATAATATACCAATAAAAGTACCGGATTATAAGATTGCAACAATTCATTCATAGGTCGTTTCAATAACTTAATATTTTAAAAAACAGAAAATGAAAATCAATGCAGCTGATGCACAATCTAATAAAAAATTAAAAATATTGCAACCATGTAATTACTAAGAATGTAAAGAAAAGGAAGTTGAAAGATTAGAAGAAAAATAAAGTGGAAAAAATGTAAGAAGAGAAAATGATATAGATTATTGTTGACAATATAATTAGTCAAAACAATGTATCCCTTGGAGCTGTTTTTTTATTCTCTTCACAACCTCGATTTTATTTGCTTTGACATTACTCTCATTTGCTACACTCCACTTTCTCGCACAATTTTCGAGTTGATTGATGTGTTTTATACTATTCACGATTAAAATTTCACCGCCTTCGCAAATTCAAAGCACGAACAATTAAATGTTGGTCTTAAGTCAATTTGTTCGCAATCTCTATGGAAATTTACTCGAATTGATCGATGCTTTTAGCTGTGACAGATTTTTTTAAAACAATCGAAAACAATTCCCATTCTGAACAATAAAGTGAATAACACAAAGCTACTATTGAACTTTATCTAAGATGGAATTAAAATTTTTAGTTAGAGCTTCCAAGATAATAATTCATTCCATTATACGTCAATAAAACAAGGTAAAAAATGTTAAGTAATGTTTTAAAATACCTTCATAATCTTGAACTCCAATCACAATCAATTAAACCATTTTTAACTTTGAAAAAAAAAAGAAACAGTTTTTTTTTAATTTTAAATCATAATCAATATTATTTATTTGAGTGAGCAACTAAAAATATTCCTGCACGTATGCCTACCTACATCCACAAGTATTTTTACGCAACCTTTATGACAGCTGCATATGCTGATATGCTGATTTAGTTCAATTTTCTGATTCGCATCGTTAACATTGTAATGAAGCTGCTTAGAAGCTACAATATAACCTAAGACTCAAACCATAAATGAATAGTATAATTAATGTGCGAGTACATCTATTTTTGGGACGGACTGAATATATCTAGTCGAATTCCAGGAGATCATTGGCCCCGCGAGAGGCTATTATATATTTTCACGGCCAGAACGTTAGTAGAATAGACTGTACGGGGTAACATGGACTACAACTTTGTATTTCCATTACGGTAGCTGTACTAACAATATAGGTTAGGAATCGAAAATTTACGAAAAATTATTTTAAAATATTTTCTACATTCAAATGAACTTCATTTTTCCTTCATCATAACCATTGAACGAAGCTGCAATAGAATACAATAGAATAATGGGTTATCTCAATCAATATTTTAAATCAAACATTTATTTATGAATTTCATTTAAATGAATAAAATAAATATATTTAAATCTTTTTTTATACATTTTATATTATGCACATGTTTAAGGAACTGTAATTCTAAATAAAGCGCGATAGCAATTGTGAATAATGAGACATATTCAGATATACGAAAGCATACGTGCTTTATATGTAAAAAATAGATGAAGAGATTCGATTAATTATGCAGTTGTATTTAATTATCTATTTGTGTTCTCATGGAAACTTAAAAGCTACCTTATGATATTTAGTATTTTTTTATTAAATTATCACATACGTAATTCATATGTATATAGCTTTTAACTGAACTTACTATTGAAAACATTTGTTTATCATTTAAAAGGACGAGATTTTTTACAATGTTACGCTGAATATCAAGTTATGGCTATTTAAAAAAAATGTATTAATTGATATCGTGAGTAAAAGCAAATTATTATTTTCAAAAAGTTTATCTTGTATTTATAAAAATCTCAACATCATTTTTAAATTAAGCTTCCTTTTTTTTCTATACAATTAACAATGATATTTACATTACGCTACGTAAAATTGATATAATAATTTTCTTTGTAAGTTCAAATTAATTATTCAAACGCGAGAAATGTTTCAATTTAAAAAAATTCCTTATTAAAAATGAATGTACGATCTTTTATAATGCCATGCACATTGATTTCTAGATATTTAAATGTATAGTATTTAAGTATTGGAACAGTTTTATAGTTAATAAGTTGGAAAAATTACAACTTTAAATTTTAGTTTGAGAAATTTTCGAAAAAATAAATATTATCAATGACAAGCACATAGGATGAAAATCATACGTCTAAAGTTATTGGTAAATATTACTTTTTCATAGTACATTTAATAAAATAATTAATACAATATTGACTGAGAAATGCGTTTATTGTGGTACTATTGCACATATAGTACCAGCATAAAAAATGTTACTGAACTTGCAATATAATCTTATCTAGGAGCGTCACAGAATAACGTGTTATTTTAAAAACTAGGTTTTTTCTAACAGATTATCTGTAATTTATCTCTAAAAAGGCAGTTATTTTTATCAGATCTATCGAGCTTATATTATTAAACATGGGTTTTTACTTTGCTTTGTCAATTTTCATTGATGCGATGTTCATACAATATATAATACCGAGAACAATATTAGTTCTTCTCATTTGAAGCATAACCAAACACCCACAGATCCCTACCTAACATATATTAAAGACCCCCCAAGTATTTTACCCTTCGCATTCTTTGTAACAGCATTTGTTTAAAGTGAAGTAAAAGTGACATATCATAGAGAAATCAAAAAGTACCTTAACTTTTCTCTTATAGAAATTAAAAAATTTAAAAATTAAAGATTGTAAAGAAATTCAAAATTTTGCGCACATATCTCATTTACAGAAGCAATTTTTTTTTAACCGAAGAAAATTTTATTAGCAAAAATTATCAAGAACGAATCAATAGATAGATGATTTAAAACAAGTGAAGGCAAAAGTAAATTACAGCAATTACTTGGGACATTTTCATTTAACGTGGAAAATGTCAAACCATAATAATTAATGTAAATCAATATACAATGTGATATTAGGTAAATTTACTAATTTCCAATACTTGTACATATTTTTCAATACTACTTCAGTTCTAAGCCCAAATTAAATTTTTCTGTACTGAAGATGTTCTTGAATTGTACATATCATTATCAAATTCGCATTTTTTTTAAGGCACGTTTATACGTAATTAGAGTTTCGAAAAAGAGCTAGGGCCTCTTAAAAACCTAATTTAGGATTTGATACTTTCTATTACACTAAAAACTTATACACTTATGCTAGTGCGTTTGCGTGTGTATGTATGTATGTATGTATGTATGTATGTAACCCTAATGTGCAGAGTAAGTTACGAAATATATTCACATTAAGGTTATTTGTACGACCGTCTAATGACACTTTCGAAAAATACAATTCGTATAATGCACGACCTACAACAAACTTCAATCATGGTTCGCAGTACAAAACTCGGATATTAAATATAAAGTTTACCCACACACGCGCAACGTGAAAAATAAAAATGAAAAAACAAAGGAATTCGTGACCTTCTGGACTTATAAATCAACACAAACGTAGGCTAAACAGCAACAATGCAATAGAATCTAAACTGTTCATTTTGACAGTAGGAACGAGCGGTAAATTGTTAAGAAAGGCACGTAGCGAAGGCGCAGCATAGGGCATTTCGATTGGGCAAGCCCTCGGGGCACAAAGGTTAAGGCCTGCACTATCCGGCACGAGACGAGAGGACATAAGGTTTTTGTCGTTATCGCGGGGAGGAGTACGTAATCCGCGTTCAGTGCTCTCGGTCGCGAGTAAATCTAGTTGCCAGCGCTACGGCCCTGCCCTCTTCGAAGGATCCCGGGCGCGAGCGTGCGCGAGATAGGGATTGCCGGAGACGACGAGCCGGATAGAGATGGGGATAGGGATAGCAGATAGAGATAGGGATAGGGAAAGGGACGGGAATAGCGCGCGGGCGCGATAGAGGGGGAGGATGGGAGGGAGCGGGCGGTACGGGATGGGCGAGAGAGGAGAGAAGTGAAAGGCTAAGGGTGATGGCGAGGGACCGCGAGGGTGAAGGAGCAGGGGCCGGAGGAGGCTCGATGGGAGAGCGAGTGCCAGAAGAGGGGCGGCGGTGGCGAGTGTGTGCGCGTGTGTGCGCGTGTGTGGAACGGAGGGGTAGGGAGAAGACGAGATCGGCTGGGTCGCGACGGAGTCCGTTCCGACAGCTCATTCCGTAGGCTCCCCGCTCCCGAGGCCCGGGGAGGATTTCCGAAGAGGAGGTTGCCCCGAGGGGCCGAGCGGCGGCCCTCCCCCCTGCCTGCCCCCCGCCCCGCCCCGCCCCCCGGTCAAGGATGCATACGAGGAATGATCCTACTCACCATTTTGGCCGGCGCCGCACACGCCAGCAGCATCGGTAGCATAGCACGTTCGTGTCGCGAGGCGGATGTGGCGGCGAGCTCTCCGTTCGGGGGAAAAGTGGTCCGAGCGAGGGCCCGCCCGGTCGAGGCCTCGGCGCCGTCAGCCGCGGTTGAGGTTCCGCCGTCACAGTCGGAGCGCACACAATCGCGCACCGCGCGCAGTTAAAATGGCGTTTCGCGCTAGCCTGGGCCCCGTATGTCCGTCGAGCGTAGGAGCTGGGAGCTGCGCCAGCGGCGAGGACGACGGCCACCGCGTTCGGCGAGCGGCGTACAACGACGTACGAGTGCACAACGACCACGACGCCGAGACGGGGACGAGGACGGCTCTCTCGTGCGCGCACACACGCCCACGGAAGAACTGGACTACTGGACTGACACCGAGAGGCGCAGCAGCAGTGGCAGCACCAGCACTCGGCGCTCTCTCGGCGCTCTCTCGGCACTCTCTCGGCGCTCTCTCGGCGCTCTCTCGGCGCTCTCTCGGCGCAGTCCCGTGATGAATTTCCCGTGCGCGAGCACTCGGCCGACGGGAGCCGCGAGTTTCCCCGATGCGACGCGGGCGTCGTCCACGGCACCACTCGCACGGCGAGGAGGTCGCCGAGTCGGTAAGGGGGGAAACTGCGAGCCCCCGGCCCGTCGGCTCGCTGCTCCGGCGCTTATCGACTGGCTGCTCTCGCCCGACTAGACTCCCGACGAGCCCTCCTCCTCGCACCCACTCGCCCTACGCACTCGCGCCTCCCCGGCCTGGAGGGACCCCCGTGCCCGCTCGCGCAGCCGGTCCGGCTCGCGTGCATATTTATCGATGGCTCCTCTCCTCGGCGGGAGGCCGCCGCGCCGGCTCCTTCTGCTTCACGGCCCACTGACATTAGGCTCGCCCGACACACCAGTCTTCCCAAGCTGGCAAATGCTTGCTGCGATGCTCCGATGACGCGCCGATTCTTCGTCCTACTTTCCGACCTTCGGCCTTCATTCTCAAATACGGAGCTAAGAAGAATTACCGGGATGCTTCCAGCGATTTCAGGGGAATTCTGCTTTTTTTTGACAATAGCGACATCTCTACTGCAACTCTATATCTCTCTCTCTCTCTCTCTCTCTCTCTCTCTCTCTCTCTCTCTATCTCTATCTCTATCTCTCTCTCTCTCGTTCCTCCAACAACGAAGTTGTTCGAGTCCTGGAGGCTCTAAAGTGTCTGGTCTGGAACTCTCCTGGAGTCTGAAACCCTGGATCCTCGGATTTCACTCGGAGTCTCTGGTCTGGCCGAACATCTGGACTTTAGGGCCTCTTTAGAGCTACGAGTGGAGGTGGAGCTTCCGTCGAATGAGCGTGTCGAGGTTATTTGCCATTCCGTAGCCTGTAGCTTATAGTCGACTCATCGATGCGACCGGTACACGGCATTCTCAAGTGAAAAACAACAATTTGAAATAACAGAGCATTACATTCTCTTAATTAGCCGCAATTGTAAAATTATTAAAAATGGCCGATGATGCGGAACAGGTAAAAAAGAAGTTTCCTTTGCTCATACACGTTTCTTGTTTGGTCCTCTAATGTTTACATTAACCTAAAATTTGTTTAGGTGCCGGCTATTAACGTGAAAGAGCCTCTTGATTTGATCAGGCTGAGTTTGGATGAGCGAATTTATGTTAAAATGAGAAATGAGAGAGAACTTCGTGGACGTTTACACGTAATAGAAAATTTTTTTTTTTAACTTTTATTTTAAATAATACTTCATATTTGAATGACTTTTAGGCTTACGATCAACATTTAAATATGGTATTGGGGGAAGTCGAAGAAACTGTAACTACTATTGAAATTGATGAAGAAACTTATGAAGAGGTTTATCGGACCACTAAAAGAAATATTCCCATGCTATTTGTGAGAGGGGATGGAGTTATATTAGTTTCACCACCAAGCATGAGGGCGGCAATATAGTAATTATTTATTTTGTGTTTATATGAAGTAATTCTATCGTGTATAAAATTTCTTATAAATATTTTCTATAAAATCCATATTTAATTGAGTTTATTGTTTTCTTTGTCCTTTATGTACATACATTACTATATTAATCGTATAAAATTAAATTCCAATCAATATTTATTATCTAATCTTTTGAATAGAACTACACTTAATGTTCTTCCTGTAGAGCATTTCTCAGATTCTTAGTCATATGATTTTATTTGAGTTGTTAAATCTTCGATCCTTTGATCTTTAAACTTAAGCAGACATTCTAAGTGTTCCACTTTTTTTAAAAGTATGCAAACTGCTTGTGTTTTTTCTTCTAGCTCTTTCTTTATCTTTATAAATGCTTTACGTGGTATGGTTGGATTCAGTGATTCTTCAGGATTTGTTGTATCCTTAATTGATTCTGAAGTTATATTTTTCTAATTAAAATTTAGTTTTTTTTTATTAAAGTTTTTCTTACCATCTACACCTAGTTCTCTGCAGTCCTTAAGTAAAAAGTTACGATCATCGTTACATTCTTTTATAATCTTGCAACGTATTTCATATAAAAGTTTCTCAATTTCTCCAGGTTGTGACTGAGCTAATCGATTTATTGTATCCTTACTAAGTTTAATATCCATTTTGGATAACACTTTACGATTTAACGTATACCAATTATCAAGTTTTTTTGCTATACTACTGCCTGAAATATAATTCTGAATCTCGACATTTCTAGGATAGTATCGTTTTAGTAATTCCGCCATCAGTACTAAATGGAATTAGAAACAAATTTATATTTTTATTGTTCGATAAATAATCCAATAAGCTTTCAGCAACAGCTATAAAACAAATTTAGTAAATTTGTCACCGTTGAATGTAACTTTTATTAATATTTCCTGGAAACAAAAACTTTCCTTGGGAAATATTAAATTATACTAGTCACAAAAACTGATCTTTTTAAATTTTTCAAAAATAATGATATACAATGGGTACGTTATATGTGTGTAAATAATAATTACTTATAATTATTAATTTTGAAGTTATATTAAAATAAGAATACAAAATAGTGAATTAGAATCCTATTATTCTCAATTATGATTAATTTTTTCAATGTTAGAAAAATGGCAAGATTTATTTTATTAAAAATAATAGGTTTGTAAAATTTTGTTTTACAAAACACCATTGATAAAATTTTATTATTTATAATTGCAATTTTCATTCCAAAATTATTATAAATTTAAAAATATTTCTTGTGATGTTAAAATTTCTGTTTAACTTTGGAAAATAATAATCATAATAATTAATGCATATTATATTAAAATATTTCATAAACACAGTGACGTATTATTTAAAAAATTTATTAACGATAATAAAGAATTATTAATTTGTTGAATTTTTATACAAAGATTACATATGAATGGTAAATAAATTTTACTGAATACGGTCGAACATAATCCTCACACAGTAAATTTAAAAATATTTTCGTTTTAGTCAAAGATGAATCATTTTCATAAATAAAAGAATATTATATATATATATATATATACATATACATATGATTTTTTTTGCTGAATAAATTATCAATTAAAATATTTTATTTATGTGTTTTATATTAACATTTTTTAAATATTTTATTTGTGATATTATTTTCAGTCTTAAACTGAAAGAATCCTTTATTTACGTCAAGTGATACAAGTGATAACTTTTTAACTAATTAGATCAACAAAAAAAGGAATAGTTACCTCCATCAGAAAAATCTCTAGCTACATTTCTTTTTGGTCTAGAGAACGGAATTTCATCTAGCCACGAGTAAATTTCACGAACGTATTCATCTTCAATTTTTGTGTTTATATTCATCTTGGATCAATGTATAAACGCTTGTAAACTGTTATTACAATAAATTTATAACTGCAGGTGTTGTTAGACTCCAAACTTGGATAAAAACGTTACACCAAAGTTACATGAATATAGTATGAATATAGTAGAGCTATTCAATGCTATAGTGATTTTTTGTACAAATTGGTTAATTTAAAGAAAAAATGAGTAACACTATTCGATTTATAGTATACATTCACGGCATCGATAATATATATTTCATTTCATTGTTTAAGCTATTTAACAATATAAAAATATTCATCATTGCGTAGTAATATTTGTAATATCCTTTTACTTAAGTTTCTTTTTCTTTATGTAAGAAAGTTAATTATACTAGCTTTAAGATATTATAATTAAACATGACTTATTTAATATTATATTTTACAAAAAAAAAATTGAATTTTTTTTTAATTAAAAATGTAAAATTTTTAACATTAAATATTTATCTCTATAATTACATTTCACTTAGATAAAAGGGTGAAGTACACGGAAGAAAATTATTTTCAGCATTTAAAAATACTCTACGTCTGCAGTGACTTTGTAGTATGTTATATAATGAAATAAGACATTCCATAAAAAATAAGCAACTAAGTAAAGCGATAACAAATAAATATAAAAATATTCGGAAAATATGTATCAATAAATATGTAAAACACCTCTCAAATTTCATTAAATAAGCTTATAATAAAATTATTAAACTTTTTTTTATTATATACAAATGTTATAAAAAGTATTTGTAAAAAAATCTATCACACAGTTATGTTACGAAAATAAATTGTATTAATGAATATGAGAGTAATTCAGCAATAAACAAATAGATACTGTAAATTTATATAGTTTTTTACAACGTTTTGTAACATTCTTTTTGACGGATTAATTGTGAGAAGCAATTAAAAAAAAAATAAAATTATTTAACTAAAAATGTTATTATTACAATTATTATACAATTATTATTCATATGAACCTCGAGCAGAGTAAAGATTAATTTTTTTATTCATTTTTTAATATAGTTAATTGCAGTGTGTATCATATTTAAGAAGTTTAAATGATAATTATACATTCTAAAAAGTTGAAGAAAATTCGATTATACTCATAAATACATTAATAAATAATTTTGTTTTTATTTTTAATTGACTTATATTTTAAATATTAATTATCGAATAGATTAATTAGTTTATTATGATATCATTTTAGATACACAATTTTAGTGTATAAACCAAAAAAGAAATATTTCAATCGGCATATTAGTGTTTTCATCTGTAATAAATACATGATTTAATAATTTCAGTGTATATTATTAAACAAGTTATTAAACTAATAAATTTAAAAAACTATTTTGCAATAGTCTGTAAAATCATTATAGTAGTTGTTTCAAATGGCAGTAGATATATCAAAATACCTAAAAAAAAGTTGTTTTTTAATTATTTAATTTATAACATTTATTAGTATTTGATTTAAAGTATTTGATACAAGCAATTTCTAGTATAAAACTTTTTTTACTTGAAAATAACACATTATGTACATTACATTACGTATTACACGTAGAGGCATACCGAGTTTAGTCAGACACGACGTTATATACACAATCTAATATTTGACTTCGTATAAGTATGTGCCAATTAAAGAAATTCTTTAAAAAAACTTCTATTTTTTCCTTACATTATTAGGAATTTCTTCACTAGAGCTAAAATTCTAGTCTAAAATTAAATTGAAGTAAAATTTAAAAATACAATTGTAAAAGAAAAAAAAGTTGTGGTAAATTTTTTTTAAAGCTTCCGTTTAATATTCATTAAAATTCAGTAAATGATTTAAACGGAAACTTTTAAAAAATGTCATTTTATATGAAACACTCTAGTGTGAACTTTAGAATATTTATTGACGAAGCATTAATTATAAGATGAACGATAATATAATTAATGTCTTTAAGTATGAAATATGAATATTATCTATTCTGTGCAAGTATAATCAGACATAATATAAAGTATCAAGAATGTTTAATTACTTATGCAGTAATTCTAAACACTTTTTCAAATACAGATGAAATAACTAATAAAAATGACACAAAATACTGCATTGAATTTAAAATTACGTATCGCTTATTTTAAATTCGCAGCGATTTGCGATTCAAATGGATAGTAGATGTTTGAAGATTCGAAATTCGAAAACCAGCGTTGTCGTTTTGGTTGATGTTCCTTGTAATCCTGATAGTTATAAAATCATTAAACATTAATCATGTGAAGATAAATAACGCATGCGCATCCACTCCAAATTGTGATGGAAGGGTCCAAAAGCCGTAACCTACATTTACAACAACAACAATAATAATAATAATAATAGTAAAATAGACGGTCTGGCTAAGGTACAACAAGAGCGAATACAAGGTGCGAGATGAAAGGATGAAAAGCATCTGCCAAATATTCTTATGAAAACATATTTTAATTTTTTAAAAAGCGGTGAAAGCAAGCGTACTCTTTTAGTAAACGTAAAACTGTGTAAATGAAAAATCTTTGATATTTTATTACCTTTTTTCATTAGTAATTGATTTTATGATAAATTAAATTATTATCAATAATAATTTACTTGTTTCAAAAAGATATTCCAAAGATTTATTAATAAAAACAAGAGTAGAATAACCAGTTGTGGCAATAATAATGACGTTTATGCGTGAATACTGCGTTAACAAAAATCACGACTAAACAATGGATTTATACTAAATTATCGGACATAAATTTTTCAAAATTATATTATTACTTTATAATCAACAAAATAATGAACTTTATTAAAGCAATATCATTGCCATTCTAAATTTAAGCAATATTACAATAGAATTATAAAAAATCTTATCAATATAAAATAAAAATTTAGCCATTAAAAGTTTTGAAAATTCAACGAATCAAATGCCAATCTACTGTATCAATAGTGTTAGGAAATAGTTTAAGGAGCTTTCTATAGAATAGTGATATACATGCAAAGGAAGACTGACAATTGGTAATGGTACGATGAAAGCGTTCGACAATTTCCATATAAAATACAAGAACACAACTTTGCGAAGGAATATGGTAGTTGGTTGAAACCTAATTAAGTTTTGCTTATCGCGCAATAGCGACTACCCGCAACCAAATGATAATATAGGAGTAGTTATGTCGGAAGAACAGAAGGAAGCGATAAAAGGGGTGCGAGGGGCAGAGGTAACGAGCGACAGGGTGGGTAAGATGGAGAGCAAGCAAGAGTAGGTCGCCAGGGTCGCCGAGGCCGATCTCCTAAGATTTATTTAAGATTTCGTTAATTTAAAAAAATTGACGACTGCCTGGGAGAGACGCGGTGATCAAAAATCCGACAGCGCCCCACAGAAATCCTCGACACTCGGGCCTAGCCCGATGGACGGGGACTCGGACTGCCGCCACGGCGCCACCTAAGCCGAGATCGATGCCGATATCGCGGGGAACGCGCACAACAGGTAAGGACGCGCATGCGGCCATGGGGTGGTACGACGCGCTCAGTCTCCGGAGCCGCGGCGCCGAGCGAGCCACGCGCCCCAGCAGCCTCTGGCCGAGGAGGGGCCGCTAGCCAGAAGCACCAGTACCACCAGTGGCAGCGCTAGTGACTAATGAGTCACAGCGGCGTCGCCGTCGCCGTCCCCGGGCATAGGTCCTTGCTCCCGGCAGTGCAGTCTTAGTCGGTTGGCACTCGCCCGCCCGATAGAACGCCGAGCAGCGAGGCTACGCCAGTAATAGGACGAGATGGTGACGGTCGAGGAGGCCCCCCGAGGTGAGACACTTCCCCGACATCGCGACCAACCGATCGAGGGCTTCGGGCTCGCGAAACCCGCTCCTCGCGCGTGGCACCGTCGGCGAGGTGCGAGCGACACCGCCTCCTCCTCCTCCTCCTCGCCCTCCGGCGAAAGTCACCTTGCCTCATTCCCGATGACCTTCGGGTCTTCTCTTGGCCTCCGCCGTCGCCGCTGAGGTTCGCGCGCGCGCCCCTCTCCTCCCTCGAATTGTCGTCCACACTTCCACGTCGCGGACAATGTGCGTGGACTCGTCGCCGCACGCAACATCGCGCCTTCCACGAATCCTATCGATTTTGTCGTCTCCCCTTATGAATGTCTTCTCCCATGATGTGTCTTCCATGGCGATCATCGACTGCGAGATGATTTCTCACGGGTTGGCCCACGTGCCGAGGAGAGCTTAGAACGCTGTTAAAGCTGCACGAGCACACTACGACTTACGACTCCGGATTCTTGAATGGAGTTTGGGAAACTGCCAGAAGCTCCACGTATCTGATTTTATCGAACAGATCGCGGCTCTGACCATTCAGTACAGTTCAACAGGGTCTTTTGGAAAATCAAACCGTGCGATTCTTTCACTATTCTTCGCTGGATCCTATTGTCAGAGCTTATGCTTTAGCTTGCAGACTAATTTTTTAACGATTGCTCAACTTATGGCATCTCTTTTTCTTATGTCATCGATTGTGTAAGCAGTTTCGACAAAGTTTGGGATGTTTGCTTTAAAAACTATATCTAAAAATAACCACTTCTTTTGAATGTCATTGTGCTGAATATTTAACATAATTTTCAGTATTTCTTTAAATACGATTCCTACGATTTATCATTCTTAATGAGAAGCCTTTATATTTCTTTTTATATATACCTTATAACAAGACCTTAAGCAATAAACATTTAAAATAATAATAAACTTTTCTTTTTTGAAGTCCTTCACTTTAATTGGCATAGAAAATTTGTAAAAAAAAATCGTTTGTTCAATGAATTGTACTAGCAACATTTTATTATTTTTGAGCTTCTTCAGCAACTATTAAAGACTGGCATGATAACAATTACAAATTAATAAATAACATTTTCAATACTTCTATATCTGATATATTCTAAAAAATCAAAAGTTTCAGAATAACAATGCATTTTTTAAATAAAAATTATTATAACAAGCTAATTTTAACAAATTATTTATAATTACGGATAGCATTTATATTATGAGATTTGGTTTGAATTTAAAAACAATTCATTATTAAGCACACACTGGCCTTACGTAAATTGATTATAAAAAATCCAATACATTAGATAATGATGTTACACATTCTTGAGTACATTGACTAAAGAATGAGAAAAAAGTGTAAATCCTTGCGGAATATTAAGCGATTCATTTATACACGCGCTATAGCGCACGTACAAGCGCTGACGCACGAACACACGGATACATGTGCAACGCATAGCGGGAAAATAACGTTAGCACTCCGACTCTCAGAATGACCTATAGCTTTAATTACCATACGAGGGCTTAAAGATCATCATCAGGGTGTAACAACGATCGAGCTACACAGACGGTGAAAAATGGACAAAATGAGCCGAATGGATGGATAATGCTTGCTCCGAGTCTGTTTAAGGTTTTAAAAACCCGGACGCGGGTACCGAAGGGTTCGCCGTAAGTAAACTAACCAAGAAAATAAAATCGGTGACACCCACTTTCCTGAAATAATTCCCTATTACTCCGGATAAAGCACTTTCCTGGGTTCCGATCATCAATGTGTTCGGGGATCATTGATCGTTCGTATTTCTGGCGCGGCATGATGAGTATGATCGTCGAAAAAAGTGAGAAATGGAGAATGAGTGATGATGGTGTACAAAGACGTGGCGCGTTCATCCTTACACCTATAACTATACTCCAAAAAAAAAAGATTAAACCTCAAGATCACGTGAGCCCAAAGATACAAGCAATCAACAGATAATGAGATATTGAGCGACTTTTGCCATGGATGGATTCTACGGTATCACGCGCTTATAATTACATGGACTTAATGGGCTTCTGGATATTTTATTAAGAGCTACTAAATTGCTAAAGTGAAATATTTTTGCAGAGGAAATATCTAAGTGCATCTTTCATGGACCTCTGTGTTCAAATTTTGGGCAGAGCTCATCATTGAGTCGAGTTAATAATAATAACATATCTTCATAGTCTTTGACTAATGATAACACTTCTTCAAATACATATGATATTTGTGTTTATCTTGTTTGTCGGTATATACTTTTATTTTTGAAATAAAATTTTGTTGAAAACGCCTTATAATGTTATTAGTCCACTACCGTTGAAATTATAATAATTAAAAAAAGAAGAAATACTATTTTAGGAGCACGCTCTTTTTTATTCTTCCTAAATTTTATACTATTATGCCATATTCTACGTGTTTTTTTTATTCCAAAGAGTAATATAAGCTAATTATACCCGTAAGCATAGCATTGAAAATTTAAATCAAGTAAATGTAAAGAATGCATCTTTATTACTTATAATAATAAGCATAAAATTTTTAAATTAGGCCTAAAAATTACACGTCATTGCTATTAAAGTATATAAAAAATCTTTTTTTAAATGCAATTTTTCATATATATATGGACAAAGAAAAATTTTAAATATTAATTCGCATACGTATTGTAGAAGATATACAATAAAAAGTTATGACTGCGTAATAATTACTATCTTAGTACTATTCTTAATATTACATTTACAGACTAAATTACTTTTTTACTTTTGCGATTTATTTATATATTACATCAAATTCGCACAACTTATTACTAAATTATTTTTATTTTATTATCTCTTTTTTAAGATTTACTCTCTATATTTTTCATTTCATTTTTTTTTTAACAGGATTAAAAATGATGCCAGTTCGATATTTCATGGCAGTTATGGGATCCATTGGCTTGGCCATTATATATGGGTTTAAAGTTAACTTGAGTATAGCTATCGTAGCCATGGTTAACAATACTGCTGTCAGGGAAATAACACTTAACAAGTCTTTGCAGGTACAAAATTTCATTCTCAAGGTACACAATTTAATTTATTTTCAATAAAATAAAATAAAACCAATAATACTGTGTATAATAATATAAATATAAAATTACAATTGTTCAAAAAATATTGAAATCTAATGTTTATATATTTGTATTAATTTATTAATTTATGTTTACACAAATGCTTTATATGTAAGATGTAATAATTAATTGGAATATGATTTTTAAATTTCCTATAAAAATAATTTAAAATCTCGTATTTAGTAAATTAATTTGAGAAGAGGAGCCTTCAATGTAAAAATATTTTTAAAAAATGAATTATTATAATATAAATCATAATTTGATAAAGTTTTTAGTTGAGAAGTTTTTGATTTAAATGGTTTTTTTTAATCAAAATCACTATACACTACAGATGCTTTTTCTCAAAAAATATATTGAAAATTATTTCTTTATTCAAAGTACGTATGTCAGGAAGTTCTTTTATATTTTGAAATTTACAATGATTATACAAATACGAAACATTTATTATTAGAATAATATAATTTAATAATAAAAGTACGCACATAATTTAATATTGTAACTCAAAGGAGAATAAAAAGTGTCAAGGTTTATTTTTACTTGAGCTGTATAGATATAAGATTCTCAAAGTGATAGGAAGGAAATAGAAGAACTATTTAATATTAGTGAACGGGGAGAACGCATCCGCAGTAGTAAATAGAACAACAGTTGATGGTTATATCCCGTGATAAATTCATAATGCTTTACTTGAATGTAAAAACAGAGTCACAATGTCAGTCGTGCCGACGGCAACCTGTCGTCATTTACTCTGACTGGGGCCCAAGTACATGATGGTCCCTTCGTTTGGGAAGAGAGTCAAGTCGGCATTATCCTCGCATCTTACTTCTGGGGATACATAATTTCCCTGATGCCCGGTGGAATGATGGCCGAATATTTGTCGGCTAAGTGGGTCCTCAATGTATCCGTGTTACTCAATGTCTTTGCTTCATTACTCATGCCAATTGCCGCCGAAATCCACTACACAGTATTCATATTTATGAGGATCATCCAGGGTATCGGAGGGGTAAGCTATTTTTTTATTGAATATTTAGTTCACTTGAACCTCATCTTCTTTCTTATCATTCTAACAATATCTTGCAGTATAAAATATTCAACGAAGCCGATTTAGATTTATCAAACTATGCAAATGTGTAACTGTTTTATTTGAAATTTGAAAGGTTATAAATTAAAAAAAACTTATTTTCAAAACTCTTGCACTGAAATAGAAACTTTTAACTAAAAAAAATGGAATATAAAATACAAGGAATTAGACGGAGAACAATTAGGAGTTTCCCGTAAGAAATTTATCATTATTAATACATGATTTGTTCGAAAAAAAATTTTTTTTCGTTCCTTTAAATTCATTTACGTATTCAGCAAATGGAAGACGTTAATTTTTTATGAATCTAGAAAAATTTAAAGGATAAAAAATAATTTTTAATATAAAACAATATTTTATCATAATAACTTGAAAAATTCATAAAAAATTATTATATACTATTTAAGCAATACCTTTTTATTAAATTATATTTCACGATTGGCACGATTACATTGGCATGATTTTATTTTATTCTATTGAATTATTAAAATACACAAAATAAACATTAAAATCTAAATAATTTTTCTTTATAAAGAATATTTTTATACTACTTCTAGTTTTAACATGATCAATACAAACTTTTAACAAATCAATAAAAACTTTTTTGGTGAATTAAATTTTAATCACACTCTAATTCAATGAAAGTTTCATATCAATGTTTATATCAGGAAAATTTAATTTTAGCTAATAAAATAGTTAAATTAAACGGATTAGTCGAATAACATAAAAATATATGTATATTTATACGTATTTTTATAAATATACAATATAATTTAAATATTTAAGTAAAAAATATTATGGTTTAAAAATGAAAGAAGATAAATATTAACTTGATTGATTTAATATTAATTACTAGGTAATTAACAAAAATGATGATTTTCATAAATTATTCACAATGTAAGCATAGACTACATTTTTTAATAACTTCTAATAATAGATATTGCTAATTTTAAGAATCTTTTTTTTAATATTCACTTGAGGAAAATAATTTGAAATTTTTTAAATTATAATTGTTAATACAATCAAATAATGTAGTTTTGAAACAAATATTATCTAAATTGCGACTTTTATAAATAATCATAATTTACGGAATTACCATAAATATCAAATATATTTTTTTAAAGAAAGAGTAATAAAAATTGTTTTATAATATTTAAACTAATTTACACACTTAACAAGTTATTGTAGCTTTTTTTGAAAGTAAAAAAAGAATTAAGACTGGCAAGCTATTGAAAATTTCTTTCTTTTTGTATTATAGGGAGTTAGTTTTCCAGCTATTCATGTGATGGTAGCGAAGTGGTCTCCACCAAATGAACGAAGTGTTCTCGCTTCCATCGCTTATGCTGGTGAGTATGCATTCAAATATGATCATGGTATTAGTACTTCATGTCAAGTGAAACCTTGGAACACTATCCTTTTTCTCATTATGCAGGTATTTTGAGCTTTATTTACGAGTTTTCATTCTAAGATTCAAGTATTTAATTTTGACTATACGTAAAATACCATATCACCGTTTTTTTCACAAATTTTGCTTATAAAAATTAAGGAATTTTAATAGTAGTACAAAAGAATAATTCTAATAAGATATTTTTATTTTACATAAATCAATACATTTATCAAATAATAATAAAGAAATTTCATTAGACACTATTTATGATAGCAATTATATTTCACTAAATAAGTATCATTATTAAACTTAACTTCATTTGAAAATCGACTAAAGACTGAAATAGTAACAGCAAGTGTATAATAGGTACGTAATCTTTCTATGGATATGGGCAAATGAAATAATTAAAAGCTTATTCATTCATTCGATTAGCAAGTGATAATATACACACCACTTTTGATTTGCCTAATTAAGTACGACTAGATTGCAAGCGAAACACTAAATAAAATGTATAAAATATATTATGATTAAGTACATCATGGTTTGATATATAATAATATAATATAATATTTCGTACTACAACAATTCAATAAAAAAATAACTTATAATTTTGGAATAGCACACGCTTATTTAAAATATTTTTTTTAGATTTCTTTAACAAAATAGATTAACAGGTTGTAAAAAGCCCTTCTATATTTAAAACAAGATTCTTTATTATTTAAAACAACATAAATTTTTTTTGTATCAAATAGCTAACATTACTAAATCGAGACCCAAGACAAAGAAGACACGTTGAAAAATATATTTGATTCGTGGTTTTCAGTGAACATAAAACAAAAGAAATACAATTTTGTATTTTATTTATATTATATTGTATTTATTGCATTTGTATGATATTTTATTTTAATTATGTATGATATTGCATTCAAAAAATGAAACAAACTACCATACAATGTAAATTCCGAGAATTCATAGATGTTTGTCTAATTTTTTATCTTTATTTCTTCGACAAATGTTATTTTTACTATTCCCACATAAATTGCCAACGTTGTTCATACTTTTGAAACGAACATAAAATATGTTAACTGTCAAATAAGTAATTTTTTTATTATTTCGTAAAAATACCTTCTGTATTATTTATGAAATAAAATATAACAAAATAATAATAGAAAATAAAATTATCTCCTACTGAAAATGAATATGTGTATTCTAAATCATATTAATAATCTATCATAATATTGATCTTTGGCGACGTAGCAACTATATTCAATTGCATCATAACAAACCGACATTTTATCTGCTATTCTAAAAGAAATAATTTCAACATCGCTAATTCTGTTTATATGGTTAGGTAGCATTATTTGAAATTTGCATTTTCCTCTTTTTGCAAAACATCACTATGTTTGAAAATTAGTTTCTAGAAATCATTTTTCCAATTTTTCTGCACATTTTTGAGAATTCTAAAAATTCTTCCTTCGGATAAAGTAAATATATATTTTGTTTTCGACTTTATTATCTGCCTTTTCCGCACAAATCCCGCCAATTCAACAGTGCCGTCTATGTGCTGTAATACTTATTTTCTTTCACTCTTAAGTACACAAATCACGCACAAAAATAACAGGTTGGCAATTACATTTTATTTTATTGCTTTTCTCTTTCATACATTTTTAGATGTATAGCGACTGATACGGTGCGAACATTTGTATCGCAATATAGAAATTTTTTCAACTTATTTTTCACTTTTTTGTAACTTTCTGGCAATCTTACTAATGATATATAAACTTTCTTTGCAAAAAATTAAATATTATCACTATATATGTGATTATATTTTTCACTATAAATGTCTTAAAAATACTTTAGAAGTACTCATAAAATCCTGAAAATTTTAGAAATAGAATAATCTATTAAATTGTTCCTTTGCTGTACTCTATTTGTTAATATATGTTTATCATAGATTTATTAATCTATATTAATAAAAGATATTCAATTTAATTTTAAAACATGCTTTTATTGATAATATTGATTAATATAGTATTTTTTATTCTTACTACGAAATAACACGATTATGTCGATTTTAACGCATGGATACTAATGTATTTGAACATTTTTTACTTTATAAGATGTTTGCAGTCTTTATATTTTACAATTAAATAAGTATTTCAATAACTAATACCTTTTGTTGCAGTATAAAATACTTTACGTACTATTGAACTCTATTAGCTATAAATAAAAATTTGTAATAAAAATTTATTGCAAAATCAATAACGAATTTTAGGAACTGCACTTGGGACAGTCATCTCAATACTTTTATCGGGCATAATAGCTGCTAACCTTGGATGGAAATGGGTTTTTTACATCGAGGGCTTACTGTGCTTGATTTGGTGTACTGCCTGGGGACTCATGATACAAGACTCGCCACAAAAACAAAAGGTTCTTATCACTAACAAAGAAAGGGAATACATCATGAATTCCTTAGGACACACGAAGGAGTTACATAAGCTAGTGAGTATAACGCGAAAGAGCAACTTTAACGAGAGCTTTACTAATTTTTAGATTCAAGATTGATTTATAATTTTTTTTTCTTTCGTGTTTACTACGTAATAGTCACAAATTTGTATTAAAAATAGCACTGGATTTAAATATTAAAACGTTAAAAAATTGCATTATTAAATTTCTAATTATGTTATTAGAGGTCTTGATTTAGATATTTTGATAAATTTAAACAATTATATTTAAAAATTATTGCATAATCAAATGAGATACATTATAAAGATACATATTATTTATGTACAAAGATTTTTAATTTTTTCTATTAGTATAATTTATTATGCAGTATTTTGGTAAATTTCAATAACTTTGAAAGTCACTAATCTAACGATTAATAAATAAACAATTACAATACATATTAACATAAAAAATTATCTGTAAAAAATGCACGTAAAAAATAATGTGTTTCAGAAACCTTCTACAATTCCATGGTTTCAAATTCTGAAATCACCACCATTTTTAGCTATTTTAGTTGCTCATTTCTGTAGCAATTTCGGGTGGTACATGCTGTTAATTGAGCTTCCGACGTTCATGAATAAAATATTACACTATGAACTAAAGAAGGTAAAATAGTTTCGACTTCAATCGAATATAGAGAACTTTAAAATAATTTTTTTATTTAATAATTTTGTCCTTATAGAATACATGGCTATCCGCGTTACCCTTCTTTTGCATGTGGATTTTTACACTAGTTCTCAGTAAGGTTCTGGTAATTATGCAAGAAAAAAATTGGATATCAGTAACTGTATCCAGAAAAATTGGAACATTATTTTGTAAGTAAATTTTAAATAAATGCAAATATTTTTTTTTTATAAAAAAAATGTGAGCATCCTTTGCTGTTAGAAATACATGCTACTTATTTAAGTTATAATTTATTTAGAATTAATATTAATATAGAATACAATCGATTATTACGTAAGCACATACTATATGTTACAAGTAAACTTTATATTAAATTATTAATACTCCATACATAGATAGTAAATTACAATTTATAATAGTACAATTATTTATGAAAAATTAAAAAAAGCTAAAATGCAAATAATTGCATGTAACTGACATAAAACAACTGTTAATACTACTACCGTAATTTTTGATAGCATCAGCAGTTCCTATGTTTTGCTTACTTGGAGTGTCATACGTAAGTGATAAGAATTTGGCAGTTGCTCTTATGACAATAGGCGTCACATGCATTGGTGGCATGTACTGCGGATTTCTAGCTAATCACATTGATATAGCACCGAATTTTGCTGGGATTCTGGTTGCCATTACAAATACAGTCGCAACTATACCAGGATTTGTTGTGCCTATATTTGTTGGAAATTTAACTCATAACAGCGTAAGAAGTATTTTCTATAATTTTAATGATCGCTCTAACATAAAATTATTTAATTAAATATGTAAATTACATAATTAATCAAAATAATAACCTAATTGAAATTCAATTAATAACATGTAAAATTTAGAATAAGTCCTTAATAAATATAATAATTTTTACATATAAATAAAAAAAATTTAAATGTTGCATTTAGTTTTACAAATATAGATGAACTCAAAAACCTTTTCAATTATTAAAATTTTTGTCCTTTTTCAATTCGGGATATTTTTCTATAAACACAACATTGATCAAATTAATTTATTTTAAATTTGATTTTTCATTACTAGAGAGGAATAGAAATCTTTCAAAATAAACATAGAGCAAAGCCATTACATATTTGATAATTTATTTAATTTTTATAATAAATATTTTACTGATAATATTAAAAAATTGTATTTACAGCAAACCATTGAAGCCTGGAGAGTAATATTTTTCATGACAGTAGGTTTGTATATCATTGAAATGCTGATCTATACGATGTTTGGTACCGGTGAGGAACAACCATGGAACAAAGTTAAATATCATGCTGTTGAAAAGCCAGAGCAAACAGTTCCTCTAAAAGAAGCGAGACATTAATATGTTGTGTATAAAAATTTTACTACAGCAATTCTTTAAAAAAGGATTTCTCATCAGTAATGCATTTGATAGTGTCTCAGAGAAAGGATTTTTTATGAATTTTGTATTACATATGAGGCATAATTTAATTAGTATTTTATAAAAAAAATATAGATAGAATATTATATTGCACTTATTTCTTATTTATGTTATATGTTAACTATATGATTGATAAACAGTACAAATAAATTATATTTTATAATTACATACAATATGTATGTTAAGCGGTATTTACTTCAAATAATAATTTTACGAATTCATATATATATATATTTAAGATTTGTGATTAGTTATATATAGTTATAAATCATATATTTATATATTAGGTCTATAGTTTAGCTAAGTAATAATTTCCGTATTTTTTTACTTTAGAACAAATGTCGTAATTTTTAATAATTGGTTATAAGAAAAAAAGTAAGAAAATATCTTCTGTATTATAGTAAATTAATTTAATGGACAGATAAAAATTTAGTATAAATTTACTTACTTGTTTTATTTAATTTTAACCATTTTACAAAAATACAAAGGACCATTATTTTTTTGTACTGTAGGAATGACAATGTGCCCATACTTCAATCCGCAATTTCCGAAATCGTATACATTTTTCAAAGGGTTTAGTGCTTGTGTTTGGTCTCTAATAAAGTATATTAATATTTTAAAAATTTTAATTGTATGTAAATAATTTATATGATTCAATTATATGAATATAAAATATATAGTTTAAATATTTAATTCATGTATTTTATTTAAATAGATTGTGTAAAGATAATTTTTTAAATTTATTTATTAAATATGTAGAATGCACAAAAATGTAAATTTTTTAATTTTAATCATGATATGAACAAGCATTTACATAATTACATAACAACATTTTGTGATACCTTAATGCAAAATAAAATATCACAGAATATATTACTTACTTTATAACAAAGACGTTGTTATATTGCTCAAAAACTTTTTTAAGAGCTACATGTACTACGCCATCATTTTGGATAGGACTTAAAGTGCATGTTGAATATACAACTGTACCACCACAACTAACGAGTCTTAGTGCATTTCTATTTAAAAAGAAATACCAATACGATACAATATTTGTATATAAATTTTTAAATATATATTAAATTTAAAACATACACTAAAATTTCTGTTTGTCTTTCAGGTAATGATAATCTTTCCTTAAGTCTAGATGTTTTAAAAATATTATTATCATCTTCATGAAGAACATGTCTATCTGTTGTGCATGGTACATCAACTAGTATCTTAACAAATGTTTTTCATACCATTAATTTAAAAAGTTTTACAAGATTAACTTTTTTATCAAAATTATTTTACCTTATTATAAATATTTTTGTCATCAATAGTTCTGGCATCCTTCATTGTAATGATAAATCTTTCATCATAGGCTTCAATATTTGATACTAATTCATTAAAAAAATTATTTATTCTTTGTATTCTTGATTTTTGATTATCATTAGCAACTATTACTGCTGGATTTAATGTTTGTAAAGCAATTAAACTTTTTGCACCAGGTCCAGCACACATATCCAATACTCTATCACATGGTTGCAAATCCAACGATAAAACTGGTAATACAGAAGCTGTATCCACTGTGAAATAATCTATAAGTAATCATAACATCATTTTCATATTTTTAATTCCAATTTAAAAAATAAAGTAAAAAAGAACATAAATTCTTTACATTTAATCATTTCTAAAATATTTTACTCAGATGTCAATATTTCAATTTCAATATAAAAAATCATCGATATATACATTTAAAAAATCCCTGCATATTTAGGATTATGAATAGTAGAAACAAAATTTATTATTAAATTTAATTAATTAATTTAATTTCTCTACCTATAACCCCAGTTGATCCAGTCTTTGGTTTTGGAAATCCTTTTTTACTGGACTCGAATATGTAAAGGCTCAGCATATTTGGAAAATTCAAAAATTGTTCTTCTTCAATTTTTACCAAAAAATCTGTGGCTCTATTGTAATTAACATAATTATCAGATTCAAAAATAAAATCATCTTTTCCTAAAATCAAAAATTAATCTATTATAGAGATCTTGAAGATAGATAAATTAAATTCATAACGATTTTTAAACCTTTGATCTTTGATGTAGGAATAAATTCATTTAATTGAGATGCTGATATACCGACTCCTGATCTGATAATACGATCAGCATTATTTATGATAGTTACACCTTTTTCAATAGATTGAAGTTGAATAGATTTTGATGGTTCATCTATAATTGTATCTTCGATTATTTCAGTATTCTTATTACATTGATTAAATTCATTTTTGAGATTTGTTTCTGTTACAACAAAATCTTTTTGATTTGAATTATCAAGTTTTATATTTTCTTTTTTTTTTTTTATTATTTCTAAGTTTTGAGACTCAAAAAGTTGTTTATTTACATTATATATACACTTCATATTCATTGCACCAAAAGACTAAATAAATATTGAATGTTATTATATACATTAACAATAATATTTAACATATGTTTATGAGTATTACCTCTAATTCTTTACATATTCTTTTAGTATCGCTATAATTGTTGACAATAGCGACATAGTGGTGTTTTTTAGAAAGCATTGCTTTCCTAATATTTAACCAAGATTTTCCATATATATCTCCATAAAGACTGTCAAAGTGTTCAAGTGCTTTTTCACTACATCTCTTTTTTTTTCTAAGAACTGACTAAGACAAAAAATGAAAATAAGATTTAAATTTCATATTTTATTACCATCAATTGAATATATTAGTCATAAATAAAAATTAATGTATTAAAAATACAAATTTACCCAATGATGAGGTGGATTTTTGTACCTCACTAAAGTTTTTATCACATTATATGATCTATAATTTGTAAATACACACGACATTTTAAAAATGTAAATATCAAATTTATTAAATTTTGTAAAAACATGTATATTTCAATACAAATTTTTAAACTATAGAATTCGGGTTATAGTTCAAAGTCTGAGCAATTAATGTACATAACATACTACATATTTACACAATATTTACACGCATATACTCCATAATACGTAACCACGTGTATCAGGTCATGAGGAGTATGAGGAGTATGAGCATGCGCACAGTGCGTGGAGAGATCAGGTTAGATATTTTATTTGTAAATTTAAAAACGAAAAATTTTTATCTCAAAGTAATTATGATGTTGATCGGATTTATGAATATCTAATGAATATAGAAAAGAACTTTTACTCTATAAATTAAATTTAAAAAATTGTATTTTCACATATAACGTACAAAATGTTCTTATTTTAAACTATTTATAAATTTGACAGAATCGTTTAACATATTATTTGATTCTAATAAAAATCATCATTTTATAAATAAGAAAATTTTATTACTAAAATAATAATTCTACAATTATAGAACATTATTAATATATTTACATTTTCACTGCGGTAGCGTGAAATGCAAAAAATTGACAAGCTTATACAGTTATTCAAATAAAAAGTATTTAATATTCAATTATGCCTTATACACAAATGATAGATATTTTTTTTCAATTAATTTCATATATCTGTAGGAAAATAAAATATTCAGGATTATTGGACTATATATCAACTGCATTAATGCGGCGAAAAAATTGTTAAAAGGTGTTCTATTATTTGAAAGACAAGAATGCAGTTATCAGCAAGTATTATTACCCTTTAAAGTGACTCATAATTTTATGGAAAATAATACGAATTACATTATATTAATATTGCTAAAAGATTTCATTATAATTTAAAAAATATTTTTTATATAAAACGCTTACATTTTGTTGTTTAATATAAACACTAATAACAAAAATTCAAATAATTTAAAAAGTGACAAAAAAATTAATTTGACTAATTATTCAGATAAACAAAATGAAAAATTAATCTAGCCCATAAAATATTGTAATTTTCATAAGAATGAGATTTACTACAGTGATTTCTGTCTAACAATAGTCTGGTTGTTAATTCAGATTTTATAATAACTATTTATAGGTAATTTTGTATTATGATCTATAAAAAAACGAAAACAATTAATAAAATGGGATAAAAATTTTATCTTTAATTGATGATTAGACTTACTTATACTTAATGGTTGTCAAACAATGTATTTTTTTGTATCACCTAGAGTTATGAATAGATTCTCGACATCATTAAAGGAAGTTTAATAAAAGTTTAAAGTTTAAATTCATAGGGTACCATTAAGATTTTTGTCTATATTAAAATTTTCATCATTTTAAAGCGATTCATATTATGCATCAACTAACTTATGTAATTAATATTAATTATTTGTATTACTGACTTGTAGGTGCTTCCGATTGGTTTTTTTTTATTGAAATATTATGAATTAATTTGCAACTAAATTTTTATCCACATATATATTTATGTACAAGTAATTTTACTTATTGAGTCTATATAACAGATTTATTTACTGTATAACGCAGAATCAGATCATGAACCTTTTGTTATACATATACACAATAAATACAATATATACATAACAATCAATTAATTTTATAACATTTGCTGTTTTAAGTAACAACAGATGTAATCCTTTATCAAGTTCGAATAAAAATATTGACGATGAATTAAAATATCTAATGTAATTCGCACTATAATGAAATCTATTAAATATCTTACATTTTGATATTGCATTTAATATTGGATATTGTAGATTATATAATGTTAGGTTTCCGTATCAGATTAATAATGTTCAATAAATGCGAAATAAATGATATTGTAGCCATTTGAAAGCTAATTATAAATACAAGTTATAACAATATCGTTTTATTATATAATGGTATTAAAAAAAAGTAATTGAAATACTGTATGTATATTATAGAAATAATTGTAAATAAAAATTGTGAAGATTTATGAACCAATGTATTATTTTCTCTAATAATTATGTAATCCAAGTATAAGTCTCAATTATAATAACCTATAGTTTATATTATACCTTTTCAATTTTATTAGATATTTTTTTCAATCTATAAAATGTATGTTTAAATTACAGATCCTTCATAATTCTCTTTAACTGTTAGATTGCACCTACATATTTGCTTATTTTTCTACATCCTATTTTAGTTTGTAAGCTATTAAAATAAGTCAATTGTAATAATACTAAATGGAAATATTAAATAATGAATAATTATAAATTTTAGGTATGCCATTTTTTTAATTATAGCTTGGTATAATTTACGAACATAAAAGTAATTCGATAATACTTACTAACACGTATGCAACTTAAAAGTTTTCTCTAGATACCGTAGAGGGAAAACGGTATTATTTTAATAGTAAAAAACGATAAGAAGTCTGCCTAGTTTAGTACAAAGTATATGTATGTACCTACTATTAAGCAACATATGTGCTTTATCGATTTACACAAAATTTGATCTAAAAATAAAGTCATAGTTTAATTTTGTAAATTAATAAAACCTGTTTGACGGTTTTTTTATCAATTATTTTATAGTTTAATCATTGTTTAAAAATAATATTGCAAATAATGAAGTTCAATAAAAAAAAGTTTCTTCTTTTCTATTTTAAATTTTTAAGAAATTTGTATTTGTGCTTTGATTAGATATCGAGCCTCAAGTTTTGTTTTATTGTGCTCAATTAAAGAAATCCAAGGCCCTTTTTTGCATACCTTCCATAGGAACTGGTAATGTAGCACATAACAAACAAAAACTTTTACTTTTAAAAGAAAGTCTGAAAATATTTGAAGGTGCTGCATTGTTAAAAATGATTTTCTGTTCATTAAAATAAGTTTTATGTATATATTTTTTGATAGTTTGCATAAAATGTTTAGGATAAAAGATAAAATAAGTTTAAATAATTACTTTTATTTATATTTATAATTAGTTTTATAATATAAAATTTGTTCTTTAAGAAGTTTAATTTTTATTTATAAAATTAAGAATTTGTTTACACTTCCACCAATGTACCATCTTTAAATAGTTGATTTACTGTTAAATAGTGAATTTCCTGCATCATTTAGTAAAAATTCGAACAAAGCGCACAGAGGACAGCCAATCCATACAAAAATAACATTGCGCAGAATCTAACTATTTGACCTAAATTAAACGCTCGATTACCCGAGCTTTTGACGCGATCTTCCACGTCGGCAATCAAGAAATGAATTTGCACTTCCAACGGGTGTTGGATTGGGTAGACATGAGTACAATACAATTGCGTAGTGTATTACATTAGTAATTGAATAGACTGTGGACGTATTTTATGTTTTTCCTAATTAAAAATCAAATATTGAGTCGCGAGACTATTTTTAAATAAATTTTCTATATTTTTTCCAAATGTTTTATTATTTTTGTAATTTAGAACTTCTGTTTTAATAAAAAACTTTTTAATCTTTTTATATTCATTTTATATTTAAAAATATTCAAAAACACTTAATTTCTTAGTATGTTGAATATAAATAACATAAATAAATTCCTTTTAAATTTTTTATTATAGAGTTAAAGCTTAGAATTACTTGTTTATAAAAAAAATTTAAAAAACAAAATGCAACAAAAGTAAAAGTTTAAAAACAATATTTATAAGAGATAAAATAAATATGTATACAATATGTATACAATAGATATACAAAAAAATATGGTTCGTAAGACTTTTATTTAGTTTTATAATAAATAAATAAAAATAATTTGTTTATTATTCTATTCTTACGATATCCATTATATTAATTTGTCCTGTCGCATAAAAAATGATACAAATCATAATATACTGAAAAAAATTTTTTTTTACAAATGTGATGATAAAAATCAAGTAATTTCATACTTTAAGAACTAATCAATTTCGATTAAAAATTTTTGATAAATCAAGAAAAAATGTCCTTTTGAGTTAAACTACAATACATATATTATATTGCAATTGAGTAAAAATTAAAATATCTATAAGTATAAGAAATATTTAAGAAGAATTTAAAGAGTGACTTCTATAAAAATATATTTGAGCAAAAGACTGATACAAAAACATTAACACGCATTGCAAAATAAATGCTGCAATTTTAAATAAAAGAACAAATCATACTTTGAGGTAATGTCGGAACTCCGTTGTTTAAACTTATGTAATGGAGGATACTTAATTTAATAACAAATCTGATTTTTATTGTCAACACAAAAGTAGTAAATGTAAATGATTGCAGCGCTGTTTAAAAATGAAAAATAGACTACAGTAAATATTGAATAAAGTTAAAATTTACGAATGCAGTTAGAAGAAGCGAATGTACGTTGCATTATTAATAATTACTTTAAGACTTTCTTCATGTACTATAAACAATATACGTATTTAATAGTCATATACAACAAATATAATTATTATTTATTTAAAAAATTACATTTAATACTAAATCAAAATAAAATTATACTCTATAAGCTATTTGAGCAATTTCACAAACGATTCAATTTTATGTCAGAGACTACTTGTAGTAAATGTCTTCTACGTATTATAATATCTGTATTATAATACCAAAAAATAAGTTTAAAATGGTTTGATGAATGGAAAGAATACAAGAAATAAATATTAAAATGTTTTCGTGTAGTATAAAATGAATTATTTTTAATTATTATTACGGTCTTTAATATATATCAAACTTCGTATATAATTAAGCATATAAATTTAGAAATATACTTAAACCAAGTTAATAATACATATGCTTATATAAATAAATATAAATGTAATACATTATCAATTTTGTTGCTACAGTAAATAAGTATCATCTAAATATAGTCATTTTTACAAAATGACACTTCATTTTAAAAGAGCAGTTATTTTGTAAGAGAGGAGAGAAAGAATGTCTAGAATCTAATCACAATAACTTATAGAGGAATTGAAAGTAATTGAAGACAGATGAAATTTTTTATTGAAGTAATTGAACGCACATCTACGCAATTAGATGTAAAAGTAGGGAACAAATGCCGGAAGCTGAAAGTAGCAGCAGAAGCCTTACAACGAATGAACGGCGTAAAAGAGGAGAAAAAAAATGTTGAGAGCTGCAAGCTCATTTCGTACTTCGACACGCCGTAGGTGAAGGATGATTCATGTGGGGTATCCAAAAATCCAGCAAATGCTATTGCAAAAGTTGTTGTGGAAAATAAATGCAATAGGGGAACGTCGGAATTGACCCATCCAGACGAAAGCCGATCCCGCGGACACGAACGATGACTCGGCGCCGGAAGTCAAGATGGCGGGACAATCGCACGAGCATAGGAGTCCTGGGGAGCCGCGGCGACAAGCGTACGACAATCGGCCAGCGCTCGGTGGTATCGTCGCGGAGTCCTGATTCTCTTTCGCCAGGCTCGAGGACAGCAGATGTCTATTCGTCTATCATCTATATGCATCGACAATTCGAAACTCGGCGTACGCAGCCGAAATTGATGAAGTTTGGCCAAGGCGAAGGCACGCAGTCGCGCAGGTGCGCCAAAGTTGACAGCTTCGGTCTCCTCGTCACCCTCCGTATTCCTTCTCGCGCACGCTCGTGTCCTCTCGCCCACGCGAGCGCTCTCTCTCTCTCTCTCTCTCTCTCTCTCTCTATATATATATATATATATAGCATGAATATCCTTTATCTCTCTCTTGCGCTGGTCCAGAAGCTCCAGATCCGGATCTGCTATTGTTGACAGTGTGTTGTAGTCCGCTCTCCGTACCCGGCAGTGACTCTCTGGCGCGACGGGAGGAGTACAGGAATACGTCGAGTCGCTCGTCGGGGAAGGAGCCGCTCCATATTGATCCTTGGAACGACGACGCGTCGCCAGAACAACGATCACCAGCTGGAGGACGGGCTTGGTGCCTCTCCAATATTACCCAAAAAGCCCTCGCTAAGTGTACGTCTCCTCAACGACTTACTCTTTCTCGGACGCGTTTTGTCGACCGCGGTTGTATTTTCTCTTCGCAATTCCCGTCAGCTTTGCCTACGCACAGTTCGTTCGAGCATTTAAGATAGTTTCGTATCAAAGATTACGGGCACTGACGTGGAGGGCTAGAGGGATTGGAGGAAGGACTGGATTTAAAAAAGGACTTAATTTTATCGATTGCAGCAATTACTTTCCGCTCTTGTTTATGCTTAAAATGCGTCATTATCGAAAGACGTCAGCTCCTGCCAAATTCATACATAAAAAATTATGTGCAGCTGATCGCTCTATAATCCCTGCTTATGCTCTATAATGCTTGCCTATTCCACTTACCACCCTCTCAAACCCCGTGATTCTTTATTCGTCTCTCTCTCTCTCTCTTTCTCTCTTCCCCGTCTCCTTTAATTTAGATTAATTACCGCAGCAAATGTAATCTCAGGTAACGTTGAGTTGAGCAGGAGATAGTGACTCATTATATTTATATGTATGTATGTATGTATGTATATATATATATATATATATATATATATATATATATATATAAACAAGCGAGCGTGAATATTAGGAAGTGCTCGGGTAGAACATGAGTAGGATTGGCGCTGTCGGGAAAGGCAGAAGTTTGCTCTTGCTACGGTGCTCGTGAACGTGTCATCACCGGGTATTGTGTGCCTACGAGCGTACAATGTGTGCAGCTAGTAAAATCCGCGTAGATGTGCGGGTCGTGGGCTCTTTACATGCAACTAACAGCACTTGGCGCAAATCGATTCCGTGCTCTCCCCCACTGCTTACAGCTGCTCGCGTGTCCATTTCGCTCTTTCTCTCTGGCTGTGCACTAAATTTAGTCCGCCGCTCGTAGCTGCCCCCGCGTAGTACTCGCTTTCTTCGTTGAAGGCCCGCCGTCCCCCAGACGAGGCGGAGGTCGAGCTCGAACAATAAACCGTGGGAGAAAGGAGGGTTCTTACTACGTAGTAGAAGGCTGTAGTAGGAGCACAGTCGTACTTTTACCTTCGCACGGACGCGTTCGCTTTCATTCACTTGTCGCGTCAAAAGACTTTTCAACAACTATTTACAAGTCCTTTTACGCGATTAGTAAACATTGCTTGTGCACACGGGACCAGAAGACTATTTTTCATTGGGAGATTAACTTTAACAACTTTTTAATAAAGTAATAGCTGCACCTGTAACTACGGTCAGGTACAGGTACTGGTACAGATTTGCACGAGATCTTATGCAGTTGTGAAATTGTCTACTTTCAGTAGATTCAGACAATACTCCACGTACACAGATTCGGAAGATTCTTCTAACATTTTCAGTGAAACTTCGATAGTAATGAGTGTCTTTTGAAGTAATTTTAATTTAGATTCTCAACTGTGCAAAATCAGTTCTGATCACAAATTTAAATATGCTAATTAGGTTAGTGGTGATGATTTTTTTGTATTAAGGCTTAAGCCGTAAAATTATAGAGGTCGGATGCATTTATATATTTTAGTTTCTGCAATTAAATTTTCGTCCATTTCAATAATGCTATATTTTAAAAATAACACCATATTGCCTAAAAGGCGATAATAAACTACAACAACTTTTTAATTAAATATTAAAGTACCATATGATTATTCATCTTATTCTGAATTAGAAAAAACTATCGAATTTAATTTAAAATTATTAATGCAATGTAGGACATATATAATATATACAAAGTCACATGTCTGCCTACTTTAATTCGTTACTACTTGATAACTGTTTTTTTTTGTTTTAACATTACTGTTAATTAAACATTAATCATAATTGAATCTTTATATTTTTTTAAATACTTGTTTTGCAAATGATTAGTTTAAAATTATATTTATAAAATATTGTAACCTGAAAAATAGTATCGAACCAAACATTGACTCAAGAACAAAATTTACTATAACCAATTAGAAATATAATTATAAGAAAAATTAAAAATCTATCGTAGAAAGATATAACATATAGGAAAATTTTTACAAAAAACTACATAAATGATAAGCGTATATGGATTTTCAGTATTATAATATATTTAATTATATTGGATAGATGTGTTATTACCAGTTCGAAAATTAATATAACATCTTTAAACAAAAATTGACTAAACAAAATTAATTTGTTTTGTTAATACTAAAAAATCTATTTTACTATAATAAATATTAATACACCTTTCTACTTTAATGCTGCATTATTTTTAATCAAGCGTATTTTTTCAAAATTATTAAAAGCGTGATTCATAATTTTCGTAGTTATTATAAAGTAACATAGTTCGACTATTATGCTACATTAAAGAAATCATTTTTCGTGCAAAGTAAATTTCTGTCTTCTCAAATAGTTGAAATTATTTTAAAAAATTATTAAATATAATTAAAGTGAGTGTAGCAGTTGATGTAATAAAATTATATAAATAAATAAATACATACATACATATATATATATATATAATTATATACCATAATACTGTATATCAATAATTATATTCAATATATACATTTGAGTATTTGAATATTTTTCGAAATTATTGATTTATCTAGTATGTTAGTATGTTTTTTAGAAGTGCACACAATTTGATTGCGTTAAATTGAAAGTATATTAATACATATAAATAAAAAAAAATTAAATAACAGTTACTTTATATAATATTTATCTAATCGAAAGATTTTTATATTTTTACGTAAAGAATTTATTAAATTTTGTAACCCAACACAATTTATCAACAAGAATTTTAATATTAATATTTATACAATTTTTTATTTTATTGTTACATATAAATGATAATAATGTATAAGTCCTAATTTTTCCCTAATTTTTTTTTTTAATATAGAACTATAAAAAACAATATTTTAATACATCAGATTATTTCTAATACGATCTCCATTTATTATTTCTGTTATATTTAATTAAATATTCATAAAAATTTTTTTTTTTAAATTGTTATATTTACGCTTCTAAAATTGATATTTTACAAAAATAAATTATCAAAGATGATTATATCAAATTTATGATATATAAAACTAATGAATTGTGCAGTTTTAAATATAAATTTTAAAATAACTAAAAATGTTTAAAATAGCTACTTCTAATAAAGCAGTTGAAATTACTTATAATTGATAATCATTAGCACTATTTTAATATTTGAATGATTTATTAAAAATTCCCTCCAATGTTATTTTATTTTATTTTATAAAAAAAACTAATGTCGTTAAATAAATATAAATTTAGCGATTCAAATTTCAATATAATAATATAAAGTAAATAATTTAGATTCCTCTAAAAATTTTATCGTTTTGTTTGTATAAAAATATTATTTTAATTTAAAATGATATTGTAATGTACTGCAAAAAACAATTCAGTATTACATTTACAAAATACTATCGTGGATTATGTTATTCATACTTTTCTGTTTCTGCGGGTGAATTAGAAGTTTATAGTCGTAAAAAATATATAGTCAGGGTAATTAATGAGAAAGTTCATGAATCCATACCTTCTCTGTGTGAAATAGACTGCATACAATTATAGGTACTAAAATACTCTAGCAATTACAATACAGATGGTAAATTTCATTTAATGTCTTTAAAATTATTGTAAAACATTTTACGCATGTACGTAAATAGTCCTGAGTTTGTGATAGTTTGATATTGTCTAAAATGTAAGACGGAATACTCGTCGAAATTGGAGAGTTTTATTCCTTACATTGATCACGGCGAGAGATTGCTTTGCTTATTAGTAAATATGCTGATTTTGTAATCCGTGTCGCCCTTCTATCGTTTTTTTAATTAAAAAAATAATTCCCTTAAATTGGTTCTGAACTTCTTAATGCATATTTACATCTTAAAATCCCTATAAAAAATATTGGCGGTTATTTATATGTATCAAACGAATTAAAACATAAAGAATAAAAATATTTGTGCTTAAAAACTAAATAGTATTTTTCTAAATTATTAAAATAATTTTACAAAACACTGCAGTTTTTAAATTAAAGATAATAACAAAAAGACAATTTCTCATTTTACATTGATTTTTTATCAGCATTGAAAAAAATTTTTTGATATCATAGAAAAGAAAATTTAATGTTTTATCATAAAATCAAGCCTGCTCGCGAATAAAATTTCTCTTCCTTATTTAAAGATCATGCTCTGGTTTTCATTAAGTTCAAGTATTATTACAACAATCTAAAAGGAATCAGTGACTGAATGAACTAACTTCAATGAATACAAAAAAAGTAAGTTCATAAATGCACGGCAAATGGAGTTGCTGTACTGAATTTCAAGAATGCTATGTTCTCCTCTATTATTTTAATTATTCAACTAGTCAAATAATTTTGTCGAATTTTTTATTTCTCAAGAATAATCGCACCTGAATCATTATTTTTGGCGTAGCTGGAGCTTAAAGAGCAAACTGCATCTATCCGGAGACTGTGACCAGAAGAAGGTAAGTCGGGCGCGGCCGGAGATCTTAGCACAGTTTCGGTATGTGGATGGATGCAGCAGGACAGACGCCCCGCGTTAAATTGGCCAGCGGGGAGGCATGGAAGCTGCTACCGCCGGAGCCGGTCCTAGTCGACAGCAGCGGTTTTCACAGCAAGGGCTTCAGCAGCTCGGCAGTCATCTCAGCCTCCTCCCCGGAAATCCTGGACTTGACGTCGTGAGAGCCTTGCACGAGGTCATTATTTACTTACTTTTTCCTTCGGTAAATTCCGTTGCATTACCTTATATGCTCAGGACAGGCACAAGACTCTAATATAAGAGTATTGATAGAATATCACAAAATATACTCGTGTTTGGCGTTATATTTGTGCTCTAAATGATTGCCCCATGTTACAGCTGTATACTATAATACTGCTGTACAAATTATACACTTCTTGATATACCCATGATTGTATACTAACTAATTACATAGCTTGAATGTAACTATGTAGAGACATCACTGATCAAATTATTGACGAAATTGATGAATATAATTATTTAAAAGATATATGCGAGAGATGGAACATCTAAGCAATTGTTTTTTTAATAATCACATTCGGTAACTATGAGTGTACTCATAAAATATCAGGAGTAACGTATATAAATATACATTAGCATTAATCGGCTTGTTTTTGATAGAAATAAACATGTCTACACTTCTATAATTATTATTACTAAAAGAGATTTCTTAATTTTGTAAAAAAGGTTCGAGGCACTCAGTTTGAAGCACGGGTTAGGTTGTTCGCATGTTTTGGCATTTGGCGGTTCTCCCTCACATCTTCGAGACCCCCCTCCCCTTCTATCTAGAGTGCCATCAATTGAGCTTAACGCTGAGAAAATCTTCTGAAAACCTCATATAATAGACGAAAAATAATTTCCACGCAACCGAAATATCACTCGGGGAGGAGGGGCACAGAGAGATGATCAGAGCTCGTTACAAATATTCGAGCCATAAACATTTATTATAACTTTTCTTTTCAAAGCTTCTTCATACATGTTTAAATTTATGTTGCATGTTTCCTTGAAAGTTTGCTTTTTATAATCTTTAATGCATTATTTCATAAGTTATTTTTACATAGCGGACTTGGTACGTATATTAAAATTACTTAATTATTGCATAAAAATCATCAATTTTAAATGAAGACACTATTAGTTAAGCCTGCTATTTAGTAATTAAAATATAAAAAGAACATTTAATGCTTATACAATTTAAGGATTACCTACGATTAGCGAATAAGGATTAGAGTATTAGCTACATTATTGCAAAAAATCAATGCATGTTATTATGAAGTTAAATGTAAGGTTTAAATATAGTTAGAGAGGTCGGGGAGCAGCTGTATTGGAGAAAAAAAATTCTATCTCGCAACAGTCGAAGGAACATGGAAGAGATATGTTTCTAGTCGTGAGATAGACTGCCCTTAGGTCGAATAAGGCGAGAATCTGGAGAACGAAGTAGCTCTTTATAGAAGACAAGTCACGAGATAGACTCTAATCGGCAATGAAAGCTTTATGTTTGATGATAATATAGCAAGGGCTAAATAGATAGCACGTACTAAAAGACAATTTAACAGATCTATACTCTCTATGAAAGCTTGAATCGGCCCCGAATCCTGACCATGAGCCTCTACTTGTATCTTACGTAAGGCAGTCTAATAGTAGATTGACTCCTTCTCCCGAGGTATATCCTATATCTTCAGCGCATCGACTACTTTTGTGGTTTTTAGATCGTCACCTATAGGGGAAGATCCGAACTCTACCGTTGTGTGACCACGGGTTTTTAAAAAATTTCCTGAGCGGAATAACCGTATACCACTTCAAAATAATCTGCACGAGTGTAGAAGCATACAAATTGAGTACCTCGCCATTTAGAAAGCCGTAAACTAATAGAGCCAGCTAAGTTAATACTAGAGTGAGAAAAAGGCCTAGATGGTATCACCGTTGAGGATAGTAGATCATACATCAATTGGCTTGTAGGCGTAAGCTTCTATTTCCAATACTTAAAGCAATCGTGTATCACTGATTTGAGCAATATACAGCCGTGAAATATCCAAATAGATTGCCAGAGAAGTTGATGAGTCCATTGAAGACCTCCATGTAAGATACACAGTAAGGGTATCCTAGATAATAAGCAGATTCAACGACGATAGTTTGGGAAGTATTAAAGGGTGTTTTGCTTCGTGGTGAAGAAGAAAATGTTTCGGTCTGCTTTATACTGTAAGTAACCCACGAGCGTCAAAGAATGGGTTTTTACAGACAAAGATTTTCTTTCACGTATCCACAACTTATATGTAGCAAAAGTGCTGGCGTTTAGTTTTGAATATTCAAAAATGAAGGGATTGAAAATGGCTGAAGGGAAAAGTTCTCAATGTAAAGATGAGCAATGTGAAAGGTACCTACATCGAATCGCGAATTCACGATTTCCAGTAGTCATTCGAAGGAACTTGAAAAGGGTACTGTAACATAAAAGGAGATCAGGATCTACGAGTTTGGTTTGATGGAAATTGGATACTGTACTCGGTCAGGACGTAGATGATTTAAAACTTGATCAGAAGTTGCCGGCTAGGGCTCCGCAGAAGATTTTCTAGTGGCTTCTCATGCAAAAGTTCCTCTGGAGGAAAGATCGTTAGGGTAGAGGGTCCAAGAAATATTATGTTAATAATTCCTAAGCATCTCCGTTCCAATGGTGGAAACCCTGTTGAATATGAAAGTCTTCCAATCGGTCAGGTGTTCGCTGATACAAGCGAGTGCGATCGTTGAATCTGACCATAAGTTGCAAGGAAGGTCATACAGTCAGTGATGTTGATTATTTTTTTATCTGGTAAGCAGAGTTGTGGTACAAAGCTTAAGACGAAGCAGGGAAATTTGTTTAAGTGGAGCAAGTTTGGTTTTACGCAATTAGAACTGAGGAGATTTGCGATGCCTGGTTAACAGTACGATTATAAATACAGACAACGTAAGCTCTCTCGGAAGCGTTATAAAAAATCATGGAACTTCATAAAACGAGGATGGAACAGATAGCTTGTCAAACTTGTAATGTTGAAATTTTGTAATGCCGGCAACTGCGAAAATAAAAGCTTCCATTTTTTTACTAAGGATTATGAAAGGAACTCGTTCTATTGGAACTTGATTATTTAGAAACCTTGCAAAAGGATCTTAAAGAAAATGATGAAAGGAAAAAGAAGTCCAAGTGAATCTAACAACTAAGAAATTCGAAAAACACCGATAGGCTAGGTTACACGTGATGGAAAATTAGATATCGAGTTTGGAAATCGGAAATAATAGAATTTGTAGTCCCAAGAAATTCCTAGAATTTGAAATACTTGGCCTTGTAACCGAGATAAGTTGGCGGTGGAAGCAGAATGGTCAGGAGGTTTATCAACCAGAATGTTGGATTAGTTAGCTTATCACACATTATCACAATGGAAATCTTTCTGCGTGCAAAAGATTAATAAGCTGGTTCTTAGTTCCCCCGCCGAATACACAGTATCCGCACCAGCCAGAACAACATCTACGTACACGTTTTCTTTAAGATTGCTTTCCGCTCACTTTTCGCTTTCCACTCGCCTCTTCATTCTGAGATAGTTGACGAATGGTAGCTGTACCCTGGTGAGGAGAACTGGTTAGTCCATAGGAAACATTCGTGAATTAAAATGTCTTAATGGGAGTATCCGTCGACTCCTGCCATAGAATTAAGGTAATATCTCTGATAGAACTCTTCATTGTAATGGATTGGGATTTGACTAACATTTTATCGTTATCCGTTCGAAACATAAATCTCAACATTTGCCGGCGAATCGCAATAACAAACAAGTCGGCTTGTGTTTTTCATATTATTGTTATATATATATATATATATATGCATACAGATTATTTTCATTAAAAAATGTGACAATTTACTGTTAATTAATTTAAAATAATTTGACAAACAAGAAACATCTAATTAATAAATGTTTAATTATTTACTTAACGTATTTATTTTAATTAAAATATAATTTACTAATGTTACTATATATGAAAAATAAAGAAATTCTATTTTACTATAGCGAAGTTAAAAGCAGAATATAAATAAGAAGAGATTCTGTGTATTTTACTCGACAAATTCTCAAAATCTTTTATTCTATTTACACTTTCAAGCCATTCAATTCAAATACAGGGTCAACATTATTACCGATAATTTATATTATTATCATTTAAATTATTAGTTTCTATTATTTTCTATAGAGAAAAACTGTATAATTGTTATGATTAAACTTTTTTATAGACTTAATGTTCGCTCAATTAATGTATATTGTAATCTAATTCTCTAGAGATAAGTGTTTTTTTTTATATTTTGTCTCATACAAATACAAAGGTAGATATAAAAGTTTGATTTATATTGGCTTTATCATATTGAAAATAAAAATTTTTAATTTCGCAGCACTAAATTGAAGCATGTATTTTTATATAAATCTTTATATACATAATTTGAATCTGAAATATTATTAACAATTAAAAACAATAAAATTTCATGTTACATTATAAATAATAAATTTTATCACGTAAAAAAAAATAATTATATTTATAGATTATTTTATTTAGCGTAGTTGATTATTGCAGGTTAAAAAATGTCTTTTAAATTCAAATAACAAATCAAAATAAATAAAAGAAGTTTAAAATTTATCTTTTATATTTAATTATAAGCTGTTTATTGTTTATTTAACTTTCAAATTTTTATATTGTATTATTTTTTCTGATAAAATAGTATTTAACATTTTTAAAAATAAAAATTTTTTCATGAGAAATAAGTCGAATAATTTTTTTATTAAAATCCTAAAATTTATAGTTAAGTATTTTATTCAAATTTTGTTCAAATATACGTTCTCATTAAAGGATAAATAAAAATATCTTGCTTATGTTAACTTATTGACTGATCGAATAATTCAAAATCTATACATTTTTATTGTATATTATTTTCATATGAGTTTTCATATGAAAACACATTTTTAGTTTAGATAGATTTTTTAATTTAAAAATACTTATCTTTTTGGAAAAAAGAATTTAAATATAAATATTTCATAAATCTTGTCATTAATTTGGAAGAATACATTATAATACAAACATATTTTAACTAAAGAAAATAAAGTGAATTCAATTTATTTAATTGTTTCTATTAGGAACATATAAGTTATTTCGTTGTTTTAATTGGTTGTTAAAAAAAGGATATATTATTCATTTATTAATTATTATAACAAGAGTTTTATCTAGAGCTTTAAAGTAAAAATAATTTCCTCTTTTTTGCCTTTCCGAAATGGTTTTTATAAATTTACCAATACAAACAACTGTATATCAAATTGTACTTAACAAGAGTCTCAAAAGTTTTTGTGATCTTATTATACAATGACTCTCCGTAAATTATGAAGATCATTTTTATTGACGCGATTTTCGATAATTTTACATGATATTGGAAAAACTCATTAAAATTACTTCAGTTCGTGTTTCAGGAAAAAAAGTTTTTAAATAAAATTAGGTTTTAATTATTGAGAACACCTAGCACGTGCTGTAGTGCATGTGATTGTAGTAAAAATCATATGATTAATATTTGAGTTAAACATGCTTACTCATATACTTTTTCAGATAATTTTATAAATTAGTTTTTAATACACATTGTATAATAAATTTACTTTAATTGCATAAACGACTTCTTGAAGGAAAATAAATGTCTTCTCATAGTTAATCGTAGATAATCGTTATTAATAAAAAATAATGATTAGAAGTAAGAACATCTTGTCGATGTGATTTATTGTTTTAAATTCAATTTTGTTTTTATAGACATTTTTATATTAACTGTACTTTTCAATAAAATTAATTATTAATATTATAATTAATCATCCAAATCTGTTTATTTAGATTTAACGTGTAAAGATAAAAATACTTCAAAAATTAATAAAGAAAGAATATCATTGCCTTTGATATTAAAAAAATTACAACATAAAAAATTCATAATATTAATTTGCTATTAAAATTATACTATACATTTATAATATTAAAAAATTCCTTCAAATAGAAATTCAAGTAGGTGAGACAAAAAAAAAATAGTCTACCGCAATTTCAGGTAAAAGAAAGCCATGTTTCAACCTGCTACGCAATGGAAAATTTGATGCAATTTTACTAGATTAGCTATGTTTATTTAGTCGAGTTGTTTTAAGAACTAATCATTATTTTTTCACGCGATTTCTGAATAAAGTGTGAAGTGGAATTAAAAAACTGAAATCCAAATCGAAAGTCATGTTCATCATAATATTACTCCTGTAAATAACGCATCAAAAGTACGGTCATTCTAGAATGAAGAGCTTTGGCATAATTCGTATACAAACACTCTAAAAATCGATTTCATGTGAAAAGTGCTGAATGCTAAGCTCGGCAATATCCAGTAAACGATGAAGCCCCTTCGAGGAAGATTTCCGTCCTCGTGTCGGCGCTAATTCCAAGCCATTTCCACAGACAGTGATATCACTGCGCACAGCACTCGACACCTCGCGTAACGAGCTCCACAGGCTGAAGGAGAGGACGGCGACGAGCCAGGAGCAGTCGCCCTTGCCAACTTTGGATCAAAGCCACGAGGCCGTCGAGCGACTCGCCCTCGAGAACCACTTGCTGCGCAGGCGTCTTCTCCGCCGAGTAGGAGAGTTTTTCAGCGATGCGTCAACAAGTCCACCGCCGTGGTCGGCGTCGACGCCTCTACCGACAATCGGGCTAAACATCCCCGAACGGTGAGTTAAGTGCCACGGATACGATAGAGGCGGAGGAGATTGAGGTGATCGAATATGGTACGGCTTAAATTTGAATTTTAAAATATTCCCCTGTGATCAACACTCATTTCAATTATCAACTTATCACGGCCGCTTATAATCGGAGTCACTTGCTTGGCAGCAAAATCGACTTTTCGGATCACTCGAAGTTACCTTCAATTTTATAAGATAAAGATCACAAGTTGGTTTACTGTAGTTGCTTAGTTTAGTCAGATTACAAGTTTTGTTCTGTTGGAAAATAGCATTGCCCAAAAGTTTTTCATAGCGGGATTTAGTGATATATATATATGCTCTATTTTACAATTTTTAACGTACTTAAATTAGTTACATGGTATAACACAAATCATGATATTCTGCAACTTGTATATGCAACTTTACAAAATCAACAACTCAGTCATTAAAATATTGTAAACAAGTTTAAAATATCAAAGAATAAAATTGAAAAAGCAAACAATTAGAACAAAAAGGCTTTTGAATTAATAGTGTAACTAGTCCATTTTTTTCATTGAAATTTCGTGGACTTAAGTGTATTTTTTTTAATCATTCAATACCGATACTTGTACTTATTGATATCCTCCATGCTCATTTATGAAGGATGAACCTAGTGAGTTTGATTGGAAAGAAAAACAGAAAAACATGTTTGTGAATAACTTAATTTCAATTCAGATATATTTAGAATTATTTACATACTTACTTGCAATCGATACCGAGTGAACCAACGATACTGAACGATCACGAACCCTACGTAACTTTAACAAAAGAATTTGCAAATTTACACTTTTTGTGCAAATAACTTCTCTTGTTTATCATATTTTTCATTTCTCATTTTTCATTTCTATGTTATTCACGTACACATAAACAACCCGTGCACGTACACATACATATACATTCGCCCATTTTTTAGAAACCTTGATCTAAAAAGAACAAATTAAATAGTATTATTATTATTATTATTATTCCATTTCGTTTATAAATCTCATGGCATCGGTTTTCGGCGTTATTTAAAAGCTCTCTTGCTATCTATTGTTTACCAATTTTTCGTTCGCGTGATTTAAAAGCCATGTATTTAAAATATTAAGTAAGATTACTTATAAAAATGTAAATTCTCAAAAACCAAATTTTAGGTCTGAATGCATAAAAAATATGAGCCCGTATATTAAAACATCATTTACTGCTGAAGCGCATTATTAACAATAACTTTAATTAATTCAATTTTTATAAAAAAATATATTTTTTAATCGACATTATCGATATGAATAATAATAATAATAATAATAAAATAATAAGAGTAATAAATAATAATAGAAATAACACATCTTTTTTTTAATATTATAATTATTTTATTTTTGTGGTTTTACTTATAATAATTTTTATCTAATACAAATTGAATTTTCGCAGTTTAATAATTTATTAATATAAAATACAAAAACAATTTGCATATTTTTATTGATTTACATTTATACTGTGAAGCTTATGACCTCCTGAGTATTAAATTATTTGATTGACTATAATAGTTATAGCTTTTGAAAAGCAATATAAGTCATAAATTTAATGTGCAATTTAGCTTGGAATGAAAAAATAGATATTATTAAATTCTGATAAATATTTTATTTAATTAAATATCTTGAAGTTAGCCGTTTTTAAAGATGTAAATATATAAGAAAATACTATATTTGCGATTAATTAAAAAATATGTCCATAAAAAATTACTTTTGGTGCATGCAATTTTTGAATTGTTAAAATAAAACTGGTAAAAAATTAAATTGATCTAAATTAGAAATTTTTATATTATACAATATTGAAAGTAATTCATTTTTAAAAACTTTAAAACTTATTTATCAATACTTATTTATCTTCTTTTCTGTTTCTATTTATTCTAAAACTCATAATTAAATTCATTTAAGTAATGAATACTTTTTGAAAATTAATTATTTTCAAGTTTATATTTAAATAATTAATGCGGCATCTCCCATAATATAAAACATCCTTGAGGAAATATAGAATGTTTTTTGATTAAAATTGATTATATTATAAATATTAGCAATACAAAAATATTTTATTCTTCATAGGAAAAGATCATTAACAAAAGTAGCAATGGAAAATAAGTTGGAAAAGATATCCGATGCAAAGATGAGCGGAGCAGAATTGACCGAGGTCATCGCAGAGGAAAAATCTCATCCGCCATCGACATCAGTAGTGGCTTGTGTGGATGGTATGCTTGATTGCGAGTCCTCGAGTAAAATTTCACTCCCTCGGGACAACAATGAACCGCAACTACATCCCTCCGGTGAAGCCAAGCTAAGCGAGCAACGCATGTACAATGAGTCAGAGAACGAGTCTGAAGAACTCGACGATATTGAGCTTATCTTTACGACCGACGATACATGCAGGGATGTTTGCATGCAGGAGGACCTTGTATCGATCACCGATACGGAGAACTGGCAACAATCACAACTAACACCTACACCGGTATGAGCCACTACCGAATGACTATAGTGACAGTAAATTAAGTTGTTTTTAAATAAATGTAACTGCACTATGCCATCGCTAAAAATTCAAACATTATTTTTAAATTATTTAAGGACAATTTCCCTGAGAATTCATAGTTAAGGAACTTCTGATTATAAAATTAAACAAACTTTATTCGTAAATAAGCTTAATAATTTTATACGCTTTAAAAAGGATTTTATTTCCGCAGTATATGAAAATCTTAATAGTTACAAGTAGCTGGGGTAACGATGTTTTTTTTATTTTTCGATTCTTAAAATTGCCAATCATCAATAACGCAACTACCAATATTATTCTTATATGAAGGATGTATTAATATGTATTATTATTAATGTCTTTAAATGGAGGTGTCCTTTGCAGGAGAATTTGCATTAAAAAGAACCAAATGATCCGCGTTTTGTCAGTACAGTCTGTTGGTCAAATTCGAGAAAATAGTTAGACCGAGTGCATTTAGCTAAAATTAAGAGCACTGTGCACTAAAAGGTGGAACGTATCCCGCAGGGGGAACAACAAAAAACTCTGCTGACGATCGGTCAGACAAAGTCATTGGAGTGCGAGACAGGGCTCTTGTATAACGACAACACGAGCGCGAGCAACGAGAAGCCAGGCTCTGTGGACGAGGCCGCTTCCTCCCAAAGCAGCAGCATCGATCGGGAGGAGAGCGTGGACCGTTTCGACGAGAGTTCGAGCAGTCGACTCAACAAGATGTGGTCCCAGTGCTCGGTGTTCGTTGAAACTGACATCAGCAAGTGTGGAGTGCTCGAGGATGCCGACGTTGTTGCACGCCATGCGGCTAGACGAAATACTCTAGCTGCCCCACCTACCGCATACAGGTACAAGAGCTACCCCGCTTCGATAGCGAATCACAATGATGCATTACTCAATCTTCTAGCATGGCGCCTGCATTAGTTCTCTCGGCTCTGACACGCGAAGCCTCAAAATCTCGCAACAAGTTACTCTGCGAATATTGTTAGTATCATTGTGATTGGAATTATCGAGCTCCTTCCTATTCGACTAACTCATACTCATCGAGCGAACAGCAGGCTTTATCTTATTTCTACATATATCTATAATATTCCTTGCCATGAAAATACTTAACTTCTCTTAAATTTCGTATCTGTCTCTTGCGCAACAGTTCTTATAAACTAAAGCTAACGCATGCATCTTTATTTCGTTTGTTATATCAGGATCGACACTAATATAGAGTTAAAACCTTGATCTACGCAATTTTTGATAATTTAGCATTGTTTACCAGGTATGAAATAAACAATTACCGAGGCAACGATTATATCGGTGCTCGGCGAGTGGTACTCTACCTTTTAATTCGGCATTCACTTACGAGCTCTTATCAATATTGATGATTTGCAGTATAATTGCGATTCTGGTACTTGAAAAAGCGGCATGTAAGAAGGCAAACGAGTCCTTGTCCGTTAGAAGCAAAACTGACGGCGGCTCGAGAGAAGTCTCTCTTTTTTACCGAATTCTCACTTAAGCAGTGCTCGCAAGTAGTTAACTGTGGGGGATCGCGCTCCGTTACCATTCGACGGCCCAATGAATCACGAGGTGCTCCTTCCTTCGCCCTACAGGCCAATAATCCATCGCGAGGCACTGATCGCGGGCCGCCGCAAGAGCTCTGCGCCTCTGCGGCCGATCATGGATAAGAGCGGCTCCGGAGAAGCTGCGCGCCGGGAGTCCGGCGCTCAGACGGACATCTCCGCTCTGCCGAACCAGTGGCGCTCCGAGAGTTACCTCGCCCACAAAGTTGCCCACGCGTTCACCACTCTGCCGAGTAAGTTTGCCTTGCCGGCAGGTGTGCCCGGGAGAATGAGACTCTCCTACAAGACGAGGGAGGCCAAGCGGGTCATGCTCTCGGACATTAGCTTCACGAGTATGGTGCCGGAGTTGTCGAGGAGTGCCGACCACCTTTGCCAGGAGAGCCATGGCCAGGTAAGCCTCGACGCTATAGTTTCCACTGTGGCTTATACGATGTACGTCTTAACGCATCTGTACTTTATCGCAATTGAAGACCGATTCAATTTTAAAAATCAAATAACACCACGCTAATTTGTTCTAAAATTGATTTTTTCGATCAATAAGTTTGATCCGAAGGAAACATTATTGTGCAATAATTGATGATTAATTTTTTGCTTAATCTTATATTTTGAATTCATCAGTACCTGATAATACACTTTCTCCAGTTTTTCAAAAATTTATTCAAAATTTGAAAAAAAGATTCCTGAAGTCCTTGAAAACTTTTACAGTTGTCCTGCCATTTAAAATGATTTTAGATTATGTTATACATTTTATAAGTGATTTACTCAGTACAGTCAGTTTTTATAAAAAAAATGCTTGCCATCATTAAATGCACTATACAATCTCTTTAAATGATGATATGATCTCTTTAAATTAATCGTATATCGAAAATTCTCATGGGTATTAACCAATATTCTGTAAAAAAAAAACAATGAGTCTTATCGAAATTTATAGTTAAATTTTAATTTTTTTCGATGTAATTATAAAATTTGATACATAAATTATGAAAAAGAAGTATTTAACAATAGTTGATCAACTAATATTTCATATTTACTAGGCAACATATCATTTATATGCATAATCAACCAATAAAACTTTAAAAAAGAGTAGTTCGAATTCATAAAATTATATACATATATATATAACCAACAATCATTATCTAAAAGAATTATTATATGAATTTATTAGAATAATGTTACGAAAGATCAACATTTATGAACAATATTAATATGGATTTCAATAATGAGAACTGTTATTATAAAATTTATCTTTTCTACGTCGGGAAATTCGGATTCCATATGCTTGAAATTTTTCTTTTATGTGCTTGATAATCATATAATAGTTCGGAAATTTAACCAAAAATACAAAACCTCATTGTCCTTCTAAAGGTACTTTTCTCGGCATTAATAACAAAAAGTCAATGTAAATAATCATTAATAGTGGAAATACGTTTCTAAGAATATACATTATTATTATTTTGTCTATATATTATAAAATATTTATATTAATTTGTATTTTGTCTCATGCAATAAAGAATCACTAATAAAGATTTAAAAAACCACGATAAACTTATTCAAACTCGTAATAAAATTAAAAAGTAAATTCACTAACTTCGTATGCCAATAAATGCAAGCTAAGCGATTCTGAAAGACACTGTTGTGTCTTCAGACCAAAGTTGTGACCTTTAAAAACTATAGTGACCTAGTTGAATTCGTCTCAATTCAGTTTTCACAACCACATTGTTACACATCCCGCGGAGGATGCGGCTTACGCACCCCAGAAAACAATCGACGGGAATCCTGGAACAGGAGTGGCGCTACGTCAATCGCTGGGCCTCCGAGTCCTTGTGACTGCCGACTCTCGACGGATCTCTACACCTCGCGTTATCGGGGGAGCCTCAGCTCTATCACGACACCGATAAGTGACCTGGGGCCATCGAGACGACATTCCTGGCGTCCGAATGTCGCGGCCTCTTTCGACGGCTGGCGCGCACCAACCGTTGTCTCGAATTGCCACGCTCCGGTTGTCGGGCCCCAGCTGTCGAGACCCACTTGGTCCTCGATGCCATCCTCCCCCACTCATGTACAGCTCCCGAACGCAGCAGTGATGGCAAGGCTCAATGATAATCCTCCCCGTAGGACGAGGTCCAAGGTCACTTTTCAAGGTCAATATGCGTCGATACGCAACTGTTTTGTATGAGTTTCAGTCGTGACACTGTGCTTTAAGCGTCTTTCTCTTCGGTCTCCTGCAAATTTAATACACATATTTCAATACTATTTTAATTTTATTTTATCTCCTATTTTATCTCCTGATCCAAATGATTTTAAGATTTCTTTTTATAGTTTCCTCCCTATTTTTTTATATTTTACGGTATTATTTACGGTTGTCTTGATTACGATTTCAACTCAAAAGTTTATAATATACTGACAGATTTGCAGATTGGATTCTCAAATGTCAAAGAAAACGATGCCCACTATGTTCTAAGTCTATATAGGATCTTATTGAAAGCTAAATTGCTTAGAGTAAAGAAAAGAAGTAAAAAAATCGTAGCACAGCTGATACGGCGGGATATAAAAAATTATCGCTCATCGATAGATTTAGTTTATTGCAGTACATGACAATTTTCGATATCCTTCAATTTTATTTATACGCGTAGAGTGTTCGCTGACCCGTGGAAGTTTACCAAATCTACGATCGGAGGCAATAGGAGATAATAGCGGCGATTCGACCGAATCGTTGGTAGACGAAGCTGAAGATTATTTGAGACGCAGCATTGACTCTATGTTGACAATTTCAACTTTAGGGGATCAGGGAGTCAGTAGGTATTTAAATCGACGAAAAAGGTCTCGCAGACATTCCGAGCCCGATCTCTTTCGCGAGTGGAATCCGCCTCGGGATGCCAGACCGTATTTGCCAAAGGTAAGCTAATGATTAAAGAAGGCTTTATTGTTGAGAATAAGACTTTGAGATTTATTAACGTGTACTAAAAAGGACACGAATAACTGTATAATTGATGCTAGGATTGCTATTGTTGTTTTAATAAAAAAGAAAAAAAAGTAAAATATCTAAGTGTGAAAAAGATCGCATACTCAAGTTATTACGTTAATTGGCATGATTTTAGTATTTAAGTTTTATTATATTTTGCAATATGCTAAAGTCTTAATTAATAGAAATGAATAAGCTTCAAATAAGTCCAATTTGAAAAGTAATGAAAATTATATAGCATTCATAAAGATAAGTAATTTAACAAGGAGTAGTTAAATTTTATTAATCCTATTTTTTATTTCTACTTTTCTGTGTTGCAGATACCACGAGATCTCAAATTGAACCATTTAGTAAAAGTAATTTCCCCCGAGGGGAAGATCCTACAAGGTCGCGTACGATATATCGGACCCATTGCAGGCCGAGAAGATGTGTGTGTTGGGGTCGAACTTGCAAATCAAATCGGTATTTCTGATGGTACCGTCCATGGTAGACGATATTTTGATTGGTAAGATTTTTATTGACTTAATCATTCCATATTAATTTTATAGATATAGATGTAAAAATAATGAAGCATTTTACGTCCCACTTGAAAATTTGAATTACCGACGGTGGTTTTATTATCAGAACCCTCGAAAAATGTTTGACATAAACTGTACTTGAACTGAATCATGTTTTAAAAATTGTGAATTGATAAACATCGAAAAGTTAAACAATCCGAAATTAAAATTGAAAAATACAGTTTCTTATAAACTTCAATAACATTTTAAATTATATAAGATATAACTAAATATAACCAGATTGTAATAGGCCCTCTCAAACTGAGGTTGTTTTGAGAAAATGCGAGGGCATTCCTAATGATACATAATTTATGACGCGAGTAATGCATTATACCTGTATAATACATTGACAAGTTATCTTTTTTCTTAATTTATGATCAGTAATCGAATCTGTACAAAAGTCTCGAAATTCAAAGAAAAATGTGTTTGTCGCTAGTGAGCCAGAACATGCAATCTTCGTCCCATTCAAGAAGGTCGTCCTCGCTTGGTGCACCACTTGACCCGAGGTCGGAGCCTCGTACGAACTTTTGGCCTCCAGGCCATCTACGCCTAGAATCTGTCTGACCCAGTATACGATGTGAGAGCCCCAACATCACCAACATTACACATCTTCGTAGGCACGTGTTTTCTACTTGATTCGATCTCCGCTAAATGTGCTTTTAATACTTAAGGGTCTCCCTCTGTATCCATACGTGTCGAAATCGTGAATATATTCGCTCACCAGTATTAATGATTTTCTTTATTTACGAAAAACTTTGAAATTATGACAGGAAGGAATTAAATGCCTTGCCAACAAGTCCATTTCTCAATTATTCTTAACTCTAGAGAAAATAATCAACTATAGATAAGTCATCTCAAAGAATTTATAAATATTCGAGTAATTTAATGCTAATGATATATTTTTCAAGCAAAGCAACATAGTTTGTAATTGTTAATAAGTAAAATTTAACTTCTTCCAACGTTGTTTTAAATACATCGTACATATAATTGTTAAAAAGTATGCGTTCAATTATCAACTTTGAATAGATTAAATAAGAAACTTATTGTATGTAAGTAAAATTAAAAGACCTTATACCATCACCATTATTATTATCAAAAAAAAAAATCGCATATCTTTTATTAATGATTTGATTAAAAAATTATTACTGTAATAATATCTTAAGTGTTTCTTTTAAATTAATAATAAAAAAGAATATCTATTTTGAATATAAAGATTTGCAAATTAATATTTTAGATGTAATATTACTTGAATTCAAAGTGAACATATTATCTATGTAAGTATTTAAAATTTTTCAACAGAATTAGAAATGCGCCTAATAATTATATACATTTCACTTTATTAATCATAACTTATTTTTACTGAAAGGATATTTTTATTTTATCCGTACGTCATTTATAACGTGAGTGCTATTGAAGATAAATAAATTCATCATATCGAATATTATTCTATTGATGACTAAATGACAGGTATCGTCTTTTTTCATGGAGAAGCCAAAAGAAGTTATGTAGAAACATTGGAAAAATTTGTCATTTAGACCGCAAAATTCTTACGCCTCAATGTTGAATGCAGATTGGAAACAAGAATGTTATGATAATTCTACATGTACAAAAGAACAGCTACAAGAACGAGAAAGTAAAAAATAATCAATAAAAATTGATTGAGCTTTGCAAATATTTGACGCTCGAAACATAGAGCTCAAATCTTTGACTACGTTATATTTGATTAAATATTCATATAATCTTATTTATCTACGTACAGAAAATATATAATACATGTATATGTGCATCTATTTTAAATAGACAGGAATAAAGAAGCACACGTGATTGAGTTTTCTACTTAATTTTGCAGAGACCAAGGAAAAGGTTTTACGATGTGTATATGTATATATATATACATACATATATATATTCGTTTATTTATGAATATGTAGGTTTAGTATTTCGAAATATAGATACTACGCCTTCTACGTGATATAAATTAATTTTTCGACGGAGCAAAATTCCTAAAACATACAGTGTACTTAACTTATCTCTGCATAATGTTTACGCTATTCAAGTTTAATAATCATATTTTTGTTATCCTATATTTAAACAAACTAAAATTCCTCGAGTATAGTATTAACTCTTATTAGAAATTTCCTTTACAGCAATATATTTTATTATGCAATTAACTTAATATAACAAAAATTACTTTTTCTATTCACAATTTAGTATTTAAGAAATCAAAATTCTATATTAACAATAAAATATGCGATAAGTTAAAAATTATATAATTTGTTGAGCCGTCAAGGATTTTATCTAGCCAAAGTTAGATAAATAAAATAGATATATAATTATAGTTTATCAATAAAATATTTGTGATCTCTTGAAAAAAATTATGAAAAACCATACTGAAATATTTTTCGCTGTTGCAAATAAGTATTTTATTGATGAAAAATTGATCATATAAAAATGTGAAGGAAATTCGGGTAACTTAATTTTAAAAATAATTAATTTTACTGTAATTCAATAAGTTCCAAGATGTTTTATTGTACACATTAAGTATAATGATTAATAACCAATGGTACAAACATGTGCAAGTCGTTTAATAAAAACGCGTGATATCTAACGTAGTAGTTAACATTAACAGGTAATCTTTAATTATCGATTTATCAGTATTTCAGCAGTATTGATTTTAAGTTATTTGTTACCATGTCATCTTGGATTTATAGACTATATCTTTTATTTCATCGTAAGTATATAACAGTGATTTTTTATATACTACATAAATGAAATGGTGAATATATATTCTGTAACTTAATTTCAATCATATATTTTTGATACTTAATTTCATATGAAATTAAAAATTTTTATACATTTTTCGAAAATTTTAGTAGTTGTCATAAATACAACAATATATATTTCTGTGTTTTCAATTATATTTGTTCATTTAGAATGATTTTTGAAGCATATTCTAAATTGTTAAAGTACTTATTAACCGATGGTTACTATTCTTAATAAATGAAAAACAAAGAAATATAAAAAAAAGGTTGAGAAATGAAGGTATAAAAAAATGTAGAAAATACAAACAATTATAAAAAAAAACAATAAACTAATACATCTATCGAGCTTCAACATCTTGAACAACTGATCAATAAAACATTTAGTATATAAAATATAAATGGTTTGCCATATTACAAATAAATTATAATGTAAAACTATTTTAATGTGATGTAGTTAAACATTAAGTCCTAATATTGAATTTGGTATGGTTTTGAAATACCTCTATTAGCTACTATCAATGTTCCTAAGATTAAATCACTTTACTTTTTTCATAATATTTCATTACGTTTCATATTAAGTACTTAATTTTTTTTTAGATAAAAGTAAAAGTAATGAAAACATAATTGAAATTTAGATAATTAACCAATATTTTATTATTTAAATAGAAAAATCAATTAGCACATTCATGATGTATAATTGGAAAACCTTATAAATATCTTTCATAAGAACATATGAAATAGGATCTTGAAATTTACTAGTTATAAACGATTAAAATCGAGTTCTAATGCAATTTTTTTACTTTTTAAAAATGATGCTTAGCTCGGATGTATTTCAAAATCAAAAAATATGCAAAAATAATGGAAATGAAGAACTCGAAAAAAATCATAAAGGTAAAAACAATTAAGTTGTAAAAATGTTGAAATATTACTGCTCTATCGCTGTATTGAATGTACTTTAATAAAATTTGGAAGAACGATAAGAAAAATGTATCAGATAGAAATAAAAATGTTATTATCATAAAGTATTATTTATTACCTGATTTTTAATTAACTCCTATAATTAATATTAGCGTTAATAAACCCAATCAATATTTAAATATTTAAAATAATTTTCTATAAAAAAATACTTTTTGTAATTATTAACTACCATCTAAAGAGATTATTCCTTTTAAATCATTAAGCTCTGATATATTTTAGAAACGTTTTTTGAAATAAAAAGAAAATTTATTGCATTATTTCCTATTGATAGTGTATAATTTTAATTTTAAAGTTATACAATTCAAATAATTTATTTAAAGAAACTATAAAATTCAGTTTATTATACGTTAAAAGATTACTAGCTGATTATAACGCAAGAAAAGGTTTTAAAGTTGATTATAAGTAAATGTTTTTGGTAAAATAAGATTTTAGGAAACACTGTCTTCTCATAATAATTAAAAATATATGAATATTTAACTCATTTCTATTCAATTGGGTTAGTATTTTCAATTAAATCAGTTTTAATACAGGTAAGTGAATAATTTAGTTACACGTAGTAGTATTTTATTGTTAATTGTTTTATTATTAATTTGGATGGATTACGATAAATGCATTTTCTTTAACAAAAAATTAAGAAATTGCATGTTTCTTTAACTGGTGTTGTGTAGAAAATTATCGGCGTAACAATATTAAGTTGCCTGCAGGTAAGTGGATATAGCGCAAAAATACGGAAAAATGATAGTCCCGAAGCTAAATATTACATTAGTTATTGAGACTTTCACTATCTTGTATGTACACTTGAATAAAAATTGAAGGGTGCAGCTAAGCCTACGCGGGACGATGGCCACCGTAACGCAACACAATGACAAATAATCGAGTTGATATTAGAAATCGCCTAAAATGGCTCAGACTCCTTTCACGTACAATAATACATTGTAATCAAAATAAGGTGAAATCGATGAAAGTGAGCTAAAAATCAGATCCGCAGAAAGCAAATATTATTATAAAGAGTGCCTGTCCGGCAGCAGCGCCTGCGGGTGAGCGCAAATTTAAGGAAACGGACTGGAGTCCGAGCGTGTATTAGATCAATGATGGGTAGACGATGGGTAATCCGCGTACCAGCTGAAGGCGCCGTTGGGTCCAGTTTGCCCACCGAAGTCCACGTAGTCGAGGATGTGTGCGGTGGGGCGCTCGGGGCGCATCGGCTGCTCGAGCATCGATTCCCGCACCTGCTGGACCGTTGATTCGGCGACGGGCTTGTAGGGTTCGGTCTGGCGGAGGAACCGTGACTGCGAGCTCGGCCCCACGGGGTTGAGCTCGATCACGTCGACACCATCGATCGGTATGGCGATGTACCGCGGGCCTGCCTCTGCCAATCCCAAAAAGCAGCTAGACAGGCCGAGAAGACACTGAAACCGACGGTAACACCAATTATCTGCGTTCTACGATAGCTGCACTCTATTAGTGAGCTTTCCTGCCCTTCCGACTCATCCCTTCGCCAAGATGGAATTACGACAAAATCAATTCAATTTTGAATCTCGGTGAAGTTGAAGTTTTCGCGTACGCTGAGGGGAGTCGAGAATATTTGCACCTTTTCTTCCATTAAAATACCTATTTTCTTGTCCAGACAATTGAAATGCTTCATTGTATAAATCTTCTTTTAAATACAAGATTCATCTTTTACAATTTTTTCAATTACGATATTGCACTTCCCTTTCCACGTGTTTTATTTCGGTATTTTCTATTCAATTTTAAATTATGTTCAATAGTACAATGCGTATTTTTTTTGTTTACAAAATTATAAATCAGATTCAATGAAAGCTACCTCAATAATAAACCATAATGAAAAATAAATTTTGAGCTTTAACAATACAGCATTAGAAATGTCTTTCAAGCTTCTAATTAATATGTAAACGAAATATCTATAATTTTTATATACTTTTTTTTAGCATTTTACCAAGGTTATATCAACGAGAAAATTAATACGTCAATTATTATACTTGAATAGACTCAGTCTTGCAAGGCATCTTATGCAACGTAAAATTTTAAACTTTTGTTACACTTATCATCATCGTCGTCGTCATTGTTATTATTATTATTATTATTTTGGTGATCTTGCGATATTAGAAAAAGAAACTTTCTATAAAAAAACGAAAATAAAAACATGATTGGAACTATTTTTTGGAATTATATATGTACAAATGCCATAAGTATCAATTCATTTTTTACCATATGTTTGCATAATGTTGACGATACATTTAAAAATTGTATATTTTAAAAACTGGAAGAGCCAAGAATAATTAACAATGAAAACAATAAATAGTAATGTAGGATACGTGTTATTACCAAGAGAGCGAAGTCTGAAATACTGCTCGTCATAATAAAGAAGCTGCGATTGTGATTGCGATTAGATGCTATTTCGACTGAGCATGAATTCCGCGGAGCCGACATTTTATACGATTTCACTTGGCCGCGTTAGCTTTCTCGGGCTGGGTTCAAGTCCCCAACAAGCACAAACAGCCTCAGTTACGCTTCTAGGCGGACCAACTCTTGCGTGGCTCGTTGATCCTACAGCAGAAGTAAAGAGATGAAGAGAAAGAGAGGTAGGGATTCGCAGAGATAGCAGAGAGAGAGAGAGGCATTTTTTTAGCTTCAAATTTTTTCTCTCTCCCCTGACCAACTACACGTTCCTTGTCCTTTTCCTTCCGAGTTCAATCAGTTGACGTTTTTTCGGCATTGCCCACGAACTTTTAACGAAAAAATATAGATCGCATCTTTTTGCCACTTTATCACCATCAATAGAAATTTGCTTTGAAATGATAATTAAAGTAAGATTGGGCTATATAACTTCCAACTTTTTATTTGAAGTGCATTCGATTTCTGTTTTGTACGTTACTTTCATAAGACAGTTGGGTAAATAATAAAATTAGAACAAATTTTGTTTTTTATTCAAAATAAATTTTCTTTAACATTAGCACAGTTTACGTTTAAATTTGAATGTCTTGCTCATTTTTGTAAACAAAAATATACGGACGACCGAATAGAACGTTCGTCATTCATTTATAAAAATAATTTTACACTTATCATTATTACCTCGTCAATTGCGATTTGGACTTATTATAATTTTAATTAATTAATTGACTTTATTCCTAACTATGAGTATGCTAACAACTTTTTACGCACACGTAGAAAATCTTACAAAATAAATTATATAAAAAAATGCTTCTTAAGCAATTATCACTCTTTAAACTGATAATAAAAGGTACAATTTAAATAAATAAACACGGGGTTTCGATCAAAATATTTGAAATAGAATTATTTTTGTTTGTAATTGATTAATAATTATTTAAATTGTGTTAATTAAAACCTTTTTCCTTGTAGACTTACACTTATGTTCTAAGATTGATTGAGTCGTTTTTAAATTATCATAATTCAAAAAATATTCCGGGTATAAAGAAAGATTATACTGTGATTATTAAATCCTTCTTAACTATCGATTTATATACTATAGTTTAATAAATCATCTCAATACTTTTGAAACTATACATTAGTAATGACTTTCGTGAATGATTTCTTGAAAATAAATCATGCCTATTAAATCATTTAATGAATATGATAAATAAACAACATTATTCCTTTTAAATTTAAGTAGCAAACAAATTTTTTAATAAAGTTTTTAAAAATAATAACAAAAATAAAAACAATTTATTATTCTCATATGTGTCTATGTATTGAAAAATATTTATATAAACATAGAAAATGATCACTGCTCCCTTAAATAAAAATAGAAATAAATACAACTGAGTTAATGTGTGAAAATAATAATAAATATGAAAAACATTTTTTATGCAAGCTTAAAAATTGCATATATAATAATTTATTTTAGGTTAGTTTTTTTAATTAATTCTTTCAAACAAAATTAATCATTTTGTAATTCAAGGAAAAGTACGTCATTTGTGGTTACATTAATAAAAATAATAAAATAAAACTTATTTGTAAATGAAAACAACTTAAAGAATTTTTAAATTTTGAAATTCGTGTTTTTTTCAATGTTGAAAACTTCTAAATTCCTGTATGAAATAATGATCCACGGCTTCTGTGCTTGCAATACAATATTGAGCTTATTTCTCTTCCAATAAATAAAATACTGTACGTGTTTATAAACTAAAAATAAATGTTACTACGCATTATTAATTCACAAGAGTTACTAATTGAAATTCGAATGAAAAACTTATGATAAATGGGTAAATCGTAAACAAAAATTATCCTGAATATACATCAAAATCATCATAATCACTAGAGTCTTCGCTTTCATATCCAGCTGGAATAATGTTACGTGGAAGCTCCTTGACTTCTCGTTTGAAGGGATTCCTAGTTAATCTATAATCTACATACCTAGAACTAAACGCGGAGTTTCTCTTGTCCTCAATAAAATTGGACTCGAAAGAATCATTTTTAGATTCCTTTATCGGTGATGTTAAATCGATGACCTCAATGTCCTCTGCCGACTGTAAAGCATATTTAAAATTATAAATTTAAAGGAAAGTTAACGGACATAAGTACGTTATACGAAATGAAAAGACAAAATAATACTGTAATCATAGTTTGAGGTAATTTTTAAGAGGTAGAGACATAATTTACAATGCTTTGTAACTTTTATTTTTATAAATTTAATTTATTTCCGGATAAAATAAGTAGAATCAAGACTTTTTAAAAATTTTTAAGCAAAAATACTTTCGCAGTAAAATATCAACTTTATTGCTGTAAACTACGTTATAAACTATTTAATAAATGACTTATGAATTACCCCGAGTAAATAAAATGGATTGGTTAAAATCATTAGTGCATTTAAGGTAAATTTATTATGATAATTTAAGCTTTATGGTAAAGCTACTTATAACACGCTAAATTCAAAAAATTCAAAAGTTATCATTAATACAAACTTAAAAGTTCAAAATAATGGAATAGCTTGTGGTAAATTCCAGTTACATAAAAGCTACTAACTTTCACCGACAGTCATGAAAGTTAATTGATTATGAATCCCCCGTTTACAAAGTAATGAATGCTTATTTTGTCAGCCGCCAAGAAATAATAAGCATAGTTAAAAAATATGAATAAATAGTAGTACGTAGAAAAAAAGATACCGCATAATTTGGCAAAGTGAAAAGCAAACAAAGCAACTTGACGATGCTTAACATCAATTTGCTGTGCTTTCATAATATTTCCGCTGTGATTGTGATGAAAATTAAAAAACGTACCTCCATTTTTGGTGTGATTGTTAAGTCGATTTCTTCAATTATTTCTGGACTTGCGGTACGCCGAGTCATGGGCAACGGATATGTCAACAGCGAAGATTCAATCTCGGGACACGCGAGATCAAGCTTAATCAATTCTTTTCCAATGTTGATGAGCTGGCAAAGGAAAACTGAGTAATCATTTCGAAATGAACACCGATCAATGATAGATTTACTTTTTGGTAAATGCTTTTACGTATTATATTTTTGAATAATCAATGCAGTATTCCCCGGTATTTTTTATTCTTAATATTTAAAGGACAGATACGTATTGCTTTTTTCTTATCATTGTAACTTCTAAAATGATTATATATTTTTCTGAAAACACAGTAAAAATAGAATAAAGTGGAAGCTATAAAGTAAAGAAAAATTGACAAAAGTTTATTTTATTGAAAGGCTATGTAAAAATTCCCTACAATGTAAAAACGGTTAGGTCTTAATCACGATAATCAGATAATTAGATTGGGTTAGTAAAATTTTTAACATTTGTAATCGAAAAAAAATTTTGTAACAATGCTTACGTTCTATTACACAATTCAGACAAATTGCATAAAAATTGAAACAATCTGATGAAACTGATATTAAATGTAAAGAAGTTTGTATTATTTCAAAATAAATATTATAATTGATAAATAAAAGTAAATTTTTTGTAATTCTAACATTTATTATTATTATATCAAAACTATATGACATTATTAAAATTCCAATTATCAGTATTCTGATGCAATCTTTCGTAATAATATTTTTCTAAAAAGATATTCATTATTTTTACTTCAAAAATCCAGTGATAATATTGACTAATTCTTTAAAAATTAAAAATATACATAAATTAAGTATGCTATAATCTCCGCCCCAAACCTGTATAAAAATTTTTAATTTAATGAAGCTAATATGTAAAAAAATTTGCATAAACATTTTTTTTTATTAAATTTTATTATTTAAAATATGAGGATCCAAAACAATAAACTAATCATATTATAATAAAAATGCAAAATAGTAAAGAAGAACATATTATCTTGAGTTGATTAATTTTTTAATGTTTAATTGCAATTCTAATATATAATAAATTATTACATAAAAAAAATTACTAAAGAAATTTTTTTAATAAATATAAAACCTTAAGATCGTAAACAAGTAGTATACTTATTTTGAAATTCTCTTAGAAAATGGTTTTACAAGCAATACATAAAGAAATATCTTTGAAGACATTTTAAATGAAATCTCACCATGTAACTTTTGTTAATAATATTCAACACAATTATTCAATTATGATTTTTGCACATTTCCTTTCATTATGATTGACCACTTGACACGTATTCCCTTTATGTTCCCACAATGTTTTGATCTAATTAAAACTGAGATTAAAATTTCTTTATAGAATCCAAATATTGAATTACATATATAGAATCTCAATTATACTTAAAAACAATAGTTTTTTCATTTTTAATACATAAAAGAGACAGACAAAGAACAGTTGGCAAAATTCTGTTTTTAACGTTGACTCTTTTATAATCCTGTGAAAAACTAAATAAAAATTTATCGAATTAACTTATGAAATACATACATATCTCAATGAACAAAATATGTCGATTGACAATTAGGTGAATTGAAATAACGCAAATCTCTTTAAAATGAAAAGTACTTCATAAAAGAACAATACCAACCATATCACCTTCTTGTTTGTACAAATCGATGCAGGGAATTGGCAATCCTTTGCGCCAAGTTCTCTCCTTGTAGCCCTTGATTTCTGCTACTCGAGTTTGCCGGTTTTGGCGGCTGTGGCTCAGGGCACACATTTTGGCGAAAGCCATTGATGCCTCTGGGCTCCAATTGTAATGTCTATAGATAATGTTAAATGAAAATTATATTCCATTGGTGATTTACGAATGTTAACTAGTTCGATAATAAAGCATTGTTGAGAATCACAGTATGTGAAAATTTTTTATAGTATAATAATAACTTTAACGTGAGGGTCATTATGTTTTGTAAAAATAAAAGCTCTTTAACGAATAGAGATTACTTCAGTCAATGACTTTCTGAGACATTTTCTTCATTTTCATTTTAGTATTTATTTTCAATTATGCATTAGAGACAAATTTCCTTAGCAAAACAAATTTATTTTTTAAAAAATCATGTTTATGAATTGCCAAACAATAAAATATTTTATACTTGCTTTATGAAACATGTTATTAATTTTCTACATTAGATACAATGAAACGAAATGTAAAGATTAATTATAGAAAGCATAAGCGTCTTTTATTAATTCGAATGAGTCGGTCAACCAATTAGTAGCTGTCAAATCAACACAACCAATAAACTAGTTAATAAATTTCTTTACATTGAAATTAGGTCAGAAAATAGAGAGATTTTCTATTCTTCAAAACATGTTTTAAATATAGTTGTATACCATATTTAATTATTGCTTAAACTTAATAGAACAAGTTTGCCTTTTAGTTATACATTATTCTATTGGTTTCAATTAAATGTAAATCATAGGTGCAATATAAAACGTATTGATAATTGTTTATTTTAAACAAATTTTTTAGGTCTAAATTGAAACGAATTATGGCTTATTATTATAAATTTATTTTTATTAAATTTATACACAGACAAGAAGTGCTGATTTAAATGAAAATAAAGTATTAAAAATCTAATTATCAAATATTTTTTTATATATTTTCTTATATATACATTTTTAAAAAATCGTGAATTCTTACTGATTTACCATTTAACATTAGCTAATTAAAATCTGATGTGGAAAACTATTAAAATCACAAAACAAACAAAGATTTAAAATTGAATTATTAGAAAAGTAACTTTTGTAAAGCAATAGTGTAGACATTGTATCGTTATTTCTATTTTTCAAGGAAAGAGTATATTTTGGCCACTAGGTTTGAATAATTTAGCAACCACTGACAAAAGTTTATGTAGTGTTGATAAATATTCAATAAAAAGTTAGTCGGAAAAGTATAACTGACTTGAACTGCCAAGATCTATTTCACAATCTTCATTCAATTGGATAAGTTGAAATCAAATATTCAAATATTATTTCCCTTAGGCGGTTTTTAACCATGCATCGCAGTTGTTATAAGATAAAAAATCAGTGTTTCGATAATATTAAAAGCTAGTGTAATAATAGAGTTATTTCTGAATAACAGGAGTTATGGGCATTTTTAATATCGTATAAAATATTCATTAGACTCTTAGTCATTTATAAAAGAAAATGAAAAATAAGACAAGCTCATTCAATAGACAAAAGATTATGTTATTATAATATTTTGCAGTAAAAATCTAAGATAATATGTAAAGATCTGATTTTATGTAATCTCCTTTCTAATAAACTAAAAAATGTAGAAGATAAATTAAAAAAGTTAAAAAGTAATAAGCTTAAAAACCGTGTCTTTAAAAATGAAAAATTGAAAAATCTGTACTTATAAAATTTGTAGGATTGATGTTGATAAATTTTCAAAGTAATTACTTATTTATTGTTATAGCATTTTAATCTATAAAAATTGATTTAAATATTTTAAATGTAACAGAAAAATTACTTGTTATTGGAAAATTTTTTTATTTTTAAGTATAGAATTCATGACAGCTAAAATTGATGTTAATATGTTCCTGGTAGTAGTTTAGCTTAATACTTGAAAATAATGGTTGCAAATAGTTCGTTATTCTCTTATTTATATTTTAAAATAAAAATATGACAGTTTCCAATATTAAAAATAATATACGCCTTAAAATTTTATATACAGCCACTCACTTTATACATCATTTTTATTTTTAAGATACTAAATATTAAAAAATACAAAAAACCAATAACAATTATAATTCATAATATAATTTATTCACAAAAAATATGTTTAGCCTTTGAGTAATTCATAAAGTTTTGTTATAGTTAATAATAAATATTTTGTTATTAGAAGGTTTTCCATTTACTAAAACTTATCGCAATAATTATTAATAATATATCAATTTAACTCTTAAAATATACGTAATACTTTTTCAACTGTTAAACTTTAAAAATACAAATCTATTTTAGATATTGTGATAATTTATTTTTTAATTTCAATAAATTTACTCAATCATTGTAAGATAGTTTCTTTAAAATTGATGACTAAAATTTCGAGTAATACCATTCAGAACGGTATTTTCATCATAGATATAACTATGGATTCCAAACAATAATGAATTTTACCCAATACATTTATTATTGATGTACATATTTTGAAAGATCTGATTTATGTAGGTAATATTTTCATATTCTATTAATAATTATTTGATTGACATAATAGTTATGAAAATAAATACAAAATAATAATCTATAAATAAAATTAGTAAAATCAAATAATTGAAATAGGCAATGCGTAAGTACTAAAACGGTACCATACATTTCTAAAAAACAAGTAGATGAAACTATGTCTAAAAATTTCTTTCGAGTTGCACCATTGGTGGTGCGGAAACTATGAATGTATTTGCGATACCCGAGAAGTTGAGACGCATGTTTTTAGTAACCTTATTGAGATTATAAATGGAATGATAGAAAGGAATAGAAAGACGAAAAATAGAAAGAGACATTCGAACTACCACTGGTGCGTAAGAAACCCACATCAGCCTTTGGTTTCAGTCTCTCTCTTTCTCTCACTCTTTCTCTCTAACTCTATCTCTATATCTCTTTCTCACTCTTTTCAATTGGGCTATCGGACATCGAAAGGTCTCTTCAGTATCGTTTTTGAAACGCGCCCATCTCGACGACGTCTGCTCTTGGGTCTCGTTGAATTCATGAAATCCGAATAAGCTCTCATCTAACCTGTAGCTTAACGGAAAAGTGAAGAAATTCAGTGCTTTCTATAGTATCAGTATGTGACAGTATCTCTGGAAGTTTCGTATCGTATGTAAACAGAAGGTGTGACACTTGTGCACTTATACGTCAAATTTCTCCAAGGTGCCCTTGCTCTCATATTGTAACGCATAGAAAATGTCAAAAGTTTTGATAAGTTAGGACCGACTATATACCGAAACCATTTTGTATTTAGCGATTTTGCATTCTTAAATATAAAACAACTCATGAAGCATTTAACTATACTATTCTCAATATTGATAAAGTGAAAATTTTTAGGACTAAACGGGGTTTCCTTCTAAAAAAAACTATAAAGTAACATTTATTATTTATTAATTAGAATTAAAACACATACCCAATACGCTTATGCATATTGCCAATTTTGTGTATCTTATTACTGACAACACTAATATAAATAATTTTAAGTAATCTTATAATTTATAGAAGTTTTGTAGAAAATCTAAAAGAAGCGAAACGAAAAAAGTGGAATCATTAGCATAAGGAATCGAATAAATTACATTATATAAAAATAAAAATTTATGTATAATTTATTTTCAAATTGATCGACGTGTTTAATTAAACACAATTATTATTGTTTTCAAGGGCGTCAATTAATAATACTTCAAGAGCTAGGAATATTGTTATTTATATTTAAAAAAAATTATTCTATTCATTACAAGTGAACAAAAGTATTAACTGAATAATATTTAAGGGAGCTGTTGTAACATTAATTACAACAACCCTTTTTAAATTTGCCTACACTAGTTGTAAGCTAATAATATTAGGCGCCAACTGGGAAAACATAATTAAACTATATCCGAAATAAGTAACTAGGGTAACTTCAAAATTGACGACTCCTAAAAATAAAATATACCACTTCTTAAATCATTTGTTACATGTTGAAATTCCTGAAATATTTTCAATTATATCTACAAAGATATGTTTTCTCTCACAAATATACTCTCAATGTATTATAATGGCTTATTTTCATTCTTCTTTTTACATTTGATGAATGAACTTTGTAGTTAGAATTTAAAAAGCCTAGCTCTCATAAAAAATGAATTAGCGAATTCTAATCACCATTTTTTATTGTATAAAATTGACTAAATTCATATACAGTACATTCCAATGTACGTTAATGAATCATTAGAAAGCATTTGACGATTAATCATATTTATTCATAAAAATACTAATTATAATTGAAAACATTTTAAAGTGTCTAACGGCAAATACCATGGCTTTCTTTTCCGCGATACTACGTGAAGATATTTCCGTTTTTCTACATAACCGCAGTATAAAAAAAATTAGATATCTGCACAATGTAAAGTATTTCACAAACATAAAGCAGCAAAATCAGTTGAGTGGAAAATACGAAATAATTACTGATTTATTTTCAATTGAATTGTAAGAAGCACAAACTCTTCGTTTAATTTAATTTGCTCTTCTACGTCTATTAATTTTTTTTAAAGTCTGAAAAAATGCTATTTTTTTATCGTTTAAAAAAATAAAATTTTATACTTATTCATACAATAATAATAGTATAATTTAATTTATATGAATTTATGAATGATTTAACATTTATTCTTTATATAGTTAAAATCTATCTTTGATTACTACTACTACTAAAAAAATTAAAAATTGACAACAAAAATTACACTATTGTACGGTTAAAAATTCGCTTAGCTAATGATCACATCTATAACCAAAATTTTGTTTATTAAAATGAAAAAAAAAATTAAATCTTTATGTAAATAAATTGTATTATTCTATAATAATTTTATTTCATTGATTTCATGTCCGATGAATGAATGTAAAAAACATACAACGCCTTTAATTCAAGATAGTCTATCATAAATGTAGAATAAGCTATTGTAATATAATTTTAATATGGACTTACTTTATTTCAAGTAATATCCATTGTTTTAAAATATCTTTATAAATATTAATTGAAAAGCTGAATAAGTCAGAACGAAGACTATTTTTTCTGCATAATTATCTTATGTATTTGTGTCTATAGACGCATTCTACTCATGGACGAGACAAACGAATTGGATTTCAATTATTTTTCTTTATTGGTCAACTAGAGTATTTGACTACTTAGTGTGACAGCTTTCCTTCAAAAAAGTTATTTGACGTTACTTTAAATGTATACTTTAATTTGACATTTAAATTAATTATTTTGTTATTTTTTTAAGAGAATGTCTAAATTAAAAATTCTTTTGTATTGCAATAGCATTTTTCAAGACTTGCAAAAGAGATAATTAAAAAATAAAGTTATTTTATAAATGCGAATAACACAGCATATGTTATGGAATGAAGTAAAAATTGTGAATTTTGAAATAGTATTAAAACACAATGTGTACATATATTCTTAATAAAAAAATTTACGATAAGTTTTTTAAAGATAAAGGTTTAGTAGTCCTTTTCAATAAATATTATTTAATAATATTTATGTGCGACATAAATAAACATATATAGTTAATTTTCTTATTTTAATCAATTAAATAATCCAACAAATTTAAGACCTTTTAAATTTTTTTAAAAGTGAATTTTCCTGTTTTTTAATTATGAAATTATACATTTTCATTTATATTAATAGTTTTTATTAGAATGAATAAAGTTTTAAAGTTATGAACTATTTCGGTAAATTATATTAAAGTGATTCATCAAGGAATAATAATAATTGAAGCCAATAAGGCTGTTGACCCTATGACAAGATTTCCTTGTGCCATATTTATATACATATATCGATATATCATCACGTAACCTTTTTATATTACATTGACGATAAGAACTATATATTGTGGTATTGTAAAGAATTTGCAGCGAGACAAATAGAAAAGAGTTGATATATTGACGTTGACGACCCAAAATAATGTATTTAAGAAACACTGAGAAATTAAAAAAATCATGATAAATTGATAATCTAATATAAAAATAAACTGCTTTCAATATTTTAATATTTTCGAATATAAGAAATCGTATCAATAATAGTTTTATTAGAATTCTTTTTGTTGCGTAACTCTGTGTTCAAAGGTATTCTCTAATATTTTAAAGTCTTTTCCGTATTCATGATGTTACAAAAAAAGCAATATTGATTAATTTCGAATGGAAAGTAAAATTATATGAAAAGACTATTTATTGGATAAAAAGATATTAAATTTTATGTTATACTCATGTGCATTATTGAAAGGATTCAATTATAAAAAATAAAAAATTTTTGTCAAAGCTTACAAATATTATTTATTAAAGTAACGAATTAACTAATATGTACATATATTCATAGATTTATGTGACCGTGGCACGTACTTAAGAATTAAAGGCAAACTTCCTTTCTACAGTAGGTGATGCACTGGAAAGTCATACAGCAGCGACAAAATTTGGTTTTTATTAAACTATGTTTAATTCGGCTATCCTTTATTAGCCCGCTACTCCAATTATTTCACCGTGATTTTTTATTTTATAAGTTTTAAGAAAGAATAATTCAATTGTTTGTCGTTAAAAATTAAAAGAATAGAAACCAATTATAATTCTAGTATTTATATCAATCATTTTTAATATAAAATTTACTTATAATGACCTTCGTTCTAAATATATCTCTAACAAAAAAATTTCCCAATACAATATTGACAACAAATCTAATAATAACAATAAATCTTAACATTTAATCTTAATAATAAATCTTAATAATAAATTTAATAATAAATTTCATAATGAATCAACTAATTAATGTTTCAAAATTAATTAAAAAAGCAATTTGAAAGTTTTATTCTAATCATAATAATTTTTATATAGCCAAGTGCACTTTTTCGCAACTAAAGTTCTTAAATACCCGCTATTTGATCTGGGCTGCTTAATATGAAATTGGCGTTGAGTGGAGCAAATTGTAGCCATATAATATGCACTCTATATCTTAATCATTAAATAAAGTGCTTCTTATTTATTTGTAAACGTGAACCCAGATATGCTCCCGACGTTAACAGTGAACCCGAAATATGGAATTGCTTGTACCTACAGTTTCCGATATTATATTCAAATACACTTGGACAATAACGAATTACAAGAAGGCAATTTCGAAAAAGCATAGTTTCGATAGCTCAAGCTTCAATATAAATGTCAATGGCATACACAGTACGTGGAACCTGTCTATTAGATTCTGGAAAGGCCCCGAAGGTATTTATTACGCAGTTATTTCAATTTCGTTCATAATTACTATTTAAATTTACGATATTAAAAAAAAATAACGATAAATATATTCAAAAAATTATTAAATTTTTTCCCAAAGAAATTTATATTTTAATTAAAACTTATCATTACACAGAATTGATAATATTGGAGGATTTCAGAAATAACACGATAAAAATAAATTCACAGTTAATTCACTTGCGCTAATTGTATTTAAAAAAAATGATTCGAAATTGTAACTCTGTGAGCATAAATTGTTTTTCTTACGATCGCATAAAAATGTGGCCAAATTAATATAAATGGAAATGTGTCAAATATGGACTAGCTTACTATAACTATTGTAAATAGTTAAATATATTATTTTTTTGTATTTTGAAAGAGAAAAATAACTTTAATTAAAAAATGAATATTAAAATAAGGGTCGCGTAAACTATTCGGTAAATTTGACGACTGTAATTTAATTCAATATAATACTAGGTAAATATAATATAGTATAAATATAATATAGGTCAATATAATAATAGGTAAAAAATAACTTAAGTTTAAATGATAAATTGACATAAATAAAAAAAGTTTTCTGGTATTTATTCGGCATTAATTTTAAACGTATTTAAAAAGGAAAAAGGATTATGAATCCCGTGGTACTGTGCTTGAATATTGTGAATTGCTCCGTAGAAGAGATTGAACAAGCGAAGGTTCGGTTTCAATTTGCAGTCTTTAATGCCGAAGTTAATTATTGGGAGTACTGCAATGTTAGTAGAACTATTTTAGAGTTACGTTCCAGTTCGGATATTATTTCTTTGGGATACCGAGATTTATCTATCGTCGACAGACATTTAAAGAAAAATGGTGAACTCAGCATTTTGGTAAAGATTCAGATCATTCAGTGCGATAGCGAAAGACATACTCTTTCACAGGTAAATTTCAAAACGATATCTTATTAATGCATTGAAAACCTTAACAATTAACAATTATCATATTCAGTAGCACTTAATTTTTATAAAAACGGCATCCTTTTTGACAAGTTTATGAATCTTTTACTAACGACCCTTTAAGAATCACATTTTTCTTATATTTACATTGACTTAAAATGCTTTTATACGGAATATTTGAATTCATTTAATATGTACGTCTGGGATTTAAAAAAAAAACAAAAATTCAATATAAACGCAGAAGGCAGTATTGAATGTAAAATAGGAAAAACTCATGTATTGATTGGAACTTATAAAAAAAAAGAATGGATCAGCATAAAAGTTATAGATAAAACTATAGTGAAAAAATAACAGCACATTTATCAAGAATTGAAAATTTTAATCAGGATGAATGTCAATGTAAATAGTCTACGAAAATTCGCGTAGGTATAAAAATACTTGTAAATAAATAGGACTTTTTGCATTTTATTAATTTTATTGATAAAATAGTTATCAAACTGCGACAAAAAAATTAAGAGTTTTATAAATAAATATATATATATATATGTAAAATCAAAATATTTATCGATAATTGACAATTTTAAAAAAAAACACAAATCATAATTTTTAGTTTGAAATAAAATAAATAACATGTATGCATGCTGTTCGATAACGCAAATTTTATGTTTATTAAACTTACGTATAATCTAATATCGTATACATACATTGTATATAAAATCTAAAAAATGTAAGGTAAGTGCTATGCTATTAAAATTTACATAAATATAAAAATAATCCTTACGATTTTAATACCCCTTACGTTTAATTAAATTTTATTTTTTAATGATTAAAAGTGTACATAAAGAACGTAGCTTTAATCAATAAAAAAAATTACTGCGAGTGACTTCATAGAAAAATTTACAGGATATGGCAAGGCTATTAAAACATCCTCAGGCGGCCGATACAAAACTAATATTACCAGGAGAAGAAAATTTGGAGATCCTAGTACATAAATGTATTATAGCAGCACGAAGCGATGTACTAGCCAGTATGATTACGACTCTTGAAGAGAGTGAACGGAAGAAAAGGGATGTACTCTCAGATGATATGGATAATTCAGTAGACGAGTATAATTCTTCCGATGTATGTGTTAATGCTTTCATTCATTTAACATAAAAATTCATTACTTTCGTAAAAAATTTAATTTGATGAAATAAATGTTCGTTTTGATTTAACATTTTTTACATACTTCGTAACACTAATGTAAACATTAAGTTTTATGATGATTTCATTACATGCTTCTTTTATTTATTAAATTATAATCATAATGCATACTTATTAAATACTGCTAAACTACTTTTTTCTAAGTTTTGTAGCTTGAAAAGTTTGTATGTACATAATTAAACATTTTTTAAAACAGAATGACTTTTATAAAATACATCGATATTTTAAATAGATAATAATTAATATTAAGTCTCATTTGCAAGTAATTTATAGAAAATTATTGCACAAAATGAATGCATAATTTTTGTCTAGATTAAGCACAAATTAGAATTACCAGATTTATCAAAAGACGTGATAGAAGAATTATTGCGGTATGTGTATACGGATCATGTCGATAATTTGGATACTTTGGCTTCTGAATTACTTTCTCTTTCATTGCGATTTAGATTACAAGGTTTGATAATAAACTTTAATTCATACAATAGGTATTTCAATTTAATGCATTAAAACTATTTAATTTAAAAGGAATGAAGGAACTTTGCGAAAGAAGTCTAACAGAAACTATAACACCTGAAAATGTAGCTACTCGACTTTTGTTAGCAGATGAGTATGGTTGTGATGTCTTACGGAGGGCTAGTCTTGCTTATTGCGAAGAAAATGCAATGAGTATTACTAAAAATTTTGCGTGGAAAATTATGGAACAAGTTAATCCCGAATTATTTAATGAAGTTTGCGAAGCTGGAATCACAAGTTCAAAATCCAGTAATATCGATGATAGCGAGTAAGACAGTTGATTTTAAATAAACAATTTTGTATCAATAAAAAAAAAAAAATGAATCCCATTGTATTGAAACTTCAAGATTGGTAAAAATAAACCAGTGATTTACGATTTAAGAATGTTAATTCAAATTATCTTTTTAGTAATAAAGTAAAACAAATTATTAAATTTATCTTCAAAAAAATATTGCTTACCGAGACTTAACGTCAGCTAAACAGCATTCAATAGCTTGTAATCTAAGACTTAAAAAGATTATGGGTAGCTCAGCAATATTCTTTTCTTGCACTACTTGTCGGTCTCCAAAGTCAACAAAGTATATATCATACTTCTGCTCTCCAAGATCAGCTACAACTTCTGCACGATACCACTTATTATCAACAGAAAATTTAGCTGCTACAATTTGTCCTGTATTTATCTATATTATAAATTAACTTTTATTAATAAATTGTTACTCGAAAAAAAATTACTTTAAATTTCAATTTTACAAACATTTTTTAAAGCATGAACTTCTCTGTTCTCTTTAGATTTATAATATTCTGTCATTTCTTTGACCAAATCATCTAATAATGCATTTTCTGGACCTATTACTTGAACATAAAATTGACTTGGATTCTCACTAGCACAAACAAATACATTCTGTTGACCTGTGATTAGTAGAAAAAAAATTTAATTTTATTTCTTCTAATATAGACTTTATCTAACTACCATGGTAATTAAAAAAATTTTTTGACAGTTTAAAATTATGTATTAATGATGTAATAATTGGTGAAGTTTTAAAACTAGAAGCTCTGGTGAGCAAGTAAGTTTCAGTTTTAATTTGTGCTTGTTTACCTTCATGCATATTTGATTCCATTAATGAAATAGCATCGTCAATTTGTTTTGCTGTACCATTAATAATCACTCTACTCTGGCCAACTACAAGAATAAAATTTTTTTAAAAAAACAATTCTATTTTGCGCTAAACAATTATTGTATATATATATATATATATATTATTTGCCTAAACTAGCAGAATCAATAGAATGATCTAAAATGATTTTTGCATTCGATAAATTGTCTATTTTATTAAATGTTTCTCTTTCATTTTCGATCATATTATTATCTTCGAGTTTAGGAATCCACTTTTCACACGATTTAACAGCTGTTTTATTCAATATATTATAATTAACTTTACGTTCAGAACACTCAGAATTCGTTAAACTATCATTCTTAAAAATTAATGTACATTTAGGAAATTCTGTATTATCATAAAATTCTTGATTAAAATTTATGACAGCATCAGTAAGTAGTTCAATATCTTTAACAAATAAACGACCATGGTCTATGGATAATGGAATAAAATTATCAGGAATTTCAATTTCTAATGAATTATATTGTAACTTGTAAGTTCGTTTATTATTTTTCTGGAAATAAAAAACAAAACTGAATAAAGTTGTAAAAGATATTTAAAATTTTTTTTAATATTTCGAAAAATCGTAATATTACCTTTTTATTTAAAAAATATATTAATATAACTCCTATACTTGTCATTGAAAAGCTAACTAAAAAAGTAGTGATGAAGTTTTGAAACGATCCTCGCATTTTTATACTGAAAAAATTATAATAATTGTTAATAAATTCAAACGAGTTCGACTCATCAATTTAGTTTTATAATAAATTTTCTAATGGCATGATATTTAAATTTAAGCAATAACCTCAAATGTCAAAAGTAGGTATCAATTATTCGTAGACGATATGATACAAATGTTATATAATTAAAAAATGATTTAGTCATGATATAGATTTACTTACATTTTACAAAAATTTTGTATTTTGAAAAAAAACGCCTCAAATGTACAATTAAAATTATTATAAACCCCTTGTGTTTTAAAATACACACGAATGACAAGATTACCAACTGATAATAGTTATCAAATATATAGAATATACATATTCAATATATTTGATTTAAGTAAACAAAATTATTTATCCAATTTATTTGTAAGTTAACACCTTACAAAACAATTCGTAATAAGAGTAGTTACTGTAGTTAGATAGAAATTTCATTTATATCTTGCGCAACATATTTCTTAAATATACTTTATTGTTTGTTTGAAATTGAGAAAGATCAGTATTCAGTACAATCGAATATAAATAAACATTTTACATGCCTCAATTTAAATGATTATAATGTTAGCATATTCAATCAAATAAAATGATTTGTAAAAACAACGTAAAAACAAAATGTTCTTTCATAAAAACAGGAAAAGTCAACAAAAAATGTTATTAACTAGAAAAATTTTAATTATATATAGAGGAAATATAGAGGAAAAAATTTTCTAATATATGCTTAGAGAAAATATGGATCCCGAAAATTAGCTATAAGTCAATGCATTAATTACCATTATTTAAATGATGTTGCTAATAACATAATTCTTTTGAAATATGGAGATAAATTTTAGAAGCTAAGTCGATAAGGTGTTGTTGATCTCCCCCTTTATTCAATTGTTTGTTTTATTATTACAAATATAATGCTCATAATTTAAATTATTCAGTATAATTTATATAACGTTATGGAGATAACATTGTTCGTATTTTTTCATTTGTTTCATAAATTTAGATGTTGTTATTATGCATTGTTTTTATTTCCATGTATATATATTACAAATTTAAAATAAAAATACATGTATATTGTTATACCATTTATCTAATTGACTTATTCTATAACCAACATATCCTATTTACAAACTAAACCTTTAATCGAATGGTAGAATAATTTCAGAAAAAACAATTCATCCAAGATACTACAATAGTTGCATTGATTGTAGTAAATCGTACTAAAGTTCCAATTAATTTTTCCATAAATAAATTTCAGATTTCTTCAATGAATGCGATTTTTAAAATCCATTTTTATACTATTAAAAAAATTATAGTTCCGACCATTTTTATTTATAAAATTTATTATAAAATGTTGTATATTATTTCTTTTCATATATATTATGTAATATAATTTATGAATTTAACAAGCATTACAATTTCGATTAATAATAATATAAAATGTATATATTTCATATATTTTCTTATAAATTTCAAGTTTAACTGTAATATTTAAAATCTAAGTGTAATCTCAACGATTTACAAGCACGTATAAAACAAAATAAAATATAGAATGCCATAAAGAGTTAATAACTTAAATATTTTACAAATTTTTATAAAAAAAACTTTTATTTAAAAAATTTTGTTTATTCTACTACATTATTTGTTTTAATATTTAAAAAATTGTGAAAAAAGATTGTGATTTAAAAAACTTAACAGATAAAAAATTAATTAATAATATGGGTTCGAATAAATTCGACAAAGAAATTAGAAAAAATCCATTTATTAACTTTAAATAAATTACAACCGCGTTTCTTGCAGAACATGAATTTTTTATATTGTCGATTAGTATTTAATAATCACAAATCTTATACTATTTAATTACAACTAAAATGAATCAAGAATTAGATTAAATAATAATAATGTAATAAAAACACTAAAAATTATTACGATATAAACAGTGCACATGTAAAGAATTCGTTGATTAAAATTAAATTATAAAAATGCGATACAATCAGTGTTTATTCAATATGAAAAATATTATAATAATATACGCGTTTTTTATTTTACATTAACAATTTTTTATTTTAAAAGTACCTTTGGATTAAAGAAAAAAAACGATTCTTTACATTAATGGCACGACTTTATTTTTTTTGATGAAACGCTCAAACTGCTTTTAGTTTTACATTAATAAATATTTTCTAAATTTACTGTTCTAAATCGTAAACCATAACTGAAATCTTAATCAAATCTTAATAAATTAAAACTCTAATTCACTTGAATATTTTTAAAAAATTTCATTAATTTTATTATTATAAAAAATTTTTGTATTATAAATATGGTACAATTAAAGAATATATACAATGATACGCCGAATATTTATAGAAATGTATAGACTATCAGCCACGACGGAAACTTCTAAACAGCAAAAGAATTACAATGAAGTTCATTTTTAAATTTTCTTCTATAATAGATGTTTCAAAATTACGATAATAATTGTTTATTTACCAAAGAGGTTTATATTCATAAAATACTCTTCTGTTATCATTTGGAAATAACTTAATTAATATATATATACGCAGTAACACTATTTATTATAAATATTTCTTATACTCCTCTATACTCCATTTAATATCAAAAATATTAAAAATACATGTTTAGTTGAATATTTCTTAAAAACTATATTATTAAAATTTTTTTTTTAAGTATTAACTATAAAAGTGATCAATATGTAGCTATTATTATTTGATATCTTAGGTTATATCGTATTTTTTTGTTTTTATGATGTATTTATAAAAAGTTTATCATTCAGTAAGCTTATAGTATAATAAATAACTTTAGCATATTAATAAAATTATTTTTTAATAAAATCGTTCTACACAATTTAAAAGCCTATGAATATATAAAACAGGTTTAACAAATTTAAAGGATCAATATTTTACTAAAAAAAACAAGATAAACTCAAATAATCTATATTTCAATATTTTAAAAATACAAATAAAGAGATAGATATGTTAAGAAAAACATGTACTACCTATTTATTAATATCAACTAATACATTTTAAATTTTAAAGTCATCAAAGAATTACTTAAAAATAGCGTTTTGTTCAAATAAACAAATTTGTAATTATTAAAATTTTTAAATTTGTAAAATATAAATAATATTTAAATGAAAAAAAATAACAGATAAAGATTAATTTTGAGTTAAATAAATGTTTTTCTTAAATATCATTTAATAAGTATATGAAAATTGGTTTTTGGACTTTAATCAAAGCTAACTTTAATTAATAAATTCATTAATATAATTTTATAAGTAGCAATTGTTTTCCCCTTATTAAAAAATTAATCATTAACATAATATAAGTAATATACCAAATGATATTATATAAATAAGTTTCTTTACAAATGTTATATTAATTAGCCCTCATAATCTAGTGGTACCCATCATGTATCAGCAACAGCATTTATTAGTTGATTTAATACAGGATCTACTTTCCTTTCTAAATCAAGAATGTGGCCTGTATTACAATCATGGCTAGCAATAAAGCTTATTACTAAAGGTAATTTGTTGATTTGAACGACCTAAAAAGAAATTTATATGTTTTTATATTAAATACTGTTACAATGATTTTAAAATACATAATATATAAATATAGATAAATGTACATATATCTAGTAAATGAATGTTTATATAAAATATTTTTTGTACTTATTTTTTAATATTACCTAAAAAAATTCTATTAATATAATAATTAAAATTTGAAAAATCTAATTTATACTTAGAAAAATATAATTTAATTTACTTTATATCATGCAGTTGTTAAATTTTGAATATAAACTACAGTGTTTATTACCTGGTAACTACTATACATGCAAATAATTACATTATTTTTTCCAAGACCAAGTTTACTTCCTTGATCAGTTGCCATTCCAAAAGTTGAAAGAAAACTTGCTCTCATTGCCAATTCTGGGGCTTTTTCATTTGCAACAAAAACAGCCGGTACTCCATCTCTATCAGTTATTAAAATACTGTGTAGCCCTTCAACTTGATTCAACAATGTTTGTAGAAACTTTTTTAAATCCTAAAAATGAAAAAATTATTGTGTACAGTATTATGGCATTCTTAATGAAATATTCTAATCAAGTGTTTTCATTAAGTGGTAATGTATAACCTTAACCCAATGTCACCATGTACAAAAATTAGTTTATACCCTTCTGAGAAAAAATTGCCATTTGATATACTTACTGAACTCATTTTGTAAAAGTATTTATATAATAATTTGATAAGCTTGTATATATAAATTATAAAGATAAGGCTAAAGAAATTTGGAAGAAGTGTTGACAATTTGTTCTTCACGAAACGGAGTTAAATAAAAATAAAAATGAAACAACAGTTAAGCATGTATTTTAAAACCGTATGGTTCTAAGCTCATAAGAAAGTTCAACCTCCGACTACACGGTGATGACCTGATGACATACGCAATTTTAGACTAGTATACGATAAAAATTATAATTAAATTCGTTATGTTGGTACTATCCTTTAGTCATAGAGATACATCCATCATCCATATTCCATACACTCTTATTTTTAATAAAAAAAAATTACAAAGGCTTTTCAAATAAATATGACATCTTCAAATTTAAAGTTATTATATAATAACATTAAAAAAAAATAGTTATTATACAATGATATTCGTGTTTGATTTTCTTAGATCACATATGAATATTTTCATTACTTACTTTTTAACGCAAAAGATCGATAAAACTTTAATAATAATTAGATCAAAATTTATATAATTATTGATTTCATATAATCTAATTTGATTGAAATTTAACTCAAAATGAATCTGCTAATTTTTTTTTGTTTTAATAACGACTTATTGAATAATATAATATAATACTACATATTTTACATTTTTTTTTTTAATTTAATAAAATAGTAAATATAATAAAACGACCATAATAAAATAGTTATTCTTATTTAAAATTTCAGTTATTGAATAGTTTTTAACAACTTAAATTCTTCAAAATTAAACAAACTATATAAGAAAAATTTCAATTATGTTTATTAAAAACTAATATTTGTATAATCAGTTGAATAACTTTTAACTGGAAGTCATATAATGAACATTGACATTTACATTTCTATTATTAATTACTTATCAAATATATAAATAGAAAAAAAAGATTCATTAGATTTCTTTGTTTACGTAAAATATTTTGATTAACAGAATTGATTATATTAATGACAACCTCCAAATGAAAACATTTTTGGAATATCTTGTCCATAATAAATTTTAGCATTTTGAGATAGAGATTTATATTTTTCAAGCTCTAAAAATTCTTTTGATAATAATAATTTATTAGCTTCTGCTTGTTTAGACATTTGATAATAATTAGCATCTGAATGACTTTTTTCTCGTGATAAATGCATTTCATCTTCAATCGATGCTATGAGTTGAAGTGATTCTTTTTCCATTATTTTCTGATTAAATTGAATTTTTGCTACTTGAGAAAATTTTTCAGCTTCAATAATTGCTTTCCTTCTATCAGTCTCAGCATCTTGTTCTACAACTTTTTGATGCTGAGCAGATATTAAAAGTTTTGTTTTCTCTGCTTCCCTGTAAGTTTTATATCAAATATTACCAAAAAATTACCAAAATTTCAAATTTTATTTATCAAATATTGACACATGAAACTTTTAAATATTTAAAAATAGAATAAAATTCAAACAATATAAAATATAATTGCTATTTACATGAGCTCATAATTTGTTCTAATACTTTCAGGAATTTTTGGTTTTGTAACTCTTACTGCTAAAACACTCAATCCAGGAGCCATTTTATTTAAATCTCTTTGCAATGCAGTTTTGAGATTTTCATCAATTTGATCAAATAAATCAATATAAACTTCTTGTAAGGTATGAACTGAACAAAATTGATTTAGTTCATGATGAATTTTATTAAATATTAAGGATCGATCATAATCTGTGGTATAATTTTTAACGATATTATACACTAGAAAAAAAATTTTTTTTAAATTATAAAAGGTTTTATTAAAAATGCAGATAAATCAAAATAAACTTACCACTATTAACATCTAAAATATTTACAACTTCAATTCTATCAAAATATATCATGACTCCTCCACTAGTTCCACAAGGAACATTTTTAACTTCGTCAGTTTGTAAAGTTATTTGAACTGAACGAAAAGTTGTTATAATTGGTATTATCATATGAAAACCTGGACTGCTAATGTCGGGTAGCAATGCTCCACCCTAACACAAAAATTAAAAGTTTTTTAAATTATTTTTACTGTTACAAATTAGCAATTAAAAAATATGTAGGGCTTGTAACTCACTCTGTAATATACACCTACGTATCCTTCTTCAATGAGATGTAGAGAAAAAAACAATAATATTCCTGAATTCATCAAAATATAAATAGCAATTGTATTTTTAGTAACCATTTTTAAGAAAAATTTGTAGGAAAATATATAAAGTCAATACTATAAATTTTAAAACAATTGGGACTCGTTATGTCATTGTTATTAATGTTTGAAGAAACATCTATTTATATCCAATTATTTATTATTTTAAACGATACTTGTAATACTCATTAATAATATTAAAAATGCATGTGAATTTGCAATGATTATAAGTTTTTGGTTACAAAGTGAGGTTAAGGTTCATAAATACTTCAATGAAACATGCAAAAAAAAATTTTTTTTTAATAGATATACCATCCATACAAATTATTCTTTATATCCATATTTCTGCTTTCTTTCTTATAAATTGTTTTTATTTACATCAAGAGAAATTAAACAATAACAAATGATGCCGTTACTATGCCAGCACTTGTGTCGTAAGTGTCGCAACGATTTGTTGTACAATATGTATAATGTACTTGTGGTTAAATTGGGATTTTGTATTTTGCGCAATCTTATCTGTAGTTCTGAACTCTGTAGCTGTACATTGTATATTTGCATAAAAATATAAAAGTTTTTAAATTGAGGGGGCAGCAAATGATGTGAATGGAATTATGATATTTTAATTGACTTTTTGCAAATTTTATAATTAACATTAAAATAATATTTCCACTGAAAAATAAAAAAAATTTACTTTTTATAATACCAACGCTAGAGCCTCCATAGTTCAGTTGGTAGGGCATATCTATAAATTAGGAATAAATTTTTACCTCGCATATTTTTAAATTTTGTGGTATACCAATTACCAATTACCAAAACAATTTTTAAATAATCCAGAATTATGCAAAATTGCAAATTAAACTTTGATTAAGTTTAAAGAAAAACGAACTTCAAAACATAATTTTAAAAACAATATTACTAGCATTTAGATAAACATTATTAATTGTATCCATGTTATATTATCAGGTAATTAATAAGTTCATTAGACATGATAAATTGCATTTTAAGAATATAAAATATCATTTACATATTCAAAGTAGTATTATCTACACTGTAAGAATAATTGTCATTACATCCATGTAAATGTATAAGGATCATGCGTAATAATTTAATTATATGTACTGCCTACTTATTAGTATCTTATAGTAATTACAATTATAAGTTCTCTAGAAACACGTGTAAATATAAATATATAAATATATTTATTTAAAATGTTTTGACTTTTTAACAATATTTATTAACACTCTATATTATACATCTATTCAATATCAAAGGATTATCATTTAAAATGATAACCCATTGAATAACATTTTGTATTTATTACTCTGAAAAGGAAGAATGATTGTATCAGTATAATGAATATAAAGTTTATTTTTCATACCTTATCTCCCATTATATTACCTCTATTATTAATAAATTTTTGAGTTTGTCAGTATTATACATATATGATTATTAATAAGTTTAAAATATAATGTTTAACTACCTCTTACATGATTCTTGTGTACTGCACGTTGGTGTACGGATAATATATATATATATATATATATATATATATATATATATATATATTATAATATATATTGTATAAATTATTATATATATATATATATATATAAACATAAATTGAGTACAAATAAAAGAAAATATACAAAAATACAAATATATCCTTTCGAATCTAAAACTATATCACAATATTGTTATAACCGAATAATAATAAAATAATAGTAGTAATACCTTTTAGACTTTAAAAATTTAATATTATAATAATAGAATGATCTAAAGAATAATATTTTGCTTTTGTATGCTCATCCATAATTTCTATTTTATTTTTAACTACTTAAATAATCCTTGTACGACTGTAAACAAATTTTCAAACAATTTTTTTAATGTGCTACGATTAAAAAATAAAATGATGATGAAAAAAATTAACAATTATAAATTCCATTGGATTTTCAATTATTTTATTTTTTTCCGTTGTCTCTTCTGTTGACGATTTTGCTTTTCTGTAATTGAATTTTCTTGAGAAAATTGTAAAAATTTAGTATCCTCGATATTTTGCTCAAGAAGCTTCAAATCAAATATAGCACGCTTAGCTAACACTGCTTCTGGTGTATTTGTTGGTTCTAGAAGCAACATCGTTAATGATTTTTTTAAGTATCCTTTAGCTACATGTAATTGAGAAAGTAGTTCCTCGGCCGAGATTTCACGAGCAGTGTAAGCACGATTAGCTAACATCGAGATTGGCCGATGCATTTCATATAAAATAATACCTAAACATTAAATTAATTGTTCAAATATACTTATTAATTAATTATTCAGCAAGCTAATGAATTCAGCAATAATAACATATATATTATAAACCATATTATTTGTACAGTAACTGAAGCTTAATAACTAGAATTTTATTTGCATTATATGTAGAATTTATTTTTGCTCTTATGTAAGAATAATATATAAAAAATTCTAAATAAATGTTAAAGAAATGTTAGCTATAACTTTTCAGTATAAATCTAGCACATGTTGCAATTTTTTTAAAAAAAATTTTTGTTTAAATCTATATGTTTTGTTTATAATGATCAAAACGTCAAGTAAAGAAATTTAAAATTTGTTGTATTTTTGAAAAGATAATATTTACATTTAATTGTAAGGGAAATACTGCATGCATACCATAATGAAATTTTAAAATAATATGACGGCTGTAATAGATTTTTGATATTATCAATAAAATTATTATTAATATTTACATATAAAAACATATATATTTAAAATTAAAAAATTACAAGCTCAAAATATGATAATTAAGAACAATTATGAGACAGTTTACTTTAATTTATAAAATATTTAGTAAAAAGTTCAATTTATAGTTTTTATTTATATTCAATTAATTATATTTATTATATTATATTATATTTATTATATTCAATTTATAGTCATTTATATTTACCGAATAGAAACATATTTTTAATTCACTAATCAAAACTAAGTTATAATTTCCGTCCAGAAATTACAAAAATAATCAAATGTATTTTAAATAACAAAATTAGTTTAAATTTAAAAAATATGGGGATGAAAAGTTTATCCTATAAGATAAAATTTATCGAATAAATTGAAATTTATTTTAAAAATAAGAATATAAAAGTACCTTTCAGTCTTGATATTCCTGGTTCAACAATTTCTAAAACATTAATTAGTTCTTCATATAGCTGCAGCATTCTTTGTAAAACTTTTTTTTGTAGATTTACGCTTGACAATTGTTTTCGGTAAATAGCAAGCAGTTCTTGCTTCAATGGTAATAGTATAAAATGATTTTTGTGAAAAGATCTTGATAATTTCTGGAGTAAGTGCTCTATTTCCTATACGATGTCGAATTATTTAATTATTAATTACATAATATTGATAATAAAATAGTAAGCTGATTTTTTGAATATCATTAAAAATTAATAAAATAAACCTTATAATTTGTAATATCCAATTGGTTAATCAAGTCCTTACTAATATCTAATGTTCTTTTTATGAGGCAGCCAAAATATATGCGCTTACATTTTCGACACTGCCATTTAGTTTTATACCCATACGGATCTTTCTCGTCAGGATTTTGAATTGCTACATAATCTTTTTTGCAACGTGGACATAAGATGCAACTGAGATAAGAACCGCCTTCTAGTGGATCCTTACATGCACCACAATCGCAACGAAAATATTTTCCTTCTTGTAAGTGCTGCTGTCTCTCAATCGATCCCTGTAAAACAATTACATTTTGTATCAAATTAAAAAAAATCTAAACATTATTGTATAGAGTATTCTATAAGTTTACAATTATCGTCGCCACATAGAAAATAACAATAAAATGAAGTAAATAAAATTTTAATTTACATTGTACGAACTTGTTAAAAATCTTGTTTAAAATAACGTTAAAAGTAATGTTAAAATGCAATACCATTGCAATGAAATTATATTCTGAATGATCACAGAACCGATAATAAGATGGAGACAAATTTACACAAACATCAGTTGTTTGCAAGGAATTAAAACGCAATGATCAAAGCTTACCAAGAGGCAAGACGTGTAGTTAAAGGAGATGGCCTCGCCGGCCCTTAGGGGTACCGATGCATATACAGACATTTGAAAGCCATCGTCGACGCTCACGTGGGCCGTTGCCCGGCAGGCGTGACCCATTAACGAAGCCTCCGAAAAAAGGCCACGCAGGAGGCTCGGGGTTGCGCCCAAGACCACCGGACTCCGTAGCTCGAAGGTATTTACGTCGACGATCCCACAGAGACGCTGTAACGATTCGTCCTTCTCATCGGCAGGGAGCAGCTCAAGTTCCCGGAACACCTATTGGCATCGTTATGTAATAATAAATACCTTTCGATTTTGCTTGTGAAGTATTTGACTACGATTGCATAAGCATAAGTCAAAATACATGAGTACAAGTAATTAAAATGAGCAAAGAAAATTATAATGACATAGTATGTTATTAAGAGCGGTAATATTTGTCTTGCGATAGAGGAGCATCTGTCAAAATATTAAATCAAAACTCATAACAATATCGTACGTTGATTATATTTTTTTCACAATTCTTCCAAACAGCTGTGTTTCTTCTCTCATTTACATGTGCTTCCAAATTCCAAATTCTCTGCCAAGCCTCAGAATTATTACTTTTAAGCATCCATAACCGAAAATGAAGCAATATTTTTACAAGGGATTCAATATTTTGAAGATATAAATTTTGTTTACTCTGAAAAATATTGCATTCGTTGACTGAATGAAATCCCATCGTGTTCTAAAATATATAAAGGAAAATATTTTATATATTTATATATTTAAATATTTATCACAAACTTAGATATAAATAATTTATTATAAAACCTTAATTATAATTTATATTCAACAGCTTATGCATTTTCTAAATAAATAATTTACGAATATAAAATAATTTGCGAATCTTAATTGGTCAGTTATATATTTTTTCAGAAATATTTTCTAGGAATAATGTTAAGGTAAAATACCTCACAAGCTTCGTTGCATAGAGGAGCAACATTGCATTTCGAACACGTATAATTATAGTTATTTGCCTTCTCATTTGCTTGTAATACGCGCATGCAAGCAAAGCAAAAAACGTTAGTCTCAAAAATAGCTGGTCCCACAGCCAGGGCATTTTCTCGAAAAATCAGTTCTCCTGCTGAAAGATCTTTAGCTGCTACTAAAAATCTAAATGATTAGTAAATTGATTAAATATTGTTTATATCGGAATGAATCATTGTTTTTATTACTTGTCGATTATGTTTAAAGTACGTTAAAACTGCTTTTGTATACATACTTATGTATAAGCATAATCAAGAAATATAAAATTAAAAGAACACAATTTTTTTTCAACATTGAAATAATTTATCATAAGATTGTAGTTCTAAAATGTTTTTAAGAACATCGTTATAAGCAAATTAAGATGTCAATTTTAGCATAACAACTATATAAAAATAACATACCTTCCTAATTTTTTTGAATACGATATATTATATTTTTTCGATGCTGGACTAATAGATAACGATTTTTTATTCATTATCTTCTTATTTTGTAAATATTTGCTTATAAAACTATTACGATTTAAATTTTTTCAATAGAGGAAAACACTGCAGAGACTTACTCTTAATAGGATTTCATTTAATTTCACTTTACAATTGAAACAGATATTTTTAGCCTTCTAGTTAGCTAGTACGAAATTAAACAATATAGGTTTGTTCGCTACGAAGTAGTGCCTTCGGTAAAATGCTTTGTGTGTAAAATCAGTGTGTAAAATTTGTTTTCGTATTTGCACATATAAACTTTCATTTATATGAATATTTAAAAACACAAATTTGTCAATGCCAGTTAACGTCCATTTAAATAAACTGACCATAGATCAACGGCGGACTCATGACAATGGTGTTACTATTTCACGATTAAAAACTGCGATCATTTATTACCCATCGTAACTTTATTTCGTAATTTTATTTAACCAAATGCTTATAGTAATTAAATAAAAGTACTACCCCGTAGTTGAGCATAATTACCATATTATGAATCTATATATTGGTTTTAACGTGGAATGATATCAGTCACTTTTTAAACTTCAGATAGGTAAACAGAAAAAATGTTTAATGCCTGGTACGTATATTTAATATTAATAAATATACAATCTGTATACTATAGGTAAAACTTTACGATTTTTTTTGTTTAAAAGTTTAAGTACGTACAAACAAATTTCACGCAATCACGTAATAATTAGAAAACGAATTCTATTAGCCATTAATTAATTCGTTAAAAACTCTTAATAATAAGAAAGGTCTCATATATGTGAATATACATAAGAACAATTGGTATACATAGGCAGTAATCAAAGGCTTACATCGATGCTTATAAATCAATGAAGAGGTAGACATAACCAATCTAAGAAGGATGATATAGAAGAAAAGAATATTACATAGAAAAATTGTATTTAAGTAATATAGTACATTAAATATGAACTTTGGGTGTAATTTACATAGTCGATATAATAAAATAGTTACAGATCATCAATTGAATTCTGAAGTTGACGAAGTGCTTGAATTGCCCCTTCACCGACACTTGCCTCGGGTGTTCCTTTTGGTTCCAGCAAGAGGATGTCGGCAGCCTCCTTGAGAATCTTCGCAACCTCGATCATCTTGGATTTGAGAGCAGAAGCCTCGATAACGTCGGCTTGCCACATGCTTTTGGCAAGGAAGAGAAGGGGCGCATGAAGCTCGTACAAGACCATACCGCGAGAGCGCGTCAAGCCTGGCTCTACTACGTCCAGTACCTGAAGTAACAACCGGCATATGTCCACTTTATGCTCCAGCACCACGTCTGGCAAATCATCCAAGAAGTATTCGTCGACATGGCCATACAACTGACTCAATGAATACCTGTCGATGGTTATGAATATTTTTCGTTATACTGTGTAATACTTATTCGTCGCAGCCCGTAGATCTGAGTAGGAATACCTACTCGAATATTTTGAAGCTATTGTAAATAAAGGTTATATGAGTAATTACAATTATAATTAAATCGATTCATTTTTATATAATTTTGTACGTATTCTACAAGGAATGTTGAGTAAAGTATTTCCTAATAATTACTATTCTATGATTTAAAATATTAACTAATTGGTATTTAATTTATTGTATACTTATTCAACAATTTATAGTATAATGCCTGGAAAAAAAATATTTTTTTAACACCGATGTGCATTTGTTTAAGCGAACCTTGGTATAGTCAGGAGAGCGTGTCGAGGATGTAATACCGAATGATACTTTTTTATATAATTTTCCCTGACATTAACTGCTTCTGGTCCGTCAATAATTGTAAAGGTCTCGACTTTCTCCATTTCTGTATGAATAATCTTTTGTACTTTATTCACAGCTTCTCCATTTGTCGAAAATTCGCAATGGGTGCACTTCCATCGACTTGCAGAATCTACAGGAAAAATTCTATTAGGAAATTTTCAGTAATGCTTCATTAGTAATGCTACAACTGATGATTAATTTTTATTGATTTTGGTAAAAGCTTAGATAATTTATTGTCAAATATTTTTATTTAATATTGTCATCAGTTAATATTGTCAAATAGTTTTTGAAGGAATTAAAATTTTCATTAATTTGTAAAAAAATTATAATGATTTTATTTTTGCTCAACTGAATTAACAATAAAACAAAATATAAATAAATTAAGTGGAATTAAATTACGTATAAAGTATTTTATTATTTAGACTTTACAATTAAAAATGCAAGGATTTCATTATTATTGGAAACTTAGAAAATTATTTGATACCACAAGAGTTAAACGGCTATAATAAAAATTACTTTTAAGAAGATGATTTGACACGAAAGCACCCGCGGTGAAAATATCTGACCTAAAGTTAAGACTGTTCTTAAAAGCATTGAAGCACTGATTTTGGCTAGGTGATTATTTCCTATTGCAAAGGCCCTACTTTAAGGCTCTTACCCAGGGAGTCAAGAGGAAGGACTATTCCATTGTCGCACTTGTTGCACTTGAGGGAAGACATGTGCGTGCCAAGCTCCGTAGGGTCGGCACATCTATTGCACGTGCAGACGAAATACTTGCTATCGAGGAGACACTCGCGGCGAATTAACGTCGGCAGCAGAGCATGAGTATAATTACTGAAGAGCTCTTCACCAGCTGATACTTTTACTGACGTCCTTAAATGTATTCTATGCAAAGTAATAAAGTACCAGTTATTTGTCAAGTACCCTCTTAGAGCTTTATTTACCGTTTTTGTCATTGTCGTTTTGTCTTTTGATACTTTAATTACATTTATATTGCAGAAAATCAAATGTTATACGACAATATTTGCTATTTATAAGGTCTTAATAATTAGTCTTATAATTAATCAAAATTAGTTATATGGACATTTTTAAAAGAAGACTAAAAAGAAGCTTCTGGAAAAATCTATACTAAATCAGATTGTAAAGGTACGCACTACACGATATTCTTAATCTAAGCAATAGAACTATCATTAATTTTCCCATTAGATATGCATGATGACAAAGTAATGACGTAATTCTACACTAAATTTATATTGAAAAATTACATTCAAATTAATTTTTTAACAAAATTCTAATTAGCAAATGAATGATATACCTATAATCCGTGGGAACGACGCTATGGACTGTGTTGGCGATACACGAGTGGCTTAAAATTGCGACTATAGGATATAAAGCTCTTGCCAAAAATCCTTTAGCCGTCCTGATTTCGTAGCAATTTATTTCTAAGATTCCACATACTAATTGAATGCTTTCTTCTGAGAATCTGTGTTTTTAAAATATTTTATTATTCTTATACATATTTTTATCTTACATATTCTTGTATATTTTTGTTAAATTCCAATGAAGCAAACCCCTTTTTTTGATTTAATATATATTTAAATGATATGGTTGAATGAAAAATCCTTACAAATCATAGCTAAATAAGCAATAACATTTTTTAAATCTAGTACTATCCCTATATAAATATATATATATATATATATACATAATTTATTATCGAAAATCTGATTGAGAATCTTGCATTAATTACTATTATTCCTTTTTATAAAAATTTTATGGGACTCGGAGCATTTAATCGAGTATAAAAAGACTAATTTTAAGGATTTCATTTACAAACTTAATTATTTTATTATGGGAAAGTCATCATTCTTTTACTTTATGACTAAGCTTTTTGAATAAAGATGCACATGCATTAATATACTTTTTGGTTTATACGAGTAGAATTTAATGTTCATTTTCAATGTTTCAATTATTTTTCATAATTTCAAGTTTAATTAGTTACATTCACATTTTTTAAAATGGTTTTTTATAATTATACAAGAAATTCAATTTTAGCATAGCTTTTATTGCATAGATTTATTTAGACGATTGAAAAATCATCAACTGATGTAATATAATTATGTTTAAAAAAAAACATTATTCCAAGCCTGAATATGGTTTGCTAAATACAGTTTATTGTTCTCATTTCTATAATTTTATTAAATAATATTGATGCTGCCATTCCGAGATGTATTGTAAATTTGATCGCTACCTGTTAATATTGAATCAGTTTTCTTGTTATAGATACATTAAACATCGGTGATATATGATATAAATATTATTAATTGTTTTTCCAACAGCCAACTTGATTAGACAAATTTTATAGTACATGTATAAAATTGTTTAATTAACTTGTGATAATATCTTCATCATTTTTGTAAGCTTTTTAAAAAATTTTGTATTATAAATTCATAAAATTATGTAGATTAAATGCTTAAATTCTTAAGCGTTGCAGCTTATATATTATTAATCGAATAGATTAAGTAAATGTGTATAAATTTTTTAGGTCCGATCTTTCCCCGCCCTATTGTTCACTATAACTTTTGTATAAGTAATATTGATTAATTAAAATTTTTTCGTTAAAACATATATTTTTAGTATCCTCTAAACTATTCGTCTAATTTGAATTACATTTAAAGAATTGAATGGATCCTATATTAAAATTTTTTTACAAAAAAAAATAGAAAATCTTATTATAAGTTCATTACTTTCAGTTGTTAGAATAAATAAAAAATATCAGATTAAAGAAATGTATTACGTCATTTTATACAAATCTGATACTATTCATAAACATTTTTGTATACTAATTAAAAAATATTAAAAAAAAAAATTGTCGTAGATATTATGAAAATTATACATGAATATTTAAATTACTTGTATGACCGACATTAAACATAGCCAACAAGAAATTTTAATTTTAGAATTAAAAAAAATCTAATAAATATTTAGAATTATTATTTTCTGTTGTAATTTATATTAAATATGCAATTAATATTTATCGAGTATAGAAAAATATGAAAATGCATGAAAATGATATGTACCTATCTAATTTTAATCGCTTCCGTAAATATTCCACAATGTTTATGTGATCAGTGTTCCATTGTGACTTTTGGCACCTCTTCATGTTGTGCGCTTCCATGTCTTTAACCTCTTTCTTCCATCTCTCGGAATCTTTTTCCGAAGCTAGTAAAACTCTCAACGGAGTGATGCACTCGAGTTGTGGAATCCCACTTTTATGATCATTAGATAAAGCTATTTCCACGTTAAATTTTTCTTTGACATTTGCGAAAATCTGTAATAATATTGTACAACAAGCTATAAATTCATAAGGATCAATTTTCGTTACCTTAGATTTAAAATTATAACGTCACATGGCTTGATTAAATTATACACAAATGTATAAATAATAACTATAATATATTATAATATCTGTATTACGTAATCTATAATATATATAATAATATAATATTATTATAATAACTGTATATTAATAAATTACTGCCCGTACGCGAAGAATGCTCTACGATGGCACCCTCCACTCTAATCGAATTGAAAATAAAATCTTACCCGCGAGAATTTCTGTTCGTACGGGGAAAACGTTTTAGAAAATCAAAACGTAAAAGGAAAACTTAGAAGCTTAATACGGAGCAGCTGCATAAGGCGCGTACGTTTTTAAATGTCGCGAATGAAGAACGCGTCTCTATAATAGCCTAGATTGGATAATTGCATACGTGGCATAAAGTAGAAAAGGAATGTATGTAAAACAGCACGTGTAGCGCCGATGCCTTACTGACGTACCCGACATTCATAGTCCTTGTGCTGGGTTTGGGCCTCACACGCTGCCGAACACACGGGCCACCCGCAAATCGAGCACAGGGGTCTAGTGTCCAGGGAGGCTGGCCAGGGGCTGTAGCAACTTAGGCAAACGGGGTATGTGAAGCTCTTTGGCCCAACGACGAATGGCATTTCGCTAAAAACTTCTTCTCCGGGCTCCAAATCCTTGCTCGCCACCATGTATCTGCCCACTCGATCGTTTCGCAAGACTTTATATTTTTCCACGTGGTCCTAAGCAACGGTGTTTATCGACTTTCATTTTACGGATAATACTAGTAAAACGCGAACTGAGGATTTTTATTTTATTTTTATAAAGAAATATATATACTTATAAACGATCTTGCAGACACAATTTTACCATTCATTGGATCGACTCGTTGCTTATTCGAACAAAGGGATTATTTTTATGTATTTATTTACAATTTAAGTATGAGTGTTTTTTTCAATTTTTTTTTTTAAGAATACCTTCTATGGATTGCTACTAAGTCAGACGATCATACAAGTCAAAGGAAGGAGCGTCTATTCAAATAATGTTAATCAAATCTTGTAGTCAGTATCTTTTATTACAAGGGTCAATGTAGAAAATGATGAAATTAATTTTATTAAAATGATTAGAAAAGCATGAAATTTGATATTTCACGAGATATTTCACACTATGATATTTCACTTGTTCGCGCGTTTGCAATTAGGAGCATTCATAATTCCAAATCAGTCAGATTAATACATTCCCAGTCGATTTTAAGTATTACCATTTTCGTTCCTGATACGACGAACACCAACCAAGTAAATAAGGAACTCGCTTATTATTCACTCAGATCAATGAACTGCTCTATCGTCCAACTGCAACTGAAAGGTCCCGCTGGTCAACGTAGCTTTTTATATTGATGATATTGAAAACAAAATTAACCTGGCGTAGTGACGCCCAGTAACAATGGTAAAATCTAGATTGAACAGCGCGCCTCTTCTTTCTTATTACGAGGCTAAATGACGAACTCTTAATACGCATTGTATTTTTGGCTTCTGCATGCTAGAGTGTTTTAGAAACAACGAGTAGATGTACCGCCTCCACGCGTCGAAAATGCAATTATCTTGTGGTTTATGTTTACATTTCTATTCATAAATGTACGTAGAAACGAGAAGATTACCCGATCTATGTCCGAACTCACTACTGCACACACTTAACTATATTTTTAGTACATTGACTGTGTCTATCGGGTATTATAAAAATTGTCAATATTACAACATCAAAAGTGATTGCTTTGTCAATTTATTTATTATTTTAATACATGCAAAATGTTAAATTTTTATTATAAATATACAAATCTACAAACATTAAAATAAATTTTAAAAAGTTGATATTTTTGTAATTGATAGTCAATTTATGAACCACGTAATAAATCAACAAATAATTTAAAAAATAATCCTTAATTGTTTTCACAATTAAAATTCCATACCTACTGTCCTACATTAAATTATTTTATCATTTGTAAATAATCTTTGTTAAATATCAAACAATTATAATCAGATTATTATTAACTTATTGGCAATTAAAAAAATTAAAAATTATAGATTATGCATTGAAACATTTGAAAATGTTTATCTTAATAATGCCAATTTTGAATATTAATCACGCATACAAAATAGAATTTAGTTATCATTACATAGTAATATGATTTTGTATATTTAAAAATTTTTGCCTTATCAATAATTTTGTTAAATAGTCAATCTTTTGACAAATACATACGCAACTGAAGAATTAATTTTTTTATTGAAATTTTTATATTAAAATATCATCTTTAATAAACAAAATATTGCGATACTTTACAGTTACAGGTCAGTTATTATGTATTATTGATTCGAGTGCAAGTGCAAATTACGTAGTTGATTTAAATTCTAACGTGTCTTTATACATTTCTTTTCGCTTCGTTATTTAAATAAATAAATATATATATATATAAATATATATATATATAAATAAATATATATATATGTATAGATAGATATATAATCATAAATTATTTAAATACATCAAATATATTGATAGGATATAGAATTTGTGATCGATATTATACAGATTTAAACCATATATTTTTACGAAACTATTCTTTGTCTTATAAAAATTCGACATAAATATAAAATTTTGTAAACGATTCATAATCAGCGTATTACATGCTTATAGACCTCTACTTTTTTTGCAGGATTTTCAATACTGAATCTTCATATTTTAAAATGTGACAGTCAAATACAGTTAATTTTCTTAGAATGTTATATATATATATATATATACATACATATTTTATAGATATTTCTAACATAACTGCATATGACATAGGTACGAAATTTCTATTTCTATTTTTTAGTACAAATATAGAATTAAAAAGATTAGTAGCTACACAAACTTCCTTTGATCGTTATTTAATTAAATTTTCTTAGTTTATTCGTCGCAAGACTTCTTATTTCATTAACTTTAAAATATAACCATAATATTTCTTATCCTCTAAATTTATATAATAACAAAAAGTACCTCTTTTTCAACGAATTATAATTAAAGAACAATATTATTAAAAATTTGTTAGGAAATGTACAATAAATACATATAATTATAACTAATAATTTGTTTTCGTCTGGCATTTATAATTTCTCCAGAATGTTTTACTGTTTTATATAAAAAACATTATATAAATGAAAGTATGCAGTACTAAAAAAATAATAAGAATTTAAATTAAAATTCACTTTTAAAATATTAATGATAATTAAATACCAAAAAATATTGATTAAATTTAAAATGCAAATAATTAATGCTTTATTTTTTAAAACAATTTTTTGATTGAACATTCACTACTCTGTTTTATTTCATGATTTTTCCAAGCACATCATTTACATGATTAGTTTTTTTCTTCCATTCGCGCAGATACTTTCAAAGTTAAAACAAATTTTAGAATTTATTCTACAGCGAAAATTATGAGAAATATTTATAATTAGAGTATATTTTAACTAGATTATTTTTATTTATAGAACCTTAGTAATATTTTGAAACTATTTTTTTTAGAATTAATTTATTTATTTATTGTGAATGTAAAATATTAAACTAAAAAAATTTAATTGTTAATCAATATTAATTTATAAAATATTTAATTAATTAATTTTTTTTCTAATCTACTTTTCTTGGAAATAATTTACATTGTTTTTCTTTTTTAAATTTTTTAAGTCTTCGAGATTATTATAAATTTTAAAAAAATGATCAATTTTTTTTACTATGTTGTGAAGATTAAATTTACACTTTTAGACAGTTTACAAGCCTTTAATATAGCTTAGATTTAGGCTTAAATACATACTGCTTGCTTTATTATCAATAATATTTGAGTTTTTTTAGCTAGGTCGATAACTCCTTCAGCATTCTATTTGTTTCTAGTAAACATAGCGCCATACTTTTTTACAATTACATTATTTTACAATTGCTATCTATTACTTGCTACCAGTCAGGACGTGGTTTATATTATATTCAAAACTTTTTATTGCAGGTTTGTTTATCATGATAATCTTATATTAATGCGGTTGTCTAACATTCGTTGGAATCACAAATATAATTACATGCAAGTAAATCTTAATATTTACTAATTTAAAAAATTCGTAGTTGAGTTATTTAGTCAGCAAGTCATATTTAAAAGTTTATTTACTTATCTATAATACTATTTGTGATTAAAAATGACAAAAAAGGGTATTAAAATATTATATGTTCCTAATCTGTGACACGTATTTCTTAAAATAGTAATTAAATGATTCTTGTGCATCACAGCTTTGACTATTGAACTATAAATTGGAAGATTTAGAAATTCTCATTCTATTGATGCTTATTGAATCTGACAATTTTTATTGATACATACAGCATTATTTATCAACCGATTTGTTTTATTCGGTTCAAAATTAGTTTGCTTAGTATTTATCTTCTTATTCAACTCTAGTATTTTCGCGTCAAGTCTATCAGTTCTAATAAGCTTGACAACAGTAGAAGCTGGAAAAATATTGTTTCTCTTTCTTTGGTATACGTTTTATTTTATTTTAATTAATTTAAGGAAATGACACTTGCTCCGCATGTTAGATGATAGAATGAAAGATAGGCTTTTCCATCAATTTGCTTTTATTCTAATAAAATTGACTATCTATCGGCAACCCTATAAACAGGCTTGGGAATAAGCTTCAGTATTAGCTTTTTTTAAAATTAACTATCCTGACAGGATAATTAATTTACTTTTGTAACAATTAATTTTTTACAGGGTTATTGATTATACTTTATTATAGCTAACAGTAGCCAGAAGGGTTCGGAGATCTTTTTAATGTCTTATGAAACGTTGAAAAGGGCGCCGAACATATGAGATTAAAAAAAATTCACGTAACAATTCAAACTACGTGCTGACTTTTATAAAAGCTTCTTGTGTTCGTGATACTATAATAAATTATAAATCCTTTCGCAACCTTAGACTTAACGGAGACTCACAATTGTTTAGCAAGTGCACGCTGTGATAAATTTAATTATCAAGGGTAATTGATTTTGCAATATAACGCATCTTAAGCTTCCTGCTGTGCACGGGCTTACCAAGCTTACCTATGCCTAAGTGTGCGACTAGTGCCTGTGCTGCCCGTGTGTACTTGATACGGCAAACGCCACAAGGGCACGAGTTCTTCGAACAATGCTGCGATAAATTTAATAACTCGAGCTGTTCGAAGCTTGACCAAATTTAAGGAAGAAACTAGAAAGTCGCGAGTATCTTTCTGTAAGGTTTGGATGATGATGCGCATGCGCCAGTGTCGATGCACAAGCCAACATCAGCAGTATCAGCATTCGTGTACGCGTTGCACAGCCAAATAGTGGTATTAGATCGTATGGGTGGGTTTTTTACTAATGCCTGTGGTATACGTGAACGCAAGAGTACGCGCGCACACACAGCCGCGGCACTACTGCAGCGAGAGCTCGAGCCGCTTGAGCAGTCGACTGATCGGGGAGTCGGAAATCCCATTCTATGCGCATAGCCGATCCTGAACGATCTGAACTTCAAAGTGTCGATTCGTGAATACAGTGAATACTGTACACTGAATACGTCGGACAAGCTTACGTCTGCAGTAGTGCAGTTTGCCGAGACAGATTGAACTCCATTGTAGAAGAAATAATAGTGTAAGTATTTTATCTCGTTGCTTGAGTACTTAATTGAGCACGTGCGCTCGGAGTAAGGAAAACCAAGGAAATAATTCATAATATTAGAGTTGGTTGCTTAACGAGTAATATTAAGCATTTAAGAGTAATCGGTTTACGGAGAGAGAGAAAGAGAGAGAGAGAGAGAGAGAGAGAGAGAGAGAGTAAGAGTATAAGAGTATAATTATTACTCAGCGTTCGATACCGGCACGTGCTTTGCGATAACTCCAGTTCTACGATTGTCATTTCTAACAATCTTAACTCTATATCATACTTTGGATTGTTGACCCGATGATTAATCTAGTTTGATTGATTGAGCATCAATTACATGTCATTATTTTATGATAATGATAAGGCGAGAATGAATTGGAACTAAGTGGAGGTTAAAGCTTACATCGCCATGCACAAGGTGATAACTTGCCTCTTATGTAATAGCTTAGGCAGGTCAATCGCGCTTCTTTTGCTTCTTAATTACTCCTTCTTCTTAGATGAATTTATCTACGGAGGAAAATGCCGTTAGTGAGTGTTTTTGCAACCCGAATGGCTTTAGCTTATGAGTTTTTTTTATATAATGCTTAAGTGATAGCCAACTATCTGAGAAGGTCGTCAATTCTTTATAATAAAAAAGTTATTGTAAGCCATTGATGAGTATTGCGAAAAATTATCAATTCAGTATGCTTTCTGGAGTTTTCATTATTATAATTTAATAGTTTTTTTTTTTTTATAAATTGTTTGATTTATGAATGGTATTTTTTATTGATTGTGTCTTTGTTATTACAAGACGAAAGTGTAATAACATTTTGCAGCTTTTTTCTTTTCATAATCAATATTTATTAATTAAAATATTAAATTATTTTGTAAGTGTGCTTAGTAGCTGTTAATTTAAGTCAATGTAATGCTATGCTACTTATTAATTAGGTTTTTTTTATTTATTACAGCAGAATATGCCTCCTCCAACGTACGCTGATTTGGGAAAAAATGCTCGTAATATTTTTGGTTCGGGATATCATTTTGGTCTTTTGAAACTTGACGTTAAGACCAAAACAAATTCTGGTGTAGAGTTTGCCTCTGGTGGGGTATCTAACCAAGACACTGGCAAGGTTTTTGGTACTCTTGAAAGTAAATATAAATTTAAAGAATATGGTCTTACTTTTGTTGAAAAATGGAATACAGACAATACTCTTGGTACTGATATTTCTCTGACTGACAAGCCAATTAATGGTCTTACTCTTGGTTATAGTTGCACATTCTCTCCTCAGACTGGGTAATTTTTTTATGTATCATTTTGAAATATTCTCAAATTTATTTTATAATACACATTGATATTATAAATCAATAGAAATTATTTTATACGTTTTTTTTTCTATTTAGAAAGCGAAGTGGGAAACTTAAAAGTGTGTACAAACATGACAATGTTGCTATTACTACAGATTTTGACTTGTCTCTAGCAACAGGTCCATTAATTAATGCAAGTGCAGTTGTTGGATATCAAGGTTAAATTTCATTTTATAAAATGCATTTTACAAAACAAATAGTAATTTATTTATTTAACTTTTTTGTTATATACAGGTTGGTTGGCTGGTTATCAAGCAGGTTTTGATTCTCAAACGAGCAAAGTTACTAAAAATAATTTTGCTCTTGGTTTCCATGATGTTGATTTTCACCTCCACACAGCTATGTAATTACTAAATTAAAGCAATTAATTAAGCTTGCTTATAATTTTATTATATATAGAAAAATTTTACTTATATATATGAAAAATTAAATAATTTTTTTATAAGTTTTTAGATCTATGTATAGTATTTTTTTTACAGTATATAAATTAATATTCTTTTTTATTCAAAGAATAATAAAATTTTATTAATTTTATTTATATGTATATATAACATTCTTCCTTATATTTAAATCATGTAATTATAGTAAACTTTAATAAGAATTACAGATTACTTTATTTATTATACACTTTTTAGAGAGAATGGTCGCGAATTTGGAGGATCAATATTCCACAAGATTAAGCCTGGATTAGATGGTGGAATTAATCTTGCATGGAACTCTAGTAACAATGTTACACAGTTTGGACTTGGAACTTGCTACAAACTTGATAAAGATGTTTCTGTAAGAGCTAAAATAAACTCTCAGCTACAAATTGGTTTGAGTTATCAACAAAAGTTACATAGTGGTTAGTAAATTTTTCTGTAACAGTTTGTGTTCAATAATTTATCTCGTTATTGAGCTTTTTTTTATAATCTTACATTACTTACAATATACATTATAAATAAATAAAGCAATAAATTTATGATTAAAAATTTTTTTTAAAACGAAATATTTCTTTTTAGTAATTTGTATTAAGATTTTAAATACTATAAATTACTATAATTTGTTTACATATAGAGTAAAGATTAGTATTGTAAAATTTGAAAATATTTCTCTAAATTAAAAACAATGAAATAATAAGAAATATATGAAGTTTTATTATGTCTAAATATAATTTAAATATAATTGAAATGCAAAATTAAAGAAAAAATTGAATGTTTGCTAATAAAAATATTTTTTATTAACAGGAGTCAGTCTGTGTCTTTCTGCAAATATTGATGGGAAAAATTTCGCCTCTGGTGGTCACAAAGTCGGTTTGGCATTAGATTTGGAAGCTTAATTTTCAGATCCAATATGGATGTTGATTCTTGAGAGTAAATTTTATTATACTTGCATCATTATGATTATATCATAATTACATGTATCAAATCATTAATTACCTGTAATGTAATGTACGTAGATTTGCCCGCAAGAGGGCCATCTGAGCTTTAATGCATATTATTTAAAACAGTATCATTTATTTTAAAACTTACAGCATATTATTTTAAAATATACTATGTCAAGCATAACATAAGTTAAACTAGATCAAAACAAGATTTAGTTTAAGATTCTGTAATACATAGCTGTAAAAAATATATGCATTATTAAATTGAAAGGCGTTAGCCTTATCTGTAAATTGAAATTTAGCAATGTTAAAAGCTAGTAAAGAAAATTGTATGGAATCGCCTGTACAAGGCAATAATAAAGAAAATTAAGTAAATGATTTTAGAATCATATTGTTTATTTCTCATACCTTTTACTTTTTGTTTGCAAAATTTATTATATGAATCATCAAAGCTTACGAATTCGATTCCGCATAATTAAAAATTCTATAAAACAATCCAGATGTAGATTTTTATAAATTATGTTGATAAAATTAAAAAAGTTTTTAAAAAACATTTATAAAAAAACTGCTCTTTTGTTTTTATTTATTTATTTTTTAAATTTTAAAAAGTAATATTTATCAAATATTCTAAATATTGTATTCATATTACAAACTTTGTTTTTTAAGTTTTGAGTGTCATTGCTGGTATGTACTACACTTGGATTACATTTTAATTTAAATTTGTAGATGAATAATTTTGGAACTATACAAACATTGTTTAGAAAATTAGTGCACCATTTGATCTTCCATTGCTTTTGCTATCCATTCAGGTTCAGTTTGAGCAATTTTCTCAATGATTTGATTTACTTGATAACAAAGAGATTGGATTTGCTTATCCCACGTAGGTAAACTTTCACGGGCTGTATAAAATTAAGATACTTAATAAAAATGATATTTTAAATTGAATCAATTCTAATTAAAATAATTTAAAAAATTTAAATTTAAATAAATTATTTTATCAATATACTCACTTTCAAAGTGAACAATCGAGTCAATTTGATCGATGTAACCATTCATCCTTCCTTCAGTTATCATTTGACTTGCAATTTTTTCTGCTTTTCCCGGTGGTATCTCTAACAATGAACCTAATTCTTCAAAAGTAATATTATTATACAATTTACTAGCAGATAATAAATTGTGTTCGATGACTGCTCTATCAAGGATTGTCGATCCAAGCCCATCTGTTGTGCTTGCTTTTTGATGTGGCTGAAGAAGAGCTTCAAATTCCTCAAGTTCAGAACGTCGAATAATACGATCTAAATACATTTTTTCTAAAATTGAGTATGCTGGTAGTTGTTGACATCGTTCATCTTTAAACAATGTGGCTAACATACGACTCCTTTGCTGTCCAGCTGAAGCCAGTACTGTACAAATAAGAGCATTTCTAAGAGCAGTCATGCGTTCATCTTCATGAATAATTGATCTGTACGATAATTCATTATATCTTTGAGCTGCTTCAATAAATTTTCTTCTATAATCTAAGACTCTTGCATAACACACTTTATAATAAATTTGTAGATGTTCATTCTTTGATTCTGCCTATAATTCATATTAATTAGACAATAGTTATTACTGCATTAGTTATATGTAATGGAAATTTTTATAAATATAATAATAGTCAGTTGATAAATCAGATTCAACAATTTAATTATGCTGTTATAATGAAGATAGAAATAATGGTACCTGTAAAAGGGAAGCTCTGTTAATAAATGCCTCTGCCTGAATAGGATCGTCATCCTCTAAGTAAAGTCGTGCTATTTTAAGATACGTTTCTAATTTGTAATCTACTGTATATTGTCTATATGAAGAATATATTATATGCTTAAATAAACTTATTTTATTCTGTTGTAATTAAAATTTCTGAAACTTACTTCTGTCCAGTTTCTAAAGGTATGCCAACAAGAACATTTGCTGCTTCACGCCAATTTTGATTCCGTTCATAAATGTCAGCTAAATGTTGCCTTATATTTGCAACTTGCTCCTCAAATGAGATTACTCTAGGTTGAACCTAAGAATTTAGGCAGGAATAAAAAATGCTTGATTTGAAGAAATATTATTTGAACCTTACACAAGCCTAAAAACGGAAAATTATAAGATTGCTGCGTTACCATATATCATCGTTACCTTATCTAATGTGTAATGTGATACTGCTTTTGAAATTTCATCTGGTAATGACTGCAGTCTGTTACTAACATCTGTCAATACTTGCCTGGATATAACCAAACTGACATTCTCGTTAACAACTAAAAAAGATTTGTTTATCGATTAATATTCAATGAAGGTACTTTTTAGCGTAAAATTACCAACATACGCACTTGCTTCGATGAATACCTTCAAAGTATCAGCAAGTTCTTCGCCAGACGACGTGATTATTGCATCCAAAAAGGATTTGTATCTGAAAGAAGATTACCACATTGACAGTCGCTTATTTCAAAATGCAAATAATGAATGTAAATAAATAAATATAAAAATCAATCGATTCCCATTACTTTTCCGCTTGATCCTTGTGTGAACCCCCTGAGTGGGATAAGTTGGCGAGCTGTTGACGCATCGCCGAGGCCATGGTAACGACCATTTTCTTGTTAAAACGAACGACCACTGCAAAGTAAATTTTTTGCACTCCTTTGTGGTGAAAGTCGTATAAGTATAACAAGGTAGCAGGGGTAATACCAGTATCACTAATCGCACTCCAAACACCAAAGCTTTAACTGAAAATCCTCGAAGGGCTCGACTCACGCCAATTACGATCGACGATTATTTCGATCTTCGACGTTGTCGACCGGTCAGTCAGCCTATGGCTAATACTGCAGATGCAGATTATTGGTTAGATATAGATTGGTTAGATTCGTTGTTTTGGAAGAAAGTTGATGTACGTTCGCGGCCCTCGGACAATAAGGTGTTAGGCATTTATGGCGCATAAGAATGAGTCTCCGATGATGCGAATTCGGTAGTCTCGCGAGGCCTCGCGCCTCAATGCTCAGAAATACGAATGTACGAAAATACTAAAGCAGTCAATTGCGCTATTACAATGCAGACATCGCAGACATGCAGTTCGGCGCGCACTGTGCGCAGTCAAACCTGTCAAACACAAGCAGCGGAGTTAGATGCTTGGCAGTCTTGGCACCTTCGAGGCTTGAACTTACTATCTTCGATATTCTGCAATCACAAAAAACTTTGTTAATTTGCATTCGTGAAACCGGCAATTTGCAATAGGTGCAACGATCTGTTCAAAACAAATATCATAAATAACGAACTTCGTCGTCAGTGCCGAATTATTGATCAAATATCGTAAGATTATGATTTAGATAGATGTACTGAGAAAGATTTTTTAGCCGTCGATACTTCTGCACCCGAAGCTTAAAATGAAAATTATGTATGCCCTACTCTTACATGTTTATTATGTATATGCATACAAATTTCACGAGCATCGTTATTTCATGCGGATGATTTTTTCACGAGTAGGTTTTTTTACAAATTAAAATGTAAAGCTATTGCCGTTCATAATTTCAAGTTCTTGCGTGACTTAGGAAAGTAAAGAACTTTAAGCTAATCATTGAGTATTTATTTTTAAAAATCTGTGCATCTATAAGGTTTTTCGTTAAACTCTGGCTTCTATACATTATAATCCCTTATTTTTTAAAGTGAAATATACAAATTGTATGTCTTTAGTATTCATACCGAATTAATTACGATCAAAGTAAATGCAAATTTTGAAAGCCAAAGTCCTTCCTTTTAATCTCTTGTCTTTTTTATTCGAAAGAATGTTGTATCGGCACAATGCTTGAGGTTGAGTTTTTTTAAAAAAAGATTAAAAACTTATTGTACGCCTGCACATGTGCTTATAAATATTAGTTATTATTTATTGTTTAAATTCTTCGTTTTCATAATCTCTCATTCTAAAGACCACCAGTAGATTATTATTTCTTTTTGTTTCTGGTATTAAGCTTTCGTTTCGTTACAACATACAATCATTCTATATTAATTAATCAATTCCCATGATTTTACTTGTATGGTAATAATATAAAATTTGTTTTTGTACTGCGGAATAGGGAGAAAGCAGGCATAATGACATTCGATTAAATTTTTTTTATATTTAACATGGCAACATTGTGCGCAGTGTCAGGGAAGCATAAATGTAAAATGTACATTAGCTGCGCAAAGCCGCGCTGATTATACAAATGCATTTTATAGAAAACGGAGCATGCAATTTGGATATGTGTGTAAGTGCCGCTTTTCGAATAGTCCTGTAACTATCGGAGCGTCACATCTTTCAATGTTTAAATGATGTAATGCGTTCGCTATTTCCTCATTGTAATAAGCGTATTATATTGTTTAACAGTCAAGGCCACTTACAATATATATAATTCTTCTTTTTGGTTAAGGATAATCATAAATTTGTTATAGAAATCATTGTGTAAATAAGAATTTCCTTATTATCGCACAAGTGTAAAATACATCATCGTTTGAGAGGGGAACAAGTTTGTGGTATTTTGGAACGCGTCCATTCGTCTTGTCTCGAGCTGCAATTGGCCGATGGCAGGACCAACGGAGACATTCTGCTTTTAGCCGCGGAAGGGCAAAAATATGGCGAAATCGAAAATTATAAAGTGCGCGAAAAATTTGCCTCTAAAACTGGAGGTTCCCAGACTATTGAAATAAGTGTGCGGGCGACAGTGCGAAGGACATTTTAAACGACGTCTGTGCAAGTCTTACAAATAACTTTGATCGATTGCTTGCTCTTAATTTTGATTATTATTCCTGCCACCGACTCTGCACAACACCTAACACTTTTGGGCCTGTTTATACAGCGCGGTGCGGTGCATCTTGGGACATCAATGGTGGGCGCGTGATTTTGAACAAATTTCATTACTTTAAAAAAATTAATCAGTGGTAAGTAGCCGTAAACACCGATTTGCATCGCGTTACCTTTAATAATCTACATTCCGTAAATGAGGGTCTGAATTGAAATTACTGATTCCACTACGAAAAGAAATTAAGCAGATTATATGAAGTTCCGCCCCCACCTAACTCCACTTTGCTCACTCACTTCGCTCTCTGTCTTTATTCCTTCCCGGCGTTCTCCTTCTTACTGCAGTTCTGTCTAATACGAACTTTCGAATTTTAGGTTATCTTCAATTATTTGGCATATTTATATATTTATTGTCGAAATTTTGAATTATAGAGATGAAATATTGCTTACAAGTAAAAAAAAAGATAGGCACTTATTAGATGAAGTTGTGCTCAGCTCCAATGTATTCATTTCGAGAGTGAAATTTAAGTTTGCTTCGTGGAAAATGGCGCGTTTGAGGCAATAATGGCGCTAATGTTCCTTCGTTTTCAGTACGCTTCGAAAATTTTCATGTTTTTATTTGAATTTTTCTCATATAATGCTTGAGAGTATAACAAGTGATACAATGTTTTGAGATGGAACGCAACTTGACATTAAAAAACTACCTTGCTCTAATGGTCTCTTAATATGCAATTAGTTGGGGTTTGAATTTTTGAATTTTTAAATTTCAAAGAACACTGTTCTTTTGTGATTCTAAAGTGTGTTTATTATTTTAGTTATCATTATCGCGTATGCATACAAGTTTTCGTATAAATTATTTTTGCGCTTTGTATTTTCATTACGTAAAATGAGCATTAACAATAGATTTTGTTAACTACCAAAGTAAATATATTATTATTTTAATAATTTTTAATGATAAAACTAATGTTATTAATTTACAAATGTAATGTCATTGTGGCTCAATTTTATCATTTCAGAGTATTGTTATTGTACTATTTTCACAATGTCTTTGAGTAAAAATCAAGGTACTCGAACAGTTGTGGAAACAGTGGCTCTTGCTCCTCAGACATTATCCGATACTGAATTGAGTTCTTTAACATTATCTCACAGTGGGGAACCTTATGCTTCTAGTGATTATGAAACAATTGCAAACATTGAAGCTGAATTAGAGTGCATGAATGCTGAAGAAGTAATGACTACAGAGGAAGGAACTGTGATTGAAGTAAGAACTGAAAATGAAACTGTGTTGCCAGATATTCTTGAAGGGCCAGAACAAGAGGTACAGACTGAACAGATTATTTATACTACTGCTAATCAGAGCAGTCCAAATCTAATTTTGCAAACAAAGCCAACATTACAGAGGGTGCCTTCTACAAGTTCAGTTCAAGTATGTCATTTAATTATATAAAGGATATTTCAATAAATTATTTAAACGGTAGTATTGTATATTTTTGTTGTTAATGTAATTATTTTCCTGTGTACAGATAAAGCCAAATGTTAGCCATACTCAAAGCCAGTCTATAATGATAGTATCCCCAGCAGCAGGAGGTGGTGCAAGTCAAATTTTAAAAATTTCTCATCCAGCTACAGCATCTGCAAATCAATTACAGTCACTAGCACAAAGCTTGATAACAGGTAAATCACCAGATGGCAATATTGTACAAATTAGATCGACTTCGAGTAACAAGCAAGCTATTGCTGCGAAAACGACAGGAAATATTACATTAGGCAATGTACAAAATGTAAAAGCAGTTCAATCTGTTACTGGAAAACGAACTAGTCACAATATTCATCAAAATAGAAATGTAAGACTTTATCATTAGTATTATGAAATAAAAATTAGTTAAAATTTGTATTGTTTCCAATTTTTGATAAGTTTTTATTTTATTACAGGTTTATACTAAAATGATTTTGACTAATACTCAACCACAAACTGGACAGCAAGTATTGATTGCTTCATCTCCTGAAACTCAACAAGGACAAACTATTAAATTTTTAAGTAGTGGATCATCAAATTTAAATATGAATAGTCCAACAAAAACAATAACTTTTGCACAAGCTCAGCAAATGGGTCTTCTGCCAACTAATAAAGTTCAACATATTTTACCTTCCTCTCAGAAGCAAACGGTACATTTTATTTTTATCCACTTTGTTACTCATAAATTTTTATCTGACTTGCAATTTTTTAGGGAATAATTGTTAATAAATTAGTACAATCAACATCAGCGCAACCAGCCAAATTAACACTTGTTCCGAACAGTACTGTTAAATCACCAACAAAAATACTACCAGCTCCAGCAGTATCTGGTCCAACAAAATCTATTAATTCACAAACTACTACAATTTCTTCAACAAGCAAAGTTGTGCATCAGAATCCACAGAAAGTTATTATCAGACAGGTGTGTCATATCGAAAAATATTTACCAATGTAACTACTTTAGAAAGTTAAGATAATTTTGAATTTTATAGAGTTCATTAAAATCAGGAGTAGTTCATAATAATAATCCGATTATAAGGATACCAGCCAATCAAACAATTGCTACGAATCAAGTGCATCAATTACAAGTACCTGGACGACAGGTATTGACATTACTTTTTGTAATTTGTATATTTTAGCAGAAAATATTGTTTTTGAATATTTGTATTACAGGTTCAATACGTTCGATTAGTGAGTACTCCATCTTCTGGAACAAGTAATGTGGTAACAGTCGGAAAATCTAAATTACCAGCAACACTTCAAACTGTAGGCGTTACTCAAAAAATTAGTGGACAGCAACAAATTGTCAAGGTTTATACAAGTTGATGAAAAAATTAATTTTGAACTGTTCTTTTTTATTATCAAAATAGAAACCATTATGCTGACGTTGTATTTTATTCATAGGTAGTACCTTTAAATACTGGTACCCAAACATTGAGAACTGTAGCACCAAAAACGGCAATGCCAGGAAATAGTCAAAGGTTAATAATACCAGCTTCAACGCCAATTCAAGCTCAAACTAAAGGCAACACAGTAACTATTCCTGCTTCTGCATTGAGCCAACTTACCTCTGGTCAAGCTGTTATATCCACCAATTCAAATGTTGGTAACATAGTGGTTCTTCCAGCTCAATATCTTCAAGTATGTATTTTAATTAGTTTTGTTCTCAAGTTTCTAAATGAGTTAAAAAGAAAATTATTAAATTATTTTTTTCGATTATAATTTGCTAAAATATCCATATAAATCCAGCAAACTGTATTAGAAAAATAATTTTTAAATTTATTTTAAGAACTTTTGTTAAAAGAAATAAATTAAAATTAATTTTTTTTGTATATTATTTACATCAGACAGATGAACTAAAACATAAATCTCAACAATCCACACCAACTTTATTAAATAATTCACAAGGAACTATTGGAAATTCAGGTTCATTGACAGAATCAAAATTATCAAGATCCTTTAATAATTCTGAGACTAATGGTATTAGACCTCGAAAACCGTGTAATTGTACAAAATCTCAATGCTTGAAATTGTAAGTAAAAACATCTTTAGTATAAAAAATGTCATGTGTTTTTGATTATATAACTATTTGTATACAAATTTTTTATAATCTAATAATCCTACTTCAGTCAGAATAGAACATTCATTTGTTTCTATTCCATTAAAAGAAAAATGACAATCTTAAAGTCTTCTATAAAGATGGTGTAAAATATTATGTCATATTCTTTCTGATTTATCTTTCACAATTGAAATAGTTAAATTTTGTAATACAAATTTGATTTATTAAAATGTACGCATGTAGATACTGTGACTGTTTTGCCAATGGAGAATTTTGTCATATGTGCAATTGTAACAACTGCTCCAATAACCTCGGAAATGAAGAAGAACGACAACGAGCAATCAAATCATGCTTAGAACGAAATCCTAATGCTTTTCGTCCGAAAATTGGAAAAGGTCGAGAAACAGGAGAAGATATTAGAAGACATAACAAAGGTTGTAATTGTAAGCGCAGTGGTTGCTTAAAAAATTACTGTGAATGTTATGAAGTAAGTTTTAATAATTAAAGAAAAATACTATGAAAATTTGAAAATTTATGATATAATAGTTTATTACAAACGATATATTTTGTATTTTTTCTTTTAAATATGATTTTTTTTTAAGAATTTCACGAAAAAGTGTTGATGTTAGCTTTAACTAAAATTAAAAGTTTTTTTTTAACATTTTTATTGCCGTAAAATATTTTTTAACATTTTTATAATTAAGAATTTATTTAAAAAACTGAAATATTTAAGAAAACATTTTTTGTAGGCAAAAATACCATGTTCTGAAAATTGTAAATGTGTTGGATGTCGCAATATAGAAGAATCAACATTGCATAAAAAATCTTTAAAAGATTTAGCAGAAGCTGTTGAAGTTAGAACAGCTCAGTTATCTTTGAATAAAATGAAAATTCAACAAATGTCTGATGCAACTTTTAGACCTCCTGCTGCATCAAATACTGGTGCTAGGTACTTGAGTCTTATAATTCCAAATTTTCTTTTAATTTTTATTACTAACTATATCTAATTAAAAATTTTATGCCTTTGTAGACAACCATTTAATTTCTTAACAGACAAAGTAGTGGAAATGACATGTCAATGTTTAATGGCTCAGGCCGAAGAAGCAGAACGAAATATGTTTGATGATGAAACGTCAGAAAAATTAATAATTGAAGAGTTTGGTAGGTGTTTAAAAGAGATTATTGAATCTGCACACAAAGCAGAAGCCACTTAGCAGAAGACTTTTAAAAACATAATGTTTATTTACTACAATGCCTATCCTAAATAATTGTAAGAGTAAAGGGATTTTCTACTTAAAAATTTGAATAACATGTAAAGTGGAAATAATAGATTATTAATTATTTGTATTAATACCAAAGATGGTACATTGAATCATTCAATTTGAAATTTAAATACTGGATTTGGTGATCTTAATATTACGTATGAAGTCATACCAATCACGTCTTTGTTAATAAGATATATTATCATCATTGCTAGATTTATTTATCTATTTTAAGCTGTATATTTGAAATATAACTTAATTTTAAACAGAAAAAGAAGCTAGACTTGATTACATTTCAATAAATTAAATCGTTTTTTACTCATATTTTTAACAGATTCAGTGCAATAATTAGTATCTTAAAAGTTATCTGTAAAAATGATGCAATGAATATAAAATATTCTTTTATCTTTGATATAAATTGCTTTGAACATATTTTTTAATATACAAATATTATGGTTTTCGACACTGAATCTATTTAAATTGTTAAAGATCTGGCTATATAACTGATTTTTATAAAAATAAATTGTATCAAAATACTGATTAGATACCATAAATTAAAACAAATTTTTAAAAATGAATCAAGAGACTTATGTAGAATCTAAGGATATAGTTAAAATGTATCTTTATATGATATAAAAGGTTTTATATTACATAAAATCATTTATGTTAAAAACAAATACATGTTAAAATTTAACTATTTCATAAGTTTCTTAATTCTTTTTCGAAAGTTGAACAATTTGTAATTAATGCATATATTAATATTATCGCTCACTTAAATGTCTATATACTTAAGGTATGTAGATTTAAGAATGTTATAAAAATAAGTATAAAACAACACTTTAAGTGTGTAGGTTACATAAGTAGTAAGTTATATAAATTTGGATATTTAGCATGAATTTAAAATTTCATAAATTTGTAAAAAATGAATTAAGAGAATATAAAATAATAAATTTTTATAGCCAAAATATGAATTAAAAATTATATCAAAGGGTTTGACATATTTAAGTAGCATGATTTAATTATAATTTAGTTTCATGGTATCCAAGATGAGAAATGACGATGGTTAAAAAGCAATGACATCCTGTGTGTGCATTTATATCTATACACAAATTATTATATATATATATATATATAATAAATAATTGAAACTCTAACTTTTATATTGTTTAAATATATCAAATCTATTATACGTTAACAATAAGAAAATTGTATAAAGTGTTATACAATAGACATGTAAAGGTAATCAGTTCTTATGTTTATTGCACGAATATTGAGGGATTTTTCCAATTTTTAAATTATGTATAACTAAAAATGAAACAATATTTGTAAAATCTGTAGAATATTGACTTTAATGTAGCATGTAGTACAAGTAGATAGTAAAATGAATAATTGTAAATTAGACATAAATATAAAATATTGAATATATTTACAAAATGATTTATCTACAATGAACACCGTAATTTGTGTTTTATGTACAATAATAATCAAATTGTTAAGTGCTTTTGACATTCAGCACTAAATGTAAAAACACAATAAATGTTGGACTTTTATGAAAATAATTGTCTTTTTTTTTATGTAATATAGAAATAAGAAAGCTGAATATATAAATAAAACATTTTAATCAAATTTGCAACTTTTTATTTTAAAACTTTACAATTTTCGTTGTTTTAGCTTCTGAATTTTCTATATTATTCGAATCATCTAATGATTCCAAATTGTTGTAGCTTATTGTATTTAGAGTAATAGTAGCTTCTTCTTTTTCTTTTACTAAATCTGGACAGTCTTTCTTTAAATGTGTAACATCTCCACATATTTTACATGAACCCCCATCAGGATATAATCCTTTAGGATTATCAGGACATTGCTTTGCAATATGTCCTTGTTCTCGGCATATAAAGCATTTTGCATATTTGTAATCATCAGACTTAGTTACTTTGCATTCAAAATGCGTATGCTCAGTTGAGCCGCATTTGAAACAAATTCCTGTAATTATTTCTTCTTTCTCAAGTTCTGGACAAGCTGATAAATTATGACCTGCCTTTCTACAGTGAAAACAAACTTCTCTTCTAATACGTGCTAAAGCTTTTTCACACTTACGCCTCTCCAATTTCATGGCTGCATCAATTTCAAATTTAGGAATACCTAAAAAATAGAAATGGGAAAATTAAATTCTATAGTATAGAGGAAAATATTTTTTTTTACCTTTTAAAACCATTTGTTTTCGTAAGTCAATTAAACGTTCAGCATCTTTTTTTATTACTGGAAATCCATTGTATTTAACAATTTCAACGTTCACACCGTTAATAGTAACTTTCAATGTACCATAATCAGGTTTTCTACGGGGGTGCACCTTATCATCCCTAATTTTTGCTGTCTTTTTTTGATATTTTCTAGGAATATTATTATTAAATCTGTTATTGTAATTACCATTTTTATTTGAATGTATTTGATGATTGTAATTATTTTCTCTTTCATTAAAAATAGTATTACTTTCTCTTTCTTTTTTATTATGCAGCTTTTTTTGATTACGTTTTTGCCGTTTTGACATAGGAGAATTGAATTCAGTACATGTCTCATTAGTATTTTTTTTCTTTACTTCAGACTTCTTGTCTTGGAGTACAGGATTTGAAGGAGTCTTTACATATTTTTCATCATTTTTATTAAGATGATTAATATCTAATTGAATAGATTCTTGAATAAGTTCTTTTTTTTCTTCATTTAAACTATATAAATTAGAATCAATCTGTAAACTATTATTATTTTTTCGTTTAAGCTTGTTTTCTTTTGATTTAATTTCTTTTTCGTCATTTATGATTTTAAAATCATCTACTATTTTAGAATTGCCATTTATAAATCCATTTTTAATTGATTCATTATGGTTTTTTGATTTCTTATTTTTGTCTTTCAGTTTCTTTTTATTTTTATTAATTTTTATAGCATTTGTGGATGTAATATTATCAAATTTAAACCATTCTGTCTTCGTGTTTTCTGCAGACTTTTCTTGAAGTAACTGTCTAGCAGATTTTAATTTTGGTTGTGGTTCTTCTTTTTCTACAGTAGGCTTTAATTGTTGCTTCATAACATGCCATGGTGTTGAATCATTTGGTATTCGTTCGTTTGACGATTTAGAACCTTTCGATCTTGCATACCGAGTCATAGTACGCTAGTAATCTGAAAAAAATTTGCAATTAAAAAAAAATACTAATATTTTGACATATTGATATATCTTATATAATTTAATAGTATGTAATGTTTATTTTATTCAAATTTAAGGAAAAATATAAAAAATTTTATTCAACGTTACATTTGCGTCTGCAAATGAAAATTCGAAACAAATATATTTAAATCACTCCCTATTAGTAAACATAACCTAAACTTGTCTGTCTTCCATGTGGTTTATATGCTGTACTGCGGTTGTCGCATGTCGCATCTATACAACTTTAAAATTTTGTACACATATCCAGATTTCAGATACATTAAATATGGTAATTTACAGTATTTTTATACAATCACAAATGATAATAAAAACTGTTATCATATTTGAATGATTTTAATTAAATATAAAATATTATTTAACAATTCAATTATAAATTCTGGTTTTACTTCAACAATATTAATAAATAAAACAAATATTGTATTTAGTTAATTTATTGTTACGTACTTATCCGATAATTTACACATTGAACATTGAAAATATTTTATTAAAAATTAGATTTTTAGCGATTTTATTGATGTATTGGAATAATAAACGATTTAGTTGTTATATCATTTATAAGTTAATATATAATATATATAAAATTCATTTGTTAAAACAGTTTTGTGTGAAGAAAAAACGACCAAGAAAGAATTTAAAATAAATAAGAAATATCATTTTTTATCACAGTTTTACTAAATTTTGTACACAAAAATAACATAAATATATAGTATTCAATAATAAAACTAATATAAAATCATGAAACTTTATCTCTACTTTTCAATGTAAAGGACATATAAATAATTAAGAAAGCTATTATTTATATGCTTAATGTTATTCAAATTGCAATTTATAAACGAGTTTTTTATTCTAAAATTAATTTCTATGCCGATAAATATTTTAATTAAATTTTTTTTACCTTCAATCGGTTTCTGCATTATTCATATCTAATTTGTTGTTTGCTGGCTCAATTAATTTTTATTAAAAGTTTTATAGATTATAAATTCCATTTATTGTTGTTTACAATTTATGCAATTTAACTATGTGGAAAATAATTTAAAAAGATGCATATTCTTCGAATATATATGTTGTAAAAATTATATTTAGTGTAGATTTTTTGTGTACTCTGAAAACTAACAAAGGTATTGAATTATTAGTATTTTGCACGTAGCTTTCACTGATTTAATTTTTTTATTGGCATTATTATATTTATTTCAATCGCTCTTTTGTAATTATATATAAATATTTATAAATATGCACATGCAAACATATATATAAATTTTTTTAATGTTGTCTGTGAAAGTTTATTCAAGGAAAAATTGCAAAATTTTATACTCTTTAAAAATTTACTATACTCTTTGTGTTTTCAAATTTTTTTTGTAAATTTCTCAATTAAATTTTATTTGTAAATTAATAAATTAAGAACTTAGTAGTCATGTTTGATTCATTATAGTTAATTTAAAAATTTTAATTATTTGTATAAATCGGTATAGATTAGTTATCAAATTTATAAAATTTTTGGTTATTGTAACTTTAGACTAAATTCAAATATATGAAATAGTAATAGATCTTTTGTACAAATGGTTTTGATTTTGTGTACTATTATTTTGCGTTGTAAGGTTTTGATGCAATCGAGGGAAAAAGGTTTTTTAAAAAATTTATTGGTTAACATCACTGAATATATTAATTTACAATATTAATAACATCATAAAGTATAAATTATAACGTTTTTTACAAATATATATGAGTAGGATTTTTTGTTATTTGTTTTTCTTTGCATCATAATAGATTAAGGATGTAGAGTAATTGCGATCTCAACGTTTATTATTCAACGACGTAAATACCTATAAGAATTCCGTTTATAAACAAAATTTGTTTCAATTATTCTGTTTATTTCTTTATTTGTTGCACGATAAATTATACAAATCAAGTAATTTTTTTAGAAATTTCGAGTTTACTGAATAATATATATATATATATTTATTATTCAACGAAATTTTATATAAATTTGATTGTATCGATTGAACTTCATCGACAAATCAGACGCAGACGTGCTCAAATCGCCTATCACCCCGTTTCCGCGGTCGGTAGTCGAGGGGTCGATCGAAGGTCTTCATTGCGAGCAATTACAGAATTGAGGGAAAGAAACGGCACCACGACCGTCGGTCAGTTCCTCTTGGACGCTGTCAGCTAGTGGCCTGCCTCGCGTTTCCGGGAGAACGAGGCAGATAAGTCCAACTCCAAGGAGCAGGGCTCCACACAAGGTACTTGGACCCCACCAGGCCAAGTTCACGAGGCTGTCGACACCATAAGGCGCGACGATGCTGCCTACATGAGCCATCGCCGCGCTTGTTCCCAAGGCAGAGTTGCGGGCAATCTGTATTGGACAAGATCGTAGCGTGTAGGGGCTTGCCTTTTTCAATGGAAAATCTTGCAAGAGCGTTTGAGGCATTACAATCGGCGTGAGCTTTTTTTAAAAAAGTAAAAAAGAAATTCAACTCGAATTTTAAAAGATTAGTGCAAGGATTCATCAGGATTATCAATCGTAAAAAGTAATCGCTCGTAATTGAACGTCGACTCACAAGAATGGGCAACTGAATGCCTTGAATGTCTTCTAATTATAATCAAATCAAGCACCACAAGTCTGCCTATAATTCTCGTTTAGACTTTAGCGATAGAGTAATAATTACCGTTGGGAAGAATTCCGAGGTGTAGAGAACCATTATCCCATAAGCGGCTGATAGAGAGAATCTACTAATGAGACTGACCGAAACGATGGCCACTGTCTGAGATCTTGGTAAGCCTAGTATGACTAGCAGCAGCAAACCGGAAGTGGTAAAAAGAATCGAGCTCGCCTGCCTCCGACCCATCACCATTAATACCGGACTCGGTAGCAGGTACGCTGGCAATTCGGTAACCCCCAACAGCACAGCGTATAGGTAGTAATTTACAGATACAGCGTCAACGTTAAGAGCTGGTGTGAAAGACATAACATTAATGCCATATAATTGTGCGAGACTGCTACTTTAAAAGCTCAGCGTTTTTGCAAGTGGCTTTATACAAGTGGCTTAATTTCTATTTAAAACTTAAGAAATACATATTGATTGTGCGCTGTCGTGCTCGCTCGTACGTAATGTCTATGTTGCGCATTGTTTTTCTCTTCTTATCTCTTTAACATTATGTTCAGATTTCGGATATTTTTAGTACGTTCATTATGTCTTACCTAAGGTATAGTACGTGAACGAGGCAGTCATCCAGGTAAAATAAGAAATACAAACTCTTTTTTGTAATTCACGTTGACTGAATATGATTTTTAGCCCTCTTAATTGGTTTGACAAAAGACTCGATTTAGTGTTTTTTGCATCGCAGACAATAGGCTTGTCTTTTTTCGTCAAGGATGATTCTAAAAGCATGTCATCTTGATAATTTTTTATAGGCCCATAAAATTTTTCGACAATGTCGCGAGCTACGTTGCGTTTGCCTTGTGAAATTAGCCATCGTGGAGATTCTGGCATGAACCTGCAATTAATTAATTTTTTTTATTTGAAGCTTGAATTCATAGTGGTCAAACTTGCTTACAGTGAAGAAAAAAAACCCCTTAAAAGTTATATTCTTCTAACTGAGACAAATAAGGTGAATACTAGGTTTTATACAACAATTTTTTTATTCATTTATATTTTTCAAATATACTACCTCTTTTCTGTGTTATTAATTTAGATTATGTAATATTATACATAATAAATAATATTTTACGTAATAAACTATAAAGACAGAATTTTTAACGTTAACTAAAATTTAAAAATAATAAATATTTCGAAATTTGATTCCTTTTTTATAATTTCGGAAGTTATTCAAGAAGGAAATGTAAGTACGGAATATCTATTAGAGATTCAAATTTTTAAGCATTTTTTATTTTTTATTAACCTACTTTATTAAAATGCTTAGAATGATCGAAGGAACGTAAGTTGGACTTTTAATTCAAATTAATACTTTGTAGAAATATGTTTCAAGATTCTCAAATTTTACTACGATATTTATAGATATTTTAATGAAATTTAAAACAATTGCTACATAAATTTTTGTGAATCGCTTAAATTAGCTTATAATACAAACTTAATTAATTCTTAATAAAAACATTTTGATTGACTTTTATTTTGATTAAATCATTATAAATTTAGGAAATTATTACTAGTATTAGTTCAGTGATAGATCAGAAATGTGAACACAAAGAGATAAAGTTGTTGCATTATAGAGGAACTGAACAAAAAAGGGAAGCATGTTCAAATTATGTATAGCCATTAACATATATGAAAATATGGTTTTAATTTTATAATATTACCTTATAAGTCGATTATTTTCATATTTTTAAATTTAGCGGGCAAATATCGTTTGCAAAAAACTTGAATATATATTATGATTGAATAGTCTGATTGAATATTGTTAAGTATATATGAATTTTGCATTTTATTATTATGAATATATTTTAATAAAATAATTCATCGTAAACGTATTAAAATATTCGTTAATTCATTATTATAGGTAAATAAATAATTTTTGCAAGCAAAGAATATCGAATGAAATTTTACTCCGAAAAAGAAGTAAGTATTTAATTGAAATTATTGAAAAAATATGTACATGTAAATGTAAAATCAGGTCCCTGTAAGTTGTTTAAATTGTTTCGGATTATGTTTGCTTAATTCGTATCGGAGTAATGCTTATGATGAAAGAAAGCTAATGCGTATTGTTTTTACGTTAATCTACTTTATAGGATGATGTAGACCTTTTTGTAAAAAGAAGCCCGATGTAAAGTCATGGTTTGAAGAGAGCGAAAATAAAATAAAAAGTTTTCTTTTATAATTTAGATAAAAATGTCGCAGATTAATTATTAATAAATAATTGAACTTGTTTTAAAATAAAACATCGGCTTTCGGCGATATTACCTAGCGCTGTTAATAATAATGAGAAAATGAAGCTTCCAGATGGAAAAAGAGAGGGTGAGAATAAGGGGATAAGGGCGAATGAGAGAATCAGAGAAAGATGAAAGGTGCGAGGCGAATAATAGACGAAGATAAGCGCCACGGGCGTATGGAACTCCAGATCGCGTCGAAAGTCATTGTGCTGGCGTTCTGTTTTTTTCGACATGGCACCTACCAGACAAATAAAAGGAGTATTAGGGACGGCAGCGAGGTGGCGACTTGTACCTGTCTCCAGTCACTGGCCAAATAAGATATTCCTGCGACGAATATCGAGCCGCTGGCGAAGCCACAATTGAAGGCTACGGCCATCCATTGTCTGTGCGTGTTGCCGGCCACTTCTGTCACTACAACCAAATAATAATATGATGAAGCATCGCGAGTCAGGTGTGTAGCTTATATACCGTCTAGTCGGCTTTTGTCCTCCAATCTATATTGCAGAGAAAGAACTGCACTCCACTAGATACACTGCTGACCAAAAGTTCTAACCAGCCAGATTGTTTGCAAAGACAGACAGAAGTGATAACGCGAGTCGCGTTCGATTAAAGCATTAAAGTTTTTTAATAAAATTTATCCCTTTACCATCTAAGCATCATTAGAAGGGTTGGGCTCTTAACATTTTCTAGCACAATAAATGATATTTCAGTTTTTTAAAAGATAAGCGATGTATTTTTTTAAAAACAGTTTGTAAATTATACAGTTTTTTTTTATTTGCTTTTTCAATTGATGAACTTATTTTCAACAGACGTATCGAGCAGGTTTCGATTACTTCGATCCATTTAGGTTTAGATGTATTGAGTTGTTTTTGTATGTGTCGTGTAATACTTCAAGCAAATTTTAATCAAGTGAAAGCTGCTTGTCGATTTTATGCCTAGATTTTCTGGTTAGATATAAAGCTTTGTGAAATAGCTCGATTAACGTAAGATTAATGTAAGAAAATTAAATTTTCAAATCAGTACAAGAGCAATGTTACAGTGTTTACACAATATAGAAGTAAATATTTTTATAAAGTTTATAAAGTAATCATCAATCTAAGCATGTAGACATTTATACATTTCTAGACATAGCTACGTAAATTGTTGTTGTGATAACGGTTCGATAAGCTTGAATAAAACAGTAAAAGATGGGTCTCAGTGAAGTTTTAACAATGTCGCATATTTTGATATCGGTAAGTATTTACCGATGCCGATAAATCCGCACAATCAATATTTATTTACAATTATCTTTACGAAGAGTAAGAAATTTTTATCAATGTGTATATTATAAAAACAAGTCATTAATAATTTCTCTGCGAATAAAAGTAAAATTCTGTTGACTAATATTGCGAACGAGCTGTATTTTGACGGCCGCGAATTTTTCCGAGCTACATCTGCGACGTGGCTAAGCCGATACTTTTGGCTGACAGTGTACGCGATCAACTCACGTGTTGTGAGCGAGGAAAATTGAATGGCCGAGAAGCCGAGACCCGTGATGAGGCGCAGCATCACGAAAGCCCAGTACCAGGGGACGAAGGCGCTCACCGGACCCGCGATGACGAACAGAACAATGCCAAGGGTGTAGACGCCACGCCGGCCATACCTGTCAGCGCTCACCCCGAGAATGCCGGCGCCCAGCATCTTCCCCAGCGACAGGGCCATGTGGGTTGTCGCTCGTTTCGGGGCCTTGTCGCATACTAGGTTCCACTGCGAATTCACAGAGACGAGCTCAAATCTTTTGCCCACCGAGAGGTCTACCTTTTATCTCTAGTATCCTCGCTTTCTCTTCATAGTTTTCGAGCCCCCCCCCCCCCCGAATTGTGACGTGGGTCGTTGCACATGTGCTTTCATCATTATATCAAGTATTAAAGAAGCTTGCCTTGCCAAAGACCCATGTGGGTATTGAATTATGTATTTAGGCAAGCTAAAGTACGAGGGAACGATGCGATGATTTTGAAATTGCAATAATGTGCCCAACGCTGGTATATTATAGGAGTGATGGGAAGTTTTACATGCTTTTAAAACTATTTACTTCTTTTTTTTATAATCAGCGTACCTCTATGGGACAAGCATCAGAATGTTTTATCAAATATTGCCATTTTCATTGGAAAGTATACAGTATTTAAATTACACATACTTTTTGGAAAACACAGTTTGAAAAGAGAAGCAATTTTACGAAGACATAATATTCTTTATTTACTTTTGACTTCTTAATCATTACGATGAGTAAAATGTACTATTTAATTAAAATTTTTTAGTACAGGCTCTGTAATTCTTTCTATTGCAGTTTTTAACATGTATAGCGAAAGAAATATGTTACCCAATCGTCTGTTACACTGATTAATAAGCATATATTAAAAAATCACAAAAGTCGAGCTCGTGTCTATGGTTCTGTTATGACGATAATGATAATACTCACCTCCTCGACCATTGATTTTTTCTCCACTTCGGCTGCATAATTATATTCTGTGCATTTGATGGTTCCCGTGGTTTCGTGATATTCTTTAACGTATTTCAAAGATTCCTCGAAGCCTATTTCAGCCAAGTGTGAATAATCATAGTCGTACTTGGCGCACGAGCCGACCGAGGAAATGTTCCGAATTTGATCGTTCGTCCAATTAGCTTTAGTGAGCTCTGGCACTGCACACCAATGAATTGGGATCTGATGAAAATACGACTGTTTCAACTTGCAATTGATAGTGACTAATCTGCTATTATTTTTCTCGTAACATGATGAAGTAAAAGTCAATTTAATTTTTAATTTAAAATAGTGCTTTTAATGTTATATAAAGTTGCTTACATGACGCGTTGCACATCACGAAGGTTGTAAATTAAATTTATAAAAGCAGAAGGAGTAAATAATAACTTGATGTTTTGTTATAGTCTTACGAGTATGACCACTCTCAACTAGTTAAAAGATAAAATGATTGAAATTTTTTTAAATTTCCATAAAATATTCATTCATTACTATAACAGTTCTTAATTATTTAGAACGATTTAGAAGAATAAAATTAGCTCCTACACTAAATCGCTTTCTTAACACCTTATTTACAATTTTTTGTACTTTTCATCGACAGTTGTTGCAAGCAAAGCATTTTTTTTATTAATTTTAAAAATAAAAATTACCGAGATTCCATGCATTTATTCAATTTATTTTATCGATCAGGTAGACACGTGAGAGACTTGGATAAGTTAATCACATCAGTGGCACTTCTTTACTCTTCCCCATGTAGTAAATCTCTTACTTATCCCGTCGGTAGTTATTGCTCTCAAATTGACGACTCACCTGAGCGATAAATATGTAGGTGTTGGAGTGCATTCCGGCGAAGAGGGTGGGGAACATGGTGAAGAAGAATACCATCCAGAGAAAGGGTGAGCCCTCGCCGAGTTTGTCAAGCGCCTTCGTCAGAGGGTCCGCCTCAGTTTGGGCGTCTGGGTTCGCGTCCATTTTCGCTCTGTCACGCTTAATACCGTACGAGTTGTTGCGCGGGGCCACGGCTTATTAAACGCGCAGATAATGCGATGCGCTTACCGCATTCTCACATCTGGTTTTTCGACATTAGCAAAAGCTTGGGCTCGTAAATATTTTATCGGTTTAAATGCGATGCTACCACATTTTTGCCAAGGACGCGCGCTGACTTTGCTTTTACAGTGTCCATTTTTAATCGTTTGTTAGCTTATTATCATCTCTTATTAAGCCCTTAGTAGTACTTACAGTATGTTTGATTGATATCGGCATGCTGTGTTTTGATGAATATCGATATATTGTGCATTAATCGTGAAAGCATTCTCGGAGAGAATTCATTTAATGGTGAATTGAAACTCGCAGATCATTGACCAGATGAGTTTTTAAAGTTGATAATAATAATGTCTTGTATTAGGTATTTAATGAAGTACTTAAATAATTGTAAAATATGTCGTTTAAATTTATCAGATTATTTTTAAAATTAATTTAAAGTTAATTATTACTCCGAGAATTTAACATCATTCATTATTTAAAATAATTAAATATCTTTTAGCATTATCCAATATTGTTTTTTTTTTTTAATTAAATATCGGCCAATAATTAATAACATTACATTAGCTTGAAAATATAGGACAATAAACAAAGAAATAACTTATTAAATCAATGAAATCCAACGTACTATCAAGGGTACATCAAATGTGATACGTAATAAAGCATTCTGACAAATTGCATGTTTAGGTCGATCCTGCAACTCTTACACGAGTAGAGAATACGGCTCTTTTGTATTTGCCCTTTCTATCTTGGATACAATTTGTTTAGTAAATTATTTTTAGTAAGATTGTATACAAAAAATAGATCATAGTTAATATTTTTGTTAAATTTAATTTTTACTGTATATTTATATTTATTTAATAACGCTAGATAATTTTACTTGAAAGTGTTTAGTGTTTTAATATGCTAGCACATAAAAACATATACCTTAACGTTCATTTGCTTGTGTAGAGGAGTGTAATAATTTCATCAACATTGTATAAGTTGTCTTTCAATAAAATTTCACAATTGTATATTTTTTACGACGTTTTAAGAAGAATCATTCAGTTAATTATATTCATGTGATTCTAAAAGCTAAAATCCAAAACATGAAATAATAAAATTTCCTTTACAGCACTCAAGACATCCGCGCATATGGAATATTCTGTTTTTTTTTATCTTACAAGCATTGGAAATCGCCTCAGACCGTCTTTGCAGGAAAGTCGAAACAATACGCACGCGTATGTACATGTAATATAATGGGTAATTAAGATAGAGAGAGAGAGAGAGAGAAAGAGAGAGAGAGAGAGAGGGAGGGAGAGAGAGGGAGCGGGCGAGAGATGAAGACAAAGAGGGAGAGAGAGAGATAGAGAGTCAAAGCCAGAGCCAGAGGTGCACTCAGCTAATTATTGTATGTGCATCAAGAAAGCGATAAGCGAGTAAAGGATAATGCAAGAATAGCCGGGAAGATAGAGAAGAAGAAGGAGGAAAATTACCCGCGCGCGGTCAGCTGCTGCTTTGTTCGATTGGAGAACGTACACATGTAGCAGGCCGGATGTGGACTCGTGGTTTTGACTTTGTGGAATCTTCCGGTCTCTATCTGCACGGAGCTGCCCTCCTCTATTGTCCGTCCGCATCCTTCCTTTACGTAGTTCATTTCTTCAATGTATATGACCTCGCCTTCGAGCACGCTCAAAGAGACCTTTCCGAGGCTCATGTCGATGCAATTCTCGAGCTGCATACCAGGGTAGTCAGCCACGAAGAGGACATCCGTGTAATTCGACCAAGAAAATACGTCCTGTTGGATCCGCTTTAGCTTAGTCCTTAGGATCGGATCATAATATCGTGTTAATTCTCCGATAACGCGCTTCTTATATTGGCTTCCTTTCACCCTGATTAATTTACTTTCACTCAAGCCCATTTATAACTAAGAATCGCTACTATCATCACAGTTTCGTAAAAACTTATTTTATTCATTTTTCTTTTATGAAAGTTTTTTTTTCTTTTAATGAACAGTTCCGGAAACATAATTATTTTTGAAGATATATATATATATATATATATATATATATATATATATAATATTTTTTGTCAAAGGATTTTGAGTATACTTCACTGACTGTGCACAGGATTTTTTCACCATCTATACGTATTGCGGTTTTTAATATATATATATTTTGTAATAAAAAAAAAAAAAAAAATACAATTTAAACACAAATGCAATTCTTCTTTAAGGGCTTTCTAAATTCCGTATTCGAAAAAATCTGCATATGAGATAACGATTATAGACTCTTTTAAAAATAAGTGATAAATATTAGATGACAATAAGATGACTAAATATTGCACGACAAAAAGAAAATACAGATAATCAAAATCGTATAAAAAAGGGTTAAATATTCGAATTTTATTACAATGAGATCTAATAAATTTTGAATATTATTTAAGGAATCGTATGTATGGAAATACTAGAAATTAAATTTCTTTAAATAAGACAACTGTTGAAATAATTTTTAAAAAAAACCATATAAAATGACAATATAAAATTAATTTTGTTCAAAGTAATGTTTTTTAAAGTATTTCATATCTTATTAAAAGTAATTGAAAATAACTAAGAGCTAAAAATATCATTATATATACATATATATCATTTTTGCTAAAAAGTATTTAATAATCATTTTATGGCATTAATCTGTCTTGCTCATCTATTTTTTGGTATCCAAACTTTTGGATCCAAAAAATGAACGCTTCTATTTTCATTATCACGTAGATTGTACGGCATCCAACGTCTGTACTATCATGTCCCAAGAGTAGCCATACATTCCTTATGCCCAATTGCCATATCTCTTTTGTGCATGACAATGGGCGTGTTTATTGAGAAATTTCATTAAAAATTTTTTATATCAATGATCAGTTTATGTTATTATAATTTGAAATAATAAATCATAAAATACTGTCAAAAACCTTATTTCAAAATATTCTACATTTTAATATTAAATTTAATTTATTCTAATAATAACTCCTAAAGTTCCTTAACATAAATATTGAAGTCGATGAAAACGGTTTTTTATGAGCAATAAATTAGTGAACACAATTTTAATACCTTAAATTAAGTAACACTGTAAGGAAAATCAGTTAAAATCTTAGCTGCTGTTATATTTAGTAATAGCACTAAAAAAAGTGAATATTAAGTTAGTTTCAGTGTTCTCTTCTAAAATATCCACATGACTATTGAGGAGTAAGTTGTTAATAAAAGCAATGTATGAAGCGTTTAATTTTTTTCTAATAAAAAAATCCAAGAAAAAAAAAATTAAGATTTATAAAAAGAACAATAAAATAATAAATACAGAATTTCAGTTATAAAACCCACAATAATAATGATATGAAAAAAAAGATTGCTAAGAATTTGAAAAGGACGAATTTGAATTATTAGAAAGTATTATTTTATAAATTGATGAATTGGTGGAATACGGAGCTTATAAAAACATTTAAATATAAGTGTAACGCATAATAGCTGAAATATATAACGTATTTGAATTTTAAGAGTTGAGCTATTATTAGTAGTTGACAATAGGTATTGTGATAATAACCTTCTTAAAGTTATTATTATAGAAGCATAAATAGACAGAAAATCCATCAACAATTTTAAAGTAAAATTTCTGTTTGTAGTCAGTCAAATAAAGATATATTTACAGATAGTGGCTTCTTTGAAGTTGATTATGTTTCAATATTTTAATTTTATAAAATGCATAGAAAAATTATTATTAAAAATAAGCAATTACAACTTATTTTTATGAACTATTTTAAGGTAATGATAAAAGTAGACACTATGTATTTATCATAAATTAAATTGAAAATGATTTATTCTTGTATTCATATTCAAAGACCTATAGTTCATGATGTGACTGCAATTTACCTACTTGTAAAGGGATATCGGTCAAGTCCACCATTCTTTCTCGAAATTGTCGAGAAGTATGTCTATACTAAGATAATATCTATCCCCTCTGCGTAATAATGTGTGAAAATTGCTAGAAGATCAGCGTAAATGTGTGCAAGAGAAGTATCTCGACGATAAGTTCTTGAGTCTTGGTGGGATCTTAATGGCTTCCGCAACTGCGCTCAGACTTTGTTATAAGACTTTGGGAATCGCAATCCACATCCTCTTCGGGCCGGATCCGCATACGTAGGGAGAACTTCCGGGGCCAGTCGGTGCGACAAAAGAGTAGTATTGCGGCGAGGCAGACGTACGAGAACATCCCTGAGAATCAGACAAAGCCGTTGTCCAACGGTTCCTTTCTCTATACTCGCCTGCGTACGAGCCCCGCGAGGCGCCTCGGATAAAATTGCGCAAGCTCCTGCGGTGGCCTCGTATCTACACTCAACAGCCGCGAATTCACTATGTGGAAAGTAGTGCTAAAGAACATTGCGGCCGTACGCGGCCCATCGATCAACAAGAAGCCGACCATCGGATCAAAGATGAAGCCAAACCAGTGCACGATACAGAGATCAGTTTGATCGGGTGTCAGCCCTAGCCTGAAAATTTAATTCTCGGAGAGTCGCAAACTTTGGAACGGGAACCAGTTTTAGTTCGTTTTAGTTGGTCAGCATTTAAAATTAACAGCAAAACTATGATTTTAATATAACTAAAAAAGGTATTACTTTCTCCTTAAAAAGTAATTTTTAAAAATAACAAATCTTTAAAAAGTAATATTAATCAGCTACAGCTTTAGCTTACAAATACCATAGCACGAGTAGCTTTATACTCGGAAAATATATTTTCCCTTGCTTTATTCATTATTATAAAAGCGTATAAGACTTTTAGATACTTACAAAAAGTCATTGTAAAATAAGATTACGTAATTCAGCATGTATCGTTTATCTGTCACAACAGACCAATCAACATTTTACCACCTTAACATTTTTACTATTCAGTATTATGTTAACTTATTTTTTAGATGTCCGCGTGCAAACTCCATATTCAGACAGTTATAAATAAGCGGTAAATGCAATACAATTAAAAATATTTGATTGCACAAAAAAGGTAAAAAAGTTGATTTATAAATTGTAATATGTATGTAAATATAAAAACAATGGATACTAGTGCATTATTATTACTTTTATTCGTAATTACTATTAGGTTTTTTTAGATTAGCTATAAACTATAGAGAAAAAAACTGATATTTCAAAATAAAGTAATTCCAAAAGATATTTCAGATTCTCCTATCTTGATAAATTTAACACCCTCTAAAAATAATATATTGGTATAAATGATATATGTACAATAATATAATTGTTAATTGCCATAAACTGAAACTTTGCTACATTTAGTTAAAAAATTATTACAATAATTATAATAAAATTTAGTAATTAAATAAAGCTTTTAATTTAATTGGCATTTGTCTTAAAAGCGAATTAAGAATAAAAAAATTTCCTATTAATGCAATGATTGATATAAAAAGAATAAAGTTCATTATATATATATATGTGTGTGTATATTAAACTAAATAATTTGTAAAAAGTTGCTTCCAATTTAAATGATACACATTTTCATAAAATAAAAGAATCGTGTATTAATAACAGTTCAACCTTTCATCTTATTTAAATTTATGTAATTTTTTCTTTTTAGAGTTATGTATAATCATAGGCTATTTTATGTAGAATCATAAGCTTGAATGTTAAAAATTCAACACTTAAGTCTAAGAGTGAAATGAGACTTTCAATTTTGATAAAAAAGATTATTTATTGATATTAATTAATAGTAACAATAAATTAAAAATGTAATTCTTTAAATTATGTTTTGGATATATGAATTTTACAATTTTATATAATAAAATGGCAAGTTTATGTAATCAACAAATATCTATAGGCACCGTTTCCAAAAATAGTATAATAACGATGCTGCGAGTGGCATCGATGCTTGCAAGACAATCATCAGAAAAAGGCAACAGTATACGAGTTAGGAGAAAATGGCAGGTGTTTTGATCACCTTATTTTACTTTTACGTTAGCTAAGCCTTTTTTATCAGCAATGTTCAGTTTCATAAATAAACCTGAAAAACCTGGTGTACTATTGAAATACATTTATTTCTTCAATTCCATTAGTATCTGAAGTTTTTTATTTTTTTTACCATATCCATCGTAAATTTATTGTTTCATTGATAAGTTAATTCACCATAAAATCAAACGATTCACTTTGTAATACTTAATATATTTTTTACCAATATAATTAACATCATGAGGTATCCTATCAAGAGATCATTTAAAATGTAAGATTGGCTTAAATAATCGATATTTTATCTAAAATGAAGTTTTAGAGGGGCCCTGCAATACCATCAGACTTATATCCCAACACTATTACGTACTGTTAAATCATAAGTGCAAGAGGTGGTATATCCACTCTATCAAGCTCGATAACTAGTTTAAACGAGCATTATTTCGAACACAATACTCTTCTGGTACCTTCCCTGCATTTAAATTTGTATTCCAATTCAATTGCGATAATATGTTTAATAGGGAAAGTACAGTTTATTCACACTTTAGAGACGTGCAAAATAATATAATTAATAAGACTAGTAATATATTGCAATTTACGGAAAAAAGTAGTTCGGTTTGACTTTAAATATTAAATGCATTTTTTAAAAAGTCCCTTGTAACAAATATAATTCTACAGCGATATGTATATATATTTAATAAATGTGCATATACATATTCAATATTAGCATTAGAATGATGAAATACATATTAGTACTAATAACAAAATTGACATTGCAACCATGCGAATTTGATTTTTTCTATAAAATTTAAATACTTGAATATTGTTTTGTATTATATTTAATATTAAATTATATATATTTTTTGTTATAATGCAAACCTAAAAAGAAATATGAAAAAATTAAAGAAATCAGGTTATAACGAAAATAGTTCTAAATTGTTTGCTTAGTAAAGTGATTATTTTCAATCATAAATTGATCCATCGTTGTGAAATCACAAAAATTATAATATTCTAAGCTTAATTACAACACGTAATGACTGTAAGTAAAAAAATTTTAATTATTTTTAGTTTATGAGCACTAACGTTTATACTAAAGTTTGTCATGAGTGAATAGAAAAAAATTATAGGTGGATGCTGATACACATTAAGCTCATCGATTATCAAAAACATTATCAAGTAGTTGACAGAGAGATCGAGAACAAGGAGTATTGAGAATACCGCAGAGAGGGTTTGAAAATATTGCGAGAATGAGGCAATGATTGCTAGCCCGGTTTTGACGCAAGCAGCTGTTAGCCATGGCGGCAGTTCAATAGTAACAACAGAAGCGAAGCAGGAGATAACGTGCTTGCTCGGGCCTTAACGAAAAAAGCTGACGACACCGAAATATGATCGATACCGAAAGACACCGAGGCTGTCAGAATCAGTCCATCTGCACATACGCTCCGTCAGTCCCCTGATGCTGACTAGCACGGGCCCTTGCAGCTTCCACGTTCTCGTGTCCATCGCTAAGTCGTTATAGCACACGAGTAGTACGAGGGTCTCGGGTGCTCTGCGCGTCGGAGGAGGTCGAAACACCGGCTGCTATATTGTCAAGCAACGTGCGCCAGCTCCTCATATTTTAACGGCAGACTACTGTTCACGCTTGTTGCGACATACCGACTCGTTGTGCGCGGCGGCGATTCCCTAATTCTAGCCTACGGCTGCTGCAAGTCAAGGATTTTCTAATACCGGCATCTTAGGACTTCAACTGCCTATCAAAGATCAGCTGGAAGATGGAGTTGCCTTTGTATCATGGCGGGTTTACGTGAGTGCTAAAAAGTCGATCCGGATTAGTGCGTGCAAGGCTGTACTCTATCCTAAGAAGCCAGCGACGCTTCTACAGATTCCCCGTTTTTCTACAGATTTTACAGTCAATAATACCCGGTTACGCATCTGCATTTCTAGCCCTATGATTTGATTTTCGTCCTTGATGCCAAGCAATTGGAATTCTGACTAAGATGGGACTCGATTTAATAAATGGTATTTAGACTACGGGTAAATAGAAGAAGTAATGAGCCACTGGAAACTCACCCTTTGGATTCATCTTAGAAATTATGCTTTTTAAAATGAGTTTATTCCTATTTTTCTTTTGATCTACATTTTTTCCCTCACAGGTATCATTAAAATAATTTCTATTTAATATTACTAACAATTACTAACAACAACATTGGGATCCTTTATACATTATAATTTATGTAACATGAGATTTATTAGCTAATGAATATTAAGTAAGTGGAGCGAATGGCAAAATTGTTTTTTACATAGATTTTTGGGATGATAACGTACATATTTGTGTGTGGATATACGCATTTACATTTAAGAGTCACTAAATTTTCGTATAAAAACCAAAATTATAGCACAAAGTGTCTTTTGTTCAATATATAAAATAATTATTGAACGATTTAACGAGTTCGCGATTAGAAAAATTTATAATGAGGATTGTAAAAAGTTTTCGCGCGTTTTAAAAGCAGCAAAGAAAATATAATTGCAATAATTCATATGAAGCCCTAAGGATATTTCGTTACGATTGAAGTTGTTACAAGGTTATGTGTAAACTGTAGATATTTTGCTATACGTTGATTACTTATAAAGTTCATATTTCCAGTAATAAATAAGTTTGAAGAAAAGGATTTGATTTGTCGATTAATTATTTTTATGAGAGTTTAAAACAAAATTATATACCTGTTAGAAATGTATTTTGTACGTACAATTAAATTAATCTCTGATTAATTCACCATAAATAAGGAAGTATGAGTTAAGGTTTAACCTTTTTTATATGATTGAAATACTTACATTATTTTAAAGATAATTACATACACACATACACATATATATATATATACACATATATGTGCAATGAGTATATGTATAATAACATTATTATTATATTATTACAATATTGTTAAGTCTTATAATAATAATTATTATTTAGATAAAAAATTAAGATTTATTGTTTTACAAATGTTTTTATCCTATTATAAAATTAATTTATAATTTTTAATTTCGTGTAATTAAATTTAAAGATATTCAAAAAAGTAGAATAAGAAGAATAGAATTCCTTGTAATTATAATATATTAAAGTATTTAAAAATCTTTTATACTGTAACTATTATCAATAAAATTAAAAAAAATGCATGATTTAATTATAAAATATATGATTTTTGGTAATAATTTTCCTTGATTAATCACCTACCTTTATAAAAAAATGTCCTTTATCTCTTTAGCAAATTATTTTCCACAGGTATTAAATGGCAAAGCTGCACGAGTGTTGTATACATGCAAATATCTGTAATTGGTAAATTTCCATCATTTTTACTTATGTCTTAAACAGAAATCTAGATAAATTGTTTCAACCAAGCTGTAGCTTAAAATGAATATATTATTTGTGTGTAGAGGTTTGCGGCACTTTGTTAATTTGAATTATCGTTGCTAGTTAACGCGAGTTGGTCGTCCAAGTGAAAAGTTGATTATCGTTCGTGCGTGCGACTCTGGTCCAAGGACAAGGAGATTTCCGGAATTACGCTTCTCCCCTCATTCGGACTAACTCCTCGGGGATCTGGACTCTGCTCGGCTATAGCGATGACGACATTAATTCCAATCATTTCCGAAGCACTGCGTCGACTGCTTCTTAGGACTATGGCCCGAGAGGATCAGCCGATGCGCCGCACCCCAGTAATTCATTTATCACTGCTACATAGGGATATAAAAGGAGATTGCTTTTTCGTCGTATTATACCTCTTTTACGACGTGGGTTCATTCACTGTCCTGCATCTATAAATGAGTTCACCTGCAAAGTATATTAATAAGGCGCTATTTTTCCTATTTCATCCTGTAGTGTCATTGTCATTTTTAATAAAGTTTACACTAGATAAAGAGCTTGTAAATTAATGTTTTATTTAGATAATGCTTAATACAAAACGAAAATTTAGAAAAAAAACTCTTGTCGGTCAATACATCAACATTTCAATATTAATTATTGGGCCGTGAATTCCATGAATTTGGATAAAATATTTTAATTAAATATCTTAAAAAGTTTTTCTTAACCCGTGTTTTTTGAACAAAAACAGTCTAATTTAAGCGTGTTTCGAATGTATTTAATGAAATAAAGAACTCTGTAGCTGAATGCATAATGGCTGAATAATACTCTTATTTATTTATTACGAAATTACAGGACGTAGGAAGAATAGATGAAACAGTCTGGCGCAATAATGGATAAAAAAGAGGATGAGAAAAGTGTGTGAGTGAGAGGGGTCGAGAGAGAGAGAGAGAGAGAGAGAGAGGGAGAGAGGGAGAGAGATAGAGGAAGAGGGGGGTGTATCAGTAGGAGAAGAGCAGGAAAAAGATACTAAAGGAGAGGTAAGAGGTGTTCATCGATTGCATTGAATGAAAAGGTTGATGGTGCATTGCTAGATCGGTGCCAATACACAGCTGGTGTGTGTTTTAATGAATAGGGGCGCGTGTCGCTGAATCCCTAACGGCCGTTTTCAACTTGTAAGACAAAAGACTGATTTATTTCGAACTGCTTAGCAATGGATCTCTCTGTGGACCTCTTTTTTAGAAGGTTGCTTTTTTTTCTTTTACCTTTGTAAATTTTACTTGTACATTTACGGTATGCTATCGTTATTGAATATCAATGTAATATTATGAGTTAACATAAAAAAAAACATTATAAGGAAGCTGAATAAATTAATTCTCAAATTCTTAAATACGTTTTTAAATACGTTTTTTAAAAAGATTATATAATTATATTGCTTAAGATTATACTTTTAGTTCCAGGCTATTATCTTGGAAATGTGTGCAAGTGTCGTGTACATCCTACTGTTAATTTTAATAGTATACACTATGTATGAGAAAGAAATTTTTTTAACAGGAAAAAAAGATTAATTCTGTTCTAAACTAACATGCTTTGTAAATTTCCAAAGCATAAAATTATATTAACACACATATATACATATATATATACAAAAATTATAAAGAAACTTGTTAAAGGGTTAGTTGTATATTAATTGTATATTAAATAGAATAATTGTAATTGTAGAATAAAAAAAATTAATATCGAGTATTAATATTAACAGATTGATAGAAGAAAGCAATACTATTTTAATATGTAGAAGTAAGATTTTTTGTAATTATTACAAGTACCATTAAACAAATAACTTAAATTTAACAACTGCGTATTAATTAATTTATTCACCGTTTCCAAGGACTATTAATTAATATTGTGGGCATGATAGAGCGAAAAAGAAATTGACAACACAAATAAATGCGAGGGTACCAGAATACTAATAATTCGAGCTAATATAGTTTTATTGATGCCTAAAAGTAAATATGCAAACTGTTTTAAAGTCTGCGAAAAGGGGAGGAAGCTAAAAAGCACATGTTCAAAACTAGTATCTACGTGTAAACGTAAATGCATAGATTATGCATCATACACAATATTTTCGTTGTAGTATTTGCTAGTCATGTTTATTCAAGTATGTCATGTACACCTGGAAGCTGTATCACAAGTCTCTCTTTTTCTTTATTTATTTTTTTCAGTACACGGTTGATTGTCGGCTCTATTTACTCGGCAATTTATCACGGTTTATTATTACATATTGTTAGTGAACTAGGCGCGCACGAGCCACGGCGAATTTCTAAAACCGTGTCCGATTGGATTTGCATATTATCCAGTCGGGTCTCCTTTTTTCGTTTACCGCGTAGTCAGTATTCGATTTCACGGGGAACTTCATTTATGTTCTCGAACTATTCGATGGCGGACGTGCGGTGCAGTTTAAATGTAATCGTTTAATCGATGCTTAACGTTCATAAGATACCAATAACTGACGTAAGTGCAATGAATCCTTCGTTATGTACGTAGCTAGCAGTTTTAATTCAAATAAGTAAACTCCAAAATTATTTGATATACTCCAGTATTGTTTTAGTTCTGTAGATATTATAAAAAATATAACATATTATTTTATAAGTAGGACGTATAAAATGATAATTTTTAGTAGATGTTATCTGTACAAATCAATTTTCTTGATGTTTTATTTAATTTTTAGTCTACTCGAGTGAATGTACCGATAGAGCGGATTTTGAAAATTAATAATTGAGTAATAATGAGAAACATGAGTTTATTAAATCGTTTATCAACTGTTTATTCACTCGGATGTAAAAATTACATAAATGTATGTTACACTCGCTCGTGAAAGCCGTCTTGCAGATTCACAGAATTCGCTTCTTTTTTTGTCAAGCCAAGATGAAAAAAAGGATCGGAAATAGTGGTTCAATAACCATAAACATGAAAAATATTTGATTGTACTAGTTGATCAGAGAAGCTGAAAAACACCCGGAGGTAGAAAAAGGATTTCATACGCTTGTACGTAACCAGGACTGCGGTTAGATTTTCGTCACCCTCAGGGCACGAAGCTTCAGGACTACTGGTTTCTTCATACTTACATAAGGGAGAGGGCAGTGAGATGGAGAGTGAGAGACAGACAAGGGTAAATGGCAAAAAATCGGACATAAAATTAACAGTATACAGGCTGCAACTGAGTTTGACGTTCGTTTACTTCTACTAATAGTAATATATCACGCGGCTCTTTCGCTCTCTTTACCCCTGCGGAGTGAAGGAGAGCCAATGGAAGAGAAGAAAGACGAAAAGAAATAGTGGGGGAGAGAGGGTGCGTATGGTACAATAGAACCCTTTACCGTGCCCCCATAGCATCCAGCCCAACATTCATACATCATCATTCATAGGATGGAGAGAAAGTGAGATATATATTGATAGGTAGCAAGAGAGAGAGAGAGAGAGAGAGAGAGAGAGAGAATAAAAGAATGAGAGAAAGAAAGAGAGGAGCGAGGGGCACCTTATATGAGGCGTCGAGAGACTTTATGGTAGGGGTTTATTTCGAACTTTTTCACAGAGTGCCTTGTCATGCGCCTATGCGTCTAGTATAGCCTTTTGGATATAAGGCCTTGCAACTATGGTTAGAAAAACGTAATCTGCTATATTTGTTTTTTTTTTATTTCAGTCTTCTCTCATGTTGTTTACAAATTGCACGTGACTTTTACTATTATGTATTATTTTTTTCAATGTTATTTTAATTTTAATTACTTTTTTAAAGTAATAAGACTTAAATCTGCTTACATTGTTTTTAAAGTTTACTTCTTATAGCGATTATAACTAAGCAGATAATTTAATATAAATAGTTTTTAAATAATTGATTAATCAATTTTTAATTATACTGTATTAATTGATAATTATTTGAAGGTAGTCGAGTATTAATGATGAGGAATAATGATTTTAAAAACTAAATTTTATATCTGTATATTTTTAATTAAATCATTTTTAAATGGCAAATTTTTTTTTAAAGAACTGTAATTTAAGTTACAATTTTACACGTATGATTATGATAAATAATCATATTTGTACCCGGAAAAATAAAATGCGTATCTTAATCAATAATTAAAAATAAAGTAAGTGGTATTTAAGTATGAAAAATTACACACAGAATGAAATTTTACGATATGTTGGCTATGCTGTGGCAGAAATTCAATTAGACTTCCATTTAATTTACAGTTTTATTATTTTAAATGAATATGTATTTACTAATAATGTATAACACTTTGAATAAACAATCCTGAGAATGAGCATTAAAACAATGCAAAGGCGATAAATTGATTTATTTTTCCTTTAAATTGTTGGTGCATAAATTTAAGTGATAAAGTGTTGAAGAAATCTATTAAGTATCAATAGTATGAGCTAATCGCTGAATAGCAAGAGAAAAAAGAATCGCTAAATTTTGAGAAGACTTGTACTAGCAATTAGTAATATTAATTGAGCTTGTTTAATACGGTGGAAGTCCTGTAAAACCTCAGAACTTGTCGTCAGTTCCTTTTATATTCTATGATATATTTATTCGCATTGCACCCCACGCATGAAGTAAACTATACGGAAAAGTTACCCTTAGCGCGTAAACAATGGCATTCAGTAGAAGAGCGAAGAAAAAGTCGGTGCCTATAATCTCGACTCGTGTCCATTAATCATCTCGCGATATCATGTCATCCGTCCCGCGAAAAATGCCCGAGCCGTAGAGAAAGGAAAATAAATGTTGAAAAAGGAGTAAAAAAAATAGTAGAGGAAAAGAGAAAGAAGCAACCCGGCGGCGTAATCCGCTTTTCGAAATGTAACGACAACCCCTTTAGCGTGTCACAGCATGGCTGACTGATTGCGAAACCATGAACTGCGGTGGCGAGATATTGGAGGGAGTCTTGCGTCCTTCGCTGTTTAAAATGACGGCCCGCCCGGAGATATTAAGCCGCGTAATCGACGTGTAATCCCTTGAAAAACGTGACAGCTTCGAGAGCAGACTCAGTGGCAGAGCGGCGTTGCCCATCCTACCAACCCTAAGCATCTCCCGGTCGCTTCTGAATCTATAGAGAAAAGTACCTTCGAGCCTTCGACATCGACGATGGCACATTGAATAAACACTGGATACGCCTGCGAGGAGGCTTGACTTTGCCAGTGCGATTCTCTTATTTTGCAGGGCTCGGATATTGTTGTGGAACGTGCTCTCATTAGTTGGATTTTTACGGTTTCCTTTTTTCCTTTCTTGTTCTAGCCAACAGCTTTTTACCCTTTTTATTAAAGGGATACCCCTATGTTGAAATGTATATTGTTCTTCTATTGTTGTTCGTTTAGCATTATAATTTAACAATTACTGCTACAAAACGATGAATTTTAAATTAAGACAATGTTTATTCTTCATGTCTCAAACCACTTATGACATTTACTGCATGCTTTTCCCTATCGATACTTTCTTTTTTTATTATTACATTATCAAATAAATTTATGCCTTTTTTTTAGACAATTAAGGATAAAATCATGACTGATTACTTCGTATTCAAATATAATTATTATAATTTAAGGATGACAATTGTTTTAATTTAATCATTTAAAAATATGCACAAATTACAATATCCTGAATGTATTATGTAAAAAAACAGTATCTTAATCTTCGCTGAGCATTAGTTTATCAATCAATATCTTCAAAATGAACATGGAAAATAATTTTTTACTTTCGTAATAATACTTACAAAACATACTTTACACTTGCAACGTACAATTGCACGCTCATAAACAACGTTATGATAACCATCAAAAGTAGAGATAACCCACAAAGTATTAATAAAGCACTAACTTCTCAATATTTTTTAAAAATGAATAAATTCGAATGAAGTACGAAAATGCAGTAATTATGATTTTCTAAAAGTTGAACGACTCGCCGAATTCTAGCTCAGTGAGTAGTAGTCGACTTATCTTGTAAAATGTGCTTAGCATCTCGACAGGCCTAGATTACCCCGAGACGTATTAAAATCTAGTTAGAGCTCATTGGTGCTCATTGCACTTCCGTGTAATCTACGATAGTCAGGCGAGCGTAAAAAGACAGAGACAAATAAACACATACGTAGAGAGAAGCTAGATGATCATGGATGCGCCATTATGAGAACACGGTACGCTTTCGATTATGTGCACGCGTTCACCCGTAAAGACGTTGGTTCTGTCCCTCGTTGCAGGGGGGAAAAATGAGAGACAAACGTTTTTGGGGCAGGTACCACTACGTTTGTTGTGCCCGCGCCCCTGACTGTACTGGCGCCGACAAAAACTTCTCTCGTGTCATTCGAAAGCGCTTTTTCAGGGTGGTAGTGCGCGAGCGCTGGGGCGCATCGCCAACACTGGGGTGAAAAAGAGCGAGAGGGAGTCGAGGGGATGTTGTTAAGGACATCAGAAATGCAGTTGCTCCATCCGTGCGAGGGGGAGGACGTACCGTTCTTCAACTGCGTAAAGTTTTCAAAATTTATCCGTTTTTCTCGTGCTAACCTATGCTTCATTGGTCCGCGACCTTTAGGTGTATCTCGAGCAAAACAGAGGAGTACGGTATACTAGCGATTTCCCTATAACCACGCCCTACCCTTCATCGCTGCTGCAAAATGACCTCCTCGAAGTAAGCCATGACTTATAGAGGTATTTCTATAGAATGCTGACATTGGAGCAGAGTAAGAGCTTTCGTTTGTCGTAACTTATTTTTTCTATTTAAAATTTAAATGGCGTAAGCTATGGAGTTGCTACTTCTCGAAATATAATAGTCTCAAAATAGACATTGCTTAGTTAAGAATTTGAAGAAATAGTAAAGTATCATCTCCCTATAATCGAGATTTAATCTACCGATATAAGCAATCGACTCAAATATTTTCTACGCGCCGCTTAATTATTGCGATGGATTCTAGAGAAGAGAATGCAATTGGCCGATAATAATGCCAACGTTTATATATTTTATTTCGGTAAGTTGTCTTTGTAATTCATGCACGATTGAAATTGAATAGTTGAGAGCCGCTATATTCTTATGGGAAATCATTAGGCATATCGTGCAAAGACAATTCTTCTCTTTGGTGACTATTCAACTCTGCAGCCACAATTTACAATGAAGAGTTCGAACGTGGCAGTGATGGAAGAAGATGCGACCGTTTATTGCCTATCCATGATTATTCATCGCGATGTTAACAATTTGGCATCGTGGCACTTATCGCACGCTACTTCAGTCAGCAATCGAGGAACGGAGCACTTGGCTTTCCCGTTGGGGTGTCTGCATCGTGCTCCGTAGCAGACGCGTGCCGCTCGCATTATTTTATCCCGCGAATGCACGCCCTCGTCCGACGGTCCACTTAATTTTCGAGAGCCAACCACCACCAGCACGATACGCCTCGATAGGCATCTGCCTGTGCGGCGGCTACGATACTCGAGAACCTGGCCTCCGTACTTTTTCCGGTGAGTTAGCCAGGTGTTCCTCTCTCTTACTCTCTCTCTCTCTCTTTATGCCTCTCTCCCTCTATTATTTTCTCGCCAAGCCACTCGATAATTCTGAACTCATTTTTTTTAAAGCAAAATTTCGTATACCGTACCGGACATGTATATCTTGAAATCATGGTGCTGTTTTATTATTCTGAAATTATTCGGTACTCGGTTCTTCGTGCGTTCAAATGCATCATTCAAGCGTAATAACGCCGAGAAAATTTGTGAATTTTATCATGAAAGAATTTTAATAAATACGCAAAAAACTCAAAATGATATTTTCTGGTTTTATTACCAAAACTTTTTCATGCTTACCTTTATGTGCGACTTTTGATGGTTCTAAAAAGTCCTTGCAGAAATAAATTTTTATTATAAGAACTATCTGGATCAACGAATTTGCTGAAGAATACCGTATCAACGTATCCGCGATTTATGAATAAGTTTGGTCAGTTTTAACTTTAAAAATCCTTTATATTCTATATTAAAAAAAATTAGGTATTAAAAAAAATATTCAAGATCACAAAAAATACGTAAAATGACAAATTTATTATTATTTGCTTTTACACGGAAACTTTTTTACATAATTGTAAAAAACTTTTATTGATTTATTGTGTTTATAAAAAAAATATATACAATATTTACTTAACCTTCAAGTCACATTTTTATTTTAACTTCAAGTTACATTTTCGAAATATTTCAGTTAAATATAGCAGTAACTTGTACTTTAATTAACATTCAAATTAGTTAAAAAATTTTAATTTCGTTACCACGATTAGATGCATCAACATTTAATTTGTTTCAAAATATATAACGTTACGGGATCCTAAAGGTAATATATATGTTATATTTATATTTTAAAGCATTCAAAACGAATTCGAATAACAGGTTACAAGGTTTACAGTAATAATTTTCAGCATAAAAAAATCATTTTTATTTCCTTTTTAAATTGTACAGTACAATTACCATGTATGCAGTAATCATTCATTAGATTTTTAGATATTATTATTGACGATGCCTAATTTTCAATTTACATTAAAATAAAATGTTTTGTTTAAATGCAAAGTGTATGTTTAAATTCTTAGATTTATGTATTTAGTTAATCTTTATCTTTAGTCAAAAAATTTTTTGAATTGACTGTTTCTAAATTACATACTAATGATAAAAAAACGTAAATTTAATTATCTAAGTGAATATTTACGATTAGAAAATGCGAACAAAGTAAGGAAGACATTCTAGTTGAAAAAGAAATTAGGATAAGAAATGAAATAAATAAATAATGTATTATCGGATGACATTTTCATTTACGGAAGAATTATGTAATTCTTGTATCCTACGTGTCGTTAAAGTCTTACTTTCTTTTTTTCCTATTTGTATCTTTTTCTTTCTACTTTTTCTCTTATGAACGCGATTTTCAAGAAGATAATGATCAGCTTCTCAGAGAAGATCATGAGTGAGAGTGAGTTGAAATACAATACATGTGCATTCCCGAGAGAGAAAGAGAGTAAGACTGATAGATTGACAGATAGATAGATAGATATGAGAGAAGGGCTAAGAGAAAGATACATATATATATATATATATATATATATATATATATATATATAGAGAGAGAGAGAGGAGAGAGAGAGAGAGAGAGACAGACAGAGAGAGGGAGAAGGATAAAGAATTAGATACAATGGACGTTTCATCTCCCCTCAAAGTTTTATCGGAGCATTACTATTGTGGGGGAGACATGGACGAGTATATTTAGGTGCTGATGCCGAGAGCGGAGGGCTTCTGAGTTCGCGAATTGGTTTCGACGATGAAAATTAATGCGCACTCTCCCGGTGCATATATACATATACATTCACATATATTGAGTAACCCCCCCGTAGAGATTATGCCCATGGAAGCTACGAATGTTTCTCTACTAAGTTCAAGGCACTATAATTGTAAGTGCAAGCAGGGTGAATGAAGAAAGACGCGTTATTAAAAACGGGGGAAAATTAAAGGAAATTGGTGAGATACTAAGGCAATTAGAATGCATTACATATAGGTATACGTTGCTGTTCCTTGGATGAATTTATTAAGTATGTGATCAGGGAAAGAAATATTTATCAAATGTTGCATAAGCTCAATGAGATTATTAGACTGGTTTTATAATATATCTTTTTGATTTTGTATCCTTTTATTTCTATAAGGTCAATGATTAATTTAGGTTCTAAATAAAACAGGTAAATCAATTTTTATTTAGAGTATACAGGTAGAAGAAGAAAATGAATGATGTAAAAAAAAATTACTTTATGCTCGATGCTTAAATGAATTTTCGTATGCACTAGCATTTGTGTATAGGAAACAATACCATTTATAAAACGTATATTACATAAATAATATACCATGACTAATTAATACAGATATTACATACAGCCTTACTTTTTATAAATTATAAAATCTTATATTTTGTAAAGAAATAAAATCAACGTGTTATTCGACCAAGTTAGTCTATTGTATATGATAATGAAAGTAATTTCAATCAGTTATGGTTAAGTGATGATGAGTGTCAAATAGAACGCGAAATATTGAATGAAAATGGCCATAAGACTACTGTAAAAAGAACATCATAATTCATTAAAATTCGAGTAACTCCCGACTATGTACGCATAGACTATGAAAAGATAAAAGTGAGAGAATTAGAGAGAGAGAGAGAAAGAGAAAGAGAGAGAGAGGGAGAGAGCTGGACAGTAGATAGAGAGATACAGCTAGAGTTGAAGAATGGAATTATGAGATAGCGTTCGTCGCGCAAATAAAAACATGATGGTAATGGCCCCGGTAAGCAGGAACTAATGCGGTAGATTAAGATCAGTTGCATTGTAGACCGCGTCTAGGTTTACGCTCCAGTCTGTCCGGTTGCCCTTCATTATTCCTTTCTCCTTTTCCCCTTCGCACGGGTTTTTCTATTCTCTCTCTTAACGGCGTCAACGTCACAAGGCGTTATGCGCTCGAACGACCTCACCTGCCACCCGATAATCTAATCGTTGGCGCGCGTCTGATTTTGTACGTACCGATGCAATCACGAGTTCCGCAAGAGATTTTAATGTCGATCGGACTTTATTCATTGTACGCATGCAGCCACCGTTCCCGCTCTCCTCTTTGCAGTCTCGGATCATAGGAGCAATCCGCCGAAGCCCAATCTCAGATTTAAATTTCTCTTTTTTTCCAGATTTCGAAAAAATACTGCTTCCCTAAAAAGCGTTTTTATTCACAGTGAAACTGGACTCATAGCTTCAGTACTGCTAGCCTATGTGTGTTCGTAGTGATCGAAGGATTTGTTGACTAGATTTTCAGTACACCATTATTGGCTGCTCTCTATCTTATTATTTTTGTCTGCTTCTTCTGCGATTTTATTTGTAAAAAAGTATGTGTCTGAGCAATAGCATGATGTGATGTATGTACAGTCAGGTGCAGACCGAAAGTTGAAGCTCTATTATAGATATGAAGTTAAAATAATTACTAATGTTAATATAATTTATCAATATAACGTAAAATTAATAATGTCTATATATGAACATATATGTATCATATATATGAATTTTTAATTGATTTTAATTTAAATAATTAAATAAATATATATAATATTATAACATATAAATGCACAGCTAGTATCGCATTTAAACTAAATATAAGGAACAAATTTAAAAACCAAAATAATTTCCGTTTGTTTAATATGGTACGTAATATGCTTGTAAAATAGAAAATTCAATTTCTTTGCACAAGTTTGAGCTAAAACGGATAAATGTTCAATGCTTATCTCCCGAAGGTCTTGCCCACACAAAGAGACTACTTTGCATTAAAGCAAAGTAGCGATGAGAACGAATTATTTTTTGGGGAAATTTCAAGCACTGGTTCAGCAGTTTCCTCCTCAGACACAAGGGGTTCGGTCTGTCGATACAAATTTGTGATTTTGATTCTCTCTTTCTCTGTTCGATGTTTCGTTATCTAGATGAAGCTTAAACGCAGATGAAAATGACCGAACACTCCAGTGGGGTCGGTTCGCAACAACTACGTTTACTTCTACATGAAGTATTAAATGTTAAATGTGGGAGCCATTCTGCTGATTTCATAAAGAAGTACTGTAATTGAATTTTTTTTGCAGAATCTTTTGAGATACTTCTTATATGGCTAGTGAAAGATACGAATGTTTTTTATATATACTTTTACTTTTAATTTTATAACTTAAAACCATTAAATAGTTGGTATTTATTTTAAATAAAAAAATGAGAAGGTTTCAATGAGAAATTGTAGCTTTCAGTCCACATAAGCATCCCAAACATTACTCTTGAATAAATAAATATTTTACGAACTTTTGCAAGTCGAAAACACATCAAAACAAATTGTCTCTCATGGAAAAGTACGCGAAGTAATTACGCGTCCTTAATGTACGATCAGGTAGAGAAGTAAGTAGTCTAGATGTTACAAAGAGTTGTGCTAGGAAATGCAATCGTATCGTACGTTCATTAAAGCACGAGTCTGCAAGTGGATAGTCTAGTGTCGATTGGAAGGCATCGGGCGTCTAGGATATTTGAATTGAAAGTCGGCGATAGTCTCGTCTGGGCGCGATCCCTCGAGTCCGATTCTCATCCCCGTGGTACTTCGACCCCTCCCTCACGCCATGTTGCTTCAATATATCGTTCGGCTTTGTTGGTCGCTTTTTTGCTTCGTCCATTTATACTTACCCATCACGACACGTTACTCAGACCACGCTCGAGTTCAGCTTCGATCGTAATATTTTACTCTCCTTTGACAATTTCCCGCAGTCCTTGTATCCTTGGGCACAAGTTTAGCATCAATGTGATGTAGAGGGAATATGCGGCATCTAATTATGCTGCAAGTATTGTCAAAGTTGTGTGTTAGGATATAATCTCTTTTATAGTTGTCGTTTTTATTAGTCTTATTTTCCTAACGCATAACACATCAACACAAATCAAATGAGACTCATTGCAACAACAATATTTATTGATATACAGCAATAATATATATTCTCGTTTTAGTATGTAATGTTAAAAGTAAAAAATGTTAGAAGTAATGTTTAATAACAGTCGCAACAAAGAGAAAGAGTTTAAGCTTTTCAGAAAACAGCTTATTAGCTTCCATTGCCATGTAGCGTAACGCAAGTGAGCGATTAAGTCGAGGTAACATGGATAGATTCAATTATTTTAGCGAACGCTTAATATTACGAAAGTATCATATACATTCGGATCAGCAATTTCATTTGCAAGCAACGTATATTATACCTGAAATTATTCTAATTCTCATATTGAATTAATTTAGTTAATTGCTTTAACGTTAGCCTGGTTAATATATGGTTCTATAATATCCTTCAGAAGTAATCATAAGTATTTATGATTATTTTCTTCAAATATATTTAATTTATTGTTAACGATGGTCTAATTTGAATAGCGAATGAAAATAAATTATTTGATGGTTAATTTGTACCATTGGGTGCATAATCCAATTGTGCATCATTGAATTGCCTCTGGCGAATCACGTGGAGCAAACATTTATCGAAGCGCTCATCACGTTCCCTAATATCATGTGGTAATTCAGCGAATGATCTGTATAAGTATTATTCATGATTCTGTTATAGCTTACTCTGAATAAAATGTTTGCTTTGTTAAATATAAACACATGGCGAAATTTTTATACAAATATATGTTTTGGGAGCAGGCAAAGAAAAGTGTGCAAACGTATATTTAGGATAAATGTAAATTTTGCCTTACACATAAACAATCTCATAAATTATGTAGACATTTTATGCTGAAGATTAAAGTGAAGCAGAAATGGATTTTAATAAAATTAAACACTATTTTGGATGTTACGTTCATTTATATATTTTCTATCGTATTTTGTAGCATTTTTTTAAATTATGTATTTGTATCATATTTTGCTAATAAGCAAAATAAACATTATTCGATAATTTATAGGTTAATTTTAAATAAATTAAACATTTTTTTAAACATCTCATATTAATATAAGTATGTACAATTTATTAGTTTAAAATAACTAATCGCTTATTAAATAATTAACATAAGCAAAAAACAGAGTCTTTTCTTCTAATAAAATAACAATACTTTTTGTATTACAATCAAAGAATACAGGACATGTAGGGCTTTAATGAAATCTAAGTTTTTTCGTTAACTTAAATTAACACGAATTTAACATTTTTGAACAAGGTGATATTTTTCTATAATTACAAAATTTCTATGTGTGTAACAATGATTAAAAAACATTGCTAATAATCTTAGATTTTATTATTACGAGACGAAAATTTAAAATACAAATGAATACTTTACTATAAATAAGTTAGAGTCGTACGCAATAATAACAATATTATGAGTGATTAATAAAGAACGAAAAAAAATTATTCGAATAAGGGGGTAATATTATGATTTGGCAGTTCATGAAATTACATTCGAATCAAAGTGAGCGTTAATGTAAATATAGATTAAATTACACTTTATTTTTTGAAAATGTAGAGTTCCAAAAAGAATTTGCTAAATTTAAAAAATTCCCACTTCTACGTACAATTAAAAACTTGTATTGAAAAATTGCGACTTCGCGATAAATTTTACAAAAATTGTTACTTACAAAAATTTCAATGTTCCAAAAGGTTCATTGAATCACCTATAAAACAAATTGATAATGCGACTTTTTGTGACGATTTTTCAGTATAGACTGAAATCATATCTTTGGTCGATCTATGATTAAAGGTGTTTGAGGCAATCTAATTCGGAAGCGTATGCTCGTTAATTTTAATAGGATGCACAATCACGCCTCTGAACGAAGAGAAACGTTGAATCGTACGGAAAAACATTGCGGCACTTTCATGTGTGAATCTGACCCCCCCCCCTCCCTCACTCCACTCCATACCATTATTCGCCGCGTGAAAAGGTCTCACTTTCATGGTTGCGCGAATCGCGGGTACTGCGGCACGTGTCGCGAATTACCCGGATAAGCCATGTCTTGCTTATGATATCTCAATTAGCTTCCCCCGGCGCGTACCACCAGGAAGTGGTGGGCCACGTGTCGGGAGAAGCATCAGCACGTGTCGGTGTGCGTCGATCGCCTGCATTGCGCGGAGGCGTTGCCACGGACTCCTTAGGATTAGAGGCGCTTACGGCAGGTTATTATCACCCTGATCAATGGCCCGCGTATAACACACCGTCCTTTCGTAACCGCTTGAATCAGGATGTTTATAATTTGCCAGTACTCTTCGCCACAATGTCCCGACATCCTTTGCTAAACTATACTGTAAAAAAATATCATTTGAAACGACCGGCACATCTTACGTGCACAATTGATTAAAAAACCAGTATTATTCTCATACAACATGGTTATTTATTTATTAAAATAAATTTCATTCGTATCATACAATAAGAGGTAATATAATAATAGATATTATATTTGAAAATTTATTTTCTGCATTGACATAATATCTGCCTGTGTTTTTTCAGCTTCTGAGGAATTAGAGTAATTATTAATCTTGCATCGTGTGCTTTTGTACGTCACGTTTATCGCACGCAGTCAAGCCTGCTTATTTATTTTACATAATTACATAAACTTTGAGTAAGAATAAATATTACTTTCTACGTCGAATTCCAAAGACGTTTTTGTGTAATACTCAATTTGAATACCAAAATACTATAAAAAAATACAAACTTTTATTCTTATTAATTTTCAAAAATATTATCTTATAATTTACTCTGTATGCTTATCAATCATCAATGCAAACAAATTTTTTTGTGACATATAATGAAAAGATGTTATTAAAATTACGTAGATAGTTTATCATAACTTAATCACTTAGATACTTAAGTAATTTTATTATTAATTTTTAGTTACTAATTAATACTTGTAAACATATATTATTTAATTTGATAAAATTGTTACCTTAAATAAATATTAAAAATATATGCACCAAATGCTTACCAAGCAAGCATTAAAAATTATTACAAATAAACTAAGTAAGGTTTTTGTACAAAAAAAGTGTATTTTTTAATATTACACAATTGAAACTGGTAAAAAGGCATAATTGACATCGTTGTATTTAATATCGCTTACGGGCTGGATACATTTCCGGAAGACTTTTTTTTTCATTCGGAACCTCAGCAATGACTAATTCTGCAATAATAAATAGGTACGTGTTTCAGAGAAGCCATAATAATCGTTCTTTGGAAGGAAAAAAGGAAGCAACAAAAAAGCTCTCATCTGCGCGAGCTTTTGCCTGCAAGCTGCTGTTCGGGCCGCCGCAAAGGCGATTTCAATGACTTGAATAAGCATCGAGTCGCGCGCAGTTTCACAATATCGGTCGCACGGCTTCTCGGTAAAGCGACTTCTGTCCTCGTTGCTTGGCGCAGATGTTCCGTTAAGCCAATAATCAGAAAGACTTTTCGAGATGTAAAAAGCGAAGGAGAATGACAGTAGCCACGAGGCAAGGCGCAGAAATTATCCGGATTGTAGGGCTTATTTTCTCCGTTCGTGCAAAGAATGACTTTCGAGTGGGCCACGCGTCGGTATCGCCCGTGTCATTGTCGCTTTATTTTGTCTCCTCTAATGGTGCCACAAAAGGAGGAAGACAGTGTCGTCATTGCTATACGGTCACGTGGCGCACACGTGGCCAGGGCGCGTGCCATTTCATACACCTCTACTCAAGTGCGAGTCTTTGGGCTCTGGGCCTTTTTGGCAAGCCGCAACAAGTCCCGTCAATGCTTAACTGATACAATAATATTATGCTCGATTGAGTTTAAATAAATCGAGTGAGCAAAGCAAATTATCAAATGTACGGTTGCTTTATTGGGCGCATACTCAGGGGAGTATCGCTCCTATCTAGTGTGAGAATATTTTAGGCGTTAAAGAAAACGTTTTGATAAAGCGCACTCGGCGTCGGTTATTATTTTAATAATGTTTTTACTTTATCTGAAAATAATAGCAATATAATGCCGAATATTTTTAAATTTACTTGTTTGCTAAAACAATTGCTTATAATGCACTCAATACATTAAATACATGATATCAATTTTATCTATGTATTATTAGGTGTGAATCCATGACTAAAAAAGTAAGTGCTAATTAAATTCAACTTTTTTTTTATACCTTCTAATAATATATCACGAATACGATAAATAAATATAAATGTATTTAAATTTTAGTTTTAATTAAAAATTTACATTTTCTTCTCTAGCTTTAAATAAATATTGCTAGTATTCCTAAATAGTTATAATTATAAAAACAAAATTTAATAAAATTCAATAAATAATAACTTAATTAAGCTATATTTGATTTATGAATAGTTGAAGATTATTTTATTTCGTCATTTTAAATAAATTAAATATCATTGTATCATTGACAAATATCATCTTTTATAAATGAAAATAAAGAGTGTTTGAAAGATATACTTACAATCAGAAAACTAAAATTTTGTACACAGTTGGTGTCAAATTCGTGAAAATGAATTTATAGTCATTCTAAAAGATTTATGACAATTTATAAGGCCTTGTACTGCAATATTGCATATTCATTTAATACATATTTTAGCTAATGAAAAACTAAATTTTCTTTCATATTTCGTTCTTATTATTACCAGTTATTTTATTTTATGTTAATTACTTGTGGACTATAAAATCGACAAGTTTTTTTCATTTAATTACGTAATAATAGATAAGTGCGTAAAAATATGTCCGTTTCATGTACTGTAATAACTCTGTATACTTATTTTTAAATATTATAAACTCATGTAATATATTAATATTTAAAAAACATGCATTAATTTAAAACTTGTTATTTACCTAGTAACTAATTTAATTGTTATTTTTTTAGTATTTTAATTTGAATTTTATTTCCATTGGACAAAAAATTAACTGCAGTTTATTAAATAAATATTTAAAATATAAATAAATTTATAAAAATCAAATTTTTCAATTTTTATAAAATATGTATGAATGACAAAAAAAGGAAGCTACTTCATACCTTTTTTATAATTTGTTGGATGAGAACTTTTTGTACATTACATTAGAAAATATGTGTTTAACATTTCTTTATAATATATTCGTTTTATATAATGCCAATCCAACTTTGTAAAAAAGTATTTTCTTTTAAACGTTTCATATTTGCTAAAGTTATTTAAAAAATAAATGAATCATAACATATATTACTTTTAATAATACATTTATTTATTATTAAAAATATTTTCCTATTTATTTGAATTATCTTTTTTGTAAAATTTTAAGATTGTGTTCTGCAATAATATTAAATTACTGCAAAAATAATAAAAAAAAAACAAGGTTCAAGCAAATTTATATATTAAAAAGAACAAAAGATCTATTTCGATTGGTTTATTCTTGCTAAACTATTGGAATTTTTTTATACTCTATTAATTCATCAATGTTTAGAATCTCGTTAAATGCCTAAAATACCTTGAAATTACAACGCCAATGGATCATTCAGAATACACAAAGCAACTTCCATGTTACATACATTATAAAAGCCATGAAATCAATTTAACACAGTCTCTACCAAACTATTATATAGGATGAGTGTAAAAGCTTGGGGAGATTTTCTTACTTTCTCTTTATGCGTAATATAAGTATTGCATGATGTGTATGATCACCAGTTTTTTCCCCATAATTTCAAAACAAACCGGAAAAATTGATTAACGAGTAAATAAGAAGCTTAGATTCTTTTGTAATGCTTTAATGTGCCTTAAATTTTTGAAAGTAAGTGAAGATTCGGTTGATTAAGAAATTACGGAAAAAACTTTAATTATGGTCATTTAAGTACGGTCGTTAATAACAGTTCCTTATTATTAAAAATTTTTTTTTAATAATTTATGTAAATAAAATAATATAAATAATATATAATAAATTATTTTAAAAATTTATATATATAATGTAATTTTCAATAACAATAAGTATATTTTTCAACGAAAAAAATACAATCTGTTCTCTAATTTTCAATTTTAAGCACAAAATTTTTTCTTTTAATTTGTTAATTATAATTTGAAAAATATTGTTTAAAAATCTTATATGTATTATTCTGCATTTATTTAATAGAAGGTTTGTGAATATGTTAGCATAAATTAATTTTGATATAAAACTTCCAAAATGTCTGATTTATTTTATATTACAGCACATTTAATCAAATACCTGTGATAGTAATTTATATAATTTATGAAATATTTTTAACATAAGAAAGTTTTAAAGTAATTCATCATCAAAATAAATACATATTTTTAATTAATAATTTTTTAATTAAAAACACACATATACATATATATTTATAACAAAATTATTTAAAAAATCATCTACGCATATAATTATTAATTATTTATCTTAATTAAAAAAAAATTAAAAAAAAACAGAATGGTAAACTTTTGAGTGCTGTACATAAATCGAAAAGCAGGTTTAAGTTATTGAAAGTTTGTAAATAAAAAAAACGTTAATGAAATTTAAACAAAAACCTATTTTTACTACAAGATTATTGGTAAAACAAATTAGGTATATTCATTATGCAATTGTTAATTTTTTTATTAATTAAATTTTTTTATAACTGATTAAAACGGTAAAAAAATTGATTACAAAATTATTAAAAAATTTGAATTTTAGAATATATTTTGAATACATAACAATTACGGTTGTACTTTCAAGATAAATTACGTATTAAAAGTTTTTTAATATACATAAAATTTGTTTTCTTTTTTTTTTTAGAATAAACCGAAGAATAGAGGTTATGCTAATTGTTTAGTCTTTTAAGATAATAAATTGACATTAATTAAGCATTTATTATTATTTTCTTAACATTTAAAAAAATAATAATTTTATATTACTGAACGTTGGTATTTTTAGTTTGATGTTTTATTACGTGTGTAATTTCATACAATAACATGGAAAATGAAAATAAATTAAAAATATAGGAAAAATATTATTAATCATGATATTTTATTATTTACTAATTTTTTTATGACAACATGTCAATTGACTTTATCCATAATTATTATAAAATAATTAACCATAGCATTAAAAATATTTTTAATCTATATCATTATGTAGAATTAAAAGCTATTTTTAGCTACAGTGAATTTTTAACCATAGAAAAAATTGATTTATCGTAGGTATAATGTTAAAATAATTAGAATGAAATGAACTCTAATTGTATACAAATTTTTATAATAAAATCATAATACTTTTTATATTTTTTGTATTATTGAGATAACATTTTTATTCTTCTCGGTTTGTAATAATTTTAAACAGAAACGTTGCATTTACAGAAAGAAATATTCTAAATTTAAAATATATTTTAAAAACATAAGGATTTCATTTGGAATTATAACTGTAAATAATTAGTGAAATATAAAAGCAGGGCTTTTATTTTACGGTCTTGAACGTAAAATAAATTACAGCAATAATATATTGCAAATCTTATTTGTTCGTTAATTTCATACTTTAAAATTTTTATAATCAAAGTGTGACTAAAGCTAAAAACCTCAAAAATTTCAAAGATGACTATAGATAATTATAAAAATATTCTTCTTTTTTTATATATTATTCAACTACTATTTTAATTCCTTTTGAAAAAAATATGAGTTATAATTTATGTGAGGATAGATAATGCTCAAATCATAAAATAAATTTACATGACATAAAACAATATTTTATAGTTAATTTATTTTTATGCATTATTATTTCTATTTTCCATATTCATTTTATATCATACATATTTTCAGCGTAAAAAAATTATGTTTTATTGAATGTTTGCATATAACATGTTGAATTGAATCATTTTTGTAAAATAATTATTATAAAAAAAGTTGAAACAATGCATTTTTTTCTGATTTTAATATTTTCAATCGCTATTTTTTTATCAGTCACTAATGGTATGTATTCATTTATATATTTTTTAAGGAAATTTAAACAAAATTTTGATTTCATACATTTTCCGTTATATTTCCATTCTATTATATTAAATTTAGGAAATGCAACTCAGCCAGACAATTGTGTCAATTTCTGTAAAAGTGAGTTTTTTTCTTATTCTACAAATTTATAAAAAACTTACATTTTTACATACATTATGTTAAAACAATTTAACTATCATATATTTACATATCATAAAATTCTTTTTTTTCTTTTTTAATATATATCTTTCTTTAGGAAAAATTAATTGTTATACATAATTTATTATTTGTTTTATTTTATTTTTTTTTTAGATAAAAAAAAATTTTTTTTATTTTTTTTTCCTTATAACTTGGTATGCATTTATTTAAGACAGTATTCATAATTAATAAGCAAATTGTATTAACAGATGTGTTTATTTCATTCAGTCTATAAATATATATAAATAATTTGCTATGCCTAGAATTGTGACAGAAGCTTTTGAGTTATTACTATTATTTATGTATTGTAATATTTATTGAAATTATTATACGTAATTTAAAATGAGTTTCTTTTTTACATTTATTTCATTGTAATGATAAAAGTACCATTTTTTTTTAATAATTTTAGGTCAGCCTAAAAAAACAAAATGCGAAGAAGTGTGTAGAAAGTTGTACAAGTATGTAAAATATGTGTTAAAGATATATTTCTTTAAAAAAATAAATAAGTATTTTTATTTTTTAAATACACAGATAATTTAGTTGTTATATTAATTTTCAGGAATTCTCAGAAAAGATTGAATAATCCTCAATCTGTGAAATCCAAGAAACCCAAAAAGTCGTGAAAATGTATAACAAAGAATAAAACATGTTTGAATAAATTTATTTAATTTGATGGATAATTAATGATGTTCAATTTTTATTTTTTTTATATTCTATTAAAATAATAATGATGATAAAAAAGAAATGGTTTCTAAAATAATATATTGTAAATAAATAGTAAAATCAAAAAGGAATAAAACAAATTGAAATAATTTTTATTGGATATTTTATCATATTAACACATAAGATAATCTATAAAAAAGGAATAATTGATAGATCATAAAATGATACGAAAGAGAGAGAGAGAAAGAGAGAGGGAAAGAGAGAAAGAGATAGAGGGAGAGAGAGAAAGAGATAGAGGGAGAGAGATAAAGAGAGAAACAGACAAAGAGAGAAAGAGAAAGAGAGAGCGAGAGAGACAGAAAGGGAGAGAAAGAAAGAAAGAGGCGGAGAGAAAAAGAGGGGGAGAAAGTGATAGAGAAAGAGAGAGAGAGAGAGAGAGAGAGAGAGAGAGAGAAAGTGATAGAGAGAGTTAGAAATCATTTGTGAGTCGGTTGGGAGGTATGGACAACCAGCCATCGCTCTCATTTTTCATCTTGCGCTCCCTTCAAAGGACCCGTTTCTTGGTTTTCCAGGATCGGTTACGCCCACGCTCAGGCGATCCGGCGCCTCCCCTTCGTTGAAGACACACGCGCCAAGGGTGGCCGATGTCAGAATTGCTGCAGTTTAATCTCAAGCTTTTAAGAAATTTTAAGCGGCAAACATTCATGTTGTAGCGTCATATTTCGCTGGTCGAGAGGGCGCACGCCTCCTAATATCAGGAATGGGGAGAATTCAACATTTTTTTCTCGACTTCGCGGTTGCTTTGTGTGTCATTTGGAATTGTACTTTATGTGTGAAGGAGTAGATTTTAGTTGATGTATGTGAGGTGTTCAACGTAAGATTCTAATCAGTTTTCACAGTTAACCATATATATAAATAAATACATTTTGTTGTATGAATAGAGGAAGAAATTAATTTTTGGTTTACAAGCAAGAAATATGAGATTGGTTGATTAATGAGGGTTGCTGATCGGTATGTTCTACGTAAAACAAAGTAGCTTCTATTCGTTTATATTATTTTCATAACGACAAATGATATAATATACGATTATCACTACTGTTCTCGCGCTACTGCGTAGTTGAAGTTTTTAAGACTAAGAAGAAGCACTTTTGGTAAATGAATGGGTAAATAAAAAATATTTTTAAAAAATCTCGTGAATGAGTGATTTATATGCAATTATGTTTAATGAAATAAAAAAAACCATTTTTTTTATCAAACATAAGTACGTTGTAATTAAAAAATTTACAACTTCATTAGATTTAAAAATCTAATATTGGGGAAATAAAATATTGAAAATCATTGGCTGAAACAAATACTAAGAGAACTATTTTTTCCCTATTTGTATTTTCACAATCAGTATAGTAAATCTTTTCATGAATGTGATTTGATTTAGTCTTTAGTACAGGTTGACCAATTACAATCAAAGTTAAATTAAATTAGGATGAAACCAGTCGAAAGACGAATTCTAATATCGAATAGGGTATTCCAGTTGCTGTACAAGCGAATACAAATCGCTGCCTACAAAGTTTAAATAACTGAAAAATAACATTCCAATCCATAGTTTAGTTTTATTACGTGTAAACGTACGATGTCTTCGTTGACAATCGTTTGTTTAGTTTTATTGGGACATATAACGTATAAAAAAATCGTGATTCCTTTTATTCAGATTTTGAATTTAAGTACATAATTGTTTAAAAAATGGATGCTACTACACTTTAGTAATGTAACTTGTATATTTTATTATAAACGCATTGGTTAGTGATAAGTAAAGATAGCTTGTAGTTATTATACTCTTAGTTCAGAAGTCTTAAGCTACGGCTCTTATCATAGCAATACTGGGTAAAACAATGAGAAAAGTATCCTAAATCTACAGCGACACTCTTATAATTAATCTTCGTCTTAAAATGACGATGCTAGTCTGTATATACCGCAGAACTTCCCTTTCGTTATGAGAGGAAATTGAAGCTTCTTAATTCCAACGCGTGAAAAAGGAATCCTAGTAGCGTATATCGGCAAATTTCCATTGCTAACGGATAAGCCATCGTTTGTCGGGCAAATCTCGTTTTCCTCGAAGGGGGTTGCGAGGCAAAGAGCACAGATGGCGAAGGCCGTACCTTTTTTCCCCCTCCCAGTTTTCACTGCACTGTTTCTCCCTATCTCTCCTTTTCTCCTATTTTCTACGTATATTTTTCTCTCCTTCTTTCTGTCTCTCTGTTTATTCCTCCCGCTCTTTAGCTACTAGTATACAATGGGCAAATCAGAGACGATTGTAAGTATGGCACGCGTGCAGTGACTGCGGCACGATAATGAGCTGGTAGACTACGTTTGCACCACTTGACTGCGTTCGCCAATTGTAACGATCGCGAACCTTCAATTTAAGCCATACATGCTTTCACTTCATTTATATAATCATCGGATTTATGCAAATAAAATTTTTTAGTGTTCTTCAATTATCAATAGCCATGGAATATGCTTTACTGTTTATAAATTGGTTTATCGTTGTACTTAAACAAAAAATGTTACGTAGAATACATTGAATTCTTAGTAAGAAATTAATTATTTTCTTGTTGTTAATTAAATGTTTTCATTTTTTATTAGCAGTTACTTCCGATGATTCATAAATACTTTTTTTAAAGCAATAGTATATTATTGTTCATCGATTCAGATGGAAAATAATCTTCTGTAAGACTAAAATTCTCGATAACAAAATAAATAATTATTTCAAAAGTAGCAAAAATAACAAAAAGTCAAATTCTCAAAGTTAATAAAAATATTTTTATGTTTTTGATAACACATAAACCTTATTATTTTGCGACTTTTCATTTTTAATTATACTTTACTTTTATGTCTTTCATTAAGCACAAATAAAGTCTAAAATTAAAATTAGAAATACGAAATTTAAATATTTACAAAAATTGTCCACTATTTTAACAATTTCGACGGCATTTAAAATTCTTAACTTGATTTCCACAATAAAAACATATATTTGTTATTATAATACTTTTTATATAATCTTAAAAATACTAAATTTTCTTTAAAAATACTTTTTATTATAATCAAAGCTACATGGTACTTGATTTATAGATACAGGTGCACAAGCTTGTGTAAAAAATTGTATGTCGTATATAATATTTCTCGGAATAACCATGTGCAATAAATTTAAAATCTTGAATAAATGTTTGCCTAGTAATTAAATAATAAGTATTTTTTATAGTTAAAAATAGTTATTATAAAATTAAGAAAAATTTTGACTTCTGTTCGTATAAATGTATCTTAAGTGCAAAAGTATTAATCAACTTTTCAAAATTAAAGTTAAGAATTCATGACGCTTTGTATTAACACATTTTATAGTTTGAGTAAACTAGGGCTCAACTGATAAATCCTCTTATATATTACGAGAAATATCGAATACATTCGTTCAGTAGGCTAGAGAAGAAAAAACAGCGAGAGAGAGAGAGAGAGAGATAGACAGAGAGAGAAAGAGAGAGAGAGAGGCAGAGAGAGAGAAAGAACGAGAGGTGGCGGAGAGAGAGGGAGGGAGGGAGACAAATAGAGTGCATATTTGTTTTCTTTTTTAATAAGGCTGTTCGCTTCGTACCCTTAGGCACTACAGATCCAGTAAACTTTTCGTAACACCCGTGTAATCCTGTACTAAGCCTCCCTTGCATAAGTATAGACTCTTTTAGGTCGCGACAACGAATAATATAATAAAAATTGTACAGGACAATAAAGCTAAATCGTCAGATCAAGAATCGACGTGCTTTTTCAAGTGATTAAGGATCCGCCTATTTGCGACAATTGTAGTTTACTGCAATTGTACAGTAATGGCTGCTCCCTTGATGTTCGACGCCATTGATTAAGCTAAGAGTTTATTAAAAGAAGGAAGAAGTTTTTCGCTACATACTAGATGTTAAAATGTTAGAATTGCAGCTGCATATACAGGTTTATTTAAATAAAAAAGTGTGTATTTTCACGTCTAAATTACAGTGTTTACTTCTCGGTTATAGAGGTGAGAACCGCTTCTGCATTAATGTCTTGGCGTTTTGAACAATTCACCTATAAAATGAATAGAAGACACGTCTAGGTGCTATGCATGATAAACGCGGGTGGCATGTGTACCTCAATTTAGGCTAACGCGTGTCGAAGAGTAGCGCGTGATTGCGCTTGTATCGCGTGACTGTTCGGACCGAAAAACTTGGAGTTGAAAATTACAGAGCGATGTTCCCGCTTGTAAGTCAATGGCAACCTTGTCCGATACCTACTGGTCTCTCCTACACCGATTCCCCGCCTTCCTGCCTTGCCCTTCCGTCCTTTCGATCCCTTCGAGCTACTTTACATTACCACTAGAGCTAACCTCGGAGAGTCACCGGCTGAAAGTCGGGCATTTTCGCGCGAAGGGCGCCCGAGCAAGCTAAAAGTGTTCGGGGGCTCGACCGTGATCGCTGCAGAAATCCCCGGGGCGCGGTCCGCCCTCCACCGAAGGGTGAGGTGCACACCGCCTCAACCCCCTAGGCTCGAGGACGACTCGTCGTTTCCGGGCTCGCGGCCTTAACGAGCGGCTCTCCATCGGTAGCCCCCCCTCGAGCACCAAGTCCCCCTGGCCCGGGGCATTCTTCAAGTAAATTATAGTCTTGAATAGCGGGCCCAGTAGGGGGTTGACTGGCACGCGCTCGCCCCGGCCTACACCTGCCCCCACAGACATCTGTCCTCGTGTGCCGCGGCCGCAGCTCGCGACTTTCGACTCGATTGTCCATTGTGCGACAGTGAGCCGAGCGGCATAACAATTATCGCCTACTTCCCTGCTTCCGCGCCATGACGAGAGGGACGCATTGAGAACGAGTGTAGGAAATATATATAAATGTGCGCCCGCGCGCATGTATAAGTCTTCAGACAATGGTTGGCTTGAAATTCAGAGAAATCAGATGATACAGAATAGAGCCGAGAGGAGTTGATAAATAAGGCCTAAAAGCTACCTGTGGAATATTCTAGATGAATAGCATTGCACCGGAAATTTTTTTAAAAATAAATTTAACGCATATTCTTTATTCTCTTATTATGCAAATAACTCATTTTTTAGGATAAGTTAATAGAACATTAAATTTATGGTATAAAGTCCTGATTTTTTTTATTATGTCTTCAATATTACTATTAATCAAAAGCAACTTGTTGAAAAATATTCCTTTTGAAATAACTAACGTATGACTATAACTAAATGTATAAACATTTAAATAAAAAATAAATGTATGCATTGATTGAAATTATTAAATACTTATAGTGGTTTATAATTATATGAAGATCACTCTAATATTTAGTACATAGTTTGAATAAAAAATTTAGTAGATAAATTTCATGTCAGTAGCTTTTTTAAAGGGACCGTTATAATTTTTCCACATAAGTAGTGATACTGCATTTATTCTATTTTAATCTCAATGTATTTTATTGAAAAATAATACTTTTTATTTTTTTAAATACTTTTTAATGTAACAAACTAAAATAATTACAATTAAAATTAATATTAATAAAATTTATATTAAATTTTCATATAATGCTATTTCAAGTTTTTTAAAATTTTAGCATGAATCGCTTTATCAACTGTTTTTGTTGAAAGTATTTTAAACATATCTAAGCATTTTCGTTACAGATTTTTAATAACTATTGACGTTAGTTACAACTTTAAGACAATATATTATTGAATTTTTAATGACACACTAAATAAAGGAGTGTTATATAAATATAATTTAGTATAAAATAGAAATTATTCAAAAATTAGAACTACTTACCTACTTCATAAAAGAAAACTTAGAATTGATTATTAGCATAGCGTGATCATAAAAATTTTGGCTTGATTAATTGCCAAGAATTGTGACCTGGTATTATTATATGACACACTCATTTAAGCGTAAACCAATTTGCACCTTGTTTCGAAAGAAGGAATTGCTAACGTAACTTGTAGCTCGATGACAAGATAATAAATAAATATCGAAGTATAGTAATAAAAGTTGGATGCAAGTGTGGGCGAATACGTGCGTAAAAGCAGGGTAGTTTGGATTTGGATCGTAGGGCACACGTATTGAATTCGTGAACCGAAAGCGTCTTTTGTTCGCGGTTTACCACAAAAGCCTGAAAATGCCGAGCTACAGTGGTAAAAAGCTTTTCTCTATATTTTTGTTTCTTTTTCTCTAGTTTCAGCTAGATATACATTGATGACAGTGATGAGAATTAGAGACTGAGAGAGAATGACAGAGAGAGAGAGAGAGAGTGAGAGAGAGAGAGGGAGACGAGAGAGTGAGAGAGAGTGAGAGAGAGCGAGTGTAAGACAAAGAGACACATAGATACAGAGAAAGAAAGACAGAGAGAGAATTAAAGACAGAGTGAGTTAGAGTAGCAAAGTTTCTCGCATTCAAAACAGATGCGGAAATTCGATACATTGTTCTTTTGCTCATTACCCACTTCCAAATGACGTACCTTCTTTTTTTCTAAACTCTACGTACGCGTCTCAGCTCTAAAGTATAAAACATGGTTTACAGTGCTTTTAAAGGGAAAGGTCTAGTGTGATTATGTTAAAACACGAACTGCACGTAAAATATCTTTATGGGATTTTAGTGATCTACTAATCACCTTTTAAATTATTTAGTCTTCTTTCAGCCTCATATTTAATTTTGTAAATCTGAGTTAATTATTCACTTTGTAATTGGGGTGAGTTTTGAAATCATAGTTGATTTTAATAATACAATAATGCAAGTATATTAAATTATAGTTAAATAAAGCACATTTTTATTGCATTCAATTATATCTTTTGTTATAATTTATCTACGATGAATAATAATGTACAGTGCTGGATTCAGATCTTCGATGAAAATAAAGATAAGTAGGTGATATGAGTTAAGATGTGTAGAGAGACAAATGTCATTATTTGTTTAGAGCCAATAGCAATAATAAATTTTATAATGTATATTTAATGTATCATAAGTTGAATTATAACATTAGCCGAAAAATTATTTTTATTATATCATTATCTCAAATTTCCTCTGCGCCATCCATTACTTTTTCTTACTATAATACTCTCATCTTTCTTATGTATCACATCTTAAAAAAATTTGTGTACATACTGTACAGCTAAAATATTATTATAATACTATATTCATTTTCTCATCATTTTAGTCTATTGTTATTGTAAAACAATATTAATAAAATAAATATGGTAAAATAGTAAATGAAATATAAAAATTAATGAATATTGAAGTTTAAACATATTTTTAATGAACAATCCTGTATAATTTTTTTAATATAAATTATCCATGATATATTTAAAATATGTGCTACACATTTATGGGCTATAATTATTATGTTATAAATATTAGATGCAGTACCTTTAGCAATTAAAAAAAAAAAAAAATAATAAAAAAATATGCACAATAATAATATGCATATATATACTTTTAATGATTAAACAATCAAATAATCTAGTAACAATGTTGAACTTGTAAATGGGAAAACGTTTTCATAATTCAATTTGAATTTTCATATATTATACAGTTTGGAACACTTGGAAACCCAATCATAATGATCTCAAATTTAATTCAATCTTTCTAAAATTTCGCGCAATAAAAAAGACTGAATTCTATGGCTAAAACTCAGATAAAATAAAAGCTCTAAAACGAAGGAGTCACGGGAGCGAATAACTGTAAACGTAAGCCTCGCCTTTCCCCAAGCAAGGAAGTTGCGCGACAATGTTGAGCTCCACTACGTGCCGCTGGTAAAATTATGGCCTGGTCCAAGCAATTTATCATCGATTAAGTGCTCAACGATCGGTCAAGGCAATTTCACGAAAATTTCCAGAATGACGGAAGGGAATGGGACAGGCACGGTTACAGCGCGCAGATAATGTGTCGGTTTAGCTTCACCCTCTGTCCATCTCTCACTCTCACCGGCTCTCTCCTTCTCCCTTACCTTCTCTCTCTCTTTCTCTCTCTCTCTCTCTTTCTCTCTCTCTCTCTCTCTCTCTCTCTCTCTCTGGCTCACTCGAATTCTATCTTTGTTTGGTCCCGCATCTCCCCGCGACGATCGAGGTGGCGAACTCGCTACGGGGAGCGTTGGCCCACCAGTATGTCACCGCGCGGGCACAAACTGGCGGCACCCCATTACAATGCAGGCGGAGCTCGCGCCCGATCGATATGCGCACTCGACAGAAGCGAGGCGCAGTGAGCTCGATCAAAGGGAAATCACGGCTCGGGCTGGTAGCTACCAACCATAAAAATGGAGGTCCTACTGCTTCGACTTCTCTCGTCTGTATTTCCAAGTGTACGGTCTCCTTTGACGCTCTTAAATACCAACGTTCTGTTTTATGGAGACTGTCGAGAGCTTTAGTGACGCGAGTCACTAGTGCAAGCGTGGCTATTCATCAAAGTACGGCACTTTTAGTAAATTAGAAAAAATATTACTAATTCCAAGCTACTGATTACTTGTGTATTTATTGTAATGAGGCTTAATGTTTTATACAAAGGATTGTGAAAAAGAACAGGATTACATCATTCTACTGAAAGAAACTTTTGCACACGTGCATTTAATGGCCGGTAATACTAGCTTTTTTTTGACAACAGCATCTTCTTCGACCTTGATTTGTTGCTTATTTCGTGCTATTTATTTTCCAAGTCAATCAAGTGCTTCTAGCACCATTAAAAAATTTTTATTTCCTTCTTTTACCTAAAAAAACATACTCTTTGTTTTTGTTTAAACTGCTATTTAGAGAGCAATTATTAGAAATTTTTTTTAATGTGAAGCAATTTTAAATTATTGTTTCACCATGTTTTTGTTAATTCTTAGTTTACGATAAAAACTCTGCCTACTTGCACTGCGTCACTGCAAGAAATTTATAGTAAAACAAAATTGAAATAAATCTACAGTAAAATCTTCATTATTTACCATTATTATTTACATTATTATGGTTGTGCATTTATCGTATAACAAAACATTTTAATTTATACGTAGATGCGAAATATAACATTTATAAATAGAAAATAATTATATTATATAAATATATATATATACGTAATATTACTTAGAAATATAATATTATTTTTAAAAAACTGAAAGTAGTAGATTAGAACAAAATATATTTAAAAGTGAATTATTATTGAAATAGTTAATGAGTCACGGGAAAAAAATTCTTCCCCGGGGCACAAAGATAAACCATCATAAGAAAAATAAAAAAAACATTGGCATTCTAGGTTCTGTTTTTTTCAATATAACCATAATTTTATTATGAAATTTTGTACAATAAATGTTTCAGCTACTAACATTACATTAATAATTAAAAATTTATCATTAAGAAATTATTACGCACATAATATTAGAAGATTAGAATATTAGAAGTAACGGGTATGAAAAAAGTGTAATTGCAATAAAAATAAACGTCATCTCCCCCTCCAAGCCGAAAATCTGACACCTTTGCTCCGTCTGCTGCATTCACTCCGGGATTATGTACACACTTATATATCGTCTACATAATAGATCCATGGAGGCATTACTATTATTGGTGTGATTCAGGGAAAAGATCCTACCATCGTACCGTTAACGGATTTAGTGCAGCTTGTGCCTGCTGTTTGCAAATAGGCCTTGCATCCTCTAAACTGTATAGATTGCAGGCTAAATGCTATGACGAATTCGACAATTACATTGCTCTCGTCATAGGAATGCCAAGTGTACTATTGGTCACACTCAATCAACCTAATGCTAAAATCTTTTCTCATCGTTAATTTAGTTATTTATTTTAATTAAAATATATATTTAAATTTTTTTTACCGAAGCACAGGTGATTTTTCTCTTGAAAGCAGCAAATATTATTATTAAAAAGAGAAGAACATTTAAGTTTAATATATTAAATCGATAGGATAAGTTATCATTATCAAAGGAACATTATCAATTACGAAAGGCTCAAATCAATATTTTCAAATATTACCTTGCATACTATAGAATCAATTAAAATATGTATATTTGTGAAATACGGGAAATAATATAAATTTTAAATTAGTCGAAATTTGTTATAGTTATTACAAATTTCTTTAGTAAAATACTTACTAAGATAACTTTATCTATTGTTCTTTATTAGGTAATGTAGGAATAATGAGTATTTCGGTGTAAAAATTCAATTGAAATTTTATGAATAATTTATAATCTACTAGTTTTATTAATTGCATAAATATAAATAAATATATCATCAGATATGAGATTTGCTTTATCAGAAAATATTAAAATTTATGTTGAATGATAAAAATCACTCAAAAATAAAATATTCTTCGTATTACAAGTTTCCGACCGAAACTAAATCGCGATAGGCGTTAGCGTATTCACTATTGTAAAAATTGAGTTAAACGTTTTCAATTTTTAAGTTGCAATAAGATTTATATAAATAAAAAAAACTGTGAACTTGAAAAAAACTTTTTAAAGCATCTCATAAAACAATATAACTTCATAGATGTATGGACATCTAAACACTTGAGTCTCATTCATACAAGTGGTGACAAAATATTTTCTTTTCATTGCAGGAGCTCAGCGCGCCCTTGTTTTGATAGAACTTTCGTTGATATATTCTTACATTTGAACGGGTAGTCATATTTATTTTCTCAACACTTGGATTATTCTTACGTGCAAGCATACTACGGTGAAACTCTTAGCTACAACTGGAAACACCAGTTTTTAAATACGTTCCCCTTAAATTATCTATGTTAAAAGAAAGACTCAGAATAATATAACGTATTAAAGACTATATTTACGTACACGTTTTACCAAAATTATTGAATACAACAGTCAGTTTGTAATTATGTATACACAAAATGAAATATGAAATTAAGTTGCTGAATTCATTCGAATTGAATTATCCAAAAATTTGTGACAAAAATCTCTAAAAATCTGAGATACCTATGCTTTCATGTTTGATTTTAATAAAAAGCTGCTGAAGAAAAACTCATCTTTAACCATGGGTCGTTTAAGTGATGATGTGTTTATTATACTTTGTTGTTGTATGCTAAAAATCATGCCTGATGCGTAATCCGACGGATTAAATTTGCTGCGTGGCTGATGCATCTGGTTTCACGACGATTTTCTATAGTAGCATGAGTTAACGCCACCCTGATTTGATTTCATTGTTGTTAACATTTAATAATGTTACTTGTATCTGTATTTTAAAGGCAATTAATTTCTCAGACCCGAAGAAAATTATTGAAAAATTAGTGAAGCACTATATGCATACATAAATTCGCATCGAATTATATTGGGATTATATTGTAATTACTTTTATTTAAATGACATTGCTAATGGAAATCAATTTTAAATATATTTTAGTTATTGAACATATTATATAATTGCAAGAATAGGATACACATAAATGAATTAAGTATTGCTTGTTATTTAGATAAAATATGATTTATTGATATTGTATCGTTTCCATACAAAAGTTATCCCTGATTCACGAATTCCGCTATACAATAGAATATAAGAGCACTGATAAAGGCGACATTGCTAATTGCGTTAAGCCTACGCATACAGAGCAATCGTCAGGACAAATATTGAGATCATTTTAATAACGATCGAAATCGAGAATCGATGACATTCAGTACCTTACTGATGACTAGACAACGAAAGGAACGTAGGACCTTCAAAAGTAAGCCCTTCGATGATCTTTGGAACTTTTTGTGCTTATATCGCAAAAATAGAAGATTTTCCTTACAAAGTAGATAACGATAACGCTGCGACAGTTTCAAAAAATTGAAGACGCAATTGTGAGGCAGCGTTAGCAACGTCTACGATAATTGTTTCATTAATGACAATACCGATATTTAATATTTATAATTTTAAGAGGAGAATTCTTTAAATGCTCGTATAAAATGTATTATTATAATTCCTAATGAATAACAATATTTTTCTTACGGTTAAATTTTCATCAAATAAGGCTTATGTTTTTATTATAGCGCATTACCAACATATTCGTTATTTGGTAAAAATTGAGCGTAACTACTCTCTTGATTGATTCTTAATTATAAGTTTACACATATGAAAGCTTAGTTACATACGTAATATCATTTATGTTCTTAATATTTTATTATTATTTTTTTTATTAATAATATTATTATTTATATTTTTAAAAATTATAATTATTTGGTCATTCAAGAATAAAATTTTTCACGAGATCAACTAGAAATGTATAAGATTCTTTGATGTATAATATGTCGAAACGTACGTAGTTCCTCATCATTTGTGAGAAAAGTGTTAGCAACAAAAGTATTTGGCCACATTTTTATGCTGGAGGGTCGCAATTTATACATTTCTTTAAATTGGATATTCGCTTAACAGGCAGTTATTAACAATCGCTATAATACAATAGTTATCTTCAACCATTAAAAGCTTGCATGAAAATGTTAAATTAACAGCTTTGCGTCCACGCTACCAAAAATGTTTTTTTTTCATACTACACTCATCGAATTTTATGCACGCATGTCCGTCTAGCTCTTGACGATGAGAGACGACTCTAGTCTCGGGACCGCGCGCTTGTAACAAGAACTCCCGTCGATCGGGTCTCTCAGCACTAGAGGCACTGATAAACATCCTGCCGGTCGAAGTGATAGATCCTTTGATCATAGCAGGCTGTCGGACCCGTGTAGGCCTCGTGATTCGCCGTCTGTGGCATTTGCTGATGCTGCTGCGGCTGCTGTATATGCATCTGATGATTCTGGTGCACCTGGAGGTTTTGAGGCGGACTGACGCTCTGCTCGCTCGAGTAGCAGTCGTACTCCGAGGGCCAGTCAAGCTGATGGGTCTGAGATAGGTTCGGACAGTATACTCCGGTAAGGGGATGGCCACTGGGTCCGAGCCGCTTTTGGGCGGCTACGGCACAGCTGCCCGTCGAGGAGGTGATCATGTTGCCGCCCTCGCCGATGCTTACCGTCACGTTACCTACACTGAGAGTTATTTCACCAGCGGGCGATGCGCTTCCGAGGGTCTGCTGCAAGGCCCAGATATAGTTGTGGGCGAAGCGCAGAGTCTCGATCTTTGTGAGCTTTGTGTCCTCGGGGAAGGTAGGCAGAGCCATCCGAAGTCTCTCAAGGGCGTCGTTTAGGGTGTGCATCCGATGACGCTCGCGGTCGTTCGCCTTGATACGGCGGTTGCGCTTTATACGCAGCACCTGCATTTGGAAGAAGGAGTATAATTTAGCACCTTCACCTATGTTGGGCCAATAGCTTTCATTCTCAATAATAAGGAGCTCATAATAAGCAGTTTTTCAGTATTCATTTAGATGAGTAACATTTTTTATATAGTACTTGTACAGAGGAAAGGTCATATCCTATTATAAGTACTTCCTAGACGATAGAAGTTTAATTATCAGGTTTCATTACATTTTCTGGTAGACGTATCTGGAGAATATTTTTTATTAATTCTGTTACATATAAATAAACTGTTTTTATTTCTGTTTAGTCTAGTACTCCGATGTGTCTTTCTTATTGTATTTGCTTGATTATTGGAATATTTTTATTTTACAAGCCGAGAAAATGTTATACAATAAAATGTAAGGATCGCTTTAATCTTCAAAAAAAGAAATATAAATACTAATAATGTGTATTGACATTTTTTCTACTGAAATTGGCCTCTCTTTTTCAGCTGCTTCTAAGATGACATTTATTCTAAATTGATAAATATTTAAAGCTAATAATCGAGCAAAAGCTTCAATTTGAATCATTTCAATAGACGTTTAATATAAATTATTATTCATCAGTGTGTCAATTCGAATTTCGAACCGACTGTTTTTATCTTATGAAATTCAAATGGAAAAAGTAATCGAATTATCCATTATCGGGATATCATATGCAAGTTTCAATGTTGCTTAAAACGGAGAGATGATCAGCAATTGTGAAACATGCGTTCCAAAGGAAGTGAAAATTTAAAAGATCAAAGGCCATTTCTACCTGTGTAGGACTTTTACAGCGAGAGTTCCGCGTCTTCTTTCGCTTCTCTTCTTTGCCAGCAGAAAACATCAATCTATCCGCTGGTAATTCATGCTTCGGTGACTCGAAACTGACGTCAAAACCTGAATCCGAAGAACTTGATAACTCGTCGAAACCACCCTCACTGCAATACGAGTATTCTGACGACATGTTCAGCATCGGTTACTAAAACACCTGTACGTGTATTCTTCTTAAATTGGGGTACTTTAGGTCAGCTCTTTTGATTTATAAATATTAGTTTGGTCTTATGATCAGCAGCTTACTCTAGTAAGCGGTTTTATTTGTATTAATCCAGTTTTAAATTAAATGTCATTTTACACAGATTATGTAGTATGCTAGTATGTCACAAATTTTCCATTTAAACTAAACCAAGTTGCAGTCAAGAATTAAAATACAGACTCAACGATAGAGATATAGATTATAATCAAGCACACTTAAAAAAGTTATAGATTTTTAAACGAATGACAGTTGAAAGATGGATAATATAATATGATTGAACGAATGAATAAGGTTTACATTGAGTAAATTTGGTATTATACGAATTTTCACCAATTTCATCATTGGTCATATCAACGAAACAGAAAAAAGCCGATTAAACGACTAACGATACCTCCTAAGAGTTAGGGCACGTAACTCGACTGTCGTGGTCCACTTCACAAGGCACTCAGATATGATACGACCCCCGTGAACGAGCACTGGAGCAAAACGTACAACCGACTCGAGAACGTATTTGCGACTGGTCGCGAGCTGGTGGCACGCGGCTAGCATATATAGTACTTGCGGGGTGTTTCGTATGTCGACTACCCCCTCCCGGAAAAAACTGATGGCAGTGGAACCGCCCTCTGGTGCCCCCACTACCCTGCCCTTAGTACAATGGGGAGCGCAGCCTTTGGGCGCATGCGTCCTTATCCATAATCTTTCGAGACCCATCGACGCTAGCTTCCAGGGTCCTGAACTTCCTCTTCGGTGTCCTCATCTAAGAGGGACTCACCACTCTTACTTCGGGACACCCCTCGGAGTGGCTTATAGTTTTTAATCAAAGCATCCAAATGTACGGTATAAGGCGATGTTCGGTAATTGGCGAAAGACAACGCACGTGCTTTAAATGAAGGGTACATATTCAAGCTTACAATAAAAGCTCCTAATTGTACTTAAATGCCAACTTTTGTTTGCATAAAATTAACATGCCATTGAACATTTTATGTCGTAATTGCTGTTTGTCGAGAATGAGCTTGATTTAGATAGAGTTAAAAGCAAACGCGTTCTAATTTCATAAGGTTAAAATAAGCCAAGGATTAAAATATTCCAACCGTAATCAACGGCTAAAATGTTGGTTTTAATACCGTTAGAGTCACGTAAATTTAATTCTCTAAAATCAATTGTTTTTAATCTTATACTTACATTATATTTGCGATATTAATTACGCTACTGTCACTACATTTTTCTGCAATCAAATACGTTTATAAATAAGTTACTAGATATACATCATTTTTGCTTTTATTCTACTTACAATACTTTTTTTTTATATCAATCAGAAAACCTTTATTGACAATTTAATTTTTTTTATAATGGCTTTTTTATAAGCTATATATTTAATTTTGCAGAGAAATATCAATTGACTTAAATTAATGTATATGTACTTAAGTAGAAAATAATATGGATTATTTGATTGAGGAACAGTGCTTGTTCATTAGTAATATGAATAAGTCTTCAGAAAAATAGAAAAATGTGAATAAATTATTTATAAGAAATTAAATTAATAAATTATCAAAAATTAATACATCACAAATTATACAAGATATTGTAAACAATTTTTTAGATATTTCAATGTACGACTGCAAAGCCATTTATCCATCTTATGTAAATTTGTCGATGTACGTACGTTGTAATGTAAGTACGTTTATATATGAATGAGCGTATAAATCTAAAACTAGCCAAAGCGAATTGTATTGCAGTTCACGAGTTTTTTCATTGATTTTGGTTATCTATAATAAACAATTACATATTATCATTGGCACAAAAATTTGATATATCTTTTGTACCTATCTGTATAAAAAAAAGTTTGTTTCAAGCTTCTTTTTTTTTAAATTAACTTATATAATTTTAAAAAATATTTATATTAGTTGGAATTATACTTTATTTAAGCTAAAAGATTGTAAACTTGTAATTAACGAATAATTCTAATAATAATAATAAATTAATTAAATTTATTATATTATATTCGATTATTTCTATTTATCACTTTTTCTTTTTTTATTAGTATCATAATTACCAGTTTCAGTGATATTAAAAACTAATGAATGAAAATACTTTTATTTGTTAAAAACCTTTATAAATAATTTGATCTTAAACAAAAACTTCCTTTAAAAGAAAAAAGTTTTTAACTTAAATTATTTTTACTGTTCTTATTTTATATAACGTTTTTTAAAAACAGTGTTTTAAACGTAAAGTAAGAGATGACGAGTCAGCTTTACAAATACATGAATATAAGGGAAATTTTATTTGGTAAGAGTGTAACATTATTTTATGCTTTTCAATTATAAATTTGATTATTTTTGACAATTTAACCAATGTTTTATATAAATAAATAAATTTTTTAATTGCAAAATAATATTATAACATTGTAATAATATTTCTTATTAAAATTTTGATATTATTAAATTTGATGGCAACTTTAAATCTTACAGCCAATTCTAAAAAATCAATATGTTATCATTATATATAAGATAAGCATACTATGATCATAAATAAAAAACCAATCAGTGGAATGGAAAAATTATTCAATAAACATGTCTAAAAATTTATTGAATTTTAAGTTGTAAATACTTTGCTTATTAATATATTTTTTATGCTCTTATTTAAATTTTAATTTATTGAAAATATGCGTATGGTTTTTTTTAAATAATAAGAAATCAACGTATTCCTAATAAAAATAAATAAGCATATTAAATTAATTCAATTTTCGTTGCTCGCGTTAGAGTACAAGCCCTTTCTGCCAATCATGCATTTTATTTACGTATATAAATTTTGATTGCTTATAGAAAAGGGTGTCAAAAGCCTTTGATTGGCTATGAGATATACATGTGTGACTAATCGATAATTCGACTTGCTTGTAGGATTATTTAAAAGCATCAGATATTTTTTATTCTTGTTCAATCGATTATCTCAGATTCGATTCGTTTGAAAATATAAATTATACACAAAAATCAGTGCCATACTGTCGTTTAACCCTATTGCATTAAGTAAGCAAAAAGCAATAATCATTCGTTACGATACTATAAATATGCGATGTGTGTTTACAATAATATTAGCCATTTTCGTATAAAATGATACAGTATTTGTATTTACAAGTTTTAATTATTTGATTTAATTTGTGATCATTATTCTCTACCAATACGTTTAAATGCTTATTTAACAATGTATAAAATATATTAAAAAAATTTTTTTTCACTAAAGTAAATCGATTATTATTAAAACTTTTGTTTGTATTACTATAAAAATCGCATTGTAGAAAATATAATTAAAAATTATTAATAATTTAATTTTTTAATCTGGTATTTTTTAATTATTACTTAATTTCGTACTCGTTTATATTCATATGAATATACTTATGTAATATTTAATAAAGGAAAATAAAATATTAATAATAATTTTTATCCAATCCAAAGCGAATCAAATTTAACTTTTTTTTCGTATTTTTACACTTATTTTTAATTTTTTGTACATATTATTTTTAGAATAATCTTAAAATTTATAAATGACAGAAAATATCATTTTTATCATTCTGTACAATATGCATATAAATAATGGTATGAAAATTAAACCAAAAGATCCTGAATGGTTTTCATGTAACAATACCCTTCTTTTTTTGGATTGCGTGAAAAATTCGTTCGTGATGATACATGCCCCAATAAAATTAAATGAGCCATTAGAGCAAAATTGCTTATTTTCATTGTTAACCCTTGTGCACATTTATAAATTTTATATATGTCCGTGTAAAATGACAAAGGGTTAGTGTGAAATTGAATATCGATGTCGCCGTATCGCAAAAATGCTTACACGCTGAAAAATCATTGAAAATTATATAAAAGACTAACTTTAGGTGTAAGTAATTGAATAAAAAGGGATCATGTCGTATGTTCTTATATAAACGGTAGTAAATTCGTTGGATATGGTAAATTTCATATTTATCTTCAGCGGTCTACAAGCACACATTTTTATTATTGTACATACACATTTATATACCCGTATTCGTCGTTTCTTCATCTAATGATTTGTTAACTTTTTTACTTATTGAAATAATTACGAATATCACTTATGCGTATATATTTAGGTTTGACATAATTATAAATACATAAATGGAAAATTAATTATTTGAAAGTAGAAAGTCATTCGTGGTCAGTGAATTAGGAAGAATGGAAATAATTTTACAATATTCCTGAATATTGTCAATTTTATTTGAAATAACTAATTTCCATGGTGATGCTGTCCCGAAGGCGCAAGAATCGGTTATTGAAATTTATGTATTGAAGTAGTCACCCCTTCGATATAAAGGGGCAAAGATAAATGAAAAAAAGTAAGAAGGCAGAGCTCGAGTAAAGCAGCAGTGGAAAAGCGAGGTACCGATGGAGAAAATAATGTAGCGTCAAGTCGGGAAACATTTCGCACGATGTACTGCCGATTGAAATCGAACGCAAGCATCAGCTGTTGGTTGAGGGGAGGATAGTGAACGGTGATAATGCAGACGCCGGACAGACGCTTACGGCGGTGGTGGTCGAATCGAGTTCTTTCACGTGAAAAGTGGGTGAACAAAGCTCCTTCGTGGCCCAGGCAAATTTTCAGGGCATTGTTCGTCGTAATTATGCAGTCGGAGAAGTCCATTTATGTCTGCGGCAAGTGCGTGATGTGCAACGCTCGTTTTCGTTGTCGGAACAATAGCTTGTGGCCGGCATGCAATTGCCTACCGCAGGGCAAGCCACGTGCACATTCGATTCTCTAGCAATATCGAGGAAATTGACTCGTGTTCCCGGGGAGTTGACGCTGTACGCCTTGGAAAAGTATACCTGTCCGACATTACGAGCTCCTGATACTGTATGTGAGCTCGTACAATCGCACCGGCACTCGGCAAACCTTCTCTTAACTGTACCTGGCTCCCTCCACTACTATCTTGCAAAGGCATTCTCCAATAATACACACACGCGCGCGCGCGTAGAAATGCATTTTATTTCTTCATTTATCTCACTCACTCTCTCTCTCTCTCTCTCTCTTTCACGGTTGCTCGCGCTCCTACTACTTGCGGCCTTTGCCTAAGACCCTACCGATCGTTCAGTCCTTCCGCTATTCATAATGAAAATGTCTCCTCGATTAGCACTACATGCACAGAGAACATTGTAATCGCATAATAACGAAAAATTAGATGCATAATTATTAATTTTAGTAAGAGAAGCCAATGTTTTTTACAAAAGTAAAAAAATGGAGACGGGCTTTCTAAAAGAGCTGTAAAATTAGAGCTGTAAAAGACTTTATATTTAATTTGGTTTTCTTGGAACTCTCATCTAAGTTTCAGCTATATTTAAGCTTTTGTTTTTTGCCTAAAGTGGCACAATACATGACTCAACATTGAAATACATAAATACTTGAAGAGGGTGAAAAATAATTGTTTAAAATACAGTTTATTGTAACAGCGATTATCTCAATTACATTAAAATTTATTCTGTTCGCTTTATTTTAAAAACAGGTACTATGAATAAATTCGTTTTCTAAATAAAATCGAAACTTAAAAATTCCTATTTATGAATAAAGCATGGATACATTTTTTTACGACTTCACAAAGACATAATCTTTTAATATAGAATTAGAGTAAATATTATAAAACATAATATGCTGTTTTATATTTTAAATTGCTGTTTGTTATATAATAATTACTATGCATAATTTATAAATGACTAAAAACTAAAATCCTTAGAAATAATTTGAAAATTACATTGAAATTACTTTGACAATAGAATGAAGAGTTGCTGATGAGCTTTATAGAATATTAAAAGTATACGAAATAACTATTAAGTTTTCCTTTAGTAAACTGAGAATCCAGATTTGCATTTCATGTGTTTACTCAGGTAGAATAATGCAAAAAAGGAGAGAGTACATATGATGATGAATGTGTGAGTAGTTGTCGTGGAGTCAAATTAGATGAATGGAGTCAGGATGATCTTTTAAACGCAAGCGGGAGTTGTAGTGAGTGGCGATTGAAAAGACAGAGTATCGGGGTAACGGTAGTGTAATCGAACTAGCGTACATACAGTGCAGCCTTGAAGAAATACTAGGTACTGCTCTCGGTCACGATACGAGTGGGTTCGCATCCGTGCTGGAGAGAGTCGCGAACAGGAGAGGGAGATTGGATTACGAAGCTAACGCTCACCAACTGGGATACAAAGGTGCGCGAGATTGCCATTCCAAATTGCCCCTACCTCTCACTCGCTCTATCTCTCTCTCTCTCTCTCACTCTCTCTCTCTCTCTCTCTCTCTCTCTCTCTCTCTCTATCTCTTTCTATCTCTTCCCCTCCCTTCCGATCATACGGTCTCTTTCCCGCTATCTCTCTTCCCCTCCCCCATTCACTTGTTCACACACACAAACTCGCTTTCTCTCTCGCTCTCTCGCCCATTCTCGTTCATTTCTCCTTAGAGGCTCCACTCCTAAAAGCGGGCGAGTGGAGCTCGCATACCATCCCGCTAACGCGATGCGGCGAGGTCGGTCATAGTGGCGATTCGCACAGAATCTCGAATTCTCGCGGTGTCAGGTACCGGTTCTTCGTCAAGCTGAGAGCGCAGGCGCGAGCGCACGCTTGCGAACCTTGATTGCACGATATTATGCCGAAGGTGGCCAGTGAAAGTGCGAGGGCGGAGGGACGATGAGGTGACGGCACCCTGCGCCCGGGAGGATCCGCTGCCCTTTCCGAGCCCCTCGCGACAGGTGAGTCCTCAGTCGAGCCTAACGGCTCTTTCCGAGTGCACTAGGTCGGCGGTTCTTGTAAGTGAGTCAGATGGAAAACAGTTATCCCAGACGTGCAACCCCCTTCCCCGTTCCTCTATCCGACTCGAGCCTGCGCCCTGCCGAGAAACGGGCTCTGCCAGGCCTCACCGATAGTCCAGGATTCTTGACGTAAACGTCCTGACGTACGGATCCTGGCGCCTGTTGCACTCTCTACTCGCGTTGGTACTACGACCGCAGTACTGTTGTGGCAGACCTCGATGTTTTTACGCCGGCTAGTACGGAGGGACTCCTTCGGCGTTCGGGCACGTTGTGGGGCTTGTCGGCCGAAAAGTCGTCGCGTGTCTTGACCTCTGTCTGCGGGGATTTCAATGCCCGGACGAGCCGTTGCTGAGGCGGCTGTTGATATTGTCGACAGTTGCGTCGACCTAAGGCGACTCTAGCTTAGCTCGTTACCTCACCGGTGGCCCCCTGTCATCGAACTCTGTCATCGAACTTCATATTTTCTGTGCAACCCAAGTCTGTAAACTTTTATGATTGTTACCCATTATATTTATTACCTACCAACCTTTTTGGCTTCTATTTATCAAGTGGATTCTACTGTTATCATACAAGACTCAAATCATTCGATAAGACTTGTTTTAGCCATCATCGAGCCGGAACAATTTTCAAATTTTTTCTTTTAATAATTATCACGATGGAACTTCCATTGTTTCGTTAGCAAGACTTTTATTAATTTAATCTTACATATCACTTGATTAAAATGATTTGAGGGTAGTATTAAAGTGCAGACCTTGAAAAAGATGCAAAGACAGTCACGACAGTTTTCAAATGTTCTCAACGTATTTCTTAATTGATTACAGGATCTTTCCAATGCCCTTATGAATGCCTTATGGACTAAACAATTTCTTATTAGCATAAAATATTATGTTTAAATAATACCAAGATGTAAGAAAATTGTATACAGCTTTTTACCTTAGCTACAAAATCATAACAATTAAGACCAAGGTTATTTTTGTAAAACCAGTTTCATCTCAACAATGACCTCAAAGTAAGTACACCAAATGTTAGTCATATACCGCTCTATAATTTTCAAAAGAATTCTAAAAATTACAGCAATACCGGTACAAATTAAAGCAAATTATTTCGATTGTAAATAGAAAGTCCTTTATAGAAATATTTTAAATTAGGAATACATTTTCGAATAATAATAAGCCTTATTCATAATATTACTATTTCTGAGTCATTTTTTTTTTTAATATTTAAAATATTAAATTTTATAAAAAGTATTTAATTCATATTATATTTTACAAATAAAATATTTTATGTTATGCAAAAGTTCTTGTTTCGTCAAGTTTAGTTATAGTAATTTGAGTATCATTATTTATTTTCAAAACTGTACCCATATTTTTTAAACAAAATTCTACAAATTTGTTTAAAAAAATATTGGTACTATACTAATCGAAACTATTTTAAAAATTTGACTTATACGTAAATTCTATGAGTTTTATTAAATAATATTCTTTTTTGATTTTTAAAGTTGTAATAATCTTTAATTTTTATTATTTCATATTCAAATTAATAAAATTATCAATCTACTAATTTATTTTGATAAATTAGACTGAATAAATTAGACAGAATCTTTTAATAATTAAACTTGAGTTTAATCTTTAACTTGAGTTATGATAGAAAACTAATGAGAAGTTTGAGAAAATTTGCTTATTCTATTAAGTACTTACATAAATGTGTATTACTTCTAGGTTTTTTGTAAATAACTAATATATTTAATCGAATAAATTTACATTGACAAGGTATTTAAGGATAAGTAATTGAGAAGAAATTTTTTATGAGAATGCATTTCCAACACAAATTATGTTATAAAATCATAGTGAACTAATCGGTATTTAATCTTAATATAAAAAATCAGCTCGCTTTATTTGTATTTAGAAAAGTATAATTATTATTTTATATTATTTTGTAATTGTTATTATATTAAAAATTGATGCCGCACTTTAAAATTACGACATAAATTGTAATTGTACTTTGTAAAAAATTAATGCAAACGACTTAAAAATGTTTTTAATAAATTATAATTTAAATACTATACCTTCTAATTTTCTAAAGTTTAAGAGTTTGTGCATTCCTTTTTTAGAAATAATATTTTATAAACATATTACTAGAGCCATTAATGTTATATTATATCTTAGAAAATAATTATTCAAAATGTAAAAATTAAATGTGTTTTTAGGTTCTTATAATAGTTTTCTTTTCAAATAGAAGAAATGGTTATTCTTTAATAATAAAAAAATAAAATTCTAGTTCAATAAACTAAAATTGAAAACAAATAGTAGTAAAATATTTAAGTACATGAATGATATTGAAAAACGTGATTTAAATATTAAATGGGTGGTGTGTAGAAAAAAAATTATATAACATTGACATTTAGGTCTAAAATATTTTTTTCAAATTTTTTGTTAAATAGCGAAGTGAATAATAAATAAAGTAAAATAATTGTCCGCAAAAGATAAACAAAACAATATTTCAATCTAAATACTGAATCAAGATTTGTATATTAACGTGAACGTTATATTGCATATTTATATTGTAATATAAATGGAACTCCCCACCATTACATTATAATGTTACGTATTTTATCAGCCAAGATTAATGTAGAGTTAAATCAATACATAAATACTCAAGTATAATTATATTTCGATCAATATATTAATATTAATACTATTTGTTAAAAATCATTAATTTTTGCATTAAGGCGCATATGACATGCTCTTTGTTAAGGTTTATTTTTATTTTTGTAATTATTGTATGAATAAATTGTTTTGTTTGTAATTTGAAAGAGGAGTTTATAAGATTATATGTTGAGCATTGTTGTTTAAAATCTTGTAGTGAGTATGTATTATCTTTAATCTTATATAATCTTTGAAAACATAATGATATAATAATAAGTAATATTATATACCTATTAATTTTGTAATAGCTAAATAAACTTCATAATCTCTAAAATGAATGAGTAGATTAAGTTGTATATAAGCGCCAGTTTGATATTCTACAGAGCTTCAAGAAAAAGCACATTATAGGAAATAAAAACTCACGAAATAAGGAATGGATAATTTTGCACCTCCACTGCCTAAAAATATTAAAAAGTATCACATGAAACGTTGACCTGCAGATAGACAAATATAAAAAGTTATCGTGTAGCTTGCAGGAGTTTATGAAGCAGGAAATCGCAATAGCATTCATCGTTACCAACAAGCAGCAGCTCGTGTAAAGTTGATTGGCCTTATCTGTTCAATCGCTGCCTATTTTTGTCGTCTGCCTTGCAGGCAATTGGATGGTACCTGTTTTGCAATCCACCCTGGTAACATTCATTTCACGCCGCGAGAAAGTTTGAGTTCTTATCGTTGGGGCCGTTGTCGTTACTGCCACAATCGCAGTCTTTATTGAAAGGAACGCGAGCGAATTGCACCTTTTTACCGGAAGCTGGTCGCGACTAAAACGTAGTGGGGTTTTCCTGGGAAACCAAAGGCAGAAAGGGGAGTGCCACAGTGAAAGTGTGGGCCCTTATGGAGTTTTACTTGTTTGAGCTTCTGTCGTCATGTGTAGATATTAAATCGTTAACTTAACTCCGGTGCTAGAGAGGAAAGATATGCCACTGGCTTAATCGCTACACGTACGAATTGTATTTTATCATCAATATATTCAAAATACTTACGGGTAAAAGTTGCTTAGATACCGCTTGAATATGTTAGAGATCATGAAACTTAATTAAAATTATAAAAAAAATTTAAATAAATTTATATTTCAAATTTATTTTATTAAAAATTATTACTTACTCAATGACATTTGCACTACTTTATGCGGCTGTGGTAATGAAATTTGAAGGAGCCTCAAAAATTACTAAAAAACATTAGTTAGAAAATCTTATTATGCATTAATTTGTTACTCAACTAAATTTAAACTATTAAACTTAAAACTTGTAGTTTCACGGAGAAAACATGCTGTTCTATCCCCCATAGTAATCCAATCGATTGTAATTCCACATTCGTTGCTTATGTTCGTTCAATTTTAATTATAGTTTATGTTATAATACGTACACATTAATAGCATTTTTAATAAGCTAATAAAGTAAGAACAATGAAAAGTATCTTTTTATCGTATTTAAATATATAATACCTTCAGAAAGAGTAAAGCGTTTGTAAATCAAGGTTCTAAGACTCAATTTACTTTCAAAGCTCATTTAAGAAATTTACCTTTAAAATTATCAGGCTAGTGTAGTAAAAACTAACAATCATACTTTCAATTTGTAAACTTCTAATTTCATCACAAAGCTTTACTATCTTATTAGGTACTTAATTGCTATAATTCTAAACAAAATTGCACATAAAAAATTGATTTAAATTTTGATTTCCTGAGATTGCGTGCATTTTTTAAATTAATTAATTAATTAATTAATCATGGTTGAATTTTTAATTACATGATTTTTGCATTTCCAAATTTAATATATCTATAAGTTATATATTTATCTTCTTGTTACGTCTTGAAAGTTTATATTATATTGTTTATTAACCTTTATTTAATGTAATATATAACATTAAAATTAAAAAATAACTTCTTTAAGAACTTAATAATTATATTTTTTAATAATGGTAACTGAACTAATTTGATATAACATTGCTTTTTTTTTAAGTAAGAGAAATGCTTACGTAATTGATTTAAATGATATTTTCTTATTATTGAACAATCTACTTGCAGAATATTGTTAATGAAGAAAAAGCAAATTATGAAGAAATTTTACTTTATTTATGCAATACTTATCCCATTAATATTAATTAGCCATTCTTTTATAAATGCAATGCATGAGAACTTTCTAAAAATTGTTTAAAAATGCATTTTCGATATAAAGTATATTTAATGTTTTCTGCCCATATATTAATAATTTACAACCGTATTGACTCTTATAAGCTGATCAAAAGTAGATCAGAACTGAGACCATTAAGAGATTATTTTTTTTTTTCGATAACAAATCCTTTTCTATCTCATTTGATATCTCAGGATGAATTGGCTGACAAGGATGCTACGGAGGCTATTGGTTCTTGCATTGGTTAACTGCTGGTGCAGAATATCGAGCTCTCAAGTCATCAATCGCGCGCCTCACTTCGTACATGGGGGCGACATGGCCCGGTTGGCCGTGTCTGAGGGGACGGCACCTGGAGCGCCAGTCTACACTCTCCAGGGCGAAGACCCTGAAGGCTCGAAGCTCCACTATTCCATCAGCGGCGAGCACTTCACAGTAGACCGCGAGACCGGTATCGTAGTTCTAAGGCGATCCCTTGATCGTGAGGCCCAGGACCTCATCGAGGTCATTATTAGCATAACCGGTAGGTCTGTTTTTGTTCCACCCACAATCAAGTAATCGACCGTCGCTAGAGATGATTGAGTAGGCGAATCATCCGTTTTTTTCACAGCTTATTTTAAAACTTTGCAAATTTGTATATATTTTTGTACATTTTATTGAAAAAATTTATATACAATGAATTCCAGTTCGTGTACATTGAGTGTCATTCTAAAATCCGTACTGCACAAAATTTCTTTTAAGGTATAAGTATGGTGAAGATGTGAATTTAGATATTAAAAATTATATAACGTCAAATTTATATATCTTCAGCTTTGATATCCGTAATATCTATACCACAATGGTAATATTGCAAATTGATGTATAACGGATATATCGCGGATACAACATAACCAAATATCTTTGAATTTGTTTTTGATGTACTTTAATAACAGGCCATGACATAGAAAATTGTATTTATTCAAAAAGAAACATATAAACTGAGATACGAATAATTTTAGAGAAAAATTTTAAAACAATATAGTGTTATATTTTATCTATAATAATACGTATTATAATAACATATATTATACCTAATAATATCTATAATATTACCGTAATAATATATATGTACATATTTATAAGTCCAAAAAATGATTGTGGTTGATAAAACCATTAATTAACGATTAATAAGATTCTTAAATTTTCTCTCAGTATATCTTAGATTGTAGAAAATACTGTTCCAATTAATAAAATATGTATCTTACAGTTGTAGACATCAGCAATATTAAGCATATTAAAAAGCCATACGTACGGTACTTTCAATAAAAAAGAGTTAAGTGTTAGTTATTAAAAGAGCACTATGTGCTATAATTATAAACAAATTGAAGACCCATAACAATTTTTAATTTTTTTTTTAAATATTTAAATTTTTAATAATTGCCTTTTGCGTTTCCTGACAATGGATATATTACTAATAGACTCTACCGCGACGCCCCCCGCCTCTGCCCGCCACTCTAACTTTGTTGATTTACGGTGGAGTTACCTTTGATTGTCGAGCATTATACCGATATCAGGCCACTCGGTCCACAATAGACAATTATTATACTGGCGAACGTCCCATCTGTCGTAGACGAGGGCATAGCGGCTTCGGAACCAAATACAGTTTCGTTGCGTCGTGAGATCGCAGTCCTCGACGAGAACGATAATCCCCCAGTGTACCATGGCCGGCCATACGCCGCTCGAGTGCCGGAAAGCTCACGGGTCGGCGGACTCCTGGTGCCGGCCGGCACGGTGATCGTCAGCGACCGCGACGGAGGCATCAACGCGGACATTGGGGTTAGCTGCGTACCTGCCAGTCGAGACGATGACGCTTGCCGCGTCTTTGCCGTGTCCGCTGTTAAGGTATGACCGTTCGTCAATCACTCCATTACTGTCCTCTTTGAAACCCTTCGTTACTGCGTTGTAATGCCTAATGACCGCTCATTGTAACTGAGAACGCGTGCGGCTTTAGAGGCTGCTCTTATTTTACTTTTTTAATTTTTAAAAAATTAAATTTAACTCTTAATTTTCTCTCTTGAACGATTTTTAGTATGAAAACAGCGTTTTACTTAAGTAACATTGTAACTTCAAAATACGTGTTTATTGTCATTAGTCTTATCATTATCCCGTGACTTAAGTCAATGCAAGCAGTAAACATGCAAACTAAAACATAAAGTTGCAAATCCAAGTGTAAATGACGTATATTTAAATAATACAATCTAATTTATTTTACATCCTTTACACATAATTCTCAATAGTTATTAAAGTGATAATACAAGGAATTTTGTAAAAAATGGAAAATGTTTTTTTTCCTTCAAAGAACAATAAAATAATTTAGTAAGCAATTTATATTACCCTATAGTATATTTATTTCAATAAATATTTGATTATGCTTATTATAAATGTACATTCGATATTAAACGTAAACGGGAAATTATTCTAATACTTACTATTTAGATTTTTTTAATGAATCTATTTGGTTTTTTTTTTTTTTTTTTTTGATAATGAAATTTATTTTTTAATTAAAAAAATAATTATGGAATAATTTAAAAATTATTGAATAATTGATTAGAAATAATTTGCTTTTAGTTAACGGAGGGAAAGTACGACGTACAAATTAAGTTAATCGAAGCACTTGATTATGAAAGAAGAAATTCGTATCTTATCAATTTAGTTGCCATTGATGGAGCCAGTGATCCACAAAAAAGGTTGCAAGCGAAAGCAACTATTGCGGTTGATGTCTTGGATGTTCAGGTAAAAACAGTTACTCAAACAGAGATACAAATTAAGATTCTTCATTATTAAAATATTATATTATATGAATAGTCATGATAAAATACAAATAAAATAATTTCCTAGTGATGTAAAGTGTTAATAAATAGTTTCTCTCGATGAACTGAGATTCTTCTGACAAATTAGAAACATTATTTACAATAAATTCAGAATATAAAAAAAAAATTTACATTTTCCCTTTTACTTTTTACCGCCGTAGTAAAGAGTTGTAGAGAATCAATGATCTCGAACTAGATGGGAATCTATACAGTCTTATGAAACATTACTTTAAGGTACGGAAAACGTCATAACATTAGGATTAATAGTATTTAGAGATTTATTCGGTTCATTATTAAATATCTAAAATGAATAATAAACAAATCAAATGTAATCATTTATATAAAATGAAAATTTTTTATAATGTTATTATATTAACGTTTTAATATTTTCTATACATACAATTGAAAAGCATGAGATTTTGCTTTAGTAATTATTATGAAAAGTAAGCCAATTTAAAAATGTATATTATGAATAGAGGATCAACAATTTTTATGATGAAAAACTTACGTTAAATGTAAAATGAGCCATAGAAATATAAGTATTCTGATTTAAGTAAAATTAGAGTGTTTTAAATGTTTTTTCCTTTAAGTAATGAATTCACTTAATCGATTAAGGTTTGATCAAACTTTTTTAATGTAATATTATACATTATAATATTATATAATGTAATATCATAAAGAACAAATTTTTAAACAATTAACAGTATGCTTTACAATCAATTGTCTTGTCGCTATACTTAATTCGACTAGAGGATTTATTTATTTCAAAGTAACATAGTAAATATTGCAATAGTAAGAATGGTTACGCTTTGAATTGCTTTCGATCCAGAAAGCAGAAGTTTCTTATTGAAAATATTGATAATACTACGTTATATTGATAATACTATACTTGTAGGATCAGCCGCCAAGTTTTATAAACGCGCCGTACAATGCAGCTCTGCCGGAAAATAGTCCTCCGGGTATGACAGTACTTAGCGTACGAGCTCGCGATGGCGACACTGGTGAGCCCAGGCCATTGTTGCTCAGTCTCGTGGACGATCACCGTGGGTACTTTCGAATAGAGGTCACGCGCCAGGGCGACCTCACTATCGGACGACTTGTGACGACGAACGTTTCTCTTGACCGCGAGGATCCGAGTATTCTACAGAACGGTAGTGTTTACAATTTTGAGGTGAGGGCGACAGAGCTTATCAACAACGAGATTCCAGCGGACACTGCCACCTCCATCATCACCATCGTCGTTACGGATGTCGATGATATGATGCCAAGATTTAATGCAGACTCCTTCTATATCAAAATATCTGAGGACATTGGTACAGATACTCCACTTCCTGGTATGCACTTATCTACTGTATAATCTATGTTTTTATAAACTGCTTTTTAAGCTACCGATAAGGCATAAATTACTGATATCGGTATGCATTACAGAAGCAATGCAAGCTTCATGATTTATTTATCAAATGTATGTTTTACGTGCGTACTTTAGATATGATCATGATATGTATTCATTAAAGACAATCGAATTGGTTTTTCTTTGTTATTATTTATTATTAATCAAAGCTATAAATGTTTACTTTAGGCTTGAATATATTTGTGACCGATGAGGATGTAGGCGAAAATTCAAGGTACAAGTTAGCCTTGAGAGACTCCCCAAAATATTCGGGTGTCAGTGCGGCCTTTACGATTAGTCCCGAAGAAGGCCAAGGACGAGTTCCAATAGTTATTAGATCAAAGGATCCTAATGTTTTGGATTATGATGTACCTGATAATAGAAACTTGGAATTTGAAGTTACGGCTTTAGTCAATGAACGCGTTGTGAGTGTTTTTTTTTAAACGTAAAATTGAATTAAAACTTACTTTTTTATTTTTTTCTGATTATTTCTTTTTCAATCGTCTTTCATTACGAAGCAAGGTTTAAATTGTCCAATGAAACAATGAGTAATTTCTTTATCATTAATATTATAGAATTATTTGAATACGACGAATTAATGTGAAGTTAAAATTAATGAATTATATTACGTGCTTATCATTTCTAATGTTAAAGTAAAAAATACGAAAAATTCTAGAATCATATTATGTAATAATAGAAAAGTTTTATTTTTTTGCCTAATTACGATAATTGAATTAACATTAAAGCATATAACTTGCAGGTTGCTTTTTCTACGATACGCGTGGGAATAATTGATGCAAACGATCATAGTCCAAAGTTTTCTAGGACTATGTATAAGCTTTCAGTGCCAGAGTCCGCAGATGTTGGATTGAAGTTTGCCGATATATGGGCAGAAGATGCTGACAGCGGATCCTACGGTGAGTTGACGTACAAATTGCGAGGTTTCGGGGCTGAAAAATTCCGCACGGAAGTAAGCAGTGGTGGTATTTATGTTGCCAAAAAACTGGACTACGAGACCCAAAAGTCGTATTCATTAACGATGGAAGCAAGAGATGGTGGTGGCAAGGTCACTACCGTCAACGTACTCATCGAACTGGAAGACGTTAACGATAATGAGCCTGTATTCGAACAACAGGAATACTCAAGGATAGTCCGAGAGGGAGCGAATAGTTTTGATCCTCAAATGTTTGTCAGGGCCACGGATGCTGATGGATCGCAGCAAGCTGATGCCAAAATTGCTTATTCAATTACTCATCACAATAGTATGAGCGATAATGTGTTTAAGGTAATTTTAGCTTTAAATAATCTTTTTTCTTATAGATTTTCCAATATATATTGTACATATAGAATATTTAAATTTGTCAAATACGATTTCTACTTTACAATTTTTACAATCTTTTATAGTTTGTTATTGTATAAAATATTGTATAAATAAAGTTTTTATTTCTGTTATTTTTTCACTATTTTTCTACTATGATAGTTGTGTTATTTTTTAAATATTATTTTATATATTGTCTTTTGTAAAAAATAACAATTTACTATTTTAATAGTAATTTTACTTGTTATTATCTAAAAAAATTCATTGGATTTAATATTTTTTGTTATATAATTTAATGATCATAATAATGAAAAAGTACAAGATCTTTTGTTGGAAAATTAATAAAACGCATTTACTTAGAATTCCCATAAGTGATATTTTAATAATATAAACTTGATTCTGTAAACATATTGTGCCAATGTTCGTAAATCTTTCGTGCATTCTAATATCTTTAATAATTTCTAATTTATTTCATTCATACAGAAAAATTTTAAAACAAAATTTTTTGGTATAATAATGGTAATACTATGTACAAATTAAAAGTAATTTAGTAAACATTTTAGGTAAATACTGATACTGGAGAAATTATTATCACAAGTATTGCCCGTTCAAGTGATACGGAAAGGGGTATTTACGAACTGACTGTTCGTGCGACAGATTATGGTGTGCCACCTAAACATAGCGAAGTAAATGTTTATATACGTGTCGGTGTACCTGGAAATCAAAAGCCAGTCTTTCGAGGTAATTTCAAATTGAGTCTCCCTGGCCCGAGTTCCTACAGGGCGAGAATTTCAGAGAACGCGCCTGTTGGTATGGAAGTTATACGTGTTATGGCAAATGATCCAGATGGAAGAGATAATTTATTACAATATCAGATAAGATCAGGGGCTAAGGATAACTTTATAATTAATTCAACTTCTGGAATTATAACAGTTTCCCCCGATGCCAGATTGGATTTAGAGACAGGTGGGGATAAGTACGAAGTTATCGTATATGCGATTGATTCTGGGACACCAATAAGGGAAACTGCAACAACTACTGTATCAATTAGTATAACAGATGTAAATAATAAGCCCCCAATCTTCCTCAACTCGACATATCTCATCTACGTTTCCGAAAGAATCGCTATCGGTAGGTAAATTTAAGAAGTTACTTAATTTTTAGAGATTTGGGAAAAACCTGTTTGCAATTATTTAAATTAGTAACGTTTTATATGTAAACTAAAAACCAAAACAAGTATTTGGATGTTGTTATGTTTATTTTAAATATGTTGATAAGTCCAAAATGATCAATTTTTTAAAATTTAGAAATCGATCCGCATGATCGCATGCTTTATTCTAGGTGAAAATGTTTTGAATGTGATTGCAACGGACCCCGATAATGACGCTGAAATCGAATATACTATCGTTGAGCCCATAAAGGCTATAGATAAAACTGGTGTGGCACTCAAGAATAGTATATATGACTACAAGACTGCATTCCGTATAAATAAGACTACTGGTTCCATGTTCGTAAACCACGCACTTGATTACCAAACGGTTGCTGTTATAATACTGACCGTCGAGGCGCGAGACGCAAACGCCGTGGTTTACAAGGAAAAGCAAATTTCAAGAGCTGAAGTTACAGTTTATGTGCAAGCCTATAGCGACGATAATCCAACTTTTACAAATACTGGCTGGTCAATAAATCACCCTACGATTCGAGTGACTCTATCCGAGGAGCAGCCTTTGGGCACAACTATCTTAATACTCACAGCGAAGGAGCCACAAACCGGTTATCCTATACAGAGGTTCGAACTAGTTCATGATGAGTTTGCTGATGAGGGATACGTGAATGTCGGAGTACAGAGTGGTAACGTTGTTCTAAACAAGAGACTCGATTATGAAACTTTGCAAGAGAAGGTTTGAAATTTTTCAAATAATTAATTTTTTTATAATAATAGCAATTTGGTATAGGATATACAAATCTCCATGTAGTTTAAATACGAATTACTTATACAAGTTTAATAAAAATACAAGTGATTAAAATAGATGATCTAATTTACCCTATTATAAAAGGACATCGTCATTTAATTTCAGACTATTCGATTCAAAGTAAAAGCTTTGACGAGAGATTATGAAATTACTAGAAGGATGTCAGAAGCAAATGTGATCATAAATATTCAAGATATAAATGATAATAATCCAGTTTTTACAGAAAAAGACTACAAAATCGATGTATTCGAATCAGACAAATTCCCAAAAATAATATTAACAGTACGTGCAATAGATATGGATAGTGCAAATACGGATGTAGAAATTAAACGAGGATATGGAATAGTTAGATACTCTTTGATGGGAGAAAATGCTAATTTATTTGAAATTGATTCCGTTACTGGAAGCGTAAGAGTACGTAAACATATTTTTATATACTATTAAAGTTTTTTTTGTAAATAATACAATTATTAATACGACAATGTTGATTATTATTTGTGTTTATGTGTATTATGTTTAAGCATTTTTATTATTATTTCAATTTTTTTAACCATCACTATATTACTGTTTATACAAGATCTCCAAAAATGCAGTATTAGATAGAGAGAGGCAGTCTATTCTTCAATTCTATGTAGTGGCATCTGATGTGCCTGCAGGTGGAGCAGATCAGAGAACTACAAGGTCATCAGTAATTATCGATGTACTCGATGTCAATGATAATGCTCCAATATTTCCAAGAGAAGCTTATACTGCAGTTATACCAGAAAATTCACCAATCGGAATTAGCGTGGTAAATGTAACGGCAAACGATTTTGATGAAGGTGCCGGAGGCTTAATTCACTTCGAAATCATTGACGAGGGCGAAGCAAACGGTAAAATAATAATTAAAATAAGTCGAATATTTATAACTGACTTTATGATAATAAAAATAATAGCATAAAATTATTATTAGTACATAAATTTTATATCTTACAATTACTCAACGTTGCGATGGGAGATATTTTGATTAACCTTTTTTTAAATCATCTAAAATTTCAAAGTTCTTTTAAAAAACAATTTAATTTTATTCATTTTTTAAAAGTATTTAACACTTTTGTTTTGTAATTATTAATGTAAATTATTCTAAATACTCAAGATCATGAAGGAAAGAAAATATTGAAAGATTATTGAAAATCTATGTATTCTAAAACTTTTTTAAAATACTATGTGATATTCTACCAAGTAATGTACATAAAATTTTATGATGCGAATTGTAATGTAGTTATTATACTTACAAGAAATTTACACTCGTCATTATAATGTTTATCGTAAAATTAGTAGTAAATTTATCTGTAACTTTCAAACAAACCAATTCCTATATAATATTTTTTACAGCTTTATTCAAAATAAATGAATCGTCTGGAGAAATAATTTCAAGACGTGAATTAACGGGTAAAGGAAGAACTGAGCCATATTACATGCGTATTCGTGCTCAAGATTCCGGTAGCCCCCCCCTATTTTCGGATGCCATTCTAACAATATACATCGGTGATGTAGTCAGCAATGACGGAGTACCTCTTTTTATTAGGCCCACTCTAGATGAGATTGCATATATTTCTGAAAATTGTACTATTGGTAGCCCCGTCTTCCAAGTGGTCGCATCTGATCCAGACGATCCAAATCTTCTTAACGGCAAGATTTCTTATAAATTTTTGGAGGATGGTAATTTTGGGAATGATTCGAGTACTTTCAATATCAATGAAAAAACTGGGCTTATTACGACAAGAAATTTATTAGATCGGGAAACGAAAGATAGTTACATTCTTATACTAGTAGCTGAAGATCTTGGTAAGCCGCCTCAACAAACTACACGTATTTTGCAGATAAAAGTCCAAGATATAGATGACCACAAGCCACATTTCAAAAGAAACTTTCACAGTTCACCTTTGGAATTTACTATTAAGGAAGAGATACCAATAGGTACTAGAATTGGAATTGTAAAGGCTGTTGATGAGGACATTGGAGAAAATGGCATGATTAACTACGCCATCACTTACGGTAATGAAATCGGACTTTTTACCATTGAACGCTTAGCTGATAATAGCGCCGTTATTAAATCTATCGAAAGATTAGATAGAGAGGCGGCTGCAAAGCATTTATTAACAGTCAAGTGCTTTAAACATTCAACGCAATATTTCGACGCCGTTTTCAAACCTTACAATCCTCAAGATCTAACGGAAAAGCAAGTACTCGTTAGGATAATCGACGTAGATGACAATCGACCCCAATTCAAAAAAGATAATTTCACAATAGGAGTGCGATTAAACATGCCTATCGATACAGGTTTGATAACACTGGAAGCTCAAGATTTGGATTCAGAAGCTCTTCCAATTAATTACAATATGAACCAAGCATTTTTTGTTTCTCTTGTTGATAAATCTATATCTAGGAGGTCTATACCGCCACCAGTAGCTTTAAACTTACAAAGTGGCGAAATACGAACAACTGGTTCACTCATGAATTATGCTGATGGTTACATAGAACTTCACATCTCAGCTAACAATTCTATTGTTCCTGGTAGAGAAGCAAATGTTACTCTAAGAATATTTTTACTGCGGGATAGAGATATGCTAAAATTTGTTTTCTCGAAACCTCCAGTAGAAGTTCGAGGAAAATTAGAAGATTTTGAGAAAGCTGTACAGAAGGCTCTATTGCTGCCCATAACTGTCAATGTTTATGATACGCAGTTTTACGCAAAAGAGGATAATTCTTTAGATTTCTCATCCACAAGTTCCTGTTTTCAGATGGTTGGAAAGGAATCTTACAGTTTAAACGAGATGAAATCTTTATTGACTGATCCAAAAAATGATGAGCTAAAAAAGGTTTATAGGACCTTCAGCGTAGAAAAGGTTCAGAATTGTGCAGTTGCAGTAGCACGTGCTGATGCTTCTATGACTCAGATGTGGGTCCTGGTCATTGCATCGTTTGTTGGTGTTGCTACTACAGCTGCCAGCTGTACTATTTGTATAATGCATTCGAAGTGTGTATAACTCCTAAGTAATACTGTCATTTTTCCATTAAATTTTGTTCTATTAATAGTGTCGTTTAAAAAAAATTGTAGTGCATTCAATACAAACGGTATCTATTTTTTAAAAAAAAAGTATTAAATACATTGTATTCAAACGCATTATTATTTTTGTAAATTTTTCATATTTATAAGTATTGATTGAGTCCAAATCGTGAAATAATTTAAAATATTTGATAAGTATTTAATTTTCATGCTTGACATTTTCATAAATTGTATAATATATGAAGAGTAATATTTATATAATTACATTTTGAATTTTGGTTTACATTTGGAAACATTGCCATATTTTTTTATTATACGTAAAAATTCATTGATCATTGGTAAAAGAACTGATATATCTTATTTTAAAATAGGTACAAAAAGCAAATGAAACATGCTCGATTGCGAGATCAACCAAGACCAACGTTAAGTTACGTTTCTTCTGCTCCTGGAATGATTAGTTCTGGCTCCCATACCACATTGGGACCGAGTACAATGATCTCGGTTGGCCATCATGATGTTCCTTACGAATGGAGAAATACTACTTTATACCATCCGAGCACACTTTCAGGAACATAAAATTGTACATATAAATTTTTTATTTCTTCGGCAGACTTATAAGCTTTTAAGTTTATCTAAGCTTATAGTTATAGCAGACTTATAAGATACAGCACTTGCTTGATCTACGTACTACGAACAGTATCAATTAAACGAATGAATGGTACTTGTTGCATTCGAATTAAATCAAAATTACTGGAAAATGTATATTTAACACATGTATAAATGTTACTTTTATTAAAGAGAATACTTAGCTTTTACGTAGTTTTTTTATATCATTATAGTTAATTTATGTATAAAATTTATGTATAAAAATGATTAAACTTGTTACACAATGTAATATATTTTTAAGCGTGAAATATATAAGATTTATATTACATAATATTTTATTGATTTCTGTAAACATTTAAACTACAAAAATTATATAAGCTTCTGCATGAATTTTCCTTCTCAAATAATATCGTCAGCTAAAAATACTTTATAAGTAATTGTGTACCATCCGTTACAACAATTAAATTGTCTTAAAAATGTTGAAGACTTTAAATCGTACATTATTTTCTTAATAATCCCTAACTAAAAAATTCTAGTTTTTTCAAAATACGTATCAATTAATAAAGCCATACTCAAAACATTACCAATTAATCCTTAAAATAATTTTTCCAATAAATATTTCTCATACGGTAATTGTAATGCTTCTATAAGATATTTATTTCAACATAATTTAGGTTATTTAGTAAATGCAATCTGTTTAACAATTGCTTAGCTACCTCGCGTAATATAATTGTTTCGCTTGAAGGGCAGTATTTTTTATTTTTATGTAGCTTTGTTTTTAAATATATAGAAATTTCTTTGTTCGTAAATTGGAAAAAGCGAGGCATTAATAAATCTTGAGTTGACGAGAACTAAAAAATTGAAATATAAAAATTAAAAATTTACTATCTATGTCATTTATGCTTTATCAGAAAATTTTTTATTTATATCTGTGGTTCCAACTGAATATGAAGAGTTATATGAATAATACGCAAATCATTCATAATGAAGAGATATGTTGTAATATTAGTGTTTCACTTTTCTTTTTCAAATATAATTTTTTCTTTATTTATCTATGCTTCATGACATGAGCCAGTTCATTCAAGAGCAGTAGTTTAAATGTATTAATTTAAAAAATAATTCATAATAAGCTTCTGAAGATAAATTCGGTTTGTGATATGTATGAAGAACTTCTTGAATTGCTTGAATTTTTAATAAGCTTATCTTATAAAATTATTTTGTGATTCTTTTGGTGTTGAAATTTTTTATAATAAACATCTACATTAGATATTCACTGAATAATGTTAACTTGAAAAATAATCCACAATTACTACACATTATAAATTCATAGATGTAAATAAATGATTTGTATGTAAATTTGATTTTTATTAGTATAATTTAAATCATTATAAAATTTAATTTTATTCTAATATGCATTATCGTAAAAAATCAAAACTTTATAATGATTAAATAAAAAATTTCGTTTTTTATTTATAACTTTAACATTTTCCAATTTAATTTTTTCAGTAATTATTAAATAATATGTTATTAAAAATTTTTTAATGTGTTTTTTAATTGAAAACCCATTGCTTTTTTCTCGAATTTGTAAAATAATAACTTATAGGATATTAATACATTTTTAGAAAATACCATAAGAATATTTTTAATTATTTATTCTTATTTTACTAATATATACTTATAAAAAATAAAAAAGTTCGATGTATAAAGATACGTTTTTAAAGCGTTAAAAATAACTTATATTCTTATTTTACCTATTAATGATTTCTCTGCATATCCATACAAAAAAATATATATACAAACAAACGATTTTTGAAATATTAAAACCCATGTTTAAAATAAATATTTTATGTAAAATACATTCTTCGTGGATATAAAGTAAAAATTTCTCAATAAAAGTTAATGTGGCATTTATATTTCTACATAGAATAAAAACTTGATTCTTTGTGTTGCAATGTTAAATAATTCTAATAATGAACGCTTGAATATGAAAATTGCAAAATGTTATGAAAATAGTCAGATCTTTATAAAAAATTAATAAATTACTTCATAAAATAAAATTTTTTTTTAGCATATTTAAACATCTTTGTAGATAACTTTTTATACTTCGTTTTTAAACTTGTGAAGTATAAATGTATAATAATAAAGTGAAAAAATTTTAATTTAAGTAGTAATTTCACATAAATTTTAGTGTTTTTATTTTAAAATTTAAAATTTAAATTTTATATATTAAATATATTTATTACGATATATACGATAGAAATTGTATAATATTTATTCATTTGCGAAGAGAAAAATGTAGGTAATAAAAATTATTTATTATCAAATCAATTAAAATTCAATAAAATAAAATTAAAAATTAATAATTTTTTTTATTATAAACATTTTTTTTTGTTAATAGATAATTAAAAAGTACAAAAAAGCGTTTTTAAATTAAACGTGCTGTACATTATTTGTTATAATTAATATTTTTTATACAGATTTAAATGTAGTATCATTTGCTGTTTTTCATCTTCTGCGGATATTTCATGTTGATTTAGAATAGGTGTTGTATGTGATGACTGAGTATGCATTCCGTATGTAATTGAATTTTTTTCATATAAATGATCGCTTTTTCTTTGCTCGTTGGACTCTATAATTGGATAGATATCCAGCATTACACTAAACGGTTTTAGTTTTTGTTTCTTCCTGCTTTTTTTTATTTTATTCAATATATCTTTATCTTCCTGAGTTTCCTGATATACAGAATGGGGATTCGATATTTGACGATTATAATAAGGCAAATCATATGAGTTATACTTGTAATTTTCAATTGGTGAAAATCTGAAAATACACAAAAATTATGTAGCATTCGTTTACAAAAAAATTAAATAATCATTTTATTATTTGTAAATGGAATACAAAAAATTAGTACATATTTTGATTGTACAATTGTGAACACTCACAGTCTTTATATTCTTATATAATATATAGTAAACTACTAACCACCGTCAAATGTGTCACATAACTTAATAATCTATACATAAATAACAAATTTTTCAAAAATCTGTAAATGCCATATAATAATAGTTTTCCAATTTAATACAACTGTCTAACATTTTTCTATTATCTTACCGAACGTCTGGGCTTGCCAAAAGATTTACATCGGATGGATGTCTGGGTTTATATTGATAAAGTGGATCTGATTTGTAAGTAACACTAAAAGGCAAACTTTCTTGATCTGCAAGTCGATTATTATTCCATGAGACTTCACTAGTATTAATTTGATCAATATTAAGATCATACTTTTTGGAACCAACATAGAATCCTGTGAACTTCATTCTTCGATTCGAGGCGACCGAATTATTCGTTAAGTATTTAATTATATCCTGAATACTACGTGAAGTATTTGGGTATTGGTATTGAGTTAATTGTGGATATTTTGAAAGTTTGAAGTGTATTGGATCAGTATCGCTCAGATTAAATCGAGAGTCTGTTGATAGTTCTTTATTTTCATCAATCAATTTCTTGTAATCCTCCTCAGAGTAAGGTATCTTGCTTCTGTTAATATTTGTTAATTTTATAATTATGAATATCTAATTAAAAAATGCGCAACAAAGTTTATTAAAATAAAGTAAATTAATAAATTATATTAATTAATTAATTAATTAAAATATTAATATTTTAAGCCAATAATAAATATTCAATATTTTGAATATATAAATAATTATATAATTGCTGTTATCTTAAAAATATAAAAACTGTTTAACCTACTCTATATAACTATACAATTAAATGTATAATGATAATTAGAATAATAGATATTCTTATTATTATTAATAGATATTAAAAATTAAAAAAACTGTCGGAATAATTTTAAGATAATTCTATACTAGTAAATGTTGTAAGTTGATTATGAGAATTGTAAATAGGTGGTAATTTTAAAACTAGATTAATGAGAAGACAATTTGAAACCTAAAGTATTTACCTCATGCGGTAAATCAATGCATGATTACTAATCTTCCTGTGATCTTGAATAAATGCATATTTTTTTTTACCTAGGTGAACTATTGATTCATTTTGGATTTTCGAAATATTTGGCTTTCGCATCCTTAACTCTGTTTCCATAAGTTGATTTCGATCATTCAAAACAGGTTTCATAATTGAGATATCCTTGTACTCTAAATTTTGCTTATCGTCCATGCGATCTTCGAAATTATTAGATCGGCTACTATTAACAATGTATATTATCGGGGTAAGCGTGACTCCCAAATTTTTTGACGTAGCATTACTTGTTTTTCTTAAGCTATTCTGGAGAATGTAGATATGCTTCGTATCTTGTCTTACTTTACTATTGATCGAAGCGCTTGATGCAAAGTCATATAGGAATATACCAATCTGAAAATGATTGCAGATCATCCAAAAATAGTTATGCATTTGATTTTATGCTCATGTATAAATAAAACTAGGTTTTATAAAAAAAGTATTTTTATTAACCTGCTATAATTATAACTACAATACCCAGTAGCCAAGTACATAAAAAATGTTAAAATAATTTAATAAAAAAATTTTTTTTATTGATTTAGTAGTAAAAACTTTTAAGTAGCTTAAAATATATAATTTCATATACCTTTAAAATAAAACAAATTTGTTGGAATAATACTTTTATAAGTTATTCCAACATTACAAAACTTGAAAAGAATTCATTCATTTATCATCATTTAATGTTATTTTTCATTAGTTTTGTTTTTTATAAGTAAGATTAAATGTTGATTTACGTATTTTATTAATATATTTAAAATTTTTAAACATACTTTTACTTATGTATATAATTCTTAAATAATTATTTTCAACAAACTTCTTCGTAACTAATATTTCGTATTAGGCAGAAGGTTGAATTAAAAAATAATTAATATTTGTAACGTAATTAAAAATAAAGTATTTATTCAACTTTTTTTTAATTTTATCAGTCGTAAATTTTTTATAGAGCATAAACATTTTTGCCTAATTACAGTAGACATAAAATCTTGGTTGTTTGACTTTTCACGAAGACCGTCATAATTACTTATGCTAAAAAAATATTAATGTATTTAGTTTAGATTTAGTCCTCGGTCTTTTTTATAAGATTTATCAAAGCTTCTAAATACATAAATAACATTTTTAGTAATATTATTGATAGTCACGCAATGTTTTTTTAATTATAAAATATTTGTAGTATTAATATAATTGTAAATAAATAATAATCTTTATTTTAATTTTCCAATAAACTTGCTATTATTATTTTGCAAATTGATCAATTACTTAATGTACAAAATCTACAAAATGTTAAATTAAATTTATAATAATTTGGGTCAAATATGTAATTTTGTTTATTCGGGCACTCTTAACTTTTATTGAAACAAATTTATGTACTACAACTTCTTATGAATTTTCATTTAACTAGAATAAATTGTGTTTGAAAGAGATTGTGCTACTAGATAGACGTTGGATGTTTCAAGTGTAAATTACTAACATTGATCATTCAAATTCATATAATCAGTTTCTTTTACAAAAATGTTCATAGAAATTTAAAATAATTATCTGATTTTCATAATTAGATTAGTCTTTCTAACACCTTCTAACCTCAGAAAGGCCATTGAATTTCTATAAAATAATTGAAACAGCAGTCGATGTAAAATGTACTTCCTTGCAATAAATATTCTTTAATAAATGAGTACTGGATATAAATTATATAATCTTTTTCTATTAAAAAATGTATTCAGCTATTACAACTTTGAGTGTGGAGATAAAATATTACATATGGTAGTGTAAAAAACTAAGCCTAATTAACCAACGTTTTATCAAAGAACATTAATCAATTTGTAAGGTATTGTTGTATAAACAATAACAAAGTATATTATTTCTTTAATAAAATAATCTATTTCATTACTTATGCCATTTCTTACATTTGCAAATATACGATGTACATATTGACATTTCTTATTCTTACTTATTTCTTCAACATGTTATCGATAAAAAAGCACTGGACGTATTAGAATAAGTACTATATGTTAAAGTAATATATGTAAATTATTAAAAATGTCATATTGTGCACATTTAAAAAATGTCAGTTTCACTTAATTATAAATGATTGTAAATTACATTCACGTGAGTGAATATCAGTTCTTTTAATCACTAGTTTAACTGTATTAATGCGCGGAGAAACTGAATATTTTTGTAATAGAAAAAGTTCGTGAAACATATATATATATATACATTTTGTAAGAAAGATATGAAAATTTATGACTCTGTTGTGACAGAACCACATAATTTAATAGTTTATAGTTTAGACGAATAAAGGTAGATGAAAATGGTCCTTGAATTTCATAGAAGCATAGAATATTTGAGGTTCAACAAAGCGAAAAATATATTTTAAAAAATTTACATTTTAAATCCAGGTAAAGCAAAATTCTTTAATTATATAATGCATTTATAATTGAAATCTGATAAATGTTTTTAACTCTCCTAAATACAGCTAAGATGTATTCAATAGACATATTTATTATTACTGCTACTATATACGTCTACATCAATAAATTAAATCTGAGCTTTTCATAAAAAAATGTCCTTAATCTCAGGCGATTTATATTATGAGTTCGTTACTATTTTCCTAAATGTTATGTTTAATGGAAAAGGCTTAGACAAGTATATTATGAAAGTAAACTCGATGTAGCGTAAATTGCCTAATAATTGATAATTTACCATATGAATGTTTAAGTTTATGATACAGAATATTTTTAAGGATTCACTCGTTGAATAATATACGATTATAAACGTTTCTTAACATTATTGCTCAATGAAAAGACTTTCAAAATTTTGTTGCGAATGATAAAATTACATAAAAGCATTGCAACAATTAATATCGTTAATGAGGCCGTAAGAATCCACAGAAAACATTTTCTATCCCAAGACCTGCCTACGATGTACGCGACGTTTGTCATATAGGCTACGATACTCGAGCCAACTATTGACGAGATGATTTGAAGAAATATTATAAAAACGGAAAGGTGAGCGTTCAATTGAAGCGGCATAAATTAACCAGTTGTTAACCTTAGTCAGTGCTCCTTTCCATCGCTTACATCGCAGACACGCATACGTGACGAGTACAGAATTTTCTACGGGAGAGAAACGTCGTGTCGCTTGAGCCGTCATGCACTCGAGTGATGAATGCGAAAACTCACCTGGTGCTTCTTACACTGATTGCTGAGTACGGAGACGAGCTTTCGCTAAATTACCGCGCATCTCGTTACCATATATCAACAAATCTAAGCACTGAGCTCAAATCTTTAAAAGTAAGAGTGGCATTTTAAGGCCTCTGCGCATTTTTCTCATTGTACCCAGACGTTTCAATTGGTTAACGATTACCCTTTCTTGGTTTATATATTTACTTCTCTATATTCTATCTTTTATATCACTTATGCTATCTCGTATTCTATCTTATATATCTATTAGTTTTTTAAACTTTCATCTCATAGTTTGGATCTCAGTCTCGAAATTTTACTTACCAGTATTACGGATACTACAACCATAATTCCAATAAAGAGCTTCCAAATAGCACCAGTGTGAATATTATTACTATTATATTCACTGTGATCGGAATATAAACCAAGTTCAGATGTACTGACTGCCGATCTTCGACCGATGCGGAACATATCCTTTGAAATCTCCTGTTCCGAATTCAAGTTCGACGTTGACTGTTCCGGAGTTTTGTTGCTGGCACGTACCATTGACACTTGAAAATTACATTATACGTGTCAATTGATTGATAACTTACGTTTCGTACTTATAATTAAACATGTATTTATCTGGTACGCCTTTAATAAATGTTTTTAGAGATGTGGATTGTACAATGTATCGTCTAAGACTACGGAGACTACGTTTCCCATTGAAAGTTTTCACTTATAATCCCACAATTGTAAAGATGCAGTACATAAAAGATTTTCATCGTTGGAGTTGGGGGAGGGTCTAGTTGGAAGAAGGAGCGTGAGAGTTCTGGACTACTTACCGCGGTACATGCATGGTATAATTTAGATGCTTTTCTCTGAAATTATGATGTGCATTAAATACTGCATAGAATTTATTTAAACATTTAATTGTTATTATGATTCTAATTGAACAAAGTATAAGGGATTACTATATAAACATGCATACACTTTTCTATTCATAATCTATAAACAAAAAAAGGGCAGCTTCTATTTTATGGATATATAATGTATACGGTTGCAAATTTTCTATGCCTAAGCAAACAATTTTCTTAAGGTATTGGATTTAAAATTTTCATATATTTTTTTATACTTTATTAACTTACATTAATTTATTAATTGCTTGTTGGTAATATTAATGTTGTTTTTCTTGTTGTAAGACTACGCAATAAATTATTAAAATAAAAATCTTGAATAAATATTTAGTTCTCCTACTGAAGATCATTTGCAATTTATATGACATTTATTTTGAAAACTAAACATTTAAAACTAACTGAATATATATTATTTTAAAATAAAAAATAATTCGACTCAATGAGTTTCTGAATATTTAAAAAAAATGTATATATTACAAGCTCATAAAGGTTATACAAATAAATAATTCTCAGTTAAAAAGTATTATTTTTATTTTAGTCAACCTTTATTAAATTTTCAGTTGTATTTATAACTTGTATTTATCATTTTATAAACGTATAAAAATCGCAACAGACAATATGAATATTTAAAACTCAACATTCATAAAAACTATCTTTCCAATACTCCTTTATCAACATATTCATTTTATAAATAAATTGATATACTTCGTAAGTGAATTGCTTTTACCAAAACATCATATCACTTATAAAGTGTAAAATAATGCGGCGTGATTGTATCTTGTAAATATCTTTTTTATCAAAGAAAGGGAATATCCGGTATCGGATAATTGTATCCTTCCGTGGGCTTCACAGTACTTGGTGGAAGAGTTGGAAATGGTCCAGGTTGACCAGTCGGTGGTGGGTATGATGATGTGCGTATAGTTGGGCTGTATTTTGGCGATGGTGGAGGAGGTGCCGTAACAGTTACACGAGTTATTCTAGGAGTTGAAGGAGGTAAATACCCTGGTGGTTTTGTGCTAAAAATCTTATGGGAAGATTCTGAAGTATAGGTAGATTCAATTGGTATAGATGTTGTATAGAAGGGCTTGTATGTTGAACTAGATTTTTTTGTAGTTACATCGAATGGAGGCAAATTAGGTTTAGTGGAAACTGCAGGTGGTAAATATGGCTGTGGTTTTGCATTGTTTGGCTTAGATGGCAAGTTAGGTCGTTTTGTCGTAACTGGAATCGAAGGATATGTCACCTTCGGTGTTGGGTACGTAGCATGGGTAGAAGTATTGATGAGAGGATGCTTTGTACTAGAATATGGTGGTGGGTTCGTCAGATTTGGTGGTAAATATGATGCTGTTCGTAGAGTTGTCGAAGGCGGTGTTTTTCGATTTTGAATAGTTGTAGGGGGGGGAATATATGAAAAAGACTGTGTGGGAACTGATGATGTTTCAGTAACAGGACGTCTTGTTGTACTTCTCACAGTTGATGAAAAAGGTGGGATATACGATTTAGATGTTGGTGAAGTTAAAGGTGTACGTGTCGTGGTCTCTAATAATAGAGTTGTTCCTCGATTTGGTAATTTGGTTGTTGACTGTTTAGGTGAAAATGGAGGAATATATGGTTGTGGTGTTCCAAAAGTTGATATTTTAATGGGCTGAGCCGACGTTTGAATGGGCGCAGGAGTTGGTTTTCTATTTGGAGTTGATATTATTTGGCCCTGAGTCGTTGTAATAGGAGGAATATATTCAATAGGTCGTCGGGACTGTGTTGGTGCTTGTGTAGGACGTTTTGCTATATTTTGATTAGGCAAAAAAGGTTGTGTTGTATATTGTCTTGGCGATTCTGTTCTCGATGTTAAAGGTGGAATGTATGATATAGATTGTTGTGGCCCTTTTGATGATGGAAACTTCTTTGTAGGATTTGGTACAGATGAAGGTGGTCCAATATAAATAGGTGGAGTTGGTTTATAAGATGTTGTACGCACAGTTGATTTAGGTGTTGAATAAAGTTCGAAAGGACGTGAAGAAGAAATTTGATTGGGTAAAGTAGTTGGTTTTAATATTGGTAGAGTAAATTGCTTATCGGGTTTTCTATAGTCATACCCAGAGGATGGTAAAACTGGTGGACTGGAATTATAATCAGGTTTGGGTTGAGGTTTCGATGTAGGATATTTTGTAGATGGTAAAGTTGGCGACGGTATTCGTGGTGACTGAGTAATCGTCGATACTTTTGGTGTTGGAGTAAAAATTTGTGGCTTTGGAGTAACTAATTGTGACGTTGTTGGCTTGGGATAATTATATCCTGCTGGTGATTGACCCGAATGTGTTGGTCGTTTTGGATTTGTGGGTGCGTAAGTAACTACTTTGGGTTTTACTATAGAAACTGGTCTTATTGATTGTTGAACAACTTGTGGTGATGATGGTTTTGGATAATTATATCCTGCTGATGATTGTCCTGAAGGTGACGATTGTTGTGGTATTTTAGGGGTGTAAGTATTTACTGGCGGCTTCACTGTGAAAACTGATGTCTTCGGTGGTTGAACAATTTGTGGTTTTGGATAATTGTATCCTGCTGACGATTGTCCTAAAAGCAACGATTGTTGCGGTATCTTAGGGGAGTAAGTAGTTACTGGCGGCTTCACTGTGAAAACTGATGTCTTCGGTGGTTGAACAACTGCTGGTTTTGGATAATTGTATCCTTCTGGTGATTGTCCAGAAGGCAACGATTGTTGTGGTATCTTAGGGGTGTAAGTAGTTACTGGCGGCTTCACTGTGAAAACTGATGTCTTCGGTGGTTGAACAACTGGTGGTTTTGGATAATTGTATCCTGTTGGTAATTGTCCTGAAGGGGACGATTGTTGTGGTATCTTAGGGTTATAAGTTATTACTGGCGGTTTTACTGGAAAAACTGATGTCTTCGGTGGTTGAATATTTAGCGGTTTTGGATAATTAAATGACGAGGCAGGTCGGCCAGCGGATTGATAAATAGAATAGTCATTTTTCTGAAGTGTTGAAAGCTCATGTTGAGATGGAAATGATGGTTTATATGCTTGTAAATCCTGGATCGGTCTATCGGCGTTAGAATTTTCATACACTATATTTTGTAGGGCAGATTGTGGTTTCGATTGCACCGTGTTTATAGATGAAAATGGTGTCCTAGTAGACTGTTGAATAACTGACTGAGGTCTTGAAATACTATAGTTGTAATGCATAATAATATATTTATAAAAATTAAATAAATTTATAAAAAAATTATTTTTTTAAATGAACTTACGGTGGTAGAGTAAATGCTTCACTTGGTACTGGATAATTATAACCTTTAAAATCTTCTACATTTTTTTGGACACTTCCAATTGCTCGAATACTTCTTTCATTTGCTGAGCAAGAAACTATAAATACCACTACAGTGGCAAACCACAATAGCTTTACCTATAGAAAAATTATAATTAACCTCTTTTCAACAATTAAAAAGTTGATAACAATTTTTATAAGTATATAAAATTTGTAAATAAATAATAGACGTAAATGAATTTGATTTTTTATTACTCTTTCAGAAATATCAATTGATGTTTTATTTTCTAATTTTATTTGACATCATTTTAATTTTTAATTTATTAATAATATAATATTAATATAAAAAAGGCATATGAAATTTCTCTTTACCTGACTTAAAATAATTTCTTATAATTAGATAAATATCTTCACATAAAGAGCAATATTTTTTTAAGTCTTATTTTTTTTATAATAGAGCAATATTTTTTTAGGTATATAGTGAAATAAAAATTTTTGAAAAGCCATGTAATCATTATTATATGTCAAATAAATTTTTACCTCATCAATAAAAAAGGAAAGAATTACATTATCGTGAAGAGGCTTTTAAGATAAGAGATTCTATTAATGAGCAAATACAGGGGATGTACGTATAATTTTTATGCCATGCGTCAGACATAAACATATTTTTATTAAAAAGTTTTTAGCTTAATATGATTTTCAAAAGCTAATTAATAATAAAAATACATAAAAACATATATTTATACAAATATGTATTATAATATTGATTTAAAATTAAGTTTATTAGAAGTGATAAATTAATATATCCTATGTTATTGTGAAAAATGTATCAACATTATGGTACATTACATAAAGAATAGATTTTTTTATTAATATAGATTAAAATCTTATGATTTACTAATTATTTTCAATTAATATCAATGAACATCAACTTTATTTTAACATAATTGAAATCTTAAAAAAAGATTTTGTTCATTAATTTATTTATTGTACGTGTATATTACCTTACAGAAACCTTTCTAACAGTTATCAAATTAAAAAAAAGTTGTTTTAAAGTCAGAAATAAAGAAAGTTTTTAACTCACATGGTTTGAATTCTCAACAACATTTTTAATTGTTTATTTGTTCACTAGAACAATTTTACTTTATGTAGAAAATGCGTTCATTGTTTAATATGAGCATAAGATGCAAAATTAACTTACTGTGCTATTCAATAGAAAATGAAAGCCTTGCTTCATTAAAAGTAATATTTCGAATAGAAACTGTGAGCGAACATACAAGTTGGAATTAACATTTCTGCGAAAGATGCAAAACTAATGTAATGGTAAAACAAGTTTATCAGTTTGACTCAAAATATTAAATATTTTTACGAGAAGACAACTTTTTGGTTGCAGCTATAAATTATTATTTTAATTTTAGATTACGCAACCTTTTAAATCTTACCAATAAAAGATACGAATTGAAACAGAAAAAAAATGGAAACCTATTAATTTTATGTTCTTACGAAATGACGCGACTCATCCTGATCTGATGACCAGTTTACGGAGAATTTTGTCGCGTTAATTTTAAGTATTTCTTTCTATAGAAGATTTTACTTAAACTGTAAAGGATTGTTAATTGAAAAAAGTGAAAAAATTAATTTAATTTAAAGTTCTCGCTTAGATTAACTTTCATAAAATTTTGACACTAATCCCATATGATTCAAAATAAAATATTTCTACGTATATAAATAAAATGAAGTTTTTTTTTATCAAAATAAGACAAATATTCTTAAGTTTTTAGGACTTTAACGTAGATATTAAAGCATATTTGTAGAAGAAAATTGTGGATCAAACAAAAATTGTAAATGGGGCTGATAGTGCCGCGAAATTTGAGAGAATACTTAAAAAATAAGTATTCATTTGCATTATACAATTTTTAAGAAATTGAAAGTTGTTTTCTACTCTGTTTTTAAAAAAAGAATGGAAGGTTTATCTGCGAATAACTAAACTTGGCCTTCGTTCGATCAGCCTAACGCGATGACGTATTTTAGTCAAATCTACGACTTTAGGATTTTAATCTGAAAGCAAGTAATAAAATATTTACATGGTAGTATATGCCAAAGAATTTCAAAAATCAATGGCTTAAGATGTTTTTTCGTTACCTAAATATTTTAATCATATTTATTTTTAGATCAATCATTATAACATTCACGGGTTGTTAGAAGAGGTAATCTTTGTACATAACGTTAGTGATTCATTATTATGGTTTTTTTAATTAAGCTTATATCAATATTTAATTCGCCCATTTAGTTTCCTTACTTCCATGTATAGTACTGGCGTGTAATATTTTCAGATGGTTGAAATATTATTTAGAGCTTTATATTAAAAAATCATTTTTAAAAATTAAGTAAATTTTTTTTAAAATGAGAAAAAATTATAATAAATTATAATAAAGATATCAATAAAAAAATACTCTAACGTATATTATAACACATGATATAGTATAGAAACACCACATTTATTTAAAATTGCTATTACAAATTTATTCAAAGTAATAAAAAACTCATGCAACAATATGAAAAACCTATATAATTTAATCTTTGTTCAAATAATTATGCAAACAATTTTCATTACATATATCGAATTTGAAATAATTTCATTCCTGTGATAGAATACTAATAATATTATAGGCATTATCATGAAATTAATATGTATAAATTTCTTAAAATACATTAGCTAGATATATTGATTATTTGACACCATAAACGTTTACTTAAATACTACAATATTAATAAATTGTACGACATTATAATAATTGTTGGCATCTGTTAACGTCGTTACGTCGTGAACTAAGTATAAAAATGTGTTTGTTTTATGAGTGCTATAAAATTCTTTCAATCTTATACTATCATTAGCAATAATGTGTGACTAATCTGATATTGATTAAAAGTATCAAAGAGATTTAAGTAATTGATTTTTATATTTTGACTTATTTATCATTACGTTTACGTAATGAATGAGTGACCTTTCACCACACGCAAACATCAGATTTCTGTAATAGTAACAGATGCACAATGCTTTAATCTCAATATTACTCAAGAAGTTATTGAATTAATTATTTATTTTGTAATAAATTTGTTAAGATATTCTCGGTAATATTTGTTTTTTACTATATAAATGTTTAGAAATGCGTAAAATATTATAAGATATTTATTCATAAATTTTATTATATTTCACATACCAAAATAAGTGGGGAATTAATAATTCTTACTTATTTAACAGTTTTGCTTATAATTATAATTACATTATTTTTTTTTAAATATTACTTATTAAGAAAATAAATATTCATAAATTAATATTTTTAATGAACTATTTTTTTTTAATTTAGCGATTTACGAAAAATATGAATATTCTTATCAATTTCAAATTTTATCGTTTTTATGTAGAGTTGCTGTATGCTAAAAAAAATTCAGTTGTTTATGAAAAAGACATTTAATCTTTATAATAAAATATATGCTTAGAAAGATTTGGAAAAATAATTTTTCAAGATAACTATTTTCCGATATTTTTAATTAGTAATTCCAACTGAGAAGTTCCGCTTGAATTCTCAAATATGTATTTTTTTATGTATATATTATTAATTTTATATTATAAGACTTAAGGAAACTGTAAGATAATATAGTTTTCATTGTAAATTGATTTACATTTTTATCCAAAATTTCACAATGATTGTATTAGTGTAAAATACTCTAATTTGTAAAACAACAATTAATGATTTGTGGTTAACAGTAAAAATTGTTCTAAATTTATTTCAAGTAAATTACATTAAAGAAAAAATGCATCAATACTATAAATCCATAAGAAATATACCAGTATTGATACAATTAAATTTCTTATTATTATCTTCTAATTCATAACCATTTTCAGAAAATATTGATAACTGTTAAGAATGACATTTAACTTAAATTTCACAGCACTAAAAATGGTCAACAGTACGGTATATTAAAAGATCGTAAAAGAATAATTAACATAAATAAAAAAGTAATGTAAAATTTTAATTTTACGAATTATTGGTAAGCATTATTTTCCTATTGCCATAATATATTCGTATTTGCCAGTGTTTCTCCACAAGTAAGAACAGCTTTATATTAGAAAGGGCATCATTCGAAGAAAAATGAAAAACAAAAAAAGAATCTCATGAAAAACAATGTTTTCAAAGAGCATTATGGTCACTGAATAAAAATTTAAACTGTAAATATTTAAGCCGGCATACTCGTTGTTCACAGATAAAAGTGTTGTTTTTCTTCATTGCGTGCAAAATTAGGCATTGGAGAACAATCTTGCAATAGCTCCCTAGGCTCATTACAATTTTTCAAGCTTCTACTTAACGTAGATGAAGTTCCGACTAAAGTTGAGAAGCACGAACATTAGCGTGGTACGTTACGAAAGTCTCGGATCGCTAATTATAGATTAGGGCTATCAAGGACTACCAATATTTATCACACTTTTTGTCACATTTATCACTTTGCATCTACGATCACATAGCCGAAGCGGAAGGGTCGGGGTGGCACTCGCGGTATCTATAGATGAGAAGGGATGCTTTCGAAGTCCGTAACTTACCATCATGCCGTGGTTCCTCACAGACTCGAAGTCAGTTCCTTGATCACGGACGTGCTCGCGCTTAGCTTAAAAACTATGTAAAAGCATGTCTCGCGGGATCAGGTATCCCGAGAGTCAACTTCTTCATGAATCCACACTGTGCAGCATTTATAGGATTCACCCGGTTGCCCGGCATTAATGATCGCGCAGAGTGGGGAGAAGACGCACACGCCCGGGGTCCAGCAGCCGATCATCGGCGAACGTCAGGAGGATTCTGTAACAGACTCAGCAGCGAGTGGGGCAGAGCGAGATAGAGAGAAAGGTGAGGACGCAGGAGTCGAGCGATCTATAGCTCCGTCTCGGCGGCCCTACTGGTATGCTTCTAACGCACACCTGCCCCTCCTTTAGTTTCGATTCCAGTAGATAGTTAGAGTTGAATTAAAAATTACGCCTATTGAAAATTAAAGACTTGAGCTCCATCGCCTGAATCGCTTTTAAAACGTCAACTTATTAGCTGGCGATTACTTGTAAATTTACGAATTTCCAACGTGGAACTCAATCGCAGCGTTAATAGCCAAATTACCTATATTAAGGTTTAAATGGATCATTGAATAAATTGTGCGAGAATAATGAACTTCAGGACGGCATAATTCGAAAGTTTTTGATATAGGTCCCCAAGGCGACTGAAGTAACACTGTGTATACACAATTTCTATATAATAATATTAATCCTGATAGGCGGTATTACAAAATGAATTTAAAAGATTTAATTTTATTATTTCAGATTAAAAATAAGAAAAAAACATCGACTCTTTCTTGCTAATTTTGGAAAATTTATAAAACAATATGCAGGTAGTTGTAATAAAATTACTGTGACAAGAAAATACTAAATTGAAAATATAATAATTTTTATCTTTATGTCGTAACATCTTTGAACAATTTAATATCATGTTAATAATTTATATTTGTCACTAGCTATGTTATTAGATAAATTTGTAATTTTCTTAATAACCAATTGTTTACAATCAAATTTTTTTAAGGACTAACTTTTAAAAATTCTACATAACTTTTTATTAGTAGCTTTTTTTAAAAAAAAATTTTTATGAAAATTTGCGTCATATTATTTTTAACAAAAAATGAATCTGTCAATATTCATTTCATCATATCTATTTATAATTGTGTAAAATTAAGTTAGTCCCATATTATTAAATGAATATTTAACAAAATTTTAATTATTTTTTCACTTCTCTTGTCGTTCTTGATAGACTGAAAATTTCTTCCATTTCAATAAGTCTAATATGTTGATCCTTAAATAAAAATCGATTTTTTAAATTTGTTATAAAACCACTAACTTTAAATTTAATACGACTCGATAAAGTTTTTAAAATATTAATGTAAAATACATAAATTAAAATGAACATTCTTTATTATTGCATAAGTAAAGAACACGTAAATTCAATTTTATACTTATAACCATGTTAGCACGAATATCTGTCGAAAAATTATACATTAATCTTTTCATTTATGCAACCATTAGTATGGGAATTTATTCTGAAGATTTTCTGTTTAATATAACTAAAATAACTAAAACTAAGAGCTTAAATTACATAATTTGATTGTTTATCGCTGTTGTAAATACTTTATTATTTAATATATATATATATATATATTTCAGTGTAAGAATTATTGATTTTTTACAATAAAAATAATGTAAATAAGAATAAAAAATATAGATTAATCGGCCTTCAATAATATTAAAGTGAAATATTATTCGGAATTTGAACGATTCGACCTTCTTTCTCTTCTAACACATTTAATTTATAATCGATTTTGACAGCTATCATCGCAACTTTCATATCAAATAATCAAGGTTAATTGGTTAACAAATTTAAACAAATATCACTAGAAATAATTATTATTAATATGAATAAATTATATATTATTTAATTTCAGAAGCAAGTTATTATTAATGTTATTTATCTTGTATCTGTATTGTAAATTCTATTAATCGTGACAAAAAAGGACTCAAGATTTCATTAATCTACTGGGAAAAATTGGCAAGTCAGATAATTATCCATGTATGTATTTATTTATATGTATAAACGGATCAATCTTTTCATCTATCAGATTAACATGCCTTCATAAAAAGTTTGACAAAATATCTGCTTTTTTTAAACACATAGTAATTTTTTTATAAATATTTTTAAGTAATCGATTAAAATACTTGTATAATTAAGAATTTAGTTATACACATTTGATTTATTATATTTTTATTAATTATGTTGATTTAAAAAAATCGTTTACTATCTTTTCTATGAAAAAAATTTTTTATTTAAGCTTCAGTAACCTATTGCTTTAAGTCCATGGAATTTTTCCAAAAAATACAAACATTATTTAAATTTATTTAATTCGAGCAAAAGTTGTCTTTCTGTTGTAACTTTTTGTTAATATAAGTGATTGGTTTATAATTGTTTCTTTTGACTTACCGCTATAAAATTTTATCATTAATATTTCAAAAGACCACACTCGAACACATTAACCTAAAATTATTTAAATTAGAATTTTCTTGACGGAGTGTATTTTTTCATATTTCACTTTCACTATGAAAATTTTCATAATAAAAGATTAGCAATTAAAAATTTGTTTCTTCGTTGCCAAATAATTTATTTTTAAATTAAAATAGCAATTTTTTAGAAATTAGCTGCCTATTATCGAATAAAATCACTTATATTACATTAAACGTATATGATGCTATGGTAAATTATTTATGTTTGTAATGAAAATTAATTTAAACGTACTTTATAAAATAATTTTGATGACATTTTTCTAAAAATAAACAAATGAATTCAGTCAAAATAGAATATATATACTTTATTATAACAAGGACTTTTTATATTATTTTCAGAGGCTTTGCAATATTTTGCAATTTTTCTTTTAATTTTTAATATTTTTCTGAAGGAATGATATTTTAACTAATTGGACAATTTATCTATAAATTTTAACAAAAAGATGGTCATAATTAAAACACGTTAATTTATACTTTAACAAATTATCGAATTAAAGTCTTACAAACATTTAAGTGTAGACATGTGTACATTAGTTCGAGGGAGAAAGTGCAGTCTTTTTACAAATATTTTATCAGTTGTAAGACTAAAAGCTCGATCTGAAGTCTGGCTCCGGAGATAAATTTTTATGATCGTATTAAAAATTTTTTTTTATATATTAAAAATTATACAGATATACATTTTAATATTTGTTTGGTAATAAATTTTTACTTTTTAATATAATGAAAATTAAAAAATGTGGTAAAAATATTGTTAATGTATTGCAGATGATATTTTATATTTAAATTAATTTTTTTTATTTATCTTAACTTTCTACCTTTGGTACTCAATACTATAGTTATAATACAAATTAAATATTATAGTTATAAATATTCTTCATTCTTATGTAATATAAGTACTATAGTTATCGTTATTAAAAGGGATTATTGAAATGAATTTACATATGTAATGAATTCTTGATTACATAGGGATAGTTGAAATATTTTTTTAGATAACCCAAAAACATTTTCCTGTGAGCAAAAATAATACTTTTTAAATTGACTCGAATATTAAGCTTATAACTTTATGAATTTTGTTTTTTTTTTTTAAATAGCTTTTAAATAGAATTAAAAGTAGTTCTTATTCAGCTGTATATGAACATATTTCTTTCAATGTAAATACTAACCCAATTTTTTTTATTTTACATGTATATATATATATTTTTTAATCAATCCAGTATTAAATTGTATACGTTGTATAGATTGGTCAAAAGTAAATAAATCGCAAAAATAGGATATATGTATAAATTTATATACAAATGATTCCTGTTATACATAATAGTGAATTACAATATATTTATTTAAAATATTATAATCTTTTTTTAATTACATTAAAGTAATTTTTTATTGAAAAAGTTAACTTTGAAAAACATTTGTGTAAATATAAATAAAAGTACATTTTATAAATAAATATTAATAATATAACAGTTTCAATCAATAATAGATGAAAGTAAGATTTTTTTATCACGCATAAAAATTATTTACTTTACAAAAATGTATAATTAAGTCAATAGTTGATTAATTATTTAGCAAATTTTTAGCGATTTCTTGTCTTAGTTATATAAATATTAGAATCACTTAAGTAGATTGATTTAATTGGATAGCAAAGATAATTAATTTAAAAAAGAAACAAATGTGTACATTAATTTCATGAAACATTAATTAGTGTAAATTGTACTTAATAATTTTATGAGTAAAATTAAAGTTTATGTATACAATATATTTTTTAATTAAAAAGTTAATTTTATTTAAAAACTCTAATTATATATATTATATAACAACTAATTAACATGTCTATTGTCCAAATACTTCTAATATTATTACATACAATGAAAAAATTATAGATGTTTCTTAAGAATGCTAGAATAATTCTCTAATTATTTTATATGTAAACAACTACTTATGCTAGAAGAAAGTAGAAACTAAAATCAGTTATAGTTATGATAAAAAATAGTAATATAATAGTTACATTATTTAGTTATAATTAAGACAAACATTATAAAAGAATAATTTATTAATTAATTCCTTTTTTAAAATAAAATTTATTATTGATTCATACTTAGTAATGTCATTTTGAAAAAAAGCAACTTGATAAGCTTGTTGTGTGTTGAATGGGCGAAAAAAAAATCACTTGTACTTTCATTCTATTTATCGTTTATAATGTTCATTACATGACCTTGGAATATTAGTTTCTAGGATAAATTTAAAATAAAAAGAGACGGTCAAGGTTTTACATTTTTTAGTCAGTATATGTTTTTTATATTTTTAAATTTATATTTATCTTTTTTCGAGAAATTTTGAGAGACTTAATTTATGAATTTAATTTATAAAAATAACTACTTTGTGTACTTGTTCTTTTTATTATAATATTATATAAGTTTTGTATACTGTCTTTTATCTTTTTTGAACTAAAAAATTACAATAATAATTAATATTTGAGACAATTATCACTTAATTTGAAGGCGGAGTATGGAATAAAAGAAAGAAAAAACAGCAGATTTAAATGCATGTAACATTTATTGATAAAAATTTAAAGTTCAAATTAAAAATAAGAATAATTAAGTAATAGAAAAATGATGAAAAATTAGCAGCTTAATGATTTGGTTCATATGATTCGTCATTGATATCGGACTGCTGCCGAATTTGTCAAACGATGATCATTTTATTGTTGAAATTTTTGAAGCATTGATTATTACGTTATGAATTTTCATTAAAGGAAGTAACCATGCCCAAGTCCATAGCCTGTAACTCGACAGTTGTTTATTAGTAAATATTAGTTACAGAAAAAGATTTGTATTTTTTAAAACTATAAAACTTAAAAAACAAGTCAGAAAATGATTATTATTGTTTTAATTATAAATATTTTAATCCTAATTTCAATAAATATTTTTTCATAATATTTGATCACTTAAGCATTACTTTTGTTGATACAAAAGTACAATCGTTAACTTACCCCACTTGCCATATCCGTGACCATATCCGTGCCCAAAACCGTGACCGAATCCATGACCATAACCATATCCAGCGCCATAACCAAAATATGGATATCGGTGATAAGCGTACCCAGGATATCCTAGTCCTCCGTAATATCCTCCGTAGCCTCCATAGCCTAAACCGATATAACCGGGTTTAGCCGATACCATTGCCAAAACTACAACGAGTAAAAATACTGCGAACTGTAAAACAAAAACAAGTTTTTTATTTGGATAATTATCAATATTATCAGAATTATTATAATTACAGCACTATTTTTTAGCATTAAAATTTTTTAAATTATAAATATATAAGTACATTTGTTGATATACGATACAGCTCGTCTTACATCATTTATATATTATAAGTATTTATTAAAATAATTGATAGCCTTTAAATTATTTTTACAAGCCAAGAAAACTAACCTTAATCATGTAATACTTAAAATAAATAAAATATTTTAATAAATAAAAAATAAAAAATTATAACAATAATTTTGAATAAATAAGATATTTAAATATAATTTCAAGCATATTAAGTTAATAGTAAAAATAATGGATACCCATTATTATTATACATTCATATATTTATTTATAAATGTTAGTTGGTAAATAGTTTGTAATTTTTTAGTGGAACACTTTTCGAACCTCGACGATATTAATTCTGAGAAAAATAAGCTATAATTATCAAATGATACGATGTTCCCGTTTAGTAGCAAAATTAGAATGTCAATCATGATATTTAGTTAATAGTTGAATAAAAAAGATGCGCCCCTATAATTTAGGATAATGCAGCCTAATAAAAAGTTTACCTAATTACGTATTGCAAATGTTGATTACGTTGTTAACTGAAAATCTTTCCCTCAATACGATAACTAACGAAAATATAAGACAAAATCAGAGTACTTACAAGCTTGGAGCAGGCCATCTTGACGAGGGATGTCAGCGTGATATGTCAATGGAGATTCATAAATCCGCAGGTGTTCAGCTCTTTTTATAAATCCGCGGATGCATAAGTCGCAGTCCCCCTACAATACAATAGAAATAGCCATGACAACGAGATTGACCTCATGAATATCCGTGCTAATAAGACGTCGCTACATCGGCGTGGATGCTCAAGCGAAGAGCCGGCCCTCTTTCAAAATGGATGCGAGGCTGATGCCCATTTTCAGGGTCGCACTCGCATGCGACGCACGTATAATCACATGTCATTATCGACAACCCCTTGCGACATTTTTTTCTACGCGTCTCCTTCGACGCGTACGATATCATTAGCGACAAGGGCATCGCTCGCCGCGGAGCCACGACAATTATACGCGACATTCCAATGCTGCATTCCCCTATTTATGAAGAAGCTGACGGTACCGCTGAGAAAATTGTTGCTCTCGCCAAGATGTGCTACGACCCTTACGCAACGTTATGAATTGCATCAGAGTGCTCGTCCCGTTTTTAAATGCCGATCCACACCCACGCATTGTAAGCGCGCTTATCATTGAGCCAAACTTAGCGTTTTCAAGAGTCGCGCCATTTTGTTGGAAGCGACACTGCCTTATTGCTGTACCACCACATAGACAATTATCGTTATTCATTCTTATTCGCTATTCGTCACTACTCCGACTCGTGACTTGCCAGTATACGATAAATTATCGCCACTTGTTCTAAATAAAGATGTGTATTATGATGCATTATCGGCACTTTTTTTTATGATTACATTAATCTAATAATAGCCTGCAATTGTTAAAATTTACTAGGAACTTTATTAGAATTTGGGTAATTATTTCCTTGGATCGAATGAAATCGCCAACTCCATACATTTTTTATGATTAATTTAAATCAAATTTAGTAACTCTCTCACGAGTCCACTAACAACACATTAATCATTTAAGAACGAAGGAGTGGGCATAAATTGACACTTATGCTGGGAAAACTTGTATCAATAAAATGTGTAGATGTTATATGTTAATCTTATTGAATGCCTTTCACAACACACATTTCCTTAGTTTTAATTTTAATATGATTATTTTATTTAAATAAATAGTTAATTAAATAATATTAATTTATTTATACCTATTACGTAATTAAGTATTGAAGGTCCCATACCAATAATACCATAAAATGTAATTAACACTCAAATTTCAATTAATTTTATTTGTATTTTCGCTTCAATTTATTGAGTCATTAATAAAAAAAAATCTTTTTAAAAAACCATATTTTTTAAAAATACTATTAATGCTTATTGATAATGTGTAGTAGAACAAACAATTTTATAAAAGAAGAATTTTTCTACGAGTGGATGTTTTCAAATTCAAAATACTAAAACGTAATAATAAGGCATTCTGAGATTATTGCAAATAAGAAATAAAACAATTACTTATAAAAAAAATATTTTAAAATGATTTTCATTTAATTTTAAGCTGAGAAATCAAATCTTTAAATACAAGAATACTGCAGGAGTTAAATTCACCAGACAAAATGTTTACAAGTTGATTATAGTTTGTAAGTTTGTAAGTTATTTATTAGCGGTATATTTTTATTTTAAATTCGTAGCTAAATTGATCCATCAATATAAAAATCAGTCTTTAATACTGAGTTACATTCGTGATACAATAAGTAGTAAAAAAAACATAAAACTCATCAAAAAATATAATTGTATACATTTTACATTATGAATATGAAATAGCATGTAATAATTTTTGGAAATTTAAATGTTTAAAAACGGTATAATTGTGTAATTGTAATGGAATATTTTTATGAATTGCTGTAAAACTTCTTGAATGCTTATTACATAATAAAACAAAATTGATAGTGTAATTTTATTTATAAAAAATTGAAGAGTATAATAAATGAATGAAACATGAATAGTAGGTTGTAAAGAAAGTTTTTATTTACTCGCAGTCGTTTATTTAAAAATATATATTTAAATTAAGCTACATAGTCGTCGAAAGTAAAAGGTAAACTTTCGGTACGTTAATATGAAACCATGCTTTCCACAAAACTAGAAAAAATACATCAATTCGCAATGTCAGTAAAGGAGATGCTGTAGAGAACAAGTGACGATTTCATAAGCCTACAGGTCTGACTTGTGCGTTGCTTTTATTTGCCGTTCACCTCGGCGCGATGGCCCTTCTGCTCCTCGGGTTTCTGGGATGTTACGAGGGTCGTCACTGGCTTTGCCAGTGTCTCTTTAGCCGCGGATGCTCTGAGGCTCGAGTCGAGATTGCCAAAGTCAAGGCTGCTCAAACCGCCAGCACCACCCGAATAGAAGGGCCTACCGAAGCCCTCGGAGTACTGAGGCCCATTAAAGGCCGAGCCAAAGTTCTCTGAAAAGGATAAGCCGCCATCGCTACCACCCACGACTGATTCACCTCTTCTGCTTAAGGGGTTGAAGTCGAAAGACCGGTAGGGTCCTTGCGCAAAGCCATTGAAGTAGGAGCTACCAATGTCATCAACAACGCTCCCCGATCTGTCCGAAATAAATACTATTTTGATGATTTCGAGCATTCGTTTTGGTACATAGCTTCTATTCCTTATTTATCGGCAGTGTACTTAAAATGAATTTTCGACCCGTTAAATTACAGCAGTCATTAATTCGTTATTCGTCGAAAAAGAAAAACATTTTTAAAATCATTGTATTAATCTGATTTAATTTAATAAAATATTAATTAAAATAAAAATTAATTATTTTATGCCAAAAATTTTTACTTAGTCTTCGTGAAAATGTTTATTACAATTATTTGTGAAGTACGTACATATAAATACTATAATTAATTTCTTGAATGTAACAGAAGCAATTTGAGTCCTAAATTTTAAGTTACAAGTATGTAAAATTATGTACAGAGCAAATAGTAAACTAAAAAAAAAATTATACATACCGTAATTCTGATGAAATTATCCCTGGTCGCCCTGGTCCACCACTAGTATAATCAGAACCAGAGTAGCGACCAACAATTGATGATCTATAAGGGGGGCCATCGTTCAAAGGAACATCGTTAAATGATGAGTAATAATTGCGTTGATCGTTAATTGGTGAATCACTATAGTAATTTTGCCGAATCCGCTCATAATCAATTGCCGAAAACCGATCATCGACACGTAGATTACCTAGACCTGAATCCTGATTACCATTTCCAGGTCGATTTTGAAATTCTGCACTCTCAAAAGGGCGATTCTGTGCGCTAGATTTAGAATCGACATTTGAGTCTAGATTCTGAATGGAATTGGCGCTGTCACTTTGAGACCCCTTAAATAAGATAATTTTATAGTACTTTTATGAGTTTTTTTTTATTACAATTAACTGTTTTTTACAACGAAAGTTATTTTTCAATTGTGAATACTTAACGTATACTTTGTTTGAATTTTGATTTTTTTTATTGGCAGCATTATAAAATCAAAATGTGATATCATAAAATTAATTCGTAATTTTATTAATATTATAAATATTTATAAAATTATACTTGAGCTAAAATTTAAAATACTTTTTATACTTGTTTTCTAGTATTCCATAAAAAAAATAATTCAAAAAGTTTTTACGTTTCCTATTAGGATAATTTTATCTTATTTTTAACAATTAATACAGATGTATTGTTGTTTTATTTCTTCTAAGAACAAGTGAAAGTAAACTAACATCGTTAATTAGAAAATGCGCTTCCATGAAGATATACTGAAAATACTTAATAAAAAAGAATAGAAGCTTTTAAGCGTGTCTCGATGCAAACGAAAAAAAATGGACAATAATTAGCACATTTGTAGCCATTTGCAAGTGCAGGTTATCGTTAAATGCTAAATAGAGTATTAGGCTCTCACCTTTGGATTATCATTATTCGCGTTGACGCTCGTACTTTGAGGCTTAGGGGCGTTCGGTTGCAGTTGTTTCAGGTCTCGGTTGTCTATCGGATACTGGAAGAAGCGTGGGTTGAACGGCAGCTGTTGGCTATAGCCAAAGTTGCCACCGGGAATGAATGTCTGGGGCAGCTGCTGGCTGTAAGGCGGATAGCGATACTGATAGCTACGCTCGTACTGAAGGGGAAGGCCCTGATTGGGGTAAGCTCCAGATACGGGGGGGCGATTCGGCAGCTGACCTGAGACTGGCACCGTGTCAATCTGACGACGAATAATTGTGCCACCGTCTTCGTGGTTGACCGAGCGATTTGATGGTAATTGACCCTGCCGCTCGTTGCTGAGGCTTGGCTCGAGGATTGCGCCGACAACGCGCGCAAAGTTCGACAGATTTTCCGACGCTGTAAATCAGTATTTCTCATATTCCTATTTCTTTATGATGACAGCAGTTTTTACAAAAATCGGTATCAACTTTTCTACAGATCTCTCTTTCACAATAATCTTGCAACTTACAGATTATATAAGAATAAAATTTTACCAAATTTTCTAAAGAATCGCTTAAATTCATAAGAAAAAATATGTCTATGAAATAATTAGTACTTTTGCTTATATAACTACATTTAACTATTTTTCACTATTATAATTCAATAGGCATATCACTTCCAATATCTCAGAAATTAAAAATATTAAATTTACTTTTCCAACTTGTTCAATATAAAAAAGTATAAAACATGTAATGATTAAGAATTCTTAAAAATAAATATATAACTTTGTCAATATCAATTGTGAAAATTCATCATTATTTTATAATTAATCTATGTAACTTTTAGATTTTTAAATATTCCTTATAGTGAAATGAATTTCTTATGTTGGCAATGGGTTTTATTTAAAAATAATCAGCATAAGAAGATGCTACTTTTAAATAATAGCAGTATTAAACATCTACCCCTATTACCTTATAAATTATAAAGATTATTTTTCAACCTGTGTTACTATTCTCTGCAGATTACTATTACATTATTTGATTTTTTTTTATAAATATGCTTAATATTTATTAAATCCATAATCAGATCTATGGAAATTAAGTTATGTAGGAATTAACTTATAAATTTACCTTGGAAAACTCATTAACAGGATATTAACTAGAAAGTTTTATGAAAATAGCATTAATTACTGTAATTCATAGCTAGTCATTAGTAATAGAAAAGACTACTACGCTAAATCCACTATTCATGACAATCTATATTTCTAAATGAATGTTCACCCAATGCATAAGAAAAAAATATGTGACCTTACGTATGTAATATAATCATAATATTTTATTAATAAATCTTGTAATTGACCGGCCGATCTCCCTATTTATCATTATTTTTTCTTTAGAAGTTTATTTAATTACTGTTCGCAATAATGGCAATTTTTAGGCAATACTTACGAACCAATCGAGCCGCATTCCCACAACAGAGAAGACTAAACCACGTAAGGCAGTTCAGAAATGCCTAATGAAATCAAATGAAGTTACTGACAAATTTAAGTAGTATATATATTTGTCATAATAGTTGTGTAAAGATTAGCGATAATGAGTAAAGCTGTTAAATCATGGAATTACTGAAGCCTAGACATATTTTAAAATATAAAATACGAAGAGTGACGAATATTATAAAGCTATTAAGTATCAGTATGAGTTTAATAAATTAATTAATTTCTTCTTTGCATTATTGTAGCAAGAATATTGCGAAAATTGGCAAATAGATATTAAAAACATTAATACTTCAATATCGTGAAAAATTAATATATTTCATCATAGTTTTCGCTACTTAGAAAAGAAGTAGCGAAATGTGTTAGCATGTGACAATTTGGTTAATTTGATGAAAAGTTCTCTGACAATTTTCATAAGTCAAACATCTAAATAGAAGGAAAACAGTCTTACAAATTTTCATTTCAGTTCGACTGAGAATGCAAATCAACTTGCAACTGAATTCGAAAACAATTTTTACTTTAATTATAAACATATTAGTACCTATAATCATTTTTATTAATCGTAATTCGTGTCGGAAAAATACTACTGTTACCGTAATATCGAAAGATTTAACATAACTTATCGTACACTTAATAACCCAAGATTATACAAAACTGTTAAGTGATATTAAAATTGTTGATTAATGAGCAGGTCAGTAGATTGGTTGCTTCATTGGACGATGGGCTGGGGCTTAAGCCTTAGTGAAGATAAAATGCCGGCGAGAAGAAGCGCTTTCCGCTCTAGATTTGTTTTTGGTTACCGATCGCTGGTTCATTACGGCAGGCCTAAAGCTTCGCGGTGATGTTTGTACTTACGTGCGGCGTGTAATGCATCGTGCGTATGATTCATGAAGACTAAAGTGCATGCGAGCTCTCTGATGACATTTATACTTTCTTCGCGTGGAAAAAGTCATTGTTGAGTTCGCCATTGTGTGTTGGTCGCCTATTTCCGCGACATCCGCAACGTTGACAATGCTGACATCCATTAAGATGGCGAGGAGAGGGGAAATATTACAGGTGGTCGAAAATAGGAGAAAAAACTAATACGGAGTTAAATACTTATTAGGCAGGAATCGCGCGCGTTGAGTTTGCTCCCATTTTTCGCACCTCGCTTCACGTCTTAAGCAAAGGAAAGCAAAGCAGGACGCATTAGCACAATCATCAGCTGCAAAGATGATACGATGAGAATGTAAACTTGCGTTTCCGAGTTTTTTCGCTTCACTTTCGCATCCTCTGGCGCTCCAATGCACTTTCTTCCGTCGCCAAGATATGAAGCAAGTTCTTTTTAGCACTTAATGAGGTTTAAAAGATTCTCACATGAGCAGTTAACCAAGAAGCTTTACTCTAATGCCTTAAATTAATCCCCTCTTTCATAAATCATTGACGCTTTTTTACAAAAAATTGTTTCTTTCATACATAATACTTTAAAACTTTATATTACAATCATTACGTCTCTTAAACTGTAAATGTTAAATATTTAAATGATGCTATTCAGTTAAAATATTTACAGCTAGCTTTGATTGTCGTAAAAATACATATTAATTGTATTATTTTTATCTACAAGAAGAAAATAAAATAAGTTTTCCTGAATCGATTAAGAAAAGAATATTAACTTATAAAGTAATTATAATATTATTACACCTTATTTCATTTTCTGATTTACCTTTGAAATTTAAAAGATAGTTTAAATACTTTGAAATTTAATTGTACCGTAATTGATGGCGCACATTGTTAAAAAAATGATTTTTTTCGTCGTTAATGAATAAGTTGATTTGTTGTAAAATTTAAACAATGCACAAATAATGTGAAGATGGACATTATGTTACACTATATACAATTTAAAATGGTTTAAAATGCCAAATAAGAATATGAAATATTTATAAAATGAAATATGCCTTTTTAAAAAAAAACTAATAAAAAATTTATTTAAAATTTTTATTAGTAATATTAATATCTTATAAAAACATTATACATGAGTTCGAAGTTACCAGTTACTTTTGTTATTATGAATAAACAATGAAAAAGTGAGGATTGAATAATAAATATTTAAAATATTTATTTGCATTAATAGGAAGAAAAAAAGTATACCTTTGGAAGTTAGGAATTGGAATTAGGAAATATTTTGGGAAATTCAGCTTCTATTTTGGCTGTAAGTATAAAATCCAATTTTTTTACTCATAGGAAAATAATATAAGTTAAAAATTAGTAAAAAATTATTTTTTTTTAAATTTCTGACCAAATTATAAAAAAAAACATTGATGATAAAACTTTCTCTGAATATATGATAAAATAAAACAGTCGAGAAATTTCAACGTCATGCACTTAACTTTTTTGCATAACCAAACCAAATAAAACAGTATTAAGATGTGCACATAGTCGTTGCAGTACCTGCCTCTATATACTTCCATTTATTTAGCGCCCCTTTAACAGAGACAAACGAGGATTTTTATGTACGACGCAGAAAGTATATCAATAAATTATGGCACATAATTCATGCGAATCTAGCAATTTCTGAATTGAACCTCGTAACATACATGATATCTCAACTACATATTCGAACACATTATGAAGTAATTATGTAGCAATGGCTTCCAAAAAGCATCGTCACGGTATATTATAATAATATATTATAAATAATAACACTTTTTCAAGAGAAGCGTAACAAAAAAAATCATGTTCTCAGGCCTGCTCATTTAAGATAAACAGGATTCTTAAACAGTTAGTTTATCACCTTTTTTTTTAAGAAATGAATGTAATACCTGCTTGATTTATCTAATTTATAATATCTAATTATTCAATACTACATTAAAATTTAATCACAATTTCACAATTTTTTAATATTCTATTATATAATTTATTCAGGTAATAATAAATAAAACGATTGATAATATACGATATTATATTATTACAATTTGTCAAATAGTTCAAAATCCTAAATAAATTGTAGTAAAATTTTGACTTTTTTCAATATAGATTCTGTTTTTTGATTTATTAGCATTTATACATATTTTAAATGATATTTAAGCGTTTCGCCATCAGATATTTTATTATAAAAATAAAAAAACTTCTAAACGATTAAAGTTGAAACTTAAAAAAATTTTTTTTGTACTAATAATTTATTTTTATATAAAATATTTTTTGAATAAACGTTGCTATGGAAATAAAAATTCTAATATCAATTGAGTTTATGTAATTAAGAATATTTATAAGGAGAATTAAGTAATAAAATATTGAATTATAATTTAAAACTTAACATGTTTATACAGGTATTCACTAATGTAAACATACGTATTTAGTGTTTATCAAGAGTAAATTTATTATATTTTGGAATAAATACAATCCAATAGAAAATATTATAATTAATCAGAAAGTAATAGAGTAATTTTCTGATTGTTCACATTATACGGTTCATTTGGCCGTCATAAGTAAATAATATTAAAATCATATCGCTATTAAAAAGAAAAGCCGGTTAATTCATTATACAATAATGGAATATTATTCTGCGTATATACCCTAAAACGCTAAATATTGCAATATATAAATGTAAAACTTATTTATAAAAATTATAAAACAGATATTTTAATAAATTTTACAGATAAAATTCAATTTAATAAAACAACGATTATTTAATTTTAAAAGAAAAAAATAGATAATATTTAATACATATCACTCTAATTATAATCAATACATATATAAATAAATGATTATTTAACTATATGCCGCAATCGAGATGCTTAAATCTACCGGAACCTACGCATTCACTTAATGCTAAAAGACCGTTACGAAGATTTTCATGAATGAGCAAGTGTACCAACTCCTTGCTTTTTTTCTTATTTTCGTAAGACTCGTCAGTTGCCCAAAGCAGTTGTCCTTCATGCCATTTGCTCGACAGGCGCAATACTCAGCTATGGAATTATTTCTTATATGCGAGTTTCCAATTATCGAAAAATTCTTATTGTAACTTACAGTCCTCCGATTAAAAATTTTTTATTTTACTCTTACTATTGCTATGCGTTAAAATTATGATTAACGTATAATATTGTAAAAAAAAGTAATTTCTCAATGTTATTCTATAATACAATGAATGTCTTTTATTTAATAAGTACTAACTTTTTTGATGGCAGGATGTTTCATAATAAATTAAAACTATGACGAACGTATAATTAGAATGCAGTGACGTTTATAATGTTTTCTTTTTTCTCCATAAGGCTAAGTATTTTCTACTTCATTGTTGATAATTTTTTTATATATAAACGTAGATATTAATGAGCATTTTTTTTAGATATTTTTCTTTTGCCTTCCCTGGTAGCTGTTATCATTGATATTTATAAAAATGTAACTAGATCTTATACGTATATTTATAATGAAGTATTGAATATTTTAATGTTTAAAGTATAGTCTTATTTCAAGTATTTTCACTGAAACTTTTATCTAACCAGAATTTTGATAACTTATTATAAAATACCTGTAATAATTAATTTTGTAAACAATCAACTAATATACTAATAGATAAGAGAATTAATTGGGTTAAAAGACTCCTCTGAAATTTTAATTTTTCTTGTGTCAGGTACAAGTATCGCTTCATGAACACCATTTTTTGCATAATAAGTTTCTTGATTCTGTGGAATTGAATGCGCTAACATTCCACTGATGGTACCATATGGAATACCTCCTGTAATAATAAAAAACATCTTTTTAATTACTTTTTCAATTCCCATCATAAATTATTTATTGATTTAAAATATAATTTTTAAACTATTTATTATTTATCATTATAAAAAGCATAGTTAAAATGATGACTGATATATCTGTCGATCATCTACGAGATTTAAAATTAAAATTAACATTTATATGGCTAGTTTTTAGTTATTACTAACAATAAAATACAATTAATTTATTTTTTATTAACATATTAATATTGTTTTCATTGTTTAAAATTTTTGAAAAATAAACCATTTTATCGGAATACTCATGCTTAAAAAGTTTTAAATTTTAATTATCAATACAAAACAGTGTTTTATATAAAATTTTTGCATAAAAATGTATTAAAATTGGGATTATTATTGACAATGATTTAAAATGTCTTATAAATTTCTTTTTTATGTATTCTATTTAATATTATATTAAGCTCCGCATCCTATTAAAAAAAAGACTTAACGTATAAAGAAAACATATAACAATATTAGAATATTAATTCTATGATTGTTTTCTTCTATTTTTTGTTTAATGAATAGTAATTAATTACTTACTTTAGAATGCCTTAAGTTATACCGTAAATAATAATTTAATTAAATTAAAAATATATTATTGATATTATAGAAACAAAATTTTAGGTGATTATCTACATAAATTAAATAATTATTTCATACGTAACGAAATAGTATATATGAATTACATATATATATTCATATAGATAATTTTATGTAATTTAAAATAATAATAAAAATCCAAAAAGAATTCAATAAATGTTTGAAATTTAATATGAATAAAAGATCGATCGAAGGTTCAGCATATTTATCAAATATATCTTAATTAACAATCATTATATTTATATATAATTCAAATAAAATATAGATACCACATTTTTACACAGAGAATGTAATAAAAAATGAAATACAAATTTTTATTCAATTTATCAATTTAATGATATATTAGTTTTCTTTTAAATGGTGTAATAATTTTTCATATTGAAACAAATTATGCTCCATTTATAAAGTTATAAGCTTATTACAACATCGATAAAAAAAACCGAGCTTATTCTATAAATAGAAAACTAAGTTTATTTTAATCCATATTAAACAAATAAATAAATTTTTGTTGTTTCCAATTATGTTTATTAAATTTAAAAAATATTTAGATGTTGCTTTACAAAATTAATAAACATTCAATTATCAATAGCTATTATAATATCAGTAAAAGAATAATTAAATATATCAATTAATGAGTACGCGCATAGTATTAGAAGCTTGTAAAAATTTATTGGCGATAACGTATTAACGCGTGTTTAATTATTTACTTATTCTAGAAAGCTTTTTTTTAGTAAAAATCATACATATTTTAATTTTATAAAACATTATTTCATTTTAAAAGTGCACAAGTTAAGAACATTTTTAAAAGATGTATATTTATGTCAGTTGTTATAAAAAAATATTCTTGTATATTTATAAACTATAATGAATGATTCATATGTTGAAATATTAGGTAGAAACTTTTTTTATAACGTTCAACAATACACAAACTTTATTCAATGAACTACCTAAATTAATATTCATTATATACTTTTTTTATTTTAATTTATAGTTAAATGAATATGTAGGCAAGCTCTAATTTTTTTGTTTGATATGTTCATGAGTGATACTGATAATTCCTTTAATAAAAGTTGATGTATATTTTGTCAGCTCTTGGAGTATTAAACGAGAAAGAGGAGTGGGAAGATTCATTTGTATCGTGTTACGTGTATACGAAATAACAACTCTCTGAAAAAGTGAAAGGAAGGCCTTCAGTGAAGTATATGCTAGTTAAACTAGTAAGATTTAAGATAAAAAGATAGTCAGAGGACAACAAGAGCTCTCTGTGGTCATATAATGAAACTATTAGTCTTGAAATATTTTAAACCTTCCATTTATCGACTGCAGCTCATTAATATCCAAAGATTACAATTTCACAGATATTTAAAAAAATTAACACCTGGAAACATACTATTTACCTCTCAAATGTATTATTTTGCAATGTATAATTGTTGAAATAATAAAGACTTTGAATCTAGGTTAAAATAAAAAATATATTTACTACGTTAATTTACACAACGCGGTACACCTTTAAGAAGATAAATTTAGTTTTTTTTTAATTATATAAATCTTACATTTTATTTCAATTAAATACTCACATGTAATATAATTACATTGAATATGAACATATACTGTATGCAAGAATTCGTTTTGTTTAAAAGATTTCAATCAAACACTATAAATTATGATAAGCTTTAGTAATAGATTTTAACATACTTTTTTAAAGAAATTCTAATTAGTTCTCAATATAACACAACTTGGAAAAATATAAAAATAGATTTTATCATTCATATTATTAATTTAAAAAATTCTGAATATAACTAATTTGTATTTATATTTCAAAAAAGAACAATTTTTTAACACTAATAGTAATATATTTTTTAATGTCATTGTAGAGTTTTAAGTCAGATCATAATAACAAAATAATTGACGTTTACTACATTCGCACGTTGTCAATCATTATGCACTCAGTGATTTTGGTACTAGACTTACCATAAGCGAGACCATTAATCATTTCTACGATTCCCGCGCTATCTGGTGCAGGTAGAGCATCTGATGTTTTGAAAACAACAGAAATAATGGCGACTACCGCAGCAATGATCTAAACAATATTTTGTTTAATGAAGCATAGAATTGTAGAAAGTCAGAAATTTCACGTAACTAATTTAGGGATTTTAACTCTGCTTTACATATATTTTTTATCTTTTTCTATTGTTTTTTTTACTTTTTATCCGAAAAAAATTGATTAGAGGTCTAACGAGGTAGATATGGAAATAATAAAATAGTATGAGTTTGAAGAAATAAAAGCATAAATAAAAAAATGCAAAATATTTTCAATTATCCAGTTGAGATTTTCTAAATTTTAATACACTATTGATTTATAAAAACAATAACTTCTAAACTTATTTGTTATCATTATAACTTTTTATAGACTTTTAATCGCGCAAATTTAATTTGTATAAACTGTTTTACTTCCTGTTATTAAGTGCTTTAGTTTTAAAACTATTTTACCCTTAAACATGGCTTAAGATGAATAAAATCCATTTTTTGTGAAATATAAACAATTCAATTTAGATAATAAATGTGCTTAAGCAAGGAGAAAAATAAAACTTAATGGATCCTTCACTTAAGTAAATAATGAGTTTAATATATTTAACTAATAATTAATTTTATAGATTATTTTAAATATTATTGCTTATTTAAACTCCATCTGATTGTGCATGGAAATTCAAACTAAAGTTGAAGTCCTCTCTGCTATTTTAAGGAGATTTAATAAATCCAACTTAATTAAAGAGTTATTAAAGAAGATTTATTTTGAAATAAATATGTGCTAGTTATCATCTAAATAAAGTTAGACATTTCAAATTAAAAAAAAAAGAATCAATGATAACTCACTCTGATAGAAGCCATACTGTAGTTCGAGAGTGTAGCACGACTGCCGAATGACAAGAGCGAACAAGAGTAAAATCCGAATTATATATAAACTACAGACAACCGCAATATTGATCAATCGAGACTCAATGTTTCCTTTCAAGTCCGGGGTCTCCGCTATTCATAAAGGATTTCATTAGCATAACGTTTATACGCAAGAAGGCACCTTGACCTTCATGTAAGCGGTAAGAATGGATCGCCAACTATCCCGTACATGCATATCGCTCTTCTTTTTCTTAGACCAAGGATACTGACATCGAGTGTAATGCCCTTCTCTGTCGTTCTTGTGTCTCGCTCTTTCACCTTCTCATTAACCATATGTGCGATATACATTGGTGCTTTGTATTTTGCTAAAATTATTTATTTATTTTTTTTTTAAACATGACTAATACATTATAAATAGATTTTTTCCAAATGCAGTCAAGTCATAATTCTTTTAGCATTAAAATAAATTTGTATTTGCTTAATTTTCTCATAACCTTCAAGTTAATTGACAAAATCTTTAAAATAAATCAAGGTAATGGCAACAGGATAATCTATTGATATAAATAATTAATGAAAAATAGTGTAATTTAATTCTAATTTTTTTATTTTTTTGAAAATAATAATATTTCACTTCTATCGATACTTTCGTATTCGTGAAAGACTTATTCTATGCAATTTTTCTACAGCTATTTACAAGGATACGAACATAAGTTGTACATTTTTTTGGATAATATTTTTTTAATTTAATAATTTTATTTCTCAAATTTTAGGAAGGGAATACTGCAGCATCTCATTAAAAATTATTAAACAAGCGAAGCCTACATTATTATTATTAACGACTTTTAACATAAAAATAACGCCTACTATTTGGGTCTTTAATAACATTAGCTGGTAGGCGTTCTACATATTTTTCACTTAATTCTACATTTTTTTCAGTCAAATTATCTTCATTGCAATCGTTTCTAGTATCTTCATGATCACTTTTATCATATTTATGACGATTTATACGTAAATGTTCGTTATTTATATTTCGGTAGTAATCCTCATCATCATCATCATCATCATCATTACTGAGGTCATTGTCATCGTCGTTGCTATCGTCATTGTATTCAATATTGCCTTGTTCATCTATGGGAAAACACTCAGATGAATGGGTATCATTTGCCACTTCGATCTGCGATTCTCGAGTTGTTGGTACCGGCAAATTTCGTAGATTTCCTACTACGTGATTCTGAAATGCGAGACGATATTTCAAATTTTAAATCATTGTAACTAGTTAAAATGTTTCTCACTAGTAAAAATTGTTCACGTAAATATGTTAATTACATTTAAGCAGTTTTAGAAACATGGAATTATTGAATATAAAATAAGCAGCTATTTAATTACTAATAACGAAATTTATAAAGAAACATATATCATAATGCAATTCCATCTTATTAATTATATAGCTGCTAAGTATTTTAATTTTAAGATTATATAAGCTAGGCATTATATTGGTCAATTAAAAAATACATTTAAAATGTTTCTATTCGTATAATGATCTAACTTTATAGCCATTGTTGATAATAAATAATTAAATTAAACTATACTTTTTTATAACAAATATTTCAAAGACAGTGACTATTAAATGAAAATAATTTTTACAATGAATTGTATTAAATAAAATTATTGACTTTACAAATTAAAAATAACGATGCTCATGATAAGGCAGACGTAATCATGTGTTTGTAGTCTCGTGCAAAGTATTCTATGACTACGCGAAGGAACACTTACTTCTGTTCTGTCAATTTTTGATGGTTCATCGACGAGATCCTCAGCATATCGATTTATACTTTCGAAGGAACTGAAAGCATTCAATCGTCTTTTCATTTCCTCTATTTCAGCATCTCTCATTTGAGGATCATCACTACGTTTTGAAGCCACCACTGAATTATTATTTGATGAAATAGTTATAAGTTTTCCCTTAACACCATCTTTATCAATTTCTTTCGTTCTAAGCACATGATTTGGTGTTTTCTCCATTGTTATTGTAACTTTTTCGACCGTTTCTTTTTTCTTTGCATGCTCACCTCCTGAATCGTTTTTGGGTTTACTTCTAAGCTTTATTTTAATATGATCAGTTGGATTTGTTTTTAAATTGGATTTATCTTTATATTGTGACGAGTTTTCATTAATATCATCTTCCTCATCCTCTTCATTTACTTCTGGATAAAATGTTTTAGTAATTATTTCTTTTTTTGAAACACGCGAATGATGTTCTATTGTTCTTCCCGTTGGTGTTAGGATTGATGGCAATATAGTTGAATCAGTATTAGCTTTTTTTGATTGATTATTCCCAAGTTTCATACTAGTATTTACTTTAATTGGTCTTTTACGTCTTACACTAGCATTTTTCAAGGTTCTTGAAATAATAGTAGGAATCGTAGTACTCGTGAATATTATATTTCGTCTTCTACTTTTTGATTTTACTGAAGATTTTGGTGTAGTAAGGTAGGTGTCAATATCAGAAATGCTTTTACTACGACCACGCGTAGGAATTAATTTAGAATCATGCGCAGGTAAATTTTTCCCATCTATTTTTTGATCTATCAATTTTATTTTATCAATATCATTATCATAATTAATATTTGCCTTTATTCTACGTGATCGAGCTCGCGCTTGATGTTTTGGGGAACTGGTCACAGATCGATTTATACCATTTTCACCAATTATCACGGATTTTTTAGCAGTATAATTACCAATTGGTAATTTCGATGTAGTATACTCAATCTGATTAAAATATTTATTTTTAATTGGTAAATTAAGTGTAGTATTCAAAGAATGTAAATTATTTAAAATGAGTTTCTGAGATGCTTTTATTTTGGGGGCTAAGGATGATGAATTTTGAAAATAGTTTATAATAGTTTCTTTATTATTTTTTGAAATACTAGAACCGTTTTCAATGGGATCTTCGATAATTTTAGATTTATATTTACTGTTGAATATTATAACTGGTTCATTGTTTGAGCTTTTTTTTACCCGATTAACGTTTTTTTTATTTCGTGAATGATCATTTCTTAATGGGATATAAATTGATTTGGTGTTTGTTGCTTCTTCATTTTCATTTTGATCTTCCTGACTATTCAAAATTTTTTTATTATATCTTCTTTGTAATTTTTCTTTTTTTCTTTTTTCTTTTTCTTTTTTTTCTCGTTTTTCCCAAGGAAATTCATATTTGCTGAAGACAGAATAATTATCCAATTCTTTTAATTTTTCTTCGTCATCACTATCATATTCCCAAGGAAATAAGTATGCTTCGTGATCTTCTATCTCTTCACTGTCATTCGAGTCGTCATTTGAATGCTCAACAGATTTTCCGTATTTATACTTTTCGTACTCTGGCACATGAAATGAAGGATGATAAAAATAAGGTTTATTAATTCGAGGTCCAAGATCCGAAAATCGTTCATCTTCATAATTTTCAGGTGAGGAGCGGGGTCTAGTTAAATATCTTCGAAAAGGCTTACTTTTTATTTTGTGTAAACTATTATTTAAATTTTCTTCATTATTATCGGATGCGATATTTGTTTTTGAATTATCCTCAGAATTATCTGATTCATCCAAAACTTGTTCTTTAGAATTGTCTTCTTCATCCATCTGTACAGCAGCTTCTTCTTCTTCCTCTTCTTCATATGAATTATTTCCTTTCGATTCCATAGATTCATTAGACTTACTTTCTTCATTTTTAGGGATAGTATAATTTTTAAAAGTCTTATAATATCCAGGCGGATCTTCTTTTAGGACTCTAAGTTCTTCGGGATAATTTGATTCGTTACGAAAATCAGCTTCAGCCTCGCCTTCATTTACTTTTTTGTCTTCGTCTTCTTGAATATTTTCATATACTAAATACTGATTCTCCGGCTTTTCTGAATTTTCACTTTCTTCTTGATTCTCATTACTGTTATTTAAAAAATCATTAATCATTGTTTTTGAATCCTTTTTATCAATATTAGTCAACTTTTTTTTTATGTAGCTGGTTTTACTTTCTATAGGTATTCCAGCTGTAACATTAGCCTCTGGATTCACAATAATAGGAATCAATGTTGAACGTGATAAAGAAGAATTCGTCGACAATTGGGAAGGTATTGTAGAAAATATAAGTTCTGTTGGATTTGGTGTCGTTACGTAAGTATAATTTTTTATTACATTCGTTCTCTTTATAACGTTATATTTAGGTTCTCTTCTTCTTGAGTCGATAGATGACGTACGATTTATTTTATCTACAAATTTATAGTATTTACCTAATTCGTCGGATGGCTGATTTATTGATTTTATTCGATCATTAATTGTATAAATTGGTCTTTGGGAAGTTGTTGATTCATCATATATTATTGATGCAGTTTTTCTTTTACGTTTAAATTTTTCTGGATTTGGAGTCGTTAAAATTATTCGAAATGTATTCTTTCTTACATCTTTGAAATTATTAGAATGATTTAATGAATTATTAATTTGTTCTATATTTTTATAGGCTGCACTTCTTTTGAAGATTCGTGTATTTCTCCAGTTTGAACGTGGAAATTTTTTATTATTAAGTAGTACTGTATTTACTATGTATCGAGGGGGCGGTATTAAACCGTCAATCACCTTTTGTTTTTGTTTGTTTAGTTTATCAAATTCAAGATTTTTCTTTTCGGTAAAATATTTCATCATATAATTTACATTGTTACCAGGTAGAGGTGTAATATGTCTATTTTCAAAATTCATTATCGTTCCCATAACATCCTCGTAAACTTGTCGTTGATAGGTAGGTATAATACGTGATTTATTATTTATTAAATTCGACTGTCGAATTTTATTCATTCTCATTCTGTTTGCATTTCGGGCATTATAATCTGACGGTTTACGATATCGCAAGTAATCTTTTTCTATTATGTCAGGTTTATCAAAACTTGTATCATATATTTTATTATCATTTTGTTCAGAATAGTTATGATTTGGAGCTTTTTTTATTATCAATAATTCTTTCATTTTACTGTAATCTTCTGGATATTTCGGACCTCTTGGAATTATATATTTATCATTCTCTGGCGATAAATCGAATATTCTAGATGAAAAGTCTTTCGCATTTAATTCTGTAGGTGGAGATGGAAGTTCTATTACTTTTTCTAAAAAAAGAGGATTATCTAATGGATCAATATCAAAATATTTAGCTTTGTAGCAATCTAATTTATTTCCTAAGCCATGGAGTTTCGGATCTCTTTGCATTCCTCTTTTCTTAGACAACTCTCCCTCCTCTGGTATAATTTTTTCAAAATTAAGATCTATATTGTCGCACTTGAGATCTCTAGAATCATAAAATTCCATGCCGCCGAATGTCTTTTGTGGGACTTCAATCGGATTAACTATATATTTTATAGCATTATTTTTTGAAATTTTATTACTTTGATAAAAAGGATACTTATTAATGTCAATATTGGATTTTACTGTTATTGATTCAATGTCATCATTTTCCAATATGCTGTCAAAATTGAGTTCTGGAACTGCAACTTTTATTTCATTTTTATCATTAGAATTTAAATGATCTGTAACTATTGTTTCAAAATTCATACTTAGACCTTCACTTGATTCTTCATTCGAACTATCATCTAAATCGTTTCTTGATTCATTTTTTGATATATTCTTAAACCTTTCCGCAATTTCTTTCTGTATTTCTATTGAAGCTATTTTCGGCGTTTCATTCAAAATATCATAAAAATCAGATGGGTAAGATGAAATAGTAATTTTATCACTTTTAGAAGAATCTGTATTTAAGTTTTTCATTGGTGATTTTTTTTCAGCATACTTTTCCTTTTGTAAAATTTCCCATTCTCGTGATGGTCCGAGTGACCTCTTTTTACGAAAAAGAAATGGAATAGGTTTCTGATTATTTTTGTGCCTATGTATAGCAGCAATAATGGGCACTATGTTTGTGATAGATTGTCGCATTGATTCACTTTTTTTGCCTTCGATTAAAAAGCTAGAATACTCACTAGTACTTAGTGGGGCAGGCGGAAGAAGTTTAGTGACAGGTATCACACTTTCTTGCACAGATGAATCAGTGTGAAGACGCTGAACATTATTTGTAAAATCATATACGCCTTTTATAGGCTTCTCACTTTTATTCCTTAATGGCCAATAGTTTTGAGTATTGCTTTGAGTCTCACGTAAATGATTAGGATATGTGACAACAGAATAAGAGGGCATTGATGACTGGTTTAGATTGTAATAATTAATCAAATTTTTATTTTCATTTTGAAGGTATTTTAGTATCTTAGCATGATTTTTTGATATTTCATATCCAGGAAGCCGAAAACTTTTTTTAGACATTTTATTTTCCTTAAATATATTTGGATTTTCATTTCGTTTATGAATTGTGTATCGAGGAATAATGTAAGAATCTGCTTCCTGAACGTTTTGAATATTGGTTTTAAGATATGGATCGGGCCTCATAAAATAATTTGTAAGATTCGGTTTGCTTATGGTATTTAATGGTACATACACCCGATTAATCATAGATTCCGAATCATTAGTTTGTAAGGGTTTTGTTGTGAATGTATTTGGTAAGTCTGTAACCGCTAATAGGGATGGTCCATAATCATTCAAGGTTCCACTTGCTAATGAACCAAAAATATTAGTATTGGTGATACGCGATTTATAGTATTCAGGTGACGGTGTAAGCTTTAGTGTTTGTTTTTTTTTGTTGGCGAAATACTGCCGCGAGTCTTTTTGTCTTGTTTTACTCGTCGGCTTCTTTTTAAACGAATTATTTACATAATATTTGTTAATAGTATTATCTTTTAATTTTGTGTTGAATGACATTGGCCTTAGATTTTCATTTGATTTTGTCGCTGATTTTCGGGATTTGATTGTGTATACAATGGGTTTTAATGTTGTTGATCCGTAGTCAATTTTGTTTTGTAGATACGCTTCTGTTAAGAGTGGCATTAAAGTAGATATTGTTGTATAGTATGACTCTGTTGGCGTGTATTCAGTTTCGTAAGAAACTTTTTTCAAATCTTGTTCAAGCTGCAAAATGTTCTGTTGGACAACTGATTTTGGATCTATGACAGGCTTGGTTCGTTTATTTTTCAATGTTTTAAAATTTATTGGTATTAATTTCTGATTATGTATGCGAGTTTTTCCTATTTCTTTCGTTAAATCATCAAAATCACTATTTAAATTTTTTAAATTTTGGAATTTTGTTTTATTACGCTTATGTACATCTTTAATGCTCTCTGAGCTTTTATTCTTTGGATTAACTTTTTTGATATTTAAATTATCTTTTAGAATTTTATCATATCCTTCATGAAAATTGGCGTCTCTTATTTGACCTGCATGATCGTAAGCCGCATCTTCGTAACCTTCTTCGGTGTAAATGGTATTTGATTTAGATATTTTGACAACTTCTTTCAGCCTTGCTGCGTTTTCTTTTTCTTCATTGTTTTCTGCGCTTTTAATGGCTTCTTCCCGTGGTAAGTGTTTTATTGTATGGGTACCACGAACTTGAGCATATAACTTACTTGGTACAAAATCCAGTGAAATATTTTTATTAGCTGGCGGCTTGGCCCATTCCCCAGGGAAAGTATAATTTGGACGTGTTGCTGGCTCTTTAGGATTTTCGTGCTCCGAAAAAGGAATCCCATAATATGATGATTTATTTAGATCTTCATCTTCTTCAGTATTATCTGTCGATTGTGATAAAAGATCGTCAAAACTTTTTGAAATATTTTTATTTTTAGCCTCTTTTAAATATTGGATATTTGCTTCAGTTGACGCATCAATATAAAGCTGGTTAATTCTCTTCGTTGAAAAATCATGTGCACGATCATCTTGCTTCACTTTGTTTTTTACAAAGACGTCTAAAATATCATCATCATCTGACTTCCTTGAATAGGAGGTCGAGAGTGACTTTATTACTTCACTGTCGGGATCGGTTTGCTGATTTGCATAGGACAAATAAACGAGATTATTAATCAAAAACAATAAAATAAGTAATGAGTATTGCAGTAGGATCATTGTTTTCACATCATTTTTTCGCACGATAAAATATTAATTTTAATTAAGTTTCACTTATAACTAACACAAAAATTATTTAATGCGAATGTTAATTCAGAATGTTTCTTAAAAGATATTGTCTTTTTAAAAAATGAATTAAAAAGATGAAGTCGTTTCTCCAAGATTCATTTGAAGCGTTTGCTGAATCTTCATCAGCTCGTGGATTTCATTATACACATTTCAATTCTGTAATTTATAACACTTTCTTCAGAGAGATCGAACAGCACTGCCGGAACGATTTTACTCTAGCTTAATTTATATTTTCTCGATGGCAGCACGTCGAATGAGGAAAGGATGACGGGCGTTTAAATTGATCTCTCTGGGAACTTTGCAGACAAGCGGAGATCTATTAACGGCCCACAGACCAACGCGTCACACTAGACTGATTTTGTTTATAGTACCTGCCAGACCAGAACACGTCAGGCCTATCGTACATACATTCGATAAGCCACTGTTTCCTTTGTTTCTTTCTCTTACAAAGTCGATTTTAGGATAGACTTTTCTCTCATTGTCCCTGTCCATAAAACGAATTTTTTTTATTACAAGTTCCAAGAAATAATCAATAAGAAATATATTTGTTATTATTAACGTGTATCACAAAAAATATTTAATGTTGCTATTAACTTAAAAGTGCAAAAATAATACAATTTCTACAAAGCCATATTTTAAGTAATAATGCGAAGCCCAAGACTATTTATATATATATATATATATATCAATTGGTAAATTATTAATATTATTAATTGTTTTATTAATTATTTGATAATTATTTGATGAGAAAACGCAGGTTCAATTATAAATAAAAATACCTTATATTTTTTCCATAAAGAAGTCTTATAAATATCTTTATTCAATAAGAAGATATAAAAAAAAATAATATATATGCATATAAATACATGCGCATATATATATATATATATGTGTGTGTCCGTGTATATATATATTTTTGTATATATATAGTACAATATAAATAATATTTAGAATTAAACACATGTACAAAATAATAACTAAAATGATGCTCATTGAAAGCTATAGTTAATAATACTAATGTAAGAAAAATTCAATGATGACACAAATTAATAAATAAATGTAGAATTACAGATTTAAGAAAGCCGTAATGTAATATATAAATATATCTTTTTTAGAAATTCTTAAAATAGGGCACTGATATAATTTTTGTTTCTTTAATTTTTATATTTATTTCTTATCGAGGTCTCAGGTACATTCGATTAAAGAAGGTGCGCCTAGATTTTATTGCTGAAAAATAGGTTTCCAAGAATCATTATCTGTTTGCACCGTTGAGGGAGACAATTGCACTGAATCCACAGCCTTAAGCATCGCTGCCTCAGGTTTAAAAAAGTCGATGATAGGATGATAATTATAGTTTATACGCCTTTGTGGCTCTTGGTACTCATCATCGAACCCCCCATTTTGTAATCGTATACTTGAGTCTAGTGGAACGTGCTCTAACGCTTGGCTGAATCTTAAAAAAAAAATACAAAATGAAAAAAGAACATTAGTAAAACACATATTTTACATATTATTATTATTGGTTTCAATACTTTATAAAACATGCATAAGTATATACAGTCTTAATATATATATATAAAGAATTAAAATTTATTGAAATTTTCATTTTCAATAGTTTAGAGCTAATTATTGTAAAAATATTATATTTTTAATTTTTAAATGAAATTGTTACAGAAATCGTACTATTCTGATGGTATCAAAAAATCAGTTACATACAAGTCGTTTAAATACAAAATTTTTTTCAAATAATTACTACCTATTGATTGTAATATTGCTTGGGTTTTCTTGATAATCCTGAGTCTCCGACGCCGCTGATTCTCGACGAAAGGGCCGATTCGGCCTGTGTGGTCTTGGACCTTTGTATCCTGGTGCTCGGGTATTGGGTGCGTGTTGCTGAGGCAATTTGTCGAAGGGCCTTGTGCCGGCCGTAGGTTTCCTAGGCCTTGAGGGCCTCGTGACACTTGGCCTACGTGCGCTACTTGAATGTTGCGATTCTTCTTGGTCTGAGCCTCCGTTACCGTAGCTCTCGCGGAAAAGATTCATTGCCGCCGAATCGACGTTATTCACGTACTTATTTACATGCTTGGAACCTAAGAACACGAGTGGTAACCGAAGTTTGTACAAACGCTCAAAGAGCGGGTCTATTTTTTACTCAGTAATTGGAAATCAGGAAACCAAAAAATTTGATTGATTTTTCATGCATAAGTAAGTCTTTTACTTTCAAAACTTTAATTATAAATAAAATAAACAAATGGGATATTATCTAATATAGTTAAAACCATAAATAATTACATTGATTCTATGTTTTTTGTATTTAATTATTAAATACTTCTAATAGAATAGAGATGTAACTACAAATTTGATTGCTGTTGAAATTCTAATACGATTTTTAATTTAATGTATTTATACAAACGAAAGAATGATCGTGCTTGATATATCTTTGTTGAAAGGGTCTATAAATTTTCCTTACTTATTCAAATGTTTTGAATATATATATTTGAAAATTATAATTAAATGTAATTGATATCTACGATTATGACAAAGCAATTTAAATAAAAAAAATGTTAAATATTTTTGCAATTGTATTGGCGAACGATATATTTCAAGCTGACACACTTTTAAGAAATGTTACGGACATTTTTCATTCATCTATAAACCATATCTTGGCATATATTGTACAACAAACCTTTAGCAGAGTGATGGTCGCTCGTAACAAAATCTATTCCTGGAAATAATTCTTGTGATTTTCCCGGAAGATCTGTTTGATGTGGTGGATAAAGATCCGTGTAACCATGAACATGGCAACTACAACAAGTAGGTACCTTGAATATGTCCATGTGCAAACCGACTTTTGAATCCCAAGTAAGAAGACGATGATAATTATATACTTGCATACAGGACGAACGGTAATTCTCTGAGATGAAGGAGCAGCTTGTGTGAGAATTTCTAAAATTCGATAGAAACTTAAGTAAAAATTTTATTTATATACATGCATATTGATTAGTGGACTATTATTATAAATATTCCCAGAGCGCATAGTGGATGCGTTTTAATACAATTGAATTTTAAAGAAGCTACATTCTATTCCATTTGAAAATGTATGCAATTGAAAACCCTTCTAAAGTAGATTGATCCTTTGCTTTTATGCGATTTTAAATCTGAATTAAAATGCCTCATATTACTAATTTTTCGTTTATTTTAATTTAACGCAATTCTTTTATTTTAAGCTCAAAAAACTTTCTGTGCATTATAGTTATAATTTCAAAAATGACGAAATAATATGACAGATATTAAGGTTTATTACAATATTAGGAGTTAAAATTAGTTGTGAAATATATTAATAAGCAAATAATTAACATCAATTAAGAGATCAATAGCAATAAAGTTCTCAACCTTACATTTAAATGCGTACATATTACTCAATTATTCGTGATATAATACTCAATTTTTCTTATAGCCAAGAAATATGCGATTATTAGTTTTTTTATCTGCATGACTGATTTAAATTGTAAATGTGTTTATAATGATCAAATGTAATTCTAATCTTTAATTTCACAATGATAATTTCACATTTAGAATAAAAATTTTGTATTTCATCAATATTTGTTCTCTCTTTTTGTTTACTGCTTATAAATACGATTAACTTGATTTCATTCTTAATATTATAGTTTATCCTTTTTATATTATACTTAATAATGTTATAGTAATTGACATGAAAGATTATATATTAGTATTTATATTATGAACTTATAGAAAACTTATTTTATTAAGAAGTTGAACGAAAGTAATTCTATTATATCTAAAAGTAGCCCGTACATTTTTTTTCTTCTGCTTCAATTTCAAGTTTTCCCGTTTCACCGCAAATTTTTATATTTAAATTATATCAATTTATTTTAAATAAGAAATATAGAGAAAGTATGTAGACAAGTGATTGATTTGAAACTTTAAGAGGTGTTATAGTGGATGTGGTCCAAGGTCCGTGGTCGTAACCAGCATTTGCTTAGTTGGTTACATATGACAACTTTATTTGACAACGATATAGTCTGAACTTTTCATATAATAGATTTTTATTTTTTTGATTCGGCTATATAATTAGTTTTTTAAAAATTCTTTGCTTTGTAATAAAATTAACGTTTTAAACTAGTTGTAGATATTTAAGCGTTAATTATTTTGACAATTACATCATCAAAATTTAAAAAAAAAATTAGAAAAAATGAACCAATATTTCAATATTTACATTAAAAAACTTGTTAAAAAAAAAATAGTGCAAGATTTTAAAGAGAAAAAAATATTAATTTTTACTATTATTATATTTTTATGATTACTTATTATATTTTTATCATTTCTTAAGGAAAATTATTTAAAATGAAATTTTCTTTTTATTATAACTAAATATTATAAATCTGATTCGAATAAGTATAAAGATAAACTAGATTTTTCATCATGAAAATGTTCTATAGAAATAATAAAACGTATTATTTTATAATTTTAATTTAAATAAATAATAAAAATTAATCTAAAAACAGTAGACAGAATGTAAAATAATGTTTAAGAGTGAATTTTATTTCTTAATTGACAAACCAGAAATTTTCGATAATCTCGAAGCTATAAGAAAGATTTAAAGCATCGATTACGAAAGGAGCTAGTTCTTTTGAATTCTTAGAAAAAGATACTGTAGGTTTTGTGCAATGAAAGGGAAGTTCTTATCATCTAAAAAGTAGATCCCGTTCAGTGGTTAGTGTGCACTGATGGAGATTAGTCAGAGGATTAATAAAGTTACAAAAAATTCTTCCAATGTGAATTAATTGACCATTCAAAACGACTTTTTCTACAGAAAACTGTCAAATTGTTATTAGTTACTAATTTCCTATTTTCAGTATAAAAAGAAATAATAAAAAAAATATACCGCGTAAATGCTGAGTTACATTTATAAATGGAATCGCATTATTATTTGACAAATCATTTTTAATAATATTATATAAATAGACTGTTTAATGTAGCAGTAGTTGTAAAAAGTTGTAGTATTTTACAAAAACAAATAAATTTTTTACAAAATTTAAAAAAATTACAATCTGCTTGATTACTGTAATCGATATCATTGTATAGTGTCGAAACCACAATATTGATATCATAAAGCTATATTGCCGTTTATAATCTATAAAAAGTATTTTACTTAAAACCTGGTGCTACACAAAATGGCCATCTCTGCGTCAAAAAGTCCTGAATCATAGCCTACCAGCCGTAGGAACTTTCTTTTATGAAGCAGGTTCCTATTAAGAATTATTCACGGTTTTTCACTCATCGGAACTCGATAGAAGCACTTCGAGGAACAGCAACTGATAATTTATGAGTATATGCAACTTATAGTATATGCAATTCCAAACTTGCTACAATATATAATAATTAAGCAATACAACGCAATAAAAAAGAAATATTTTTATGAATTAGAATTAATTTTCTTGTTGTTAAGAGAACGTGCTTTTATGCATTATGTAAGTGTTTTTTTTGTGTACGATTCCAAACTTTTTGTACTTACATTTGTAATAATGAACATTATTATTGTCTTATAAAAATAGCAGTACAATGTTGACACATTAAGGAGATTGAATTTAATATACGAATTATTTTATATTTTTTTTCTTTATTTTAAAAAATTTTGCCTTAGATAAGAAAAGTCTTATTTATTTTCATAAAAAAGTGTAGAATACTTCATAACGTGAAATCGTTAAAAATACATTATAAATAATATTTTATAGCTACTAAATACAATTTCTAGTTTCATAATAAACAATTCAAAATATTATTTTAATAAAATATTTCATTATTATACTTTAGTTTTATTTTTTTTAAATACGTTTTAAGATTTTGTAATATATTATAAATTTATTTTATGTATTACACTGTATACATTTTTTATTTAATCTTTCAAAACTTTATACACATTCTGTTTTTGTCAAGACTTCATTATGAATGTAAGGATTTCAACACATGAAACCCCTAGAAAATTATAAAAGTAGAATACTATTTATATTTATTTCATACAAAAAACTTATTAAAATCTATGTTCGTAAAAACTTATATAGAATTTTTAACTTCAGTGTTTTATTATGGACTACAATTCTATATTGTTTATCGACTTTATATTTATTTTAAACAAAACAATAGGTTTATTGTTTAAACATTAAAAAATCGGATTATCAATATTTTAATATTAAATCGAGCAATTTAAAAATATTTTTGCTACTGTAAGTGAGTGGAAAAATGTTAATACATTTTGAAGAATAATGCACATTAAACATCATTAATAATAGGATATATTATTTATGTATTTTGTTGATTCCAAATTTAAAATAGAATTATTAAAAAAAATTTAAAAAAAAACAAAAAAATTCGATGGATTATTATATAATGGTTTAATAGTTGATGGTGAAACTAAGAAGCTTTTCAGTAGTAGCGGCATTTTTTATGTATAAATTATAATGATTTCGAATAAATGTTGTTTTCATTTTTTACATTTGTTAAAATAAGTTAAAAATGATTTTTTTGTTTTCGTACTTAAAAACACGTAAAGTTGCCCTATGAAGGAAATCAATAAATTAGTAGTTGTAACAAAAAATGCCGTCGAGTTCACAGACTACATGTATTTTATTTATGAAAAGATATAACGACTGGGTAAGGTAATTAATTATTTTGAACTTAAAGTGCAGCATCCAAATTGGCAAATGAAGTCGATCGAATCAGGTATTAACTTACGTGCATTTCTCCAGCCTAAGGGTCTGTGTATGTTCGCCGGTGTTGATGATGTACTTCCACACTCCAGAGGCTGCGCGTGCCAATTGTGGCCTCGCATATTTTACTTGTGATTGACACGTATATCCTTCCTTGTCATCGTCGAAGGGTGAATTGAATTCATACTTTCTACAAATAATCACAATTTCATTTATTATAATTCTGACAAGACTATAACATAATAACTTATCCTGATCTAATTTTAGGACAATATGAGGAAAGATTTACTTTTTAAAAGACGTATTTATATTCTGCTAATATAACTTGTGAAATTTCTTTGAATAATTAGTAACAATTTTATTAAATACATTCATATATCTATTCATAATTTTTGTGTTTTAAAACATATTAAAATCAGTTACAGCTCTTTTTTTGTAATGCTATGAAAACTTTTTTCATAGATACGTAGGATTCAATAATTATTATTTTAAAGTAATGATTTTATTTATATATAAACTTGCATAACAAAGTTTTTACCTATAAGACAATGAAAATATATTCAGATTATTGAATAATGCAATTATATTGATAAGAAGTCATTTTCGCTATTTTTAAAGGATTTTTTCAAATGTTTATATTTAAATTTTTCGTTTCTTTCATTTTCGTTCAATCAATTTTTAACAATTAAATTAAATTTACACGCTTAATAATGTAGCTTTAAAGTTCATGTGCACTTTGCATTATGGGTAGCCCCTAGTTATCGACTTCCCGCTATATGTACTAGTAGTATATTTTAAGAGACTTTAGGCGCTACTTTAATGTAGATTCCTTACCTTTTGATCTCATTGCTTGTCTCTAAATGACTTTCAAATCGTTTATCGTATCTATTGCCATAACTTGTTATATATGATGACTGTGGAATATCTTCATTCTCAGTAAATTCTCCGTCTTGAAATTTGAAGTCTGCTAGTAGAGCCTCCACCATTTCTTTATTATTTCTTAGGCTTCTCATAATGGCTTCTCTGGAAAAAATTAAAAAAAAGTACAGAATAATAATTAATAATGATATTATTTGTTTAGTAAAAGTAATTAACGTGGTATTTGATTGTACTTAAGAGTACTGATAGGTACTTAAAAATTATTTTTTTTTATTTATCGTGACACGTACAAATTCACGTCTGTGTACGTATTTGTGAAGTCCTTGAATTTATATTTTAAGTATAAGAATATAAAACTGCGCAGTTGAAGTATGGGATTTTTAACTCATAATTAGAACAAAATAAAGAATATTACAGTTTTTTTATATATTACTTACTAATAACAGTAATTTATTGGTAATATTTTGCTCAATTTATTATATATATTTTTAAATGTTCTAATATAAAAATGTAATATTTTTTAATAAAGTACATTAGTAACTTCTTCTATCTAAAATTTTATTATCATTCTGTTTAAATTGTAAAATAATACAAGTTATATATTGATTTCTTCAAAAATAATACGATTATTAACCTATTTTTTTACCAGATTTAATTTTCTCGTAATAGTTCATATTTATAGATTTTGTATATAATATTTTTTAAATAATCATTTGTATATTAAGTTAAATATAAAAAGTTTTTACTTTAGGAATATTCAAATATTAAAAATTTTAATTCCTAAATAAATACCTTGTAATCAGAATAAATCAGTAACAAATAATTTTTTTAAATATAGTATTAAAGTTATTAATATAACGAAATATAAATTGTAATGATTAATTTTTATTGATTGAAATTAATTAAAAATATTATTAGAAATTATACTAATTTCGTATCTTAAAAATATGTAGGAAAATATTCATTTGAATTTGTACAAAACTAACAATATATGAGTATTTATTTTTATTTATATTTTGTTCATTAGTCGGCTAAAAAACATATATTACAAATATCTGAACTTGTTATAAAATATAAATATACAAGTACATCTTTAAGAAAATTCATTTGTTATATTTCATAATGTTATATCAAACAATACTTAGTACTTTTAAAATTGAAGCACAAGAAAAAAACACGTTCTTACATAAAACAGGAAGAGAATCATTAAGAAATAGTTATGTTAAAAAAATCTAATAGTTTTAATACATACATGGGATAGTCAATAGCTTCCAAGCAAACAGTTTTCGAAAAGAAAGTGCATTCGCTTTCAGTCGGCGCTCTTTTTTGATCGGACGGTCTTCTCGTGAGTCGCGATAGCTGTCGCACTGGTTTATCTTCAACATTCAAGGAGAAAATAAAGGTTTATCGCCTTTTTTGTTTTATTTATAATATAAAATATAAACTTCTTAAATGATAAAGAAAATGCATTTTAAAACATTAATTCTAGTTTGTGCTTGTGACATCGCGGTGCATTTGCATATAATTATAGTGAATTGAATTGCTTTAATGCGAAATATTAAATAGAGAAACTTAATTTTAGTAATTTCAATGTAAAAAAAATAAGATTTTATACATTAGTAAGATTTTCTTAAGTTACATATTTTTAAAAAAATATAAGGAAAAATTTGTTTTAAAATACTTAAAGCTATGAATAATGTATTTATCTTGAAATTCGACTATTAAATTATCTGTTTAATTTTCCTATTTTTCTAATTATTTATATTTGTATGCATTGGTATTTATTATTACATTTTGCATTTATGTAACGCCTTTACTATTATAAATATTCAAATATATATGATTAAAATATTTTAAATGATAATTTATGATTATTCCTTTGATGTTATTTTTCTACCTATTATCATATTAAATTAAAGTAAATTAAGTTATGCATCGCAAGGTTTAGGGTTTTCTAATTCAAATCATCAGGAGTATCAGGAGTAAAACACAAGATGTAGTATTCTGTAATTAGTAAATTGATATTTTAATCTAATTTAAAATAACGTTATAGATTATAAATAGATGTTGAATTAATAGAATTTAATAGATAATGAAGGTATGAACATATTAACACGATTAACTTATTTAATTACAAAAATCAAAATTTATAATTTTTATTTTCCTCGATAGATATTAAGATAAAAAATAATACAAAATCATATAATATTAAGACTTTAATTGAGTTAATTATTAAAAGCAAAAATTGTTTTGGAATAAAAAACACAAATTTAACAATTAAGCACTGCAATATGGAAATTTTGTGGCTAAAGGAAATCAAAATAACACTAGCAGAGAGGTTATGAACAATACAATGTACAATTAAATTGAGCATAACAATATGAAATAGAACTGATCAAATTGTCAAGGTATATAAAATGTACAAAATGAAATATTAATTATAAAATTATGTTAAATTAGGAATGTTAAAAATAAAATTGAATTTCTGTATATTAATACAGATATACACATATTAATGTGTATTAAATTTAATTTAAAATCTGTAATTTGTGATCTAATCGCCAAATACTTAAGCTATTAAATGTTATTATTAAAAAGTCAATCTCGTGTAGTATATTTTTATTTATTTATCAAATTCCATCAGAGAGTAGATAAAAAAGTATGATTGGCAAATAAATCCAATTTGAAAAAAAGCTTATTGGGTGCGATCTTAATTTAGTACTATATTTTGAATATAATCGAAGTAAGGTATTATTGTCCGTCTGAGAATATGCATATTTATTTGTGAGAATTGCGTATTGGAAGGATTGTTTACATACCTGTATATACGTTTCTTCTATTGACTGAAGAACGTCGGGTTGGCACCGAATAAAGGGGCCGCCTCCTGTATTTCGTCGGCCTTGCATTCCGTAACTCGAGGGCCTGCAACAAAAGCCGGTAGCGTGCACGAAGGAGGAAAGTGGCATGAATTAAGTAATTCGAAAATCGCACATCGAGCTGTGAAACGTGGGAGAGAAAATCGTTCCATGCGCTAATTGACGGCCTAAATGGAAAGTTTTCTTTAAACGAGTGATATGTATGTCGAGGATATGAATAATGCAGTAAAATAGGCGAAAAACAAGTAGTAAATGGCATTTGTTTTAAACAAAAAGTTTAATCCTAATGCCTGCACATGCTATTCATAAAACTCCCTTTTCCACTGGGTTTTCAAATCTGGCAAGATGGAAGCTCTGTTGGTAGATTGATACTCGTAAATAGCCAATCAATAACTAACATCGTTTTTGTATATTTCTCCAACATTAATTGTACAAGAAACGTGAAAATACTTTGCATATAAACAAATATATCACTTATCATTACTGCTATTCGGAATGCATTATTACGCATGCCGACTTGGCTATATGTCCTCAAATATATGAAACACTGAACATTTTTACAGATAATGAAACATTAAGTTTAATATTTTTCAGTGTATTTGTAACTAATACAAATCAAGCAAAGTTATCGTTTATATTGATACAGGAAATAAGATATTGTTTTTTTAATCCAAACCTGTAAAAGAAACTACTAGAAAATGTAGTTAACTACTATCGTCTTGTAATAAAGTTAGTATATTAAAGAAATAAAAAACTTTATTTTATTGTTATTACATTTTTAAAAATTAAATCTTTAATAACCAATAATTAATTATTTATGTCTTAATTTTTAATTCAATTTAATACGACATTAATTTTATATTATACTAGTACGTAACAATTACGAAAATACTATTTCATTCCTTTTTAAATAATATTATTATTCCTATTATTGCTTCGATCTATAAATATGTTTTTTTTAACAAATCATTTATTGTCGTGAAAGCATTTATACAGATTGAAAGTAGTACATTTTTATATATTTAATACAGTATAAGGATTCAAAAAAATAAAAATTTTAATTATTCGACTAAGTACTTAAGAAAATATAAAAATAATTTTAACATTTAATTAGCTATAAAAATACAGGATTTTCAAGCATTAAGAGAAAGGACTTTCTACAAATATATACATATAAATCAGAAAGATCAAGTGATATAATTATCACGACTGGAATAATATATAAAATTATACATGTACTTAAATGCTGATATATTTTTATCGAAACTTAAAAAATATATTATATATTGCCGTAATTGTCAAAATTGTTTTTCTCGTTCAATTATTTTTTCGTAAAAATTAAAAAAATATGTTCTTATATTTATTCTTTGCTTATCTTCTTTAAAATTTTGAAAATATTTGGAGTTGAGTAAAAGAAGCTTGTTACTTTTATCTTGAAGCATGCTATTCCCTTTTTAGGACACTGTAGTTAATATAGTTTTATAAAGTGAATAGGAAAAATTAGAAATTTATTTAATGTTTCATAGACTTATAAAGTGTATAGTTTTATATAGTGAATAGGAAAAATTATAAATGTATTTAATGTTCTATAGACTTATTTATACTTTATTGTACGCGTCTTAAATGATATTAAAATTACATACATTAACTACGTATTAATATTTTTACCAAACTTCAAGCCTATATTCTATAATCGATTTTTTGGTTAGAAAACTAAGAGCTTACAAGTTAACTTATACATTATAATATATTTGGAAGATTACATTGATATCTCGCAGTATCTATTTATTTATATATTAAATAAATGGTGAATCATATAGAGATGTAATTCAAAATACATATTACTTTAATAAAATTTGTGCAAAGTAATTTACATCTTCATTATTCTATTATGTTAAAACAAAAATGATTTAAACGAGTCTTAACAAGAATTCAATATAATTGATTTAAGATCTGATCCTAGAAAAAATCATCCATAAATTACCATACATCAAGTAAAGTAATAATTTAAAAATTAATAAATGAATGCTTTTGAGATAATATATGATTATTAAAATGGGTGCAGATAGCCGCAAGAATGAAAGGATCGTTGATTTAGCAGGGTTTAAGAGTTTCATTATACAAAAAGTGTTAAGAAATCTGTTACAAGCAATTTATAATATATTAAAGTGAAATTATCATAAATTTATTAGGCTTAAAATATATAAATTAAAATTAACTTCATAATAATCTAAAATATATTATTGTTAATTTCAGAAAATCAAAGTAAGAAAAAGGTAAGTTTTCTAAATTAACTAAAAAATTAGTAGAGATATGCAGAAATAACAGCAGATCTATAAAATACTGTATTGAAATTTCACGAGAATCATCACTATAATTTTAAATAAAATTTAAAATAAAAAAAAACTTCTATAAAATTAATCCCCTTAAAAACTCGAATATTGGAAAATAACGTTTTTTAAAAGAAAATATAAATCAGTCATTATGTATACGAAAAATTGCTTTGACTCGTCTTTATTAGCATGAATAGGTATTTTAGCTATTTATTTTTCACTATACCTCATGCAGACAATATTAAATAAGAATTTGTTTACCACAAAAGAGTAAATAAAATTTGACTTATTGCCTTGTCAAAAAAAGCCAAAGTCGCAACTACATCCTACAAACTTTCTTAAATAAGAAAAAAATTTCGAACCTGAGGTAATGGCTCCAGCTTTGCTTCATCCGAATCCGATGTCTTTGTGTCATCGGCGTTAGTCGGTAAGGAGAATTCGCGAAAAGAATCCTTTAGAACTATCATCTGTTCAGTTCCATTATTGCTTTCTACCTGCGTACAAAGAAGAGCACAATTTTATACTAACGAGCTGAACTCAAGTATTAAATACAATTTATAAATAATTCGAACACCCGAAATCCCGATTTGTTAATCTTCATCTCCTTTTCTTCAAATATTTTGTTTCATAATTTTTATTTAATTGCAGCATAATAGGATCAAAAATTAAATATTAACTAAATGTAATGATATTCTAATAATTGTTAACTATTTTGAATCATTATCAATAGTAATTGCATATAATATTTAATATTTGTTTTTCTTATACTATATTATTTTATCTTAAATATTTGTATTATTTAATTATAAAAAAAATTTTTTTAAATAATTATACTTAACGAACTCAATAAATCAGTATTTTTAATTTTAAATAACAATATCGTTGATTTTTTTATATGAAAAATTTTTACAAAAAATTTGCATTTTACAATATATAAGTTTATCGTAAAATGTTCCAAAATTTCATTTATTTACAGAGAGTTATTCATAAGAAAATAATTTCTATACTTTAAAAATAAGTTTTTACAAACCCTACAACAGGCAATGATAGTTTCAATTAGTAGATATATATATATATATATATATATATATATATACGTATGTATACATAATTTAAAAAATTGGAATTTTTTTATTTATTTATTTTATTTTTTCTTGAAAATATGAGCGATATAAATTGTATGAATGTGATAATGTTGTATTTTAAATATATCATAAATTTCTCTACAATTATTAAAAACATTGAAAACACTTTTAAACAGTTACAATCACTAATTAAATATTCTTTTTATAATATACATATATTAATTTGTATTTTAATATTAATTTTTTTTTTAAATAATTCAATATTTTTTTTTAATTATAATAAAATTAAATTCTTCTACATTAGCATGAGCTGCTTATACTATCAAGTCTATTACTAGTTTAAGAGCGTTATTATGAGCAACTAAATATGTCACATTTTTCGTCAATTCACGTGAAATTGGTCACAAATAAAACTAACATTGAACGGTTGAACCTTCACCTAACTTTTTCGTTTATTCAAGTTTCTCAATACATAAAACTGTCACATGCATGAAATATTTTACAATTAAATTTTTTTTAAGCATAAGACGAGTTTTTTAAAGAAAGTACTTAACATGAAATAGTTAAGTTAAAATAATTCGTTGAATTGTATACAGATACTTGGAGATATTGAACCATTGGTAGCAGAAATAATTCTGTATATAAGTAGAAGAGTTGCAATTAACGGTACATGTAAATAATATTAAATGGAAACGGTTCTAAATTAATGCAATTCTAATTAAATTGCATTGAGGAAAATAAAAGATCGATAAGATATCTAATATATTAAGAAGATGTAGATACTACTAAGATATATAATTTATGGAATGTAGCGTTAGGGCTACATCAAAATTTAATCACTAAGATAAGAAGATGAAATTTTTACTTACACCAAGTATAAAATCTTGATCTCTATCCGGGCTGTTCAAGGTTGTGTTATCGAATCTCGGGGAAGTAGAGGTTCCGGTGGACTCATTTTCCTTTTTATCGAGCTCCAAGTCTAGGGCGATTTCAAGTTCCGCTTCTTCCTTCAGCTTAATCGCAATAGCATCCATGAACATGGTGAGCGTCTATCGAGAAAGACAGAGAAAAGAAGCTTTTAAAGGATTCCGGTGAAAGTCGCGCAAAGGATGGAAAGCGATAATCTGCGAATGAAAAGAGACTGCTTCTGTACATGATGGTCACGTGTCGCGGACGGGGACTGAAAAGTGCCGTTCGAGGGCACACAACATTTAATCTCGAGCTGCTGCAAGGTCAAAGGGTTAAGTGCGTTACCAGCAAGAGGAGACCGACTACAGCGGCGACGCTCTTGTTCGTCCTCATCCTCTGGCCGCGTGCCTGAGAAACTCTAGCTGAGATCTGCGTAAGCTCAGCACGCCACGACTCCGCGATAACGACTCATGAGCGCGACCACGGCCAGGCATCTCATCTCGGCCTCGCTCTCGACTAAAATTTCTCGCTCCTTCTCTCTTGTACGCTCTCTCGAATGTTTTTGTAGGTCAAAAATCAGCGGCATCCATACGCCGCTGTCATAGCCACGCTCATGCTCGCTCTCGAGATCCGGGCACTGGGGACGACGTCCTCTGCGAGCCTTCGACGTGGGGATACCCTGACTCGTACCATTGTCCATCTGACCGAGAAACGAGGCTACCTGACACTGGCGGTGGGAGAAACGCGTCCGAAGAAGTCGGCCACCTGCCCTTTCCATTTGTATCGGCTACTGACTCTCGTGCGCGTGCGGTGCGCAGCATCGGCACTTCCGTTCTTCCTTCCTTGCTTCCTGCGTCGCAATTTTTCACGCCGTCGAGCAGAGCCGGCACAAAAGTGAAATTTCTCGACTCTTCTTCATTTGGCCGATGCGTTGACTTAAAAGTATTACAGCTCAGGTGGACCAAGACAAAACTTGTTCGAGGGGAATGTGTAACTACTAGATAATTATCGATTTTCATTCTTGACCATTCCGGATCGTACTTGCATCATCTTTAATTTGACGGTATAAAATTTACGGCATTCATGGATAAAATAAAGATTTGATTTACAGCTCAGTTTGTTATCTTCTATTTCGATTATTAACGCCTACATTTAACTTATAATACGGTTTTGCCAAATACTTTCTAAACTCAAACTATTGATTACTTTTTAAAAGGCTAAAACTTCAAATGAAATTGCACTCGAAGAACTACATATTAAAATAAGTGAATTCTTTTTCCGGAAACTCAAAATTGCAAAAACATTTAATTCAACGCGTGTCACTGAACAAATAAATAAAGCAAAGCGTTCATTTTTATATTTAATAAAATTCGATATTATAAGCTTAAAATACTTTTTAATTAAAATTTTTCATTATTTTATGAATTTCAATAGTTTTCAAATATCTTATTACATTCATGACAAAATTATTGTAAACATAATTTTATTATACAATATTATTTTATATAAAATAAAATTTATGAATGTTATTATATTATTTAAGCATATTAGGTAATATTATTAATTATGCTATTATTATTATTAGAGATTACTTTCCTTATTAGGGTTATCTACTAAAAAGCATCAGGAAGCTGCAAAATACTATGTAAGCGCTGCAAAATTTTAGAGAACGTTAGAGAAAGACTTTTTGAGACCTTGAATTCTGAATATATAAGCACAGACATCCGGTGTTATTATTTAAGTTCATTTGATTTTATTTTCTAAAAGTGTTGATTCTTTTTCGCTGCTGTTCATAATACTAACATATACTAACAATGAATCAATTAAATCAAACACTGTAAGTATCGTTTAAAAAACAATGTTTTTAGTCAAAGATATTACTTGTATTGAATACCTTTATTATTGCAGACTAGAAATCATAGGAGTGTATAATAATGTAAAATAAATAGTAGATTGAACAACGATGAAAATATTTTATATATACTCAAATATTAAATAGAACTTTCAAAAGATTTCATGCCTAAAATAATTGTAGTATATCTATATTTGACAAACTTTCGATTTATGTTATATTTTAAAATTATAGGAGATTGTGAAATATTTTAACGCACGATGTAGACACATATGATTAAGTGTAATCGATGAAATTGAATATACTCCATAACCACAAGTAAATAAATCCTTTTAAGTACGACAATTACAATTCTTTTTACATTTTACTTCAATTATTCAAAATAAATTTTTCCTAACTTTCTTGTGTGATGAAGTAGTCAATTATTTAAAATTTATTTTTATGTTTCCATCTAACTATGTTAAACAGAAAGGCTTCATTTGAATAGTACAAAAACATCATTCTGCCAAAGGGCACCCTTATTTTTTAAACACAAAGAACGTATGTTTAGAACATAAATATATAGAACATTAATCTTTAATAAAAATTAACCATATTATAGTAACTCTACAGTTTGTTTAACTCTGTTAATATGAGAATTAAATTATATTATAATTAATTTTAAAATTAAATCTCATTAACGTTTAAAATTTAGGTTATTCATGAAATTTATATTAAAAGTCTTAAAATTTGGCCATACTATTTTCAATAATTTTGCAACTATATTTTTACTATCTAATAAAAAAAAGAAATCGGTATATATCACAGAATAAAATATCGAAGAAAAACATTCACAATTGTTACTTGTAAGCATTTTCATACATTTTAGTCATATCTTTATTAAAATTAAATTTAGAAATTCTAAACTTCAATAGTATAAAACAAATATTAAAAATATGTTAAAAAGTATTGTTAAATTGTCTAATTATTCAAGCGGATGAAGATAAACTTTATAATAAGTTAATTTTTTTCATGAATTAACTGTACATTTTTTAATTATGATTTAAAAACTGAAAAAAATCTGCAAAGAAAAAGAAATGGCTTTCAAGTTTGTCCATTAGTTGGTAATGGCGCCAACTACTATTTTATTTCGCGCTCTATTCTATTTTCTATCTCTCTCTCTTTCTCTTTTTGTCTATCTTTCTCTCTCTCTCTCTCTCTCTCTCTCTCTATCTATCTCTCTATTTCTCTCTATGATTCTTAATCTCATATTTGTATTTTCTTTTTATCCTCTATCTCAAAATTACACTTTCACGTTTGTAATTCAATAAGGTAATTTTTTTGCCTCGAATTTGTAAAAATATTTACGTGCACATACTATCACTAAGGCGATATACTTTCGAGTAGTGATTTCCAAGCGCCTAATACTTGCATCTGCGTTTATTCATATATTTAGAAATTTGGCTGTGTTGATTAGTATATTCAGAGAAGGAGACGCGTAAGTATTTCAATGAAATTGTAAAGCGATTTCAGTTTAATGAATAAATGTACAATAATTGTAAAAGTGAAACATACTTCAGTAAACATTTATTGATATTTAATTTAATAATTTAATTAGTAAAAAAAAGATACGGCTTTTCCAGTAAATGAGTTAAATGTTTTGAAAAGTAAAAAAAATGATTTTCAAACAATTTTATAAATTAAAAATGAAAACTGAGAAAAATAAGCACTTAAATGGCGATTTCTTCTTATAGATAAAATAATAATTGTACTCTTGTTGCAATATAACGAACATAACATCTGCAAAAATTCTTCATTAAGAATTTCCAATACGTACCTTATCTAAATTTTTTAAATTTTACAATTGTGTAAAGACTCTATCTCTACTAATTTACAGAAAATTTATGAAATTGTTTTCTAAAAAAATATTTTTAATACTTCCAAATTAAAATAATTTAGATCATTAGTTCATAAGCACAGATGATCAAATTCTTTGCCTTTGAGATTTTTGCTTTCATTTTACAAATAAGGTCAAATTATTTAATAATTCACACATTCGTTCCGAATTTAACTAAGTAATGTACGAAAATATGTGGTTAAGGTTTGATTTATTTTTAATAATTTTTTATTTCACTTTTAATATAATAAATATTAATAAAAAGATGTTTTTTTAATAATTTTATTACTATTTAAATTTATAATAAAACCAAATAAAAAATCAATCATAATCTTATCTTAACGATAAATTTATGAATAAAATATAATGTTCATAACTATTGTGAAAGCGACAAATGAATAGATTCAAAATTGTTATCAATACCTTATGCAACAGCATAACTAATGATAATCATTAACTTGAAAATTTGTTAAAGATAATATTGACTTATAACAGTAATTTTAGGTCATTTTAGCGAAGTAAGTTCTTTAAATATATAGTCCCTTCTCTTCTATATAGTACTCTTCTGAATTCATAAGGAAAAATTGAAAACCATTTTTTCTAATCAGATGATATGAACATTGACAATGTAATATTTCAAATCTTTCATTAAAAAAATTGCAAAATTTAGAAAAAAATACGTTTTTGTATCTCCATAAAAAGTATTATACTAAAAGATTTAAAAAATAATGAAATTTCATTTCAAATTGCATTTTGACTGGGATCACCCGCTGCGCGCGTCAGTAAGACGGCAAGCTTATCTTGCAATATTTTTTATTAAAAAATATTTTTAACGTTATTTTTATAGTTATAGACATAATTTTATTCATTAAAAAATTTTTTTTAGAAATTTTAAGTTGATTAATATACGCAAGCACTTGAAACTTATATTAAATATGCGAAAATCATTCAATCTTATTCAGATTCAATTTTCATCTTATTTTTAATATATTTATCTACTGAAGATAAAGTATTGTTTCAAATAACAGAATTCATTACATCTGTAAATTCAATAAACACAGCTATCAAAAATATGGAATCATTAATATTTAGTACTAAGAATTAATCACTAAGAATTATCAGTAATAGTATTCGTACTAAAATTAATATATATGTACCTACGAAAAGCATACAAATACATTGAATGAAATAAAAAATGACAAATACCAATACTTTTAATTATAAGAAGCAAAAAAAAATTTAATAAGACAGAAAAAGCTTTCATCAAATATGTAAAAGATATTTTTTTTAAAAATTTATTATTTTGTTTATAGTTGCAATAAATTTTAATAATAAATTAAAAATAATATTTTCTTTAAATTTCTAATTTGCTATAATGAAGTTAATAGTGTCTTCTTTTATTATCAGTTCTAACAGGTAAATTATTAATTCATTGAATATTAAGAATCGTATAGTGTTATTGAATAAATGTATGCATTGTTATATGTTCACTAGTTAGCAATATATTAATTTTCGTTAATGTCTTTCAAGAGTACTTGATGTTTTTTATATAGTGAAGTAAACGTCATACATACTCATAGTTGTATACAACAAAATTTGTATACAATAGTATAGTTGCAATAAAAATTTTTGTATTATAATTATCCAAAAGATAATGAATAAATAGTTAATTAATAATAGTAGTATATAATTATCTCGTAAATATATTTAATCGGTTACAATCATTTTTGCACTTCTTGTGCAATTTAATTTCCTCTATATAATATTGTACTGAGTTTTTAGATGAGAAAATGTTTTATTGAAATATTTCCTTTTTTTTGAAAACCACTTAATTTTATCGATAAAAATTTAATTTTAGTACTTTGCATAAAATTAAAGATTACATGGAGTCTTATCAAATAACATTTTCTTGTAAATCAATAAATTGTTTTAATTCATATGTAAAAACATCTATTATAACTTATCGAATAATTATTTTTTGATTTTGTAAATTACCATTCGGTCATTATAATAAATAAATAAATAAATAATAAAATGGAAGTATAAAAATTATGAAGAGGGCTAATTTTATATCAAATAATGTATAAATTATTTGATTCTCAAAATTTTCTTACCTGTATATAATCAAGAATGTGATGTTTCAAGCTGATACTTAATTTCCGCATTTTTATTCATTGTATGCATTATTGTCTCTCCTTTGTATAAAATATATCATTACCGTCATCAATCACCACCCAAGTCAAATAGGTGTGAAATGTCTAATACTATGGACAAGCAATCGAAGAAACGATAACCTCCACTTAAGATATGCAACTCAACTGATTACTTGAATATTTTGTCGATACGTACAAATAGAGAATCACTATTATCAACAGTTTTAAGGTCCCCTTCCGTACCCGTATACCAAATTATCGTGTCACACACCATATTTATGAGTTCTCCTAAGTTTTCCTGTATTACCACCTACTGAAGTAATTGCTCGATCAAAGTGTAAAAAGGGGCAGGTACGCTTCATCTGCGGACCTATACGTGAAAGAACTTGTTGAAGAAGCTCAAGGGATTGAGATTAATATAAGCGAGCGGTTGTGCTTTGCTTGTAAGCTCGAATGTTTCACCGGGCATCGATTTATTGATATGCCCGAACTCGAATAAATCATGGCAATTAGTAATTAAAGATTTATAAGAAATATTTCACATTTGGGCCATTCAAGTGTACGTCTATATTTCCTACTGACATGCACAATATGCAAGCATTTATAGTATAGAAGCTCATTGATTTATTCGATTAAAATAAGAGATGTAGTTAAATTTTGCAATCTTGAGTCGATTATCGAAGAAGCTCGAGTTATTTTGGTTGGTCTTGTAATGTGTAATTAACGTATTTCAATTAATATTCTCAATTTAATATTAAGGCGTTCTTATGAGTTTTAATAATATATTTGTGTAAACATCTCACTGTGCGATTCGTTATTGTAAAACACGCCGATTATCTATTATAATCTGTTACAATTTTTTAAATTTCTACTTGAGTCACATAAGTGAAATACTAATTATATGAGACAAATATTACCTATATGTTGTTAATAATAGTATTGCTCAATTGTTGTTGTCATTTTGTATATAATACAGTTAAATACAGTCTGGTTGGCTATTAAAATAAAACATTGCAAAGAAAAAAAATTCGTACATTTTTAATTAATTATATTGTAGCTTTGAATTTATATTCTAGAAAATAGTCTCAAAGATGTTGAAAATAACATTAATTCACATAAAGCAAAATAATAAAAAGTTTTTGTGTGAAATAGTGACAATTAGTGGATAATATATAGTTATAATTTTAATTTAATAGCAGATTAATGTAAAAATTATGCGTACTATCATTGCATCTAAATATAAAAATTGATGTTTCGACCCCTAGACCCGCATAATTTATGTGCGTTTAAATAAACATATGACAGAAATAGTATTAATTGGTGCTTTTAAAAAAGGGTGAAAAATGACAGGCATTTAATACTTTTTTCTTATGCGCAAATATTGTCTACTTATATTTCTAGAGCACGAAAAAAATCAAGTTTATTTTATAAAATATTAAAAACATAAAGAGAATTTGTTATCTTTATTAATTCCTGTTACGCTATATTTAAATAGTAGTTCTGTACATAATTTCTTTCTCATCGTCTGGTGTAAGGTCTTGTTAAAATTCCGTGTATTCCATCCACCTTCTCGGCGTTTGATTGACGTAAATTACCGACTGGGATATCCAAGTCATCCTTGAAAAGTGTCACTTAAGTAACCGAGTATTTTTTACTTTAAAGGAACGCCTTAATTAATTTAATTGATTTTGTTTAATCGACTCACAATTTTTTTTAACCATGAAGTTTCATTCAACAATGAATCTTAATAAAACAAAATAAATCTGAACGGCGATTATAAAAAACTTTAAATTTGAGATTTAAAAACGATTTACAGTAGCTTAGCATTATTCACAATCAACGCCATGGTATTTTGTTTTTGAACTCAGCTATGCCAGAGCTAAAGAAATTAAATTGGCTTATGAAACATTGGGATAACGCATGGAACTTATTTTTTAATGATATTACAGTCACCCTGCGCTCAGTTTATTTACGTATACTCATGTGGGGATTGCGCTTATCAAAGTTCATAGATTACAATGTGACCTAGTCAAATTTACCTGAGAATGCGTTCATAATTTGCGTTAAAGATTACGTTTAAAAGGATGGCCCGGAGCATGGACAATGAACAAAGACCAAATTGAATCGTTAACCTATTGGCCTCTGATAGAGAAAAAAGCATATCGTTATGCGGATCCAGAAAAAATGATGAAGCGAAAACTCTTATTTACGTCTGTAATGAACTTATATGTTGAGATAACGAGGACATATAGGTTTATATATATATATATATATATATATATGTCTGTGTATGTAAGAATTTATAAAATTGGGACTAGAAGAAAAGCTGCTACTGTTGAACTAATGTTTCCCTTCACTGCAGCTTCCCATCTACGATACCTTTTAGTTATGTAGTTAACTTAATCTGTTGATCGTTTGTTTTAATGCTTTAAATTTTGTTTTAATTTAAAAATTATAATTGTATTTATATTTTTCATATTAACTTAATTTTTTTTAATAATTTCAAATTATCTTAATGATAATTAAAACCACTACAGGTAATAGTTTCATAACAATGTTTATCTTAATGTAATATATTCTAGTATTTCCTAAAAATATTTAAAATCTAGATATATTTCACATGGTTTTCATCATATCAAGAACTTGATAAATAATCGATTCTAAAATATCATGTATAATATAAAGTAGAAACATTAAACGCAAATGAAATCTATCTATCACGTGGATTATGATTAATTAAGAAATTGAGGAAGTTTTATTTTAATATATAAAAACAAAATGTTTATCAAAGTCGCTTTTTTATGTATTCAACTATTAAAAAATCATTATCGTAGATTATTATGACCAGATCAAATTAAATGACCATTAAATCATGAAGACTATTATAGCAGAATTTTATTATTAAAACTTTATGTAAAGAAGAATACATATACATGCCCTTCGTTTACTTGAAATAAAACAATCGTACAATATATTTCTTTTAACCAACTCTTATCTTCTTTTATTTTAAAACATTATCCAATAAACTATCTGAATATTAAAAACCGCTTTGGTCATTTAAATTTGAGATGGATTATTAATTAATAAATTCAATAATAATTATTGGAATTATTGGAATATTGATTTTAAAAGAAATCTTATCTCCGTAAATTCTATATTTACGATGTCAAGGCAATACGATGTATCATATTGTCTTCATTATTATAATGTGTAATCATTAATATACGGAATTTATATCATAATCTTTTGTTGGAGAGAGATATTAAATCATAATGTCTAATAATTTATTAATTATAAAACAAAAGTGAAATACGTTGTTGTTTTAAAAATATTATTCACACAGCTGCTACTATAATTGTTTTTACATTTTTCGATTTCAATCGTATTGAATAAATGAATCTAAGTTCCTTGTAAAATGAAAACACTACAACATTTAATGTTGTAATTAATATTAAACATGTCCAATACCAGACAGAAATATTCTTTAAAAATAAAAATGATGAGCAACAATAGCATCTGCAATCGAATCCGTAAAACAGTTACGTTTTTCAATATTTAAAGCTAGGAATTATGATTCATGTACTGTGCGGATTGAAAAGATAGGCGCAGAGAAATAGATTTTTTATTTATAATTTTTTATTTATAAGGTGTAAATGAGATAGGGTATAGGTATGAATGTAGATGAATATAAATGGTTTTAAGTACATTCATTTAAAAAAATAAAAACAAAATTTCAAAAATATATCATAACATTTACTCATAAGGTTTCTTAATACACTATTTTGTTTAAGTACATTGTTTTTACATAATTTTCTTATTTGTACGCTAATCACAATAGGTTTTTTTAATGGACGGATAAATAATTATTGCTCTTTTAGGTAAATCAAATTCACGCAAAATTACTTTGACAATCGAATAGTATGAATTAGGATAAGAACTAAATAAAACATCAACTGACAAACGTGGAGCTTGGATCAAATTAATATTGATTATTAAAAACGAAAAACGTTAGCGATTTGATCTATGCTCCAGATGTTGTCGAAAGACTAGAATCATTAAAATTAAACGCATGATTAAGTCGTATCATGAAAATCATTAAATCTTTGTCAGCTCACGAATGGATGGACGCAAACACGTTCTCTTACGATACGATTGATTAATAGATTGAAGATCCAAAACATGTTCAATTACATTTATGTACAAGATTATTCTTTTGCTTTTTTAACTATTGCTGTAAGAGAGCGTTTTAAAATGCATCATAGATAATAATAATTAAACAATAAAAGACTGGAAATGAGGTTTTCCTGAATCTTACATAGATTTGAAAGTGTTGCACCTTCGCCGGCCAATAAATAGATATAAAATAAGTACGGAGCATGAGCTTGTAAAATGGCGCGATCATCACTGATGTCGATATTCTTAATTAAAAGCTAAATTTTATATAAAAAAATCCTTGTATCCCTGCCAAGCTCATATGAAAATGTGCAAAAAAGGTTAAGCACTCACATTACTTTTAATTTTCAGTTTTTTAATGCCATTCTTTGGATAATCTGCCATTCGTCGATTTGCCTTTTAGAACAATGACCTAGCTTATAGCATTTTTGCGTAAATTTTTTACACAAATGTTGCGTTTTATCATAAAATTAATAAAAAAATTTTAATAAAAAAAATAGCCTCGATATTTCAATTTTTTAACATTCTGTAGGAATGAATGTAATTAATGTTATTTTCAACTCCTCCAAAGAGCAAGTTTCTTCTTATTCATAATTTCACACAAAAATATTTAATCAGGAAAATACTTTTACAATGGAATTTTCTACCTAATCGCATGGTCATTTTGGGCATGTATGTGTGTATGTGTGTGTGTGTGTGTGTGTGCGCGCGCGTGTGTAATAAAGTGTGCGTGTATGTGTTACTCTAGAAAGTGGACGTAATCAATCTACTGTTCATTATATGATTTACGAGCGTTAAGCGGTAGATGAACAAGCTCTGCTATCGAGCTGCTGTAATACATTTTGTTTTATCATTTTTTAAGCCACGCAAATCTTCCTTCAACTACTCAGTGTACCCATGAATACCATGCAAGAGAAAATACGTCGTATTTCTGCAGAGAATGTCATCTTCTTGCAATTCATCCTCACCCGACTGTGGTAATATGATTATGAGCACCCATCAATCGGTGCATTCGGATGCAAAACTCTCGAGATCAACGTAATGACCATTCATGTTGTCCTCGAGGAGCTGGACGAGGTCTCGCCTCAACATTTGAAATTCCGGCCTTCGATCAGGATCCGCGTGCCAGCATCTTGCGATTACGCGGAAAAGTTCGCTCCGACAATGGGAAGGTCGCTCCAATCTATAACCACTCTGTACACTCCGCATCACTTCTCTAGCTGTCATGTCTGGGTATGGCGTCGATCCTACGCAAATAACTTATGAGATTAGTATCGTCTCATACCGTCTCCTTTCAGTCTTGCAATTTCATTTTTAAAACAAGTTTATATGTTGCCAAAAATTTTTCACCAATTTTCACTTCTCATTTTCTTATTATCTATGGCATTTTACTGCTACGAATAATCATGAATAATAGTAAAAAATTTAACGTTAAAAGAAACAAGAAAAGTCATTGGTGATAAATATTAAGTAAGTAATTGTTTTAAGCTTACAAATAATAAAAAAGTTTATTATTAAATTTTAAATTAGTAGCAATATTGATTTTGATAAGTGTAGAGCATTAATAATGCTATAGTGCCGTGTGAGACGTAAATTATATTATTTTACTTGAAATTCATTTTACGTTATAAAAATAAAAACAAAATAAACTATAATAAATACGTGTAGAGAAATACGTAGCTTTAAATCAAAGATTAATGAATGCATTATAAAGATAACGGAGACTCCGCAGTGAGTCAGTCAGGAATTATGGAATTTGACGATCTGGATTCAGTGCTTAATTTGTTGTTTAAATCATAAAAGTTTCTTTGAATTAATTACTAAAAAGCGTCTGTTACTTTTGATTTGTTATTTTTTTAGTTTTACTACTTTTCTTCAATTTAAAAATACTATATTAATTACTTAGCTATAGTACTGACTATTCATTACTAGAATTGTAAAACTAGTATCTTACTAGTACTAACTAGTAAATTCATATTATTAATTATGAAACATATTGTATGACATTTGTTCTTATTATTACAAAAACATTTGTATTGCAAAATATGAAAAAACATTAATTAAAATTGATATTAAATTTTCAGTAAAAATTTAATTCTTATGATTTTTTCCAATCATTTTCTCAGTTTCATTTTAAAATAATTTATATATTTTTAAAAAATTGTCCGAATTTTCAAATTGAATTTTCGTTAATAAAGCATAATTTTTGTACAACAGCATAAGTTGTCTTAAAATATTGATCAACTATTTTAATAAAAAAATCCGGTTTCTAAATGGAAACCGCAGTATAATGCCAGTAAAAACTTTTATACCATAACGAAGACATTATTATTTTTTAAAAATTAAGCTTCGATTAATCAACGTATACTTGAGCTAACGAGCTGGTCATTAAAAATATGTAAAAAAGAAGTTATACCAAGCGTAACAATCTCCCACATCAAAATTCCGAAGCTCCAGACATCGGTTTTCGTGGTGAAGAGCGAATAGATGAGTGATTCAGGCGCCATCCACCTGATGGGCAAGGCATTCCTACCATGCCTTGTTTCAATCACCTCCCCGTCCTCGTTAGCAAACCTCGACATCCCAAAGTCCGCGATTTTGCAGAGCTTATTGTGGTCTACAAGTACATTACGCGCCGCCAAGTCTCGATGAATGATCTAAAATATTGAAGAAGAATGATCGACGATAATTATTGTCTGGCACTTTGTGTTTTGGGCAGTGTCCTATCTTTTTTTTCTATTAGTATAAGTATATTATCTAATTTTCATTGGCAGATAGATATTTAGTATGGATTTATTGACTGCAATCCTTCTGTTAAATGATAAAGGTTATGTCTGAAAAGTGAATTAAAAAAAAATATAAAGAAAGAAAAGAGACTGAATAATCCTCTAATTGTGTAGCCACTCTTTTACATATGTTATCCTCTTCTTCGCTCCTTTCCGCACACATAACGCGCGCACATATTCATGGACTTGCGTTACTCGTCATCTCAATTCTGTTGTTGTAACAGCGCGCCTACAGACGGCATAAGAGTTACAAGTGCACACAGAAAGTGGGACATGCACGAGTTCGCGGTCGCTCTTTGACACCAAGAAAAAGAAAGGATCGACAGGAAAGAGTGAGAATGGTTATTTATCGTCATTGAGCAAAAAGTCAGTTAGTGCGTATGCGTCTCTGTTCGTCTTTATCTCAGTAGATGCCCTTCAAATGACCAAAGATAGCGCGAGGCTAACTCCCATCAAATCATAAAATGGCCTCATTTGCCATTTGTGACGCATCACGGCTATGCAGGTGCGTACGCACGGACAGATGAACGTCGATAACGCAAGCCACGGAAGGATGACGCTTTTAATTAACACTGTGCTTACTCGTCGACCCGAGCAATGGCCTCGCATTATACTTCTTGAAAATTTATTCTACATGTAACACAATGTACTTCATTGCAATGGCTTTCGCTCTCAGAGACGAGTGCATACTATAAATGGGGAATCCGGGACGGCAACTACTGCGAATAATTATACCTTCACTACTACTGGTGCTACCTAACTCGTTTCCCTGTTTCAGAGTAAAAAGGATTTATCATACAAGCTTGAAACATTTTTTGAGGGGTATTGCCAATACCGCGATAGAACTATTCCATATTTAATGTTTTCCCGACTGATATCTCTATTTTATATTCATGGACCTTAAATAATTAAATCTTACGATGAAGATATTAATTGTTTTAATGCAATTATAAAAGATGAATCAACAAACAGCTTACGCTACTACAACTCGGTATTTAATGCCTGACACAAAAGCAAAAATACTAGGCTTATTTTATTCGTAAAACTGATGTCAAGCACAAAACAAATTCATGCTTTAATATAATATTTACAGAAACGGTTAGATACTATAAAGTTATATTTGAAATAATGAAGCAAATACGTAATTTGAAAATACGAATGTTACAATATATGGATTTACAAAGCATTTTATCGACGATTCCATTTTAAATACATTTCCATTTTTAATGCAAGGTCTAATAAATTTGAGGTCAATAAGGAGAGGCATAATATCATTGGAAGATAAGCCTTGTGTTGACATCACGTTATTATGATAATTAAAATATAAATGCAGCTAGAGCATTTCCAATGTACGTTCATATTAATAAGGTATGCTAATAAACTTCTTAGCCCAAAAGAGTCAAGAAAACGCCTGAGCGTTCGCATTCATTACATATTATGCGTATGTTAGTAAACAAGTTAAAGTCAGAAATCGCAGGACGTGGAAAAATAAAGTTACGTAACCGGCCCATCCAGAGAGGTATAAATGACTGCCCAGTCGACAGACTCGTATTTATGATATGCATCATGGGTAACCATAATTACTGTTTGTCGTCTCAATTGAAACATGAGCAGGGAATACAGAGGGATATGCGAGAGACCGCGTAATCTCAATCTCGATGTCCTAGTACAAGCAGTTCTTGTACAATCCTGCAAGAAAGTATGGGTCTGGCAGATTTACAAGGTAGACGAGAGAGGGCGGGGAGGAGGACACGAATGCCGGAGAAAGGCTATTACAAAGTGTGTATTAATCGCATTGATACTGAGTATGATAAATGAATTGCCTGTATGTGTTTTCGCACGATATTATAGCGTTGACGCAAGATTAAAAAAATAATAAATCGCAGAAAAATATACTCATTTAAGGCAGAGAGAGAGAGAGAGAGAGAGACCAGAAAAAAAATAGAAATGAGGATACCATACAAGTATTTTATATGTAGATGCCGATAAAGTCCTGCCAACTTGTTTCCAAGCATTAGATTTTTAAATTTTTAATGTGCATTTTACGTGCATAAGAAGAGTAACTAATAACTTCGATGTTTTGAATTGCATAAAGCTCTATACGTATGGCATTTACCATTAGCTCATTAGCTAAACTTTAATGATGCATGCAAATCTTATACCACAATAAAAAACTGATAACGAATTGATTTTTTAAATACCACTAATTTTTTTGCATTTAAACTTAATTAAAAATCGTTTACAAAACATAGCTTACAGAATATAGATCTATCATTAGAGTTTTTTTACGGAACCCGAAATTTATTATTATTGTATTAACCTATTCATTTCTTCATTTGGAATTTTTTTTAATCATCATCATTGTTATTAGGTTATACTTGCACATTTGTGCTTAAAGTATTATAAAAAATGTGCTTTAAAAAATCTAAATATATTTGTTATAAATTAATGACAATTTCAACGATGAATTTATAAACACGCAATTACTATTCTATTAATACAGTTCTTTATATTAATAGATGCTCATTTATCCAGTCAAATATAATTTCTTACAAAAGTTTTAATATAATTAAAAAACACGTAAAAAAACTTTTTAAGTTATTTTGTATAGTTGATTTTACTTCTAATATTAACGATACCTTATACCTATCAGCTATACATATATACATTAGAAAAAAAAGGAAGAGAAAATTTGCAAAACGGTAAAAATAAGTCACGTAATTTATAAAATCTATAAAGATCGTAGAACATAATAAATGGACAAAATGCTTTTAATTTAATTTATAAAATGTTACCTTTGCATTCAATACTCTAGGGAATAATAAGCGTTTTGATTTTAAAATAATGAATTTCATAAAATTTATTATAACTATTTCGTTAAAAATAAAATGCTTTCAACACTTATAAACACGTATGAAACTGGTTTTCACTATAGATTTTTGTCATTTATTTCATGCTTTAATTTATTAAAATTTTAAAATACTTGAGTTTGAAAAAACAATGAATCGAATCATTTATGATTCAAAGTGTCAACAAATTTATCTTAAATACGTGTGCTTTCTTAAAGTGTAGAATTACTGATTAAAATAACAAAGGTCACCTTGATAATTTATATTTTGTTATTGTTCGGATCGTTTTAGAGTGCTATCGATTATCACAGAGGATTTCATTCAAGTGATTTGCACTATTAATACATTCTTATTCCGAATAATGTGTAAGCAGTGGCGTGTGTTGAAATTCGTTTAGCAAAATAGATATGATACTTATGGGTAGATAATCAGAAATAAACAGAAAATGAGAGAGCAGGGATTGAAAATTACGCAGGAGTGTCGTTTTTTCAAAAACACTAGAAGACTTAAGTCGGCAAATAGGCAATGACAGAGTATCAATTTTTTTTTAAACAATTCTTGCATTCTCATTTATTTCAAGATAACTGAATTTGCTTGTAAAAGAAAAGGCTGAATAATTTATCTTTTAATAAATTTAAGGAAGCGGTTTGACTTTAATATATGTTCAATAGTTACTTAAGATTATTAATTTTAATGAAAAGCTAAAATATATCATCTGTGCTTTTATATTGAGTGTTTTTACACGGTAATTGGATTCATAAATTTTTCTCTTTCACGTACGTGTGGATATAATTGCTGGCGCACTTATTCATATAATAAATATATGAATATACAATTTATATTGATTATTCGTGTATTATGCTGTTTATTTTAAGAATAACAAGCTTTCATCTTTTATGAAGAGTTACAACTAAGCCGTAATACGAAGTTACATGGAAAAATATGCAACAAAGAAAGATGATTATTTTCGAGAAAGTGATTTAACTTCGCGTCCAATATTTTCAATAAAATAGAGGTCGAAAAATAAATACATTGTTACCTTTTTGGATGACAGGTACTCCATACCCCTAGCAACACAGTAACCGAAGACTGTGAGGTCACGGGATGTCAGAGCGGCAGAGTCCTCACTGAAATTGTAAAAATCCTGGCGAGTGCGATGGTCGCGCAAGTATGCCAGAAGCTTTCCATACATCACGTATTCGAGAATCAGGTAATGTGGTTCTGTAATCAAGAGATTTTTGTTTCAACTAAACTTCATTCGCTCTACTTTTGCTTCTTATGACGACGGGCACAAACGTAGTCTGTACGAGACTATGCACGGCATTAATTCCCGTAGATCGCGTCGGATTGCGTAGGGTCTCGAAATGATTCCTGCCTATTGAGCCATCGATTTTTTACGTTCTCAATGAGTGAATATATTGTGACATTCCGAACCTTCGCAAATTCTGCACAATGTTTTGAAATTATTTTAAAAAGGGGTGAAATCGATAGAATGCAATTTTTCGATAGATTCGTGTTTTGCAATTATCAATTTATTTCTAATTTTTAAAAAGTATGTAATGCTAAAAAACAAATTGAGCTAGCCTTTTTTAATTTTTATAAACTTATAAGCTCCCAGTTCGTAAAGTTCAGAGTTAATTTAAGTATCAGGTTAATTCAGATTTAAACCAGAAATATTACTTAATCGTACTGGTGACGAGTTATATAGTATAAATGCATATACTTCATCACCGCAATCACCATCTCAATCCCATTGCTACTCTCAGTATTACATATGCGGAAATTCGAATAATAATTTGATCGTGTCTTTTAATTCGCTCTTTCTTCATAATTCTATGGTTAGACAACTAAAACGGTGCCACCTTCGAATCGAAAGAGCCGATTTAATATGCTGTTTAATAAAAGATAGCCCGTATTAATTATTTAGAGCCAGGAATTGAATAATTGTTCATCAAAGGGGTCAATCGATCAATTACCCCCATTCTCTCGTCGAATTTTAGACTCTAAAGATCTTGTGTTGTTACGTGCAAGTTTATTGCCATTTTTTGCAGCAGTGAAACATCAGTTAAAACGTGATTCAATGGCTCACACGACACACTGGCATATACATTCGAGCATACATGTTTGGGTACACTGGAATCTACTAATCTTCAATGCCAAACAATAGGCTGAATCGCCCGTTAAGATTTCCTGCGCGACACCCACCGCATGCACGAGTCACGTGTACATAATTTTTTTTAAAAGCAACGTGACGATTAAATTGGAATAAACCCCTGGCTTTTCCTTGTTATCGCGTTATCAAAAGTATCTACATTTTCTCGTTTGTAAGTCAATCATATATGATAAAGAAAAATAGTTGTAGCGTTATTGTTGCTTACATTTTTAAAGATAAAAGTTGAAAAATACATTATGCTCGGAACCTGCGACCTTCTTTCCTATTCTCGACATTTATTTAATATTTTATTGGATATTACGAGCATTAAACTTTACATTAAGGGACTTTTTGCTTTTTAATTCACTACTCTAAACAAGTTTTTTCACCTATTTAAATTTAAATAGCTTGGATTTACTTTTTAATATTTAATCTACTTCAGTACAACTATTCGAATAGAATAGTTTTAAATATTACATTAATAATTCAATCTACGAATTTAAAACAATTATTGGCTTATCTTATAGATTCGTATTTAAATTGAAATTTAATGAAAAATATTTTTTAAAGGAGCTACTTATTCTGAGAAAGTATTTAATAAAAATTTTAACCGTAAAAATTTAATATTTAACTATTATATATTTTTCCTTTTTATATTTTATTCCTATTTTCAAAATTTTAAATATATTTATAGCGAGTATCCAAGTTTTGTGAGTCCAGTCATTTGTGATTGAATAAAATTATAAACTACAATGTTTTTTAACATTGATTAGTCATGAAATAATTACTGCATTACTGTAAACGAATTGCTTATTTGTAAATTGTCATTTTTTTATTTATACTAATTAATACCATTGTGTTTGAAGCTCTAAAAGTTATAGTTATATTTATTAAATGCAGTTATATTTATTAAATTGATAGGTAAAAATAAGCAAAAATAAAGTATTGTATTTAAAAATGCGCTGAATGAAAATCACAATAAGAATATTTACGGTAAATTCATATGAGGATTTTATTGATTAACAGATAATTTAATATGTATAGGAAATAATATAATACAAATGGATCTGGAATCGAATATTTGATCTGCGATGTATAATTCAGCACATTCTTTTATTAATACAACTTTTTTAATTATGCTACTCATTTAAATCCTTTTTTAATTGATTTATTTTTATTATTATTAAAAACTATTGCAAAATTTGGTTTCTCTATAAGAAAAACGGGAAATTGCTATACCTGCAATAAAACATATAATCATTCTAATACTTGTTTCTCCTTTAACCAGCTGATTATATTTATAGTACTTTAATCGAACATTTTTGTTTCTTCTGACTTAAATTTACAAGTATAAATGTTCAACTTTTTAATTCATTGTTTAATGAAATAAATCATAAAACTTAGATAATTAAATCGCATTCAGTGATAATGTTCATTTTGTAAACGCAAATTTGTTTTTCAAGTATTTCTCTGTTGTTTAGAAAATCTTGTATTTATCAGTTCCACATATATAAAATTTGATAATTATCTTAAATAAAGATGTGTTAATATGCCAGGAGCCAGTTGTTCACTATTACCGTAATTTTCATATATACCTTGTAATGTTTACCGAAATGTCACGGATTATGCTTTCGCATTAAAAATTATACGATTCTCGTTAAAGAGTCTACTTTATGTTGGATAATTGGCATGGAGTATAAATATGTACCGACTTTATTTGTTTTGAATATTTAATATTCAAAGAGTTTACTTTAGATCTATAATGATTCAACGTGTATCGTATTTGCAAATAATTATACACAATTAAATATATACTTAAAATCGCGAAGGTTATGTTATAATTAAATCACATCTGTAGTTGATTTGTTAATGGTGAAATAGTAATTTTATTTGTTAGTGCCAATTATATTGCACATGGAGTCGTAAGTAAAATAGTAAAAATGCCAACGTATAGTATCGAACTAATATAGTGAATCATTTTATCAGGGTGTAAGCCACAAGATGACTCATTATATATTTATTTGTAGTTGTTTACATTCTTATATAATCTTTTACAAGAATTTTTCTAAATAATGCGTATTTATTTACTAATAAACCTTCGAGTATATCCATCGAAGCATAAATAATTGTAATTAATTTAACATAAGAAAAGAATAAGAACAAATGAATAAAGAAATAACAGCATTTTACCCTTTTGTACCGAGTTTTATTAATCCACTTTTACTCAACAGCAAGTAACTTTGTCCGAACGTAGATGAATAAAAAGCATTGGAAACGTGACTCACTGGCCAACTTCCGCGAAAAGTACAGTCTTCTTTTTAGCTGAGTCAATGGCCCGCCGCTCGGCCCGCATCTATTCTTTAACGCAGCTCCGTTCCGGAGAAAAATCACGAGGACCGCGTTATAAATGCTGTAAGAGTAAAGCAGAGACTATCCTTAGTAACGGACATTGTGTTAGGCCATTTATTACTTATGCATTTACAAACGACAGTAGAAGCAACAGCGATGGTACCTGCGTTTCTATCCTATCCGAAGGTGACGTTATGTATCCTCGTTTGCGGTGAATCGATAGCTCCCTAGTCCATTGTCCTTAGAATTCGTGAATGTCCGTACGATTATTATGTCTGCGAATCGTGTTATCCTCATTCGCTTACCGCCAGTCTGATACTACAATCAACTATCGCAATTATATGCGAAACTGATGCATCACCGCTTATATATGTAGTCAATACCGTGTGGTGACGCGATCTTACAATATTGAATGTATATTTAAAGATAATTAATAAATCGCCTAAAGATTTCCGCGATGAGCTTTTAATGTAAAGTCCTGAACGATCGCTTTCAACCCTTAAAATTTAATTTTTAATTTTAATTTTAATTTTAGTTTAATTTTTAATTGTTTATTTGTAACTTTAATTTAAAATTTTCAAAAAATTTAAGTTCTATTTCACTCTACTAAGTAAACACATTATTCAAAGAAGTTTTTATCATAAGCATTATATGCATTTAACTATTAAAATATTTTCATTTACACATGTTCTTATAATTAAGACTATAAATCTGTATTTTATTTAGTATTACTTAAAATCATTACTGAATTTCGTATTTCTTATTGTTTTTACTTATAAGAAAATAATACCTCGACAATAGCCAAAAAATCATTAGTACGAATAAATTATAAATGATTGATGAATTACGAATGTTCGGTTAAAAATTATTCACGGATGCAATAAATTTTCGATAGCGAAGTTTGAAGAAAGCAGTGAGGGTGCGAGAGATGGTCACAAAAAAAGTCGCAGTGCTTAGTATAGAGTACTTCTTAAAGTACACGTATAGTAAGTAATAATAAAATTTATGTCACATAATTGTACAAGCAATCAGTGTTGATACCCGAAAGAAAAAGAGAAGGATAAAAGAGAGAAGAATTTAATGAGCAAGCAAGCTTTTACTTTACGCCTACTCTGTCTCATCAACAGTCTCTTTTTCGTTTGCCTTCTGTCTTATTCGTTCATTTCATAAATGTATAAGTCATTTCCAGGGGTTGCAACACTACTCTTAATCAAAAAGCACTCGGCGGCTTGCTACCAAAATTTAAATGTCATAAATTTATGTCTCTCTATCTCTTTCTCTCTTTCTCCCTCTTTTATGGGTACACATAAATGTACAAACATAACAATGTCTGTCGCTTTCTTGCCCTTCTACCTTCCTTTTAGTTTATTTTTATGTGTGTTTGCATACAAAAATACTACATTTAGCATTGCCTTGCGATTCTTGAAGCCATTTGTTCTGTACTCTCAAAACCTATGGTGTATTGGTGTGATGATGGGAAGCATTTTTTATGCCAATGTATTTATGAGCAAATAATTACAGATATTTATGTTTTGTATAAAGAGCGTATCTGTATAATTTTTTATTATCTTGTAAATGAGTAATTAACTCAATTTTCAGTCTTGCGCTGATTATAATTAAGTATTATGATCTATAATTTAACATGCAAATAATGAAGCTCTAAAAAAACTTTTATTAATTTGCGCGCATTGGACAGATTTGACGTGTACACTTATTTATGATTTCGGAGTTAAAAAATAAAGGTTATTTTGTACTTTAGCATAATACTCGTACAGTTATAAAACAAATTAAAACTGTATTTAACCACCTTTAATTCCGGATAACCGATGTAAGCAAATAATTTTAAGATAAGAATACCTTAAATTGAGAAGTTTTTGAATCAACAAGTATTATACATGTAAAATACAATATCACCATAATTGTAGTATATATAATTTGATATATATCTTAGTTCTAGGTATTGTCTGATGAATAATATAAAAAATCACATATTTACAGAATAATTGATTAAATTTATCTAAATACATTTAAAATATTGTTGTCAACTGAAATTAACAATTTGAATTCTGACAAATGTGTTACGTAAAGAAATAAAAAAAAAAAAAAATAATAAAATCATAGTATACCATTTCAAGAATAAATTGATAATAAGGAATTCAGATGTTGAATTCGTTTGAAAAACTAGGTTGTTGCTGCACTTCGGGGTAGCGCATAAACAAACTGAATAACAAACAATGTATAAATTTACTTTATTGACGCTGTCCTTGTGGAAACCAGTCATGTAACTAGGAAATTTAGTCATAAAAAGGCGTCCCACTCAAAGCGGCTGGCAAATAATATATCGTGAGGGTGCGACTCGAATTTAGCGAACAACTGAATTTATCGTTTATCGGGGCTCATTCGAACTTTGTTGAAAAGACGAATTCGTTTACCAGCTTTCCTGGTGCCATTCAGTTGAATAAAAGTCTCATGCGCGAAGCTCGAGTTAATGTGGTGCACCAGGCGGAGGACAAAGACCCAGTAGTCTTTTGTTTAGCCCACGCGACGGGTCATTTTGCGAAACCGCAGAGGTGAGTCGGGGGGAACAAAACCGCGCACACGACTCCGCCATTCCAATGTGCCTCGCGTGCGCCGCATTAGCTCGCCTTAAGCGAAGCGTATAAATTTTCTCCGTTAGAGGACGCGCACCGCTTTCAGCTCGCATTATGTTTATGCACTAAGAAATGCTGATCATAATACGAAAGAAATCTTGAAGTGTCGAGAATGTTTCAAACACAAATGGTAGCCTATTCTTTTGGAGAAACTTCTTCTTCGGCTTTTCCATTTTCTTTTCTTGTCAAGAGCTCAGCACTATTTGCATTATTAGAAGATGGAATGCGACAGAAAAATCATGGGCGTTATGTTTTTTTCATATAAAATACCTACTTGACATTTATTAGATTTTTCATTGCTTTTTATACGTACTGTAGTTAAAACGAGGCATATTTTATTATACATTAACTGCTCATTCTATTTAACATTATTAAATGAGATCATGTTCTATCTAAAATGTAAGCTTAAATATTTAACCACTTGGAGTACGTAGACTCAACAGAGTGTTGTTTTTAATTGATGTACTATTAGAATTGGTTTAATGCTTCTACCATATAACAGACAATTATTTATTTTACTTAGCTACAAATTTGAACAAATAATTTTGTATTTAAAAATACAAAATAGCCCGTACAAGCCCGTGTTTATTCATTTAAAATTTAATTACTTTTAATTTAACAACATTTAATTAACAACGATTTATTATCTTGTTTAATCTTAATTCATGTACATATACATAATTATATTTATATTATATATTAAGAATGGTTGTATATTATTTTTGTGAGCCTATGAGAAATTCTTACAAAAATTTTTTTTTGTAGTAATAACATAAGTTTCATTATGTTAAAAACATAGAATAAACGTTTGACTGGTATCTATATATTATCTTAAAAAATAGTATTATTATTCGTATAACAGTATTTTGATTGAATCTTCTTTAAAAATTAAATCTGTTCTTGTTTTCATTTGTGTTAAAAGCATATCAATCGATGGATATATTGATTTCTTTTATGTAAAGGATATACACTAGTGCAAGCAAGTCACCAGAATATTATTTCTGGTTCCTATAAAATTACGGTGCCAGTCATACAATCAGAGTATCCAAACATTTTCCATATCTTCAATATGTGTCATGTATATCGCTACGGGATAACATTTGGTAAGGGAAAGAATTATCCACCATTCTCTTATAGCATGCTTAGTGAAAGAAATCATATGAAAAAAGATATCTTACACTATTCGGACTTAGTAATTCTTTTGTCGCATTTATTGAGTTGTATTGACAGAACGAAGTATCAATATTCATATTTGTTACAAGATCAGCGTCGATGTTGCAATGTCACGAATAATTCAAAATACCAATGTAAATCATTAGAAGAGACTTGAGTTAATTTTAATTTTAAAATAAGTAATGGAGCGTCTATGTAATGGACAAAGAATCACCAAACTATGCGAAAACCTCTCGCAATAAACTACTTATCACTGAGAAAAGTACCAAATCGCTTGATAAAATATTTAAAAAACACGTTCATTTTTAAGTCCTAAATATTTGTACCTTTTTTGAACATTGAAAATTATTTCTCTTAGCATTTCCTGAGAAATGAGTTATTTTGTAATTTCGAGCGCAAAGATACGCAAATTTCATTCTTCACGACAAATATCGATAAGCGTTTACTTTTTTTGATACAAGAACAGAAAACCCAAGGTGAACGATCTCATGGAATCAAAAGGCACATGTGAGCAACTACCGACTTTTTTATTTCTTTGGCAAAAAAGGATTTCCTGCTTACAGCGTCACGCGTAAATTTAACACGATGTGTTATCTTTATCGAAGGTTATTATAATTTAATATACGCAGAATATTGGAGGATGCGAAGATTTAAAAGTCGGGATGAAAAATTGCTTCATAAAATTTACACTTCTACCCTCAGAGGATGGTAGGCTGTAAATTTTTACATAAAGTATTATAATTATAAAATGGACATATATCGCGAGAAGAAGGATGTTTTCATAAATCTTGTAAATGAAATATAAGCCCGAATCAGCGATAATCGATAATTCTCCGATAGAAAAAGCTTAATAAATTGCAATACATCGTGCAATTTATTTTTTAACAACAGAAGATTCTCGGGCGCATGTAAAGAGCGAGAAATTCACATCTATTAAGGGATTATAAGCAATGAAATAAAGAGAGCAGAGGCAGAAAGAATGGCAGGTCAGGTCCTAGCAATTGTAATAAAAAGAAAGTGTCAAAATTAACATATGCCAATTCTGATTTAAAAGTTCTCAAGAACGCGTATTTACTCGTTTCCTCGTATTAGTACGATAGAATGAGGCAAAAAATCCATTAAATACTTAACCGTTTTATTTATTCTCTGAATACACGTGTGCATTCAACAAGGAAGGATCAAGATGCGCTAGGACAGAACGAATGATAATAAGTGCATTGTGTCCGAAAGATCATCTAGAGGACGTATGGAAATTTATTCGTGGTCGCTGATGAATTCGGAGATAGTCTTCAAGAAGAAGGTTCCACTACAACGGAAGAAAATATACATACGATAGTCTCCTCTCAATTTCTTCTCTTTCTTAATGCATCCGCATCTTTATAATGCTCGTCTTCCTGTACTCGGGGAGGCCCTACCACCCCGCGCTCTTTATCTTCTCTATGCGTGGGTATACTGAAACGTACCGATGGAGGATCATTTGTATTGAGTTTTGATGTCTCAAGTAGACCATAAATTTTGAAGCGTACATGTATATATCTAAAGAAGATACGGAGTTGTTGGACTAGCAACTACGGATTAAAATACTTCCCAATCGAGGCTCATCACTTGATTATGATGCTCCCATGTGCCTCTGTTTCTAATGATGCGCAAAGACATCAAGAGCTTAAAAAGCCTCTCCTTGGTTCCGTTTTATTTTCTGTATCTATCTCTAAAATGTCCCTTCCTCTGACTTTCCGAACCGCGCGATATTACATGTCCAGATACGGTCGTTTCAGTTGAAGGGTATGTCTTTATATAAATTCGACAGAGAATAAATTTTTTTTTAAGAATAACAAATAATTTGAATTTATCGACGCGAATTCTTCGACGTCCAATTTTATACATTAATATAATTTCAATATAAATCATTTTTAAAACATTAATCTTTATTTATTTTGAATAAGGTAAAAATATTATTATGAAATGCATGTCATTATTTATAAGATCCACAATAAGCTAACACGTTACTCAGACGGTAAAGAATTTAATTATACATCAATAAATTTTAATACGGAAGCATACATTTGAACCTGTACAAATTTAAATGGTTTCTCGTATCCATGCGATTAAGTCATAATTCACGTATAAACATTTGCCTTTTTCATTTTGTAAAATAAATTAAAAAGTCGATTGAAGAGCTGTTAGGTCTTTTGTAGTTATATATGATGTATTTAAATTTTCGAAACAGCTAGTTCTGGTCAAAATTTTTTCATTACATACTCGAAATTCTAATACAATTTTTTACCGAATTAAACGTCCTTTCATAGGAGTGTAATGTAGATGTATGTAATATGCAAGATATTGAATTGCGGTTGTACTGAGTCCGGTGGATAGAAAAATTGCTATATTAATGATAAAACAATTGCTGAAAAAGCTTATCCATCTTTAATTGCGTGAAACATATATAAAAGTCGGACGAATTTTAGCGAAAGTATTGCAATATTACTTGGGCTTCTTTTTAGCCAAGCAAAAGCGATAGTCGTGACTAGGATGTCCCTCCTTCATTTACAAATCGCAAAAAAAAAAACAAAAAACAGTCACCGAGTGGTGTAACATTAAGGTAAATATGACTCACCTTGTTCTGTGCAGCATCCAAGTAACGTGACAACGTTCGGGTGGCTACCGACCCGCTGCATAATCTCAAGCTCTCTCACGAGGTCCTCTTTCTCCCTGTCAGAGGCGCCCTCTTTTACCGTTTTCACGGCCACAAGCCGCGTCGTGCCCTGGTGACCCGTCAAATCGTCTGCTTCCGCTTTCCAGACCTGACGAACATTGAAATCGAAAGCGTTTCGTGACCCATGTAGTGGTGCAGTTTGTATTATTATGTCCGTCGTCTCCTAGTCCATTAAACAGGAATCTTTTGTTTCCTATCACGAGTCAGCCTTAGCCGACAATTTCCGTGTGAATGGCAAATATTACGCCAATACTTAAAGAAATTGATCTCGCGTGTAGACATTGAAATACGGTAATATTAAAACACATCATAATTCACGTATGTACAGGAAAGGTACAAAAGCTGCTTTTAAAAAGTTGAATTGTTTTTTTAAAGTTTACATTTCTTATAGGAATCACCTGTAATATCCAGATGAAAAAAGCACTATTTATAAAGATTTTTATGGCTTTTTATATTGATGTATCAATTTATTTTAATTTTTTGAACATTGAACTAATTTGTTATGCACAAACATACATTACGTACATATTCAATACACGTACATACAGTTCAATATAATGTTATATACACGTACGGCGCGGTTTTTTTAGTTTTGGAATAAAAGTATATTCATTATATAATAAATTTTAATGAAGTTATCTCTTTTTCAAAACGTTAATCTTGTTTATTACTACATCTTAACACTTTTCGTGTTATAACGCAAATAATACACAACTATTTTATGGTACATTATTAGAAACATTTCTTTTGTAAGCTCACCTGTCCGAAATTGCCTTCGCCAAGAACTGTCTGAAGCCGTAGTTTGTCTCTTGAAAACTCCCAGCGTGATTCCTGCGACGAAGGTGGAGGTGATTTTTCTGTCTCATGACACTGTAATTAATTTTTCATATTTTAATTTTTTTCATGTATTCTCTTACCTTTGTATAAGTAACGTGATTAAAAGTATTAGTAAGTATAATAAGCGAATAGTCATACAGTAAGTCCTTATAAAAACAAATATAATGGAATTTTTAATGAATAATTTCTTGACAAATTATTTATTGAATATTTTTTTCTTTATGTTAATATTTTTTTTATAAACAATTTTAGAAAATTATTTTTGCATAGTTAACTAATTAACGGCTTTGATTTAAAATTTTAATTAGTTGTATATTAATCAAATTGAAATAAATTGTACATACCCTATTATATCTACGGTTAATTATTTTTTTTTATATTTGTATTCTAGTGAAGAATTTTACTTATACAATTTACATGAGCGAAAATTATTATGCTAAACTTACTATCTCAATAATGGGCGAAATATATATTACTAAAGATACGACAGATTAAATGGTACTTGGTGTATTATATTTATATTATATTAGTCATGTATTGTAGATACTAGTTTGACAAAAATTATTTATATATGTTTAGCTTCACTAAAACATATTTTATATAAATAGGTCACTTTTGCACTACAGATCGTTATTAATTAGATATGATTGTGTACCTATAAACTAATAAATTAATAAACTACTGATAAAACAAATATCATAAAAACGTTGAAGACTAAATAAAATTAAAATTTTTAGAATGCCAAAAATAAATTATGCTAAAGAATTTAATAAATTACATTCTATCTTACGATTGTCTTGGAGCCCCTTCAATTTCTATTAATATTACAATGCCAAACAAAATTAGAAACATGAAAGTATTATGGAGAAAAAATATTGAAATTGTTTTTTTTCGTTAAAAATTAATATTTTATAAAAACATAAAATTATCTAAAAAATTTCATTTTACTAAAAAAGTTATTTGAAATATTTAATTTGGTTTTACCAACATTCAATATAAATTTCAAATAAAACTTGTTTTTCAAATAATAAAAACAAAATAATTATTTCACTTTTCTTAATCTATACCTTTATGTACCGTTGGGAAATTGTAACAAATTGATTATTGATTTTATTAATAGAATACTTTACCCCTAACGAGCGTATTGAGTCAATTAAATACAAAAAAACAATTTTACGTAAAATAGATATGTAATTAATTAAGACAATAAAGTAGTAGCTACTTTCATAGCTTATTTTTGTGGAATATCTTCTTTAGAACTTACTAAATGCTGTATCCTCGGAAGTTTCGTGATTGTCTTCTCTATAGACATTTTGAAGTCTCCAGTTTCAAGGTTGAGTGCATCCTTCCTACAGCTTATCTCGGAGGATGTATCTGATTCCTCCAACACCTACGTAATATTTAAATAGCGCGTATATTTATGACAGAAACCCAGAAAAAGAAAAAAAATAGCAAAAAAGATGACTATTGCGCATTATTGCTTCATATTAATTGCATTATAATTTGGCTGTTCACTGTTTGCTGAATAAATTCAGGTGGAGAGGAAACATGATTTTTTCATTTTCTATTTGCATTACTTTAGTAATATTGTTTAAGTTATACGAAGATTCTACTGCCTTAGAATATCATTGAGATAATGTCAAGTTTTGTGTTTTGGTATGAAATTACTTAATTCGTGCAATTTTTAAAAACATACGTATTTACAAAAGTGATTTTAACAACATTTAACAAAAAAAATCACTATCATACAGAAGATTATCATCGTAAATAAATTATTTTTGCAGTTGTTTTAATCTGTTTAAATTAGTTTGTAATATTGAACATATTTATATATTTATATATAAATATATAATATATATAAATATATATTTATATACATATTTATATACATATATACATATGAATATTTCAAACTTGTTATTGTTAATCATTTCATATCAGAATCAAATTATTGAGTAAAGGCAACATTCGCATAATTAGGATTAATAAACGTAAATGAACAATTATCATCATATAGTTTTATAAGCGCATGGTTAAATATCAAACGGCGTCATGCTACGAACTACTGATGTATAAGTGGTTATACGAGTAAGTTTTTTTAATGTAGCGTCATCGTTCTTACGGAATTTTTAATCAAACTCTAATATAAACATCCCAACACGTGTGTAAGAAAAAATTATATCACAGCATTCCGTCATTCTCATATAGCTGTATAAGTAGCTTAATCGGCGATTGTTACGGTTACGTACAATACTTGTTTACGTGCAGGCAAAATTAATTTTCTTATTCTGGCTTGTTTTTCATTAATTGCGCAATATTTTTTTATAAACAATGTTTATAACCAGTAACTGTATTCTGAAAGACAAAGTACATATTCTGTTATTGTACATCGAAATAGTAAACATGTACTGAGGGGATCAAAATTATCTATACATAATACACAAATATGGTTTTTTATTTTTAATTTGAATATTTTTTCCTTAGTATAGATATATTTATTACACTATTTACTAATATAACTATAAAAACATACATACAACTATGTATACTGGTTATTCATTTTATTTTATAAAACAGAACTTCAATACTTTTTTTTAATTACTGAAATTTTTGGAATTTCAAGTATCGCTTTCTGATTGATAAATTCGAATCGATAATACTAAAGTCATACGAGATCGTAACTTTACAAAAATTTATGTGCGTCAATCCTTCAAGTAATAGTTGTTTAGTTTGGATTTATACATTGATATGAAAGATGTACGAATTGCCACAAAATACATAATGAAAAAACTAATAGAGTATAACCAAGAGGAAAAAGCAGAAGATATGCAGATTAACTAAGGAAGAAATCGGCCTATAACAGATTTTATTTTTTTCGTAAAGGAGTAGAACGACGATAATAGATCGACATATATGATATAGTTAATTAATTTACGGTTCGTGTAAGAAGTTAATCTACAATTAATTGTTTCGCGCCTAATTATTTTAAACATTCAATTCATTTATTAATATATACATGATAGGTAAAGAATCAGAGATATAATATGTAATTTTTTTTTTAATGGAAATTTGAAACACCAATAAATAATACTAATATTATAATCAGGTTTGTTAGAAAAATAAATTATTGTAAGCTTCACATATGTAGTGAATAAATAAAATAAAAATTTAATAAAATTACATAAGAAGTAAATATTCTTCCAAAATGCAAGTTTCTATTCTCATAAACAAACAATGATGCTGATTCGTAAGATTGCTTATACACCAATAATATAACAGGCAAGGCTGTAAATAATGTAAGCTTTTGTAAAATAAATTTTTTATGAAATAAAATAATGTAAATTTAAAACTAGTCCAAAAAATAGTTAATTACAAATATAACAAATAAGGTAGCCCAGCTGTTATATATCATAACTCATATAATTATGCGATTAAAGGTCTTCTTTACTTATCATAAATACGTATATAATTACTGGAATACTATATAATCAATTATATTAAAATTAAAAGAAAGGAATACATAGCTCTAATCGATAGAATTGAAATAGAAAATTAAGTTTTTACAAAAACGAACCTGCAACGTATATTGAGGTAAAAACAGAACGATAATATGATACTAAAATCAAGAAAGATTATAGTCACACGATTTGAATACCCATTTAAAAGTATCTTTTACGAAACAAATGACTACATTACTTTACCTGCTGACTAATCGTCAGTTATTCTGTATGTATATTTCACTAAATAACAATTCAACAGTTTCTAAGAAGTCACATTTACTGAGAGCAAATGCGATTGCAACAAATTATATATACTTATTAATAATAATACTTATAACAATTACATATTTATTATTCAAATTAAATTCAATCTTTATGCATTTTTACTGAAAAAATCTTTTATCTTTAAAAGCAATATTTTTTGTATACAAGCCTTGAAAAGCATTAATATGCAAAAATATTTGACAAGCTATTTTTTATAGTGAATTAATATTTTTAAATAGTTCGAGTATAAAAACCGGAAATTTTTGTTCAATATCAGTAGTTCAAGATTATCGATATCTCCAATTTAAATTTAACCACAATCTGGTAATCTGCAATTGGTCATTCTTCTGGTTTTTTTCACTTCTGATTTGTGCATCGGTTTTGTAAAAAACGCCAACAGAATTAAAAGGAGACAAGACTATTTAAGATAAAAACAAAAACGATAGAACGTAATAGTAGGGGAGAATTTCGAAAACGAGCTCTCAGGTCTCCTTCTTTCTCCAGACCTTTTTTAAAGCGCGGAACAAAATGCGCGATCGTAAAGTCGGTAAAGGCATAAATTAGACGCCGCAACCAACCACGACCGAGCTACAAGAATATAAAATGTGAATGGAGGTACCAAAGGGCGCGAGAAAAAAGCCCCTATAGTTGCATTCACGTACATATAAAAATGTTAGAGCCTGAAGCTTAAGTCATATCACATTTAAGTAAGTATAGCTAACGTCAACAATTACCTTTTATACAAACTTTTTGACATCCGTGTACATTTATCCTATTAAAATATATACCTAAATTATGTGAATAATAAACATTTATTATAATATAAATACAATTGGTAATCTTTGTATAAATATCTGAAAGATTGGAATATTTTAAAAGTTTGGTGGTAAATAAATATTTTGAATTTGGAAAGGCCTACAAAAATAATAGTAACTACCAGATTAATTACAAAACAGAAATTAATGTTTACATAAATTAAATTTAATGTAATTTATTAATCAAAATAATAACAATTTAAAAAAAAATACTAGTTTAAATTTTCACATTAAAAATATTAATACCATGTTTTTCTCTGTTACGCAAACTTTGTCTTTTTAGTATAATATTACTTATTAAAAATCCCAACTATGTTTGTACGAATTCATTTAAATATATATGTTATTATTAAATGCTCTCAAAGTCAATATTGCTATCATCTATTAGAAATAATTATGTAATAATACAATTATTGGTTCTTAAGCTTTTTGATCTTTTATCATAATTTTTATTATATTTATTATTATTGTTTTTGTTGTTTTTGTTTTTATTATTATTATTCAAACGAATTAATAATACCATAAATATAGCTAATAAATCTTGTCATAACAAAATCAATAATCAAAGTTTTATATGTAAATTTTTTTTTCATAAACTAAATACATTATATTTTAACAAAAAATTTAACATATTTATAAAATTTATTAAGTTAACATACTTTTTTTACGGGACTCCGTATATTTTAAATAGTATTTCTGTTGAATTAAAATCAACAATTAATACCTGCTTCATTTTAACAACCTACAGTCACGATATGGAACTTTACAAAATTCTTAATTTACAATCTTTGATCAAATTCAATGTATTTAAGGCAGGTGACTCTTTAAAAATGCTACAGAATATAACTTTTTTTTTCTCTTTAAAGATAGGTGGCAATGAAAAAATAAAGTCATGTGCTTATCGAAAGCTGTACACTGAAATTAAAAAGGAACAAGTTAATTCTTTGTATTTATTAGTGTGCAAAATTCAACATGTATACTCGTTTGTTATTTTCTTTCATAGCCAAATTTAAATATACAAAATAAAACGTAAAAACAAAAAAGCTTGTGTGAACACACAGATTCATGATGAAATTTAAATTTAATTAGCTTCGTGCTACTTTTTACAATTTTCTCATTCACAGTGCAAAATAGGCAGTAAGAAAAAATGAATTAGTTTCTATTATATCTTTAAAGAATAGTTATGCTCATATCTGAACTTGTAACTTCAATAGATCAAACTATATATGAAGAATTGATAATTCAACGCAGCGTAAATTTAGTTTCTTTATGTTACCATAGTTTGGAATAGGACGAGGATTGCTTTACAAATTTAAGATGGTTTCACTTCTTATACTTTCTTTTAATTTTTCCTGACTTATTGATATCATTTCAAGTAATGGTAATCATAAAATCGACACGGACACTAATCGTCAATTTCTAGATGTAAAAATAGATAATTCAAATAGTTTTCAAGGTACTAGTGATTTCAATTAAAATTTTAATTAGATGCACTTAGATTTTATTATCTGTAACCATTATGTTTTACAACTTCAATAAAAGCATTAGCATTAAATAAAGCAAAATAACTAATTAAATTAGTAAAATTTTATTACTAAACTTATAGTTTTTTTGCAATTCAAAAAATTGCTACAATTTTAAAAAATAAAGAGAAAAATTTTTCTAATTTTTCAAAATAAAACGAAATATTAAAAAAAAATATCAACAAAATTTCATTTCAGCAATAATCTACAATAGAGTAAGTTATTAATCTTTTATGGTTAACCTTTATATTACAGAATTTATCAAAGTATAAATGTCCTTAATAATCATTTTTCAAAAAAAATATATTTCAGTGGCAGAAAGAAAAGTACGAACATAATAACAAGTTTAACTGATGATTTAACCGGTAATGCTGATAGTATTTCAATGAATACTTTAATGGATAAAATTCTAACAATGTAAATTAACATACAAAGCTTATCGAATAAATATTTCTATATAAACTTTTATATCTTAAATGAACAGCTGATACATCATTTCTTAACACAGTTCCATATTTATATAAAAATACGTATATTGGGGTTGACAAAAACAAAAAATTAAAATTGAGCAAATATTTTTAGGAATTAGATTTTTTAAATGCCTACCTCGATAAGATAAATCAAGAAAAAAATCTAAAACAAAGCATGAATTAAAAAGTAGGCTTTAGAGTTTTCAAATAAAAATATTCTTAAATAAATAGTATTTAGTAAAAAATAGAGAAATAATTTTAAAAAAATTAAAAAAAAACCATACGATCATCACGATTTCAAATTTTTGTTCTTTATAATTATAAACGGTAAGAACGATAAAGAAAAGCGCATCTTTCACAATGGCCAAATCTGGATATCATTATTACAAGGAGAAAAATATCGGACGTATCAAAGGCGTACTCACCTTACGGTTTCTAAGTATCAGTCTTCTCAGGATCAGTCCAACGCCAACGGCAATCGGAAAGACGACAAGGGTAGCGAGAATGTAGCTGACGACGGCTACCGTCTCTTGGCTGGCTAAGGCGTCACCGTCGTGCCTCCGCGATATCACTTCACTAATGTTCACGGCTGCATCACGTGGCGCTGAGGTAACGAATATCGGCAGTTCTAAGAACGTCCTGTTGCTCTTAGGTCCGCTACCGTTGCTGCCAAGCTCGACCGGATAATAGCCGGACCCGTTGGCCTCACCGGCGAACTCGTGTCTATTGGGCTTGGCCGAGCCGGTACCGTTCCCGGCCCGGTCGCTCCCCACGTTCCTCGGGCTAGCGGAGGTCGTCGGGCTCTTGGGCCCGCGGCTCGGCACCCCAGTGGTGCTGGGACTCGGGCTCGCAGTCGTAGCCATAGTGGCGGTGCTAGCCGGGCCTGTGCTCGAAATCACCGTTTGGGCAAGGATCGTGGTAGTCTCGTCGAGCGCCGCCTCGCTCCCGTTGAACATGCTCGAGGTGTTGTAGAGCTGCATTATCGGCAGCACGTCATCCTTGGCTTTGTCGACGAGATTTCTCGGGCGCACCTCGGCCGATCTAAGCGGCGACTCCGTGTCCGGCCGCTCTGGCTTGGCGGTACTCCTCGACCTGTACATCTTCTGGACTTCCGAGGGCTCGAGCATCCTCGCGGGCTCCTCCATCGCCCGAGCCGACTTATCCCGACGTCTACTGGCCGGGGGCCTGCGCTGCCTGCTGCCGCTCACGGACGGCCGGGCGTCGGTCCACCTGATGGTGAAGCCTGGCTGCTGCTGCTTCTGCTGCTCTTGCTGAAATGGCGCTGGCGCAGGGGATCGGGCTCGAGCGCTTGGTTGAGCAACGTCTCGACCGACGGTCGCGCCGGTACTGAGCCGAGGAGCGTCCGTAGAGGAGGAAGAAGAGCTTCTCGTACCACCGGTCTCGACTACGTACGAGTTGCGCAACGCGGGCCGTTGTTGCTGCTGTCGTTGCTGCTCTATCTCTGACTGCTGCTCAGGCTCCGAGCTCACGTGCTCGTGCTCCTGCGACACGCTTTATCAATAGGAGATACCTTTGTACCAGGCTCGCCGGATGGACCAGCCGTTCATAGGAAAATTTTCAATGACATTTAACGACAATGCGAACGACACCGATTCTCATCAATTGACGCTCGAGGCTAATTGCGATTAATTATATTTCCACGTATAGTAACTGCTAATTCTGGCATCTGCCATCGATATTATAGCTTTCTAATCCAGAAGCCCACTTTTTTATTTATTTTTATGCAACTGATTTTCGACAACTCCCGGATTAGACATTGAACGGATTTGATATTACTTTAATAGTTTACCTTATGTTGTAATCGCGCATAAGCATATTTTATTGCAATCACTCGGGCTGTACGGCCCATCTCGAGTATTTCAAAAACTGCGCAGGACTTCAGTCTTATTATGAAATGAGACGCACATTTCTGGCAGGTGTATTGGAAATAAAGCAATAAATTAAAATAATAGCTTAGGTTATGAAACGATGTATTCGCGACAACTGAAATCGGTTTTTCCGGTCAATAATCAATATTCAAATGAGAGGCGCAAGGAAATTATTAAACTCATCTGTATAGTTTTTACCGTTTTTTCCTTAGTCGTCGACATAGTCGTAATTATTGTCATTACGGTTGACGGCAGCGCTATCATTACTGTCGGACTTTTTATCATTGGCATAGTTTCATTTGGTGTCGTGCTCTTTGCTATTAGCGTTGTCGAAGCCATTGTCGAAGCCGTTGTTGAAGCCGTCGTCGTCGCTGGCGTCGTCATTATCAATGCAGTTGAGCTGGCAGGGACGATGCCGGTGGAGCTTATCGTGAAATCATCCGATGTCGCAATCATTGTACTTATCGTGGCTTCGGTAACCACGATCCTCAGCCCAAGGGAGACTTCGCCATCGATGCCCCGATTCTTCATGCTACTGATACTGCCGTTAATGCTGTTACGTCGAGCCTCAGCTATCTTGTCTGAACATAGTGATTTTGTCGTGTGATCTCGTAAGCTTGTCATCCGCATCTTTGTAGACTTGTTACTGAGTACAACACTACTCCTATCGACACTATTCATGTCGTCGTCAAGCATATCCTCAAGGCCAGCCAATAGTTTCTTGGGTGGTGGACTCGGGGACGAATTATCCTTAGACATGGCTAAATGGCAAAGTTTATGATTGTCAAGTTTGTTAACTGCAATGTTCGCATCTGCATGCACTCACAAATGCCAATTACTTTCATAGATCAACAATTATTTGGTAAAATATATAAAAATAAAGATAATTTTTTTTATCTCGATATAATAACTTTGCATATTTATCAACTAGTAATAATTAAACATCGAAATTAAGGTTTTCATTCATATTATCTGGAATCGATAGTGAATTAACAACTGCCTGGAATTTATGACAATAAATTTTTACTTTAATAATTGTAGTAATCTATCTGTAATGAACACAATGATTTTTTTTAACGAATAAAATTTAGTTAATCACACAAAATAATTTTATAAGCATAGGTGCTTAAAATTTTTTTGTATTTTACACTTTTATTAACTGAAATTTCCTAAGTACAAATAATTAATACTATCCTTTTCTGTAGTTAAAATTAACAGGCCTGTATTTTCTGTTTTCATCTAATTCTTTTGCAAATATAATAAATTGTTGATAATAGTGATATTTCTTAAAATTATCATATCTTAAAATTATGAGAAATATAATTGTAAATTTAAATCGTTCGTACCAATTTAATGTTGAATTTAATTACATAATTACCGCGTATTAAGTTGATTTTTTAATCACAAAAAAATTTGCAAATCCCTACTAGTTCGTTATAATTATTTTCTCTCAAACTATATATGCTACAGATGAAATAAAAATCTAAATAATTAACTTAGATAGTATCTTCATTATTATTTATTATGTGTGTATCTAATATTTTTATTTTTAATAAATAATTTTAAATACAATGTATACTGATCTATACAATTTATTAAAATTTTATTTGAATAATTAATTACGATAACATTTAATTTAATAAAAAGTTACTTTATTAAGAGAATATTTTACCTATCATACTAATTTAATATTGCTTTCTTTTAAATTTAATATTAGATAGAATACGATTAAATATAGCCGATGAATATTGGCTTCAAAATCAAATAAAAGCAATTCTGTGAATTTAAAATGAACTCGTCATTAGTATAATTACGCAATAAGGAAATATCTAAGATCTATATAAATAATTAAAGACTTATATAAAAAAAACCTTGAAAATTGTATACTAATGAAAAATAGTTACTAAATTATTTTTAAAATCTTCGAAATTCTTTTGGAAGAAAAATTTTTCAATTATAAAATAAAAATAATCCTACTGATTATCTGTACTAAATCAATAAATTTATCTTTATAATTTGAAGCATCAATAAATGTTTGTGCATACAGTTTTTATGAATGAATATTTTGAGAAAGAAAACAATATTATAATTAGAAATTTAAGTTATAGAAAAAAAGCATAACCTTAAATTTCTTCACAATATTATTACATTAATAAAAAATTTGTCATTTCATTAAAAATTAATAAAAAAATTTTTATTTTATTCAAACATTTTACAAAATTTTAATTATAATTACGGTGTAAATTAAATTAACCAAAACATTTTTCAGTTTAAATTGAAATTATTATTTTATTATTAGTTGTGATTTTTCAACTAATTTAATTTTACGTATTTGCTTTTCTACTTTCATTAAATTATAAGCATAAATTTTAGAATTTGGAACTCATTGCAATAGCGATTTAATTACTTTTATATTAATAATTTCTAAGAAATGATCATAGAACTTTTTCATACATTCATACTGTTCGTATTTGTCTATTGAGTGGAAATATGATTAAAATTGTTATTGAAAGGAGTAATAAAATATCATTAATAGCGGTATAGGAAGGCTTTGTGCAGTAATAGTGTAATATCTTGTAAAGCTCGGTCATAATACTCGAGCAACCCCTTTTCTTACGAAAGAATAAAATTTAAAGTGGCGTCATCGCAAGTAGGATCGCAGTCGAGAGTAAAATTAGTAAAAGAACCGTTGATCACTTTCGAAAAAGAAAAGCAGGAACAAGAGCGAGGAATTACGAATAATATATAAAACTGGAAGGGGCCATACAACTTACCGGTTCCTCGTAGCTTCTGACCGAAATATAAAAACTGGGACATGTCCTCAATGGGGATGTTGCTCTCAACCGGCCTAAAGTGATTGTACAGGGAAGCCGGCATCGATACGATCTTCTTACCACGGTGCTCCATTGAGGCGTTGTTCCTGTTCGACTTCAATGAGATCGACGTTATGCGCCTTCCGTTGTCACTATTGGTGCTACTAGACACAATATATAAATTTTGTTTACACTGGTATCGCTATAATTTTCAGATAATCATCACTATATAAGTTTTGATAAATTTCGACCGAAGATTATGATTGAACGTATTTTTAACGAGATGAAATCCGGATGAAAAAAGATTTAAAAAGTATTAAGCGCTAAATGAAGTAATTAAAAAAACTATTACGTTTACTTTTTTCAAAGTATTGCTCATGAAAATGCATTTATATTACAAGAGTGAAATTTTGTTTTTTTTTATATTTTTCTTTTAATGCAAAAATTTTCTCAATACATATTTTAAACTATATCACTATTTAACAAATTTAATGTAATGTTAAAATTATAAAATTAGTAGATATTAACTTTTTAGTTAATATTTATTCCTTTAGATGTAATTTTTATATACTAAGAGACAATTTTATTGCGAAGAAAGCCTGTCAATGGTGTGAAAGTAGGTGTATGTAAAATATAAATAATATTTATTTGTAAATGTTACATTATTGCAAAAATTACAAAAATTAATAATTATTATTGAAAAAAAATCTTATTAGCATATTTTTCTAAATAATGTGCGTTATTGTGATATTCATCAATATAAATGTTATAATTAATTAATAAAGCTTTTTTTTGAGAACCATTTCTTAAACTCAAAATCTTGTAGAAAAGTAAGATAATATTTATAAAGTAAGACAAATTTTATATGAAAATAAGGAAAAGGACACTTTCTCAAATAAAATAATAAAGTTTTGATTTTGATAAATTGTCAATACATTGATTGTAAATATTAATTTCCAAAAAGGCAATTTGTGTGCATAATACTTTGTTTACGATTGAAATTTTACATTGCAAAAATTGATTATAAACTTTTTTTCACTCAAAATTGGATAAAAATATTTGTTCAAATAAGCTTTTACATTAAGGTATTGGTCGTTGTATAACAGTTTCTACTTCAACATTTCTAGAGACGGGTATTTTCAAGATACGAGAATTTGTCAAGAGCCAACTGCGTATATGTCGCTTTATAATTCCTTTGTTTACAGGCTTTGATACAAGGAAGGAAACAAGGATGGAACTATTACAAGCATGTGGATGGTATTTAACAAGAATTTTGAGTTGCATAATAACATAAAGAAATCATTGTGAAGGCGTATCGATCACAAGTCGATTATTCACGCGAAGTCTGATTGTAAACGTATTTGAAATAGTAATCCATGATCCGGAAAAATCCTTAAAAATATAATTATATAATCATACACAGTCCAATAGAATATCTTATTGCATTTGTTTTAAGTAGGTTTTACACTGATTGGATTGTATTATGCATGGTCAATAATGAAGTATATAAATATTTACACTGTAGTGGAACCGACAAGAGCCTCGATGACGATCTCCTGCGTGTCATTTAGTGAGTCTGGCTCCGGCACAGTCACATATAAACCGTTTTGTGACTCTTGCATCTCTAGAACATCGAGCATATCTGCTTCACTCTCCATAGTCGACTTCCTTCGAGTCGAAGAGCTCCGAGCCACCATTTTTAAGGAATCGCGTCTCCTTTGGACGTTGCGTCTCCGTACCGCCAAAATGCTCCTCAACGCTGGTTTGCTCCTCGCCTTGACTATTGGAAGTTCCGTCGGAAGAGAAATTCGACTCTTGCGGTCATCGTATTTCGCCTGCCCTGTAATCGGAGAGTGGCGTGATTAATTCAATCGAGACCTCCATGATTATAAAATTTAATTAAACGGCAGCACTCCGATAGATTTGAATTAGATTTTTAAAGAGTTGAGAAAGTATTTTTATTGACAATAATTTCAGATCTTGTGACAACTATGCGAGAGAAAAAAATGACCGCTGTTGGGGCAACACGTGCTTTATCCCTGATATATATCTTCGAACAGGTTTTTTATCTTTAAGGATAAATAATGATTTTTTAATTAATGTTTAATAATATATTTCTGTAAACTATTTTCTTAAACGTATCTTCATAATGAAGGTATTTTTTAAGAAACCTTGGCCGATTATTTGAACTTCAAAAAGTGCACTTTTATTCGTTACAATATCTTTACAATTAAGATATTGAAAAATTATGTATTAAAGAACAATTTTGTATACTGGAATTAAAATTTTAGTTTCTTAATGAATGAAACGAATAACAATATCATTTTATTTATACTGATTTTTAAAAATACAATTAAAAAAACAATTTACATCATACATTTTTATTCATTATATATATGTATTGATTTTACTGAAAAATTAAATATAAAATCTGGTTTATCCAGAACTAGAAATAGAAATAAAAATACGGACTCTTACTTTTGTACAAATCAAACAAGATTAAGATTTAACCACCAATAAAAAGATGTAATTTCTATTTTTATGTGAAGTAGAATCAGATCGTTGCGGTCAGCCAAAAAATAAGTAGATATAACTTTCACATCCTGTGACTAATATTAACCACATTATTTTCTTTATTACTAATCACTTGACAATTTTATAATGCGAAAGTGATTTCTTATATTAAATATATGAAACTTCGGTCGCCTTTTACAAAAAACCACATCAATATATATGGACGCATTTACGAGAATAATCTTGGGATTAATCGTCATATAATGCGATATAATTTAGTTTAAAAATTTGCAAAATCTCTAACGTAAATAATTAGGATAAAATCCAGTTTACAATTTTTGTAGAACCACTTTCGCCTTAAAAGCATTGGGTACATGCATTCTTTGGATTCGTACAAATTTCTGATAACGATTAACCTGTCTTATCCGCCGTTAAGTTTACTCGGGTGCGGAGATAATTGAACGTGAAAGTTCAATGCACCACTATTCAACGGCGGTTCTATTTCCGTGTTCGGTAGTCAATGAAATATGGGAGCCTTAAAAGAATCAACAATATACAATCCCAAGGATGTAACGTTTGAGGCCCAGGTTAATTGTAGCCATATATCTTTATATTCTTCTCTTACTCTACTATTAATAGATTACTATTATTTTTTTCAAAAAATACCTTATTCTTAAAAAAAGTAAAAATCGCGCTTTAAACAGTATTTTTAATATCATATTCCATAATATCCTTTGCGCGTGGTATCTGCGTCGAATACTATTAGAATAATAGTGCATCTCATAAATTACGGTCTTCTTCTTATTTCACAGTAGTTTATGAGAATCAATAATTGATTATGGAAATGAAAACATTAATATATGTACGTTAATTTAATATTATTTTTTACCAATATTAACGAAATCAGATTAGCTGAAACAATCTTTTTAAAATTTATAAAATTCTGACATAACAGCTTGATAAGTGTGTGTCAATTATTGAAGATGAAATTTTGAAAGGCAGTATTCATAATAATTATAGGAAAAAGATAATGTTTAAATAGGAAATTTATAATTAAAACTTTTATAAAATAGGATAATTTTCATTAAATTGGTACGATTTGTAAATATTACTATTTTAATATAAGATTAGATATTAGTAAATATTAGCCATGTACAAAACTTTAAAAAATGATTATTTATATTGTGTAAATTCTTTTACTATTATCGAGCCATAAATATAATCTAGAAACATATATATATATATATGCATAAAGAAAGTAAATTAAAAACAGCTACTAAAATATTTGGCAACCTTTTCAAAGGGAACGTCGACACGCTATATATTAAAGCTTGAGTAGCAACCGGAAAGTATCATTTTGTTCATGGTCAAAGGTCATAAGTAGTGGCAGGCCTTTCACAATCAACATACAAACCTGTACACATAAGTATACGGTATTACACAGCAAACGCTTAGGAAAAAGGAGCAGAGTATCGAAGATCTCTGCGGCGTCGAGGCTAATTACACGTCATCTGACGTATGTCTCTAATTAAACTTGAAAATATCTTTGACCAACAATGCTCTATGATTTATTTTCATTTTATTTACAACTATCGTTTCTCGGCCTCACGTTCCGAATCAAACGTCAACCTATCTGTGATTACGTGAAATATAATGAGCATCCTACAAATGAACGTAATTACTATTAACTACTTCCCGTTGATGCAGTGTTACTGAAAATTCATTAATAAGCTTCGTTTCGCTCAATTAACAATATTAAATTCGTTTATTTTAATTTTGAATCAATCATTCTGCAGTGTCATATTTTAAAGTCATAAAAATTCTAGAATATATTTTCATTATGTTTCAGATAATTATATAGTAATATTAATTTAAGAATAAACAGTTCTTATTAAGTAAATTTGTATTATTAATAAAGTGTAATATAAATTTTATTTTTCAAAATAATAATATGACGACTTAATAATTAAACAGCATTAGATTGATTTTTTTTTCTTCCTTTGATAGGACATAATGAATTTCAATTCGATATAACTAATCTGTAATTAATCGATTGCATAATATAATTGTAATGACTAATCTATTTAAAAAACATTAATTAAGGACAAGCAATATTTCCATAAAATATATTAGATCATTTTTATAAAAAAAACAATATTAATTAAGAAAAAAAAATTTTTAATAACAAATAAGGAACAATTATTGTGAATAGCCAGACACGACATCTAAATAATAGTTTGCAGACATAAAAAATGAATTGTAATGAAGAGAGCAATAAAATTAAACGAGAGAAGGCGTTTCCGTTTAGTGATGCTAGAAGCTAAAAACCTAGGACTGATACCTTCAAGTATGATGTGAAAAAAAACAATTCCAATAGATTGAAGTTTAAGTGAACAGAAAAAAGAGAGGGCCGTCTTGATTTTCATGTGTAGCAGTCGCGTTAATTGGTAGAAATTAGTCGCGCGTATCGTCGGGAGCGGCGCTGATCGGAAGTACCGCTAGGGCAGAATATAGCGAAGTGAAAAACTGTATATTCGTGCACGACGTGTATCTTGACGGGAGATCGACGACATCCTCTGTTGAGTTGGATCGCCCTATCATCGAGCCGATCGTAAGCACGAGGACCTCGACTAGTCCTTGGATATGTATTCCCTGACTTGTGGTCGGTGCTTTTTCCCCGTCGAAAGAAATAGAAGAGACAAAAAGAAAGGCAGAAAGAGAGAGAGAGAGAGAGAGAGAGAGAGAGAGAGAGGGAGAGAGGGAGAGAGAGAGGGAGAGAGAGAGAGAGAGGGAGAGAGAGAGATAAAGGCCATCGCGGTCAACATGAGATGATCGATCATAGCCCATTCGAGATTTAACGCGCGACTTTTGCTCATTTTTGCGCGTTCGTAGAGCTCACGATCATAGCCGTCTCTCGTTTTGACGAGGATGATAGTAAACTTAATAGCAATGTTACGTAGATGAGATGAATCGATAAACCACTTGAGTAGGTATAAGTTAAATTCTTCGTAATTTTTCATGATACTCGACTAGATTACCATAACTCGGAAATATTATTAACCGGTCGATCATTTTAATTTTAATTTTTTTTACAGAAGTATTTTTATTAACTCATGCACATGTATATGTATACAAGCACACACGGATGCATAGCACGCACACGCGCACACATGAACTTAAGCAGATTTTAAATATTTGAAATCAATTAACGTATTAACATAGACAAACTGTACTTTTTTTAATTTTATCTTCTACTTCACATAGTGAATTTAAAAATTTTAGTTTATGTAGAAAAATGATGTATCTTTGACTTTTACTTCGAAATATTAAAATGCTTGAGATTTTCTGATCAAAACAATACAAATACAATCCTTTTTTTAAATTAGTTGTTTAGTCATCAACATACATAGGAATTGTAAATTTATTTGCACAAAATAAATTACTGTTATTATCTGTAATTAAAATCATCCATTAAAAAGAACTTCCCTAGTGTGAATCGCAATTTTTATCAATAAATTATTCTTAATAAATGATTGTTAAATCATTATCTATTTTCTTGACCAACTTAAGATAATTTATTTTATTTATCATAGATTTCATTAAAATTTAAAAAAAAAATTGTTTATTTTAAACTTTGATCATAATTAATCATAATAAAAATAGTTTAGTACTTTTTATTTAAATTAAAAAAAAATATTTTTAAAATAATCGATAATTCAAAGAAATAATGAAAAATACGCAATATATATAAATAAAAATATATAAATATAAATAAAAGTAATGTTATTGCGATTGACTCGGATACAAATATTCTTCACCTAGCTATTAAGATAAGAGTTAGAATAATTTACCGCCCCTCAAATAGCACTCATAATAACTGAGATTTTTGTTTGCCATGTAAAATTTGACTCCCTGCAGTATTGGTGCAAAAGACCTAACCTCTTATGGGTAAATGATTCAATTTGCCGGCGGAAAATGATTTTATGATTGCATGTGCTACTTTTTTCAGCTCAAACCGATGTGCGTCTAGTATGAGGCCATTTATCTTCCTGAGCTCTCGAGTCAGATGCACTGGTATGTTAAATACCACTTCGATCAGCAAAACCGTGAAGCTACGGTGCAAAGAAAACACGAGGTGAATTTATAATGAGGCACGTGCTATATGGCCATGTATCCTTCTGTTATTGAAGTATCTTCACAGGTCACAACGACTACCCTGTAAGCTTTCTTGATTTTCTTTCGTGCATCAATAAAATTTGTTTCTACTTCATCGGACCACTTGTCACATACTTGCAATATATCTGGATGGGAAATCAAAGTAGCAGTGGCCTACACGACCAACTGGAAGATAATGTGGATCATTGATGATGTTTACGATATATATAAAAATAATCTATGTGCAATAATTAAACTGCGAAAGAAACTTTATAAGAACGATGAACCCGTTTTAGTAAAAAAATGTGACTGAATCAGAAATATATCCTTTTTTACAAGAGTATAATAGAAAACCATGGTTAAATGTAACTTAGTAATATAAGAGATATTTTTTTAAGTCATAACACATGTGTGACCTAGTTATGAAGCATAATAATTTGGCCTCTTTATTCAATATAGGAATCTTTCGTACAAGAGTTAATTTCAAACTTCAAGTTTACTCTCCATTCACTAAAAAAAGAATTTATCTAGATGAATAATTCATTTTTAAGGAAGAAAAGCTAATCTGTATAATTACTCCAGTTACATTTTATTATGCGTAAATACTATATTCCAATCGTATATGTGCTAAATTACAATATTTAATTTTATTTAGGACTATTTTTAATGAATCATTTATATCAATGGATACTAATAAAGGTAAAAAAGTAGAGCATTATTGGTTTATATATTTCAAGAATTATTTTAAATTGTTTACCGTAATTATTTTTCTAATTTTTTCTAAAACGCATTTTACTCTTACTATAACATTTTTCTAAAAAAATAGCTTTCTCAAACATAACTGTCAATATAACTTTCCTTTTAAAATCAGATTCCTTTAAAAATTTTTATAAAAATGTCAATAAGAGAAATATTTGTAATAATATATAAAAAATTTAATTACTGTTTTTTATTAAAAATAGAATATGAATTAATAATAGTCATTGTTAAGACATATTATATATAAATAATAATAATTATCATTTTTATAATGTAACAGTAAGGGTAGAAGCTAATAAGATAAACGGAACACAAGATTAATATTATATTTATTATAAATTAAAATCCTTCGTGTATTATTTACATTAAAAATCTCTTTTTATAAAGTATGATACAATTTACTAATCGACGAAACTAAAAAGAGCTATGTTAATACAATTTCTTTGTTATTTTTAAATACGTATAGGATATTAAAAATTAAATATACCTATTTTTATACAAGTTTCTGTAATACTTGGAACAAATTTTAACAATTTTTATAAATTAATGTAAAAAATTACTGCAAAAATAAAATAAAGTTTCAGTGAAAGCCCGATGTTCCATCACTGTAAAGTTTCTTCACGTCTCAAACGGAATTGTTATTACGTATATCTTGGTCATCGTCCTCAATATTCAAATATTTTATGAATATTTTAATTTACCATCCTCCACCTCATAGAAAAATGATTTAAATTATCGCTTTCTCAGCGGACAAATATCGTGAAAGGCGTTCTACTGTTAAATGTATGATTTCAGGAAATTCGATGTCAGTAGCTGAAAAATCCTCGAAAATCTTCTTATTAATGCATTTTATTTAAATTCTATGGTAGCTCAGCAATTATATTGTTCAAATGCCTAGGCTAAAAGTTTAGTGCGATAACCTTGAGATTCTTTTACGCTCTTCCTTTAACACATTATCTTCTCTCGTCGTGGAGGTCGATATCTTATGCTGACACTGTATACGCATCCAGCATGTTTCATTATTCTATTTAAATATCCCGCAGTTTATTAAATTATTTTAAACAATAAGTTATACAATTAAAAAATTTGTAAATAAATTTTTAATACATATTAATATAATGAAGCTTCAAATATTGGCAATAATACTAATATAAAATAACATTAAATAATACATTAATGCAATAATGCAATACCACAAAAATACAATAATAAAAAATAATGTATCATTTTAATGAATCAATTTAATGAAATCAAATTAATTTATCTATAAATTAGAATTCATTCACATAATTTAAAAAAAAATTGAAAAATATTCATATAGAAAAATATTGTTTCAATAAAATAATAAACTAAATTGAAAGTTAAAATTATTTTGTAAAAACTTTTTTATTACTGACTGTCATAAAAATATTTTTATTTTTTACAGAATTGAAGAAATTATTAAAATTGCACATTAGTAAAGTATAAAAGATATTAACTTGATTAATTACAATTAATGGACATAACTAGTAAATTAATCAAATTTATTTTAGGTGTAATATTGAATCACATACTTTAATGTTCAAGATAATGACTTATTTAGCGCACTTTTGTTGTATAAAATTATATACGTCCACCCTAAAGAAATAAATTTAATGAAATAAAAAAAACTACAATATGATGAAGAAGTTTTCTATAAGGGTTACAATACTTTTATACCATCAATTTATTTCTAAAAAATATGAGACGAAATATAGCATATAATAACATATTATTACGTATAATAACGAAATATAATATAAGTATATGTTAAAATCTGATTCAAACTTCCATCTTTATATTTAATATATTTTATCTGCTAGGTCGATCTGAATTCAAGAGTTGTGCTTTAATAATTCAAACGATCTTGAGGTTTTTTATTTTCATAAAGTGAATTTTTCGAGTAGTTTTCGAGAAATAATTTTATTGCGTAAAATAAACACACATACACAAACATTTATATACAAATTTATTTGCAAGTTTTCATCCGGAATGAATTAAGCATGCTAAATAAGATAGGTAACTTTGTTAAAAACTTAGAAAATTGTGTAACAATAACGAAGAACAATAATGAAAATATCTTTCAGAAACTTAATATTATATTATATTGAGAAGCATTATTACCCATTGATCCATACTCATTGAAACATATTACTGCATATTAAAAATTAAAAATTATAAATTGCAATCATTATCGATAAAATTCAGTTACCATATACATTAATCGCATATTATTTTTATAAAATCTTTCTTTTAGCATGCAAGCAAACAAATTGATTAACAAGCTCGTAATTATTACAGAAAAGAATATCTCTGATAGAAATAGCACAGAGGTTCTAATAATTGTTGACTAGCGATGAAGATTCGAGTGACCTACTGGTTAATCATAAAACTAATCACCATAAATAAAAGAAAATATATTGGAGGACCAGGAGGACGGAATCTAAGCACCTGTGCACAGGTCTCGCGCTTTCAATAACAATTAAGTAACACCGGTATTCACCAATACGGGTCGGGGAGCAGAGAAGGTTACGTAGAACTCGCATCACGTCAGTATTCGTCTTTCATGAAGCGTGTATCCGTTTCCGTTTGCATTGGAGCAGCAGAGGACACTCCGGTCACTAGACACGGTACGCGAATCCCTACTTCTCTTGTACGCTGAGGGTAATTATGTAACGGAAATTTTCCCACTCGTCGATTGCTGAGTAAACGCCGTACTTTGTTCAAGGGTTATAATATAGGAAAATAACTATGAAAACCGATTTCGCCAATCTGTCGTTTCACACGAATTGCTAACGATCAGTTATCCATTCACTTTCTACATAATGTTTTTGTAAATACATGATATATCGATGACGATTTTTTTTTGTAATTTAAAAAGGACCCTTTCTAATAAACGCGAGGCTCAAACACATACGTATGCAGATCAAATTTACGGCAATCACGGTACTATTAATCAACTTATTTATTACTAATAGGATAAAGGCGTCTAACACGTACACCTGTTTTCTTTCAATCACATTTTTGTTCACATATAACATTAAGTGCATGTAACAAAGCTTCGCTACATACATGTGTGTCATTAAATATTTTATTTTTTATGAATCACTGTATTATCCAATAAACAATACATATTAGAAACAGTACATTAGGAATTTACAACAAATAAATTATTAAACACTATTTATCGTATTTTAAAACTTTTAAAACTTCATTCAAAATCAATTTTTTTTAGTACTTTATTAAAAATGTATTTTAAAAGCACTTTTTTAACGACTCCTATTAATAACTTTATCTTAAATTTATCTTAAATTTATTCTAAAAAAAATTTTTAAGCGAACCTTTTTGATTATAAATGCAATAATTTAAATAATTGTGAGTTTATCTTATTTACTTTAGTTTTTAAGAACCTTTATTTACTTTTATATCTTATTTACTTTTATTTTTAATATACGATACGTAAAATACAATTGTTGTTTCTATTAATTTTCCATTCTTCTAGAGTAACCTTTACAGAAAATAAAACTTTTCTTTTTAAAAGAGCATAGCTTACATTTATAAGGACTACAAAAAACAAAAAAGGGAAGAATATTGAACAGGTGTCTCAAAAAGAAACAATTATTTTAAAAGATGGGAAGGAAGTGTATAAAAACTAACTAATTTAAACAATTTTGAAATACGTACACTTCTACAATATCTGTAAAAGTGATTTTCGATATAATTACAATATTCGTCTTAAAACTATTATTTTATAAATCTCTTATAACACTTGAAATAATTCATATCCGAAATTAATATTAAAGCCTTAATTTGTTAAAATACTAATCACTAAACTTTTGCATCGCATATGAATAAGTAAACTTTGTACCACATGTAATTACAGGAAACTATTAAAGGCAATTTTTAAATATTCTCAATTTATACTTAAGTTATTCTTATTATATAAAAGGCAATAATATTAATACTTGGATAACTCTATGGAATTGTTTTCACTGTTGATGAGTATATTATTTAAAAATATATAACAAGTTTGTAGTAAATCGTTAAAGATTTAAAAATTAAAAATATGTATACGAAAAAATATGTCTCAGAAGAGGTAAAAAATGTTTTAATGTACGTTATAATAATAAGTACCTATCTATTTTACACAATATTAAGATAAAGTCATGATAATGTTTGAAATAAATGAACGAACGAATAAATTATTATAAACAATTCTTTGAATACGAGAAATCTTTTTGACTTAAATCATTGTGTTGAATCAAAGAAATCAGTTAAAACCATAATATAAGCTAAACGTTAGTTATAATCACTTAAATATTGATTATTGCATTAAGTATAAAAAATGTATTTCAATACCAATTATAATATTTGATACATTCATTATAAAAAAATGATAAGAAAAAAAAACAAAATTTGTTCTAATTTCTAACAAAAAGAATTAAAAAATTTCAATAGCTTATAAGTTTTGATAAGGATAAAGAGATGCATGTCAAATGTATGCGAGCATTGTTTGGACTCGAGATTAGGAGTGGTAAGAGACAAGCCACCGTCTTAAATCATTTCCGACCAATGCGTCGTTCGCTTCTAACGTCACTACGAGGCTACGGACTCTAGACGCTCCAAGTCAGCGAGCAGTTACGTGTTTCGGAGATACTATCGTGTTCCAATACTGGGGAGCCGACCGCAACAGCAGCAGCAACAGCAGCGACCAAGCAACATTACATAAGTTTTCCCAGCACAATAGATTCCCCTTGTAGCGATGTTACCAGAGCGGGAGAGAGAAAAACGATGCAGTGGGTGAAAAAGAATTGGAAAAAGGGAGAAATAGGGGGGAGAAGGGAGATCCATTAAATTCTTATGTAAATACACTGACGAGGAAGGGTAAAGTGAGAAAGAGTGAGAGAGATAGGGAGAAAAAGAGAGAGAGAAAGAGAGAGAGTGATAGAAAGGGGAGAGGGAGAGAAGAATGTAGGAAGAGGAAGAGGTTGAGGAGAAAACAATGCCTCTTCCCGGACATATCCCTCATCGAAATGCTTGAAAAAGTGCAGCTACCCTTACCCACGTTATGCATATCCTCTGTTTACCTAATGTAACCGAGTTCACGAGGATTGCATTCCGAATCTCTTCCTTTCTCACAGTATTTTATGTCTGTTTTTACCCCACCTTGATGAATCTCAAGTTAAACCCAACGTTGATCTTGAGAATTCAAGGTAAATATCTATACCAAAGAATGACGCTTCTGAGGATTCTTTACATTATTGTTTCAACCTATCCGTAATGCAAGATCAGATATAATTAAAGTAATTTCATTAATTACACATTCGTTTTTAATAAGATTAAAACATTCAATATTATAAATTTGTAGTTTATATAAAATTAGGTTCCTCATCAATTCAGAATCAACTTTATATATTAATTTAAGTACATTGAAATTAATATAATTTATCTTTATAAAAATAAATGCTTTTAGATTTATAGATTTTTATTTTAAATACGAACAAACAAAAAATCTATCGTCCATTTAACAACATTTCAAAATTTGATTACGTGCAATTTGAAAACAACGTTTATCTATAAAATACAAGAAATTAAAAAATTTTTCATGCATTCTTTTAAAGGAATAAGCTAAATCCAAATGTAAGATTTACAATTTTTCACTTTCTTAAAAACAAATGTTGGTAAATTTTCATTAAAATAAAATTAAACAGTTTAATTTAGATTTTTGATAAATATTGAATTGTCGATTTAAAAGAAATATTTGGTATGTCTACATTCAAAAGATGACTAAACATATTTGACTAAACAGTATAGTATACAAATGATCATTAATTCAATGTATGCTTCTATCACTTTTTAAGATTAATATTAAGAAGATATAATTTTCATACATTGTAATATGAATTATCTGCTAAAATTTGTATCCACGAACAGACAAAATAATAATGTTTATCGATACTTGGTCCTTATTTATCTCAGAAATCGTTAATTATAATGTAATAAATGTGGTTTTCGTAACATTGTTTTTTAATGAATGAATTCTTAGAATTTGAAAAATACAAGCTGCAAATGTAAACATTTTCTTATATTTGATAATTGAAAAATGCTGATTAATCACATAATAAAAATCCGTCACTAATACAATATTTATGATTTCGCATTATGGATTATAAAGTTAATCAATTTATTTTAAAAGATTAATAGACGAAGTAAAATAAATTTTTAATTTTCATAAGACTCTCATCATCGTATTAGTGTTCAAGTTTATTTTATGAATATGCTGTTTCTGTACTCACACATCTTATGAATTAAATGCAAAATAAATAAGATGCGAAGTAACATAACAAGCGACTCAATTATCTGTACGGAAAGAATCAATCGTTAAAGAGTTATATAAGGTTCTGGATGAGACGTGTTAAAAATTGTAGCAGTTCGATGAGTGCAGGAACTACCTTTGGGTTAAGATCACGAGCAACCGGATTTTACGATCGCAGCAACGCACAGTGTTAGGCATTGCCCAAGTAGTCGTGCATTGAGAAAACCGGCTATTCAGTTCTCTTTAAGCTTCATAAAAGGAACCTTTTAACTGTTTTCCTAACGATTGAGTGCCTCTGAATTGCAACATGCACATGTCGACGGAGACATCCTTAGAACAAATCAAATCTTTCACTTGTACCGGGCACATGAGCCGCGAAGTTTAGGATTTTCGAGTTGGTGATACACCTCTGGATAACAGAGAATGGAGAACAGAGAATAGAGAGAGAGAGAGAGAGAGAGAGAGAGAGAGAGAGAGAGAGAGAGGAAGAGAGTGATAGAAAGGGGAGAGGGAGACAGCGCACTAAAGGGCGGGAGAGGGAGGGAAGGAGATAGAGAGAGACAGACAGACAGACAGAGAGAATGAGGAAAAGGTAAACTCAATGCTAGGTCGTAGCCCTACGAGAGGGGAGATCACGATCAAGATCATTGACTCCTGACGAATGTAAAACGAGGCGAGCAAGAGGAGCTCGTATTTGTATGGATAGGTGGATGTTCTCGTTTGTATTTGTGTGCGCGCGTATCTACATTAAAGTTTTCAGAGCAGAAGCTTTTGTAACCAATTAAGCATTCCCTTTGGGAGTGGAGGTTATTCAAATTTAAATGGGCTCCTAGTCTCATCTAATAGATCTTACAACTACATCTTACAGATAAAAAATTTTATTTTAATTAGAGCAGAACGGTGGATTGAATCATTGTTTTCAAGGTTAAGTTTGAAAATATTATTTCACTCATATTCCCAACCAAGGTTACTGAGAATGGTTTGTAAAACAGTTTTTGTCGAATATTATGGGAATGAGTTCTATTATCCCATGCAAACAAATATATAATTGGCATATATAACCTCAAACAGAATTGCTTATATTGCGTATAATCCCGATTTATGGTAGATATTAATTTAGCAATACAACTTCTTCACCTGCAAAACTAACTTGTTTTATATTAATGTTAAAAAACTTTAAACTTTTAATGAGTGAGCAATATTTCATTAGAATAAAAAACTCGGGCGATATAAAATTATTAATAAATTACCCTTTTATAAGTATATAATAGAAAAGTACTGTTTTAGTGCTTCGTATAAATATAGAAACTCGCAAGTATGTAGTCGAAGATACTGATGGGCAATTAACTAAAGTTTCTTATTCGGATGTAGATGGGAGAAAGAGAGTTGATGAGAAAATATATTGGCAGAGCTCAAGATCGGACGAATGCCTTATGCTGCTTATATATTGAAGCCAATGATTTGAGAAATACGATGCGAATAATGCTGTCAGGCGCTATCTGGTGGTAAACAAGAAAAGCTGACAGTATCGAAAGCCATTTTTATGATATATTTTTTAAAAAATATTTGTCATTCATTTAAAATTATTGCACTAAATTCTACTAGCTTATATTTAATATTAACATTAGTACATGAAAAAAAATATATAGAATTTGTTTTGTATGCAGGGTTTACATAAAAAAAGAATTTATTATACTGAGTTTATTTTCAAATGTAACTGATTAATGGCAAACAAGGTAGAGATTCCAATTATGCAGTACGACATTGATTTGATGTAATGAATATCTAATTTGATGTAAAATGTTGCTTTGTTGCATTAATGGCTTTATTATATCAGTGTACAATGTTTAAAAGTTCATTGAAGGAATTTGTAAAAATTCATTAAAACCCTCTAAATTATCATTAAAACAATACGTTATTATTATTATTATTAAAACAAATTTTTTATATTTATATTCAATTATGCTTACATTATTCATAGACTGATACGAATTTTATCTCCTACAAACATCAACTCAATAATTAACAAAAAAACTTTGGTTAGTGCCTTTTGGTTTTTAAAAATATTAACTGAAATAGAAAAGTTTTTTTTATTATTGTTTATACAGAAGAAATTTTAAAAAATTTTTGTTTTTTGAAGAGTATCAGTATGTCTAAATTCCATTAAAAATAATAGTTTAAAAAAGGTGTAAGGCATATTATAATACAATACAAATGGAATACAAATAATAGAGATTTAACGGTGATATAAATGCTACTTAATATTTTGAAGCGCATTATTGGCTCAAGTGGCAGGTTTATATTTTATCGTTCCTTAGTTGTAACAACTAACCCGAAGCATTACATAGAGGACTACCATTTAGACATTCGGTTGCTCTTAGTTAAATAAATAAGGAAATTAAATCTGAGCTCCATCTGACACGCAAGCAAAACATTAAGAATTCACGCGAGTTTTATGTCGGAAAATGAGACGCCGTCTCGCCTCCCAGAGTCGTCTTCATTTCATGTACGCACGCGAGAAAACGCGTACGGCTCTCGGCCGACGCTTCGAACGCAATTAATATAATGGACTCTCGAGACTCTCGACAAGCCAAGACGAAAATTATACGCAGCTCCTCTCCGACGCCCCTATCGTTCTCCCTCCCTAGCGTATACACAAACACTCCGTTTCTTTCTCCCTCCCACTCTTTCCCGCTCTTTTATCATTATTATCTATCTTTCTTTAAATCGCTCTTTCCCCCCTCTCTGTCTTTCACTCACGTTCACGGTATAACGATGTGATTAAAAGAATCCCTACTACGTAATCGATGCTCAAAGTCGACGACCTTGGACGAGGCAGTGGGTCCAGGTAGACCTACACGTGAGAAAGGAAGGTCAAGGGTAAGCGTCACGCACGAACCGGCATCGAAATCACCCGACTCCCACAACACAATACAGCTAGAGGAAGTGTGTATCGTTTGAGAATTTTTACGGAATCCTAATAGCTAGGGATCAGCCGCTAGTCGATGCTATATTTCTATAGATATATTCAAATTGCCCTATTGGAAGTGAATTATAATTGTCAAATACTCGACCGCTTTTATTAGTTATTACATTATCCATCAATGTCCCTAATGAAAATGTACAATATGTTTTTATACAATTTCATTAACAATTAAATCCCTTCATTACAGGCACCTTTGGGTATTTTAATTTATTTATTATAGCACCCTATTTATTTAATTTTAGCATACTCACCTACGCTCATATATAGCGTAATATTATAGACGAATTTTTAAGAACTATTACGAGCAAAAGTAGCTTTTATCATTTTAAATAAAGACAGTTTCCATCTTTTTAACGTTAAGATTTTCATGAAAAATAATTTTTCAATTTTGTAATTTGTAATATACATATTATTGGGGAATGCTGTATTATAAATATATGTATTCAAATTATCAGTCTACTCATATAGTTTTATGTCACCGCTTTTGCACATTTTCATGAATAATTTAAAGGCACTTGTAAGTTTTTAAATAACAAATTTAAATAACAAACTGCTGCCTATAAAAATATATGTACATTGAAACAATCTTAAAAGTATAAACTGTTTATAACACATCGTCATTTTATACACTCTTGAAATTTGTTTATACTTTTTGTAATATAAAAATTATTTTGTACCCTTAATATTTATGATGAGCTGTGAGTTTCAAGTTTTATATATTTTGAATCAAATGAATGTAATAAATAAGCTACGAAATTGAAAATGCTTTTCATAATGTTCTTTCTACTTTTTGATAGAATTTGAACAATAAATAATAAATACTTGATAGAACTCGCAAAAAATTGAGTACATATAGAAGAAATATCATACATGTATAAAATATCGTAAAAATAAGTAATTCAAGGTTTTGATTATTAGAAAAGTGTGAAAAAGCGATTCTTCTAAATTCCGAGTTCATTTAAAAAGCAAAAAGAACGACAGCGGAAAAGATTGTCGAAGACAAAGTACGTAAGAGAACTCGCATTGCCATGTGGCCACACAACAATCCAATACCTATTGTATTCAGTATCTCAGTAACTGCTGGGCCTTTTCTTTACCAAAAAACTCCACCCTTATGTTCACTAATAATACAGCGGGTCTACTCTTTTATTTTATTTTATTCCTCTCTTCAAGCCACGCCAAAAAAATGCAATGGGTAATCAAAGTTGACCCTCGAACAATCGCAGTAGTGATGAATCATCTGATGCAGTGGCAGCAATGGTGCCGAGATTATCTCATCATATTGTTCAAGTTGAAATTTATAGTTTTATTATTTTTCCGTTGTTGCTTCCCTTTATACCCACAACCTTCAACCTACACACGATTGTATACAGCTCCATCTTTTAAACAGCGGATGAAGGAATGGACAAACATCCAAACCCTTATTGATACGAAGTTGATCCTCGATAAGAAAGCCGTAAATAAAAAGAAATTTAAAGTCTAATTTCTTCGAGAATGAGGTCACTTATTGTTACGGAAGAAATAATCAAAGGAATCTGTAAAGAAAGATTATATTAACGTAGGCCGTAATCCAGTGAACCAAGAAGAATAAGGACAAAGCCATATTAGCAATGAGGGTATTTAAAGTGTTCGAATAAGTAGCTACCAGCAACGAAAGATAAAAGAGAAAGCAATAGGGTAAGGTATTTGACTCAAATGACATTGATAATTGGAATAGGAGACAGTTCTTCAAATGTATAGCACTGAAATATTAGAGTTAAACATGGATATAATTTTTTGTAAAAACATAGATATAATTGATAATACAATCACGAATTTCGTAATTATTCAAAGGAAACACACTATTTATTGACTTTTATAAATAAATACCTTTTTTAATCAAAAAATTTAATTTAGCATTTATGAACTTGAAAAAAGATGATGAAATATGAAAAATCCAAAAATAAATTTCGCTTTTTTGAACAAAAATAAGATACATCAAAGAAATGGTACCATTTTTTTAAAATACACAATAAGGGTTCACTTCAAAAACTATTATTGTTATATTTTAAAAGTAAAATGTATATATTCTACATATTTAAAATATAAGTGATTTTTCAGGTCTTAGAATATAATATTATAAAAAACATATATAAAGCAAAAAATAAAAACATATGCATTTTGAAATTCATCATGAAAAATAAGTAGAATGAACTACCGAGCTTAAAAATTAATTAAGTTTTTGTTGTAAACTATAGATAAAAATTAATCATAGGTATGTACAGTCGATTCATAAACAAATTATAAATTAAAAAATTGCTGATGTTCGAGACTTTCTCATATATTGTATAAAGTATCCTTAGTATCACTCATTAAAAGCTAGCATTACTACCTCCGTTGTGCATAGGGACACAAAATGTTGTTCTTTTAAAATTAAAATATTTCAGTGACTGTAATGTCACCTTGGATAATATATTTTTAACTTAAGAAACAGGGTGGCACCATTAAATAGAATCATCTTTGACTTATGATTGCAGCTTTCGAATAATTCTTATTTAAATTGATCACATGATAACGAAAGCTTCTTGGGTTTAAAAACCCATGTACATATTGTTTAAAATAAAAATTTTTAATAAATCTTATACGATAGAATTTTTATGAGATTGTCGGGCAAATTCAAAATTTAACGATAGCAGAGTTTTTCCATTAATTGCGATTGGAAGAAATCTTGCGTCTTGCTGGACACATTAAAATTATTTTGATCCTTTACGCAATAACAACGAGTTTCGTATTGTCATAAGGTCGTATTATTGCGTAAATTATTACTATGTGTATAATAATCGTAGAATAATGAATGTAATGCTGTCATGCTGTATTTAGTGGGATTGTCTTGATGTAATATTTAATATACGTGAGTTTTATGCATTTTGAATTTCTAATACTGTAATTCATTTACAATTAAATATATACAATTTTACCAACATTTGCCTAAAGTTCTTATGAATAAATTATCACTTCATAATGTCGTTCTTTATAAAATATGAAAATTGAATAACTTGTGCAAAGTACGTAAATATGTTAAATAGTCAGTAAATCATTTATTGTTTGTATTTGTTTGGCAAAAATTTACTTATTTTACTTACATTAGTTACGTATTTAATCACTCTAGAATTCATATAACAATATTAAATATTTTATATTTAGTGTTTGTGCAATAGTAAAAAAGAAATACTTTTCAGTATTATTATTAATTTATGGTATTTATATACTATGGTTTACTTCATTTATCATAAGAATAGATATTTGAAAAACATGTTTTCACTATGTTCTTATCTATACGCGTAGTGAAAATATATTTAATTAGATTTATTCGTATTCGTACTCATCTTTAATCAATGATTGTGTAAATAACCTTACATGAAAACATATGTGTAATATTACTAAGTATATAAAAGAATTTTAACTAATTGTAATTGTTATTTATAGGCAACAAATAAAAATAAATTAAATTTTTTACTTAATTATGTAAAAAATTATGTTTTAAAAATTAATTACGTAATTTTTTTGAAATATCAGTGTCCGTTATTAATTTTAATATTGCCATTAGTTATTTAAAAAACATTTTGATTATTAACAAAAATTCTGTAGGGGAAATTTTTCTATAATGATAATAATATTATAATAATGTTAAAAATATTTTATAATTTGTTTACAAAGATAAACCACTTTATATAAATCAATCCTCAATAAAAATTTTAATATATGAATACAGTAATTATTTTATAAGTTGAAATGAAATTTCAAATGTTTTTAATGAAATAAACCTAATTTCAGATGATAATAGTAAGACGTACAAAATTATTATATAATTTAGATATTTGTATATATAATGCGAGTTTATAATATTTAATAATCGTTGATAAATGAATAATAATTACGTAATAAAAAAATTATCATATATAATACAGAATGATAATTTTATATGGAAAAACGAGAAAAAATATGCTCAATAAAACTATAAAAGAAATTAAACCTATCATTAAAAAAAATTTCTTAATTATTTTGATAATTAAGAAATATATCGGACTTATATTTAATTTATTTTAAAATTCATAATGTTACAAGAAATGCAACAGCTTCTGAAAATAGGTGTTTATTAAAAAATCATTTTGCAATTAATGCAGCTTTAAATCGAGTTGTTAGGCGAGACTAAGGAAATGACATTCACAGAGTTCTCAGTCTGATAAGAGTCTCATGAACTAAAACACTTATTAATGAAGTATTCTATTGAAATTAAATCCAGAAAATGGATCTTAAAAAAATTATCTGTGACGTTGGCTTACTAAACCCACCATAGATATATAAAGAAAAAGCCACGACAGATAAATTTAATAAAAAATTATCTGGTAATTTCAGATACGCAGAACTCTCTCGTTTTAAATGAACTCGCAGATAAGAAAATAAGAGATCCTTCGGTCGGGCTAAAACTTCCTCCTTCCCTTAACGCCTGCCAGCTATATACTTCCCTTTACCCTTCTCTTGTACTACCAAACGGAACTAATGGACTTCCAGGAAGAGAGCGGCTCATCTGTACAAAACAAGCGCGGTGAAGGTCGAACCAAGCCGACGTTTACACGGATTCGCCTAAGTTCTAAGATTGCTACATACGGTGGTCGACCATCACTCCTGTTTTAAAAGAAGTGTAGAAGGTAAGATAAAGAAAGAAAGAGAAAGAGAGAGAGAGATATAGAGAGAGATTTACGAGAACTGCACCTGCTTCGGAATGCCCATGCTCTTATACAATGGACCGCGGCTCGTAAATTGGATCGGCGCACAGATGCTGCTGCTGCTGCTACTTTCTACGCAACTCCCGCGCATGCGCGAAGCTTTGATCACCATCCGATTTTAACTTCCTATGTAGATCTCCTAGCGTCCTCTACACGCCATGCGTATTCTTCGTAAGCACACCTGAAAAATCTTCGGTCGTAGTCGACGAAGGTGAATGTACGGATTAAAAGAAGAAAAAGCCTTAAACATAAAAGTTGCGCAACACGCGGAGTACAAGTTAAAAGAGTCGAGAAATAAGAAGTTGGAGGAAGCAAATACATTGTTGGCACAAGCGTGAGAGAAAAGACGCAACAAAGCTTCAAAAATCTATAGAAAAACATTATTTGTTACCAGCAATAAATTTTCCTCGGTTCACTTTGATTAAGTTTCATACGAAACCGATGGCGACTAATTGTCTCGAAGATGATGGAATATATAAACTAAATTCCGTGAGCTACTTTTATTTACGTAATTTGAATTTACATGCAAAATTCCTTGTTATATTTCACAACTACTTCAAAATTATCTCATTTTGCTGCGTTATTTAAAAAATAGGGACAAACTTATGTGCCTGAAGATCATGGGGGTAAATCAATTATATGTACGTATACCATAAATTTTAATATTACTTCATAAATAACGATAAATTTCTTCTTTTTGTACATTTTCAATTTCGAGAGTTCCGTGAGGCTAGTAGCTTCCTTTGGCGAAAATTCGTAAGAACGGTACTAAATATTTTTAAAAATTACCGCAATATTTATTGAAATTGTTATTATGCAGATGAACAGTAATTTCATATTGCACGCAATACATTGTACTATAATTAGACTTACATGACGAAAAAGACTTACGCAAGTATCAATTTTTGCAAATCTCCATATACATGTGGAATATGTACAAAAAAATTTGTGGCTTTATTCTTTTCACACGTATATATGATTTTTGTTCCTATATAATTTTTCTTTTAAACGTAATTAAAATTTTCTAACGTATTTCAATAATTTATATACGATTTTTTAATATTTTAAAATCATCATCTTGAAATATACATTTATTATATTCCTTTGATAATAACAAGGGATTATTTTTAATGAAAATATACATCAAAATAAATTTTAATAATTAGTAAAAATATACATCACACACATTTTATCAAGTAATAAGAAATTAAATAAATACTGTATAAATATAAAAACCAATGTCATCTTAGCAATGCAAATTTAGTTAACTTGTACAAGAAAATTCAAATTGATAGCTGTTACTTTTCAGCACAACGTTATCTTGGAATTACATGATATTGAGAATTATATTATAATTGTAATTTCCTATAAAGATAAGTATAAAATGAATGGTAATCGTGATATTTAAATATTTATGGATGAAAGTAGCGTCAAATTTTACTGCTGAATTAAAATAGTTATCTATGATATTAAACCATGTTACTGCTATTCAAATAAAAACTGAAAAGTCGTAAGGTATAACATACTAGCTTAAATTATCACATAAACTGTGCAATAAGAGGTAAGCTTGCTTTTCATGGTAATTAGAAAAGTTAATGGGAATCCTTAAATGCGGAGGTCGATGTCACACTATCCAATGTTTAAGTATCGCCAGCGACACCGAAGAACTAATTGATCGGCTTCTCACTCGCGCTTCCCCTCGCTTAGATTGAAGAAAACGAAGAACTTGCTACACACGTACATCAATATATCGTATGGATACACACACAGGTGCTCCCCCCCCCCGCAGCCGCGTTCTCTAGCTCACCACAGACGGAAGCAGAAACCGCGCCTGGGTTGTTGGATGCAGGATTCTTGGCAGCAGGGGAATATAGAAGGAGCACTTCTCAGGATACGTGTGATGCTGGGGAACCGTCAAGGCTTGATTTAGAGGCGGATTCTCCCGTTCGCGGAGGAATCGCTAGAAAGAACGGGGGGAAACCGAAGCAGTAGGAAAGAGGAGAAGCCACGAGAGGAAGAAAAAGTCTCGGAGACGAAGGGGAATGAACGGAAAGATAGCCAGGCTAAGAACGAGTGAGAGAGAGAAGAACGGAGCACATGCCTCGGCTCGCTCCGATTGCCACTTGTGCACACGTAGAAAAGAGCTAGTGGAAAACAAGGAATCTCGATGGAGTCAGAGAAATAACCATCTATAATTATTTTCGAGCGGGTGCTAGCTTTAATAAGCCTTCCTCATCCATCCCATAGTTTTTACTTGTAGCCAATCAATGAAGTGACGATATTAAAGCCAAAAATTTTTCCATTAGTGTGTATTATGTACGCGTTGATAGTATCGACCTGAATATTGATGATGCCGCATTGCACAATGAATACCTATATTCTTTTCAATGTTCAATTCTTTTTCATTTTTCCGTTTAATCCAATAATCCTCATATATTTAATGAATTTTAATTTTTTTAATATTTCGAATAATTAATCATTAATTAATTAGATCAATGCATGAGGTGGCATCAATTTTAATTGAAGCTGCATACAGAATCAGAAACTTTCAAGACTGTTACTGAAATTCCTTATTTTGAGGAAGTAACCACTTTAAATGAAAAATATTACCAACATAACAACTGTATGAATAATGGTACAGATTGAATACCGCACACTTGATAAAGTACGAAATTATCTGTAATTTAAAAAATAGCTCAATATCTTATATTGTCTTTAAAAAATACAATTTTTTTAATTTGTAAAGGTAAATTTACAAAAATATTTATTGAAATTAAAGGAAAATTGAAGTTAAAGCTTTATTATAAATTTGATAATAGAAATTTGAACTCCGCATTAAGTTAGACGTTGCAATAGTGACTAGATCAGACCAACAAGTTTTGATAGCTTCGATAATTCAAGAGATCGGTTTAAGAGCATAGAGCACACACAGAGCGCCAGCTTAAAAGTTTGGTTTCATTGCGACATTAAGTACTGGCCAAATAGGACGATGAAGTTAGAAAAGGCTTAGCCCGTAAGAGGTCAGCTTCCTCCGTTACTGTACGAAAATCCCTGAATCGTATATACATCTCTGACTCTATGTTTCATTAGTTCACTTGCCGCGGGGTACGTGGAGTAAAAAAGATCATTGTCTTTCCTTTGTTTGTGAGTTTGTATTTGCGCATGCGCTCATTAGTTCGCCTGTCTTCGCTTTTCTTCGTGCAAGTCCTTACACCCCTAGGTTATAATAAACCTTGTGCAATACCCATATCTGGCTTTTAGATTCTAGGTAGTATCTTTTCTGATTTGTCGCTTATGTTACGTCTTTTTCTACCGTAAGAACTGACTAGTGAAATGGATTTTCATACGAATGAAGAAGGAGATCGTCTGTACGGCTAGAGACGGCTGAGTAGGGCAGGAACAGGTGGAATCGAATCAAACCTATATTTTGCGCGTACGTGAATGATGGATCAGATAAACAAAAGATTTTAGAATTTTATTACAGCTAAAGCTACTTTGCCCAGAAAAGCACTTTTACTCGATGACGGAGCTTCCAATATATCTCGAGACAATTTTCCTATACGAAAAATTTCCAGCATCTACGCTTTCTTTGGAAGCAACTTTGGAAGGCTTTTAGATTTAATTTAACCTTGTTGAGGGAAGATGTTAAGTGTGTTTTAGATTATGTAAAATTATATTATTTACCCAACAGTGTACCATTAATATTCTTGTCATTGTTCAATTAGTTTTTACAAACTTTTGTTTTGCTCATTTGAATTTTTTTATTAATTTTTAATTTAAATAAAAATAAACTATACATTTTAAATAGAATGTTCTCGCTTTATCCCAGTAAAAGATCCATCCATAAGTTGACGTTATTGATAGTTTATTATTAATTATTTTTCAGATTAATTTTCTTTTTTTCCTTCAAATTTTTTTCTATAATGAGTTGTATAATGCAGCTTTGCTAATCTAAAACTCATCATTAGTTCCTTTATTGACTTTATATGGAACCAAAAAATGACCTTTCATTCTTTACAGGTTAATGACACCGTTGATTTACGTATAATACTAAGTATTTCTTGATCGTTTTTGAAGCGATGTTCACTTTGATAAATATACTCTCTTATATATGAAATACTAATATCATGTGTTATTTATTACTTTCTAGCTAAGAAATTGAAGTCAGACATTTTATATTAATTTTAAAATATAGAACACAAAAAATGCTGATAGACATATTTATTTATAGTAATTTTATAATATAAAGTTACACCTTAAAATGTACTGAATATAATCATGATTGATCAAGAACAAAATATTAAATGTAGTATCTCGGTTAGTATAATCTATACTTATTAAATATAAATTGGATTTAACTGCAGTAAAAGCAACTAAGATTAATATCTTGATCTATAAAAATAAAAAAAGACGTAAATACATACTCTAAATGACAATTAAAAAAAATTTCGATTCAAATATCTATAATCTCTGAAAAAAGAAGAAACTTTGAAATAAATATAAGAAGTAAACACTACCTGTATTACTTTTCATATATAAAACGGGTTACTATACTTTTTTATTTAATAAATTTCAAATGAAATATATTCTTTTCTTAATGACGTTCAATTTTTTATTGAAACTGTAGTTAATACATTTATATTACTTTATTATATAACTTGATTTATTTTTTGTGTTAAATATTTCGGAAATGTATCATTTTTGGTTTATTTAAATGTAAAAGGGATTTTTATAGGGCTATTTCAAATCTTAAATACACTATTTCACATAGTATTTCGTTTAATAATAAATAACAAGTTTGTAAAAATCAATTAAAATCGAATACATATTTATTTAAATTGAAAAAATATCATACTGTATTAAAAACATATGAATATATATTATAATAAATGTATAAAATTTTATACAATACATATTACAATAAGCGCAAAACATTTATAATAGAATTCTATTTAAATCATAAAAATTAGTTTAAATTTTTTAATTAAATAAAAATATACAAACATTAAAAAATTTTAACGAAAAAATGACAACTTATACTGAATGTAATTATAATACTAATGTGAAATTATCCATTGTCCAATTATCTATATAATATAAAAAATTCTTATAGTAAGATTAAATAATAATGAGATTTGTTTAAAAACAATATGCTTATAGTAAAAAAAATATGGAAACAATTTACTGTAAACATATTAAATAATTACCTTGGATATAAAAAATGATTATGATTGTAGTAGAAATATGATTTGTAGAAAATCGTTCTTAATTATACATATGTAAAAAAATGTATTTAAAGTTTTTTTAAATTAAAATAACAAAAGCAAAATAGATATATTTAAATATTAAAAAATTCTATATTATTTATGATTGATATTCTATATTTATTATATTTACATATACATATATATTTACAAAAATTAAATTTCTTAAAGCATTTTAAAAGTAATAAATAATAGTTTTTTAATAACTTAAGAAAATTCATAAAAAAATTTTTATTTTTATTTTTTATACAATATATTATATTTTCTAAAATAAAATTAATTACATTTATTTTTCATTATCGAACTATTTCAAGAAATAAAACAATCTCAATAATTTTCAAATAAAATGTCTCAATACTCTTATCAATTCATTATTGTACTTAAAGACATATTTGAAATGTTTTAAAATAATGTTTAAATTTCAATGCAGCAATTATAATGTAATTTACAATAGCTTATCAAGTATCACGTTATTATACAAGCTATTACGGTTTTTGATACAAATAATTTATTCCAATTTTTGTTTAAAAAATTTTTTCTCATAATATTATTAAACGTTTAATGTATAGTTACTAATAAATTAAATGATGTTTTTATTTATATATTCCATTAGATACATATGTAATCTCAAAATGAATTTGATTGATCTCAAATAAAAATTCAATAGCTGAAGCGATGGTCGCCACATAAATTAAATTACGTTCAATAAAGTGTACATGAAATAAAATATTAATTTTGATCATTAGTTCTCAATAATAATAATCTATACATTTTATAAATAATTATTAAGCAATTAATAATTCATAAAATGCTTACAATTTTCTAATCTATATGTAAGAATACGTTTTTATTCAGACTTAAGAATCTTCAACAGTTTTTAACACTACTGTACTGTTTTATATTTATGTTTTATATTATGCACAATAGAGATTGCGCATTTTTAATATCATTAGGTTTTCTTGCCTTTCTCAATAATTGTGGAAAAGCTATAAATATGTACTTAGGAAATAAAACATAGAAATCATCTAAATTTCAAAATAATACACCTTTGAAATAAAAAACTGCAAAATACTAATAAAAGTAAAAATTTTGATAAAATTTTAATAATGTTCAATGATCCGTTATAAAGTTTATCTATTTTTTGTCTGTCATTATTACTTAAATATTTATTCTTATATGTGATACTCAATAAAAACGCTTTTTTAATACATTTTCTTATTACAGTAATTAAAAATCTTTATTTTTTATTTAATTAATAAGAATTTTATTCTCATCATTTGAAGTTTTAAGATTTCAAGAAAAATGAAATTTCATAAATGTAATTATTTATTTCATTAGTAAAGTCAGGTGTATGGAATTACTAAGAGCATGAACTAACAATAAACAAATTGATATTTTTTCAAATTGAAAGCATATCTTTTTATTCATTAACACAAAAAATACATAAAAACAGTGAGATTACTCATTAAACGTAATTTATATCAATAATATCATTCTCTCATTCTCTCTTCCTCCAGCCTCTGTTATTTAATTATCATTTTATCTATGTAAAATATGGCTCGCACAAATAGAAAAATGGGCTAAACCTTTTATGCTTGCTTCGTCCCTTGTAACACATTTCATTGTATCACCATTTTTCAGCGTCTTCGACTACTAGTCACGTTTACCATTTACGAACAGCGAAAGCATTTTACTCTAAGAAACGTATTTTCAATGAAGGAAGCTTCCTACAAAAACGATCCTCATAAGTCAAACGCTTGCAGCATTTGGTTGTATCGTGAACTTACTCACAAACTTATTCCATTAAAGCACCACTATATAACAGCATACGTTTATCGCATATTCGACAATAATTCATGTTCCAGACCTGACTAACTTTTCTGGTACTATTAAAAATAAATTTCGAGGAAATAATTCTTTCCTTATACATTACCAATGACAAACATATGTTGAAAGTTTATTGTAGTAGATCGTCATGGATTTAGTTCATGTAGTATTTTACCAGTTTTCTTTTTTTATGTACATTTTCAATCTGCATATACCAAAGACCTCCTCTTGTCAACGGAATAAATAAAGCAAGTGAAAGCTGGTACAAGGCTATATAGAAATGCAAGGAACTTCTGAAGCTGCCGTACCTTTTGTCGGCAATTTAGTCATTAGGAAGGGTAAGGCGTTTTTTAAATATGATGGACGCCCGATTGATACAATTAGTCATTAGCATATGAAGTTTGGCCTAACAAAGAAATTTTTAACTGCGAATTTGACTACAGTTAACTTTATTTCAAATGTTAAATGGCGATCCAAGATTAACTTATTTTTATGAATTTATAATAATTTTTTAAGAATAAACTTTGCTCTTGAAAACTAGACATAATCTATAATTTTTAATTTATTAGACTTCATTAGATTTGTTTTAGCGTGTAATGCTTTATGAATGTGTTATTTCTTTTAAAAATAATGAATGTGAAATAAATTAATTTTTCTTATCTAATAAATTTATTTTTTATATTTTAATAAACGATTTTTTTTACTGAAAAATATAATTCTACGAATTTGTTCCATTATTTTTGTATTATAATTGAATATGAAAGCAATCATTTTCAAGAATTCTTGCAATTTCAAAAGACCACTAGATTCATAAACTAAAATGAATTTTAAGTGATACTGAGTAGAATATGTCTCTAATAAGCTTTTAATTTCAGACAAAGGGTATTTTGATCTGTACATATTTTCTAATTAGCTAGAACTATTTTATAAATTATAAATAAGCACTTTTTTCTTTTAATGAAAATGCGCCCCGGAATTGCGATGTTTTTAAAAATTCAGAATGTGGTAAACTCGCAGCTACAGACATGTTTTAAAACTAAGCTTATTTATCAACTTAAAATCAAAACATAAGTAGAATTTTCAAAGGATCTTCAGAACACGTGTAATACATATCAGTGATTCGAAACTGAACAATGATTAATTAAGAAAGGCGGTCAGCTTAATCGCAGCAATTGGACAATCATTAAGAAACGGCGTTGAAAAAATTACGGCCATCGTAAGCAAATAATATCCAAAACAAATAGTTCCTTAAGCTGCATTCATGCTAGAAGTTATAGAGGAGTTTTAAGTAGCGTGTGGACAGTGTTGTGAGCTAAGACAGAGTTGTGGCCACGGAAGCACAAGAAAGCCGTCATTAATTAAAGCAATCACTTTACACACGTGCATACACCCCCTCGGTTGCAATGATGGCGCTGTACGTCACAAGAACTCGTTTCTTAAATATAACTGCGCGGCTCTATAGATATTGCGCGATATTTTGTTATTTTGAACAACCGCAGGTTAAATATATGCGTCGATTTCAAATCATATTCAGCACTTTGATGTCCGATCGTAGAGTTAAATCGAATGGAATTCTCTATCCATTACTTATCTACTTAAAATTATTTTAGCAAATCTGTTTTTCAGTGTACTGCTTAAAATGTTTGCAACATATCAGGATATTCAAACTAATTCTATACTGTTACATTACACAAACTAAATTTTAAACTTTCGATATAATGCCAGGAAGTAGTATAAAGTTTATTTTTACCTTGAAATTGAAAGATAATGTAACACAAAAATATGAAATTTAAATGACAAAATAATTAATTTTAATATTAGTATTATATGTGAGAATAATCAATGATATTCTAATGAATGAATATATTTATTTATAGAATAAGAGAACATTTCTTATTTCAATGTTGTCATATTATTCCTTTTAAACATGTTTTATTGTAATTTTTAAATTAACATTATTCTTCATGGATTTATATTTACAAATATAAGTTTTTATTGCAATCCTAAGGCTTTCTTTTTTTTCTTATCTAGATGACAAATTTTTTTTCAATTTTATCTCTTTAAAAAAAACTTGATAACTAAGGGTGTTGTTTATAGTCAATTATTTATTAATTCTATAGAAAACAATTAAAGTAGCATATGGAGTAAATATAACGAACGGTATTTGCAATATTTGAAACGTTTGGTCTGAAACTTTGAATATACACTTCAATTTCAGTAAGTTGTAAATGATCAGGAAAAAAGATTAGTTTTCTGTAAGGAAAAAATTATACCACATCTACATTACTTTGTGAATAGAAATGAAAAAAGTTATTTTTTATTCTTTAAATTTTATTACTATAGAAAATCGAAAAGCTAAATCTTGAATTGGATTCAGAATTCATATTATATTTCATTATAATGAAATTTTTATTTTAGGAAATGTACGATTGCAGTCTCCAGGATGAAAAAATTTACAAGATGTATTCTCTCAAAATTCTCTCAATTTTCTCCGAAACTTAATCATATTGTTTGGTGTAGATTTTTGTTGACTTCATTGAGAGTTCATGTTTACTTTTATTACAGGAATTTCAATCATTTAATGAACATTTTTTACATAAAATTAATGATAAAGACAAAGGAAAAAAGACTACTTGAGATTCGACATTAATAACGCATATATAACAAAACCAGTTTAAAAGCTTTAATGGATTTGGGATTTGGATTTCAAACCTACTTAAGATACACATTTGGATTAGAACAAAACATCATGTTGGGCAACCACTGGAAGCACTATATCATTTTTTTAGAGGAATAATATATGTGAATGAATTTGTGTTTATATTATATGGGTTTGATATTCAAAGCAGATGTTGGATTTCCAAGGCTTTTGCTAGAGTATATAATTTTACATGTTTGTAAATTTATAAGAATTAACAGCTAATTGGTAGCACATTAATTTGCTAATTAATTTTTATATGACAATGAATTCACTTTTAATATTTTACAAATCGAAAATATTATTAGGAAAATAGATTTATATTTGCATGGAATAATTAATAAAAATTCTAGATTTAAGAAAGTATAAATAATTTTTTAAACATGTATATGTTGAAGATTTATTTTTTAAAACTTCGTATTTCTAAAGGTAAAAAAAACTAATGACATAAAAATTAAAGTCTTATTCTAGAGGGTACTATGGTTTTATAATTTTATTGCTATGTATAAATTAATAATTACGCGAATACAAAGATATTTACATGAAATTTTTTCAATTCGTCAAACAAATTTTCGTGATATATATATATATATATATATTTAAAATCATCATAATATTACTTACATGAGCAGTATCACAACGAAATTTTAATATCATTTTTTTTTATATAAATAAAAATAACCTACATAAAATAACCTAAATAAAAATTGTAATCTCAAATACACATCTTAACTATCATTTCAGAAAATATCGTTGAAATATTTCATTTGACGTTACCAACTTTTTCTAATGTATTTTTGTTTGTTGAATGAAAAATTTATTTATATAAACATTTTAAATAAATCCTTTGTATTTATTTGTAGTTATTAAAATATTCTATATTTCTCTGTGCATCATATGAAGACTTAATTTGTAATTAAGTAATATTTATAGATATTTGGGTGTTCAATGATTCTATTACAGTTTACGAAGATATATGATGTATTATACATATATTATAGTATTATTTTATTATATGTATTATAGTATATTTTTTTATTTTATCATTTATTTAGACCACTATAAAAAAATAAATGTTCTTGATAAAATAATTTAGCAAAGTAAAGAAAATGTAAACAAAAAAAATGCAATTTTGACATTATACAACAAGCATTTACGAGTAAATGGACTAATAAAAGAATATAATGTAATTATTTAAATAATTTAAACCATTTAAATACTTTATTTATCCCTAAAATGAAATTCTGTTATCCCATAAATCTTATTTATTAGCTATTTATTTACTTTAGCTGTATACTGATACGTGAATTCTTTCTAACTGATTCTTTTTTTTCTACTTTTAAATATGTTTTTTCGTATTTTATTCTTCTCTGTTCTTAAATGTAATGATTTTTCCCTATTTCTCTCTCACATAATCTTTCAAACTTTTATATATGCTTTTATAGAGCCTATATAAATATAAATAAGCAAAGACATTTCATTATAAGTTTCCTTTGATTTGTCTAGAAATATTTGTTTAGATTTATTCAGTCTAAAAAAATCATGAAATCCATTATACAAAAACTTTTTAACTAATATTTAAACATAAAGTCTATATTTTGAGAAATATGAAAAACTTATTACCTGTAATTTACAGATTTTACCTTACTTGCTACTATTCTCTATTTAATTATGTACAAATACTCAGGAGGTTATTTAAAAACTTTACATGAAAAAAACCCGTAAATTCCAAAGAAAGGGTATATTATAACAACACATTACCTAACAAAATTTAGAAAACAGTAAATATTCGAATACGTACAATGACAGTATCTGCTTCTATTCTCTGCCGATATTCTAAAAATATAGGAAACCGTTTTAAAATATTAGTTATAACTTATTTAGTTAAATTAAATAATTTAATAATTGCTACATCTGACCGAGGTCGTGTGTCATGAATATTCTACCATTTTGTGGCTAAATTTTGTATTAGAATTGATAATGTTTGATATACTTCCCACAATAACTACAACGCCGTAATATCAAAAGAAAATGTTCTTACTATATAAAGTACTATGTTATGTGAATGTAGTAATAATAATTATTATAATAATCTAAAAGTTTTCAAGCCAACATAACACTATGATTATCAAGTTTAAAAAAGTTGTTTTGTAATGCTTTTAATTTGAGAATTTTAATAAGGATAATGTCAATATTGTTATAAATTCTGTTTCAAATGTATTTATTTTTTAAAAAAATTATTCCTTTTATACTAGAAAATAAATTGAATTAAAGAATTCTTTAAATATTGTAGTTCCGCATTTTATTTAATGTTTTACTTTTATTATTAAATTCTAAAAGTAAAAAGTACAAATAATAGAACGTAATTACGTTTCCTCGGGTAACTAAAGAAAGGGGATTGCAATTAGGCTGTGGAGTACAACAATTCAACCAATTGTACAAGTCAACGTATGTGACACGTTAATCGTAGTTATACGGGAACCAGAAGAAATAAGAAGAAAGAAAGAGAAATAAAGAGAGGAAAAGGAAGTGGCGACAGAGAGAGAGAGAGAGAGAGAGAGAGAGAGAGAGAGAGAGAGAGAGAAAGGGAGAGAGAGAGAGAGAGAGAGAGGAAAAGAGAGTGATCGCGTTCTAGCGCCCCGAGTAATTTCAATGTAATTATAGCTGCATTTAAATGAGCAAGAAAAGGGCCGCAAACTTGCCACGATTTTCCCGTGTCTATCCCCGTACATTAAACGCGCGACTGAGTTCGACGACTTGCGCGTGTCGTCAGTCTCGGAGTCTTGCCCTCTACGTCGATAAAATCTCACAAAACAAAGGAAAAACCGACTATGGCGGCGAGTCAATCGCGCCACCTGCTTCAGAGTCCTGTTTTTCTTTCTCCTCGCATACTTTTTTACTACAACGACACGCAAGTGCGGCCGAGGCAAGCAATAGACGGGTCGACGCGCGGAACGCACTGACGTTTTCAAAGCCAGAGCCGACCATCGTCGCCGTCAATGGCGCGCACTCGCGAGGTGTCCCTGAAAGAGGTCGCAAGCCATCTCAAGTCTGGAAAAAATGGTAAATAAAAAACCGAATGCGCGCGGAAAAACTCAGTGATCGTCGGTGCGTACCTTCTATTAACTAGGAAATACCGTCATTTTTTGCCAATTATCATGCGGGTTACAGCGAAGCCGCTTGTATGGATCTCCCAGTTCTTTACGGCTTTGCTTTTATCCTTGCTGCTTCTGCAATTCTAATAAACAGTTCATGAGAAACGATTAACTCTTACTCGCCCGGGGACTTGCCGAGTATAATGGGGAGTACCGGTGGCGTGAAAATTTTGACGCGCGTGATTATCACGGACCGACGTTTCAATGCTTTCGCCGACGCATTCCTCGGAATCCAAGGACCAAGGGCTCTTTTATGCCTTAGCGAAACAAAGCACCTGGCCATTCCTCCGAGCCACTGGACGAGCCATTCAGATGGCAATTTAGAAATTTGTTCAACTCATTGAAATTAAAGCGCATAACAAGCTACTCCTTTGCTTGCCAAGGCCCTTACAATGATATACAAATATCCAATCACCAAGACAATAGGTGCCTTTGTTAATTGAAGTAAAGTGTAATTTTTTTATCGTAGAAAATTAAAAATGTACGGTTTTGAATCGTAACAATCTATAAATAATAGATTACATGCACATCAATTGTTTGCACATGAAACAATATACATTCCCATGTGAACAGTTATATGTAACAGTTAGATTAAATTTTATCTGCCATTTTCCAGACGTATGCCGATCAATTTTATTAGCAATTACATGTCATAACATGCCCACGTATATCTATGATTACGTGTACATATACTAATTCCTATTATAAATATTACTTTTCCATATACACTGTAATTATCTTAAAAAAATTTTTTATTAAATTCTTAATTATCAAAATTTTAAAGCAATATGTAGATAATATTTATTTGAGTACGCTCAAAAATAAAATTGTGAAAATTTCTACCTGTTTAATTATAATTAGTTCTATAAAAGGTATAATTTTATTCAACAATATTATGTGAAGCAACATGACTTGTACTAAAACTTTTCATAAACCGTAAAGCTAGATTTCATGGATTCGGGTCCAAAAAGTAGATTCAATATAAACTAAATATTTTACTCCCTGTAGCTAGAAATTAAAAATTACTACGAAAATGTAGATTAGTTACGATTAAAACTAACTTTAACTAATCATTCAACGGATGTAAGTATTTGAAAATAAAAATAAGCGCAAAATATACTTACTTCACCATTAGCCCCGATAAGCTTAACGCGTATCCAAAAATACCATTCCTTATTTGCTAGACGGCAGCGTCATTCCGATTTGTCGTATCAATAATGACCATCATCTTTATTCACGACAACAAACCATTTTTTAGTTTTCGATACCAGCGTAAGACAAGGTTATATCTGAATCCGTCTAACACTATCATTTATGGAAACAGACAAGCGTCACTAACGTGATTATCATTATTAAACCTTAAAAATATTAAAGTAAGTCTGTAAGTAAGGATTATTTGTGATTGATCGTTTCGTTTTTAGTAATTTAATGGCACAGATTACATACAAAAAATATATAGTTCATACTAGAAATTCATGATCTATAAATACACTAATTACGTGAGTTAGATAAAGTAGAAATCTGTTTCACCTTGCACTGTTTTAATATTAAACGGGACGGAATGGGATGGAATAAGCAATTTCCAAAACTGAAAAAACATATTTTATTGATTCATTAATGTAAAAAAATGCAAAACCAAATACGAAAAGAATTTAAAAGGTACGGTAAACATCTATATAATTGTGAAAATATATGTTTATATATTTATGTATATAAATATTCAATAACGATAAATATATAAATATGCAAACAGTTTCTATTAGCATAATAAATTATTAATTTATTAATCTGCCTTTTATAGCGAATTACGTAAAATCTAATTGCATTACTTTAAAATTTTTACACTATATATGCACAATAAATATCATTGTATCAAATCAAAATTGACAGAAAATTTAAGAAATCAATAAAAGTCAGTTAATATGTATTTTAAAAATGTTTCCTCTAATGAATAATATCTTTGATGAAAAATTACAGAAATTATATCGTTATAATTATATAGTTTACCCCTTGAATAACGTTTTATAATTTTCTTTCGAATCTATCCCATTAGTTAATATTATAAAATCAAACGTGCTTCAGGTCTTTAAACGAAAATGTCTTTTCAAAGTAAGAAATTTAAGACTCCAAAAAGGGTTCTATAATAGATGCTCTTCAAAAGAACTTATAGAATAATATTGTTTCGATGATTATTTATAACTTTTAGCTTCTAAATATTTATCATCAGCTAAAAAATAATTTAAATTGCAATTTATTTAACCACTCTAATTTAAAAAAAGTCAAATTTAATTTTATAGGTACCGTAATATATGAGTATCTGACTTTAGTGTGAAACAATTTTTCTGGAAAGCGAAAACTAACAAAAATTAACATTTATAATCAGAAGAAGCTGTATAATTTATAAAAAAAATGTAAATTTTATAGATATTTTTTTTAATGTATTATATTAGAAATACATGAATTGTTAATCTAGCTAACACATTATGGTGCGTGTTCTTGACTTGCATTTGTTCATTGTCTTCTTCCTATAGAAACATTTTCTGACACCACACTTTTGTTTTGTAACAGTTTGACTACTCGATTCGCAGCCTTATTTTCATCTAATAGTCACGTAGCTTCTAAATATCTCAACAATGCCCATCCATGGACTCAGCATGAATTCGGGAACAAATAAAGCATTTTTGTAGATGTAGAATTAACGTACTATAAATAAATTACGTATTTTCTCAGATTTGAAATGAATATATAGGTAATATTACAGAAGTGTTTGTATACAAATTTTCCATGTTAACGAATACATAAAATTTTAATTTTTTATTTATTTGTAGTTTTATAAAATAACACACACACACACACACACACGTATTTTGTGTATGTGTGTGTGTGTGTGTACATAAAATGAGTAATAATAGGAAACATTATATGGATACATAAAATAGTAAAAGCATTGATTAATTTAGACGTTATGAATGTTGGTGATTGGTGATTCTTTATCTTCGACTTCGTTGAAACATTATGATATATAGTTAATATATGTTTATCTAAAAGATAGTTGGGTATTATTGGAAGCTGTTAAGACATGTATATAAATCTGTACTAAAGGTTTTTTTAATTATATATTATAAAGTATAATTTAAATTTAAAATATTAGTAGTAATTGTAAAATACTAGTTATATTTAAAACTTTTATATTATTATAAAGCATAGTATGACTGATGAATGTTATTGTTAAAATAGGTATAAAAATATTTTGCATTTTTCAATTAGAAAGAGGTACATAATAAAAATAATTTTTTCACTTTAATGTATTATTAGATATTCAGATCCAACGTAATACTGGGTGTACAAAAACAAGGAAGAACCTCTCATAATAAGAGTATACAACAAGCTAAAATCAGGATACCATAAGCAAAAAGTGTATGCACATCAGTAGCATAATATGTTTATAATAACATACAAGGCATAATGTTCCCTCCCATTGTACCGCGCATAAAAAACAAATGTGCACTAGGCGGTACGATGAAAATCACCGAAGACGTCTTACGTACATGCGTATTAAAACAATATCATTACGCATGCAACGCGACTTCACTCTGCGCGTGCATCCGTTGTTGCATTTACGATGTTCTCAAGCAGTGGCACGCGATGTGTATACAACACGGGCAAAGACGCAGCCGCCGACAGGTAGTAATTTGCTGGACGAGCGATCCAGCTCGATTTACTCGAAGACACGAGCCCAAACGTCGCAACGCCACTTACACGTCTGCTCGCGCGAAACACCCTCCTCTTGCCAACTTACATGGATTGCACGCCAGGTGACCTGCTAACTACTCGCACTCGATGCAAATGTAATTGAACGGCAAATCGCAATGACGTGGTCCACTTTGCGACTGAAATTTCATCGGCTGGATTGGATTGCAATGAATTGCTGGACAATGCGGCTGCTAAGAAAACGGATTCGCGTACCGACTAATCGATGTTTGAGCAATATAACAATCATTGGAATAGATGTAATCGAATCTTTCTCTGATCGTGACTCTTTCAATTGCGTTAGATTTAAATCAAGCTACATTGGTGAACTTTTTGCTGAGATGCAGATTTTACTAATTCATAAAACACGTTGAGAAATAAAGGTCTGTCTTGTTAATCAAGTATTTTTGGGTGTTCTTAAAGATAAATCTCAATTCAAAACTTATTTAATAAAAATTCATTATATTAATTAAATTCCGGAGCTGCATTACCTTCTGAATTACCTTACATAATATTTCACCACTTACATATATACACTAACGTTTTAAAATATTTTCAATTCCGTATAATTACATGTATATAAGGTGATACTAATCCATATTGATAATACTATAGAAAATATAAATCTACTTATTAGCACCTGTCTATAAATTTTATGAAATTCACAATTGATCTTTTAACTATCCTGAATAAATCAATGAAAAGTTATTTTATAACTATTTATTATTTTATAATTTAATTTACATTCAGTTGCCCCTTCGTGAATTAGTATTATTGTCATCAGAGTTATGCAGCCTTTAATTTAAGCCATGTGATTTTCTTGACATTTAATTTCAGTTTCGTATATAAAGAAGAAATGGTAGAGAGCATCCCCAAAATTACTCCAATTCTATAATCGCTGAATAGCGTCGCTTAAAAATATAGTCTAATCAATGAATACAATGAACTTAAAAACCGTACGCAAAGAGGAATTTTCTATAACTGAATTACACTTACGAACAAAAAGAGAAAATTTCTCAATAAGATGACGTGATCATTCTATTCACTGTTTCATATAAAGAGGCATTATTGCACTTTGTATAAAGAAGCTTTTTGGAAATAGTGAGAATAAGGTATATAGGAAAATGGTATCTGAAAGGATGAAGAAAAGAGAAATTAGTCTGACAAAGCACTATATCTAAGTGAACACAGCACGGTGTTGAAAGATAACTATTAAGAATGCCTGATATCCATTGGTCTGTCAACAATGAATGAACACGCTGATTACTATTTCCCATTCTCTCCCTCTATTTGTCGTTTATATTTAGTTGTGATTATCTTACGTAAACAGATACAAAATACTTTTATTCATATCATTTCATCATTCAATTTTGAATTAATATCGTAATTATTCTTTTTACTCGCCTCACTTTTTATCCCACCTCACTTTTTCTTAACACTGATATGTATTTTATTCTGAATATATGCTCTTTCTATTAAAAGTAAAATATTTTAATTAAATAGTCAGAACAAATATTTCATTCACTTCTTTTCTCATTTCTAAATGCAATATCTTAATTAAATTAGAAATGAGAATTTGGATCATTGCATTTCTACATTATTTTCTTTCTATACAAAAATTTTCTTACACCTTACCTTTGTTTTATAACAGTGATTATGTGACTACTCGATTCGAAGCTCTATTTCCATCTAATGGTCACGTAGCTTCTAAATATCTCAACAATGCTCATCCATGGGACTGAACAGGAATTCGGAACCAAATAAAGTATTTTTTTAGATGTAGAATTAACGTGTATCGCCAATACTATGGTGTGACTTTATAAATCAAATATGTAAATGCTTGAATATCTAGTGTGTATATAGCTGCAATAATGGACACAATACACAATTTATACAAAACTTACGTAAGAGAGTGCGATTTTTCATTCGACTGCTCCTGAATCACTTGATTTAATAGCTTTGAGATGAAAAGTGTCTTATTCTTTCATCGTTCAAGTGAATTTAAATGAACGAATATTATTTATTATTACATTATTTATTTATCGCGCGTTCATATCGCTTTAAAACTATAATTTAGGTCATTGCACAAGCAAAATTTGTTGGTAAATTGCTTGCAATTGCATTTGAGCTGAGTTTATTATTCAAAGATTATTTTATTTTGGAAAAATTTCATATTATCATATTTCAAATTTAAACAATGAAATTTATATCCTAATTTGATACAAAATGTTAATATTTGAGTTCTTCTGTAAAGCATGCTAAGTCATTAAAATGTGTAGATATGTTTTCTACATAAAAACTCGACTGTAAATTATAAGTGAATCAATATATAATAAAATCTTAGATAAAAAAATTTCTATAAAATCCGATAGTAAATTTTAGAAATTCATGTAGGCCAAATTTCTTCGAAATGACTAATAAATGTTTGAATCTTTGGTATAATACGAATGTAGAAATTTATTTCAAATATTGATAGATATCATGTTTAATTGCTTTTCGTTGAAATTTATCCTTTTTTTTTGTAGAAAAACTGTAGTTAATTTACACGAATTATAACTATAATTCGGATTATTTTTTATTGTATTTGTATAACCTTACTATATATGTATATTTTTTTTAATCCTACAAAACAATATAAAATCCTGATAAACTTATATAAATATATAGATCAAGATTGAAGATTGTATCAAGATAGCGGAAGTTATTATTATCTTCATTTTATTAATTGTAAAAAAATGTATTTATTACAACATTGCAACAACATTACAACATTACAACATCTTATTTTTACATTCAGTAAAAAATAAAATTTAAGTTAAAAATAATTCAAGATATAAATAAAATTTGAAATGTCATTTTTTAAACATTTTTAAAGAAATTCGTATTTAATATTTAGAAAGAAAAAGATAACTCTATGAATAAAAAGAGCAAATATTATCATAAAATTCAAAATTATAATGATAAAACATAGTTTTTGGCCTGTTTGTTACATTTCAAAATCCAGATTGAAACATTTATTGATTCAACAAAACACAGCACGAGTGAAAAAATCTGCTTAAAGACAATCCCAGATTATCCTAACCCCCCTATTAGGAGGCAGGACGAATGGTGCGAGTGCATAATATAGGCAGCCACGAGTATTTATTCGATCTCCGAGATGTGTTGAACAAACATAAATGTATTTTGGCACAAGTGCGTAAGCTTGCGCATATTTACGGCTGCTTTTAACTTACAAACGCCTTCTTCCGGCATCACCAACTAGCTCGGTAATTCCATTATATTTACTTTCGAATAAAATTTATTACAGTCGGAGGAATATAGCAACGAATGATGAAAAACTGCAACTACTAATGACGGAAACTAAAAATTAATGCGATTCATGCTTGCAGACCAAGATCAAAATTGGACTCATGGATGTTTGCCACGGACATGTTCCAATTTTCACCGGTTTATCCGCTCGTCATGTATGAACTTGAGAAGCCAATAAATATGAATGTATGGCGGCTTTGTCACCTGAGTTATAACTAGTGTTGCTCAAACTTCAAAATCTGCATTTCTAATCTGCCAGTTATACCAAATGATTTACCGTCTAAAGAGTAACGAATATTGTGTCGATTAACTTTTCCAGGACATTTCACGTGTGATAAACCAATAATTCATCTATATTTATATAATAAAGCTTCAATTTCATTTCAAATCAATATAAAATAAATAACAAGATCAAGTTTTAGTAAAACAACAATGAAATGAAACTACTTTTGTTGTTGCTTTTTTTCGTATGAAGGTGTAAGCTCCTTCTTAATACCAATATTGAGTAAAAAATATATTTTAAACAAATAATGTATAAGCTTTAATTTTTACATTACCATTTAATTTAGCTTTAATAAAGAAATTTACCTTTTCTAAATTACATTTTTCGTTCTATCTATACTTTACAGAAAATTAAACAAGAAATATTATTAAGATATCATAAAAAACGTGATACTTCATTATTAAATTTGCAATACATTTTCTCAACAGAATTATCCAAATTGATATTCCGCAGCATTTTTATTTCTATCTTTATTAATGACATTAAAAGATCTGAAAATGTACAATTTTTCTTCACAAAAACTTTTCCCGAAGTCAGTTGTAAAGTTTTTTTATGTTAATTTTAAAGATTATTTAGTCCTTCCCAATATGAATTATAAAAAACTTACATTCAAAAGCGTAAGTAGAAATGTAATTAATCACAATATAATGTGGATTACAAAAAAAATCAACCAACACTAAAAGCTTAAGTCTTTACACGATCAAATTTGTTACTTTAATTCATCATGAATTCTCTTATGCTGCCTCCAAAAGTAACTTTGAAAGAGATTAATTTACAGTTCAGCTTTTAAAAGCAGACTCATAATGCTTTCATACGAAAATATAAGAAGAGTATCTTGAAGGAACCAGTTCGTTTAAAAATTGCTTCTGTCTCTTTCTTCTTCTACAAACTGAATTTAGTTTATACTACGAAAAAAAGCATGCACCTATACATGAGAATATATTTAAAGGTGTTTATGGTCGAGAGAATACAAGGAAGACCGACATCGCATGCAAAAAATTTACTTCTAGATCTGATACTAAAATAAATATTCAGATTCTAACGTAGCTGCCTGCAAGCCAAGCCCAAAGTTATTCTAGTTTTTCGCTTCTCTTCTTCTTTATTTCTTTTTAAATGTACAAACTTATGGCAATATGTAGTTCAGTGTATTTCATTATGAAAATCAAGGTGATTTTATATTCGAGAAACCATCCGTTCGTCTCGATAAAAAAAGATTCTTCGTGAGTAGAGACGCGATTCCTCTGTCACGATGATTCACGCGAATTTTCTTTGTATTCATCTGTTTTTGCCTTATGATCATCCAATGGAATCAGAAGTATTCCTTTGCGCTAAACTAAGGTTATACGTGTAAGCAGACGAAGAAGACGACATTGATTTCTACTAGTAATCAACAAACATTAAATTATTAAATTTAAAAATAATGAAATCTTAAAATGGTCATAAAAATTGAAGACGTTTGTATTAAAATATTAATGTTTTTATATTATTTTGCTATCAATATAATACCCACTATTGTACAAACAATCAGAATGAAAATTTTTGATTATACATAAAACGCAAGAGCCACTTTTTTTTTGAAGATTATTTTATTAATTGATGATTTTAGATAAATTTGTTTATGCTTTACAAAACTAAATTTATATACTGAATAAAGCTAAGATATTTTAATTATAATTATAATTATAATTTAATGAAATAATTCGTCTAGCCTATTTTAAATTATAATATAGACACAAAAAAGCTTTAATTATATTTAATTGAGGAAAAAGCCTTCATAGTTTATTACATCATCTCGGGGAACGATGGTTTTTCTTTATTTCATAAAATAACTGAAGAGTAGGTTTTCAACTTTAAAATCTAAAAGTATCCTCTCAATATAAAGACTCGTTTGTGTGAATATTTAGTGACTTAATGTAAGAATTCTTTTTAAATTACCCATAAATATAATCTATCACACTATTTATCATTATTCCAAAACTATCATTTAATGGGCATCCTCCTCCCCTAAAGAGAAAAAATCAGACGAAAAAAAATAAAAAAAAATGAAAAAAGACTTTAAGATTCTGCTGGTCGATAGGAAATGATGCGCAATATCGAGAATCATAGACACAAAGAGATATAAGAAAAAAGTAGATGAGATGGCAGGGATAGAAAGGGGCGAGCATACAGACAAAAAGAAAAATAGAGAGAAGATAAACCTTGTCGTTGCCGTTGATGTCGCGAGAATCTCATTAGGCATGCCGCAGACACCTATCTCGCAAGTTGTTCTAGAATGTTCTAATGTAAAATGCAATCTACCGAAGGAGATCGTAATGGGGCATTGCCTTATAGCGAGCCAATAAAACGTCGCGACGAAGCTCTTATCGGCAAAAAAATTTGCGCTCCCTTCTCGCGCCTGCGCGCAGCCCATACCTTTCTAGCAAACACTAATGGCAGATGTAACAAGAGCGAGTCTCGATTTATTGATGAGCCATCGCATCAAAGAATCTTTCGCAATGGCTTCCTGAAAAAAATAAGGGATGAAAAAACGGAGCGCGCTTGAACTTGCCTTCATTCATTGTTCTGTTCTGATTCGTCTTTGCCGCCGGCGTTGGCTTTTCTTTCACTGACGGCCCCGCGGCGATGATGATCGAAGCGTCGCAGTACCTGATACTGCAAAAATACGAGCAATGCCATTGCCATTTTTATTCCTAGTTTTTTATATTATACCGCGGCATCTGAGTGATCGGCGATCTGATTTTTAAAATAATAGTTACAAAATTGTTTAAATAGTTGATGTTTTTGTATTGGAGCTAAGATTTATCTCGTCAGTAAACATACAAAGAAAAGAAGACGTTCGAATCGAGAACTAATTTTACCTCTTGCTGTTCTCCATTATACGCAGAATTCTTAAGGAATCTTGACAACTAAGTGGAATTTCGCTCTAAAACATTAATGCGTATATCTTTCTTTAACCAATTAAGATTTTTTTCCCGAAACCCCAGTTTTAGTTCGTAATATATTTTCCAATATAAAGTTGTAAATCGATATAGATCAAATAGCAAAACGATTCGATACATCGTACTCATTGATAAATGTCTAACTCAATCGACGTTCCCACTCAAGATACATTGTACCCACCTACGCTAAATTTTCATCGCTTAACACGATTAGAGAAATCTTGACGACAGCAACTATCAAGTGAAAGAGTAGCATATCTCACGTCGACTCCCAACGAGGAATTAATTACCATGATCCTAACGTTTTATTTCGCGGTACATTCATAAGTAAAATAACTTTGTGAGATTCCTACAACAGAAAAACACGAAATACCTGCTTTTCAAAATACAAGTATATCGAATAGGGGTCTGAACTTAGTAATATGATTGTAATCAATGTCAAATATTTTAATCTACATAAAATTATGCTTTCTTTGAAAATATATATATATCATACAGAATTTTCTATTGAACTAAATAGTTATTTGATAATTTCATACAAATTTTTTGCGTAATATTTTAGATAAATTCGATTCTAATAGCCTTAAAACATTTGAATTTTACATTCGTTTAATTAACTTTCATCCCATGATAAAATCCATATTTTCAAAACGTTTTTATTTTACTTTAAAAAATTTTAATAAAGCCAAATCAGTTTCAATATGCAATGATGAAAAATAAGTGGACATCACAGAACATAACATAGTTAACTTGAATCTTTTTTTAAATTTAAATTATGACTAAATTACGACGTTAAAAGGTTGACTATTTCATTTATTATTTTACATATATATTCATTATTATTCAAAAGTTATCTGGTTATAATATAATTAACTATCAACTTAAGACTTTATAGACTGTAACTTAGTCTTGTATAGTTGAAATACTCATTGGTTAGCTTGTAAATTTTATTTGTTAAATAAACTTAAATAGTACATAAGACATTCAGAAAATATTACAATGGCGATTTTAGAGTAAAATTAGAAAAGAAATTATTTAGTTGAATAAACAATATTGAACATTAAAAAAAGAATAAAAGCAACTTGAAAGTAATTCTGAACTATATTGTAATACATCATTGAATCCGTAATGGAAATTATAACAATAAGCAGGTATAATATAAAAATTAATGCTTGAAAAAAATAATCATGATTGTGCTCATAAGTGAATGCTCAAATTTTTATATTGATAAATTAAAATAATTTTGATAACGTATTTAAATTATTATTTTATAACCTAAAATCTGTATTTTAATAAGTTTTTTAAAGTATAAAGTATGATTTTTAAAAAATTCTAAAGTATAGCTATAACAAGTAATAAATTAAGTAATATAAAAATAATTAATTGTAAAAGATAGTATATTCACTATAATAGAACATTAAAAGATCTAAATTTAAATATTCAAATTACAAATGGATTTCGAAATTGTATTTAGAATGAAATAATCTGAATATATATTACTATCTATACACTTTTTAAGCTATCATGAATTGAGAAATTATAAGGTGTACGTATCTTGTTTTAGCGAGGAAACAAGACTTTTGTAAGTAATAAAAACAATAAGCTATGCTTTGAGCTTCTGTAAACATGTTTTGGTCTATAGGATAAGGGATGAAAAATTCATTGCATGATTATTGGTCTTCGAAAAGATAGCATATCATCGAAATCTGTAAAAGAGATGCTCCCCACCATTTACAGAATTCACATTCATTGATTTCGTTTGTAATTAAAAGTAATAATTATTGTTTACGATATTAAAAGACTTTAGAACATTTATGTTTATACAATACTAACGAGTAGTAAAACAGGCCGATTTCATAATGTTTGGTTAAAGAACTTTCATCAAGATCCTAATGGTGGATGAGCTACTTTGTTTTTTTTATATTAATTATTTTATAAAAAAATTAATGAAGAAACTTGATGTTATTGGTATAAATTAATATATACGTATCTTTATTATTACTTTAAGAATGATAAAGTCAACTATACTTAAATATTTAATTTTACGAATTCTAGTAAATGTACATCGAATCGAGTATCTACTTAAAGATATATTGCAATCGCGGGAATTAAATGGAAATCAAGAATTGAATTGCGATTGCAGAAACATGTACATTTATATAAGCGTGCAATTACAATTTTCTAGAGATTTGTATAGAAATTTAAAGAGTTTCGACACTTTTAATTAAGCATTGTAGACACCGGGTGCAACGATGCTTAATTGAGATGATTTATCATTTGAACCTCAATCACGATGTTAGCTTGTCTTTGCAAGAACAAAACTCAGAAAATTGTTTTACACATTTTCTGCTTTTTCGATAAAAATAGGAAAAAGATTATAATTTTAAATAATAACGTGTAAAAGAAAGATAGTAGATAATGCGTCGAAGATAAATTGACGCATAAATATGTTAAAGAAAAAGTTTCATGATTAACATCGCAGTAACGAGTCGTCGTACGTTACCTGCACTCTTCGTATATTTAACTAACCCAAGTTGATGACGAATTAATGACGAGATTCACAATTGAAAATAAAGTCCGTATCAATGCTATAAATGATCTGGTTATAAAAATATGTTCTGATAAATCAGCTAGCCTTAGCAGTTGCGAATAAGTTCGTGTACTGTAAATTAGATACAGACCCAATGAGTTCTGAGCGCTTAGGGATTCCCTAGAACGAGAACTGCAGGGTGATGGGCCTCCGATACTTTTCTTGGCGCAAACACCAAGTTCAAGTACTGTTACTTGGCCTGGCCATCTGGCAACCAGCTTCTAGGTTTTTCTTTACACTTTATTGCATACACAATAGGAAAACAACGAGAATGTATACATTTATATTAAATGTTTTTACCTTATCTTCGTTTAATTCAACCACTTTACTTGGATGAACTCGATGAACTTCGAAAACCGCTTCATTAAATAATAATACTTATTGTGTTTGACAAACCCCCGAGGAAAAATGCGACCTCAACCACTTTCGAAGCTGCTGTAAAAGATTTTCTTGTGATCAAAGCTACATGCAATGCTAAGTATTCAAATGGTATTACGCTTTTCACGCCAAATCAATTATGCATATCGTAATTGCTATATTTATTAATTATGATATACGAAATTTTACTAGATCTAGAAATATTTTTTCTACTCTGAATGTTAATTAATAATATAAACCTAATGTTAGAAGAAACTTAAATTTAATACTAATTAAATTAATGTAAAAAAACATTATAAAATTAATAATTAATAAACAAATCAGAAAATATCTAACTCATCTAATATTATAATAAAATTGGTACATTAAGCTATTTACGAATTATCGCTTTCACTCCCTTTTATTAAACTTTTGACATCAGTATATATTTATAATAATATAAAGCTATGATTTTTATTTTGTCTAAAATAAAAAGGAACCAATTTATTTTTTCGTAAAATATTTTTGAAATCATTATCGTATAAATATGAAACTTACTATTGATCTTTGATATAAATCTATGTAATAATAACTTTCAAATGTTTCTAATAAATGAGATTAAAAAAAGTTTAATTTTTTTTAGTTTTTTTAAGTTAACTTTCATATAAACAGAGAATAAATGAACTTCAAATGCTATCCACATTCATATCTGGATCCCGTTCTTATTTGATTTAAATTATTTGAAGATAAGTAACGCAAGAAAAATATAGGAAATCGTTTATTTCAATTTTCTTGCAGAGATGATCAGTAATATCTAAATATGTATTTTATTAGTAATTAATAATATCATTATAATAAAAAATTATCAACAATGAGTGCAGATACGAATCGTAAAATTTTAATGTAATGTGTTAAATTAAGAAGTTGAGTAAAAAAAGTAATATTTCTATAAAGATAATTACACGTACTTGTAAAATAGTATAAAATAATGTACTGAATATTCTATTTTAAGGGTAAGCTAGCCAAAACCACGATTAAATTGATAAAATATAACGAATTCCTGCATTAAATAGCAAGTTGACTCGAAACAATAGCAACCTCACTTTTTAATGTAATTAGTTATACCAGAGCGCTAAATTTTATTAGGCTAAGTTTTCATTTTTTCCTTTGCGTCATAAATATCTCTACTTTGTTCTAAATGCTTGTCCGTCCTCTACAAAATTGCAAATAACCGGTATCGTCTAGTTTAAAAATATCCCCTTAAATACTGTGCATACCAATTTCTTGCAGCTAAATATGTTTTTCCTTTAACAACGTAGAAAACCCACGTCAATTACTTTTCGCACCGCGAATCATAAAGGAATTTTCAAACATAACAAGTCAAACTAGCATAACCCAACTGTTCGAGCTGCATATAAACCTGGGATAAAATGAATTACGAAAAATTAAAGTTTTTAGTTGCCATTCAAGACTTTGTAATTTGTATGGCACCTATTATATTTTTTGTTGTTTTCAATACAAATACAAATTTAAATATTTAATAAAATCAAGTTAAATTGAATAGAATCCAAAAATATTATAATGAATAGTACTGTCTATTTTTAATAGCACATACTCGACTAGACAAGCATCAGCGCCATAAAAACTTTTTTCTAAAACTCAATATTGCGATTTTATTAAAATGATATGAAATTCTCGACGAAATGATTAGTTTATAGTATTTATAGTTGCTATAAGAGATGGCGTTACAAATTTAACTTTAGCTACTTTGGAGATAACGGTCACTACTGCAACGTAAACATGCTGATGTTTTTCTTTTTTCTATTCTGTAAACTGGAATTTCGCCCACACAATACAATAAAATTTGATATCTTCCATTTGAAATTCATAGTTCTAGGATTCCAAACATCATTTATCGACTTGGTGTATAATCAACTCTCTTATAACTATTCAGACGAATGATAATAAGACGAAAGTTCAATAACTTGTAAATAAATCTTAAACAGATTACAAAAACAAAAATATATCCTATCTTTGTTTTTTGATTACATACACTACAATCGTCTATATTAGCGCAAGCGCGAGTCTTGGATACGAAGAGTGAAATGTCATTTTGAAGAGACCACGAATAATTTGAACTTGACAACTTAAATTTAACATCAAATTTAATGTCACATTTATTACGAGGATTGCGTTAAAAAAACATTGGAGAAAGCCTTAGCTAATTCCATAGGTAAATGGATGTAATCAACGTACGGCTCCAGAGTACGAATTGATTGCACTTACAGGTAGGTATGCAAGTGCATAATCATCGTGCATGGGTCTCATCTTTGGTGTATACATCCGCACAATATAGTAACACCTGGGGCTAATAAGGGTATGAGAATTGCTTTCGCATAAGCGAAGCATCGGCCGAAGGTTCGTCTCAGGCAGAATTGGCATGAGCTGCCCGTAAGCCAAATCTAGCGTGTGAATCGCAAATTAACCGATGCCCGCAAGTTAGTGTAAGAGAGGCTTTTGCTCGTTTTTTATCGACTTAGGCGCTACATATCAGTACTCCAGACAGTCGATTTTCCGATTTTTTCAGAGTAATTTATCGCAAGGATTTTGATTGAAATTATAAGAGAAACCCATTATCGATAATCGTGTGCATATTCATTAGGCACAGTTTTTCAGTGTCCTCCTATAAAGATTTTACGAACCTATTTTAATACAGTAATCGGAATGTAAAAGATGACTTCCTTCTTATTACTATTGCTATTAAACTAATATCTAATAGTTTGTCTATGGGATATTAATATAATTTTACTAGTCAATTCGTATGCAATTAGTATCAGCAAAGGATTAATAAAAATTCTTATACTAAATTAAAATCTTTAACACTTACAAAAATTAATTTCATTATTCATATTTAATAATATATTACTATGTAAAAGCACAAAAATTATATTTATTAAAAGTAGTATTATTTAGTCAAATTTAATTATATAATGAATAATACTAATGACTTTGAAAAATTTAATTCAATTTGCATAAAATTAACGTTTCACAATTTAAATTTAAAGTAATTCAAGAAATATTTTAACATATTTTAATCCGATTTCAATACAATATTTTCTATAAATTCTTTTTTAGCAACTGCTATAGTTTTTTCACTAGTATTAGATTTATAACATTGGAAAAAGTGGTGCTCAAATTATTAAATAAGCTATAATTCAAGATAGATGAAAATGATTGCTGATCCACTTTCACTGTTCACTCATTTTTTTATAATTTAAAAATCTGTGGAAAAAATATACCGGATAATTGATCAATGATCCCATTTCCCATAAGTACCAACAAGAGTTATAGGATTGTGTGCTTTTGGCACGCGCAGCTCTCTTTAAACGTGGATATAACCGAGATCTGCAACCTCGGGTACGCACGCTGTTAAAAGCCTAAGACAAATATAGCCCTGGGCACGTTGAGCAAATAGAATGGAATATAGGAAGGTCGGACAGACTATGCGTCGTATGTTTTAAATAAATAAAGTGGGTTCGTAATAACAGTATCTGCATTATAATATCCGCGACTTTTCAACTACTTCACTTCGCATCTACACAATTCCTTTTTGCCTCTTCTTACCTACGTTACCAGCGATACTAACCATTTAAATGGGTGAAGATACAAATTTGAATTTAACTTGTTAACACACGATGTGGTAATAGATATCTTATTAAACTTTATCTCTTTAAATATCTTAATATTCTAATGTAGTTATTGTAGAATAATATTATCATTACAAATCATTACAACTAGCTAGTTTACATTAAACTCATAAAAAATAAGACAACGATGTTACTATTTAAACATTCTTAATTACTTAATTCTAATTCTTAATTTGCTAATTCTTATGCTGAAACTGTAAGATTGATCCGGACAATTAAACTACGAGATAAAAGGGCTTAATTATCGGTCACGGTTTCACAAAAGTATCCAGATGGTTAAAACCAAGCCAAGTGATTTATTGTTTAAAATCTCGCCAGAAAATCAGAACAACCTTGTCCAAATCAAAAGTCTTTTTTTCTTGCCTCAAATTCTACAAGTTCGTAAAAACGTTAGGTAAGAATTAGAAGTTTCAAATATACAAAAAGAAATATTGTTGTCATCGAATAATTTTTTATATAGGCTGAATTATTAGTCTGATTACTTGCTCTCTTTATAAAGTTTAATATAACAAACGTTAACTTTTAGAGTTTAAAAAATGCACTTGCTGCAAGCTTCTACTGAAAGATACAATACCTACCTCCTATCGCTTACATGTACATATCTTATATGTCTCTCACGTAATTCTTTGCTGTTTACCATATGTATTATTGATCATTCACACAAAATAAATATTCCAATAATAATTACTATAAACAGAGCTCGAATAACTTTACCTTCCAAAATCCTCTCGATTTCCGAATAACTTATTAAGAACGTTTCAAAATTTTAGACAAAAACTTTAGGAAAACGTATCTAATGTTTGAAATTTGTAATAAATTAAGATAAAAAATTTTCTATAAAACATTAATACAATAATAGTTTTTTCAGTTTAATACTTAATTATAATCCACTTCATCGTCAAAAATCAATACATTGCATCCTACAGTTGATATTTTTTATTACTATAAGAATTACTGTTTTATACTCTGTCTTATCGATTTACAACGGCTTATGTTTACAAAAATTATTGCATCATATATTAAGAAATTATTAATTGAAGTACGCAATTATGCTTGATTTTAATTTCCTTTATTTATTAAATAAACAATAACAATAAAACATATTCTAATATATTAATGTAATAAAATATATTCAAAATTGTTTAATTATTGCACCAAAAAGTAATATTCTAAAATATTTAGAAGTGATATCATTACAAAATATATACAATAATAATGTTTTTAGATTATTTTTAACATGCTTAAGTTGTATATTTATATAAACTAGTATGAGTTATTTATTAGGCATTGAAATAATGCCATTTCAAATTTTTCAACTAAAACTTATTTATAAAAAACAAATTTACTTTATTTATATATTTAAATCACAATTACTTTTTACTTTTTACTTTATTTTACTTTTCATTTACTTTTCACAAAATCTGAACATAGATAGATTAATGCTAAAGATTAAATTTAAATTTAATTTAATTTCAAGAATTTTATTAAAAAAAAGTTTATGTAGACATTTTTCCAAATTTTTTTTAGAAGAAAAGAATTTACGTAAGAAAAATGTAGAAAATATAAAATTTTATATTTTATGGTTAATGGAAATTATATGAATTTTATATCTAAATATGTACAAAGTTTTTTAATATTAAGTTTCTTACTTTTAAAATAGTTCAGTAAGATATTGAAGACAATAGTTTAATAATTTTCTAAATAAAGAAATCTTATTTCGATAAAAATAGTGCAACGCTTTTAAGAACTCTATTGCAATATACTTCAAATCCATTTTAAAGATAATAATAATATATCTTTTATATATTTTGACTCTAATATTTTTGCCATGGATTTTTAAATAGTTTAAAATAAATTTTAAAATAAATTAAACAAAAAAATCCATTTTTTGAAGCCTCTACATAAGACTCACCCCTTAAGTTTTGAAAAATATTTATCATTCCGCGTAATTTTTTTCTAGTTTTTCTTATTATTTTATCGTTTTACTAATATGAACTTATAATATGTTCACTGAGAAATCATTTTTTTTTAATTTATAAAATTCATCTTAAAATACTATTATAGTACGAAAAAATTGTTTTCTATTTTACTATACGATTTTTATTAATTTGTGTTACATTTAATAGATATCTCTCGTCTATAACTAACTATACCGTAAATCTGATTCCAAATGATTCTGTCTTTTCACAAATATATTTTTATAACCAATAAATCGTACTTGTAAAACAGTTTATAATGAATTAAAAAACTTTTTGATAATACCTACTTTTTAAAAATGGCATAATAAACAAAATTTTGTCCTGTAGTATAATGGAATGTGCCGTTAAAGATGTAAAAAATGCACAAAAGGACAACTCAAGGTATTTGTTATAGATTTTACAAGCACCAGAAATTTAAGAAGACACTTGTTCAAAGAAATTTAGTAAAAATAGTACCAAATATTTATAGACACTTTAATAAATTATCCTAATCCAGTGATATTTTTAAATGAACAAGAATTTTTAAAAAAGTCGTTCAAATAACCCTGAAAAAATTATTGTATAATACCTGAGTGATTGTTGCTGCATAATAACCTCTAGTCTTACAAAATCCTAAATTCAAAACAGCGTATTCAGCTTACAATTACAACTACGATCTTGCAAATAAATTTACAGAGAGGGTCGGGCGAAAAAAGGCGATAAATGAATTAATATAAAAAAGGAAGCCAAATAACGATTTTTTAACGAATGCATACGAATAAAGAATCCATAACCTGACAACAATTGTCGTGAGTAAATATTATTCTTAGACTTTGGCACCGGCTTGCTTTCACTGCCCCGAGCCAGAAATTTCAACTCTCTTTAATATATCACTATGCAGGAAGGTATGCCAGCTCTCAACCCTTGCACCTAGGTGACCATCACTACCTCAGATTTTTAATATTGTTGCAATTACCATTTTGTTAACAGCCCACACGAAATTCGATAGATGCAGGTATTATATAAGATGCGTCAACTATCCATTTTCGCCTTTAATTGACAATGAACGTGAAGCCTGAGCATATTTCATCGTCTGTATTTTCAAGAAGTTCACTGTTTCATGCAAGCCATTCCACCGACATCACGCCTTTCTTTTCCGGGGAAGATCCAATGTTTGTATATATACTGACATGAATAGTTATCTATATAGGCATTTGAATGGATAATTTCCATGGGAATCATATAATCGGTGGCTAGGTGAAAGGCAATAGGACTTTCAAGGAACAGATGAATCGCTAGATTCCTCACTATCTTTAAATTGTTAACGCATGCACTTTGTGTGAGAAATTTTTATCAAATATATTATACCTGTAAAAATCATTGTAAATACATGTTTTTGTGCTCACAAACATTAATTATGACATTAATTGGATAGCGGTAACGAAAGTTTTCGAACATCCATAACTCTATAATTAAGCAACCATATAGATATATTGAAATCTTTTTACTAAATATTTACTTTTTTGTATTACTTGAAATTATTATTTCTTATGACTTAAGCTACGTTTATATGATAATCTGTTTTAAAAATGAAATTAGTATAATTAATCTAAATTCATTTATCTTAAATTAACCGACAATGAAACTTTAAAATGCTATTAAATTTATGTTAGTAAAGTTGCCCCTACAACATAATAAAATTTGTAACGTTTGTCATCCAATCTAAATATATAGGGTTATTCAAATATCTATTAAAATGCAAGGAGTAAAACATATAATGGACATGGATGTACTTCTTGGTATATAAATAATAACAACAATAATAATATTAAATTGTGTGGAATAAAAAATAACAAATATAAATAAAATTTCAATTTAAAAAAATCATTTTCTGTACACATTATACTATAAAATTATATTAAAAAATTGTTTTTTTTACATACAAGTAACATAACTAAAGAGATGTTTGGCATCACGCATTATTTATTTTATGTTTAATAAAATACATGGTTTCATTCGATTTACGATAATAACGACATGTTTTGCGAGGTGATATTATCATTTAAATCAATAATTATGAGGTAGTAGCGAATATATAATTGTTGTTTCTTTGCCAGAACCCCTCTTCCTTCTGCGAAATCGTAACGCCGACACACAATGAAAGTATTGTATACATACATACATATATATATATATATATATATACATCCATTATTATAACTCTCAATACATTTACACAAGGTGTCCATGTGCTGTACCAAGTTGTGCACCTGCTATATTAATACCCGCGTCGTATCTTATAGTAGGAATCTCGACTAGTTGCCAGGTCATAACCGCACAATATACATTTCATGCGGAGTGGCTGTAGCCAAACGCGTGTAAGTCATAAAGTAATCCTTTGTACATTTTCTTATATGCACTTATTAAAAAGTTCAAAGTAGTTTGTAGAGACCACCAGCAAGAGCGATGAAGGTAAACGCGCTAACTGATTGGCATTCGACTGCTACCCATACATTTATCTCCTGTAAGTACGTTACTTAACCGGAAGAAACTTAAGGCAGATGCGCTCAAATGTCTTGACTGTTTTCATTTAAAAATAAGCATTTTGAGCCACTCGTTTCAGAATTTTGACCCATACCTTGTTCAACCTAATATAGCCTCATTGTCTTCAATTATTGATAGAATTTTTTTATTTTCTTAAAAATTGTATATCATCAAAGCGGTTCGTATCATTTTATAAAATCCTTTCATCACAAAGTTCAGTTATTAATTAAATAATCAATTTTTCTATTCAATATCAAGATATTTTTATTATTTAAGATTAAAAAAATAGTTTATTTATGATAGTTAATCTTAATAAGTCAATGAATAATTTGATTTCCTTTAATCAACAGAATAATTAAATCATACTTGTAACATTAAATTAATGTCTAATGAATACGAATATCGACTACAAATTAATCATTAATTGAATATATCATTAATCAATTAATTGGAAATCGTTAAATAATTATAAATCATTTTAAAAGTATATATGGTAATGTAATGAATGAAATATGTGAAGACGAAATTTTGAAGAGAATCAGTGTAAAAAACAGAATTAAATACACAGTAAATGTTTTCAACAATTCCGTTTTTCCGCTCAGTATACTAGAACAATAAACTCATCTAATAATATTACATAATTACATGCTGATTACATATAAATGTAGTTCAATTCTTTTTTCATTTAAAGTAAAAGATCCATTATTTATTTTAAGTATCAAGAAAAAAATTTTTTGAACTGCTGATCTGAGAATTAATATATAACGCCTTAATCAAAATATCAAGACATATCATATAAATAATAGTTTACATTATTGTCTCCATATTGGTTAAGCATGAGTATAATAAATATTGAAATTATCACTCCCAAAAAAAAGAAAATACAATAAAAAATACTCATAAAATGCCTCTAATTAAGTTTTACGTTAATTCTTCAAAAATATATTCCTTATTAAATATTTTATTACATTTATTTTAATTTGAATATATAGAAAACTATATAATAAAGAGGAACAATGTTTCACAATCAGTTATATGATTTAATAAACGTCGAAGTAATGAAAGAACTTTTCCGCACTTGTCGCTAAATTGAGATTGCGCTTGATGATAAAAATCCTTTTAGCAGTTCAAATAGTGATGTCTAATTACGCTTACGAAAGTCCATATCGAGTTGGCATCTAATTCCACGAATTAACTTGCTCAGATCTCCATGCTATGGGAGTACATCACAATAATTACCAACGGTCGACCATCCCTAGATGATAGTGACGGCGCAATTTTAGACAACTGATAAATTAACCATCCAACAAATCACAAATCGAATTTTGTTTATTTTTTTTCATCAGATGGCGACTTTGTCAATTACGTTGTAAAGTTTACTTATAAATTGATGACAATCCTTATTTGCTCTAACAAATTTAAAAAAATGTCTCCTGATCTATCTAAAAAAAAGGAATATTAAAAAAAAAATTATATATGTACATAAATGTATAGATGTATCTAAATTTCATATATCTATGGATTAGAAATTTAAAAACTTAATTAATTCAAAGTATAGCTACTGAATATAACTTCTTCAAAATCAAAATAAAGATTCATACATTTTTATTGCATTTCATTATTTTTATCCTCTGTTACATTACTCATCATGTAATACAATATTTCATAGATTATTAAAAAGAATCATACGAACAGAGCTTCAAATTAATTATAACCGTACAAATAGGATTGTTGGATTTATAGAAATGATTAAATCAAAGAGACGGTCATTTGTCAAATGCAATTTTATTATTTGACGAGAAGTGTTTCCTTACTTCATATTAGTTTAAAATAAACGAGAATCTGCTGATATTTATGGATAATTTAACAAAATAACACTATTTCATTCTAATTTGCACGAGTATCATTGTCGAATAATTAGATAATATTTTATAAATTAGATTACTACAATTGGATCATTACAAAACTACTTTTTTGCATGAATGGTCTAATCAACTCATTGTATTAAAAATAAATGTAAAATAAATTATATTGATTCCAGATATGATTCATAATTAAAAATCATTAACTAAGATTTTCTGTATAAAAAATTACGTAATTTTAAAACATATACATTACTCATACATTGCAAAATAATTTTAATATGATATTAGTAATATGATAGTTTTTTACAAGTAAAAAAATATAAAGATAGAAAAAGGTACATGATCCTCTAAAGGAAAAGAATATTGAGTAATATTTCAGAAAACATCAACAACAATTAGTATTTGAAAATTTCGAAACACACAATCGATAGAGAGACAAACACAGACCAAAGAACTTCTAGAATACAATAAAAGCCTGGAGCAAGCATATATATCTAGAGAATCGTTTTCCAGAAGATATGTTTTTCATTATAGCCATGTATTTCAACGGCGATTCGAACACGTGCATACAGAGATACTCTTTTTCAGAGGGAAAGGCTGATTCAAGCTGCGTATATGCGATTCTAGTGTTAAATAAGTACTAAAGCATAAGCCGCGCACTTATCGTGTGCCATCCTTGTCGCTGCCAGTGTAGTCGTTGCTTTCTCTATAGGAATTCACAACTTTACTTTCGCAATGAAACTACGTATCGCCCGCACGTCGTTCACACGACTGCTCTTGCGTACGTCGTAATACTCCCTGGTTTCTGAGTGTGCTCTCAACCGAACTTTTGCGTAATCATATTTATTTGCAAGAAAAATGCTAAATCTACGCTATAAGTCATCTATTTGCTACGATCTTGGTTACTTTATCAAATCAACTTGACTTCTCATTATATCTTCACGATTGTCACTTACTGTACTTTTTTTTATATAATCTCTAAAAAGCAATCAATGATAAAGTTAAAAATGTATTATCAGCACGTTTATTTTTAATAGCCTACAATTGATTGAAAAAAGATCTCAATTACAAGCGATTTCTAGGGAAGGGTAGATATTAGAGATGATACTGTGTCTCTACGTATTTCAATGAGAATATTTAATGGAGAGATTTAAAAAAAAAATAAACTCTTTTTGACTGTGAAATGTAAGTATTCTTAAGCAGGCAATTTTGTTCAAAGTTTTTTCATGATACGAGTAAAAAGAATTGATAATGAACACATCGTATGATATACCATCATTACGGTAAAGTCTATTGCAGAAATATATTCCTAGTGAAGATATAAATAATTTATTTTTTTTGCATACATTAACAATAATTGAAAGAACGCATGTCAATCGTTATCATTATCCTTAAGGTCACTGTACATAATGATGCTAGTAAGACTTGCATATCCAGTGATAGATAGTAATTACAAGCCTTGATGAAAGACCGTAAAAGTAAACTACACGAAGAATGAAATAATTCCCGAGGCATGATACGCTTTATATCATGCTCTGCATCAAAGATTTTATACGATTTCAATTTTCTATTGCAGCACAATCCTATAATATACTAATTCTTTAGTTTCAAGGATTAAGCACAATATTTATATTAACATTTAATATTATGTCAAGTATATAAAGCTGTCATGGTTATGTTAGTTAACAATGATCTAATCGCTTGCATAATTCTTTCGTTGTTATTTTGTTGAGCAAGAGTCAATGTTCATACTGTTTTTTGTTTGCGAACATCATTAAATATGCATTCAATCCTATTTCTACACATACATCTATTTATAGGTAGCAGAATATTTATTTTTAAATAAAAAGTGTCCAAAAAATAAATAATACATATGCCTACAATTGAGTAATTAAATATATTCGTCTTCATTGTGTGCATCTGCCTCATTCAAAATTTGATTACTTTTTTTATTATTTGAGAAATATCTTGAAAATTTACAATCTATTACAATATTGTAGATCATAATATGCTAATCTCCATTTAATGCAAAACAAATTATAAATTTTTGCATTAAAATACTGCACATTATTTTTCGTCTATTTCATTCACGTTGAATCGTACGATACATGTAATATGTGTCCTTTTTAGGACTGGACATTAAAAACAAATTACAAAATTAGGCTTACGAAAAAAATTTTAAACAAATTATCGAGAAATTTTCATAAAAATTTTAATATAGGCGCTATTTAATGTAAATTCGTTTTTAAATATCCAAAACAAGACTTCACTCGATTTTACAGTTGATTTGTTCGGTATGAATCGACCATTTTGGTCAGTACGCACAAATATATGTACACAGGGATCTTTATGAACAGATTTATATCTGAAAAACAGCCAACAAGCCTTAAAGTCTGGCTAAATCGCGAGTTGTGGTATAAGTGTCGTACAACAGTGTTGTAGTCGTAAGTCGTACTTAAGATATAGGCACACACGAGAAACGTCGTAATCAGTAAATCGCCGTGACTCGTCCGTCTGTATTCTTCGAATAAAATAAATATATAAAAATGTATACCTCACCCTTATATACCAAGTCTGATCTATACCACGACAAAGAAAGACAGAGAGACAGGCAGATAAACAGATAGCAATAAAAACAAGTAGAGAAAAAGGATATATATATATATATATATATATATATAAATTATCCCACGCAACTTATTGCACGAATACACGTGTAAAAACTAGTTTATTAGACAGCACTTAAAACCATAAGATAAAAAATGGGTGTACCACAATAAAGTGACAAAGATACATCGAATGTTATACTTAACAGATTTTATTAAAATTCTCGAGAGAACTTCCTAGTAATGGATAAAAACAAACCCCATTCTAAGAGAAAATGGTCGCTTACTTTATAGTATATTTCTATGAAAATAAATGAATAAATAAAGTAAGAATTGGAAATACAAGTTTCAGTAGTAATTATTAAAATTCAAAAGGTTTAATAAAATAATTTTACAAATTTTGTTTGCATTAAATTAAATAGGATTCGCAAATGAGTATTTAATGCCCAAATATTTTAATTTCGTAACATTGGAAAAAATACACTAACTATTGAGTTGACTAAATTGAATGTTTAAAAAATATAGTTATAAACAATCATTCTCCACTAGATATATACGATGAATGCCTTTGGCGTTTTCTTGATAGGCATAGATAATTAAATAGATAGTTAAAAGAGTAAATTTAAATAAATATGCAATTAAACTTTACTAATTATTTACAAATTATTCAATTACAACTTAAAAGAAAGTACTTAAACTGACGTTGATTTTAATACTTAAAATAATGTTCAACATAATGGTAAATTTAAAATCACAAAAGGAAAAAACGAGCCGAGCTTATTGCACAAGTTATCAATTTTAGCCTCGTTAGTGATGAGACAAGTAATGAGCTGTAAATATGGTGACTCCCTACAAATGAAATAGTATTGTATAGTATAGTATTCCCATCACCGAATTTCTTTTTTTTCAGCATGCTAGCAGCAACACATTGAACAAGGTAAACGGATATGTAGGCGACCTCGGAGCTCGCGGTCGTCGTCGTCGTTGTATTTTTTTGTTTTTTCTGCCTTACCAGGGGACCTCTTGCTTCATCTCTTCCTCTCCAAGATGCAGGGAGTAAAGCTCCAGGCTCCTCGCTTGCTAATCCATGTGCTTTGTTATTTTCTTACCAAAGCGGACATGCCATATATAATGCGACGATATAGGGGAAGTAGGAGTGCCGGAGCTCATTTTACAAATCGCCCGAGCACAGCCAAGGATGTAGAGGCGAAAAAGAAGAAGAGTAACGACCGTTGCACTTTCGTTACTATATCCGAAAGAACCATGTGATATCGATCTCACGTCGAGTCATGAGCGACCAAACGCTATAGCGGTGTCATACGTGAGATAAACCGATTTATTTTTACCGATAGTTCAACCCACGTTTAATCAATGAATATGCACGACTGATGACTGTTCAGCAAGACATGATCCTTATCTGGATGTCATTTTACTTGGGGATCGCACCAAAGTAACTGAAAGAGTAAATTTTCCTCACCCTCTTTGTATAATGGGTAATTTAGATAGTAAATAAAATGCAAAGGGCATTAAAAAGGATTTTTCATTAATGAAAACTGATGGTTTCTTATTAAATATTATGTAATCTTCATTCGAATAAATATACATTCAATCAATTCTAAGAGTGATTGCGATCTGTACACTCAATTAGCATATTGATAGCACGAAATGATCATTCACGTCCCTTTTGTGCTAAAAAATTGATAAATATTTATTATTAATTAAAGTTAAGATATAAATACTACCTACGAAATTTAACTCGCCATTTTTAATAATTATAGTATATTATCGAGGCTGCATAATATTCTGATTCAGTGGTTCTTATAAAATACAAAATCTCATTCTATTTAGAAGTAACGCGTAGTCTCCTTTGTGTCCAAGCTAATCACAACAAATGATACAGTAGAAGTTATTAGAACGAATGCAAACCATCTCGTGAATATACATTTCACACACGTTCATACAGCTTAACCCTCCAACATCAATAGGTAGCCATTTGTAAATCAACCTAATAACGTAGTTAATTCAGCCGAGAGTTTTATCGAAAAACTTGTGAGGGTAATCCGCGCACCGGTATTTCTAAAATCTTGATAACGGATAAGCTAATACATGCGCTCACCAGGCATAAAAGATTCTCATACATGGCGGTATCGTATCTCGCGCGAGATCTTCGGCAGAAAGCTCGAAAGTACCACTTGCAACGTTTTTTTTGCTACACCCATCATAGATAAGAACCGGGGATTCGGCTGACCCTAAGCTGCTGCGCAATAACTCATCCAAAGCTTGAACAAGGTGAATGGATAGAACCGACCGGACATAAATCGCTCGTGCATGGGAGATAAAGTGAAATGCGATAATTCGCTCGAGTAAGGCTCTTGTGATAATTTAAAGGAAAATGTGCCGAACCTTGGGTTCTAGCTACTAGTTACGATTTTGCTGGATAAGATTTTCACCACACATTCTTTTAACTTCGATCATCCCTGATTGAAGTGATTTTAACGAAATCCGTGTTAAGCAATGTGTGTTCTGACATTTGTCTGATTCTCCATTGTCGGAAACCGGAAATATTCGTTCAAGTTCATCTTCTGTAATAATTATTAGTTCGTCATTTTTCCGTTTATAAAAATTAAAAAAATTTTCAAATAATTCGGTACAAAATATCTTAATTTTTTTTAGCATCGTATTTAAATACAGGTCCACTGTGGAATACATCGGTAAATAATTCAAGGTGATTCATTATATCTTAAAAATAATATTTTCCATTAAACTTATAACAACAAACGAATGTGACAAACGAATGTTCATCAAGTGATTACAATATTATACTAGTGCAAAATCATAAAAAACTCGACATACCTGTAATACAAAGCATTATCAAGTGTTATTATATGGAAGAAAATTAAATTTTAGAAAAGTAGTCTATAAACAAATAAGAAATTGTTTTCTAAATAGAATAGAATCTTTTAAAGTTTATCTATTTGTAGGTATTTTCAAATTTATTTCAAATCAATTTAAAAATTGTAGACACTTATTATCCAGACTAAAATGCCTGGCCGACGATAATAAAACCACATCCACAATTTTTAGGCTCGTGCATTTTTATGATAATTAATTTTTTATTGAATAAATTAAAAATTTGGACGATCAGCTGCGAATCTCCATGGGCTGTGCATGCCGTGTCAAAAACAACTATCGAGTAACCAAGCCCACATTTTACCAAAAGTCTATGGTATCATCTCCTTTCGACACCCGGTACTTTTTCAACAGCGCTTGTTTTTTAATGTCTTTGCGCGACTCGTTGCTACTTCCTGATGGAATAATCGGCTGTCTCGATTCAGCAGCGTACCACGGGAACTCCAGTCCCAGTGACATCAATACACGGCTGGCCTCCTTTTCGCGCGCAAACTTGTTTTGACTTTTAATTTCACACCGTGTGGTTGCTAAACTTGCCGCCTCTAACTAAACTAAACAGTTTCTATCTTCCTCTGCAGCCATCGCTTTTACAACCCCTTCGTCTTATGATATTTATACTTGAAAATATATTAAAATCAATTTCACTATTGAATGAGCAAAAAAACAATCGATTTTTATAAAGCGATTCATGATTAGATAATGGGACTTTAGAATCATGTTTATCAAATTTCTTTGTTAAATATAATTTTGAGTTTAAAAATATACAAACATTTCTACGAGTATACTACAATTTTTTTAGTATGAATTCTTTTATTCTTTAGTGATAAAGAGTCAAATCATAATAAGAGTGAAAATGTTTAATATATAAAAAATTTTTTAGTAGAATCTCGAACGTGCTATCAAAATTTTATAGTCTTTTATTCTTCTCAAGTATCGTTTAACATGACGGAAAAACTGCAAAATACTTTATCTTACAATTTTTCGAAAGCTATATTTAAATAAATCATAGAAATTCAAGATAGATATTATTAACCTATATTTAATACATGCTGATAATAAAACAATACTATGTCATAAAATATAAAGTGCAGCATTAACTTTCATACACTCATCTTAACTGCGAATAATCCACCCAAAATGAATTTATAGTCCGCGGGAGGACATCAAATCCATTAGAAAAAAGGTCGGAAAAACGCATAGTCCTTAAGAAGACTAATCTCGTTCATTACGCTTCTGACGAAATGAAGATCTCTTAAGGTGATAATCCCTCAGGGACCAATTCTTTTTAGAATTGCAAAAAGTGGATACCAATAGCCACCTTAATCTAGAAATATATGACACTTTAAGCACGAATAAGAAAGTACTTCTATAACATCATCCTCTTTTGCGATGAAGCGTTGTCAAAAATTACATTTTCTTATAATTTATTTACTATTGTAAGATAAATAGATCACAGATATATTCAGTTACTGATTCAAGTTCATTGCAAAAAAATGTTTAGTGTGCCTATTTGATCTGTTACATAAATGCTAACTTCGTGAAAAAAAATTAATTTAGTTGACGTTAATGCGGAATATATAAATAGTTTAGTAAGATAATGGTTTTATGACATCACAGAATTTCCGTTCTGCTACATTTATGAAATAATAGAAAGCATACTCACATAGTATCTCATTAAGTAAACGAGCGTTTAATGAAAATGGCTATATATACATATATTCTGTCGAGTATCAATATATATTCTAGTACTTTTCTATTAATATCTTTATATATTTAATTTAGAAAAATAGTAATAGCTAAAACATAATGTTTCTTTATTTTATTGTTAATTATAAAATTCATAAACAAAAAATTACTAACAATACGAAAAATAGAAAATTCAATATACTTTTAATTATCACATTCAAATTATTCCTTCAAAGGAGAAGTTTATTTTAAGATAAGTACCATCGACTGGTATTTAATAAGCTTCAAAAAATACTCAAGAATAAGTTTTAAATTTATATACTTCTATGAACGAATACAAAATTAATTTCCTATTAAAAGTGCTTAAGCTTTTAATTAAAGAATAATCAATTTTCTCAATTATTTGAATATTTTTTACATTTGATGATGGTAAGAAATAAAAATTTTTTTAAAAGACATTTAAGTTTGTACTTGAAGATTCTTAATGGTTTTCGATAACGATTGTAAAGAGAAATTACTTATTTCTTAGATGTGATAGGCTTATTTATTTATTTTATAATTGCATTTACTTGTTTAAGGTTTCTTACACCTACATATGTGCATACAGCAGTAAATGCAATTGGTTGTCAAATTCAATTAAAGCTTTAATAGAATGTGCTGTCATAAGGATTATAATGAGTTATTTGAAGATATTGAGTGTTTAAAAACCTATCCCTTTGTTCGTATAGGCAAATTGATATATAATTGCGATATCTTTATAACTTAATCATATTTGCATATCATTATAAGCATAAAAATTTGACAATTTGCATTTATTCGTTAATAATATTATTTACCGCCCGGGATAGGATTATCGTCGCTTGTAATCGAAAAAAATCGTGATTGCACCATGACATAAATTTACAAAAACAACATATTTTAACATAATAAATAATAAAAAAAGTGCAAGTTTATAAAACTGTAATTTTAAACGTAAAATGATAAGGGTAAGAATATATATATATATGTTCATAAAAATTTCAATTTAATGAATTAATATATATAAGTTGTAGATTATTTCAAATTAAATGCAGAAAATGTTGTTACTACACAGAACTTCTTGAGACTGTAAATCGAAAATGTAATATATCGGTAATACAATAATATTTAAAAAATAAGAATTTATCAATAACATTATCCATATATCAGATAGCAAAGTATCCTCTTAATATGGCATATTGTTACTCATAAAGTTGTTAGTGCTCTTTAACAATTAATGCTGATCACTGTTTTTGATAAACCAAAAAATTATAATCATTTTAACTAACGACTACAGAATAGGGTCAGCATTAGTGAACTCTATTTACGACATACACATCATTAACTTTCATTTGATTTGAATATATTCATACATCATCAGTTCAATTTTCTTAACCCGTAATTTTTGATAAAACGATTTTAGGGTATCACGTAGTCGTAAATCGCACGCTGACAATAATGGCTTTTCGATTTAAAATTTATCAGCTCGAATATAATGTGCTTTTATAGTTACTTTTATTTTCTTTGCATCTACTAAAATTTGTCTTGTACAGAGACCATCAGTTTTTTTTATAAAAATCTGTCCATTTTTGTTCAAACTTATCGATTTATTATTTGAGAAAAAATTTCTAAACACTTGACGAATAGGTTTTTATAACGAAATTAATTATCTATTGATGTGAGGAGTGTTATGTACTTGAATCGATGACTTTATTCTAATAAAAAATCGAATATCAAAAAATCAATGACGCTGTTAAGGATTTAGCTGATGGGGCACCATAGGGGCGGATGGATTTAACTCATGAGAGAAGATACGATACCGAATAGGAATCAGTTACACAACAATAGTAAGGTAATCACTGCTCATTCTTGTGTGTCGAGGAAGCATGATTGTGTTCGTGCGTCTTCATTATTTTCTATTCTCTCGTTTTCGCATTCCATTTCGATGCAATCGAGCCAAGTGTCATAGTAAAAGAAAGGGGCAGGTAGATCAGGCCACTCACCTCAGTAGCTAAGCAGAGGAGCCGATCAATTAGCGTTGCAGCCTCATTATACTCGCTGGTATAGTCAACTTGGATAGTAAATAAGGTACTAGAAAGGGAACAGGAGTCCGGTGGCTCCTTGGGACAGCTCTTATCAAACCACGTAAGCCACGACTACTGGATTTTATCTGATTTGAAATGCCAGTGATAGTTTCTATTAGTTGAAGATAGTTTTCCTATTCTTCTACGAAAAAAAGCATTTTGTGCGCTGCTTTTATATAAGTTTTGTCTCCTGCCAATCAAATATTTTATAAGATTTCTCTACTAAATTCTTTAATGAATCTCATTTGTTTGATTTTCACCTTTTATATTAGATCTTTTAAATGTTTTGAGAGTATAAAAATTCATTATTTTTTCGTATTTGTATAAAATTAATTAATATGTACATCTACAAGGATATTTATGCTAAATATTGCAAGCAATCGACCCTAAATGTAGAATCTAAAATTGAAACATACAAAACCACATATTTATCTAATTCAGAATATATTTTAGTTGATATTTTATGATCAATAGACAATAAAATATATTAGCGTCTTCATTTGTATAAAATTTCAGTTTTGTAAAAAAAATTGTACAAATAAGTAGACAGATGCGCTAAAAATAAGGCAAGCATTATATACAAGGCATCAACTAAGTTTTGTGGTTTTAGCTAGTTATTGGGAGAAATATAATTTAAAGGGAAAAGAAAAGATATAATAATACACAAAAAAGCAAAACTTTGTTTCTTCGTGCTAAACTAATAAATGATCGATAAACAAATCATAAAAAAGAAGGTCGTAACCCTATGTAGGCGTAGAATAAGCGATGAAGAAACGAAATTGGAACTAAAATAGAATCGTTACTATTTTTAAAAGTTGCATTAATTATTTGGATTAGATAAAAAAAAGTTTGATAATTTCTACTGACAATCATTATGTTAGTCCACAAAAGTTATCTTGAATTCATACAAATTAAGGAAAAAAATTAAAAAAGAATAGTATGAATTATAGTGTGCTAAACAAATTTTTCAGATTATAAAAGTGTTCTATAAATTTTCAATTTAATATGATTTTCAAGGTTTATGAAATATTATTCTCATAAAATTTAAAAATGTTTGCAATAAATAATCTAAAAACAAAGTCATAACAATATTAACGCAATGAAACATTTACGTAACAAAAATCATAGTATTAACTAATATATATATATACATATATAATCTAAATAATAATAAAATAGAAATGTATGAATGGAAATCATAATTTTTGTAAACTGAATCCTAATTCATATTTTTTAAATAAAAATTTAATTTAATTGTTAATTTTACAAGCATAAAGTTTACATGTACAGAAATGTTATAATCATTGCTTTTTATAATCCAATTTAAAGTAGACTCTGTTATAAAATTGTTCACATTTATAATAAATATACTGTTTTTCACTTACAACGTTTTCATAACTTTACTATACGTATATCATCTATGCAATCTTCTAATCCATAATATTGCATACTCCATTTTTTATTTCTTTATAAATAAAATCAATAAAAACAAATTTATGATACAGTATTTCATAGTTTTATAAGTTATATACTAAATACAGATTTAATCAATGGCTACTTAAAACATTTTAATAAACATCTGTTAGTTGAGGATTTCATAACTATTGCAAACATTGAATATTAAACCATTTATTTCGAATCGTACAGATCCTTCATGCAAATTCTTTCAAAGTTATTAAAAAATGTTCTATGAAAAAATCTTATCTTGTCCTTAAGATTGAAAAATACGAAGATGTTTATACATACTAGAATAGGATATGGCTGTACGACGACTACTAACACACAAGTGTATTCGTACGTTTAATACGTTCATTTATGATAAAAATTATTTAAAACTTTATAAAATAAAATTTCTATTTCCAGTGTATTCTATGTTTTTAATAATAAAGCCTTATACATTGAATATTGCGTGTATAAAAATTTAGGTAGAAAAATATAAGTAATAAGTAATGTAATAGCTAATAAGAAAAATTTAAATGTATCTTAAAATATTTTTCTACATCTTCAGCTAAAATCTAATTAGACAGTTAAAAACACTAACTTCCAAAAATTTAACAAAGAGTCCCTGAAATTTTTATATAAAATATATAATAAGTATTTTAAAAAATGAATAAAAAAACTTCATTTACATTTTATTTTATTATTAAAATAATAAATCAGCTCCAGTGAAATAATTTATTTATTAAAATAAATTTGAAAAATATGATATTAAACTAAGAATACATTTATAAAATATTTACAGCAATTGATCGTCAATAATGAATATTTATTTCATACTGAATTATTTGAGTATAGTTTGTGAATACATTTTTACATTCATAAGACTTACAATAATTAAGTTTACGAAATATTTTATATATCTGTAGAGAAGAAAATTATTTTTTAACTTTCGAAACAAATTTCAGTTATTTTTTGTTTATAGATTGTACACCACCCCCCCCCTCCCCACATACACACACATACTTAAATATATAAAATATTTCATTTGCAATAAGTATTTACGAATTAAATGCATGTAAAATTAAGTTGAAATTAAAATCCAATCTATTATGACATTTATAAAAATCAACTCAGCATGAGTATGCAAGCATAATCAAACTTCTTATTAGCGTATTTCAAACATTGTACTGCTTTATATTATCCTTGAGTAAATAAGTATTAATATATGCATCAATGGCTTAAGGCAGAAGACCTCATTCTCTAACTGACTTTTTTTCTATTAACAATTGAATGCTAAACTTATTTCTTATATATGAGATCATAAAAGGAGAATTATCACCAAGTTTTTATTATTGAGCTGGCATATATCACTTACTTTTCATATATTCATGAATGTAAAGTAATGTAAAAGCATTTTATATTTATTTTAAAATGAAACCTGAATACATTTCAGAAAATGAAGCAATTTTATTCAGAAGAGTCTTTTTACACTTTCAAGGTATTCAAATGAAAAAGAGATGTGTGAATTCCTATTGATTAATCGAATTATTAGGTGCTTAAATGTATGTCTATGAACTAAAGTATAAAACTCATTTGTTAATATAATCAACGTTTATATGGTACGTGGGAAAAATAAATATACGAGTTAGAAAATTTTGCGATATTCCATCGGCTTATTTTACAAATACATGCATTACGTATCTCCAAATGTATGCCTTGCGTTAAAAATTGCTTTAGTAAAATGCATAATTCTTCTCAATTTAGAAACTCTTTTTTTTCAATTCATGAACTAAATATTATAATTACATGCAATAAAGTTTAAAAATCCTACGCTGATGGCTGTATGGATACGCTTAAGTTACTCAATTTGCATGAGTTAATTGAGGAAAAAAGATGCTTTGCGCCTGACAGGGCAACGGCAATAAAGGGGCAATAAAGGGAAGGTTGGGAGCGGCGAACGAGGAACGACGGGGTATATCACCTAATGGAGTAGATGAATGGAGTAAAGCGGCATCTTACATCGCTGAAAAAAGGTCGGCCGGGCATTATTCGCCGACATCGATGACTCACATAGGAAAGGAGCTTCTAACAACCATCCGTCAAGCGAGCTCGGATCGAATTATCTCTAGCGCGCATCACGCCTGCGATTCCTCACGTCGCTGGTTAATCGCGATGTATTCGTTGCTCGCGGACGATCGTAAAAACAACCGAGCCGTGCCTTGCCGCCGGGAAAGCACCGAGCAAGTGGAGAGGACGCGCCTAGCAGTCTAGAAGGCGGCGGAATAAAGATAAAAATGAAGAAAAAAGCACAGCGAGAGAATGCCGTACTGTGGGGATAGATGGCCGCACAGTAAAGATTGGGCGGGTGAAAGGGAATGAAAGGCCTTGGTTTTAAAAATCGGAGTCGTATAATCCTTACGGAGACGCGCACTCGCAACATGACGTGGACTCGCGCCTAAGCGCTCACACGCACTAGACAAAGGCAAACAACGCGTGCACGTGCCTTCGTGCACATGTTCGTAGCAATAATTTACTTTTCACGATTACACGTCTCTCCTATAATTACCAGTTCTTCCCTCGGACAGCAGCGTTACAATGAGTGGATTATGGGTAAGCGCGAAGGCAACGCACCGCGGGAGGATCACTGACTATTTGGTAATTCATGAAGAAGTATATGCGGTGACTTTGTATTTTAGACCAAGATTTTAAACCAAAATAATTCCTGATGTTACACGGTCAGTCCCCAGTGCCTCTAACTTTCTCTCGCTCGTTTTTAAGACTGCGAATACTCCAAAGTGGAATGCTGCAGAGCTTTGAAGCAATCAAGTGCTGAAACTAAATTAAACTTTTACGACAAAGCATGAATATTATTTCCTGCCAAGTCCATCAATTGAATTATTGGACGACTCATCATCAATATCAAATACGTTATATGATCTACGAACTCAATTTAAGTTGAGTTTCACGTACTGAATAGTAGATTAATAGACAATACTACTCTTTCTATATAATAGTTTAAGAATGAAATTATTTAGCTAAGCTTAAGATTATGATAATGCTTTCTCATCTGGGAAAAATATTTTATGTTATAGAATTGTAAAAACATATTTAAAATTATATAAAAAATAAACTGTAGCTCTGTTTTGAAGCACTTTTTCATATTAATCATATCTCAAGAATAAGTAAATTTAGTCCTTTAATGCCGATTACCTTACGAAATAATAATAAGTAATTAAATATGTATATTATTACATAACTATTAAATATAAAATCAGAATGCAATTCATTATAATTTTAGTATATTTCTACATCGATTTTATATATCTTGTAGAATTATAAAGGAAGTTCGACAATTGTAACACTATTAATAATGTATCTAAACATTGTGTTAATTTTAATAATATCCTCAAGAATTTGATTAGTCGAATTTATTTTGTTAAAATATTTCACAAAAACTAATATTCAATTTCTTAAAAACTTAATACTAGTAGCATGATAAAAAAATATAACATTTTTTAAAATCAATATATAATTAATAGCTAGTACTTAATGCCGTTCATTAAAAAAGTATAGCTTTTTTTAATTTGAAAACGTATTAATAATATCAAAGAATTAAAAAATGCCCTTGGATAAACAATAAAAATATCACTTAATAAAACATATATTCCTTTGATTTTTAAAAATTATGGTATAAATTAGTACATTACTACTGATACTACATATAGATCATCATAGCTGAAAACTTATTGAATGACTCGTGGATTCGTTCAAGGTTTTCTATTAATAAAATTTGTTTCTATGTCAGTATAAGTATTTACGTACTTGTTACGAAATCTGAAAAATGTTGTAAAAAAAGTATTCTGACAGTCGGCACTTATATTGTTTATGTTGAAATTAAAGCACCCATGAATGCGTGTAGTTTTGTGATCAATTTTTTTAATTTTACCGTAATACATTGGGATAACTATGAATTATGAGTTTGATTTTTAAATATGCCTTTCTTTATTTATCCGTTCAATTAAACTGATTTAATCAATCACGAGAACAAATTTATTAATAAATATGAAGCTAAAATTTCATAAAATTCATCTTATTAAAAAATCCTAAATTAAATTACTAGAAATTTAATGATTATTTATTTAAAGTTCTGAAAAAAGTAAAATTTTATCTTTTATTCATTTCTTATTGTTTAGAAGGGCATGCTCTTACAAATTATAAAATTATAAAGTGCTATTATAAAGTGCGAGTGAAAAGCTACAGCATAATATTTGAAATAATATAATGTGTACATTATTAGTTCAATTTATAATTTTATTAACAGTTTTCCGTTTTTGATACCTTCTAAATTTTAAATTTGAATATCAATCTTTAATAATTATTAGTTATCTTACAGAAATTTAGAAATATTTAGTTGCATTTATTCATTCAAGATTATCGATCAAACACATTTTCATAGCTAGAACTTTTATGATTGCTTATAATTTACGCATCCTATGTTTTTATGACCTGCAAGGTATTTATTATAAAAAGAATGCAAGTAAAAGACTCAACTGTGCATAGCACAAATAAACCTTGTACAAATAGCATATGCCATTTTAAGACAACGATCAGAAAAAGGATTATGAAAGTACTTGTGATAAAAAGGAAGAATTCTAAAGGGACATTCGTATATTTGCATAACACACGTTCGCAAGAATATGGTACTTGTAATTACGTGAAGTTCTGGCACACGGGGTAAAAGTTTTTTGACAAAGCTTATCGATTTTTAATGAATTCTAACACTAGTATCGCGTGAGGGAATACTGGAGAATTTCAAAGAAAATGAAAAGGAAAAATCTCCTTTACTCACTGTATATGGGCTCGTAGCGCATGTACGTGCTTGCATGCTAGTAAAAGAAAAGCCACGATAGGTATGGTTAAGGAGTTAGGAGTAGGGGAACGAAGAGATGCCCACTGCGAAAACTCGAAACTGCGGTCGTTAATAATTGCAAGACATAGGCGGCCGTGAGAACGCGTGCAACTTCTCTTTCAGGACTTTCTCTCTTTCACTAGTGGTACTCGACGCTCCAGTCTTCGTATTAAAAATCACCGAATCTCGCACAAATCACAATACATGCTATCAGCATGCTATTCAATACCTATTCCTTAATGTATATTTTGTCGCTCACTATCGTATTTGCAAGTTTACTCAGGGTGGAATTTTTAAAGCTAAGGTAACGAACCCGATAATACATGACGATACTCTATCCGCCTTCCCTTTTACATATCTTCATTTATTTATTTTTTTGCCAGCTTCATCAGTTTTTTCGAACTTTCGTAAAATATATTTGTAAATTTCATTTAATTTATTAATTTTTTTATTGAGTCCTCAACTTGACTTTGAAAGATTTTTTTATTTATACTTATTCTTTTTTGGCACAAATAAATCAAGAATTTTTATTCATTTATGTTGAAAGTTTTTTTTTAAATTACAATAATGAATAATAGTGTATATAATTCTAATATTACGCTTTGTGACAATTGTCCTGTAATTATAACTTATTTAAATTCAACAATTAACGTTTTGTAATGTTACACAATGAATAAAATTCTTTTTATGATAAAAAGCTGAATTTCTTTTATTAATTGAGAGCTGAACACTCACTAAATTAAAACATTTTCAATACAACTTATTCTCCTGATGTAAATGATAATGTTTTAATAGCTTTTGCGAACTAAATAACTATGGCTTATTGTAAAAATTATAAATATCATAATAATTCAAAATATTGAAATACAAATCAAATTTTTTTGAATATTAATTTTTTTTAATTTTAGTAAATAGCCATAGTGTTATAATTTACAAGTCAATATTTGCTCTAACATAATTATTTTACAACAAATCTTAAATAAAACTTCTATTTTCAAATGTGTAAGTAATGTACATTTTGTATTAGAGTATACAAATATCTGATAAACTGCTACTAATAAGGTTGAATTTACTAGTAATATAAAAAAATTAATAAACGAAAGTTCTAAATCTCTTTCCATAAAAACACTATTTTTTATTATGCATTACAAAATTTATTACAATAAACAGTAAATGAACCATTCAAATTTTTAATTACCACAAAATTATATTAATAACATTCATATTGTGTTAATTATATTCTGATGTCAATAAAATTTGTTTAATTTTTAACAGCATATATAAAAAAATTGTTATATGCTTAATGTGTAATGATTAAAGGTAAGAAAAATCTATTATCAGTTATAAAAAAATGATACAATTTTTAATTTATTAGTATCATAAATCATTTGAGTAATCATATACATGTGATGAATTTATTGGTAAGTTTTAGTAAATCGATTATTAAAACAAATGATGTAAAATTACTATAATTTAGAGTACCAATTTTTTAAATTACTAAAAAAGACAACATATCATATACAGTGTATCTATATAACTTAGACATAAGCAACAAATACATTTATACTGAATTACAAAAACAAGTACAATTTTAATATAAAATTTTTGAAAATATTCAATAAATATTTAGATTAAATACTTTGCAAAATCTAACAATCTTAATAGGTCGTACATTTTAATTTAATTAATAGATAAAATGTATTTTTAACAGTAAAAATAACATACATGAATTTTACTTTAAGAGTATAGTTTTGCAAGAAATGAAAAGTTTTTAAAAATATTTAAGTTTTAACTTTTTTAGTTAATATATATGAACTTTTTTTATTACATATAAACTAAAAGGTTCAAATTACTATACAATCCATATTTCAAAAAAATATCATGACTATTCAACGGTAGTTAAAAAATATCCGTTAACGCAAACTTGAATTTATTTTATGATCGATTTTATGTTAATATATTTATAACCAATTCAAATTCCAGTAGAAGAGACTATCTATTGTTACTCTATTGTTGAAAATCTGTGAAAAATCAGGATTCCTAATAATTAAAATGTCTTACTGGTGTGAGCATCTGTAGCTGATGCTTTTCACATTATTCGGTTCAAAAACAGAAATTTCCGTAATGCTTTTTTTGTGTACGTTCCGTATAACCTGATATGGATTAAGGAAATAAAATTTCACTTTGAGTTAAAAGAATTGTATAGGGTACCGAGTTACAAAAACGAAGATGCCATGAAATTAAAAGAGAAAAGCCGCGAGCGCGCATCATGAATAAGTCTCAGAGGGTCTCTTGCGTATATTTATGGTTCTCTTAATTGCCACTAGAACATCCTACGTAACAATCGAGTACATACATGCTTACTTCCTAAAGGCCCATAATTCAACGACGAAGAGATATTAGCTGCCCTCACGAATGGGAGGAAGGAGCCAAGAGTTCATGGATCGGCACCGCTTCCTTATATTTTCCGTGACGAGAAAGATTGTCTTTGCCGCGGTAACGAGCTACACGGTAGCTCGTTGCTTATTTTCTAAGACTGCTTTTTGTTGGTACCTTTGCGTACACATATTGAGTCTCGTATGCGATCTTACATGTAGATGTACACCTAAACGTATGTACACATATTTTATCTAAGCTTCTTTCTCTCTTCTCTCACTCTTTCTCTCTCCTCCTCTCTCATTCACTCTTCTTCTCTCTCATTCATTTACTCTATGTGAGACCTTTATACTCAATATGAACCTTAAAATATGACGGTCGCGCCGTAAGTGTAGTCATGTTATGCTGTACGAGCTTCAGATTTCAATAGAATTTCCATCTAGCGCATATGCGTTCGCCTTGTTAATGGATTCTAACGCAAATTTACTCATTTTTTCTACTTAAGAAACTTAGTTAAATTTTAGCGTTAGTACCCATGGGTTAGTACCCATGATTTACTTTATGAAACTTACAAATGAAGAAGCTCTCTGAAGCTTGTAGTTATTATTTAAAATAAGGTAGATAACTAATTTATATGTCACTTAAAAACTCATAATTACAGTTATACAATATATTACAGTTGTAAATTTGATGAATTTTTAATTATAAGCATGTATTATAACATTAATAATTTCAAAAATTTCTAGCAAAAATACGATACTAATCAACTCATATATATACATGAATTTTTTATACAACCATTTAATTTCATGAAATTAATTACCATGAATACTTTAACACATTTAATTAAAGCTACAGGTTCCACAGCAAAACTTTTGTATATTGTGTGATATAAATCATACGAAATTGTAAATAATATAGTAATGTTACTATATTTTAATCGATTAATAATTAAATTATATCATTAATGAATATTTTTTGTGCGTAATATTAAATTCAATGTACTTCTAAATAAACGTCTTCAAAGTGGAAAATAAATTACCATCATGATTAGTGTGATTCTGATATATAAATAATAGGACGATATGAAATCAAATAAAATGAATATGTGCGAATATTCGTTCATCTAGAATAAGCACGAATGCGTAAAACGTAACTAGGTGCCTATAACCCTATATTTTAAATTAAAACTGAGAAACGAATATATACATTATGATATTAAAGTATACATGTACTAAAAATTCTGCAGTATAAGTTTAAAAATATTTATAGTTGAATAAAAGAACTCGCCGTGTCATTTTTACTTTGCAATAATAAAAATCAATAACATCATAAAATCAATAAATTTAATTTATATCTTTTATAGAAAAAATTTTCAAAGAAAATTTAAATTAAAAATTTAATTACAACATTAATCAACATAATAATCCAACATTAAATGCTAAGTAAACACAAAATTTAGCATACTTTAACTGTTTAAATTTATAAAGACAAAAGAAAAATTTTTTATTGTACTACAGTTGTCCTAAGTATTCCAATCTTCATAAGGGCTTTGAGCAAAACTTAATATTCGCTTTCGCTAGACCCGCTTAAAACAAAGTCACGGAGTCATGACCTAACTTTGCAAAATTAATATTAGATAATATTCGACCTTCGGAGGGGAATAAATATAGAAAAACTGAAGTGTCTTGACATTTCAAGACCTTAGTACGTTTCAATGTCAAGGTTAGCTTTGCGGTACTTCCCGGATCTCTGGACGAAAACCTGTCGAACCGCTACTGCGTAGGCCCGTGGCACTTGTTTCGCTGCTCCAAAGACAAGGAATAACACATGCACGCATATCATAATTACAAATTCTAGCAAAGTTCCCGGTGGTAATAAAAACTTTTTTCTAATATGATTGATTATTTGACTTTCGGTTATTAATTGGTGATTGTACCGATAGAAAGCTTCGACAATACTTTATTCATATTAAATAATTATTATTTTGTCTCGCATATCTAAATAAGCCTTAAGATATTTTGAAAGAATTTAATACGGCTGATGACCATGTCGGGTCCTGTTCAATTTGTTGCATAGGAAATGCATCTTTTTTAATTACGATTCTGCGTTTAATAGTAATGTGTAATTAAATATTCTAATGAATTTTACAATTTAACAACATATGAAATATTTAAAATATATAAATTCTAATAATATTTACAACTATTTTTGAAGAAAGGAAGTATTTTTCAACTTCGGGTAATAATTTCATATTCATGTACTAAACAATTAGCAATACTTATTTCAATAATGAAAAAAATTACTGTCTAAATTATATGTATGATTTTCATATTTCATACATTTTATTCACACGGTTTTTGTAGCCGAAGTTTCAAACGTGTTGTTTAAAAAAAATATAATACAAAAGAATACACCGTAAAGAAGGCACCGAAATAAGTAAATTGAATACTATCGGCAACACATGAAATATAATATATAGGCCTACTGAATAGTATCAGACTCGTAGGGAAATAATCGTTTGTCTTTAGAAACCAAAGTTTCGAGTATGCGACAGAAAAATTGAGCAGTAGCTCTCATTCGTGATTCAGCCTTTTTAAACTAAGAACGTGGCAAAGTAAAAATTAAAAATTAAACACACAAGCAATAGAATTTACGACATAACTTTCGAAAATTAGATGTATTATAAATGCAATTACAACATAATGATTAAACAACGCTTGCATCCATTTGTCTTAGACATTAATTAAATTTTTTTTTAAATATTAACTTTTTTTTATTTGTATTGTAGAACATAAATGTATTTAAAAATTTTCAATACAAAATTAAGAATATTTTGTATTCAAATTAGTTCAATGATTATAATTTTTAATTCATAAGAAGCACTTATTGATATTTATTCAATTTTTCAATGCTTTCAGTATAATATGTACGTTTATCTTGTTTATAAAAGTTTCCCTCTTAGATTTCTTTTTTTAATAATTTTTTCATGATTAATCTTTAAATTAATTATATGCACAATTATTAATCGTATAAGCTGATCAAATCTTTGATATAGCTTTTAACTTATAGAATAAATATGTTATACACCAAAGTCAAAGCTAGAGAATTTATTGTTATGTTTTTTAACAATATTGTATGGGACTTAAAAATAAAAACACTATTAATTGTTGTTATATGTTTTTTTATTGTACATTGTGGCTTATTCATCTTATTCACCTACTATAATTTGATATATACAGGATATGACTCAGGTATATAATTTTTTTAGTTTTCTGTAAATAGTTGTCAAAATGTATGGGTCTATATGTGTACACATTCAGTTTTATAAAAGAAACAATTCATAAATGACGGTATTATTCTTTAAAATTGGACGCGCATGAACATTATTATGTTTCAGTAAATTCTAAATTTTTTTCAAAATCGTGATTTTTCTGTTTTTATGACTATGATAATGATGTAGGCAGTACCCGACTACATTGCACTTCGACAAATATTATATGGAAAAAATGGAACGAAAGAAAAAAATTCATTTATGTATAAATATTCATGTAGAGTATTACATAATAAATTATCTACATAAATGAATAATAAACGATGTTAACATATATGTATTCCTTATTTTTCTACCTTATCACTGTAGGTGACTCTGTACACATATATGTATATCCATTACTAATTTAAAATGAAATATTATTTATCAATAGGTGATTTATATAAAATTTATATCTTAAGTGTACTACAAGAAAGGTAAGGCAAAATTATGCATTAATTTCGTTTACTTGCTTTGTGGTTTAAAGAGTCTCTTGCTCTAAATTAACTCAACAATAGCTTAAAATCAACATTCACTTTTCCCTTTTACATAATCTGTACATGTTGATATTTTCTTAAATTAAAACGTTTAACTTATCTTTCGTTTTAACATGTTACCGTTCATTTTAACTGAAAAATATTTTTAAAATCTTTGTCTAAATTTTTAAAGTATAATATTTTTATTAAACTAAATATATCTGAATTTCAATTAATAGTTTTTAATGTTATGCCAATTTAATTGAATTATTCGTATAAATGAAAATAATATTGGAAAATGATGATATTATTATTATTATTATATGTACGATTGTGGAAAAGAAATGATGACCAATAACAAGGAAACGATAAAAAATTAGAAAACAATTTATAATGGTACAAGGGTTTATAGAAATTATCAGTATTAAAATTTTCAGTATTAAACAGTATTTTATTTTTCTATATTCTTTAAGATTATGAACAAAAAATTTTATACATATATAAATAAAAATACCCAAATCTATCTGACCTAACAATGACGTAACCATAGAATAAAAATATTTAATCATCACTTCCAATGGTGAAAATCTAGGTACAATGCTTAAAGATCAATGTATCATTACAATATTTTTAAATAAACTAGCCGATAGCTCCAGTTTCATAGAAAATATATGAAAATTATACGATTTAGCAATTGTATTTTAATATTCACAGTAAAACATCAATAATATTAATATTTTTCTTAGTAGCTCGTATCCACGTCAGGTGATAGCAACTTCAATAAATCAGTGTAATGAACAAAAAAACATTACTACCAAATCGAATTCTACGTCCTATTAATTACATCTTCATTAATTACGTGGATCCTATCCTCACAGCTACCGAAATCCACCCTTTAATCAAAGCATAATACTTCAAAGCTTTTTATGCAACCATGTATTTTCTTCTCCTATCTGTAATTTTCCTTCCCTCTCGTATTTATTAACTAGTAATAACAAGCAAGTTAGGAAGCAGATAAAAAAGATAATTCGTATTTTACGGGGGAAAACTCTATGCTCCCTCACTTACTAAAATGGACTGGAAAAATGTGAGTACCGAGTAGTTCTATTCTTCAATTTTTTGTAGTTCTTTCCCTTTTCTCAAACAAAAAATATGAGATAGTCAAAAAAGCCTCTATTATAAAGTATTTATACCTTATATATAGAAGAGATCCAGTTGTTACACTAAAATAGTCTCACACTAGCAAAAAAACTGCATTAATTCTCCCTACAACTTCTGACTAATTTTCCTTTTTAACCATTTCTTTTTCGTCTACTTTTTTACCGACACTCCGAAAGAACAAAATTATTCGCAATGTTCCATGAAAAAAAGTTATGACGTAAAAATGAAAAATAAAAGCAATTTCTGAAATTTTTTATGTGTTTGTATATTCATTTTTTGCGGCTCTCTAAATATAATGTCTTATTACATTTCAAGTAGATTAACTTATATTAAAAAAATTTATAAGTAATTTTATTTTAAAAAATTCTTATTCTCCAATAATAGTCTTGATATCATCTTTGAAAAAAATCATACAGCATTTTTTGAATAATTATTTTCTAATATAATAATTCTATAATATCATAATTCAATTAATTTTGCAATATTTCTATCAATATGCACATTTAAAACTAATTTAATAATAAAAAAATTTCAATATATTTTTTTTCAAATAGAATTGACTTATTAACACAGCTTCTTTGCTCATATTGTATACAATCTATAAATAAAATCCATTAATGACACAAAATATGTTCAATTGTAATAAACTTTATATTCTTGAGAGAATCATCTATAAAAAAACTTATACTATTCTGTCTAACATGAATAATAAACTTATTAATTTATAGTTTACAATAGTTTTAGTTTTTTTATCGAAATTATATAAGTCTTATTTTATTATAATTAAAATGGTTATATAGTATTATATAACTACATATAAAAGCAAATTTTTTTATTACAATAAAATCATTTCAAAATAAAAATCATACTTTTCATAATGTTTAGAAATTTTTTCATCCTCTATATTGAAGTACAAGAAAATATTATTACAATTCTTTAAAAATTTAAAAAAGCTATTTAAAATTAAAATAATCAATATATTTTAAAAATATTTAATATTTCATACATAAAATTAAAAGCAATTTAATTAAATTAATGAATTTCAAATTAGATTTTAAAATCAATTTTGAATTACTCACTAAAGATAATTAATGAATTGCAATTATATAAAAAAGTATTTGCATGCACGAAACTAACACAAAAAATATATGACTTTATTCATAATTCTCAGAGTTCTGATTTTAAACAAAAACAAATTCAATCAGTTAAATAAACACAAACTAGATTCTTTTGACACAAGTTAAGAAATACTTCAAAATAAACAGTTTTTAAAATGTAATATTTTACACATCGTAACGAACATTTTTGTCTTTCGTAAGCCGATCTTTTTAAAATAAATATCCTGTAAGCTATTTTCTCGTTAATTAAACTCAAGAAAGTATCAACGTAGCTCACCACATATATTGTATTCAGTTAAAAGCGTGAGTTCGTGCATGACCCTGTAGTTCATACAAAAAATCTGTGAAATTTCACCGTCTATGCACAATGGAACACGACAACTGCTTTTAATTCTACGCAGTGATCGTGGCTATTTTTCGAATTTACTATTCCGCGCTTTCTTTCACCGTAGTTCACGTTTAGGAGCGCAATAAATAATAATAGGCGAATCAGATCGACAGACTCGACCCATGATATTTATGTAGGTTGCAAGGAGACCCTGATCAAATCTTCTGATGAGGCGATGCGCGCAGGCTCGTAATCACTTTCTCCGCACGCCTCCGAGCCCTAAACTTTCCCCCTCGTACGTTCTCGGAGGATATGGATGGCTTTCCCCCTAACACCAGCCTCCATACCCATAGTCGGTCTCGTGATTTAGGTTTGAACAAGCCGCGCAAAAGCATTGTTGCAACTCGCCGACCGTATTAGAGACAGACGTGAACCATGACCTCGACGAGCTTAACGAGGAGCTCCTCATTCTTGCTTTCTTTCTTTCAACTGCACCTCCTTACTGCTCCAACCCTCTTCTTATTCACATGTACCGATGTAATCGTCGATACGTCTACCCACCCCTGACCCCCGGGCAGCCGTGTGTTTCGTAAATTGGAGTCGCGATAGCCCATCGACAGTCGCTGCACGGAAACAAGAACGATGCACGTGAGCTAATGACGGTGGTAGCTATGGCTCTCTCCAGGGCTATTCCCTAAGGCTCGATAAGAGGGTCGGAGGCGTTTGGTACCTACCAACGGAACTCGGATTGTTCTAATTTGCCTTGCGTCATCCGAGAATTCTAATATTCCGCGAGAGGCTCAAGTACGACAATGCTGTTGATTATTTACGTACATTAGTAGTAGCTATTCTGACCTCATTGATTTTGATGATCTTTAGAAAATACTTTTGAGATATCGTAAAACCCAAAATAAAATAAGTTAATTGATAGCTTAGTCTCGAGCTCTTTCATTTTGTAGATAAGAGCACAAGAAAAAATTTTTTTTTCTGTTTCTCTCAAGGTTATAGTAAATAGAGCAAAAACTGTCTAAAATTAATTCATTACATTACCTACAATACATCTTTGAACTGAAACAAATTTATATTTTAATTTAATATTGCAGTTATTTCAATAAAATATAAAAAAATATATTTTTTTCAAAAAAGCATATAGTTCATCTACCAATATATGCAATTGATCTAGATTTACTAATGGATAGCAAAAAAATTCTGATTAAAAGTCTCAAAATTGTATTAATAATAAAGAATACGATTTTTCTAGAAACTAGCGAAGAAGATACTTTCTATTCGGTACCACATTGATAGAAATTTTTTAACTTTTTACAAAATCAGATTTAAAAAAAATTTTTAATTTCACATAAATAATATTAAAATTATTTTACCTGAATACTATTTATTTACTATAAGATGAATATTTACTTTCTTAAAAAAAAGATTAAAAAAATATTTTAATTTATCATAGGACAGCGTATATTTTAATAATACATTATTAAAAATCGAGCGAAGAGATAAAAAAAAACGTGAATACAATTAATTATTTTAAATTTAATTTTTCTGTTTAAAACCTGAAACTTTGTACAAAACCTTATTTATTTATTTATTTTTTTATTTAAAACTGGTATACTGTAATTTGATGTATCTTAGCTTGTTTGCATTATTTTCAATACATCTTCAATCATCTAAATTAGACATATTCTGTTTTATAACGGTATTTGAGTAAAAAACATAAATTTTTATAATACAATGTTATTTTATTGGATTTTTGAGTAAATATATTTATTTATATATAATTTAAATTACACGAGCACGTTATTAAAACCACCTTAATATCAAGAGTTTAATTTAATGCCGCAAATATTTTATCGACGCCTGTTCAATCATATCAGATTCATTTTTTTTATATATTCAAGCTTCGAAAAAAATATAGGAATAGATATGAACATTGAAATTATCCATCTATTCTTTTTAACTTTTTTGTTTTCACTGATTTTGAACGTACTTAAATTAAAAGATAATTGAATAATTAATTCGAACAATTAAATGAACATATGTATTTCAATTAACGTGAATATTTAAATTTACAATATCTTCATCATTGTCTTTGTCATTTATCTTCGTTTGTGCTTTTGAGATGTTTACCTACTATAAAAAAAAATTTTTTTTTATATAACTAAATATACGAAAGTAAAAGAAAAAATTGTTTTAAAAAGTTTATAGATTATATAAAAATTACAGTGCTTATTTTTTTTAATACATTTCTGAATTACAACTACTATTTATTCTATTTTTTTTTGTTAATAATTCTCCTTAAAATTAATTGTGTAAATTATTAATGACAGTGAATTTCTTGAATACTTTTTTAACTCTTATAATAATAATAAATACGTTTGTAATAAAAGTAATTTTTGAAAAGGATAAACCTTTGTTAATACATATTAGCTTTCTGAATTGCTTTTCACCATTCAAATGAGTCCCGAGACTCGACCTCATACGCTAATTGTCTCCGTGAAAAACATCGATTATCAGAGCTTTACATAAAGTGAACGAGTAGAATAATTGGTTTGTTACATAAGCGCCAAATAATAAAAGTAAAGATCCATCAAACAGGAACCGGCAACGTGACATTCTCTGCTACGCCATAGGATCGCGACATCCTCTAATAAGGTCGTGTTAATGCATCAGGCCAAGCCCAAGATGGCGGGGAGCGACTTTCTAATTTCTGTCCATGCGCAGGTAGGTACGCGAACTATGACAGAGAGGGAGACGAAACTACATTTACAGACATCCTCGTTACCAAGCAAAAAGTCGTTGGCCGCTCGATTGCGTCCAGAAATCATTAATAAGGTACTTGAGTGAAGGAGCACTGAGATTAACATTACGAGATATATGCGACTCGTCGTGATGATGCATGCGTATCTACAGCCTCGATATCGTCTTCTGCGCCACTATAATGGAAATTTTGGAGAAGATAAAGGAGGTCTACAGACTTCATGCAATCCGCTACTTGTGTTCTTCGTATAACATATAAGTAATAAAAAAAAGTCTAGACTCAGACTTGAATGTCCATATTCCTTGAACTCGATTTCCATCTACTGGTACTCTTTTATTTTCTAACGACTAGCTGTAGCAACTTTAATTCTCAATTAATTTAATTTTGATTTGAATTATTCTTAACAAGATTCAGCCAATGATTAATTACACTAACGATGATAACGAGAATAATTTTATAAGCTGTGGAACTGTTTTAGCCAACATATTTATAACATATTGACAGTGTTTCAAGTAATGTATTCTTAGAATTACTTTATTACGGAATTGAAGATGAACTAATACACCTTAATATACAGACTTAAAGTTCCTATACATATTCATTAAAACAATAAAGCAGTATAAGCAAAAATTATTAAATATTTATTAACTAGTACAAATTACGTTACACATCAGTTGTTGAGACGCTGATTTGTTTATTGATAATTCTTTCGATGTGATTGTCACTTTCCTCGGAAACAGTGCATTTATATTGATTCCAGAAAATGAAGGAGAACCACACATTCCATGAACGAAAAATGTTTCGAAAACGAAGTAGAAGAACTCTTACTCACTCTTAATATTAACACAGAGCTCTTTCTTTCGAGCGCACAATGAGCTCGTGTTTGCTTTGTAATTATTTTTGGGTCGTCTTACCGGCCCCGTGCAACGTGCGCCACAAGTATAATCAACGTAAAAAAAATGTAACAAGTAAAATAAATTAATGACTGTAGGGTAATAAGCAGAGACTGCATATCAAGTAAGACAGCGAGTAGCGTAAAGTTAATAATCCCGGCTAATTCGGCTAATACGAAACGGTGTGAGTTAGATTCGTACTCGGGCAATAAGAGCTTGAAAGGTGCGCACGCGCGTGGCGATAATACGAAAAGGCCTAGGTGGTAAAAAAATACCGAGACTCGCATAATAATACTTCAAAATAGTATGCGATACTCTAGCGGGCGACCAACGCCAAGGAATACCAGTAAAGAGAAAACGAAAGAGGATAAAAATTGCCTGTGGTTTTGATTTACTCTGCTACAAAAATTACTGCAAATACTTGTACAACAGTTAACCGGTGATAGATGACCGAACGCCATTTCCCTAGAAATTGAACATTCACCTTCGCTTTTTTTCCCCTCGAAGATGAGCAGATCGGGAAAGAAAAGAAAGATCGCTCTTATTACCGGCTCAATTATCCGCGAGAGTAAATAATCAGCAAGGATCAGCAATGATCATCTCCTTCATTGTTTGTACAAGAGATACAAATATATATGGTATCAGAGAAAACGATGTCTCATATCTCGAATTCTTGCTTCTTCTCTTTGTTTCCTTTACTTACTCTCTCTCTCTCTATCTCCATCTTTGTCGCTTTTCATGTTTTTCTACTTATTTATCCTTCATTCATTCCTCCCCTTCTAGTATTTTTTAGAAGTGTAATTTAATAGTATATAATAATAGTATAGAAAAAGTTTTATTTAATATGGCATGCTTCTTAACCTTAACTGCGACTACTAATTAATCTTTTATGGATTTGATCTTTTTCGTTCTGTACTATTTTCTAGAAAAGCAAGTTGCTAAATTTTCTATCTTTTAACCATTAATTCGGTATATTCTTACATAAAACACAACAAAAATATTTCTTTTGCTGGCGTTTTTCTCAAAATAATTAATTGATGTGATTGGATAATATGTTCATACAAACAGACATTCATTTTCTTTATTTATTGTAGTTATCATTAAAAAAAAGGTATATTATTAATGACTTGCTCTATTTTATGTATGTAGTTTATTTAGAGAATTTATTAAAATAACTGTTAGACTTACAGTAAGTAACTGTCTATGACCATTTAATTATTAATCACTAGATTTTGCAAAAAATATTTTTAAAATGGAAAATGTCTTATACTTATTATAAGTTTATAAAAAGAAGAAAAAATCTACTTTAATGTTACATTTATAAAAATGTAAATAAATATGTTTATAAATATATAAAAAAAATATTTTGCGTTGATTAGTTTTTCGCTTTTCTGATAATTTTGGCCTGTTGAGATTTCACTGAATAGTAGGACTCTTATTACTCTTATACAACAAAATTAGAGCTGTTTTTCATTATTAATGGGTATTATTTTACTTGATATATACTATAGTTTTATTAATATACATAGGTGTTTTTTTTAATTATAGAATTAAAACTTTACTGATATATTATATATATATATCAATATGATTACAAAAATAGAACTATTTTTTTTCAAAAAGGCTGAGCCTTGTTATATTTATAAGAAATTATATTTCACCAAGTCTCTTCTTTCCAATAAATTTAAAAAAAATATAAACTATATTATTTGAAATATATTCATAAGAAATGTGAAAGTTTTATTTTCCTTCTGTTTTACTTTATTTATTTATTAAAAATTGAACATAGTAGTAAATTATTGAGGCAGAATACAGAATTACTCCACGAAATTATACAGAAAAGAAATGTTAGTCGATGTACTGTATAAAGACAGTATTATTAGTTATTTTTTTAATAATAATAAAATTTCATAATATTTCTTATAAAAAAAAAAGATGGTTTACAATTTTAAAAGGTCAGTAATTGAAAAATTATACTTTAGAATAAAACATTAAAAAAATTCTTTAAAAGAAGTATTAAGTGCAACAAAATTTTTTATTATTAGCGTAATTACGTCACTTATTGAGTAGCTTTTTTAAATGCGAACAATAATTTTAATTAATTTTCATTGTTTTAAAATAAATTTTAGAAATATCTTTAAATTAAATACATTTTTAAAATGAATTACATTAAGTTGGTACAGATAATGTTTTCAAACGATCCACCAATTAAATGACAGAAATGTGTTTTTTACTACTTGTAAAATTTTTGTCAAATAAATGTATTGTAATTTTTGCGTTTAAAATTTTTTACTATAAAATCTTTATTTAATAGGGTAAAAATAAATAAATATTCATAAAATGAAAATTTTCGAACATAGTTCAAACATTAACAAAGTTCAAACATTAAACCTACAAAAATAAACTACAAATCGGACATGGCTGCTTGTGTATTACAAAAGAGAACACCCTATTCACAGCCCGAATTGTGTTTCATAGTGCCTTCTTGCCAAAAGATCTTCGCGAATATAACGTATCCATAATTCCTATTGGCTCATAATAGGGATCCAGATTGGTAAGTATGCTTTTGACGGCGTGCTCACGGTTTGGCTTTACAGTCATTAACTGATTCTAAGAGAGCTGTATCTTTAATAACGTTTTTAAAAAGTTTAAAATAGTCATTATTTTCATGGGATAGTAAATAATTGATCGAACATTCCATTCTATCCATGATAAATTATTATTTTACTATATAGTCATTAATGGTATTTTATTTTTTTTCTCTCATTAAAATGCAAATAAAGTTATTTTTTGAACAAACATTAGTAACTGCAGTCTCATAAACTTTTCCAATATTTTCACACATATCTACAAAATATCAATTTTTCTATACCGTTAATTTATTTTTTGTATAATATTTCATTCTATAAAATATATTAAATACCGGTACTTAGCAAAAACTGATACTAAATAAGTTTTTATAAAAAAGAAAACAATTTTTATATTTTACATAAAAAATATATGCAAATATCCTTAATTATTATTTTGATTTTTAAAAGACAGCTGTTCTTGAGAAAATTAAGAAAGAGATTATTTAACTATGGAAATCATTGTGTAACTTGAATCATAACTATACAATCTACAGTAAGGTCATTCTTATATAGCAAAATATTTTAAATTCAATGAAAATCATTATCAAATATGTCTGATTGTTTTTAAATATAATTAACAATAATATCAATTATTATAATCTAAAGTTTTTAGTTATAATGAAAAATGAGTTCCCCAGACCTTTTTATATATTTAAAGTACTAAAGAGTGTATAAAATTAAAAATTCACTTTTATTCGCATATGGAATAGTTTGCTGTGAAATACTGTAATTTAAAACATTATAATTATATGTAAGATTCAAACATTACAATCTATTAATAAACAATATTTTTAATGTGTTACTATTTTTATAGTAGATTATAAACACTGTTAATGTATTTTTTAAAAAATAAAATTGTGAAACATTGCAATAATTCTTGAAATTAAAAATTATACCAAAAATTTAATTACTAAATAAAAATCATCCTTAAATGTATTCTTAGAAACTTCATAAAAATTAAAGTTTAGCTTACATACTGTAATTGCGTTCATTAGAATATTAAAAAAACGATACTTACAAAGAACATTAAATTTAGATAGATTATATTAAAAAATTTTCATTATAAAAATTCAAATTAGGTAATGCTTCAATAAAAACGATCTTAATAGTATTACTACTTCCAGCAAACTATAAATAATAAACTATTTTTTTAATCACGTTAAATTTTGTGAATTTACATTTACATGTATTAATTATAAAAAGGGCACGTAAAATATATGCTGCAGCGTCATGTACTTAAAAAATAAATATCTAGTATAGTATTTTACTAAATTTTATTTCATCTCCCAATGTAATTTGTAATATTTATATTTTACTTTATTGTAATATATCATTTCATCTTTAAATTTCAAATGATATAATTATAATATTATAAAAGTAAGATACTAATACGTAACATAAAAAAAGTAAGACATAGAAAGAAAGAGAGAGAGAGAGAGAGATAGAACCTTGAAATCGCAGCAAAATGTACTACCCGGCCTTCTTTCTTGTAAACTTGCAGTTGGGTAATACGGGTTTGCTATAAAAGAATATACTCGTCGACCCCGATGATTGTTTAAAAGATTGAATTTGCAAACATCTTTTCTTTTTATTTACGTTATAGAATGCGGCAAGTTATAAAATATAATTTCACAAAAGAATATTATGGCAGAAATCTCAATCATTATAAATTAAAATAAACACATGCTATGTTTTATACTATATCTATGGATATAGTCATAATAAATTCGTAAAAAGATATCAAAATATTATTGAATTTTTAGCTAATAGTAATCTCTAAAAATTATTTAAGTTAAGTACTAATTTAATAATAATCTTTGTATTTAATAAAAAAAGAATCAATCAAAATAATGAATGCAATATATTTTATTCTTATATAGTATATGTTTAATGAAATTTTTTGCATAACACTTAATTTAACGAATAATGGAGCAATTATATAACATTTATTCGAATGTCCATGTTTACCGAATGATAATCACATAAGACTAAATTTAAGATTTTATGTGCGATGATTTTATTAAGTTTTGTTATTGTAAAAGACACATCAATGGGCATATGATAAATTTTTATGAAACATTACTCATGATATATTATAGCTGACGTTAACAGTTTCAAGTTATATTTAAAAAAAAAAAAATACAAGCTATTATATTTGTGAATACAAAAGGGTGAATTATGGTATGACAATCATAACAATCCTTGTCTAATTTCTTTCTAATTTCTATTTTTAATTAAACGAAAAATCATTTTCTTAAGTATAACTTTAGAAATGTAATCATTTAATAATTGTCATTCAAATCCATGAAAAATGTTGTTTTATGTATGAACGTTGGTGCATTCCTGTGTCTTGGTATATTGTTATTATTTTAAGAGCAATTTTTTCGCTATACCTGGATGATCCATACGGGTGATAAGTTCACTTTGATATATATATTTTTTTAAAAGTAAAATAAAAATAAATGAAACTGAGAAAAAAAGGAGAGGCAAGAAAAGTCTGCATTTCTAGACAAAAATTCTAAAATCATTTAATTTATCATAATCAGTTTATCTGCTTGTGCAACTGTACACCATCGTGAGGAATCACCTAAAAAACGCATTGTCTGTCATTACGAGAAAGCAATAGAACCTCTTATTTTATTTTCTCTTTAATGTTTTTTTTTATCTAATAGTATAAGGAAACTAAAAGCCTTTGTCGAGGTTTAGGATTGTTCCTACTTTTTACCGACGTTAAAAGTAATATGATCGCATTGTTTTTCAGATTAATAGACATTTTTAACAACGTTAATTTTTTGAATGTAAATATCGATATCAAGAGTTTAATATTTAATAATATGCAACCTTTTATTGAAATGTATTTTTTTAACAATAAAATTAATTTAGTATAAGGAAATACTACACCCTGTTAAACAAAACAATATTTAAATAAGTTTTTTGTCAAATTTATTTATATAGTAACGTAAATAACAGTAACATTTGACTAGATGTCAAGAATAGCTTTTAAAGTCGATTTTTTAACACTAGTAGCCTACTTGCATGTAATGTTTCTGATATGTATAGTAAACTGAAAAATAATAAACTCAGTTTCATTATATGTTATTTGTAACAAATGCTTATTTGAACTTTAAATTAAAAATGTTTATATTTGAAAAGCTAGTGATTTAACAGGTAGCCATATTTATGAATTACTGAACACCATATAATTATTTTATATATGATTTGTCAAAAACTTTTGATAATAGAGTCAGTTATTTTTTTTAATAAGTACAGAAGTTTCCATACAATGTCTTTTGGTACACGAATATATATTTTCATTTATTTATGTGTATAGTGTGCATAACTTATTAAAATTTAAAAATACAGTATCTAAAAACTCTATTAAATTAAATTTGAAGAAATTTTAAAGTACTGCTAATATTTTTTTATTAGTATTTATTTCCAAGGTAAATAACATATGTAAATATTCATAATTTCGGTCATTTTCAAAACAATCCTTTTGACAACAAACTAAACCACAATAAAATCCTTTTAAATAACAAATATGTCTTCGTTCTTCAAGTTATGTGATTATACCAACAATCTTTTAACAAAAGATTATCTATATTAAAATATTTTTAAAAATATTTTTACTTAATAATACTTAATAATCGTATAAAACTAAAATTTATTGTTTTTTGTTTTAAAACGGTAACTGTTGTAATTATTTTTGAGTTAATTATTACGAAAGTCTATTATCATTCAATAAAATATCAAAAAATATGATAAATAAAACAATTTTGAGTGAAAGAAAAAATTTCTCTCATAAACCTCGAAGAAAGCACGAATTATAAAATGATTATGAAGAAGTTCAAACAAGGATATTAATAAAAGTATAGAATAGAGACCAACGAGTCTTGGAAAAGTAGCGTACAAGATATTCAACGTAACAGCTTTACAAGTATGAAACATAAATCCGTTCACAAACCGCAGAGTCAGTGCCCGCCGGAAATTCGGAGTATTAGGAAACAGGCTCGTGAAATAGACTGGAGAAAGGTGCCAGTCGCTCTTCGTGACTCTCCTTAGACGCCACTTTATTCAAGGCAAAGTGACACGTATATGTGTACACATGCGCATATACGTGAGATGATTTTCCGGCAGGCGCATCGAACGATGCACATTAGAGGGGACCCGCGCACTTTCACACTAAAGCCGACCAGCGTCGCTGCGAAGTTCAGACGTTCACTGAGCCGGATTTCGCCCTTCTCTTTTCGGTCCCGACTACACCGGTGCTTTTCTCCTGCCCGTTTTTGCGGCTGTACCAATATAACACTTACAGGATGAACATCCTCGGTGAACCTGTCTTGACAAAATAAAGAGAAAACCCGACGTATGACTAAAAATTAGCTACTCTGACTGCCAGAATTAACTCTTTTGACAAGTCCTATGACAAACTGTACCCTCATTAGATTACTCGAGATTAGTTTTAGTCCCTGGATTTATGGTTATTATAATGCCCTATCATTCTAACTGGATTAATAAGTAACTAGTCTTCACGAAATGAACGTTGATTCGTTGATACGTTTTTATGCAGTTTCATCTTTTATGCAGTTACATTTATGCATGTAATTATCATTATACATTCATTTTGTATCACCGTAATAACGTGCGTGAAAAAAACTAAAAATTTATTACGTTCTTTTTGAGATTTATACTCAATCTCTTATTGAGAAATGTACTAAAACTGAAAGGAGCGGTAAGATTAATTTATTATTTAAATATATTTTGTTTAGCCCAGGTGGATATTTAATACTATTTAGGATCTATAAGATTTCTCCATAAACGTCAAGTTCTTAAATAATTTCAATTAACTTCAGAACCTATTATTGTTAAGCATTAGTAAGAACATAAAGGGAAAGTAGGCCATAAAGTATATAATATAAAATAATTATCTATCCAGTATACAACGCCAAAGATAACCCGCAACTATCACAATTTCTTTTAAATTATACTGGAATATTCTGTAATAAAACTTTTGCAGCTTCAAAGACATACAATCTCTAGGATCCATCTAAAAACAAATAGCTATGCTTTACTTCGCATCCTGGTATTTATCCGAGGGAATCTAGGCGTGACATGAATATAATATACACTCATGCGGCGGAAAGTGATTTTTGCAATCAATTCGCACACATTCTCAACACTATATATTTTTATACCTATCATTCTTTCATGAAACCACTCCTTAAGGGAAAAACCTAGTGGTGAGCAGAAATTAAATATTCTGTTATCGTGGCAAGTGAGCTATCGTAAATACACCCAAATGATGATCTACGAAAGAAAAAATTACGTAAAAAAAATGAATGCACGAACCTGCAGTGACATCCACACGTCGCGATTCAAGCAACAAAACTGAGGCTACCTCATCGGTTGTTGCTATTATTTCAAGCTCTTCGGTCCATACGCGAGCGATGCCAGCAAAACTAAAGAATAGCAACAATTGCCTTGCCGCTAACATGTCGTACAACGACGAGTATCGCTGAATCGAGGCCACGCGTTCGTTCGTCCCTCGTCGACATTACATTTTTAATTATCTCGAAAGCGATTCCTCGTAGAAGAACCAACAAAGCACAACAAGATAAAAAATGTTAGCTGCTTTTGCTTCACGCTCGGCTTGCTTAGGAACTTCTTCGCGTGTCCTAGTCGTTCTCTTTGCAGGGGTCGTAGCGCCAGCTCGACTAAATAAACAGCAAATGAAAAAAAAGCACAGTGGTAACACGATAGACGTGAAAGACGTTTTTTTAAAATGAATCAGCACGTTTTGCTCAACTGTCAACGTCTCCTCCTCACGGCATTGCATTCGGGCAAAGGAACGAGATGTTAAGGCGCCGGTAATCCTGCGTGTCAACGAATACGAATCTATTTACGCTAATGTAAGTACCTGCCTCGTGCACAAGCCCATGCGGCACTCACTACTGTGCTGGCATAGCAATCATCAGGTGTTTGTATTTTAGCAGCCGGCCAACTTTGCTAAGCCATTGCAGCGACCCCTGGAGGACCTTCACCATAATAATCCGTTATATGACACAATGACAGTGACGGAAAGTCCACTGCTATTTGACCGTTACCTTGTCTGCTAGATTTCATGTTCGCGATAAAACAATGTTAATTATTCGTTTATATCTTCTGTCTGGTCAGAAAACTAAAATTATTTTTTTTTTATGATGCTGATGTCTTTATTTTGCGACGTATTGAGGACATAAAATGATAATTCTACGGCTATGAATACCTATGTAACTCGATACATTTAAAAAACATAACCTCTTCGCAAAATTTAAGCCATTTGATCGTTTCTGCTCTTTTGGCGGCAAAATATTATATCCGTGTTCACTGCGTACTCGAGCAAGCGCTAAGGCATAAAGTTCTAATAATTTCTTCATGTTAAAACATCATGTTTATAAAAAACCTACAAAATGACTTTTATAATGTAATACATGGAAAAGTTAGTAAATTATTATAATCCTTTTATATTTATCTTTTTAATAGTTATAATGGATGGGTAACTTGATGTGTTTATACGATTTACTTATATCTTTATGGTTTACCGTTATATTGTTTCTTGCTACTTTTTTACAAGCGATTATTTATTTATATTAAAATCTTGTAGCAATGCCTCATATTGGTAAATTTTGATGTCGATGCTATTTGTGCCTCAAAGATACTTCAAACTCTGTTCAAAAGTGACAATATTGTATACACACTGGTTCCAATTCTAGGAGTTCAGGATCTAGCTAGAGTGTATGAGGAAAATGCTGAAGAAGTAAGTTAATAAAAATAATAGTGATTATATTACGGAAACTAAACTTTTTTATTCGGTAAACTGCTAAAAATTAATTTAACTGTATGTTTGATATTCTGAGAAATTACATGATTTTATATATTATAGGTAGAATTTGTCATACTAATTAACTGTGGTGGTACATTAGATATTATAGATTTACTCAAGCCCGAAGAAAACGTTACATTCTTTATTCTTGATAGTCATAGACCATATGATTTATGTAATGTATACAATGAAAAGCAAGTACAAGTCCTTGGAGATCCTGCTTTAGAAGAAGATATACCAGAATACAATGATGTTTATAACGATGACTCTGTAAGTGAATCATATTGTTTAAATTATAATCATATTTAAATTTATATATTAAATTTTATTTAGTCTGATGAGGATGAAGAAGATAGCTCAAATGATGAAAATGAGTCGAATCAAGTAAAAAGAAGAAGGTTAACAGAAGCTAAAATTTTAAAAAAAAAAGAATTGCGCCAATGGGAAGAAAAAAGAGATAATATTCTTTTCAATTATACTCAGTATAGTTATTATGGCAAATCGGTATGCTTTATTAAATTTTTACAATTAATTTATGTAATTTAGTACTTTATAATAAAATTTGTTATTTTAGAGTGCTGTAATAGCCTATGAAATGACATGGCAAATGTCAAGAGATAATTTAGATATGGTTTGGTGGGCTATTATAGGTTCTACTGAACAAGCCATTTTAAATAAGGTAGAGTCAAGTACTAGTATTTTGGAGACTGGTAACTTACAAGGACACGTTTCAAGATTGAGCCGAATCAGGGGTGGTGATGTTGATGGGCAGCAATTAAGTGCCATAAAAATTACATATGATAAAGAGTATCCTTTATGTTTCGATTTCAATTTCATGGATTATTATATGTTGTACATGTTTATTAGTAAATACTATTTTTCCTTATATAAATTATAAATAGCCTTCAATTAGCTTTATATCGTCATTGGTCAGTGGCAGATAGTATAAGACATTCAATTCCAACAGCTGTTTCATTGCGGTTGTGGTCGATCAGAGGAGAGCAAAGGTTAAGAGAATTTTTAGCTGAAATGGGACTTCCTCTTGATCAGTCCAAACAACAATTTAATGCAATGGATCTTAATCTTAAACAAGAATTCATAACAATGGTAGAAAAACTAGCTAATAAATATAATGTTACCAGTATAATTAGTGCTAGTTTTACATTACAATATGGATATAGATTCAAATATTGCGCCTCAGATATTGTCTATGCTATGTTAGCCATACTGGAATCAACAGTAAGTTTTTGTTATAAAATTTAATTAAAATTTTTTTTTATGAAAGAAATTTTTAAATAAATACATAAAGTAAAAAATTTTACCATAAGACCTTAAATTAAATTATCTCTAAAATAATGTTAAGCAAAATAATTTACAATTTGAAACTATTTACATTCTGTTTTTATTATGATTTTTCATATATAACATTAATTTTTTATTTAATTGTGTTGGTAATTATAAAATAAAATATTTTAATGCTTTTTTGTAATAATCATAAATTCTGTAATGATGAATTTTTTAATACTTTTAATACTTTTCCATAGTCTAAAGATAGATTACCACAACATTGTTTCTTGGAGGCTTCAGATTGTCTTCTGCGTACGAAAAAGGATGTACTTGATAAAGGTATAGAAAGAGCTAAATCAATGCTTATACATATATACAAAACAGCTAGAAATGTATTGGAGTTGAAGCAACTGACAAATGCTGGTACATTTCTATACATCACATTGTCAGATAGTATTTTAAATTCACATTTATTTGCGCACCCTCATGCGCTTTTAATATTAGCCCAATTTACTTTAAAAGCATATGTTGATTCTTCGAGAAATAAACGTGCAGTTACGTGGCCGCTTGTGGCCTCTGCAATATATAATGAAGGAGAGGGAACGTGTCTTATGGTTGGTATTCCACCTGTTTGTGAAGAACAACCTAGGAGGTAAGGCCCATATTTATTTTAATAAAATATTTCATTTTATGAACTACTCCTAAAAATTAAAATTAGTTAAGCTGTTATTTAAATTAAAAAAAATTTATCCATTATAAAAACATATTAAGTAAACAAAATTTTTCAAAGTTCATTAGTTCAAATTAGTTTAAGGTTCAATAGTTTATGAAACACAAAATTATATGTAAAAACTACACATTTTAAGCTACAGCTATACAAATTAATAAGATTAAATAAGCATAAATTTTCTTAATTTTCATAAATTATAAAATTATTATAAAATGATTGTTTTTTTTTCCACAAAGAAGAATTTAAATGATTATTAATTCATGATTTATTAATTTAAGGTCTTCTAAATTAACCATTTTTATATATTTTTCAGTTTATTTGGTAGAGCTTTTGAACAAGCAGCTAAAAATACCAATTCTGTTATGGAACCTGATTATTTTGATGCTACAAGTAATACATACTTATTTTAAGTATGTTTGTATAAATAATATTTACAATTTTAAATAATACGAATTTTTTATAATTTCAGTTGCAAGAATGAAAATTGAAGACAGACCTAAATTTTTCGATGCTTTAGCAGCATTATTGGTATAATATGTTTTTAGCAGAATTATTGTTCATCAAGACTACTTGAAATAGTGTGATGTTTCAATTAGCATATTTTATGAGTAAGCAGAAAATAAGTGTGTTAACTTCATCATTATTGTCTTGCTACTTCTTAGTTTGCATTTAAAATAACTATATACTATTGAAGAGACTATTCAAGCCTAATATTTATGAGTACTTTTTGTTTATTTGTATTCTTTAATTAAGATATGTTCTTAAATTTTAATGTTTTTAATTTGAGTTTTTAAAACTTTATTGTTCCAATGTAAAACATTCTGGAATTTTATGTAACTATGTTTGTATGACTTAATCTTAATAGAACATATCGCATTTTGTAAATATTGAATTAAATTATGTTATTATATTAAGCATATTGTGTAAAATGAAATACATTCTAAAATTATTTTCACTAATTGACCTATTACAAAAAATATTTATAATTTATGAATAAAGTAAAAAAAAAATAAGTAAGTAAATAATAGTAAAATAAACGTTTTATTATTATTATTTTTTATTATTTTATTATTATTATTTTTTTATTATTATTACTATTATAGTTAAAAAATTTTTTATTTCTTAAGCTACATCATAAAAATCTTATAAAGTATCTTGTGAAAATGCTTGAAATATTAAATTAACAGGTACTAATTTAGAATTTTTTAAGTAATATGTAATTAATTGACCTAAAGGTTCTGAAATTAGTGCTGTAATGAAAATAAAAACTTTTTTTATGCATATTGTTTTTTCTAATTAAATTTTTCTTTATACATCACTCGAAAATACTTGTGTGAATTTCATAAATAATTCATAATTATCTACTATTGTTGAAGTTTTACATTCTCAGATTTACCCATATTTGTAATAAATGATCGAGTATTATTAAAAAAAAATTTACTGATTGAATTTCGAAAAGTTTATATCAAAAAATAAATTTATATATCACACCAATAAAAAAATTTACATCACTACAATACAGTCTAATTAACACACTATTTTCTCTTTAAGTATTGTATAAAGTTAAAATGACTCCAAATATATATAAACATATTACATCAAATGTAAAATTCAATAATTTCAAATATTTAAATTTAAAAGAAAAAAACAAATCAAATTAGATAATGCTACAGAGTAAAAAATTAATTGAAAATTATGTAAAGAATTTTTTCTGTTCAATATTGTTTATAGGTTAATTAGTAGAATAAATATCAAAAATTTTTTTTAGGGTTCAAAAAATTATATTTATTTTATTTATAAAAATTATAATTAATTCTTACATTTTTTCATTTGATTTTTATGCTGTTTTTAAAAAGTTTGTACAAATGCTTTTTTTGTGCAAAATTAAATTTTTGTTGTTAATCCAATTATTTTATTATTAATGATAAATCTAAATTTTTTAAAAGCATTTAATTAAAGTTATAAATTGGATGTAATTGATAGATACGTAATGGTAATAATACAAATTTGAAAAGTCTTTTTATAAGTATATATATTTTTAAAACTTTTTTTTCTAAATAAATAGAGATACAAGTTTTTTTTTTATTAATTTAAATAAATTATTGTAATGTTGCATAAAAATACAGAATCTAAAAAAAAATCTATTTCATAAGCTACATTTATATATATATATATATATATATATATATATATATATATATATAAAACTATACAAGAGATTGTATTATAATTCAGTATATAAAAATCTTTAAACTGATTTCATTACTTACAGTATAATGGCAGTATATTAAGTACTAATTTTAATTCAAAATATTTATACATACTATGCAAAAAAGGTGCATATACTTCCACACACTAATCACATAATATCAATATTTTGAGTTTTGATCTAACAATAAAATTGCCGATACTCTTCTTTGTAATTAAATTATGAAAAGAAGAAAATTTTATTTTTATGCAGTACCAATAGAGGGATAGAATACGTCTAGTCAGTTTTCACAGTTTTATGAACAGCAGCAATTTTTATGGTCGGCAGTTTATCGTTCCTGTAGCCATCAACAAACTGCTGAACAGAGTCGACTGTTATCTCGGCTCCATCCTCCATCACAGTGTATATCCCTCGGGGTATGTCGATAGCAGTTAGCAGAGGGACGGCGTCGTCTAGTCCGATGAATTCACGTAATATATCCGAAGTTTCGCACTAGAAAATTGCAGAAATTACTATTAATCAGCATGTCATTTTCATCTATTATTAGTAAATATCAATGCATTTAAAAACAGTATTTAAGATAATAATCTACCAAATATATCAACTAAGCCACTGCATTGTTAAAATTCAATCATATCTCCAAAACTCCAGACTCTTGATTTAATACTTTAATAAATTGCAGTTGTTCTGAATAAGACAATAAATGCATATAAGAGAAATTTCTATTTCTCTTCATTCTTGCGTAAGTAAAATCAAGACATTCTTATAAATCAATCCGAATAAAATAATCTTAATGCTCACAATACAGTCATACATATTAATTAATGTATTCATCAGTAAGAAATAATAAGATCTATAATAAAATTTATGTTTTTTATAAATTTTTAAATAGCTTAAAAATCAATTAATTCTTAACAGCCTGTTAGTGTATTTTATCGTGATTTAGTTCTTAACCCTTCATATTTTTAATTAAATGTACATTACTTCTATTTTTTTACTACGAATTAAAGAAATAAGAATGTGATATAATACTAATTTAATATTAAACAAATGAACGGATATAACCTTCCTAAAATGGAAAAAAATATATATATATATATATTATAAAAATGTTAAATACACATGTGTGTGCATGCGTACGTGCGTATGCGTGCGGATTTGCATATGAAATATTTATACGAATATTAAGGGAAAAAATCTTTCGTGTATATCTTTCTTTGTTAATTATTCAATATTAATATGTAGCAATATTTTCATTCTTTATGTCAACTACTTTTTTCACAATAAACTCTTTAACGCAGTCTCAAGAACACATTTAGAAGACTAATTGCAATATACTATAAAAAATAAATCATAAATCGCTCACGTCTAAGGCGATGAAAAATTGCAACGTGTCATCCGGATCATCATAGTTGGGGTCATAGTCCGGTCGGTCTCTCCTGTACATTTCCACCGCTGGGAGAAGAACGCTCTCGCCGAATTGTATCTCGGAGTCTTCACCCTCTGAGTTTACACGAATGAAAGAGAAGGATACGTGGCGTTGAATAATTAACACTAACCGAGATGCATGCTCGGGCGCCAGCCGTATTCGAATAGCAGCGTTCTCAATTTATGTATGTGCATCTCGTTACTTACCAACAAAGAGAATAATTGCCGGGGCGTCATGCAAAGAAGTCGCATACTTCTCCGTGAGGATGTTCACAAGTCGACTCGTCCATGGGAAATTCTATTGATTGCGTCGTTGAATGAAAATATTATTGTCTTTAGACTGATGCAAGAATAAGTATTATATGAACTATTTAGTTTAATTACCTAATTATTTTATCATTTATTCTTAATTACGATATAAACAGATATCGACCCGTCCGTCAAAATTCTTTAATTTAACATTCTTAAAATATGCGCAAAAATTCTTTTTATATAATGAGTTGAACGTTGAAAATCCTTTTACTTACATGTTGAAATACAGCACATTATTTCACAAAATATAATTCAAATACTGTATAGTAATAGTGGGTACAATTACAATAATATTGCAATTACAACTGCCTATATTTTAATAACTTAGTTAACTAACGAGTGGATTCTTTGCTTTTGATTTTTGAACTTAAAATAATGAGACAAGAACATAGAATATAAAGAGTAAATCATACTAGACCCTCCGGATCTTCAAGAACTTCGGTACGACCTTCGAGAGTGATTATATTGTCTCGGGGATCGAGAATGACCAGTGTCGGGATAGCCTGGACGTCAAGAGCCCTTGCTAATTTTTGTCTCCTTTCCTCCTGGGCAAAAGGTATTCTGAGCCAAGGCATTGTATCCGTATAGTTTTTATATGATTCATCGCTTCTGCACAAAAATATTATTGATTTAATAATAAGTATTATTTCAAGTTCAGAATTTTTTACTTCATAAAAAAAAAGGCTTGAAATTTAAAATAATCACTATTTTACGTATAACCAACGTTTGCGACTATATAATTCAAACGAATAAAATAAATTATTTATCAATTTATTCTATTTCTTTCGTACAATTATGTAAGTCGTATCATTTAAATATGACTATTATTATTTTCTATTATTTGTGCATACCAAAATTAAAAAAATATATTGAATGCGGAAGAATATCGATTATATAAAAATTATTATTAAATATTGAAAATTAACTTTTTTTATTTTCATTTTTATTAAAATATGCTATTTTGATAAATTTTATTGATTATTATAGTCATCTTCATTTGTATTACATCATCTCATCATATCATCATATCTTATCGTAACAAAAGCTTCATTTTTAGTATGCTAAGAAATTTTTATTTTACTGAGGAATAGTTGTAATTTGAATTACAATCTATTATTAATCATTATTAATTGCATTCATTAGAGATATTTTTTAAATCGTAATTCACTCTTTTGAGACTAACTGTATTCTGGAATAAAAAATTACAAATACACATATTAAAAAAAGATATATTTGATTAAAAGACCTTTTTTTAGAGTTCTTGTGTTGTGTAGTAAAATAATAAATAAAACAATTTCAATTGGAACTATTTCACCTTTTCTAAATATGTATCATTTATTTTAATCATGTTTTTAAGTCGTTTTTTACGTAGTCTAAAAAATACAAAACATTTCAAAATTATCACTAATTTTCATGGATGGTAAATATGGTTAAGTTAATTTATACTAAAATATTTTTTTACTTGTAAATGATTTTTTCTTACTGATTAAAAAAAGTAACACGACATTCAAATATCTAATGAATAAATATCTAATTAAGAAACTATTGTTTTTCAGTAATTTGTAAATTTTACTAATGTTTATCCATAAATGGTGTTTTAAAAATAGATTCCTTTCAGAAAATTTGAAGATTTTTCTGCCTTTAATTTACAACTTTCGAATTATAGATTTGCAGCTAGGTATTTCAGATTTTGCAACCTACTTACATAGAAATTATTGTAGATTAAGAAATTTTTAAATACCATATATTGTGGTTATTTAATAAGATTTCTCTAAATTATACCCTAACGACAGAGATGTACGCTATACAAATACACCTTCTTAGCAAACAAAAAAAAATCATAATTCAATAATATATATCTTCTTTATCTAGGCCAACAAGCCTAAAAGCCAAGCTCTGTTTTGCTCCTCCAATTTCATAATATTTATAAAAATTAGTGGATAACCCACTTACAATTCAATGTACTGCGTAGAACTCAGCCTTATAAGGACCAACTAAATCGAGTATTATCTGTGAATTTATATGCATTTACGCATTGGTTACTTTACTGCGTAATGATCTTTCGTATATAAGCATATTTTCCATTTAACAACAATGAATTATTACGACCCTAGAAAATATCGGTGCCTCAAACACCTTTATCTCTTTACATACAAAATGAAAAATATAACGTCTGTTGTTTATCAGTTATTTTTTATACATATAAAAATAACTTGCACATCTCTACATGCAAGAGTACTAAGAAAAATTCCTTACGTTGATCAACGCGATATACTTTGATTTGGAGCACTAGCTTACCTGTCGGAACTGACAAAAATAACTTCAAAATTTTGATCCCTTTCACGAATTCGGTGATACATCTCGATTAGCTGCGGTGTAAAGGCCTTGCATGGAGGACACTATGAAACGGAATTTATCTAATAAAAAAATGTTTCCGACATATTTATTATAATATAGCTTAAAATTTTGAAGAATATAATTAAAAGAGTATGGAAGTTCGGTAAAAATTATGAAAATTTATAAAATTAGAAATAAAAAAATTAATATTAAAAAGCAATTTTTAAACAAACGTAAATTAAATAAAACTAAAAAACTTAGATAAATAAACTTAAATAAAAAAAGATATTGTAAAGATATATTTTAATAATTGAAAATTTTAATGACGAATTTTAAGAAACTAATTTTCTCTGAATTTTAATTCTAGTTTGAATTTTTATCTGAACTATAACATTTACTTATAATATTCACTTTTCAATATTTGAAAAATATATTTAAAAATTGAACACATTTCAAGAATATGTCTTTCAAGTTGTCATCTCAAGAATATTCTTCTTTTATTTTTTATTTGAACTTTTAATGATAAAATTGATTGTGCAAAAGTTTGTTCGTATTCACCCAGTGTGCACTGAAGTAAACGCCCTTGTAGAAATGCCTTAGTTCCTCATAAAGCATTGGCTCGTTGCTATCGCGGCCTCCGCATGACAGTAGGGGTCCATCCTCCAGTGTATCTTTCGGGTGGGGCGGCTTCCAGGGGAAGCTTAGACCCGTCGGATCAGCAAGCGCCCGTTCGACACCGCCCCTCGTTAGTACTGAACCGCTACTGCCGTCGAGCAGAATCAGTGTTGGTACACCAGCTTTTATTCGGTATCTGCGAGTTAGTCTTGTCTACAAAGAAAATGGAGATAAACTGATTTTAAAATTTCAAGTTAAAGTTACACAAAAATGAAACGGAAAAACAAGGCGTTCCAAGCATTGTTAATACATCGAATAAAACTTTAATGTTTTATGCTTAATAATTCTTAAAATATAAATTTTCAATGTAAATATTATATTAATATTAAACTAAGATTATGAATATATTTAAAGATTTTCATAATCAATATTTATAAAGATTATATGATTTATGTCCTTTAAACCAAATCCTTTAAATTTAAATCCTTTTTTTTATATTTGGATATCACTGTTCCATGAAAGGTACAAATGATCTTCAAGATGATATATGTATACATCATCTTTGTGCTTATAGGATTATTTACTACTCATTCTAATGAAATAAAAGTAAATTATACAGGAGGAATTGATTAAGTAAGATTACAATCTATCTTTTTAAAATATATTTTGGTGGATTCATTATTTTGATTTGATTACTGAGTTGAATGTTACTCTTATTAGAGAGCTTTTCCCTTTGAGTTATATGATATTTGAAAAAAAAAACATTTTTCCTATAATAGAAATAGACTTCTGCTTATTTTTATTTATTATGCTAAGTATTATAAAAATGTTTGCTATAACTTTATTCAAAATCTTAAAAACACAAATAAGTGCGGTTTGTACATGAAAATATTATACATTAAAAAAATTTTAAATAGTAACAACATTATAAGTAATGTTAACAATTTTTAGTAATCATTGAACAGTATCATAATATTTTCTATGAATACACTTATGTTAATAATATTTTTAAATATAGAAAACGCGTAAAAAATAACAAAATACATAGTCGAAATTCAAATTTTAGTAACAAAACTTAGAATTTATAAGATTTATATGATTTTTATATGTTTATATTTTTAAAAAATACTTAAATTTTTAAGATAATTTAATGTGGAAATTGATTGAAACTATGCACATTATAAAATAATGAAATAATATATATAAATATTTATACTTATAATTTCATTTCTTATGTGAAGTTTTTATAAAATGAATTTTAAAAAAACGATATACCCGTATAGTGATATTTAGCAAGGTAAATAAGATGGTTTTCAATTCACTTTAGTATAAATTGTTAATAAATAAACTTCGCTAGACATCAATATCAAGTACCGATTGTATACACAATATGCATGCTATCAGTTTTTAGTTCTTAATTACGAAAAAAATCAGTTTTATCGACTATTGAGAATACGAAGTTAGTCATAAAATATACCATAAAGAGGATGATGTTACTAATGTAACTAAAATTTACTTTTGTAGTAAACTATACTCGTAAGATCATATACCTTGAGAATCGAATTTTTTTACAGGCTATTAATAAAGCAATCATTATAAAAAATTTGTTCTTCTCTAGATACATATCGATAATATATACAGGATCAATTGTGAAAAACTTCCATGTCTTACATTTCAAAATATTTCATTTCCAAGTAACTTTTGTGATGAAATGTTTTCCAATAAGAAATTTATCCTCATTCATACTAAGATAAACAACATTTTTTTTAGTTTTAATTTTTGAACTGAAAAAAATGTGAATCTTATTATATAATAAAATTTTAGACACAATAAAAATACATTTAATTGTATTCTTATGTTTTTAGATTTATGTGTACATGTTGTAAAATAATAAAAGTCTATTCAAAATTAGTATCTATTTATATACTCAATAATGTACAACTCATTCAAATATTCAACTTTTCTCTCATAATACTAAGTTCAGATAATAATTTTAACTGTAAAAATGGAAAAAGTCAACCACAATATTAATTATAACAGAATGTCTCGCAATATACTATTTCTCATTTTCGCAAAGGATTATTGCTTACCCATAAAAATATACATATCAAACTTGTATAAATTGTTGTTTTAGTTCGTCTATTACGGTACGGTCTATTTCTTTCTCATTCGGCTAAAGTTTATACTCTTGCAAGTCGAATCTTTCTGTACTTAGCACGGGCCAAACAACAACAGTAGATACCACAAGGGTAAGCTCTATAAGCAACCTTTTTTTTACCAGTAATATTGACTCTTGTGCTGTGGGGTGGGCGTACAGTTGAAAAAAGTCATACGAATAGAAGTGGAAAAAAGATAGATAACAAAAGTCCGAAATTAGGGACATCCTTTTTTTAATCATTAATAAAGAAAGAAAGAAGCGCGTAAAGGCTTAAAAAAAATGAAATAAAAAATGAAATTAATAAGAAAGGCATGAAATGTATTACGGAAATGAATAGGTACCCCGTTTGTTTTCAATGCGACTATAGATCGATATTAATAGCTTTCGAGTTCAAGGTTTTGCATATAAATTTATTTCGATTTTTTGTAAACATGATTAAATTGATCGTTATTTATAATGAATAAATACGTAAAAATGTGCACTTGAATTTGAATTATTAGAGAGGAAATATTTTTCCTAAATATATAACTAATCGTAAGCAAAATCTCCTGAAATATAGGCTAATGCACTGTTTATTATAGTAAAACATTATAAAATTTATATTATAAGGTAAATGAATGATATTCTATCTTACATTATTATTACAAATAGCCTCTTTAATTTTATTACAACCCTATCAACTGGAAAAGAATTATTTAAATTATTATTTTTATTCCATTATAAATTTAATTTATCGAAAATAATAAATGACATTTACATAAATTTCATAAACATTTATAAAAAATTTATATTATTTGAAAACTAAGAAATAAAATAATAAAAAAAAGTAAAAATCAGCAAGCAACTTAAAAATATTGGTTGTAAATTACTTATCATTAAACACTAAATTACTTTCTTAACATCACAAAATACTTACATGCTGAAGCAAATAAAAGTAAAGTAAGAATGCTATGATATAAAATTGATATTGTAATGAAAAATATTGGACAAATATTCGTCTTAAAACATGGTACGTTCACATAATAGTAATACGTAGTATGAATTTTTTTATATATTTATAAATATTAGGTTTAACAGGGATTAAAAATTAATGAGTAACTTTTTCAGTAAATTTTGCAATATAGAGCTTATAGCTAGAAACTAAATTGACACTGGGAATGTCTTCTTATTTTCAAAGGAAAGATTCAATTTCTAAACGATTTCCTACTTCTACGTCCCTTGCTCTCTTTTTTCATGTATGGTCAGAGCCCCTGAAAATTAAATTTATTACTAACACAGAAACGACGCATTACTCTTCCATGAGTTAAATTATTTGCATCGATAGAACGTGACAATCTCAAATAGCCGATGAACTATTAAGGGTCATCAAATCAATTATTGTCTTTTAAGATCAATCATTTATTAAATTGGCTTACGTAAATATTTCAATAAATATTTTTTAGAAATTTAAAAAAATTCAAATATTTTGGTAGTGTAGATAACTCAATTGTAATATTGAACTTAAACAAACTAGTTTTTGATATTAATTTAGACTGAAAAATTGACAATATAATATATTTTTTTATGTAAAAATAAGATCACTAAAATAAGAATTACGAAACTTAGAATAATGCGTAAGCATGTCAATTTTTAATATTTAGAAGTAGGTATATATTTTTATAACTAAGATATTAATGACAATATTTAATCTATTGGAAATGTTAAAAATGTTTTTGAAATTCTAATATGAATACTATTAATTTTTATAATAATTTGTTATTTACCAATAAATATTAAAAATTATCTTGTGCAAGATTAATTATTTATTTGTTTCTTTTGATTACATAAAAAGAAGATATGCTAAAAAATGTATGTTTTTAAATTGAATACAACTGCATAATATTGTTAATTTAACGCAAACTAGCTATTTTTTCGTTGGGTGCCGATAACCCCAAAAAGTTTCGAAGTCTCTCTGAGAGAGGGGGTTATTAGACAACCCCTTGTAATATGGAAAAAAGAATTTATCATTTGAAAACGTATGATAGGTATTAAAGATGATGAGGAAATTTTCTATGTATCATGAAAAAATAACCTGTGAGAAAAAAGTATTGATAAAATGAATCGTGCATGACGCACGCACAGCTCCCGAACCAGACAAGCTCCCACAGTGTAATCGCTCCCTCCTTTTTTCACCCTTGTCTGAATGTTTCTCTCCGGCGCACAAGTTTTCCCTCCTTCAGTCTCGCTGAGTTAAAGCATGCATGTGTGGGGGCTTGCGTGCGCGGCAACACCCCGTAGCCATGCACTCGACCCTGAAGAACTTGTGCACGAGCGTAGGGGTTGAGGGTGATAGGCTACGTCTATGGGAAACTTGGATACGTAAGTTAAGGCGAATATTGTACATTGGCTGAGCTAGCAAAAGAGTTTTACCATCACAGTGAATTTACTTTTAACGAATTTAGTACGTATTGACTTGATATCGAATTGTGTGAGATAATACCTTTTATTACATAATTGTCAGAATATTAGAAAAGATCTAAAATAACGAGAAATTCCCTGGAAACAAAATACAAACTGATTGCAATATTTAAAAGCAACTTTTTAACGATTTTTCACATTTTAATTTCGTTAAAAAAATTCAATTCTTATAAAATATATTTAATTTTGTTTAAACAGACACAATTTTAGTGTTTTTTTTAACTAATCAATTGATAAACATATTAAATCTATATATAGAACATGTAAAACCACTTTCCTGATACAGTTTACAATTATAATTATTTATTTTTTTTCAATCAATGTCATATAAATCTTTATTTACATAGTCAATTCTATGTACACTATAAAAATAGTTTGTAGGAACTATAGTAATATAACTATTAGTGCATTTTAATAATCATAAATTTTTTTAATTAATAATAAATTATTTTACGACTTTTTGTAAGAGAACAAATGAATATCCTTTTAAATTACTATTGAAATAAGGATACGTATTGTATTTGCGACAATTGTATATGAATTAGTTGAATAAATAGCTTATTAAATAATGAGATACCGTTATCATTATCTTTCTTTGATTTTAATACATTGTGAATTTAATAAAAAATTGTTTAAATATAAAACATTGTTCCTTCTTAATGTTATGTCTGTTATTTGAACAAACTCCTTTGCCAAAATGAACTATTCGACGACTCAAAATGAATACTAACATGTATTGTTATTAATTTTTTTATTACTATTTATCATGAATAGATTAAATAGCATACTAATTCTCATATTTTGACACTAAATTAATAAGTTACCAACTTTATAAAAACTATCATTTAAAAATAATCACCATTATCAAAACGTTATGGTTTAAAATAAATTGATAATTTAACGTATAGAATATAATATTTTATTACACTAAAAAATACACTAAAAAAAAGAAAAAATGATTTCTTACAAATAATTATGTACTATAAGCTAGAATAATTTATAAAGTAATAAATTTATTGAAAGTATACAAATAAAAAGTACATAGAAGATCATTTTTTAAATGTTGCCTATTTAATATTAAAAGTATAAAACTCTTATTATTTTGGATATTTTGTATAAGCTTTTTACATAGAAATACTTATGATTAATTTTAAAAAGTTTGACTTTGAATAGCAGCTCTTCATGAAATAGATTATCTAGTAGAAACATAATAAATTAAGAATGAACAAATGCGGACCTAAAATACATGTAAAAAAGGGTACATTTCTTCGATAAATTTTGTGTAAATAGTCTTTTGAGTTATTTTTTTTTTTTTATGTTGGGGTATAATCTAAATAACTAGAAGTTTACGCTAAATTAAACAAGTAATTATCATATGCATGAGAAAGTGAAAAACTCCCTTTAAAGCTCGTGTTCTTCTCAAGTTTAACTTACCTGTATTGAAGAAGTAAAGAAGGTGCTAATCGCAGAAATTTAGATTATAACGATTACGTTTGTGTGAGTACTAGACTCCTTTTGAATCTTTTGAATCATTAAATAATTGCAAATTTAAAAAAAAAAATGTCATTTTTAACGTGTAATTTATCGTTAAAATTGAGACGACAGAAACCATTAGAGACAAAATCCACTCATAACTAAGACCGAAATAGAGAAGAGAAAAGACCTTGGCAAATATTAAAATGTTCACGGCTTTTCCAGATTAAAGTTACTATACTCTAGTCAGCTACATAAATTATGAATAACATCTTCGGTACTTTGATTTTTGCCATTTTCATTATTTATCGAACATTCCTTGTTTCCCTTTTCTATATTAACTAATTATTGTATATTTTAGTAAAACGTGATATATAATTATTATAATAATATATAAATTATATATAATGTAAAAATTTCTTTACTAGAAATCCTTACGCAACATTTAATTTTCTTCTTACGGTGGCAAGTCTATGTATACAAATAATTAAAGTAACAAACCTTTTAGTGTGATAGTTCTTAGAATAAACATGTCCATTCCTGATTCAAGTACTGTATTTGGTTGATAATTTCTATATAAAGTGAATTTGAATGCAATTCTAATGTAAAAATAAATAAATAGTAATGGAAGATAAATGTTTCACAGCTTTGTATTCCTTACTGTATAAGTCATTTGGTGTAAATTATGCTATGTTTGGCATAAACTCAATTTATTTTAAAGTTTGAGCCTGTTATTCGTCTCATACGCACTTCCTCTGCAAATGTCATTTATGGATACACCACATCGAAACCATGACCCAATCAACTTTAAACACGCAGTCTATATCCGTAATTTTCCTGAAACCTCAGAAATAATATTTTCATTCCCATCAGATTATTGTTGAAAAGTTATAAAATAAAATAATAGTATCAGAGAATCTATTACATGTAGCACAATAAATAAATGTGAATGATACAATGTTGTAGGATTATTAAAAAATGAATTCCCCCTTCAATTCAGCTACTCTTCTTAAAAATATCCCACAAAACGAGAAACTTAATTTTATTCTTATCTTTCATGAACACATCTGACCACGAGATCGAATGTGTGGGTGTGGGTATATCGCATGTGTATGTAAAAAGACATAAAGAGGAAAGGTAACAAAGTGGGAATATTCGAGTCAATGTATGAAAACAGTATTTTCAGGACGAAGGGGGGATAGAGAAACGACTGAACCCCTGCGTCGGTATATATATACCCATATTACCCATAGTTATAAATTCGATGGGGGGCGTTTGCGCGTAGGCAGAAATTATACGGAGCACGTGGCGCAGCCACTACACACACAAATGCGTTCTTACAAATGCGTGGCTACGCGCCGAGGGGAATACTTTTATTGTCCCTTGGCTATAATGTCGGCATCACGTTTATATCCATGCGTCGATGTCTGAGCACCAACTCTACGTCGGAGCTAACGTGGTACAGTTGTGCACGCATTTTTCCCTCTTTTCAACCATTACGCCATTTCCCTCCCGCACATTGAACGATAGAACATCCGTAGGGGGAAGACCATAAGATCGGATGGTGCGCTTCTTTCGGTATTTCATTGGCTTCGGCTTTGAAAAAAATAACAACCATGAACTTGCGGGAGAAAGTTGACAATGAGAATAATTCAAAATCTCCTGCTCGTAAACGAGAATCTCTGAACCTGATTACCCCTCGATAACTACATATGAAACAAGTTTATAAGCGTGCGATAAGAATATTCGATGCATCCACGGTAGGAGCTAGTCAAAATTTTAAAGTAACAGTACAATCAGTAGTCAATAATAATAGTAGAATTAGTAAAGAAATCTTTCTTTGTGAAGTCAAGTCAATTTGAGCTTACATTATAGTCAACGACTGCATACAAATATCCTGTACCCGTACCAAAAACTATTCGTTTGGCTCGATTCATGAGAAATTTTCAACATTGCAAAAAATTTGGAGGGAAAACTATATTGCCTTTCCATACATCTATAAGGATGTGTCAGTCATTTTATTCCGTGAAGCTAGAAGCTTATTAGTTATTTCACTGACCTTGCATTAATATTGAGTGATCGAGAACAAAAAGCATGGGGTACTCTTGATTTATCATTAGTTACATTTACAACTAAATTCATTGAATTACAACTCTATAATTCACGTACCTTATCCCAAATAAATAAAAGAGATCGGCTAGATTTTCGAATGGCCATGTAATGATTAGATCAATTAGAAAATGTAGTTTAGAGACGAGAATTATAAAAAAAATTTCACCATACGTTTAACAATGCGAAGAACTATTTCACTGAAGTCCGCTAGTTAAAATTATCCTCAAGCTGTTAGAACGATAATGCGATGGAGAGAAAGGTTTTGTTGCGACAAACATAAGAGTTTTATAATGTAAGAAACAATTTAATAAGTGTTTCTGCAAATTTGCTTTATACAAATATTTTAGTATAAAAATGGCAGTGCCAAAGAAACGATAGATCGACGCGTAAGCCGAGAAGTGTTGCCAGTTACAAAACTATTCGTCATGGTGAGTTGGTGCATCACTGTACCAGAATACCGCGTTGGAGGGGGTGGAGGTGACAAGCAGCGTCTTTCGTCGTCATCGTCAGTTTATGCGCGTATCGACTCTTTTACGCATGCCTATAAGTATTTACGGTTCAACAAAGATCGACCAGCAGCTTACCTTCCGCTCGTAGTCGTCGCTAGGGACCGCGAGCCAGGGCAGGTCGGCCACGTGGCTACGGAAGCTTTCGTCAAGGTCAAGCGCGTCTTGGACGCTACTCCAAAGGAGCACGTGAACTACCTCGAAGCGGCGCCTCCTCCCGCTCGCAAGATCCTCGTTCACGCTCGCGTACAGGTCTAGCAGGTGCCTGGAAAAGTCGTCGCAACCCACGGGACCTCCAGGCTCGGTGAAATTAAAGTATAACCCGAGGACATCGCAATCCCCTGTGGCCTCGGCGCTTGGTACCTTCACACCCCCGTCCTCGGACCCACCACAACGCACGAGCTGTTTGCCCAGGAGTCGCTGCTGCCATGGCCTCTGCTCCTCTAAGGCAGTGGTGGCTTCACCGGCCGAACACGCGGCCATCTTGGCAATGCTCCGCGCGCGACTGACGCCGGTCGTCATCTGGCATTCTGGCGGTCTGGCAGTCTGGCTATTCTGGCGGCTGAGAGTTCTGGGCTTCTGGCACTTCTGGCAGTGGCGCGCAGGCCGCGCAGCGTCCCCCAACCGCCGATGCCAATGATGCCACTTGCCAGAATGCCAGCCGGACAGCAAGTGCTCGCATCGTCCACAACTCCACCCTCCGACTCCATATTGTCCATCGTGTCCACAAGCTTTACATTCCATTCCACACCGGGCACACTATTGTCCCACGCTCCAGTTCCATTCATTGAGCTGAAATAAAACAACGAGTCTTCGAGTTACAATCCAAAAAATTGTAACGGATTTCGCCCCTTCCCATTAGTATCGCATTTTCTTCTTATCAATCTTGATCCCTTGTCTGCGAATTGTTCTAAGCGCCTTACTGAACTTTGTCTCTAGATTCATTTTCTTAATATGGATTCGATCCCTGTCTTTTACCCTTTTTAAGCTCACGCCCGAATACTACATATTATTAGCCCTCCATTGTGAGACAGTGATCTTATTTTTTAAGGCAAGTTGTCCTATTATCCCGCAAAATTTTTTTTTAACTAAAACTTTATATTTACGTAGATATCACAGTCAGTTATTATAAATTATTTATGCCCCTTTTTAATAGGAAAGACTGAAAACAATAAGTTGTAGAAGCAACTGAAAAATTCATTTTTTTTAAATTATTATATTTAATCAAATAAAAATCGATTCAGCTCCTGAATTTTAAATCTGTAATTAATCCTGAATCAAATTACTAATATAACAATTACATTTTATATAAATAACAAACTCAAATACTTTTTTATTACATAATTGGTATGTAAATATACATGACACATTTATAAGTGAAAACTAGTTTCAAGAGAATACGTTAAAATAAATGTCGGTACAAAAAGTTATAAAAATATTATTATAAACTTGTCTAGTATTCGATGAAGGTACATCCAAAGATTACCTAAATGTATAATTGTATATTTCATGCTACATATTAATATTTTTTGATAATAAAAAATACAAGACTCAAGTTGTTTTCTAACAATACCTAGTTAAATATCTAAAATACCTAATTAATTAGTTCTTTAAATTACGTAATAAAAACTTACAATAATATTTTCTTATACATAAGTATTATATGATATATTATATTATATGATATTATAGTATTATATGATATTATATAATATGATATTTTATAATTTTGTATGCAAATGAAAATGAATAAAAGTAATATATTAGAACAAGTATTATTATGAGACAATATTATTTTATTTATTAATCATTTTATTTTTACTATTAACCCTCATCAAGCGTACAAATTATTAGGGTATTGATTTATCTTGACACTGGAAAAAATGTACATTAAATGATATTTAATAAGAAAGAAAATATATATTACTCTAATCTATATCCTCTATAAAGCTATATACTCAAAATTTTTTTTACGTAGCCTGTTTCTGATGACATGAAATTATTAAAATTACACATAATTTGATTACAATAAATTTCAGAAACCTTAAAAACCGTTCTTTTAATCTTACATTTTTTTTAATGGTATACTATAAAATGTATATTTGAATTCGAATTTTATTTCATGAATATCTTTTAATTTCAGGTACTTTCTGTAAAACCAACATGTTTTATAAGAATTAATTGAAGTCTTCTATGGAATAAAAAACTATGCGTTTTTATAAAATGAAACATTGGAAGTCTGTACAAAATTTTACTTCTAATCGAAATTACTCCGCCTTTTTATAACTCCGCTTATATACACGTTAACCACCGAAAATTTGCTGGTAATCATTTATAGTCTAGTTACATATCGCCAATAGTTGCTGTCACGCTTATTTGCCTTTGCTATCCTGTTTGGCCGCAAATCATTATAATATACAGTAAGATAATGATAAATTAAAAATATATTTTGTTTTTTAAATATCCATTTAAAGGTCATAATTTATAACCAAAGTAACGTTTTTGAAAGACTCAAAATATGTAAACGATATTATTACAAATGGTACAAAAAAAGTCAAATATATAAACACAAGAACCATCGTGATAATAAAGAAGAAATTTTTAAAACTCATACATTCAAGCATTGGCTGTACAATTGAAGTATTGGTAAATAACAGATATAATTAAAACTAACAACATTGTTTATGTGATCATAGCATATACTATAAGGGATAAATGGAGTATTTTACATAGTTCAAGACTGTATAATACACAATTAATTAATACACTATATTAGTAGTTTGATGAAATTTGCAGTGGTGTTTTTTACCTAATTATAATACAATAATTAAAAGAATAAGTTTTTTAAAATTTAGTTATCTACGTTATAAGTTAAATTTTATATTTATTATTCTTTATATTAAAATCAAATTTTAGTCCTCTATCTCGCAGTATCCTTTGATCCAATCTACGTAACTATAAACTCGAGTAAAAACATCCGGTTTTCCTTTAGCACAAGGTGTTCCCCAAGACACAACACCAATTTGAAGTCCATCTGCTACTAATGGACCACCTGAGTCACCCTAAAAAAATTAATTGAAAAAATTAAGTAAACTTATTTTTTATTAATTTTTCTTGTTCGCAAAGTTTCATAAAATGTATACTATAAAATTATGGTATATAAATTATGGAACAAAATAAATAAAAGTAAATAATTAAACTATTCTCTATTCTTAAAAAAATATCCTTTAGTATTTAAATGAAAGTAATAATTTATATTTTATTAAAAAATTATAAATTACAAGATTTATTTCTAACCATAATTTAATTTTGTGAAACCATAAAATCGTATTAAAAACAAATTTTAGTAATGGCAAAATATATTTTAGTTCAAAAATATAATTAAAGCAAAAAGTCTCATAGTTTTGTTTATTAAATATAAGTAAAATTATAAATACATTTACAAATGTTATTCCTATCACACACAAATGGATTTAAAACAAAATTTAGCATCATGTGCATTGTGTGCCCTATAATATTTGTTTTTAATTCAACTCATAATATTACAATAGACTGTAAAAAAATTAATAAAATATCAGTCCTAACGTATTCGTATTTATATTTCAGTTTATATTAACATAACGAATATTCATCGATATTACGTACAAAGAATATATATATGAGTGTTTGTTAATTTATATTAAATGAAAAAAATTTGAGTAAATAAAAAAATTTGTTTAGCCTAAAATCGGATGTAAACTATTTTAAAAAACTAGTAACTAAATCCAACTATTACGTTTAACAAGCTTAAATTTATGGTATTATGCGCGCTTTTTATTTTGCATTTTTTAGTCATGGAAAAATTCTAAGTATTAAGCACGTATTTATTTATTTTAAAGTAAAATAAATTTATAATAGAATAAAACCCAAAAAGTCTAAAAACATATGAAACCTAAAGATTAATGCTTGATTAAATTCAGTGTATAGAATATTAAGCTGCCTTGTAATACAAACATCAACTTATTCTGACAAAGTTGTAAAGAGTACCTAGCAAAGGAATCTACAAAATAATGTATTCATTTATATCAATTTTATCGGCAATAATTACTAAAATAAATTGATAAACATATACAAAATTTTCTTTTATAAGTAGAAAACTGACTGCATAGATTTATTTGTATAACGTTTATCGTAAAAAAATCAAATTGTCAATAAGATTGCGTAATATTATTATCATTTTGATTGATTAACAAGTACATTACGTTTTTAAAAATGTCTTTACTTATTAAAGAAAAATACATTGATAAATTAATCATCTATATTTATTCGCACACAAAGTAGTTAAAAAGAAAATATCTTTTATTAATCCAAATAGTTTTTTTTTTAAATTAATATTGATAAATTTTTTATAACAACTTTGAAAGCTAAATAATAGAAGATTGACTATAATCAATAATAAGTATAAACTGCAATAGTGGATCGGTAAATATAGAGTGAAACGTTAAATTAGAACATTCGAAATGCATGATAAGTCGATTAGACTTTAAAGTGTAAACATTCAACACACTCAATATATCCTACTGACTTACATGGCAAGCTCCTTCACCCTTTTTGGACAATGTACAGATGTTTTTTTTTGTTACACGAAAGCTCGTATTTAAACATTCATGTTGATCAATAACGCTCAATTTGATGTGTTGCAGCTCATTAGAAGGCTCTCCTGGATACTGTACATATTCAGCATAAAACGTACTGACAATAGTTAATAATTTAGATACAAGTAGATCTGTTATATGTATATAAAAGATATTAAATTATAACGAAAATACTTCCTATTGTGTGTGCGTGTATCTGCATGCATGTGTATATATGTATATATACGTTTTAAATATAATATTTGAGGAAAATAATCTGAATTTCATATTTAATAACTATTAATTCGTAGTTTCCATTTTATTTGTTTTATTTTCACATTAATAACAAATATTTAATACTATTATAGATTGTATAATTTATGCTAATATTAAATAATTTATTATTTAATACTTTTATTTAATAATTCGTTATTTATAAAGTTTGTATTACAAAGTTAAAAATAATGTATGTAGCATAGTGTAAATAATTATAAAACAGTTTATATTTTTACAACAAGATTTAAGGTTTTTAAACAATTGAAAAAATTGTAATTAATTATTTTATTATTTTTCTTCCGTATTGTCTATGAAGAATTTCTATATTATATCTTATTTTAAATAAATATATAAAAAAAATTAATTTTATACGGGTGCTTTTTTAATTTATTTCTTACGATGACTTTAAAGTATACATTTTTTATAAATAACTTTATTGTTTATTTGTAACTAAATACATAAATATTCAAATTGAAATATTTCTTATGAAAATATTTTATTGTTTAAAAAATAATATTATAATAATAATGTTACAAAAATTAAATAAAATTAAAGTATAATTTTTAAATTAATTATTATATAAGCCTCTATAACATAATATAATAATAAATCAACAATCTGAGAATAAGCTTTTGAATACAGTGTAATATACATTTTCAATTACCATAGTCAAAAATTACAATCAGGCATTAGTAAAAATAAAAAATTTTGGTTTCAAGAAAAAGAAGGTACTCAGTTTATATTATTTTAAATTGATGTGACATTTTTTATTGATTTACATTATCAATTTCCGTGAATTTTACAATTGTTTATAAATTGTAACAGAAACGAAAAAACATCGAAAAAAATGTATGGCATCAGTAAAATTATAAACCGTGATGTCATGAAAAGTATTATAATCTATATAGAAATCCTGTCATTTTTAAAAATAATATACTCCTTTTTTTAATTGATTATTTTACATATTTGCGAAAACCATGTAGATAAATTACAGTAAAAAATAAATTTTTTCATTAAAAATTATATTGCTATCTAGATACAGGACATCTAGCTACATTTATGTATTTTAGAGAGCGAATATCGTTCTTTATTTCTTTCTTTATCGTATTTTTTTCTGTTTTTATTATTTTAATTATAAAATTTTTGTTATAAAAATATAAATATATAATTTAAATAACATAAAACGTAAAGACAAAATTTTGTTTAACAAAACAAAATTAAAATACTAAACTCACCGCAGTAGTGCCCCACCCAGACAAAACAGCAGGATAATTAATTTTTTCAAAATTTTCATTTGGAAGTTTGGTCGGTTTTATCTTTTCACCAAATTTAATGTTTTTTTCTAATTGAATGAGTCCGATATCGTTTCTTATTAATAAAGAACTGTACTTTGGATGGGAAATGATACGTTTAGATTTATAAATATCACCATCCTTATTGAGGTAATTAGTCCCAACTACTGCATTAATTGCAGTATCATTGAATCTAGGATAGAAAAGAAAGTATCAAATATATTTGTATCACAATATTTTATTTGTTAAATGTTAAATATAATCTTAAATGCTATTAGGCCATGACGAAAATTTCTTCATTTTCTTTAAATATATATATATTTCTTACCCGACTAAACAATGAGCAGCTGTTAAAATCCATTGATTATTTAGAATCGATCCACCACAAAAATGACGAGAATTTATTCGCAAAGAAACTTGATATGGATATTGACCGATCTCTGCTGTCAAGCCACCAACAATTTTTTGTTCAATTTTTTCTGTGCATGAATAGTACATATAATTATTTATATATAATAACAATTTTACGCAATAAAAACATTAAATTTAAAATTAAAAAATTTTAATTTTTTTCACACGACGAGTTTTTTTCTATCAATTACCAATTGCAAAAACTGCATTTAAATTATTAAAATAACATAGCATATTCAAAATTATTAAATAATCTGATACAATTTTAGTATACATAATTCCAAATATAAATTTTTATGACTAGTGACTTAGTAATATTTTTTCCTTTGTAGCTTGCTAATTTCTATTTAGCCTGTCGTAATTCACCCTTCTTAAATACAAGAAAATACGAATGTTATCAATTAAAAATGTTAATTATTAAACATATGTAAAAGTTGAAATTCAGGTCAAACCTACTTATCACTATTTCAAACAAAATTTGCCATGTATCTTGTGTCCTAATGATAGTTATAAAGTGAACCGGATAAATGATAATTTTATTTGAGATAGTTAAATAAATTGTTTTCAAATAAAATAATTTAATAATCTCAGAAAGTAGTAATTTTTTTAAAAATCAGATACATAATTTAAAAGCACATCTACATTTTATAATTAAATATGAAAACATATTTTATACCTGGTTTTTTTTTAATTGATTAATTGAAGTCATATAATAATTTTGACATATAATATAATAAATTTGAGAAAATTTGATAAAACATTGTACGAAACAAAAAAAAATTATTCAAAAGTAAGATAACATTCATGAATGTTATCTTACACGAAAGAAGTAATCTTTATTTAAAAAATATTGTATTTATATAAATAATTTAAATTAATACATATTAATTATCATTAACTACTAGATTAGTATAAATACCAAAGACAATATATAATTAAGTAAACGATTGATAGGTTAAAGTACCTTTAGAAATAATGAAACATACGTTTGTAAGCCTACAATATTCATCTACATTATATATCAAGTTTAGAATACAATTCGTTACTGGATGATATAAAAAATCTTAATGATAAATATTTACAATATTACTTAATGTTCAATATTAATTAAAAAAGTGATTTTAGCACACAAAAAAAATTTTTAATATTTAAAAAAATTTGTAGTTTATTTTTTAATTATTAGTGATAAATACATTTTTGAAAAAAAAATTTGATAAATAATTTAAAAAAAAATACAGAATCGAATATATTTTAACTCATTGTAAGCAATATTAAAAAAATATAAAAGAAACAAGTAGGAAAAAATAGAACTGTTTTCCGTAATTAATGTAATTTAATATAAAATAAAAAGAAGATAAAAATACTATCATTTAAGAAAATTAATTATTAAACTTATATAAGAGTTGAAATTTAAATTTAGATCAAAACAACAATTGATGAATTACAATTCTTCACGTAATTAAATTTTATGATCATTTAAGAAAATGTTAAGACGTTGGTAACAAAAAAAAACTAATTGAATTTAAGTATTAAAAGTATAAAATTCCAATAATTTTAATATATAAGAATATTTCAGCAAATGACAAGAAAAAAAAGAAATGTATAAGAAATGTTAAAAAGTTGAAGTTAAAAATTTGAGAAATTAAATAAATACAAAAATTAAAATTTCAGTAAAAATTTAAACAATTCAACAAATAATTATAAGTTGGGGACAAATAATTATAGTTTAATGGGAAAAGTAAACAAAATATTAAAACAAATTTGAAATTTGAATTAGTAAGGGCATATATTATTGAGCTTAAAAATACCATGACAACGGTTCATGTGTATCTAAATATCCAAGTGCGTTTGTGGATTGTTGATTATCAATGAGTTTAATTAGTTGTAACTAATCTCATAAAATATTTAAAAAATAAAATTAAGTTTTCTCATTATCTAAAATATATTTACAATTATACATTATTATATATTATGTTTTAAGCTATTAAAATTTTTACATAAGTTTTGTATTTTTTAATAATCTTCAAAGTAATATTTATAATGTATAGTAAGACTCTACTGAACAAAGAACGTAATTTTTTTGAATTGAATAAAGAACTTGAAGACAAAGTTAAATATTTAGCACTTGAGGTAGATTTAATTATTAGTCGGCAGGAAGATGTTATACAAAATCCAAAACATTCTTCGGACATATTATCGAAAAAATTAAAATCGAAAACAAATGAAACTAAATCCGTAATTAAAATAGATCAAGAAACCTTAGATACGTGTATGAAAAATCTATGTTTAGAAAAATTAATAAAGAATGAAAACGAAAAAAAGTACGTATATATTAAAAAGTCTAAATTCCTTCATTGAATTATATATACGTCATTTTTCAGAATAATTTGTAACGAATTTGATATACACCTTAAAGATGAAGATAAGACTATTGAAACAAAAAAAAAACAATCAACTAATGAAACGATAATTCGATTTTTACAAGCTCAAGTAACGCAACTACATACGGATATACAATCTCTTCAAAATGTTATAAAAAAAAAGGTAATTTTTTAAATATAATGATTTCTGTATGAATATTAGGATAATTGTTTCTTTTGTGTTAGAATGAACATTGCAAAGAATTGAAATTACAAATTAAGAAAAACAGTGAAAAAAGTGAAAAATTTCATAATCAACTTACCTCTCATAAAGAAACCATTTTAAAAACTGAATCTTTAAATTTAGAGTTACAATCGAAAATTGAAATTCAAAGTATAGAAATTTCATCCTTGAATAAGGTAAGCATGTTATTGAAATAAAATTGCATAAGCAATATATACTCAAATTGAAATTATATTAATTGCTATCGAAATATCAATCAAATACACTTTAGGAAATTGAAGGCTTAAAGAAAGACTTAAAATTATTAAATCAACAATTTTCAAATTGTGAAGTTAGGCTTAATAGAAGCTTAGAAGAAAACGAAAAATTTCGTTCATTATTAAAAATAAAACAAAATGAAGAAAAGGTAAAAGTTTTTTTTTTTTTATTCCGGTAATCAATTTTTTTTTTTTATTCCGGTAATAAATTTTTTTTTAGGATTTACGAGAAGAAAATCGAAAAGTTATAGAAAAAAACCGAAACGCTTTAAAAAATTTAGAAAGACAGCGTAATGAAATATTTCAAGCTTTTAAGAAACAGTTACAACTTATAGATAATTTAAAAAAACAAAAGGTTGATAAATTTCCCATTTATCAAAGCTTAAAATATTGTATTTTAAAAAAATAATCTTTTAATCTTTTAGGCATATTTAGAAGCAAGTAAAGAAATTCAATTTATTGAAGAAGATTTCGCGAAGTTTTTAGACTGGAAACCAAGTGCTTAATTTTTATAAAAAAAATAATTACTCTTATAAGTTAATGAAATTGAAATAAATTAATATTACTGTATTGTATTTTTTTACGTAATAGCTTTGCTTAGTACGATATCATCACTAAATGAGATTCTATTAAGGCGTGATTATTATTAGTGTAACATTCTTACCAATGTAAATAATAAAATTAAAATTTTATAAATCATGTTTCATTTCAATTTCCAGATTCATATATTATTTTTAAATAATTGATAATAGTTGAAGTGTATCTGTTTCCTCTAGAAAAAACGATTAAAAATAAAATTTAGTTCTTTATTTAAAAACTATTAATATATAGACATATATATTTCAAGAAAAATACGATATAAAAAATTTTGGTTCTAAGTAACATATTTTATAGCTAATATAGGATTGAAATAAAATAAATGTCTACCGAATAACAGTTTTGGAATATTTATGTAAATAGTTTTTTCCAAAACTGAAATTGATTTTAATGTGATTTGTAGTTTTAATATTTTTTTTTTAATTTATTTACATAAGTCTTCTTTTGTGCAAGAAATAAAGCTAACAATAATGCACAACGAACTGTACAAAAATTCAGTAGTTGCGCTAATTCATTCACTTAAAATTTATATCGATCCGAATATCGGACGATTATTCGTAGATACGTTATTTACTCTTCAGCATTCGTTCTATTATATTAAAAAGTCTATCGTTCAGAAAATTGTTTTGTTTGAAACTTTCATTCAAATTACGCTATATAAATGATGTAAACAAAAAACGCTTAGCTTACGAATATTAAATGAACTGATCGCATTATTTTATGATCATAAATGTCCGAGAATAGCGCAAGTGTCAAGCATTCAAATATTTGTTAAGTTTCTATGCATTTTATCCACAGATTTTATAATATTACTTAAACTGATATTTATAGGATGGCTTATTTGTATGAAGTTTGTAAAACTCATGAGTAAAATAATCTTATTATTGTAATTATTATGTATAATATCATAAAACTTCATTATTAATTTTCTTACGAGTATACATGAAGCTTCATATGCTTAATTAAAGATTAATTTAATCAATTAATTGTACCGATATTGATAAAAGCAAAAAAATTGCAAGTTTATAAAACAAATTATTTAGTAATTAATAAATCTATATATTTCAATAATAAATTAATTTAATAGTACTAATTTTTCTGATCAATACACAAATATAACATACATTGTGTTTTGTCAGTGTTTTTCTTCCATATCCTTTCTAAGATGATATTAACTTAGCAAATGGATTTTTACGGTATTGGTCCATATAATATCCATTTTTTTAATACTAAATTCGTACAAGAAAAAAGGCAGGTATTATTGGCGAAGAGTTAACATATTAAAGTTTTTCTTTAGGTAGACCGTTTTAAAATATAGCACTGTAGGCCAATAATGACTGCAGTTTTCTTGCTATTGAAAATTTTTATTATATTTTTTTTTATTTCCTTCTCTCAAGAATTAATTTTTTTTTTTATTTTTGAATTAATAAAATACATAACTGATTTTTTAATGATAATAAAAATTTGCATTTTTACGCCAAGCAACCGATACATTTTTTATAGAATTTGATTAGTAATTTTGTTCTACGCATTCATTCATGTCAAATTTTCGGCTTCTTTCAATAATTAATCTTCTACAATTCATAAAAAAAAACTTATAATTTGATTGTACTCTACATTCATCCAAATCTTTACATTGAAATTTGAATTTTGGGTTTACTTAACCATTGTATATTTTCATACACAATATTTGTTCAAAGAAATTTCATATCATGTAAACGAGCTATTAGACATTAACTAGTACAATTCAGGAGTATTATCTAAAATTAAAAGAACAATCTTATTGATCCATAATTTTATTTATCAACATTAAGTTTATGTGACTAAAAAAATTCACGTGCTTTTCTCTTCAAACCACTCAGTAAAAAATGGATTTTAATTAACTGCCCCATTTTTGCACAAAAGTATTGCACGAAATAAGTTATCTCTTAGCTTTACGTGTTTGAAATGAATACAAAAAAAAGGATTACTATAACTTGTCTACTTATTGTCTATCTTCTTCAATAAAATATAAATTGTATTTCAAAAGCAATTTTAAGAAACTTATGAATAATTCAGTTCCAGCTTTTATATCCATTATTCTTATAATAGAAGTATTAAACAATCCTAATGACACAATATACTATATTAAAATAATTTTGCGATTTGTTTAGAATTATATTATTACAGTAATTTTTTTTCAAAAAAAGGATTTGCTATCATGAAAATCGTTTTGAAATAAAATATACACAAGGCAAAGAAATTCAAAAATTTTTTGAAAATTTAATTCGCTTACTTTCAAACATTTAATGTCATAAATTACATTACTACCTAAGACATGTTTGGATTATAAATGTAAGAATAAAGAATGATCTTTCTTTCAAATAAGACTTTATACATTAATTACAGCCTTAAAGTCACGTCGATTATGTTTCATTTTGCACGTCTCGTAGCAAAATTTAACTTTTTTCAATAATTAAACTTATTTTAAAAAATTAATCATTGATATTTATCAAGGACTACAAAAAATTTAATTTTAACATAATTTTTCTCCAAAATACAAACAAATAATGCTAAAAGACTGAATAAATATATAATTTAGAAATTTAATTAATTGATATTTTTAACACAATCGCAGATTCTTCGGGAAAAAATTTAACGCACCTAACGACGTGACTATGAAGTAATTTTATTTTAACGTATTATAAAAACCAGTTCTAAATGCGACCAGAGGGATAACACGGCATAAAGGCATCCTTGGATAGGAAATCAAATCAGCTATATAAATAAATATTTAGAGACGCATGTATAACAATTATAGAGTATGATCATCTTTGCTTCACGTTTATGAATTTTGTTTCGCATTTTCAGATCAGGAGATCACGCTAAATAACTGTATGTATCCTTCTGACCTTCTGTACGTTCCAAATACTCCTTTTCAATTAAAATATCTATACATTTCTAAAATATAAAACAAAAATTTTTAATTATGCAAACACAATAGTATTTGTATTAAATTAGCAAATCTTAAGTCTCCACAGTCTAAAATTCTCAAGACACTTTCGTTTTATTAAGAGTCTTTTTAGTAAATTTGATATATTTTCAACTGCTTTAAGGTATATTTGTAGGCTGTATATTTATCATATACAAACATATAGTTTTTTTAAAATAAAAATAGATTGTACTAACCATTAGATTTACTGATTTAATATTATAAATCTAAAAAATTTATATTAACGCAATATATTAAATCAAATTATTCTAATATTTACTTTAATAACATGTACTCTTGGCTTAAACCTGGAGCTCAATTGATTCAAAACCTCTGCAACAAGTTGTTGGTGTTTTAAAACTTTACGCATTTTCATAATCCTTACAATAGCTGCTTGAATAAGCAATTTTCTATCTTCCTCTATGTGCTTGTGTGTTGTTTCTTGTTCAATTTTAAGCTCCGTTTTCATGGGTATATTAATATTTACTCGTAATTTTTTACTGTAAATAATAAAATTAATTATGTATTCGCATAAACTATATTTAAAGTTACGAATGATTTAATATTAATTTATAATCATAGTAAATTTTAAATAAAATATTAATATTTAGAATTAATTTTTTTTTTTAAATATTACTTTCAAAATTTATAAATACTTTTAGAATACGTATAAAAAATAATTCAATTTAGATTTTGTAAAAATTGAAAGTATTGCAGTTTTAAAATTGTGTTTATTAAATGAGATGCCTGAAAAAAGTTTGTAAATATAAGTTATAGTTTATAAATTCGGATTATTTGTTTATTATTTTTGATACCCTTTTTAACAATACAATGTAACATTTAAAAAATTTAATTATTCTAAGAAATTACTTTTTATATCCAGTAAAAAGTTCTACGGTCGATGATGGCCCTAATTCAGATTCATCATCATTAGCTATGAGTAATTTTGCTTTTAATAAAATTTGTATTACCTAAAAAGCGAAAAATAAGATAATGAATTACTGTGGAAAAAATTATTTATAATCTCTTTGCTCCAAATAAGCAATAAAATTTAATACACACTTGTAAAAGAAAGTCCATTTTTATTTGAGTAGATTCGTGTAACTGTTGTATTGTCCAAGATGTTGACGTATTATACTGCAATAAAACTGCCATTTGAAAAGTTGATGCTTGCAGTGTGTACCTAAGTGTAAATTATATAGAATTGAAAAACTGTAATATAACAATTATTACTGATTTTTTTAAATATATACCGATTCTTAAAACAATTAGTATGAAGTTCACCCTTAGACATATTGTATAACCAGTTTAACTTCCTCCCACTGTGTTGTGAGCTGTAAAAAGTTGTAAATCTATGAACAGATCGTTCCAGCTAAAAAAAAGTTCAGATTGTTATTCATAAATTTAATAATATTAAAAAGACGTACAATAAATAAAATATACCTCTGTTGGTAATGAAAAAGTAAAAGACTGCTGAAATGGCCATGAACCTGATGATAAAACTTGTATACTAAAATCTATATCTAAAGGCTCAGCAGAATTTGTAAGATGTCTTCGAAAGTGTTCATTTAAGTCTTTTGAAACTCCAATATCCTTTAATATTGTACAAATATTAAAACATAAAATAAATATCCTATAATAATATTTAATTATTATCATGTTATTTATAAATTACTTGAAACATTCTTTGAAGTTTAGAAGTGTACTCGAAACCACAAGCCTGCTTTAGTTTCGAAATCATGGAAGCCTCAGCATCATCACTAGCAGACATATGTTGCACCAATCTTTTTGCAAGCATTTTGCTGTAAAATTTTTGGTACACGTCTTTGTCTTCTATATATTTAAATACTACCATCTAAACAAAATTCTTAATGTATACTAAATATTAAACATAAATGATCGTTGAAAATAATTTATTTAGTACGTACAACTTGGTTAAGTGTATCTTCAAGTTCTGCTTCTTCTGGATTTTTACTGCTTTTCTTAAGCAAAACATCACAATACTTTGCTAATAATTCTGGAGATTTACTGCTACTGTTAGCTGCTTTAGTTACCGAATTAGTATTTATAAATCGCCCACAAGCCTTATCTAAGGCTGCTACAAAACCACTGTCATTATTGAATGCAATTAATACTAAAGCATTATATTTTTTGTGAACTTCCAAAATAGTGTTAACATAAATCTTAGGATCCTGTAATAGTAAACATTTTCTATTAATTAAGTTAAAAAAAAAGGTTAATTAAAATTTTTAACCACCCATTTGAAAAAACAAAAATTTCTAATAAAGCTTTTAATTAAGTTAATAAAAAAAATTAACTATGAAAATAATATAATAATCTAAAACAGCTTACAATTTAATATAAAAAATAGTTGGTAGTAAATACATACGCCACTATATCAGTATACAACATATATTTACAAATCATACACTCGCGCACAACCCTTAGTGATTAAACATTTTAAATTATAATTTTATTAAATAAAGAAATAAATTTATAACACACATTGGCAGCAGAATCACCACATTTATCTATAGCTGCAAGACCTTGATTGGCTATATGACTTTCTAGGAGATTTCGTAATTCACCAAGACCATTTGGTATTCTTGCCACTAGTTGATACATTCTACCTAAATCTACATTTTTGTCAGAATCCAGTAAATTTTGAAATTCTGCATGAAAAATGTCAAGGTGTTTTTCAATGAGTACTCTTTCACAAGTTTTCGCTAATCTTTCATGTGTTGTTTGATGTAGATAAACCTGAACTCGCTTTTGTTCTTCTTGCAACCTCTGCTCTACCTATAATAATATTAATAATTCATAAAAAAATTTGAAATTAAGTAAATAATATTTTTTAAAAAAGTAACTTACTTTTTTCATATACTCTGTAACTGGATTATGTCTTAAGAATTCTGAACTTTCACGAGTATAAAATCTTTCAGTATCTTCAAGAAACAAATTCTCAAATGATTCTTTATACACAGTTAAAGTTTGCCCCTTTGCACCTGGGTCTTCTTCATTTAGACCTAGCTCCACATAACAATTAATTACTCCACTAACCAAACGTGTATTTATTGTTTCTCCATTTCTTTCTCGTTCAATTAATTTCAAAACAGCATTAGTCACCTATAATTATATTTTTAAGTTTATTATTGCTTACGAATATTAAAATTAGATTGGTACCTGTCGATTTAAATGCTTAAATAAATTATCCCTCCAAGTAACCAGAGCTAATTGATAAATTTCATATATTCCTTTACGCCCTTCTTCACATTCTCTACGAACCCAATGGCGATTCAAATATGCACATACACCGTTCAATACTTTACTACTAAATTGGTACTCTTCCCATTGTCTTGTATAAAATTGAAGAACATCTTCATCCATTAAATCAATTCCTTGCTATAAATAAAATTATTAATTGCAGTGCATTATAAATTCATAAAATAAAAAAATTGTACTCTCTAATATAACCGAATAAATTAAAGCAATAGTCATTTTTTACACAAACCTTGAGTAATGTAATAAGATAATTTCGAAGAAAATCACGCAATCTCTTATATAGTTCCAAGCCTACTAATTGTGCACCACCAGTTATTTGACCTTTTTTACTTTTTGACGATTGCCTTGAATTCATTTGCTGATGTACACTTGTACAATAGTTATAAACATGTCTAAAACATTTATAATTCTGAAATTTCTTTTTGTATAGATAGGTAAATTTAACATTAATTCTAAAAAAAGTACTAATAACATACGTATACAATTCAATATATCTAGGCTTGGACATGCCCTGTCTATTATACACCTGTTCAATTCCTTCTCTAAGATCACCCCATATTTGATCAAGATCAATTTGCTTGAGACCAGGTGGGCCTTGATTACTGCTTTGACTACTTCGATAACCAGACATCTTAAGTCAATATTTTTAACTTATTCCTATCCACTTTAATTATATTTTCAATATATATATTCTAAAAAAAATTAAGCTTTTAAATTAAAAAAATAAGTTATTAGAAAAAAAAGATATCATTTAAAGCGAACACATGAAAGAAAGCATAATATGTATTATCTTAAAGTATTTAAAAAAAAAAAAATTTTATTTGTTTTAAGTAAATGAATATGAAAAGGCAAATCCTAAAAGAATGTAAAAAAAGCTTTAGAGGTAAATATAAATTGATAAAAATTGAACAAGGATTGAAAATAAAAAATGTATTATGCAGAAAGTTTTTAAAAGCTTTATGAATGGTTGAACAGATAAGGTAAGAATGAAACTTGTGTTTACAATATAGCAATCAGGCACCAGGTTGATAGTACAAATTATTTTGCTTCATTGTTGCACTTACCTGGCGACTTTCACCACCACATAAGCAAAGATGACCGGATGAGCTACTCCCGAATGTTGGCTCCTCGGCCCACAGCTGCTTTATTTGCCTTCTCTGAATAGAGCCGACAAAGCTCGTGAATTTCGAGAAGAAACGTCTAGCTTATTCGGAAATAAGAAAAATCAACGCTTTTAAATTACTGGTGTTCACTACTCTCCAATATCTTTCTCAATCGACTCGCAATTTTCCGATTTTTTGAATGCCTTAGTCTTTTCGTTTTCTTCAGACTCTAATACTCTTAACAACAGTCCGTCTATCCCACGTCTCGGGCGCGTGTTCTATGTTGTTCTGCTCTGTTCTGCTCTGTTCAGTTCTATACTGTTCTGTACGATTCTCTTCGATTATATTCTGTTCTGTCCCTTCCGTCCTTCCGTCTCCGCGTAATAGTTTACCGTGCACTTTGCTGGAGAGCCCAAACGCAGAGAAGGAAGGGCAGAGACAGAAAACAGACTTTGATATTCTGGTAGCGAGAGCAGCAGCGGCTCTCACGACAATTTCTTTCCGTCAAAGGATATTACACACTTCCGCAACTCTCAGTCGCGACGAGGACTGCGACGACGAGTTACTACTGCTGCTGCTGCTGCTGCTGCTGCTGCTGGTGCTGCTGGTGCTGCTGCTGCTGCTGCTGCTGCTGCTACTTCGCGAAAACTTAGCAGGTTAAGTCGCACGCCTACCAACGAAGCCGCATTCATGTTTCACCGATGTAGCTCGCCGATTAGCGAATTCAAAAGGGCAGCAGGATTAATACTTTGCTGCTTAAAGTTTTTATAACAGACTCGATAGACAATTTTAAAAATAGTTAATTATATGCACTCGATAAAAAATTACCCAGTAATCAATTATATTTTTCTTCATCAATCAAAAGCTCTATCATATGTACTCTAACACTTTACGTTTAACGAACTACAAGAGTAAAGACAGAAAAGGTTGGTGAAGGTGAATTGTTAAAAGACAAAGAACGCGGGATAGAATTCGTAATATTAAGTACAATGTCTACGAATTTGTATCTATTGTCCACATTTTATACAAGCAGGTGTCGAATTCTATAATTACTTCTACTATATCAAATATTTTTATGATAGTACGTAATAATATGTATTAAGGTAATCGAAGTTTCTGGTAAATTCCTTTTTAATATTAATAAATAAGTTTGTTTTATTAAATAAAGAAGTATTCATATTTTTAATGTTTTTTTGTACTTGTATTTAAAATTCATAGAGCCAACGCTAAGTCTAAATCATATGAAATCTTAAATAACACAATCGCGTATTAAATCATTGAACTGAAAATTTTTTGAATCTTAGATCATAATTTAGCTTCTAATTTGAATTAAAGGAATAATAATAATCTTATTTATGTTTTTATTCCTAAAAAATTAAAAACATTTAAATAATTGGAGATAAAGTTCTTTTTTAATATTTATTAAACTCGTTGTTGTGTAATCTAATAAATGTATGTATTTCTAAGTAATTTTGTAAATAATTGAATTATGATGCAGACAAAAGATACATAAGAAAGATAAATATGTATTGAAAGAAATATGACTTGTATAGTAATAAAATTGGGTGTGTTAATCATCATTATGTGAGTAATTTTTAAAAGGGACACCTACAATAACTTAACAAACTGCAAAAAAACCAAAACTGTTTTATGTATTTAGATAGTGCACCTATTTTACATACATAACATTGAAAATAGTGTAATTAATGTATATTAGTATTTATATTCATATAATAGTTCCGCCAAATTTTTCTGATTGTAAAGTTTACTAACTGCTACGTGCTGATTGGTTGTCACTGGTATTATCGTTAATTCGTTACGTCAAAAATTAAGGAAGCCAGAGACGACGAATAACTTTTTATAACCTCTTTATAAAACAAAAATTTCAAAAGCATCAAAGAACCATGCCTTTAAAATTTATGAAAGTTTTGTAATTTTTATTCATTAAATACAATTTATGGGTTGGGTTTCATTTCGGAACAAAAAAGTTAACATAATAGTAAAACAATATTCTTTGCTAAATACTTTTTCAACATATTAAGTAATAATATTTTAAGCTGTAAGTGGACTATAATTCTTCATTAAATTTAAAAAGTATAATACCAAAATGGTCTTTATAAAAATTATAACTTAAATTTCATTATTCCAAAATAGTTTTTACAAAATGATTATTTTTATTCATATTTTTTTATTAATGTAACATAGCATCTTGATATATAAACTGCATTGATACAAATATATGACTACGTGCTTTGAGAAAATTAAACTAATAGCACATTTTGTAGGTAATCTGAACGTTAGTGTTACATATAAAAAAGTTAATTTAAATTTGTAATTAACCTTACTAAAGCAAAATATGTAAATTTTTTTTTTAAATTTATCAAACCTGATTTATTGTATAAAAAAACACTATTATAAACGCAAATAACAAAGTGGCATAATATTAAACTATTTAATAAGTTTTATTAAATTCTTACTTCATATTACAAAAATCAATACAGTATAAATAAGAATAAAAAATTTCAGTATTAGTTTACAAGATATATATTTAAATTTTTTAATATTTATACTTAAATAACACATATAATAAGTATGCTTTAGTATATGGTATTTTTTAATTAACTTTATCTTAAGCTTAAAGGTATAATGAAAAATTGTAATTCTTTTGAAAATTACATTAATTGCATTACTAACTATTATAATTGTCATATTTAAAATAAATTTATATTGTAAATAATTAATTTGATTGAATTAACAACTCTAATTAATGTTTTATTTTTAATACATATATTCTGTTTTAAATAATAAAAACTTTAATAATAATATTATAATGGTCCATTTTCAAATTCTGAAATATTATTTTAAAAATTTATGACTATATCTTGATAACCAGATTTTTAATCTTTTTTTTACATTAATTTTATAATAAAAATTAGGTATGTTAAAAAAAATTCTTGTATATTTGTAATTATTATATTATTTCAAATAAATGATTATAAAAATATTGAAATTTATTCATTCTAATTTATTAATTCCATTATATGATAATAATTATGGATTGTATCTATATTAAGGCTTGATTTTTCTTTACCAATTAAAAATTATAAATACATTCATAAATGAAAATTAAAATACACTAATAAATTTGATTATTTGCAAATCACTAGTAAAATACATGGGTTTTAAATAATATTACAAATTTATATAATATTAACTAATGGTATTTGAGTTATCTTACCATCTTATTATGATAATGAAAATGAAGAAAATGTTTTTTAAAAAATTTATTTATACTATAAATTTTTTTCCATTTACAAAATTTTTTTTTTTAACGTTTAATATATTATTAATTAGGAGATTCATTGAAAAATTTATAGCGCATAGTTAACATATCATAAATATAGAAAGATTTAAATTTTTAATCATATAAAAAACAATTAAATTTATATACAAATATGAGTTTTACAATTCTACCTATTAAAGGATTTTCACAGAAAATTTAAAAATTTGTACAACAAAATTAGATAATATTTTTTTAAGATTTATTTTTTGCATGAAAATTTCAAATTTTATTCAATAAAAATTTTATACAAATTTGATTTGAAATTGATTTGTTCTATAAATTTCGTATTGAGTTATTTTTTTATCAATTTTTATGAAAAAAAAAATTATTTTCTAAGACTTATTAAGTCTGATAGCATAAAATGATGTTCAAGTATACAATGGGACTATATTTGTATGTGTGCATTTGTGAAGCATATCAATGTTATATACAAAGAACTAAGTGTATTTTTTGTTTCTTATTGTGATTTAAATTTTATTAATTTTATATTTATGCATTTCATTGCTTAAAATTCAATTAAGCCAATATGCATAATTAGGAATGTTTAAAAGCAAACATTTACTTACATCAATTTAGAGTTTATTGATTTGTAAAACTCTTTTAGGTTGTGTCATTCATATTAATAAATTAAAGGATAAAATAAAATAAATATTGTAAATTAAGATCACAACAAGTTGTCTCCCAAACCATTTGAGAGAAAAATAAAATTTGTTTTAAAAACATTTTGCACGTACAGAATAGCAAATTGTATACGTACAAATATAAAGGATTGATCTAATTTAAAATTGTTTTGTATACATATATATATATATATATATATATATCAATAGAAAGATGGAGAGAGCTAAAACAGAAAAATAATAATAATGAAAAAAAGCAGTCTAATTAATGTGACTAGCAAAAGCGTGTTCCTCTCTGTCCGTTTATTGGTCTCCCTCCCACCCTGTCTGTTTGTCTGTTTGTCTCTCTGTCTGCTTGTCTTTTTTCTAATTTAAAATTATATTTTGCTTGAAAGACAAACTAGAAACAAATAAATTATCTGGATTTTTATTATACAACCTGAACAATTTGAAGAGTGTTATGGGCGAGAGCGCTCATACCATTCCTACCCTCGATATCGGAAGATTCAATTTGTTCTTTGAGAAGTTCAAGTTCTCGAATACCCGATACAGTAACTTCGTATTTATGGATAACGAGACTACGGTAGAAATGAATTGCAAACGCAAGGAAAATAACGAGAACTGGTATAAGAACAATACACGCTGACCAAGCTGCTACTTGTGAGAAATCATAAAATTTGACCCAACAGAGGATGGCGATCTCAACGAGGAAAAGCAAAAGCCCGAGGAGAGTAGAAAAAGCCCAGGCCACCTCAATATACCAGTGTAATCGTTCGTGTGGTGACTCATGTACTAGACTTATACTATGCAGATTGCATACAGCTTCAATATTTGGTAAAATGCAAGTTGATATCATGAGAGCTAGCATGTGCACCGCAACGAGTAATGTTGTACACACCGCAAAAGTAACCAGCATTTCCTTGGGAACTTTCGTGTCTGAATTCAATTGCACTTCAACCATGGCAACCTATTTTTAAATTTAAAGACAATAATTTATAAAAGTATTTTATTTAAAAATAAATAAAAAACAATACTTTAATAAGACATTTTGAAAATATAGTATATCAATCAGTAATCTACCATAGCGAATCCCGATAGTAGTGCGGAAGTCTTACTGGAAGCTTTAAGCTTGGCTCTACTAAGCTGTAGCTTTCTCCAGGCAAGGTATCCAGGTGTATGTAAGCCATCTCCAGATTGCGACATTTTTGGCTACGACAAATAAAAATACAACCAATAGAGTGGTGTTAAATGCTAAATAAAGCTATTATATTTTCATTATTCAATTGAAAAAATTTCAAATAAATAAATGTACAGCATTGAAAATGTGAAAATTGTTCCATGAAAAAAATTGACTGAAAATAGGATTAGGATGATAATAACAATTAAATAACAAGTAAATATAATTAAAAAAAATTAAATACTCTCACAAGTATTGTATTATATATCATTACATAGTACATATAATCAAATTAAAAAATTTTTCAATTAAGATACAAGTTCGGTAGTTCGATAACTATCATTTAGTATCAAACAGTACTTATATTATAACAGATTTTAGTCGACTATTAATAAAATTAAATTTTTTTCTGTTAAAATTTCTTGACTAAATTAATGCGAAAGTATCGATTGACACTAACCTGGCAATTGTGAATGCGTTTGTGGAAACAATGATTGTTAGAGCCGTGTAGATGCGCATGTAAATGAGAATGGATGGGTGGATATGAAATGGGGTTCACCCCAGTACCAGCCTCCGCACCAAACTCTGAATTACGTCCAGTACTTGCCGACCATACAGACATTAGGGCAGTATTTTTATTGATTTTCCTCGAAGCTGAAAACATTTATTTGCTAACTTTAAAACCGTCTTATAACATAGTAAAAACAGTAACTTTTTTATGTAATGTCTGAAGGAAATCGGCTGGAAATCGTAATTTTACAAGCATGTGTAATGAAGAAGGTTACGTAATTGTGAAATTAATTTTTTTTAATAAAAGGTATTAATTTTTCTTATAATGTTTGCAAAGTAAACGTACTCACAATGTGTGTATGTTTTTTATACACATATCTATAAATAAATAAGTTTAATAAATTACTTTTATTTTGGATAACTATAAATACATTTGGTTCAGTATAATAAATTAATAATAATCATGCATATACACAAATTATTATAATCTAAATTTAATCATGAAAATGTAACATTACAAATACGAGATGATTCGATACAGAAAAGAATTAAATGGGCGTTTGGAGATTTAATAAATTATACCAATGATAAACGTGGATTATAAATTATGGAAACTTCAAATTTAAAATTAGAAAAACAAGTTTATGATTTGAAAATGAATAAAAAATCAGGATTATTATCTATATATAATATAAACTTCTGTATTTCTTATGTTTTATAAATCTACATAGGCTTTAATATAAATTGATTGTATGTTTACGTGTTTTACAATTAAAATTAAAATACTTTAGCGATATAAAACATCTACGTAAATTTTAATAAAAATTTTATTGTTTTAAAAACAATTAGTTTTAGTTAATTTCTGAATTAAATGAAGAACCTATAATATAATATTTATAAAAAATAATATTTTCTAAACAACAATTTATTATTGTTACAAGATGGATCCGTTAAAAAACAATGGAAATTTGACAAAAAGAAAATCGTGTATTTAGAAATCATGATTTTGTTAAAAAATTACTCAGCTTCATAAATACTTAAAAGAGAAAAAATAATTAAATTGCTATACCTATAGATATGTAAAAATGAACAAATTTACTTAAATATTATGACAAAATTAGATATTAAAAATTTTATGAATAAAAAAAAAAATGAATTGTAATTGGGCTGTATATATATTTTTTGATTTATTTAATGTTATATTTCAATCCGAGCTTAATAAAAGAGAGAAGAATAATATACAAAACTACACAATTAAAATATGTCCTTCAAACTACTACTATGAGCATTGTTTATCAAACTATTTAATTATGTACATGGTAAATTATCAATGAAGTATCTATTCCATTATAATAAAACTAAAAATATAAATGATCTTGTTAAATCAGTTCAGATAAAGAAGTTCAGAGTAAATCCTTTAAAATGCACATTACTATTTATGAATAATTTTTTTTGTCTTTCAAAAACACGTGATAAATTTGAAAATATATATTACTCGATAAAAATTCTTATACAGTCTAGTTAACATGTATTCCGTAATATGAAGTTTCAAAAATACTAGATTTTTTTTACATACTAAAGTCTCTGTGTACATAATTATTTTTAAAAATGTTTTTGGATTGTTATAAAATATTTTCTAATTTCGATTTCGTAAGTACAATTTTTTGCAGGATATCACATTACATTTTTTGTATCTAATACATTGGTTTTTTGTCTATAACGCATAAAAAATATTTGTGTGAAATAATTACACGACTACATTGAATAATTTTAACGTTAATATTTAATATTACAATATTCTATCTTTATAAGATAGGGAAAGAGTCTTAAGTAATGCAAAAAAAATTAATCAAAAATCATAAACTTATGTATTAGACAAAATGCTTGTTAATAAATTCTTACAATGTATACCTTGATTTAAAGAATATCGTAACATGTAAGTGAATCAAGATTATAGCATATTGATATTTGTAAAATAATTATGATTGTGCATTTTGTATATTATATTTTATTTCAAATTTATTTAATATCAAATTAAAGTAGTTATTAATTTTCAACTTCTAAACTTAATAATATTTTTGTTATCCTAATGAGTATGTTATACTAAATACTAAATATAAAGGATACAATCTATTTAACAATGATTTTGTTAACAATGTTTGCTTCTATTTCATAATTTAATTTTTCCATCGAAAAATACTAATGCAGTTCAAATACATAATTTAATTAAAAAACTATTCAACCGGCATGTTTTATAGTAATATAATAATCTTTACTAATATTGTTAAAATTTAAACAAATTTATTCTATAATTCGAAGTATGTATGTCATATTCAAACTGATTTATGAAGAAAGTCCTTTAAATTAGTTATTATTGCATATGTTTATGCATTGGAATAAATTAATTTTGTGTATTTGCAAAACAAATAACATTATCAGTTTATATAAATTCTAATTATTTAATTCTATAATTAATCAATAGTATTCTAAAATTATTTGGACTATAATCTTTTATATATATTATTAAATAGTGATGACTAGTTTTATTTTTTAATTTACAACTTATTTAAATATACAGGAAATTCTAGTTCGTATTGTATTGCGTTTAAAACGTATAAACTTATAATTAAGTTTTTAAAATCACAGTATTAATTTTAAAAAAAAATTAATATGACAACATATTAACATACAATTACATTTAGTAATTTAAACTTTTACATATTTGCGGCGATATTAAATATTCAAATGGATAAAAAATTAATCGATTACATTTCAGAATGATATTAATCATGTACTAATTAATAAATGAACTTTATAACTCTTTAATAACTAAATTACAGGGGCTATTGAATTAATTTTATTTAATGAATACATTTTGGGTATAAATTACTCATTTTTAAATATAATTTTTAGGTTAATAGAAAAAAATACAAATACAGTAATATAAATAGAAAAAATTGTGATAAATTTTTATCATCCTTTTTTTATACTGTAACTAAAAGAATACACTTTTATTTATTCTTTTAAAAAATTAAGTCATTATATTTGATTGTCAAAATATGAATTTTGTTTTTCAATTATTTATTTGTTTGTTAGTGTAACTTAAATAAAATGTGTAATATTTTTCTATAAATTTTAATTATAATTATAATTTTAATCATTTTTTAATTATTACTATTTTAAAAGAGGAATGGTGATAACAAGACTGTAATAGTATAAAAAATGCCTATTACATTATTTTTATCATACTTCAATGATAAATTCATGATTTATTATTAAACACCTTAAATTACTAAATAATAAAGTGATTTAAACTTAATATGCTATAAATCGTTTTTAAAATAGTTTTTTTTATAAATGCTTTAAAATCAATAATTTTTAAAACTTTTAATACAACTTCATTAACCACATTTTTTATCTTAACTTAAATTAATTTTAACATCTAGAGGTGACATAAATTGAAAAGATGAGTTGTTAAAATATTATAAATGTTTGCAACATATGTGTGTATGTGTGTGTGTGTGTGTATCTTTCAGGAAGATAATGTACAAGGAATTATGAAAAAAAGAAAATGAAATTTTAAACAATTGTTTAATAATCTTAGTTTTTACATTAAAAATTGTAAATATAAATATTCTGTATTTATTTTCAGAAATTTTGGTTATAAATAAAAAATTTGGTTCTTACGTATTAATTTATTAATAATTAATATATTTGCAAGAATATCTCAAAAAATATAATTTTATTTTAAGACAAAAATTGTACTTTATTTATGATTCGAAAAAATAATCAAAATACAAACGGAACAAAGGTAGGCAATCACCTACAAAGTAATGGTAAGGCTAACCTTTAAAATTTTGAATATGGAGCAAGGACGAAAAGTTATCAGAAACAAAATTGTTTAATAATTTTATTGATGTTTTTTAGTGCTAGTGAAGGGAGCAGTTTTCATTAAAATTATATCACGATTACTTTTTGATTAATAAACTTTTTTATATTTTAGTTTTTTACCAATTATAAACTATGTCTTAATGGCTAGTCTTTAATACAATGTAAATAATACTTATTTATGAAGAGGTTAAGTTCACAAATATTATTATATTCATATTTCAATTTTCATTCTTACAAGTTCATAATTTAATGAGAATTCAACGTTTTTTATTTTATTGTCAACTGCATTTAAAAAATTCAAGGAAATCGATAAAATTTATTAACAAGTTAACATACTTTCTATGTTTTTACACTACTTGAGCATATAAGAGAAGAAAAGAGAAAGGTACAGAGTAATGACAAAGATGAAAAATAAGATCACAAGTTTTATTTTATTATCTTACCATTTTCAGAACTTAAATTATTTGTTAAAAACTGAATTCATTATTCTTGAAGATCACGTTCCCGTTTTTCAGAAATCAGAATACTTGTTGCTCTAAATTTTTGTTCACTTTCACAAAAACTATACGCAACTCACATAAAATAGTATCGCTTATTTAGCCAATGAAAAACAGGGAAGAAATGTCTATCAAAGACGGTGAACACGGTATCCGAGTACATCCGAAATGATCCGAGAATTCACGAATAACAACATCATGATATAGCATTCGCACACTAACACAGTACACAATATTCTTATGCTGAAATACATATTTATCTATACAAATGTATATAAATTATATTATTTTTTATGTAACTGTTCTGTTAAAAGTAAAAAAAATCCAATTCTTAAATAACCAATTTATAGTAAAAACTTTAAACTACAATTTAAAATCATTTTTAGATTTTCTTCACTTTTGCTTTATCCACACAACTACTGTCTATATTTATGTATATATAACTGCATCCGATTATGTCAATCGAATACAATACATCAATTGTCTTTAATATTTTTTATGTTATTAAAGAAATTTAAAACAAATAATATTAAATTTTTAATTTCAATGTCATAATTATAAAATTCTATAATTTTTTTACTCTAAAATATATATGCTTTTCAATTATGATTAAATTTATTTAACAAATATATAGTTTGAAATTTATACTATGAATTCACAAACATTTACTGATAAATTATTTTAAAAAGTATACTATGTCATTACTACAAAACCTATCATTGAGAGTCACGTACTTTTAATATAACTATCATAATTTATTTTCAATATTATAATATCTATAAGCTATAAATGAATACCTATAGGTAATATTTCGAACAATTTTAATTTAATTATTTAAGTATAATTTCAAAATTTTCTGAATGTATTTCGACACGATGCATTTATATATTTAATTGTGATGTTTTTAAATTTTGAATTACTTTACTATTATAAAACTATCATAAAACTTATGTTATTATTATAAAGATTTGTTTTTGGTTTTTAAAAACTATTTGTTTAGCGATTATAATTAAAAAATAAAATAATATTAATTAGATCAAATTTCTAAACTTTATTATATAATTTTAAGATTTATTAAAGTGTAACCTAAACATTTTTTATGTCTATTAGTTGATTGAAATTTAATGAGTATTACGTAACTTAATTTAATTATTTTTTTTATAAAAATAACAAAAAATACTTATGTAATTATATGACATGATTGAAGATTATAGATATACGGTATGAAGTTTGCTTGTTGTTCAGTTAATATCTCCATAAGCGCAGATTAAGAAACTCAATCGTAGGGATTTATATTGTTACAATTAATTAAGAATAATTAAACAATTAAATGACATAGGTCAACAATAGATTAGGAAAATTTCTAATGTTGGGAAAGTCCAGAATTCTGAATTAGGATACCTGAAGCCTATGCGAGTTTCCAACCATCGTTAACCTAATAACGATTGTATAAGTGGATGAATGTAATGTGAATTTTACAAGAATAGCAAATTTATAGTAAAAATCATAACATAAAATATCACATACAAAAACAATTTTTGTTTATATGTAAAATATATAATTCATCAATGTACACAAGCATTCAACCTTTTATGTCCTTAGAAATAATCCTGCACAGAATAGGGATAAGGGATATCAAAGAAGGAAAGGGGCATGTTAATACACCAAAAGTATAAGTCAATTATCTTCAACTATCACGTAAGTCCTTTGTTTTAATTTCGATAAATATTATTTATTCTCGATACATATTATTTATAAATAAGACAAACTTCAAAAGCCTGATAGACACGTGCATTGCAACTTATTCTAGATTATCCAATGATATAGTAAATCACCTGATCCACAATCATAGAACGATAGTGAATATATCGCAAGGCAGTATTATCAAAGGTACATAAGGTCATTTGATGAGGCAAACTGCAATGGCAACCCTTTTAAAGCACCTTTAAAAATCTTTGGTACAAACTCGGATAATTTACCAACCGCACATAAATTTTATTTATTAAAGTCTTTTTTTCAAAGAGAAATCTAATCAATAATATTTTCTCTAGATAGTGCTGACCAAGTCTATATGGTGGCTTTAGATTTAATAAAAAAACGATGTAATAAATCGTGCATAATTATTAATTTTCACATTCAAATATTGTTAAAGCTAGATCATATTACAAAATAATCACTTTAAAACTACAATCGCATCGAGAAATTGTACAGAAAAATCTAAATGCTCTTAAATCATTAATAAAAGAATGTTGGGACTCTACCCTTTATATATAATCACACAAAAATTTCATATAATTACGAACTGGGTATAAGAAATAACCCCAGAGGATGCCGACCTTCCAAGTATTCAAAGAATTAATCAAATTTATAGGAATTGATTGATTGAATTGGAAAACCTGGAAAGAAGCAATGAAATGGACAATACTCTGTGTAATAAAAAGTCGGTTCCAATTTGAAAATGTATCAAGCACAACGGGAAAATTATTAATCGAAAGATTGCCTGGTATTTAGATAAAAAAATGTAGCAAAAGGTCCACCTAACTTAAATTTACCTCCAAAGGAAGAAGTGAGGATAAAAGTAATTATTCTGAAAATAACAAAAGGAAAACAATTTTTAAAAGTAACAACGAATGCACATGCCATGATAATAATTCTAATTTATTGCTAGGAACAGCAATAATACAAATATAAAAATTTTCGATAAATTTAACAAGTCGCTATTGCTTCATTAGACGGATATTCTCAAAGCAATTTTATTTCAAAAGCCTTTGCAGATAAGCTAAAATTAACAAAATAAAAAATTTGTCGTTCTATGGTTTATCAGAATTGAACACGCAAGCTAACTTTTAAAATAGCAACAAGGATTAAATGTAAAAATAATAAATTTAAGCAGATCTTGTAGCTTGTAAAATTGCAAACCATAAAAGGAACATTAATATCATTCGATGTTGACAGAAAAAAATGAAATATTCTGTAAAATATTGAACTACTTCATCCGTCACTGAGTGAACCTGCAGAATTTGATGCATCAATAGGAGCAACATTTTTCTAGCAGCTGTTTTATGACAGAAAAATACTCTTAAATAAAAACTTCATCTAACTTTGTAAAATACACAATTGGGATGTATCGTTGCGGAAAGGCAAACATAAGGTCACAAATAGCATATTTTAAACGAAAGTAAAGGCATTTTGGAAGCTGGAACTAGTTTATGATAATAACACATCTGCTTATGTAAGAGAAACGTTGTGAACAGCTATTTAGGAAAATTAACAAGCGTGGTTACTATAGTCGCTGTCATACTCAATTACCTTTTAATTTGAATATACATATTGGTGAATCATGTATGAATCAAGCAATAAGGATGTATATATCGTCAGAGAAATGGTTAGAAGTTGATAAAATTATCCAACATCAATATAATGAATTTTTAAAGAAATATCAAACTATGAGACACATGAAAAAACTTGATTATAACTGATCACGTAGAAGGGGTTTTTAACCTATATTAACCAGTTATTAAGAATTAAAATATGTCAAAAAAACTCGCAGTAGTATTTGATGCTTTAGATAAAAGCTCAATAAAAATTCCTAAAAATACTAATGGTTGAACCCACAATTGAACATGAATTATGAAACATTATTATGCGTGTTCGATTAGAAGCAGTCCCCATCACTACTGGTATTAAATAAAAAAACGAATAAAGAAATTAGTATATTTTAATTAATGTACTTTAACAGAAGGCATAGCATGTGCTCCTCTTTTCAACAATAAAAACGCTCAAAAAATTAGCTGATTATAAAAAAGTTGATCAGTTTGTTACAGCCGAATGCATAAAAAGCGAACTTTATGTAGATTACTTGTATCAGGATCAAATACTATTAAAGAAACTAAAAAGCTGCAACAAGAGTTAACTAGGTCATTAGAGTCAGGTCGTTATGAACTACATAAATAAGTATGCAACCAAATGGAAATACTTACAAACTCTAAAATATCTAAAATGAAAAACGTTGCTTTCACAAAGATCTGCAAAAGGTGTTAGGAGTATACTTAGATACAAGACTAATGAATTTAGATATTTCTTAAAATTAAATAATAAAAGACAGCGTTATCATTAAATGTGCAATTTTATCAAAAACAACGCAATTTTTTCCCCCACAGGATCTATGATAGTTACAGCAATCCTCATTATTCAAGATCTATTGAAGATTGAGTTTGACTAAGATGAAACGATAATCTAAGATATCCATAAAAAGTAGGTTACATTCGAGAATAAATAATACCAAATAGAAGAATTTATAATTCTTCTATATTTGTTAATTAGTTATCGCAATTATATACAACAATATTGATTTTCACAACGCAAGTGAAAAGGCGTTTGGTGCCTGTGTCTATGAGAGTTTTACAAATTAGCAGACGGAATGTAAAACAGAAATCTTGTATTAAAATCAAGTCGAGTCGTTGAAAGTAGTAAGCTTATCAAGGCTACGTACTACTCTCCTTTTGTAAAAATCAATTCAATAGGTAAGAGCAGCGTTAACGATCTAGTGCAGTAAAATATAATTATGGTGTGATTCAACAAAAGAACTGAATCAAATGCAAACCTCCCTGCAGAATTTAAAAATATTTTTGGTAAATAAGGTGCGTGAAGGATTGACATCATGTTTCTTCAAAGCAAAATCCAACTGATTTTATATAACGAAGACTAGGAGCAAAATAATTGTAAGCAACACGATGTGAAGTTATGACTCCTCCCAGATAAATATGAAGAGACTACTTGAAAAAATCTGAAACTTTATCAATTAGACATTTCTGAAAAACACAATAACGCAGTCTTAGATAACATAAAAACAGTAAATGACACGTATGTAGATTTTTCTAATTTATTAACTTCGAAAAAATTTTTGTATTGTGCTTATGTGAAATCTAAAATTAAAAGAGAAAAGAAACAACAAAATAAGATAAAGGATAGAAAAAATTACTCATTCGCGGTTAAATTAATGCGTGTTTAAGGGAATTTTAGATAAAATAGAGTAAAAATCTCAAGATTGTACACCTTTAGATATATGACTATTTACTATGTTCAGCACCTAAGGGCATTAGCGAATATTAGAATATCATTTAGAGCTTCATAATACGAACAATAAAGTTTTCAGCCCCTTTTCAGATTATTAAAAATATATCGTGTCTAAAATTTTAAATTAAAAAATAAGTTATTTATCATTTTCTCATCTTATTTGATGATTATTATTCTTGTTCTGATTAAAATAAAAATCTGAAATAAAAAAGATATTCATATTTTCTTTTATCATTAATAATTAATTTCTTTTAATTAATAAGTATATGAAATCTTTTATAATTTTTTTTTTAAACCTGCTAATTTTTACCATAAATTGTGTAAATCGAATGATATAAATATACGTAATTACTTACATTCAAAAATCTTTTATAAATGTTTTTTAAACTTTTTTTAAATCTTTAACAGACAATCTTATGGTTATTATAGTATATAACAATTAAACAACAGTATAGAACAAATAAAATAACATTAATTATACGTTAAATATAAATTACATATACAGTGATACGGATTGTAATTCTTCCCCCCTCCCAAGTACTAATTATATTAATTATGACTTCATTACAAATAATCATCTAATCATGTATGTTTTGATTCGGTAAATATTCAATATGTATTATATACATCTTAAAAATTTTTTCGTTTAAAAAATTGATTATAGTATTAAAAAAAGGAGTAAAATGTTTTACTTTTAATTAAAGTAAGAAGGATAATTAAAAAATATATAAAACAATATTTAATTTATGATATATATTTTTTGTTATAATTCCAATTTATCCTTGACAAGTAAACTTATTTCTTCACATATACATAGAATTAGTGGCGTATATTTAACAGCATTTTTACCAATACAAACATTTAATAAATATAACAATTTAATATTCCTGTTATAATTAAAGCAGATTTTACGTTAAATCGAATTATTATTTTTTGTTTGATATTATTTTTATTGAATAAGCGTTATCAGTTGATGCTCACATATGTAGTATTTATTTCAAAATCGAACTTTTAAAACTAAAAATAAATTACGTAAATAAAAATTTTATTTTTCTGCAGCTTGTAGTTTTCTTGAATTATTTATTGATAATTGTAAAAAACATATTCCATAAAAGATTTATTAGTTATTCGTATGAACATTAATTGTAACGAATTATTACTTACTGAATGAAAAGATAATAAACAAGCTTCCACAAAAAATTATTAATTTCAGATGTAATAACAAAATCGAATTTTTTTATAGTTAGCAAAAGTTTCAAATGCGAAAGTTATATCCAAATAGTGAAAGGAGGAGGACGATTGAAGCAAAAAACAGGTGTTACAATAAAAACAACATAGGTGTAATAAAACTAGCTTACGCATACAACCTATCACTAGAAAGTATGGTGGTACAAGTTTTGTATATTTATAATAGAATGCTCTAGAAAGGAAGAAAAGCGGCAGGAGTGAAATACAAAATAAACGGTTATGAGCACTGGTTTAAAGTATTAGAAGGTCATAGAAGTGAAAAGTGCAACATAAGAGGTAAAAATGAAGGAGGGAGTAAAAGATAGGAATATGCTTACTGATCTGTACTCGTTCCTGACGTTTAGTATACTATTCGCATTCGTCGAGTGGAGTTGAGTGTACATTAAAAAAAAAAATACGAACGCATTTATTTTACAGTATCAAATTACTTTTTTTGATCTTAAAAAATTTTCTTATTATTTTATTTCGTAATTTTTGTTATGTAATTATTTGAAATTCCCGCTATTGTCTCATTCATCCTTTCGATTTCTGTATAGACAAATATTAAATATAGGTGGTAGAGTGTAGACTCTTATTCTATTGTTGGTTGCTTGTAATTTAAAAAGGTTTGATATTTGAATTGAACTTGCATATACAATTGTAGCTAATTCATTAAACTGTTTATTTATTTTCCATACTTACAGTAATTAAGGAAATTCAATCAATAGGACAATTTTTTATTACACTTATGTATAGTATATAATACACACACATATATATATATATATGCAATAGTATTAAACTTCGTGATATTTGTATTACAATCTTTAATATAAGAATCATATTATTCTAAAATTTCTGTACAAATATTGCAAATTTCGATAAATTAAATAATTATGGTCAGGCAAAAAGTAATTCATTATACAAGTCAAAAAGTGCATTAAAAGTTCATCAATGCATAATTTATGTTTCAGCAACTACTGATTTTTCAAATTAAGACGTATATAACTGTTTGCTCATACTCATGCATCAATATTATATTGTAATCATATGTGCGTCACCATTTTTATCTAGCAGTAACGAAGTGATTTAACTGAGAGAATAAAACTTAATACTAAAAATCTGTAAAGAAACCATGTCTTCACTCAAACTTGCAGATGATCAGCGGCTTGCGCTTATGAAGGTAAGATTAGCGATCATTACAATTGGAAAACAAATTTGTAATCAAATCGTTCTAATTAGAACATTTATGAAATATTTTGTCTATATAAATTTTAATCACTAAATTGTCGTTGAAATAACTTCTACATTAAAACGATATCGATAATGTAAAAATTATGAGGATAATTTTTAACAAACTATGTATACATATTTTTTTATATTTATCTAATGCAAACATTATTAAATTAACTATAATGTTATAAAGTATCAAAAAAAATAATACAATACGCAGCATTTGATAATTAATGAGTGGTCAGACAATATGTAATGTATGTAGAACTAAAAAGTCGCCAGGTTATCGAACTGTCTTTTTTAATGAGGTCAGCGTATCATGGCTGAACGTGAGAAAATGTTAATCCATAAAATTCAACATTATATAAAAAAATGTTACTTGTATACTTTTAATTCTAAATTTTTCAAAATTTAGTACATTTATTATTGTTCAATTTAAGCTTATAATAAATATTTATTTATTTTGTAAAAAGTAAATTTTATATTATGGTATTATTTACTACTTATTATACAACTATACTTTAGTTTTTAAAAAATTACATAGATTTATTTTTTTTACAAAACTTAATTGTATTTTAAAATGGTTTTTAATTTTTTTTAAATATGATATGTAATAAATTAGTATACACATAATGCAAAACTAATGTTTACAAAATTGTTGTAGCTAAATTTAATCTTATAAATTAGAATGGTTTTTTGGAATATCAAAAAAATTTGATTACGATTTTCGTACAATACTATATCACATGAATATGTAACGTACGCGTTATTTCAAGCGCATTTATCTTTATCTACATAATATGCAAATAATATACTATAACTCTATTCTTATTTTTTTAAGTGATTACAATTTTATTATACAAATGTAATTACTTAAAAACTTTACTGAAAGAATGATTGATAAAAATACGCCTTTTTTACGAATTACTAAGCTTTTTTGTCAGAGTTAATGCTTTATAAATATTACAGGCGCTTATAATAAAAATGTGCATAAATATATGTGCACAATCTTTATTTCTCTGGTGGAATATTCAAGTCGATTCTACTGTATATAATATAATTGGTTAAGCATTAATGAATGTTAGTTAGAAAGTAATATAAATACATAGATAATTTTATTATATTTTTTATAATATAATATGTATATTAATAAAAAAATTAAGAATGCATCATTGATTTTATAAAAACATTATTGTGAGGTAAGAGTAAATATTTAGTTTAGGATGAAAAAACATTTGTTTTTGCATTTATAGAATGAGTTTGTTTTATTCATGTATTTAAAATACATTCTGCATTTATGTAAATAAATTGTAAATTACGTTACAAAAGTAAATTTAATTACGATGACTTTTTCCAAATTTAAAGTTAAAATGTCAATGTTTTGTATAACCTATACATAAGACGTATGGTATAAATAAAATGGTATAAATACCATTTTATACTGGTATAAATGGTATAAATGGTATAAATAAAATTTATTTTATTAAAGTATAAATAAAAAGAAACTATGTATTAAACAAACGCTTAATTTTTATAAAAATATTCATACAGTTATAAAGTAATTTAAGAATTAACTAATCGTTAACAAATATATCTTCAAAAGTTAATAAATTAAAAATATACGTGTTTACGAGAACGAAATCATCTATTGATAATTTATACTATTTTATTATTTAAAATATATATATAATTCTAAGGTATACTTGTCGTGTAAGAATAAATAATTTAATTTCAAATTCTTTCATTTAATAATTTTAAAAGTGAAGATATTGTTTATGAGTTAAAAATTTCATCAAAACAATAATTCTCCTTAATGACATTAATTATTTTTTTAATTAGCACATTAAATATTTCCATGATCCAAATTAGATATTTTCTTATAAAATTAATTTGGAAATATAGATATTGATTCCTAAATATAGAAATTCAAAAATCTAGAATATTAAAAGAAAATTAACTATATATAATGCGAGTTACACATAGCAATGGAAGTCACAATTTGATAGATATCACTTAATTATATATAAAAAATAATAAAGCAAAAAGTGATTTCGTTTTTTTAAATTTTTAATATTTTACTGAAAATGATATTGTTCATTTTTATTAGACTCATGTAAAAAATAAAACAAAATTGAATAGAATTTTATATTTTAAATTAGAGAAAACAACGGTATTTCAGAATACTCTGCATCCTACATTATAAAACAGAAATTTTCTCAATAACTATTTGTATATCATTAATGTGCTAGTAGAAATTTAAACCAATAAAAAGTATTTGCTAATTCTAAACTACTATATCTTATTATTTACTTTTATCTATTTCATATATAATTCTATATTTTGTTTTCAGTACAATTTAATATGTACATATAATGGCTTATAAGAGTTTGTAAATTTAAATTAATTTAAAAAACTACCTTATCAATTACCTATTACATAAACAAGGTAAGATTTTAAAAATATATGTCTATGTAATTTAATAATTATTTCCAACAATTAATTTTACTACGGTGTTTAAAAATTTTTTAATTTTAAAAATTTATTATGATTTTTTGAGTATTTTTTAAGATTTTGTATATATATATATATATATATTCATTTTGTGTCCTACTTATTTTTTTTATTTATAATGTAAATTGATATATTGAGAAATATCTTTTTTCTATATCATATGAAATGTTTTCTTTAATTATCATTTATTAATTATCACACAAGAAATAAATAAAAATATTATATAGTTATATTTAAAATATTTAAAAAAATTACATATAGTGTTAGAATTATATCTGTATGAGAAAATAAAATTTTTTATATTTTGAATGATCAATACAAGTAAAATAAGTTTTTGAATAGTATTTTAATAATAATATTATATTTACAATGTTTAAATAAATTCTGCTATTATGTTTTTATGTTTGATTGTAATGAGTACGTAAACGTTTCTATTTTGTAATTATTCTAGACATTTTTAAAAATTCATTTATCTTTTAATATTTTTATCGCATATTTAATTAATTTTATTAATCACTAATATTATTAAATTATAAGACATTTTGTAGCGCGTATTATATTAATTTTAATTTGTAAAACAAATGTTATTTATAATAATAATTGTAAGGATGATATATCTACACAGTTATAATGATAGAACTAATATTTTATGTGTAATTGTTTTCTTTTATTTTTTTTTAACTTCTAAAATTCATTACTTACGTTTATTGACAACTTAACATCAAATTTGTATTAAATTATTATCAAATTATTGATGATTATTTTAATACATAAATTATTAATAGAATTAAGTTTCCCGTATGATTAGAGTAGTCGATAAATTAAAAAAACTCTAAAGATTATTCGAAGTAAATATTTTAGGTCACCATAGAAGGGGATAAAGTCACATAATTTACAAAATTAATAATTTTTTACGACAAATTTTTATAAATATACACATTTACTTATACAGTACTATAAATACGTTGGCATATTAATTAAAACCTTTTTTTTACTTTTATAATCTACATAATCTTCATTGTATTTTTATAGTTTAGACGAAACGTAAAAGATATTCTACTGCCATTTCATGATGATCAATTTTTGTTGCGGTGGTTACGAGGTGATATTATAGCAAATTTTTTTTTTACCAATATTTGCTAAAATTTCTTTCTTTTATAGCTCGAAAATGGGATCCTGTAGGCGCCGAAAAAATGCTAAGAGATGTAAGAATGTCAATTTATTCTCTTTAGTTTATATTTACAAATACAAATCATAAATACATAGCACTGTATAATTAAGTCAAAACTTCAATAGTTAAAGCTGGAGATGCTAGATAAGATTCTTTGAATGGCGAGTAATAACGTTTTCATGGTCATTAGCTCATTGTATTCAAAATTTCAGAGTAAAGGAGCCGTTGAAGAGTATAAATACCTTATTATTTTATTATTTTAACTCCTTTTTTGCAACTTCCTCTGCATTAAAATTTTTAGTTTAATGAGGCAGAGCATAAGGATGTTATTACGTGAAATTTAAGTTCTCACATTCGTTGTTTAAACAGTTAATGTTAATTATTATTCCTTTACTTTCTATTGTAGTCTTTTGAGTGGAGAAAACAATGGGAAGTTGATAAGCTCGACGAATGGACAATTCCGCAAATTTTGAAAGATTTCCTTCCTCACGGTCTCTCCGGATATGATAAGGATGGAGCGCCAGGTAGGTATTTTTATTTAAAAATAAAATCCTCTTTTTTCTACAGTATTATATTTAATATTGCTTATTTTATTATTTTTTTGTTAAATATTCTTCCATTTTTAAGAATATTTACACTTCATTTCTTAATTTTTTTTTTTAAATTTTACAATTAATGTATTAATATTTGTTTAACGTAAAAATTTTGAAAACTCCTACATCCAATATTCATTATACCTAATTTTACAAAATTATATAAATCTATTTTTCATTACGCGAACCATAATTTATAATCCTTTTTCTGCTATTGTTCCTATTCCTACTTCATCTGTAGTATCAGATAAAGTATTAGTAATGTTCTATAAATTTTGCCTACATATTTTCTTAACAAATAAATTAAATAAATAAATAAAAAAATTAATAATAAATAAAAAATGCTTTGACAATATACGATAAAAAGACTACTTTTATCTATTACGACAAAATTTTTTACGTACTCTACAACACTCATTGTTTTACCAAACTTAAAATTTACAATTAGCCTAATATTTTCTTGGCCCTTCATCTGCTTCTTTTATGCATATAATCTTCTTTCTTTCTTTATATTTACTATATTGCATTTTCTGTTTTCCTTGTCGGCTTTAATTGTTTCACGTTATACCATTTTTTTCATCAGATTATTAAATATGCATATGCTCATATTTTTCTGGTCTAGTTCTTTTTTTTGTTTTGATTATCCTTTTTATATTTTAGTCTCTTACTTTCTCCATATTATATGGAGACTTATTTTTATAAGTTATAAGTGTTTCATAGTTTTAGCTTCCTCTGTCAATTCACTGTATTTGTTTTTAATTTATCACTTTTTCTTCTTTAATATACTTTAATTATCATTGTTACACTCTTAAATCGATTTTTTCTTTCCCTCCTTTTTTTGACTAATTTTAATTATTCTTAATTTTCATTCAAATATTTCCATTTTCTTTTTCATCGTGTTTAAAATGCTGACTTAAGCGTATATTCTTTTTATTAAGTCACCTTTTTTTCGTCATGTCGTATTAACTAGTAATTTTACTTTACTTATACTTATACAAAAAAATATATTGATTTAGCTAAAATATATTTTAGTTTTATTTATTTCATTTATTATAATTATAAAACAAAATGGAATGCAAAAGTTTTTTTATCAAAACCTTATAACATTAATTATATTTTATTAGGAATTTAATGTATTATAAATATCTAACTCTTACTTGTTTATTTATAAATAATTTAATAGTTATTAAATAATTAAATTGATTTGTAAAAGTTCCATTAAAACAATTTTTTCGTATATTAAACAATTTTCTTTTAATTAAAACAGATATTCCATTTTTTTCTACGTATTATTATATAATATAACTTGTTAAAATACATAATAATTATCTCTTTTATATAATATAATTTGAATCGTTTTAATCAATGTAACAAAAAAAATTGATGAAATTCATTTGAAGTTTAATGATATACTTGTATAAAGAGCTAAAGTTATTTAATTCATTTTTTGATTACATGATGTTTGAGAGAACTCAATACCCAACACTATAGAAGATAAAATATAAATGTATTTTAAAAGATATTTTTTACTTCTAGCGTACATATTGTAAGTAGATATCTTTTAGTTTCTCTTGTAAAGAGTTAATTACATTTCGAGAATTCATAAGGCCTTTATTTTAAGATTCAAATTTGTATGTATTAATTTTTCGACTAAATAAATAACTACCATTTTTTATTTAATTATTTAGAGGGGAGGAAAAAGTCTGTTTTTATTGTTCCACATTGGTTATTTCGTTGCGTAATTATTTTTTAATCAACTATTTTTTAGTTATAATAATACCGTTTGCTGGGTTAGATCTGTATGGAATATTACATGTTGTATCTAGACGTGAAATGATTAAAACAACGGTTACGTTGTTAGAACATTACTTACGAATTTGTAAAGAACAAAGAAAAAAATATGGACCAGAAGCTGGACAATGCAATATTATATTCGATATGGAAAACTTTAATCTCAGACAATATATGTGGAGGCCTGGTTAGATATAATTTTACAGTATAAGTAGAAATATTGTAAATAAATATTTTATTAATTTTTTTTTTTTAATTCAGCTGGAGAACTTGTTATTATGTTAATTCAAATGTATGAAGCAAATTATCCAGAAATTCTCAAATTTTGTTATATTATTAACGGTAAGAATAAATAATATCTTATAACAAAGAGAATGAAATCAAATAGAATGAAATTAAAACGTAATTTTTGTAGCACCCAAAGTATTTTCTTTAGCATTTTCAATAGCAAAAAAATTTATGAATGAGTACACTTTATCAAAAATTCAAATCTATAAATCTGATCCTATTAAATGGAGAGCTGCTATATTGAAAACTATTTCTGAAGACAATTTACCAGTATATTTTGGCGGAACTTTACTGGATCTAGATGGAAATATAAGATTAATATCAAAGGTATTACTTTCAAGGCTGTCAGAAATTAATTTTTTTATCTCTTTTTTTTACTTCTACTGACTTTACAAAAAATTTTAAGCAAAAAAGGTTAAAATATGAAAAACAAATTGCTCTTAACTGTAAATGTTTATTTTAATACAAAAATTTGCGTTCAAAATAAATAACGCATAATTAGATAAATAATTTAAAAAAATAAAAAAATGTATTACTCGTGTACTATAAGATTATAAAAAAATTTTAATTTTTGCCTTTACATTTAAAAACAAAATTAATGAAATCGCGGATTTCCATCTATAATAGTCACATTTGTTTAAAATAATGACAAGTGATTAATTTTTTAATAAAATATATTTTTACCCAATTGTAATAATATTATAGACGTATTTCAAGGTGTTTAAGGTCAAGGTTTTTAAGTTTATATCTAATAGAATTATATTGAATATAGATTTGTCAAGGGGGTAAAATTCCGAAAAATTTATATACAAATAACAATGATAAAGATAAGATAAATGAGTTTACGACTGTGACTGTTAAAAAAGGTGATAAATTAAAAATTGATTTCCATCCAACGGAAATAGGATCATTATTGAGGTAATATTCAAAAGAATTATTTTAATATTTATTTAGTAGACTTATAAATCAATTGAACCTTTCTCTTAGTTGGGAATTTCGTTCTGATGATCATGATATAAAATTTGGAGTAATAAAAAAATTAAAGGATGGATCAGAAACAGAAATCATTCCACTTCACAGAGTAGCTGCCCATCAACTTGATGAAGTTGGTATTGTTACTTGTGAAGTTCCAGCTACTTGTAAGCAATTTGAACAGTTACTTTTTGATGCTTTGTTTTATTAAAATAATTATGCTACAAATTTTTCGTTTTTAGATTCTATTGTATTTGACAACAGTTACAGCATCTTAAGAAATAAGAAAATTCATTTTTATATACGAATTATTCCTCCTACAACAGTAGACGAAGCAGAACTTGTTAAAATTTAAATTTATATACAGCTACATAATTTACATATATATATTGTTTTATATAATTCAATTATGTGAATAAATTAATCTTTTATACCTTTATTATTGTACATAAATATATATATATATATATATATATATATATAAATATCTAACAACTAATTAAAGTTTGTAATATTTATTATAATTTTTATTAATTGTATATTAAAAATATTGAAATTTAAATTTGGATATTTACAAGTATTATAAAAAGTTATTATTTAAGAACAACAAAATTATAAATATTACATATAATATGTAATATACATGTATTTATTATTCATCATTTTCTTCTAATAACATGTTAATATTTTCAATATTTAATAATTGATCACCTTCCAGACGCTTTTGTGTTCCCCATTTTATAAGAGTTGGTAAAATTTGTACTTTTATTTTAGAGTTAGTTCTAAATGGGCATTCACGATCTTTCCAACTACAGAACGATTAAATTTATATTATTAAATTGGTATTTTATATAAATTTAATTATGTTATTCAAAATATTGAACTTACAAAGATCTGTCACCAACTTCTACAAAAATATATTCATATGTTTCAGGAGCAGACTCTATTCCTTTTTCTATGAATGGATGAGCTAATACAAAATACATATTTTAAAATGGAATACAAATTTACGATTTATTTTAGATTTATCTGATTATTATAAAATAAATAAATCTGTAACATAAACCTGTAACACAATCAGGGCACCAACTATTTCCATCTGTTGATTCGGAACCCATAAATAGAATGAAAGTAGGATTTTCATTTTTAAAATTTGTGATAAATGTAATGAAATCTTCATAACCTTTTATGCGATGCTTTACAACCATATTTATGCTGGAAATATCTAGTTAAGATTGAAACTTAACTATAATTTTAAAAATTACCCGTCAACGAGAAAGTTAATAAAATACAATGATAACGGATTAAAGAAAAACGTGATTGAATTTATTATAATATTGAATAACCATTTGATACTTTCTGACTCTTTCTGATACTATCTTAACATTAGGAAAGAGAAACTTACAATTATTTTTCGCATTACATTTCAACACTGCAAGTTTTTATATTTACTTATCATTTAACTAATATAATTTTTTTTTTTAAACAAACTTAAAAATCAATTTTTTAGGAAAACTATTTGAAAGAAAAATAAATATGTATATATTTTGAATTCACTAAGGCGCATACATTTGTTTTACATCGAATTGATAGAACTTAACGTAATTAATTTTTTATTTTAACCAATTACTTCTGACAGTTTCAACACAGATTAACAAATTATTTTAATTCTGTACTGTACTGTACGACTAGTAGTGATACAAAAAATCGTAATTATTAATTATGCGCAGTAAAGTGATATGAGAAAAGTACATTTTGTAAAGTGTTCATTGGCTCTTTGCATTCAAAATTTCGCATTAGAGAAGTAACTAAAATCCATTCATTGTAAGAATTAAAAAATCACAATTCTATATACCATTATATGTTGGACGGTTTATGCTGTCTGTAAAAAAATAGCAGTTGTGTACCATTTCTATTTATTCACATTTTAAAATATTTAAAAAAAATTTTTTTTTTTTTTTTTAAAATGATTTGAAAAATTAATTTGAAAGATACAATGATACTTTGATCGATCGCATTTAATTAATATAAATAAAAAATGAGAGTTTATAATAACATCTATATATCTATTTTTTATAATTCATAATTTCTTGAAGAAATAGTTAGATTTAATCGATGCGAAAAAAACTGAGCACTTATACTTATACATTTGCTACATAGCGAATAGCAATAGAAAAATGCGTTTATAGTAAGATAAAAATTTCGCGCCTAAGAAACGCTGTACGTTGTACGTAACGAACTGTCACTTTTTTGTTTAACATTCCAAACGTTATTACAGTAACACCTAAATATTGAAATCAGTAGCCTTATTACGCTACTATCGTTACTTTTCAGATTTATACATTACTATTGTAATTTGGAAAAATTACTTCCTTCAAAAATTTTAGGAAAACCTTTTTGGATTATGTGTAGTAATATTTTTATGTTCATTGGCTCACTGCATTAAAAATTTACGTGTAAAAGATACATCAAGGAAGGGGAAGACGCTTTTGTTTGTTTAGTGTTACTTTGCTGCTTTCTCTCATTTCAATTCATTATTTTTAAAGCACTGACCTAACGAGTATAAAGTTATTGCTCGCAATTTTTTAATGTATTTTTTCAGGTTGCTATCGCAATAGTGACAATATTTTTTGGCCTTTATTGTTTTCAAATTTATAGAGAAAACAGGTAGACAAGATAATAAAAAAAAGAAACAAGATTCAAGTAACAGCTTATTTTATTATATGGTGCCCCCTCTACTTTTGAGTTTAGCAAGCAATGAAACATCCGGTCACTACTGCGCATAATCGAAAATTGCTGCACAACATCTTATAACGATGGATTAGATTTTAGATACAATTTTTAGATATCCGTGTAAATGATTTTTATCAATTAGACGTTCAAACGCAGTCTATATTAATACCAAATTTTATATAATTTAAGGAAATTAAGTACCACTATTTCTCAATAAATTACTTAATTGAAACCTTAATATATTATATTATAGAAAATGTATTTTTAAAAAAGTTTATTAAAACTAATAGAAAATGAAGTTATAGAAATTTACAAGAAAACAAAATAATATAATATAATAATCGTTGGTATTACGCGTAAATAAATTATTATTAGCACATATTTATGATTCCGTAACGATCAAATATTTATGACAATTTTGCCCGTAAGGTGTAAAATCATAGTTTTTATGATCACGTAGTATGTATAAATAGAATATACTGTATTAAATGAATATGATATGATTTCAATATATTCAATATTTGATTTTTTATTGAAATTTTATGGGTTTAAATCCCATATTAAGTGTTTGATAAATTCATAATAACTGCTTTAAAATGTGTGCTTTAATATTGTACGAATAAATAAAATAAAATAAATATTAGTAAATATTGCCTTAAAGTTGTATTTATTGTATCAATTGTATTTTACAATTTATTTAAAAATATACTCATTTTCTTTGATAAATTAAAGGATAGTAATTTTATTGTAAGAATTGAATATTTTATTCGGCTTTACATATTATTTTGATTACTTTCTTACTTCATTTCCTCTTTTGCCCAAAAAACTCTTAAAAATACCGCTAAAATAAAAACCAATTATCGTGAAACTAAGACTACGCAAAATTCAGAAGTTTGCTAATGTCATATTAATATTACAATTTCCAATTGTTAGGTTGTTATCTATAAGTCCATTAAAGGGATACAACTGAGATAAAAATTAAAAAAAAATTTTTGGAATTTGCGCAATGGCGTAGAAGAGGTGAAACAGATATAATAATAGAAAACGTGACAATTGTTAAGCTATAATATATGAACAAATTAAACAGTGTATTCTTATATATAAATTTCAAAGTATTTTCCTATAGGATTTTAAAGGCGAAGAAAAGGTTTTTCTATACATTATATATTTTTCTAATTAAAAAAAATTGTATTGCTGCTTAAAAGTTATTATTTTTTTGCTATGAATAAACCTCTTGTGTAAGCGCACCATACCATTAAATAACATACATATATAAATACCATAACATTAAATATAAACAATCTCGTACAATTTCTTGTAACGAAACATATATAAATGAATATAGTACCATTTCTTAACTAACTAGTCTTCCCATGTAAACTAGTATTATAATCTATAGTCCCTAAAACTTTTAAATCAGTAACAAGGCTTAGTCATTGATTATTTAGAAAGAAATCAATTACTAGATGCTATACGTTGCCCTTAACATTATAAGAAGAGAGGGATTTTCGTTGAAAAATGCTTTTTTTTATAAATCATTTCAAATATTATTTTTAACAAACTCTAAACTTATATATTGCACATGTGATAAAAATATTACATCATAGTTATCATTTATTAAAATGAACAATCCAACATGACATACACCTCATATACATTGAAAATTTTTAGTACAGATAATTTAATAATTATTATTTTAAATAAAGTTTATCCAGAGGCGTAAATTCATTATGTAAATAATATATATATATATATATAATTGCTGAAATTTGCAAAAAAAATTATACAGTTTTTTTATGTAGGCATTGCAAATAATTTATACAGTATTTTTAATTACAAAATAATTTGTAATAGACTGAAGAATAGATGGTATTTTCGTCTGTATATATATGATACTTTTTAATTGCGTTTTTTTTTAATTGATGATATAAAATAAATGTTATGCTGATGTCTATAATCTTACAGAAAAATACAGACTTCTTATACAATAACGTTAAATTTTTTTCTATTTTAATATTTATAGTAATATTTTATATTAATATTTTGTTAAATCTTTTTTTTATCTTTTTATTCCGCTGTTGGTGGAATTAATTAACTTTTAATATTTATTTAGATTTCATTCATTATTTTTAAAAATTTTGAATGCAGCGGGCCAGTGAAGATTAAATTGCTATTGCGCACGAGCCAAAATATATTTTTTCTCGCATCACTAGTATCACTACTATTTACAGTCGTTGTTATTCGATTTGATTTAAATGGTGGGCAGTGGGTAGGGTACGTCAATCCTATTTACTTACCTTACATACATGTATGCATAAGGTGTGTATGTTTATATATGTTTATGTTTGTGTATGTGTGTGTGTGTGTGTGTCTAAAATTATCATAATGCAGCCTCTGAAGTGATAAACGCGTTCTTAAAACGAGCATAAGTGAGCAGACAGTCAATCATCGAAGGTTAAGAATTCGTGATTCAGACTAGAAGAGGTGTTAGATTTTAAATTAATTTTTTTAAAGTTAAAAGTTTTATAACAGTGAAAACGGTACAAAGTAAATAAAAAGAATAGTTGGCAAACATATATAGAATAGCACTATCGGGTATTTGAGTGTCGAGTGCTTAGTGTTAAGCTGAATGAGGAAGAAGCAGAGGCGTAGACAGTGCTGCAAAACTGAAAACTTCCCCGATCTCGATCGTTCCGGGACGGAACTTTCGACGGTGCGGGACAAACTGTAAGCGTGATATTCGTCCAAGAATCGTCGAAGAGTATAAAGTCAACTATCTGCTAATATTTAGATTTTGAGTTTTTAATTGATTTAACCTGATATCTTTTGGTCACTGTGAATCCGTTTTTAATGACAGGGCTTTTCTAAGGGGATGGCGGCGGTCTTCGACATTGAGCTCCATGATCCGGACGTGGTGCAAAATGACGACTCCGAAGACGATGTTATAGAAATTGGCGAGGTAACAAACATTTTTTATATCTTTAACATCTGTTGCGATAATATAATGTATTTGTTTCTCACAAGCTAACTAAAATCTAATATGCATACACTCACGTCCCTATGAAATCAAGCATTCATACAACATATGCAAAAACAACACTCTTTTCGTTTTCGCTTTCACACGACCTGATGGCCTTTTTGCCCTTTTTTATTAGTGTTATCATTGAGCGCACACCCTTTCAAAAAGATTGCTTCTCTGTAAGAGATTAAACGCGTGGCATGTACGTTGTTAAAGATTGTAGCTACGACATTAATAGTATTAATGAGTGGAAACGCTCCTGTACTTTTCTAGTGCATTGTACAATCATGTAAATTTTTCTTGTAAAAATGTCTATAGATATACTGTACTAACGCGTGCAGTATTTATATAAATTTTAGAATTTTACCAAACATAATCGGTCAATTTATATGTATTGCATATTGTTTTTTTCTTTGTTTTATTTGTAAAATAATACATTTTAAAAATGATGCTAATACTCCATAAAACGCAAATATAAATTTTCTATTTAAATTTGTTACATAACCTAAAACATAGGTCATATAAAATATCAATAAAAATTAGCAGAAGTAACAATAGATTTCATAGTAAATCCCAATAGTTTTATAAACGGAGTAACAATTTTTACATTCTAGTTAGATAGCTTAAAGATATTAGTATTGTATTTGTATATGTATCATATGAACTTATCAATAAATTTTACAAATTGTAATAATATCCATTGACTTATGAACTTGTTAAATCTATATTAATTATTACTCTTTAATTAATAACTTCTTATAATAAACGTAAATATGTTATTTGTAAAATGTTAAATAAATGTATGTGATTTAATTTACCTACTTTAATTGAATAACCAAGGTATATTTGTCTATCAAGACAAACCTTGAAACACAAAAGAACAGAAGCTGTTTTTAATTACTTTTTTTTAATTCAGTTTAATATCTAAATTAATGAAGAGCTCTAATAATATTCTTGTATTTTCTTGAAAGTATTAATAGTTAGTAAATTGAAAATTCAATTAAAATTTACTATTTTAATTAAAAATGTGATACTTTATGAGAACTAGTTAGTTTTACTTCCAAAATAGTATCTTTTATTACAGATAATATATTATTCAGCAACATCTATATGATTTTACTTTTTACGATAAATTATGAATTGTTCTAATTATAATTTGAGTATAACTTCAATAAAGATAAGATTTTTTAAATTTCACAAAATTTTATTTTATTTTATTTTTTTTAATCAATTTGAGTTAAAAATTTTTTTGTTTAGATAAATTGTAATAAATTTTAATATTATTAGTTGAATTTAATTACATATATAATTACAATTTTAAAAATCTTTTGATTTTAATACTTTTCATAAACATAACATAAATATTTTTTCCATTTTTCAATCATATAAAAGTAGTTTTAAAAAAGATAAACTTTTTTATGGAAGCTGAAATAAAATTAGGAATATAATAAATCTCAATTATTATTTAGTCGATAATTGTGTGTATATGTACATATTTGTAAATATTTAATTACTAATAAAATATATTCAATCTTTTGAAAATAAATTACCATGTAATGTTTTTTTTTTTAATTCGCGTTATTTACTTTTAATAATTTGTGCTTTTTATTTTTTCATAATTAAAGCAACAACTGATCTATTTAAGTATTAATATAATTAATATTTAAGATTACTGAATTATAACATAATACACATTCTACAAATTTTACAAATTTTATAAATTTAATGATTTTATACTTCACAATGTATCAGAATTTTCTATTTTTATTTTATGTAAATACAGTTTGCATGTAATATATTTATAAATAATTTTTTATTTCAATTTAATAAATTTTACAAATATTTGGAAAGTATTGTTTAATCAACTAATTATAAAATTGACTGTGTTTGTAATGCGAACATTATAAAATCTGTTAAAAATATAGTACATTTATATTGCTTAACAAAAACTTTTAATATTTTTTTATTATATAATTTATTTACATATAAAGTACATAATTTTTGTATTATATTAATAAAGCATTTTATAAAATATAAAAAAAAATTACTTAAATCATATTTTTTTTAATTTTGTATTTGTTCTCAAAAAAGATTTAAAAAAAATTTTATTGCTTTTTATTTGTTTTTTAAGTAATTCAATTGTAGTTGTAGGTAATGCATTATTCTTTTGTATTAAATTTAATTTTTAAATATAATATATATTGTATACATAAAACTATATGTTATATGTATAAAGTAATACATATATAACTTTGTACAAATTAATTTTATATTATTGAATTATACATTAATTAACGTAAATAAAGAAATAATGTAAATTTAAATGAAAATAAACACACATGATACTTTTTAATAAATTGCGTTATAACAAAAGTACATCTCGATATATTCATGATATATTTAAAATAAGTAAAATTGGTTTTTAGTATAAATACAGATGACTTTATCAAGGTCAGTGAAGATGATTAATCTCTATGATAGTCTAAAATTATACTTTTTTTGTAAATGTTACACATTTATATTTGTTTTCGAAGTCACTGTTATGGAAACAGTGATCCATTATTATTTTTTAATTTAATAAGTTTATCAAAACTCTCTATTAAACAATTTCAAATCATATATTTACCCACATACATATACATAAAACAGGTATGTATGTTTTTTTATTTAATGCTTGAAGATTTTTTGGCCAAAATATACACTGCAAATAATGACTATTTTTATTATGAATAATCATAAAAGTGAAATTAAAAACATGTATAGTATGAGTAAAATAATACCTTCTTAATTATCATACATGATGGAAACTGATTTTTTGCACCCATTAAATTTGTTATTTTTATGCTTTTATTTGATTTAATTAAATTAAAATATATAACGCAAAATTTTTAATGCCGATAATTACGTAATTGTAATTAGATATTACGAATAAAAATAATTTACAAATAAAGTTAAAAAAAATATATATGTAATTATGTACTAAAAAATGTACATTAATTAAAAAATATATATTATTTGAAACCAAATGAAAATGAAAATCATGTTAAGGAAATACTTTTTTCTAAAGAGTGATCTTTTATTTAATAAATTTACAGTGTTTTGTTGAACAATAATATATACATATATATATTACACTGTATTATGATTAATTAATATAGTAAATAAAGTAAAACAATTAAATGTAAATTAAACTAATATTCTATTCTTTATGTAGTCTTAATATTGTAATGCATTCTCTTGTGCAGGTGAATAAGCAGCTTATCAAATATGTGTTTTTTTATCATTTTTTAAATTTCTTTTGTACAAAATTTTATAACTATTACTGATATTTAAAATCACCCCCGCGTACGTGTCACATTATCGTGGGATCTACTAGCCCTATAGGTGGCTATTCACGTCGACATGCTAAATACTAGCATCTAATGGTCGATTAAGTAGTCTCTTTTAAAACCACTAGGTGGTGGCGTTTAATATACTACAAGACTGTCTCACCTGGAATACAAGTAAAGTCTCTTAACTCTTAAATGGAAACAGTTATTAACGATAGTCAATTTTAAAAATCTAATTTTTATTTTTAGTTTTCTGTTACATCTAAGTTTTATTTATGTCTTATCTTATTATAATCTCTCTTATTCTATTATGATTTTATAGATAAATAGGCGTCTCCTTGTTCAGTTCGCCTTTGTCTTTCCAATGATTTCTGTTTACACTCTTGAGAATCTCTTGCGAATAGTAGCCTCGTTTTCACGCTAAACAATAACTTTTCAAATTGTGTTTTTTTATCTTAAAAATTCTTTGTGATTTATGAAAATTCTATTTTAATATTCAGATATAAAAAAATGGTTTGAAAAGTTGCACTTGCGGTTCGTAATTTTGATAACGTTTTAATATAATGATTACAGATTTATTACAAATAAATCAACTAAATTAAAATTATTTCATAAAAATTGTGATATAAAAAAAATTTTATTTCATTGAAATTGTTTCTATTCTCTTTTTCGTAGCATACTAGCAAGAAAAAGGTTAAAACCTTAAAACAATATAGTATGAAGATTGATTTTATCTTTTTATATATTTAATAGAGGCATCTCTTTTTCGATGTGAAAAAATAATATATTATGTTAAATGAGAAGTTCAATAAGCCAATACTTAAGCAAAAGTTCTTAACCTCTTAAGGCTTAAATTAAAACTCATGTTTTATTAATACTATTTATACTTGATGTCTCGTAGCAGTAATGTATTATTAATAATAAAAACAATAATTAAAGAAACAATATGTGGCGAAGTATAAATGTACTGATAAATACACTGTTCTATAATGCTATACAATTTATTAATGTATTTGACTAATCCTGAATATGATTTGATGCTAAGTAATATATTATAAAAATCTAATTAGTAGTGGTAAGTTTTTTTTAATTATATTAATTCATTCAATGAAGTTATGCTCTTTCCATTTGATAAGTTTTTTATTTATGTTTATTTCTTACTCTCTGCCAACTTTAGAATCAGATTTTGTATAATTTTTCTATTATTTAATATATATTGTAACATTTCGAGAAAGCACATTTTTAAATCATGTAAAAATGTCAATAGTATAACTGTAAATACTAATTCAAATTTGTTTGTAAATAATCCATAGTATACAATTTATTATACACTATATAAATATGTATATTTGGAAATGTTTAGAAAATTACTAAAAAAATATTTATTTTCAAAACGGCTAAAGATTATTAGTTGCAATGATAGTTTAAAAGTTAAACTTAAAATTTGAAGATAATTTTAAATAAATTTTTTTTTCTTTTTAAACAGTAACTATATTCTCACAGTACCTGTTTTCTCTAAATTAATGAATTTTTTTTTTTACATTCCTACTGATTTTTTATTCACTTCGTTTAATGCTTGTTTATTTTTTCAAGTTCCTATCTCTATATTTACAAAACAAAAAATAAATTACAATTAGTTGCTTACCACTTTCTCATATAGATATAGTTCTAAAGCTAAATTTATATATTTTAAAAAATACTCAGAATATGCTTGCTTATAATTTTTAATAATACACATATTCAAAGGTTTAATGATGGGTCAAACTCAAACCATATGGTACATATGACAAATAAAGAATATTTTAATTTTTTATTTTAATTGTTTAAAATATGTAAAGTGTCTATTAATCAAAATTTTTAATATAAATAATTAATAGCTTTATGCACTCAAACATTCACATTATGTATGTTATAGTTTGTATTTAATTTTAGTACAATATTGTTCAATTTTTTTATTTCATTTAAAGAAAATTTATTTTATTTTTTTTTAATTTGAATTTAAATCTTATTCTGTTTTTTTTTTAATTTATTCTATACATTTTTTAATATATTAATGATTTAGAAAAAATTGGATATTTTTTTTCACTTTTCATAAATTAATTAATATATATTTGTAAATAAAATTCATGTACTTTCGATACTATATTTACGTAGATTTTTTTTTTATAAATAACATTTAATACTAGTATAAAATTACAAATGGCAATAATATTTTGGAAGATTATTTAGATATAAAAAAACTTATTATGTAATAATAAATTTAAATGTTATGATAAAACGATTTGTCACTTATTTAATGCACGTGTGATTATATTCATAACAAATTATGTTATAATAAATAAATATATATATATATATTAATAATCATACAATATTAAAATTTGTCATTACTTATTCATTTTTATTTTATCTAATAAAAAACTATTTTTTAAACAATATCCTATGTAATATTCGTAATTTTAGATATAATTAAAAAAAAATTACATTTTTTATGATGCAATTTCATAAAATATGTAAATATAAAATGTTCTAACTACTTCTTATTAAACTACTTACTAATATGAAGTAAAAACGTATTTTTATATCCATACTGTATAATCCCATTTTTTTACATTACGTACATACATTAAATAAAAATTTGTTTGCAATATTTTTAAAACTTTTTATGAAATCATTAGCTCTGATCTTCTTATAAACAATTTTAATTATTAAATTTTTATGTTTTCAGGCGGAATTCGATTCGAATCCAAATGTCAATGCAATTATTGAGTAAGTATCCTTTGGTAATATTTTCTATTATTATCTACTTAATAATGTAGATATAATAATTATAAGTATTCAAAATACATCTTTAAACCTAATACAACAAAAATAATGTTAAAAGTCGATGTTAATTTATTTAGATCAGAAACTGATAGTGTATGTTTCATCCTTATTACAAATAACAATTTAAAGCAACAAAGATACGATTCAGAATTGTAAAATGATAAATAAAGACATTAGTATCTCTAAAGAAATTAAGTAAAAAATATATATTTTTTATTTCTTAAAATTTCGTAAAATATAACAGATTTTAGCACTTTTTTAAATGGCTAACATTTTACAATATAATAAATATTTGAAAAACTGTACAATGTATAAGCAATTTTATACTAAAAAATATTTTGCATTTCTTTGTCAATAAGAAATTTTTTTATTGACTTTAAAGGAGAAGATTTTGCTTTATATTTATAATTATCAATTAAAAATTATTAATTACTAAAAAAACTATTAAAAATATTATTAAAATCATTCATACTTATATTTAAAAAATTGTTGTTTTTATGTTTTAATTGATTAATGAATAATTAATAAAAATATTATTAAATGGAAAATTTTGAAAAAATTATTTAAGATACTTTCAAGTATGAATTTAAAAATAAAAATTTGAATTCAATGAAGGAATAATTGTAAAAATCTTGTTTGATATGCTTACTATATATATTTATATACATTACTTGTAATAGCCATTCAATTGTAATATATTTATATATATGTGTATACATATAAAACAAGTAAATTAATTTATTTGTTAATAAAAAAGATACTGTTCAATTATATACATTAAATTAAAAATTATTATTAATAGATCAGAAGGAGTTGAAACTGTAGCGATATCAGAGCAAAACGTCAATTTAGGAAGAGAAAGAGCTGGACCACAAGATTTTGAATTATGTAAAGTAATAGGAAAAGGTGGTTATGGGAAAGTATTTCAAGTTCGTAAAATAAGTGGTAACGATAGCGGTACCATTTTCGCCATGAAGGTTCATTTATATTTTAGTTTGTTTATAAGCATATTACATTAGCTATGTATAATTTACCTATTTTATATATTTTCAGGTATTACATAAAGCATCTATTATAAGAAGCCAAAAAGATACAGCACATACTAAAGCAGAAAGAAATATTTTGGAAGCTGTTAAGGTTTATATTTAAAATAAAAATACACTTACATTTTTTATTTAGCAATTTTTTGACTTATTAATATGATTTTTGTTATTATTATTAGCATCCTTTTATTGTTGATCTTATGTATGCCTTCCAAACTAGAGGTAAATTATATTTAATACTTGAATACATGTGTGGTGGTGAACTTTTTCGTCATTTAAATAATGAAGGCATATTTTTAGAAGATACAGCATGGTAAATATTTTGCACTTTTAACGAAAATTGAAAAATAAATTTTTGTATTTAAATTTCATCTTTTAGTTTTTACTTATGTGAAATAATACTGGCATTACAACATCTTCATTTACAAGGCATTATTTATAGGTAAAGTAAAAAATTTTGAAAAATATTTTGCTTATTATAATAAACAACATTAATATTAATTAAATTTATTAGAGATTTAAAGCCAGAAAATATTTTACTGGATGCAGATGGGCACATTAAATTAACAGATTTTGGACTTTGTAAAGAACATATACAAGAAGGAACAGTTACTCATACGTTTTGTGGTACAATTGAGTACATGTAAGCAATTTAAAAATGATTAAAAACAAAATATTTTTAATTTCATATTTTAGTCATTTTAATTTATTAATTACTTTAGGGCTCCTGAAATTTTAACAAGAAGTGGTCATGGTAAAGCTGTTGATTGGTGGAGTCTTGGTACCCTTATGTATGATATGTTAACTGGTTCTGTAAGTCTTACTTACGTTTGAAAATTTAAATATATTTGTTTATTAATATTAAAGAAAAAAACGTTTATATTTACAGCCACCTTTTACTTCTAATAATAGGAAAAGTACAATTGAAAAAATTTTAAAAAGTAAATTATATCTACCTCAGTATCTTACACCAGATGCACGGGATCTTATTCGAAAATTGTTAAAGGTATATTTTTTAATTTCAAAGTATTTTTTTTTTTGTTACGAACTCAATTTCAGATTATTTATAGTTGTATAATCAATTATGTAAATAATAAATGTTTAGAGGCAAGTTGCACAAAGACTAGGTTCAGCATCTTCAGATGCTGAACAAATTAAAGGTCATCAGTTTTTTGAATTCATTGATTGGAATGATGTTATATCTCGAAAATTAGAACCACCCTTTAAACCTAAATTAGCAAGTGAAGATGATGTATCTCAATTTGATAATCTCTTTACGACTTCATCACCAATTGATTCACCTCCTGAATGCACATTAAGTGAATCAGCTAATAAAGTTTTTCAAGTAAGCATTTATAAGTGTTCATCATAAAAAAGTCATTAAAAATTTGATAAAATTTTTTATCATTGACTTGTTTCAAGGGATTTACGTATGTTGCACCAAGTATATTGGAAGATATGTGCTCTCAGCCACGAGTAGTGAATGCTAGAAGTCCTCGAAAAAACAACATGCGTGGATTTTCGCCTCGTGGTAATCATTTTCATCTGCATAATTCACATTTACAAAGTCACAGGTAATTCAGACATTTTTTTCTTACATATTTAATTTTTCTTGATAGTTGATTAAATAATTATCTATTTCAGACATAATGGTGTTGGACAAAGTATAGAAGATGCGGAAATGATAGAAATAGGATAAATAATGCTGGCTCACTCAATGCTCATTATTCTCGCCTAGCTGTTGGACGTCTAAGATTAACTCTCAAGTCTCGGGAAGAGATTTGATTAATATCACAGATAAGTGAAGAGTTTTTCGAGAGTGTATACAGTACACAATAGATGCCTAATAGCTATGCATAGTTAATTTTTTTATTCGTATATAACGAATAACTACAAATATTAGGTAAGAGATTATTACACGTGACAGAGGAGTTTGACGCCAACAAAAGCTTTTCGAAAAGCATAAAATAAGTACATCCAAAATTAAAATTCTTAAAAAATAATTTTATTTTAGAAAAAATGTCATATTATATTTCTCTCTGCTTATTTCAAAACTTATGATATTCTCAAACTGCTGACTTCATAAAATAAAGACTTATATGACAATTTTTCTAAATAGCTTATACAACTTTATATAAAGACAGTCTAAGATAGGAGCATCAGACGTAAATAGATGGTATATGTAAAATTGTACTCTTATTAAGTTTGAATTTATGTAAACAAGATTTTAAACTAATGGAAACTGTTGCATCTATCTTAGAACTTTTACTGCAGTTTGTATAAGCAAATGCGCTAGGTAAAAATTATATCTTTTTATTGTATATTAAAATGTAAATTAATTAATTATCCCCGAAACGGGTTCATAGAGATAATCGCAAATAACATTGTTTAATAGGAGTTTGAGGTCACTCGTTATAAATCTGAGATTTGGAATTATGAAATAAAACTGTAATATACACATTCATTACTTGAAATGTATAGTAACTGATAAAAAACAATCAATAATGAGATTGTAAATCTTAACATTATGGTGAACTAATATATATAGACAAATTAGTTTAAACATAAAACTAGTAAATTAGGTTCAATATAGATATTACAAAACGTTTTATATAAAAAAAAAACAGAATTATAAAGCAAATAAGATAAGTTTAAAAGAAGTAATAAAATTATATCATTGTCTCACACTCTTAGATTATAAATTTTGCGTAAATTACGAAATTGTTTTGTTAGTGACACAGTTGATTAAAAACTTACACCATTGAAAAATATAAGAATTTCTTCGAACAGAAGCTTAACTATATTTTTATATTATAATTTAATTAAAATAATCGTAAGCAATCTTCTAATACTTGAAAGAAACCAGTTTTTAACAAAAAAATGTACAATTTTATTTTAATGAATTTTATTTTAAAAAATTTTTATTCTCAAATTACAGCAATAAGAAATTAATTGTGTAAAAACTATGAAGTATTTTTATTTAACCAATTTACGTGCGTTTTAAAAATTAAAACATTTTATTATAATAATATTACAAAATATATAAAAAAAAAATTATTTTGAAAAAAAAATGAATTAACATTTTACAACTTTCTGATTAACGAGTGAAGTTAATTATCTTTGATTTTATTATTAATTAAAATTGTTATGTTTTTTAATTAAAAAATTTGTTTCTTAAATTAAAATGTAAAATACTTTTTTTATTTCTTTTATCGTAATTCGCAATGTAATATAAATTCTATATTATTATTTATGTGTTATATCAATTGGATTGTTACTTATAGGTATTAGAAACGAATGTATATTCTACATTTTTTTTATAAATAATGTGCTTACGATAGATCGGCATCATAATACAATAGTACACGACATGCTGATCATTTTTGCAAAGAAACTTTCTCGAGTATATAAGTTTACACTAAACTTTAGAAGGAGTACATATATGTACATATATTTCAAGCACAAATTCTTGTCTTTTACAAACTAATTTATAAACCTCTGTATCGTTAAAAAGTAAGCGGACATAAGTAGTTATTTTGATGTAAAAGTTGTACAGTTTTTTCTGTTCATGAAAATGATAAGCGCTAAATTTTGAGTTATTTATTATCAAGTTCCTCTTTAAAGAACTAAAATGTACCGAATATTTACGTAAAAAGGTCCTTGTTTTTACAGTTGTTACAAATTGTGCCCAATTTTAAGTGGCCCCCTATTTTAGTAACGGTTATGGTCGAGACGTTGAGTTCTAGCCTTATCTTTTTATTTTGTTAGAATGATTTCGTTGTTCTCCCCGATCATTTTCTGACTATCTTCATCATGGTATTGACATTACTTGATTAATTTAAAGTGTAAGCAATTAATGACGTTTCTAAGTTGAATCAATCTACATTCGTAAATGCGCTTACCTATCACTGCGATTTACATTATTTTCTACGATATTAATCACGTAAGTAAGAAATTTTTTCCAGACTTCTGCGTTTGCAACGCTCACGCCATTCTACATTAATTTTCCGTATACGTCTATAATTGATAATAGAACCAGTATAGGTGTTCAGATGTGTGAATTTGTAATGATCTAATTTCTCACATAACATTATTTGCTATCTATGTTATACATTGTGCGTTGTAAAGAATTGAATGTGTATGTGCTTATTCCTTGCATGCAATTGTCTCCCTCGATTTATTTATGGTGCTACTTTAATTATTTTTATAATGCATGTAACGCTGTCACGCTTCTGTTGCATTTACCCACTGTAGAAAGCTTTCTCTTATTTTGAATTAAAAAAACCACTGTCATCTACTAGGTTAAAAGAGATCTTTTCATCTCTGCATAATGCTGTGTCAGCTGTTGTCTACTTGTATCTCGAGAATATTTAAGCCCCATACTTCGCGTATTAAAAGCGATGTTTCTTGACTGAATCTCAGGTTGCTTACATGATAATCTGAAGTTGATCTCGTCAGTTCATATTTAGAAATCAGCTGAGTTTTTATCGTAATTTTAAGATTTTAGATTAATTGTCTGCTTTACTTCGTAAGTCGAAAACAATATTTGTAAGTAGGCGTACTACTAAACAACATCATGGTATTGTAAGTCCAATACCTTATTTGTGTACTAAAATGTTTACTCATTTATATAATGGATTTTACAATAAATTATTACATTGTTAAACAAAGTAAATTTTTATTCCCCCCCCCCACACTCACACATTTTTCTTGTAGTTAAGTTAGCTATGCGTATGCGGGGTTTATGAATTTTCAAACACTAATTTGCAATACTTACCCCTCTTAAACTATTGTTAACCTCCTTTTTCAAAAAATTTTGAACGTTGATTTTACATATTTTAGAAAATATTATTTTTTTAACTCTAAATTTGTTAAATTCCTTATTGTGTAGTTCCTAACTTCCTTATTACTCTTAAACCTGTACTCAAATTTGCATATTTATTAAACTGCTAATATTTTACAAAAAAAATTATATTTTAAATAGGCAAATTAAAAACAATACTATTAGTAAAAATTATAATACAAGATATAAAAATTATACAATCGTACAATTAAATTTAAAGCCATTCTTGATATAAGTCCTTGCTTAATAATTCGTCTAGATTTAACCATATTTCATTTTACTATTTTATGTCTGCGTTAGTATGTTTTGAATTCTTGAACTTTTATTAAAGATTTAAGTAATTGTCAAATTATGGAATATAGATTATTTAGCTCTTATTAAATTTTCACTCTAATGAAATAAAATTTAGGTAATAAAAGTTTACCTAATTTTTATATTATATACTGGAGCGTTCAAAAATATTTTTTATGATTACTTATTGTTACTGAAATAATTTTTAAATATCTTTCTTATAATTACTCTACAAAAATGCCAATGAAATAGTAGTAAATTTAAAAAAAAATATAGATTAGTTAATTTAACTTGACGATAATAGGTCAAGACTCTTTCACTTAAAATAAAAGAATTTTTTATTTTTAATACCTCTGGAACAGAGTGATTAGCTGTTTAATTTTGTGTTTAATAGTTATAAAGTAATAAATTTCAATTTTAATTATATGCGATTTTAATGAATTACGGTGTATACACGTTTTTCATTTTCATAAGATATGTCGAATTTTATATTATTGAGATACATCTTTTCTTTTTTTATGTTTTGAATTAATTAGGTTGGATTAGTAGGTTTTGATTAACTTCATATCTTCGTATTAATGGAATTGATACTTCATGGTTGATGCCATAGAAAATTTTTAAACTGATATTATAATTACATTATATTTTGATATTTTCAAAAAAAAGAGAGAAGCGTGTTAATATATTTATTAAAATATTTTACAGAATTTTAACTTTTTTCCATCAACCATGAATTGTATAAAAGTTTTTGTACTAATAACAGTACAATTTTCATAAATTTATAATTTATATTTTATAAATTTAATACAAAATTTATTAAAAAATATTTTTAAATAATTAATAGTTTTAAATACTATAGTTTAAAAATATGTTATGCAACTTTATTAATTAAAATATTTAGATAGCATAATACGCTATACATGAAAATACGATTTCTGTAATATTATTGATATCATTTATATCATCAATATTTAATGATAACTCCTCAGTGATAATGCACAGAAATACACAAATTTGCAATTATTAATATAAATCCTGAATATTTTGTGTCATACATTATCTGCGTGATAGATAATAAAGTATAACATCAATAAATCTAATAATACCATATTGATGTCTCTGACTGATTGACATTTGCTCTGCGTGTATGCTTGACATTCAACATGCAGATTATATTTTAAGAACGCATACACATCAGTAGAGTGAATATAATTTTAATGATAGTTTTTAAATATTGAACTGTTTCTATTAATCTCACAGACCTAATTATGAGTATGAGTATAATCACTCATGAACTAATATACCTATATTTTTTACTTTCAAATAAACTTTATTTTAGATTTTAAAACTATGCATTTGAAAATATATACTAATAATATCCATTCTAATTTGACAAAATACTTTAATTTGATGAAGATTTTGTTGATAATTATAATAGTGAGTGTTTACCTTCTGTTTAAAAGTTTTACACTTTAAATCAGACATTAATCGCCTTAAAGCATTTGATTGCCTTGATGTTTATCTTATGTTTATCACCGTGATGTCTAATAATAATACCTAATAATTAACATATTATCAAATAATAAAAATTATAAATTATTGCAAAAGATTTTAACTTTTAATTATGTACGTATATAAAAAATTACCCTTTATAAATTTTTGTCTTTTAGCTCAACCCAGCTAATTTTTATTTATTATATATAATTATCAGATAATTATAAATAATGTATCATATAATACATTGTTTACGCTGTTTTATTTAATATAAAAAACGTATTTTCATGTTTGAAGAGCTAATAGAATTGAAATTATAAATATTGAACTTACATATTTTACTTCTAAATACAATTTCAGTGAAAGTAATATCATGCTACAAATGACACTATAGACATGTGCAAGTGCAATCATTTTTCTTACAGCATTTTAAATATAATTTAATTTTTAAACAAAAATAGTTGCGGTTGCAATTGATTTAAGCTTAAAAATTTAAATATACCTTTGAAAAATATAATTTTCTTCCCTGTATTATTTTTCACATTTGGCCATATATAATTATTATTTATATACATAATGGTAGTGGCGTCATCCAAAAATTTATGTCGCATTGTTGTTTGATATTTGATACTTTGGTAATCAATAGTATACATAATTGTACATTAGCAGACTATGACTGCTAACTCTTTGGACATTAATCATCAAGAAATAGCGTTCCCTAAACGTCCATTCGTTCTTTTTAGAACAAAAAGCGAATTCAAATGCCGACAACAATATACATTGCAGAATATTTTTCCTGCACTACAAAGTTTGTTTTCCATAGACCATGAATGCAGAGTGTCGATTAAATAAAACCGGGAATAAAATTGTTTTTCTTTTCATCCTTCCTTTCAAATCTATATATCTTCTAAGTTATTCAAATTAAAAATTTTTTCTCTACATAAATAATATTAGTAAACTATTTATAAAATATAAAATTTAATATCGCCTACCAAATTTTCATTATGTCCTATGGTGAAGTATTTAATTCTGAATTTAATAGTCTTGACATAAAACATCACTAACAACTTACAGATATATTAGTATCAGTGAATATATGTATTTTTTTAAGCATGCTTATTAGACAATCTAAATAATCATTTTATGCAAAAATATTATACTATGGATATTTTGTCAAATAAAAAAATATTGTTTTCAATTTATACTAACTTTTTTATAAATAATAATAATAATACATTGTATATAAATGTATATAACATGTTTTGGAGATTGATAATACTGTGTGAATTTTTAAGTTTTTGCATACATTAAAAAAATTCCAGATTTGATTTTTTTTAAAGCTTGAACCTTGAACAAACGTATTTATTTTGTTATTATAAACACATACAATATTAGTTTTACGTCAGATTGACTTTTTTGCTTAATAACTATCACAAAAACAAATGATATAATCAAATTTGAATGTAAATATAAAATAGATATTTTTGTATTTAATCAGTGATTCTTGTGAAAATATTGAAGTTTATTAAAAAATAAAATAAAAATTAGGATTATTTATTAGAAATACATATTAGAGAAAATATTAGTAATATTTATAATGTAATGAATTTTTACTGTAATTCCAAATGAAAATTTAATAATGCGGATAACATTTGGTATCATGACTTACTTAATAAATAGTATGATGTAAAGAATTGAGGTTTTTCAATAAAATACTGAAAATAATATGTATAGACAAACATTGTATGTAACTTTTTTTTCTTATAAAAATAATAAAACTCTTACGAAACAATAATGTAATTTTTAATGCAATAGTATGTTTTTGCTTTCACGCTTTCGTGTGTATTTAAAACAAATAAAAAAATATATACAAACAAAATATATTTATAAAAAATACCATATTTTTTTAACAATTCGTAAAATCTTATAAAAAGAGGATATTGAAAAAGTAAAATTTCGTTTTTCGTTTTGTTTACGATTTTGTTAAAGATTAATTTATTAGTTTCTACTTATACGGGAATCAATTAAAATTATTAATTAAATCAAGTATTCTGTCTCTAAATATTTAACATTAAATAAAAATATTGTAAAACTACTTAAAAAATTTTAGTAAATTAGTTTGCACGCAATTGTTCCATCTTTTCATTATATTACCGTTTAGCAAAAGTTTTAGATATTTTCCACAAATCTTTGCTTTTATGCAAACGAATTTTTTTTCAATGTTTCTTTTATTACTATATCATATATTTCAAGTTAAAAGTTCTAATATCAGAAAATCTATTAATGTAAGAAGAATTTTAATACCTTCTTACTCACAGAAATATTTTATACTATTTTGCTGTTTTTTTTTTTAACGCGAGATAATTGTATAATGTAATGACATGCAGGTATTTTTTGGTAATTGAAAATATTACTAAAAACTCCTTAAGTTGTCCTCAACTTTACATTAAATTTTTTTTAATTAAAAAAATACAATATAATAAATGCTTGTTTCAATATAAAATATTTTTAGCAAATAGCATTACAAATATTTTATTAATATTACAATTATATGATATATTATAAGTTCATTCGTATGTTATATAATTTTTAAAAATAATGCAATTTGAAATTTTAATACAGTTTAGTATTATATAATCTCACAAATAAATAGACATATACATTGCTTATAAAATTTAATAAAATTTTATTAAGCTTATTAAATTTAAAAGTGTCGATCTCAGATTTGTAACGTATGACTTCAAAAATGTATGAAAATAACGTAATTTAAATTTATGAATATTTTCTTTTATTTGCATTTACATAAATATATATATGATTAATTTTTTACGTAATTGCTAGTAACATCTATGCGTGCATTTATGTGTTTGCGCGTGTTCAGGTATATAATATAAATAAGGCGAAAAATATAAAAATGAAAAATATCTTTTTATAATAGAACAAAATATTTTTTCTTAAAAATCCAATTTTTTTTATAATTGATTTTTATTACTTTTTATTTACTATTTTCAACATTATGTATAATATGTATTTTAAAAAATATTTTTTTCTTTTATAAATTCTCTTCCATAAAATAGCTGAAGTTTTTCTCTCAAGATAATTAAAAGGTAATTCTTCACTCTTTCACTCCTGATATCTATATACTTATTATTTTCTAGATACTGGTAAAACCATACAAACTTGCATATTTTATCAAGCGTTACTTTCAATTTAATTTTGATTCTTAGTTTGATTCATCTATCTATCCATGCATCAAGACCCTAGCTAATAAGATTAACTGTTGTTAAAAAACTATTTAGCACAACGGTCATTCACGAAAATGTTTTTTAGAAAATAACTAAATATAAAAACCAGTCTGAAATATAACAGGTCATAAATTTTTTTAGTAGAACCTTCATAATAATACTGATCATCTGAATATAATTTATTTAAAATAATTTAAAATTAGATTCCTACGAAAAGCGAACTTTTTAACAAGAAACGAAAAGGAATATATTGTACCGAAAAATCCAATAAATAAATTAATGATGGTCGATGTAATATCTAAACAATGATAACAGATTGAAATGTATGTACTATATAATATATTAGTGATTCCAAGGAAAGACCAATGTTATTGAAATGAATCGTGGGCGTAATATAAATGTAGAAACATGTTCGTTTAGTTATTAAGTCAATTGCTTTATTAGCAATATAGGAGAGGAATATAATAAATATAATTTTTAAGATCTAAACAATATCATTTTTAGATCGATTAATTCTTGTTTTCTTATTCTCTTCTAAAATGTCATTTAAAGGGGATGGTATATAAAACGTACTTTTCTTGCTTAAGCACATAAAATTAAAACTTTCTCTCTCTCGCTCTCTCTCTCGCTCTCTCTCTCTCTCTCTCACTAATGCATTTAGTTACTTTTTGATTGTAAATATAATATATTCCACTTGAGTACAAACGTTGAAAGATAGTATCCAAATTATCATTTTAAATATTCCATCACAAAAATTAGTTCTGTTAATATTTATTAATACATCCAAGATATATTAGACTTAGAAAGTGGTTGGATGCGGTTATAGAATTTGTTTCTCTTACATAAGATCAACTATATATAATTAATAATAAAAGAAATATTTTTAATGGATGTATATTTTTCGTATAATATTATCTTCGAACTTTGTTCTCTTGAATTATAGACCTATAAAAATAAATAATCAATGTAAAAAAACAAAGTTTTTAAATTTTTTATGTAATAAATTTTAAAAAAAAACAACTGTATTGTAAAATGTTACTTTTATATTTTATATTTCAAATAAACAATATGTTTATTGTTTTATATATTTATTAGAACACTAAAATTTATTTTTGACGATTTTACTTTTCATTAAGAATCTGCATTGAAAATTGTAAAACAGCGAAGGTAGCTGAAAAATGAACTTAAAAGAAGTAACAAAGAGCTAGCAACCGCGTTCAAAGGTACAATTCCAATCTTGTATAATGTTATATAAAAAAGATAAGATATAATTTTGTTTAGTTGTTAAGTATCAACAGTCATCTAATATTTTTATTAATTGTAATATTCTAGCTTTATTGTAATAAAGATATTATAAATGATTTACGAAATTAAAAAAGGAATATTGTTCATATTAAATTGATTTTTAATTAAACTAATATCTAATGTTCCTTCAAAATATTTTTCATTTTTTTAAGATAACTGTTTTTTAGCAATAGTACGATCAAATCTGTTTTTTTTTAGAAAAAGTACCAATCTCTCGGTACCATATCTCATCTAACAATCTGACAAAAAAAACTTGTAATGTAACACATCACATTTTTTTCACAAAATATTCCAAATATTGTTATTGTAAATTCCTAAAATATTGACATCGATAAAAATATTGACTGTGTATGCTTATAAATAAAATAGTACCAGATATTACACATTCTATGCATTATTATGAAATCAACCACCTGATGAACCTAATAAACCTATTGAATTATAAAAAAACAATCCAAAAGCTAAGTTTTAGAATCATTTATTTGAAATTTATAAATAATTAAGAACGTTGAAAAGATATATATGTTTTGAATAGACTATGAACAAATAAATAGTCTGCAAAGTACAAAATCTCAAAATGATAAGGTTTTAGACACTATGTAAAAGAATACACTTTCTCAGAAAGTCAAACAAGAATGTGAAAATAAACAAAATATTCAAGTTTAATTATGAATCTCAAATTCACGTAAATATATTTTCTACATATTAGGAACAAAAATTTGTTTTAGGATTTATTTTAGGAGAGTGATATAAGACCTGCAGGCTTAACATATATGAGATAATTTAATTTGCATCTTTGATTAAAGGCAAGGATCAGAGAAGTAATATCTATGTCAATTATATTTCAATGAAAAACAAATTTTTTTTCCTCCACTACATGCAAAGATCTAACAATCAGCGCGTAGTTATAAGAAAAAAAATAAAAAGTGAAAAAAATAGTAAGAAAAAATATAATAAGAGCTACAAAATGTAATAAACATCGATTAAATATGAAATAGAGTAGATAGAAATAACAATAACGAGTCGCTTTCATAAATATATAATGCTATATACGAAAATGGTAAGCTTTTCTATGTGACATCTTATTGGCACAATTACTTTGTGTACTTTAAAAAAAAAAATATATATTTTCATTTAAATATAAGGCTGGCTTCAATTAATTTTGTTTATGTGTATTTTTGGCGTATATTTTAAAACAATGATAATTTTATTAATATAATTTTATAATATTTAAATGGCCTACAAGTTACTTGTAATAAAATTTGTAATTATTTAATCCCATTTAAAAAAGTAAAAAATAACATTGCAATTGTTGATGAAGAAACTAAATAATGTTAAGTTAAGAAAATAAATTAAAAGTTAAGGTTTACTCATTGTCCACTCACCTCTATATTCCTATTTTTAAAGTTATTTTTTTTTTAAATTTTTATTATTTTCTAGCTATTTAATCCATAAAATTTTTCTTTTGTATAATCCTTATTATTTTAATTATCTTCATAATTTTTTAGAACTTTTGACTAAATTCTGATATATGTACACTGTTTTAATCTATTTATTCTCTTCCTCAATTTTTTTGTGTAAACGATTACATAATTTTATTCTGCAGGTAAATAATTTAACTAAATTATTACCTCTATTTTAATTTTCTTTAATTTTGGTACCAATTTTAATTTTCAAATTATCTTTACTAGATATGTTTTTTTTTTATAATTGCGTTTGTTATTTTACAGGTTGTAACTTTTGCAACAACGCCTATTCTGTCACTTTTATGTTTTTCTAAAAAAATTCTTTACTCTGTTTTAATCAATTGTACAACTCTATTACTTTTCCAGCTTGTGTCTATTGTTTTTCCTAAAATGACTACTGATAATATTATACTAATAATGTGTTAAATATATATTTATATTTTATTCAATTTTATACTAAAAAACTTAAAAAATCTATTTTTACATTTGAATAGATCTAATCTTTTGCAGTTTACTAAATTTAATTTTGGCAATAATATTGAAAGACTTAATGTTTAAAAATTAAACATTAAACTCATGATGGCAATATTTAAAAAATTTCAGATAGCTTGTGGTTTTGTAAGCCAAGGTTACTGTAGTGTTTATAAGTTTATTATGTGACATTTACATTATATTATTATATAGTTGTTCTTGGACCTTTATTCGATTATATCATAATTTTCAGGAAAACATTCATTGCATATTACTTTGACATTAATATTATACAAATGAGAAAATTGCTGTTTATCTTGTCTTAGAAAAGCACATTTTCGTTAAATTGGCATATTATTACTGTTCCGCATTTTCTTTTGAATTGTATTACAATTACAATCATGGAAATCATAAAAGTCTTACTTATGTTTAATACTTAATCTAGAAAACTATTTAATTATATTTTATGTAGAGGATTAGATAAAAGGGAAGTACAACATAGCATCGAGTAAGGTGTGGAAACCGTTAGCGCTTGCTGATGTCTTTAATCTGGTCCACTACAAGAATGCTGGTAACATTCTTTATATTTATTTATGCTTTTCACGTGAATGTATTAACTAAAAGGCACTAAAATGCAATATTTCGTAAAACCTTCCGGCATATTACTGCTATTTGTTCAATCCGAGATAAAGCCGTTCTGCTAATCTTCCCTTATGATGAAGTTTTTTCATATTATCTTCTTTATATCCATTGAAGATAAATCTACCAATGTATTAAACATTTTGCACATACTTTGTCTTATTCTGAATAAAAAATCGCTACAACTTATACATATAATACAGTTTTAGAATTCCTGTTTTTCACTTTGATAAAAATATACCTTTAACCAACCCTATTTTGGACACACTAATATCGTGATTAGCTTACATATAAATAAAGCCACGATTTTTATTTCATAGGAATAATAGTTGATTATTAGTGCATAAGTTTGTTGTAATAATAAGTTAAAACTTAGTAAGATTCAACTAATGAAATATATATTTCTGGAACTAACTCGCCTTTTCAGTATTCCGTATTTATGTAACCTTTCTTGAATCTAGTTGGACACAAAGCAATTCATTTTAACAAGGAATTACGAATTAAAGCAGGAAAAAAGATCAATCAAAAGCAAAGATATCAAAACCTTTGAGCTAAAAAATCATTATTTATAAATAAAAATTACAAACACCCTAAAGGATGCATTAAACAAAAAATTATTCTTGTTTTTAGCATAATTTATAACGTAATTAATACTTTTTTAATTAATAATTTTTTTATTGACTTAAATATTATTTAATATCGGTTGGAAAAAGTTAAGTATATTTAATATCGATATATATAAATATTAAATTTATGTAATATATAACCGTTATAATATTTATAATAATTTTTTCATTTAAACCTACACCGTGAAGATGATACAATACATTTATAAAAGTGCATATAGTCTCATTATATCATTTTATAGAATTTATTATTAAATTATGGAGACTTCCTGTATCAATATTAAAACTTGAAAAATTATGACAAATTATGATTATAAAATTTATTATAAATTTAAAAAATAGTCAAGAATTTATAATTTATTAATATGCGAATTAAATAGTTATTGATTTGGTTATTTTACAATGTCATTTTATTGTGTCAATAGGTATAATTGTAATAATATTGTTGTAATATTTTCTTTATATTCTTATTAAAAATAGATAATTACTATTTTGCTTTAAAATTTATTGCTAATTTTATGACTGGTCTTATTGAAAATGTAGTTTTAAACAGATTTCGAAAATGATATATATTTTTAATCTTTCTAGACATTTTCTATTCATCTAAATATTTTAATGAAAAATTTTCTAATACAATAACTTATGAATTTTAGCCCACGTTTGAAATACTATTATTTAATATTTTTTAAATAATTACTTACATATAGTACATTATATTATAAGTAGAACTATTCATTGGTAGTATTATTGAAAAGTAGTATGTTTATGAATACGGATATTATATTTACGTAATAATCCGAAATAATCCAAGTTAATATGAATATTTATAAAGACTTTCTAGTAAAACTAATATGTACATTTTCTGCGAAAAGTTTCAACAAGTCAACATACGAACAGACAGCAGCTCAATACTTTCATATTGTAAATTATTATTAATCTTGTAGCAGTCTTCACAAGTTCAGCAATTTTACACAACGATGTAAAACTTGTTCATTTAATCGTTTGTTATCATTAAGCATTAAATATCCCTTTTCTCTGATTTTTTTTTAACTTTTGATTATTAAAAATCATTCAGTATTAATTAGTAGTGTTAAATAATGTGAATAAAATTTGTAAATTCATAACTTTTTTATTATTTAAAGAATAGCTATATCTAGTATTGAATAAGCCAAATCTAGTTTTGTTAATTACATATACTGATTAAGGTAAAATCAGTATAAATTAAAATAAATATGTCTAATATCAATTTTTATGTTATCCAGACTAACATAGATAAATTTTCAAAGAACCTATATATGAATTTCAAGAAAGAAAAATTATTGCCTGAAAATTTTGATTTTGGTAAATACTTAGGTGAAGGGGGTTACGGAAAAGTTTACTATGCTCGAAAAAAAACCGGATACGACAATGGTACTATATGTGCTATGAAGGTGAATCTCCTTCTTTTTTATTTATTTATTATTATAGCTTATATTTTCTTATTATAAAAAAATATTATTGCTGTTATAAATATTATTATTGCTATTTTTTAGGTAATGAAAAAAAACAATATTATTAAAAATAAAAAACAAATTGATAACGTTGAATTGGAAAGAAACATTTTAGAAACTATAATGGTAATTCCGATACTTCTATATTTTAATATTATATAATATTTTTTTAATTTGATATGTTATTTTATCTATAAGCAGCATCCATTTATTGTTAAACTCTTGTATGCTTTTGAGAGCGATGACAGCTTTTATCTTGGGTTAGAATATATGCGTGGTGGAGACTTATTTCATTATCTCGAAAAGGTTCATATACTTCCAGAGGACAGAGCTTGGTAAATTATATTCTATTTGACTCTCAATTAGCTTTTTTACATTCATCAAATATATTAACAATATTGTGCACGGTTTAATATTTTATAACAATATTGTTTTGGACCTTTTCAAGTTTGTATACAGCTGAAGTTATATTAGCAATTAAATATCTCCATGAAAACAAAATTGTATACAGGTATTAAAATGTCTCAAATTTAATGTAAGTTCGATAATATTGTAAAATTAATAGCAGTACTCAGTAATTTATTATATTTTTTAGAGACTTAAAACCTGATAATATTTTACTAGATGCACAAGGTCATATTAAATTATCCGATTTCGGACTGTGTAAGCGCCTGTATCCTGATAAAAATAGAGCATATACGTTTTGCGGCACATTAGATTATATGTAAATATTTTTCAAAACTAATTTTTTTTTATTCTCATAATATGTTACAAATTAAATTAAAAAAATACATTTAGGTCTCCTGAAATGGTGCAAAAACGAGTTTATAATGAAGCTGTTGATTGGTGGAGTGTTGGTGTACTTTTATACGATATGCTGATTGGATGCGTAATGATCCCTTTATATTTATTGTAATATTATGTACTGAGGAATATATATATTTTTAAATAAAATTTTATTAATTACATTGTTATTATTTTCTTTGTTTATGCATGTAAACATTGAATATTTTGCTTATTTTTACCGTATAATGTAAAAGTAGTTGATATTAATATCAATCTGTTTTTTTTTCAATTTGATTTTAATTTTTTTACAGACTCCATTCACTGTCGTAAATAACCGTAATATGACAATTCAAAATATAAAGTTTGGAAAGTTTTCTTTTAAAAAAACTAAAGTTAATGTTACACCAAAAGCCAAAGATCTTATTTGTAAATTGCTAAAAGTAAGTATGCATTATATGCTTGATATTCGTGCCTCTGATCTAATCTAATTTATTAAAATCAATTAGCAATAATAATACATTAATAGATTCAGCCAAAGGAAAGATTGGGCTCTGGACCAAAAGGAACTATGGAATTAATGACTCATCCATTTTTTGAAAATATTAATTGGGAAAATCTGCTGTCTAGAAAATTTGAACCTTTAGCAAAAAAAATCGATAATAACGTGGAAGAGATTTCTAAAAGAGGAATTGATCATACAGATAAATTTATTTCTTTCATTGATCCGAATAAAAATATTTTTGAAGTAATTGTGCTTTTTAGAAATAATTATGAGAAACTTATATTCAACTAATCCTAGGATCTATATTTTTATGATAAATCTTTTTTTTATAGGATTTTGATTATGTAGCGCCAAATTTTATATTAGATCCTTTGATTACGCATGTACGGATTTCAGAAAGCTATAGATAAATAGGTATACTGATTGAATCGACATTATTTACCTAATGTTTGTATGCTGTATTTGATTTTGATATTTTTCTATCAAAATAGCCCATGCCTTTATATAACTCTTTCTAAAATTTCTTTTAAAATATTAAGTTTATTTTAATTAATAAATTAAATATTGTGTGAAAATAATGATAAAAGATATTAATGTTTATAGTCTAATTGTAAAAAGTTGTTTTAAGTTTTTAAAACTAATTTTATTGTATAATTTTTTTCTTTGATTTAAATATCTGTAAAAAATTATAAAAAATGAACAGAATTTTAATCCATAAAAGGCTGTTGAACTTGTATTTAATCATAATCGTGCTTATTGTAGTTAAATGAAACCAAAAATACATAATTAGTTAGTAGATTTCACTATTCTTATTTAATATACATTAAATACAGATTACTTATTAATACTAAAATAATATCATGAAATCAATTAAACATTTTTTTTTATTTATATAAGTTTTACATTTATATTAGTTTTAATGAATAAAATATTCAATTTATTATTTAATATTCTTTTAAGTTTACTTATTTAATTTTTTTTAATTTAATGAAGATAATAATTCTGTGGAAAAATACTTTTTTAAAAAAGAGACTAGATCATCTTTAAAAATTGAAAGGAATATATTTTGAGATAAAAAAATAGCATTTGTAAAATTATTATATAGAATTTCATATTACAATAGTTAAAATATTAAGTGCTTTTTACATTTAGTAGAAAGTCTTATCATATAATTATTTATAACATTTTCTTGCTAATTACTTCTTAGATTGTTTTTTATTATTGTCTTTCAAATGTAAAAACATTGCGGGTACTTTTTATAATTATTTCTATAATAACAAAAAAACCAAGAGATATGAATATAGATTGTATAAATTGATTATATATATTTTTTTTGATACATTCAAAATTGAAACATGATGCTTAGTTAAGTTTAATGTTTTTCTAAAATTAAAGAATAAAAATTATTGTATAATATAGTATAATATCGTTTGTTTAGAAATAGCACAACTTCGAGTATTGTATTTCTTACAATTTTTACAAAGAAAAGTATAATCAAAAATTAAATTGATTAGTTTATAAGATTCTTACGACAATTTACGTTTTTTTTTAAATGAATAACAGTGTTAGCATGTAAAGAATAAATATAAATAAAGCACTAAACAATTTTTTTAATATTTTAATCAGAGCCATATCTATTGCGTTTTTCTTGATTGTAGTAATATTTGAAATTTCTTAACATTCCGAAATAACAACAACGCCCATAATTCCATTTTTATTCACCATGTGACCGTATTTTCTGGATATTACGCATTAGCAATATTAACTCATTTACCTTGGCTTTCTCAGTAGCTTTTTCTTAATGCTAGATTTTATAGTAAAAAAAAGCTCTAAAGTAGAATACTATACTGCAGCTATTTATTAATGTTGTCATTTATTTTAAGCTATGCCATGTAATTTGCATTATAAAATTTTGAATACAGTATGATAATGCTCATAAGTCATAACTGTCATATTTCGTAAGTACACGGGTGGTATATGCAAAAATTCTACTAGTCATTTACTTGCACTTCACGTGTCACGTCTTTTTGCTATTTGCTGGTTCACTGTTCGCGATTTACATTTGGCTCATCAAAGCATTGTAAATTAAAGTTAATTAGCTCTCGTTCTGATTCATATTTTTTATAAAGTACGAAGAATACGTTTTATACTAAAAAAAATATATAATATAGAAAATTGATCAAAATATTTTTCGAAATAATTTGCTGTATTTAAAAGGAAACTCATCGTTTAATATTTTTATTTATCATTAATTATAAAATAAAATTAATTTTGATTGTCCTGTAAGGGTTTGAAATAATTAGAGTGATAAATTTATTATAATTAACTAATAGGATTGTAATGCACAATAAATTTAAAAAAATAAAATGAAAAATATAAAAAACCTCATTTTTCTTATTTATGAATGCTTTCTTAGATGTTATAATAAACGTATTGTTTTATTAAGTATCTAATATTCATTTTATTATTGTTTTGATATTTTGACAAATATTTCAGAAATGTTTAAATATATTAATAAACAAAGAAATTTCCTAGATATGAATATTTAGATAAAGAACATACTACGCAAAATACATATTTTTATAGGTTATAATTATGCCACATACCAAGAAGTTAACATATCGTCAACTAATACTGTTTGTAGAAAGAGTGTAAAATTTAATTTCAATATGGCTGCCTTTGGCTCAATTTTTACATATGAATCATCTAAATTAAAAATAGAGAAGCAATTGAATTCTGTTAGTATCAACTGTTTCAATTCATAACTAAATCTATCATATGTTATTGTTCAAATTTGTTTTTTTTATTTTTTAAAGTAAAAACGTGTGTCACCATTAAAGAATACTTTCACTCCCATATCCTTTAATCTACAATGACACGAATAAGAAAATCTATTGTGATTTACAAGAATAATGTAAACATTTATTCTTATATATACAGTTTGTTTAATTAAAATATTTTTATAAGAAAAATAGGACAATATTTTTTATTTAATTTTGAAGATGATACAGTGTTAAAATATACAAGTTGTATAAGATTTAATGGACAATTACTTAGTTGTTCTTAAATAAGAATAAATCAGTTAATGATTTATTAAAAAAAAATTATTCTTTTTTAATAATTATCAGGGGATGTCTAAAAAGGTAAAAAATAATTATGCAATAAAGTAACAGAGATCCCTTGTAAAAAAAAAAATTGTACGTACACAAAAATTGTACATAAAGTTTAGCTTGTATTCTATCCCATTTTAATTTTAATATTCTCTATTATTTACTAATATATATTGTTCATACAATATAAATTTCATATTAAAGTAATCTTTAAAAATGGTGGATGTAAATATTTTTTAACAATTTTTTTACAATTTAGCATTGAAAATAAATATTGTCTAATAATGTCAGTACAAAAGCCAAATGGTATCAACCGTAATATGCAAAAATCTACATTATTAAAAGTAGTAATTCTGGGCGATGGTGGTGTAGGAAAATCTTGTCTAATGAATAGATTTGTATCAAATTATTTTGATGAACAAAGTTTTCATACTATTGGTGTTGAATTTCTTAACAAAGATATTGAAATTAATGGAGAGTGTTATACATTACAAATTTGGGATACTGCAGGACAAGAAAGATTTAAAACTTTGAGAACTCCATTTTATCGAGGATCTGATATTTGTTTACTAATGTATGCTGTTGATGATCAGACAAGTTTTCGAAATCTTACCCTTTGGAAATCAGAATTTCTCTACTATGCAGATGTACAAGAGGAAACAAGATTTCCATTTATTATTGTTGGAAACAAGGTATATATGTGTCAGAAATTTAATTTAGTAATTATTAAAAATGGGTTGTATTAATTTTTATACATTTGTTATCAGTTTTGTTATAAATTAAAAAAAATTTTTGATAAGTAATTTTATTTATATTTTTTAATATATATTGTTAATGTAAAATACTTGGGAAATGCTTTATTTTGTATTATATAATTAAAATGAATTTTTAGATGAAAGCTTTTTATTTATTATATGCTTGTAGATGATATATTAAAATTGATTAATGAAAATTGATGAAGAAATAAAAATTTACAAAACAAAATTTTTTAATTTTATTTTAAAAAATCAACAGCACTATGTTACATTTTAGATGGATGTGACAGATTCAGAAAAACAAGTATCAACGGAAGAAGCTAAAGCTTGGTGCTTAGAAAATGGTAACCCACCACTAGTTGAAACATCAGCTAAGGATGCAACAAATGTGGAAGCAGCATTTGGAGCAGCTGTTGCAGCATGGACACAACTTGAAGCTTGCATGGAACGTCCATTAATTGAAGATACTGTTGACTTATCAAAACAACAATCACAACATCGTTCAAGTTGTTGTATGCCTGTTTCAGGATCAGATTAAGTATCCTATAGAATTTGATAGTATTTTGTTATACAAATAAAGTATTATACTCAAATTTAGTTATTACTTCAATGCTATAGGAATTTATAGACAAGTAATAAAGAGAAACAATTTAGTATAATATATTAAAATAAGATACAAATTGAAATGATTATGAAAATATTAATTGTATAAGTGTCATATAATATAAAAAAAATTAATAATTTAATAATTTTAGAAATTTTTTTTGACGTGAAAAAAGTAATAAAGATAATTTGTAAATTATTCCATAGATTTAAGTTTATTTTAGTTAAAAATAAATTAATCTTTGAAGTTAGTTCTTAATACATGTAAAATTGTTTCAATATCTTCAAATTTGATAAAATAACTAATATTTCTTATAAATTTGACTCACTTTTTAATGGTACTAATTAATTCTCAAAATTATTTGTTAAATAAATATTTATTCTGTGATTATATTTATTCGGAGTAAAGTATTTTGTATAGTATTAGAATTGTTGTAAATTTTATTTTTGTTATTTAACTATATATGTGATTTATGTTATGTTTAAAAAACAAAATTTAAAAATTTCTGAATTCATATAATTTAAACATATACCTTCATTATGCAATAGTAATTAAATTCAAAAATTTATTTAAATGAATTTTAGCTATATTATGTACATTTATTGGTAAATTGTATAGTTTTAATTTGTATTAGTTATTGCAGTATTAAACAGAGAATATTGAATTTACTGATTTTTAAATCATGTTATTTTATAATTGTAAAAATGTAATGTACTATTTCTTATCAATGCTTTAACCATATTTGTAATGTAAAAAAATAAAATTGAATGTTCTTGTATAAATTAACATATTTAAATTTGAAATTGTATTTTTTACATAATAAGAAGAAAATTTCTTGAAATGATTATTGATAATAAAACAATTAGAATGAATATTTAAATGTAGCCTAATAAACATTGAAATAAATTATTTATATAAAATAGTACAAATTGTAAATACACTCACTAAAAAGATAAGTATCATTTCTATTTCATAATATAAGCACTATCCAAGCAAATATTAAATATGAAATATTGTTAAGAATTTATTTAAGTATATTAACAAAATTTATATTTAATTTCTAATGTTTTTGTTTTTATGTTTAAGTAATTCAAATTCTATGTTTTCGTATTTTTATTTTAATTTACAATAATTTATTCAAAGTAAATTGATATCCATTATCGACTTTAATTACATTCTACTTATTTTAAAAAATTTTAAACTATGAATTTATAAATGTGGATGTTAAAACTTTTATATTTATCACAATTTTGTTAATAAAAAATAAACAATTTAAAAGTTAATTTAAGTTTTATAAGTCAGCATGGTCAATTTTTACATAATTTGTTTTATTTTTAATTCTATAACATCTTTTATATTATCGCATCTACATTTATATCTTCTATAATAATATAACAAATAATTAACAATGCGTTTTTTACAATATAATGACGTAACCTCTTTATAGGTTATATACATAGTAAGTATTTTATATTACACTATATATCTTCTGATTTTAGTAATACAAATGTATTAAAAGTAATTTTTTCAGTTTCTTTTATGTAAAATAAGAATTAAAAAATACAGTTGGTAGATGGTATTTAAAACACATTTAACATAATTATATATATTTGAATCAACAATATATACATTTGGATTGGAATTATTTAAGCACACATTTATATGTTGTACTGTAAATATATTTGTATTAAGGAAATGCCTAAAAGTTCTTTAGATAAGAAAACTATTCTTATTCATGTAGAATGATATAAATAGTAAATTAAACAGCAAAAATATTATAAATTAATACATTTTTGCAAGTATGATTTTAAGATGCACAAAAATATTTTTTCCAATTGATAATAAAAGAGATTCAGACATATTTTTTTATACATTTTTTAAAATCTAGTTAAAAATTTCATTTGCTTGAGTTTCCTACATATTCTAAAGCTTATATTGCAAGTAAATTATTTAATTATCCTGATGAAAAATCTTGGCATGTATTTTTTTTATCTAATAAATTTTGATAAATTTTTTGTTTAAAATAAAATATTTAACTGTCGATTTGTTTCAGTCTTTAGTGAGCCTGCAGTTTGTTTATGTGTCATAATTTTTCACTGTACATAGTTTATATATACAATTTTATAGATGTTTATTTCAATAAGTAAGGAAATTTTTAGGTTTGTCCTTGTTAGCCTTTTACCATCAAACAGATATTAATGACAGTGCTCTGTTACATCCACAATTACAGATTTCTTCCAACCAAAGAGGAAGTAACCAATAGCAGCTCCAACCACAACTCCAGTACATAGCCATGTATTGTAAGTCATGAAGATCAACATCAGAAAGTATGATAAGATTATTTGAATAATGTGTAGTAATGTCTGAAAACCATGCATCCATGACATCATTGTTGGCCTATTGAAAAATAAATTTACTTTATTTTTCTTTTAAAGAAAGTGAACAATATGTTTTTATTTGAATATACAAATCTGTATTTTATTATTGTTACTTATTAATTATAATACAAAAACAATTGTAAAATTTTTACATATATATGTATTTAATATTTGAAATATTTAATCATATACTTGAACTTTATCTTGTAAAATTACACTGTATATATGCTAATACAAAATAGCTTAATTAAAATTTTTTCTTTATTTATAAATTATTTGTTATGTATCAAACTTTCCATTGTAATTTTCCAGAGTAAATCTGTATCAATGATTTGTCTACTGACAGGAAAAAATAATTTTTTTTAATAAGTTTGTATAAATGTATGTTTTTATTTTTAAAATATTCAACTGTACATTGTATAGAATCTTAACAAATTTTTTTTAATACAAAAAAAATAATAAATGTTACATTCATTAATATACTTATCTAACATGTATTCTTATTGTATGATTTTTTGTAATTTAATTTTAGGAAGATATTTTTACGTAGATATTTTTTGGAATTTAAATTTTTATGCTTCGTTAATTTAAATATTATACATTACAATGGTAAAATATTATTGGGTTACATTATTTTGAGAAAAAAATTTTGAGCTTTTTTGCATTAATGAAATAGTCATTACTATATGTAATTAAATTTGTATACTGAATGTACTATATGATTTATTGTTTAAGAAAAATTGTACATTTTTCTGTTTAATTTCATAACTATATTTAAAAAAAAACAAACAAAATTAATTATTTAATTAGTAATAAAGATGTATATAGTACTAAAATATTTGATAATATTTAGGTTTATTAAAGTACATCAAATTTAATTTCAATTTAAAAATATTTTCAAGATTATATTTAAATTAGTTCTTGTGTAAGGAATTTTTCAAAGTAAACTTGAAAATTTTTTTCTGATATAAAATTAATATAAATCTTTTTTTCTATTAATTATTTACTTACGGTTGCTTGTGGATAACCTCGCCAATCATACTAAAAGAGTTAAAATCATATTGTTTATAACAGATTCACCTTCATTGAGTAGTTTTTATGGTTCTAAACTAATAGGAAGAAACATTTTTTTCATCTTAATGTTTTTGGATAAAAAAAACAACAAGACATAGCTGCTAGTCCCAGCAATTGAAATAAATACAAAAATTATCGATAAACTTACTGTACTATTCGATTTTCTTCATTTACAACGTTTTTTTCTGGCGGCATGGATACACTTCTGTATTGTAAAGCATTGTACGTTTTCCAAAATAAATATTCTCTATAATATTTGAGACCCTCATAAAGTGCAGCCATGATTATAATTCCTATTATTGATCCAATTAACCCTCCTACGGATGAAATTGTCCATGTTTTAAAGAGAATAGTTTCACAATATCCACCATGAAAGGACATCTATTGATAATTAGATAGGTATAGTATATCTTTAGCAAACGTTTGTAAGTTTTATTTTTTTATAAAATTATGATTAAGTTTTAACTTACTGACATTCCGTGCATTGCATGAGAAGTTGAACACATGCCTGTAATTGATTCAACCATACCTTCAACATGTTGATGTTCAATACTACTTTGATCTATATGATGATTCGTATCAACGTGATTCGAGTGACCAATATCATGCATATTAGAGATACCTTGACCCTCTGTTGTATTCATCATTATATGAGTTATGTGATCAAGATGTGACATCTAAAATTCAAAATTCAACTATTTACATTTGGGCCATATACGCTTTATTGTTATCATTATTTTAATATAAATTTATATATATAAATTCATATAATTTATATAAATTCATATTTTAATTAAAATATTTTTGTACTTATTTTTAGCAAAAACAATTAATATATTGTAATAATCTTATAGTAGTAAACTCGATCAAACTAACTCTTTACTTTAGGTGAATAGGATAGAATACTTTAGGATAATATTCTTAAATAAAAAAAAAGAAATACGTCCTTCATTGAAATTTTAAACTACTATCAAATTCATATATACCATACGTAAAATATTTTTAAATTACATTAATTGATTTATATAAGTTTTTCAATGGTAATAATATTTATGAAGAATATTTGAATTGTAATTAAATATCAATGCTTATAATTATTTCATAGATTAGCAAAATAAAATTAATTTTTTTTAAACTGTACTAGTTATTTTATTTTAATAAAATTATCAATGTGTAGTTTTAGATCTTCAAAAAATTGTATTTTACCTGCTTTTCTGTTTTAAACATAATCAACAGTATTTTTTTTATTTATTAAAAAATGTTACAAATGTTCATTAGTACGTTAAAGAATATTACTTAATTGTATTCAATATTACGTCCGTGCATTGAAACTGTTAAGCTATCCTAATAAAATTAACGAATTTAAATGCTTATCACATTCTTGTATTTAATTATACAGTGCAATTTGTTGCAAGTACAATTACAAAATCTTTTTGTTGCCTACGCATATTTATAATTTTTAAATGTACTTTTGCGACATTTTTTATATCTTATAATATGAAATATAAATTTATGTTTGAAATCCAACAATTTAAGTATATCAATTTCCATTTTATTAAAAAAGAAGAAAATGGTGCAAAATATTTTTTACAGTTTTTTATAAGGTAAAGCCATACGAATAGTAAAAAAATTGAAATGAGGCTTTGGGTTTATTTTTTTCATACTTTCAAGAGATTAATTGATAAAACGCTAACTATGTATTGTATACTGTAGTTGGGAATTTTAATATGCAGTCCTTTTTATTGCAATGTTTTGAAATATTTATTTTCTGAATTATTATTATTCACGTTTTTAATTTTGATTTTAGCGAATGACTTTTATTTATGCATAAAAGCTTTTAATGTATATATTATGTATTTCTATGTGCATATTGTAAAGTATTAAAATTAATTGGTTACTATTTAGTGCATGGCGTTGATAGAAGGTACATAAGAGTATTGGAGAGGAAAAAGATAATAGGAAAAGTGGTTGAAAAAACATTGAAAACGGTTTAAAAACAGGATCGGTCGATTACGGTAATTTAAGTCTATAGCTATATCGCTGATTTTGTTGTAAATTATAAATGTTGAATCTAAAGAGAAAACAAGCCCTTCATGTTGTAAAGAGCAATAGAAAGGTAAGCACTTAATATTATTTGCTCCTTCAAATGTGGAGTGATGGTCTACTAATTCCTTCGATCGTTCGATCGTAAAAGTTAATTGTATCCGGAATAGAATTTTTAGCTTCCCCACTCATTCGTCTTATTCCGTAACTCTGTGCCGCATTTTGGATAAAAATTTACATGATGATGGGTTCATGTCGTGTAATTCTTCACCAAATTATTTTAAGTCAGATTTCTGGATTTAATAAGTCGGTCATCTCGATATAGTATGTTCATCATTAAAAACATATTTCTCTGTCCAGTACCCGAAAATGCAATATTACTTACAAACAGCCATTATGTTTTGCTTTTTGTAAAACCAACATATTCAACTTTATTTTATATCCTCTCGCGATGTAATAAAAATTCTATTCTTTACATAAGTATACATAAGAGATTACATGTGTTCGATCGAACATCGTAATCTATTTTTATAAAAACCTAAATTTTGTTGTTTAATTTCTGTAATTAATTTGATTATAATCTTGGCTGTAACCTTGGTAAATCTAGGGACTTTACTTTTGTAAATCTAAAGTTTTACGTCCAAGTTTGAAAAACCTAATTTCCATTATTAAGAGATAAAGCAATATCAAAAATATTATTTTCAATATCTTGCCTTAAGGTAATTATCCGTGTAATCATTGATTTATAATTACGAGTCCCGTATTTGTAATTTTTTAAGATCTATTCTTTAAAGAAACTTTAAATCAATGAAGAGCTTCCCTATCACAAACAATAATTACAACAACAAATCGTTATGTGAAAAATCCCAAAACAATAAAAATAATTCCAATTTTACTACTTACGATCAATTCTTACATTTATATATATTTTCACTGCTTTTAATTAAATCAAATATATTTATTTTAACTCATATTGAACATCATTAGTTTTGAAACAGGATTGAATACAAAATTGTATGTAATATCAAAACATTAATATTACACGCCATTTTTTATCATATTCTATTAGATGAGAGTTAAGCATAATATTTTTTTATCTTTATATCTTTCATAAACGTTTTAATAATATGTATTTTTAATCCGGATAACATTTTCAGTATTTTATTAGTATTGTTTATAAGTTATTTATTTTACAAGGATATCTGTTTGAATAAAAATATTTTGAATAATCATATCAGAAGAAATTCTAATAAAATCAGATTTTAATAAGGATAGTTATTAATATTGCAATTTCATAAATAGAATTAATTTTGTAAAACTTAAAATAATACATAATATATTTTCAAAAAAATTTTATACAAATACAAAAATAATATATTCGTTAAAAAAAAGTTTAATTACTTTTAGTAGTTTATAGATTTAATTCATAATATGTAAATTTAGTATTACATCGTAGAATAAATTTATACATATTATTTTCTATATGCACTAATAAAAACAGTCAAATAATGATTAAACTTTCTAATAATGTAAAAGAAGTATTGCTGTGCCTTTTCGTATAATTAAGTAAAAAGTATTCTTACTTTCGCAAAGCAGATTATTAATTTTTGCTACTCTTGTTTCGACAAAAAATCTTGAATTTTTTAATTCATAATTTTCTAGAATCTTTCTCTATTTCATTTTTTTTTATTATAATTCACAAATTTTCAGAAATAATTAAATCTTTTATAATTTTTCAAATTTATTATATAAGCTCAAAAATTCGTCGTTTTTAAATCAACTATAATATTAGAAAAATCTTTTTTTTTAAGAGATTAAAAAAAATCAAAATACTAGGGATGTAGAATTAGGAGATTATATTGTCTTAAAAAAAATTCATTTACAGGTAATATATTCCATATTTTAAAAAAACTAGACACCTTTTAACAGCATCCCACGCCTATCGGTATTTTTTAGAGCAAAGATGATTCACAAACTATGATCTAGTAAGAAAGCTTTTCGACTTTACGGTTCATTTTTTAAAAAATATCTATATCTTATTTATACTGTAAAAATGTGTACATTAAAAACATAGTAAACAATTATTAATAAATGATAATATATTAGAACTTGTAACTTTGAATAATCTTATGAATTACAACAATGAAATTTAAAAATCTTTATTACTACACAGTTTTAAAAAAATGAAATAGAATAAGCGTTTTTAGTAACAAAATTAAATATTAAAAAATTATAGATAAATAAATAATTTTTTAGTTACAAAGCTTTAATTAAAAATTTTTTATAAATAAATGTTCTGGCTTAAAACATCTGATAATCATGAATACATAACGCTTATATTCATAAAATCTATTTTTTTTAATTGCTAACTTTGCCTTTATCTTACTTTAATTTTATTAAATTTTTGATGGAGCTTTTATCGCTGTTTCGGTTTCCTGAAAAAGGATGCATCGGTTATTTAATATCTAGAACGATTGTAAAAATCACAAAACAATCATCATATTAATTCTCATTAATTTTTAACCTATTTTAAAGTAAGCTTTTTTTAATATTCAGTTTTGTTAATATTTAATATTTTTCGAAGTAAACATTTTGGCAATATCATATACTTTTTATATGTAAGTTTATGATACATGCTAACGTATTGTTCCAAACTATGATTTATTAAAGTGATAATTTTGTTCAGAAAAATTTATATAAATTAACAAACGAAAAAATTTGATGCGTTGTATAAAGAACCCTAAATTTTCCAATAAATCTATGTTGAAATTATAATTATTTGTTTTCATTTTTAATTACCTGCACATATACGATACTCTTTATCATAAAAAATTTGTTTCGCTCTTCATTTTTCATTTTAAGTGTTTATCAAATTTTTCTAACAAAACATCTATGAAACATTAACCAATGCACTGATACATTCTTAAAAAAAATTTTTTAAATTAATTTTTTATACATTCATTCAAGTTCTTATACACGTATTTATATGTAAGTATTTTATAATTACTAGAAAAAGATTTTTCTTTTGTAATATTTTTTATTAAAGGCATTCTCCAAATATAACTATTTTTAGGTACTTTCAAACGTTAAAAAAATTTTTTTTTTATTTTACAAGAAACAATTTATTGAATATTATTTAATGTTTAATAACTGTTTGATTCAGTAATAAATTTTATAGGGAAAAATGTTAGAATTGATGTAAATGTTGTTTCGAAAGATTTTTTTATTGTTTATATTTCAAAGTTTATAAGTTACGTAAATTATATTTAGTTAAAAATATTAAAGATTCGCATTCATTCTATGTAATAATTACATTTTGATAGATTAAAAAATAAATTTTCTTTACGTGTTTTGTCAATATACTATTAAATTTAAGACTATTTGAAAATTTAAATATTATTATAAATGTAGCATTTAATAAACGGGATATTTTATTAATATATTATCGTATTTTTTACTTTAGCTTTTGATTAGAAATTAGGATTTTTTTAATCATTCATAATTAGCTTGTACATACATTTTATTAGTAACAAATGATGCATGTGTTACACTTAAAACGATATGTTCAATTTATAATTTATAATCAACTGTTTAATTGTGGAAAAAAACTTCTTGGTACATTTATATTTATAAGAAAAAAAATTTACACAGCCAAAGAGTTATTATTATCCTCTCATCACTCATGCTAAAAATTCTTATAACACCGTAGAATTCCTTTTATTAAATTTATTTCTTATAAAATTCAAATATTCTTAACTAATATTTATAATAAATACGTATCTTCTAAAAAAATAAAACTAATCAGATGATTACTTAAAAAATAAAAAATAATGGTACTTGAATAAAATTATTTTTATTATGTAAAATAACTATATACTATTAATGAAATTTTCATTTTAGATTATCTTGTATATATATATTATTACTATTATTACTAGTTTATATATTACTAGTCTAAGGACGTAAGTTATTGTTCGACAATGCATAGTTTTGAAAAATTAGGACTTCCGAATATTGTATGTTTATATATATATATTAGTAAATTACATTTTTAATTGAATTTAATTATTAAATACTTAATAAGGTCATAAGTTTCTTAATGCATATATATTATTTGATCTATAAGTTCTATATAGATATAACCTTGTATAATTAACAAAAAATTATTGATTTAATTTTCGATTGTTATTACATTAATAATTAAATGATGCTTTATTTTATGATTAATATTGCATAACGAATTTTAAACAAAAAAATGATCGAAAGACTAAAAATTGTACATTTTACTGCATTGATTTGAATATCAATATATTAGTTTATAAGAATCAAAAGGTAAATTTTTTTAGAATCCTGTCTGAGCTTTTATTGTTATTAAAATTTTTTTAAATTAATAATTTAATATTAGTAATACATATCTATGTATAAAATTTATCAGCAAATTTTGTTGATTTTTATTGATAAAGCAATTTGATTTATTTTTTTTACAACCTTTTTTAAAATTATTTTTAAGTTATCATAAATAATATATTGTAGTACATAATTTACCTGATTTTTTACTTATTAATTATTCAATTAATATAATATTTTAAATTATAAGTATTTTAAAGGGCATTTAAAAAGAAAAATTTCTTAATATATTTCTAAACATATATTAATTCAACTGTTTTACCATAAGAAAAAAATTTAATGATTTTTTAAATATAAAATTATTGTAAACTTATATTTTAATAAACAATCTTAAAATTGGCTTAAAATTTCTATAAAAATTTTATTTAATACCCAATCTACTATGAAAACAAAGTATTGCAATAAAATTCTTCTAGGTAATACTATCCATTAAACAAAAGTTTATTTAGTTTTACAAAGGATAATATAAAATTTGTTATAAAATCGATTGTTAATAAATATTGGTTATTTTTAAAACAAGAAAAATATCACCAGTAATTTTTTACACAAGACATATTGATAATTTGTGCTTTAAAACGTACTTAAGTCGTACAAAAGTACAACAGTATGGTGGCTGGAATTTGAGTGAAAGTGTATGAATCCGAAAAAGAGAAGGGGCATGTACAGAAAAATTACACATTATATATTTCATACGATTGAGTGAATTTAATGCGTGTCACTTTTTTTATAACTAATAGAGAGGTTTTTAAGTTTCAAATGAAAATTTGAAAAAAAATTGTGCAATCAAAAATTACGTAAAAGAGTAAATAAATTAAAAATAAACATTTAACCACACATGTAGAACAATGTACTGCAATTGTTTATAAATTTAATAAAAATAATACAATAATCTATTCCAAAAGGGAGTAACTAACCTTTATTAAAAAGCAAAGGTGAATTAGAGGTTATTTCACGACAGTTGATGATAAATCTTACGTATATGATCTGCTAAATTGTTTTTTAAATCAAGAATTGGTCAAACGTGAACAACTTTTGACCATATGATTTGTTGCATTAAGTATTTCTTCAAATTTTTAACAAAATCTGATATTTGTGATAATTATACACATAAACAAAAAGACGATGAGAACGCAACTGATCTCAGAATTCAGAATCCAGTTTCAGATCTACCGAACACTAAACTACGTATACGGGTGATAGGGCTATACGCTTAACGCTATACGTGCTGAGCGGGCTGAGCCGCCTGAGAGTTATACGTTATACCTAAAAGCATAAATTATAAATTGAAAAGTATCAATTATACTATCCAATCCACGTAACTTCTTGCTAACAGAGCCGCCTACAGGCAATCCGGCAATATATGTTAACGTTCTCTGTTCCAAATAACTTTAAAACACTTTAAATAGTTCAAATACAATTACAAATACAATATAGTAATTATGTGACGTAAGTACTAAGTAGATAAATGAAAAGGTTTGGTAATATTTTTTTGAAAAGGTTATTCTCAGGGGAGAAAATCATGTACAGTCACCGTCAGACAGTATCATATACTACTAACAATAATGGTGTCATGAATGATCGCGGAAACCTTCGAAGATTTAAATGACAAATACATAAATACTAATGATAAATAATAATTAATTTTACTATTGAATATCCATCGTACACAATATAAGTATTTTAGAATTAAAAATTATCTAAACACATTCTCTTTAAACTCCATTTAAACTGAATTAGTTGTATGAATTCGAAGTCTTACGAAATTCAATTTTATTTAATTATTTTATCAAAAATTTTTTATAAATTAAAAGCTATGTACTTGAAATTTTGTAAAAAAACATGGTTATCTAATTAATGTAAATATATACTTATAGGCTCCCATCTCCCATAATTCAACTTTTGTAAAACCATTTTTGATTGTATTACGCATATTTCATTATAAACATATGAAAAATTAAAAGCGTAAACTCTATTTAAATAATAAAAATTAAAACAGATATTGAGTTATTTTATATTTTTTAAAATATATCTCATTTACAAATACTATTATAATATACTATAGTATTATTAAGTAAACAGCCTGACAGCCTCTTCGTTTGTATTGCGTTTCGAATATTTTGTATTCAAATCAAGATTAGGGGTTGTTGAACATTGAACCTGCAAGAAAATACCTGGAGTAAAATTATTTCGACTCGATTATTAATGCATTCAGTCATTAACTGCTTTTAGAAGTACATCAATTGTATTCATAAGTAGAAAAAATATGTATTAAATGTGTACTTTTTAAAATAATTTACTTAGTTTACATTAATTTTTACAAGGAATATAAAAACAATATTTTTGTACAAAACTGTATTCGCTTTATATACTGATTAATATGCTGTTTACCAATGAATATCTATTACCGAATCGTATAATTTATTAATATTAGTCTTAGAAACAAAATTTTAAACTAATTTTTTTTTAATTCTATTGTACTTATAGACACATATATCTACCAATGTTAATTATAAATAAATAACTCATTGAACATAAAAAAAATTTTGAGAAGCAAATGACAAATTAATTTTTATACTAACTACTCTAATTTACAAAGTTTAATAGAGAAATTAAAAATTTTAATTTATGTAATAGTACCACCCATTAGTTTGGTAAATCGTCAATACAGTAACTCAACAAACAATTTATAAGATTTTATTTGAAACTTTAGTAAGCAAATTTGATTATATTTCAGCGATTAACTGCTAAAAGGTTATTATTCTTTCAATATTCTAAAGAAATATAATGTAAATAGTTTAAAAATAAAAAAATAATCCTTGTTTTTTTTAAAAATTTTTTTAGTCATATAGTTATATTCCTAAGAATATTTTGTACAACTCGTTTTTCTGTAATTAAATTAATCAATTTTCCTTTAAATAATAAATTGCTACATTAATCTATTCTTAATATTCATTTTTCAATTTCAAGTAATAAATACATAAAGTAATCTTTTTTGCATAAAATATTGTAATAGATTGTAGTGATTTATTGTATAGTTTTCAATGAATCACAATTTTTTTAATAAAGATATAGTGTTAAAATTTGAAATATATTAAAAACGAATAGAAAATTGTAGAAATGTTATAATCATTATGCACTTTTATTCAGAAAATTATCAATAAAACTTTTAATTTTATATTATGTACAATAGCTTTTAGCTCTTCTTGTATTTTATTTTTCGTACATTATTTAACTCAAATAATATTATAATAAAAACTATTTTGGTACACATAATTGATTTAATATAAAAATGTGAATTTAAAAATTTTAAACAATAAGTTATTTTGTTAAAGAGAATAATTTAAACATATAACTTATTTAAAGTAGTTTATGTTATTAACTTAAGGTTTAGTAACGATGATTCCAAATCACTATTCAGTGTGTAGTGGCCAAGTTTTATATAAAGTTTAAGATTATTGTAAATGATGAATGTTTCTTAACTGTAGTATGTTATTGATATTATTAGGTTATCATTTAATAATATAATTACTGATTAGCTCATCTGTAAATATCTACAATACTAATTAAGGTCCGCTTGGTTCCTGTAAAAGTTAAAAAATATAAATAATAAATAAATCTGATAATAATATAAATTAACTGTTTTCTATCAAATTCTTAATTTCTTTAAGTAAACTAAAATCATTTAGAAGTAAAGTTAAAAAATTATGCATACATAATATAAACTGATATTATCAATATAGTAGTAATTAAAATTTAGTAACTTGAAAAAACACAAACTGATAATTAATAATATTAATTAATATAATAAAATTAATACATATAACAAGTATTTATTTCTCTCTATAAAAGAACGAAATAATTTATTAGTAAAAGCAAAATTAATTAACAATTCTAATCGACGCAGGATCTGTAGTAGTATCCGATGGACTTGATCTTTGCTGTTGCTGAGAATAACTAACTTCCATATCAATATCATCCAATTCTTCTTCTTCCTCTTCATGGGTATCTGAGTCTTCTTCTTCTCCTTCACCTTCTTCCTCCTCTTCTTCTTCTTCTTCTTCTTCTGAACCTCTAAACTGTAAGTATAAAGAACAAACATATACTTTATGAGAACAATAATTTTAATAAAGAATTTGAATAAACTTACATCACTAGCCGATTTTCCAATAGGAATAAGATCATATCCTTCGACTCTAATTTGTTCTAACTAAATAAAATTTTTATATGTATATATATATATATATATATCAAATCAAAATAAAACCTTTTATTAAAAGGGAAAAATATTCACCCATGTTTGATGTTTAAGTTCCAATGCAGATACCTCACTTTCATCATCTATTGGTTTATCAGCATTAAACCATAATGGATCAGTAGCTCTTGGTTGTAAGTTTGGCCACAAAGGCATGAAAGACATTTTATTTTACAAATTTGTATTTTTTTTGTAAAATGTCGTAAAATTAATATTTTTTCATCTAGGGACACTTAAACATTAAGAAATAGCTACATTTCTGTAATCTACTCAGGAAGTAGCCTTACTTTGATACAGTTCTTCTTTTTGCGTCTTATTCCAAAGTTTAATGAGTATAGGAAAGGAAAAAAAGCGCCTTGAACGTTTATTATAAAAAATCTAAAATTCTATACAAAATTTAAATATTTTGTCTATTTTGTTAGGTAATTTTTTGTACTTTAATAAAGTGACGAAAATACTTAGATATTTTAGTGTGAACACTTGCGCAGTAGTAATCTTATAATTTATTGCCCCGCGGCATTTAAAATTAAAAAGAGATTGCTGAAAATGAGAATTTAAAATTTTAAATCTAATGGGCCAATAAAATACGAAATGTAGAATTTAGTTTCTTTAATCGCTTTTTTGAATTTCTGTATATCTAACAAAATTTAAGGTAACATTAAAGTAAAAGCCAATTAAAATACAATTACTTATTGAAAAAAGATGATAGGGTTTTTACATCGCATAATTAATTTGAATAGCTAATTTTTATTATGTTCACTACTCTATGAAGTTTCTATTAACTTTATAAAAATGATATCTACATATGCAAAATATATCGGACTCATATTTTCAAATTAGTTTTGTTTGAAACGAAAATAAAAAAATCTATGTTATCGTGAAGACGATAAAAATTTGTACCTTATATTCGTATAAAGGATTTGAATTATTAAAATGTTAATAAAATAATGAAATATTTTTTATATCAGTATTATAATAGTGATATTTAGTATTAAGCTATCAACATAATTATAAGTAAAATTTTATATAAATTAAAAAATGAATGAATGAATGAATGAATAAAATTGTATAGTATTATTTACCCTTAAGTTTTTAATATTATTTTTAAAATATTTTTAGGTTACTTAATTTCTAAATAATACTAATTTCTTTAAAAAAAATTAATTTTTAAATGAGATAAATCTTATTAACACATACTTAATTAAAAGTTGTATAGGTTTTTGTAATAGTTCTTATTCAAATTTCATTAACTGTAGATGTTGTTAATTAAATAATTGAATTAAATAATTAAAACTGACACATACTTTTAAAATAAAAAAATGGATTCGGTAAAAATTAAATTCATTTTACAGAAAATTTTGTAATTTTATTAAGTACGTGGTTTAAATGTTTCGATGAGGTAAGAAATCAGCAATAACAGCTTTCGAATAACTCCAGCCTGACATGTTAATATATAGCCTTAAAATACAGAAAAAAACTAAAGTAAAATTACAAGATAAACATTACATTTTAGAAATTTGCAATGTTTACAATTAAAGCTCTTAAGCTGGCAAACAGTTTTTACTTATAATTTTAGAGGTAAAATCCGAGCTCATACTAAGTAAATTTAAATGTAATATAAGTAAAAGAATTTTCTAACAATAAATCACACATTATAATATTATAATTTCTTGTATGTTTATCTATATATTTTAAAAATTTTCCACGGGATTACCTTTAGAAGAAACGTGACTCCAAAACGAGACTTTTAAATGATTCCTAATTTAGGCCGCACGATTTACAACCAGTGTCTTCAATAAATAGCCCTTATTTTGTATTCATTGCAGAGTTATCATTAAATCAGTCGACAAGCAAATTTATGCATTAATCAGGAAAATTATTGACGAGTATTTTTTATTAGGCGAGCTGACAATAGAGCCCAATAAAATTCTAATTTTAAATGACTGACTATGATTTTCAATGTTTTTAGTGGCGTAGCTCGTATTTTGGCACAAATTATCTAATTTTTGACACTCCATCTGAATTTATTGGTTTGACATATTTGCACAAGACTTATATTGTCTCAAATCATAGAAAAATCCGTAAAGCTCTATAATTTATGTGTTCTCTATTACCTATTACCACCTTCCTACTCAATTTGAGGTTTCTAAAAGGGGAGGTCTCATTAGAGGCTTCAAACAATTGATTCTTTTGGCTTAATCTATTTTAAAATTATTCAGAAATATGTAGTAAAATTTTAGATTCAAATTCCATATATTTTTGAAGCTATAGCAGTTTTAGTGGCCGAGCGTCGAGCAGGTAAGTGCCAATAAGCTTATATATATTTGGAATCAAACTTAGAAGTTTTTTTTTCTCGAGTTTTTGTTTTTACGATTTATACAAATTAGTTCCGGTTATTACAAAAAAACTACACATTCGATCAAAACAAATCAAAGTGATTTTTTTTCGGAATCATATTATCTTTTATATGAAATTTGAAAAGTTTATAAAAGTATTGTTTAAATAATTTTGTTAGCAATTAAAAAGAATTTTCTTATAAGAAACTTATATTATTTATTAATATTTTTGTTTGGACCGTTTCAGATAAAAATTACGACCTACATTACCGGCGCCAATTAGCAAGTGCATTCACGCGGAGTGCTGGATAAATGATCATCATTTCAACAATGAAAAAAATATTTTTAATAAAAAAAATTTTTTTAACTGATATAGAAAAATAGACTAAAAAGTTTCATTTATTTAATTTTTTCTTCTCTTTTAAAAAAATGCCACAAAAAACGGCTATTTTGGCATCCTAATTTAGAATATCCCCTTAAAGATATTAATTCATTTTTTATTATTGTCCATTATGTATGAATTTCTATCGTAGCATATTTATTCCTTTTTATATTATTTTTCCACAGCGTTTGCATTAATATTTTAACGTAGGTAATTTTAATTGTAGGTATGCTTGACAAAATGCTCCTTTTCGTCACAGTTTTTGAAAATTTAATAGTTAAGTTATTGGTCAATTGGTATAAATAATTCAAATGGCGAGAAATGGAAGAGCATTTGTACCATATGTGATAATGTCTATTTTACGTATTTTAATATTTTTGCGTGGATTCTCCTGATATAGCATTTGTTTGTATTTAAAATTATTAGAATTTTTTTTGATTTGTCGATACATTTAGCTGTTATATTGTACTAGTGTGTCGTTAATCTTACTAAATTTGACAAAATGTCCTCTTGGTCAGTCGGCTCAATTTTTAAGCAATTATTTAAAGATAAGCCGGACGTTGTGTTAGCTGAATTCAAGTTTTTGTAAAATTCGCCTTTTTCCTTAAATACAGCGTGATCAACATGAAATATTCTATTAATTTTTTGCATTTTTAAGATCGGTCGTGTGTTTTTAATCGATTACGTTTTTAAAAAGGCGTTTCTTTCAATTTTACAGTCAAGTGCCGAAAAATATCATTCCCTTATGTTTTATTAATTTTAGCATTAATTATAGTTTTTAATGAATATCTTCATAATGTTTTTCTTTAGATAATAATTGCATTGATGGCATTTCTTAAATTTTCTAAAATATTGCTATTGCTTCTGTTTGTATTCTAATGATATAAATTTTTTCAGTTATTGTTTAAAGTTGTCATCTATCCTCCTATCCATGATATATCTTAAATTTATCCTTATTAGCTTCGCACAAATATAAGTTAATTCTGAATAATGTAAATTAATTTTTTAAGAAAGTATTTTTGTTATTATTTATTCTAATATTTGTTAACACAATACCTTTTCATTATATTACATAAAATTTGATGAACATTATTCGCCTTCATTCATAATTAATAATTGATTGATAAACAAATTAACAAAAAATTTAGTTAATTTACTGTACTGTATAGTTTATTAGCGTAATTTGAAAAAATATAAAAAAATTCCAGTTAAACAAATAATAGAAATTTCTATACATTATTTCCTAAAATTAGTAATTTTTTTAAGTTTACTGTGAAATTATTTTGAGCTTTTCAATTTTATAAAACTTATTGAAAATTTTTTTATTAACATTGTATTTTTAAACAATTTACAAAACACATAAGACAATACCAGCAAACAATACATTAAAAATATAAACAATTGTGTTCTATTTTTATTCAAATATTCATATTCAGAGTCCTTGTTAAATTTACGAATAAAATTATAGTTAGTTTTTTAAATACATTAATAAATTAAAAGACAAATTAAGGTGAAACAATCTTCAATTTTTGTGTTAAATTTATGTTAAAGTATTTACTTAGTGCAAATATATTAAAATAAATTTATATATTTAAATGTAATTTCAATGCACAAAAATACTAATTATAGGTTTTTAAAATTAATTTAATTTAATTTTACGCTCGACATTGTGTATTTATCAATGTTTACTTCCATGTAAAAAATATTATAACCATTTTAGAAATTATCTTAAATGACAAGCATCAGCAGATACAATTTTAAGCATAATAGTTAATCGTATTATAAATTTTTATTAAATGTATTTACTGTACACTATATTATGTTAACAACATTTTTTAGTTTTCTTTATTTAAAAAAAAAATATATGTAATATTTATTGATATTCCGTACTCTTCTTAAGAAGGCATTTTAAAAACGAAAATTTGATAGCACCTTTCGTTTTCTCCAATCTATCAATGTATCTAAAATTTTTCTCACATTTTATTTTATTATGTGCATGCATATGTGTGTATGTTATTGTTTTCAACTTATTTTTAGCTGATATACTTTTCTAAGATAATTCCTTGAAAACATAATTTAAAATAAAATAACTGTCCAAATTATATAGATTACTGTATAGATTGTGTGCAGATTTTTTTTTAAATAGCGTGTGAAATTACATATATTTGATTAAGCATGCATCAGAACTTTATCATATTCAAATAAGTGCAATTATGTAAATGTAGTATAATATTGCGATCGATATATTTTTTATGAACATATTTTAAATATTATAAATGTAAATTAAAATATGTTAAAATGTATGACTAATACGAGAAAACATAATAACTAATATAAATTATAATAAATTAGAGAATACCAAAACATTGAATATATAAATACTCCATGAATTTTGAAAATATTATTATGCCTGGTTAAACTGTATAAAATTGTCTTGATTCAGCTGTGTAAATATACTATTATATGTTTATTTTAATTCAGTTGATTTTAAAAATTATATTTTTTTTGCGTTGATATATAGTAGAAGAAAATTTGGGTGAATTTCTTCTTCTCTGAATTTTGTATTAAGTAAAATAATGAAATATTTTATTTCGGTAAAATGTTTAATCCATTAAAAAATGTAAAGTACATTCTGAGAGAGAAATAAAGTCGGTTGTACTGCAATACTTTTACTTACGATACAAAATTCTCCTAAAAAAATAATCATAACTCAACATATATGGTGTATTCGTAATTAAAAAAAATCTGTTTAATACAACAATACATTTATCAATCACAATGTAAAAATATGCAACTGATTAAATTTTACGTGACAGACAAGATTTGCACAACATTTGGTTTCTGTAATATTAGTTCTTCTTACTATGCGCTTGACTGAAGGCTCTGGAAAACACTATTATTAATGATGTGATCTCATCAAGTAATATTAGAAATATTTACGTGTGTCTTTTTTAAGATAATCATGATTATATTCTCAATAACTTTTTGTTATTTCATGCTTTTATAACTATTTTATTTAATTTTATTAAATCATGTGACTATAATCGAATGGCATTTGTTAATTGCAATATTAGTAAACAGAAAACAGAAAATATATTTTCTACATAAGTGAAATGAACAAAGTTTTAACCAAGCAGATTTAATCGCCTTTCTCAAAATTTCCAAATTTTGAAAAGACCCAATCATTTGTATTCCCGAAATTGGATTACCGCTAAAAACTACTGTTCCATTGTCCTTATTACTGTCATATAAATATTTCTTTAGACAGTATACGTAATAAAAATATGCTTTTCCAGATTACAAATAATAAAATAATCTTGAAATAATATTCTTAATCTTATGACCATCTTTAGATAGTTAAAAGTGTCTTGAACTTTCATAAATAAGAAAGGCGATATTTTCTTAATATACAGAGAATTTTATTTTGAAATCCGGTCATATATTATGAAATATTTCAGCTGCAGTCAAGTTTAAAATACGATAACAATAAGAGGAAGAATCTTCAAAACAAAAACATTGTTTCTTTAATTTTTTTACATACCTGATATTATATATATCCATATATATAATATATTGCTTTTTTTATATTACTTTAAACTTATATTTATTTTTTGTATCAAATTTAAGCTTTTTGATATAAAAGTTCATAAAATTCGTCGTAATTAGAAGTCTCTTGTTTACTTAAATTATGATATTATTTTACAAATTGTATTGTATTATATTTTAAACAAAGTGTATATTAATTAAAGATTTGAAATATGATTTGAAAATTTTTTTACATAATAGGAACACGCATTTCATTTAATTAGGTTATAAAACGTTAAATTTTGTAACATATCAGGAAATGTTTTGTATAAAAAACATTTTTCTAAAACTATTACAGTTTTTTACTACTAATTTAAAGTTCTTATTTCTTACTGTAAAAAGCAAAATAAATATAAAAAAGTTATATATATATTGTAATGTTTTTCCAGCAAATAAAGTTGATAACAAATTCCCTCATATCAAAATATTGAATCACCTATTGATAAGATATTCCTTAAATGGGTAATAAATTTGTTAATTAAAAAAAAATTTAAACAAAAGTACCACTTAAAATTATATATTCATTGTTATCAGAATTACAAAATTTCATTTTTATTTATAAAGTCACATTATAAGAAATCTTTGTTTAACAATAATAGCAGTATAAATGTAAATAAATAAGAAAAATATTGATTAAATTAGTAACTTATTATTTTTTTAAATTAAATAAGTTGTATTATGTTCTTTGAATGAATATTAAAGTACTTAATTTTAATAATAAAAATTATTTTTTAAACATAAAATAAAACAATAAACTATTTTAAATTTTTTTAATAATGTTTTTTATACTTTTTAAAAAATCATACAACGTATACAACATGTGTTTTATATTTCAAAAATGACAAAATAATTAATTTTTTTATTACAAAATATATATTTTCAATGATACATCATGTATTGTAATAACAATTGAATATGGGTAGAAAATAATTCAATCAAAAATGTTCAGTACATTCAGACAAAATCGTGTATTATAAACAAAATATTAATTAAAAAACAGTATTTTTATCGTTTTGATATTACATAAATTAAATTAAAAAACGTTATGTATTTCTATAAGATAATAACAATAGCTATACCAACTACTGAACTCATTCTTTGCAACAATTTTTTTTAATATTTGTACTTGGAAAAACTTCTAATTATTTGTTTATGTTTATTTTAATAGTGTCTGAAATAACAGATGTATATATAGACTGTAATTAACCCAACAGCTGATCGCGTTTATGTTTTTGGTATATTTTATATACATTTCAAAGAATTTAGTAGCTCAGTTCGCTGTACTGCAAGTAGACGAACTACATAACGGGCATACTTGACTGTACGTACTACGCAATGCGTAAAGTGCGAGGGAGGTAGAAAAAATGAGAGAGAGAGAGAGAGAGAGTGGGAGGGAGTATGAAAGAGAAAAAGAAAGAGAGAGAGGGAGAGAGAGAGCGCGGAAGAAATATAGTGGAGAAGGGAAAAAAAGAATGAGAAGGAGTAAGAGAGAGTACCATATAAATTTGTATGTATACGTACATGTATTCTCTTTGGGTTGTACAGAGCAAAGCAATGTAATGCCAGGTTGGTGCCCCCGCCAGGGTGAACGAACGGCTACACTAAAGCAAAAGCAAACTTGGTACACCTTTCCACCTCCCCTTTCTCTCCTGTTGGTCGTCGCGAACGTTCTTGCAGTACCAGCCTCCTTGTTGCAATGCCGCGCTGAGAAACCTTTCCGTGATTGCAGCTGACGTCACAAAAATCGTGAAACTTGAAAACGTAAAAGCGCTTCAAGAAACACAAGTAAAAAGATGTTTTTGATGATATTCCTAATTCTAGTTTTATGCTGATAAATGCTTATGAACACTTTATTTTTATAATATTAAAAAAATACCTTTTATATAAAAAGAAAAAATATAATTATATGCACGTTTTTATTAATAATTATCATATTTTTATTATATATAAACATATGTAACTAAATCAAAAATGTATTTTAAGAAATGAAATTAAAAATTTAAAAATTTAGAAAGCTATAATTTTTACCAAGTAATTTTTTTAATTCAATAATTTAATATTTAATTTTTATTAATGCAAATAGAAATGATTATAGAAAATGAACGCTATTCTTTAAAAACTTAATAAATTCATTTTGTATTTTAATTATATGTAAAAAAAAGTGATATAAAAAAGGTTAAAATTAATTTTTAAATTAAATAAAAATTCGTTGAAATATGTAATGCCATGCTATTCACTAATATATAATAAGGGAAAGAGCTTTCAAAATAAGAAATTTTGTATAATTGTACAATTTCATATTTTAAAAATAAATTTTTATTTAAATCATTTATTTGTAGAATACATAATATGCAAAGTACATTATATAAATTATTTTAAAAGATTATATTACGTGAAATTTTTTTTCAACATCAATATAAAAGCAACATAAAAACAGAAACAAATTTTTAAACAATATTAATAATGTATAAATAATTATCAGCAATTATTATTTGTTCATACTTCTAAAAAAAGACTCTTTTATTAAAATAGTAGTATTAAAGAATTTAATAACATTAATCATTATTGCTTTAAAAAAGAAAAAACTTATACTTCTACATTATTTACGATAAAGATTATCTTGTATGTGAATATTTTTACAATCTTATTACATTACAATCTAATACAATCTTAAATGATATTATATATGATTTTACAAAAAAAGTTATATGAAAATTGTTTTTACGTACTAAGAGTGCATATTTTGTATCAAAATTAGTAATAGTTTTTATAAAATGTATGAAATTAATCTATAATAATAAAATAAAAATTCTGAATTATTAATACTAAGTAATTATTTTTTATTAATTGCGGAAATTTTATATTCATACGTATTGTTTCCATTTACTTTTTCAAGTTTTCATAAAATGGTATATTGCATTACAGTACTGAATTTTTTAAAAGAAGTCATTTTCAATCATAGTGATTTTAATATTATTAAATCAATTAGTTTATCAATATAAAAACATGTTCTCATAAATAATAAAAATTATCATTTCATTAGTAATAGTAGTTACAAATAATAGTATTTTCATTGATCATTTATTCGAGTAAAAAATCGATTAAAACAAATGATGTGATTTCTTATTGTTTTCACGAAGCTATTATTTGAACTTAGAACTTATGATAATTAAATTTACTTAAAAAAAACTTTATTTCTGTGTTTTTATATATTTTTTACCTTTGAATTAAAAATCATTTATTAATATTTATTTGCATATTTGAGATGTAATTGAATTCCTGGGTAAAAGTTATTTATGATAACGCAATTATTTGTTTTCAATATAATTAATATAATTATTGTAATTTTATTTGAATATAATTTTTTTTATCTAAATTTTTTTATTATGCTTTAAATTAAAAAAAAATTTGTGTTTGTTAACCATACGCTAGCAGTTTTTTTATTAAATGAGCCGTGGAGATAATATTTCAGCTATAATAGTGAGGTCAATAAAAAAATAGTAGTTGTAATTAAGACTTACCATGGATTAATGTAAACAAATATTAAGCAACATATAAATATTATTATTTTGAAATTTGGAGAGGATTTTAAAAAAATAATGGGAATATATCATATATAGTAACATAAATAGTATGATATGTTCACATTTTTTTAATATAAAATAAATTAAAAATACAAAGAAATTAAATATGTGAATAATTAGCGGAAAAATGATGCATAGCTAACTTTTAATGAAATATAATAATATTAATATGCTTGAAGATAAATTCTAGAATGTGTGTTTAATTGTAGAACGATAAAGAAACTGTATAAAATTGAGTCTAACGATATTTAGAATTTATAGAGATTTTGATAGAGACCTGTCACATAAAAGTTTACAAATGTCGATATTAGAATAGGGAAAATAATCACGATTTACTTATAAGGGCTCGTAAGGTTCAATGAATAAAGAATGTGAGGCTAAAGAGGGAGAAGAATGAACGTTAGGGAAGGAGGAGTCAGGATAAGCAAAGCATCGGCGCGCGCTTCATCGAAACTTGGACTGTTTGGCCGAGCCCCGAGTCTCAAGCCCCCGAGTCACAAGATCCAAGCTTCAGTCGAACGCGCGTTTACAAGCACGCGACATGCGTGATGTGCCTCTTGGCTGTATCGTGTGCCCGCCAAAACTACCGCAAAGCACTATAACCACGTGCTTAGGATGCGTTCCCTCATCCGACTGTAACCAAATTTGCATCGATTATCCTGAGTGTTCCTTTTTCAAACTCAATCAATTAGTGTAAAATGACAAGCAGTTTGTGTTGTTATTGTTATTGTTATTACTGCCGTTATTCTTATTTTTCTTGTTACCGTTATTGTCAATGTCTATAGTATAGATCTTACTTCTGGCCCTGTTCCTGCTCCTGTTCCTGTAGCTGCTAAAATTGAAGCCGTCGATGTTTTGTACTGCTTGTCGATTGGTGAGTTAGCTGAGTACGCTCCTCATTGCTTTTTGATAAAGGCAACCAAAAATAACACTCCAAACTTCAGTAATAAATATCTTTGACACTATCCTTTTGATAAGCAATTTTTCCATCAATTTATGATTATGAATAATAGGAACATCGAAAAATAAAATTTTTCTCAATAAGTTTCATTCTGTCCTATCCACTTTTGAATTCATTTTTTTCATTAAATTGGAATGTCATTTATTTATAAATAGTTATAATATGCTAAGGACGAATAAATATTGTTATAATTATGAAGATGATTAATATTAATTTGATTGCGTATATGCTGTAACAAAATGTGGTTTATTAAAAAGAAATTATTTATGCTGCTCGATAAAATATTAACTTTTGTAAGGTTATTTTAATTGTCCAAGTATGCATTGGCAAATTTCTAAAAAAATACACTTAAAAGCTAAATAAAATTCTGGATGATAGAGAGTTAAAATTACTTTTAGGCGGTCGTTTATTTAATCGGTAGAACGTGTGTTGTTTTTCGAGTAAAAAGAATAGAGGGTAGCTTGTCTTTTGTAACAGGTATGAAACAGAGGACATGAGGCATTATTGAACATTATCAGAGCTCGAGTTAAGATAGAGCTCAAGAGAGTGGGAAATGCTGTACTGTTTGTGCGCGGCCCTGCGAGGTCTCTGACCGCTCGTCCGCGCCTCTCAACACACCGAGTTCAGTAAGAGAGATAGTTAGATAGAGAAAGAGAGAGATAGACAGGCAGACGAATGAGGGAAAAGGAGAAAGAGCAATCTTGTCTACAGTCTTATATCTATAGACCTGTATACAGATGCTCAAGTAAGCGCGTACGTCTCAGCAACTCTATGTGTTTAATTTTTTTCCTCTTTTTTAACACTAATTTCCGTCTTATTAAAAGTTATTACTAAATTATGAAATTTCTCTAAAACATCGTCCTTTATAAGTTAAGGTAAATTTGGAAATTAATATTATTTTTATAAATTTAAGTTATTATAAATATTATATACTCTTAAATATCTATCATTTACTAAAGGTCAAATATATTTTTATCATTTTAAAAGTTTTTCAATTGCTTTTTAATAAAAAATTAAGTTAAACAATTCTTAAAAGAACATCAGTATTAGGTCAATTTTCATACATACGTAGCTATTCTATAATTTTTATTAAGGTTTTTTTTTTCAAATAAACCAAAAAAAAAGAAATTAAAATTATAGAAATAAAAATATGCAAATAGAAAATTGACAACTGTAAAATATAATAAGTTAATTAAAATTACAGTATACTTAAAAATAAAAATTTCATATTTATCGTAAAAATTGCATGGCCTATTGTTCAAGATTATATTAAGTCAATCTTTTAAGGTTCTAAGTTATACATTTCATCTTTATATAACATCATATGATCTCACACTAATATTAACCAATACAATATAATATCTTAAATTGTTCGAATATTAGTTACTATTAATGTATAACGGGTATTAAAATATGTTTATGACACCAAATATTGTCTGGTCTCGATAATAAAATTCAATTATTTCTATTATTCTTATACTTATTTTTTTACTTAATAAGTTGATTGTAAAAGTTATTACATAATGGTCAAAGTTTAAATTTTATTAAACAAATATTTAATAGGAAGTAATATCCAAGTAACAATAGGTATTGAAAATCTACTACACAATTTGATTATACAGATTAATAAAAGATTATACAAAAATTAAGCATTCTTTATAAATATGATATTTTTAAGAGTAACATTTATACATATCGCGATTTTAGATGACCATGTCAATGAAAATGATGCCGAAAATGATTGTCATTGAGGCAACAGTGACAATGATGAAAATAAAATAGTGCTGTAGCACCCTCGTAAATTGCTTTAGTCTTGTTAGACTTTTACAACGGAATCACGGTATTGGTCATATAAAATAGCATACAATTATTCCAGACAACTATACATAAATTCTGAGTATAATGGTTAATTGTATATACATCCAAGTAGAATTTTAAAATTACTATAAAAAAGATTCAGTAAATTTCAATAATTAATTGACTCTGCTATTATGTTAATTATCAATCGTACTTGACTATAAAGGTGATTTATAAATTAAATTAAATTTCTTATAAAAATTACCAACGTTCTATTATATATTATATATATACTTAATAGTCGTTCAAATCTATTAAGTAGTACATGTGTGATACGGTAAGACTTACACGTGTAATATATATACAATGGCTAATGCTTTCAACCTGTTATTTCGAACTTCAAAATTTAAGCATTGATTTGAATACAGTACTTTTTAAACTATTGTTTAAATTTTCAAATATTTAAGAAATATAATAACGTTTAAATATTTTAGACCTTTTAAATTAATAAGTATTTAATAAGATTTATATATAGTTATGCCCTTAAATATTGAATAAATAATTTTTATAAAATTATTGTTATTTTTTGTGGGTAAACGTACATGTAAGTATATAATGAGTGTCCGTGTGCCTATAAAACGATTAAGACAATGCATATAAATCATTAGTTTGCTTTGGATGTAAGACAGCTTAAATAATATTGTAATAAGAAAGAAAATGATGATTAAGAAAGATAAAAATAGGAAAAGGGTGAATGAAAAAAATGGTTACGCAAGAGAGCTGCTTTAAAAACCTGCGAATAGGAGGCTAGCGTTTAAAATACACATTGGTCGAGAAGCTAGCTTCTCTCTCTCTCTCTCTCCGTCTTTCTCTTTTTATCTCTCTCTCTCTCTCTTTCTTTCACTCTCGCTCTCTCTCTCTCTCTATCTCTCTCTCTCTTTCTTTCTTTTACTCTCTTTCTCTGTATGGATAGCTGAGCTCTTTGCACTAAGGCTTTGCTGGTGCATTGACCGCGGTTGACCACACGTCATCAAAAGACGGACGTCATGTTGCCGGCATTTCACTGTTACTCTACGTCACATTTGGCTGAACCCCTAAGATTTGCTGACATGCTCCTGATACTTTCACCACTCATTTGAAACTACTTCATGTATTTCTACTTTTGGTCCTATTCTAAATTATTCTTACTTTCAGTCCCTCTTTTCTCCCTTTATTATTCTATCATTTCCACATTCACGAGCATGCGGGTGTCAACTAATGGCTACTTAAATACATATTTGTATAAACTTTGTGTTGATAATTGTATTTCCTCAAGTTCTTTTATCGAATTGCAAATATTGCCAATATATTTAGATTATATGTTATTACATCATACAAGTGCGAAGATGCATGAAAATATTTTTATATAAATAACATCCACGTTATGTATATTATTTATTATTGTAGCTATTATTTCTTCTTAATTTTATATCTTATAATTTTATAAGATATTAAATCACTTATTATAAATTAATAACACAATAGCTTTTATAATTATTAGTTTTAATTTTTTTTTAATTATTGTAAAAAAAATTACATACTTTTAAGATTTGTATATTACATATAACTAATATTAGATAGTATACTTGCTATAGTGACATTATTATGTCACCTTTCATTGAATTATCTGCAAACTACATTATGAGTTTCATAGTATGACTTAATTAAGACATATTTTGTAAAAAAAATAATGTAAAATAAAATTTAATGTTCTAAAAATATTATAAACTGTTCATTTTTAAATATTAGGTATTTACATGCAAAGAGGGAATTTTTATGAGTTGTTTGTTAAAAATACTCAAATATAAAGTGAAAGAACAATATTCAGAATGATACACAAATTTACCTAACGTAATACTTATTCAGTAAAGTAATAACACATAGTATAGGCTTGATATACTGTAAGTCATAAGTACACAATTTTATATTAGTATATATTGAAAATACAGCAATTGCATATCTTGCAATACACTTGAATTTGCTTGTGTGCACTCAATTTAAGCAATCCCATTACATCGCTCGAGAAAGTAAGTTTTTGCTACAACTTTCTCTGGTGAGTGAGTGAATGAACGAGTGAGCACGGGTCACTGGGCATCGGCCTTTCCACTCTCTTTCTCTCTCTCTCTCTCTCCCTAATGCTCTTGATCTTCACTAATGTCCATAAAACGCTATTTGTCTCGTTGAATTTTTGGTTTACATTCTTGATCCACATATGAATTATAATATGCCATTAGAAGAATTGTAGTCATAAATTAAAAGACTCTAAATATATTAATTTTGAGCAAGAAAAAAAACAAAAAATATATATTTAACACGAGGGTTTATATGTCCTTTACACAAATGACTGATTCACTATTAATTTTTTTTTTATTGACGTAATCAAAGACTAGTAAAAAGATTGTATTTATTTGAGCTATTATTACAGTATATAAAAAACATTTATTTACCTTAAATAACACACACTACAAATTGTTTCCTTTGAATATTAAAATTTAAGGAAATGGAAAAAAGTACATTTAAACCATTAATACTAAACTCTGACTTAACTACTTCCGATAAAAATCTACATGGTCAAATTTTATGCGAGAATAAGACTTGTTAAAACATCTTTTATTTATATTAATTATCCACCAAATGGTATAAATGCGTTTACATTATATTTTACTCTAGATCAGCATATTTAATTTTATTAAAATCTTTTAAGATAAATTATAAATAGAAAAATACTAATTATATTATAACAAGCTGTTTTAGTAAAAGCTGCATAAAAAATGAATATTATTTTATCTATATAAAACATTAATTACTGCATTGATTTTTATATTGAGACTATAAGCTGAATTAATATTGTTATTCAATATAAAATTACTATAGTAACTATAATAAAAATTCAATACATTATGTCTAAAGTATTATTAAATGTACATTTTACAAAAAAAGCTGAAAAATTATGAATTTATCAAAAAAATTAATTAATTGAAATTTACAAAGATATGTTGTAGAGAAGATAATTAAGTAAAAAAGTCAAAGTAAAAAACAGTTTTAAATTTGTATAATATCAAAAAGGGTTAAAAAATACAAGATTATGGTTAATTTTACCTAAATTTTTTAAAATCCTAATTATAAATTATAACATTTTGTTTAAATTCTTATGTTGTCAGGATATATTTAAAAAAAATTTTTAATAAAATTGAAAAAAGTAAGTCAAATTAATAAATATTAAAAAATATTGATATATTAAAAAAATATAGTAGTCAATGGTCTGGTTTATTTTTACGCAGTGTAAAAAATTAAAAGTTTATTTTTTAAATTCAGTTCATTGTTAAAGTATTGTAAATTTTATCATTATAAAAAAAATATAACTTTTTGTTTTTTTATTATACATCTAGAGTTTCAAATGTAAAAAAAACATAATAAATTCAATTTCAAAAGTAATATTTTAATAAAGATTGCGAAGTTGAATGTATGTATACACATACATCTATGTTTAAAATTTCCATATACATTATTATATTTTATTCTGAAAATACGTTTTCTCTTTATAGACTGGAAACTTTAATTATTAATTAGCCACAAAGTAAAATTTTTTAAATGAATCTAAAAGAAAATAAATTTATTGAAATTGGGAACTCTAAAGAAATAATGTATAGAATAGAGAAGATTAAAAATTTTTGAGAATTTTAAATGATTTTATAAAAGAAACCCTAGTCACTTCAAATGTCTAATATTACCTAAAATTTATACATTCACTTTGTCAATCTTACATTTTCAATCAGCTTAAGTAAAAGAAACTTGTGTTAGTTCATACGACAAATGCGTAAGAACATTTGCTTGCACAAGTACAAGCGCCCTTGTATGTCATACCAGATATATTTATATATATATGAGCATGTAAAGGTATACAATTATTAATCACCACATTATTACACTGAGTAATAACATATTTATGCGTGATTGTAAGTGCGTTTGCTTATACATGTGGATATGATTTTCTAAATTTTAATATATTGTACATGTTGCATGTATATGTGTGTATGTGTTTGTACACACACACAAACACACACACCCAAATGTAAGTGAAAGTGCGAGTGACGTTAAAGTTGAGGTTGAGTAGAGAGTGGAGGTGTCGTTGTTATATATGTCAGGGTTTGCGTCGATGCCATACGGTGAATGACCTTGACTGCCGAGGCGGTCGGCGTAACGTCTCTATATCACTGGGTGAAGGAGAGACTTCAGGGTCGGAGAGCTGATCACTCGACTGGGACTATGGCTGAACTTGTTAAAGCAAGCCACTGGAACAGTTCGATAATCAAAACTCAGAAAAAAAAATTAAAATGATATATTTTTAATCAATAGCAAACTTTTTAGTTACTAATGAACGTTATTTTAATTTGTAAAAATTATAAATTACAATTATCAAGTGCAATATTACCTCTATTTAATCTGGTAATAGAACAAAAATTATATATTTATCCTTTAATGATTACAGTTTTAATTATGATAACCTTCTATCATACAGGACACGCATTTTTACGACCTTATTTTTGATATGAGACAAAACACCAAATACTAAATATTACATCATTCGTTGATAATATATTAAAAATTTTACTTTTCGCCTTAATATTGAGTTTTCCAGGGTGTTAGTTTATAAAGAAGCTTAGGTATTATAATTTTATTCATTTGTAAGCGTTTTTTAATATGATTTTTGCTCGATTACAGTGACATTTTTTTTTATTAATTATCGTAATATATAGCAGAAGAAAATTTGAATGTTTTAATCAAGTACAAAAAATACAACAATTAATTGTATAAATGTAATATTCTAACGTAAATGAGAATTATAATTAAAATTCTACTGCGATAGAAGTTAGTTGTATATAATTTCTAAAGAAGGGAATAATACGTTAAGTAAAAAAAATTGATAATGGTTTAGAAACATGAAATAAATAATAATAAAACGAGTGAGTCTAAATAATGGATGAAAAATTTTACTGATGTAATTTTTTTGAGATATTATAATTTGAATGAAATAGTATTTTCAAACAGCCAATTAATCTTACTTAATTATATACAGCACACAAACCTATCGATTTTACAAGGATAAACAAAACATGAGCTTCGAATAAACCAAGCGTTCGTAAAATTCGATTCATCGAAACTGAACGACGAAGAACCATGAACTTTCTCTTGTTGAATTTATATTGGGAATACATCTAACCCTCTGTCTATAGATAGAAAAACTTAGATAGAAGAAAAAGGTATTGTGTACATTTACTTGTAATTCTTTTCGTACTATAGATTATATTGAGTAGTAAATTAATTGGTGTTATTAAAATTAATTAAACTTTAGGATAATTATTTGTTTGAGCGACTAATTTAATTTGTGGTCACTCGGTTGGTTAAATTTGTTCGAATCTCTGCAAATCCGTCAAGTCCGCATATGACTGACAAACATAGTTATTGCTTCGTGCAGAAAACAAATCATTTCGAAAGCGAATAAAAACGTAGCAATGACTCGAATTGTGCGCTTTAAAGTTACGCAATAATACAATCGCACATTCGATCACTAAAAAGTAAAAAACTAAAAATAATTGAAACGAGGTAAATAGAGGAATGATATCGGGAAACAGTGAGAGATGAGACGGAAGAAAAAAGGAAGATAGCGCAATAAATATAAGAATTGAGTAAACATAGAAAAAAATCAGGAAAATGATTATTGAAGGAAAATGTTGCATGAAAATCATAGATTTATAACTGGAAATGATGATATTTAAAGTAAAAGATGAAATGTGAAAAGGTTCAGGAATCACTGGTTCGCTCGAACGAGTAAGAGTTAAAACGCTCGTGGGGCTTCTCGATTCTCGAGTCTACGACGCATAGCATCGCTGGCCATGGCTATGGCCTTAGGTTCCCCTCCCGCGCAAGTTCGCACGAGAAAAGCGAGAGAGCAACTCCGCTGCAACTAGAGAGGGAGAGTGCCTCTGAGCTAGGATAGCGCTAGGCTAGGCAAAGCCAGCCGCCGCTTTTGCACCTTCAGTCTGGGGATCGCGCTTCTCGGAGGACGTTCACCGCTTCATTTATACCGGCACACGCAAATGCACATCGCTGTTTTCACCCCTCATACTCATAGCCAGCGCATCTATTGAATAACGCGAAAGTATACAATAGTGCGCGTCGAGTAGTACGACTATCGGGAACAGTATTGCTGGACAAATGCAAATGAAAGAGTGATGCAAGCCACTGCTGCGACTACTGCTTCGATGCTGTGTTGTAACCTCGATCGCGCCTGCACGTGTCTACAAGTCACGCAAGTGCAGAGAGACCAAGTGTGCAAAAACAATCGCCATTGGTGTTTCTTTGTTTCGGCAATTGTTTAGTCGTGTGCCCAGCTCTTCTCCGTTCCTTTCGGACAACAAGAGCCACTTGTTTGACAAATTAGTGCGCGAGTGCAAGCGTTCTTCCTTCGTTCACTGCTCGTTATTTCACGCTCTGTATTTTCTTTACTATCGTGCCTTCCTCTTTGTATTGAAAGTCTTGTGAGACGAGTCTTCTTTTTCTTAAAGCTTGTTTGTTTATCAGCTTTTTATTTCTAGTACTTCCTTCTATCGAACCTCATAGATCTACCGATCAACTAAGGATTGCACTATAAAAACCGATATCAGAAGAAAAAAATACATTTTACGAATTTCGAGGTGAGCGCAACCAAATAATTTATACAACAACTTTACTTTAAAATTTTTTTTTAAAATCAATTGAATTAAATACCTTTTGAGACTTGTAATAAGTCAATATAATTTACTTTTGCTGAAAAAATGCCAAGTATCGTTTATTGAACAATTAAATTAATGCTATATTTATTATACTAATAACCTCATATACTTTAATTTATACATAAAAATCAAGTATAAACTTTTTTACAACTTAATAATGTTTTATGCTTGATTCAGCCCTTTTAAATAATGAAACAAAAATTTTAGTTTCTAATTAAAGTGGTAGTGTATTTCTACTTTTGGAAACTGATGTCAACGCAAGTTCAACTCATTCGAAATATGTATGATAATATTATAGTTTCTCAATTTTATTTCGTAGAAAAAATTGATGAGATATTTGGGTATCTTGCAATCATGAGTTAATCGATGTTGTCCTTGAAAGCTGCGAACCATAAGTTACGACGACAAGAGTTTGCTAACTACCATTGCACTACACTCCATTCAATTGTTCATTTCCTTTATGTTTACCGAACTCCATCTTTTTTTCCTTTATTTATTATAATTAATACGAAATGTAAAAGCGAAGGTAGAATGTTAACAACGCGGATATAGTAATATATTTATTTGCAAGGAATCTGCAGAAGAAGTGGCGAAAACAACACGTGTATTTTTGGCTTAAGTTAACCTTCGCACTTCAAAATCCTTCTCATCCGCTCCCTCACTCAATGTGGATCTATTATTTTATTTCACATGTAATATATATCATTTGTTATTTATATGCTTCTTTTAATAATTCTCGATACATAATATTAATCTCTTCCGCTGTTATTTCTATGTAATAATGATTCCTTTGCAAATTACCAAGATTGTATCAGTACCTTAGTCGTCTGCTCCTAGTACTTCAATTATAGACAAATAATCTTGAGCTAAAATTCCAAATTATTATTTTATTATTATTATCATTTTATATATTATCAGGTTAAATTATTTCTTATTATTCACATTATGTGCTTACTTACTTTTTTAATATCCAATTGTAAAATTTAAATAAACAAAATGAAATTCTTATCTGACTTCTATCAAACATCTCTTATAAATGTATGTCTGCTTATAAGTTCCCCGTTTTTTCTTTTAAAGGTAAATCCTTGAGCTATGTGTATACTTCGTAAAAGCAAATGACCTTACTAAAAATGCCTTCGCAAATATCACGTACTAAAAATTACTAGATTTTGCAAACAAATTTTTATACTGTCTGATTATTTGAATAAATTGTTTCAAATATAAAATAATAATACTTCATTTAACTGCAGTACATATTTTATGTATTTTATATAATACTTATAATTGTTGTCGTTTTTTTATATAATTATAAAATATTTTTTACGTCAAATTTATTTCTAGTTTGTAATATATAGTAAAACTATATAGTTATTTAAAAGTTTAACAAACCCCTACAAATAATTTTTATACTTATATTAAAACTTATATTACTTATATTAAAATTATAAGTTATTAATTTTAGGGAAACTTACGGTTTTTTTACTGCAACGTAAGATGTAATGTATCACAAGTATGAGGAGTTTTTTCGTCCTTAATGATCCTAGTAAAAAGATAATTCATAAACTTGGTCTTATAGCTTTTATAAAAAGGACCAGTAAATCCTTTTCTAACTCGTCAGAAAATTAACTAAAAAAGGGCGACAGAAAAAATCTAAAGCTAAGAAAAGAAGGAAATATTTCCCTGGAAAAAGCCGGTCATGGACTTGCTGGTCACTTGTTATCAAGGACCAATTGCAATCATATATTTACGTATTTTACGAAAAATTGCTCCTTACTCCCATGAGATGGCCATTAAAAATCTTTAATTCTTTTTTTATACAGTAAATTATTACTTTACAGTGATACTAAAGTTTTTATATTTATAGTGTTTCATTTATAATTTAAAATTTATAAAATATAAAAAACATTAATGAAATAAGAATGTTACAAATATATAATTTTACTACACGTCATTAAATAATGAGACAAATTACGATCAACTGGGAGTAATTTTTATAATTTGATTGAAAAGTGGCTTTTAATACAAAATTTGACAACAGAAACATGTCTATAACCTGTAAAACCTAAGTTGATAGTATTTTGTTATCTTTAAAATATTCCCTGACATTGAAATGTATGCACATTACTGCATTCGATTCTACTTATCATTAAGCAAGTATAGAGACCTTAACTTTGGTACATGACGGCAATACTGTATATAAAACAAGAAGCAAGGTTAAAACGACTTTGCACAATCACCCGGTAAACTTATATTTCTAAATAAAATGGTCGTTTTTACTGAACAGCTGTTCAGTTGTAACTTACTTAACTGATCGATTAATTTCAAATATAATATACTCAGTACTTAGTATATACATCAGTAAATATCCTTTGCAATTTAATTAGTGATATCCTTGAAAATTATCAATTTTACGAATTATGTGTAGGGAACATGTATAGTTAATATAAGTCCAAGATAAGACGTAGATACCAATCTTTTTTAACAGCTTTTTAAGGATCCTTGAAATTTCGAAAATTGTAAAACAAAATCCAAAGCGCGTTCTCTTGCATCATATTAGTGCCGCGGCGAATCGGTAGATCGACACATTGGCATATTACTTTTCAATAACAGGAAGAAGTTACTTCATTTGCACTTGTAAACGAAATATCACAATCGTTTATGAAGTTGATTATTACACCTGATTTTAGTGATGCGATGATATTTGTACAGAGAAAAAATATAATAATTGAATATCGAATAAGTTGTTTTATCTACACTTTAAAAGAAAATATTTAAATTGCTTAGAACAAAGCGTCAAGTAATACATCACGTGCCAATTGCGCGTGGGTCGAGGACAAGCCTACCGCGGCCTATCGTTTCTTATCTTGGTACAGTAGTTAATGTGAAATATTCTTTATTCAACTTCGCGTTAGTAATTTAATTATATATAAGTGTAATTTATTAAAATAAATTAAACCTGATTTTAAATAATTACAAGCAAATATTATATTGCATTTTATATTTGATCACATGTAAACTCATACTTATTATTTTTCCAAATACTTACCCGTTTGCATAAAAAAAATCAACATTTTCTTTTGTATTTCAAAATTGTAATAACTAATTTTTTAACAGATTACGTCGTAAGTATTAAAATAACTGTACAATTTTTTCTTGTAAAAATTGATTCATAAAAAAAAAAATTTTAACAATAAACAATTGCATATCTAATTTCAATTTGCTTTAACTGTACGATTTTTATGTTAAAATAAAGTTTAAGTTTTAATTTATAGAAACAATAAGGTAGAATAATAGACAAAATTTTAAACATGTATTTATAATTGCCAAGCACTTTTTTAAAATAACTTTAAATATGCCTTAAACAAAGAGAAAAAATTGTGTATTAGATAAATATACTTAAATAATACAAATAAATAAATAAATTGATACAATTAAATTTTATGAGTGTGTAGCAATTTAAGTAGCAATTTTGTAGTAAATTTGAAGTTAAGCATTGATTAAATTCACAATCATATATATATATATCTTAAAAAAAAAAACATGAAAACTGTTTTTTTGTATCACAATAACTCTGCGCTTTTCAGATTTGGAGAAAAATAGAATATATATATATATATATATATATATATATATATATGCCCACATATCCACACACATATAAATTATGTAATAGTTAATTTTAAATAACATAAATAAGACATAAAAATCATTAACAGTTTTATAAATCTTACTAAAATTTTGATAAACATTTATATTATTGAATTAAAGCTATTTCTATTAATTTGTTCTATTATAAAATATTCAAAAACTTTTTGTAAAGTAATGCTTATTGAACTTACAAAGCCTTGGTATTCCATTGTAGAAAATTTTAATAAATTTTATTAATGTGTCTAACATGATGAAATCAAAAGTAAACCTTATTTTATTGCAATATTGTTAAAATTAAAAAAAAAATTTAGAAAAAATATTTATAAATGTTTTTGTAGTAAAAATAGAATTTATTTTTATATTTTTGAAAAAAGGTACTTAGTTTCTTGTACGAATCCGATTGCTTCTTATCATTTTCTACTTTTAAACTTCAATATTACAATCTTATTTTTGAGCGTCTTTCTTTTTTTTTCAATAAGAGATATGTTTCTGGTACTTTTTAATTTCTAGTCGTTATAAACACAACGGTGCAAGTGACGTCTAACTTGTCATACTAGTCCAACGTCATTCGACGCGCAATAGCGGAAGGCTACGTTTAGAAGGCCAGAGAAGGCCGCTCACTGTTTTTCGCTTTTTGCTGTTACCTACTCACAACTAATCAAAGATACAGAAAATTGATCATCACTAAAATATTTAAAAATTTTTTCAAGTTCATTTTGAGTATCATTTTGAAATATGTTATTATTAATTTTCAAATATCAATGTATATAACGAAGTATAGATAATATGATGTACAGAATAATTAACAGTTGTGTCACATTATATTAACTATAATTTGTTATATAATTATTTTAATAAAAGTTTAGAAAATACGAATATAATGAAGATATTATCCTACTTCTTCCATTTTTTTTAAAATTTTTATATTGATTTTTATACGGCGATTATAAATTAAACATCAATTGTGCGATTTAACTTATCATTTGATTCAAAAACCATATAAAAAATCTTAATTAAAAATTTTCCTAATCAATTGTAAAATAATGTAGGTGTAAATCATCTTCTTAAAAAAAAAATGTTAATGATTATAAATCATAATAATATTAATTATAGCGATAATGGGTGAGACGAGAAGAAATAAAAACAATAAATAACTAAATATCTTGGTTTGATTATTTTGTTTAGATATATAACGCAGCTGCTTTGATTAGATTGGGTTAAATGGTAGATTAATTGATTAGTAGAAGACAGAAAAAGATACGTAGAAGATTTTTACTTTGGTTGTAGCACAAATCAAGGCCCTTGTTTACTTTGAAGGTCCCATATGAGTCAAGCTTATTATCTTCGGTATTTTATACATGCGTATTCGTTTGTTATGAGCGAGGTGAACAGGCATAAAAAGACAGAAAAATAAGTAAAACACAAGAGATAAATTAAGAGTGGGATAGATGTAGGAAAAGAAGATTGAACGTTTTTATTTTTTATACTTCTTTTTCTTTTTCTTATGCCTGTACAATTTTTGCAAAAGTATGTTGTTACAAGCAAGAATTTCAATTTACTATTCTTTACATATGTATGAGAGTGTATACTTGTGCCCAGACTAACTCGCTTTAAAATAATAGTACGTCGATTTAAAAATTGCTATTAAAAAAATTATAAAAATTTTGTTGACCTTCTATGTTTAAGTATTTTAGTATACATTAATAAAAAGTTCCAGACCGTAATAAATTAAATATATTCTGTAGAGAAAGTATTAACTCAGTCATTAATACAATTAAACCTAGTGCATAATATCACATAGTTTAATCTATGATATTTTCAAAAAAAGCAATCTATTGAAGGATTAATAATGAAATGAATATTGAATATATTTATTAAAATAAGAATTAGAATATAATTAGTACAGAAAGGTGAATAGAATAAAAATATAGAAATATTTAAAAGTAATATAGTGCAAATTTAATTACATAACAATTGTCTAATGTTAAGAAATACGTTATGTTAAAGAATCTATTTATTTCGTCGAATATAAAAACAACAATTAGATACACTTATACAAATACTTATGACTGTGATTACATTCTGCATGTATGCATATATATATATTTGTAGTTGCAATATTGAGGACTATACTTTAGCATACCTACATCTCAGGGACATTCAATAGTTTATTTTCAATACGTTAAAGATTTGATCACCTACAATTAACGAAGAATTTTTAATACCTTAAATTTTAATAGAAAAATAATGAACTTTATAAAAATTTAAAACATAAACATGTGCATTTATTTTCGTGTTTGATACTCTAAATTCAATTTATACATTTTACTATTGGATTTTTTTCCTCAATTATTTTAAAAGTTTCTATTAAAAACACATGGTCTGTCTGATTATCTTTTTTTATTCTTTTTTTTTTTAATTAAGTCCTATTCAAATGATCAATCGCTCACTAATTTTCTCTATCAATTTTTATTTTCATATTTATATATTAATGATGACGGGATCGTCGCTCTACTAATAGCTCTTGTTGATCAATCTACGCGGAAAATTATTTTTAGATCGATTTGCTCGCAACGTCCTTGTCATGGAAATACCACTCGCACGTGTCACGAAATTCTCTTATTCGAATTATTTACCTACAATTTATTGTACAGCAGCTTGTATTTATTCCGTGTTGATTACAAAAAATAGTAAATATAAAAACTAACCAATATTAAAAATTAAACAAACTATTGCTCTAAATAATTTGCTTTATTTCAAAGTATTTTGGTTACCAATATTATTATACGTGTTTAAAATGGAAAACTCTACTTTAGATTTAATATTTCAATATCTTATGTGATCGAGTTTGATAAATATTTAATTTACCTAAAATACTTTAATATAAATAATGAATTAAAAAAACTACTTTCACTTATTTATTTTAAAAAATATGTAATATATATTAAAAATATTTAATATCGAATAATTTTTTTTGCGAAAATCTGCAATATTAGTTGAATAATATTTTATTTTGCCAGATGCTAGTTTTATGGAATTAAAATGTGCATTTTTATCACATTAATCTGGTAATAGATAATATCACGATTACGTTATAGTTTTTGAACAATAAATTTAAATTGTTTTGTTTAAGCAAATAATCTAAATAGATCAATTTTATGCTTAAATAAAATTAAATTTATTGCATTACTCGTTGAACTTTTTTTATGTGTCCATCAAAAAAATAAACATATTGCTAATATATTTATATTAGTACGAAATTGATGTTATGCAAATACTTCATAAAAACCTTGAAACGTATGAAATATGTATTAAGTCTTGTAATATTTATAAATAATAAAAGTTTAAGTATAATTTACTTAAATTATAAATATTGTATATTTTCAGTACTTTTTTTTTAATAAAATTTTTTTTAAATATCTATGAATATGTAGTTTTCAATTTTCAAAATAAATAGTTCGAATTAAAAATAAACGTACATTTATAATAATTTAATAAACCAATTTTTAACTAAAAATGATTGAAGTTCTTTTTATGAAACTTTCTTCAGTCTTTTTATAGTCTTTTTTTAAATTATATTATTATGATAAAAATACTTAAATTTTCTACAAAAATTTTACACATTTTATAACTTCAATACATAAAGTTTTTATTTAAATTGTTTAGAATTCAAAATTTCTTAACAGACAAAATACTTACAGAACTTTCAATGATAATTTATATGTATGTACGAGGAAGAGATCGTGTAAGTATATATCTATGTATACAATATCTGCATACAGATTACGACTATTGAACTTATTACAGATTAATACTTACTACAGATTACGATTATTGACCTTATTTTAATACAATTAAGATCTATGTTACATAGTTTTCATGTCTCTTATTTTTAAATAAAATAAGAAATATTAGAAGCACGAAAACGTGTAAAGTTAACGTTAATTATATTCAATTTAACACCAAATTTATATATTTTAAAAATAAAGGATTGAGAGCTTAAAAAATTGTAGAAGATACATCCTAATTATGCACATTTTTTTTTAATGTAACACAATAAATAAAGTACCTGTATATGTAATTACATAGATTTCAGAAAATGTAGATAGAAAATAACGGAACATTATATACAATATTAAATTTTATTTAATTGGAATTTATGAAGTAGTTTCTTTTATATGTTTGGTATTAAAGTAGTTCTTAAGTTTTAAACACTTTTTTTATACAAGAACTACAATCATTTTTTCTACTGTCAATTTTTTATTCTATTTCTTCTTATTATTACTATAACTCTATTTTCTTTTATTTTAATTAATACAATTACTTATTACTATTAATATTAATTTTATAGCTCAATAAAGCGTTAAAAATTTATTTATATTATTATCAAATAGACTAATGGTCATTTTTAATTTAATTTGTATACAGTATAAAAAAAATGTCTGTATTTTTTAATTTTCTTACACGATTAATTATTTATATTTCATATTTTAATAACATTAAATAAGAACGGTAACACAGCAAAATTATTTATAAAATAAGAATCAAATATACGAATGAGCAATATTATTGATTGCCTTTTTAGTAAATTATAAAAAAATTATAATAAATAAAACATTAAATAATTTGGTAATAAAATAAAATTTTTTTTAGAGAATTATCACGGGAAAGTCAGCAAGTATAAAGTATAAGGTTATGAGTACATTAACCTCTGTAGTACTTATAGAGGTTTACTGAATGTGTATGTAGTTAGTGTAGAAAAGAGTGAACTTTCTCCTAGTCTCAAGCGAAAGTGAGAGGGCCCCCACGCAGAAACTGCAACTGGTCCTTTACTTCTAAAATGTCTGGCAACTTTCACTCAATAATACGATTAGATATACTTTCGCAAGAGGAAATAAGAAACAAAAAAGTAGAAAAAATAACAAGTTTCTGTCTTGAAATCAATATTTTATGATTAAGTAGGATGCAAAATCGTATCCATTTAACATAGATTGAATTTTCATTTTTTTGGTTTCTTATTTTAACAATAAGATTTTCAGTGAAAAATACTTAATATTTATGTAACATACTAATTAATTATTTTTCATTTTTTCCCTTGAAAAAAATTATTTTATTTTTAATAATAATGTACGAGGTTATATTAAAAATTTTTATGTTAGATTCTAAACGTATTTTGTAGTAATTTTTATAAGTGCTACATGTTCTGAATTTTTTCTAAAATTATTAAAGAAAATTTAAAATAATAATAAAAATTTTACATGGATTAGTAAAATCAAATTTTGGTTACCACGATGAGTTGAATAATAACTGTTTTTTCAATATGAAGTTAAATAATAATTTAACGAGAATAAATATTTAATGAGAAGATTTTAATTTTTATTTTTTATCTTCTTAATAAATATAATAACGTTGATAATGAAATACAATAAATTCAGCAAATTATATTGGTTTTCAGAGTTGTAATTAAAACTAAAATTTAATTTATCATACATAATTAATCATTTGCATTACTTTTAGTTAAATAACTTATGTTTTGTATTAACAATTGAATAAAATGAAACATTTTATTGACGATTTTTCAATGTTAAAGTAATTTTATTTTACGATAATATATTCTTATTTTTTATTTTAAAAAAAAAATACGGCAATTATTTTATGCGCAAGGAAAATTTTATTACAAATCTTTTAAAATTATTATTAGCTATAAATCTATTCATTAATTTTAATAATTAAAACTACTTGTTCGCCCCGTATTAACAACTGTGGAACATGTCTTTCCAAAAATTCTAATTTTCCATTACGTTGTTTTACAATAACTTTACACCCGATATCCATTATGCTCTGTTGTTGATGTACAGGACCTGAAAAAAATAATCATACGAGAAAAATTATTATTTATGTAAAATGCTATCGTCTTCAATGTAATCGTGTCATAGCAAAAAATAACATGCAAGCGTTAAAGAATTTTAATATTGCTAGTTTATTTATATTAAAATCTTATATTAAAAAATATTGAGTTTTTGATAAATTTCCCGTTAGGCACTTAATTTTAAAAATAAAAAAGATTCAAATTGCAATGTAAGTTTTATGTTTTGAACGAACATTATACACTACTGGAGTAATGAAATAATCTTACTCGTATTTTCGCGACATATTTTGAAAAATAACATAATTTTAATATATTGTAATTTATCTTTCAAATTTAGTTTTTTTTTTAAAAAACATTTTTCATCTAGTTAAATCGATCGATAATTTTTCACCACAGAAATTACAAACTGATTTTATAATAAATTTAGTTTTGATTAAACATTCATAAGGTAGGTTTTTATTGAACTGCAATAAAATTGCAGAATATATTGTCTAAAATAACCCTGAATATTTTTTGTGTAACTTTCTTACTCAATATTGTATGAATTTCAATGTTTTTATTCCATATTTTTACACTTTCATACCCAAACAATAGATTTTCAATTTATAATGAATTACAAATATTTATTGAATTCGCAAAGCTAAATAATACGTATATGTAGATATATATATATACATAGAGAGAGAGAGAGAGAGAGAGAGAGAGAGAGAAATTTTTTAAATGTACTCTATAGAATATAAAATGTTTCTAACTTTATACTACAGGCTTTTTTTATTGTCAATGAATATCTCAATTTCGAAGAATAATAATGATTGAATTTAATAATTAACAGATTAATTTTGCCGACGTTTCCAAGCTTATTGAAATACATTTCGGCATATTTGATAATATGGTCCATATTTCAAACTATCCTTCTTGGATTCACTTTCAAAACTCAAAATATTAAATCATTTATAATTCCTAAATAATTTTATACGTATAAATAATCTATGTCTTTAGCATATGGATTAACTTCTGTATACGATTATAATGTAAAAATAATTGCAATAAAATAACTTATAAATTCTTTAATTATAAATAATTCTGCCGAAAACTACATGTGAAAAGAGAAACTTCAGTATTCAACTTTTCACCAAAAAACGCTGCATAACTTAACCCTCAATTTTTTTTTCATTCTTATTCCATTCCAGATCATTGCCAAAGATTTATATACATACAGGTTTTCAATCATAGCAATACGTTTACCCAATATGCAACATACTTGCAAAATATGTTATCCGTCTCATATCATTCGCACGCACACGTAATACTTGGCAAAACATTTTTTAAGCATATAAAATAATTATAATCCGTAACTTTTTTTATTTAAAATTTTCTCACATAATAGTGAACTTACAGAATATGTATATAAAGTCTACATGCATGTTCTTTTAACGAAACGTATTTAAATGAGATACATGGTTAACAATTTATTAATTTAATGTTTTATGTTACATTTTTGACGCAATAATTATTAATGTACTTATAAATTAATTGTAAACTTATAACTTATTATCAACTGCTATTCCAACAGATTTATATATGTATATTTTTGTTTGTTATGAAATTCATAATATAAATTTAAAAAAAATTCAAGTATCTTATTGTGTAAAGTGAATTTGTATCAATGAACTAGAGCATTTTAATAATTACTCTACAGTAGATATTAAAAAATTCTAAGATCATTTTTCAAATCATTTCTATATAAACAAAAATATAAATAAATTAAACACAAATATTCAGCTATATTCGGATTTAAGGAAAACTTGTAAAAGTAAAAAGAAACTAAAATATAGGAAAAATCTACACGTGTGCACGTAATAATCAATACACAGGCAGCTCTTCAAGGCCGTTGGTTGGCATCACCAGTCACCGTCAGTTATACTAACATCACCTCTCCGTATCAACGACCTTTCCAGCCCCTTAATAGTTACGTCACTAGCATGCATAACTCTACTCTAAAACAGTGAACGCGCGTTCACGTAAGAGAGAAGCAAAATTTTCTGCGTATACATGTGAGAACAAATAGTATTAAATAAAATAAAATTATGTAATACATTTATATTAACCAATAGTATTTGTTGAACTAACTATGATGAAAAACATTATTATACAGTTATAAAATTGTTAAAAGATTAAAATCAATATAAAAAATTATTAATTTATTTTTTTTTACATTTGTCTTCTTTTGTGCTCTTTTGATATTTTCTATCTTAAATCAATGTAATAATCTACTTTATATTTATAATTTTTGAATCAGAATAATTAAATTAATTTTTTGGATCGGACTTACACTGATTTTAATCCAAACAATCTAGTAAGAAACGTATTTAATTATTATACCAGCGTACATGAATTATTTAGTATTATTATATCACAAAATAACTGAAAAATTTATTTGTACTTTTTTTTTATTAATTTAGTATTACAGTTTTTAAATAATCCAAGTTAAGAATGTATTATAACTCGTGCTTATAAAATTTATAGTAACCTTCTTAGAGATAAAGTTTTTTTTAATTTAGTTAAAAAAAATATTAGTTCGATTGGCATTATTATTAGATAATGATTAGATATATAGAAATAAATCAATACAAATTTAGAATGACAAGCAATGGTATCATATAATAATAATAATATAATAATAAAATAATTTTTAAAACTGAAAACAAATTAGACAATGAGTAGAAACAAGAATTCGTGTATTTGGCATCCAAATTAATACTAGCATAGATAATTAAGTGCGGTCTTTAATCCTTAATTTGTAAAGAGAAGGTTTCAGCACTAAATTATTTTTGAATTTTATTTCTTTTCTGTTTCGCTTATGCATATGCAGGCTCAAGTTCTATATTTCTAATTATTTTAAACGAAATTTTTTTCTTATATTATTAAAGTTCTTACTTTCCCTCTCAATGTACGTATCTCTCTGTCCCTTTCTATCAGGAATCAATCATTTTGAGAAATTAGAAATAAATGCACAGTTATATTATATTTGATACACAATTTACTAATATTTAATTTATTTTTATATTCAAAAATATTGTATTATATTTCATATTAATATTAAAAAACGATTATGAAATATATTTCAAAAAATATAATAAAAAATTTAGAGATTTTAAATAAGATTTAAGATTTTAAATTTTATTACAAACTAAAAATTTTATTTTTTTAGTATTTATATCTAAAATTTCTGAAGTTTTTACTTATAATTTTTCAAAGATTAGTATAGAATATTAATATAAACACTTTTTAAAAAAAACTACTTTATTATCTATAGTAACTGTAATATTTTATAATTTTTATATTTTATAATTTCAAGTAAATATTTTTGAATGAAAACATTTTTTAGTAAATTTTGAATATGTTAATAAAAATACATAATTATCGATAACTAGGCTTAAATGTGTCTTATTTTTTCAATTTAATTTTTTACAATAAACGCTTCGAAGAATATTTTAAATGTGAGTCAATATTTAAAAAAAAAATTTTAATTATCATCGTATACACATTGTACTCGGGCATATGATTAGTTAGCAAACTTTGATACACAAATGAAAAATATTATTAATAAACAGTTACAACTTTAAGTAATAAAAATATTGTAAATAATAAAAATCAATATTGATAAATAAAAAAGAAATAGAAAATTATATAATTTTTAAAAACAATAAATCAATTGAGCAATAAATTAAAATATATTCTGATACTATCAATATTTTCTGCATGAATTAAAATATATGTATTTTTTTTAATTAAATAGAATATAAATGTAATTTTTAATTTATCTTGTAGTTTTTCACTAAAAGTTTCATTTGAAATTACTCACAATACTATAGATAAAAAATTTGTACCTCATAGACTTTAGTATATTACTATACGAAGTACTCAATTATTAATGTTTATTTTAGGCATTCATTAACAAAAAAAAATATATTTTAACTAATTTAATACTTTTTTACTATTCGAATCAGTAGATTATTCTAAAAAAAAGCAAAAACTCTGAGGAAGTGGCAAAACAAAAATATATATACAACAGCATCGTTTTGATAACGGCATTGTTTTCAATTAGAGCGTATATTAATATATATGCCAAGGTTAGGTTTTGAATATTTTAAAGTCAATATATATCATTTCGCAATGTTTATAGAATAGGCCCTGAAGCCTTTTAATTTTATTTTTAATTTATTCCATACAAATTTTGAAAATCTCAAATTACAATAATAAAAATTCTACGAGTGGATTGGACAAAATTTTCTCATAAATTTTTGGTTAAGTAGTTTTGGATTTGTAGTCAAATATATACGTATCATTTCTATAACAAATAAAACAGTAAATAATGTGAAAACGTATTGGTTCTCCAATAAATGAAAGGTATATTATTTGGTTCATTTATAAGGAGTAAAAATCGTTAATGATCAGCCATGTATAGAACAAAAGTAAAAATACATTTTGTAACGTCTATAACGTCGGAATAAATATGATATGCAACAACAGTAATATTAAAAAATTAAAAATAAAGTAGTTAAAACGTATTTGAGTTTCATATAGATAAATGTTCTCGCGTAAATATAGAAAAAAAATTATTTAAATGGTGTAATAATTGCAATAATTCAAACTAAAAATGGTTTTAATCGTATTTATTTTCATGTATATCATACGATTTGTACAATTATATGTACACAAACTAATTCGTTTTAATAAGTATGTATTGTATACTTGAAAAGTGATTTTAAAAATATGTGATATCTTAGAAATAGATTAAGATTTAAAAGTAACATTAGTTTTTAATATAAAAATGTTTATTCCATAAAATTAAATATAAAAAACTATTATATTTTTAACATTTACAACTAATGGTCATAAAAGTACGAGGTATAACAATTTTAAATAAGAGACATAAATGTATAAAATACTAAGGAGATTAGTTTTTTTTTATATATCTGATAGAAGGTCATCTTACCCAAGGCCGGTGCTTTTCTCTTGACCTTTCTGCTCCAAAGCTCAAGGCAATCTTCGAGCGCGAGATTCCAATGTCTGTCGAAAGCAGCAACATAGGCCTCTATATGTCCTCTCAGACCACTCATATTTCTTGTGTACACCTGCTTTTAAAAAAAATTTCAGAGCTTTTAGATGTTAATCTTTAACTTAGCCCTTGTGATGGGTTGTAAATATCTAAAATTTACTAGTTCTTCAATTTTTGTTCAATAATGACAAATAAGAAATGATAGAGCACATTAAGTAGAAAACTTACATTCCTTAAAAAAGGCCAAAATTGTTTCAAAAAATATCAAGGTATAAAAAGTAAGACATTTCTAGAAAAAATGCTCTGTGAGAAAAAATTTACTACGAAACTGAATATTCAGCAACTTTATTACAAAATACAAATTCAAAGTATTAGTAAGAAAATATCGATAAAAGAGTAGTTGCTTTGTTGAATCAAGTATCAAGAATAATTGAAAGCATAGCTACACCCTCATTTACGGAAGTAGAATTTAATTTATCACCCGTTCCCTGTCCCTAATACAGCAAGGCTCTAACCAATACCTTTCATCTTAATGCGTAGCACATCCTTAAGCGCATATTGTATGATTCATTGTACATATTTTTATGTAATACTATTGGCATAATGAAATTCAATATTGGTAATAATTCCGACTACAATTCTTAATATTTATACAGGTTTTAAACTGATATAAAACCCATGCTTCATCTAATATTTAAATTATTCGAAAATTTTTTTCGTTAATTTTACATTTTGTTTCATTCATTTAAAAATTCAAAAAACAAACAGTAAGTAAACAAGAAATAATGTTAGCAGGCTTGCTGACCAGTAGAATTTAATCCTTGAGCATTTATTTGAAGGACAAAAATGCTTTATGTTAAGGGCAAAACAAGTGGCTTTGAATTATTTGACGAAGGCTGATGAGTCAGTTGAATGACACGAGAAATAACGTCATTATATGATTAAAGAATAGTATAACAAGCACTAATTTTTTAAAAAGTATAAGCTATTTTTACATTTTTCACATCTACTAATTTTTCATTAATTGTTATACTTTTTTTCTAAATCTATTTATGTTTCCATACTATTTTGCTTAAATTTTACAATTAAACACAATGATATAATTGCTTATATTATTAATAGATAATTTATCGCTAAGGTCATCAAAGTTGAATTTTCGAGGTTATAGTTTTTTTTCTAAATAATATAATTAGCCTCGTTATTGTATAAATAATATATGAATGAGCTATCTATAATATATTTTTTCGACCTCTCTATTGTATATAATATCACTCAAATTAATTGAGTAATACTGAAGAGTTTTCAACATATTTATTATAACTATTATTAGCACTTTTTTTAAATCGATTATTCAATACTTAAGAAAACATAAACTGCAAAAACTATATATAATTTTAATAATATTTTAAAACCATGTTTACTTCTGTAAAAGTAGTTTACTATTTTACCTTTTCATTATAATACAATTTTTTTTTTTTAGATTTTTGATTTTGCAAAAAAAAATTAAAACACAAAAATTAAAAATTAAAATATATCAATATAGAACTTCTAGCATTAACCCAGTAGTAATCTATGATTCATTTGTTCGAAAATAACAAATAATTTTAAATAATAAGATAAAAATAGATTTCTAAGAACTAATTATTCGATTATTTGCATAACATTTAACACCCAAATGAGATTTTTATATGGTAATGAAAACTAAGATTCTATATCATTAAAAACAAAAAAGAAAGAACTTGTATAAAAAGACATCATCAATTTATCTCAAATCCAAAAATTTGGATACCTAAACCTTGCCACAGCCCTGTATCTGTATTGTGATAAATATTATAAATCACTCAGTGAAAAAATTCTTCTTACTAAATCTAAAAACGCATTCATTGCCGTAGTTACGATCTTTGGCCTTTATTTAACGAAGTCATTTGTATCACAAAAACTTTAAAAAGTTTATTAAAATCATGTCAATAGGCTGCAACTTATCAAAACTAAAATAACATTTTATTTAGAATTACAAAAGCTACATATATTACCTTAACTCTTATTTTATCTTCCATATACTGGTAAAGAACAGCTAGTGGGCCAAGAGTCTTCTGCATTCTACTTATAACATTTTTTTTGGAAATCCTTTGATGTCTTTTGTCATTATTTGCTCTTACCGGTTCTGTAAATTTAATTTTTTAAAAACTCATTACAAAAAATGATTTCTACTTTGCTTATAGATTTATTATTTCAAAAATTTTAGAGATTATGTAATAATTATTGACGTAGTTTGATTAACTAATTCTATTTAAAGAAATACGTTTCACCTATTCAGTTAATTAATGTTTTTTTAAAAAGAGTCGTACAAAAAAACATCGTTATATGTTTGATGAAAATATTTATGGCTTACATTTTATTACTAAATTAAGAAATAATAATTAGATTATTCTTTTAATTATTTCACAATTATTAAAATATTTATTTTAATGAATGATAATCTGAGCATTATAACTTTTGTCTTTTTTTATTTATTCAAAACGTAACGCATATATATACATTTTTACTTTGTTCTTGTGTGCACATGTGTATGAAGGAAGCATTGATAATTGAAATTTACAACTTAAAATTTTTTAAAAATGATTTAATAATGGTTCGTCTATAAAAGCCTTTTTAAATTCATATTTACTTTTTTTACAAATAATAAATAAAAGTAATCATACAGTCAAATAACATAATAAAAGCCTTTTCTTCTTTTTTTATGAGTAAATCGTAGTCTATTTCGATCAATTATCGTCTGTGTCAAAACCACGTAATTTATATATATATATAAATATTGACTTTTTAAAGATAATGTTTACAAGTATGAATTTTTTTCCTTCTTTAATTTAGTATTAAATCAATGTAAATCTCTTACGTTTCTGTTTACTAGAGAAAATAAAGTAAGAAATACTTTAAAACATCAATCAAAATTAAGCTGCTAAGATTTTTATAAGTAATGAAATTAATAAACAGATTCAATCTACTACAAATTGGCTAATAGTTGGATTCTTATAATAAGCAGAAAGAATGATATTTCTAAATAAATAAATATCAGTAGATGTAACTTCTGTCTATAAATTAATACTTATATCGCTTGTTAACGTAAATTCAAAAATATACTACAGTAGAGAACGTAAGTATAATGCTCTCTCCCTACCATGCTGATCGGCTTTCTCCATTTCGTAAACTTTCATCTACTAGTGGCATAAAACTCCGTCGTAGCAACTATCGTTTCTTTACACCTTTTCTTATATTGCTTTCCGGAGAAAGATTCAGCACCTTTCAGCACTTTCACTATCATCAATATTATTCTATACACCACCACTCAATTCTCTGTTCTCTATTATTTCCTTTGAGTTTCTTTTATTATAAAAAAACCAATATAATTTAAAAATTTTTAACAGCATCAAAAGTGGTTTACAGTTTAAACATTAATCTTTATTTTTATGATTTGTCTTAAACGTATAATATAAATAATAATTTTCACACAACTGTATTAAATTAAAGCAAAGGAACATAGTAACATTTCCAAGAATAACATATATTTATATAATTGCATTAAAGGTTAAACATAATATGTGCACTGCTATATCTTAAAAAAAAATAATTGCATAACACTGTTAAAACAATAACTAAACCAACTATAACCGAACAACACTAACACATTTACCAGAATAAAATTTATGTTTCGATATTATAATAAAAATACAAAAGCAAAAAATTGTATTCTACTTCTTTCACATATTTCAATTTAAATAATAAACAGTAAAATATTTTATATTTTTAAAAATATGATCATAATTAAAAAATTATACAATTTTATATTAACAATTCAAAAGTATTTGTTTAACTACTTTTTTGGAAACTAATTCACAGTTTTAGTTATTAAGTCATTCAATGTACAGATAATATTTTATAATTATAATTAAAATATTTAGATCACGTTTTATTTTATTATTTTTTAAATTTATTTCAAACAAGTGTCCCTTAATATTGTTATATTTCATTGAGCGATTTTATTTAGTAATGAAAAATAAATATTTATTTTCAACTCTTATTAAAAAATATCAATACTTTTACGAAATCAGCATTTTTTCTTGTTTCTTATTAAGTAATAAATTCTTGTAGTTATAAACATAAACTTTACTAATGTTGATTGCATCACAAATTAGTACTTTAAATTTAAAAAGGATAGCAAGTATGTAACATTTTATTAAAAAAAAACAATTTTTTTAATACATTTTTAAAGTCTTCTGCTTGAGTAATACATGGAATATCATTTATGAAATTCAAAAGCCGAACTTTATATTTTTACTTAGCTTATAACTATTAACATTAATCGATATTAAAAACTGGTTGATTATTTACTTTGAAAAACTTTTTTTAACGATACGATTGATTGATTGATTTTCACTTTCATTTAGCTGTAGTCGATGAGTGAAACTTTATGAATTGACATGCTATGCAAAGAGACTCATTTGTTCTTGTAATGAAAAATCATCAGGTTCATGTGGACGAAAGTATGGTAAATTAGAAAAGCATAAGGAGACAACGAATATATTCTACTGAAGAAAAAGTTACGAAGAACATTATTTTAAAGTTGAGAAGTAGTTGTAAATCTTTCACACTGATGAGTAAATATTTTTGCACAATATTTTTGTTGACTGCTTATATTTATTATTAATTATAAGAAATTTAAATACTAACTATGTAAAACTTTTATGGATTAAATTTAATAATAAAAAGATTTAAATAATTTTAATTATATGAATAACAGTGAGAAGACAAATATTTATAAAAGTTTTGTCGTACACCTATTTTTAGTACATAATTGAAAAAAGTTATTGAATATTTTTATACGAATTAAAAAGAAACCTGCAATCAGACGTTAATTCATTATTAAAACAAAATTGGAGTTTTAAGCAAAAGAATAGTGTAAAGATTCTCACATTTATTGTACAATACGAGTCACAGCAATAAATAATAAAAAAAAGTCTATATATACGTAAAAGTCCTGTACGTAATTTGATTATTTTACAATAAATGGATAACCATCAGAAGAGTTTGAACTATAATGTGGTTTTATTTTATTTTATTTTTGTAACGTTACTTTTGTAAAAGGGAAAATTTGCTTGCGATCGTGAAAGCGTATTATACTTGTGGATGATCCCCAGGTTGAGAGTCGCGCTGGGTTCAACGTCCTGACGGGCAGCGCACCCGAGTGAGCAAGCAAGTAACAAGCAGCTCTCCAGCACACACATATTCTAGTCCACTCTCTCACACTCCCTTTCTCTACGATACAGTACTTGGTGCAGCAGTCTGCATCTCTCTCTCTCTCTCTCTATCTATCTATCTATCTATCTATCTATCTCTCTCTCTCTCTCTTCTATCTAACACTCTCTAATACAACATGAACACAGCCACTCGGTAGTATACAGTTAGTCCAACACGTCAGAGCCCTTTAGCCCTCCCACATAGTGGCATTGTCCTTCCCTCGAACGCGTTGCGCTATGATGGCACAACCTACAAAGGATAGACTTAAGATATATTTACGATAGACGTGCCATGTAAGCAGTCTAACCCTTTGTAAGGTTTCGAGCCCCCTATCCAATTATCGACGATGTAACCTTATTTATAGTTATTCTCTCAATATTTTCATTAAAAAATTATATGAGATAAATTCTGTTTGTCTCTAATTTACTTTATTTAGTAACTAATTCCAAGCCGTTAATACGATTTAATAAATTTGAGTCTCAAAAAAAGCTAACAAATGAAAATTTCAGGTACCAAACAAACGTCATTATTTTTTATCTAACTTTCATCAAATTATTTAAGTATCTGCAAAGAACTTAATATAAAGTAATTATTAAGTACCCTAATGATTATATCGTAAATGTTACCATATAGTAACATTAAAGTTAATAATCTATCGTGATTTTAGTTTGGATATCTTGTTTCAATTATTTTAATAAAAGTTGTACCCGAGCGTGCGCGCGCGCACGCACGCACTAGTTCCAATATGTAATTGATTAAAAGCAAAATAAAGCATATTTTTTACATTTGTTCTTATTAAAATTGGTATTTATAATTCATATTTATAAAATAAAAACATAACATTCACTGCCATTTCAAAGTTATTAATAAAACTTCAAAATCATGTTTAGTGTTTTTCATGGTTTTAAAATAAACATAAATCCGACGGAATATCAACTTGCGAAAGTTGTCCGGAAATAAAAGATAACATCGCTCGACGTTTTCCGTATTACGAATACATATACTCTGTTGAGCATTTCGTAAAACTATGTGCATCGTAATATAATAAAGACTGACAAACAAACTAAACAAAATCAAGTAAACAACTTTTCGATGCAAAGTTGCAGCTGACAAAAATATTATTATAGGGTGGTATCCCGTTAGTTCCAATAAATTTTTGTACATTTGAACAGACCGTAACTGAGTGCTAAGTGTACTATTGGTATTTAAAAAAGTTAATTTTCAATTAAAAATTCAAATACTGTAAAAAAATCTATACAGTAATATAATATCTATACAGTTACTTGTTATTAATTACTGGCTTTATAAAATAATTTCTTATGATACTGATTATGAAATCACATCGATAAAAGAAAAAGACGAAGGCGTACATCAATCTGGATAGGACCCTTTTTTAATTATTTAGTAGTAATACATAAAAAAATTTTTTTACTATTAATAGTATTATATTATGATATAAATGTTTTATTGAGTTATGTTAAATTTAGTAAATAACACCTTTGTCAACAAATACGAACTTTTTTTATTTGAATAAGATTTGCCATCATTATTATTATTTATTAAAAAATTTTCATTAACTTGTTATGGGAGTTATCAATATTATAATTATTATTTTTTACATTTTATTTTTACTAATTTACGATGAACTATAATTGTAACTTAATACTGTAATGCAATGTGTTTAATGTAACAATACTAAAATGTTTTAAATTAGTATTAATACAAATTGTTATTAATAAGATACGTTTATTTATGCGTTGTTTAAAAAAGGATTTATTAAATTAATTATTTAATTTTTTGGTTAGAAAATAATGGGATGCATTGTTTTTTTAACCTCAAATATCACTTCAACAATTTATTATTTCATTACTGTAAATTAATTACGTATATATATATATATTAATTTTAATAATCAAGCAATATTCTAGTTTCATTATGATCCATTATTATTAAAAATTGGTACTGAAATTTTTATTTTATTCTCATGAAATAATGAAAATGCAAATTGTATTAAATTCAAATGATGAATGATTGATAATAAAAACAATAAATAAAAGACAAAAGCAAATTTATGATTGGAAATTGGACAGAATGCAAACAAATTGTCAATGCATGTAAAGACACTTGTTGCGTCAGGGCGTCGACCCGAATGCGCGTGGCAATGCGTCGCGGTATTTCTATTTCAAAGTCTATCTTATGAATCCATTTTACAAAATATGGCACTTACAGGATATATTACATACATTACTATAAACATTTTTTTAACAATAATTGTATTACTTGATTTAAGTAAATTCTTTAAAATAAGAAAATAATACCAGAATAAAAAATTATGATTTTACATTTGAATGAGCTAATTGAAAAGTCCGAGGTATGAATTTAAGGAAAATAGACATGACTACGATGGACAGTATTCAATTTAGCAGTCTTCTTAAGCGTTTGCCTCCGAGGTCCGAGGTCGATGCCCGGGCGTATAACTGAGCCTGCAACAAGTGCAGAGCGGTTTGCAATGCACATGCCCGCCATCTCGCCTAACTTAGCTCCGGATTAGTACAAAACTTCACTGGGTCAGGGATTCGTAATTTATTTGTGTTTTCTGATTAGTCGACGACCAATGGCTACAATTGCCAGATACAAACTGACACCTATAACTGACACCTATAACATACACCTATAATTAAGAATCTCTTTATTTTTCTTGTTCAATTTTTCCAAAACCTGTTGTAATACTTATTTTTATTTTTAGGACTTAATTTTCTTTTATTTTAGTTTCTGTATAAATATCACCATTCATTTATATCACACCTTCCGAGGTGTTATTTATTCTTCTTACTGTTTTTTTTTAATTGCAACCATCAGACTTGCATTATATATAGGTATTATTATATATTAAGTGAATTGCGTATGAGAAGTTATGATTAACATATATCATTTCGTAAAGATGGAAGAAGCTGATTGAAGAAGTTAAAATCTTAGATGAAGAATAATTTCATATTTTTAAAACTTTTCTTAATGTTTTATTTAGTGAAAAGTTTCGAAAATTCCTATTACATAAATCATAGATTTAAGTTTAACAATAATTTAACAAATTGAACATTGGGCTTTATTGCAAGAGTACATTTTTATTGTTAACACTAATTAAGGTAAATAGTTATTAAAATCTACCATTCTAATAAAAATAAAAAAGCAATAAAACCCATAGACAATGTAAATTAAACTTAATAAATTTAGTTTTACAAAACGAGTTAAGAGATATATAATAAGGTCGTAATTTTCCATACGAGCGATGTAATATATGCATATAAATATTTAAAAAAAAAACTTTGTAAAATATAAATTTTTTAATAAAATTTGTAAAATATTTGTAAATAATATTTATGCCTTATTACCATATACAAATAATATATGAAACAAAAATTTTAACAAAGAAATTATTATATATATTGGTTAATATAAAATCAATCCTTGATATTTTATAAATAATAATTATAATCAAAATCGAGCATGTAACACGACCGTAATTGACTATTGCAACAACTAACACCATCTTTTGAGAATATTGAACATACGTGTCAGATTAACCTCATATTTAAGCCCGTCTAATCAAAAAAATAAATATGCACTGTAATAATACATAACCTCACTTATTAAACTCTATCAGTCACATACATTTACCTTGATGAGGAAGAAACCTTTGAACTGAACTTTCTCCTTTCTTTCGACGGGTATCACTCTCATTTGTCTTAAATAATGTTAAAAAAAAATTATTAAAAATAATAGTAGATATTTTTCCTAGTACAATTAAAATAAATTTTGAAATTTTAATTTGACAAAAATTTTGTATTTATAAATTTTTGCACCTGTATTATAACACCATTGAGGACAACTGATTCGAATTTGCTAACATTGTCAAAAATGGCAGCATCAGGAACTGGAATATTTACTTTATGTGAATATAATGCTTTGAATGAATCGAATGTTTCACTGAAAGCGTCAATACTGTCACCTGATGTATCTTCTTCAACCATATTGCCACTAAAAAATCTAAATATTGCTTACTTTATTTAACTATAATATCATTAATGAAAATATAGGTAAACACTAAATAATCCGAGTGTACTATTGCGTTTTTGACTTATGGAAAATTACACGCACTTGTATATGAGCCTTACTAGCAGTAAAAGGGCGACTCTTATGAAATATATGAATACGTACTTTATATAGAAAAACCCCCCCACTTTTGGTATATTTCTCGGCAACGAAAAAGCGATTTCGTTGAAACCGAAAATCCTGTCAAAATTTATTCTGATAAATAATCATCAAAGCCTTGTTAATAGTAATATTATCGCACATTCACATACATAAATATATATACCCAGATTTCATATGAGTAAAAAATGACATATTTTATTTTTTTGTTGAATATCATCATTAAAGTTCATTATCTATTGAAAAACTTAATAAATATAAACTATATTTTTATCTATAAATTAATTTTTCTCTTTTATAATCTTATTGTATAAGTTGTTTAACCACTATTCAAAATTTTTTTTGATAAGATCAAATAATTGATATTTTATTCCAAATTTAATCATACCATAAGAATTGTTAGTTTTATTTTAATATTACTATTACTTTTATAAAAATGTTTAAAATCCTGTTATTAGTTAAAGCAATTTAACATTTTTTAATTGAATAAAATTGTATCATTCTGAAGAATTTGTATCATTTTCAAATATACAGAACAAAATTTATGACTTGATAAATTAAGTCACTTTGATTACCAAAACAAGGATTAATTATTCAATAAATATAAAAAATGTTGCAAGTTGTTTATATCATTTATAACTAAAATCATATATTGCCTTCTAAAAAAAAAGTAATGTGCTTGAAATCTATCTCTTAAAATGAATCAAATATACTCAATATCACATATGTAGTACATAGACATGAAATAGATATTACTTTTGTTATGAATTTAATCACTATAAACGAATAAATTTACTTTCTAATTAATACGTTTTATATAGTGAACATAAGAAATAAATCAATTTTATACTTTTTTATTTTTATACTATGACAATTTATTGATATTAATACTTGTTATAATAAAAATTTATCTGATTTTATTGTTTTTTTTACATTAAAAAAAAATATTTCTGATCAGAAAATATATAACATAAAAGTTTTCACATAATTTCTGTGTTTTATCTAATTTTTTTCTCTACACATTTTAAATTTAAGTTTCGAGATTGCCTGTCAATACTTTTATTTCTTTTATTTTATAGTATCTTCCAAAAAAGTTTATGTTTTTTATAACTTTTAGAAGAATATTAACACAATAATAAATAGCTATGAATTTAAATTTTAAAGCCATTAAAACCATTATTAAAAATTACGTTTAACTATTATTAAAATCTACTTTGTTTTGAAGTAGCTTTTAAATTCATAAAAAAGGTAACTCTTTACAACTCATTTTGATTGAATCATTTTTATAAAACATTTTTGCACTTACATACACTGAAAATAAATAATAATGTTTATAATTTAGTACAGTAAATCAACACAGAAATTGCTAAATGTTTAAAATAAATTTTGAAAGCATAAGTCCAAATATTATTCAAAAATCCACATTGCTTATGTCTATTTTTATTATAGAATATATTAGGGTTAAACACTCATACTTATATACAATTAAAACAAATTTTACTTTTATTAATGACTTTTTACAAAAACCACTTTTAAAAAAAATATTCTTATTGTTTTAAATATTAATTATAAGGGTATATGATAAAAGGTTATTTAATTCTATTGTTAAATTTAATTTCTTTGGTGACTAATATAAATTATACAAAATTTTAAGGCTTAATAATTTAATCACCTTTTAATACAAGTAGACGTACATGTTTATATGTAATCAAAAGTAGTATTGAACTGTTAATAATATTCTTAATTATATAAAAAAAAAGCAATAAAAAATTAATATTATTATACAAGACTAATTAAAATACATTTTTAACGTTTTAATGAAGCACATTTTATTCTTTATAATAATAAAGAAGTCTTAAATAATTCACTTACTAATAAGCACTAAGATTTAGTTATAAGTCACGATATGTGCATGTGTTTATAAATTAAAATAACATGAACTGTAAAAGTATCTATATATTATCCTGAAATGTTGTCTGAAAAGTAAATTTTAGATTTTTGTAGTAAACAGTTTTTTACTTATTGGCTTCTGCTTTCTACATTGTTGAGTAGAGGGGATAACTAAGAAAATAAAAAAGAAACAAAATATTTTATTCCTTTTCTTATGCCTTCTTTACATTATCATTTTGAAAGTATGTGAAAATACAACCAATGAACGTAAGGTTATCGTTGTGCACAATTTAAAATATTCTTTTCAAGCATCATTAGATTTTTTCTCTTCTATTAACGATAATGGAACATAAAGTTGATTATTTTCATACTTACTATCTTAAACTATAATTACTAGTTTTTTTTAAAAGAATCCAATTAACTTGCAAAACAATGTGTAATAGAATTTTGGTTTTGTGCATTAGTAACTTCATATTTCATTTATCCATTACATTTAAAATGGACAAAAATGAAGGAAAATACACTGTTGCTTTACTCCTGTAACTTTTTTTTATTTTTTTCAGTTTTATCCTCTGCAGCACAATTTTGATAGTAGTGGGAAGGCAAAGACTTATGAACATAAAGATGCTTATAACATATAATCCGAATTCCTATAATCTTGTATTACTGAGTTTACATAAACTTATTTGCTTTACGTTACATTTCAATTTCTCTTTTCAACTTTGTTAATAATATACAATACTAAAATCTTAAGAAAATGTACTCTACCTTCTTCCTTCAAATACAGTACTTTTTTAACATTATCTTATTTAAATATTAATAATTAACTTTAAACAGTCTTGCATCGAATTACAGATTTATTTAATCGTGTTTATTTAATATTACTTCATTAAATATAAGATACGTAACACCTTTTAATTTAAAAAATATTTTTTTTTAAATTTATGACTACATTTTTATACTTTTAAAAGTTTTAAATTATTTATTTTTAATAAACAAAACTATAATAATATCTATGAAAAATATGATATTGTCGTTAAAATATGCAGAGAATTTATTAATAAATTATCCACATAATTAAAAAAAACTTTTAATCTATAAAATTCTGAGTATCAAATTTAATTCAAATTGAAATTTTCAAATTGTGATTTATCCTACATATATTTTACAAAATATATATAAAATATTGATAGTTTTACTTATAAAAATATTATCATAACTACATAAAATTATAGGGATATTACTAATTTATTTTTTTGTGCTGTATTCAGCAGTGATTAATACTAAATACTTAAATAAGCATTTAAATACTAAAAAAATACTTAGCTTTCATTTTAGAAAAAACTTTTTAAATAATGGCAATAAATTATTGAGTATTACAAAAAAGTATCAATAGAGTAGGAAATCGTTTCTGAAGTTTCGGTAGTATAAGAATACTTTCTTTTTCGTTGACTGTAGTTTTACGCGTTCTATTACATAAACCAACTAGTAGTTAGCAACCAATACTTACTAACGATCCGATTGCATGTACTGTTGCATAAGTATGTGTACACACATAGATGATCGGTGAACGTATATACACATATATACTTATAGTAATGCTTGTTTAGAAGAGAATGCAAAAATCAACTTATGCTCAAGAGAAACAACTTGTGGTAGAAAGAAAGTTTTTCTGCTGCGTATGTATCATATTTTCACTTTCATGGAAATTTTTCGTTCGAGACCTTTCCTTGCATTCTTTAATTTTTTTAATTAACAAAAACAGTGCACATTTGTTAATACAATGTTTATCTTAATTATTGCAGAACTTTGGAGTTTTTAAGCCGGAAGAAAACAAGAGACGGCGCTGGCTCGGAGGTGGTTTTGGATGTTAAAAGGCGCGCGGGTGGCTAAAACAGCCCCGTCGCAGGCTACGGGTCTCGATGCCGGTCCCCATATCGCAGACACTTACACTGACTTCGACCCTCGTGCCCAAAGAGGAGTCAAACATGCCTTTCATAGACGACGAACTACTTTGGTGTCCTGACAACGATGGTAAAATGGTCGATCTTACTCAATGTCTCCAGGTTAGCAACTTTCCTCATATATTGTTTAATTTCCCATTAATATCTACAATAGTACTGCACTGTAATTATTCACTATACATTTAAAAGTTCTTTTACCTTTTCTATTTAAAGCTATTGCCTAAGTTTATATTTAATTTCATTTCCTGAATATATAAAAACAATGAAAGTAAATTATTGTAAGTAATAAAAGCTTAGTTTCTTTTGTGTATTTTATTATAAATAAATGTGAATCTTTATACTAGGCATAATAAAATTTTACTGATAATATATATATAATATATTTTGTTTATAATTAGGATATTGAAAAAATTATTATTTATTATACAAGAGACTGATTCAATTTCGAATTAAATTTCAAAAAATTAAAAGGAAGTTGAATAATACAATGAAATTTTTTATAACAATCAAGTTAATAATTATGAAGTAACAAATTTTTATTCGTGATATTAAAGACCGCTTTTTATTATAAGGCTATATATCTAAAATTCTTGAAAAGACTTTAAAAAATTATTTTAAATATTTATGAAAAAAATTGCGCCTATTTATGTAAAATATTATTTTTTAACTGAAATAAATCTTGTTATACAAATGAAAATAATGATATTTTTTAGTGAAACAGTTTTAAATAATGAGTACGTACGAAAATATTGTTTTAAAAACATTTTAATAAATTTTTTAAATTCAAAATTTTTTGACTGATATATTTGTAAAAATTTATAATCATCCTCTACAGAAACAAATGTATCTTTAAATCTTAAAGTAATTATTAAAAAGCTTTCGTAAAAAACAAACAGTGTAGATTTATAGATTCCCACTCAATTTAATATATACAATAAAATTGTTTAAATTAAAAAACGTATTTATAATTATTTGAATTGTAGTTTATATCAATTTGATCGTATAATGTATTTTTTAGGAAACCAGTACTGGACAATCTGTCGAATTTTCAACGATGGAGTTGAATGCATTAGTGGGTACATCTGGAGCACCAAATATTCCAAACCAAAATCCTGAATCGCTACCTACCGGTAATGCTATCAGCAACAACAATAGTAATAATGGATCCGAAGAATCCTTTGACACTCTCGATACTTTTTTAAGAGAGTTGCAAGCTGATTTAGTTGAAGTCAGTCAGCCCACTTCCACAACTTCATCTTCAATTAATTGTTGCAAGCGACAAAGGTACAACATCGCTGCAGCAAATCCCCTACTAGCAGGTACTTACACATCGCCTTACATCTTGTATTTAAAGTTTTACAGATGTGGTCATATTTATAATGAAATTTTACTATACTATAGTTGATTTTTTATACTATAGATCTATTTTTTTAATTTCCGTTTATATATACATATATACATATACATATCATATAACATATAATATAACGTATATCATATAACATATATATGTTTATTTAAGAAAAAACCGAGGAATATCGTATATTATTATCGTATAATATCAAAACCCTTTTATTAATAAATTTTTTTAACAAATGGTTGAGTAACAGTCTTTTGAAATAGAGCAATATAAACGTTATTTAAATTTGTATTTAAAAAATATAAGACAAAAATTATTTTAATCATACACAATTTACTAATTATGATTGTCTGATTGCAATTTAATAATGCACTCAATGTAAGTACATTAAGATGTCATTAATTATTCAACTTAATACATTGTTATTAAAACTTTTGATCAATTTTTTCATATTTTAATTCATAATTTTTGAAACATAATATTCAGTTATAAATTTCTATTGAAATTAGTAAATGAAAATTATTTGTTTTTATAATATTAATACAAATATTTTTGATATTATGTTTTGAATATCATTTGTGAAATCAAATAATTTTAAACCTTTCAATCACATGAATTATTATAGTAATTGAAGTTTACGGATAAATAAATATTCTTACCTTAACTGTATATACTAATACAGTATATTTTAGTATTTCTGAATTTTTTATTTTTTAGTATATTATTTTGATAATAGGAATTATATTTGGTAAAATTGGAAGGTAAATAATTTATTTTTATTTTCTTATATTGTTAACAGAAAAATTATCATCACCTTCAACTCAGACATCTTCATCATCAATTCCTTATACATCCAGAGCAGAAATAAAAACAGAGAATGTTCAATCCGAAACAAATAAAGGTATGAGTTCAAATTGTACAAAGAAAATTACATTTCTTTACAGTACGTATTGTTAATATAGAACTGAATGTTCTTCATTTTCTGTGCAATCGGTAATGCAGATTATATTTAGAATAATATCATTTGTCGATAAAGTAAACACGCATTTTGTACAATATAACAAGCAGTCGTTAAAGAAGATTTTCATATACCTGATATAAATACCACGGCAAGTAAAAATTTATTTTTAAGTATTAAAATATTGCAAAGGTATTTTACGAATAAACCCCCTTGCTACCATACTAGAATTAGAGTTCTGAGCTTTTCATGTATACCCTTGAATAGAACTTTTTTGTTTCTAAATAATTTTTCCACGTTTTTTTATATTGTGATTCGCTAATAATATTAATATACATTATAAAAATACAATTTTTTTTTATTTATTACGAAAGCCTTGACAATCAATTAACATTAAATTGTAATACAAAACAAAAATAACTATAACATTAATAAGTATTAAAGCACAAAAGAGGTAATGTAAATGTAATGATTTTATTAATATACTTAGTATATTACGACACAAGTAACAATAAAACTGTATATATACAGTAACAATTCTAATGAACATTATTAGATTAATACTTATTATTGTTCATCTTTTACATTTTTAAGCGATGATATGCACGATGAACTTTATTGCGATAGATTACCTAACTTGCAAACCTTGCCTTTTTCTGCAGGAAATGCCAGTGTCTCATTTTTCTACACAACTCGCAGTATTGTCTTAACCAAACACTTAACGCTTGTCCAGCATCTTTACTGTAACTTTTCTGATAAAATGAAATTTTTTTTGTAATAATTTCATACATTTGTATACAATTACTTAATTGTTTTTAAAATTCAAGTTAATCCGATAATAATTTTATTCATATGCTTTCATTAAAATGTTTAAATTATATAATAAAAATTTCATTACATACCTAATATATAATATTTACCAAACAACATTCATTATTAAAATTAACATCAAACGAGAATTGTCAGATTTATCCATTTCATATTATAATTTTTGGATTTTAAAGCCATAAAATCTTATGTTTTTATTAAAACAAATAATAATCACTAAACACAAATAATTAGAATAAAGTTAAAGTTTTTTAATATAATTCTAAAACGAAAGACTAAAATAATTCAAATTTTTATCTAAAATTAATCAAAAAATAATAACAAATATTCATTTCATTTAAAAGGAATTGACAAAAACATGTTTAAAAGCTGTTTTTATTTTATAATTCTAATATTTCGATATATTTCTAATATAAGTATACAAAAATTAAAATTATTATCAATTTATCATTAGCTCTATTTAATGATTAAAATTCAAGAACTTTCAATGCATTGATTAGGTATTGCATATTTCCTTTACGGAATATAATATATTTGAGACAAATTATTTGTTAGACCACCAATGTTAAAGAATATTGCACCGCTAGTTGACATTGATGAACAAACATCAAAATACACTATTCTTAAATTTAATTAAGTGAAGTAAATTGATACAAATTTTACAATTAATTATGTTTCATGGAACCCCAATTGTTTAATTTGATAAACAAATATTTTCTGAAGGTTCTAAAGTTATCGTTTAAATTTGCGGTTAACTAATATTAATAACTTAATATAATAGCATGTAGAATATTATTATAACTATATAATAAATTAATTTATTAAACATTTTAAGTTAAAGTACAGATTATGTTTTTATTTAGTAGATACATTCATACTTTTGGTTTTATTTGCATATATATAATAAAATACACACATTTACTTTACTAATGAACAAACATTCTGTGCATCAATCACTACTTGTTTGATGCTCAATTTTTTAAAGTATTCTTATATTTATTTATAACTTGTATTGGATAGTTTGTTTTTTTAAATTGCATATACCCTTACATTTCATTACATTCATTACATTTTCATTTAAAAACAAATTTTTATAAATATATCACGAATAATAATCTATTGAAACGCATTGAAAATATCTACAATATTTTTTAAAAATCTTCTAGTTGAATTTTTGAAATTTTAAGAGAAATGTCTATATTCTTTTTCTTATTATTATTTACAGACATATGATTTAATATTTTAATAAAGTTAATCAAAAGTTATTAAGATTTTTTTCTTTCTTTATCATATTTATTGATACATTTGTTTTATCCTAATCTAGAATCGTAAATCTTTTTTATCCTTTCTTACACATTTTTACATGTTACTGTTTATTTTTTATTTAATTTAATTACTTTAGTTAATCGTAACATTGTTATTTACTACTGTATTATTTCGTTATGAATATTTATATTCTAGTACTTTATTTTTAAATTAGTAATAGTTCCTTGATATTTACTCTATTTCTTTCCATTTCTGAATAAGTATAAATTATGATACCGAATAAAAATTTTGTAGTGTTATTTATAAAAAAACAATTACAACCTCTTTAATATTTCTTAAAACTTCAGTATTTTAATTTTTTTTGTTGTACTACCTGCTTCATATTTACGTTAATTTATAATTTTACATTCTTTGTTTTTTTCTATATTTTATATATTTCTTCTTTTAAGTTTTATTTATATCAAAAATTATTTTGCATACTCAGCTCTTACACTTTTTCCTTATAATCTTTTTTTTTAATATCGGTCTACTAATCTCTTTTATTTATCATTAATGTTGTGGTTATTATTTACTCTTCTTTTGAATAATTTTTTTTTATAATTGTTAGCCTCTTTTTGTTTCATATTCTTTTATTTCAATGATGTTTTATTTTAAGAATAATTTTTCTTTTTATCTAATTTTTTTTTGTTTTGTACTTTCATAAAACTTTTTAATAATTTTATTTTAATAATATACTTTTACTTTTGTACCTTTTTAACTTCTTTTGTATCTTGACTTATTTGTTTGTTTGTTTTTATTTTTTTTTTTTTATTATACTGATTCGATTGTTTTCTTTTATAGTATTATTAATTTTTTTTATAATATACGATTATTTATTTTAAATTTTTATTATTTGAGGATTGAAGATTGATTTTTTTATTATAATTGGTATTTTTATTATTTGAGGTACGAAAGATAAAAACATTTACTTCATTATGTTCTATATTATATTATGCAACTCAAATTTGCCTTTTTTGTGATGTGATCATTTTACTAGTTATTCGAATTTCAAAGAACATTTTTCAATGTCTTTTGACATGAAATTATTAATTAAATAATTTTAATGAGATCTCTGTCGACCAATTTCGCATTAATAATTTTAATTGCAGAAAATAATTATCAAACAATTTGAATACGGTTAAAATTGAACAATAAATATTTTTTAATGGTAGAATTTGTCTTTGAAATAAATAAATAATGTAAACTCATTAAAGTCTTCATGCAACCTCTACATATGTACTATACTTACATAATTTTATTACAGACGTTACCCTTTGACGCTCGCCGTCTATTGAATGATTTACAAACTACATCAAATATTGCAAAGCTATTGATACTTATATTTTAATCGCCGCCTATTATCCTTTTTCTATATTAATTTCACAATCGTAGTTTACATTTTTTTATACTTTTTAATTTTTTATTTTAAAATAGTCTTTTGTTAATTTTATTTTTTGTGTATTTTTTTTTTATTGCCAAACCTATACCGTTTGTTAGTCCGTTTTGGACTCTGTTTTTAAGAATGGCTGGCTAAATGCCGTCAAATTTGTCTTTTGTAGACTGTCTAGTAATAAATTATCATGCCATTAATTTCTCAATTATTGTCCCGAGATATTTTTCAACGAACTTTGTTTAAGTAAAAACTTTGTACTATCTTTTTCTTAAATACGATTAAACCCTAAACCCGTCTAATTTAAATATCACAAAACTGTCAGGATAATAATCACATATTTGTCACATATTGTTTACAATTAATTTTTATTTACTAATAATATATTTTGTAATTGAGTTATATATATTATAATGTAAATACCTTTAATATGTTTATAAAAACATAATAATTAATATAAATATATTTGAAAATATATAAGGGCGAAGCTTTTCTTATTTATATTACGATTTTCTCTGATATTTTAAAAAGGTTTTAATGATATTTTAAATAAATTCGTAACGTTTTATTTAATTTTAAAGTCAAATATTTTATTCGTAAAAGAAAATATTATTATAAGCTATCACTTAATTAATTGACAAATTCAAACAAAATCTAATAGGAATTAGAAACTTAATCTGAATAAGTAAATATCAAATATGTAGCTACCCTTTTTCTTTTTAAAAAGTATTTTATTAACGCCCTTCCACAATTCGATCTCATATTTGATTCTTTATGATTGATGCTTACACGTTTCAGCGTAACTTTAATAATTTTCTTTTGTGATCAACCACTACATTTACTTAAATCATCTATTCTTATATTGTATATTTATACGATGTCTAATGATTACATATAGAATCATAATATTTGACATAATGTTCAAAAAATAATGTTATTATTTATTATAAGGATATGTTAATAGATATTTATAAAGTGAAAATAGAGATTTGCAAATATTTTATTACGCCCAAAAACTCCTCCAATAAAATGTTTAAGATATAACATTGTTGATTGATTTGTCTATTAAAGTTGAAACCATTTAATAAGTTGCAACAAATCGAAATTTACGACAATTTTAAAAGTTAGATTAAAAATTTTTTTTTATTATGATAATTTAAATAAAATTAATATTTCATGATTAATAAAATACTAATTTGTTTTTAATTATTAATACTTTAACTAAATTGAACAAAAATGAAATAGTTTTATACATCTTAATAAGAAATTGTAATAAAAAATTTTTACCACATTTTTTTATAGAAAATATTTATAACATATAATAAATAAGTAGAAATAAAATTATATCATCATAATTTTAAAAAATTCACATTTTCATTCCAATATTTTTATGGTTTCAAATATTAAAAAATAAAAGAAATAATTTATTATATTTATGTTTTATTCTTCATCAACCACTGAATATTAAAAATTATTAATTTTTTTAGAGTTGATATATAATGTTCTTAGAAACTTCATAACTATTTAAATAACTTATTATAACTCCTTTTTATTATAATACTTACTATTTTTATTTTATATAACTATTATAATTTTAATTTAATATAGAACCAAAAATTTGAAAATTTTTTTTATGGTATTAGTTAAAATAATTAAAAAGAATAATATATATATTGACTTAAATTTTTAGATATTGAATGAAAAAATTATCTTTTGAATTGATGTAGTTATTAAAAAGTTAAGTATTAATATTTGTTAACAATATACTTCAATAATATAGGAACAAATTGCGAAAAATTTCATAATATTATTTTAATTTAAAAAAACTTTTTTCATCTTTCAAAACTAGTAATAACTCTTTAAAATAAATATAAAATTATAAAAAATCAATTTTATTGATTTTCCATTAATAAAGCTACCTAATATAGTGTTAAAAACTATTTATTAAAAGATCCTCAAGCATTAATCTTTTAAAATATTTTGCAGATGTTTTTAATTGAAGAAAGGGTTACAATAAAAAATGGCTACTATATAATTGTAATAATTTTATTTCGGGTTGCGATTTTCAATCCCATACATAATTGAACATTATAATGTAGCATAAAAATGGTTGGTAACATTTACTAAAATAAAAAAAAAAAAATTTTTTTTTACATTTGAAACTGATTAAAGTTTTAGTAAGGTATTTTTAATATTTGAAAAAAAAATTCTTATATTTTGGAAAAAAATTATTATGGGGAAAATACATTAGAATTAATTTAATTTGAAAGAAAGCTTCTGAGATCTCTTCACGTTTGTGATCAGGTTATTTTGCTGTAGAAGTAAGAAATGAAGGGGCTGGGGGCACAGTTGTAGGCTAACGCAACACTCTAGAATCGAGTGTTACGTCGGTGAAAGTGTTATGGCAATGTGGGCCGAGGCTAACCTGTAAGTTGTTATGACGCGTTTTGAGTCCTGTCGCCCCGTACAAAGAATCACGTACTATTACTCTGTAAAGAAATCAAACTACAAGTGAGCATGAGTTAAATGTATTCTAGTTTAGAACTGTATCTATGTAGAAAGTGTTAAATTAAAAAAATTTTTTGAATCTAAAACTTATTCATAATTTTTTATACCTTTTTCAAAATTGACAAAATATTTCGAAAAACTTTAATCGTATCAAAGTTCATCAGATTTAAAATTTTTATTTAAAATATTAATTTCTTTGCAAATATTTGAACATAATAATAAAAAACGGAAATTCTAAAGTTTTTATTAAACACCCAGCTACAGTCATATATAGCTTGTAAATATTATTTTTCATATTTTATTTATAAGTAAGCTATTGAAAAATTACTATTTCTGAGTTTATATATTACAACATACAATTTAAAAAAAATATATTCTTGATAGTTTTTTTTATTGATTTTAAAAATTTGTTTTTATATTTTGAACTAACCATGTTCACAATAATTGCGTAAATAAGTAATTATATATATATAATAATAAAAATTTTAATTTTTAACTAACATTATTAGTATAATACAGGTAAGTAAAGTACGACCAGCTTACCTTTTTGTATCATTATGAGTGATGATAAAGTTAGCTTTATTTTGCATAGAGTAATAAATATAGAGAGCATATACTAGGAATCAATTGACTACTTTTATTTTCAAAAATAAACTACTTGTTGTAGCTTCTGTCACCTGTGGTATATTTTTCTCTTATATCAAAATATTAATTATTACATCTTTCCGGAGCACTGTAATCGTCAAGGATTTGAAGGTGTGCTACTATTTTATGTTCATCCTATCACAGCTCTCTGATATTCTTTGAACAAATTTGTCGCCAAAAAAATCTTTAATTTTTTAAATTCTCATATTCATCTCTAAACATTTTAATATATATTAAATAATTAGAAATAAAATAATATCTTCTTAATTTTTAAAAATGCAAATTTTCATTCCAATATTTTTCAATAGTTTAAATATTAAAAAATTGAAGAAATTGAATATATATATGTTTTGTTCTTCATCTACCACTGAATATTAAAATTGTTAATTTTTTTTAGGGATGATAGATATTCTAATAAACTTCATAATTATTTAAATAACTTATTATAATTCTTGTATTATATTATATACCTATTATAACTCTAATTTAATATTGAAAAAAGAATTTGAGAAGGTTTATTTTTCTTGTGTATTAGTTGAAATAAATAAAAAACTTTTGTATATTGACTAAAATTTTGGATGCTATATAAAAAAATATTTTATGAATTTGTGCAATTTTTATAAAGTTTATACTTAATTTAAAAAAATTTTTTATCAATATATTTAAATAAATTACAGGAATAAACTGCAAAAATTTTCATGTTATATGACATATATTGAAAATTTTGAACGAATATAAATTATTTACGTGTAGCTGATAAATCTGACTCTTATAATGTAAATTTCAGAAGAATAATGAATATAGTATTAAATTACATATTTCCAATTTATATTAAAAAAACAATCATTAAAAAAATAATTGTTTTTAAACTGCAAAGAGAATAATTCATTTTTATAATTAAATAAAAATTTATTATATATAAGAGAAATCATTTTATTGTAAATTATTTTACCTAATATTGAAACATAATTAGTTCATGCTCGACAATAAAAGTATATCGATATGTAAATAAAGCAATACTCATATAATTATAAATCTTCAATAATGATCAATATTTAACTTCATTCTGTATTATACAAGTGATAAAGTCACCCTTTTTGATCTTGTTAACTCGAAAATGTAGATAATTCAATATAATAAAAAATTAACGTGCATTTGTACTTGCAGTGTTTTAAAATTTATTTTTTTCCTTCACTTATAATATAATAAAAAAATTAATTTCATACAGTTTTTTTTCTATAGTGACAAGTTTTTAAAAGTTCATATAACAAAAGCAACTTAATTATAAAATCTTACTCATTAAAAAGTTTGTACTAAAACGTTATATATTATATCACTTAACACAAATGATTTTGCTTTGTATTGCTAGTGAACACAAACAATTAAAGTATTTAAAAAAGCATTAATTTTAAATTAAATTAAAGCATTAAAAAAGATATATTACAAATAAAATTAAAATTGTGTTAAACATTTTTTTTTAAAGTTTTAAAAAATTCAAGTACACAAAATCTTTATTTTTTCAACTAAATCAGTTGAAAGTATATATATTCTACACATATATTATTTGAAAATTTAAATTAAAAAAATATTCCTTAAACCTTTCTTATTCTTTAATTATTTACTATTTTATTATTAATAATTATTTACATCATTCTTATTATTTAATGTATAATTTCTTTCTGTATAATGTGTAATATAGCCTAAATGTATAATACATCCTAAAAATTATAATTTTCAGCAAATATTAATTTTTTCGTTAAACACATTACAATTTGTAAGTTTTTTTTAAATATGATACTATTTTTATTATCAATATTTTAATTTTTTTAATTCTAAATAAGCATTTACTTGTTTATAAAAATTCCTGAAACGCAAAACCTGAGAAATTAAAAATTAAAAAAATTTTACTAATAATTATGAAAAAAAAATTTATTTTTTTTTATTTTTTAAACTGTTTAGTTATCAACAAATGAAAATAAATAAGTAACTAATTGTTTATTAAATGTAAAACTTAACTACGAAGATATACTACGAAGATGTAAGGTCAAGGAATTGTACTATTTTTGAACTACTTTTTAACTGAACTATTTTTCGTAATAATAATAATTCATCTTATATGTATGACTTCTAGAATATTACAATTTTAAACATTTTTTTAATGTATTTCTAATTTATGTCTACGCCCGTATACTCGCGCACATCACACACATTATCTCATTAATTGTAAATAATTAAAGATTAATTTTATTATTGTAACATTAATAAAAGTGAATTAAGAAAAATATTGTGAATAATCTTGTCTCTAAAAAATTTGAGGTTACATTCGTACATATACATAGGATTAATTACGTATTCCTCTCTCCCACATTTTTTATTGTTCACACGCCTTGCCTTCTCTCTTCGTTTCACACTGTCACTATGTATCATGTCAGATTTACGCTTTTCAAATATATTAACAATGATACTTGCTCTACTGCAGGACCTTGACATAATGAATGTTGAATATTTTATTAGATATTAAAAAATACAATTTATTTATCGGTATTTGTTAAGAATTTTTAGTGCCTATATTTGATGGTAAAATAATATTCAATTAAGTTTATATAACAAAGAAATTTAAACGTGATATTAAATATTATATTATTTGGTAAAAAAAATATATAAAGATGTAAAAATGAAATACGGTAAAATAAATTGTTTAGATGTATGGTTAAATAAAAAAATTTAATTAAAAAAATTTATAAATACAGATAACATTCAAGAAATCTTTGAAAATAAATAGTAAACAGTACTTTAAAATTTAAATCCTAAAACGAATAAATAAAAGTTTCATGATTTTTTAATTTTATAATGCAGAACAAAAAAAAGTTAACTTATAAAAATAGAAATTTACACATAAAATTTATACTGAGAAGAATGCATAGTGTTATTCAAAAAGTTCATTAAAAAATGTATACAATCAAAGTATTATCTTTACCAATTTAATCAATTTATATGATTGAAAATAACACAGAATTATATATAATTCGAAAATATTAAAAATAAACAATGCTTTACTATTATATTTTTCAATTTTAAAATCCATTCTAATGGTATTTTGTAAAGTGTTTAAAAAATAAATTTCTGAAAGTATTTACAGTTTCTCCTTTAATGATATTTTATGAATAATTCATAAAATATTAAAAATTTATTACGCCTTTGATAAATACGGATGGATCTGTCTATACTTACACACATGGCAGCTATTTATTCAAAATATTATATTAAATGTATATAAATAATTTCTTAAAATATCCATCATAAAAATAAAAATTTTGACTTATTATAAAACTATATAATAATTTTTAAAAACTATTTTATTTTATTGAATAATATATAGTATTAATATTTTTTAGTATAAACTTGTTCATTTACAAAGAAAAAGTAAAATGTAAATAACTTTTTTAAAAGTGAAAATATAAATTTTTTATTGTGTAAATAATGGAAAAAGAAAGATGTATCTTAAATTTAAAATTATATAAAAAGTGACGTTATAGAAAAATCATTATATTTTCTTATAATTTTTGGAGTATTAATACTTTTACTGCATGACATTATTACAATTACACAACAAAAATATGTACGAATTTGTTTATATATTTGTGGCTGACTATAATGAGTTATTACTACTACATAGGAGTCCTACAGTATTCATTTATTTGATCATGAATATATATCAAGTTTTTTTATTATACTCATAATTAGAATCATTTAATTTTTAAATAAAAAAATAGTGCTTTCTATGTGTATTTTGATTTTTTCGTGTATTTATACTAGTAAATTTTTTTATTATAAAGTTATGACGTTCGTATGTAATATTTCTGCATAAGCATTCTTGTTCATATCGGATTCTAACGTAATTATGATAATAATTATTTTTAAATTAATAAAATAATAAAAAAATATTACAAATAAAAAGAACTTAAATTATTATTATAATTGTAATTCTATAATTAAATTTAGTTTTAAATAAAAAAATTTAAGTAATTTCTCGAAAATTATCAATTTTTTAAAATTTATTAGAAATAATGATTGGGCATGATACTTCTCTTTTATTTCTTCTATTCTTAAATAAAATATAAATAACTGAACTGTTTACTAAATTTATAAGATAAAACACGTGTTACTATTATCGTATTTTACATGCATATATTTAATATTTCATAATTAAAATACAATTAAAATACATTTTTAAACCTTTTTTCTACAATTTTTTATATAATTAGATACTTTAATAATGTTTGAAACTGATATAATATATTCAACTTGATGATTTTAAATTAAAATTTAGTTTACAAAATAATAGTCAATGCCCTTATAAAATACATCATCACGAACTTATCGATTGCCTATAATTATTATTATCATTATTTCTATCAAATTCGAAATACGTAGACCATAGAAAACAAATTCAATAATACAATTCATAAACTCATAAAATACGGAATTAAAAATAGTATTTTTTAATATGCCAAGATGGAAGTTGTAATATTAAGCATGTATGAAAGCTTGAATTTTTTATAGATAATTTCAATATGACAGATGGATATGATAATTGCAAAATCTAATGTGTAGTGGGGTATATAAGACGAGTTGGAAAAAGATTGTATAACTAGCGTGGTTTAGACTGCATATTATAATACAAAAACAATTTTATTATATATACATTAGCAGCTGATGGAGTAAAGTCGTCAATGCGATAAAAACGATGAGTTTTAGAGTATACACCAATTTAAATAATCAAAGAAAGAAATGCTGCAATACTAATTCTTATGTGTTTAATTCTATATCTACTATTTAAGGAACTTTGAGCTAGAAAAGTATACTCGTAGCTAGATCTAGATACTTTTTATAATATTGTAGTGCAATAATGCAAATGTAACAATGAAGTAGAACGAGATAATATAATAGTATTAGACGGAAGTAAACAAGAAATCTTCAAACAGAGGATTAGAAAGTTAGAATCCAATGTATATAAAAATCGAATAAAGCAGTACATTCATTACTATCATACCTCAATAATTACACAGGTCCTTTTCCAGGGACAAATCAACTTAATCAACCATAATTAGGTCACATGCAGGTCTTTTAATGCATGCCGAACTTTCCATTTCATGGAAGCTTAACATTTTTGTTCCAGTAATTACTTATGCATTCGTTCGATTTATAATTTCGAATTATAAATTTAAAAAAAAACCAATATAATCAAAGTGGAAGTAATAATTTAAATACTTGTTCTGTTTTTGAAAGTAAAAATTATTGAAAATATTTATTAATGAGTATCAGAATTTCCACATATTTTTAATTGATGATATTACAGATTTTTATAGGTCTTTAAAAAAACCTTACGTGTATTAAATTTAACAAATTTTTGAAAATATATACATTTAATATAAAGTAATTAAAAAAAATCAATTGTTAATGAATAGACTATTATTGTATACTTTATAATTCACCATGTTAACATTTTTACAACGTCAAGTTAACACTAAATCATTTATACTTAAAAATGTTTGTAATAGATTAATCCTTATTAATCTTTAATAAAAATATTTTGGTATCCATTGATATTTGAAGGTTATCTACTTATATCCTTTATTCAGTCCGTTACTTTTCGAAAAAGGTTATGAGTTTGCGAAGGTTGTCTGGAACGCTCTTATCGATTTCACATCAGTTTTTATACATACATCTTTTAAAAAGTAAATGACCTATTGTATCTAATTTTAAATTCTAAAGTACTGTAATAATTTTCTACCCTAAATATATATTTACATTTACGTTTTTTTTTATTTTTCGAATAAAGTTGGAAATATTTTACAATGATAATTTGTAATTTGTGTACATCATAACAATAATAATAAAGAATATGTTTTACAAAAAAAATATTTATGTTTATAACTATCTTTTTCTACGTAAAAAGTATATACTATGTTTTTTTGCTGAATTATATAATTTATAAATAAATTGTTGTTTCAGAAATAATTTCGTATTAATAAGCTTCTTAATTAAACTTTATCATATATATTATTTTTATATATAAAAAAATTTATCTAAAAAAAACTATTAATTAATAAAATGATGATAAGCAATAAAATATTATTGTATAAAAAAATATCAAGCAATAAATAGGTATTTCCTAAATAACTAAAGAATTACAATGTGATATCGTCGGATAAATATCTATTATAGGTATTTAAGAATGCACTTTAAAAAAAAAAATTTTTTGGGCACAAAAAATTTATATACGCTAATATTGTAAGAAAATTTTAAATAAAAAAAAATAAATAAATACGTTATAAAATTTTATCATATCGTAAGTCATAACCACGAAAAACGAACTAAACGAAATACAATTTATCTTCTTACCTCGTTATATCTAAGTTTTATTATTAATTAAACTTAATTTTTAATTTGCATTGTATAATTAATTTAAAAATGACGAATTTTTATTTAACATAAATATTGAAGTTTATAAATTACATGTAATTTCAATATTATTTGTGGTATTAAGTAATACAGGTCACTTTTGAATAGCATGAAAGCACGATGTTTTTTGAAATCTATTAATCATATGCAACATTTGAATGCTTAAAAATAGATCATTAACTTTTTTAAAAATTTAAAAGTATATAAAAAAAATTAAAAAAAAAAGTATATTAAAATCACTCTAAACACAGTAATAAAAAGATAGTTGTTTTCCAATTTTTTAAAAAAAGTTACAATAATACAAGATTAAAGTAATAAATTTTATAATTAAAAAAAAGTTTGAATAAAAAATATAAAATAATAAAAATATACTTAAACAACAAACACGTTTCATACTATGATTTTTACAATAATTTAAGTAAATATGATCCAAACAAAAGAATTAAGATGTACTTAAAATTTTGTAATGCTGAAGATTAGACGACGAAATTAAAAATATGAAAATAATATAAATAAAAAATAAGAAATTTAAGCAGAATTTTTTAATAATAAAAAGCCTTTGTAATTACCGCGTTTTTATTATTATTGCTGCGTTCTCTAACTCTTAAAAATATTTATTATTCCCAGTAATAGCGATAAAGCTTGGACTCTTCTGAATAGCAGTGTTGCATGTCCTATTTACACTGTTATACCTAGGTTGGTAATTCCACAAGTTGAGCCACAAGACATCGTCACATTATATTCCATTTTTTATTATAATTTTGTGATGGAACCATAAACGAATAATTAATAGTTAATACTTAAACTGGAATGCATAGAATACTTACCCTAAAACCAATCACCTACAATTTTTTGCTTTACTCTCTTTCCGATTTTTCTCTGTAGCCATATACAGAATAATAAAACATGCTTAGAAACAGGTATTTAAGCGTTGTTTTAATAATGATTTTAATCCAATTATATGTAGAATTTAATTTGGGAAAATTAACATTGATACAGTACTGCTACGTTTATAATTCTTCTATAACTCTTCTATTGAAATTCATTTGACGATAAAATTTTAATTAGAATAACATTATAAATAAACATAGGGGAACGTACATTTTTAATACAATATATCATTAGATACCATAGAAAAAAAAATTTTTTTTTACCTGTAGATAAAAAACAAAACATCTTTTTCGTATACTAGCTTTAATTTAAAAATGAAAAAAGCTAATGGGCAAAAAAAATTCATGATCATCAATCAGGTAAAAAATAACTTTCCAGTAATTCAATTTATGTTTCGTACATATGTATAAATCATAAATTTAGTTTTGTAAATTATAAGAAATACATAAAAATTTTTTAAAATTTTCTCTAAAATAAAGTTTACTATTAATAGTCTTCAATAATTTTTATTATACGTAAATACGTGTCAGTTTCTAGTTATCATACTGGTCAGAAAGCTTACCGAAAACGTCACGCTTTCTGAAATTCTTATAACTTTCAAAAATTAAAAATAATTTATAATAAGCCATTAATATTGAATGATTTGCTTTTGTTATCATACAAAATGGTTTAATTATTATTATATTTTTTAAATTGTATAAAATTTTGTAATAACTTTATGCTGTGTATTAATTTCATATTACAGATTTGCATTATTATACATTATTAGATATACATTATTTCTCTAATGACCGATTTATTCATTTTCACAAAAAGACCTTTTACATTTTTTCTTTGCATTTATGAAATTTAGACATTGTGTCTGTCTATTTAAAAAAAAAAATTTAAAGGATTTTTATAAAATATTTTACAATTATTTTTTACGAATAAATATAAGAATTTATATATTAAAAATATTTTAATTTTTACATACATTTTGTACGTGTATAAAAATTCTAATGTATATAAAATAAATGTTTTATCTGATATATATTTTTTTTTAAGTTTTAATTTTAAGATATTTAGAAGATTTTATATAGTATAATATTTAAAAAGCTTAATTAAAATCTAATGTCTATATATTCATAATGGTTTAATAAATTATTTGAATTATATATATATATATATATATATATATATATGACCTATACTATTACATGTTTTTTAAATTTCATTCTTAATTAGAGTAATAAATTGCTTACGCTTTTAGTTTTAAAAAAAAATTTACTTTACACTCAACTCATTCTGTTTTAGATGGCGTAATAATACCCATATCTTCTCTTGCTTACATGAATAAAATATAATTTAAAAATTAAAAAAAAACCTTTGTCTTGTAAAATAATATATAATATAACTATACCAATCAAACTAAAATACTAGTCAACTATACTTATGCATAGTGCTCTATAAGTAAAGCGAAAATGTAATTGATCTTATTCTGTTATTCATCCAAAAGATACTTGTCCAGAAATCCTTACGAAGTGGTTACTTTCTTTCGCTTACTTATTTATTCCTATAAATTGTACTGATTCTTTGAGAAAATTATTACATACATATTTACATTCGATTACTTCAATTCCATTATTTAACGTTTAATTTTAAATATACTGTTTTCAATAATTATTCAATAGTTAACGAATAGACAAAGGTCGATAACTGTTGGAACATTAACTTACACATTCTATTTATATATAGTATTTTCAACTACGTAATAAACACGATGTTTTAAATACACGTTATATAACTTATATTAGCAACACAATTTATTTAAAAAGTATGGTTAAAAAGTTGTAATATGCCTAGGTAGATAATATAAGATACATACGTATATATATATATATATATTTTTTTTTTATATTCTTCATAAAGTCCTGTTTATTTATATACAAAATAAAAATTAAGACTTTTAAATAGAAAAACTTAAGATATTTTAAAAAATTTCATCTCAAATTTCAGCAAAACTATTTTTTATACGAATACAATGTATGCATATGAATTCGTTAAATTAATATTGAATTTAGAAAATTTATAGCTTAAATTTAGAAAAAAAAATTTTTCATAGAATAAATATATATTTTTGTCCTAATTCTAAGACTAAAGTAAAAAAAAAATTATAGTTCAGCCTCGTATAAAAGAAATTCTGATTTAAGAAAGAGCGAGAACGAACTGTCTAGACTCGCCCACGTTAGGGTGGGCGTACTTTCAGCCGCAATTGAGCGGGAGAAAGTAAGAATAGTAGGACTATTTCAAGGGGATGATGGCGAGAGAGAAAGTACGAGCATAGACGAACATACAGTGGTGAAAGTTCTATTGCACTGTATAACCCCTATAAAAAACCAAGGTCACGGTCAGAGAATTGCGCCCCATTGCCTTCAAATGACCCTCTCATGTTTTTATTCTTTTTTCATATAAGTCGGTTCGTTGTCCTATCGAGGTTATATTATTTTTTTCAGTTTATTATATTTTGTTCACATTTTTTAAAATTATGTTTTACATGTATCCTTAAAAAAGTTTATTAAAAAAGAACTTTATAATAATTGTAAAAAAATGTTATCCATATTTTATATAGCATTGACAATATCTTTTTTGTATACATTTACATTGATAAGGGTCATCATTATATTATAATAATTAAATTATACTTAAAAAAAAAATCTTTCAGTACAGTTTAATTTATTTTAATTTTAATAAATAATAATTTTTAGTTATTGTAATTACAAACAAACTTTTAAGTATAGAAAAAATAAAATATTACTCTAACTTATAAATTAATTCACATTATTACAAATAAATTTATAGTAGAAAGTATGTGCAATGCAAACAAGATATTAATTGATCGATTGTCTACAGTAATAAAATTATCATGTACTAAACCATAAATCAAGTATCATGAACATTAATTTAATATTAAAGAAAAAGATTCATTCATCAAATTCATCTAAACAATTCAAAAAATACTTTACTTAAATGACGTTTGTATTAATATTGTTCAAGATAAATTAAATAATAAATTAAAAAATTTTAGCCAATATAAAACAAACCCCATTGCAAAGCTAAATTAAAAAATTTTAAATTGTAACTATATTGAACTACGTTATATCAACTTTTAGATTAAAATCATTTACATACTTTTTAATGTAAATAATTTATAAAATATTTAATAAGAATAAAAAGTAAGCTCACGAAGAATATAATGGCGTATAATAAAATGGTATAATATAATGGTAGCCCTAAATAATTAAAAAAAAATAATATAAATCTGAAAACAGAATGAAAATTGGAAAAATATTTTATAACGTTGTCAAAGAAAGAATATTAACTCTTAACTCTCATTTTATTTATTTCCGTTTTTGTGCAACTTACTGCTAAAATAACAATCTCAGCCCTTATAAATATTTATTATAATTAAATGTTACTAATATTAAATATTTGTTATAAAAACCATATTTTGCTTAATAGCTTAAAATAATAACAGATAACATTTGAATTATTACTAAGATTTTTTGAAAATAATCAAAAGATGTCTATTTAAACATTAATTTTCGTGTCCTAATCAGACTGCATCGAGTAATTTAAATTTTTGTTTAAAGAATATTTGTATTATTCCTTGTTTTTATTTTTATTTCTTTTTTTTCAATATACATCCTATCGTTAAAAAAATCAAATTCTTTTTTTTAATTCCATTTTTAGCATTATACCCTATTTATATTTTTAATTAGAAAATAATAAAATTAAATATTTTGTAGATGTACGTACACATTCGTATTGAAAAAAATAATATTTTTCTTTGATGCAATTTTGAAAATTTACAAAAATTAATTTTATCAAATTGATTGATGGAATAAAAAATAATTCCATTATTACTTTAAAATATTGAAAAACGATAATAAAAATGATAAATAAATATACGTATTACTCAGTTTTAAGTTTGTACGAAGCTTTTCATAGAAAATGTGTAGAAATATTGTTTACATTTTTTTAAATTATCTCTCATTCTAACTTATTTAATATTGTTTAAACATTCTTGGGGTAAATCAATGTTATAATAGTGACCTTGACCTTAGTGGATCGATCAGTTCAATGAAAACTGACAGTCACCATGACTACGGCAAGCTCTTTATCCTTTCATCCCTGTCAAATATGCGTTCGTATACCCTCGTAATTTTAGTTTTGTATCAGATACGCCCTCATTTCTTTGAAACACTTTCCTTCGTGTTGGCGCTTTTTTTTGTTTCATTTTTTCTTCCCATGTCTACTTAATTTAAAAATATGCTAATTTTTTTTAATATTCATTTTAAATTTATAACTTTATTATATATTATCTAGTAAATTAAAATCAATTTTATACATATTTGAAGGCAAATTAATATTATTCCACTTTAAAGAATAGTTAAAAAAAAAACCTTTTTTCTAATAAAAAATTGTTTTGTCTAATAAAAATTTGTTTCAAAAATTTATATTGATACATAATATTTTAAATATTTATTTAAATAAAATAAATCATCTCATTTTCAACAATAAATTGCTGTGAAAAGTTTAAGGTTTAGAATTTCTTTAAATTCTTAGATAAAATTTGCCTTTCTATGCGTTCGTAGTACAAAGTAAGTTTCCTAATTGCAAATTTTTATAATTAAGTACTTTAAAAGATATACTGTGCAGTTTAATAAAAATTAATATAAACTAGGAAAAAATTTTCAATATAATTAAGAAAACTTTCGATTAATTTTCAATAATTCTAATTACACATTAAAAATCTAATTTTGTTGTCCAGCTATTTTGAATATAAAGTAATGAACTTCAATTTATATTTCCAGGTAGGTAAAAGAAGATAATGGTTTCACATTAGCAGTTTCTTCTATCAAAATTATATTGTGAGTATTAAAAGAGAATTAATTCTCTAATCAGAAAAATAAAATGATGTAAATAAGTAAAAATTAAATATGCACCAGGAAAAAATGTAAGTTATATAGAATGTAAATGATAGGATTCATCTTAAAATGAATAATAAGAACAGCGGAAAATTTGACGGTTAAGTTCAAGGACAGAAGGGAGTTCAAAAAGAAGTACCAGGGCAAGGACATTATGTCCATGACCACGCCCTGTCTGTATCCTTTGTCCTCACTTTTTTATATTGAACGAACTATGATGTGATTCATAATTTTACTTAAAAATAATAATATCAGCAATATCATTCATAAATAATAAAAGGTTGACTAATTGTTTTTTATTTTGATTTTTTTTGTAACAAATATTTAGATATTAAATCATAATCAGTAATAAAAAAATTATATTTCACACGTTTTGGATTAATGAATTTTATCATTATTTTAATAATACTTTACTTCCTATTTCTTCATCAATTATTAAGTTAAATACATATTTACATAAGTAATAAAATTAAAATATTTCTACAAGTACTAATTATTTTCGTTTATTAATAATTTACTAATATGTGAAAATTACGTTATAATTTAAATTATAATAATGTATCAGTGTTAAATAATTACTATTTATGCTAATGTAAGCTTAAATATTATCTACCGTATTTTATAAATCTTATATTTCTACTTTACATAATAGAACTCCGTTAAATTGAAAAAATAGCTAATGTATTTACTTGATAATTCAATAAATCTTAACAAATAATTGTCCATAGAATTTATTTAGATGTGGTTTTTAATTTTTTTTCTCTTTAGCTATTTAAAAGAAGAAAAAATTTGGAGTAAAAGCCTATTTTGTTGCTATTTATATTTCAAAATAAAACATTTCTTCTTTATAAAAGTATTTGAACTTTACTTTATCTGTTGTCAGAGTTATTGCAATGCCTTACTTATTTATTATAAGAATGATAATTGTAAAGATGATACATTTTCATTTATTAACAAGTTAACAATAATTTAATTGTTTTAAAAGTTTTTTATATTTAATGAAAATTAAAACAATCTCACAATTTTAATCCGATTTTTGTACATCAATAATAATTATTAATTTATAAACATTATTAAAAATTTTAAAATAAAATTATGAATTAATTTTTCTTTACAAAATTTTTTTTAACATTTAATACAGCTTCAAATATTTGAAACACATGTTACTCAGTACGCATAATGATAGAAACTATTTGCGGAAAAACTTAGTAGTCATGTTAGTAAAAAAATAATGTATGTAGGTAGAATACGTATCAAAACTTATACTTAAATACTAATGATAATCAATAATTCATTTTCGTATTCTTGTATAAAAGATTTCGACGTTTAAGCTTCAGAAAATCTTTTTTTTATATTTTATTCTAATCTATCATTAATTTATATATGAATATATTAAATAATAATATATTTTATGGAAATAAAATCGAAAAAAATTATATAGTATTTTAATAATTTTTTAATTAATGCATAATTATTTCATAAATACATTTTTGTACACATTTTTATACAAATTTATAAACTAAATAAGTGTAAAAGTTGAATATTGATAAGATATATAATCGATGCGCAACCAATTTATACAAATTTACTTATTAATCTTTTGCATTTATCATCCGGAATTTATATTCATACATCATATATTATACGATATTAAATTTATTAATATTATAAAAACATGAGAATGACTATAATAATTATATATAATAATTATTTGTGAAAAAAGGTAACTCAATATTTTGCCAAGGATTACATCTTTCTCAATTTTACCTTGTATTCTGTCAATTTATAGAAATACGTAGCCCTAAATTTAACTTTTTAATTCATAAATATATATTTTCTCGAAAATTCATTGAGGTTAATATCTATATTATATTATAATAAAAAAATATTGTATATAAATATGTTTAAAAGTACATTATCTTATCAGGATACAATATTTCATAAGCATTGTTAATAATATTTATTATGTGAATATATTATAAAACTCAAGTAAAAATTAAAAAAAAAATATATTTGTAGTAATACATAAATGAAAACTCGTAATTATATAGGTAAATAATTCATTGATTAAATATAATAGTAAAAAAAAAATTTTTATACTCTCAAGAAATACCATTTACTGCTGGTTATAGTTCAAATATTTAATTATTTAATTTAAAGACATTGAATTTTTACTTAAAGAAATTTTTGTATAAAATTCATTTAAGGATTAAAAATGTTTTCAAAGAATATGACGCAGTTTAAAGTAATTAAAAATAAATATTATGAATGGAAAATAGTCACTAATATAGCTGTTAATCATTAAAAACCTATATCTTAATATTTATTTATCTAAAAAAATATTTAAAAAAGTTATAAATTTATACATTTTAATCTTTATAAAATTCACAAACATCAATGTTTTATCATTCTTAATTTAAAAAGTTCTGTTTTAGTCACCCTTTGAATGACCTAGATTTCTAATTGCACTAGAAAGCTGATCAAACTATTTGAAATATTAACTTAATGGAGAAGAAAACAAAATAGAAACCTATGTGTTATTAAAGAATCACATAAAATAATGTTTAATTACGAAATTTTTTTTACAAAAATTATTCTGTTTATGGATTTATGTAAATTTTTAAAAAAGAAAATAAAAATTTAAATTTTTAACATAAAATCATGCAAACATTAATGCTTTGTATTAGATATTAAAGAAAACAAAAAACGTTTTTCAAGATTTTCAGCGGTTTTTTTTATTGTATCAAATTATTACATACAAGATAAATTTTTCCCCCTAATCATGGTGTACTATTTTAATATAATGTACCTAAGTTAGCACTAACATCATCAAATGAACAGTGTAGCAGGTGAGCGAGAAACCGAGAGCAGAGAAAAAAGAGGGAGTAGAAAATTCAGGTCGCGCCTTGACACACTTATTCTCTTACCACGTGCATCGAACGAATGGCGCAGGCGCACCAACAAACTGCCTTACATAGCAATTCGAAGTTTTTCTAGTAAAACATTCAAGCAAAGACTAACAAATTTTAAAGAAAAATTAAAGTATTTTTTTTTAATTTATTCTAATTAAACAAGCGCAAAATCTTTATTTAATCTTTATTTGATTTTACCATTTTATTAAATTACATACAATAAATATTATAGATAACAGGACTCAATTCTTTAATAATTAAACGTTTTAGATAAGCCATTTCTTTTCTTAACAATTCATTATATTTTAGTTAATTTTTTATTAATAAAATTACCTTACGCTCTGATTATAAAATAGATTGCTAGGTATAAATTTGAAACTTAAAATTTCATATTTAAAATACATACCTCAATAGAAATAATCAAATGCTTTTAAGATTTATAAAGATTATTTGAATACATACAAAATAATTAGAAAAAAAATATTTACCTAATTCTATAACGATATCTTGTTAAAGTTTTCATTAAAAAAAATCATTTTTGAAAAAAAAAATCTTTACATAAAAATCTTTTGTTACAAAAATCTCAGCACATTTCAAAAATATTTTTTTTTTAATATTCTAAAAAATTTTTCCTTCTTATCACTTTAAAAACTTTAGTTTAAAAGTAAAAATTTTTTAAAAGAATTTTAGTAGAATTTTAGAAGAAAGTAATAAATTTTATACAAATAATCAAAATATTTTAAATTATGAATATAATGTCAATCTGTACTATACATTTTATACTGAAAATTTTATATTTATATGAATAATTTTATACACTCTTTAAGTTAAAAAAAAATTAATTGTTATTTCTACTATAAATATAAACTTTGATTTTAAAATATTTTGAGTGTATAATGTAGGTGCTATTTCAATATTTCTACATCAACGTGAATTGATAAAAAAAATATTAAGAACTAATTTTATAAAATCAAATTAATTTTATAACTAATTAATTTTATAAATTAAATAATTTTCGATTTAACGTTTAAAATTTCACATTTATATTCAAGTAAACTATCTATGATCTTAACATAACTAAAGAAATTGTTTTACAAAAATACGTTTTTGGCGTTATATTACAAAAATAAACAATTTAAGAACAATATGCATTAATGTATTAAGCTATATAATAATAATAATAGTAATATAATTGTAATAAAAACTAACTAAGTAAATTATTATTACTTTCTTCATTTCGTATAAAAAATTTCAAATATTAACACAAACTTTCAGCCATTGTTAACTTATATAAAAAATTCTACTTTTCTTGAATTGATTAGGAATACGGTAATTGTTATGAGAAAAATTAAAAGATGGAATTTTTAAAATCTTTTTAATCATTGTTCTTTCAAGAATTAAATTCAAGTGCATTTAAATTCATGTATCTATATTAATTGATTCTTTATTTTTTTATTATCGATGAAATGATGAATATTCCCAATAATGATTAATAAACAGTTATATTGACAGCAAAAAAAAACTGACCAAGCCTTAAACATATTTTACTTATCACAACAAAAGTAAATTTAATAGTTTTTATTAAAAAAACATGCTTTTCTAAGGTTATTTTGTTTTTATACAAGATATTGATAAACCTTAAATGTAAAAATATCTAAACATATGTAAACATCCATTTGTAAACAATCTTACATAAAATGATGGGAAGTTTGAAATTAAAACACAATATAAGTGTTAGTTACTTAGTTTTACTTTTATGCAATTGTAGATGCACATAAAGTTTTAGGTGTGGCTTTAAATCAGCAAAAGAAAATTGTGAAGTCAATGATGATAAAAGTAAATTACAGTTTGTATCTTATTACTAAACATATATACAATTTAGTATATAATAATGTCGTGATGAAAGTGTAAGGCTATTTATCTTAAAAATGAAATGAAAAATAAATATTCTTGATGTTATTTAATACGATTAAATTTAGAATATAAATAGTAAAGAGCTCTAGTAGCTCTCTGCTTTAGAATACTTGATGTAACTAAAGAACGAAGGGAAAGAAAAAGGAATAAGAAGTGCGGAGCGCAGAGTGAAGAGCAAAGTCGGGCTGTGACGGTTATCTAGGCCAGGGCTAGCCTGCACGTGTTGACGTGCGTATAGAGTATAGGCCTACGTCAACATAAGTTGCCACTCAATTGTAGGTAGTAATAAATATTACAAAGAAAGAAAAAAATAACTACCATTTACTGATTAAGGAAACAACTATACTACATTTTTATCATTCTATTTTCCTACTCTATCCATTCATTATATTTCAGTTTAGAAATCCTTGAAATTAATACTACTCATTGATTTAATGTAATACACAATTGCAATATGAATAAATATGATGTCAATATACTAAATCTACAAGTGCGCCAACTGCCTTTGCATAAGTATTAGCTAACAAAATTGGTAAGAGTTCATACATATCTACTATGCCCTGTTAATCGCAGTATTTACAAAATGCCTGTAGATTATTTGTTGTTTTTACAATAAAAAAATTTTCATAATATTATCATAATAAAACATAATAAATTTGTTTTCTACAATTTCTGGTTATTATAAAAAAAAAATTAAATTTATAATTCAAAGCAAAAATATTTACGTAAAGTATAAGACACAAATTACTAATCACTGAATATATAAAATAAAAAATATACTTTTTTTTTATATTTTCATATAAAATTAGTCAATTTAATAATGTTCACTTTAAAATCCGATGGATATAAAAGAATAATATAATATTTTATATATAAAGAGATTGAAATTATTACTGAATTTTTCTGAGCTTCCACCCAATACCAAAATATCAAAATGTTATTCAATGTTAAACAAAATGTCTTACTGTACTATAATTTAATATATAAAATGTTTTTAGAAAAGTTGTATAAAGTCTGTCAATCTTATTTATAATATTTATTCAATAATATCTAATTTTTTATTTAATAAAAAACATTTATTCTTAATATAAGAATGTTTTAATATTTAATATATAAAATTAGAACTGTATTTTATAATAATATATTGTTTATATACTCTATGCTACTTTTGTATGTAGCTACAAACAGTTGCAAGAATTCATTAACACACTTTCAATCTCATACCAAGTAAAAATTTTATACAGAAAGAGAAAATTCTACGTATTCTTTTTGTCTTTCTTACAAATAAATTTTTTTATTAATTCATTTTAACAACAAATGTATAAAACAATCACATTTTTTTAAAAAGATTTTTGTACATAGAATATTATCAATAAATAATTGAAATTTTACTTGAGGAGTTATTAATCTGTCAAAAAAATAATAATTACATAAACCATAATTTTTTAAATCACAATTCATTGAAGGCAAATAATAATTTCATATTTTTCAAATTTTAATCTATAATAAGTAATTGAAACCAAACTAGGTTCGTTCAATATTAGAACCTTTTTAATAATATTACTAAAAAAAATTTAGTAAAACACACTTAAAAAAAAGAGTTTTTTCTTTAATTAATTAATATGTATTAAAATATAATATCTTTTTTTTAAATATTTTTTATCAGTGCGATTTATTTAATTTTTTTAAATACAAAAATAATGAATTTTATCAGAGCCTCAGATTATATGATAATGTAATTTGTATTTGCAATAAGTTTTTTAAATATAACAAATAATAAGAGAAATCGGTATTGTTCCCATTGTAATCAATATAAGTAATATAAATTTAACAATTACATAAGTAAACTACATAAATATCAACAATATAATATTAGATATATTGTGTTTTTAACATTTTTTCTTTTTTTTATTAATGTTTATTAATTTTATTTATAAAATTATAAATTTTAAATGTATTTGTTATAATACTTTTAATAATTTTTTTCTATTTTTGTTTTACTGGTTTTATATTTTATACAAAGTATTAAACAATTGAGTATATATATATTTATATACACATACACACTCTCTTTCTGTCTTTCACGCGCGTGAGCGCATACACACAGGTACACACACACACACACGCGCGTGTATATATATATATATTATTAACAAATATAGGATAATTAAAAAAGAAAAACTTGATCAATATTGTTTAATGAACTATATTTAACAAATATAGAAAGAAAAAATCGTCGATATATTATCATTATACAATAAAAATTAAATTATGTTTTTTTTAATGATTAAAACTCTACATGTATATAAAATGCAAGAAACCAGACATGCACACTACGATCTTCCCAACTTAATTCTCTTCACTGTTGCTCGTCTTCCCGGCGAATGTGGTGAGTCGCATTCTTTTACCAGTACGCGACGCGACGCTTATTTTCTCTTATTCTCCGTTGCCCCCCTCGAATACTTTTTCTGCATGCTACGCGCTTTAAAAATAGGTCGACGATCGTTACCACCAACACCTATTAACTTTTTTTGGGCATTTATTTAATTCTTATCTTTTCTTATTATTTATCGATAATAAACAATAAATCAAAATATTAATGCTATGGTAATATTGTAAATGTATATGTATGACATTTAAAAAAAATCAATGATTTTTTTACAGACGAGGAACAAATTCGTTATAGTAAAAGAAAATGTATATCTATATATATTACGTATTCGTACCATATATCAAAATTTTTTTTATATTTTAGAAATGGTAATTAAATAATTTTAATCTTCAATATTTCTAAAAAAAAAATAAGGATAATGAAAAAGTAATGTGCAATTGTAAATCTGAACGCGACAGCAATATATTATACGGCCATGATCGTATTCACTTATAACGTAGATTCCAAAGGCTATACTTAAACATTACCAGAAGTAATTAATTTAAAAAATTCAAATTATAATTTTTTGGTTATTAGTGAATACTAAAGTATAAGAAACGTCGTCGAAATTCGTGCATAAAGTTAATATAGCGGCAGAAGAAAGAAGGAAGTAGAACTTTTCGAATTGTATTAATTAATAGGAAGAGATATAAATTGTTAAAAGACAAGAATAGACAAGGCCAACACAAAAAATAGAGTAAAAGTGAGAAAGAAGGAGAACTGGGGATGGAAGAAGAAATAAGCAAAATGCAGAGAAATTGGCAAAAAGCAGAGGAAGAAATAAGACAAGTGTCGATTCGAATCGGTTGCATAGTTTCTTGCCTCGTGTAGATGTGCGAGCTCTAAGCATGCGCGCCATAAAGAGGGAGAGGTCAGGCGTACTGGTAGGGGTAGGCCTTGGAAGAGTTCGCTGCACCTCCCGTTCGTCCGTCTCTTCGTCTCATGCAGCCATTGCTTCGTCTCTCCTCCCACCCCCTCTGTTAGACCCAACCGCGCCACGCCTCACCCCACCTCGTCGTGCTCCTCCTCTGCCACTTTCTGCAACAGTCTCTGATCAACTTGACTTCCCCTTTCCAAGTGGCGGACACGTTCAGCCAACGATGCACATGCAACCATCCGTAACTCACATAGCGGCAAGCAGCCTTGCGTGTGCTTATTATATGGCATACACAACTCTCTTCTCTTCGCCTTTCCCTCCACAATACTCCGCGTTCTTCACACTCGGAATCTTGCCCCTTCCTCTTCTTACTCCTCCAACTCTCCCCCGCCCTATACCAATCTCTATCTCCTGGAACATGCGAAACTACAGACATTCTAAGATATCAATCCTATCACGCAAGAACAAGAGGCACCGATGTTATGGCATCTTCTCCTCTATCTAACATCATATATTTAACACCCAATATTTCAATAATTTAATTTTAATAAAAGACTTTTCCGCTTTTTTTACAACATTGGTGCTAAAAGTAGAGAAAATATAATCAAATAAGAAATATCGTTTTAACAAAATTGATATATTAATATATATATATATATATTTATATATTATTAATATTAAATATATTCAGCTTGCCATTTAGCAATCTTCAATTTATTAAAAAATCAAAACAAAAATAAAAAACATAATAAATAAGTCTGCCGTTGAATATTGTTAAGGTGATATTATTGCTTCTCTAACTATTAATTATAAGCATTAATACCCTAAGAACTACTAGAATCTTCATTCTTCATAAATTTTCACTTGACTAAAGTATTTTATATTTTTGATGCAAACGTTTTACAGAAGCATTTAGCCTCCGATACCTGACTTCAAAATCGAATGTCCCAGACAAATTCTTTTTTACCCCTTTCCACTCCCCATTTAATTCCGCTTTCTTCTTTTCCTATATTTATCTCTCTCTCTTTCTTTCTTTTTCTCTACTCCCTCCTCATTGTTTGTCACTATCTCTCTCTCTTTTCCGTTTTTTGTAACAATATACTAAGCTGAAAATGACGTTCCCAATCAATATAAAACACACGGAACCTGTTTTTAACTAAATCCTGGACCCAACGAAAACCTGAGTTGTTTTGGCTGTACAAGTAGCTACAAATAAGTACCAAATTTTTCAGAAAATATCATTAAAAATTATAAGTTTTTTTTAATATGAATTTATGTAAATCATCATTACATTTAATACTGTAATTAATTTTTATATATTTAATGACTAATATTGAACAAACGGTTAAATAATAATAATTGTAAAAGATCGGAAAACACTATTTTGAGAGAATCTCATCTAATTTGTAAAAATAATACACATAATTTTTACAAAGCAAAACAACAACAATATCAAGAAATCGCTTGATTAAAAATTTTTCATTGCATTTTGTAATTTTCAAATTTAATGTATCTAATTCCAAGATACTATTCTAAATCACATGGGATGTGCGAAAAACTAAAAAATCTTGTATATCTTGTCTAAAATTTTGTGTAAAACGAAGAAAAAATGAGCGTTATCATTCTCATTTATAACCTATCTTACAATACATCTAATTTTTTGTTGATAATATATTCATTTCAATGGTTTATTTTTGAAAAATATTTTTTTTTCGACAATAAAGATAATTTATGAAAATAATGATGCATTAGTAATGTTTCGTATACAAATGTTAATAAAAATATTTTTTTAAAACAATCTTAAAATGTTGTGTTAAAATTATTCATTAAGTATTTCGTTATCAAAAAATTCTTATTAACAATTATATCCAACTATGTAAATATCAATAGACTAAGTCTAGATAATTTAATTTTTATATTCTAAAATATAATTCAATGATAATTAAAGGCTAATTATTTTAATTATAATAAATAATTATTAATTTTTTTTTAATGATTATTATAAGCTTATTAAAATAGAAATGTATGTGTTTTATTAAATAAAGCCTAACTAAGTACAATTTATATCTACAAACTGAATTTATCATTCTCGTTTTATATTTACTACATAGATATCACAAACATTTTGTTTTTATCTTCATTATCATTCATATTTAATAATTGATAATTTTTTTGATTAGAAAGGGATTGATTGTTGTATTTTTTATTTAACTGCTACGATTAAACGTGTTACAAAAAATTATTAAAAATTTATTTGATATTTTAAATCTGTGTTGACTGTACTTAATTTAGAATTTTCGCATTAAATAGATAAATTATGAAGAAATAATAAACTATAAAGTATATACATTGTCTTTTTTGTACAAATTAAATTTAATGATTTTTGTTAAGGAATATGAGATATTTTATAAATAATGTTTTCTCCTAAAAATATTGTGGATGAATCAAAATGTAAAATCTATATCTAAATCACGTATGTAGGAGCCACTAATATTCATTTACTTATTCACATTCCTTCAATATCCAACTCTTTTTTTTTTTGCTAGCTCGCTTTTATATTTTATATTTGTATTAATTATGTAGCGATTGAATTTAAAAAAAAATAATTGATGTAGTAATTTTTATTTACGTATTATAATTATTAGAATTTGACATTATGAACAGCTATAGAATTCATGTTCAGTATAATTAATTATTGCAGGCACCAATGATGATTCCGTTTAAAAAATATTTCATTAATTATACATTCAATTGAAAAATTTACTATTTTAAAGAAAAAAGTTCTACAATGTAACTACATATATTTGAATTTTTTTAAATTTTATACTTCAACATTAGGATAAATAATCATTAGTAAAAAATAAAAATTATTTGCTTAAACAATATTATTATCAGCAGCAATTGAATCATGTGTAAAAAATAAAAAAATTTTGTTTAAATATGTATATAAAAAAATGTATAAAAAAAAGAAAAATTCTAAAAAATTCTGTAATTATGGATCTGCATTTTGAAAGGACAATATGTGGAGCATCCATTCTAAAAAGTAAATTCTTCTGGCTAATCCAAAATATGAATCGAATACGAGCCAGGATGTCGGTTTATTGCCGGAGATGTGTGTGAGAATCATATAGTTAGACCTTGGAAGCCGTTCGTAGCGGATCGAGGGAATCTTTCCGGTTCTCGTTTGCACGCGAGAAAGAAAGAAAGAGAGAAAGAAAGAGAAAGAGGATGTAAAAAGAGATAGCGAGAGAGCAAGAAAGGGAGAGAGAGAAAGAGAAAGAGAAGGTAGAAAAAGGAGATAAATATATGAGGCGCGTTCCCCATAGGGCTTTCTTGAGCTCCGCTGTTCACGCATGTCCTTGGCAAATCGCGTGTGTACGAGAGCGTGGTGGCTCCTTCACGGTTCTTAACACCGGACAGGAGAATATTCTACGGCATGTCCCACGTAAATTTATCTGCTTCTGCTAGCAAAGAACACTTGACTGCTTTCGCTTCTTTACTTTTCTTCTCCCTCCTTTTCCTTTGCTATGTGCGTTATTCTTTCGAATCTTTGATATGGTGGGAATACATTGATATATTCTCCATCTAAAAACAAAGTAAACGATAGAATATAGTAAATAACTTCATCAGTTTTCATCAAATGAAGATGAAAGGAGAAAAGGAAAAGCGAGTGCCTAACCACAGAGTGAAACGTGTTGAAGAATAGTTCGCGTTTTAGTCTCGGCCTGAATCACCAGCTAATGCTTCAAGTGCACATTCTCTTTCTTTAATTCAGTTGAAATTTTGCCCATATAGTAAAAATGAGCCTTACATCTCCACTGATATCAAGATATTTTTCCAAAAAATTATGATTTATTCAATACATACGAAAGCAAAGTTTTCATAAATTACCACCTTTAAAATACAGTATATTCATATTTATATTCTATAATGATTGCTTTTTATACATAAAATAAATTTTACCACAAAATTTAATTATCATTACAATGATTTAGATAAATAATAATTTTTATATATTAAAAATTCAGAATATATATATCTGTGTGTATTTTTTATGAAAAAATAAATCAAAATGATTTATAATAACAATGTACTCATATTTCTTAATCACTTCGAATATCTAACTTTAAACATTCCATCAATTCAACTTCTAAAATATTATTGTTGTATATTCGTAGGACTTATACATGCTTACATATATGGTAATATATGAACCTATAGAATAATGGTTTTTTGTTTAATTATGTTTATGATTTAAATATTTAGAACACTAACTATGTATTATTTAGCTGTATAAACTAAAATTAATAATAAAATTCTATATTAATTTTATTGATAATTCATTTATTATTTTTAAAAATTGCTTATGGTGGTTTAGTTTTACATTTAAATTGTTGATCTCTACTCGCCAATTGCGCGTATTTCAAATAAACAAAACCTGTGTGTCAAGTTTATCATGTTTATTTATTTCAACTTTTAATATATTTTTATTCCTATTTTTCGATATTTTATTAGCTCTTTTGCAATTAATTATATTATATATAATTTACACATGGATATATATGTACATATAAGATTCAATTTTACTCAGCTTACCAGTTTCATTTTATGACGTATATTTAATATTATTTTTGTATGTGTGTATCAGACATATTATGAGTGCAAAGTAAGGAGTCTGACTGAAATCGGGTCAGCCGAGCAACGAGCACAGTCATGGAAAAGTAGCGGAAGTGAACGTCGATTACACTGTCGAAGAAAATTCACTGTAGAAATCGTTTTCTCTCTCTTTATTTATAATTCAAACTCTATATACATTTTATTAATCTGTAGATCAATTAATCAAAGATACATATTAACTTATTCAAATGTGTTTCATTTCGTTAATTTTATATGAAAATTAGAGAATTCAATAACTACATTATTGTAAATTTTTAGTCTTTGTACGTTTATTTAATTACATCTTCGGAATCATCAAAGTCATATGAAATGGATAAAACTACGAAATACGATTATACAGATAATTATTAAAAAATAGAGAATTGTGAGTATAAAGAGAATAGCTAATTTTTTGTTAATTTTTTAATATTTAAACATCATGTTTAGTTTATAATATATTAAAAAGTAAAATTTCATACAAATTTAGTCCAAGATCACTTTAGATATTTTAAGTATTTCTATAACTAAATTTCAGTTGCTTATGTTAACTGTATGATAGGCGTACTTCTTATTTAAACAGAAAAAAAAGAATATTCCATCTTTCATAACATTATCAGATTTTATAAAAACGAATTAAAACCACTTAGTAATAATAAAATAAAAAATTAAATACACAAATAAAAATACTTTAAATAAATTCATTCTTCATTCTTTTTTATTTATTTTGTTCTGCTTTAAATTTCTTTGAATTTGGGTTACGATGGCATTTGATAATACAAATACTCTTCTGTCTTGGTAGATAGCTGAATTTTACTTGTCAAAAATAAGAAAAACAAGACCTATGTTAAAAAACCGTTTTAAGAATACAATATTTTGTTTAAATAATAATTGTAAATTAAATTTTTTCCTAAAATGGTTCTTTTAACACTAATGAATTATTGTTTCTTAAATTTTAATTTTATTAGTCATTGAAAGTATTTTGTAAAATTAAAAACTAATAAACTATAAGTACGGTGTTTATAAAAATTTTAATAAATTTATTTCATTATAGCGCATATTTTTAGAAAAAATATAGATTGATTTTCAATTTTAATACGTTCAGATTTTAGATAAATGTTTGTAATACTTGAGTAACAGTTTTGTTAAAAGTATGAAAAAATATAATTTTTTTACTACAGAATTTTTTATGTACAAAAAACTATTTTTAATATAAAGATTAAAGTTTTTGATAGCAATTAAATTACCAGTATTGAACTATTTAATTATTAGTTTTAGTAAATAAATTGGCTGAATTCAGAAATTGTAATTTTGATAATATAATGAAGATACATATGATGCAAAAACTTATGCCTTAGTCAATTATGTTTTCCATGAATGTGATAAAAAGTTGCAGCTCTTAATTAATAAATATAAAATAATAAAAAGATAAATTTTAATCTATCGGAGTCGATTTCAGTTTCATAAACCGATTAAGAAGCTTAATTTATATTTCAGCATTATCAATGACTCTTTACCAGGATTACTTGTTAATAAATACCAATAATGTTTGTGTGTGTGTGTGTGTGTGTGTGTGTGTGTGTGTGTGGGTATGTGTGTGTGTGTGTGTCGAGGAGTTAAAATGCAAATTAATATTATCCAAAGCTTGAAATATGCATTAGTAAAACATTATTTAAAGTAACAGTTACTATATAATTTTAGTTTTTCTACAGAAATGATAAAATTTAAATCAACCATTTTATACCACATAAAAATCCCTAACTAGTAGTTGGTCTAAAAATCAAATATTATATTCGAATTGCAACGATAAGAGATTAAAGGTATGAACGAATCAATGTTGTTTTTCGTAAAAAAAAATTAATATAATGCGGCATAATAGATAAACAAAACTGGTGCTTGTTGCAGCATCTCAGAGCAAAGTGAACAAGAGAAATAATGAATGCTGCGAACGAAGGCGTTTGGCCAAAATGTGAAGTCTAAGGTATTGAGGGTGAAGCTTTTGCGACGACTTTTGCAGTTCGCTGTATTGTGGTAGGCTCTTTAAAGACGAGGTGAACCGAAGCGCTCCGAGAATAGCCGACTGCCAACAAACCCGATAACCGCGCGACGTGTGCGTGCACTGTTTAGTTGCTTTCGTCTGCTTTCGTCTCACCGCCGGTGCGGCTCCACTCTGAACGACTACAATATTAGGGAGAGGGAAGAGTTGCGAGCATGTCTAGGGCTACGACGAGTGCCGTGAGCTCGATCGAGAAAAAGAGAGAAAAAGAGAGTCAGCGAGGATGAGAAAGAGAGAGAGAGAGAGAGAGAGAGAGAGAGAGAGAGAGAGAGTAAAAGAGCGAGCAAGAGAGGGACAGTGAGAATGCGCGCGCCTGGACTAGCGGGCTAGCCCGGTTTCGAGTCAGTCAGTGTGCCACCGGCGACCGTCGCCCGTAGGCCTTCTACGCTGACTGAGAGGGAGCAAGTGCATGTGTGAACGGAAAATATGGCAGTTTGCCGAACGAAATCCAGATGCGTCATCGTTGTCACCATCGCTCCACGCAGCCGCGAACTTTGAATATCCAATAGAGCCGCGCGGACCACAACTAAACTAAACTAAAAACAAAGGCCTAAATATAAAAAAAGCGTAAAAATGAATATGAATATGGGCATAAACGTTGCCGTTGATATAGGCGAAAGTAAAAGCGCTAACCAAGATGAAGATGTTGAAAAACTAAAAGGCATGTGCTTAAACCGCAATGCTGATGCGAACTGGTTCGATTGAACTTTTTAAGCCATATGTATAAACCGTGGTTTTTTCAGGAACACAAGCACCTTGGATATCGTGACTTACGAGTGAGGCTAGTGCCTAAAGTGCAAAAGTAGTTAAGTGTTGGTGACTCGATAGTGATTCAAATAAACATAACAAGTTTAACGAGTGAGAGTGTGACGAAAGAAGGGAAGTAAAAGGGAAGAGCGCGATGTGATAACTGACAAAGTATTGTAGATAACAACAACGAACAAGTGTAGAAAAGTGAAGAAAGAAGTGGAGAATTGAAACAGTGAGAAGCACCAAACAAGATGCTCGAGGAGCAACCACTAGATTTGAGTATCCGTGTGGGCGATTATGCGGAGCTATCCCATCGCAACAAGGACGTTGACGAGGAGTCAGCGAGTCAAAGCTCGAGTGAGCAAGAACTCGAACGCTCCAATTCGAGATTATGTGCTATCATCACTACCTCCGTAACAGCAATGACATCGAGCTTCTCTACCAATGAAGAAAGGGACCCCGACGACAGAAGTTGTTCTGAGGATTCGGATGATTCAAGCTCTAGCCATGAACATAAGGATGGCAGATCGAGGTCCAGACCACCTGGTACCAAACCCTACAAGAAGAATCTAATTAGACGTTATCGTGAGTCACTCTTATCGATTTAGTTCCGTCAATATACAATTTTTTTTTTTTTCAATTTTCATCAAAATACAGTTGATTCTAATTGAGTAAATTATATAGTTTCTTTGTACATAATTCCCCGTAGGTTCAGTTTTACTTAAATTAAAAAAATTCATTTAGATTTTCAAACCTTTTTTCAAACTTTATCATTAATTATTCTTTATTATTATCTATATTATTATAGTAAATAAACGCACATTATTTTGTTATAAATCATAGATGTTTAAAATACGTGATAGAGCCAGTGCAATTGCTATGTTTCAGTGCACAACTCTCATTTATGCTTTTGAAATTCCAATTATTTCTCCAATCTTCATATATTTCCATATCGTTATCATCTAAAAACATATTAAATATAAGCGCTTCTCAGGCTATCGCAAAACTGTCAATTTTGGCCAACTCTTATCAGTCATTATGCAAGCGCTCACATTGTAAATACTTAAATAAACTGGATTAACTTGTGAGTAATGAAAAAACAATTTGCCACGTTGCATAGCTGTATAAATATTTTCTTGATTTTCCTATAAGTATATATATAATGCTTTAAAACTTACATTAATGTTAAACATCATTATAACGTAACCTGAAATATAATATCTTCAATGCCTAAAGGTAATAAATCTAAAATATCTTTTGTCGCATTCATTGATTTGTTTTGTAAAATCAATGCCGTTTTTATTAATAATTATGTTAAATAATAAAAAGTTCTGTAATCTATTAATACAAATCCCTTTATTCTATACCAAGAATAAATAAATAATTTTAATATTTATCTCTTTTCACTAACCATACTTTATTACAATTTTTCATTCTTGGTTATTTCATTTTTATTTTATTTTTCGTGCTAAGATAACATACAGTGTACACATCAAAAAAAACAACAAAGTGAGATAATAAAGATTATATATATATAGTACTTTTTATGAAAGTACATTATCTTGAAAATTATATGAACTGTTTTCAAATAATTCTAGAAAAATTCTTATATAGATCAACAATCAAATAACCAGTTTTGAATACGTATTCCAACTCATAATAAGGAATCAAAAGTTTTAGTTTATATTTTGTGAGCATTATATATATATCGAATTATTTTAATAGTTGATTATGCAATATTTATTATCTGGTTATTATCATTATGATTTTTTTCGTTTCGTTATAAATATTTGGTTAATCATTATCACATGTTACCTTTGAAAGAACAACAATGTTTACGTGATGGGATAAAATTAAATTCATTAAGGAAATCATAATTATTGTAAGTGAATTATAAATGAATGTACGCAAACGCATTGCTTACTTTTTCTTTTATGGAATTATCATAAATATTTAAAATGAAAAACAGGGAGAAAAGGAAGAGAAACCACCAGAAAATATATATATAATACAAAAGAAAAAATATATAAAAAAAAAATATTAATCTAAAGAAAGGCGAATCATTTTAAAAACAAATATTTACATATATACATTAAGTGTATCTGTAATTATATCTGCGTTAAAACCCCTAATTTTTACCGATAAAAACATTACGCAAAATATTTCGCGAAGGTCGTATTTAAAACCAAACAAAACTATCAGACGACTTTACATAGGAACAGTAAGGAAAGAATAATTCAAGAAATTTCATAAAAGGTGAGAGTAAAAAATTCATATTAATTATTATCTAAAAAGATAATACAGTAGTTAATTAAAAACATTTTTAAGTTTTACTATTAAAAATTTTGGCTAAAAAAATTCTATTTTTTAAACAAGTCTTCAAAGTAACATATTTACAAACAAATCATTTTATTATTAAAGAATTGTAATATATTAAAACAAAAATTATTTTATTTTTAATGTTTACTTTCAATACTATAAAGAGATTGCTTAAAAAATCGTTTATACCATGCTTTTTAGATTTTCAAAAATAAGAAATCTTAGTGTAAGAAATCTAAGGTGAAAGTTTGCACGCCAAAGCATCATTTCTTTAGTCTTTCCTTTTTTTATTGTAGCTACCGTCACTGATTTGTCCAAATAGATTACAATTACTTTTACACTTTCTTTGATTCCATTTCTTTTTTCTTTTTCTTTATAATAAAAATGAGGAAGCCATATTAAAATTAATAATATTAGGTAAAATACTATCATTTTGCTTGGGTTTCCATTCTAATGTATGCCGAATGTGAAAAATGTCTTTTTTTATTAATATCTATATCCTTCTTTAAAGCGTAAAATTATTGTCAGATTTGAAAATTAATAAATTCATAAAAATCTTTAAGCCTTTTTTTAATATTATTATAGAATATATTTACCATTCAATATATTGCTTGACAAAATAATAGTATTTATTACTTTAATAAATAAGTGTAGCTTTGACGAAATGTATTTGTTTTTTGGTGATTGTATTTCTATTATGAAGTTGGCCATTTACAAATATGTTCATTCTGTATGTTAGATAATAGAAAATCCTCATCATATATACACACATATTCATTCGATGTAAAAAAAAATTCATGAATATGGTTTAACAAGGAAAATTTGTTGAATATATGACCTTAAGTAATGCTGGGATCATTTACTAGTATAGTTTTATCATTTTAAGAAAGTAACTTAATGTTTAATTTCAAACAAATGTGCATCATTGCATATTCATTTGATAAACTATCATTATTATCTGTAAACCTTTCTTCGAATACGTAAATCCACACTCTTAAGTCATGAGTTTTTCTCGTAAGTTAGAATCTATGTTTATAGCACAGACGGTTTAAAAAGGCATTTTATAGAAAAATTGAGTTATAAAAAAAAAAAAATTCTAAGTAAATATCCTTAAGCATCTACATTTTAATATTAAACTTGAATCTTCTCATAACTTTTTTTCTTATTATATGAAATGTAAAGTAAACTAAAAGGAAAAAAAATTATTTTTAACAACTAAAAATTAGAAATGATTAAATTAATAGTAATATAATAATTAATAATTAATAATTAACCTGCTAAAATTTTCTGATAAAACAATAAAACTAAGAAGCTACGCAGCTTCTTAGTTTTACACATTCATCTGTAAATAAAAAATGGAAAATTTTACAATCGAAATATTTTTTCGTATCCCAAATTCTTTTTTTCAAATTCAAATTATTGTACAAAAATCTGCCTATGTTTATAATGTGCCTAATTATAAAATAATTTTTCATTGATTATATTTAAATCAAATGAAAAATGTTAAAATATTCTTAACTAATTTTACAATAATGATTTTTTTTTATTTGAAAGGAAGAAATCAGTTGAATGACATACATATTAAAAGATGATATATATATTTATATGTATATATTTTAAATAATATAGGATTTTATTTAATGAAGTTTTAAGTTCATTTAGAATGCTAATTTTTTTTTTAAATTATTGCAGTCGTTCATATATATTTAGTACTTTCATTATAATTATTATAAGGTTAATTAGAAATGTATTATTTTTTTATCAAAATAATAAATAATTTTATATTTATATAGTTATTTAAAAGTATTTTTTATGAATTTTCGTTCTTCGTAGATGCTACAAGCTTACACATTTTACGTTCACAAGGTGTAGAGCGTAGACAAGTTCATCATAGGCGCTTGCGCTATCTAGGGATGACTGCAATCCACTGCCTATTTAACAAGAGAGAGCTCTAATTCTCAAATGGTAGTCATGTCAGGGCCGACTTAAACAAGATATTTATCTTTTAAGAGATTGATTTTTCAAAGTATTTTTCAACCGGGTCAGTAGATACTTATACGCGGAACTAAGCTATAAAATCCTTGTATATTTGGTCTTTGAAGTGATTGGATGTTTTAATGAATTAGATTGATTGAACCTTCATCCTTTTAGCTATATGTACATATATGTATCCACGTATAATTTATCTTTACTTTTAAAAATCTATCGATATATTTATTTTTACATACATCCCGAAAAACATACTTTTCTATAATCAAATTCATAATCATATTATACTGAAAAACTTTAAAGATGCATAATAAGGTGTTTTTCTTCTTAAAAAATTAACAATTTTTTCAAAATTTTTTTTGAAAATCCATATGTAAAAGTAAATTAAAATATTAAATTAAAATTTGAATAAAGAAGGACATCCACTTAGACTTAACACATGCAGTGTTTAATAAATTGTGTGCAAAAATTTTGTTGAAATAAATGAACAATAATATATTATATAATAAAAAAAAAATAAATAAAAATAGTAAAAATATGTAAGTGTCAACTATCACTGATCGATGAATACAGAAAATATATGTGTGAAATGTCGGTGCATAGAGGAAGAGCAGTACGCTCGTTGAATGCAACAGCCCTGACCTACATAGTAAAATGCGTTGTCGACTAGCTAACCAACGCTACCTACTCAGACTATTATAGTACCAAGGTATAGATGTGAGACTTGCGCAGCTAACTCGTAAATCTCGTTACACCTCAATAACTTCGCGCCTTCATTATTTTACCTTAATACTTTATTATAATATTTTTTCACTTATTTTCTAAACGAATTGTTAAAATATTTCAATTCCTATTTACCGAAAATCAAACATTTAGTTCAAGGATTAGAACGAGATCAACAATTATGAAAATTGAAGGGAGTGGCTAAATCATTTAACATGTAAGTTTCGTGGCTCATAACATGATCGAAAATTTTCCCTAGAATCTTTTTACCTGTTTTATGAAAAAGTTATCTAGCCAACACGTGTATACTTACAAAAGTGAGCACAACATATATATATATATATGTGTGTGTTAACATGTAAGACAAGTTAGACACATCAGCTACCTTTAGATCAATTTCGCTATTTCTATGTTTAAAAAAATTAGTGAAAGATGGAATCGGCATGCGTTGTGGCTTTGTCGTATAATCTCGTTACGTTGACTTGCTGTTTATCCTTGACACCTTTTACGATCTGCCTCTCTCCTTCCCCCCCTTCCTGCCTTCTTCATCCTTTTTATCTATCTACCTACGTATCTATTCATCTATGTATCTATATCATTTCCCCTTACCGTTTATCTGTCATTATAAGCACATTCTTTACAAGATTAATTGAACTACAGAAGATCTTATAGGATATATGTGAGGACCTCGGACGATAAATTCGCAAATAGGACCCTAACTTCACGATGAATAAGTCACGAATCTAATAAAACAATAAATACTTTTATAAAATTGATTTTTTATTTGTTTTTTGTTTACGTTTTCTTTGTCACAACACAAAACAAGTATAAACGAATTGCTATATATATATATTAAATTACAGTAAAAATATTAAATTAATAATCATTTAAAAATAAAAAAATATCCATATTTTTAAAGAAGATTTTTTTATAAAATGAAATCAGTAACATATAAATATTCGAAGTCTAATTGCCTATAGAAATGTGTTCTACAAATGCATTATAAAAACTCTTATAAATTATTTTGTTACAAGATAATTCAGTTTCCTTGAAACGTAGCATAAGCATATTTTTTACACAAATAAATCACTGATCGATTTTTTACTACTGATATTTGTTTACTTGATCTTAACGGGTAACAAAAAAGGGCGAAGAGGAAAGGGGCCACTAAATTACCTGTCTCGGAAAATAGGTCACGGACGAATATTGTGTTGCGCTATTCTCACTTACGAACACACTTTCCCTTTTAACTTTTTTTCCATTTCGCTTTTCTCCTTTCAATAGTTCATTATATTAAAGAATCTTTTATTTTTCTTCCTTTCAATTATCCTAATACATAAATTACATATATTTTTATATATGTTACAATTCAATCACTGTTATTTTGTCTAATAATTTAATAATTTGGTCATTTTAAATAATGATTTCTACTTGATAATATTATTTTGTTTAAAAAAAATTTATATTTTTTAACTCATATTGGCATTTTTTATTGATTATATATGTATATATATATATATATATATATATATACGTATATATTGATTGAACAATTAAACTAGATTACCAGATCATTTGCGTATTTGTGGTACAAAAATTTCTGTCTTGTTTAAATTATTGTTCAACACTTTACACAATACAAATTTCTATTCAAGATATTATAAAAAAAAATTTTTTTAAATAATTTTTAACTATTAAGTTACGGTTAACCGTAATAATACGGTTATTTAACTGTAAATAACTACAACATAATTCATGGAAAAATGCAATTATAAGTATATTTATCGGACATTTAAATAAACATTATAATAATATTATAATATGATATATTTTAATAAATTTACTTTTATTTTTAAGCTTGTAGGCTTTTTTTTATAAATATTAACTATAATAACAAAAAATTTTAATTATAATAACAATGAAAATAATACTTATAATAAATAGTACATGTAACATTTTTATATTTTAATATATATTATTGAGATCTCAAAATGAATGGTAAAAAGATGTTTTTTGCATGTTCTTCAATTCTTTTAAATACTTAATAGTAATTATTGAAGACCATTCTTTTCAATAAATGTTTTACGTTTAATTATATAAAAAAAATCCACAAAGAATATTTTTAATGTATAAAAAAGTTTTTAATTATAAAGAAAATTTATCAAATCTACAATAATACTTATATTTAGGAAATTTGTAATGTATCTCAATTAAATATTTATCAAATTAAGCATATTCATTTAATTTTAATTCATGAGGCGATGAAGTATAATTTAAAAAAAATTACATTATTTAAATATTTTTTAGAGAAGCAACACTAACTTCATTTTTATATTAAGTGTTTATCTGACCTCATTGTTATTATAAATATCTAAATTTACCCTGCGTAAATATGCAACTGAAAACATTTCGATTTGAAAATAAAAGCAGAACAGCAAATAACAATCATGTTAATTTTTCCACCAAAAAATAAAGAAGATAAAAATAAAATTCCAAACAAAATTAACACTGTTATATACTACAATTAAATTTTTAAAGTTTCACATAATCTAAATAGAATCGTATAATAATTATAAATTTTACAATTTTCAACTAAAACATAAATTTTACTATACATAGTTCTTAAAATAATATATAAAAAATATGTATAGATTAAATAAATTTTTTTTATTGAGGAATAATGGTTTGATAATGAGAACATACAGATGAAAGCACAATTGGGAGTAAGTTGATGTCATATAGAAAGAGAGAGTCACTACCGTTATGTAATGCCGTACGGGCTGCAGTATGGCAGTACCGTACGACGTACGGATGACGAGAACACGAAGGAGAACAGAAAGGAGAAAGTTATGTAGCTCAAGCAAAAACTGACCATTTTAGACCCTTTAATAATTCTGCTTAATAAAGAAAGATTTAGTTTATAATATTTAAAACATATTCAATTACGTCGGATCCATAAATAATGAATTTAGAAATTATTTAACGGAGACCCCAGTATTATGTGAAGATAGAAAGAAAGGAAAAACTAGAAAAAAATTTGAGTATGAGAGTGCAAAGAACGCGTTGTCGATCGATGAGGCTAGACGAACTGATGGCGTAGCTGACGGCACTCCCTTCGAACTCGAAAGGATCAAGGTTAACGAAGGTCATCGGCCAAGGCACCTACCTCTCAATTGACTATTGTTGGCAAAGCGCCCTTAATTCTATTCCCACATTTTTTACATTCAACTTCACTTATTACCAATTCTATTATAATCCATAACTTAATTATTTATAAAATAGAAAAAATGGAAGGGCGAATGGTTCCATTTTATTTTATTTTATTAAAAACATCCTGTTCCCCAGTAAATATTTTTCATCATTTTTATTTGTTACACAATGTCACGCACAACATAATATAGTTCAAGAAGGTCATATTAAAAATACTTTATTCGAATAGTCAATTCCAGTATTTTGAAGTACACTTTTTGAAAGTACGCGTATACAAGAATACATTACTATATTTAAGATTTTTTCAAAATGCATACTCAGCTACGTAATAATGAGTTGGCTTGATTTAAGCCTAAATAGCACAATTCTTTGCAGTCATATAGTGTAGCTACTCATCTGGTTCATTTGTGTATTAAATTTTCAATACATTTTTTCTTTGAACATTCTTACACGTATATTCTTTGTTACTTTGAAAATCAATAATTATATTTCCCTTTCACCTTATCTCTGCTTTCAGCTGTCTTTCAACTTCTAATGCAACTACATATACATATGTCTATATATGTGTATATATATTAAATATTATTGGTGTATTATTAATTTTTATATTGGTTATGAAAAAAGAAACAGTAACATTAAGTTCTTAAATTTAAGTATTTAATTAAAAAAAAAACATTTACTTGAGAACTTATCAAAACAATTTTTAGTAAAAACTCGAATACCTAAAAAGCATAAAATATATTGAGCATCTTCATAAAATCCATAATAATTGTAATTTTGTAAGTCTATAAATATTAGAATTTTATGACAAAAATTCGAATTAAAAATTTTTGTTAAAGATTTGATTTAGGCAGATATATTTTTTTTGTTTTTTTTTTTAAACATAAGTTAATATACAATATAACAATTTATACCTAAGACTAATACTTAAATTAATTCGGAAACTCAATCTTTACTTAATTTTTGCTTTCAAAAAATTCTTAAATACAACTATTTTATTTCTGAAATTATAAAAAATACATATAAAAATTAATTGAATATAATATGAATATGTTTACATTAAATTATGCACCAATGTTCAATTTCTTTTTCTCAGTTATCTAAATTCTTAAATTAATTCATAAAAAGGTGAAAAAAATTATTATAAGTTGAATAATGTTAAATCCAATTTCTAAATAAATTAATACAAATATAAGAAAAAAAATACTCGAAATTGTTAAAACCCTCTGAATATGTATCATATGTACTTTTCAACAATATTATTACGATATGAATATTAATACATTTTACATAATTATGTATCAACAATAATGTACATGTGTATTGCACGCATTGCGCTTCCTCATCTATTAATTAAACGCTTTATTTATAAACATTTATGGTACAAGTGCACTGTATTATATCTTTAAAATATAATTAAACGATTTACATAATTAACTACGAGAAAAACTAAAAGTAAGTTTTGAAAATAAATCTATAAAAATAATAAAAAAGAGGTCTGTTGTCTATCATATTGTCATTTGTAGTCAGTAGCACTGTTTCATTACTATTTTCCCGAAATGGAAACTAACACATTTATTGATTAAAATCGACATATTGGGAGTTTTAACTATACTGTCTAATTCTTTCTTCCACCGCTTCGACACAATGTTACGTTAATTTCTCTCTATGTCGCGTGTATATTTCTGCGACTTGAGAAATTGCCTAATGAACCTGGCGGCACTGGCGACGCTGGTGGCGCTACTGGTGAAGTTACTCGTGTGCCTGTCTGAAAGTAAAGTAGAAGCATTGCAGTGGGTCAAGGAGAGACAACGAAGCGGCGCGCCGCGGCTTTCACTTCCTCTCTGGCGAATAATATATATGCACAAGCCAACTGACCTCGTAGCTACCTTACCGTATATTTCTTTCCATTTTATTACTACATTTTTAACATCTTACTTTTCTCTCTTGCTGCGAAAAAGTAACTTGTTTTTTTTAAATAATGAAATAATTTAATAGTGTTCCTTTTAATAGAGCACTAAATTAAATCATATAATTTCTAATGCAAATATAAGCTAAATTTCATATAAATAAGGCTATAACTATAAGTATTCAGAGTGTACAAAAAACACTAATATATTGAAAAATTTAATTCAGAATATAAATATCTTGATTTCAAAAATGTATTAAAAGCTTACGCGTTTAATAAGTAAAGCTAAAGATTTTTATCAGTGGTGTTCGCCAATGTAAAACACTTCAATCGTTATGCAAAAGTAAAAAGCTAATTTTTTTTTCATGAAAACAGCAATGCAAATAATTGCATTATTTTAATCATTTTTTGTTGTATCTGTAATACAATTTACATTATTATCTGGCTCAATTATATATTATAATTAGCAATTTGATAATATGCCTTTGATCATCTATTCAATAAAATATCTTTTTTATTCTAATTGCAATGTTTGACTACCTAATTTCAAAACCTTTGAAATTTTAATTTACGCAGTTGATTTTAATCTATACATTAAAAAAATTAATTATTTTATTTTTTGATTTCGATCACACTTTTTCCTTTTAAAAATATAAAAATTAAAAATAACTAAAAGCAACTATAAATTACATTTATCAGTAAAGAAAATGTAATATTTTTATAAATCTACTTTTAAACCGTATAAAATAAATTTTTTTATGAATATTTGGACTGAAAAATAAATACGACATTTTAAATTTTTCGAATTTATTATAATATTTATTATAATTTTATTTGATATAATTTTGATTTTCTTTATTTTAATACTTAAAAAAGATGCAATGAGCGATAATACAAAAAATGTTTATTGTATCCACAAGAAAGAAATTTATGTATTTTTAAAAAATATTTTATTGTTAACTGTTGATTTTTATTGAAATACACTGTGATCCATGAAGGAGCCAAAATTTCAAATTTGTTATTTTATTTTAAAGAAATTGCTCTTTTTATAATAATTTTTAATAAATATATTGTATACGATTTTAGTGGATGCAAGAGAATTAGTACCGCAGCCTCGAGATGCAACAGAAAAGGAAGTATTAGCACTAGCCTCAGTTAAATCTGAGCCAGGGTCGATATCAGGCAATAGACTTCTACATGGTATTCTATCGCAGCATCACTCCCATTCACAGCATCATCACCAACACCAGCAGCAGCAACAGCAGCAATTATCACAACATCATCACCACCTTCATCATCAACACCACCATCACCAACATCAGCAACAACATGGACTTGCTGCTTTACAGAGTGGTTATAGTCGACATCTAAGTAGTCAGTCACCTTATAGTACTGTAACTTTACCGCCTACTAGCACACCAGGTACATTGCTATAATACAATATTTTATACAAATATAATTAAGAATTAACTCTTGATAAAGTATAATATAGCTTTGAAGAGAAAGTACAATTAACAGAAGCACTTGTTAGCTAGTAATATTGAGTGTAACAATCTGCCCTTGTAATAGCCCTTAATATTATGTCAGTTAGGAATTTTATGACTATGACTTTATAATTTATGTCTTTATTTTGATATTGATGGGTTTGAATGATAATACATTAACTTCATTTTTTAAATTTTAATTAAATATTAAATCCAAAAATAGTTATAGTTGGTTTTAATTTTACTTTATTTAAGAAAAATATACAACTTAATGCAATAATACATGTAATTATACTTCTAATATTAAAAATTAAAAAAAATCCTTTTCAGTATTATTTATTATTCATTTGTTATTACGTAATTATAGTTTTTAAAGCATATAAATTCTCAGTTTTTGTTTGTTTCGTCTTTATTTACAAAATGAAATGCGATTGATGCGTATATGTGTGTGTATATATATACATTTAAATTTGATATTCAACTTTAATTATAAAGTTTTAATTTCTAAGTAAAGCTTGATTATAAAAAATACACCGATAAGCTTTTCACTAATTTAAAGGAATTGCTAATAAACCGAATGTTTTACATTTTGCATTAAGAATTTATAATTTCTCTTAATTATTTACGAATTTTTCCATAATCCATATTTCCATAATTATATTAAACAAAATATAATTAGAAATTTTTATTAAAAAGTCTAAATAATCTAATCTACAATTGTAACATAGAATATTTAACAACATATTTAATGGTAAATCATCAGACTAGATAACGATTAATAGTAAAGATCTTGATTTGTTTTATATAACATAATAAAAGAGTTAAATCATGCAGCTATTCATGCAAAACCTTTTAGGACTGGTTTTCAAGTATAAGGAGTATAAATGGGGAAGGGAAGCTGCAAGACCGTGGGAAGGGCTGAGATGCATAACCAATGAACAGATGATCTTTAAATATACTTCATGAAAATCCAAAATTTATTACAGCTGTTTTTTATATCTACATACAAATAGAAAAAAAATTGTCAGAATACATTCAAATGTTAATATAAATGAATAGGAAGCGGATCACTACCAGCGAGCCCCGCAGACAGCGGAGTTAGCGATGTTGAATCCAGCACTTCATCAGGCGGTAACGAAGACGCGAATCTACTTTTAAAAGCAAGACTTAATCCTAGTTCGTCTTTGCAGTCAAATGTCGGAAGCTCTCATCACTCTCATCTCACAGCAGGTGAGATAACCTGAACCAAGAACCAAAATTCTGTATGCGCATTATAAGCTTTTTGCATATGGTATAGTAGGAACTACATTTGTAGCTTAATTGGTAACATTACAAATTTAGCGTTAGGTAGACCAGCTTGCCATAGTCCCGGGGTGTACGGAAGCTCGGGTGGTTTTCTACCTCCGAATTTCCATCCTCAACAGCATCATCAACATCATCAAGCAGGACAGTACCAAGGTCAAAGAGGGAATTCACCTCACCAACAACATTCTAACCATGGCCTTCCAACGTCAATGGGTCCACCGCATCATCATCTCCATCAACCTCCAAATCTTCAACATCTACATTATAGACAACCCCCTACATGTGAGTATATATTATATCAATACTATAATTATTATAAATTAAATACCCAAGTGCACAATTGTATACATATTGATAACGTATAATATAGGCGATTACAAAAAATTCCAATACATCATGATATTATCTTAATAATTATATACAATTTTTATATTTCCAAATTAAATGAAATAAACAATAAATTCAAAAAAGATATGTATGTTTTGACTTACTAGCATCCTTAAAAAAGTTCTACGAATATATATTATACATGAAATTTAGTAATCGTTTAAGCAATATATATATATAATAACATTTATTGTATTTTATATTCTAATTAAAGTACGCAAAATAAGTCAACTTTATTAATTTATTTAAAATTTTTTACATTTTTTACAAATTCTCACCATACATAAATTACTATTTATAAATTATTATTTTATAAAATAAAAATTATAGTATTTAGGCATTAATTAATTTACAAACAAACAATAAGAATTGTTGCATACAAAATAATATTAATAATTTAATTAAAATTACCTCACCTTTTATATAGATAGATTTCATAATTAATATTTACCTCCTATAGTTTTATAACATTTTACCTTCATTTATTGCTTAAAATAAGTATTTAATATATTATAAATCAAGATTCACCGCAATATGTAATTATATTTATAAAAATATTGCATTTTTAGATATTATTTAGTAGTATTAACGACTATACTTATGTATTAATATCTAATATTGAGTTCTGGCTTTTAAAATATGTAGCTTACAGTTGTACTGATGACTAGATTTTTTGAAATAGTAGTTACAACTATAGACTCAACACTCTTGCGCTATTTTCTTCGTACCTCCCTCTCTCTTTCTTTAGTTTTTTGCTTACTTGGTCTCTGCAATTTCTTTATTTTACTTTAAAAAATTTTACTTAAAAAAACTATATTAAAAAATTTACCAAATAATTTGTTTTAACCACGAAACTCAATAAATAAACCTTAACTTTCCAATATTAATTTTACATAACCCATTTACTATTTTAACGTACTGAAACCATTAAAAAATATATCATGTAAGTTATTAATTTTATGCAATCCTTTGTAGTAAAAAAAATTAATTTTTTTATTCTAATAATAAATAAATTAAGATAAAATAAAAAATTTTTTTTAATTAAATACAAACGTATATTGAAATTATTATTACGCAATACTAAAACACTAAAAGACTGATTTAAATATTTATTCCACGTAAATGTCTTAATCTAACTCATTTAGAAGATGAAAATGAAAATTTCTTAATATTTTAATAATACTTACTTTTTATATTAGTGTAAAGATAACAAATTTCTATTACTAATTATACTCACTCTGTTTTATTTTTTGTCTTATTTATTTCACTGCTGTCAATTTAAATTTATAAAATTTATTACAATAGTAATGAATTTCAAATAATAACTTAAATTAATTTTTTTAATAGATTCTATATCTGTATAGAAATGTTATTACATAGTTTTCTACATTTACAAAAGGACGAGCCTTGACATAATATTTGTAGGAAAGAGTGATAATAACACAAATAAAATAATAATAATGACTCTAAAAAATTTTGCAATTTGTATTATGAAAGACCATGAGTAGATTTTTCATAACTTTTTTCTTGAATAGTATAGATATGATAGATAATAAAAAATATAAATATAAATATCAGAATATATATAAACATTTTTTACAGAAGAAAATTGACCTGTATATTTTTAAAAGATCATAATACAATGAAACTACTGATAAGATCAACGTGAAAATTCTTTAAGTACACCACAATAACCAAAAATTTGTTAAAAAGAAAATATTCAATAACATTAATTTTTAATCAGCTATATTTATATATTCAATTCAGCAAGTCATAAAATATCTCAATGTTAGCTATCTCATGAAATACATAAAATTTATGCTTCTAAAATTTAAAAAAATATATTATTTGTAAGTATTTCAAAACACTTTACCTCTTAAAGAATATGTTTACTTATAAACAATTATTATCATAAAAAGAAATAACTGGTAAAAAATCTAATGTATTGTATCATGTGTAATATTTAAGGTTTTTTAATTGAAGATAGGTATTTTACGTATTTAAAGCACTGCAAACGTCGGAAAAAGATGCTGATGGCATTTGCAGTAGATAATTGGCTAAGAATTAATCGTCCTCATTTCCAGTACAGCCGCAAGCGACTTTTCGTATTATTAATCGTGCAACATCACAATGCCGAGAATTCGAACTCAACAAGCCAGCAACGCCGAGTAAAAGTGTGCCGGATTGTATAATCGAACGTGAATAAGCAAAATGTTACGCCATAATGATTTGGTAACGGGGCTACCCCACTCTCCTTATTCATTCGTACTCGCATTCTGTATTCCATTGCAATTCTTATGCTACAAGTAAAGCAACCTAACACAACCTGTTACATTGGACAAAAAGAAGGCCAGGCGGAAAGATAGAAATATCTAAACTCAACATACTCATAGAAATACTACATATACTTTAATATATTATAAATAATACTATAGTATATTATAATAATATATATATAAAGTTTATATTATATATAATTATATATATATATATACTTTAATACTTCATGGTTATAGAAAAAACTGAAAACTAAAATAATATATATTTTTAATGAATATTTTCCTAATTCTAAAAAATAATATTTTTTAAATAATGGAATTTTTAACTTCGTACACCTATTAAATTGATATACACGTGTAAAAATATTAATATCTTTAAAATTACACTATTTTGCTTCTTTTTTTAAATTACAATTTACGTAGGATTCTAGCAAAAAATTTTATTTAATTAAAATATGTAAAAAATAAAATTTTAATTAAAAAACATCTTTCCATATTAATACACATTTTAATATATATTTTTGTATCATAATGTTTTTCCGTTATTAATTCTCCCATAAAATTGACAAACATTTCCACAAACATTGGGTATCTTATAATGATTTAATCTTCATAAATTATTTTAATTGTGTGCTTTTTAATTGTGTTAAAAAATTAAAAACAGCAATAGTAATTTTCAATTAAACATGTGACATTTCTCAAAATTATAATACATATAAACTTTTACAAAATCATTTAGCGCGTTAGAATTTAAATAATTTTAATTGTTAAAAAAAATAAGTTTAAATAATCTGTTCTTGATTTTTGTATAAATAATCACATATTACATATAAATATAATTTATTTCACGTTAGTTTGAATTTTTAATATCTTATACGCAATTTTTGATTATACAGTTAAGATAATTATTGTATTTGATTATCTGTGAAATTATCAATGTATACATTTTTGAATGTTCAGTTTCAGTTAAATTTATTTTTCCTTTTATCTTCCTACCTAATTAATTACAATTTATATTTAATTTATATACTTATATGTATCGAAGAGTGCGGTGTACATATATTTCATTATTTATGGTAAAAATTAAAAACAATTTTTCAATTATACGAAGAACTCAATCAAATACTCAAAAGATATTATCGTATATAATTCTTTTTTGAAGTGCTGGCTACCAATATTTTTAAACACACGTGTTTTGTACTTAAAACATTACATAGCTTTTATTTTAATAATATATTAATAATTTATGTATTGATAAATTAAACTTATTAAACAAAAAAACTTATATTTATACAATGTATTTACTTTTACAAAAGTATCATTTTGAAATTAATTTATTAAACTATTTTTCAATCTAGCATTAATAATCAATTATGTTACCGAAATGTTTAATTTACAATAATCAAAATTCAAATATTAACGTCAATATTAGTACTTTTTCAACATAAATTACATTAGTATATTGTGGAAAGAGATTTTTTATCCCAGAATTAGTTCGTGTGTATTTATACATGGTAGTAGATATTTATTCTGACTGTCATATATTGAATATTAGATACTTAATTTAAATATTTAGATAATTTGAAAAGAATTGTCTTATCAATATCTACAATATTTGCATTTATTGATAAAGTAAAAATTAATTAAAAGTTATTACATTAGTTTGAGACAAAGAAATTAATAAATAGATAATGATTAATTCAGTATAATATACTAATAAACAATAGTAAATTTTTTATTTTTTAGTTACAGCTGAATATTTGTAGTAATTATGTTAATTATGAATGTTTGCTCGATGAAATTTTACAAACAGCATTTTTTAATATTCAGTTTCGCTTGCAAGATTCTGTTTTTAAATAAGAAAACGAAAAACGAAAACAGAGAAAGAGAAATAGGGAGAGAGAAATATAATAATGGGTAAAAGTAATACAAAGATTAATTGCATCCCAAATTATTCTATAATAATAAAATTAAATTTACAGGCTTGAATTTGAACCTTTCCGAATAATATTACCACGCGTATGTAAAAGAGTAGCTCTTTTTTCTTCGTTATGTGGAAAAGGGAAATTATTAAATTGAATTTCCATCCTATAATTTATTTCTTGAAAATATGCATATATAATTATTACATTTGTATATCATTTGAAATTACAAAAAATCAGAATATTTCAATTTCTTATGCTCATGACCCATAAATTTTTTATGTTATATTATACGAACATAATGCATTACACGCTCATCATTTTATCACTTATTTCTTATATAGATAAGTGTCTTTACACACGTATTGAATCAACATTTAAATTATCGTGATAACACTGCATTTATTTAATTCTTATTTAACGAAGAAGCACGTGATACTTACAGGCTATAGGTTTATTAGCCTTTATCAAACATTTAAAATGTAGGCCTTCACCCTAATCTTTACCAAGCTTTGTTCATGAACGCACCTATTGATTAGTACAAATATAATCTCACTAAGACGATATAATTATTTTTACGAAGGTGTTGCACAATTTTTAAATGAAAAGTAAAATGCTACTCTTTACCTTGACATATATTCAATAATTTATCCATATAAGTTATCTTGTCACATTTGGAAATCGTATATTAAAATATTATTATAAACTGCACAAAAAAACCTTAATGCTAGATAGTAATAGTTTTAATGTAACGAATTTAAAATGAGAAACGTTACGTAAAAGCTTAGATAATTTTATTAATTTTGATAATTTTAATAAAAACATTACCTTATCCTCAATTTGAAGTAAAGAATTTTTTTTAATTAAAAGACAATTATAAATTTAAATATAAATATTTGTAATAAAGCTGAATGAATTATAAAGTGCTGGAAGAGCTATTCGTGAAAAAAGAAAAAATTTGAACAAAATAAGCATTGTTAGTATGAGTTTTTAATAATATTAAGAATGTACGTTATTATTTTTAAAATTAGCAAGCTATTGATCAATGTTTGTCAAGCCTTGAATCGTTTGCCATAAGTGCATCCGGCTAGTTTTACGCCGTATCTTTCCCCGTAGACTGGGATGAAGGAAAAAAGAACATAAAAGAACGAAGAACCAAGAAGTGGAAGTGGTTGCAAAGCTGCAGGAAGGGGAGAGGAAAATGAAGACAAAGAAGGAGATAGAAAGAAATGAAGGTCTCAGGTTTTTGCACGAGTCGTATAGAAGTGGGAGCGAATCAGGCGATGAGCGCGTCCTTCCTGGGTCTCTGCCCCTATGCCATGAGCGAGACCGACAGCATTGCAGCACTCTACATTTGCAATATCTAGTTGTATGTGCTGCAGCTTAGTGCATGCACGCGTCGTCACTGCCAGCAAAAATGCATGGCTCCCCGATCTCTCTTCAGCTCTATCGTAAATTTCTGGGGGTGGGGGCAGCGAGCGAGCAGTGGATCTCAACTTATACGATAGTGAGTGACGTCTCTCTCTCACTCTCTCTCTCTCTCTCTCTCTCTCTCTCTCGTCTCCCTCACTCAATGTCTCTTTCTCTCTCAAGGTCTAACAGATAACTTAACTCTTATTTAAGTTTTGCTTTAGGCTCACTTATACTGCAATGAAAGTCATTACTTTAATCGGAATATTATTAGAGCTTCAAAGAACACAAGTAGCTGCATAGTATAAAAAGAGAAAAAAGAAACGACTGAACTGTTAATTTTAAGACAAAGAGTACGATGCGAGGGCGGTAACGGAGGCGTTACAATCACGAGATGGAAAGGCACTATAAGAAGTGCGAACAAAGAAAGGCATGCAATCTCGTCTATGAAAATGAACTGATCAGATAAATCGAAATGCGGATAAACATATTGAGCTAACATACACGAAAGTAAGAAGAGAATGCAAGAGAGAGAGAGAGAGAGAGAGAGAGCATAAAGTAATCGACGACTGCAGATTTTTGCTTTAAGTATTGTCATACTATGTAGTACAGTGTAGCTATAGTCGTATAGACGGTGACCTTGGCGCCGGCAATTCACCCCGTCTGTTCCCCACTCTCTTAACCCCCACTCCGAGTTTTCTGGCGCTCAGCTCAGCGCTCAGCCCATACACGTCCCCTTCTAACCCCTCAGTAGTCGACGGTCGTCTGTCATTCTGTCGCTTCTTCGCCGATTCTTCCTTTTCCTTATTTTAGCGTCTCGTTTTCTCCCTACCTATCCTCATGCTTGTACTACCGGCGTCGTTAATGCGTTGCGTTGCACCAGTTAGAGATTAAGAGCTGCAAACTTTTCGATTTTAATTAACTTTCTATTAATCTTCTTCTTTTTATTTATTACTTTTCCTTTTTGTTCAATTTTTATTCTTTGTCACTTAAATAGGTAAATAATCATCAAAGATAACTTCTATTTGTAATTTATATGTATATCGTTGAAACTATTTACGTAAGCATTAGATTATATTCACTGTTTTAAAAAAGTAGAGTACAAAACAGATAAACTTATATGCAGTAGATTTGTATGTGCGTTTAAAATGATAGTAGATAAATGAAAAATAAAAAAGCACAAAATAAAAAATACTACGTTAAGCCGGAAAAAAATAAAAGTTCGGAGTTTAAAAAGCTCATTCGATTGAATACGAGCATCCTTCGTGCATAAATATAATTAGGTAGCTGCAAAAAGCAAAAGATGAAGATAGTGGGGGACAAATGCCGCCTTGAAAATTGACAATTTCAAATGATTCATTTCCGGTTGTGTAGACCGGTTACAGGTTCGCTCGTCATGCTACAAGCTCGTATTGTGCACGCGCGCATACTATTATTTGACTGAGGACAAACTGCAAAACCTATTACATGCATCTGACAAGTTCACGTTAGTTAGGGCACTGGCTTTTTCTCGTCTCTCCGCTTTTCTCACTACATATCTAACTATCTTTCTATCACTCTTCTCTCTGCTATTTGTCTTTCTAAATATACTTTCTGAACTTCCAGATCTCTCCAGTATTTTTTTAAATAAAAGTAAACCCTCAACCATAAAATTGTAAAAATTTTATCATGTTTTCAATATCTAAATTTTAATTGAACCAAAAGGTATTCTTTTTTTTAATTTAATTTTTTTTCTGTTAATTAAAGGTTTTAAAAGCATGTGAAATATAAAGGTTATTTAGCAAATTATAGCGTAAGAAAAAAATGAATGAATTAATAAATGAGTATACAGAAACAGAAAGTTCAAATGAGAGAAAGTAAAATAGTAACCTAGGCCTAGACCTACTATGCCCCACTATAGCTTAGTTTACGATTAGTAAACCAAGGAAGAGAAAAGTGTAGAAAGAGATTAAATCTCATTTCGGTTCTTTCATGGATAATACAAAGAGGGACGAAAGAAAGTGCATGATACTTGCAATGGCGTCCATTTTACGCATCTGCGGCTGTCGTCAATGCATTCCCAACTATCTAAGACCATTATTCTTTTTTCTTCATGTTTTGCTCCTACAATTACATTTTTGTATCTTCTCTTTCAATATTTTATTTTAAATAATAGGTAAATTATATTTACTCTAATGTACTAAAAGTCACAATAATTAGAATACAATGCTCATAATAATAGATAGAAAAATTGTATTGTAATCTATCGAAAACAAATTGTTCTTATAATTTTATACTAATGTTATTAGACATTAATAATCATATAAGAAATACCATATTTAGAAATTAAAATGTTTTTTTATTCAATCTTATATCTATTCCAATTCAAGCCAAAATTTATTGTATCATTTTTTTTACTTTATGCAGATCGGGAAACTTTTAATAAATAGTCATTACTATTGAAACAACTATTTTTATAAAAAATATTAAAAAAATACTTTCATATTTTTATCTTTTAATCTTTACATCAATAAAAATTTTTTTTTAACTTTATAATTCTAAACATTGCTTATTTTAATACAAAAACATTTATTTAAAAATATTCACATCAATATTTTCAGATAATTTGTATAGAAAAAATTAATAAGGAAAAATTAAAACATAGTAACATGAGCTTTTTGTGACGCATAAATTTATTAATGTATTTGAACAACCTGTTTTTGTTAGTAGGTAATAGTTGTATTGTTCTAATTTAATGAAACCTTGGATCAGAAAAATTTTATAATAAAACTAATTTGAAGGAATAAAAAATTATATAGTAAAATATTTTGAATATAGATTTGATTGAATGACAATATGTAGGTAACTATTCCTTTAGTGTTGATTGTATATTTATATTTTGGCAACCATGGCCAGCAAACAAAAATTTTGTTAACAGCAAAAGCGTTTTTTTTTTAAATGACTAATAAATAAAATTGCCTCATCTTTTATCTATAGGTTCTTGAGAATAGAATAACGTTAAAATTAAAGACTCATCTTACAAATAAAATTTAGTATTACATTTACTTTAATTGTGTAGTACTAATTCTGCTTTAAGTATTCTTTGTTTAAATCAAAATTTTGTTTAATATAAAAAATTGACAAAATTAATTATTTTAAATTATTTCAGCCGATCTTTTATATTATATACACGACGGGTGCTTAATTAACGATGAAATGAAAATTGTATTTTTTGAATACACACAAGAAAATGTATGAAAAATGAATAAAATAATTTTATATATAAATATAGCTTTAAATTATGACTATAATACAGGTTGGACTTGTCAAAAAGTGATGAGCAATGTTAAATTACAAGATCCGGTTTTTCAGTTAGCAAACACAATATGCCTCTTAGAGACTCTTTTGGGGGTCTGCAAACTAGTTTGATTATAGTTATGGTGAACAAGAAATTTTGCAATGTATAGACTTTCTTTGACATTCATAAAAAGTGTGCAAATTGTACAAAAGAATAAGAGGAGTAAGAATTAAAAAGAAAAAGCAATAGAGAGAGTAAATGAGTGACTAATGAGCGGGTGGGGAGAAAGAAGATGATTTGATGACGAGAGCTCAAAAGAATAGTGAGAAATAGAATGAAAAAGATAGTAACAGCGGTCCAGGAGTACTATAAAAGGGGTAGGGGTAAATTGGGAGGAGCACAGGAACAGAGAGAGATAGTAAGTACGAGAACTACGTTACTGTCAGTTATAGTAGTTGTCACTTACCGTCATAGCGTCGGACTAGGACTGTCTGAAGCATGAGGAGGGGATAAGAGTCAGATAAACATAAAGAGAAAGAGAAAGAGAGAGTATGTGTTGCGTGCGTGTGTGCGTGTGTGAGAGAGTGAAAAAGAGTGAGAGAGAGAGAGAGAGTGAGAAAGAGGAATAAGTTAGTCTGTCGGTCAGTGACTGCCTGACTTTCCCGACGAAGCTGAAGGTTAACTCTCCCCTTCTTTCCCTTTCCTCTCACGTTGGTTGCTACTGATGCTGTCTCTGCTACTGCGGCAGCTTCAGATGCTTCTTTTGACGTATCGTCTTCATCGCATTCTATCCCATATCCTCTCAACTGTTGCGAATTTTTCTCTACGTTACAAGCAATAATAGGATCATGAATATGTCTAAACATACCCACTGATGACGATCACATAATAATATAACATAATAATAAATTGCGTCTGCAACACTTATCACCCTTCCCCATTTCTTAACGTAATAAATTCTGTGCCTACTATACTCATACTACCGGTTTAATTCAGAGATTCATTCTCGCCACAATTTTTATCGACTGTTTTATACGCCCACTGAATAAATAAAAATGATTCTCCGTCATATAATTATTTTTACATTTAACTTTATATGCCTTTAATGTGCATATCACAAAAACTAAAAATAACAATGTTGAAAAAATAAAAGTTAAAATTTTATTGCTATATTAACATAATAAACTTTCAAAGTACAACAAATCCTTAAATGATTTTTACATTAACCTTATACTATCTCTAATATTCTTTTAATCTAAACTCATTAATTTTATAGTAGAAAAGCGGTTAAATAATTAAAATTTAGAAAGCTTGCAACATTTTTTAATCAACATGATTTCCTAAAAAATTAATAAAATAAAACATCTTTGCATAAAAAAGCATCAGCAGTTGTATTGTCAAAACTTCTTTTATTATAATAAAAAATACTGAAATAATAATTTTTAAATTTTTTATAAAATTTTAAAGGAAAAGCTAGAATAGACTATAAATGATTACCTTTTTTTAAGTATTTCAATTTATATAGTACGATACTTTCGACATATGCAAGAATGTTAAAATCCTAAATACATTATCAATTGAATACAATAACTTAAGTAAGTAACTTAAGTCATCTGCAATAAATAAATACAAATAAATATTCATGCAAATCTATATATAATGATGAACTATAATACGTTTTATGAATGTTTAATATTAAATATCAAACCCAACCAGATATACGAACATATGTGTAAGATAAAGAAATCGTCTTATTTCTAAGAAAAAACATAAAATTAAAAAAAAAACAATCTTAAAATAATATTAAAAAAAATGTTCTTAATAATTTAAATAAGCTGACTTATAATATTTAAATGGTATCTTGAATTAAATGTATAAATATATAGTATTGACACTAATATAGAGGTTCATAAGGTATTTCAAACAGTTTCAATTATATTCCTTTGTTTTTCAATAATAAATTTTGTTTGCAATGATTTAACTTATAAAATAAATGACAAAATGATATGAAACAATTCAAGAATTATATGAACCAACAATTTTTATATATTTGTTTTTGTAAATATTGCAAATATTAAATAATGTAATATAATTAGATAAAAAATTATTTTGGAATTTTATACATTACAATCTTAGAAATGTATGATTATCATTACCTAAGTGTTACATAAATATTACACGGTGATTAATGTTTATGAGTATATAATTGAAAAATATATCGTTCATATCTTACCTATAAGAAACATTTTTCTTAATTAAAACTATTTATTTTCTATGGCTTGCATAAACAATAATCCCGAGAACAATTGATTATATAATTGTTTAAGACTGTGGTTTCTTAAGACTTATACAATACACAAACAGAGCATAAATATTACGATTTGATGACGAAAAATTGTTTATTTGGCTAGAATAAAAATATAATACATATTGTAATCAAGCATTATGGTAGGAGTATAATTGCTATTGTACTTTCAGTGTCGGAGAGCTATAACAGCTACGTGTCATCGATGTACGGGGGAACAAGCTTTGCAGCACCATGCACACCTTCACCACCAAGAAATAATGTTTCTGGACCTGGGGTGGCCCCTGGACCTGGTGGTGTGCCTACAAGCGTCATCCAAGCAGCGACTTCTTCGGTATCGGATGACCTTTACTTGCTAGAGTTAGGTTTCCCTGCTCGTCCAAAAAAAAGCAAGCTAAAAAAACCACGATTGGGTACGACTCAGGAACCAGCAGGATCCGGTCAAGCCTCACCCGTCAAACGGAAATCGCGCGAAGGTTCAACTACTTATCTTTGGGAATTCTTATTAAAATTACTCCAAGATCGCGAGTATTGTCCGCGCTACATCAAATGGACGAATCGTGAGCGCGGTGTTTTTAAACTCGTTGATAGTAAAGCTGTCTCAAGGCTTTGGGGATTGCACAAAAACAAACCTGACATGAACTACGAAACGATGGGTAGGGCATTACGTTACTATTATCAGCGCGGTATTCTTGCCAAGGTGGATGGCCAACGACTCGTCTACCAATTTGTAGATGTACCTAAAGACATTGTGGAAATCGATTGTACAGGTGCGTGAAATAGGGCTCGCCCGTCCAGGGCCCGATTATCAACAATGTTCGACCGAGGACCGAGACGAGGAAACGTTCTCAGCAGATCCAGATGGCAAGTGCCTTAGTGTCTCGCCGCTTGTCGCTATTTGCATTTACTCATTTGAAAAGTCTCTCCGTAGAAGCTCCCCGGTGTGCTCTATTTATTAGTCCTGTCTTTGTTTCTCCTGCGTCACGAGCCTTATCAAACTATCATCTTTCCCCCGCCCCTGTTTTTAGAATTTAAAGGATCTTCCCTTATAAAAGCATTAAGGACTTTAAATGGAATGGATACTCAAAATGGATAACAGAATCCATAAGTTAATGATGAGCCGGTTACCAGGCTTAATCAAAGACAGGCATACAAAAATAAAACGATTTAATGTAGATAATAGAAACAGGACAGAAGAGCGAATCATTAGCTTCAAGAGTTAGCCTTCTTAAATAATTTACTTAAGCATCGATGATTTAATATTGTAGAACTTATACGTAGTTATTAAATGTGTATATTTTATCGAAAAAAAACTGAAGTGACTATTTATATTGTATATTTACATTGAAAAATTTGTGCATACCTAAACCCAAGATTTTCCATTTTTAAACAAGGAGAATCATTGTTGGCTTTAAAACTGTATTGGATTAACCATAAAACATGCAATGCGAATCGAGGGCTGTGAAAAATAAAAATTGTAAAAAGGTAAACATAATGGGTTTAAGTGTGACAAATTTTTAAGTGGAAATAATTTTTGTTTCTTCTTGAATTTGATGGATTTTAAAATAAATATAGAAACATTTGCAGAAAGTAAATGTAGATATATACATTAAAAAGACGGAAGAAAAGTATAGAAAAAAGGCGAGAAAGTTGGATAGACAGGCAGATAGAGAGAAAAGAATAGAAATCACGAAGAATTCAGATTAAAAATTCAGAAGACTCTAGACATGCACTCATGCGCTATATATTTTTTTATAAATAAAAAAGCAATTGTTTTTATTTGTGCTGAGGTGATAATTAAGGTGCTGGTTATTAAAGAAATACACCCATACTTGTACACTCGCATACGCCCATTACACATGAGGTCCAAGAATGTTATTCAGCGTTGTAATGTTACTGAATCATAAAAGATTAATGAAATAAATATTATATCTGTATATAGAATACAATTTTAATATATGTATGTGTGTGCTAGTACACACAGGCACCAGGGTGTACGGACGTATTTATGTATATAATATAATTATATACTATATATTATATACATATATGCGCTTCTGTTTAAACATGTGCGTACAGTACACATATATGCACACGTGCACGTTATACAAAATACGTTATATTGTAAATGAAATCACGCAATTGTTGTGATTGTGAGATTATGTGTCACATGGAGAGGAAGGTCTGAACTACATCGTGTTAACTTTGTCCTGACGTTGCCTTTTCAATTATTGAATCATGTATGATTACCAAACGAAATTTTGTTGTTTTTGTTACTTCAAAATAATTTAAATTCCATTAAAGCCTAAATACGCACATTACAGCTTCCATTTAAAATATTTGTAAAGACAAACATCTTTCGCTAATTAATAAAGGCAATGATAGTGTCAAATGATTACTACATACCCTTCCTGTACCCAGAGTAAAAAATAATTACAACAATAATTATCAAGATAATTAATTTATTAACTTTCTGGGTTATTACAAGAAAAAACTTCATTTATAGATTGAAGATAAATTTTTGTAAATACTTTTAAGTGAAGTCACTTATTAAATTCGTGTTATTGTTTAATTCTAATATATAATAAGCTAAACTGTAATTTGAAGGGAAAAACAAACAATGCGAATGAATAAACGTATGAATGATAGTGAAAATGAATGAGCGTAAAAGTGAAATCATCGTAAGACTCATCAGTGCTCTCTGAACAATCTTAACTCGAAGAATAGCCGCAACAATTTTCTTAAAAATGAAGAAGGGAAAGTAAAAAAAAGTACAGTAATCCAGTGCTGCCTATAATGCCTGTAACAGTCCTGAAATATGTGAGAGTAAATCTGTCAAGAATAATAGTTTCCTTTTTATAATATAATCTGTTCAAGATATCTTGGGACTACAGACATACCAACAATACAAAACGAATTGCCTTCATACATTAACAAAGTGTTGCCTTCTAACAAAAACAAATAAAAATAGAATAATAATAAAAGACAAACAAAGCAAGAAAAGTATAAAGTCATATTTACAGTAATAATTGTAATTTGTACCCAGGTACTTAAGGGAACAAAAAGATAGAGGAGGTATACTCCGTTTTGATCGATTCATCCTACGTGCAACAAATAACCAATAAATTCAAATACATACTTGGCATTAACATAATGAGAAAAGGCATAAATGCGCTTCTATTGAAAAAAGGGAAAATTAAAAATATGGAGAATAATGAATAATATTTCTACAGTATGGATCAATCCACAACTAGTACAGTATGCGATATGAGGGATGTGTAGGGCTTACTTTTATCATTGCATTATGTTGTTCGTACGATATTAAAAAAGAAAGAAGACTAAATACACCAAAAACAAGCAAAATTAATATTAAAAAAATTGGAAATAAGTATATCAATATCACATTAATAAAATTTATCTCGAAGAAAAATTATATTTAACAAAAAAAATTTTCAATATATTTCGAAAAATTCTTTTATAATATATTTAATTGATACATTTCCGAGAGAAGAAGGAGTCTGTCAAAAGAAATTTAAGTACAATATTTCATGAAAGCATGCATCCGCTTTCTATTCATTAATTAAAATATTCATTATTTTTAAGTAACCTAATAATTCAATGATTAAGGAAGATACACACTTTCTCAATTTTTATGCAATTTCTATACACAATGACATACATTTTAAAATATGACCGATGATCCTACAAAGGTCTTATTTTTAGGAAGAGTAAATTTTACATACATTCATAATTTGACTATATTAGAGAATAATTTAACGAGTAAGACTCTGTTATAATAGGGATAAAGTATATTAATATTTACTTGTAAAATATATGAAATGCGATGTATTGACATAAGGAACTCTAATGTAACGTTCTGTGATTCGTTGTTTGTAGGTGAAATTTAATAAAAGACAATGTACGATAAAATATTTTTATATTTCATTAATTTTTAATCCAATCAAATTATTGTTCTTAATTTGTAAGTATAGTATTACGTAATAATTAGCCTTGCTAAAAATTTCATTATACAAATAAAACATTGTGCACGTTATACAATATAATTTGCATTGTTTGATTTTTAATTGATACATACTTAAAAAATTGATTACGTGTACTCGATTTACACCTACTATCCCTATGAAATATCATTCCCGCAACTGTATGTATAAAACTTGTTCATACTGTTATAATTATAAACAAAATCACTTTGATATTTTATAAATTACAAGTTGATAATTCAATTTTTTAAACTTCTGTATCTGATCAAAGTATCGCTTCTTTTAATACACTGAAACGAATGAATTTAAATACAGTACTTCTGTATAAAGCTATAATTTTCTTGCAATTCGACGTCTCTCCAAATATTATCTTTATTTTTAGTTGGCTTTAGAATTTACTGAATACACACCAAACCTTTTCAAATACTTTTTATTTTCAGAATATAGTACCCTTAATTCAAACATTTTTTTACATTCTGCGTTCACTTGTCCACGAATCCTGCTTCACTTATTTCTAGCACACTAATATGGGGGTATTTCCTGGCAAGCTTGCACTTGCCCCTTGGATGTACCTCATCTTGTGACAAAATCCCTACGCGTTGCAATCACAATCACGTTTTTAGATAGATAAGCACTGGAATACGTCAAACACACAGTTATAAACGTTAAATGAAATGTATAGTTTTATATCAGAGCAATTTCATGGTCTTAATACCTTGATAACAATATAAATAAACCTATATCCACGATTGCACGGATGAAAAAATCCGAAATTCAAGAAGAACTCAATACTCTTTGAATAGCACGAGACAAATAGATATAAAAGTTTTTAAATGAACCAATTTTTAACAAATAAGATCGTGATCGTTAACTTAAAAAATATTGAACTTCCAAATTTAAATTTTCACGGTAACTCTACACCCCCAATTATACAGACAGATATCAATAGGCAATGCACAATGGGCATTCATTTGCATTAATATACAGTGTTTTAATACAAAATTACATTGGTTCAGAAGGCCATTAATGATGTTGCTTGCATGTTGGGATTGTTGGAAAATTATTAATATTGATTATTTTAAAAATATTTTTCTTTTAATGAGCTAATAAATATTGTTATGGCGTGGTAAGATCATGCGTGCGAATATCTGTTCTCGATTGGCGTACCTGCGTGGACATAATAGATGATAGTCAAATCCCCCTTCTTGTATGTATGTACGATCTAATGATGGGACTTTCTCGATACCGAATAATATTGTTATCATACGTAGAAGTAGTAAAGTCTATATCTACCTTTAATTGTATTCATAATTTAGATGTAACGTGCTGAATGCAATGATAGTAATTAATTCTTTGTCCTCTTAAGAAAATAGTCTTAACAGAAAGAGGCTTTTTGGAAGGGTAAAAAAGTATATAATAGTTTTTGGATAAAGCTTCGCACAATAGATTTAAAGTTCGAAGGAATACTGGAATATTTAGTCTTTACGTTTTCAATTTTTGTGAAGTAACTCAGATTTTAGCTGAACTAAAGTGAATTTCGAAAATTAACTTCTAAAATAAATAAATATTTTATTGTTTTTGCAGTGAACAAGGACATTAGAATTCGATCAAGACGTATCGCTCTTACATTTATAATATATTAATTTGATTCAATTCAGCTTCTGTAAGAAAAGTATAAAAGCGTAAAAAATTATGAAAAACGATTCCAGTGTTACGACTCAGCAGCACGATAATTTTTTGATGCATAAGGAAAATGTGGAAATTAAAAATACTTATATGGTGTATGAAGCGCCACCGCAGCGACACTATTATTAACTGCTCAGCGTTATTAAAATGACGTTGGTGTACCGTCGATACGACATAGCCGACTGCGCAGCTCGGACGCCGCTGGGCAGGAACTTTGACTCGGCAACGTCGACAAACAACGCCCTATGGCCCCACCCATCAATGTACTCAAGTAGCAATATTAGAAATTTAGTAATACTAGACGACCACCGGACTGACTAGACTAGTACTAATACACCACCGGACTGAAGTTGAGTCTAGAGTTCTAGACAAGTGCTAGAGGTCTAGCGTGTAGATTTAAACTTCTTAGACTAGGCTAAACACTAGACCAGTGAGTCAGTCAGACAGTCATTAGTACACCGACAGAGGCCGGAGTTAGTCTACGCGCCATCGGTAATGGTACACCCTGCATACTCTGTAAATAAATGGGAATTAATTAGGTTCCTTCGAACCTGATATTTTATTCCTAATACGACAATATTCAGCTTCATTATATTTTACATTATAATTGTATTTGAGAAGAGTTGTGTAAAAAAGTGATTATTTTTGCTCGTAACAATATTATTCGGTTAATTTAAGGCAGTACTTGATCTCTTCGCGTCCAACATCCGTGCGGCCATTTTCATCCCAATAAGCGTGAGAGGGGAAAATTAGAAGTGCATCTGCAATAATCTAAAATGGATCAACAAATAACACCTAAGGAAGTGAAAATTCTGGAAAATCCAGAAGATATTCAGGAGAGAAGAGAACAAGTATTGTCTCGTTATGCCAATTTCAAAGCCGAAGCTCGCAAAAAAAGAGATAAACTCGAGGACGCTCGCCGATTTCAGGTACTTAATTTTTGCACTGAAATTTTTAATCGTATTCAGTGTTATCAGACGGTATTATCATATTTATTCTCATTTGTGCATTGTTCTTTTATTTTAGTACTTTAAACGAGATGCAGATGAACTCGAAGGCTGGATTTATGAAAAATTACAAGCAGCTTCAGATGAAAGTTATAAAGACCCAACAAATCTCCAAGCAAAGATTCAGAAACATCAAGCTTTTGAAGCAGAAGTGGCTGCTCATTCTAATGCAATTGTTGTACTCGATAATACAGGATCAGAAATGATTGCTCAGCAGCATTTTGCTAGCGATGTTATTCGTAAACGACTCGGTAAGCTAATCTAAAACTGTACTCAGATTGATTGCTATTACTTTTATAGTGTGTTAACTTTATCATTGAAATAGTTTTAAAAGATTTTAAATGCTTTAAGAACGATTACATTGCACAATAATATCATTTAAACACTTAAGAAAAAGATAATTACATTATTTTTAGTATGACACAGAGATGAAATATCTAAGATTCCATTTCATTGATTTAGTCGCTTGAATTGGACAGCAAAAAATTACAGACTTATAAAAATAATTGAATCATTATCATATTATGCTATTAAAAGATTATACCTTTTATTATATTGGCTATATATAAAAAGCTAATTGTTTAATTATAAATACTCATAATGAACTTATATTTATTACACAAACTTCGTTTATAAATCATGAATATCTAATATACAAAATTTTTCACAATTTCTCAGAGGAACTTCATCGTCTTTGGGAATTACTTCTTTCTCGATTGGCTGAAAAAGGTTTGAAACTTCAGCAAGCTCTAGTGCTTGTACAATTCATTCGCCACTGCGACGAAGTGATGTTTTGGATTCATGATAAAGAGGCATTTGTAACTACGGATGAATTTGGTCAAGATTTGGAACACGTGGAAGTCTTGCAAAGAAAATTTGATGAGTTTCAAAAGGATATGACCAGTCAAGAATATCGTGTAACCGAAGTAAATGAACTTGCTGACAAATTGTTACTTGATGGACATCCGGAACGCGATACGATTTTACGTCGTAAAGAAGAGCTTAATGAATCCTGGCAGCGCCTCAAGCAATTAGCAATACTCCGTCAAGAAAAACTATTTGGAGCTCATGAAATTCAACGATTTAATCGTGATGCTGATGAAACTATGGCATGGATTGCCGAAAAGGATGCTGTTCTTTCTTCTGACGAATTTGGTCGTGACCTTGCGAGCGTTCAATTATTACAGCGTACTCATGAAAACGTTGAGCGCGATTTAGCTGCTTTAGAAGACAAAGTAGCCACTCTAGGAGCCGAAGCCGACAGACTTGCCGGTGTTCAACAGGCAGAACACGCTCAACAAATTCAGATTAAACGCGCAGAAATTCTCCAGTCTTGGGAGGGTCTCACTCTGAAAGCCAAAGAACGACGCCAAAAGCTTGACGAATCTCATAGTCTACATCGATTTTTAGCTGATTATAGAGACCTTGTTTCGTGGACTAATGACATGCGTGCTATTATTTCTGCAGACGAATTGGCCAAGGATGTAGCGGGAGCTGAGGCTCTTCTCGAACGCCATCAAGAGCATCGTGGCGAAATAGACGCGCGTGCAGATAGTTTTGAAGCTAGTGCACTTGCTGGTGGACGACTTCTTGAAAGTCAGCATTATGCCGCTGAAGAAGTCGACCGAAAGCTCGAAGCTCTAAGCTCTGAACGCGCTGATCTTCTCGAACTCTGGGAACAACGACGCATTTTGTATGAACAATGCATGGACCTGCAACTATTCTTCAGAGACACGGAACAGGCTGATGCCTGGATGGCCAAACAAGAGGCTTTTCTCGCTAACGAGGATCTCGGTGACTCATTAGATGGAGTTGAAGCCCTAGTTAAAAAACATGAAGATTTTGATAAATCACTTGCTGCTCAAGAAGAAAAAATCCGCGCCCTTGACGAGTTTGCGGGTAAGCTTGTAGAAGGTGGTCATTATGCAGCCGATGAAGTAGCACAACGTCGTTCTCGACTCCTTGAGCGACGTGCGTCCCTTTTAAAGCGATCAGCACGTCGGCAACAGGCTCTGGAGGATGCTTATCGTCTGCAGCAATTCGAGCGTGATTGCGATGAAACTGCTGGCTGGGCTCACGAAAAGCTTAAATTTGCTACAGATGACAGCTACCTTGACCCAACGAATCTTAATGGCAAGTTGCAAAAGCATCAAAACTTTGAGCAGGAGCTAGTCGCCAATAGAGCACGTATGGAAGAACTCGTTGCTCAAGGCGAGGCTTTACGTAAGGCAGGACATTACGCAGCGGATCGCGTTGCAGAGCGTATTAATGAAACAGAGACACTTTGGGGAGAATTAGGCCGAGCTAGTGAAAGGAAAGCATCTAAATTGCAGGAAGCTGCACAACAACAGCAATTTAATCGAACAGTCGAGGACTTGGAACTGTGGTTGTCAGAACTTGAAGGTCAATTATTAAGCGAAGATCTAGGAAAAGACTTAACGAGTGTACAAAATTTACTAAAACGGCAAGCACTTCTCGAAGCAGATGTAGCTTCACATCAAGAACGCATCGAAGCAGTAGCTCGAGCTGCGGAGAGTTTTGTATCGGGGGGTCATTTTGATGCAGATAACATCAAGACAAAGCAAGAGCAGTTGGCAAGTCGATACTTGGCCCTGGCGGAACCTACACGCGCCCGTCGTCAGCGCTTACGTGACTCATTACGCGCTCAACAACTATTCCGTGATTTAGAAGACGAAGAAGCTTGGATACGCGAGAAAGAACCAGTGGCAGGAAGTGCAAGTCGTGGTCGGGACCTGATTGGTGTACAGAATCTTATGAAAAAGCAGCAAGCTGTCTTGGCAGAAATTGGCAACCGTGAGGCGCGGTTAACAGCAGTTCGTGTAGCTGCGGAGGCAATGCTTGCAGAGGGGCATTTTGCTGCCGAGGAAATTAGCCAAAGATTAATTGGTCTTGAAGAACGTTGGGCCCAATTGAAGGGACGGGCGCGACGTCGGCGTGCTGATCTTGAAGATTCATTACAAGCACAGCAGTATTTTGCCGATGCTAACGAAGCCGAATCTTGGATGAAGGAAAAACGACCGATTGTGGTAGGTGCAGACTACGGCAAAGATGAGGACAGTAGCGAGGCTTTGCTAAAAAAACACGAGGCTTTGCTTAGTGATCTCGAAGCCTTTGCGAGCACGATTGCGTCATTAGCTTCTCAAGCAGGAGCTTGTCCCCAGCAAGAAACCCCCGTACTTGAAGCAGCCGGTAAAGAGTGCGTAGTCGCACTTTACGATTATGCAGAAAAATCACCACGTGAAGTTTCAATGAAAAAAGGAGATAGTCTTGCTCTTCTTAACAGCAGTAATAAGGAGTGGTGGAAAGTTGAAGTAAACGACCGACAAGGTTTCGTACCAGCTGCATACGTTAAACGAATCGAACCGGAAACAGGCTTGGGCGCCTCACAACAGAGCTTAACGCGAGAACAGGGATCGATAGCGGCTCGTCAAGTACAAATTGAAGCTCAGTACAGTGAACTATTGAGAGTAGCGCGTGAACGACAGGAGCGTCTCAGTGAAACGGCTAAAGCATACGTATTGGTTCGCGAAGCTGCTGAGCTCGCTGCTTGGATAAAAGATAAAGAAAATCATGCACAGGTTCAGGATGTAGGTGAGGATCTCGAGCAAGTTGAAGTGATGCAAAAGAAATTTGATGATTTTCGTGCCGATCTGAAGGCAAATGAGGTGCGTCTTGCAGAGATGAATGAAATTGCGGTACAGCTTGTAAGTCTTGGACAAACTGAAGCCGCCCTTAAAATTCAAACGCAAATTCAGGAGTTAAACGACAAATGGACGGGCCTTCAAACGCTTACAGCAGAACGAGCTAGCCAACTTGGCTCGGCTCATGAGGTACAACGCTTTCATCGCGATGTTGATGAAACTAAGGATTGGATTCGAGAAAAGGATGCAGCCCTTAACAACGATGATTTAGGCAAAGATTTACGAAGCGTACAGGCATTGCAACGCAAACACGAGGGATTGGAGCGCGACTTAGCGGCCCTTGGTGATAAAATTAAACAGTTAGATGAAACTGCTAACCGACTAATGCAGTCGCACCCAGATACAGCAGAACAGACATACGCAAAACAAAAGGAAATTAACGAAGAATGGACTCAATTGACGGCTAGAGCCAATTCACGCAAGGAGAAGCTTCTCGATTCTTATGATTTACAACGATACCTTAGCGACTATCGGGATCTTATGTCGTGGATTAACTCGATGGTGGGTTTGGTCGCATCGGAGGAACTTGCTAGTGACGTTACGGGGGCCGAGGCTTTGCTTGAGCGTCACCAGGTATATTTATTTAATCATATATAAATTAGTATTATGTTTCCATAGTACGCTTCAACTTCGAATTATATAATCATTATCATATTTCGTGCTTGCTGCAACATCTGAGTTATCAACAAACTCGATTGATTCTTAACATAACGCGCGTTATTAAATCAGAACCTTTTTCGACGCGCTTTCATTTATTGTTTTTTTTTAATATAAAATAATATATTTAATTAATTTATTTAATTAATATATTAAATTAAATTATTAATATAATAAAAAAAACTCTTGAAGCCATTGCATAAAATGTCTTTTCTTACGAAAGAATTTGAAAATATATGTCGTTAGCTACTTAATAACTTGATAAAAAAGATATTTAATGAAACTTAAATGTTTTTATAAAAATTTGTTAGTAAGGGTTTTTAGGTAATTTTTTTAGAAAATAAATTTTACCCAAGCTATTTTAAAAAAAGTTCTTTTTTTTCAATTTTAGTATGAAATCAGAATTTAAATTAAACTTGCCGTAACCAACTCTTATAATTAAATGTGTTACGTAACAATCACAATTCAATTAATCGCTAATGTTGTATATTCATAGTGTAACCTTTTAAACTAATGTTCAGGTTATTATTCTTAATATTGTGATGAGACCTGAGAGATAATTAACATTACGTAATAAGCATATAAATTGTTCTGTAAACTCGTGGCAATGTTCATTATAAGATGTGTCGTACAATGTATTTTTTTTTTATGAGAATGAAAGCCCATTGGGAGTGTTGACGGGCTAATCCCTATGTCAATTTTTTATTTTTAATAATTGTTCTAAAAAATTAAATTTTTAAATAAAATAATTCTATTGCTTGAGATTTCTTAAGGCTGTAAATATTTTTATATTTATATAATAATGTGATAGAAACTTTGACAAATATTCGTTATTAAACGAATGAATATTATTACATTTTGTTATCCATTGGCAATGTATTTTACATTAAAATTAAAAACATTAAATTATAAATATAAAAATTGACAAACGATTAAATAATACATGGAATGCTTTTTCTTGTATAAATTTAACATTATTTAAATAAACGCGTACTGGTTACGTTTGGCTCTTTAGGAACACCGAATGGAAATTGACGCAAGAGCTGGAACCTTCCAGGCCTTCGAACTTTTTGGTCAACAACTACTCCAATCCAATCATTATGCTGGCGTAGAGATCCAGGAAAAATTGGAGTCGATGAGCGAAGCCCGACAGGAGTTAGAGAAGGCTTGGATTCAGCGACGCATGCAGCTTGATCAAAACCTTGAGTTGCAACTTTTCTGTCGTGATTGTGAGCAGGCTGAAAATTGGATGTCAGCACGCGAAGCCTTTCTCGGCAGTAGCGGAGCAGAGACCCTTGAAGGCGATGGGCCTGACAATGTCGAAGCTCTTATTAAAAAACATGAAGATTTTGATAAAGCTATTAATGGTCACGAAGAGAAAATTGGAGCCTTGCAAACTCTAGCTGATCAACTGATCGCTGCTGAACATTATGCTGCTCGACCTATTGACGAACGGCGTTCTCAAGTTCTTGAACGATGGCGACATTTGAAGGAGGCCCTCATTGAAAAACGTTCACGCCTCGGTGAATCACAAACACTTCAGCAATTTTCACGCGATGCTGATGAAATGGAGAACTGGATTGCTGAGAAACTGCAGCTTGCTACCGAAGAGAGTTATAAGGATCCTGCCAACATCCAATCCAAGCACCAGAAGCATCAAGCGTTCGAAGCAGAGCTCGCAGCTAATGCTGATCGTATCCAGTCGGTGCTTGCCATGGGTGGTAATCTTATCGACAAGCATCAATGCGCTGGCTCAGAAGAAGCTGTTCAGCGACGGCTAGCTTCAATCGCTGATCAGTGGGAATACTTGACTCACAAAACCAGCGAAAAATCAATGAAGCTGAAAGAGGCCAATAAACAACGCACTTACATAGCGGCGGTCAAAGATCTGGACTTTTGGCTCGGTGAACTCGAGAGCTTACTAAGTTCTGAGGACGCTGGTAAGGATTTAGCCTCCGTCCAAAATCTTATGAAGAAACAACAGTTAGTCGAAGCAGATATTGCTGCACATGAAGATCGAATTCGAGACATGAACGCTCAGGCGGACTCCCTCATTGACAGTGGCCAATTCGAAGCATCGGGCATACAGGAGCGACGTCGCAGCATAAATGAGCGTTACGAGCGTGTACGGAATCTCGCAGCCCATCGACGCGCACGACTAGCGGAAGCCAATACCTTGCATCAATTCTTCCGCGACATTGCTGACGAAGAGTCTTGGATCAAAGAAAAAAAATTACTAGTCGGCTCTGATGATTATGGTCGCGATCTCACAGGAGTGCAAAATCTGAAAAAGAAACATAAGCGTCTAGAGGCTGAGCTCGCGAGTCACGAACCTGCAATTCAAGCTGTTCAAGAAGCTGGTGAAAAACTCATGGACGTCTCGAATCTCGGTGTGCCTGAAATCGAGCAGCGACTTCAACTTCTTGGTCAAGCTTGGGCTGAACTAAAGCAACTCGCTGCTACGCGTGGTCGACGACTCGATGAGTCTCTTGCGTACCAGCAATTCCTTGCAGAAGTAGAAGAAGAGGAAGCTTGGGTTGCAGAGAAACAGCAATTGCTATCGCTAGAAGACTACGGTGATACTATGGCGGCGGTGCAAGGACTTCTTAAGAAACACGAGGCCTTCGAGGCAGACTTGTCTGCGCATTGCGAACGTTGCCGCGAAGTACGAGCCACAGCTGAAGGATTATTAGCTGCGGGTAATCACCGTGCTGAAGCAATCAGCCAGCGGGTTCAGCAATTAGCGTCTAGACTGGATCAGCTTGGAACATTAGCTGCAAAAAGTAAGGCAAGACTTACCGATAATTCAGCTTACTTACAGTTTATGTGGAAGGCGGACGTGGTTGAATCCTGGATAGCAGATAAAGAAACTCACGTGCGCTCAGAGGAATTTGGTCGGGATCTGTCAAGTGTCAGGACTCTCATAACAAAACAACAGACTTTCGATGCTGGATTGCATGCTTTTGAGCACGAAGGTATCCAAAATATCACAGCGTTAAAAGAGATATTGCTTGAAGCAGGCCACGAGCAAGGTCCCTCGATACGTAAACGCCATGCAGATGTAATTTCACGCTGGCAAAAACTTCTCGCAGACTCCCAGACGCGAAAACAACGGCTCTTACAAATGCAAGATCAATATCGTCAAATCGAAGAACTTTATCTTACATTCGCTAAAAAAGCCTCTGCCTTTAACTCTTGGTTCGAAAACGCGGAAGAAGACCTTACTGATCCAGTGCGCTGTAACAGTATTGAAGAGATTCGAGCATTACGAGAGGCTCACGCTCAATTTCAAGCAAGCCTTTCGTCAGCAGAGGCTGACTTCCAAGCGTTAGGTGCCCTTGATCATCAGATAAAGGGCTTTAATGTTGGCCCAAATCCTTATACATGGTTCACCATGGAAGCACTTGAAGATACTTGGCGTAATTTACAGAAGATTATTAAGGAACGTGATGTTGAATTGGCAAAAGAGGCTCAACGCCAAGAAGAAAACGATAAGCTGCGTAAGGAGTTTGCGAAGCATGCCAACGCTTTTCATCAATGGCTTGCAGATACAAGAACATCAATGATGGAAGGTTCGGGTTCGCTTGAACAGCAGCTTGAAGCAACCAAGAGAAAGACACACGAAGTAAGAGCGCGCCGTCAAGATCTCAAAAAAATTGAAGACTTGGGTGCCATATTAGAAGAGCACCTCATTCTTGACAATCGCTACACAGAACACAGCACTGTTGGACTTGCTCAACAATGGGACCAACTCGATCAGTTGGGTATGCGCATGCAACACAATCTCGAGCAGCAAATTCAAGCTCGAAATCAATCAGGTGTTTCGGAGGGTGCTCTAAAAGAATTCTCCATGATGTTCAAGCACTACGATAAAGACAAAAGTGGACGTCTCAATCATCAAGAATTTAAGTCCTGTCTTAGAGCATTGGGTTATGATTTACCTATGATGGAAGAGGGACAGCCTGATCCAGAATTTGAAAATATTCTTGGTATAGTACTATGCTTCTACATTATCTTATCTTCTGTATTAATGTATTGCTGCAAATAAACATATTTATGAATAATGCATTCAAAATTTTCAGACATAGTCGATCCGAATAGAGATGGATTCGTTTCGTTGCAAGATCACATGGCATTCATGATTAGTAAAGAAACTGAAAATGTTCAAAGTTCGCAAGAAATTGAAAATGCTTTTCGAGCTATCACAGCTGCCGATCGTCCCTACGTTACAAAAGAGGAATTATATGCTGTAAGACTTTTGAGCTAAATTTACGACTCATTGTTAAAGTTATCAGAATTATTATAATTACAAATGTTATATCATTACAGAATCTTACAAAAGAAATGGCAGATTATTGTGTGGCCAGGATGAAAGCATATGTCGATCCTAAAACGGAAAGACCCATCACTGGTGCTTTAGACTACATAGAATTCACACATACATTGTTCCAGAATTGATTTGACATCTTGCAAATAATATAGTTCTCAATATATTGGCTAATTAAAGCATCAATTCATTTATTTATGTTTTGTTGTATTTTTACCTATTCTCTGACAAGAATCATATTGGCTACATATAGTTAATACTTGATTGAAAAATAATTAATGCCGAAAATAAAATTAATTGTTTTAATAATATTACACGATACGAAAGAAATATTTAACTTCTGTAAAGATAAATAAATTTGTATTATTCGTAACATGTTTTCAAATTATCAACGCTTAAAATATATTTATTAATAGTTGGGGAACTGATAAAAATGTAAAGGCTATTATTATTAACGGACTTTTTTTCCCTTTATTATAACAGCTAATTATAATTATGATAGTAATTGCTTTTTTAAATATATTTGGTACTAATTTTTGCGTTGATTTATAAACATTTATGTTAAAATTCACATACCCTATTTATTCAACATGATTATCAATATTTTTCATTAACATTATCATATATTCATTCATGCATAGTTATTAAACAGCAGACCTACCTTGATTGGTCACAAATATAATATATAATAAGTAACAAAGCGTATTGAATGAAATTGCAAATTTGTTTCATTTAATTCAATTTCATCATTTTCTTGATTAATTTCAATTCATGTTTAAAACCTTGATTCCATTAAAAATCATTTTGTACAATCTTGATTTGTCCTTCATTTCTTGTTCTCAAGTTGATTAGAATATACGTAATAGAATTCCAAACTACCGCGAGCAGGTGTGAAGAAAATCCATATACTCGGTGCAAGGCTATATCATTTATTATAGTTTCTATCGCGTTTTTTGTTATCTGAAAAATCAATATTATATCGAATACGCCGGCACTAACTGTGCCAAAAGAAATAAAATTTTTCCAAGTTTTGGTCCAACTGGATTCCAATAATTTATTTAAGGATTTCTCGTTCAAGAGTTTTATAATTAAATCGAGGTGTATCAATTTAGTCCTCGCACTACTTTATTGAGGAACACGCCCTTTTCAAATAGTAACATTATGTGTTCCCTTATTTCATCGAGATTTTCCTCGGAATAAATATCATTTTTTGCTAAAGCTGCTGGACTCTTGTATTTCCATGTCATGGTTGCCATTGGTTTAAGAGTCATCGGATTCAGTGATTCAGTAATGATGGGTGATATCTTGTACCACGCGTTTTCTATCTTGTAGTATGAAGGTAAAATATTATTGCATTTGGTTTTTGTTTCAATTGACTTTAAAATATAAGTTTTAGGAGTTAACCAATACTCCCTTTTATTCAATAAAACTGGTAATTCAGCAAAACATTCCTTTTTTTGAATTTTTTTAATTTCTACTAATACACGTTTCATTATATGCACCACTTCACAAGCTACTATGGCCATATACTCTGGCCCTTTTATTAAATTGTAAGCAAATTGATCTGGTGCATATGCTGCTATAGCTAATGAGTTTTCCAGGCTTGAACATTGTTAGGTAACTATGTTCTCGTATAAACTTTTCACTTGCGATTTTATATGTTTTTCGACATAGACGAACTTTGAATTTACGTGTGTTAGTAAATCCAAATCTTTTATGCGTTTGTTAATTTCCATGAAGCTTTTCCTTTTTATATCTCAAAAATTATCAGTTTTGTGTGTTCTGTACGGCAAATTTTGCAACCGTAAATTCTCGCTTCAGGTATGCTACTTAGAGTAAAAGTCATGCCTTGTGTAGATAAAGAATAAACTTATTGGTTTTTACCCTATCTCTCTAGCATCTCTAATTATTGGTCCTTCATATAATATGATATAGTGTGCAAATTTGTAATCATTCACAGGAAGGACTTCCCAAAAAGTATATCCACCGTCACCACCAATACAGGTACCATCTATCATTAGACAGGTGGTAGCTGATATTAAAGGAAATTTGTTATTATTTAAACTAACTTTTCCTATGTGGGATGAAGTGGTTACTTCAATGATTCCTTTGGCAATTACAGATTCCCAAGCACCATATGAATCGGAATAAATTTCTCCACTGCATCTGCCATAATCGTCGGCGTATTCTGCAAAACCAGCTGGTAGTGTCGTAGAGCGATTTTGTTTTATAGACTTAATTGATATGTTTCCATGACGTAATGTTCCACTATTGATATAAATCGATGCAATCTCGTTTAGAAAAATTCGATATGTACTCAATTTCCCCATGTTGAATGATAGGGTGTGCGAAAACATTCCGCAATAGTGAAGGGTTCTATGAATTTTTATTTTACATTGAAAAATTTTTTATCGAAGAAATCATTTATTTGAAGAAGTTGAGCATATTTCAAAGTTACAATGGGTTTAGAAATTTTGATGTCGCATGGATCAATATCTAATAGGGATATTGTTGTAGTATTTAGTGAACGTATTCCACAATCGTAACCCAAAAGTGCGATAATCTTAGGTAAATATCACAGAAGAAATTCAATTATCATGTTAAAAGGAAATATTTTCTGAAAAAGAAGAAGGTATTAAATTAAATGCTTGTAAATAAAATTGGTTTTATGTGGTTTGTTCAGTCATTATGTGTGATGTTTTCAATCGGTTAGCATGTACGACTAGGTTTTTTGTTAAATAAAATCTTGATATTTATTCGCGCGATTCTAAGCCGCGAGTTCTCGACTAGGTGAAGGAGCGGAGGATCGGATGAAAGAATTGAGGATAAATAACACATTTTGGACTCAATTAAAACTATTTATTCTCCCACGCGTTCAGATATGGCATAAAAACCTCCTAGCCATAGGGGGAAAAAGACTCGCAATCCCTTACATCACATTCACACAATCATATCATACTTCGTGCGCATCTTCCCCACCTTATCGGTTGACCAATTTTCGTTATTCACGATCGTTGTTCTCCGTGGTACGATCGCTGGAGATCTCATTGCCCAGACTTTGCGGTTTCGCGCGACTCGTCCTCGTCACTTCGGGTCCGCCCTCCACCACGATTCTCAGTAAGATTTTACCCAAATCGTTAATTTCGGCCTATGAAGCAATCAAGTTGCCTCACATACCACAAGCCACTTAACAGATATAGGAGAAGGAAAGGAATCGCGCGACTTTTATCGTACGTTACGCGTTAATACTTCGAACTGTCAAATTTTGTTTTTCAGGTATTTTATTCGTTCTAATTATTCCTTTATGTTCGTTATTAAATCCTGTCCCATTGGTTGATACAAAAATTACAATTATCTTGTCAGAAATGTAAAATTTCTTATGATTTTATTTTTCGGACTCCTGTAATCTTAGAATTTTAATTATCATAGTCTTGTTTAACTTCATTATAATCCGAATCTTTATCTAAATCATAGAAACTTTTATCAGAGATTGACTTTAATGTTTCATTTCGTCGCTGCATTTTGTTCTACACAGCAGTTTCATCTATTTTATTGCTTTTCGTTTTACTTTAAAGGTTCTATCATTTGTAGTATGACTCGCAAATTTTCTTGTTAACAACTCTTTGACTTTGTGATTTGATTTGTTCAATATTGTCGTTGTTTATACAATTTTCATTTATTAGGTCTTTATCTTTAGTAACATCCACTTTGGTTACAATTTCTTTACTTGCATCGTTTAAGTTTTTTTTATCATTCTTTTCGTAATCGGGGAACTTGACCTTTTTATTCTTGAGTTTTCGATGTTTCAAATCTTGAAATTTTGTCTGATTTCTTGTCAGGGTTGCGACACTTATGGGTATTTAGGGATGTAAATTATCTTCTAATCAAATCCGAAAGTTTGATTTGTAACGCGGGGCCTGGGTTAGCCCGCGGTGCAAAGGGGGAATTGGTACGATGGAATAGCTTGTCGGCTCCAGGGCTCGGGGTCGAGGAAAAAAGAAGGGGAGGGGGGGGGGCAATCGGTACAAAAAAATGCGGCGGTAGATGGCAAAACAAATGTTTTATTTTCCGTTATCTCCGAAACGGCTGCGCTCTTCCTTACAATCTATAACGGAACAGGAAATATAATTATCCGGTGCCGCTTAATCTTACATACTAATATTCGCGTTCTTCCGCGGGTCGCGAGGCGGATCGGCCACCTCGTAGGTTTACACGCGACAGATGCCGAAGTGTCAACAAAGAGTGGAAAGAAGGGGGGGGGGGGAACAGCGCCTTGTCCACGCCCGGCCTTGATGACAGCTGATCTCGTGATCAGCTGTATTCAAGGCTCGCTGGTTTCCAAATTCGGGTTAGCGGCCCGAATTTTGGACGCAATTATTATTATACACTTAAAGCTACGTACGTGCAGTAGCCGCTCGCTCTCGCTCTAACACCTGCGGCCTTCGGTAGGCCTCGACGGCGGGATGAGGTACTCGCTGTCCTCCGCTTTTCCCGGGCTCCGGTCGTCTCGAGGGCCTCGGGTTCCGTCTACGCTGGTCCTTCTTTTCTCTCCTGCTTCGCCGTGTTGCAGCAGGGGGGGATCAGGTCGCAGCCTCCAGTGCTTTTATTCGATGTGGCTCCACCGTCCTCTCTTCTCTCACTTCCTTGACAGTCTTCCTGGCGTTTCCGTATTCTCGCCTTTTATTCCCTTTTTTACTTTTCTAGTTCCCGGAACTTACTTTCAGTTCCGGGGCTCTCCTCCCGGGTCGCCGTTTCGTTCCGGCCATCGCCGGGGTTGGCCGGATTTAAAGGTCCGGCGGTTGGGTCTTGGGGGAGGGCCATTAGCGCGGCTTGGGAATAACGCAGAGGCATTCCCACACCTCTCGGCGCGACAGGTTTTCCCTCGGCCCCTCCGCGGCTCTCGCTGGCCGTTATTGCATCATACGAGGCAATTAACGTGTCTCGTATGTCGCAATTGATTGGAGGGGGTCGGAGGGGGGCGGTGGCGCGTCTCGGGTAACGGTCGTTACAGATTCTCCATTTTTTAATTCTGCAGTTTATTTTTAGTGTTTTAAACCATATTAGATGCTGATGGTTTGTTGTAAATGTTATTTTTTACCGAAAATGTGCGGTCGGAAAGTTTTCGCCTAGTCATTTACTGCTAACGCTCCTTGTTCATAAAATTAGTAAGATAATGTAGGCCAACGAGACACTCTTGATGTGTAAGTAATCGGTAAATCTTTACCTATATTGCCTTGAAATAATACTCCTCCATAAAGCAAATCCGGATGCATAGCAATTAGTATTAAAATACTTATTCATATCCGGAAATTGAGTAGCGGTGAATTACATAGTGTGGACTTTAATTCCATTAATAAATTGTCTATATCTTTGTTTCATATAAATTCTACAAAGTACTACAGTAATTTTTTGGGGTTTACTTGTATGTGCAAATTTTTTTATGAATCTTCTCTAATTACCTGCCAAGCCAAAAAATTGTCATATATTTTTCTTAGACTTAGGTAGAGGAAAATCTTGAACAGCCTCAATCTTTCATGGATCGGAGCTAAAATAACCCTTATTGAAACATGACCTAAATATTTAACTAGATTCTTTACTAATTCACACTTATTCATTTGTACTTTCAGGTTTGCTTCTCTTAATCTCTTCATTACTAAATTAAATTTTAATTGTATTTTTCCATAGAATTATGGCAGATAATCAGGTCATCTTTGTTAAAAAATACTTTGTTTACCTTTTTTATTCCATGCAGTACTTGGTCCATCAATAGTTGAAAAGTTTCGGGTGTATTACGGAATCCAAAAGACATTTTTTTTAATTGATAATGCCCTATAGGAGTACTAAATGCTGTTTTTTCGGGATCACGTCGATCCATTTTAATTTTGTGGAATCCTGATGCAAGATCAAGGACTGTGTAGTATTTACATACTTCAATGATGTCAAACGTTTCTGATATGTTCGGAATTGATTATGCGTCATTAATTTTTTCTCGTTCAATTTGGAAAATCTATTACTAAACGCCATTGGGTTTTCCAAAAAGATCTGTTTTTTCATGACGACCCATAATAGAGCATTATAGGGCGATTTGGAAGCTTCTATGATATTTGTTTCCAGTAATTTCTGAATTTGTCTGTCAACTACTTTTTTTAAGGTTATTGGGTAATGGTGTTGTTTTGCATTGACATGATAATCGTCGATTGTTTGAATAAGATGAGCTACTAAGTCTGTGAAGCCCAATTTTTTCCACTTTATAAAAAAACGGTCTTTTATTATTATTAGGGCTTTGATTTTTAATTTTTATCAAAATTTAAATGGTTTTAATTAAATGGTTTTATTTTAAATAGTTAGTCGATCTATAAATCGTCGTTTATTTCAATTTGATTGAACGATTCATTGTATTCTACTGGATTAATACATAAGTCTTTGGAGATATTATTTTGTAACAAATAATAAAAATGTTTAATTGCTTTACCAGGATATTTTTTGGGATTTGTATAATATAAGTCTCCATCGTTGTTAAAATGAATATGGATGCTTCTAAGGGCTGCTCACAAGACTTTATTTTTATAATCTATTATAGCTTGTGTTCCCTTTAGATATGCTGCTCCTAATATTTCTTCAAAATCGATGAGAAAATCTTCAGAGATAACATGAAAGAAGTTTGCACTTTTATAAAAGGCTTACTTCTGTGATTCCTAATATTTTAAATTAAATAGCTTTCTATATCTTTAAAAAATATGGCTTCTTGTTTGTTTATTTGACTAGTTTGGAGTAACAAATATTCTTTTATTAGGTTTACTATTGCACCATTGTCTATCATGAATTTGCCCCTTTTTGTGGAAAGGAGTAGGACATTTGTGAATGGCAAAAGAAAATAGGGTTCGTTGTTTATTAAGTTGGTGATTTTTTTGTGCGGAGGCGGGATCTAACCCGCTGTATAAATTGGGGAGGGGGTAAGCCGGGAAGGAGCTCGTCATCTCCAGCGTTCAGTGGGACGTGGGATAGGGGGACGCAAGAGGAAGAAGGAGGGACGTAAGAGAGAAAAAAAAATTCTCGTTATACAAAAGTTAATTCTTTCTCGACAGTACGCTGTGGCCACGCCCTTATTTCATTTAACCTAAAATGACGAGCAAAATACAGGATTAAACAATAATTTAAATTATAATCTTAAAAAAAGGAGGTACATTTATTCTCTTAAAATACGATTACTTTGATACCGATGCAACGAGAGTGTTTACTAGTTCGATCGTCTTGTAGATTCGTGTGGGGCGGCAAGAAAGTGGGGGCGATGAAGTATCGGCACCCGGCTTGGCGACAGATGTGCTAGTGGTCAGCTGTGCTCAAAGCTTAATAAATTCGAAATTGGGCTAATACATGACCAAATTTTGTTAAGAAGTTTCTTCTGTGAAGACGAAAGGAAGAAAAGAAAAGATGTTTCGCTCGGAATGCTGCGGATCGCCTTCTCCCTCGATACTTCTACAACTTCTGTGTAACGCTAAAGGTGGGAGGTGAAGTCGTACGCTTTGAATGATGATATTTTGCACCTTCTCCAGTTCTCGCTCGAAACAATCTGACTTTCTTCTTCCCGGGTTTGTCCACGTGAGGCCGTCAAATTCCCGTATCCTAACGGACACCCTCCCTTTACTATTAGGAGGCGTGTTCAAATTTGCTAATGGTCCTCCTATACGGGAACCGTTATCGGCGGAAGGGTCATCGGGATTAACGGATTTTAAACGTTTATCGGGTGCGCCATGTGGGAATCTTGTAGGTGCCGATTTTTTAACGCGGGAAGATGTTTTCGCGCTTTTCGACGAGCCAGACTCACCCTTTTTCCGGGTCTTATCCGTTATTAACAGCCGTTAAACGCCATTTTTCCATATGAGGCAATCGAGTTGCCTCACATGTCGTAAACGGCTTATCAGAATTCGCCGGGGGGGGAGACACCTCGTGTCTAGTAATATTTGTTACAGTCTCTTTGTGCTGACTATCCATGAATCACACGTCGGGGGTCTGACGGCCCTTGAGAAGAAGCCATACTCCGAGTGTACATCAACAGGGTTTGGCGGAACCATAAACGAGAACAAGAGGAGTCGGCGGATAGCTAAAAATGGCTCTGTCAACCCTTACATTTTCTCAGATTAACTTTCACCATAACAAGGGCGGTACTACAGAGGGACTTGGCTAGGATGCACACACGAGTGGCGCTTATCGAAGAACCTTGGGTGGTCAAAAGCGTTATTCGGGAACTTGGTGGACTTTTTTGTTTTAGGGACAACAGATTTATGAGACCCAGGGCCTGCGTAATGCTCAAAGAGTTTAATGCCTTGCCACTGCCAGACCACTGTTCTGGTTATCTGGTGACTGTAATGACCCAAGTGGAAAGAATTGGAGGCTAATCATAGTATCAGCATACTTGGCCTTCGACAGTAAGGACAACCCCATATCAGAAGTCCAAAATCTGGTCACTTATATTGCGGTGCGACAACAAGTCACATCATAGGGTGTGGGGCACACCTACACTAATGTGAGAGTTGGAGATCCTCCAATATTGCGCATAGGGCCCAGGAGTGGCGAATTAGCGATGAACCATCACTATCTAATCATTAGCTTATAACCTTGTAACATGGGAGGGTTCATATTTAAGATGGCCGAAACCTTATCTGGGTCCGTTTGCACACCCTCCTTGTCTACAACGTGCCCCAAATAGACATGCCACCTTCGGTCGAAAGAGCTTTTTTCCCAATTGGGTTTCAGCCGTGCCTGGCACAAGCACCCTAGCACGCATTCAATAAGGTGCCTTTGTTCCAGGTAGGTGGCAGAAATTATGATTTCATACAAATATGAAAAAACGTACGGCTCAAGGTCAGACAAGTTCAACCCCTGGGACTCAGGCACAAGACGAAAGTCTCTCGACCCTTTGAAATTATATCGTTAGACCTCGTGGGTCCACTACCCCCGTTGTCACGCCTGCACATGTGGTTGCTGATGATGCAAGATCGCTTCACCAAACGGGTTGAAATCGCCACGTTCATGAAGATGATGAGTCAGGCCGTCGCCAAAGAATTTTATGACCACCACGTGCTACGTTACGGGTACCCGCCGGTCGTGGTCAACGACAATGGTCGGCAATTTATCGGATGGGAGATCAAGGCTGCTTGGACGCCTGAAAACCCAACATCGACGCACACTTTCGTACAGTGCAATCCCGTCGAGCGAGAAAATCGTGTCATTAAAACTATGGTGACGCAGTTCATCCGCACGAGTTAGAAGGCGTGGAATCGCTGTCTGCCAAAACTGCAGTTCGCCTATAATACGGTGTATACAAGAGTACAAGGTGCACCCCCGCATTTCAAAATCTGGAGAGGGAGCTGATCTCCCTAGAACAAGACGTGGAGGATGACAACGTCAACAACAACATGAGGACGAGGACACCACCATGGATGGGTAATCGATGCTAGTGGTGATGAGCTCGAATTAGATAATTTCCACCGCGGCCCGAGGTTATTTGAACACCAGCTCCGAAGGAGCGCGGTGCAAGAGGAGGAGGACCTCAAGCTGCCGTTAATTTACGGTATCAGGGTGGACTTCCACCTGGGCCGGCGAGCTCAGGTGGAGGTTAAGCAGGGCGCCCACCGAACGGAGATGAACGTCCACCTATTGGAGCCACAAGAGGCACCCCTTATCCTGGCATATGATTACGTCCGGGCTTCCAGACTTGCAAGGGCGCCGGCAGCAGGCATGCTTGCTCAACGCCCTATTTATGCGATATAATATTATCTGTTGACGATCGCACTAACGTAATGTTCATGCGCGGATTTACAGGGTATATGCGACTCGCTCGCAATTCATACTTCTTCATTTCTGCTGCTTCGGACGTTACCAGCTGAGTCAGAAGCGAAGCTGATGCGCGGTTTGTGATATCGCCCTCCGGCCCTATTAAGAACGCTTTTGAGTTGAATAGATCAGCTTTTATCCCTGATTCCTGGACATTTGTGTCTGATTCCTTCCACTTAAACACTTCTGTGGGCTACACGGGGTTTATCACTCTTGAATTTATGGAAAGACGACAATGATCGAGAACGGCACGTTTGAGATCTACCAAAATCAAGCGCGTCAAGGAGGAGCAAAACCATCTATAATTCCCAATACCTTATAGTTATCGATTATATTTTCACACACAAAAAGAATTACTAGCAATATCTAATTAGCAAATTACGTTTTAACGGTCAAACATTAGATAGTCGGTTTTACCAAGAAGGAGATCGGTGTTCAGAATCTAATATATTTAAATACAACATATTTCAGAATCCAACATCTTTTGGTTACGATGTGTAACCAAACTTCCTCGGTTTAGGAATGAAAACCACCCTTCTACCTCGCCACGCCTTCGGAATATATTTAGGAGCAATACTGGCCCGAGCCATCCTTATCAGGGGTCCCAGTATGGCCCCTTCCGCTCTCTATAAGAGTACCGGAAGTACTCTATCCGTTCTCGGTGACTTGAACGGCTTGAATGTTCCGATCGCCCATCTGATCCTGCCCGGCGTGACGACTTTTTTGGCCAGCCTGCGGTTAACACCTAACTCAGCGTAGGTCCGTCTCTAGCTCTCACCGACCTTACCTTCCTTATCGGACATGTCCGCTCCTCCCTTGAAGCTAGGGAAGTGTGCCCAGACAAGGTAGGTCAAGCAATCTTCATCCGTATCTGCATACCTGCCATCCGGCAGTTTGAGGTTACCCAGAATGGCATCAGGATTCTTTGCAAGAATCCTGTTCATTCTAGCCACCTCTCTACCTTTTTGGATACCCTCATAGAACCTCTTCCAGCTCTCGCTTTTGGCCACCCTAATATTTTTACGGTACAGGTCCCTAGCTGTCCTATAACGGTTTCATTGGGACTCTGTTCCCCTCATAAGCTCGGACTATGCAGTCTGTAAACTTTTCAGATGCCTTGTCGAGTTACCAGATATCTTTGATCCTCTTAGGGAAGTCCCGTAGGTAGCCTTCCACGTTCTGCGCATAACCCTTCCAGTCGGTCCGTCGAGGGTTCCTCACCATAATTGGTAGGTTTTTCCCAGGCGTCCCAACCGAAAAGGATATCAAGGAGTGATCAGATAGCGATCGTTCATCACTGACTCGCCACCGCCGGATCCTGTGCGTAATACTTACAGATGATAGAGTCAGGTCTATCACCTTCTTTCGGACCACATTTCTGAACGTGGGTGTATCCCTCACGTTCATGATATCTAGGTCAGTACCAACCAGGTATTCCAGTAACTGGACTTCCCTTGCATTACTGTCGGTACTCCCCCACACTCTATGATGTGAGTTAGCATCGCACCCTAGTATCAGCATAATATTCCTACCTTGGCAGAATTCGACCAGACATCGGACCTCCGGTGTAGGATTTTCCTTGGAATCAAAGGGAAGGTAGGCCGAAGCTAAGATTAGTCTCTCTATTCCTTCCACTTCGGTCATCACTGCTACCAGATCTCCAGAACAGTAGTCCAGCAGCGGCAGAACATTGACTACTTTGAGCGCTACACAGGCCCTGGGTCTCGTACTCCTGGTGTCCCTAAGACAATTAGGTCCACCAAGCTCCCGAATACCGCCTTTAACCACTCAAGGTTGTTGGATGAGTGCCACCCGTGTGTGCAACCTAGCCAAGCCCCTCTGTAATAATGCAGAAGCGCCTTTGCTATGATGCAAGTTAATTTGGAGAATTGAGAGTGTTGACGGAACCATTTTAGCTATCCGCCGAAGCCTGCTTCTTTTCATCGTTTGCCCCACCCAACAGCCTCTTTAGGGCTCCTACTGACCACCATCAGGTATATTCTATGGCACCCAAAGTATGGCTTATCCCCTTGAGCCATCAAGGCACCAACGTGCGACTCAGGGACGATCAGCAAGAAGAGATTTTGGTCTCCCGCGCCGGTCATCCCCTTCTCGCCCTTCTTAAATGTATAAATATATAGTATTGACACTAATATAGAGGTTCATAAGGTATTTCAAACAGTTTCAATTATATTCCTTTGTTTTTCAATAATAAATTTTGTTTGCAATGATTTAACTTATAAAATAAATGACAAAATGATATGAAACAATTCAAGAATTATATGAACCAACAATTTTTATATATTTGTTTTTGTAAATATTGCAAATATTAAATAATGTAATATAATTAGATAAAAAATTATTTTGGAATTTTATACATTACAATCTTAGAAATGTATGATTATCATTACCTAAGTGTTACATAAATATTACACGGTGATTAATGTTTATGAGTATATAATTGAAAAATATATCGTTCATATCTTACCTATAAGAAACATTTTTCTTAATTAAAACTATTTATTTTCTATGGCTTGCATAAACAATAATCCCGAGAACAATTGATTATATAATTGTTTAAGACTGTGGTTTCTTAAGACTTATACAATACACAAACAGAGCATAAATATTACGATTTGATGACGAAAAATTGTTTATTTGGCTAGAATAAAAATATAATACATATTGTAATCAAGCATTATGGTAGGAGTATAATTGCTATTGTACTTTCAGTGTCGGAGAGCTATAACAGCTACGTGTCATCGATGTACGGGGGAACAAGCTTTGCAGCACCATGCACACCTTCACCACCAAGAAATAATGTTTCTGGACCTGGGGTGGCCCCTGGACCTGGTGGTGTGCCTACAAGCGTCATCCAAGCAGCGACTTCTTCGGTATCGGATGACCTTTACTTGCTAGAGTTAGGTTTCCCTGCTCGTCCAAAAAAAAGCAAGCTAAAAAAACCACGATTGGGTACGACTCAGGAACCAGCAGGATCCGGTCAAGCCTCACCCGTCAAACGGAAATCGCGCGAAGGTTCAACTACTTATCTTTGGGAATTCTTATTAAAATTACTCCAAGATCGCGAGTATTGTCCGCGCTACATCAAATGGACGAATCGTGAGCGCGGTGTTTTTAAACTCGTTGATAGTAAAGCTGTCTCAAGGCTTTGGGGATTGCACAAAAACAAACCTGACATGAACTACGAAACGATGGGTAGGGCATTACGTTACTATTATCAGCGCGGTATTCTTGCCAAGGTGGATGGCCAACGACTCGTCTACCAATTTGTAGATGTACCTAAAGACATTGTGGAAATCGATTGTACAGGTGCGTGAAATAGGGCTCGCCCGTCCAGGGCCCGATTATCAACAATGTTCGACCGAGGACCGAGACGAGGAAACGTTCTCAGCAGATCCAGATGGCAAGTGCCTTAGTGTCTCGCCGCTTGTCGCTATTTGCATTTACTCATTTGAAAAGTCTCTCCGTAGAAGCTCCCCGGTGTGCTCTATTTATTAGTCCTGTCTTTGTTTCTCCTGCGTCACGAGCCTTATCAAACTATCATCTTTCCCCCGCCCCTGTTTTTAGAATTTAAAGGATCTTCCCTTATAAAAGCATTAAGGACTTTAAATGGAATGGATACTCAAAATGGATAACAGAATCCATAAGTTAATGATGAGCCGGTTACCAGGCTTAATCAAAGACAGGCATACAAAAATAAAACGATTTAATGTAGATAATAGAAACAGGACAGAAGAGCGAATCATTAGCTTCAAGAGTTAGCCTTCTTAAATAATTTACTTAAGCATCGATGATTTAATATTGTAGAACTTATACGTAGTTATTAAATGTGTATATTTTATCGAAAAAAAACTGAAGTGACTATTTATATTGTATATTTACATTGAAAAATTTGTGCATACCTAAACCCAAGATTTTCCATTTTTAAACAAGGAGAATCATTGTTGGCTTTAAAACTGTATTGGATTAACCATAAAACATGCAATGCGAATCGAGGGCTGTGAAAAATAAAAATTGTAAAAAGGTAAACATAATGGGTTTAAGTGTGACAAATTTTTAAGTGGAAATAATTTTTGTTTCTTCTTGAATTTGATGGATTTTAAAATAAATATAGAAACATTTGCAGAAAGTAAATGTAGATATATACATTAAAAAGACGGAAGAAAAGTATAGAAAAAAGGCGAGAAAGTTGGATAGACAGGCAGATAGAGAGAAAAGAATAGAAATCACGAAGAATTCAGATTAAAAATTCAGAAGACTCTAGACATGCACTCATGCGCTATATATTTTTTTATAAATAAAAAAGCAATTGTTTTTATTTGTGCTGAGGTGATAATTAAGGTGCTGGTTATTAAAGAAATACACCCATACTTGTACACTCGCATACGCCCATTACACATGAGGTCCAAGAATGTTATTCAGCGTTGTAATGTTACTGAATCATAAAAGATTAATGAAATAAATATTATATCTGTATATAGAATACAATTTTAATATATGTATGTGTGTGCTAGTACACACAGGCACCAGGGTGTACGGACGTATTTATGTATATAATATAATTATATACTATATATTATATACATATATGCGCTTCTGTTTAAACATGTGCGTACAGTACACATATATGCACACGTGCACGTTATACAAAATACGTTATATTGTAAATGAAATCACGCAATTGTTGTGATTGTGAGATTATGTGTCACATGGAGAGGAAGGTCTGAACTACATCGTGTTAACTTTGTCCTGACGTTGCCTTTTCAATTATTGAATCATGTATGATTACCAAACGAAATTTTGTTGTTTTTGTTACTTCAAAATAATTTAAATTCCATTAAAGCCTAAATACGCACATTACAGCTTCCATTTAAAATATTTGTAAAGACAAACATCTTTCGCTAATTAATAAAGGCAATGATAGTGTCAAATGATTACTACATACCCTTCCTGTACCCAGAGTAAAAAATAATTACAACAATAATTATCAAGATAATTAATTTATTAACTTTCTGGGTTATTACAAGAAAAAACTTCATTTATAGATTGAAGATAAATTTTTGTAAATACTTTTAAGTGAAGTCACTTATTAAATTCGTGTTATTGTTTAATTCTAATATATAATAAGCTAAACTGTAATTTGAAGGGAAAAACAAACAATGCGAATGAATAAACGTATGAATGATAGTGAAAATGAATGAGCGTAAAAGTGAAATCATCGTAAGACTCATCAGTGCTCTCTGAACAATCTTAACTCGAAGAATAGCCGCAACAATTTTCTTAAAAATGAAGAAGGGAAAGTAAAAAAAAGTACAGTAATCCAGTGCTGCCTATAATGCCTGTAACAGTCCTGAAATATGTGAGAGTAAATCTGTCAAGAATAATAGTTTCCTTTTTATAATATAATCTGTTCAAGATATCTTGGGACTACAGACATACCAACAATACAAAACGAATTGCCTTCATACATTAACAAAGTGTTGCCTTCTAACAAAAACAAATAAAAATAGAATAATAATAAAAGACAAACAAAGCAAGAAAAGTATAAAGTCATATTTACAGTAATAATTGTAATTTGTACCCAGGTACTTAAGGGAACAAAAAGATAGAGGAGGTATACTCCGTTTTGATCGATTCATCCTACGTGCAACAAATAACCAATAAATTCAAATACATACTTGGCATTAACATAATGAGAAAAGGCATAAATGCGCTTCTATTGAAAAAAGGGAAAATTAAAAATATGGAGAATAATGAATAATATTTCTACAGTATGGATCAATCCACAACTAGTACAGTATGCGATATGAGGGATGTGTAGGGCTTACTTTTATCATTGCATTATGTTGTTCGTACGATATTAAAAAAGAAAGAAGACTAAATACACCAAAAACAAGCAAAATTAATATTAAAAAAATTGGAAATAAGTATATCAATATCACATTAATAAAATTTATCTCGAAGAAAAATTATATTTAACAAAAAAAATTTTCAATATATTTCGAAAAATTCTTTTATAATATATTTAATTGATACATTTCCGAGAGAAGAAGGAGTCTGTCAAAAGAAATTTAAGTACAATATTTCATGAAAGCATGCATCCGCTTTCTATTCATTAATTAAAATATTCATTATTTTTAAGTAACCTAATAATTCAATGATTAAGGAAGATACACACTTTCTCAATTTTTATGCAATTTCTATACACAATGACATACATTTTAAAATATGACCGATGATCCTACAAAGGTCTTATTTTTAGGAAGAGTAAATTTTACATACATTCATAATTTGACTATATTAGAGAATAATTTAACGAGTAAGACTCTGTTATAATAGGGATAAAGTATATTAATATTTACTTGTAAAATATATGAAATGCGATGTATTGACATAAGGAACTCTAATGTAACGTTCTGTGATTCGTTGTTTGTAGGTGAAATTTAATAAAAGACAATGTACGATAAAATATTTTTATATTTCATTAATTTTTAATCCAATCAAATTATTGTTCTTAATTTGTAAGTATAGTATTACGTAATAATTAGCCTTGCTAAAAATTTCATTATACAAATAAAACATTGTGCACGTTATACAATATAATTTGCATTGTTTGATTTTTAATTGATACATACTTAAAAAATTGATTACGTGTACTCGATTTACACCTACTATCCCTATGAAATATCATTCCCGCAACTGTATGTATAAAACTTGTTCATACTGTTATAATTATAAACAAAATCACTTTGATATTTTATAAATTACAAGTTGATAATTCAATTTTTTAAACTTCTGTATCTGATCAAAGTATCGCTTCTTTTAATACACTGAAACGAATGAATTTAAATACAGTACTTCTGTATAAAGCTATAATTTTCTTGCAATTCGACGTCTCTCCAAATATTATCTTTATTTTTAGTTGGCTTTAGAATTTACTGAATACACACCAAACCTTTTCAAATACTTTTTATTTTCAGAATATAGTACCCTTAATTCAAACATTTTTTTACATTCTGCGTTCACTTGTCCACGAATCCTGCTTCACTTATTTCTAGCACACTAATATGGGGGTATTTCCTGGCAAGCTTGCACTTGCCCCTTGGATGTACCTCATCTTGTGACAAAATCCCTACGCGTTGCAATCACAATCACGTTTTTAGATAGATAAGCACTGGAATACGTCAAACACACAGTTATAAACGTTAAATGAAATGTATAGTTTTATATCAGAGCAATTTCATGGTCTTAATACCTTGATAACAATATAAATAAACCTATATCCACGATTGCACGGATGAAAAAATCCGAAATTCAAGAAGAACTCAATACTCTTTGAATAGCACGAGACAAATAGATATAAAAGTTTTTAAATGAACCAATTTTTAACAAATAAGATCGTGATCGTTAACTTAAAAAATATTGAACTTCCAAATTTAAATTTTCACGGTAACTCTACACCCCCAATTATACAGACAGATATCAATAGGCAATGCACAATGGGCATTCATTTGCATTAATATACAGTGTTTTAATACAAAATTACATTGGTTCAGAAGGCCATTAATGATGTTGCTTGCATGTTGGGATTGTTGGAAAATTATTAATATTGATTATTTTAAAAATATTTTTCTTTTAATGAGCTAATAAATATTGTTATGGCGTGGTAAGATCATGCGTGCGAATATCTGTTCTCGATTGGCGTACCTGCGTGGACATAATAGATGATAGTCAAATCCCCCTTCTTGTATGTATGTACGATCTAATGATGGGACTTTCTCGATACCGAATAATATTGTTATCATACGTAGAAGTAGTAAAGTCTATATCTACCTTTAATTGTATTCATAATTTAGATGTAACGTGCTGAATGCAATGATAGTAATTAATTCTTTGTCCTCTTAAGAAAATAGTCTTAACAGAAAGAGGCTTTTTGGAAGGGTAAAAAAGTATATAATAGTTTTTGGATAAAGCTTCGCACAATAGATTTAAAGTTCGAAGGAATACTGGAATATTTAGTCTTTACGTTTTCAATTTTTGTGAAGTAACTCAGATTTTAGCTGAACTAAAGTGAATTTCGAAAATTAACTTCTAAAATAAATAAATATTTTATTGTTTTTGCAGTGAACAAGGACATTAGAATTCGATCAAGACGTATCGCTCTTACATTTATAATATATTAATTTGATTCAATTCAGCTTCTGTAAGAAAAGTATAAAAGCGTAAAAAATTATGAAAAACGATTCCAGTGTTACGACTCAGCAGCACGATAATTTTTTGATGCATAAGGAAAATGTGGAAATTAAAAATACTTATATGGTGTATGAAGCGCCACCGCAGCGACACTATTATTAACTGCTCAGCGTTATTAAAATGACGTTGGTGTACCGTCGATACGACATAGCCGACTGCGCAGCTCGGACGCCGCTGGGCAGGAACTTTGACTCGGCAACGTCGACAAACAACGCCCTATGGCCCCACCCATCAATGTACTCAAGTAGCAATATTAGAAATTTAGTAATACTAGACGACCACCGGACTGACTAGACTAGTACTAATACACCACCGGACTGAAGTTGAGTCTAGAGTTCTAGACAAGTGCTAGAGGTCTAGCGTGTAGATTTAAACTTCTTAGACTAGGCTAAACACTAGACCAGTGAGTCAGTCAGACAGTCATTAGTACACCGACAGAGGCCGGAGTTAGTCTACGCGCCATCGGTAATGGTACACCCTGCATACTCTGTAAATAAATGGGAATTAATTAGGTTCCTTCGAACCTGATATTTTATTCCTAATACGACAATATTCAGCTTCATTATATTTTACATTATAATTGTATTTGAGAAGAGTTGTGTAAAAAAGTGATTATTTTTGCTCGTAACAATATTATTCGGTTAATTTAAGGCAGTACTTGATCTCTTCGCGTCCAACATCCGTGCGGCCATTTTCATCCCAATAAGCGTGAGAGGGGAAAATTAGAAGTGCATCTGCAATAATCTAAAATGGATCAACAAATAACACCTAAGGAAGTGAAAATTCTGGAAAATCCAGAAGATATTCAGGAGAGAAGAGAACAAGTATTGTCTCGTTATGCCAATTTCAAAGCCGAAGCTCGCAAAAAAAGAGATAAACTCGAGGACGCTCGCCGATTTCAGGTACTTAATTTTTGCACTGAAATTTTTAATCGTATTCAGTGTTATCAGACGGTATTATCATATTTATTCTCATTTGTGCATTGTTCTTTTATTTTAGTACTTTAAACGAGATGCAGATGAACTCGAAGGCTGGATTTATGAAAAATTACAAGCAGCTTCAGATGAAAGTTATAAAGACCCAACAAATCTCCAAGCAAAGATTCAGAAACATCAAGCTTTTGAAGCAGAAGTGGCTGCTCATTCTAATGCAATTGTTGTACTCGATAATACAGGATCAGAAATGATTGCTCAGCAGCATTTTGCTAGCGATGTTATTCGTAAACGACTCGGTAAGCTAATCTAAAACTGTACTCAGATTGATTGCTATTACTTTTATAGTGTGTTAACTTTATCATTGAAATAGTTTTAAAAGATTTTAAATGCTTTAAGAACGATTACATTGCACAATAATATCATTTAAACACTTAAGAAAAAGATAATTACATTATTTTTAGTATGACACAGAGATGAAATATCTAAGATTCCATTTCATTGATTTAGTCGCTTGAATTGGACAGCAAAAAATTACAGACTTATAAAAATAATTGAATCATTATCATATTATGCTATTAAAAGATTATACCTTTTATTATATTGGCTATATATAAAAAGCTAATTGTTTAATTATAAATACTCATAATGAACTTATATTTATTACACAAACTTCGTTTATAAATCATGAATATCTAATATACAAAATTTTTCACAATTTCTCAGAGGAACTTCATCGTCTTTGGGAATTACTTCTTTCTCGATTGGCTGAAAAAGGTTTGAAACTTCAGCAAGCTCTAGTGCTTGTACAATTCATTCGCCACTGCGACGAAGTGATGTTTTGGATTCATGATAAAGAGGCATTTGTAACTACGGATGAATTTGGTCAAGATTTGGAACACGTGGAAGTCTTGCAAAGAAAATTTGATGAGTTTCAAAAGGATATGACCAGTCAAGAATATCGTGTAACCGAAGTAAATGAACTTGCTGACAAATTGTTACTTGATGGACATCCGGAACGCGATACGATTTTACGTCGTAAAGAAGAGCTTAATGAATCCTGGCAGCGCCTCAAGCAATTAGCAATACTCCGTCAAGAAAAACTATTTGGAGCTCATGAAATTCAACGATTTAATCGTGATGCTGATGAAACTATGGCATGGATTGCCGAAAAGGATGCTGTTCTTTCTTCTGACGAATTTGGTCGTGACCTTGCGAGCGTTCAATTATTACAGCGTACTCATGAAAACGTTGAGCGCGATTTAGCTGCTTTAGAAGACAAAGTAGCCACTCTAGGAGCCGAAGCCGACAGACTTGCCGGTGTTCAACAGGCAGAACACGCTCAACAAATTCAGATTAAACGCGCAGAAATTCTCCAGTCTTGGGAGGGTCTCACTCTGAAAGCCAAAGAACGACGCCAAAAGCTTGACGAATCTCATAGTCTACATCGATTTTTAGCTGATTATAGAGACCTTGTTTCGTGGACTAATGACATGCGTGCTATTATTTCTGCAGACGAATTGGCCAAGGATGTAGCGGGAGCTGAGGCTCTTCTCGAACGCCATCAAGAGCATCGTGGCGAAATAGACGCGCGTGCAGATAGTTTTGAAGCTAGTGCACTTGCTGGTGGACGACTTCTTGAAAGTCAACATTATGCCGCTGAAGAAGTCGCACGAAAGCTCGAAGCTCTAAGCTCTGAACGCGCTGATCTTCTCGAACTCTGGGAACAACGACGAATTTTGTATGAACAATGCATGGACCTGCAACTATTCTTCAGAGACACGGAACAGGCTGATGCCTGGATGGCCAAACAAGAGGCTTTTCTCGCTAACGAGGATCTCGGTGACTCATTAGATGGAGTTGAAGCTCTCGCTAAAAAACATGAAGATTTTGATAAATCACTTGCTGCTCAAGAAGAAAAAATCCGCGCCCTTGACGAGTTTGCGGGTAAGCTTGTAGAAGGTGGTCATTATGCAGCCGATGAAGTAGCACAACGTCGTTCTCGACTCCTTGAGCGACGTGCGTCCCTTTTAAAGCGATCAGCACGTCGGCAACAGGCTCTGGAGGATGCTTATCGTCTGCAGCAATTCGAGCGTGATTGCGATGAAACTGCTGGCTGGGCTCACGAAAAGCTTAAATTTGCTACAGATGACAGCTACCTTGACCCAACGAATCTTAATGGCAAGTTGCAAAAGCATCAAAACTTTGAGCAGGAGCTAGTCGCCAATAGAGCACGTATGGAAGAACTCGTTGCTCAAGGCGAGGCTTTACGTAAGGCAGGACATTACGCAGCGGATCGCGTTGCAGAGCGTATTAATGAAACAGAGACACTTTGGGGAGAATTAGGCCGAGCTAGTGAAAGGAAAGCATCTAAATTGCAGGAAGCTGCACAACAACAGCAATTTAATCGAACAGTCGAGGACTTGGAACTGTGGTTGTCAGAACTTGAAGGTCAATTATTAAGCGAAGATCTAGGAAAAGACTTAACGAGTGTACAAAATTTACTAAAACGGCAAGCACTTCTCGAAGCAGATGTAGCTTCACATCAAGAACGCATCGAAGCAGTAGCTCGAGCTGCGGAGAGTTTTGTATCGGGGGGTCATTTTGATGCAGATAACATCAAGACAAAGCAAGAGCAGTTGGCAAGTCGATACTTGGCCCTGGCGGAACCTACACGCGCCCGTCGTCAGCGCTTACGTGACTCATTACGCGCTCAACAACTATTCCGTGATTTAGAAGACGAAGAAGCTTGGATACGCGAGAAAGAACCAGTGGCAGGAAGTGCAAGTCGTGGTCGGGACCTGATTGGTGTACAGAATCTTATGAAAAAGCAGCAAGCTGTCTTGGCAGAAATTGGCAACCGTGAGGCGCGGTTAACAGCAGTTCGTGTAGCTGCGGAGGCAATGCTTGCAGAGGGGCATTTTGCTGCCGAGGAAATTAGCCAAAGATTAATTGGTCTTGAAGAACGTTGGGCCCAATTGAAGGGACGGGCGCGACGTCGGCGTGCTGATCTTGAAGATTCATTACAAGCACAGCAGTATTTTGCCGATGCTAACGAAGCCGAATCTTGGATGAAGGAAAAACGACCGATTGTGGTAGGTGCAGACTACGGCAAAGATGAGGACAGTAGCGAGGCTTTGCTAAAAAAACACGAGGCTTTGCTTAGTGATCTCGAAGCCTTTGCGAGCACGATTGCGTCATTAGCTTCTCAAGCAGGAGCTTGTCCCCAGCAAGAAACCCCCGTACTTGAAGCAGCCGGTAAAGAGTGCGTAGTCGCACTTTACGATTATGCAGAAAAATCACCACGTGAAGTTTCAATGAAAAAAGGAGATAGTCTTGCTCTTCTTAACAGCAGTAATAAGGAGTGGTGGAAAGTTGAAGTAAACGACCGACAAGGTTTCGTACCAGCTGCATACGTTAAACGAATCGAACCGGAAACAGGCTTGGGCGCCTCACAACAGAGCTTAACGCGAGAACAGGGATCGATAGCGGCTCGTCAAGTACAAATTGAAGCTCAGTACAGTGAACTATTGAGAGTAGCGCGTGAACGACAGGAGCGTCTCAGTGAAACGGCTAAAGCATACGTATTGGTTCGCGAAGCTGCTGAGCTCGCTGCTTGGATAAAAGATAAAGAAAATCATGCACAGGTTCAGGATGTAGGTGAGGATCTCGAGCAAGTTGAAGTGATGCAAAAGAAATTTGATGATTTTCGTGCCGATCTGAAGGCAAATGAGGTGCGTCTTGCAGAGATGAATGAAATTGCGGTACAGCTTGTAAGTCTTGGACAAACTGAAGCCGCCCTTAAAATTCAAACGCAAATTCAGGAGTTAAACGACAAATGGACGGGCCTTCAAACGCTTACAGCAGAACGAGCTAGCCAACTTGGCTCGGCTCATGAGGTACAACGCTTTCATCGCGATGTTGATGAAACTAAGGATTGGATTCGAGAAAAGGATGCAGCCCTTAACAACGATGATTTAGGCAAAGATTTACGAAGCGTACAGGCATTGCAACGCAAACACGAGGGATTGGAGCGCGACTTAGCGGCCCTTGGTGATAAAATTAAACAGTTAGATGAAACTGCTAACCGACTAATGCAGTCGCACCCAGATACAGCAGAACAGACATACGCAAAACAAAAGGAAATTAACGAAGAATGGACTCAATTGACGGCTAGAGCCAATTCACGCAAGGAGAAGCTTCTCGATTCTTATGATTTACAACGATACCTTAGCGACTATCGGGATCTTATGTCGTGGATTAACTCGATGGTGGGTTTGGTCGCATCGGAGGAACTTGCTAGTGACGTTACGGGGGCCGAGGCTTTGCTTGAGCGTCACCAGGTATATTTATTTAATCATATATAAATTAGTATTATGTTTCCATAGTACGCTTCAACTTCGAATTATATAATCATTATCATATTTCGTGCTTGCTGCAACATCTGAGTTATCAACAAACTCGATTGATTCTTAACATAACGCGCGTTATTAAATCAGAACCTTTTTCGACGCGCTTTCATTTATTGTTTTTTTTTAATATAAAATAATATATTTAATTAATTTATTTAATTAATATATTAAATTAAATTATTAATATAATAAAAAAAACTCTTGAAGCCATTGCATAAAATGTCTTTTCTTACGAAAGAATTTGAAAATATATGTCGTTAGCTACTTAATAACTTGATAAAAAAGATATTTAATGAAACTTAAATGTTTTTATAAAAATTTGTTAGTAAGGGTTTTTAGGTAATTTTTTTAGAAAATAAATTTTACCCAAGCTATTTTAAAAAAAGTTCTTTTTTTTCAATTTTAGTATGAAATCAGAATTTAAATTAAACTTGCCGTAACCAACTCTTATAATTAAATGTGTTACGTAACAATCACAATTCAATTAATCGCTAATGTTGTATATTCATAGTGTAACCTTTTAAACTAATGTTCAGGTTATTATTCTTAATATTGTGATGAGACCTGAGAGATAATTAACATTACGTAATAAGCATATAAATTGTTCTGTAAACTCGTGGCAATGTTCATTATAAGATGTGTCGTACAATGTATTTTTTTTTTATGAGAATGAAAGCCCATTGGGAGTGTTGACGGGCTAATCCCTATGTCAATTTTTTATTTTTAATAATTGTTCTAAAAAATTAAATTTTTAAATAAAATAATTCTATTGCTTGAGATTTCTTAAGGCTGTAAATATTTTTATATTTATATAATAATGTGATAGAAACTTTGACAAATATTCGTTATTAAACGAATGAATATTATTACATTTTGTTATCCATTGGCAATGTATTTTACATTAAAATTAAAAACATTAAATTATAAATATAAAAATTGACAAACGATTAAATAATACATGGAATGCTTTTTCTTGTATAAATTTAACATTATTTAAATAAACGCGTACTGGTTACGTTTGGCTCTTTAGGAACACCGAATGGAAATTGACGCAAGAGCTGGAACCTTCCAGGCCTTCGAACTTTTTGGTCAACAACTACTCCAATCCAATCATTATGCTGGCGTAGAGATCCAGGAAAAATTGGAGTCGATGAGCGAAGCCCGACAGGAGTTAGAGAAGGCTTGGATTCAGCGACGCATGCAGCTTGATCAAAACCTTGAGTTGCAACTTTTCTGTCGTGATTGTGAGCAGGCTGAAAATTGGATGTCAGCACGCGAAGCCTTTCTCGGCAGTAGCGGAGCAGAGACCCTTGAAGGCGATGGGCCTGACAATGTCGAAGCTCTTATTAAAAAACATGAAGATTTTGATAAAGCTATTAATGGTCACGAAGAGAAAATTGGAGCCTTGCAAACTCTAGCTGATCAACTGATCGCTGCTGAACATTATGCTGCTCGACCTATTGACGAACGGCGTTCTCAAGTTCTTGAACGATGGCGACATTTGAAGGAGGCCCTCATTGAAAAACGTTCACGCCTCGGTGAATCACAAACACTTCAGCAATTTTCACGCGATGCTGATGAAATGGAGAACTGGATTGCTGAGAAACTGCAGCTTGCTACCGAAGAGAGTTATAAGGATCCTGCCAACATCCAATCCAAGCACCAGAAGCATCAAGCGTTCGAAGCAGAGCTCGCAGCTAATGCTGATCGTATCCAGTCGGTGCTTGCCATGGGTGGTAATCTTATCGACAAGCATCAATGCGCTGGCTCAGAAGAAGCTGTTCAGCGACGGCTAGCTTCAATCGCTGATCAGTGGGAATACTTGACTCACAAAACCAGCGAAAAATCAATGAAGCTGAAAGAGGCCAATAAACAACGCACTTACATAGCGGCGGTCAAAGATCTGGACTTTTGGCTCGGTGAACTCGAGAGCTTACTAAGTTCTGAGGACGCTGGTAAGGATTTAGCCTCCGTCCAAAATCTTATGAAGAAACAACAGTTAGTCGAAGCAGATATTGCTGCACATGAAGATCGAATTCGAGACATGAACGCTCAGGCGGACTCCCTCATTGACAGTGGCCAATTCGAAGCATCGGGCATACAGGAGCGACGTCGCAGCATAAATGAGCGTTACGAGCGTGTACGGAATCTCGCAGCCCATCGACGCGCACGACTAGCGGAAGCCAATACCTTGCATCAATTCTTCCGCGACATTGCTGACGAAGAGTCTTGGATCAAAGAAAAAAAATTACTAGTCGGCTCTGATGATTATGGTCGCGATCTCACAGGAGTGCAAAATCTGAAAAAGAAACATAAGCGTCTAGAGGCTGAGCTCGCGAGTCACGAACCTGCAATTCAAGCTGTTCAAGAAGCTGGTGAAAAACTCATGGACGTCTCGAATCTCGGTGTGCCTGAAATCGAGCAGCGACTTCAACTTCTTGGTCAAGCTTGGGCTGAACTAAAGCAACTCGCTGCTACGCGTGGTCGACGACTCGATGAGTCTCTTGCGTACCAGCAATTCCTTGCAGAAGTAGAAGAAGAGGAAGCTTGGGTTGCAGAGAAACAGCAATTGCTATCGCTAGAAGACTACGGTGATACTATGGCGGCGGTGCAAGGACTTCTTAAGAAACACGAGGCCTTCGAGGCAGACTTGTCTGCGCATTGCGAACGTTGCCGCGAAGTACGAGCCACAGCTGAAGGATTATTAGCTGCGGGTAATCACCGTGCTGAAGCAATCAGCCAGCGGGTTCAGCAATTAGCGTCTAGACTGGATCAGCTTGGAACATTAGCTGCAAAAAGTAAGGCAAGACTTACCGATAATTCAGCTTACTTACAGTTTATGTGGAAGGCGGACGTGGTTGAATCCTGGATAGCAGATAAAGAAACTCACGTGCGCTCAGAGGAATTTGGTCGGGATCTGTCAAGTGTCAGGACTCTCATAACAAAACAACAGACTTTCGATGCTGGATTGCATGCTTTTGAGCACGAAGGTATCCAAAATATCACAGCGTTAAAAGAGATATTGCTTGAAGCAGGCCACGAGCAAGGTCCCTCGATACGTAAACGCCATGCAGATGTAATTTCACGCTGGCAAAAACTTCTCGCAGACTCCCAGACGCGAAAACAACGGCTCTTACAAATGCAAGATCAATATCGTCAAATCGAAGAACTTTATCTTACATTCGCTAAAAAAGCCTCTGCCTTTAACTCTTGGTTCGAAAACGCGGAAGAAGACCTTACTGATCCAGTGCGCTGTAACAGTATTGAAGAGATTCGAGCATTACGAGAGGCTCACGCTCAATTTCAAGCAAGCCTTTCGTCAGCAGAGGCTGACTTCCAAGCGTTAGGTGCCCTTGATCATCAGATAAAGGGCTTTAATGTTGGCCCAAATCCTTATACATGGTTCACCATGGAAGCACTTGAAGATACTTGGCGTAATTTACAGAAGATTATTAAGGAACGTGATGTTGAATTGGCAAAAGAGGCTCAACGCCAAGAAGAAAACGATAAGCTGCGTAAGGAGTTTGCGAAGCATGCCAACGCTTTTCATCAATGGCTTGCAGATACAAGAACATCAATGATGGAAGGTTCGGGTTCGCTTGAACAGCAGCTTGAAGCAACCAAGAGAAAGACACACGAAGTAAGAGCGCGCCGTCAAGATCTCAAAAAAATTGAAGACTTGGGTGCCATATTAGAAGAGCACCTCATTCTTGACAATCGCTACACAGAACACAGCACTGTTGGACTTGCTCAACAATGGGACCAACTCGATCAGTTGGGTATGCGCATGCAACACAATCTCGAGCAGCAAATTCAAGCTCGAAATCAATCAGGTGTTTCGGAGGGTGCTCTAAAAGAATTCTCCATGATGTTCAAGCACTACGATAAAGACAAAAGTGGACGTCTCAATCATCAAGAATTTAAGTCCTGTCTTAGAGCATTGGGTTATGATTTACCTATGATGGAAGAGGGACAGCCTGATCCAGAATTTGAAAATATTCTTGGTATAGTACTATGCTTCTACATTATCTTATCTTCTGTATTAATGTATTGCTGCAAATAAACATATTTATGAATAATGCATTCAAAATTTTCAGACATAGTCGATCCGAATAGAGATGGATTCGTTTCGTTGCAAGATCACATGGCATTCATGATTAGTAAAGAAACTGAAAATGTTCAAAGTTCGCAAGAAATTGAAAATGCTTTTCGAGCTATCACAGCTGCCGATCGTCCCTACGTTACAAAAGAGGAATTATATGCTGTAAGACTTTTGAGCTAAATTTACGACTCATTGTTAAAGTTATCAGAATTATTATAATTACAAATGTTATATCATTACAGAATCTTACAAAAGAAATGGCAGATTATTGTGTGGCCAGGATGAAAGCATATGTCGATCCTAAAACGGAAAGACCCATCACTGGTGCTTTAGACTACATAGAATTCACACATACATTGTTCCAGAATTGATTTGACATCTTGCAAATAATATAGTTCTCAATATATTGGCTAATTAAAGCATCAATTCATTTATTTATGTTTTGTTGTATTTTTACCTATTCTCTGACAAGAATCATATTGGCTACATATAGTTAATACTTGATTGAAAAATAATTAATGCCGAAAATAAAATTAATTGTTTTAATAATATTACACGATACGAAAGAAATATTTAACTTCTGTAAAGATAAATAAATTTGTATTATTCGTAACATGTTTTCAAATTATCAACGCTTAAAATATATTTATTAATAGTTGGGGAACTGATAAAAATGTAAAGGCTATTATTATTAACGGACTTTTTTTCCCTTTATTATAACAGCTAATTATAATTATGATAGTAATTGCTTTTTTAAATATATTTGGTACTAATTTTTGCGTTGATTTATAAACATTTATGTTAAAATTCACATACCCTATTTATTCAACATGATTATCAATATTTTTCATTAACATTATCATATATTCATTCATGCATAGTTATTAAACAGCAGACCTACCTTGATTGGTCACAAATATAATATATAATAAGTAACAAAGCGTATTGAATGAAATTGCAAATTTGTTTCATTTAATTCAATTTCATCATTTTCTTGATTAATTTCAATTCATGTTTAAAACCTTGATTCCATTAAAAATCATTTTGTACAATCTTGATTTGTCCTTCATTTCTTGTTCTCAAGTTGATTAGAATATACGTAATAGAATTCCAAACTACCGCGAGCAGGTGTGAAGAAAATCCATATACTCGGTGCAAGGCTATATCATTTATTATAGTTTCTATCGCGTTTTTTGTTATCTGAAAAATCAATATTATATCGAATACGCCGGCACTAACTGTGCCAAAAGAAATAAAATTTTTCCAAGTTTTGGTCCAACTGGATTCCAATAATTTATTTAAGGATTTCTCGTTCAAGAGTTTTATAATTAAATCGAGGTGTATCAATTTAGTCCTCGCACTACTTTATTGAGGAACACGCCCTTTTCAAATAGTAACATTATGTGTTCCCTTATTTCATCGAGATTTTCCTCGGAATAAATATCATTTTTTGCTAAAGCTGCTGGACTCTTGTATTTCCATGTCATGGTTGCCATTGGTTTAAGAGTCATCGGATTCAGTGATTCAGTAATGATAGGGTGATATCTTGTACCACGCGTTTTCTATCTTGTAGTATGAAGGTAAAATATTATTGCATTTGGTTTTTGTTTCAATTGACTTTAAAATATAAGTTTTAGGAGTTAACCAATACTCCCTTTTATTCAATAAAACTGGTAATTCAGCAAAACATTCCTTTTTTTGAATTTTTTTAATTTCTACTAATACACGTTTCATTATATGCACCACTTCACAAGCTACTATGGCCATATACTCTGGCCCTTTTATTAAATTGTAAGCAAATTGATCTGGTGCATATGCTGCTATAGCTAATGAGTTTTCCAGGCTTGAACATTGTTAGGTAACTATGTTCTCGTATAAACTTTTCACTTGCGATTTTATATGTTTTTCGACATAGACGAACTTTGAATTTACGTGTGTTAGTAAATCCAAATCTTTTATGCGTTTGTTAATTTCCATGAAGCTTTTCCTTTTTATATCTCAAAAATTATCAGTTTTGTGTGTTCTGTACGGCAAATTTTGCAACCGTAAATTCTCGCTTCAGGTATGCTACTTAGAGTAAAAGTCATGCCTTGTGTAGATAAAGAATAAACTTATTGGTTTTTACCCTATCTCTCTAGCATCTCTAATTATTGGTCCTTCATATAATATGATATAGTGTGCAAATTTGTAATCATTCACAGGAAGGACTTCCCAAAAAGTATATCCACCGTCACCACCAATACAGGTACCATCTATCATTAGACAGGTGGTAGCTGATATTAAAGGAAATTTGTTATTATTTAAACTAACTTTTCCTATGTGGGATGAAGTGGTTACTTCAATGATTCCTTTGGCAATTACAGATTCCCAAGCACCATATGAATCGGAATAAATTTCTCCACTGCATCTGCCATAATCGTCGGCGTATTCTGCAAAACCAGCTGGTAGTGTCGTAGAGCGATTTTGTTTTATAGACTTAATTGATATGTTTCCATGACGTAATGTTCCACTATTGATATAAATCGATGCAATCTCGTTTAGAAAAATTCGATATGTACTCAATTTCCCCATGTTGAATGATAGGGTGTGCGAAAACATTCCGCAATAGTGAAGGGTTCTATGAATTTTTATTTTACATTGAAAAATTTTTTATCGAAGAAATCATTTATTTGAAGAAGTTGAGCATATTTCAAAGTTACAATGGGTTTAGAAATTTTGATGTCGCATGGATCAATATCTAATAGGGATATTGTTGTAGTATTTAGTGAACGTATTCCACAATCGTAACCCAAAAGTGCGATAATCTTAGGTAAATATCACAGAAGAAATTCAATTATCATGTTAAAAGGAAATATTTTCTGAAAAAGAAGAAGGTATTAAATTAAATGCTTGTAAATAAAATTGGTTTTATGTGGTTTGTTCAGTCATTATGTGTGATGTTTTCAATCGGTTAGCATGTACGACTAGGTTTTTTGTTAAATAAAATCTTGATATTTATTCGCGCGATTCTAAGCCGCGAGTTCTCGACTAGGTGAAGGAGCGGAGGATCGGATGAAAGAATTGAGGATAAATAACACATTTTGGACTCAATTAAAACTATTTATTCTCCCACGCGTTCAGATATGGCATAAAAACCTCCTAGCCATAGGGGGAAAAAGACTCGCAATCCCTTACATCACATTCACACAATCATATCATACTTCGTGCGCATCTTCCCCACCTTATCGGTTGACCAATTTTCGTTATTCACGATCGTTGTTCTCCAAAAAACTGAAGTGACTATTTATATTGTATATTTACATTGAAAAATTTGTGCATACCTAAACCCAAGATTTTCCATTTTTAAACAAGGAGAATCATTGTTGGCTTTAAAACTGTATTGGATTAACCATAAAACATGCAATGCGAATCGAGGGCTGTGAAAAATAAAAATTGTAAAAAGGTAAACATAATGGGTTTAAGTGTGACAAATTTTTAAGTGGAAATAATTTTTGTTTCTTCTTGAATTTGATGGATTTTAAAATAAATATAGAAACATTTGCAGAAAGTAAATGTAGATATATACATTAAAAAGACGGAAGAAAAGTATAGAAAAAAGGCGAGAAAGTTGGATAGACAGGCAGATAGAGAGAAAAGAATAGAAATCACGAAGAATTCAGATTAAAAATTCAGAAGACTCTAGACATGCACTCATGCGCTATATATTTTTTTATAAATAAAAAAGCAATTGTTTTTATTTGTGCTGAGGTGATAATTAAGGTGCTGGTTATTAAAGAAATACACCCATACTTGTACACTCGCATACGCCCATTACACATGAGGTCCAAGAATGTTATTCAGCGTTGTAATGTTACTGAATCATAAAAGATTAATGAAATAAATATTATATCTGTATATAGAATACAATTTTAATATATGTATGTGTGTGCTAGTACACACAGGCACCAGGGTGTACGGACGTATTTATGTATATAATATAATTATATACTATATATTATATACATATATGCGCTTCTGTTTAAACATGTGCGTACAGTACACATATATGCACACGTGCACGTTATACAAAATACGTTATATTGTAAATGAAATCACGCAATTGTTGTGATTGTGAGATTATGTGTCACATGGAGAGGAAGGTCTGAACTACATCGTGTTAACTTTGTCCTGACGTTGCCTTTTCAATTATTGAATCATGTATGATTACCAAACGAAATTTTGTTGTTTTTGTTACTTCAAAATAATTTAAATTCCATTAAAGCCTAAATACGCACATTACAGCTTCCATTTAAAATATTTGTAAAGACAAACATCTTTCGCTAATTAATAAAGGCAATGATAGTGTCAAATGATTACTACATACCCTTCCTGTACCCAGAGTAAAAAATAATTACAACAATAATTATCAAGATAATTAATTTATTAACTTTCTGGGTTATTACAAGAAAAAACTTCATTTATAGATTGAAGATAAATTTTTGTAAATACTTTTAAGTGAAGTCACTTATTAAATTCGTGTTATTGTTTAATTCTAATATATAATAAGCTAAACTGTAATTTGAAGGGAAAAACAAACAATGCGAATGAATAAACGTATGAATGATAGTGAAAATGAATGAGCGTAAAAGTGAAATCATCGTAAGACTCATCAGTGCTCTCTGAACAATCTTAACTCGAAGAATAGCCGCAACAATTTTCTTAAAAATGAAGAAGGGAAAGTAAAAAAAAGTACAGTAATCCAGTGCTGCCTATAATGCCTGTAACAGTCCTGAAATATGTGAGAGTAAATCTGTCAAGAATAATAGTTTCCTTTTTATAATATAATCTGTTCAAGATATCTTGGGACTACAGACATACCAACAATACAAAACGAATTGCCTTCATACATTAACAAAGTGTTGCCTTCTAACAAAAACAAATAAAAATAGAATAATAATAAAAGACAAACAAAGCAAGAAAAGTATAAAGTCATATTTACAGTAATAATTGTAATTTGTACCCAGGTACTTAAGGGAACAAAAAGATAGAGGAGGTATACTCCGTTTTGATCGATTCATCCTACGTGCAACAAATAACCAATAAATTCAAATACATACTTGGCATTAACATAATGAGAAAAGGCATAAATGCGCTTCTATTGAAAAAAGGGAAAATTAAAAATATGGAGAATAATGAATAATATTTCTACAGTATGGATCAATCCACAACTAGTACAGTATGCGATATGAGGGATGTGTAGGGCTTACTTTTATCATTGCATTATGTTGTTCGTACGATATTAAAAAAGAAAGAAGACTAAATACACCAAAAACAAGCAAAATTAATATTAAAAAAATTGGAAATAAGTATATCAATATCACATTAATAAAATTTATCTCGAAGAAAAATTATATTTAACAAAAAAAATTTTCAATATATTTCGAAAAATTCTTTTATAATATATTTAATTGATACATTTCCGAGAGAAGAAGGAGTCTGTCAAAAGAAATTTAAGTACAATATTTCATGAAAGCATGCATCCGCTTTCTATTCATTAATTAAAATATTCATTATTTTTAAGTAACCTAATAATTCAATGATTAAGGAAGATACACACTTTCTCAATTTTTATGCAATTTCTATACACAATGACATACATTTTAAAATATGACCGATGATCCTACAAAGGTCTTATTTTTAGGAAGAGTAAATTTTACATACATTCATAATTTGACTATATTAGAGAATAATTTAACGAGTAAGACTCTGTTATAATAGGGATAAAGTATATTAATATTTACTTGTAAAATATATGAAATGCGATGTATTGACATAAGGAACTCTAATGTAACGTTCTGTGATTCGTTGTTTGTAGGTGAAATTTAATAAAAGACAATGTACGATAAAATATTTTTATATTTCATTAATTTTTAATCCAATCAAATTATTGTTCTTAATTTGTAAGTATAGTATTACGTAATAATTAGCCTTGCTAAAAATTTCATTATACAAATAAAACATTGTGCACGTTATACAATATCATTTGCATTGTTTGATTTTTCATTGATTCTATTTCAAAATTGATTACGTGTACTCGATCTGACTCCATCTGTAGTTTTCTCGAATAATTATTTCTTAGCCAGACTGCGCGTTTTTTTTACTTTTTTATCTGTTTAATTCGGTAATTATATTTTATATCTCTTTATCTGTTATTTTAATTTATTTTGCCGAAACTATATATATATGCAACTATGTCTTTTTTAATATTTCTACTTCTAATTTGTATCACTTCTCTCTTACATACTTAAATAATTCTTTTTCTTTCCAAATTACCTAAATTTATTTTTTTCTTTTCTAAAATATTATATTTCCTTTTAATTGAAATTTTAATATTGCTTAAATTATTTTATCTTTTTATCTTTTCCTTAAAAAAATTAATTGTTCCTTCTTTATTATACTTACACAGTACTGGACTTTACTTTAAAATGCATCAATCATAACGTCTATTTTCTTATTATTTTCAAATGAATTATTAGCTTAGCGTTGTTTTTTTTTAAATATAATCTATGCAATCCTATATCAGCAAATAGCCATTATGTTTAAAAAAATATATGAATTTCACGTAATAAAATAGTGTATCGATTCTGAATTATAATCAATTTATAATAAAAAGATATATAATATTTATTAAATAATGTAGAAGCTAAATATGCGATAAAAATATTTTTATTTAAATTACTACAAATTATATGATATAAATCTGTATTAATATAAACTTTGAAAATTTTAATGAAGTTGTACAATACACGCAACATTACACTAATAGGTACATATGTATTAAATAACAGCCTCGTGATTGTATAAAAATAGATGAATATAAAAATTATATTGCTTTAATTTTACAAATATTATTTATATAATAATTTTCTCAGTCTTTTACTCATATAATATGGCCTCTCTTTAGACCCGTCATTACGCTCACAGTCTTCCAGAAAACACAGAAAGAGCGTATCGATTGCTGCTGCATGTACTTTGAAGAAAACAGTGGCTATTAAAAAAGAAGCAATCGCAGTCATTGTAGCTGGGACTGCCCAAAAGTTTACATCAGCTTCGCGATCATTAGTATAGTACCACCAAGTTGCAGCTACAGTTAGTCCACTGATCAAAACCTTACCTAATAACAATAGCCAGCCCGTAATCTAAAAATTTTAATTAATATTTTAAGAGATTTATATTTATTAATATAAAAATGTATGTACAATACTAACCTTGTTAATAATTACAACTCGTACAACATTTCGCATAAGAAGATTAAACGCATCTTTAGCTGAACGACAAAAACCTTTGCCATGCACAGCGCACATGATATAAGCATTGCTATTTATAAATTTTAAAAAATTTTCTAATAAATAAAACCAACATCTACAACAACATTTTATCGTATCAGCGCATTTATTATTGGCTTTTTTTAATATTATCTCTAGTATAAGCCGAAGAATTCGACAGATAGTTAAAATAAGTGCTCCAAATGCCAATGTTCCCAAATGATACCTTAACAAGATTCATTTATATTTCATTTTATATTTCATAATATGGTTTGTACAATTTAAAATTAAAATTAATTAAAGCATACCTTATTGTTCTCCAAAAACCAATAGTTATCGTAAAATAAGGAATATCCTTCTTTTTCAACGTCCAATACCAAGTGGCAAAAGTGGCTGCTAATACCATTTCTCCGAATGCCGAAACAAAGAAAAATAGCCAATAAAATCCAACAATATTAACAGCATGAAAGTATTTAATAAACCATGGTCTATCTTTACTAATCAAATTACATGCTGATAGAGTACATGGCCCTCCAGAAGACTGGCTACATTTAGCATTAAACACATCTGGGTCACATGTTGAGTTGGTAAAATAATTTAAAGAAGGCTCGCATAAACATTGATCATCATCCATCATTTCAACTCGATAGTTTGGTTTCCATATTGTTAAAAGAAATAAAAATATCGTTATACCAAAAGTCAAAACGAATAAATGCAGCACCCATGGTATAATGGGAAAAAATAAACTTGATAAAATGCAGGTCACAGCTCTGAAAAATTCAATAAGTAACTAGAATTATATTTCTCGTTTTGTACCTTAAATTTTCATTATTTATTCCTATTTATAAAATTTTAAATACGTGCAATTAAAACTTAGATATGTAAATCCTATAAATTAAAATATTATATCTGAAAGTATTGCTTTACTTTCAAATGAGTTCCAATTAGAAACATATGGGCATTTGTTTTACGTGAAATAATTTTATTTTCTTGTTATTAAACGTGGCCAGAGAACTTTTGTCTAAAAAGATCTAAAAATTGAAGGATTGCGAAAAATGTAAGTATCGTTATTAGACGTGGCAAATGAAAGGTAATTTTGTACCAAGTCACTGAATCTTTACGAAGATCTAGCATTCGCATGAAGGAAGGCTTGTCTTAGCCTCGGTATTAGGCGTGACTCTTATCAAGAAAATTTCTTCACGCGAAAGATCTTATGCATATAATAATCCCACCAAGTGGAGTCAATGGTGTAAAATGCATAAGAAAAAAATACTCCCTGTATAAAATTAACAAATAGCGGAGACAATAAAAAAGTATTATAAAGTTAAGAACAAATCCTATTTAAAACGTAAATATGTTAACTGAGAGATTGAATCATGTAAATAAAATCATATCAAAGAAATATTGTAAATAAAATCAAGCAGCACAATGTAAATAAACAGATTAAGATAAAGCAAAATTAATGTTACGCGTAATTTGTGAAATTATTAAAACTAACACTTGACCGGCAATATAAAAGGATTCAGGCAATAGGTATTCCTTTTTTGTATAAAAAATATATTTTTTTTGCAGATATACAGCAAAGCCCTTGACCAGATGACACTAAGAATTAAATTATAATTTGTTTGTCCTTTGCCAAGAAAAAATCCGTCGTAACCCGGCCAGCTATTCGTATGTAAATAAATAATTACACTTCTATAAAATGGACAAATTAAGTCACAAAAGTACTAAGCTGAAACATGTTACTAAGACGATTAATAAAATGCGTCTAGATGATGATATAAATGATTTTTGGTTTATTTTGATTTATGGTATTATTTAATAAATAATATTAATAATCTCTACTCACATTAATATGTACCTTAAATAAAAAATTAAAATTATATGAAATATTAAAAGAAACAACATCATGATATTACAATGGATACTTTCGCATAACATTGCACAAAGTTTAATTGCACAAAGTTTAATTGCACACTGATAAACGTTTAATTTATTAGTTTCGAATCATTCTATACAATTATTATTGTATTTAAGCAAAATCATTATTCTTACTATATAAATGATGATAGAAAAAACTTTCTACAAATTATAAATATAAAAGTAAATTTTCAAATTTATAAAAATATATCACATTTCTTCTTAGCAGATATAATACTGTGTATTATTTAGTCTTTATTCAAAAATTCTTGGTATATATGCTATAAAATTAAATTAACAATTACCCGCAAAATCTTACTTCATAATAAATATCTACTATAAATTATAGATATTAGTTTTCTTCAAGCCATTAATGCATCCTTTAACGTGATTCGTTTTTCACTTGTACTTTCATAATTTACAATTCATCTTGTTTAAATATTATGATATAAAAAGTATGTTTATAATATCGACAGACAATTTTTCTTCATGAAAATCATGTATTAATTTTAGATATTTAAGGATACATAGTTTTGAGATTGAAATTCATATGTACGTAAAGTATAATAATATATAATGATGATAAGTATCACTTCAAGTTTGAGGCCCTTTTTACGAATCATCCTAAATATGTTTCGACCCTCTACTTTTCAAAAAATAATTGCTTTGATTTATGTTCTTCCTATTATTAATTAGAAATTGGTGTTTCTGTATCGATCTACTATTTCTTCAATATAACGTCATGTAATTCATTAAGTTACTTAATGCATCAATTTTATCAACCCGTATGTTTGAAAAATAAGACTTCACTTATATGATCATATAAGAATCTGCAATATTTTCCTGATTAAATATCCTGAATTTCTTTTTTAGTACAAATGAAGAATAAGGGTTCTCAATTTAGTTATTAATACTTTACAAATTTGATTACTTTTTTTTTATACTACAGTTTTTCTGACGGATAAAATAAATCATTGTAACAGTATTAGATTGCACGATTTTATTTAAAAATTTACTATCTAATTTATTAGTCTATAATTTATATGCTTGGTGCAACTTTTTAAAATTGATTTAAAATTACTTATTATTATTTAATAATTATTTTATTTCTGACAATCTGTAATATTCCAGACTATTTGAACAAAGAGATTACTTTAAATATGGCCAATGAAGAAACATTTTTTTAATTCGAATCTTTTCTTTAGTGTATGAGCTAATGTAAATTCAAAGTCTAGTTTATTAATACATAGTAAAAAACATGTTTCAGTACGCACAAAACTAAGTAGTTTTTAATCCTGATTCATTCTTTTATTTTTTAGTTGATATATTAATATTTTATTTATAATATGTACTAAAAAGTCATTCCATTTCCGAAAAACCTGCTAATATAAGCAGTGCTTATTCCTATTGTTTTTATTTATTGTTATTGTTTTTACTTATTGTTTTTATTGTTTTTCCTATTTAACTATATTAAAACTTCACTTATTAGTAATTCAAACTATTCTTTTTACATGCTTTTTTCCATAATGTAGATAGATAATGTTGTTTAGCTTTATGATTCATTTTTCTTATCTTATCTTCAAAGTTTAAGAAAGAATTAAAAATTTCTTTTTACTTTATGCTTTAACCTTTTATGGATTATTTACAGTATTTGCAATACGCAAAATCTATGCTGTGATAACGAAATCTTGATATTCAAAAGAAACTATACATTATCATGAAAATTTGTGGTTTCATATAAGTAAAATTAGAAAGTAAAATAAGAAATAAATAGTTCGACAAGCCATTCAATTAGAGTTAATGATATCACTGAACTACGTTATGAAATATTTTTATAATAGATTTTGTTGATTTATCTACATCGATTAAATATTTATTTTCTAGTAAAATTTTCTAGTAACAACGTAAACTAATTTAATCTAATATATTAAATAATCTCAAGACTCATGTAATTGTATTGTATATAATCATTTCATTAACTTACTTGCTGGATTCTTTGATAAGTTGGCATGCTAAATAAATTCTTTGACGTAGAAATAATGTTACTAATATGATTAATGATAATAGAACTGCACAAAAAATTAGAAGAATAAGCCATTCTATATATCTGTTTTTTAAATAAATTAAAGTTGTTTCATAAGTAGCATAACCTAATAGACCACAAATAGATAATATTGTTGTCCAAACTGCTGGGGTTGCCATCCATCTTAATATTACTATGTATAATAGAGAGACGAATCCGCTGGCCATAGCAATTCCAAATACTGTATATCTGCAAAATATCAATTATGAATGATTGGATAATCAAAACATAAAATTAATAACATACGAAATAAGATTGCGTGAAGTAAAATATCCGTTAAAAATATGTGCTATGATAATTCCGCTGATTTTAATATGCAGTTAAAAAAGCAAAAAAACAATATAATATAAAATGTTATGTCATTGACTGTATCTTTATCTATATGAAGTTAATATTAGATTTCAAAGCTCGATCATTTTTTGCTTATTGAAAGACTGCACTGCAAACTATAGGGCTATAGATACTTATGATAAAATGTTTACTTTCATATTTAATTTAAATAGGTTTTATTATAATCAATAATGTAAAAAAAACATTAATTAAACGTCTAATTATAGAGTATAATTACATTTTTTATGTAAATTATACTATATGTAAAAAATTTAGTGGTTTTACATTATTTATTGCTTAGACTTATAATGTATAGGATAAATAATACGGTATGGTAAAAAAAGTAATTTGTGATAAATATAAAATAAAAAAAAGAACAATATTTTATTATAAACACGTGTATAACTATTGTGCTTGCATGGATTTCTAACGTGAACTTATCGCAGTAAGCAAAATCAATCAAACCTAAAACTATAGTAAACAATAACTGCTATTCAATTTCACTTATGATTAATGATATAATAAAATAACACATGACAAACTATTAAGAATGAAAATTAATTTTGAAATAATGATTATATAATAATGATAAATATAAAATCTACGAGATCGCCGAATCGAATACTCGCATTAAATATACAAATTAACATGTTATACTTAATATTAAATATATACAAGCCATTTTTTAATTCAAAAAATGTTTTTTTGAATTTTATCTTTCTTGACAATGTAGTAAAATATTAACTTCAAGTTATTAAAATCCTTATAAAGTTGTACATTTCACGAAAGGTAAAATTATGATATTCACGTAGTCGATTTTTAACAGTATATTTATACATATGTAGGCTTCACTTAAATTTTTTATAATTTTATATAAACTTACTTAGTTTCTTTAATATCTTCATAAATTTTTTGTAACACATCCTCTATATAAGCAACTGCTAAAACAACCTCTTTTGCATTTTTTAATTCTGGCTTCGTAATAGTGGCATTAACAAATTCATTCCAAACTCCTTTCGGAAAACATCGACGAAAAATTGATGTACTCTCCAAATACCATCTAGCACATTTTTCGTGATTTACTAAGATTCTAATTTCTTCGTGACGAGTAATTTTATCCAATTTCACGTCAGTTTTACAAATCAATTGAGTTTTTAATTGATCGATGCCAGCATTTTTTATATCATCATAAAGAAAATTTCTTTGAGGACATTCTTTGACACAAACTTGTGTTGTAGGACATGTTCTATATTCTGGTGAAATTCTAGCACATTTTGTCAAATCAAAAAAAATAAGATATGGTTTATCTTTTACTTGTGAATCAATTCCACATTTTCGCCCATCGCTGTCACTTGGATTAATAAGTTTTTCAATGTTTCCATTTTTCAAAGCTAAAAACAATGTAAGCACATGTACACACAATGTTTTTTATTAAATAACTTATTTATTTACATTACTTACTAATAATTTATCAAAATAGTATGATATGATTATTTTTATAATATATATATATATATATATCTACAAGAGTATTATAAGAAAGATGACGGAAATAATTTTTTAATTAAAAGCTTTTAATATTTTGTAACTAATTATTACCATAATACGCTACGGAAGTCCAACCACATAGAAATATTACAAAAATTATAAGCCAAAGACAATCTGTACATGATCGCCTATGCAATGGTCCTTTCCAAGAAGAATCATAATTCATTTTTCGCCCTAAAATTAATGCATTATACTTAATTTTTTTAAATTAGACATAAATATATATAAATATTTAATAATAATTATAAATAAATTAAAAAAAAACAAGCAAGTAATGTTAGTTTTTACTTTAAAACAGATCAAAAACAAAAAAGTTCGGAAAAATTAAATTCCAATATTTTTTAACTTGCCTTACGTAATTTGGTATATTTGTTTTAACTTTGCACATTAAAAAAAAACCCAATGAAAAATAAATAAATAATATCTTATACATTTTATATTTACGAACTATTTCAAAATTTCATGATAAAATAATGTGTCCTGAATTTGGACAATATAAGTAAACTCTAATAGTTTTTCTAAATAATACTTATCATTTTTTTTTATTGAAAAAAAAAATTAATTGTAAATAAAAGACTTATGTGAAGTATATAAAATAGATTAACTATTAGAAGTATTTTTATTTTTGAAAATTTAACATTCTTTTTAGCAGTTTTAAATATAGAATAAATGATCTTACTCGAAAATTAAAAAAGTTCATAAAATTTATTTTCATTAGATTTGACTCAATACATTCTGTAGAATTCTCCTATAATTATATATTATCTAAATATATAGATTATATAGAAATTTATAGGAATAATTACAATTTTAAAAATTTTAATAACAAATTTTTAAAAAATTATTAAAAGTAAAATAGCTGACAAATTATAATATTTTTAATTAAAAATTGTTCGAAATATTTTTACTGGTAATAGTAATAAAAAATAAACTTTTATTGAATATAAAAACATAAAATCAAACATATTTTCATTACAAACGTCATTCGAATAGAATATTATTAAATTAATGTTAAAAAAAATCTTTTTTTTTTTAATAATCATTTTATGTCGTAAAGTTCTACGCATTTCTTTCAATATTGTAGTAGCTTACCTTGTTAAAAAAAAAATATTTATAATCAACCAATATAATTTTTGAACAATTTGTAATTATTTTCAATAAATAAAATTAATTGAAGTAACTAATCATCAGTTCGATATAAATGTAACAGTATTCTTATAACACATATTTTGGAACAATTTCATTAAATATTTTATAATAAAATCAATCAAGTAGCTATTTTAATTATTTACCCTTACCGATATATGCAGGGCTCTAAACCTCGCCTTGTCAAAACAGGTATCATGTTTTACAAGGTTTTATTGTAAGGATGAGAAAATGTTTATTGTTTCACAGATCTAGAAGGAAAGGATTGGGTAATTAAACACGTGCCTACTCTAGATTTGCCCGGTAAACAAAAAATTGTAAATTGAGGGGCAGGGAGGCGCAGCAGCTCGTCTTTTTCGCGTAAAAGTAGTTGGAAAGCCCTGAACATGCCACGGATCAAGCAATTGTTTTAGTGAACTTTTTAAAGTTCAACTCTTCTATTAAGACAGGCTGCTAAAGAGTGATAAAAAAACAAGTTGGCAAGGAAGGAGACGAAGGCACACGTTGGCTATTACTAATTTACAAGTCGGGATACTGGCAGTCCTCAGTTATAGAATCTACTGTAAATTTACTTGTTCACCTCTAAAGATGCACTACTGGTGATCGCAAGTGAATAAAGGGGTGAAAGATGAGGCTGGGGTGGAAGTGATAGAGCTAAAATTCCTCCTTCAACTAGCTAGATATATTATGAGATTATAACACAGAGATATATAGAGAGACCTCACATCAGGTAAAAATAAATAGAGAATTTGGAAGAAATTTTGGAGAATTGACGGATTAAGTCAATGGTGTTCAATGAGGATTTGATTTATGTACAGCAAATTTGTTAAGTAACATAGAAAAAGGACAGACTGGAGGAGTATAGATAGTAAGAAAGAATCATTTCAAATGCGGATGACTGTTGATGGCAAACTCGAAGGGAGAATTTATAAAAATATATATATAAGATTAAAAGGTAATAAAGAAATATGTGATGGTAAACATGAGCAAAAGATCTTGGTGTTTAATGTATGAGACGGCAAAGTAAGAAGAAAAATGGGAATAGAGAAAGTTGGTTATAGAAGATGTAAAAGTATATAAATATCTGGGATGCGTGGTGAAGAAGAATGGAAACGCAAATGGACATATTAAAAACAGGACAAAGAAAGCGAAGTGTATCATAAAGACAAAGTGGGAAATAGGGAAAATTTTTTTAAAGATAATTAAGTAAAAAAAATGGAGCTTTTTAAAACTTTTGTGGAAAGTGTAGTTCTATAAGTGTACTACTAGAAATTTGGCGATGAGCTGGAGCAGAAGCTCAAAATGTGATGCTCCGGAAATATGCTAAAAAGTACTTGAGCTTAGAAAGGTCTACTCCGAATTATATTCTTCTGGAGGAGATCAAGATAGATAACCTAATCACCAAAGCTCTGAAGAGAGTATTAAAATTTGAGAATAAAGTGTATGAAGAAAATTATAGATTGGTAAGGCAAGTTTTGGAAGAAAGAGAAAAAATTTGAGGAAAGGGGGAATTGGAATGGAAAAAAAGTTTAGAAAATGGATATCGGAGGAGGAGGAGGCGAGAAGTAAGAACGTATTGGAGACGGTGAATACAAGATTTAAAGCGGAGAGAACAGACAGGGTAAATAAGAGGGTAATTATAATAAATGGTACAAAGAAGTGACGATGGAAGGATTGTCGGTGACCTGACAGGTACGATGAAGAGTAAGAACAGAAAACTGATAATTACCTACATATTCGGTAACCAACTAAGATAAGAGAGTACTGGAAAGATAGGACGGAAGAAAATATCGAATGTATAGAATGAAGTTGGAAGAAATTGAGCACATGATGGAAGAGATAAGGTTCAGGAGAAACAGATGAGATCAAAGAATGCTGGATGAAACAGGAGCTGGATTAAAGACGATGAAGAATTTCTAGAAAGAAAGGAAAAGGGCGAGAAGAGGCAGAGGTGAAAAAGTATAAGGTAGTTAAGTATCACTCATGGCAAAAGGTTTAATAAATATGTAGTTATTTGATATATGATGAACGTAATATTATAAAACGTATTAGTAATAAATGATACGTAAATAAGCGTTTAAACCAAAATTTAAGTCTACGTATAACAATATATAATGTTGACCTCTAAAAATGAAAGCTGAGGAGTGATTGTCAATAATAAAAAAAAATGAAAAGTAAACATTTTTTAATTATTAATTTGCTCGTTTATTTTTTAAAAGTTAATAATCTCATCATTTTTGTTAATTTTTTTAAATAAAAACGGGTTCTTACAATAATTTATCAAAATACTGTTTACATTTACAGAACTTCTAAATGATCTCAGGTTTGGATGCTTAATCGACTATATTGTATAATTTAATTACGATTATATATCTGAAAATGCATTCTATGTTTTATATCTAATAACATTATTGTAAAATAATAAATTATGTAATTTTTTCAAAATAATTTTTTTTATAAACTTAATTTATTTTTAAATCCAAGTAGTCATAAATTAATAATACATGAACAAAACAAATGTTTAATTACAGAATAACATTTTCGAACCAACATAACTTAAATATTGATTACAATAAATAAAAAAAGTTTCAATATCTAATATTAATATATTTGAGTAAAAAAGAAAAGATTTTTTTATGCTTATGAGTATTGTAAGTTCTCAAATTTCTTACTGGTAAATTACATCTTACATCTACTGAAAATATTTTTGAACAACATAAAATTGATAAAATTTTATACATTGTACCTATTAAAGTATATAATATTAAATTATATTTAAATATATAGTTTTTATACGTATATTTTTTACACGATTTATGCTAATTTAAAGTAATAAATTAAAGTTATGTAGTTCATAAAAACTGTCCAAAACCTTTTTTTAGTTAAGCTAATATAAAATATAAAATAAAAGTAATTTACCAATGTCGCAATATTAAAAAAAAATATAAAATTAAAATACTATTTACTTCAAGAGCGTTCAATCAAGCAAACCACATATATGTATGATTTATTTCAAGTACGCAATTGAAATATTTAAAAAATATTAATATCTGTTCCATGTTAAAAAAAATTGCTCAACGAATAGTTTTTATTTCATTAAGAAGACCGAATAATTTCACACGAGAATACTGAGTTTTGTCTTGAAACATTCTATATTTACCGATTTTATTATGCAATTAGCTCAGTTTCCGCAATAAGTTTTTAAGCACATATTTTTTATAATTACTTTTCAAAAGTAAAAGAATTGTATCTTATGATAATTGTTAAAACTAATTTTACGAATGATAATTTTTTAAAAATATTTCTTATTGCAGTTGTTATGATTTACGAAGCTTGTGCTTGTAATGATTTTTATCCATGTAATTCTTATATCAGAAATATTATTTGACAAATATCTGTATATATAGATACATAGTATTTTAATAGATAGAACAAATTATTAAATATGTATAATTAAAATTTTCTATATCGTTACTTTTACATTTAAGATGAATCGTACGATAAAACGTTATTCTTAATGCAGCATACACAGGAATCATTCGTGTAAACATTTGATATTTTACAATACAAAATGTATTATGCATACATGATCTCAAAGAATATCAAGATAAAAATAGATTGCACATTCTTCTGAATATAGAAATCAATTTGCTTATATATATAAATTGATATAGATTAAATTAAGATGATAGTTACCGAACTAACGTCAATTGGTTACATGCAGAAGCTGTAGCAGTCGAGACTGTGAGAACTTAGCCAGTAGATGTAAATATTAGAAAGAGACCAGCATTACAAAGATGAAGAGGGACGTGGTCGAAGTGAGAGAATAAGAGAGGGGAGATGACGACGCGAAGAGCACCTACGGACTATAGCATACAACAGATAAACATCCGACAGGAACTGCACAGTGTCAATGACACACAATTAACGAAGTTAAAAAAACTCTCCGGTTTAAAACACGAATTCAAAAATATCACTTAATAATGAAAATAGTTAAATAAAGTGCCTTCCGACTTATGTAATTCATTTGCATTAATTTACTTGCCGTATTTCCCATCCATTGTGCTGCAAAACGTTATCCCCGTCGTTTTTGTAAGCTTCGGTAATGATTTGTTTGTGATCTGTAACGTCTTTAAGGCTATTAAACGAGGCCACTCACGCAAATGATAGGTTAATATGAATTTGAGAGCTGTGCATGATACACGGCAAACATATGGGATGAGGTAGTAGAGTATTGCTAGAGAATGTGCATGCGTGTGGCGTAGCGTGCACGTACGCGCGAGGACACCAGAGAACTAAAGGAATTACAAGGAGGTGAGGGTAGGGAGAAGGGAGAAAGAAGACCGCGCTGTACAGGTGCCAAGCTACATACTAAATAGACTACTAAAGGATTACAGAAACGCGGTGTAGGCCTTTGTTTGGTTTTGGGAGCTTCGAATAAAATCAACAAGTCCCGAACCCGAAAAAAGACATTTTTTCCTAATAATGACAAACATGAGAAGGCTGTACTTACTGTATGTACATATGCATACTTTTATACGGCATTGAAATCTTACGTTTCAAAATGTATTTGAGACATTTTATCTTGCCAGTACAAAGGAATCTTTTTCCTTTTTTATTCAAGACAACTCAAGTATAAGTCAGCGAACTATATCGCTGCAATATTCGTCACTTCAGTTCGTATATACAGCTATGCAAGCAAATTCAATTTTATCGTAATTGTAAAAAATTTTTGGTTACACTAAGTTGTTGGCAATGTTCAAAATTATTCCATGAGTTGCCGTTGGTTTTTTTTCAAACAATAAATGCGTAAAAGTACACAACAAAAGTAAAAAATAATGGTACAAACATAATTAAAACAAGTTTTCAATTGGAATTCATTTATATTGTTATTAGGTGAATTCAAAACTTAATTATAAATATTTTTAATGAAAATTGGATATTGAATGTTCATTTATAAAATTATATTAATAAATTTAATTATCTAGATTGCCTATTTGTTGTTCATTGGTAAATAGTATTATTTATTAACAAATATTATTTTTTTATTTGATTGAAATTATTTTAATTGTAGTTTTTGTTTTTAAGTATATCATAATATACGTGATGTTTTCAAAGAAATTATAAATAGGTAATCAAAATTTATAAACTGTTATCAAATAATGAAAATTCATGCTATACATTTAATTACAATCTAATATGTTACGAAGTAATATTAATTTCATAATGGTGTACTTCTATTTTTTAAACGTATAGTTAACAAATGTTTACATACGCGTGCAAAGATATGTGAAATTATTTTCAATGTGAAATAGTAATGTATAAATAATTTACTAAAAACGTTGCTAAGGACATATAAATTACAATGTCTTTTTTTAATATGTTTTCATTGTATTGAACTTTAAAAAAAATTGTGGAACACGTGCCTTTTATTATATATTTTCAAAGATACATGACTTATAGCTGATAAATTCAGTTTCAGTTATAATATTAGCTAAATTTAATTATTAACTTATAATATAATTACGTATAAATTATATAGGCACTAAATGATTTTTTCATTTTACATGTTTATATAAACACATGTGTGGGTGTTTGTAAATGGCACTTATAATAGTATAAAAACGATTTTTTCACTATATATTCTTATAAATTATCTTAAAATATAACCCCTACAATATACATTAATAAAATTATTTTATGATTATGAATTTTCTTTTTCATCCATTCTTATGAATATTACTAATATTATATTAAAAAAATAGGTATTATTCATCCATTTTTTTACTAACTTTTTTAATTTGACGTTTGCATCACTAGAAGTCTATATGTAAAAACATTTTCAATTTGACTATAAAATATATTCAATTATGATTATGTACTAATAATTATGTAGCATTTGAATAATTCTAATACTGTTTATAAGGAAATTTACCTTGCAATACTGTTTTTATTTTTCAATTAATGTACATATTTCAAACTTCACAAACACTTTCGTTTGTGCATTCAGGTAGATTCATCATTCATGTACATACGTTTGTGCATTTGTGCATTCACTAAAACATTTACACAGGATTTGTGTATGTTACTTTTTGAAAAATACTTTTTTATTTAAAAAAATTTTTTTTCATGTAACTTCTTGTAATGATCAAAAGTAGATTTGTACAGTTTAGATATACATAAATACTTTATATAAGGCAAATTCATGATTGTGTATTGTACAAAATATTAAAAATGAAACCACTAATTAATGTCTATTAATTAAAACAATATATATTTTAATATACAATTACGACACTTTATCATGAAATAGAATTAGTTTATTTTGATTTAATGCATAAGATATGATCATTATTAAACCAAAGCTACAGATTATATAATACATAGAAATTTCAATTCTGTAATATAAGTTAAAAATATTGGTATAATATAAAACTTAACAATAGTGTTTTTGATAATTGGTTAAAATTGTTTTTTTCATACGTTGTTCAGCAAAATTTTTTGCCTTTATAAAATAACTTGTTTCTTTGCAACTTATTGTTTTCAATCTTTCACTATACTTTTATCATTAGTTTTAAGCATAGCTCTAGTAGTAAGACAAATTTGATTCCAGTCCCAACAGAATGGCTTGATATCACATATATTTTGTTTTGTTACTTTGGCCATTCCTTTACGAATGCATTGATCTAGTAACTGCTCTTCATAAGCATTAAGTTTGTAAATTTCGTCAATGGGATGGCAAGTTTTATTATGTCTAAAAGAATCACAAACAAATTTGTCATCTGAAAGGTTTTTTTTTGTATATTCTTTACTTTGGCCAATTTTATTACAAATATTAAATTCATTTTCATATGAATTAAAAAGTATTTCATTGTCTAGATAAATGTTTTTTAGGTTGCCTTTTCTTCCTTGATATTTTATCTTAGCTTTACTAAAAGATTCTTCAATGCTATCTTCAGCTTTACCGACTACATTTAACATATTCTGCATATTATGCTTAACTATCATATTAAAATTACATTCATTAACATTACAGCCTGTGAAAATACTTTTTTTTTTATAATCTTCTGAACACGAGCAAGAGCTTATAAATGAGTGAGAATATTCTTGCTTGTCAATAAAATTAGTTAAGGACTTATTTGTTTGATTTTTCACCATTTCATTAATATCAGTTAATTTAGAAAGTTGAGATTCACTTGAGCTACCGATTGGGTCTTGACGCCAGTGCTCTTGGACAATCATGGTTTTAGTTTTATTTAAATCTATTCCATTAAATTTTACTTTTATCAATTTAGCCTTATATGGTTTTTTACTATCACAGTATTCATCATCATCAATAGTTAAAGAGCTTAAACTACTAGCTGCGGTTGATAATAAATTAGGTGAAGATTCATCTTTAAAAGCTGCTATATCATCTTCGAAAACACTGTACCTTAAAAAAAGTGGTTCCTTAAGATCTGTATTACAAGGAGATTTGTTATCAAAATGAATAGTTTCCATTGATTGAATTTTTAATCATAGGAAGTTAAAATAAAATTGTAGTATTTGATCAATTTTTTAATACTGCTATTGAAAATACTTTAAATGTAACAGTTGATTTAAAACTAGATATCAGTATTGTAACATTTAACAGTACTGTAACAACGTTTTTAACTACAGGGCTAAATTTACTTCCAATTTGCCAATTGTGTATTATTTCTTCACATATTTGATCACGCTTCTTTACATTTATGATCATTGGTTGTTCAATTCCATAAAGTTAAAAATCTTTGACGACCCGAAATGATGAATTTAATGTTTTTTTATAAAAAACATAATAATTTTGTAATTTTTTATTTAATAAACAACTTAGATTGATCTAATTATAAATTAATAAAAAATATAAATTACATTAAAGTAAATTTTTGAGTGTAAAATAGACAATCTTAATTTTTATAGCTATAAATGAATATATTGTAGAGTGAACACGATTGGGAAAAATATGAAAAAGTAAGAGCAGGGTTACGAATAAGATAGAGTAAGATTTTGGATTGTGCGCATTAGGGTCCTCTTGCGTATTGGTCTGCTACGTACTAAATTTCGCGTTAGAGGAAGTAAAAAATTAATGGAATCATAAGCAGATGCAAAAAGCAGAAGCATAGATAAAAATTGAACAATATACACTTACGTAATCAATAATCAATTAGTAATATTGTACGACTGTATTTTTAAGAAGTTAAAAAAATTCATACCCATTTCTCAAGCTAACAATTTCAATTTAATGTGATGTAATATTAAATATTTTATTAATTATCATTTACTAAATAAACATTCGGTATATATGTAACGCGGGCGTTTTGCCCACGATGCAAAGAGAGGGGGGATGTGCTAGAACGGAGTTCGCCAGCTCCAGGGTTTGGCGGGATGTCGGACAGCGGGGCGAAAAACGCGAAGAAAAAAAAAATAGCAAAAAAAATTGAATTTATATTCTCTTATGTCTGCGGGCTGTCGTAGCTTCCATTTATTAAATCTAAAAAAAAACAATTTCCAAATAAATTGATAGTATAATCCGCGCTCGAAATAATATATGTACAAAGTCAAAATAGTTCGGCTATGCACTTAAAGTAATTCGACGGAGAGACAACTCTTTTTATGTCGCATGGCTGCTCGTTCGCGGGCGCACCCGACGTGGCTGGGGGGAAAAGGATCCGCGCTCGCCCTTGGCAACAGCTAAGCTTGCGATCAGCTGTTCCTCAGGCCTTTTAGAGCTGAATTGGACTTATACGCGAAGTACGCGTGATGCCCGAGTGCGAGAACAAAAAAAAAAATGCGTACAAACGACGAAAAGAAAAGAAACTAAACAATAATATTATGGCATAGTTACACCAAGCCTACTTGGCTTAGCTAGGCTGCGTCAGCAGAGGGAGGTACTTATTCGCTCGTCGTATATGCTGCAGAATTTCGCCTCGATCGGGATGCTGCGGATCCAGCAATCGTTCTTGACTCCCTCGGTTCCACCGTGACTCTGAAGGGGCGAGGGGAAGTCTTCTCCGGCGTGGCTATCTGTATCAATCTTTTGGTTCGCTCGCTTTTTAGCGAGTCCAGGTCCTCTCGCGAGTTTTCCCTCGCGAAACCGAATCTTTCCAGGTCCCTATTGGGAGACCTCCCTTTCCCATTGGAAAGCGCATTTGAAACTATCAAGGGCCCTCCTATAAGGGAACCGTTACCGGCCAACACGCTGGCTTGGTTGGCAAATTTCAAAAATTTACCGGTTGTATCAAGGAAAGATCCACTTGGCGCCGAATTTACTTCGCGGGATGGGTTCTGCCCTTCTCCACGACCCTCAGTAGTATATGGCTTGTACCATTATATTGGCATATGAGACAATCAAGTTGCTTCACATGCCGCAAGCCATTTACTATACATAGGGGGAGGGGGGTACCACGCGATATGTTACGTTTGTTACATATATATACGTTGTAATTATTCGTAAATGCGAGATTCAAAATACGTTCTAGTATTATACGTACGAATGAGAGAGAAAGAGAAAGAGTCAGTGAATGAATGACGCGCAGGAAAGAACGAGAGAGTACGTATGAAAAAATTGTATATGTAAATCCGGGAGTGTGGTGCGAACGAATGACGGAAAGTGGGTTCGCAAAAATGTCTGTTTCGAGAGAAAAGGAGCACCAAACGTGTTAGTGGATAGTATGTTTGGATAGGAAACTCGAAAAGAGCGTTATAGGAAAAAACGCGGAATTTTTGTTTGCGGGGAAAGGGTTAGTGCGTGCTTGCGAAAGCTATCGGATGCGAGATAGCGGGGATCGCGCGCTTTTTAAAATTAAATTGTAACACGCATGTTTTGTTCGCGGTGCAAGCACCGTTAATTAATTGAAAATTAGACATAATTTAATAAATTAAATTAAAAACCAATTCAGAAAAAGAGGGTTAACATTGAATAAGCAAAAACCAAACTTATTGGCCCCTTTTTGCAAACTCTCCATCCCATGTTATTGATCTTAAATGTGCAGGCATAAAATAAAGGAACCATGAATTCAAATCGGTAAAACGAGCATTCACTTAGTAAATTACATTCGGGAGTTACCGGATCAAACATCTGAGTCTCGCCTCCTAGGGCCTGCGCTTTTCATTCAATATGTATAGAAAGATACAGTTAATGAGAATACAAAAAAATTAATTTTTTCGCAAAATAAGATACAAATAAAAAAAAGAAAGAGAAGAAAAAAATAACTTAGGATACTACAATAAAGTATTCGCTTTTTTGTGCTGTCATTCACATGCTTCATGGGCAAGCGTGGCGAGGAAGAGGGGATATATCTACGCTCGGCCTTGGCGAAAGCTAAGTTCGCTTTGAGGGAGATCTAATAAAGCCGAATTGTGCTAAGGCGCGAAAAAGATGTCACCAAAAACACGCGACAAGTCCGTGAAGGGGTTATTGGGTTATTGCGGTTATGTCGGTTATGTCCGTTATGGCGGTTATGTCGGTGGTTATTGCGGTTATATCAGTGGTTATTGCGGTTATTTCGGTGGTTATTGCGGATATGTCGGTGGTTATTGCGGTTAAGTCGGTTCGTATTGCGGATATGGCGGTTATTGCGGTTATTGCGGTTATGTCGATGGTTATTGCGGTTATGTCGATGGTTATTGCGGTTATTGTGGTTATGTGGGTTATGGCGGATATTGCGGTTATGTCGGTGGTTAATGCGGTTTTGCGGTTATGTCGGTGGTTATTGCGGTTATTGCGGTTATGTGGGTTATGGCGGATATTGCGGTTATGTCGGTGGATAATGCGGTTTTGCGGTTATGTCGGTGGTTATTGCGGTTATTGCGGTTATGTCGGTGGTTGTTGCGGTTGTAGTGCTTTATTGAAGGTTTTAGACAGAATAATGGGCGGTTATTGAGGTTATGTAAGTGGTTGTGAGGTAATTGAGGTTATGTAGGTTCGGTATTCGAGGTTATTGAGGTTATGTAGGTGGTTATTTAGTTTATGGGTTTTATGTAGCGTGATGTTTGAGGTTTTTTTATGGAGGTAATTAAGGTTTATGAGGTGGTATTCGTCATCTGAGGTTTGTGTTGGTTATTGCATATTCAGGTAATGAGGTTATGTGTTCGGTTATGGAGAGTTTTTTTTGATGGTTACATGTAGGTGGTTATTGAGTTTATTTAGGTTATGGAGGTTAATGAGGAATGAAGGTGGGTATTGAGGTATTGAGGTTGTGGGTTATGGCGGTTATTGCGGTTATGTCGGTGGTTAATGCGGTTTTGCGGTTATGTCGGTGGTTATTGCGGTTATTGTCGGTGGTTATTGCGGTTATGCGGTTATGTCGGTGGTTATTGCGGTTATTGCGGTTATTGCGGTTATGTCGATTGCGGTTATTGCGGTTATGTCGGTGGTTATTGCGGTTATTGCGGTTATGTCGGTTATGGCGGTTATTGCGGTTATGTCGGTGGTTATTGCGGTTATTGCGGTTATGTCGGTGGTTATTGCGGTTATGTCGGTGGTTATTGCGGTTATGTCGGTGGTTATTGCAGTTATTTCGGTTATGGCGGGTATTTGGGTTATGTCGATTATGGCGGTTATTGCGGTTATGTCGGTGGTTATTGCGGTTATTGCGGTTATGTCGGTTATGGCGGTTATTGCGGTTATGTCGGTGGTTATTGCGGTTATTGCGGTTATGTCGGTGGTTATTGCGGTTATTGCGGTTATGTCGGTGGTTATTGCGGTTATAGCGGTTATGTCGGTGGTTATTGCGGTTATTGCGGTTATTGCGGTTATGTCGGTGGTTATTGCGGTTATTGCGGTTATGTCGGTTATGGCGGTTATTGCGGTTATGTCGGTGGTTATTGCGGTTATTGCGGTTATGTCGGTGGTTATTGCGGTTATTGCGGTTATGTAGGTGGTTTTTGCGGTTTTGTGGTTATGTCGGTTATTGCGGTTATGTCGTGGTTATTGCGGTTATAGCGGTTATGTCGGTGGTTATTGGGGTTATTGCGGTTATGGCGGTGGTTATTGCGGTTATGTCGGTTATTGCGGTTATGTCGGTGGTTATTGCGGTTATTGCGGTTATGTCGGTTATTGCGGTTATGTCGTGGTTATTACGGTTATTGCGGTTATGTCGGTTATTGCGGTTATGTCGGTTATTGCGGTTATGTCGGTGGGGTTATTTATTGCGGTTATTGCGGTTATGTCGGTGGTTATTGCGGTTATTGCGGTTATTGCGGTTATGTCGGTGGTTATTGCGGTTATTGCGGTTATGTCGGTTTTGCGGTTATTGCGGTTATGTCGGTTATTGCGGTTATGTCGGTGGTTATTGCGGTTATTGCGGTTATGTGGGGTATTGTTTGTTTATTGCGGTTATGTGTGTTTTTGTTTTGTGGTTATGTCGGTGGTTATTGCGGTTATTGCGGTTATGTCGGTTATTGCGGTTATGTCGTGGTTATTGCGGTTATTGCGGTTATGTCGGTTATTGCGGTTATGTCGGTTATTGCGGTTATGTCGGTGGTTATTGCGGTTATTGCGGTTATGTCGGTGGTTATTGCGGTTATAGCGGTTATGTCGGTGGTTATTGCGGTTATTGCGGTTATGTCGGTTATTGCGGTTATGTCGGTGGTTATTGCGGTTATTGCGGTTATGTCGGTTATTGCGGTTATGTCGGTGGTTATTGCGGTTATTGCGGTTATAGCGGTTATGTCGTGGTTATTGCGGTTATTGCGGTTATGTCGGTTATTGCGGTTATGTCGGTTATTGCGGTTATTGCGGTTGTTGGTTATTGCGGTTATGTCGGTGGTTATTGCGGTTATTGCGGTTATGTCGGTTATTGCGGTTATGTCGTGGTTATTGCGGTTATTGCGGTTATGTCGGTTATTGCGGTTATGTCGGTTATTGCGGTTATGTCGGTGGTTATTGCGGTTATTGCGGTTATGTCGGTGGTTATTGCGGTTATTGCGGTTATGTCGGTTATTGCGGTTATGTCGGTGGTTATTGCGGTTATTGCGGTTATGTCGGTTATTGCGGTTATGTCGGTGGTTATTGCGGTTATTGCGGTTATGTCGGTTATTGCGGTTATTGTGTTATGTCGGTTATTGCGGTTATGTGTGTTTTTTTTTTTTTGTTTTTTTTTTTTTTTGTTTTTTTTTTTTTTTTTGTTTTTGTGTTTTTGCGGTTATGTGGTGGTTTTTTATTGTGTTATTGGCGGTTATTGTCAGTTATTGCGGTTATTTCGGTGGTTATTGCGGTTATTGCGGTTATTGCGGTTATGTCGGTTATTGCGGTTATGTCGGTGGTTATTGCGGTTATTGCGGTTATGTCGGTGGTTATTGCGGTTATTGCGGTTATGTCGGTGGTTATTGCGGTTATTGCGGTTATGTCGGTTATTGCGGTTATGTCGGTGGTTATTGCGGTTATTGCGGTTATGTCGGTTATTGCGGTTATGTCGGTGGTTATTGCGGTTATTGCGGTTATGTCGGTGGTTATTGCGGTTATTGCGGTTATGTCGGTTATTGCGGTTATTGCGGTTATGTCGGTTATTGCGGTTATGTCGGTGGTTATTGCGGTTATTGCGGTTATGTCGGTTATTGCGGTTATGGTGGTTATTGCGGTTATTGCGGTTTGTCGGTTATTGCGGTTATTGTCGGTTGGTTATTGCGGTTATGTCGGTGGTTATTGCGGTTATTGCGGTTATGTCGGTGGTTATTGCGGTTATTGTGGTTATGTCGTGGTTATTGCGGTTATTGCGGTTATTGTTATTGCGGTTATGTCGGTGGTTATTGCGGTTATTGCGGTTATGTCGGTTATTGCGGTTATGTCGGTGGTTATTGCGGTTATTGCGGTTATAGCGGTTATGTCGTGGTTATTGCGGTTATTGCGGTTATGTCGGTTATTGCGGTTATGTCGGTGGTTATTGCGGTTATTGCGGTTGTTGGTTATTGCGGTTATGTCGGTGGTTATTGCGGTTATTGCGGTTATGTCGGTTATTGCGGTTATGTCGTGGTTATTGCGGTTATTGCGGTTATGACGGTTATTGCGGTTATGTCGGTTATTGCGGTTATGTCGGTGGTTATTGCGGTTATTGCGGTTATGTCGGTGGTTATTGCGGTTATTGCGGTTATGTCGGTTATTGCGGTTATGTCGGTGGTTATTGCGGTTATTGCGGTTATTCGGTTATTGCGGTTATGTCGGTGGTTATTGCGGTTATTGCGGTTATTGTCGGTTATTGCGGTTATTGCGGTTATGTCGGTTATTGCGGTTATTCGGTGGTTATTGCGGTTATGTCGGTGGTTATTGCGGTTATTGCGGTTATGTCGGTTATTGCGGTTATGTCGGTGGTTATTGCGGTTATTGCGGTTATTGCGGTTATGTCGGTTTGGTTATTTTGGGTTATGTGGGTGTTATTGCGGTTATTGCGGTTATTGTCGGTGGTTATTGCGGTTATAGCGGTTATGTCGGTGGTTATTGCGGTTATTGCGTTATGTCGGTTATTGCGGTTATGTCGGTGGTTATTGCGGTTATTGCGGTTATTGTCGGTTATTGCGGTTATGTCGTGGTTATTGCGGTTATTGCGGTTATTGTCGGTGGTTATTGCGGTTATTGCGGTTATGTCGGTGGTTATTGCGGTTATTCGGTTATTGCGGGTTTTATGTCGGTGGTTATTGCGGTTATTGCGGTTATGTCGGTTATTGCGGTTATGTCGGTGGTTATTGCGGTTATTGCGGTTATTGCGGTTATGTCGGTTATTGCGGTTATGTGTGGTTATTGCGGTTATTGCGGTTATGTCGGTTATTGCGGTTATGTCGGTGGTTATTGCGGTTATTGCGGTTATGTCGGTGGTTATTGCGGTTATTGCGGTTATGTCGGTGGTTATTGCGGTTATTGCGGTTATTCGGTTATTGCGGTTATGTCGGTGGTTATTGCGGTTATTGCGGTTATGTCGGTTATTGCGTTATGTCGGTGGTTATTGCGGTTATTGCGGTTATGTGGTTTTGCGGTTATTGCGGTTATGTCGGTTATTGCGGTTATGTCGGTGGTTATTGCGGTTATGTCGGTGGTTATTGTGGTTATTGCGGTTATGTCGGTTATTGCGGTTATGTCGTGGTTATTGCGGTTATTGCGGTTATGTCGGTGGTTATTGCGGTTATTGCGGTTATGTCGGTGGTTATTGCGGTTATAGCGGTTATGTCGGTGGTTATTGCGGTTATTGCGGTTATGTCGGTTATTGCGGTTATGTCGGTGGTTATTGCGGTTATTGCGGTTATTGCGGTTATGTCGGTTATTGCGGTTATGTCGGTGGTTATTGCGGTTATTGCGGTTATGTCGGTGGTTATTGCGGTTATTGCGGTTATGTCGGTGGTTATTGCGGTTATTGCGGTTATTGTCGGTTATTGCGGTTATGTCGTGGTTATTGCGGTTATGTCGGTTATGCGGTTATGCGGTTATTCGGTTATTGCGGTTATTGCGGTTGTTGGTTATTGTGGTTATGTCGGTGGTTATTGCGGTTATTGCGGTTATGTCGGTTATTGCGGTTATGTCGTGGTTATTGCGGTTATTGCGGTTATGACGGTTATTGCGGTTATGTCGGTGGTTATTGCGGTTATTGCGGTTATGTCGGTTATTGCGGTTATGTCGGTGGTTATTGCGGTTATTGCGGTTATGTCGGTGGTTATTGCGGTTATTGCGGTTATGTCGGTTATTGCGGTTATGTCGGTGGTTATTGCGGTTATTGCGGTTATTGCGGTTATGTCGGTTATTGCGGTTTATGTCGGTTTATTGCGGTTATTGCGGTTATGTCGGTGGTTATTGCGGTTATTGCGGTTATTTCGGTTATTGCGGTTATGTCGGTGGTTATTGCGGTTATTGCGGTTATAGCGGTTATGTCGTGGTCATTACGGTTATTGCGGTCATGTCGGTGGTTATTGCGGTTATTGAGGGTATGTCGGTTATTGCGGTTATGTCGTGGTTATTACGGTTATTGCGGTTATGTCGGTGGTTATTGCGGTTATTGCGGTTATGTCGGTTATTGCGGTTATGTCGTGGTTATTACGGTTATTGCGGTTATGTCGTGGTTATTGCGGTTATTGCGGTTATGTCGGTTATTGCGGTTATGTCGGTTATTGCGGTTATGTCGGTGGTTATTGCGGTTATTGCGGTTATGTCGGTGGTTATTGCGGTTATTGAGGGTATGTCGGTTATTGCGGTTATGTCGTGGTTATTACGGTTATTGCGGTTATGTCGGTGGTTATTGCGGTTATTGCGGTTATGTCGGTTATTGCGGTTATTGCGGTTATTGCGGTTATTGCGGTTATGTCGGTTATTGCGGTTATGTCGGTGGTTATTGCGGTTATTGCGGTTATGTCGGTGGTTATTGCGGTTATTGCGGTTATGTCGGTGGTTATTGCGGTTATTGCGGTTATGTCGGTTATTGTTATGTCGGTTTTTTGGGTTTTTTGTTATTGTGTTTATTGGGTTTATTGCGGTTTGATGTCGTGGTTATTGCGGTTATTGCGGTTATGTCGGTTATTGCGGTTATGTCGGTGGTATTGCGGTTATTGCGGTTATTGGTTATGTCGGTTATTGCGGTTATGTCGGTGGTTATTGCGGTTATTGCGGTTATGTCGGTGGTTATTGCGGTTATGTCGGTTATTGCGGTTATGGCGGTGGTTATTGCGGTTATAGCGGTTATGTCGGTGGTTATTGCGGTTATTGCGGTTATGTTGGTTATAGCGGTTATGTCCTGATTATTGCGGTTATGTCGGTGGTTATGTCGGTTATTGCGGTTATGTCGGTGGTTATTGCGGTTATTGCGGTTATGTCGGTGGTTATTGCGGTTATTGCGGTTTATGTCGGTTATTGCGGTTATGTCGGTGGTTATTGCGGTTATTGCGTTATGTCGGTTATTGCGGTTATGTCGTGGTTATTGCGGTTATTGCGGTTATGTCGGTTATTGCGGTTATGTCGGTTATTGGTTATGTCGGTTATTGCGGTTATGTCGTGGTGTTATTGCGGTTATTGCGGTTATGTCGGTTATTGCGGTTATGTCGGTGGTTATTGCGGTTATTCGGTTATGTCGGTGGTTATTGCGGTTATTGCGGTTATGTCGTGGTTATTGCGGTTATTGCGGTTATGTCGGTGGTTATTGCGGTTATTGCGGTTATGTCGGTTATTGCGGTTATGTCGTGGTTATTACGGTTATTGCGGTTATGTCGGTGGTTATTGCGGTTATTGCGGTTATGTCGGTTATTGCGGTTATGTCGGTTATTGCGGTTATTGTCGGTGGTTATGTCGGTTATTGCGGTTATGTCGGTTATTGGGTTATTGCGGTTATTGCGGTTATTGTCGGTTATTGCGGTTATGTCGTGGTTATTGCGGTTATTGCGGTTATGTCGGTGGTTATTGGGTTATTGCGGTTATGTCGGTTATTGCGGTTATGTCGTGGTTATTGCGGTTATTGCGGTTATGTCGGTTATTGCGGTTATGTCGGTGGTTATTGCGTTATTGCGGTTATGTCGGTGGTTATTGCGGTTATTGCGGTTATGGTGGTTATTGCGGTTATGTCGGTTATTGCGGTTATTGCGGTTATGTCGTGGTTATTGCGGTTTTATTGCGGTTATGTCGGTTATGCATGTA